>CM040120.1:379495633-382053935 GCA_022559845.1 Amorphophallus konjac | reverse complement strand
CCAACGCACCTGAAAGGTCATTCATTTAACTCAAATGTCAGCATTCATAAAAGCATTTAAGTGCATTTAGAAGTTTTAGAGTTTGAAGCTTATCGATGCATATGGGAACGTATCCATGTCCTCCTGAATCGCCCGCGTGAGCCGCCGTAATGATCCCATGTCCCGTACCGCCATCCACCACCTCGCGATGGGTACTCGGTACGGATGTACCTCCTTTCCCCGCCCTAGGCCCAGGACATATAGGTAGCTCCAAACCTACATTAGTCGGATGTCAACATATCACAGCATATCATAAGCATAATCATGAGCATAAGTATAAGCATTTAAGAGTTAAGCATTTACCTGAAGAAGAGGCACGAACCCCCTCAGCATCATCTGCCAGTCGGTGGTACTGAGGGAGTCAAATAGAAATGCCAGTACAGTAGCTCCCCAGGCGTAGCCTTCAACCTCGTCTAGATCTCACAGTAGTGGGAGGAACCTAACGCTCACTCCGTCCGCCCGCGTCACAAACAATAGCTTCCCGAAAAGCAACATCAGGAAGTGACGCAGGATGATGTCTCCCTTTGGTCTCGGTCCTGCTGACACTCTCTCTCAGGCTCGGTCAGTCAATCTCCCGAGGTGCTCCTCCGGTATCTCACCCACAGCTATCGCTGCTCCCGTAGTCCCAAGCTCTCCTGGAGTGTCGCCCGTCCCAGCATGGATGAGTGGCGTCCTGGTCTCAGTAGCTCCTATGCCAACTCTGGATAGTCGGCGTAGGTAGTCCCCATCATCGGTGCTCCGTACACTCTCAGTCCTGTGATCCGTGTGACGTCCTCAAGCGTCGGGATAATATGTCCCCACGGGAACAAGAAAGCCCGGCTGATAGGGTCCCATCTCTCATGAAGCGCATAGAGCAATGCCGTGTCAATCCGCATCACCTCAATGCTGAGTAGCTTCCCGAATCCCATCGCTGCCAATCTATCTCTCTGGTAATCTGGAAGTGCTAAGTAGACCGCTCGGACCTGCAGCCAACAGATCCTGGTCTTTCTTTTCCCCTGCATACATGTAAAACAATTCAGCATCAATCATACATATAGGTCATGATTCATGCAAAACATTGCATTTTAAACAAAAACACAACAAATACTCTGGTCCCAAACGGTCTCCCTCTGGACCGTTTCCTTCCCCAAGCGGTCACCCCTTTGACCGTCTGGACTCCTAGCGGTCACTGCAACGATCGCTGGGCACTCAGCGACCGGGCATCATTTGCCTTGGTTCCCCAAGATTGGAAAATGGCCTTAGAGACCTACAAAACACTTTTATGGGTCCCCAGACCCATTCCCACTCCATTTCCCACACATGCATGAACTTAAAGCAATAAAAAAATGGGTTTTTGAGGTTTTGGCTTACCTCCGATGGCCGGAATCCCGCCGCCGCCCCTATGGCCTCCTCGGCTACGGGTTCTTCTTCATCGTCCCCAGGGGCATCTTCAGCGCCTTCCTCCACTGTGGGAATGTCCTCCGTCACCATTTGGGCCGCCGGACCATCTTCCTCCGCCAGTGGGTTCACCGCCGCCGTGGGCAACACGTCCTCCTCCTCTATCCGCCGTTGGAGGCGTTTGACAGCCCTTCTCTTCACCATTTTGGGGCTGGGGTGTGGTGGTTCGCGGTGGTCGCCGGTGGGTTTTGGTCGCCGGAGTGGCCGGTGTGGGTTGGGTTGTGAGTTTGATTGATTGAAGCAAATGGAATGGGAGAATGAACGCCCGTTCATTTTTGAATTCACTCAGAGCCAAGCGGTCTATCGCCAGACCGTTAGGTCTTCCTTGGCGGTCTTCATTCAGATCATTTTCTATCTGGGTCACACCCTCGAAGAATGTGAACCGCCCTTGCCTAAGCGATCTATCGATAGACTGTTAGGTTAGTCCATGCGGTCCTTTTCTAGACCGTTCGGTGGCTGAATGTCTTGATGTTTGGAATGATATACTTGCTCTATTCTTTGATCCATATATGCCTCATGCTTATTCTATAAATTGAATTGTTGATGGCTAACCCTTTCTTATTATCAAAGCCTAAACGATAGAATGCCGTCAATTGCTCGCCAGGCAGGTAAGTCAGGTAAGTATCTTGATCCCTGGTCTCTTAATGCATTAGTATATGGTATCTATGATATATTACCTCGAGAACCGGCTGGTCATTCATGTGTTCTGGGATCTGATGTTCCCCTTAACAAAAATGATAATGATCTAGGTGCACATGTTTAATCGTTGGATAGGCCGTTAGGTTGGAAGAGTTAGGGGACGATGGTTCTATCTTGCACGCCGTGGTTGCAGATAGTATTTTGACCCTGATTTTTCCGGTCTAGCAATACTATTCTCGAGTATCTTCCTATTTTATCCTTTCTTTGCATTTGTTTTGATGATTTCTTTATTTTAGCCTAGCATGCATCATGTGCATCTTTTGAGCATTCATGAGCCCTCATCTGTCTAAAGTATCTCAGTAATGGTGGGTAGCTGTGTCCATGGTTTTGAGTAAGGAGAGTCATTCCACTCTGAGTTGGAAGGTTTCCTTCGGTCTATTTGCTCGGTTTGGTTAGCTGAGGATTCCTGTCTGGAGTTTTAGTTGCTCATCTCTTTACTTTTCCTGTTTGCTCCGACCGCCTATCAGTTGTGCGTTCCAGTGAGGAGGTTGGTCGGGTTTTTCTTTCCTTTAGCCGTTAGTTCCTCCAAGCATGCGTCATTCGATTTTGCCGTTCCTTGTGATTAGTTTGAAGTTTTCTGGAAGATTCCTATTGCTCATTGGTTGAGGACGGGTGTCGGTTTACCTTAACGCCCGCTTTTCAGTCCACTTCGCTTCATTTTCGCTTCACCTCCATGTTCCATGTTGCTTTCTACTTCACCTCCACTCGCTCCCCTGCAAAGAGGACGTTAAGGAGGGGCATCTTTTGACACCCGTTTTATGACCAATGAGTTGGGTCATCTCCTTACCTATATTTTATGATGTCCCGAGTTGTTCACCGCTTACTAGGTCATTTTTTGGTCGATTTTTGGGCTTATTTTATGGGTTATTCTCCTTGGTTGGGCCTAGCTCCACTGGTTTCTCGTCATCGTAGCTTATTGGGCCTAGATAAGGGCTAATAAGAATTATCTTATGGATTAACTCGGAGATTTATCGATCTTTATCTCTTTTGCCACATCTACTAGCCTAGCGATCTATCGTGTGACTGTTTGGCTGGCGTTGGCGGTCCTTTGCTAGACCGCTAGGAGGCAGAGAGTCCTGTTGGGTTTCTTTGATCTTATCTCTTTCTAGACGAATGAGCTTAGCGGTCTCTCGCTAGACCGTTTTCTTGTGCCTTGTGGTCTATCATAAGACCGTTTGGGGAGACAGAGAGTCTTGCTCTGTCTGAATTCATCTGCTTCACCGTGGACGAACTAGAGTCCATGTGATGCGGGACGGACAGCGAACCTGGGACTCTAGCTCACAGATACGAGTGAAAGCAAATGCTGAGAGGGGGAGCGGACACGATACCTCCACGCTCCGGGCGTGGGGAAGACGACCCCGGCCGAACTCGTACTCTCGGTGTACAGTAAATAAATAATTACAGTAATGAATTTAATTGCCCACTCCACGCAGGGAGGTAAAGGGCTACAATGTGGGACCCGGGAGTAGCGACTCGGGTTGACGGGCAGCAAGCCGGAAGGGCTTTTGGGCTGGAGATGGGCTGCTGGTCCGACTCGGTTCCGACTCAGTACTGTTCCAACTCAGTACAGCAAGGGAACTCAACAACTGGGACGACGGCTTCCGATCAACTCCTTGCTGCAGCGACTAACTGGGACACTTCTGATGGGTTGCCGATCGACCTCCAGGACCGGCGGTCGCCGAAGGTGAGCCGGCATATTTTCTGAGAAATTAATTCTCGGACTGAGTTGCTAGCTTATCCTCGGATCTGAACTGCGCGCTTCCACGAGAAGAATTTCTGCGGCCAAGTCCGATGTCGGATCGATGCAAACTTGGTACCAATGGATAGAGGACTCAAAGGGCTACAACATATATTTTTTTTATATCCATCAAGTGAACAGATTGAAAATGAAAATGACTGTCCCTCAAAGGTTTCTGCTGGTTCAGACTGACAGACACATAGGACAGACTAAGTTTTCCCTGAAAATGAATTTTGACCGATAGGAAGTCAATAGATCTAGACCCTATAAAAATTATGGGAGGAAGGTAGGAAAGTGAGGAACACGCATGAATTTTTGGAGATTTTTTGAAGATTTATAAGGGGGTAGTAAAAATAGAAGAACAGACTCCTATCCTGTAGATCTGTAAACTGGCAGACTGTCAAGGGTGGAACTAAAATTACGGGAAAAATAGCAAATGACCTCTGATTGGCACAAAATTTAAAATGGAGACTGGGGATAACAATTAGAACAAACACTCAAAATTACAGATCGATCAGATCTCGTGATGTGGAGATAAAATTTGGGCTTCAACCCTCTATCTTGATGTAGATAGAACTTCGATGCGGTGGCGGTGGCGGTGGTGGTGCAACGGCGGCTCGATGGCGGCGGCGGGGTTGAGCTTCTCACTCAGAGAGGGGGAGAGGAGGAGGCTTCACACATCAATAAATTCGCAGAAATTCATCTGCAATGGGGTGGCAGAGAGAAAGGGGCGCCCTTGGGCTCTTGGAGCAATTTCTGAAATTTCCTCTCATTAATTCTTCATTAAAATCTCTAATGACACTATACATATGCTTATATAGAGAATGGCAAGGGGTGGGAGGCTGAGAATTTTATGGGAGAGAGGGGAGGGGTAAACTAGGGATAGCATTTTCTTCCCTCATGTGGTCAAATGACCAAATTAAATAAAAATACAACATGGAATAAACTTTATTATAAGGGGGGAGCATCTTAGACTTTGTTTGGTCCAAGTTTGAATCTTCTTCTACCTTATCCCCCCCTTGGTCCAAGTCCAATCTTGGACTTTGAACCAGCCCCACATGGGCCCTAGAACCTAGGTGGACCATTGGGAAAGAGGGTGGGAGACCCTGCTGGACCCATTGGCAATTTACATAGAAACCCAAAGACTTTAAAGACTAACCCTTTGGCTTATAATGACTTACAATTGTAAACCCAATTAGCCAAGAGTATAAATACAAACAAAAGGACACAAATGTAAAATAAAAATGTTAGTGCCCGGTGTTGATTCCTATCACCATGATTCCTTGATTTCTCTCTAGATAGAGGCTCTCAGAACCTTCTGATTGTTTCTATGGACTCTTGGGAGTATTATCCTCGCGCTTTATCTACTTTCAGGCCTATTTTTGTGTCATTATCCCTCCAACTCGAACCTAGGGTTTGGGGGTCTATAAATAGAACCCTTGACTTCATGGCTTGAAGAGGAGATTTCTGGAGATTGCCACAAAGTTCTGCTGCGTTCTGGAGCCACTTCCAATTAGGGAGAAGCTACTTTCACGTCCACAAGGCTTCTTATTCAGGGAGTATCAAGTTCCTTTGGTTTAAGTTTGAGTCTTTTTCTTTAGTTTTAGTCTATTGTCCTTTTGCATCCATAGCATCTTCCCACTCCTTCTATCACGTTCTCTACACTCCATTCATCTTTTCAAACGTCCTCCTACTCTTTTTCACGCCCCATAGGGGTTAAAAAATCACCAACCCCCAGGTATTCACCCTTCCTTTTATGCATCTTAGCTTAATTGTCTTATAGATACTACACCTGTCAAAGGGCTAATTGGGTCATTTTTCTCTGTGTCTACACTCTTTTGTAGGTTTATAGGACTCATTACACGAGGCCCAACTCTTCTGGCCGGCCAGGAGGGGTGGAGATACAAGTCCCAAGCTTCTGTTCTGGGTGCTCTAGCGGCCATTCAGCAGACCATTTTTTGATTTCAGGCGATCTATCGTAGGACTATTTGACATCTCCTAGCGGTCGTCTGTTAGACCATTTTCCTCTGTAGCACCTGATTTTCTCTCTCCCGTGGGCGGGTGACTTCAACCGGCTCTTTCCAAGGTAATTATTGTGCTTTCACTGCATTACTTACTTTGGTGGCGATCACACTTTCCATTATTTGGGCTTTTGTCATCTTGTTCATCATATTGCTTGATTTCTCTCTATTTTAGTTGCTCCACACCTACGGTGTGTGTGCTTTTCTTTATTCCTTTGCTCCACGCTCAGGCGTGTGTTTTTAGTTTTCCTTCTTCACTTCTGCAACATTGATGACATGCCCACTTACTCTACTTCTATGTTGATTGCTTGAGTTAGTGCACCACTTGCTCACACACACATTTATCATACCATATTCACGCCACTTCATTCACATTCACCACACAATCACCATCAATCATAAACAAAACATCAACAGTATGACCTTGTCATTAATTCATTATTGAACTCGCATATTCTTAATTAGTACATTCTTACCTTGATATTGTTATCATAAAACTATTGTTTAAACTTTACATTATTGGCCTACTTTATTATTTCTCGTGGGAGTAGCTTGATTTATAACTTGAAGATGCAAGAGCGGGCACAGACAGTGTCCAAGGGCTCGACGCTAGCCCCCTCAGTAGATAGCCAAAAACATGCTGTAAACCATTGGGTATGATGAACACTGGCGTTGCATTATGCTGGGTGTACTTTTTTTATAAACGGGTGAAAACCATGAGGCTCTCATGAAATTATTACATTCTTGTTACATGACTTTCTAGTGCATAGCTTTTATGGTTATGAAAAGTACATTCTCGTTACATACAAGCACATTCTTGTTACATAAAAGGCCACGTTATATTCTTGCTAGATCATGATCTCGTTCTACATAAATTCTCTTATCTCTATGGTTATCTCTTGGCACCTGTGTTGTTACCTTGGTTTTATGCGTATGATTTATCGCATTGTCATTTACCTTACATTCTAGAGCTAAAATGCTAATCACTTAAATATTACCTTAATGTTTATTGGGTCCCGTACTCCAGGAAGACGGATCTAGAGGGGGGTGAATAGATCCCTCTATAAAAATTATGTCCAATTTAAAACACAAGCTCCCCAAAGTAGAAACTATTCAAACACTGAATATTTGATGGAGTATGTTTAGATTAACATGAAACGGATCTAAGTGCATGTAGAGATGTTCACTCAAATGGTAGATAGACAGACTGAACTTAACAGTGTGTGTGTGTGAAACTAAGATCGATGTGAAGCACAATAATCAAACCATCCTGTGAATAGGGGTAGAAGATATGGAGCAATCACACAAGCATTCACAGTGACACAAGGATTTTTAAGGTGGTTCGGGACCACGACGGGCTCCCTACATCCACCCCTCACTCAATTGAGTGAGGCTTCACTACTGTTAAACAGCCTGAGGATAAATCTCCACACACACATGCAGGACGATGCCTATACACACGGAGCAATGCTCCACACACACGAGAGAAAACTCCCAACCACACACGGGGAGCGATCCCCAAATCACACGGGATATCCACTGCACAAAACGATGCACAAGCGTCAACATAAACACTCAGAGAACCCACTCTCTGAACCCCCACACAAGATAATCATTCATAAGTTAATGAAATGTTCACAAATGTATACAATATGTCCAAAATATACTCTAAAGACTGAAATAAGGAAAATCTCTCAAGTATGAAGCTCCCCCTTTTCTAGAAGATCCGGTTCTCCTCGATTCGTTGACGGATGATCACGAAGTCACCATCATCTTGCTCCTTTCTTCATTCCGCACATCTTTCTCTTCGTCCATGAACTCCAGAAATGCCTTGATGCATATCAAAACCACTCCACAAGTTCTCCTTTTCTCCTCCTTGGCCTTCTTCTCCTGCAAGATAGAAAGATAAGCACATTAGGGGTTATTTTTCACAAATTTAGAGCTGATGTATATATACAAGATAGAGTGGCCAAATGACCCATAAAACCCTCCTAAAACATGTTAGAAACACCCTCATACGTCTAGGAACCTTTTGGGGGTAATTTGGTAAAGTTTCGAAGCCAAAATAATGAGTTTAGGACATTTTCGCGAAGCCCGACCGAAAAGGGTTGACCCTAGAGGTCGACCCTGTATTTTCTGCACCAAAAATTGCCCAAACATAACACTGGGCAAAAGGGGTCGACCCCTCTGTTGAGGGTTATAAAAAGAGAGGTTTCAACCCCTTTAAGCCATAAAAACCCAATGGTATAAATGTGACCAAAGTCCCTTGATTCTGGATGATTAATTCTAATGGTTTCAACCTGCAAAATCATATAAAAACTAAATTAGTATGGATTTGAAATTCGAATAGCTCTTTCTTTTATAACTAGCATTTCTTGAATGAAAATGCACAATTTAACATTTAGTTGATAAGAACATAATCATCCTTAATGCCATGATCTCAAGAGTGGTATTGTGAGTTCAAAATCAAGGAGTTCAACCCTTTGAAACATGAATTCAACCATGATTGATATAAAAGAGTTAAACACATTATGAGCCTCAAAATCCATGAAGGAGGTGGATGTAAATCACATGAATTGTTATCCTCATCCTCTTACCAAAGCTTCAAACCAAAGAACTGAATTAATCAGTCATGCATTCACAAGAGCATTAACCCATCACAAGGCAACCAAAAATCATCACCCATTTCATATGCTTTCATACACAGAATATTTTCAAGAAGGCCAATTATTTAAACCAATTCTTCAAACAAGCATATGGCAAACAATCATATGGCAAATCCATACACCATAGCAAGAAAACAAAGATGTTCAAGCACAGGAACTTGGAAGCCATAATAATGCACCACTAAAAAATCATTTGACAAATAGTAAAGAAGCATTTTGTAATCATCAAAATCACACACTCAACAATCTCCCCCATTTTGATGATGACAAAATGTTATGCATTATTGCTCTCTCCCCCTTTGACATAATAAGAAATGGGGATCATTATGGGGAATTCATGATGGGAGCAAAATAGACAAGACTAAAAGGAAAACCACGAGCACAAGAGCAAAGCATATCAAAATCAGACTTGCAAACCTCAAACTCGAGGCAATTTAGGCAATAGAATTTCAAAGCTATTTGCAAAACTATGCACATGGTTGTAGTTCAAGCAAAATGCTATGATCATGAATTATGCACAGAATTACTACCTCTCCCCCTTTGTCATTGACAAAAACCGATGGACAATGGGGTTATTAGAAATATGTACATGGAAAACTTAAAGATATGTGCAGGTTGTACAAAATGATGTAGTTAAAAATATGCACTGTATGAATGCTATAAATGCCAAACATGCACAATATGACAACTATCTTCCAAATGCAAATTGTGATTTCAAAAAAAAACTATGCACATGGTATGTCACGCACATGGTATGTCAAAAAGAGCACACTTGTTCTCTCCAGAAACTAGTTCACAGTCAAAAATAGATGTACCTGTAAAGTTCAATTTGATGTAAATATGGACAAAATGGACATGCAAACTGCAAATAGAATGATCATATCTGATTAATCCCAAGCAGATAAATGCAGATACATTTAATATAGCTCCCCATATTTATTTAAAGGGATGGGATAAGTGTACGAAAAGTGCAGATGAGTCAGTGTAACCAGAATGCTCATGTGTACACCTAAAAGGCTGTGCAGATATATAGAAGAATTGAGCAAAAGCCAATGCAGTCAATCAATTTTATGAATACATATTAAATCAAATTATCAAGTGTGTAAGTGAATAACATGAAAATAGATTTTGATGCGGGACGGACACGCGACCTGGGACTCTAGCTCGTGATCATCCCTATGCGAGGGAAATGCTGGACCGTGCGCGGTTGAGAAACCGGCAGTGAGTCTCGGGTATCGGCCTTTCCGCGTTAACTCGGGTCAAGTCACGGGACGGGTTACGCTCACTCTCTCGCAACGGTGAATAAAAGTATAGCAAGCTAGATAATCTATCACTCATGCAGCGGCATATACAAAAATATACGAGTAAAATAATACCTACGAGGAGGGTAGCGAGTGTACCTCCACGCTCCGGGCGTGGGGAAGACGTTCCCGGCCAAGTACGGTAACTCCCGGTAACAGCGGTAAAAGTTAATTACAACAGTGAAATCTATTGCCCATTCCACGCAGGGAGGTAAAGGGCTACAAGTGGGGCCCGGGAGGATCGACCCTGGGTTGAAGGGCAGCAATCTGGAGGTGCGTACGGCATGAACTCGGCCTGCTGGTCCGACTCGGCACTATTCCAACTCGGTGCTGCGCCAACTCGGTTGCTGACTCACTGGACAGCAAGCAACGGTTTCCAAAGGAATGCTGCCTTCCTGAGATCTTCGGGAGGCACCGCTTGGCTGGGATGATGGCGGGATGTCTCTGATCGACTCTCGGAAGGGGTGGTCGCTGAAGTTGACCTTTGATATTTATTTCTGAATTTTCTCCCGGACTGAGTCGTGCTGGCTGAATTCGGATCTGCTCTGCACACCTTCACAAAAAGAATTCCTATGACCAGATCTGATGTCAGATTGATGCACAAGAGGTACCGATGGATAGAGGACTCAGAGATCTACAACATATATTTTTGGTGGCTCCATCCATAGAACAGATTAAAAATAAAAATAACTGAAAATTACCTTTTTTTTTCTGACCCGGACTGACAGACACACAGGGTAGAGATAAATCTGCCTGAAACAGACCTTTGACCGAGGGCTCAATGATTTTTTTTGACTCAACGAAAATTATGGTGGAAGGGGGTATACGTGAGAAACACTCGGGAATTTTTTTGATTTTTCTAAAATTTTCTAAGTGGGTGGGGAAATTGTAACAAGGAGACTCTGTCCCGTAGATCTGCAAAAGGGCAGATTACTGAGAGGACAAACAAAAATATGAGAATATTATCAAATGGACTCCAAATGACACGAAATTTTAACTGGAGGTTAGGGAAGATGGACAGAACAAACCCTCAAAACTGGGACTCAATCAGACAACAAGAACCATAGATAAAATTTCATAGGAGAGATTCTATCCTGATTAGGACAGAACTTCGATGTAGCGGCGGTGGCGGCGCGACGGTGGCACGAACGGCGGCAGCGGCAGCAGAAAGAGAACTCAGAGGGGCTAAGGAGAATATAGGAGAGGGCTTCACACCCTAGAGGGCTGGAGGAAGAAGAAGAGAACTAGAGAGAGAGGAGAGAGGGCACACCCTTCTTGCTTCAAGCAATTTTTACATAATTTCTTCATTAAATCTCTAATGACACTATACATAGGCTTATATAGAGAATGGCAAGGGGTGGGGGACTGGAAATTTCGTGGGAAATAGGCCATTTTCTTCCCCCATGTGGTCAAATAAACCAAAATAAATAAATTACATATGGAGGTGGCACTCCTTTGACTAGGTAGGTAAGGTAGGTGGCCTCCCTTTGACATTTTCAACCACTTGTCTCCCATGTGTCCAATTGACCTTCTAGATGCCACCTAGGACTTTGACCAGCCCCACATGGACCCATATGGCTTATGTGGACCAATGGGGAAGGAGTGAGGGCCCCCTTGCTGGACCTACTGATATTTTACACAAAAACTCAAATAATCCAAGGGAATGACACATTGGCTTATAAAGCCTTAAAATTGCATATATACTTTCCCAAGGATATAAAAGTAAATAAAAGGACTCAAAGGCAAAATAAAAATTCAGTGCTCAGCGTCGATTCCCATCAACTCTCCCCGGGTGGGAAGAACTCGACCCCGTCGAGTAAGGGGTACGGCTGCTCGAGTAGCTCCGGCGGATCCATCACCGAACCTGGAAGCGCGGAGTACGCTCCACTCCAAGTAATCGACACCTGCTCATCCCGTATAGATTCGATATGTGCACGCTACCATGGGAATGAGGCCAGAGGTGGACACTCCGGGGTGGGGTCACTCTCAAAGGAGGGAAGGCGGCTCGAAGACTCGCTAGAAATCACCGCTTGTCCCTTATGTGACTAGATCCGATATGTGGAGTAGAACCGATCCCAATAGTCCGACAAGTCTCATACTCGAAAGGGACTAACAACGCGAGCGTACAAAACCGACTCGACTCAACATACGCACAGACACACAATGCACTTCGACAAACAAACCGGACGAAACAAAAACTCACACAGACCCTAAACAAACCTAATGTTAGTCCGACCCGTACGTGTGTGACGGCGAACTAGGACACCCGAATATGTGCCATGCATACACTAGATGTACTCAATGGTTGACGGAATGGAGGACTCCTAGACACCCTAAGATGTACCACTCATGCATTGGCGATCTATGGGATTTGGGTGGGGAAAGGCTAGGAGATCCAAAACTACCCTCGTCGTTACCCCTAGATGTAGGTACGGCTTGCCAACTAGACCGAGGGGTAGGGGTGTGATAGTGAACTCCTTGGATGAAGTGGAATGAATATGATCACTCGGAAGGTTCACTAGTGAAGGGGTCAAAAGGGTCAAAGAAGATATGACCCCATGAAGTGGGTTCCCCCATGACTCGGTCCCAAGTTTGAAATTCATGAAGGTGTGGGTGGTCACCTTCATCCGTCATGGTGAATGGGACGATGGTCATGTAAAAAAAATAGGATTCCTCCCTTGGGTAAAAGGGTATGAAATCAGACTCGGCCGGCATCGGGAGGAATAGAAGAATCTTTGTGGTGACACAACCCACGGTGCACTCGGAGGTAATGGACCCTAAGGCCGGATGGGTGAAGCTACGACTAGTGGGTTGGTCGAAGCCTCGGGCCAATAAATGCGTCAACTCCCATTGCCAACCTAAACCAAGAATAAGGTCACCTAATGTGTCAACATGGTGATTAGACCGGAATGTAGTATGGTAGGAGTTGACGGGCACCAAAGATAGTGTGGGGTCCATGGATGGGAAAGGAGGTGGGACCAAGCCATCCTTGAGCCAACTAAGAAGCGGCTCGGCTATGTATAGCGTACCCGTTAGAAACACGGGTGGCTCGGGCTTTGGTAGCTCCAAAGAAGAAGGTTCCGAATAGAGCTCGGAAGGAGAGGGTGGTAGCATTGGATCTCTCATGGGGGATGAAGTAGGGACCTCCATGATGGGGAGAGGGCTTGGGGATGCCGGAGGTGGGGCCGGATTAAGACTACCGGATATGACCTCCTTGGGCTCGGGTAGGAGTCCGCCCATATGAGCACGTGTCCGATCCACCCTATCCAACCGGTCCGTAAACATTTTTAAGATTTCGGCAAAGGTACGGGTTGGAGTAAGGGCCTCGTGGTGGACTTGTTCATCATCTCTAGGCCTGAGTGTGGACCTAGGCTCGGCTATCTCTTGCTTCCGGCTAGGACCCATTTGCTTTAAAGCGCTTGGGTAGGATTGGTTGGGGGTGAATGGATGGGGTTGGTTGGAGGTGTGGCCCACTTGATTGGGAGTGCTTTGGTGGGCTTGGGTGGAGGTGAAGGGGCGGGGTAGGTTGAAGGTGATCGGGCCGGGTAGGTAGACCTTCCTAAGCTCGCCCTTCATCTCATGCCACGACTCGATGGGCCGTTGCATCCTAACCTCCCTCATGCGTTCTATACTCTCCCATTTCCAGGCGGCTTCGTGGACAAGCCTCTTTTGGGCAAAGCTGGCTTGCATGGCATCGGACATAGTGTAGCACTCAAAATACGTGTCCATGGCGGCTTCCCACTTGAGGTAGTCGCTCGGGACCTTGGAGCCATGAAAGTCCTAGGCTTCGGGCCTATGGAAGTGAATGGGATGGTTGCCAAGCCCATGGGTGTCGTACCGCCAGTGGTACAGCCTAGGCGACTTGGAGTCCATTGGACACCGGGGAACTATAAGATGGACATGCAAACACGTGGAGACAAGACAAATTAACTAAACAATGGACTAATCATGACCCTAAACGACAATGCAAGTTGGAATGTCGACTCGACTACTAACCTAGACACAACCAAGACTCGGTACGTGGCGGAGTTAATCGATCCGAAGATCACTCGCGTAAGTGTGCGGCCTTCCCGATAGGCGTAGCCTAACATTCGAACAACACCTTTTTATATACCGAACAATGGTATGCGGATGCAACCTTAGACCGACTTAGACGGAGACTAGACGTAAATGACACTTCTTTTTTTATTATTTTTTAGACACCCTAGACTCAATTGGCGCTCTGATACCAAATTGATGCGGGACGGACACGCGACCTGGGACTCTAGCTCGTGATCGTCCCTATGCGAGGGAAACGCTGGACCGTGCGCGGTTGAGAAATCGGCAGCGAGTCTTGGGTATCGGCCTTTCCGCGTTAACTCAGGTCGAGTCACGGGACGGGTTACGCTCACTCTCTCGCAGCGGTGAATAAAAGTATAGCAAGCTAGATAATCTATCACTCATGCAGCGGCATATACAAAAATATACGAGTAAATTAATGCCTACGAGGAGGGTAGCGAGTGTACCTCCACGCTCCGGGCGTGGGGAAGACGTTCCCGGCCAAGTACGGTAACTCCTGGTAACAGCGGTAAAAGTTAATTACAACAGTGAAATCTATTGCCCACTCCACGCATGGAGGTAAAGGGCTACAAGTGGGGCCCGGGAGGACCGACCCTGGGTTGAAGGGCAGCAATCTGGAGGTGCGTACGGCACGAACTCGGCCTGCTGGTCCGACTCGGCACTATTTCAACTCGGTGCTGCGCCAACTCGGTTGCTGACTCACTGGATAGCAAGCAACGGTTTCCAAAGGAACGCTGCATTCCTAAGATCTTCGGGAGGCGCCGCTTGGCTAGGACGATGGCGGGATGTCCCTGATCGACTCTCGGAAGGGGCGGTCACTCAAGTTGACCTTTGATATTTATTTCTGAATTTTCTCCCGGACTGAGTCGTGCTGGTTGAATTCAGATCTGCTCTGCACACCTTCACAAAAAGAATTCCTACGACCAGATCCGATGTCGGATTGATGCACAAGAGATACCGATGGATAGAGGACTCAGATATCTACAACATATAATTTTGGTGGCTCCATCCACAGAACAGATTAAAAATAAAAATGACTACAAATTGCTTTTTTTTTTCTGACCCGGACTGACAGACACACATGGTAGAGATGAATCTGCCTGAAACAGACCTTTGACCGAGGGTTCAATGATTTTTTTTGACTCAACGAAAATTATGGTGGAATGGGGTATACGTGAGAAACACTAGGAAATTTTTTTGGATTTTCTAAAATTTTCTATGTGGGTGTGAAAATTGTAACAAGGAGACTTTATCCCGTAGATCTGCAAAAGGGCAGATTATTGAGAGGACAAACAAAAATATGAGAATATTATCAAATGGACTCCAAATGATACGAAATTTTAACTGGAGGTTAGGGGAGATGGAGAAAACAAAACCTAAAAATTATGGCTCAATCAGACAACAAGAACCAGAGATACAATTTCGGAGGAGAGATTCTATCCTGATTTGGATAGAACTTTGATGTAGCGGCGGTGGCGACACGACGGCGGCACGAACGGCGGCAGCGGCAGCAAAAAGAGAACTCAGAGAGGCTAAGGAGAATATAGGAGAGGGCTTCACAGCCTGGAGGGCTGGAGGAAGAAGAAGAGAACTAGAGAGAGAGGAGAGAGGGCACACCCTTCTTGCTTCAAGTAATTTTTACATAATTTCTTCATTAAATCTCTAATGACACTATACATAGGCTTATATAGAGAATGGCAAGGGGTGGGGGGCTGGGAATTTCGTGGGAAATAGGCCATTTTCTTCCCCCATGTGGTCAAAAAAATCAAAATAAATAAATTACATATGGAGGTGGCACTCCTTTGACTAGGTAGGTAAGGTAGGTGGCCTCCCTTTGACATTTTCAACCACTTGTCTCCCATGTGTCCAATTGACCTTCTAGATGCCACCTAAGACTTTGACCAGCCCCACATGGACCCATATGACTTATGTGGACCAATGGGGAAGGAGTGAGGGCCCCCTTGCTGGACCTACTGATATTTTACACAAAAACCCAAACAATCCAAGGGAATGACACATTGGCTTATAAAGCCTTACAATTGCACATATACTTTCCCAAGGATATAAAAGTAAATAACAGGACTCAAAGGCAAAATAAAAAGTCAGTGCTCGGTGTCGATTCCCATCAGATTTTAGCCATATGGATATTCAGATTTTCAGTTTAACACAATGAGAGACTACACAGACTGCACTTCATTTTAGGAGAACAGCGTATTGGAGGCTATGCTCTGCCCCATTAATTTTTCACACCAAATTTTTCATCTCCAAAATTTCATAAAGATAATCTGAATTTTTCTAAGAGTGATCAGGTTTAAATAATTCCTTTTTACGTGAGGAGACACATAGAGCACATGTCAGACTCCCCGGTTACTCAAAATATTTAATCATTTCACCTCATTTTGAGCGGACATACTTCAATATAACACTTTTTAGAAATAAACCACATCACGTCTCCGGTGATGTGCATCCAATTTACTCAGTGAGACTGAGCATTGCTCTGCCTTTCATTTTCTCAATTCATATTCTTTCTTACAATAGAGGCAGGCAGCTTTTTCCTCAACTACCTCTTCAACAAACATGCAGCAAGTTTAATTTATCTAGAGTGTTGAAAAGAAATTCATATATCCTTATGTTTAACACACATTTTCACATTATGGTGCATGAAGTGTGCGAATTTGATTTAGCATGTATACCGAAAATATTCTTGAACACATGATAGTGCAGCTCCCCCTATATAGATGCACTTATCAAATATTTACTCCCCTTGAGTGTGTGACATGAGACACACCAATGATGACTCAAATGTAGAATTATTTACCAAGAAGTATAAGGTCATAGAAGATCCAAGGATGGGGGTTTTATTAGCATATACTAATATGCAAGCACACAATGGGAATTCATGCATAATACAATGCACAGTGCAACATGTGAATCTCATGCAAAGTTTCCGGTTTCACTTGAATGTACTAAATGCATTGCAAAGTGCAAGGGTTCAGATTTTCTTTGAGTGATCTAAATGTACCTTATGCATGACTTCTAAAGCATGGTCTTCAGAAGAACTCAGTGAATGCAGAGGTATGCAGCCCATAACCTATATGTGAATGCAGTGCAAGATGCAGCAACTTGATTTACACTCCTAGTGGCTTGAACATTATGACTGATTGCACAAGAAAGCATTCAGATTCATATGATGAACTGACAGTTTTGAAAAACAAAAATAGATCCATGACTCAATGGGGTTGACCCTTGGGGTCGACACCTTCAAGGCAGACAGCTAGAAAATGAAGTTCCTTTGCAGAAATCTGGCATTTTCAATGATCAATTTTCAAAGAATATTAAGTATTTCATCTTGGGCAATAAGCATGAGATGTGCTTTAAGAAAATTTGATTTCATGCCACAATTGCAAGTCATTCAGTCAATAACTCCCCCTCACTATGTGCAGCAATGGACATTTTGACTGAAAAACACATTGTAAGCTCAATTTGAATAAAGCATTCAAGGCTCACCCTCAATAGGAAACATATGATCAGCAATACACAAAATCACACGGAACATCAATTTTAGCACCACTTGAACATGCATTTCATCTATGTGCAAGGTAGACTATTGTAAAGATTCCAAGCAAAATTAGAAGCAACCTCTTCCTGAATACATGCATGACTCAGATTAACCTAAAAATGAGATGATTAAGGCATTAAACAAAAATTTGGAGGTTCTGAAATCATGATCAGGCTATGACTCGGATGAGCAAGTTGGCGTGGGTCAACCCTTTCTTGAAAACAGTTCTGCTTTGCCCTGAAATCTGAGGAGCACATTGAAAGAGGCCATAGAGCATTTGATTAAATTTAGTCCATAAAAATATGCAGCCACAGAATACTATTATCAACCAAAAGAGAATGGAACTGCATCAATTTCACGTTGACTAGCTAGCAACTCCCCTTTAACAAATGCATGAATTTCAGAAAACTCAGTGTGGGTTTTGAAAGAAGGGTGTGCAGCCAATGACCTGCATGAGAATGCAGTGTGCAAGATCTGATGTCACGCCCTGAGCCTTTATGACAGCGGAAGACTCACTCGAGAAACGTGAACAGCCGGCATGGTAAGCCTCTTGCAAACAATAATAATCAGAGCGCAAGACAATCACACACACAAATGCAATTGCACAATAATTTAGTCAAACTCCAACTTTATTTCATTGGTAATCAAATATTCAAATACAATGACTCACATCTTCTTCCAATCTATCAGACTTAAGAAATAGGAAAATTACATAGACTCAATCTAAACAATGTAGACTTCCTAAGTCTTCGCTCATCCTTCATTCACTCTCAGATCCGCTACTTGAATACTCCGAATCCGAACCTGACTCACTTTCATTTCCTGAAAAGATTGGAAATAGGTAATGAGCACACTTGCCCAGTAGGTATCTTCACATCAACATGATTAGCACTATTAAAGTAATTAGCATTTTAGCTCTAAAGAAATAAGGTAAAATTATGCGAATGCGGTCAATCATGCGAATAACCAAAGTAACAAAGATGATTGTTAAGATAGAATGAGAGCAAGTATGAACTAGCAAGAATGTAATAAGAACACGATATGGCCTTTCACGAACAAGAATGTAACGAGAATGCACTTTAACTTTTCACTTTCATAACCATAAAGGTTACGCACTAGAACGTCAATCATGTAGCAATTCACTAGATTTTCACGAGTGCTCATGGATTTCACTTATTTATAAAGAAAGTACTCCCAACGCAATGCGACGTCAGTAGCATCATACCCCATGGTTTATAATAGTATGTTTCCGGCAATCAGCCGAGGGGACTAGCATAGAGCCCTTGGACATAATCAGCGCCCGAACTGCATCTTCACGTATAAATCAAGCTACTTCCATGAGTGTAACAATAAAGTATGGCCAAGAATGTAATAAGTTCAATCAATAAGCTCATGATAACAATTATCAAAGAACAAATGCTTCAATTAAGAATATGAGAGATCAAGAATGAATTAAGACAATGTTATGCTTATGGAAATAAATCGGCAGCATAACGGTACATTTCTTTAACTTTCATTCAGTATATTAAGTTTCTTGATCAATATGATCAGTCCTAGACCATTATCAAGCCATCTAGGAACTTAGAATATCAACCCTGGGGTCAAACCTCGGGTTAACTAGCTCAAATATTGTGACGATCTTGTACTGGGCCGTTACGTTCACGTGACGCTCCAGTATTGGGCCGTTACATTAGTTTGAATCTAGAACAATAGAATAGACTCAGAAACATGGGACGTTATATGGGCCTGACGGTCAAATATATGTCTGTTACATTGCTAGAACTAGAAAACATCGATAGTGCTTTCTAATCAATTGGGTTTTAATGGTACAACCAACTCGGCGTCCTAGTGGGAATCCCAGGCTCGCAGAGAATTACGGAGGCCTTGAAACAAGATTTCCTAGTCCATTGGAAGGAATATCCAATAGAGAGATCCTCATGTTCAAGAATAATGTTCCTATAGTGTAAAGTGTGAACTAATGACCAACATATCGGAATATGTGCCATGTACTTAAAGAAGATGACTCTATTGATAGAAAAGACTGTGAAACGATGTGAAATCATGATAAAACTTCATCCATACACCCTTTGAAATCACAATTTAAATACAACTATAGAGTTAGCCAATGAAATTAACATATGTTTTAAAACAACTCAAGATGCTTTTAAACATGCAGCTTCTATTATGAACCAATTAATAAACTCAAAATTATATTAATAGGTCAAAACATAGATAACTAGGCTTATTTATAAGTAAAATTGACTATTTTTCAATTTTATCTACTGTTCTCCTGACGGTCGAGAGTAGGCACGTCACAGTGATTGTGACGGTTTATCGAGGGGCAGTTACAGTAGTGTAACGCTCCTGTTATGGTGCGTCAAAGACAACAAAGCAACTAAAATGCAACAGGGGGTGTGACGGCTTATCGTAAGGCCGTTACAGCGTTGTGACGATCTAAGTATGATGCGTCATAGACCCTGCTAACAGTATAAAGAATTAAAAAAACTATGATTTGAAACCATGTCATGTTTTGAAAAGATTTAACTATCCCAAAATGAAGTAAAGGTCATCTAGATGCATAGGTTGCAGTGAATTGACAAGATAATATCTTTGATCTTTGATTTGTATGCATGAACCCACTAAAACATAAAATTCATAGTGTATAATGCATGAAATCAAACACAATCAGATGGCTTTTATCCCTAACAAGATGTTTTTACCAATCATGAGATAACCTACCGCTTAACTAGGCTTTAAACTTCTAAATTGAGTCTGAAAGACGTGCCCTAGTTCTCCCTTTCCAGTGAGTTTCCAGCAACTTCACGCTGCTCAAGTTCCTCAGCCTCTTGACCTAAGGATGTGAAATTTTTAGGGTAAGAAGATGAAACTAAGGTGAACAAAAAGTTCTAAATAACCGAACTCTAATTACCTCGTTTAAACGTCCTAATCTCTTGATCTTCAAGGGTCTTGCGTTCAGTTTCCTAGGTTACTACGGTCGAACCAGCAACTTTGGAAGCTTCAATCTTTTTGGTTGGTTGATCTCCTAGTACGAAATTTTGGGAGCTATTAGTCTAATGTATTATAAACAAAAAGTTCTAAAGAACTTACCCGAAATTCTATCTCCTTACCTTGATTCTTCATGAGTCAAAAGTAAGGGTTGCTGAGTTCAGGATTAGTCCTATTTATAGGGTTTTGACTAGGGTTTGAAGATTAGATCGATTCTAGAGTCCTTGTTAAAGCTTAGATCAACTTCTAAGAGTCCTTAAAACCTCTATTAGTCTTCCCATCTCGATCCCTAAGAGATAAGCTAGCAAAAATCCAATCTTTTGGCTTGTTCTTTACTTCACGGAATTTACAGAGTGTAACGCATCAGGACTGGTGCGTTACATGGCTGTAACGGTCACCCGATAGACCGTTACACCAAACGTGTACAGAATTTCAATTTATTAAAACTCTTTTATTCGTTTATCCTTCTAATTATCTATATAAAAGAGTATTTATCTTTAAAATTCGTGAATAGTCTAAATAACCTTCTAGAATATGGGTCAAACTTAATGGGCTTGGTCCTTTAACCTATTGGGTTTTAATTATCAAAGCTAGATTAATTACTTAACATAAATTAGGTTTTATAATGATTTATTTAATCCAATATTTATTTATTAATCCATTTTGGGTCTTTAAAATTCCTAAAAAAATAATTAAATATACCAAAAATAATTTATAAAAATTCTGGGGCCTTACATCTGAAAAGTGGAATGCAGCCCATATGACTTCGGGCTAGCTCACAAATGAGCATGGTGAGGTCAACATGACAACATTTTCAGAAACAGTTCAGACATTCATTTTTAGATTGATACTGCTCAAGATGAAAGTTCATTCATAACCCAAACATTCAATTTTTTTGAGTTCTGGTACAAGGCGGAGATTTTGGTCTGAAGACCCAACTCACGCAAAGTGATGCTTTTCTGATAGGCCTAACCTACCATTCCGATGACACCTTTTGATATACCAGAAATTTCAGAAAACTTCACACATACACACCCAATTCCAATTAGAGAGACAATCAATGCCCACAACAATCTCGTATAAGAAGACAATCAAAACTGACCAAATTTCTCACAGTCAAGACCTACTGCAAGAACGCTGACACCTAGCACCAAAAACTACGGTAGATTATGAAACACACACTTTATTTCCTTACCTTTGCCTTGAGAGACCTTTATTTATCAACATTCCTTCATTGGCCTCAAGGCACCCCTACAGCAAAGTCTCATTTTGTAACGCCCCGGGATCCGATTCCCAATTTATGCATAATTTTTTTTTCTTTCATCGGACCCTGAAGCATTACTTCGTACGTATCGCGGAAGCACAAATATATAAACATGCATACATTCGCATGAGAGAGAGAAATCACAATTACATGAAATGTAAATAGCATCTCAACCATTCATAATTTCCAAAGAAGAGTATATGTCTATTGTTCCAAAATAAACATGAGTCCTCACATGCTCACCACCCCATAACCATACGTATAAGCGAGATATTCAACCATAGCCTACCCAGACAAAGTATGGACTAGCACTACTCCTTGGCCGTAGCCGCCTCCTCGACCTCCTTCACTATGTCCCCTGAAAATGTGTGTCTCAAAGGGTGAGTGTGACGCTCAGTAGGCAACCTAGTCAAATCGGGGTTAACTCGCATTCATATATCCAATCAACGTGCATAATTCTAGTGTTAATAATATCATAATCCATTCATTCTCATTTGCTTAAAATAATTCATACGAGAAAATACATGTTCATTAGCTAACATATAAGATACCCATGCATGCAACAAAATCACGGTAAGTGAGCAGTTACACATTATCACATTTTCAGGAATTTCATGAATTTCACATTTTTGTTATTCATGGAACTGAACAGATGCCGCAACACAGGAGGCCCACACACCACAACGAACGAAAGAGTACTGCGCAAACCCAGGAGCGAACCCCCACCTAGACTTCTGCCGCACGGGACGTTATGTATCACCGTCCCCTGGGTTTTGTGGCGTTACGTATCACCGTCCCACAGAACGATCTAGCCGAATCGATAGATTTTTGACTAGGGCGTTACGTATCGCCGTCCCCTGGGATCTTTTACTTCTGCGGCGTTACGTATCGCCATCCCGCAGAAGGGACCGAAGTCCTACCTCGCAGAATGCTGCTGTTTTCCATTCATAACATTCACATCGTATTCGTATTCGCATTCGTACTCATTTTTCAAATACTAGTATGATACGTTATCATAACAAGCATGCTTCCAAATGGTTTAAGTGGAAAAATCACAAACATAAGCTTACTTGATGTGGAATAGAGCATGATCAGGTTTCTATATAAAAGAGGACAGGTTTATTTTTAGGTTACACATGCATAGAAAATGACTTATAACTACAAGTACAGAATTTTTGTGAGCATGAAATCTTTACAGTGAGGTACTAACTTAGTCTTCTATCATTTTTTAATTTTTCAAATTTTTATGAATTAAAATGCCCTTTCAAAACTCTCTTTTTCTAAGTTTCTAAAAATTGGGACAGAGCCCCAGGTGCATCGACCTGTCCAGGGACTGCACTGACCTATCCAAAGACCTGCACTGACATGTCCCCAAGTGCATCGACCTATCCAGGGACCTACACTGACCTGTCCAGTGACTACACCCCATGTCACGCCCTGAGCGCGGAAGATACTCGGAGACGCGTGACGAGTTTATATCGATCATGTCAATAAGAGTATTAGTGTATTCGACACAAAATCAGAGATGCGCAAGAGTAAAGATAACCCAATCCTTTATTCAATCACAGCCTCAAAAGTACTTCTATTACAATTCACTTAATGAAAGTGCGAAGACCCAATAAAAGAAAAAGTACAATGGTTGACTTAAAAGAATATAGAAAAGACAAGACTAGTTGACGCTTTGAGAAGCTCTAATCTCTTTCACTCTTGACCTTCCCTGTCCGATTGAGTCTCGTCGTCGGACTTACCTGAAAAGTAGGGAAACACTGAGTGAGCGAACGCTCAGTAGGAAATTATATCTCAAGAACTAGCAATGGGTTTAAGTAATTACATTTTTCACATGTAAATGCACTATGGCTATGCATGCTTGCGTAAAACGACTAGATAGAGAGTATAACAAGAGATAATGAAGTGAACTATTCATGAACTTTCAAGAACTTGTATCAAATATATGTCAAGATATTTATCATGTCATGTGGGAATTGGCTATTTCACGCAAGTATTTTACCCGTGTCGGGCCACGCTAGTAAAGTCACGCTAGTCAAGTCACGCACGCAAGTAAGAGAGAGATTGTGGAATGCCAATTAGATCAAGAGAAAATAGTACTTCGGTGCAATGCTAGACACCGGTATCATTACAACTCCCATGGGCACAAGTACTTTTGGGTGCTCCTCCCAAGACCAGATCGGGCCCTTATATGCACAGCATTAAAAATAGATCTAGGCATCCACGATAATTCATAGCCAATAAGGAGTTTCAAGAACAAGCTTTAATAGGATGATAAGATAAGATTTCTATGGAATTCAAGAGCAAGGCCCTTGAGTAAGGACATACTGGCGATAAAATTCACGCAAAGTATATAAACCATGACATGTCGATAAACTGGGTGGAATTGGTTCCCTAACCGGGTACCATAACAAATAAGTGCCCATATGTAGATGGTCACTCTTTTTATATAGAATTGAGGTCCACAAGAACATCATAATAATGTTTGATATAGAATTGGGGTCCACAAGAACATCACAATAATGGCATGCTTTCCCCGTTCATCAAGTTAATTCTCATATTATACTCATAGCATAACATGAGGGCCGGTATACCATGTTTCTATAGAGTGACATGGTAAAGTAGTGTGATAGGTTTTTAATAGTACAACCTGCTCAATCGGCCTTGAGAGAATCCAAGGCTCGAGGAGTCTTATGGAGGTCTCTATGACTAACTTGCTAGTCCAAAGGAACGGAATGTCCAATGGAGAGCTTGTATGTCACTGAGAATTTAGGGGTAATGCGATAAATCATCATGAAACATGGGGCTATATTCACGGACTGGAATATAGTGCCGATATATATATATATATATATATATATATGAAACCCTCGGTTAACAGTAACAGTGTAAAATAGTATCACAGGAAAATAGCGACTTAATCAAAGTCATTACTTATCAAATTAACGCCTTCTACAGGGGCGTTTATTTATGATTTAACGACTACAGTAGCAGGCGTCCATTAGATTTATAATATTTTGCAACATTGCCCATTTTTGGAATTTTCATGAAAACGCGCCTCTCAGAGGGGCGTAAATTTTAAAGTCACGCCCTGGTGCAGGGCGTAAGTTATGTAAGAGACGACCTATCCCAGGTCGTTAATTCCTTAACATTCAAAAGAGGATTCATGAACAGTATAAATTTCCAGATAATAAAATTTTCAGGAAGAGGATCACATGGTCAGGAAGAGAAAAATAGCAGGATTCAACAAGTATGATCATGCATTAGATTAGATACATGGTTTACTTGATATAGAATTTTAAACATGGGTAATTAATAATTAAGTGAAGTTGACGACTCCTGGGTAGGGCGTCAAAATAAGAATTAGCGCCCTAGTCTGGGTCGCTTCCTTTAAAATTAGCGCCCTAAGGAGGGTCGCTACTTACACTATTTTCCAGAAAACTACGAAAAATGCAGAGAATCTATATGCATGAATTGACAGATGACTTTATCATAATTACTATGTTGGTTTGGGCTACAATTCTTGAGAAAACCTACCTGATGAATGGTCTTGGTGCTGGTACGTGAAGATTTGTGAAGAGAAGAGACAACAGAGCCTCTGAAGAGATGTGAAACGGCAATAATAACCGGGTAATCAGCAGATACTGGATGATTGTGTGAGCCAGGAAGAAGATATTCACTGCTTGTAGAAAATCAACAGCTTCTTCCTTGGATGAAGAGATCGTTTTGATGAAGAACCCACGTTCTTCACTTTGACAATAGAGTTACTACTTGCTGCAGACTACCTACATAAGGAAAAATTGAAGAACATTAATTTTCTTCATATATCCATAACCGAAGGTGAAGGCAGGCAAAAAGGAAGAACAAACCTGTGTTCTTCACGTATGACAGCAGCAACACAGAACGCCAAACAGCGGTCTGGGTCGAGCAGCAGGATATTTATAGGATTTTTAGAACCCTAATGGAGTTAGTGTTGTATTGGAAGTAATGTTTCCCTCATATAGTCCTTGCCATAATCAATCTCCCTCGTAGTTATCCAGAACTTGCCCTGGATAGTGTCCTGGGTCGAATGGGACACAAAATGGAATTAACGCCTTACGTTAGGGCGTTAATTTAAATTGACACCTTTGTTAAGGTTATTTCTTATGTAAAACGCGTTGAAGTAAAGGGCGTCTCTTTCAGTTGCCTTTTATTTATTTTCGGCCGCTTGGGAATTAACGCCTTGTTATTTGGGCGTCCCTTTTTAATTTCGCGCCTTACATAAGGGCGTTTCTTTTTGAATTAGCGCCTTGAGTCAAGGCGTTATTTTTTGGTTTATTATTTACTCCTTTAGGCTCTTATCATTTATTCATTAAATCTTTTAATCTTATTTTGATCAATTGGGGTTTTTATTTCCTTTTATTTTTACCAGGGTTGCTACACCCCAGGTGCATCAACCTGTCCAGGGACCTGCATTGACCTGTCCCCCAGGTGCATCGACCTATCCAGGGACCTGCACTGCCCTGTCCCTAGGTGCATCGACCTATCCAAGGACCTGCACTGACCTGTCCCCCAGGTGCATCGACCAATCCAGGGACCTGCACTAACCTGTCCAGTGACTACACCCCAAGTGCATCGACCTATCTAGGGACCTGCACTGACCTGTCCCCCAGGTGCATCGACCTATCCAGGGACCTGCACTGATCTGTCCAGAGACTGCACCCCAGGTGCATTGACCTATCCAGGGACTGCACTGACACAGTCAATGCAGAGACCCTAAACTTCGATAGAAACTCAGAGGAACCTCACGAAAACACGTAACTCGATGGAAAATCTAGAAAACACAGTAGTCGATCCCACATACCCTTAGTCCCTCTTTAAAATATAGAAACTATTTTGAAATCGTTCTAATGTATCGTTGATCCCTAAGATTTGAGGTTAGGTGCCTACCTTTGAAATGTTAGACCGACGATCCGGGGATGAGATCCACACCCCGGATACACCTAAAGCTTTTCACCCCTCAAGCCTAGGGCGCTATAGGTTCATCCTTCATGCGCCGGATCGTCCACCCATGCACCGGATTGTCCACCCACGCACCGGATGGTCTGCCCACGAAGAGACGAGGTCCCTCACTCTCTTCTCACACAAGAATGGTAGAAGGTGGTAGAGGGTTGATGGGAACGGTTGCTAAAGGCTTACCACCCTTGAAACCCACCTCCTTATATAGTTTTCAAGCCTCCCAAGGTTCTACCCACGACCTATCAGGCTCCATCCTGCTCCCAAGGTCGCTGGTTTAAAGAGGAGTTAATGCTAAGCACCTCTTCAGGTCTGAACAGACATGAACCTTCGTCCACCGTTCATAAACGCTATTGGATGCACTCTTCTATTAGGATTTGGGTTGGGACGCCTTCAGATGAAATCAATAGGACTTATTGATCTAACTTTGGGTCATGGTTTCATCAAATTTTGCCAATCCTAGCCCGAGTTATGATTTTTCAAATATTAATATTCATTTTTCCCTATTCCAGTCACAACCTTTCGGTAGCCCGAGGTAATTTGGATATAACTCTAGTATCCAGGTGGAATCTGGCCTCGACCTCAACACAGAAGATGTGGCTAACATCCCATTCGAAAATATGGCTTTAGTTTCAGGTCATTTCATTAAACATAGACGAAGTTATGAATTTCTAATTAATTACATGCGAATTCGTCCAATAGTCACACCTCTTCGTGACAGCTGGTAGCACGGGGCTCAGAACCTTGGGTTCTTGTGCGAATTGAATTTTCACCTCAATAGGAGAGTTTGGGTTAAGGGCCCAATATTTCTAATGGGCCAAGTTTCATCTCATTCGGTTGATTGTGGGCCAAGATATCCTTATTTCAACGGGTCACCATTTTTCTGTAATTGTTTCGACCCATTATCACCAACTCCCTCTTACCCCCTATTAGACCCATTTTCCAGAAGTTATACTCTTCATCAAAGTTGTTCCTTACCTAATGGTTGTTGCGTGGACTTTAGTTTCACCTAATTCTAACCTCCCTACATTAAGTTACGAATTTCCTAAAGATCCTTCAATAATCTATCTAGATTTCTAGCTCGTTGAGTTCATGGGCCCCAATCATACTCAATTGGGCCAGTACCCAATTGGTGGTCATAACACATTTGGAGGTTTTGGGTACCCAAGTCTTCTTGAGTTCCGGATGGTTAGTATGAACATTCAATTTCTTTAAGACATTCAATTCATCAAGTTTCATCCAATTACAATTATCCATGAAGTGATTAAATTCACCACAATAATGACAACGTGCATGCTGACTCATTTTCTTTGTATGAGCAAGAGTGGTGAATTTCTGTGTATAGATAGGAGATCTACCATTTTGAGCATGAAACTTATTTTTCCCTTTCAACAACCAACAATCTTTCAACATGTGACCAAATTTTCCATAGTGATAACAAGAACAAGATTTTCTATTTGAAGACTATTTTTGTCTACTTGAGGTAATTGTTCTTTTGCATGATTCTAAATCATCTTTTTTCATAACAAAATAGTCATTCATCACATGTCCAGGCTGACCACAGTAGAAACAACACATAGCAAATTTTCGGATATGAGCATGCTTCATGTGACTTTCGTGAGCATCAAATCTATTGGTCCTAGGTTGAGCCTGTGAATTAGACTTTGGTTTCTTAACAGAAAAGTCATTTGAGATGTTGGAAGAATGTGATGCATGCATAAAGAAAGTTTACGTTTTCAAACCAAAAGCTTTCTTCTTTGTGGGTTCATACCCTAGACCTTATCGTTGGAAATTCACCTTGGTCCCCAAGATTTTATCCAATTTATCTTTCCCTTTCATAAAGGTAGACAAAGATTCATTCAAGTCACTGATTTCCTTTTCAAGTGATCTAACATGTAGTTCATACGATGCAATCTCATTTTCGCAGGAAATGACATTTTCATTTAATGTGGCATTGATGGTTTTGTGGGTTTCTATTTCCTATTTCAGCTGATTTGCATTTTCAGATTCTACATTGACAACAGTGGATTTTCCTTTTTCTAGAATGAGCAGTCTTTCAGACATGGCGTTGTTTAACTGTTTTAACTTTTCATTTTCTTTCTCAAGCTTATCTTTCATAATCTGTTCATTACTAAGATCATGGTTCACCGAATCTGATTCCAGCTTATTTCTTAGCTCATTCTCAATTTTCTTCATTTGATTAATTTCATCCATGAGAGCTTCATTTTCACTCCTTAAACATGCAATTGTTTCTTTGTAATTTTCAATGTCAATCATGCATGTCTCATTTAATTCCTCAAACTCAGCGTATTTTTCACAAAGAGAGTCATGAATGGTGTTTTCAATTTTCTTCCTCAGTTTTCTATTTTCTGACTTAATTTTTTTATATCTACTCGACAACTCCTCATAAGCATCAAGTAGTTCTTCAAATAACATTTCATCAAATGCAGTGTCAGAGTTTACCTTAGAGGCAGTTTGATAACTGTACTGCTCGGACACTTCGCTCGATGTATCCAACTTGTCGGCCATGAAACATAGACCATTGGTCTTTTCCTCTTGAGCCTTGATCAAGCAATCCATGAGCTCTTTTGCCGTCCTACAAGAAGAGACAAATGGAAACATGTTAGTGTCTACGGCAGCTTGCAATAAACTTAGGACTGTTATATTATCATGGTACATCCGTTTTTCTTCCTCAGACCACATGCTCTCATCAAGAAGCAGTTTGTTAGAACCATGATAAATTAACTTCCAGAGCTTAGGATTAACAGAATTAATCAGCCCACACATTTTACCTAACCATGAAGAGAAATCAGATCCTTTAAAAATAGGCAAGCAATTTATCGAGATATGTTCAACAGAAAAATTCATGATTGTAGAATGCACTGGGATCACTCTGTAGATCGTTAGATCTAGGGACAACAGAGCCTTGCTCTGATACCAATTGTTGGGTCCCGTCCTGTAGGAAGGTAGATCTAGAGGGGGGGTGAATAGATCCCTCTATAAAAATTATGTCCAATTTAAAACACAAGCTCCCCACAGCGGAAACTATGCAAACACTTAATATTTGATGGTGTATGATCATATTAACATGAAACGGTTCTAAGTGCATGTAGAGATGTTCACTCAAATGGTAGATAGACAGACTGAACTTAACGGTGTGTGTGTGTGTGTGTGTGTGTGTGTGTGTGTGTGTGTGTGTGTGTGAAACTAAGATCGATGTGAAGCACAGTAATCAAACCATCCTGTGAATAGGGGTAGAAGATATGGAGCAATCACACAAGCATTCACAGTGACACAAGGATTTTTAAGGTGGTTCGGGACCACGACGGGCTCCCTACATCCACCCCTCACTCAATTGAGTGAGGCTTCACTACTGTTAAACAGCTCGGGGATAAATCTTCACACACACAAGCTGGACGACGCCTGTACACACTGAGCAACGCTCCACACACACAGGAGAAAACTCTCAACCACACACGGGGAGCGATCCCCAAATCACACGTGAATATCAGCCGCACAAAACGACACACAAGCGTCAACATAAACACTCGGAGAACCCACTCTCCGAACCCCCACACAAGATAATCATTCAGAAGTTAATGAAATTTTCGTAAATGTATACAATATGTCCAAGATATACACTAAAGACTGAAATAAGGAAAATCTCTCAAGTATGAAGCTCCCCCTTTTCTAGAAGATCCGACTCTCCTCGGTTCGTTGATGGATGATCACGAAGTCACCATCATCTTGCTCCTTTCTTCATTCCGCACATCTTTCTCTTCATCCACGAGCTCCAAAAATACCTTGATGCAGATCAAAACCACTCCACAAGTTCTCCTTTTCTCCTCCTTGGCCTTCTTCTCCTGCAAGATAGAAATATAAGCACATTAGGGGTTATTTTTCACAAATTCAGAGCTGATGTATATATACAAGATAGAGTGGCCAAATGACCCATAAAATCCTCCTAAAATATGTTAGAAACATTCTCATATGTCTAGGAACCTTTGGGGGGTAATTTGTTAAAGTTTCGTAGCCAAAATAATGAGTTTAGGACGTTTTTGCGAAGCCCGGTCGGAAAGGGTCGACCCTGGGGGTCGACCCCTATATTTTCGGCACCAAAAGTAGCCCAAACAGAACACTGGGCAAAAGGGGTCGACCCTTGGGGTCGACTCCCTTCATTGGCCAGCCTGTCTTTATTGCAGACAGACCAGGCAACAGGGGGGATCGACCCCAGGGGTCGACCCCACTACTGAGGGTTATAAAAAGAGAGGTTTTAGCCCCTTTAAGCCATAAAAACCCAATGGTATTAATTCTAATGGTTTCAACTTGTAAAACCATAGAAAAATCAAATTAGTATGGATTTGAAATTCAAATAGCTCTCTCTTTTATAACTAGCATTTCGTGAATGAAAATGCACAATTTAACATTTAGTTGATAAGAACATAATCATCCTTAATGACATGATCTCAAGAGTGGTATTGTGAGTTCAAAATCAAGGAGTTCAACCCTTTGAAACATGAATTCAACCATGATTGATATAAAAGAGTTAAACACATTATGAGCCTCAAAATCCATGAAGGAGATGGATGTAAACCACATGAATTATTATCCTCATCCTCTTACCAAAGCTTCAACCCAAAGAACTAAATTGATCAGTCACGCATTCACATGAGCATTAATCCATCACAAGACAACCAAAAATCATCACCCATCTCATATGCTTTCACACACACAATATTTTGAGGACGGCCAATTCTTTAAACCAGTTCTTCAAACAAGCATATGGCAAACAAGCATATGGCAAATCCATACACCATAGCAAGAAGACAAAGATGTTCAATCACATGAACTTGGAAGCCACAATAATGCACCACTAAAAAACCTTTTGACAAATAGTAAAGAAGTATTTTGTAATCATCAAAATCACACACTCAACAATGTTGATACGAAGATACCTACTGGACAAGTGTGCTCATTCCCTACTTTTCCAATCTTTTCATAAAATGATAGCGGGTCGGATTCGGACTATTCAAGTGGCGAGTCCGAGAGTGAATGAAGAAAAGAGTGAAGCCTAATAGTGCCTTAGTTATGGTCATGATGTAATTTTTCTTTTATTGAGTCTAGTGAAAGGAGTCAAATGTCAATGTACTTTGATTATTATTATTATTCAATAAAGTGAAGATTTGAGTACATGACCTTGTGCATTCCTCTTTTATGTGTGAATGATTAGCGCTCTGATTATATTGCTAGCTTGAGGCGTATTGTCGATTGTCCACGTTCCCGAATATCTTCCGTTGTACATATGTCTCGGGGAGTGACACGGGCACACCCTAAAGGGGGGTAAATAGGTCTGCCAAGTAGAAATTAATACATATTAAAATTTAAACACTGAAATGTAATGAAAATAAAAATGTAAAATCGCAAGCAAACCACAGGGAGACAGAGATTTTATACTGGTTCGGTCGGTTCTTGTTGGCAAGCCGATGTCTGGTCCCTTTGCAACCCACAAAGGATTTCACTAATCTTTTCAATCAAGGTTATACCGGCTAGTTTTCTAGGGCCTAGCTCTCCACCTGATCTTATTAGATCTCAGGGAACCTTCCCACTAGTTTATCCAGGAAATAGGAGCCCAACTGACCTTACAAGTTTTAGAAAATCTTACCACTAGTTTTTCCAAGAACCATTAACTCAGATGATACACAATATCAACAACCCAACCTTGACCATGCAATGCAAGTTTCCCTACAACAGCAAATGCTTTGTACACTGTTAGATAAATAGATTTAGAGTTCCACATATGATGGGGACATCACCCGAACCTTGCTCTAGTTGGGATCTGATACGGCGCCAATACACTATGGAGCTAAGTAGATGGTCGCATGGAGGCATTCACCATTTTTTTTGAGTTCATTTCTATGTATTTTCTCTTTTATTAGAGTCATTTTAAGTCATTTTCCTATGTTAAGAGTCATTAAACCCTTTGATTGTGCCCTTGGACAGCAAGGGGTATTTTATTGTTTGTCAAAAGAAAAGTGGTCTTGTAAAAAGTTTGGCTCCTATAAATAGGGGCCAGAAGCTCTCAAAGAAGTAATGGAAAAGTTTGCCAAATTTTCAAAAATCTCTCTCTCTTGAGTGTTTTCTTGGTGAGAAATTAAAATAGGTGAGAAGCCTTGGCGAGGAGTGAGAAGCTCCCAACCTATCTCTCCCTCTCTCTCTTACCCGCCCCCTTCTCTCTCTAGCCTGCGCCCTCCACCCTCTCCAACCCCTCCACATAATCTTCCACATCAGCCCTAGCCTTCCACCTCATCAGCCATGTCATCTCTTTGACCACCACCTCATCCCGCCCCTTTGTCTCCCCAAGAGAACATTCACTCCCCTCCCACTCCCCCATGCACCCATTCATGAACCACCATCAATACCACACCCCTCATTAACCCAAAACTCAACCTCCTAGACTCTCTTCACATCCTCGAGACAACTCCTCACTTCCCCAAGACACCTCTTGACTCTCCAAAGGGTAGCAAGTAGGGAGGAAGCCTTCCCCTTCAGCCACATTTTCCACCCTAGGTCGTCCTCTTCCTCCCTCTCTCCTTCCTTTGTTTAGATCGCACCCTCCCATCCACCCCTCTCGATCCCACAGAACTACCTCCCTTACCCTCTCCTCTTCCTCTCCCCTCTCTTCACTCCCAACATAGAACTTTCCCTCCTCTCCCCTTTCTCCCCCTCTCCACGCAGACCACTTCACCCATCTCCCTAGAAAGAAGTTGTTGTTGTCAAGGACTGTTGCTACGACTCGGTATCACCGTCAGCTCCTCAACCTACACCACCTCAAGAGCAGAACTGCTACTGTCAAGGACAGTAGATGCATCATCACCAGCCCATCATCTGGTGCCACCTATATATAGGTGCCATTTGCTGTGGAGAGGATCACGCCCCTTCGGCCACTGCTTGGGCACCCCCCTCGACGAGTGCACTACTGTTGTGAGAGAGAGTGAGCACACCTCGTGCCCAGGGGCACGAGTTCTGTCCTACTGAACGCAGGCTTCCCAGACCGAGGGTTTGGCTATCCAAGCCTCACTAACGCCTGGATTAGCCAGGGGACAACCACGGGTTCAAACCCGTCCTACCTACACCGAGTCACCCCGGGGAGAGGGTCTCACCGCGAGTGCCTTCCCCACTGAATGGATTCTCATGTTCCAACTCTTGTGCTTGCTGCATAGGTCCCAGGGTGTTCCCCCGATCTGCCCCTTTACCTCCTAGGTTTGGAGTCATGTCACATCAACATATGCACTCCTTAATAAGTAGATGGTGGAAAACACAAAGCTCAAAAAATTAAGAGCAAATGATAGATAGAGGAGGAAGATAAAAGAGATGTCGAGGATGATCATGTTCTTCCTCTGGAGTGCTTCCTGAGATAAAGGACTTCAAGGATGATGCTTTCAGGTTGGTGAAGTCCCCATTTAGGCTTGAGTGCGCAGGAAACTTGTGATGGTTAGGAAGATGCTTTGGAAGAAGATCACCTCTGCTCTTGGTCCAGTTGTGTTCATTTTGAGTTTGAGTTTGCTTTTTTGTCATTTCTCTTAGAACCTCCGATTATTTATAGCCCTAGGCTTCATGTATACGTTAGAGACATCTTCCATCTAACAGTATGATCCTAGTCGCAACGTCTGACTACTCTGATTGGCTTCTAAGCTTCTACCTTCTTTGTGAGTGTGAGTACGTCGTTCTCAAAGTAGTAGGTGGAACATATCTTGTGTCAATGATATATTGTCTGTCCTTTTACTATTTTTGTGTAGACTAACTGTAGCTATGCCATCTATATGTTCTGAAATATTACTCAAAATATTTCTCCTAAACAGGGACATGAGATAAAATAGATATGATCAAAATATAAGTCTTTATGTGGATAAAATATAAAAAATATATATTGCATGGCTTATACGTAAAATAAATTTCACCTTTAGTGCATAGAAGTAATATTTAATCCAATTTCTTATACATCCTAAGGGTGGAGAGTATCACAACGGACACTGTGTAGATCATATGTGGAAGCATGATCATTTATCAGATAAAAATGTTATTTTACGGTGTATGACTAAGAACATATATTATTTTCTCTAATTTAATTATTTATACAAAGAGTGCATCGTCCTCGTGCATGGCATTGCAGGGTTTCACTATTGGCTATAAATACTTTACTGTGACGTTGTTGTTTCACTATTGGTTAAAAGTGTAATATATTTATATATTTATCATCCCATTTAAAAATAAGATTAAAGTATGACGATGAGATTTTAACTTTTAGTGAGAGTAAACGAAATATCATCTATTCGTTTGTCTAACTATTCTATCTTGCTTTTTACCGTAGACAAAGTGTTTTCTATGTTTAATTTTGTCATTTTCTTAAATAGACGGAATATCATTCATCGCTTCATCTATCGCTTCAACTATCCAAGATTATACGAAGTATCGTCTATCGCAGTTTTTGTCATTTTTCACTTAGACGAAATATCATCTAACTCATCGTCTATTATGAGTTAGACGAAGTTCTGTCTAACACTTCTTTTTAATTAGATGATGTATCGTCTATTATAAACTTTTGTCGTTTTCCTTTTAGACAGAGATTCATCTATTAGTTCCCGCATTGTCTACCTTTTATACCTTAAACGATATATCGTCTAATTAGAGACTTAGACAAAGTATCGTCTAATGTCGGTTTACCATTTTAGACGGTGTATCATCTATTTACTATCACTCGGACGATGAATTATCTAATCTTTCACCTATGATGGGGACTTTGACGGAGGATCGTTTAACTTAGATTCTTGTCGTTTTACTCATTAGATGAAACACCATCTATGTTGAGTCTAGTTAGATGATGTATCATCTTTCAGACTACTTATTTTCTTAAATGATATTTAATTAGTTAATTCTATCTTAGATATTTAATTGATCATGTTTTAGGTTCACGGAGACCCGAATTTATGTTAAAACTATAAATTGACTTGTCAAATCGAGATGAATAATTATTTGTTTTAAAATAATCTAAAATAATAAATTTATAGGTGAAGACATTTTCCCAATAATAAGAGAGAACTCGAACAGATTTATATATATATATATATATATATGACATTCCATGCGTGTACAATAAGTCCGAAGTGTACAGCGAGTATTACTCGGTCATCAAATTAGAGATTGGGCGGCTTCTCTTCGATCCGATCCGATCGTATGGAACATCACAGCTCAATCAAGAAAGGTTAACATATGTAATCGATCCGGACCTGACTCCTCCCTTGCAGGGAGGAGATCCGGGTTCAAATCTTGTTGCTACCCCCCCCCCCCCCCCCCGGGTGGGGGTGGCAGCTCCCCCGGGTGTCCGGGCCTCCCAGTGGAAGTGGTTCGACCGGTGACTCTGCTCATCGGCACATTTGGATAGACGTCTTTCCGGAGACATTGGGAGATAATTTTTCAGAGAGTATCAGTATGTTCTCCGATCTTCCGCTTCCCTCTCTGTAATAAACCCCCTTGACCAAAATGACGTAAGTGAAGCATTCCATTTGTATAAATCATGAACACATCACACATTGACCAAATGTAGATAACGACTCCTAAAAGGAGAGCCCTGACCATATAGTACAACGGGCATTCTTCGAGGACCAAGCGAATGGAGCATATACATGGACATTTTCTACTCGACTAGGCCCCCATTTGGTTGGGATGGTGACCCTCGGAATTTTTACAAAATGTCTTACACCGGTACAAATTTAAAAAAAAAAAAAACAAACTTGAAAGTGAAAATCCTATTTGAAAAAAAAATAAAACTTGAAAGTGAAAATCTCATTTGTACACCGTGGGCGCTATTTTGAAGGGGAGAGTTTAAATGACCGAAATACCCATTTTACCCTTCAATACAGTCACACCAAAAAAAATGTCACGTGAAAAAGGAGGGGTAGGAAAGGGACTTCCATTTCAAAATCCCACAAAAGGATCTCGCGGAGAGCTTTTTAGAATTTTGAAAATGTCACGCCCACGATGCCTACACTATCTCACGTAAGAAAGAAAATCTATCGATGACCTCTAGTTGTATCTGGCTGAGCTATGAATTTTGTCTAAAATTTTAATGATTGGAATCTCAGAATCTCTCTCCCAAACCCCAACTAAATACAGCCTGATACATCTCGATTTATGTTAATCTTTCCTATTTCACCCACTCAAACCCTCTTTAATAAATCATTTACTCGTTTCAAGTTAGACAGAGAAGTTGATCCCCGTGCATAACAAAAGAAATGGTTGTGGCATCAAGACCCTGCAGGCAACTACGTCAGATAAAGGACTGCTGCATGAATTGAATGACTGTTGCCGCGAGAATGAGAATTCACTGAAAAGCCAATGAAGATTCCTCCAGCCACGTAGAGCATGGCCCACTATCAGTCACATTGTCGGATGAACCTGGTCAAGTTATAACCGCTGGGACAAATTAGATTTTGCTATAACTTGAGAAAACTCAGCACTGCTCCTAGGGTGTGGCGTGTGCTACAGAGACAAGTGACCCTCGCCAGTGGGCTAGCCCACACGACTCCAAGCAAGTTCTCTTCCCCACCATCGCCGCAACGTAGGAGGAAAGAAGAGAGAGGATATGCAGAGAGGAAAGAAAACAGGAATGAGGAAAGAAGGGGAACCACTTTGTAGATTGCGGAGTAGAAGAATAAAAAAGAAAAAGAACAAAAAGGGGGGGGGGGGGAGGGAGGGAGAAGAGTGAAGGAAACCGTCTGATAGCATTGCTCGACACTAAATTTGACACCCGCAAATAAAAACATGCCATCGCCATTTCACAGTAAACATTGAACAAATACTTCATAAAGGAGGGAGTTGGTATGTTAAATCCAATGTCAAGATTTGATTTTAATATACCATTTTCAAGGAGAGAGAGAGAGAGAGAGAAATGGCGGAAGAGGATCGACGGGAAGAGGAGAGAATCAAAAAGGGGGGGTTGATGATAAGAAAGAGAGGGTGAAAGAGAGATGACAGCATTGGAAAGGAGGGACGTTGCGAAGAAAAAAAAAGACCCAGAAAAAAATCATCATAACAGTTTGATACAATTAAGTTTATTTAGTCACATGAGATTCAAAAACTACTTTTATGTCATTGAATCATTAGGAGTTCGTAAAAAAAAAGCAAATGGGTCATTTACGCTAACTGAGCACGTGAACTCTACGTCTTGACTAATTCAACTAATTTGAGTCAAAATATTAGACGGGCTGCATTCGAACCACGTTTCCGGCGCATCATCGGTTCGTTTGCAGGAGTGTACAGGATTAGTGAGAACACAGCGAGACAAAAAAAAAATTTCTTCCAACCTCTCCGTCTCTTTTCACATACTGCAAGTATTCGCTGCCCCGTAAAAGAGACACACCGGTTGGCAACTTCCCTCACTGGCTGTCACAGATATGTCACAAAAATCGGTTTGGCAACATCCACTGTTGACAATTTTCTGCAACGGACGTTGACTACGTTCCTCATTTATTGGGAATGCAACACCATCCAATGAATGACAAAATTCTGTAACTACTGAATTGAGGCCAAAACTTCAAATTTTGCGTGACAGCCATCCGAAACAAAAATGTGAATCCAGATGCAAACATTATACACTGCTTGCACGACGACGACGATATCCTATTGCTCCCGCGAAGAAAAAGGGTTTGGTACCACAGGAAGAGGCGCTGTGATTACCAGTAAAATTACCACGATTGCCCCCTGCCGGATCTTGGTGTTTATGATCACACACTCTTCAGGAATGCTGAGTATGCAGAGATCCACACTGTGACCTGCTAGGATTGGCAAGTCCACTTACTGAAAAAGCTTTTGTAATCTGCTGAGAGCAACACTCGCTGTCCTGTTTGTCGGCTCAAGGACAAGTGCATATTTGAAGTCTGCAGGAAAAAACATATTGTCATAACAAGGGACGGTGAGATTTGTTGTCATAATAACAGTTATCCTCTAAAAATGAGGTTGGGGTGTACCTTCCATAGCTTCCTTGTAGTAACCCAGAAGCTCTCTTGCGGTTCCTCTTCGCAAATATGCTTTCACACTCTGTACATGTAACAGAAAATGAGTATGATTAACATCGTTAAACTGTACACAACTAAAAAAGGCAGTGTTTTATGCAGTTCGGATCTATGTAGTCCGAGGTGACCAAGGGGTCAGCCTCAGCCTCAAATGCCTAGGCGTTTCAGACAATGGTTTATTGAAATAAAATATAAAATTCAGAAATATAAATATATATCTAAAGATCACAAAAATAAATACATAAAATCAATATACTTCCTAAATCCACTCATTCCTATGTGTCAAATTATTGCATAATTCACTAAATTCATGAAAATTTTAACAAACCAAACTGCAACTATCAAATGCACACTCAAACATGGAAATATACAAAACAAGAATAACAAGTGTGTGTGAAAACACACACACACAGAGAGAGAGAGAGAGGGGGGGAGTGCCTCTGTATGAGACAGAGAGAGCCCGTGTTTTTGTGTGCACACGCGAGAGAGAGAGAGAGAGAGAGAGAGAGAGAGGTGCTCGGCCCCTCCCTCCCCCTTTGTGTGTGTGAGAGAGAGAGAGAGGCACAGAGAGAGAGAGGGGGAGTACAGAGAGGAGTGTTGCCACTGTCCGCCGCTCACCGCCGTCTGCTGTTTGCCGCTCACTAGTGGCTGGTCGCACACAGGGGGAGAGAGGAACGGGGGTGGCTAGTGTTGGAATTGGGGGGCCGACCTTTAGTAGGGCCGAACCAGGCTGCTTTCAGGCTCGCGGGCCCAGGCCAGGGCATGCGAGGGGGGTCGGGGCATTCGAAGCGGGCCAGGGCAAGCAAGATAGGCCGAGGCTCCAGAGGCGGGCCCAAAAGCTATCTGGGCAATCGCCTAGGAAAATTTGGCTGGAGCAAGGTAACTTATCGCCACCTTGCCTAGGCAACTGCCTCGGTCGCCTTTGATTACACAAGTCCGAATATAAATAAAAAACACAACTCTGAGAATGAAATGCAAGACTTGTAGAAAGAAATAATACATCAATTCATCCTTTTCATTGAAAGCAAGGAGACAAAATCCAGACAGACAAAATTTAACACTCTTAATAGCTACTAAAAAAAGATACAGCCACTAACCTTCTTGTCAAGGCCGATAGCGTTGCTACAATCTGCTTCTGCTTGCAGATAACTGGTTGAACAGAACAATAAAATATAAATCTAGGGTTCATTTCAGCACTAGAAAAGGGAAGAGGGAAGATCTCATAAGACTGTAGTACCTTCCTGTTTCCAGGTAAGCAGCAGCTCTATTACTGTAATAAGTTGGATTCTTTCCACTTAATTTTATTGCTTCAGAGTAGAAATTTATTGCCTTTTGCCATTGTTTATCTTTGTAAGCTATGTTACCCTGAATAATAAAGGCATACACTAAATATCAGAAAATACTGATTAAGCTTTTGACATATCAAGTCCTGAGAATATACAATGAAAAAAAATTAGGAAAAAAGGCTTATTTGTGGGAATATCATTGTTATGACAATGAAAACCCAACCAACAGTGTGATATAGCAAATAAGAATGTTTTCTTGACACACCTTTAAGCCAGGGGAAAGTTTTGCCCATGCACATGATTGGAGATTAACCTTCACGAATATTGAGAACACATGGAAAGAAAAGAAGAAAAGTGAGACCTAACCTTCTCTTTTGCAATTTCCGCAGATTCTTCCTGGCTAATGGTACCACTTGATAGGTTAGATTTCACAACAATGTCAACTTGTTCCCGAAGGGATGCATACATAGTTTGCAATACATCCAGTAAAAACCGATCACCTCCATGCCTAGCAATGAAGGAAACTGACACTGGGCACTTGTCCTGAAACCCTAAAGGTATAGTCACCTGCAGTAAAAAAAAACAATGATACTGGTGTTGTAGGGGTATCACAGTTAGCTTTATTGGTTTAAGCATTCTGGTGAGTAAAAGAAACATGTAATTTACCTGACAACAACCAGACATGCCAGCAATAGCTAACAGGGAAAGTGCACGTATCTGGTAGTCCTCTGACAGTATCTCCTTGGCACCATGCTTTGGAGGGGATCCAGGGACTGTAGGAATCACAAGAAGTCCGTCATCCTGCACGTGAACAGCATAAGCATGCAAAACTCAGAGTCTTGAATAAATCATATAAACTTGCAAAGAAAAGGTCATATTGAAAGACAGTGCAACATGGGAAAGAAACAAAATTGCAATGCCAATGAAACTAAAGGTCACAGCAAGAACTGTTCTATCTAGTTAGAAAAAGCAACGTTCCATCAATCTCAAAGGCTCTGACGTGCAAGAACATCATTTATTAAATAAATCAATTCCAAAATTACCATTTGTTTCCATTACCTTATTTCTGTTCCATCATATTAATTCTCTTGGATCACCAACCTAATCATATTCTTCTGTCCACCCTTTTCTGTTTCTTCGTTTCACATTTTTGGTCATCTAGTTTACTTCAGAACATCAAATTCCTGCCCTAGAAAACCACCATTGAAAACCAACACCAACATGTTCACATCTGCAGCAAAAGTTTACCATATCATTATCAGGTACCATATTAGTACGCTGAAAAACTGATGGGATAACTACATACATACCCCCATAATTATTCTACTGTATCTGCATTCTTCACATTGACATGTATACCCCTATAATAAACCATTTTGCCTCATATATCACTTGCCATCATCTGCCATTTGTGTTAACTTAAGGTGGATCAAAGGACTAATCTATTCTTGTTTGATCTTCCTAAACAATAAAAATAATGACATACAGAATCTCTTATATTATCTTTTATACCCTGCAAAACCTCATATCTTACATTGCTAACAGAAAATTCTATCAATTCTGATGGTACTGAAACCAGAGAGACATCTCCAAGATACTATTACTTATTATGAAAGTATAAGTTATAATATAAAGAATATATGAAGATTCTGTGGGTATCTATATGCAATTATCTCAATTGACATACAAGTCTGTTTAACATTGAAAATTTTAAAGAGTGGTCATTTGTTGAACATAAATGCACATTTATAGCTATGTAAATAGAGTCTACATTATTAATTCCATGAATTGGGTTCATCAGACAAGTAGAGCTCAGGTGCTAGACCTTTCTCCACTGACCTCGGTCAATGTTAATTTACATCAGCGTGAAGTCCAAACACCTTTGTTTAATTACCAAAGAAGGGTTATTCCCCTTCACAATATCGGTTATAATATTGAGGGCAAATTCGCAACAACAACAGTAGAAACCTTTGAAAGGACAAGGGTACTTATACCATAACAAGGGTAGAACTGTAATTTGATTCAGGACATGGTGGGGCTAGAAGCCTATAAGAATAGGGATAGATCTAAGATTTAAGCAAGGATTTGGGCATAGACTGGAAACTATATTACAGTTTAACACTGTCTAGAGAATTAAATGCAACATGGAACGAACAAGAGCATATTTGCAATTTGATATTTCCCAGGGTTTATTCGTAGTTCGACACCAATTGGGGGTATAGTGGCAACTTGATACTGGCTATGAGTGTGAAGGCAATTTCAGTCTTAGGAGGGGTATGTCAAACAATGGCATACACACAATTAACAGGAAGCCAGAATATCTCTGTAATTCTTGAAAAGAATGCAAGATGTTTACATAAAAACTTTTTTGTAAATACAGGGCTTTGCCGGCGAATTGTAGACTTTACAAGACTTTTCCGCAATTGTGCGGTATTTCTACAATTTCAAGAAATCGCGGGATTTTCCTTGAAATTTTGTGGGTATTATCATAATTTCAGATTAATTCAGAAAATTACATTGTTTTACCACCTAATTAGATAGAAAATTACATCACAAGACCCCTAGGGGCATAAGTGTCAACCCAAGGGTAATTATAAAACATACCCTTATGTGAGTCTCCACAAAAACACAAAGAACAAAAGCTCCAAGCACTCCTTTATTTTGCTCCTTTGGATGTTCTCTCGGAATTCGTGTCTGTCCAAGTGGGGACCACAAAAGTGTTTATAGACCTGGGGGGTTGATTGGGATCGGGTAGGTCCTTAGGAGGACCTATCCAGACCGGATAGGACCCTAGAAGGGCCTATCCAGCCAGGATAGGTTCCCTTGGGAACCTCTCCGGGGCCGGTTGAGGCTGCGGGGCCCCTCCGGACCCAGATAGGTCCCCGGAGGGACCTGTCCGAACCAGGTAGGTCCCCCATGGGACTTACCCAGCGGTCCTAGTAGGCCGGGAGATGAAGGAGAGGGAGGGCGACCTCTATAAAAGGCCCCCATTTTTTATTTTTCCTTGGTTTTTGTGCTTCGCCACGTGGAGGGGAGAAAATGACTTCTCTTTCGTGCTTTGCGCTTGCTTTTCCTTGCTTCTTCCACGCCGTTTGTCAAGGGAGGAAGCTTCCGACCTGCTGGACCATCTCTTCAACACGTGTTGGACGCTCTACAGGTGAGGAAAAACTTCATTTGATTGTTTCTTTGCTTCGAGGGCTTTTCCCTTAATGTCGGACATCCAGCAGGAGTCCCCAAGACTTGTGATTCGTCCGAGATAATGACGGCGCTAGACTTTGCGCCATTTATTGGCCGTCATTGGACTAGATTAATTCGCAAAAATGATGGTGCACCCCACTGAGCATTTATTTCCTTCTCTTTTAATTCCATGGTTAAGAGCATTTAATCTCCTCTTAAAACAGGTCAAGGTGGCAGCGGCTGGGTTCTTCCCAAGAAACTCCACCAGCTGCGATGCTTAGAAGAGAGAGGAGAGAGGAAGACAAGGCATCACCCTCACTTTCTAATTGTTCTGATTTACACCCTATACTAGTCAGAGCTTCTAATCTTTCTGATTACACCCTGCACATGGCAGAGACATAATAATTCTCAGATTTTTGCCCACATGGTACCCAGAGGGGTATATCTGCAGTTCTCACATTTTTGCTGATCACACTTGGACTGATATCCGATTTCTGATTCCTTGGAAACAAATGCACAGTTTTCTTTTTCTCAAAAGTCCATCGGTTAACATTTAACTATCCCCCCAACTCCATCAGCTAAGGGCTTCAATCCTAAATCCATCGGCCAAGGAATTAAAGGGGTGGTGCATTTATTGCCCTCCCAAATCCATTGGTTCAAGGAGGTGAGGTGGCCGGCCATTTATTCCCCAGCCTCATCCATCAGTTAAGCTTTTAGAAGAATAGAAGAGAAAAGAGAGGCAGCCGATCCTCCTTGGTGGATCTTCATGCCCACTCACTTGAATTCATAATAACACTTCACCAGAACACAATTAGATGCCTCGTGCTTCCTTTTTTCAGGCTTCTTGATCCTTGGTGGATCATTGATTTTTTTCCCGACCTTTGTGTGTCCCTTAGGACTTGGGGGAAATGCTCAGGAAAGACATGCATGCAAGGATATACATGCCAGAATATATCAACAAGGTATCCCTTCTTTCTCAAACATACAAGCACTTGATGCCAAGTCCTCCTTGCGCCAAGCTCCTCCTATTGCTTGATGCCCCCTCAAAAAAAAAAAAAACAATCTTCAGCCTCCCTTGCGCAGGTTTCTCCAAAGCTCTAAGATTCCAAGGCTCCAAGCTCCGAACTCTCCATAGGATGCAAGGTTGCAAACTCCAAGTTCCTCTTCTCTCCCATGGGCGCCGCCTCCTTTTATAGGAGTTTGGAGGCTTGATACCCGGATGGAGTCCCTCCGGTTTTGGAGCATTAATTAGTCCAACCTCTTAGATTCCTCCGGGATTGCAAGAAGGAAGAGGTCCCTCCGGGTATTGGAATGGAAGAGAAGCAGGCTGCCGCCTTCCCCCTTGCTTCTTCCTGGTTTTGGCCATTTAATGCCTTAGCATTAATGCCTATTTAGGTCCCTCCTAGTTTGAAGATTGAGAGAGAGAGAGGAAAGAGGAGGAAGGTCCCTCCGGGTCTGGGAATACCCGGAGGGGGTCCTTCCGGGTTTCTTCACCCCTTTTTTTCTTTAAAAATTTTAGGGTGCAACAATACTCTACAGATGTACTGTCCACTGGAGGAAAGTGACTGGGAAAGTCACTGTTAAATCCTTCTACTGTTTGTTGGAGGATAGAAACACAACAAACTCTAATATTCCTCATGTTTGGAAGGTGAAATCTCCGTTAAAAATTCAATCTTTTATGTGGCTTGTTTTCCAATGGAAGATTATCACCAAACTATACAGGAGAAAATGGAAATCACATTGTGATATCATTTGTGCCCAGTGTGGAGAGGATTCCAAAGATATTAACTTTTTTATCAGTTCTCTAGTTAGCACAACTGTCTGGAGAATATTTGCACAATTATTGTCATTTCAGCCTACCTTCAATACAGTTCAGAACATGGAGAAGTATTTCAGACATTTACACTCTGTTAGAGGTAGAGCCGAACATGATAACCTTCTTATTGTTTCCACATGCAATCTGCTGAAGGCTTTGGAAAGAGTGAAATAATAACATTTTCCATAGAAGTAAAGTATACTTGGAAAAAAATGCTTTAGAGTCATTTATTTTTTATATAATTGGGCTAGATACATCCTTGGAATGTCTGTACAACATTGGAACAACGAGTTGCAAATGCTCAATTTAATGTAGCTTTTTTCTTGAGGATTAGGAACCACTCCTCTCCTCATTGGATTGAATGACCTCCGTTTATGCAATAAAATTGGTGGTACAATCCACTACATTTTCAGGTGGGGCAAAAGATCAATCCCAATTAGAAGCATTAAAAAAACAAAAATAAAAATTGAACTAACTCAGTCTTAATCAGCCCGAATCAGACCATAATGCCAGATTCCCAGATTACATGTGGATCAAAAAGAATCAGCTGGTCTTGGCATATTAGAGTTTGATTAAAAGAAAAATAACCTTCTCATTTATGCATTTTTTTATTTTTCATTGAATTGGCTCACTTCCATTGTATTGGCCAATCCAATCCGATCTGGATGAGAAAATGGATGGCATACTCAATGTTCTGTCCCAAAGGGTTGACTGGCTGTCCCAGCCTATCCCAGCCTGTGTCCTTCCAAGCTCATTAAGTCTCTTTATAAGTAAATTGTAATATGTCCATTTATGAAGATGGAATGCATTGATCTTGTGTTATTTTCAAGAGTTATGCTTATTTTAATGTCATTTTATTTTAATAGGTATCCTCCATAATTATTGTAAAGTGTAGAAGAAAAACTCCAGAGTAGGACCCAGAACAAGGTGTGAAAACTCAGGAATCGGGCTCGGATTGCCCGACCCAAATCCGATCTGGCCGATCCAAGCCCAATCCGCAACCGATCCAATCATTGCTTTGTTTTTTAAAAAGAAAAGGTTAAAATGCCTTTGAACTTGTGTGAGAGGATTTGTATACAAATTTCTTCTCCCCCCCCAACCCCAATTTCTGAGAAGACTCTTCTCGAAAGTCGAAACATATTTCCCTGAGCTGGTGGCCTTGGAGGCAGCGACAGCTGTGGCTTCAGCGGCAGCAGGAGCAATGAGCCGGTGACGGCGGCGGCGGCGGCTGTCACATGAGCGGCAACCACAGGTGAGTCCTGCTGCTGCTGATGCTGCTTCCCCAATTCTTCTTCTTCTTCTTCTACTACTACTTCTTCATCTTCTTCTCCTCCTCCTCCTCTCTCTCTCTCTCCCCCCCTCCCCCCCTTTTTGAACCCCCTTTGCAGTATGGATTGGCCAATCGGGAGGGCTGGGTCACATTGTTCCTGGGATCAGACCACATCGACCGATCCTAAACAGGGATTGGCCGATCCAGTCTGATCTCTGTCCAATCCACCCGCTCCCGCCAACTCCCTATGAGAATAGGGATCGAGGGGTCGGGTCAGATCGGTTGGGCCTAAAACCGATCGGATTGGTCGATCCGATCCGATTCTTCCTTCCTTGACCAGGAATTGTCCGGGACAATATGACATCCCATCCCATCCCAAAGAAAAATGGGATAGTAACTAGGACACAATTGACAACTAGGGGTGTATGTGAAATTCCCATGGATCAGCACATTTCCGTATGATGTGCAGGATGATACATGAAAGCATAGGTAGTTCAAGCTCAACTATCTTTGCGTGAGTTTTCATGTAGAATAATTGATGCTACACCTACCAATTCTCATTTTAACAATTAATTTTGTGGATAGACATAGGCACTTAGAATAGAGATGGAATTGTGAATGAGATGAACATTTAATAACATATTAGGGATAACATCAATGTGTTTAATCCTAATGATAGTTGAAAAATCTGTGTAAGAGAAGGTGTGTGATGCCCCTTCTGTTAATGAGGTCTGAAAAGGACATGGAGACGGGCTTATTCTCATTAAAAGTAGGAATGGTTGATCCTTGGTTTTGTCTGGTTTCAACTTCATAAACTTGAAAAAAGGAGATAACATTTTGTAATAAAAATAAAAAATGAGGTTAAAAACAACTTATCCCATCGATCCCCCCCCACCCCGCCCTCTTTTTTTTTTTTTGGGGGGGGGGGGGGGGGGGGGAGGGGGGGTTAGGTGGGTGGGAGGCGTTGTTGGAGAAAATAGACGAGGTTAAAAGCAAAATGGATCAGTCTTTCTATCCCTGCCTTACCTACTGCCAAACATAAACATCAGACATTAAGACCTAAATCAACTAACACATCAGTAATTGTCTGGATGGAAGTCATATAACCCAGGCCCCAACAAACCAATTGGGTAGGCCATATACAAACCCAAGACTTATGTCAACTTGATCTGTGGTGGAGCCAGGAAGTTCTTGTATTAGGAGGGGAATGAAAGAACTTCAAATATACATAATGGAGACAGTTAAACTGAATGTACAAACTAACTAAAGAGGTTTCTCAAAACTTTAGAGAAGTCAACACCCCGAGGCACATTTCTTTAGTCAACTTGTCTATCATCTCTGTACCAACAGGCCAAAAAAATCAGAACCACAGATATGCGCAGTGTCACACATACAAGTAATCTAGACTAGGAACATTCAGGAGTTTCCGGCTATGTAGTCCGAGGCGTGAGGCGACCGAGGGGTCGCCTCGGCGTTTTATTAAAAATATATATATACAATTCGAAAAATATAAATATATGTCTAAATATCAAAGAAAATACATACATACAATCAAGATTTCCAATAAAATTAACAATAATTAATATTTGAGGTAAAAATGCATTCATTCAAATAAGATAAGATTTGAATAAAGGAGGTTTAAACCAAGATTGGACCAAAAGAAAAAGAAGACTGAGAGTGAGGCGTTTGAGGTAAAAGTGAGGCGGTTTGGGACCGCCTCAAACGCCTAGGCGAGTGCCTATGCGCGCCTCTGACTACATAGGTTTCCGGTGGACCAATCCCATTAGCAGCCATTTAGGGATGATTTTTTTTCTTTTTTTGGAACACCAATAGTAAACCCACCTGCCCAAGATCAAACCCAAATCACCAGTAGCACAAGCCATGGGCAGGCCAAACGCTACCCCGACCCCGACCCCCGGCCTAGCAAAGTCCGATGTCGGAACCCATGTTAACCCTGGATTAATACTCTCCCTGAAATTATGTCCACTAGAGAGTTGATACGACAACCTTGCAGTTGCCCTTGAAGTGGATAACCAACTCCCCCACCCCCGAGATGTGTTATCAAAAGCGGTTGAGGGGCTGGCCTAGGCACTGAGACGACACGAGGCGACAACAGCTCGCCTCGCGTCGGCCCAATTCACTGAGGCGAGTGCCTCAATCGCTTTTGGGCCGCCTCCATCGCCTAGGTGTGCTCGGCCCGCCTCGGTCGCCTCGGCCCAGCCTGCCTACGCACAGGATCTGCGTATCAGTCGCCCAATTACCGTCTAAGACCCATCCGCCCGATAAGTCGGATCCGGGGTATAAAACTCGTCTTCTCCCAGCTTTCGATCCCCCCCACCTCATTATCCTCCCTCCTCCCCCGAAACCCTAGAGAAACAGGTTCCACCCCCTCTTGCGTCTCCCCCCTGCAGCGATCAGCCTCTAGCGAGCGGCGTCGAGTGGCGACCTTGAGCGGACGATGACCTCTCCCCCTCTCTCTCGCAAGCGGCGATAACCCCCTCACCCATCTCTCTCTCGCACACACCTTCTCTCTCTGTCTCCCTCTCTCACACACAGAGACACACATGCACTCGGCCCTTCTCTCTCTCTCTCACATACACACACACATACACAGGGGTCGAGCCCCTCTCCCATTCTCTGTTTCACTCTTTCTCTGTCTCACTCTCTCTCTCTCTCTCTCATATACAGAAAGAGGGGCCGAGCCCCTCTCTCACTCTATCTCCATCTCTCTCTCTCTCACATAGACACACGTATAGCCCCAACCCCTCTCTCTGTTCTCTCACTCTCTCACTATGTCTCCCTCTCCCTCTCTCTCTATCTCCCTCTCTATCTGTCTGTCTCTCTCTCACACAGACACACACGAACAGCCCCAACCCCTCTCTCACTATGTTCTCTCACTATGTCTCCCTCTCCCTCTATCTCCCTCTCTATCTGTCTGTCTCTCTCTCACACAGACACACACGAACAGCCCCAACCCCTCTCTCACTATGTTCTCTCACTCTCTGTCTCCCTCTCTCTCTCTCTCTCACACACACACACAGACACTCACGCACAGTCAACAGGAGGGGTCGAGCCCCTCTCACTCTGTCTCACTCTCCCTCTCTGTTTCTCACAGTTAACGATCAGTCGTGCAAGGCAATCGGTGTCAGCGACGGCAACAGTCTCTGTTCTGTTTGGAGAATTTCGGGCAATAAACAATTACGTAAAAATATTTTTAAATTTGTTGTTTGATTTATTTTTGTGCAATCTTATTTAAATTTGTTAATTTTATTTGAATTTGTTGTTTGATTTTTTTAAGATGTCTACACCTACACCACCTACTTCTGTGTCCGTTTCTAGTGGTGCATCTTCAAATGCAAGCACTCAAGGGCCCAGTGTAAAAAAAAGACAGAACAAAAGACATTGGGTGAAAATATGGAACTTCTACCAATCCAAACAATAGAGATGAATTGACAAGTAATTTTTGTAAAAAGGTGTCTAAAAGGAGAGATTTACCAACTAAAGCAATATTTGAATATATTCTCTCACTCTCTCTCTCTCCCCCTCTTTCTCTATCTCCCTCTCCATCTGCCTGTCTCTCTCTCACACAGACACACATGCACAGCCCTAACCCCTCACTATGTTCTCTCACTCGCTGTCTCCCTCTCCCTCTCTCTCTCACACACACACATACACACTCATGCACAGTCAGAGAGACAGGTCGAGCCCCTCTCTCGCTCTGTCTCACCCTCCCTCTCTGTTTCTCACAGTTGACGATCAGTCGTGCAAGCCAATCGACGTCGACGACGGCAACAGTTTTTGTCCTGTTTGGAGAATTTCGGGCAATAAACAATTAGTAAAAATGCTTTTTTAAAAAATGATTTATTTTTGTGTAATCTTATTTGAATTTGTTGTTAATTTTATTTGAATTTGTTGTTTGAATTTTTTAAAGATGTCTACACCTACACCTACTTCTGTGTCTGTTTCCAGTGGTGCATCGTCAAATGCAAGCACTGAAGGGTCCAATGTAGAAAAGTGCAGAACAAAAGACATTGGGTGGAAATATGGAACTTCTGCCAATCCAAACAATAGAAATGAATTGACATGTATTTTTTTTAAAAAAGGTGCCTAAAAGGAGAGATTTACTGATTAAAGCAATATTTAGCCAGCATATCTACAAATGTGACAGCCTACTAGAAGGTTCCCATGGAGGTGAATCTAGAAATCCAAGAATATATGCAGAAGGCCAAGCAAGCTAAAACAGAGAAACTACAAATGGTGAGAGGCTGAATATAGAGATGATTTGTTGAAGGATTTATCTCAATCTCTGGTTGTCTCTCAAGTTAATCTACTTGATGACATTATTACAAAGCCACCATGGATGAAGGGTCCAATTGACAAGTTTTGCACTCCTAATCCGGAACAAGCTAAGATAGCAAAAAATAAAAAATAGGAAAAGGAGCATCAGGAAAGGGTAATCCAATACGTAGGTAGGTAGATATATCATGCTAGAATCTCATTCAATATCGTACGTCTACCTAGCTTTCAAACCATGTTGGAAGTTGTAGGGCAATACGGTCTAGGATTAAAGGGCCTAACTACCACCAGATTCGTGAAACAATTTTGCATAATGAGATAAAAACAAGTCAAGAGTTGGTGGATGCCCAAAAAGAAAATTGGGTGAAATATGGTTGTAGCGTCATGTCTGATGCATGGACAGATGTGAAAGGGCGAACACTAATCAACTTCCTTGTGAACTCTCCAGGTGGGACTATTTTCTGAAATCAATTGATGCTTCCCCACACGTGAAAGATGCCAAATTATTGGCAGATTTATTGCACAAGGTTATTAAAGATGTTGGTGTTGAGCATGTCATCCAAATTGTGACAAGCAATGAGCCTAGTTATGTGGCAGCCTAGAGAATGTTGATGTCAGCCTATCCTCATTTATTCTCTATGTAGTCTGAGGCGCGCCTAGGCGCTCGCCTAGGCGCGCCTCAGAGGTGAGGCAGTGGCTGCTCGCCTCGCCTCGCTCTGACCACAGTTTCTCACTCTCTCTCTCTATCTCACATAGACACACAGAATTTGATTTTTGACAGTGGTTTGTTAAATTCTATGTGAATTTAGTGAGTCATAATAATTTGAATCATAGGATTGAATGAATTTAGGAAATTTATTGACTTTATATAGGTATTTTTGTGATATTTAGACATATAATTTATTTTTTGAATTATATATACATATTTAAAAAAAATCTCGCCTCAAACGCCTAGGCCATCGCCTAGGCGTTTGAGACATGAGGCGACCCCCTGGTCGCCTCGGCCGCCTCACGTCTCAGACTACATAGTTTATTCTAGACACCATGTACTGCCCATTGTTTAGACTTGATGTTGGAGGGCATTTCCAAATTATCCCCAATGAAAGAAACCATTCGTAGAGCCAAAATGGTGACTACATTTGTTTATGGGCACACAAGGATTCTTGCTATGACAAGAAAGTATACATATGAGAAAGATGTTTACATCTGCTAATTGACTTACTAGTAATAATCAGTGGGCCAAAAAAAATTAGGGAATAAAGTAGAGGGCATAATCTTGAAGACTTCTTTTTGGAAAGGTGTGGCATATTCATTGCAAATATTCAATCCCCTTGTTATGGTTCTACGGTTGGTTAATGGAGAAAAGTCAGTTAAGGGCTACATTTATGAGGCCATGCATTGTGCAAAAGAGGGTATTAAGAGTGCATTGAATGAAAAGCTTGATAATTATGGTCCAATTTAGGAAATCATTGATATACAGTGGGACTTTCAATTGCACCATCCTTTGCATGCAGTTGGCCTTTATCTCAATCCGACTCTTTATTTCTCTAATTCAAAATTTGAGTATGATCAACAAGTTAAACAAGGGCTATATGATTGCATTGAAAAGCTACATCTCGAAGCCTTGGTCCAAGATGCAATTTTCAAGCAGTTTGCAGCTTATCAATATGCCCAAGGGTTATTTGGGAGAGAAATGGCCATTAGGCAACACACTTCTATGGTTCCGGGTATGGATGCCTTTATTATCTAATTTTCTTTTCATTCATGGAGTAAGAATTATTGTGAATTATGATTTGTTAATGGTGTAACTACTTGGTGGTTGAACTTTGACACTGCCACAGCTCACCTTCAAAAGATGGCCATTCGGATCTTAAGTTTGACATGTAGTGCATCTAGTTAAGAACACAATTGGAGTATATTTAAGCAGGTTAGATCTATAACTCCACATTTAAGTACACAAAAGATGGTCCCTTAATATTATTTTTTTGTTTAATCGATTGTAAATAATATAATTGTAGGTGCACACAGAGGAAAGGAATAGGTTGGAGCAAAAGAAGCTAAATGATCTCATTTTTGTGCAATATAATCAACGCCTCCATGCTCGTCATTTGCGTCTTTAGCAAAGTGACTATGATCCTATTTCTTTGGATGACATTGATGATTGCAACGAGTGGATAGCTAGTCCTCCATAAAAGGAAGATTTTGTGGATGAAGGGGAGGACCTCACATGGCAAGATGTTGAAATCGCTGCCGATGTTAATGAAGGGGAAGGACCAACCACAAGGGCGGCAACCAAAAAGTGTCGCCTAGGAAAGGGAAAAAGCATTGCCACATCTCACTCCATAGATGAGGTTGATGTTGACTCCGAGGAGACACAATCGGAGGATGAGCTTCCAAGTGATAGGGACTCCTCTTTTATGACTGATGAGAAGGCTTGAAAGTTGAGAGAGATTTTATGACTATGATTGTAGACTATTTGAAACACTTTGTGTTATGGGATTATGTAATTAACTTGCTTGGTTGTTTACTTGTTTTAATTTTGTTATAATATTGCACTTGTTATTCTTGTTTAGTGTATTTGCATGTACGACAATATGAGTGTTATTTATGTTTAGGAATGAATGAATTTAGGAAATTTATTGACTTTATATATGCAGTTTTTTAATATTTACTTTTCATAAAATTACATTTTTGTGATATTTAGACATAGTTTAATTTCTGAATTATAATTATTTATTTAATAAAATCTCGTCTCAAATGCCTCGGCCATCGCCTAGGTGTTTGAGGCATAAGGCCTAGATGTTTGAGGCGTAAGGCAACCCCCTAGTCTCCTCGGTCGCCTCACGCCTCTAACTGCATAGGACGAATGAATTTATAAATTGATGATCAGGTTGCTGCCATGACTTTGAATTGATGACACCAGCTACTTACCACTTTGAGCAGAAGAGTTCTGCTAACTCTTTTATTCCAGATAGTAAGAGGACCTTGAACTACCATCCAAAAGAGATGATCTTAAACTGCAAAATAGATATTAGAAATTAGAAAAGGGTATCTTGAACAATTGAAAAAAATAGGCTCATTACTTCCTAGCATCGTAGATATTACCACACATATAGTCACACTCAATTTCATGGGATCGTTCAACCTTTTTTTTACAACAAAAAGTGAACTTTACCACAAATTTTATTAAATAAACAAAGAAAGTACAATCAATGGAGGAGAGAAGAGGTTTGTTCAGGGCTTTTCTTTAATTTTACACAAGGGGTTATTTCTTGATTTCAATGAATCATTAATAGCTTGATTAGTTATAAAAGAAGATAAAAGAACACCAACAAGGAGTCTTGTTGGGTTGGTTTATGATTGTAATGTATGGTTGGAGAGGAATCAGGTGTCCTTTGTGATCGTCGTATGCCTGTGAAACTCAAAGGGAAGTTTTATAGAACGGCTGTGAGACCTGCTTTGTTATATGGTACCGAGTGTTGGACAGTACGAAAGGAACACATCCACAAAATGTGTGTAGCAGAGATGAGGATGTTGAGATGGATGTGTGGCAAGACTAAGAAAGACAAGATTAGGAATGAGCGTATCCGTAAAGACTTAGGGATAGCTCCAATTGATAGTAAAATGAGAGAAAATAGACTCAGGTGGTTTGGACATGTGTGTCGTCGCCCTAACTCAGCGCCGGTTAAAAGATGTGACCAAATCTTAGTGGATGCTAGTAAAAGAGCTCGGGGAAGGCCTAAAATGAGATGGTGCGATGTTATTAGGAAGGACATTAGTTTCTTGGGTTTAAATACAAATATTGCACTTGATAGAAATCTTTGGCGGAACAGGATTCATGTAGCCGACCCCAATTAATTGGGATAAGGCTCTGATGATGATGATGATGATGATGATGAATCCACAACTTTTTCAAGAAAGAAAAAGGTACCATGTTGATACCAATGATAAAGGACTGCCTTACAATATCGCAGGCAGACAACAGAGGCAGCAAAATGTGGCTTGGGTACAGGATAGGGTCAGAAGAGGGGAGATCTGTACTGAAACACCTATAGCTGGTAAAATTTCATCTTTAGGAATAGAGGGAGATTGTGACAGAAATTACATAACCATATGTATTTCTTTAATTTCTGTTTGCTTATAGAGGGCCTGAGCCAGTCCAATAACTTCACCCATACATGACCTATAGCCTAAGCCCAACCCCAACGGGAACAGGGTTAAAATCCTGTTCTCCATCCATCCAGCCCACTGAATCACCAACTGTTGTTCTACGATGACACTTTTTTCCATAACCTTTCTCCAATAACTTGCAAAATGGCTGTCAAGATTTAAAAGAAGTACGTACGTTACCTTCAGCAACATATGAAACATGCCTTGTGACTTCATTGATTGAGATTAAAATATTGTATAAATTCAAAATTTTCAAATAGTATTTCATATATAAGCATAAACATATTACTTGCTTGTGCTTGACTAATCCAATATCACATGCATTTGATATCATAACATGGTAACTAATTAGGGCAAAATTATCAGGAATATCAACTGAGAAAATTTCTGGGACACCAATTAAGTAAGAAGACAACAAAAAGCAGTAAACAAGATGCATAATGATAATAAAAGTGTCAAAAAAGCCTTCCATATGCCAGCCATAGGAAACTGCACAGTTTGCAACACAATCTACAAGAATATTACCTTTAACAGAGCATTCAAAGCTAAGCGCATTTCATTCCTTGCACATTGGCAGTGTTCAATGTAGGAAGTGCTAGGCTCTGATAAGGAATTCATCTGACTTGGAATAAAGGAACTGACTGATTGGGCAGTTCGAATCCATTCGCCGTGAACATCCTTGAATTCATGTCTGCCAGTTAAAATGCATAAAAAGCATGGCATGGATGGTATAAAATTATACAATATATTACAATCAAGATCCTAGACACCCTCAGGCCCAAAAGTGCATCAGCTCCTCTTGTGTATAAATGTATTCACAACAATATCAACAAATCCATGTCTGAGAAATGTCCAGGAAAAGAACCCCAAACAAAAAAAAAATAACTTAGAAAAAATACATCAATATGATTTCATTATTTAGTTCTTTTGTGTCCAGCATCCATTTGTCAACTTCAATCAAAACCTTCAAACAAAACTTTATGAAGTTCTTTAGTTTTTAAAGCAAATACACAGAAAGAAATTTCAAGGATGTAAAAACTTCAGAAATTACTGGTTTAGCTAATATAATCAAAATGGTAATAAGAGAGAAGCTGATGGAGTGCTTCAGAAAAATGAGGGGTAAAAAAAAACTTCAAAACAGAATGCTTAGGGGTAACAACCCTCTGATGTACGTTTATGTATATATGCCCTCTCTCTCTCTCTCGCATGAGTGCTTAGGCTCCCTAGGGATGCCTTGGGTCATCTCGACAACTACACACTCAACGAAGAAACAGACCACACAGCTGAACTAAGAATTTTGAAAAACTATTGGGTGGATGTCTAACATAATGTGACATCAATGAGGCCAATGAGACACTGAACCAGTAAGAAATTAGGTGAAAACATAAGGCATGAAAACAGCCAAAAGAAAAGGGACTGAACAGGTAGACAAAAGTCCCTTGAACTGGTTTCTAAAGAGATTGAAACAATGCTGAGAAAAAGCTTGAACCACCTTTAAACAAAAGAGACTGAACTAGGCAGTGTAAATGCTTTGAAAACCAGCGAACTAAACACCCAAAAGTAGGCAACTAACTGAACCCTTAATTGGTGGGTTCAAGGGAAATGGATCCTAATGAAGATGTCTAGATCTAAGTATCATGCTAAGAGCAGAAAAAAAGCAGTATACAAGTCATTTCCCAATATAAATGAGACTAAGCCATCTCCCTAATCCTCATGTAACTAGGACTTCTAACCCAGGTGGAACTAGAGTATATATAACTTATACAATTTCTCTAACAATTACATTCATAACATGTGCAATCTTGTTCTTTCAACCATGCATAATTGCACATCAAAGAAATCATTACTTACACCAATTTACAGAAAGGTTTTTTAATTTTTGATCCCTGAAAAATCATTGTATCTTACCATATTGTATATTAATCCCTGTAAAACTAAAATATTCATTTGTCAATCCCCACTATCAACTTTCGTTAAGTATGAGTAATTTAACTATGGTTAATTGTTGGTTAAAGATAAACATTTAAAATGACAATTATATCCCTAGTTAGTTTAACCCACCCCCTCCCCCACTCCCACCACCCCGGGGCTGCTGTTGACGGAGGGGGTGAACCTCCTTCCAGCTCCCTTCCACTCACACACTCACTCTTTCTGAGATCACTGGCAAACAGAGCCCACTGCAATGGAGTGGAGCCCCTCATCTTGGTCCAGAGGAACCCTCCAGCATCCACAATGTTGTCATCTACTCGCACTGCTCCCTCAACTCCCTCGCCCGCCCCATGGTTGTTGACTTCGCCAGGGCCCTCAAAAGTTGAAACCAACAACTATGTGGGTGCCATCATCCTCTCGGGTGCTGGCCACACCTTCTGCCCTGGCATCAACCTCACTGTGGTAGAGGTGGTCTTCAACTGGTCCACATACATCATGCCTCCCATGAGCTACAATAGGTTGAGCACATCAGAGGATCCGTCTCGGGCTGCTTGGTCTACATTTCCTCAGCTCCTCAAGGCCTCCTCTGCCAAGCAGCAGCAACAGCAGCCCACCCATCAGCTGCAGTTCCCCAACAACCCACCGTTTTGGAACTCCTCAGCCACCACAGTTGCTGATGCAAGATCAGGCTTCTATACCCCTTCACAAGCTCCATTCGTCACTCATCAGAATTTTGAAGAGAAGTGTGTTTGCGGCACCATCACATTGAAGGTAATTCTCAAATGGTACCCATGGGGAAGAAATATCGCACGGTTTCAGCATTATCCTTATTTTCTGACCATTAGCATGTTGGGACAGACCTCATGGTGCCCATAGAAATGGTTGATGCTTAGCTGGATGCTGGCAAGCCCACCTGCATGTCTATGAGCACTCTAGAGCAGTGTTCAGGCAAAACCACAGCAGCGCTCAGTGCTTCTGTGGCGGCTTGGTCTCCAGGCTGGCCCTGCCTTGCCCGCTGCTGCCGCTTGCGCATTCCCAATGCTCCAGCCCTCCAACAGCCACTCACTCTCTCTCTCTCTCCTTGCATGAGGAACCTAGAAATTGGAAGGAGGTGGTGGGACGAAAAGATTAGGAGACAGAGATGCCCATCCACCTGGCTGTCAAGGTGAAGAAGCCAGCAGAGGAACTGGCAGGACCTGGCTGTCAAGATTAGGATGTGCACCCTTCCTACAGGGCTGACTGCACTGACATTAAGGCCAAGACAGAGCAACTGGCAGGGCCGCTCCAGCAGGCCCCCCATGCTGACGTCTACGAGGCACCCCACCCGCCGTATCATGGATGACACTTTGCAGGTGCTCGGGAAGCCGGACACCCTCATTCATGGTTGTCGAGGCATCCAAGAAGACCAAGGCAGCGAGCGACAAGGCAAGTCACCTAGGCGAAGCTTGGTTTATATGAGTACATTTCAAGAGAACTACTACTACACATTTTCTATAGATAAGTTCTATCTTTAGTTAATAGAAAACTTGACATTAACTTCACCATATACCTATATTTGAAAAAAAACAAAAACAGAATAAATGACAAACAATAACATATTAATAAGGAGAAACCCAATAAGAATTTGTGGATACCTATCAATCACTGAAAATTTTAATCTAAAATTTGGTATTCGATTAGTTATGTTCTATATTAAAAAGAAATATAAATATGACACATTTCTAGATAAATTATAAGAACATCAGCATAATCATTTCATAATTTTCCACTTGCCAATTGTCAAAAAAGCCAAAAAAATATACTAGCTTCAAAAATTGCACCATGCGACTATTAATCAATGTCCACAAAAGAAGGGAAGAGGAACTGGCAGGGAGAAGAATCTGAGAGAAAGGACAAAGGGAAATGAAAGTCTTATCTTCTTCCAATCTTGACATATCATTTGTCAATTTTCCAAAATTGCCCCTGAACTTGTCCAAATACTAAAACAGACCCCAAAACAAGGGGATGGATGCCCTTCCCAAGGTAGGCTAGGTGGGTCCAAGATGGCCTATGTGCACCAAGCAGCAAGGTGAGTGCCTTGGCTGCTTGCCTAGGTGCCAAGTCACCTTGGGCACCATCTAGCGCCTAAAACAATGCCCTCATTGCACACTCTCTCTCTCAGCTCTCGGGAAACCCACGAGGTCCCAATGCAGGTGCCAAGGGGGAAACTCTCTCTCTCACACACACACACGCATCCCTGAGGGCAATAATGTCTTTTCTATGTATCCATTTACATTGACGTACATTATTCCATGAATGTTCATACCTTATAAACAAATAGTAACTAGGACTAATTACGAAGAGGAATTAAGGACACAGATCTTATTTGATATTTCAAATATAGCAAGTTTTCAGGGATAAAATTTTTAAAAACCCTTTACAAAAATAAACCTAAATTTATAAACCCTCAATGCTAATTAATGTGAAAATTGGGATTTTCCCTACATATTCTGAGACAAGGTGACAATTGCACCACAACTTTAGCAAGAATAAAAAGAGGTAGTGCAATCAGAAAAGTTGAAGAGGGGAGCTTCAACACCCAAGGAAACAGAAAAAGGACTGAACATGTCCCAGACTACTGTCATCAAAGCAATTGCAGAGGTTTTGAGAAGAAAACAACTCCACAAATGCACAAAGTGGATGGCTCTAAGAGTAATATTTTCAATATAAAGTCTTCCCTCGAAGATGATGTCGATTCGCTCCCTCCAACTGCCCCACCGAATTGCAGGCAGAATAACAAGAAGAATGCTACTTCTGATGCTTTTACCATGTCTGGGTCTCCAACTTTCGAAAAAAATCCCACTATCCTCAGTCATCTTAAAAGTAATCTGAAAAACAAAAAGCTGTCCAAAAATTCCCCAGACCTCTTGACTGGTTGGGCGGTCAAAGAATAAATGATCAACATCTTCATTGGTAATACCACACATAGATAAATCACAGTCCACTGCCAGTTCCGTCTATAAATCTTCATGGTGATTCTCTTCTGAAAGACTAACCACATAAAGATTCTAACTTTCAGCAGTGACTTATCCTTTCAAACTTCTTTGACCTTATAATCATTCATTTCAGCATCCAAACAATGATATAAAGATTTGTTTATCTTTGCCCCAGAAAATCCAATCCACACAATCTTTAGGTATCTGCATGGTATTAGGAAGCTCCAATAGGAGCAAATATCCAAGTTCCTCATCTTCTTTAAGGCCCTTCTTCCAAACAATGCTCCCCCACAATGTATCCCTTCCCATCAAATAACATCCAGCAACTCTCTGCCACCTATTAACTGCTAAGCTGAAAACTAATGGAAATCTGTGATGTAAAGAGAATTACCAGTCCATTTTTCCAGCCAAAAGTATGTATCATTGACCCCACCCACCTTCATAAGAATGTTCTGCTCAACCCATTTACTTGTTTTGAGAATCCCTTTGCAAATTGGACTCATGGCATTATGATGTTCAGTCTGAAGATAGAATCTGCCATACAGAATAATGCCTTTGCTGAAGAATTTTTTTATCCCATAACGAGTCTCCTTCAGACAACACCTCCCACAGCCACTTCTAAGATTTTCTTTGTGCCATGATTGACTATGTATCTGCAATGTTTCTAAGGCATCATTTGGAGAAGCTTCTAAAACTCACCGATTTTGTAAGATCTGACTCCGGTGATGTGTCAGAAGAGAGATATTTTTAATGGTTATGCAGGATTTGGAAATCTCATTTGGACAGTCAAACCGCATTGATTTCTTTGATTGCGATTCTGCAAGCTTACCATGGTGGCAAGCAAAAGGTAAACCACATGCCAGCCCACCACCCATTTTTTCTTTTCTGTGAAAGGAAACCCTAACCATTATTGTCCCCCTGCCGTCCTCTATCATTCCCTTTCAAGCAAGACCCTCGTCCTCCATTTGCCCGTGCCGTCCATCCTCCATCGCCCTCAACACCAGGCATCCGCCGCCGCTTTCCTTGCCATTTGTCCTCCATCAGCCCCTGCCATGTGTATTCTCCTCAACCCTCATCGCCATCTGTCCTTACATTAAATTGAATAATGATCTTGGCTTTTTTTCAATGATGAAACAGTTGCCAGACTAGAAGCTGGTTGAGTAGTCGATAAATGCCCAATAAATGTCTTTTTCTTAGTTAACCAACCCAAGGCTAGGCAACTACCAAAAAATGCCATAGGTCATTCTTTCAAGTTACAGCTCTCTGAACCTTCATTCTGAAGATAAGTGATGGAATATACGCCATGGAAAACCCTAACGGGGGCACAATGCATATATAGAAAGAAAATTACTGACATTCCACAGGAGAACATCAAGAAACATTCAACATCTTGGTCCAACACATTCTAGAAGAAGAGTGTCACAAAATTCCCGCGAAACAGTAGCAGCTAAAGAACAAACATTGAAGCTCACCTATGAAGCAGTCGCATAGCATTTCCAAGTGATGCCAATGATTTTGTTTTCTGATCACTGCTTTTACTCCCATAAGTTAGGTGTTTCAAACTAGAAACTCTCCCAGCCAGATAATCTCCAAGATTTATGTGGTTTAATAGTTGTCCTGGAACCATCAAGTACATGAGACCAGTTCATGAGCAATTAGTTTTGAGTAGCAAATGAATGAGGAGCACCCAACAGAGAAAATACTCCCTATAAAATGTCAAAACAAGAGCAATTCAGAGTACATACTTCCAAACAACTTCTCTGTAGATTTAATCACCACTTGAGTAACCCGATTTGTAGGAATCTTCAGCAGCTGGAAACAGTCATCTGCGATAATCACATGCCTAGGCTGGCGTTTATCAGAATATGGAAGTCGAAGTAATACATGGCCCACACGGTGCATAACACTTTGATCTCTAGCAAAAAAGCCTGCAACAAAAATTATCAAGGTAAAGGGATACTCTTCTTGAAGGTTAAACTTTTAACCTACAAGTGAAATACGGTTTTGACAATTAAACAACCAGATTCATGGATCATGCTGCACTAATAGTAAGAGATCTTTCCAATAAGTAGCAAGGTGGGGCAAGTGGGCAAAGCTATGGGGCAGCCCATTGTATAGGAAGATGGACCTTGAAGAGAACAAGAAATTTCCAATTCAACAATTTTTTTTTTTACTTGTATGCATCCCTAATAAAAACATTTGAAGAAACACAGACCTTAAATGGATTTCTGTAGAGAAAAGAAAAGAAATCATACAACAAAAATCTAAAACCTTGGATGTATGCTCTGCCATGTCTACCACAAACCAATCAAAATATTTGACAAAAACACAGCATTCAACACTGAACAAAATTATGTGTTTTCCTCAATCCATGGTCACCCATTTTATGATCAAAATATTACCCTCATTTGTAATTTTTGTGGTGATTTCATCCTATTGCATTCCCTTTCCAAACCATGTCTTTTCAGTTGGCAGGTCAGATATCAGTGTAAGTTAGATAATTAGCACCTCAGAACCATCAGGAGAATCAGAACAATGTTGATGCTTGATAAATTTGTGTACTCACAGCATTTAGTGTCAATCTAACAGATATCAGACCTGTCAGAACAGGAAACTGCCTCTCAGACATGCTCCTCTCCTCAGGTTACATCCCAAGCCAAAACAGTTTTAAGCATTGCCATTGGTGATGGAATTCTGATGTCGGCAATATCTCCTCAAAGGTGTCCCTGGCAGAACAGGAAGTTTGTTTTTTAGAAAGTGGTTGGTACCACAAAATTGTACTAAAGTAAAAAAAAAAAAAGGATATGTATATTCAGATTGTTCCCAAAAGCTCCTCATACAAAAAATTCCCCACACCAAGATGGTGTCACCCACTATCCTTCCAACAAAGCCAAAAAGGATGAATTGTGACGGCCCACATTACATATAGCCAAAGCCCAATCTCTCACTTTCTCCAATATAAAAGAAGCAATCCTATCTAATTCTCTAGCTTCTCTTCTGAAAACCCTATTATTCCTACGGATGGCAGTTTCGGCCGAAACGTATCGGTTTCAGACCTGGACGATCCGAAACCGGGCGAAACCGGACACCAACTCCCCTCTTAAAAAATATTATTTAGTATGTTTCGGGCCGAAACCGAAACTGAAACTGATACTGTTTCGGTTTCAGACCCAGTTAAAACCGGGTTCAGCCGAAACCAATTCCCAAACCGAAACTGCCATCCTTCATTATTCCTCTCCCCATAAGGAACAAAGGGTAGCATGAAGGATGAGCCACCACAAGAGTCCGACGCCCTTGAGAGTCAAACACTTGTGCCACCTTCCTATCAAGAGCTGCACTTTATTTGCTATGTGTGTGATACCTGGGAACCTGCTCAACAACTGTGTCCACACCTTGGAGAAAGAACAGCCTACAAAAAGGTGATCAAGAGTCTCCTCATCTCCATAGAGAGGACACAGTGTAGGAATATTTGCCGGGAAAGGAGCCAGCCAATCACCCGTGTGAGATCCTCCATACAAGCGGCTTCACTTTCAAAGGGCTCCTAGGGGACAAATCTGTGATGCACAGCCATATCTAAGTCCTGGGACCAAATCTGCAATGCACAGCCGTGTCTAAGTCCTCCATCTGCAAAAAAACTGTGGGAGTTTGTAAGTTTGTAACTAACAGATTATTCATGATTCCTCCTCCACTGGCTTTTAATTTGTCAAATCTTGAGAATGAACAAACTCATCTCGGTGCGATCCTGCTCCAAAAAAACATTCTTTGGAAGCAACAGTCTCCTGTCCGATGGCTTTCTGATGGGACCAAAATACATTTTTTTTCATGCACCAGCTCAAGCAAATAGGAAAAGGCTGATTGTGAAAACCATACCAATTGTCTGTTATCCTTTCAGACATCCAGAATTGTGCCATTGAATTTTATAAGGATGCATTCACCACCCAGGGATGATCAATTAGTTATCAGCTGCTTGATCCTATCCCGACACTAATTTATGAGAAGAATTAATTCCTTACTCACATGCCAAGGGAGGACAAGATCTGTGATATTATTTTTAATATGTCACAGGTAAGTGCTCTAGGCCCCAATGGATTTCCAGATTTACTTCTTTATCCATTGCTGGTCGGTTGTTAAGCATGACGTTATTCTTGCTGCTGCTTCATTTCTCAAGAGACATCCCTTCCAGAATCATATGCTTATCCTTTTTGGTCCTAGTCGACAAAGTGGAGCAGCCAGATACAACAAAGGATTTTCACCCTTCACGATTTCACCTATAAACTAATTGCCAAAATATTTTCAGATAGATTGGATACAATTCTTCCACTTACCATTCCCAATGATCAGGCTGATTTTCAATATGTTGCACCATAAGCTTGATTAATATTCTATGGGCTCCAGATTACCTTCGAAAGTTTACCCCATCTTGTTCTTGGTGAAAGCTCTCGTGGATCCTTCACTAGTAATTGGACGGCTCAGGCATTACTTCATTATATTCCAGATGCAAACTGGCAGCATGTTGAATTTAAAACAATCTTTACCATGGATTGGTTCAGACTATTTATGCAAAACTCAGGCATCCTCATGCAGCTCTTTCCCCAACAACACATTGTTCACTTATTGTCACTTGAGGTTCTATTATTTCCAGGGGGAATCAGGATTACATAAGCTTGTACAGCCAAAATATCAGGAACTACTTCAATCAGATTCAACACATTGTTGTGTTAGATTATCAATTAATCTGCTATCCTTACACATGATGGTGTTACATACACATGATGGTGTTACAACAGATTTGGCACTCTCAGGCCTGAAATTTTCTCATTCATTTGAGAACTCTTGCAATTGTCTTCCTCTGGAAACCAAGTATATTAACCTCTCTCTAACCAATTCTAGAGAGAGGCTCTGGGAAAAATGGGTGTCATGCGGCGGGGGAGGCCAAAGGTGTCTCCAATGCGAACCAGGTGCCCTTGGGGGGTACCTCACGCCCAAGCCAACGAGGGGGCCTCCGGAGGCTGGAGGACCCTTGCCAGTACATGGGGTTCCGCCCTGTGGGGCCAACCTGTTTCCAATGCGAGCTAAGGGGGCATGTGCAGAGACACTATAGATTGCCAGTGGAGGAGGGTCGGGTTGGCACAATGATGGAGGCTCAAATCTCACCCCTACGCTTGTTTGCAGACGTCGCAGGGATCGCAAGAGGTGAAGGCGGGATTAGGCCGCCTGGACACTGGCTCTCCGCCGCTGGATCTCATCCAAGATCGGCTCCAGTGGCTCAACCGGTGCCTTTGGGTGACTCCGATAGAGGGTGCAATCGATGAAGAAACGGTGAGGTCCCTGTTTGAAAAGGGAGGCCGGAAGCAGGGAGACTGGGTTGTTACCAACGTGGCTAGGAGGGTTTTTTTGGCTATAGGGTGCAGTAAGGAGAAGGTTGATGTAGCGGCGAAGATCGACCATGTCATGGCCGAGGGGTGCCTATCCAGTTGGCAAAATGGGATTGTCCAAGGGGACCTTCCTGAACCCTCGATAGGAGAGGATCCACATCCTATTAGGTGTCCTACTCATCCTATGTAATGAGGTGGGTGCTGCTTTCATTGTCGACCGGTTCGGGGTAGTCGTAGAGGGCTCCATCAAGCTGATCACTAGAGGGGAGCAACTTGTCTTGGAGATGACAGTCCAGATCAGGAGCGTGAAGGACGTTCCGACAATGGTCACGGTGGACATCGCTGGCGACAGATTCCCAATGAAGATAGAGCCTTAGCTAGCAGCAATCATGGCAACAACAGAGGCCGCCGACACCGGATAAGAGGAATGCAGGGCTAGCAATAGTTCAAATTTGAACTGTCCGCCCTCAGCTCATAGGCCGAACAAGGAGCTAAAGGGCCAAGGCCCAACACCATTAGTCTCTACTTGGCCCTACCCGAAGATCACTACCTATGACTTACTCGTCAACAGGAGTCACGGTGCCATTCTCTCCATGCCGCCCATCTCGAACCCACCACCTCGTAACTTACCCTAATCTATAAGGGTCACGAGGGTAACGGGTCCCTACGGAATTTGGTCCCCTATTCACCACGGCACACAGAGAAGACTTCCAACGCATCTACTCGAGCATGTGGCTTCTCTGTCGATCGACGGCGATCGTCAAGGACAGAAAGGCAACTGGAGATGCATCCGGCCTTCATCGACCACCTAATCCTCTGGTCAATTCCAGTTGGAGGCAACATGAAGAACCCGACAGGCCTAGCAATGCAGTGTGCCTTCACAATGGGCCCTAGTAGCTCCAGCAATGGAGAACAGAAGGTGGATAAGCAGACGGGGGTACTGCGTCCAACTAGAGCCTCCTGCATGCATACTATGGAACAGGAGTACCACCGGTAATCCCATAGGATAACGGTTGTCCCACCAGCCTCATTGGCCAAGCGCCGAAGATTGTATCCCATTGCAAGTCCTTTGGAATAGCCACTAAAGCCAATGGGCTCCCTAATTTGAATATTGTACTAAGAGGGCCTCGGCCCCAAGCTCTTCGAGCATTCAATGACATCATGACGGTCCACAGGTCTCTTGTGTTGCGCGAGGATGATTTGCTGGACCGAGGACCAAGCCACAAAGTCTCAACTGTAAGTCCCTCTAAGTCCTAAACACAAAGGCAGGACATCTCCATAGGATGGCCAACAGGAGGGTGGTGCCCACAAAACAGGGGATGGGTTGGGGAGAGAGGAGGTGAAGGAGATGGTGGGAGCAGTGGAGAGATGGATGGAGGAACAAGTCAAAGAATTGGCAGAGAGGGTGGGGTCTCTTTCATTGGCCTAGAGATCAAGGGGTTGTTCTCCGAAATTCGGAAAAAGCGGTTGCTCACCTTGGCTAGGGAGGGTGAATCATCAAAACAGGTGGATAGTAGAGGAGAGGGTGGTCAGTGGAACTAGAAGGGGTTGGAGGCGGGGTGTGGGGAAAACAACTCTTTGCTTCACGAGGATTGTGTCGTGGACCATAAGACGGATCGAGAAGAGGAGGAAGAGAAGGGCGGTGAGAGAGCTTGTCAAAATATGTAAAACCGACACCTTGTACTTGCAAGATTCGAAATGTGAGGGGGATGGAGAGAGTATCATGAGAGAGATAGGCAGTTAGTGAACCCGTTATATTCTCGGATTAATCGAGATATATGAAAATTAAATAAGTTGGATGACGGTCACATAGTGATGCTAAGTACGTGCCATCCCGACTACGGGTCAAAAATGAGTCCCGAGAACTCTTGCCGAGTGGACGGCATGAAACAAAAAGGCCTCGCAGCAAGCAAACACTTGAAAAAAAATTCTCACGAAACTTACGAGGTGCTCAAGCTTAATTAAGAAATAATCATAAAAGATCGGAGCCTCCCCAGTAAGCAGCACAAGAACTCAAGGAAGGAAAGCACAAAGTACGAGAGAAATATCATTTTCCCTTCTCCCACGTGACCAAAGTACAAGGAACACATAAAAAATGGGATTTTATAGGGGTCGGCCCCTCTCTTTCCCTCAAATGGGGCTTTGGGACCGAATAAACACCTCAAAGGGGGCAGTGGGACCGGATAAACCCCCCAAATGGGAGCTTGGAACTGGATAAACCCCCAAATGGGGGTTTGGGACTAGATAAACCCCTCAAAGGGGTCATCCGGACCGGATAAACCCCAAATGGGGCATCCAGACAGAATAAAGCCCCCAAATGAGGGATCCAAACTGCATAAAACCCTCAATAAGGCTTTACGGACCGGATAAACCCACAATAGGGTCTTCTGGACTGGATAAAGCCCTCAAAGGCCCTTTCAGAAGTCCCCCCCTAACCGGATAAAACTGCACAGGGTTTATCTGGGGCTGGTGGATCCTATCAGGGACCTATGCCGTCCCGGAGGGGTCTTTCAAGGACCTATGCAGTCCAGATGGGCCTCTTGAGGTCTAAACCCCACCCACCGCCCCGGGTTCTATAAATTCCTCTCCAGTGAGACCCAATGAGGAGAACAATTCCGACAAAGCAAACTCAAAGTTTATGAAGGCTTGTGCTTGCGCTTGCGCTTTGAAGGTTCGGAGCGAGGGTATGTTGCATAAGCACCCCCCGACTTGCACATATGTCCCTGTGTGTTGGTTAATGTAATCTCCTTGTAATTTTTTTGGAAAAAAATAATATGATTCTCTAAAATAATCAAAAAATACAGAAGTACCCCAACTTTTACAAGAACATCTCGAGAAGTTCTGTAATTGTATAAAAGTCCCTAAAATTTTCGAGAATTGTGCACAAGTCCTGTGCATTTGCAAAAAGGTCTTGCAAAATTCAAAATCAGTTGAAAATGTCATGTAATTGCAAATGTTATAGCAATATCTTGTATTTTCTTGGAGAATTTATAGAAAAGTCCAGGGTTTACAAAATATCCTAGATTTTCAAATTTATATAATTGTCCTAACAAAAGTCTATTTCCTCACGAACGTGTCTTCTGGTTCAATCGAGCGAGGACGAAGTTTGGAATCGACTCAACGATGCCGATCCGATGATTGATGGAAGATAAACTTCCAACCTACTCAAGTTTGACAATCGGATTGAGGATCAAAGTTAAAAAAATTGTCCTGGGGCTATAACCAAACCCTAGACAACGCTAAGTTGTCATCAAACCCTAGCCAGTACCGAACCCTAATTCAACTCCAGTCAACACTAAGCCGCAATTAAACATTGATAAGAGGTCAAATTGCAAACAAACCCTATACTTCCCGAAATTACTTGAACACGCTCGTCTAGTCCAAACATTACAGAATGCCCTGCCTTATCCCAAAACTACATACATACCCCTACTCAGTTCAAACGTTACAAAAATGTCCTGGCCTATCCAGAAATTACATACATACCTCCGCAAAGTCTAGAGATTACAAAATAACCTAGTTTCTTCAAAAATCCCAAATAAATCCATAAGACCTCAAAAATAACCCTAGTCTCCCTAAAAGTTGCATAAAACCCCATCCCTTCAAGAGATGTTATGCGGCAATCACGAGTGTGCCTTCGGCACGACTAATACTGTATTGGTCAACAATTTTTCTTTGACAGTTAACCAAGGGTATTCAAACTTTGTAGCGATTTAAATAAACAATGATTGTGGTCGGTGGGGAATTGTCCAATATCCAAACCCGAATCATATGATAAACCCAATTCACAGAATTAACAATACACATGCTATTTAAATAGCTAATAAATGTGCATTTATGTTCAACAAATGAACATGATTCCTTAAATTTTTCCGTGTTAAACAACAATGCAAGACTAACTAAGGGAATGGCTTCTTCGACAGAAGGAAGAGCAAGGGACATCATGGTTATGTGGAATGAATTCGAGGTAGAGGAGGTGGAGGAGCTCAGGAGCTTTGGCAGGGGAGCTGTTTCTCTCTCCTTTCGTAGCATCAAAGATGGTTTCATGTACACGACTTTACTGGTGTCTATAGCCCATAGAGTAGGGAGGAGAAGAAAGCATTATGGGATGACCTCCTCCTGCACCATATCAGGTCTGGCCACCCATGGTGTAGGAGGGGACTTCAATGCTTTGGTGAAACCTAAGGAGAGGACAAGAGGCTACAACCGTTCTGGGGGGATGGAAGATTTCAAGGAGTTTAGCTTTCAAGCAGCTTTGGTTGATGTCCACACATCCATTGCCCACTTAGTCTAACCTGCGAGCAGAGCCAACTCAGTCTAGACTTGACAAATTTCTTGTTTTAGTTGATTAGGAAGACCACTTCCCACATTTAGAGGCACTTGCTTTGGCCAATCCTGCTTCTGATCACAAACCCATCTTGCTCAGGACCAATTGCAGGAGAGATATTGGCTCACAGACGAGAACTTTCTTGCGCAGTCACTAGAATGTGGAGTGTCCAAAGAAAGATGTATGTTATGGCCAAGTTGACAGAGAAACTAAAGACTCTAGCACAGGAGTTGGCTAAGTAGGAAGCCTCAAAAACTCTCCTAGGAAAGGGGACCAAGGACAACATTCTAATTCTACTAGAGGGGTTGGAGGCCTTGGAGGAGGCAGCCTCCTAGATGAACTTGACCGAATTTAGCGGAACAATCTTAAAGGAGGCAACTGAATTACACAAAATGCATCAGAGATGGAGATTAGCTCATTATTGCACCAAAGGACATAGCCAGGCATGTCCAATAGTTCTACTCATAGCTCTTCAATGAGGATGAGCCGGTTAGACTATACATTGCACTGGATTTTCTTCCCCGTATGTCGACAGAGGAGAGGAGGGCCCTTCTCCATCCCTTTGTAGAAGAAGAGGTGAAGTCAACTGCCATTTCCCTTGCACGTGACAAAGCTCCAAAGTTGGATAGGTTCCCATTATTTTTGTTCCAACATTGTTGGGACATCATAAAGCCAGACATCTTTCAAGCCATATGGGAGTTCCAGGAAGGGAGAGCTCATCTTAGAGGCATCAACAAAACTTTGTAGGTCCTCATCCCTAGGCAGCGGGGTGCTAAAAGCTTGAGGGACTAAAGGCCCATTAGCCACCTTAATAGAACCTATAAGAAATCACTAAACTACTGGCTATGACGCTTCAGAGTATTATTGACATAATGGTCAATAGCTAATAAAGATCCTTCATCGGGGGGCATATTATTCCAGACAACTTCTTGGTCGCCCATGACTACACCCATGCTATGAAGGCACAGAGGCAGAGAGAATTAGTACTCAAGCTCGATTTTAAGAAGGCCTATGACCGGGTTAACTGGCAGTGCTTGCTTGATGTCCTTAGCAACATGAGGTTTGATGACAGATGAGTGGAATGGATCAAGGCATGCCTCCAATCAGCCAGGTTTGTCGTCCTCATAAATGGGGAACCTTCTCTGTATCTCCATAGTGGCAGAAGTTTAAGGCAAGGTGACTTGATGTCACCACTCCCCTTTGTTTTGGTATCACATATTTTGAGCAAAATGTGAATCAAAGCTAAAAATCATGATCTCATCATAAGATTCCAAGTTGCCCCCCAAGGACCATCCATCACCCATTTGTCGTATGCTGATGACACTATCTTATGGGCGACAGAGGGAGAGGAACAATTGTGCACTATCAGGATGATGTTGGAGCTTCTACAGGAAGTCAGCAGTCTTAGGGTGAATTTTGACAAAAGTCAGGTTATTGGTGTCAACATGGAGCAGAGAGCTATTAGGAGAGTAGCTGCTATTCTAGGTTACCGCATTGGCCAATTTCCTATCACTTATTTGAGGCTTCCCTTGACTCCCATCACTTTGCAGTGTAGGGAATGACAAACTGTCGTGCATATATTTGAGTCCAGATTGGCAGAATAGAAAAGCAAGTTGCTTTCATATGGGAGTCGACCGGTGCTATGAAAATTTGTTTTGAATAGCCTCCCTATCTATTTTTTTGTCAACTTTTAGGATCCCTATATCTGTGACAAAGAAGTTGCACTCCATCAAAGCAAGATTCTTTTAGCATAGAAGTGAAGAGAGGAGCACAGGCTGGCATAACATAACTTTGAGGAAGGGCCTGCAAGTGCATGGAAGAGGGAGGACTAGGACTGAAGAACATGAGAGACTTCAACCTCACTCTTTTGAGCAAATGGCTTTGGAGACTGGCACTAAGGAAGGGGGCTATGGAGCACAGTTATCCGGCAAAAATACTATGGTAGAACAAGAATCTGTAATTTGACTATCCCACCTCAACACCACATCTTGCACCTATGGAAGGATATTTTGAAGAGTGTTGGCATTGCTAGGGTAGGGGTTACAGTGACATTGGGAAATAGCAAACAATGTTAGTTCTGGAGAGACAGATGGTGCACGGATTACCTATTAGGTGAGGTATATCCGTAGCTATTGCAATTGCAGTAGAGACCATGGTAGTGGTCAACCAGATCTTCAAGGGGCAACAATCGGAGACTTCTATGGGAGGACAAGATCAGCAAGTTTGGGGAATTGTTAGGTATGTTGCATCACGTTGTGCTAAATACTGCCAAGCCAGATGAATGGAGATGGGATAGAGAAGGGCGCTACTCAACCAGGTTAGCATATCATGTACTTACTGATGGTGGCACCCACTAAGGAGGTAAGTATGGGAACAAAGGAGTCCTCTCAAAGTCAAGGTGCTTATGTGAAGAATCTCCCACGAAAGACTTCCAACTTATGATAGACTAGCCACCTTCATGGAGAGAATTCAAACTAGTTGTCTTTGCGGGGAGGAGGAAAAAAATATTGACCATTTGTTCAAGGGATTTTTGCATATATACCCTTACAAAGTTCAATTTTGTCAAATATACCCTTCATCAGAGTATAATATCATGAATATCCTTGAAATATGAGTAATGTCACGATTATGTCCTCACCGTAACTCCCATGTATTTAACTCGAGTTAAGTGTGAGTTAAAGAGTAAAATTTTTGTATATATACTCCTGTAAAATTTGATTTTGTCAAATATACCCTAGATCTAACGACCGTAGATGACATATTTCACGGAATATTCTCCTCCGTTGACGGCAAAAAACTAAAAGGGTATAACCGCAACATTTCTGTCTAAATGAAGGATATTCATGATAATATGTTCAGATGAGAGGTATATTTGACAAAACTAAATTTTACGGGAGTATATATGCAAAAATCTCTTTGTTCAATGGATGCTCATTCTCTATAGAGGTTAAGCGCTACATTTTAAACAAAATTTAGTGCCACTGGCAGTTGAAAGACAATGTCCAACAACTCATGCGGGAGTAGTACAAGCATTGACCTCGCAAGGAAGACAGGTGAGTACAGTCGCTCATCCTCCATGCCACATTATGGGGCTTACATGGAGAGAGAAATGACATTTTTCAAGAAAGAAGCCACCATTCCGAAGAGAATAGGGGAATTTATTAGAGACAGAGTAAGAGAGTGGGAAAAGCTTTGTGTAATGCATAGTTGTCAAGGCGACAAGACGACCCAAGGCGTTCACGGGGTCCCTAAGCGCTTAGGCGACAAGGCGTCCGCTTAGGCGTCGCCTAGGCGACACTTCGGCCGCTAATTAAAAAATTAAAAATATATATCCTCCAATATATAAATCAAGAATAAAAAATATGAAATATATAAAAAAATAAATTATATGAAAAAATTATTGTAATTAAATTATGTGACAATAATAGAAAACTAAGTATAAAAAAATTACGAAAAATGCAAAAGATTCAAAAGTAAATGTAAAAAGTTCAGAAAAATTACAAAAGAATATAATAACATCAAGAAAATTATAAAAAAGAAAGAGTTAAATGTACATAACCAGGTCGGATTCGGTTCGGACAGGTCAAAGTTGGCCCCGCCTTGGCGCCTAGCCCACCTAGGCGACCGCCTAGGTCGCCTTTTCCAGTGTGAATAAGGCATTGCAGCGCCTTGCCCTTTCAAGAGCGCCTGGGCGCCTAGGCGTCGCCTGGGCGCCTAGGCGTCGCCTGGGCGCCTAGGCGTCGCCTGGGCGCCTAGGCGTCGCCTGGGCGCCTAGGCGTCGCCTAGGCGTCTGACAACTATGGTGTAATGTAGGCACAAGATCTTCTCTTTTGGTTATGTTGGGGGGATAGGGATAATCACAACTCCTTGGTGTGACCTTTTTGTATAGGCGATGTAGGGATATTTTGTAATTTGACATACCATTCCTATAAATCCCTCTTCTCTTATTAATATATTCAGTGGTACCAACCACTTTCAGAAAAAAATTGTCTTCCTCTGGATGATAGAGTCCAGAGTTTCGCCTACACCAGAATTGCCGATTCATCTTTTTCTTACATGGACAATCGGCATTTCAGATTTTGAGGCCTTACTGATTTTCAATCTCTCATACGCGAGGAGTGGGTTTCGACTCCCCTCGGCGGCAAAGCGACGTTGTGCGTTTGCCACAATGTCTGCACCCACGGTTGGTTCCCTGGTGTGTGTCTGGGCAACAATGCACAAGATTACCAAGCCCGGCCCTTGCCCTGACTAGCAAACCCCATGATACGCAAGCCACACACTGAGGTTGCTAGCAGGGGTGAGCCTCCCCCGGTCTTCCAATATATATATATATATATATATATATATATATATATATATACACACACAAGATTTTCAATCTCTAGTGATACATCCCTGTTTGGCAGCATTAACAGCTGGTTGAATAAGCCAATACACTCAAGTTTGTTTCCAACAACATCTGATACCAACCGTTAGACTTTATTTACTTGATCATCCACTATCCACTGGATTGATGAGACTGGCATATTGATTTCGAAGAATAACAACTTCTGGAAGAATAGTGGAATTGACAGGGTGATCACTCAATATCTCCAACCTGCATTTATAGCATCCTTCAACACTGCATCCCTGTTTGGCTGCATCTCAAGCTGGTTCAATAAGCCAAGCCACTCTCAAGTTGGTTTCGGGTAATTACATATTTTATGTATTAATTGAGTATAGTTTATAGAATTATCTTCATAAAAGGCATTATCTTATGTGTAAAAATCTATGAAAACTCATTTCTTTAATTATTTAGATCATTGTGCACAAATCATATTTTTTGGGCATAATTATTTACTTATTATAATGTATGAATTGATTTTTTTGAGAAAAAAGATACTGTGAAGATTTATCTTATTATTGCAGGATGTGCTGAGTTCTGCTGATGCATGGGCTGGTCGTTTGTGTGTTGGCTTAGGCGGAGAAGTGCATGCGTCTAATTCGCTGCTAGAGAAGCGGCATGTTTACATGGCATTGAACCATGCATGCAAGGAGACTTCTGCGTTAGGCATGTCACGAAAGATGAAGGAAAGTGTGTCGCGTGCGTGGACGGGGTTGTGGCAGGTTGGGCAGCCCGGCCGTGTAGGAGGCGGAAGCATTTGGTCATCAAAATGCGGGCATGGATGTGCCAGGTCGGCAGCATGGGTCAGCAGCGTATTGGCGTTGGAAGACTGGAGAAGGCAGCAGCTGTTCGCAGGGACGACGTTCCAGAGAGCAAGCCGGTTGGGGCTTGGTCGCATGCGTGATCGCGGGAAGTGCCGTGTCTGCATAGGAGGCTGGGCTCTGGTCAGGAAAGAAGGGCGACGACGTTCCGGCAGGCAGGCAGCTGGCAGACGGCGGTCGCGTGTGTGCGCAGGAGGGCGAAGCAATGGGAGAACTCTTCTAGACAGAAGTTGTGTTCCGGCTAGCAGAGGTGGTCGTGTTCGCGTGGGGACAGTGGAGCAGGAGGATATAGACATTCAACGCGTGAAGGACTGACAGTAGTGGCCGCGTTCATGGTCGGTGGTCACGTGTGACAGAGAAGCAGGCAGCAGCATGGGTGACAGGGCGAGGACGGCAGTCGACAGCGGAGCAGCGGTGGTCTCATTTCTTCTCCTCAAGGTGACACACAGCAGCATGGTCCTCGCCAGCATGCAGGGCAAAGGCAGCATGGGAGGTTGGGCATGAGAGTGCTGGGCAACATGGGGTTCCTCACATGGTCGGCTTCACTTAGCCCTATAAAAGGGGGATGAGTTGGCTGTGGAGAGAGTTTTTTTTTTCGATAGCTAGTTGGAGTTCTTCCTTTAGTTAGTCTTAGTTTCCTTAGTTCTTGTAAACACCAGGATAAAACCTCTCTCTTCCTCGAATCCTCTTATTTCCTCCTCTTCTACCTCCTCCTCCTTATTCTTCTTCTTCTTCCTCCTCTTGCTCTCCACCGTCACTTTATTCTTCCCTTCTTCCACTACTTCTCACATCTTCTTCTTCCTTTCTCCCATCGTCACTTCTTCCTCTATCCTTCTTCTTCCTCCTCCCTCTAATACTTCTTCCAAAGTCGGCACAAGAAGGTAGACTTCTACAACTCCGGTACGAGTGCACGTAGTCGTCCTCGACGGCTCGTGAATCAAAGGCTCAAGGAAGACGGCGCCATCACCCTCACCACCACGGCCGCTACATCCTCTTCTTTAGTTCTTCCTTTGGTGATATTGGTCATTTATTTTCTGAGTTGTAATTTTTATTTTCGCACTTTCATGTTCTAGGCTTTGTCATCAATAAAAATAGTGGTCTCAATTTCGGTCTAAATCTTGTTCTCTCTCTTTTCTATCTTAACCCTCCAATTTCATTAGGTAAATTTATTTCATGTTCTTTAAATTCTGAAATCACAAAATAATCTCCGCTTTGTGCTCTTAAAAAAAAACTCAATGTTTTCAATTTAAAGATCTCAAGTTCCACGTGGATTCGACCCGTACTCGCCATCATACTACGTAATTTTATTTTATTGCGAGTCCAATATTTAAAATTGATAGCGCGCGTGTAATAACAGCATACACTTCCGCGTTACCAATTTTTGGCACCATTGCCTAAGAGGTTTATGATTTTTGAGTTAAAAACTTTATTTTTATTGTTTATATATTTGTACTAATATCTCTTCTTTTTCTTGTTTTTGAAAAAAATTAAAATTATACTTAAAAATCCAAAAAAATGATATGTCTGAAAAACTGTCATTGAAAACAGAAACTATAAGCAAATAGGGTAGAATTCAGAAAATACAAAAAAAGAATCTGCCGCAGAAGGCTGAAAGTGTCATTAAAAGTCTTGTTCTGAAAATCCAAAAAAAACTGAAAATCACATAAAACAGAAAATAAAAAATCATTAAAAATATTTTAAGGAAAGTTTTCTCCCCCTTTCCTTCTTCGGTTCATAAATAAAATAAAAAATAAAAAAGAGGACGAAGGATCGCTAACAAAGTAAGTATCTTAACTTTCTCTCTTGTGATTTAGTTTCTTTTGTTCATTTTCTAAATTTAGTTAGCTTCTATATTTAGAAAATCTCAAAAAAAATCTGGTTGACTAGGTAACTTCATTAACTTAAAAAAACACTTGAACACAAAAATGTGTTCAAGTGTTTTTTTTAGTTAATGCAAAAAAAAGAGTTCAAGTTTTCATTTTAGTTAATGAAACTATCTAGCCAACAAGTGTTTTTTAGATTTTCTAAATATATAAGCACTTGAATACAAAAATAAAAGACTAAGCTGTGCCTTTCTCTCCTCCCCCTCCTTCCGGTGCTCCCCTCCCTTGGAAGCATGGTCCTCCGGGGAGGGCAAGTGTGGCGGCCTAGCCCTACGAGGGGTTCAAAATTTTAGGTGATCGCGTGTTTTGGCTGCGAGAGAAGAGGACACGTCAAGCGGTTCTGCAGACAAGGGGTCGTTCGTCAGCAGTCAGTAAGGGGCCCTTTGAACAGAAGCCCTTCGTGTTGGAGTTAGATGGAAGGCTCTATCACCACAGGATGTGGATCTAGAGGGGGGGGTGAATAGATCAACTGGCTATTTAAAAATTATGCCTAGAATCAAATGCGGAATTAGAAGAGCAGTAGACGAACACAACCAATGCACTGAAAGAAACACACAAGAGGCACAAGGCTTTTAGGTGGTTCGGTCAATCCGACCTACGTCCACCCCACATTCAACTCGAATGTGGATTACTGCTGATACACAGCTTCAAACCGCTGGGCTTTACAGCTTGCCAACAACGGCTGGGGCTTACAGCTTATCCCGACCAGAGGAACACCCTCTGCAACAGCTGAGCATCACAGCTTGCTCTGCTGGGCACTACAGCTTAGCCGACCAGAGGAACGCCTCTGCAACCCGCTGCCTCACAGCTTGAAACCGCTGACTAACAGCTTGATCGAACAAGAGTTTTCAAAGGAAAATAACAAAGACTGAAAAGCAAACGAAACATACAATCGAATGGAAGAAAGCCAAAAACGACTGTAGCTCAAGGTTGAGCAGTATCAGCTCTGGTAACTGGACCAAGAGACTGATTCACAAACTCTCACGATAACTCTCTCAACTCATCTCTCTTCTTCTTCTTCTCTCCTTTTCTTCTTCTCTCCTTTTCTTCCTCTCACAGTGGATCTCGGTGGCTGCTTATTTCAGACTGGATGTATATACTTCGCCAACTTCGATCAGCCTCTATAGAAGATGAAGACTGATATTTATAACAGCAGCAGCTGGATAAGGGCGCGTGGCTTCCACGTTTTCCCGCCCAAGGAATTCTCCAGATTCGAGATGCTTCCATCCACGTGGCAGCATCTGGTCACCTTGTCCTCCTGGGATCACGAGCCATGTCAGCAATCTCAGTAGAGAGTCCCTGTCAAAACAGAGTATCGGATGATCAGATTGAAGAACAACTCTGTATAGACTTTATATAAGTGAAAGCTATGTACAGACTTGCTGTATGAAAATGCAATGAGTAGACTTCACAAATGAAGATGCAATGTACATACTTGCAATGTGCAGGAGTTGATTGTGTAGACTTCACGATGTGAAGACTTATCAACAAATGACTGTACAGACTTGACCAAAAGCCTGAGACACTAACGAAGACACTGGACTGACACCAACTCGAAGACGAAAGACAAAACTGACACGAAGTGTAGTTACAAAACAAGAAGTACACGAGGTTTTAGGAAAAACAACACGAAGACAGAAATAGCAAAGAAGGCTCAGACGCAGAGACAGCACGAAGTGAAACGAGAACGACACGAAGTGCAGTAGTGAAGGAAACACACACTACACAGAGAACGACACGAAGTGGCACAGAAAGCAACACGAGGTGCTGCGATGTCCTGCACGCAATAGAACAAAAACGACACGAAGACGATGAAACAACACGGAGACGAAACAGTAACCGACACGAGTTGAAAACACGAAGACGAAAACTGAAATCGACACGGAGTGTGGTCAAAGCGAGAAAGACACGAAGTCTAAAGCGAAAAACCAACACGAAGATAGAATACAAAGAAACGACTCGAAGTTAGGACAACACTCGGAGAAGACTGCACGAAGTGAAAACAACACGAAGACAGAAGATGCCACGGCTATCACGACACGTGATGAAGCAGTGGGACCAGAAAGAAACGACACGAGGAACAACAGTAAGTGACACGAAGTCACAATAAAGGGAACGACACGAAGACACAACAAGGATACAACACGAAGACGTTAGATGCAATAGTGCAATGTCTAGACTTGAAAATCAAAGCAATCGGCTGTACAGACTTGAAGATGTGAAGCCAATGTACAGACTTTGAAGAACAGTCCAATGTATGGACTTTGAAATCGAAGACCAATGTGCAGACTTGACAGTGAAGACTAGTGTGCAGACTTCAAGGAGGTTGGCGTGTCAATGTACAGACTTGATGAAGACTGATACATGAACAGTAATGCATAGACTTAGGAGCATATGACACGGCTGTACAGACTTCACGCGTTGACGCTGTACATACTTCCAATGAAGTGCGTTGACGCTGTACAGACTTTGCCTAAGACGCTGTACACACTTAGCCTAAGCAGATCAGTCCGATGTATAGACTTTAAAGAAATGCAACGGACAGTGTATGGACTTAGCCACTGCACTGTGGATGTATGGACTTTGAGACTTTGAATGTGTGTTCAGTGTGAAGACAAGATAAGATGCATATAACACACAGACAATCTGATAAAGTGATTTCATCAAAACATAAACAGTGTTGCCAATTCATCAAAACAATGTGTTGCCATATGAAGTAAAGTTACATGTCAACACCATCAACACATAGGAGTCACAACACTTCGCGGATGTGGTCAGGGACAAGCCCTCTCTGTACTCCCTTGGCCTCGGTAGCTCAAGATGTGTGGATGCAGGGGTGTATCCTGTGGAAGGGGTGATGAAGCGTGAGAACTGGTTGCGCAGGAGCCTTCTCGTCACGGTGGTGGAAGGCTCAGTGGAAGCTGATCAGGTGGGCCAGAGGCTGGTAGAGTTATCTGGCGGGTGCTGGGACGTCTCTAGGGTGTCACTGGAGGGGGGTTCTTAGTGGTCAGCCACGAGGAGCAGGCTGTGGCTACGATAGCGAAATCGAGGGTCATCGTGGTGGGGGTGCCCTTCTTAGTGTCCGCTGGTGGGAGAAGTTTAGGGGCACCTTTCCCAATCCCATGTCGTCGAAGGTCTGTTTGGTCTTAGAGCGGGGTGCCTCTTCTCCTCTGTGATGAAGAAGGCATCGCCTTCTTGGTGCGAAGCTTTGGTTCGATCGTGAGCGGAAGCTTGCGGTTCTCATTTTTGAGCTCCAAGACGTCGGTTGCGATTGATATCTTGGTGGACTGCACGGCGGACATCTCGGCGGTGGTCACTGCGACGCTAGACGGGGTTCGTTTGGTCATCCGCGTCTGGTTGTAGGGGTCGAAGTGTGGTGCGTCGCCGCCAACTGCTCCCCCGCTAGGGCTTCAGGGGCGCCATCTAGAGGTAGACGAAGCGGCTCGGGCAGGGTTTCAAATTTCAAACCCCCTGCCCATCGTGTAGGAATCGGGCGGCTCTGCCGCGAATGCCACTGAACCAGTTGGTGGACTGGGCGATCGGGAGGGTCTTCTACGAGTAAGTTCCGGGTCGGCTGGCAAGACCCGGAACTTACCCAGATCCGCCATCTCAGGCTCTCATGGGCCCGATGGACCCGAGAAGGTGTTTCTTCCCCGCTCGAGTTCCGCCACTTCTCTGCCCTCTCTGCTCCAGTGCTCGCTGGACTGTGCTCTTCGCCGATAGGGGGAGGAATGTCCGGCGAGGGTCTCTCTTCTCACCGACCGGCGCCCTCTTCATAGAAGGACAGGGCTCCACTCCCTGGCCTTGTGGGCTCTGCTTCTCGCCAGATGCCCTATCCCACTGTGGTGCTAGTTTCCCTCCCTGGGATCGCCGTCATAGGGTTGATGTGTCGCCCCCGCATGTGCTGGACCATCCCATGGAGGGAGGGCCGGAGCCTTCTGTAGCCTTGGTCCCTTTCGACGGGGTGACCTCCCACTCAAAGGGTGTGCTGGTTCCTCGTGGACCTTCACCAGTGGAATCCCTGCCACAGGTTTTGGACAGGGATCAAGAGGATTGCTCAGCTCCTGCTCTAGTTCCGACTACTTCTGTTGACGCCACACCTCAACTGTTGGGGGATGGCGCTAATGACGGGGGGTCAACGGTGCTGCAAGAAGGGGAGGTGGATCGAGGGCATGCCAGGTTGAGGATGAAGGAAGTGAGAGAACTGCTCGTCGAAGTTGAGGCTTTGGTGATGAAACATGCTAAGTGGGTGGCAGACCAGGTCGGCATTTCCTTTGAGACGGCGGAGGACTTGAGGGGGGTCTTCTCAAAGATCAACAAATGGTGGATTGCGAGCATCCGGTGTGGGGCACGTTGTCGATCGAGGGCTGGTAGAAGTGGGGAAGAGGTGAAGGCAAGGGGAGGGTCCTCATCTAACCATCAATGAGGATCGTCTCGTGGAATGTGAGGGTTGGGGGGGATGGAGAAGAAGAGAGCGGTGAGGGAACTAATAAGGAGTGCAAAATTGACATCTTATGTATTCAGGAGTCGAAATGTGAAGGGGATGGGAGTGATCTTATTAGGGAGTTAGCAGGGATCCGTCTCTCCCAAGAAGTCGCCTCCCCAGTAGTGGGCAGATCCGGGGGGATTTTAGTCCTCTGGAACCCATTCGAGGTGAAGGAGGTGATGCAGGACAGGGTGATCAACAGATGGGCCATCTCTTTACACTTCAAGAGCGTCAGGGATGACTTCTCTTGGGACTTTAGTGGGGTTTATAGTCCCCAACCTAGGGAGAAGAAACGTCAGCTCTGGGAGGAGTTGATTCACTTTCACCTTACCTCTGGCCGTCCATGGTGTCTGGGGGGAGAGTGGGAGACTTCAATGCAGTTGTTGTGCTGTGGGAGAGGTCCGGAGACCAGATCAGTACTAGAGAGATGGAAGACTTTTCTGAGTTTATCCAAGAGGCTGCTTTGGTGGACTTAGGTATGGCTCAAGGTTGCTTTACATGGTCCAATGGAAGATCTGAGGCTTCTTGTTCTAGGTTGGACAGGTTCATGGTTTCTGTTGATTGGGAGGATCACTTTCCCCGTGTTCAGATGAATGGGCTGGCGAGGCCTATCTCTGACCATAAGCCCATTCTACTGAAGACTAGCAGAAATTTTGACAAGTCTCACAAGTTCAAGTTTGAGCAAGTCTGGCTCAGGAAGGATGATTTCTTGGAGACTGTTGCAAGAGCTTGGAATGCTATGGAGCCGAGTTCTACTGCTATGGGTACTCTGGTGAGGAAATTGAAGTATATTGCGCAAACTCTCTAATCTTGGGACGTGATAAAACCCTCCCTGGGAGGGCAGCACAAGATAAGATTCTTCAACATCTTGCAGGCTTGGATAGCTTGGAGGAGGTAGGCCTCTTGGATGAGGAGGACAGGGCTTTGAGGGTTTCCTTGAAGGGTCAGTTTGATGACTTACTGACTAGAGAGGAGATCTACTAGAGGCAGAAATCTAGGGATAGATGGATCAAAGAAGATGACAGGAACACAACATATTTCCAACGGATAGCTTCAGGGAGGAGGAGGGTCAACTCCATCTCTTGCATTAAGGTGGGTGACCATTCCTTCTCTTCTGAGGTGGAGATCAGAGAGCAGGCGAGAGACTTCTACTCCTCTTTGTTTGCTAAGGACTCTTTCCACAGACTGAGGATTGTTGCTGACCTTCTGCCTAGCCTTTCCCCTGAGGAGAGGGCGGCAATCTCGCAGCCCTTCTCTAAGGAGGAGGTTCAGGTCCCGATGGATTCCCCTTAATCTTCTTTCAAAAGTGTTGGAGGATTATCAAGGAGAATTTCTCGGCGGTTGTGAGAGAGTTTCAAGAAGAGAGAGCTCACTTAAGAGGCATTAATAAGACCCTCTTAGTGCTCATCCCTAAGAAAGCAGGTGCTCAAGATTTCCAAGACTTCAGGCCCATCAATTTGCTTAATGATACCTACAAGGTCATCGCCAAGGTGTTAGCTGAGAGGCTTGTTTCTATCATGGATGCTTTGGTTAATCACTTCCAGGATGCTTTCATCAGAGATAGGCACATTTTGGATAACTTCTTGGTGGCCCATGAGTGCCTTTTTGCTATGAAGCAGCAGAAAAGGAAAGGGGTGGTATTAAAGTTGGACTTTGAGAAGGCCTATGATAGGGTGAGCTGGCAATGTCTCTTCAATGTCTTGGACAGAATGGGTTTTGGGGAAAAATGGTCAGGTTGGATCAGAGCTTGTGTATCGTCTGCATCCTTTGATGTTCTTATTAATGAGAAGCTGTCTTCTTGATTTCACAACGGTCGGGGGCTTCGCCAAGGGGATCCTTTGTCTCCCCTCATGTTTGTGCTGGTTGCTAGTGTTGTGAGCAGAGTATTGCAGAAGGCTGAGGCTGCTGGGCTAATCAAAGGTTTCCATGTGTCCAGAGATAGTACCTCTATTACTCACTCACAGTATGCGGATGATACTATTTTGTTCCTTGATGAGGATGGGCAACACCCTTCTATGGCTAGGCTCCTGTTGGAACTCTTGGAGGAAGTCACCGGCCTGAAGGTCAATTTCAGTAAAAGCCTTCTAGTGGGGGTGAACATGAAGGAAGGAGCTCTATTGAGGGCGGCCTCTTTGTTGGGCTGCCCCATTGGGGAGTTCCCTTTTTCTTACCTGGGCCTTCCTCTTTCCCCGAACGTCCTCAGATGTGCTGACTGACTTCCCATTATTAAGAGATATAAGGTTAGGTTGGCTGGATGGAAAGCTAAGCTTTTATCTTATAGTGGTCACTTGATTTTATGTAGCTCATTGTTGGAAAGCCTCTCTTCCTATTTTCTCTCGATGTTCCGCATTCCTAACTCGGTGGCCAGGAAGTTTGATTTTATTCAGTGTAGATTCTTCTGACACGGTAGTGGAGGCAGATGCAGGGGATGGCATGATATTGCTTGGGGCAGACTGACAACTAGTAAGGCTCAAGGAGGTCTGGGGCTGAAGAATGTGAGATACTTCAATAGGGCTCTTTTGTGCAAATATCTTTGGAGGTTGGGGTGTGAAGAGGAGGGGTTGTGGTCCCAAGTTATTAAGCAGTGTTACTTCCTGTCCAGGAGGGTTTGGGACTTGGCTCCTTCTCTAAGCCACAGGACGTCTCCTCTCTGGCGGGATATCTCTGTGTAATGATTTTCTCGTCGCCGGTGTTCGGGTTCAACTGCGAGATGGTAAAAAATGCCTCTTCTGAAAGGATAGATGGTGTGGGGATGTCCCATTGGAGTGCTTGTTTCCTAGTCTCTTCGCGATTGCGGCGGCGCCACGTGGTACTGTGGCTTAGACTTATGATCAGCTCAGATCGGGTGGCTCCTGGGTTCCGACCTTCAGGCGTGCATTTAGACAAAGGAGTTGGAGCAACTACAGGGTCTTCTTGCTTTTCTCCTCTCTTTCCAAGATCGGGCAAGAGAAGATGAGTAGTCTTGAAAGTGGGAGAAGCCAGGCTCTTTCACTGTCAAGTCGGCTTATGCTGTTATCTTTGATGGTGGCATTCATCACGACTTCTATGATCAGGTGTGGAGACCAAAGAGGCCTCTCAAGGTCAAACTCTTGGTCTAGAGAATCTCCCATGGGAGGCTCCCCACCCGGGACAGGCTCTCTACTTTCTTGCCAGAGGTGGACCCTTCTTGCTGTCTGTGTGGAGGTGCTGATGAATCTGTCGACCACCTTTTTGTTGGCTGCCCCTACTCTCAGGGGGTGTGGACGGAGATTGCTCAAAGGACCAACTACTTCGTCAACCTGCGAAGTGAGGTTCGCGACTTGCTTCGAGAGTGGGACAAGCCTTGGCCCCTGAAACGATGGTGTGGTGGCTTATCCTCCATGCCACTTTGGGTGTTGTGGGGAGAGCGGAATCTCCGTATTTTCAAAAGGGAGTTGTACGCCGAGGATTCTCTTGTTGATTTTATCTAGGCTAGAGTTAAAAGAGTGGGCGGTTACTCTGACAAATGTGAATTCAGCTGTCTCCACTCTTTTTGGCTGTTTGGGGGGCTAGTTCTTCCACACGTTCTTGGTGTATGTTTTGTTGTATAGGTCTTGTGAGAGGTTCATTTTTTTGGGGTTTTGGCCTGCCTATACATGTACATTCTTCCCTGTTCTTAATATATTTTGGTGGTACTACCCACTTTCAAAAAAAAACACAAAAATAAGACTCCATTTCAAGATTAGAAACATCTTATTAATTAGGGCATGCATCATCTAGGGTTACATCTTAATTAGCTATTTAATTTTTATTTTCAGTTATTTTTTTGCTGAAGATTGCGAGGGACAAGGTGAGTTCTTTCCTATTTTGCCAATAACATGTTCATACATTTTTCTCTTATTTTGGCATAAAAAAAACTCTTGTTTGAACATTGGTTGTTACATCTCATTTCAAAGTATTTTAAGGGCAATACCCCTAAGCAAGATAAGGGAGGGATTTCATCACCCTTCTTTGACCTAAGACAACCATCTTTGCATTTTTGCATTACATCTAGCCTAATAAAATCAAGTAGACTCACCTCTAGGATCACACTGGAATTTTGGTGCCATGTGAGTCTATCCTCATTTTTGGAAATCGGTATCTAACGTTAGAGGTAAAAAGGGAAACGCCTAAACAGACAAGTGTTTACATAATTAGGTCCTTGCGAAAACAAGGGGAGCCTCCTACTGCCACACCTCTTACTTAGCCAGTGGACGAACATGAGGGTGGGTTTGAGTGATGTCATAGTCACTTTGTGAAACCCAACTTGTAGACCTAAGTTATCCCAAAGTGTCTCAAGTTAATTTGGTTGATTACTTGTTTATGTTTGTTAAAAAAATAAAAATTTAAAATCATAAAATTTTAAAAATATAAAATATATAAAAATATAAAACAAAATCATGAGGGCTTGCCACTAGTGGATATAACCTTATTGCACAAAAATGAGCAAGTTGGACCTCCTAGCTCAAAAGTCATTGCCTCGAACTTTTTTACACGACACAACCAGATCCAACACATTCTACAAACCCACTTATCAGGAGAGTCGCTCAGATTTTACTAGCTACAATCATTATGCGAGCGAATGTCCACAATACTCATCTCAATACCCAAGTCTGGTGCAAGCCATGCATGGTGTTTACAATCTGGATGTGGATTTATTTGCCAACAAATATAACCCGAGTTGGAGAGACCATGCTGAATTTTCTTGGACCCTACATCAGGCCTAGACTCTTAGTCCTCTATTCAGAACTTTCCAAGTACATTTTCGTACTTTGTTTCTTTCCAAAGAAATGCATATACCGGAAACTAGCCCACATATTTGCCATACCCTCAGCCTGAATATTCTCAATATTCAAATCACAGACCATGTCAACCATGTCAGCCACCTCACCAAAGTGAACTAACTAATGATCAATTCATACAGCTTCAACAGTTGGTCCTAACCCAACAACAATCACTTGCAAAAATAAAGGCCCAAATTGGATATTTAGTTGAAACTATTTTAGGGTAGGAACTAAACCCACCACCCAGTCCAATTGCTGTAAACCTTAGTAATCAACTACATGGACTAAATCAACAGCTTAACCCGCATCTGCCATCCATTGACCCACAGTTCGAATTTGCTCCAACAAATTTTTTTACTAAAGGTGGTAGAAATTTTGATGATCCATACCAAGCTCAGGTGAGTGGGGTTAGCATTGAAATTGAAAACTTAGTTAGCACTAAAGGCTGACTATAAGAACATTTAGGTGAATTGGGCTAGTATTGATGCTAGCCCATCTGGAAATTTAAAGGGTCCACTTAGCAATACAAACTTTGATAAGAACCCCGAAAATAGATTTAGTCCTAGTTCACCAAGGGAATAGTTAGAACTAGCAATGGTGAGCATCTAATTAGCTGATCAATATGTTAGAACATCTTGTGGGCTGAATGAAAATATTTGTGTTAGGATGACCAGATGTCATTTTCCTACTGATTCTCTTTACTTTGAGCGTAGAGCCATCTCAAGAGTCGAGCCTTACCTCCATCATTTTTAGCCGTCCATTTCTTGCCACTGTTCATGATAATATCAATTGTAAATCTAAAATTATGGGCGCTTTATTCAAGGGTCATAATATCATAAAATTTAGTTGTGGCATGCCATTATCGGAAATCCCAGCATATCGTGACCAATTAATTAGAAATGAAAACTTCTATTGGGACCATGAATAGGCTACCATGCAACGTCTAGCAGAAGACGTTAAATTTAGCACTTATTGGGAGGCAACCCAATATTTTTCTTTAAATTTTTAGTGGGTCATTTTTATTTTTGTGTCCTTAAGAGTCTGTAACAGACGCTCATGAGGACGCCCGTGGAGGATCACTTCTACACACCCCAGGTTGTACCTTTCATTCCCAAACAACCCAGTTGTGACATGCCATTGTTCAATTTTTATATATTATACATGTCATTGAGGAAAATGTCATTTAAGTTGGGAGGAGGAGAATCCATTTTGAAATTACATACAACCTATTGTCACAGTTTGAAAAAAAAACAACTGAGTTTTCATGATTCATGTTCTCACAAAAGAAAATCTAGAATGGAAAAAGCTGAGAAGGATGATGGAATATTCTTAATTTTTAGCCGTAAGAAACTGACTTAGAATTATCTAAAATCCATTAGCACAAAAAAAGAAAAAAAATTACACATGCACGATAATGAAACAAACAGGACAAGTATTCTGTCATTTAGTATGGTGTCTGATACTCTACATTTCTCAGTTGAAGAAATAATTTTGGAAAAAAACTACCAGACAAAAAAAGTAAAAAAAATTTAAAAAATATATATGAAAAATGCCCATGATCTCAGTAACCGGGCCTCTTCACCTAAGATAAGTGTTGAGATTTGCAACAAACGGTGAAGAGATGTGTAGCACCATGTGTTATGAAAAAAATGAAAAAAAAAATGAAATAAAGTAGTGTGAAAGCTACCATGCTCAACGTTCTAATATGGAAAGTGTAGAGTTGAAATACACCTATCTTGAATGGCAATATGGGAGATACAATTATCCAACTATGGATTTAGATTTCACGAATACATATGCTACGGAACTTTGAGTGTGTTCTAAGAAAGTTAGGAGCATCAATTTCTTTAGTAAGGCTAATGTGCTTTAATGAGTCAAAAGTCATGATCCTTGGTTGATTCTGTGAAAGATGATTTTAAAATGAGAGATGAGACTTTTTAAACTCTCGTTGGTCCTTAATTTTTAATTGTTTACATTGCTAAAGAACTAACAATGAGTAAGTTGCGGTGTGTGATAATTACCCATTTTATAGTTTATAGAATTATCTTCATAAATTAGAGGTTTAGATCGTGTTCGTTGCATTAAAGGTGAAGATCAAAGAGTTTTAACTAAGGATCTTAAGATTAAGGAGAGGTGGAATAGTTATTTTCAGAAGTTACTTAATGGAGATTGCGTAAGGATTTCTCTTTAGAAGGTATCCAAGAGTCCACAATATTTGATAAATATCAATATTTCAGGTGTATCAAGATGTCAGAAGTGGAGGATACTTTAAGGAAAATGAAAGTGGGCAAGGCCTTAGGACCAGATAGCATACCTATTTAAGTATGGAAAGGCTTAGGAGACATTGGTATTCAGTGATTAACTAAACTTTTTAATAAAATTTTAAAGGAACGGAGAATGTCAGAAGTTTGGAGAAAAAGTGTTATAGTTCCTTTCTATAAAAACAAAGGAGATATTCAAAGTTGCAATAATTATCGTGGAATTAAGCTTATGAGTCATACTATGAAACTTTGGGAAAGAGTAATTGAAAAACGTCACCGATGTATGACTACTGTATCGGAAAATCAGTTTGTTTTATGCCGAATAGATCTACTACAGAAGCTATTTTCTTACTACGGCAGCTAATGGAGAAGTATAGAAAATATTTGTATATGATTTTTCTTGATTTAGAGAAGGCGTATGATCGAGTACCAAGAGAATTGATTTGGCGGACATTAAGAAAGAAAGGAATCTCTCAAGGATATGTACGACGGTGCTATTACTAGTGTTCGAACTATTGCTGGGGAGACTGGTGAATTTCCAATTTCTATAGGTTTGCATCAAGGTTATGCACTAAGTCCGTATCTCTTTGCCTTAGTTATGGATGAAGTAACAAAACAATTGCACGAGGATATCCCTTGGTGTATGCTATTTGCAGATGATATTATTTTAATTGATGAGAGTTGATGCTTTAAATGCTAAGTTAGAGCGTTGGAGACTTACCTTGAAGACTAAAGATTTTAAAATTAGAAGGAGCAAGTCAGAGTTTATGCATTGTAATTTTAGTAATGGGAGAGTGGTACAGGAAGACATGGTTCTAATTGATGGACATAACATTCCGAATAGTAGTAGCTTTCGATACTTAGGGTCTATCATAAAAGAGAATGGAGAGATTTATGACGACGTTACACATAGGATTAAGGCAGACTGGTTAAGATGGAGAAGCGCATCAAGAGTCCTTTGTGATCGTCGTATGCCTGTGAAATTCAAAGGGAGGTTTTATAGAACGGCTATGAGACCTGCTTTGTTATATGGTACCGAGTGTTGGGCAGTACGAAAGGAACACATTCACAAAATAAATGTAGCAGAGACGAGGATGTTGAGATAGATGTGTGACAAGACTAAGAAAGACAAGATTAGAAATGAGCGCATCCGTAAGGACTTAGGGATAGCCCCAATTGATAGTAAAATGAGAGAGAATAGACTCGGGTGGTTTGGACATGTGTTTCGTCGCCCTAACTCAGCGCCGGTTAAAAGATGTGACCGAATCTTAGTGGATACTAGTAAAAGAGCTCGAGGAAGGCCTAAAATGAGATGGTGCGATGTTATTAGGAAGGACATTAGTTTCTTTAGTTTAAATATGAATATAGCACTTGATAGAAATCTTTGGCACAACAGGATTCAGGTAGCCGACCCCAAATAATTGGGATAAGGCTATGATGATGATGATAGAATTATCTTCATCAAAGTCATTATCTTATGTGTAAAAATCTATGAAAACTCATTTCTTTAATTATTTGGATCATTGTGCACAAATCATATTTTTTTGGGCATAATTATTTGATTATTATAATGTATGAATTGATTTTTAAGAGAAAAATGATATTGTGACGATTTATCTTATTATTGCAGGATGGGCCAAGTTCGGCTGATGCATGGGCAAGTCGATCATGTGTTGGCTTAGGTGGAGAAGTGCATGCTTCGCTGCTACAGAAGCGGCATGTTTACATGGCATTGAACCATGCATGCAGTGAGGCTTCCACATTAGGCATGTCATGAAAAGATGAAGGAAGGTGTGTTCAAGGATGGCGGTGTAAGTTTCGGACTCAGTTTCGACCGAGTCCGAAACCGAAACGAGTCGGTTTCGATTTCGGACGGTTTCGTCCGAAACTCGTTCAAAACATTCAAAAAAATCAAGAAAAATATAAAAAATATAAAAAATTAGATAAAAATCAGAAAAATCTATTAGACATGCATTTGACTGTAAAGAAATTGGATTAAGTGCAATAAACATGAAGTATTAGACATGTTAAACTAATATTCTTGAGTACATATAAAGCATGAAGTAGGTTCAAGCAGTACAATAAACATTACAAACACAGTAAATGTTATAGAAATTAAATGATCCCTACCCAAATAATGATGTACTAGTATGGATAATAGCTGGAATAACATTCTCCCTCATCGTCTGGCTTCTATTGTTGATACCCATAGAAAGGCTACATATATTTTGTATATTCACTAAAACCAAATAATGATGTAGCCAAGTCCTGCATCCCTCTTTGGATCTCTCTTGGAGAATAAGGTTGTTGGCTTGATTGGAATCCGAAATGAACATAAGAAGCGGAACCTTGAGGATGAGGAGAGAACGCTGACCCATAACTGCTACTGGGTGGAACTGGATGGAATTGAAATTCTGGTTGATGACCCCACCCATACATGCCTGCTTCCTGTTGGCCACCTTCATAACCTGTTGGATGTCTATATTGACTCTATGAATCATATCCTCCTTCACTATGACTGTATCCTCTGCCTGTGTTAACGTGGTAGGAGGAAATAGGTGCATATGTGCCACCGCCAGTAGTAGCACCTATAGCTGCACCGCCAGTAGTAGCACCTATAGCTGCACCGCCAGTAGTAGCACCTGCAGCTGCACTGGGATCATCACCATAAGAAACCAATCGCCTTCTAGCCTTTGGCTCTATTTTTTTCTCTTTTGGTGTGATAATTTCATTCATCTTTGAAAAGAATCCTTTTCCCCTTGGCATGTGCCACACATAAATTTGCTTCAACTACTCAATTGTCGGGTTCTCTCGAGTAGCAGCACTAATCCTCTCAGTTATCTCATGCACTAATGTACTTCTTCTTAAGGATGGAGGTGGCTTGACCATTCTAGGAGTGACTGGCCTGCTATCTGATTCTGAGTGTCTAGTTGGCTCAAACTCAAGCTGCTGCTCGGTGTCCGTCAACAAACAAAGGCACTAGCGCTCTCTGGTGCACATGAGTCTCTCTGGCCCTCTTTGTTGGTCTTCTGAATTCTAGATCCCTTGGCTCATCTTCATCTAATATACCCTCTGCCCATGTTCTGTCATCAGCATCAAAAACGAGCTCATCAACTCACTCTCGTATCTCAACTCAAGACTACAAAGGATTGTCATCATCAAATAATGCGTCCACATCAATTTCTGGAGTTGTATCCTCTGCGACGCGTTTGTCCCACAGCGATTGTCTCAACTTCATGTTCTTTATTCTCAGTCTCATGTTATAGTGGCAGTAAACCAATTTTTCTAACCGTTCAGCCTTTAGCCGATTGTGAACCTTTGAGTGTATAAGGCCGAACGTGCTCCAATTTTTTTCACATTGACTTGTTGCTGCTGTTTGACTGAGCACCTAACTGCAATGAAAGCCAATGCATTACTGCCTAAATCCCGGTTGTTCACTATTATCCACCAATCAGTTGTTCCACCAACCATAAACAAATAAATGTAAGATGTAAATAAAGATCAATTCTCCATGATGTACTAATACACATATTGACTCAATTTAAGAACAAAGATTTAGTATACCTGGGCTGATGTTTCCCACGGCGTATTGCAATTGGGAGTCAGAATATGTCCCAATCTTCATTCTATAATTGTTCATCTATAATGATAAAGTAATAGATTAATACAACTACTTAAGTAAATTCTTTACGTCTTATTCATAAAATCAATAAAGGTCAACATTTATTTCGACCTGAAGTCTCTTTTCTGGTGTCCTCGATAAACGACCGATGACTTTTAAAGTGCCTTGAAGCATCTCGCCATCAACATTTGCATTGGCATTGTACATAGATCGAGGGTTGAAAAAATAACTTGTATTTGTGCATAGTTAACTAAATGTTAGATGTACATTAACCTAAAGAACAATGAACTTTGTATCAATACAATTAATCACTCACCAGCTGCATGCAAGTCATGGTGTAATGTGTTATCACATATGTGGTCAATAATTTTCCACCACTTTTCATATTCATTGGGAAGGGATTTCTGCAAGTCTACTTTGGCACAGTCTATAGCCTCGTACAGATATCCCATATCATTCTTCTTATCGCCATCCACCATTCTTAGGACCTTCATGAGAGGTGTGACTACTTTCATGCACCGTGAGACCCTGGCCCAAAATTTGTTGTCTTCCACGATGTGGCAGACATCCAAATAATCCATCTGAACATCAGTATTAGATTTGTCTATGTATTCCCGCAAGGCATTGTAGTACATAAAAGCTTTGAGCTCATTCTTAAACCTGTGCAAAGACTACAAAGAAATGAAATTCGAATCAAATACGAATGGTATCTATAAGGATAAAGTAGAAAGAATTGAACACATTCTTATACATGTGCAAAGACTCCAAAGAAATAAAATTCGAAGCAAATCTGATTGGCCCTGCACGAATGATATCCCCCCCCCCACTTGCATACTCTCTGAACATGTTCAATATCCTAAGATGGCCATAAATATACTGCGTGATTTTTTGTGCTCTCTCAATTGTCTTCTTCACATTATTTTCCTTCCCAATGTCTTCAAGCATCAAATCCAAACAATGTGCTGCACATGGGAGCCAATATAAATGTCTGTGCTTCTGCATCAACTTCTTCCCTATAGCCTTATAACTAGCTTCATTATCAATATGACTATTTGCACAACATTATCCTCTCCAATTTGGTCTACCATCTTATCCATCAAATGAAACAAATAATTTGCATTCTTTTCATACTTTCATGCATCAATTGATTCACAAAGATTGTACTTTCAATGCAATAAACTAGAAAGTTGATCATGAACTTCTTCGCGGTACCAGTTCAGCCATCACACATAATGATACATCCTCTCTCCATCCAGATATGCTTGAAACTTTCAACCCACTAATAGAGCTCCTCAACCTCTCTCTCTAAGGCCACGCCCGTATATATCTCGACATGACGGGACCTTCAAAACAGGGCCAACATCTGCTATGGCATCTAGCATAGGTTGGAAATATTCTGATTTAACTGCATCTGCAGGGACACCTGCATGGAAAAACCATTTGCAAATACTTTTAAATGTATGCCCTGCAACTTCAACTGATCTTTTGACCCCTCTCAATGTTTACTTGATTTTTAGTTGTGTAGCATTTTGCCTTCTGTGCAGATAGTTGTCCATGGGGCCTCCTCTCTGCAGGGCTACACCGGTGTCAAGACGCCGCAACTCGTGCTACACTAGTTGTATTGGAGTACGTCACTGAACCTATCGGTACTTTTCCTTTCCGTCGAGCGGCTTGTTCACGCTTTATTGCTTCAGTCAGCTCTGGATCTGAATTCTCAGTGTCTTCCTCATCATCATCATCCCTCCTTCCCCTTCTGCCCGAAATCTCCTCAACAATTTCAGCCTGATCTTCAACCCTTTGTTGCATCCTCTCTTTTTTGCCTAGAAGGGACTGGCGTATTTCTTCTCGGACCTCTCGGAGACATATGTCACATTGTTTGACCTCCTCTTATCCCTACCAAATGTTGCTTTCCTCTAGTAATTCCGTCATGTATCTCCTTACCACAATAATTACATTTCAATTTTCTTCTTCCAACATCAACTAAGGAGAGGTGGGCCCACCCCAGATCGTCCTACCCTTATTGCTCCTGACCTTTTCACGTCTAGGCATGATGCTACATTAAGATAGTCAAAGACAAATGATTATAAGTACAATGAAAAAAATGCAATGAAACATAACTGAGCTTCAAATTATGCTGAATTGAGATAATTAGCCAAAAGCCCCAATTTTTAACCGCTAATTAAGGTCACCTTTGGGGATTCAGCCTAATCATCCTTCATTAAATGCAATTAGCAGCATGCTCCCGCCCTAAATTATTCAATGAAGATTAATTGAGCTTCAATTGACCCTAACTTAACCTAATCTAACCAAAGTCCCAAATTTAAATAGCCAATTAGAGCTTAATTTAGAGATTTATCCTAATCACCCTTCATTAAATGCAATTAGTAACATCCTCCCGCCCTAACATATACAATGAAGGTTAATTGAGCTTCAATTGACACTAAATTAACCTAATCTAATAAAACCCCAAATTTAAATACCCAATTAAGCTTTAATTTGGAGAATTACCCTAATTACTCGGCATGTAATATAATTAGCGGCATGCTCTCACCCTAAAATATTCAATGAAGCTTAATTGAGCTTCAATTGACGCTAAATTAACCTAATTAGATAAAAGCCCCAAACAAAGACCGTTACTTAGGCCCTACTTTGGGGATTTACTCTAATTACCTAGCGTCTAATATAATTAGCAGCATGCTCCGACATGAAAATATTCAACGAAGTTTAATTAAGCTTCGATTCATGCTAAACTTACCGAACTAGATAAAAACCCCAAATTTAAATCGCTAATTAGACCTTAATTTGAAGATTTAACATATTTAACATATGAAAATTAATATATTGAAGAGAATCTTACCTACAACAAAAAAAAACTATCAAACCAAGAAAAAAAATAAACTTACAAGATCTTTGAGGAATCTACACACTCGACACAGCAAGAAACGGCGGCGGCTGTGGCTACACGGTGTAAACAGCAAGAAATGGCGGCGACAGCGACAGCGGTGGCGGCAGCAAGCCCCTCCACCTGGAAGCTCCTTCACCTGCACTCCTGCACCTGCAAGCTGAAACCCCTCAGATCTGAGAATCTGAGGGGAGGATAGAACTGAACTCCCCTTAAAAGGGGAGTCCGCATCCGGTTTCGACCAAAACCGGGTGACTTTGGGCCAAAACAGGCGAAAACGAGCGAACCGGTATCGATTTCGCCCGAAACTAATAAAAAAATATATTTTTAAAGTTTCAAACCTACTACAGTGAACAGGTCCGAAATCGTATCGGTTGCGTGCGTGGACAGGGTTGGCAAGTTGGGCAGCCCACCCGTGTAGGAGGCAGAAGCATTTGGACGCCAAAATGCGGGCATGGATGTGCCAGGTCCACAGCATGGGTCAACAACATATTGGCATTGGAAGACTGAAGAAGGTAGCAGCTGTTCGCAGGGACGACGTTCTAGCGAGCAAGTCGGCTGGGGCGTGGTCGCGTGCATGATCGCGGGAAGCACCGTGTCTGCATAGGAGGCTAGGCTATGGTCAGGAAAGGACGGTAGCGTTCCGACTAGCAGGCAGCTGGTAGACGACTGTTGACCACGAATGCGACCACGTGCACAGCGGGCAGAGCAGCGGGAGAACTCTTCTAGACAGAAGTTGTGTTCTGACTGGTAGAGGTGGCCGTGTTCGCGTGGGGGACAGTGGAGCAAGAGAGCGCAGGCATTCAATGCGTGAAGGACCAATAACGGTAGGCGCATTCGCGGTCAACAGTCGCGTACGACAGAGGAGCAGGCAGCAGCATGGGCGGCTAGGCGAGGGCGATAGTTGACAGCGGAGCAGCGGTGGTCTCATTTCTTCTCCTCAAGGCGACACACGACAGCATGGTCCTCGACAGCATGCAGGGCAAAGGCAGCATAGGAGGCTGGGCATAAGCGTGTTGGGCAGCATGGGGTTCTTCACACGGGGGGCTTGGCTTTGCCCTATAAAAGGGGCATGAGTTAGTTGTGTAGGGAGTTTTTTTTCGATAGTTAGTTGGAGTTTTTCCTTTAGTTAGTCTTAGTTTCCTTAGTTGTTGTTAGGAGTAGGATAAAGCCTCTCTCTTCCCCGCATCCTCTTATTTCCTCCTCTTCTACCTCCATCTTCTTCTTCTTATTCTTCTTCTTCTTCCTCCTCTTACTCTCCACCATCACTTTCTTCTTCTCTTCTTCCACTTCTTCTTCTCACATCTTCTTCTCCCTTTCTCCCATCGTCACTTCTTCTTCTATCCTTCTTCTTCCTCCTCCCTCTGATACTTCTTCCAAAGTCGGCACAAGAAGGGAGGCTCCCACGACTCCGGTACGAGTGCACGTAACCGTCCTCGACGGCTCGTGAATCAAAAGCTCAAAGAGGACAGCGCCATCACCCTCACCACCACATCCTCTTCTCTAGTTCTTCCTTTGGTACTATTTGTCATTTATTTTCTTTGAGTTGTAATTTTTATTCTCACACTTTCATGTTGTGCGCTTTGCCATTTGATCAATAAAAACAGTGCTTTGATTTTCTCTCTAAATCTTGTTCTCGCTCTCATCTCTCTCTCTCCGTCTCTCTTAACCCTCCAATTTCATTTGGTAGATTTATTTCATGTTCTTTAAATTCCAAAATCACAAAACAATCCCCACTTTGTGCTCTTAAAAAAGGAACTCAATGTTTTCAATTTAAAGATCCCAACCTCCCTGTGGATTCGACCCGTACTTGCCCTCATACTACGTAATTTTACTTTATTGCAAGTCCGGTATTTCAGATTGATAGCGCACGTGTAATAACGACATACGTTTCCGCATTACCAATTTCCTACAACATCAGGTACCAGTGCATATATTTTCTATGATCCGGTACCCGAGAAATGAAATCAGATGAACATCTGGTCGCTTATGCTTCAACACAATTGAAATCACATGAAAAAAAATTATCCAGAACAAAACCTAGAGTTAACAGCAGTGTGGTTGCATTAAAAATTTGGTGGCATGAATTTGAAGCATCTTCAAACCAAGGAAGGCAGAATCGGGGATCGGGATCGGATCGCCCGGTCCCAAACCGATCCGGGTCAGTGGGATCGGCCGGGATCACCGATCCGGGTCAGTGGGATCGGCCGATCCCGGACCGATCCCGGCCGAGTCAGGACAGCTAACTCGGCTAGGGATATAAGTGTCTAAAAAAATCAAAATAAATCTGAAAAAATCTAAAAAAATAGAAAAAGTATTCTAACATAGATCTATATCAAATTTAATGTGAAATAGGTGGCATTTGCTCATTATTTTGTAAAATAGGTGCATGCATTGATTAAGTGCATGTATCTATGTGCATCAGTCTTATAGACTAATTGGAAGTCTGCAGATTGCGTGACCCATTTATTGGTTGGGATTCAATAATTTAGCAGTGGAAAGATATGTAATGCATGCTCTTTGCTTGAACATCAAAGTTAGAGGGAATTATCAACAAGGCAATCTCAGATTTAGTTTGACTTTAGTTGAATATTTGGTATTCTAACTAATACCAAAATGGTTAACCTGTTTATCAGCAACTTTACATATTTGCAAGCTTGAAACAAGGAATAACTTAGGTTTCCTTCAAAATCTGTGCAGACACATCATTGAAAATGATTTTTTATTTGCTTTTGGTAAGCTGAACATGTACAAAGGTTAATCAGAAAAAATGAATATCAACAGAAAAAAAAATTGACACTAAAAACATCATCAATTCTGTGCATGATTGACAATATGATAAAGCCTTTGCATTCAGTTAACCCCATCTGTCAATGTTGATTGAAAACCACATCTCAGATGATCTAAAATCTAAAATGAGTATGATGCATTTCAGAACAAGAGGCATTCCATAACTTTTGATAGCCAATTTACAAAAGCAGTGCATAGGAATGTGTTTTGGACACAGAAACCAACTTATAAAGGCACATCAGAACTTTGACAATCAAAGCACAACTCAAAAAGTTCATGGTTTTAGTGAAATATGAAGAAGTGATGCATTTGGTAATGGAATGCAGAATCGACCTGGGATCGGCCGATCCGGGCCGATCCGGCCGATCCCAGGCCGATCCCGCCCGATCCGGCCGATCCCGGGCATGGATCGGGTCAGTTAGGATCGGGATCGGATCGTTTCGCCCGAAATCCGATCGGATCGGGCGATCCGATCCGATCCCAACCGATTCTACCTTCCTTCCTTCAAACTACCAAGCCTAAAGTAATACATTTTCTCAGAAAGAATTGAACTCAAGACAATACAGATGGACAGAGTTTATAGAAGACTATGACTTTGAGCTTTCCTATTACCTCGTAAAAGCTAATGTTGTGCCAGATGTCTTAAGTGAAAAGGCAATGGTAGCTGAGTTAATAACGATCGCTGAATGTGAGCTACATCAAAAAGTGGCAGAATCCACATTCAAAATTCCTAAAAGATAAATCTGTAAGGAGTATTAACTATTCTAACAAATAAGACCCATCCCATATGATAAGGTTATAGAAGCGCAGAGATGAAGTCCTACATATTTTTACAACATCCCAAAGTGAAAATATCAGATGATAATATAGTCAGATTTAGGGATCAACTATACACACCTAGTGAGGGCTTAAAAACTGAATTAATGGATGAAGCTCATAGGTTGAAATTTGCAATCCATCCTGGAAGCCCAAAGAAGTATCAATATATGAGCTATGTTACCAAAGACAATCACCACACTTGCCAGGCAATGAGGCAAGGCAAGGTAAGCTAAAAACACATTGTCTCGCTTCATGTTCACCTCACTCACCTGGGCGCTCGTGGCTCACCTATGTTGTTCATGTCAAACGCTTTATTTTTTTAATTGTGGTATTGTTTTTCTTATTCTTAATTATTCCAAAGTGATTAGTGTCTTTTTCCTCTTTTACATGCGGCTGTATTTTTCTTATTCTTGATGAGTCTCAAGCCCATCCACAACATCCATGAGGGCTTTCTATACAAATTGACCTTTATTTCAGTATTCCTGAGCCTTTCACATTATTGTCTTGGATGTTTCCTTTGTTGTCCACCTGTTATTTTCTTCCTTTGTGGTTATTTATAGGAGAAAACACATTGCTTCACCTAGGCATTTGAGGCTGAGGTGAGCCCCCTAGTCACCTCACTCACCTCTCACCTTTAACTACATAGTAATATGAGAAGCAATTTCTGGTAACCAAAGATGAAGAATGATGTAGCCAGTTATTTGTCCAGATGCGTATCATGTCAAGAAGTGAAGACAAAGGGTCTGTTGGATTGTTGTATCCCTTAGAGATAGATTGGAAATGGGAAACACGTAAAGTCACCTCACTCACCTCTCACCTTTAACTACATAGTAATATGAGAAGCAATTTCTGATAACCAAAGATGAAGAATGATGTAGCCAGTTATTTGTCCAGATGCATATCATGTCAAGAAGTGAAGACAAAGGGTCTGTTGGATTGTTGTATCCCTTAGAAATAGATTGGAAATGGGAAACACGTAAACATGGCTTTTGTGGCTGGATTGTCTAAAACCTCAAAAGGATTCGATGATATTGGGACAATTGTAGACTGCCTGACAAAGTTTACTCGCTTTTTAACAACTAATGTCTTGGATTGCAGAACAATATGCCCAGTTGTATATCAAAGGGATATTAAGTTTGCAGAGAATTCCTATCATAGTGGGATAGGATCATGATCCAAGATTTACATCAAACATTTGGAGGAGTTTCCAGAAAGAGTTAGGCACTAAATTGGCATTCACTTCAGCCTATAATCCAGAGACGGATGGAAGGTCAGAACAAACAAGGAACCTTGGAAGCTATGCTCAAAGTATGTTGTATGTAGTGGAAGGGTTCTTGAGATCAATGCTTACCAGTTACCAGTCACTGCATTTGCTTATAATAATAATTACCATGCAAGCATCGAAATGCCATTGCATGAGGCATCATATGAATGGCTATATCAATTGTTGCCACATTTGGATGAAGTGTAGGCAAAAGAATCATGCAAACTCTAGATGACCACTCCGAATCGAAGTTGGAGATCAAGTATTTTTGAAGATATCACCATCTAAAGGAGTTACAAAATTTGGAAAACATCGCAAGCAAAGTCCACCTTATATTGGTCCATCTAAAAGTGATAAAGTGAGTGGCTAGGTAGCTTACTAGCTTGCCTTGCTGTTTTCCTTATCAGGAGTGCATGATGGATTTCATATTTCCCTATTACGAAGATAAGTTCAAATCACTCTCATGCTTATGATTACACTGGATTAGAAGTTGTTCCAGATTCAACAGTACCAGAGTATCATATTAGCATTATAGGCCAAAAAGGAGCTAGTATTAAGAAATAAAGTGATTCTACTAGCCAAAGTTGTGTAGCAACAGGATCGAGAAGGAAAAAAATAAAAGAGCAGTTCCCTTAGTTATGTTGAAAGCATTGTATACGATATAGTCTTTGTATAATTCCAGATTATGTACTTACCCTTAAAAGATAATGATGAGGTGCATATAGTCGATGAGTGAAGGGTTGGCATAGGGTGTAAATGATATCTGCTGAGTCCAATAGTATGGCTTATGAAGCTTGGGTAAATGTTTTTCAGGAGAAGGTTTACAACAATAGGAGCGTATTTACAAGCCTCTATATTATGGTCCCTAGTTGTGTATTTGCAGTCTTGTGTATACATTATGTTTAAAATAGTATTGGCCACGTATTTGTACTTTCTTTTGTACTTTACTACAGTGTATCGATGGACATGTATCATGGAGAACAAAAGTTCCTTTTATCTGCTTCAATATTGTGTATGATGAAGATCTTGTTGCATAATTATCTAATGTGACTAGCAAATCAAAGATATGGCAGACTTTGGTCTAGATAGTAGTGGACCCAACTTCACAGAATCTTGGGTTTCGGATTAGTAGACAGCTACATTTTAGCCTCACAAAGAACACTGTCTGGAATATTTATTTCCCAACAATGGGGAATCTAAAAGGAAAAAGGTAAGGTATGACTTCTTTCATATTCAACCAGCCAATTATATTGCCCACATAAGGGTCCTAATTTTTTGTTTTCAAATAAACATTAGTCAAACAAGACTTCATCTTGTTGTTTAGGTTACTGAAAGATGACACAACAGTAATTCCCCAGTCATTATTCAAGATTCCTAGCCTCCATCCATAGACAAACAGGTAATGCATACCAGTAACATAATCCCCTTAAATTAAATACAGAGAGCAAAGACCAAATACGTACCTATGGTATCCAGACTTGGTGACACAGGAAGTATCCCAATGTTAGCAATGGTCCCATACGAAGGCCGGAAGCCCAAGATACCACAATATGCAGCAGGCAGTCTCACACCACCAGTAGTATCAATACCTGATAGTCACAACCTATGTCAGCACATGCACAACGTTGCATACAGACAGAATAATGAAAGCAGAAAGTCAATCAACAGTCAAAATTTAATCAAATTACAAGGCTTCAGAAAATCAATACATCTATGTATTACATAAACTGTCCCAGAGAAATCTGGATGAGAGAAAGAGCATATAAATTATAAAACTGCCAGGACTCTGCCTACCAGAAAAGAATAAAAATGAGAAGCCCACAGTAGCAAAGGAGAAAGGCAAACTACTGTGACCAAAAGAACAAAAATTATATTGAACAGGATTATGCACTGTCACCTTCTAGATGCCCAACATTCTGGCCAACCATTGAAACACAATTTTCTCAAAGTGATGATAGTTCTATGGATCTTATTTTATCTCAAAATTCCCATCTACAGCCATGTAACTCACTGATCTTCCTCAAGGTGTGATTCAAGACAACTGAAAGTGGATGGCACTATGTCGTTTAATATTCAAAAAATGGGTTGTATGTGTATCACATGTGAATGCCCTCCAAACCATCCCTGCACAAAAGTATATTAGCCACCAAGTTGGTGTCTCTGTCTACCTAAAAAAGAAAGCAGTAAAGACATCCCATTCCGCTATTTTATCAAACACAGACCATCCCAACACCCTTTTCACCTGTAAGTCTACAACGCTTTCCAGGCCTTTACTAGGAATCTTAAGTATTCTTGAAACTACAGTCAAAAATAGGGACAGCCTGGACAGGTTGCACATAGATTCTTTGCAATCACCGCATAAACAATAGGTCAACCGAATGTCCTCTATGAGTTCGGCCACTATATCAGTTTTCATTGCTAACCACTCAATTACCTCTCTCGAGTCACTACTAATTTTGATTATGATACTTTGGAAATCCAGTGCTGCCTTCAGATTTTCCGAAACTGCAGTCAGCTCTGCATCTACTGCACCCCTCCCACCCACAAATTGTTACCAGCTTTGAGTACGGCACTTCATTTTTTTTGAAAAAAGTGAATTGTGTTACTAATTTTATTAAGAAATAGAGGAGGTACAATCAAAGAGGGGGGAGGAGAGGTTCCTCCCCTCAAAATTGGGCGGCGGGGGAATCTCAAGCTGGCACTGCCTCTACAAGCGAAGGTAGTCCACAGGAGCTTTCAAAATAAATCTACTACAGCAACCAATAAGCACAGTTAGTCTCCAGCAAATAACCGTTAATATATGCTTTAGTACCTTGGAAAATAGTGCCATTCCTCTCTTTCCAGATACTCAACAGACTGCCACAGGTACAAGTCTGATAATTTGAGCTTTCACCTTCATAACTCTGAATTATATGTCATGTACCTGCTTTCTTCTCTTCCTTGCTGTAGAATCCTTTAATGTTGACTCCGACCCGCTCTGATTCAGGCAAGGTTGGCAGTATCGGCCGAAACCGATACATTTCGGCCGAAACGTATCGGTTTCGGCCGGTACCGAAACAAAACCGGACCTGCTAACTGTAGCAGGTCCGAAACCTAAAAAAAAATCTTTTTTAATGGTTTCGGACGAAACCGTATCGGTTTGGCCGAAACTCACCTGTTTCGGTCCGAAACCGGACGGTTTCGGCCGAAACCGGACAGGTTCACTATATTTTTTTGACTTTTTTAATGTTTTGAACCGGTTTCGGCCAAAACCGAAACCGAAACCGGTACGTTTCGGTTTCGGTCCTGGCCGAAACCGGTACTGCCATCCTTGGATTCAGGTGGTCCCCAAATTAACCAAGATGCTGCCGTAATGCTCATATCAGAAGAATCCCTAAATGTACGGTGCTTCATAAAGGACATGCTCGGCACCCAAATTTGAACCTTCAAAGGGACCACACTTGGTTGATCATGGGATATCAAGCCCATCCATTTTTGATAAGCTAATAAGCTGATCTGACAGAGAATTTCTAACTAGAGTCCAAGGAAAGTTGCATCAGATCTGGGCACCACTCAGCAGAATGGAAAGATCCAGAGATAGTTCATACTTCTCCTCCTCCTTTACCTCCTGATCCTCCCCCCACCCCCCCGTCCTCCTCCTCCACCATCTTCCTAATCTCCCCCGCCACCATCATTTCTCCTCTTGTACTCTGCCCCTTTTCTCCTCTTTCTCCTTCTTCTCGCCCTTTCTCTTACTCCTCTTTCTCAAAGGACCATGTAATGACTAATGAGAAGTCTTGGAGTCCAAAATGCATGCAAAAAGCATTCTCACATAAATCAGGCATTACCAAGGAAACAAAACCACTAAGTAAACCAACCAATTGGACCATCTGCGACAACTGTGTGATGAGTTAAGCCCGCTGAGTGGATAGTTAACCTAAATTTAGCGACTGCAGGACAAGTAGAGGAGACCACAGAAGGTGAAGAAGGCTCTAGACCAATAACAGCAACGATAGACTGTAGTGTACATGAGCTCCAAACACACTATGGGCAGTCCTCAATAAGATGTCCCAACTGTTAATATCTACAATATAGATATTTGTTGAAGAAAGGTCCACAAAGCTCTCAAATGAAGCTCTAGATGAAAAAATAAATTGTGCCAATACAATCAACATGCTGAAAAACCCCCTGATGGGTGCACAGAATGACAAGTCCAGAGGTTACCTAGGCAACAAAAAATAAATAAATAAATAAACCTCGGTATCTCCCAAACAGCTTGTGTCAATGTGGTCAGCACATTGAAATACCCTTCAATTGGTATACAGTATGCTGACATGTGGAAAAGGAAGCAAGCAACAAAGAGATCCCAAATAATGCAATTGGAGCATCGAAAGGAGAAACAGACTACGTCATTGTGTTCAAACCAAACACACAGAAAAAAGATATATGATATGCTAACGTTGCAATTCATATGCCAAACATCAGTAGTGACGTCAACAATGATGTCAGCAGTTGACATGGCACATGGATGCTAGAAGCTGGTCTGACTATAACATAGATCGTTGACATAGCCTGTGACATGGCTAGATGATGTGTCATTGGTGGGCTTTTTATGGTGACAAATCAGCCACATCTTTGATGCCTTGGTTGATGAAAATGTGACGCTTAATCGTTGGTTTTGGTTCTCACTTTGACTCAGGATCACACATTAGATCCTTTTTTGGACAGTAGCAGCAAGGACACATTTCATTCATGAAAAGAAGGTAAAAACAGATACAGAGTTGTGTTCCACCCTAAGAAGGGAGAAGATAATCCTACCAATGTCCTAGGATCATCCAACCCAATATTCCCCGTAATCGGTCCCCTATGCAACAGAAACTTCTTCCAATGATGTATCATATAAATAATAAATGAGCCCCTGATTCTGCTACCCAAATGACTTAAATTCCACTGTTGAAGGAAGAAGATACAGTTCCTGACGATCTCTGCTGGATGATAAGCTTCATTTCTGAAAATTCTGTTATTCCTTTCTTTCCAGATTTCCCACAAAATTGCAGGTAGACAAGAATTCCACATGCCCATTTCCTGTTTCACAAGGTTAAAGGTCTCCACTGTTGAACGAAAGCAGTAGTATCCGGGCATCCAGAATCTTTTCGTGAGGTCTTGAAAAAGATAATCCATACCACGTCTACAATTCCGCGCATTCTATGAAAAGGTGATCTATCATTTCCTCAAACAAGTCACAAAATGTGCATTTACCTTTGATATTACCCATGAATGTTTTCAATATTTCCTTTGTTGAAATCCTTTTTCCAAGCCATTTTCCATAAGAAAATCCTTAATTTTGATGCGGATTCTCTTATTCCCCACCTGCTTTGCCCATGGCATTTTTCTGCCCCCCTCCGATAGAATCCTCACTGTAGATTTGAATGAAAATTTTCCATCCACCTGTTGATGAACATCACTTCTACCCATTACTGACCCGTGATTGGGCCGAATCAAGCCTCGTTGTTGGGAGCGGACAGCCCTTGATGGTGCTGTGTACCACTTGGGGTGACGGGCGCAAAGGTCTTGAACTGCTGCTGCCATAAGCGAGGAGTCAGCGGGGATCAGCGCAGTGCAGTGCAGCCGGGTATGTCCTTTGAGACACCCAAACAGAGAGAGAGAGAGAGAGAGAGAGAGCATGAGGGCAGAGAGAAGGAGCTGGCCTGAGAAAAGAAAGAGACGGGAGAGAGGGGGTAACAGGGTCGCAGGCGTGTGCAGTTCCCGCCGGACAGAGGGGGAAGAGATGCGGAAGCGGAGAGGAGGTGTGGGGCTGAGAGAGATGACTGGGGGAGGTATGGGGGTCGCACTGCAGCTCCTGTACCTGCCGGCGTACTCAAGAGGGAGAGACAGAGTGTGGGGAGAAGAGGAAAATAGGGAGCTCGCATGAGGGTGGGAGGTCAACAGGAATGAGTCACAGGGTCTGCTGTACGGGGCACCTGTTGCCACTGTACGGAGGGGGCTTTGAAAGTCGTGAGAGGGAGAAAGAGGGAGAGAATCAAAGAGGTGAGGGAGACCAGAGGTGGCCAGCGGGTTCGGGTGGCACCGTTGGAGTAGCGGTCGATGGCGGTGGTGACCGGCACGACAAGCTGGCCAGCGGGGTCCGGCGAGGTCGGCGATAGCAGGCACATGCAGGGCAAGGGTGGATCACGTAGGGTTCTGACTGAGCAGCCGAGGTAACGTCCACTACAGGTTCCGTTGGCGAGAGTGCAGGCGGCCTTGGGATGGTCAGACGGCAATCGGAGGCGGCGCGAGAGGGGACACAGTGTCAAGGGAGGGGGGTCCGGGTTGCCGGGACGTAGAAGTGGAGGTTTGCGGGCTGCGTGGGAATGACTGGCGCCAAGAGAGTGGACGGTGTGACCAGCAGGGTGTTGCGATCATGGAGCACAGGTAGTGTCATGGCTGCGGCGTACAAGACCGGCGGTGATGGCAGCGGGGCATGATAGGGCTGGGGTGGTACTACAGGAGGGTCGGTACTACAGGAGAGGCTCACAGTGGGGGAGGTTCGGCGGGTGCTAGGGAAGAGAGAACTAGGAGCAGAGAGGGTGTGCACGGGAGAGCAAAGGGAGAGAGAGACGGGAAGAGGGAGGAGTGAGGAGGGAGAAGGAGAGGCGGGGCTGGCTGCAGAGCAATGAGAGGGGAGAGAGAAAGAAGAAGATGATCGTAGAAGAAGAAATGGAAGACGAGGACAAGGGGGAATGGGGGGTGGCGCGACTGTCGGGTGACTGCATGTGGGGGGGGGAGTGGGGAGAGAGCAACGGGAAGAGGAGGAAGGAAGGAGGAGGGGTGATCTGACCCTCTCAGTCTCCCTCTCTCAAGGCGAGTTCGCTCTCTCTCAGATATGAATAGTGGCAGCCAAGAGCTTTTTTTCCATTTCCTTCATTTTAATCGTCCCAATACAAAAGAGAGGTCCCCTTTTTAGAGCACTTGACTTTTTTGCCCTATCAAAACCAACAAAGACAATACTTTTTTTCTCAACAAAAAGAAAGGCCTATCAATAGACATAGCCCATTTAGACACAACTAGGAGTAGACCTAATGAAAATAGAGGATAGAAAATTACATAATAAATAAAAATATATAATAAAATAAAAATGACGCTACTATAACTCCGATTGTGTGATACGTCAATTCGGCCCACTATCTAACATTACGAGTCTCACTCCGCATCAATCACCCCCGGTTTCAAAAATACTCATCCTCGAGTTTTGAAATGGGAGAGTATGCACACAACAGGTACATGTGTGATAGGTATGGACACTGCTACTGACTCCACAAGGATAGCCCTATAGAGAAGCCAGATTTAGAATAGAAAATGTGACTCAAAATCACACCAGATGGCGTCATAGACACACAATCCGTGCTAAAATCCGTAGTTGTACCGAGGAGAGTAGAACATGAAAGTCTTGGACCTCGAAAAAGTGCTCAAAAAGTAGATCCAAACTTGCATCAACCATAAGTGTTTGATCCCATAAAATAACATCAAGTGGGACACTGGTCACTCTCAGTAATGAATCTGCCTCAAACACATCATCTAATATCAAATGAAGTCCCGACTCGGCAAACAATGCAACATCCAAACAACTTCAACCATAGAGTCGACACTGACATGGTCATCTTGCGCAATGGTTGCTGACTCTATAAGCTCTCCACTTGTCACGGTCGGCTAAGGGGACTTTGACTTGGCACTAGCAAAAACATAACATGATTTGGGAAAACGGAATTTACCCTTCAAATGAGGTGGCTGGAGAGTGTAACTCGATTGCTCAGGGTCTATTGTAGTGAGTCGCTCTTCCATCCACTCTTGTCCCAAACTAATGTAGAATCCCAAAGAATCAATAGTGAACCATTCCCCATCAATGTAAGTAATGTCCTCCAATGTGGTGACCTTTTTAACCCGCCGATCGAAGTCTACAAAAGCTCTATCACCCTCAACAATAATTTCACCAGTTTTCAATAGTTAATCAACAATAGGTTGGGAAATATAATTATATCGATGCCTCTCATCTAGGACTACTATTGTTCGCTCCTTGTTCGGCAAATATACGTCGAAATTGAAATTTATTTGGCACGTGTAAAAGATTACTTGAGACCCCAATTTGATAGAACAAATTGGTTCCAAGGATCTGATACTAAATTTGATGCAGGACGGATGACGGGCCCATGATTGGGCTGAATTGAGCCTCGTTCTTGGGAGTAGAGCGCCCCTGACAGTGCTATGGACAGCTTGGGGCGACGAGCGCGGAGGTCCTGAACTGCTGCTAAGGCACCCGAACAGAGAGAGAGGAGTGACGAGTGAGAGAGGACGAGGGCAGAGAGAACCAGCTGGCGTGAGAAGAGAAAGAGACGAGAGAGAGGGGGTAACAATGGCACAGGCGTGCACGGCTCCCGCTACGCGGAGAGGGAAGAGAAGGGGAAACGAGAGGTGTGGGTTTGAGAGAGAACTAAGGGAGGAGTGGAGGTCGCATTACAGCTCTTATACTTGCCAGTGTGCTCAAGAGGGAGAGACGAGTGTGGGGAGAGAAGGTAGACAGGGAGCTCGAGTGAGAGGGACGGGGGGTCAGCAGGAATGGGTCATGGGGTCTACTATATGAGGCGCCCATTGCAGCTGTACAAAAGGGGGTTCGAAAGTGGCGAGAGAGGGAGAAAGAGGGAGAGAATCAAAGAGTTAGAAAGGGAGACCGGAGGTGGCCGGTAGGTTGGGGCGGTGCCGTTGAAGTCGCGGTGGAGGGCAGTGGTGGCCAGCGGGGTCCGGTGGGGTCAGCGATGGCGGGCTCATACAAAGCGAGGGGGGGGCGGCGCCGGTTTCGGACTGAGCGGACGAGATGACATCGACTGCGGGTTCCACCGGTGAGAATATGGGCGGCCTTGACATGGTCAGACGGCGACTGGAGGCAGAGCATGAGGGCACACGATGTCAAGGGAGGGGGTGTCCGGGTTGTTGAGACGTAGACGTGGAGGTTTGCGGGCTGTGCAAGGATGCCCAGTGCCAAGAGGGCAGGAGGTGTGACCAATAGGGTGTTGTAGTCATGGACGAGGGGCGGTGTAAGGGGGGTCCGGACGTGGCTGCAGCATCTGGGACCGGCGATAACTGCGGTGGGGAGGGATGGGGTTGGGGCAACACGATGGCAGGGGCTCGCAAAGAGGCTCACGGTGGGGGAGGGTTGACGGGTGCTGAGGAAGAGAGAACATGGAGCAGAGAGGGTGTGCACGGGAGAGCAAAGGGAGAGAGAGGGAGAGATGGGGAGGAGGAGGAAGGAGGAAGAAAGAGGGGTGGGGTTGGCTGCGGAGCAGTGATAGGGGAGAAAGGAGGAAGAAGACAATTGTAGAAGAAGTGAAGAGGGAAAAAAAAGAGGGGAACGGTGTGGTGGCGCGACTGTGGGGTGCGTTTTGTTGGGGGGAGGGGAGAGAGAGCAACAGGAAGAGGAGGAAGGAAGGAGGGGGGACCTGGTCTTCTCGGCCTCCCTCTCTCAGGGCGAGTTCGCTCTCTCTCTCTCTCTCTCTCTCTCTCTCTCTCTTAGAGATGAACAGTGGCGGCCAAGACCCTTTTTTCCATTTCATTCATTTTCATCATCCCAATAGAAAAGAGAGGTCCCCTTTTTACAGAGGACAATACATTCCACTTGACTCTTTTGACCCTATCAAAACCAACAAAGACAATACTTTTTTTCTCAATAAAAAGAAAGGCCCATTAACATACATGGCCCATTTAGACACAACTAGGAGTAGACCTAATGAAAATATAAATAGAAAAGTACATAATAAATAAAAAATACATAATAAAATAAAAATGATGCTACTACGACTCCAACCGTGTGATACGTCAATTCGGCCCGTTGTCTGGCGTCACGAGTCTCACTCCACATCAATAGCTGGAAGGTCCAGATATTCAGGGAATTCTAATTCAGTGATCTCTGCAGAACTTTAAATCCCAAAACTTCTGGCCATTATTCAGAAACAGGTTACGGATTTCTGATTTGCCGGGCAGGTAAAAGCATAAAAATTAGGGTATGCCTCTGCCAAAGGTCTCTTATCTGCCCAAGGGGCTTCCCAGAACAATGTGAGCTGCCAGCCCCCCACCTTGATACAGGAGGAGCATCTAAAAAAATCAATCAGATTACATATCTTTCTCCAAACTGGTGACCTATGGGTCATTCTGAAAATCAATTCAAATTTGAATCCCAATCCAAACTGAATAGCACCAGCCAAAACCATCAGTCAACCTCAATTTCTAAAATGATTGAACAAAAGTCTCCACTAACGTGACGAGCAACGCCAACCAGACAAAGAGTGCAAGTTTTCCTCCCCTTTCCTTTTTTATTCTTCTTTCTTTTTCCTTCGCGAGAGGGAGGAGTTGGCTTGGAGGGAGATGAAAGTTTGAAGAGCTTGCACAAATCCAATGAGTTACTTTAGCATTTCCACTTCCTCAATCAAAATAAAGTCCCCCATGTGCACTGTCATATCGAAATCAGATTGGGCACCAAGATTGGATATGCCAATCCAGACCCAGATTGGCAGATCCAACTGAAGCAATCCACCCCAGTTTAAAAAGATAAAAAAAGGTAGCATGTAAATAAAAATATATGTATAACTTAAAAATATGTGTGGAATGTAAAGATATAGAAGGGTATTGTTAATCAGGTGTTTAGATGCATTTTTTGGGATTTTCTCCCTTTCAAAATAAAAATTAGAAAGAAAACATAGCCTTTAAGATGTTCAGTAGGACTTTTCCTAATTTTTTGGAAGGAGTCCACATCTTTGTTAACTTCTCTCAAAATAAAACAAGCACCCCCTTTCCTGTTTTTGTGTGGGAGAACAAACCGGGCACGCATATTGTGAGGCCCATACCTGTGTTTTCCCTCCCCCTCCTCACATCATCTTCCTCTCCCATCTAACATATGAATATTGCAGTTAACCTCCTTGGACAGACCTGGTTATTCTCTATAGTGCAGTAGGAAGATGGTCAGAAAGCCTTCCCCTCCACCACCTCCAGCCATCCCATGGAAGACCAAGCTCTCCATATTCTTCCTCTCCTGTCATCGATCTCATCTGCAGCTCTGATGGCACCATCGATTGCCACCTGATCCCCCTCTTTGACTCCACCATCAGCTCCAACCCGAAGCCAATGCACAACCAATGCATGGCCAACCTCACTGTCAACCCACCAATGTTATCAGAACCGAACCGGTACCTAAACCGGTCAATGAGTTGGTTCGGTTCAAACCGGTTGGACCGTTCAATCGAACCGGTTGAACCGTGACGTCATCTTAATGTAATTACAATGTCATAAATTTTTTTAATAATTTTAAAAATATTATTCACATAATTATTCAAAGGACGGGGTAGACTGATTTTCAAATGGATTAGACATATTTTAAAAGCGTATAAGTACAATTCACATAACTATTCAAAGGTTCTGGTTCAAGCATAAATAAAAAACACAAGTTAAAATTAAATTGCTAATTGTTAGAATGTAAAAAATCATACGTTTAAAAAACAGAAAATATCAAAATATAGATTTAAATTCTGTAACAAAATTAAAAATCTATTATTCACCGGAGGTCCGGAGCTGAAGACGGCGCTGTTGGTGCCTGTTCGCGATCACGGTGACCGGACACGGGGCAGACTGGTGCGGCCCTGTTCACGATCACGGCGACCGGACACGGGGGAGAGCCGGAGAGGAGGCCGCAACACCTGTTCGCGCCGGAGAGGAGGCCGCAGCCGCAGCCGCGCCGGAGGAGGCCGCAGCACCTGTTCGCACCAACAGGAGGCCGCAGCACCAATTCGCGCCGGCGAGGAGGCCGCAACACCTGTTCGCGGAGAGGAAAGCCGGAGAGGATGCCGCGCCGGAGACGGAGGCCGCACCGCACCTGTTCGCGACGACGGCCGGACACGGGTGCGGCCGGAGAGGAAGCCTGGGGTGCGGCTGATCGGAGACAGAGAGGGAAGAGGGCCGCCGGCGACGGGAGACGGAGAGGGCGGGGGGGGCAACCAGTGACGGCAATGGCGGACGGGAGACCGGGAGAGGGCGGACGGGGGGAGACTTGGGACGGAGAGGGGGGGTTAGGGCACGGCCGCACGGGTGAGAGAGGGGTTTTGTCATTTTCGATTTCGTATTTTATTGTTTTCATTTTTCATTTAGTTTTTTTTTTAATTGGTGAACCGGGTCGGACTCGGGTTACCAGTTCGACCGCAGTTTGTCCGGTTCGGGCGGTTTTTAAGCTTCAAACTGAACCGGCTATAATCGAACCGGTGGTCCAACCGGTCGGCGGTCAAACCGGTCGAACCGGCCGGTTCGGTCCAGTTTTAATAACATTGCAACCCTCCCCATAACCTCTAATTCCACTTCTTCCTGCCACCAACAACGGCGGCCTCATCATCTTCTTCTTCCGTTACAGTGGTCTCATCTTCCTCTCACTTGACTCTATCGACTATAACATTCTCTGCAGCAAGATCCATGTCATCAGCACCACCATGGTAAGGACAGAGTACCTGTATTGGTTCAGCAGAATCCTGCCGTTAAAGGGTGCCAGCTGGGACCAAGAGACAGCATACCAACCAGGGATTGTGATGAGAAAGACTGCCATTCAGCAACAAGGTGCTGCCATTTTCTCTGCTGCATATGGGAAGGAAGTGCCCCTTACGGCATGCCTGTGCAGGGGAAGGAAGAAAGTTGGAGGAAAGAAGGGAATAACTTGTACACACACACAAGGGAACAGACAAGTCGATATGTGAGGATTTTCTTGTAGTGAGTTTGTCTGTTTTTTTATTTTGTAATTTGTAAAAAAATATTGATTTAACATGTTTGTAAAATTTTTTAGATAAAATTTTATTAAAATAACTTTTGCTAAACAGGTCCCCATAATTTTTAAAAATTACATCAACTATGCCAAACAGGTTAACAACTTGTTTACATCATTTTGAAAACTTGCAGTGATGAGATAAGTTTAAAAAACAAAATAGTTTTAAAAGGAAAAGTGCTCCCAAACACCCTATAAAATTACACCCAACTTTTACTCAAACCCAATCGGCTTGGGTCAGCAGATTCACAAGGAAAACAAACAACTAACAGCTGATTTTGGCCAATATTGGTCCGATTCAGGCGGATTCAGCCTGAGATTGATCCCAGCTGAATTTCTGACTTTTTTCAATGGTTTCAAATGGGGATCAGTTTTAGGCCTAAAATTGGATTGACTGATCCTGCAATTCATGATCCATATCTGAAACAGTGCAAACCATACTACCTGCAGTCATGATAAATGAATTTGAATACGCTCCATCTCTCAGGTTTTTGAGTGAACATTCTATTGCTAAATATCACTAATTTCTTCCGATGGTCTCTGTAAGGCCCTTGTCACAAAGAAACATCAACCTAGTGACTCTTTTGAACTTTTATTAACAACACATGAACCAGACAATGATTGGATGATGCAGGAAAAATAGAAACTACATTGTGGATATCAAACATGGGCTATAAATGGAAACAATAGCTCACCCAAAGAGAAGTCGACTAGGCCAGCAGAAACAGCCACAGCAGATCCACTACAGGACCCCCCAGGAGTTAGATCCACGGCTGCAGGATTGGTGGGTGCACCAAAATGTTTGTTTTCACCATTAATACTGAAAATATAATTTATGAAATTTACGAAGTGTTAAACACAATAAATGAGAATGAGATCAAGTGACGATCAACAGGCTAGATATCAGAAGATGAGATATGAAGTATGATATTCCCAGAGTCACTGGAAAGAGCATATAATTACACCAGAAGTCCAGAATTCACATCTGAGATAAAGACACGCTAATAAATACAACATATATAAGATATATGTACACACATACATGCATATGAATTTGTATGTATGTTAATAGCATATACATTTTATATGTATTTTATACACATGAAAGAGTGCTCACCTATATCCCATTTCATCAATAACAGTTTTCCCAACACAAGCGGCACCACCATCTATAAGAACTGAAACTGCTGGAGATGTCCAATCTGCAGCCTCGTGTGTTTTTGACCACTCAGGAATGCCAAATCCCGTTATGTGTTCCTTGATATCAAATCTGGTAAACAATTACCACCGATCAGATGATTTGTAAGTTGTAATACTCATTGAAAAACTCAATTTGCCATTACAGAAGGGCAAGAACACATTGTTGATCACTATGCTATAAAACATGGTAAAAAATGCCTTCGTGAATTAATCTGGGAAGACTTTGCCAAGCATGTGTGTTGTACAATAGGTACAATCTCCACCCACCCCCACCAAAAAAAAAAAACACAAAAAGGCATAGTAAGTTATGGAGTTAATCAACGATGAAAAAGATAGAAAGTATGCCTTTCCTTGAAGATTACTGACAAGTCACAGTTCATTGCACCATAGTTACCAACATAGGAAACGAAAGCGGGAAACGAAACGTGAAACGAAAGCGGGAAACGAGGCTCTAAAATTTAGTGAGAAACGAGAAACGATATAAGTATGGGAAACAAGGGGGATTTTAATCATTTTAGGAAGGTTTAGCTCTTCAAGTGTATCTCATGTATTTTTAAAATGATTAAAATACCCTTAAGTTAGTAACATACCTTCCTAAAATGATTAAATACCCATAAAATATATATGGGAAACAAGGGGACATAAAATACATATGGGAAACAAGGGGACGTTTCTCATGCGTTTCCCAAACGCATAGAATTCGTTTCCTGAACGCGTTTCCCAAGAAACACGCTTCCCACTTCCACGAGTGTTTCCCTACAACTATGCATTACACTACTCGGCACAACAAACAGAGAACCATGTGATTGTTTTCTACGATCATATATCTCATTTCCACCACCAAGGTAGTAGAAGAGAATAAAAGCAATGAAAATCCCTGTTACAAGCTCCAAGTCTCCGTTAAGTAACCAATGATGTTCATTTTCACAGAATATATGAGAAGGGTAGAATTTCTAATTCTATATCTACGGAAAACAGAATACAGGTCAACAACCATGGACACAATGGATCTAATCATGTTAAAGAAGCCAAAAAATTCTTTCTCAACGGTATATTGTTTCTTTAAAGCCAAATAGCCCCCACAGGATAGCTGCTTAAAGCCTTCTCTGGTCCTCTCTGTTATCTTTCTCCCTTCTGAAGATGCTCTAACCTTCAATAAACGGCAGGACTGCAGAACCGCAGAATGTGCATTTATCTTACATCATTGATTTACATGTGCTTTCACTTTGTCAAAGGTGGGAATCTTTCCAAACAATCTTTCAAATGAATATTTCTATTATTTTAGGAATTTCTAATAGTTATGTTCATCAAAAACATTTGATAGTCCAGAAACATCACCAAATGTTCAAACTCAAAGCAAAGACAACAAAGTGCATTCTCAGAATAAAAGAATAATCATATTCTCATAAATGCATTTCTTATAGAGTGCAACTATGAGCAATCAAATGGACCCTCTGTCAATAATAAAAGGAATAATTGAATTGACAACAAAATTGATAATACATATCAAAAAAAGCTGAACATGGAGGAGATTCCTTAGCTAATAGGGACCAAGCAGAGATATCATCTCCACTAATGTCCAGGTCCCCAGTTGAGAATCAATCTGAAGTACCGATTTCGGAAGGATAGATGGTGTGCGGAGTCTGGGGACTTCTCCTTGGAAGAAACTTTCCCTCAGCTTTTTGCGGTGGCAGCTGCACCTTTGGCATTGGTCTCTCAGAATTTTGACTCAGAGCTCTCAGGGGAATGTGCACTCCCTCTTTTAGAAGGAATCTCAATTGCATTACTAACAGGTCCGGCTAGGCGATTCTACATAGAGAAGCTCGGGGAATGGTGAGGTGTGAGGGAGAGGTCCCAGTGTTTGCCTCAAGGGTGAATCGTGTCCCACTGGGGAGCACGGGTTGCCGGACCTCCGATGGAGTTTTCTAGGGAGCCTCCGGGCCGAGCCGCACCCCCCTGGGCAGTGGCGGTTCCCAGGATGCTGCTGGGAGCAGAGGTAGAGGTGGTGGTGGACGTAGGGTGAGAGGGCCTTTGTTCTCTCAAGGGGGAAGTCGGGTCTGCTTCCGCTATCGGAGAAGGGGCCACCTACAAAAGTAGTGCAGGGTCCTACTTCCTAGCCCCCGGTGCTATCGAAGCCGGTCCCGGGCGAAACACTACACCTTTATCTCTCGTCGACCCCTTCTACGGTGAGCTCGGTCCTAGTTCGAGATGACGCAGGAGTGCAGAGACCAGTATATTACACCGGTAAGGTACTCGGCGAGGCCGAACGACGGTACCCCGCAACCGAGAAACTCGTGCTAGCGTTGGTAACCTCGGCCAAGCGCCTCCGGCCCTACTTCCAAGGACACTCCATCGTCGTGCTGACCAATGAGCCTTTGAAGAGGATCCTCGCTCACCCTGAAGCTTCGGGTCGCCTCGTCAAGTGGGCTATAATGCTCGGGGCCTACGACATCTCCTACCGTCCCCGCTTGGCCATCAAGGGACAGGCGCTTGCAGATTTCATCGCAGAGAGTACTGCCCCGACCGAGGAAGTTCATCCGCCGACGCCCGGGCCCACCTGGGATCTTTTCGTCGACGGATCCTCCAACTCTGCTGGCAGCGGCGCCGGTGTTCTTCTCCGATCCCCAGAAGGAGCAGAACTGCAATACGCCTTGAAGTTCAACTTCCTGGCATCCAACAACGTCTCCGAGTATGAGGCTCTCATCTCGGGAGCAAGGACGGCGCGACGACTGGGGGCCGAACGAGTCAGAATCCACACTGACTCCCAATTGGTCGCCAGCCAAGTCAACGGTGACTACGAAGCTCGGGAAGCACCGATGGTCAAATACCTCCAACTGGTAAGAGGAATAGCCCCATTATTCGAGAGCTTTCAGGTTATCCGGATCACTCGGGAGGAAAACTCCCGAGCGGACGCCCTATCTCAATTGGCCTCCTCTATTGCCCCAGAAGGTACACGATCGGTTTTCCTCGAAGAGCTAGAACGACCGAGCATAGAAGCAGAGGGAGGTTCGAGGAAACAGGGCGTCCGACACGGCGGCCTCGCCCTGCTCCTTCCACTGATACCACAACACGAGTTGATGACTCGGTGCGGACATGGCTGGCACCCTCAGACCGAGCCACTAACTCTACCCGGTGTAGAAACTGGCTCGGATAACGGGGCAGCTGACCTCGTTCGCTCGAGAAACTCAGAAACAAAAAAAAAAAGAGGTATCAAATGAAGAAAATGAAGGAAAACAAGAGAAGGCCTCCTCTGCCAACTCTTTGGAAGGAGGACGGAAGCCGAACAGAAAGCAAGCACCCTCAAGTGATGCGAGCAAGGATGAAGGCATCCTCCAAAGAGTGAAAGAAGAGGGAAGAAGTTGGTTGAAGAGCAGAAGAGGGAGAAAGAGGATGGCGGGGATGGAAGAGGAGGGAGAAGCGGGCCGAGGTGAGGAAGGAGTAGGGCAAGGCCGCCGTGCCGGACACCCTGTTTCCTCGAACCTCCCTCCGCTTCTACCTTCCTCCTAAGATGGTGGCGGCGGTCCAGCGGTCGGGAACAGACGCGCTGTTACGCGCTGTCCCTTCTTGCACGCCGCCCTCCCATCGCTGTCCCTTCTTCCATGCCGAAATAGCACGAGCGCCTGTGGCGGCCGCCAGGATTATCATCTTCCGCATCGCCTTCCATGTTTCGCTGATAACTTCCCAGCACAGAGACAGGTACTTCGCGAGAAGGGAGAAAGAGGAAGAACTGCAATAAAAGTCTAAATCGTTGAAGAGGAGTGGAGGCGCCCTCCGGGACCTTTCTTATAGGTCGGCAGGGGGAACGCTTGCCTTAAATGATCCTCCCCTCGAAAAAACGCGAAAGGCGGCAACCCTTCCCAAAGGGACAGTTGCTCTTCCTCCAATGACCTCTCCCCTGGGACGCGCGAAATAGCAAGTCATTCAAGGCATGAAAAGTCGGAAAGGCGCCAGTACTGCGACCATCGCCGCACGAGAGATATCCGCAAACAAAAGCCCCACCTTTTTAGCAACTGCAGATACGGTGGTCAAATAGCGTCAAAGGCGGTAAGAAACAGTCAACTCTGTATTAAATACTACTACCATTACATATCGCAAGGGCCAACCTTGCACAAAAAAAAAGAAAGGGAACAATTCCTCCTAGTCTATGGAAATAGGGGAACTCCGAGAGCCCCGCGGCCTTTCTTGAGGTTCGGCACTTGGAGGATCCTCACCGCCAAGGGATCTGCCCCCAGTACCCTCGGTGACGGCCGGTCCAAACACTGACCCCACTTGTGTGGGAACTGTCTTGACCGCGTGCCCTCTAGAGGTGACCGAAGTTGGCGATCCCTCTGTCGAGCTGCAAGCATCCCCACTACCTCCTTCGCTCGACGTCAAAGAAGGAGAATCCGTGGTATCCGCGCCCGAGTCGTAGCGCTGCCCGAAGGGAAAGACAAGCTCGTCGGACACCTGCTGTTGGGCCTCAATGACCGCTCGATGGTAACCTTGGGCAAATCCCTTCCGCAGCCCCCGACGGTAGCTTGGCTCATAAAACGAGAAGGCGACCTCCTCGAGAGCTGCGCGATAGCCCTCTGAACTTCTGTGTCGTTCCATCGCCCCCGCCTCGGCTCGCTCAGCCTTCTTCTCAAGCTCGGCTATTCTCTGCTCGGCCTCAAGCAACTTCCTCTCGGTCTCGGACAGCTTCGCCACAGCCTCAGTCCGTGCGACCTCGGCTTCCTCCCGCACTTGCTCAGCCCCCCGGACCTGGTTGCTAAGCTCCTCCCGCTCAGCCCTCCACTGCTCGGAGCGCTCGACCTGAGACTGACGCTCCTCTTCCAGGAGCTCACCCTTCAAGTCAGCCATATAACGAGCCTGGGCCAGCTGGTCAACCAGTGTCCGAGCCTCCTCTTGGCTCAACCGGAGCTGAGCCCGGAACAAGGTGGCCTCCCGCCGAGGGACTTCAAGCTCGGAAGTCAATTGATTGATCTTCCGGTCAGACTCAGCACGAACCCGAGAAAGGGACCTCTCTTCACTGTCCTGCCGAGTAAAGAAATCGGTTATCTCGGCCCCTAGCTGGGCCATGATCAAACCGCCCTCCATGACCATGACCCTCTCAAAGAGCAAAGAGGGGGGACCGCGTCTGATTTCTTCCCGATTCAGCGAAGGCACCAAGGACCAGCACCGTTGATATAGAGAAGCCCGGACGATAGGTGCACCCACCGAAGAAGGAGGAATCCTCTCTGGAGGAGCCGGGACCGAAACATCTCCCCCGAGCGTCCCTACTTCCGGGACGACCACGCTCGGCACGGACTGGGATGTCGCCTCGTCCCGCGCCCCACCAACTTCGGTCGAGAATTCAGAGGCCGCCGCCTCGATCTGCGGTCTGTCAGGTTCGGTAACACCTCTCCCAACAGCGGCAGCCGCCTCTGGCTCGACGAGCGAAAGATCCTGGCAGCAGACTTCCTCGGCTAGACGCTCCTCGACCGAGCGGGCGCGCCCCTCGGTCGGCGAGCACGCTCCTCGGCCGGACGGGAGACCCCCACCTTCTTCAACTGCTTCTTCTCAGCGGTCCGAGCCTTCATCGAAGAGAGGAGCATCCGCTCCCCTAGATCCTTGTGCTTGGCCCCGCGGCCCTCGGAGGCATCTCGCCGAGCAATCTGCTTGCCCCAGTCTCGCGCGCAGTAGGGGTCCCCGGAAGCTTGGGGTTCACTCGGAGCAGGCGTCTCCTCCAGGCAGACGATGTCTTGCTCCGACGGCTATTCCCCCTCGTCATTCGTCCGCCTAGAGTCTGAGTAGCAAAAGTCAGCACCTCAGAAGAGAGCCTACCTGCTCAACCCGGAAGTGGCGACGAGGGACCCTAAGGTTCTTACCGTGAGACGACAACGCACGGGAGGGATAATCCTCGATATTGACCGCAGTCATCAACTCGGCGGTCGTCCGACGATGCTCTTGGAGAACCCTGATCTCCTCCTCCAGTTCCGGAGAAATCGCCGCCTGCTTCTGAGGAATAGACGGATGGAAATTAACCGCCGTCGGGAAATCCCAAGGAGCGTCCTCCGCGGACGAACCCACCCAAAAAAATTGGGTCTTCCACCCCTTGTGAGAAGAATCTTTGGCGGAAAGGGACACGCAGCTCCTTCCCCTCCTCGCCTGAAGATAGAAGAAGCCCTTACCCGCGTGTGTCTGCTCCTTCAACTCAAAGAAAGAATTGAAAAGCTCCAAAGAAGTGCGGAGCCCGCACGAGCGGCAGAGAAAGATGAAAGAAAAGATAAAAGTATACGAGTTGGAAACCAACTGGATAGGAGCCAGTCGGTAAAATTGAAGCAATCGCACAACAAAATGGTGAAGAGGGAGGCGGAACCCACTCTTCCAAGTCAAAAGGAAAGTACAGAAGAGGCCCGGACGATAGGACAAGTTGGTTTCATGAGGCTGCGGCGGAGAGAAGAAATACTTCCACGGCAACCCATACCGCTTCTCCATCCTCTTTACTTCGGCCTCGCCTAGCTCACTGCGCATAGGATGCTCAGGCTGTAGCACCAAACTTCCCGTGCCAGGCCCAGCTTCGTGCATCTCGGACGAAGGATGTTGCTCCGCCATGGAAGAAAGAGAGGAACTGGAAGAAGAGGAAAAAAGCGCCAAGTCGGTCGATTCAGGAGGAGGTGGAAGCTGGCGAATCGCCGCCGCCGTAATCTCCGCTAGCTCCGCAAAGGCCTCCGCAAGACGCTGCTCTTCCCGATCTCTCTCGTGGCGCATGGGCCCTTCCAAAATACTGATGCAGTGGAAAAAGAAAACCCTAAACGAAGGCAGTTTGGGACGCAAGCACGCGCAATATTTATCTCCCCATGAACTTGACGAGAAACGGCGCGACGTTCCGAAACCCAAGGAGGGGGTTCCTCGCATCGACTCAAAAGAGTCATCATTCAGGTAAACTCCCAGAATAGCCGCATTAAGTGGCCCCTGTCGGAGATAATTCCCCACCCAAACCGAGCCACCAATGTCATCCCCATAACTACTACTCGTCCGAGCCCAATCTTGGCTCGGGAGTAGGAGGGGGACAAGTGGAGAGGGAAAAAATCAACCATCCGAGAGCACGGCCCAACTAAGTCTAATTCGACCAAATCAGGCCCAACTCCCCAAAGTGACAGCCCCATTTTGGGCCCACTTACTTCAAGCCCAAAAACCCACTCGGAGCAGCACTTCCTAGACGGCCCTCAGGTCCGGAAGTCCGAGCGACATAATGGTCAAGAGATCCCCTGCGGGGACCCGATATGGCCTACCCGAGCTATACATTCATCGCTTGGGGCAAAATCCCAAGCGAAAGCCTCTGGCTCGGACCGACTGTCGGAAGCTCATCCCAGCGTCCGTTACGCATCTAGCAGGAACAGGGAACTCCAAAAGATAGGGGAGGGCAAAAGTCCTTACGCCATAGTGAGCCCACTATAAGGACGTAACCCCCCGAAGCCCCCTCAGCTCCCTGGACTATTACGTTAAACGGATTACTATATAAACTCCAAGGAGACCCCCTGAGAAGGTAAGGCAATGGTCTTGAGAGAAAACCATCACACTTTTTGGTGGAGAATAATCTCGCGCCCCCTCTCTCCTACCCTCTCTCTTCACCCTCATGCTCTATCGCACTTGCTGACTTAAGCATCGGAGGGTTTTTCCCAGGGAATCCTCCCTGGGCACCTTTGATCCGTTTCCTACCTTGCAGTTCATACAGATGTGGTGACCGTGATCAAAAGATTCCTCCCGGATCTCACGGCTCAGGATCAGCGCGAGATTAAGCCTCTTCAAGTTTCATCCTAGGGTGCTATATAGGTGAGTTTCCTTTCTCCTATTTGGGCCTCCCACTGTCCCCAAGGGTTCTACACTACAGAGACTGACAAAGTGTGGTGCAAAGATATGAATTCACGTTGACAGGAAGGAAGGCGAAACTCTTATCTTACGGGGAGATAATGGTACAGTGCAAATAAATGTTGAATAGCCTACCAATCTACTACATGTCCATCTTCCATATCCCAAATACGGTTGTTAAGAAGCTAGAGACTATTCAAGCAAGACTTTTGACATGGCAACGGGGATAAGTGTAGGGGCTGACATGATGTTTCTTGTGACATAGTGTGTAAGAGCAAGAACATGGGAGGATTAAGTATCAAGAATATTAGGGTCTTCAACCTAGCTCTCTTGTGCAGGCGACTAAAAAAACTAAGGTCTGATGAGAGTGATCTTTGGCTAGAAGTCATTAGGAAAAGGTATTATGGCAAATCTAGGGGTTGGGATGTGTCCCCAACCTCTCAACGTAATATCTCTCCCATCTAAAGAGATATTTTGCAGTGCAAAGGTATCATCTCCAATAGTGTCCGGGTTAGGTTAGGAAGCCATTTAAAGTGCCAAATTTGGAAGGATGGATGGTGTAGGGACTTCTCCGTGGAAGAAGCTTTCTCTCAGCTTTTTGTCATGGCAGTTGCACCTTTGGCATTGGTCTCCTAGAATTTTGGGTCAGAGCCCTTGAGGGGAATGTGGGCTCCCTCTTTTAGAAGGAATATCAGGCAAGAGGAGACAGATCAGCTATAGGACCTCCTCCTTTTCCCTCAAGATTACACACTACAACTAGATAGAGTGGATCAATGGTGGTGGATGTGAGAGAAAGAGGGAGACTTCTCAGTCAGATCAACATATACCTTCATCTCCAATGGAGTGCGCCACCACTTTGCACCATAGGTTTGGAAGTTGAAGAGTCCCCTGAAAGCAAAGCTCCTGATCTAGAGGATCTCACCAGCAAGGTTCAATGTGCCACAGCTAGGGTTGTCAGTGTACTGGGCTGGCTAGACTGGCCCGCGGGCCTAGCCCGACATTAGGCAGGGCCACCACCTCTTTTTCAGCTCATGGGCCTTTGGTCAGGCTTTTAAGTCTCGACCGATGAAAGAATTGGGCCAGGCTTGAGCTTTTAGGTTAGCCCAAATGGACCCGAATGGTCCGTCAAACATTTATATTTTGAATGAAACTTTACGCCACATTGACCCAAAAAAAGGAGAGAGAGCTTGTGCCATTGGCCATCATGGTAGGCAGTTTCGGCCGTAACCGAAACGTTTCGGTTTCGGACCAAAACGAAACGACACCCTTTGCATGGTTTCGGCCGAAACCGAATGTAGCCCTTTAAGAAAAATATAACAGTTTAATTAGTTTCGGCCGAAACCGAATGTAGCCCTTTAAGAAAAATATAACAGTTTAATTGGTTTCGGACCAAAACCGAAACCGAAACCGAAACCGAAACAGTTTCAGTTTCGGACCTGGCCGAAACCGGTACCGCCATCTATGTTGGCCATCCATCAATATCTTATATCGCTTTATTGTATTGAAATGTTAATCGATATTTTCAAAGACTCATGTCTAAAGATTTTTTGGAACTTATTGACTATACTTGTACATCTCTTTTTTTCATTTAATACAATAGTGGTACTATCCACTTTCAAAAAAAGTCAATCTTTTCAAAGATAATGTTCGATTGCAAGTTTTATACTCTTTCATGCATTGTTTTTCATTAATTTTTTATATATAACTTGTGGGGCAGGACTGGACCAAGGTCGGGCCTTACAATTTAGTGAAATAGTCGGGCCCGGCCCCGCCCGACCCGGCCCGGCCCATTTTCGGTTGTAGTCACAGCCTCCCTAGTTAGTGTGGTAGAACTGATTAGACATTGGCATAGGAGGTAGACCTTTAAGGGTAACGGAGTTATCTGGTGGTTCATCCTCCACGCCACCCTTTAGGCATTATGGGGAGAAAAGAACAATAGAATCTTTAGAAAAGAAGCAAGAGCAACGGATAGGGTTGTTGATTTCATTTGTGAGAAAGAAAGTGGATTGAGCATCTACGTAAAGTTGATTCACATAACTCCTTTGTTTTTGTTTTGTTGGGGGGGTAGGGTGGATCACACCGCCTTGGTGTGTTTTTTAATTGTACAAGGACTTTTTAGGAGCACACTGAATATATTTGTACAACCTTTTTTTGTCATTTAATACAATGGTTGTACCATCCACGTTCAAAAAAACAATAGGGACCAATTTGAATGGCAAACATCAGCTAGCACAAGAATAGTACTAGATGATAATAACTCACTCAGTCCTTATAAAAGATACTTACAAAAAAGGCTAAATAACAGAACCTAGATTCTCACGCGAAGACTTAAACCTCTTACCAATTTGATAATACTACAAGTAACCTAAAGCCCAATGGAGTTGCAAAAAGTGAACTAGTTGTGGGCTATGAAACTGTGGACAAATAACAGGGTACATGGCGTTCACCAAAGTTGGTTAACGAAAGAGACAGGTAGACTTGCCATTGGTCGTTACCTGTTCAGGATTGGTTGGGCATGGCCCTTGTTTAGGCGTAGGATAGGGACCTCAGACTCAATAAGACCTGAACATACTTCCGCCAACATCACTCCACCCTTCAAACTACCTCAACAAAGAAATCCACCTCATCTGTATATCCTTCTTTCCCTCCCTTCAGCCAAAGCCTCCTCTGGGCCCATTATGCTTGCAACTCTTCGCTCAGACCTTGCCCTCACCCTCTCCCTTTCACTCACTGATCCACTGTCCACTGTCATTGCCCTCTCCTCTTCCCTCTAATCTAACATTGGGCCTCACTAGGATGGGGCATAACAAAAATCATTTCAAGCATGACCCGGAAAATTGTCAGCCATAACTTGGAACAGTTTATAAGATTTTCATGGTTCAAGAGATTTGTCAAAGTCTACCTGTAATGTTGCACACATTCAGACTTTAAAGTTAGTAGAAAAGATAATATATAATGAAGCTCCCAATACAAGCAGAAATTTGTAGGATAGACATCACCATGTAAGAAATAGAAACAACACATAGATAGGTCTTGAGTGGCGACAAAATGTGAAAATAAAAGGCACCCATGATAACCATCAAATGAAAGGAAGACCAAATGGTGAAAAGAACAATACAAATACGGCATAGTTAGCAGTGTCTTTGCAACAGAAATGAATGATTAGATGTTAATGATGGTTCATACAAGGTCCAAAGTTAAGTAGGATACTTATTAGTTGAGTTTAACTTTGCACCATATCTTCCGATTTACTTTCCCTGAATAAGCTTATCTTTGAACCAGTCTTCTCCTCCAAAAGTGATGTAACCAAATGAGCATGGTTAACACCCCCCCAACACACACACAAAGAAGAAGAAAGAAGAAGAGGAAGGAGAAAAAGAAGAACCGATTATCTTTCTCTGAATAAGCATATCTTTGCACCAGTCTTCTTCTTATTAGTTGAGTTTACCTTTGCACCATATCTTCCGATTTACTTTCCCTGAATAAGCTTATCTTTGAACCAGTCTTCTCCTCCAAAAGTGATGTAACCAAATGAGCATGGTTAACACCCCCCCAACACACACACAAAGAAGAAGAAAGAAGAAGAGGAAGAAGAAAAAGAAGAACCTTAACCATGCTCATTTGGTTACATCACTTTTGGAGGAGAAGGGTTTGACATGCCGCGAATCCTCTTAAAAGAGAGGGGTGCCTCGGCAAAATAGCCCCGTAACTTCGGGAGAAGGGGTGCCTCCTCTAGAAGAAGAAGAGTGAGAAAGAGAGACAAAGAGAGAGAGATTATGTATATTCCATAGAAGGAAAGAGAGAAGGGAGGTACGGGATCAAGAGAAAGTGAGTGAACCGGTGGTATCTTTGCAGCAGCCTTCTCCAAAAGTGATGTAACCAAATGAGCATGGTTAACACTTAACACACACACCCCAACACACACAAAAGAAGAAGAAATTCCACAAAAGTATGCAGAAGTGAGGAAATTACACAAAGGTATGCAGCTCTGCGTGTGTGTGTGTGTGTGTGTGTGTGTGTGTGTGTGTGTGTGTGTGTGTGTGTGTGTGTGTGAGAGAGAGAGAGAGAGAGAGAGATTATGTATATTCCATAAAAGGAAAGAGAGAAGGGAGGTACGGGATCAAGAGAAAGTGAGTGGACCAGTGGGAGAGAGAGGGAGAGACTGAAAGTTTGTGAGAAAAGCAGCCTGGAAAGAGGGAGAGAGGTGTGTAGGTGTGTGTGTGTGTGTTTGTGTGTGCTTGTGTGTGTGGACTGCGTGTTTGAGAATTTGAGAATTTTTTTTGACCAGAAGTACCACACAAACATGTCCTCCAATGTTTAACTAGTGAGGACACCGGTCTGACTCGGACATGCAACTGGACGCAAATGAGCCGGCCCAACAAGGCTCTGACCCAGCTGCAGAAGATTTTCATTATTTAATGTTTGTAGTTCGTTTTATTGTCTCTTCTGCATAAGATTTTCATTATTTAATGTTTGTAGTTCTTTTTATTCTCTTATTTTCCCCATGTTAGTGCTTATCATCATTAGGATAATTTAAATTTCCCATTTTATCTTTTTTTATATTGTATGGATCCTCCTAGGAGATCCACAAAATCTCGTGTTTTCAAGAGATTTTTGTAAACTTAGAGTCCCTAGGTTGGCTCCTCGAGCCTTGAGTCCCGTAGCCTCTTTCTCTTCCCTTTAAAAAGGCTTGTGCTCCTCATTTTGAAAGAACAATGTTGAATGAATTAAGGAACTTTTCCTTTGTGGCGTGAGAGACCTTGCTACCCTCCGAGATGGAGGTGGGGTAAGAGGCCATGGGTCAGAGGCCCCAGCACCCTTCCTTCCTCCCTCCTATCTTCTTCCTCCCTCCGAACCCAGCCACACCCCTCCTCTTCTTCTTCCACACCAGAAACACACCCTCCCTTCCTTCACTCTCTCTCTCCCTCGCGAAGCCACCCTCTTCCATTGTGTTCTCTCTGCAGTTCCCCTTCACAGACCGCCGCCCCCTCTTCTTCTTCCCCAACCCCCACCATAGACACCCCCCCTTCACCTTCAAAACCCTAGCCACCAAACCCCTACGCCACCCTCCTCCTCCCCTCGCCACACCCACTCCTTCCCTGTAAACCCTAGCCCGCAAACCCCCCTCTCTCTCCTTCTCTTCTTCTTCCCCTCTAGTTTCTGTACCGCCACCATCACCGGGTGTTCATTGCAGGTTGGGCCACCCCAACACCCCCATCCGACCAGACCCCACCCACCAACGCCACCCGCCGGCCGCAGCCCTCGACCCCCTGCTCTTCTCCATCTATTCCTCTCCCGTATACGGAAAACACCAGCAGCGTCGCGAAGATGTTAGGGTGCTTGGCCCGGATACAGAGGGGGGGTGAATGAATCCTTCTACGAATAATGGCCAAATTAAAATTAGGATGCTAGATAAAGACACAGAATAGAACTAATTCGATTCAACTCAAATACAAACACATGGAGCGCGCCTATTCAAGCATCTAGCGGAAACAAATCAGACAATCAAGTCACTGCTCAAAAGATTTTTTAGGTGGTTCGATCCTTCAGACCTACATCCACCCCTCACTCCCAACCGGAGTAAGGCTTCACTAGCAAACGCTAGAACCAAGCAGACTCAGTCTGCAAACAGTTGCTGCCACACAGCTTGACCAGGGGAACAGCCTCCCCTCTTCCTCCCAACCGGAGGGACACCCAAGTGACTCCCAGCCACTTGGAAACTAGAGGTCGAAGACCTCTCTTCCTCCAGACCAGGAGGGACCACTGGACTTGCAACCACAAGCCCAGAACCGGAGGACTAGCCTCCCTTCCTCTAACCAGAGCGCAACCCACAAGTGACAACCTGTCACTTGCAACCCGGAGATCAGATCTCCCTTCTCCTGAACCAACAAGAGGAACCCGATCCCCAACAGGGCTATCGGAAGAACAAGATAACCAGATGAAAATGGAAGAAAACAAAAACACGAAATGAAAATAACTTCAGCAAACAGAACGCTGAAAAACGAAATGCACAATGTGGCTCCCAACGGAGCTGACTGGCCTGGATCTGATCCACGGTCCAGTGAAGACAGATCTTCAAGCAGCTTCTTCCTTCTTCTCAACGAGCTCTCTCTCTCTCACATTTTTTCTTCTTCTGTTCTTCTGCTCTTTTTCCTCTTTTTAATCTCTGCTCCTCTATTCTTTTTGGCTTCAATGCTCACTCTTGCTCGACCAGCCTTTGTTCTTTTTATATCAGCAGCCAGCAGGAGGATGGGGTACAGAGTGCGTGTGCTTCACACGCTTGATCCAGAACCTTCCTGCCACGTGCCCCTTTCGTATTTGTTCCTTCAGTATCGGATCATGTGCACCCAGACACCGATGAATGTTCTTCCTCGGACCTGCAAAGAGATAAGAATCATTAACCTTGAGTGCCACAAGAACTAGAACTGTATGAGGTAAGTGGACACGACAAGAGGTGCACTAAACAGAGAACGACACGAGATACAGTGGTGACACAATGAACACTACTAAGAGAACGACACGAGGTAGAAAGAAAACAACACGAAGTAGAAGGAGAACAGCACAAAGTAGAAAAAGGACGACACGAAGTAGACAAGATTACTACAGTACGAGATAGGGAGAGCATGACACAAGGTCAGATGAAAAAAACAGCACGAAGTAAAACGAGAACGACACGAAGTGTCACTGTAACAACAAACACTGCGAAGTTACGAATACAAAAGCAACACGAAATCACGAATACAAAGACAACACGAAGACACGAAGATAAAAACAACACGGAGACACGAAAACAAAAACAACATGAAGACACGAAGACAAAAAACAGAAACCGGCACGAGTTGAAAACAACACGAAGATGAAACAGTAACCGACACGAGTTGAAAACAACACGAAGACGAAACAGTAACCGACACGAGTTGAAAACAACACGAAGACGAAACACAAGAATTGACACGAGTTGAAAACAACACGAAGACGAAACAGTAACCGACACGAGTTGAAAACAACACGAAGACGAAACACAAGAATTGACACGAGGTGAAGTCACAAAGCGACAAAGTCACGAGGTCTAGCAACCATGACACGAAGTCATGAGTTAGACATGTCTTCAACAACACGAGAAGAAATAGTGGAAGCAGAGGAACAACACGAGGAACTAGAGGACGACACGGCGTAATGAAAACACAAACAGTACTAAAACGAAAACGACACGAAGACAATCAGTACAACACGAGGTGTTATACACAAACAAGACGAAGTGCCAACCAACACGAATACAGTCCCTGAAAAATACCTGAAGTGAAATGAAGGTTTATTCTTCATAGAAAAAATATTCTTTGTTCACTTTCACAGAAAAATATTTTTGTTAATTTTTCACAGAGACATATTTTTGAACACCACTAAGACTTATAGTGTTGTCATCATCAAAACATGTAAAGATTCAACAAGACTCAACAATCTCCCCCTTTTTGATGGATGGCAACACTATGAGTCTTGAGTCTTTGCAAAGAAAGAAAAGCACTAAATAGCCATTCTCAATGAAAAACAAACATTAAACATTCTCAACGAGCTAGCAAAAGCCTGATTTCTTCAAGGCTGAAATAGCCATTCTCAATGAATAACAAACATTAAACATTTTCAACGAGCTAGCAAAGGCCTGATTTCTCCCCCTTTGACATCATCAAAAAGAATGAAACAATAAGAATGCAACAATGCAAATGATATGAGTTTTAATTAATAAGTCCAAGAGTGTGAGAGAGAAAGCCTCAAAATGGGCAACAAGATACAGAGCATAGTCTTTTCAAGTAAAGTATCTAGCTTGTCTGCTAGAAGGGCCACGCGGCCTGCCATGAGGTGGTCTCCCCCTTTGAGAAGCAGAAGTATATTCTTGAGGTGGAGTTCTGCTAGAGGAAGCTTGACCAGGTGCTGAACCCAAGGTAGACTGAAATTCCTTTAGGTCATTTGACAGTTCAGCTAGCCAATACACCACTGCGCTTCTGACATGTGCCACTTCAGAAATGATGTCGTCTTGGCGAACATTGACAGTTTCATATCTGTCAGTCAGAATTGTCATTTCTGTTAAAAAGGCGGCCAATTTATCATAGACCTGCTGAATACCTGGACCTAGGGCACTGGATGACTTCTTCAAAACTTCTAAAGATGTTCTGATCTCATAGCAGTGATCTATAATGTTGGTAGACATTTTGAAGGAGGAAATATGAACATCTTGCAACTCACTCAGTGCTTTAGCTATCTTTGAACACACCTCCTGCAAACCTTGCATCAGGGATCTGTTGGCATCATCTGAAGCCTTTTTGTTGAGAATGAATCGTTTCCATTCAGTGAGGAGAGATATCTCGAGCTTCAGTAGCCTGGAATGTACCTGATTTATGTTGAGGGTGACATATGTGAGCAGGTCATCTAATTTCTTATCTTGTTTCTGCATCTGCTGAGTAAGGTTTATAAGATGTTCTTCAATGTTGGGCGCCCGAGCAGATTCAATGTTGGGCGCCTGTGCAGATAGAAGTCTAAGTGGACCTAGAGGTGTACCAAAAAATTCACTGCCAGGTGCAGTTCTCTCAGCTGCTTCCTCTTGTACTGGCATTTGACTACTCTCAGCTGGGACCTGATCTTCATCTTCAGCTTGAGTTTCTTTCTGAGGAATTACACCTTCAGGTGCCTCTTCTTCACTTGAAGATTCTGTATCTAGTTCTATGACCGGAGCTTTCTCCTGACACTCATCCACTATATCTTCCATGAGATTCTGAACTGCAGGACTTTCAACAGGTGCCTGTTCAAGGCTTTCAGAAGTAACCAAGTTGGTAGCCTCTTCCAAGCTTCTCTCTACAGTTTCTCTTAAAATTTCATTAACAAAAACAGCAAGTTCTTGATCAGTACTGTCTTGCTCTTTAGCTGGCTGTTCCTCAGGCACTATTACCTCTTCAGATGTCTTCCCAAAAGAATCAAATAGACCAGCAATAGTTGCATCTAGATCAGTCTGAATGCTTTCGTCAGACAACCTGATTTCCTCAGATGCAACCTCGACTAGCCTCTGAAAGGAAAAAGGTACTTCGGTGGGTGCAGCTGGCAAAATAGACTCTGGTTGTTCAGCTGGTGTTTCCTGTTGAGCAATCTCAGAAACTAATTGCACACCAGTTTGGGCCAAGTCTTGAAATTGTTCCAAATGCTCCCCCTGAGTATGTGATTCCCTGACCTTTTGGGCCTTAACTTGCCCCACCATAGAAGAGCCCTCTAAGCCCAAAAACACTGAAACAAAATTCATATTAAATATGTTTCGGGCTTTAACTTCAGATGCGGCCTCTCCATCCAAGCAAATCTCTGAATGCTTGAAGATGTCTGTCAGATGGGCGGCATAGGGAAGGTGTCTTTTGGATCCAATGCATCCCTTCATGACAGTAAAAATGATCTCTGGCAGACATATCTTTACATTTTGAATCAGACAAAACAGTAGAAATCTCTGTGTGTCTGTAATTCTTCCTCTAGCCCCAGTCTGTGGGGTGATAATGGAAGCAATGACGTTCTGAAGGAGCTTGTGAAGAGGAGGAAATGACGATGTATGATAAGCTTTTAGCTTCAACTGCCCCTTATCATGAATATTACTGGGTTTACCAGTAATGACTGAGAAAGCTTCATGGAGACTGTATCGAAAGCTTCCCTCTACCTCCCCTTTATCTGGAACACCGAGGGCTTTGTGAAGGGTGTCACATGTAACAGTTATCTCGACCCCTTTAACAGATGATAACAAGGCAGACTTGTCTCGGCTCAAGGACAAATTATTGTAAAATTCCATTACCGGCCTAGGGTAATAGACACGGTGATTTTCTAAGAAATTTCTCCACTCCTGAAACTCAAAGATTTTCAACAGTTCTGGAAACTTCGAGACCATGGTTTCATCTCCGAAATCTATTATTCTAGGAGGAATAATTTTCCCACTTTCTAAGAACACGGTAGACTGAGAAATCCTGGTACCTTGTTCTGAAGATACTTCCGCAGCTGGTTCTGGCTCAAGACATCTCTGTTGTTTAGATGAAGGCTCTTCAACTATTTCTTTTCCCTTCCTCTTCCTTTCACCAGGAGCTGCTGACCTTTGCTGATCCATCTGCCGTAACTTCCAGAGTATCAACTCTCTCTTGCAGGCTACTATTGGAAGTGAAGCTAGACCCAAGAGAGAAAGAGACCTTTGTGGGGAAAGTGAGCGGGAAGAGATGGAGATGAGTTTGAAGAAAAACGCTCAAGGTGGAGCGGCACGAGGATGAATAGGAAGCGGCAAGGGGAAATGAGGGTTTGAGGTTGAAGGCGTGTGAAACAAGAAGGGTTTTGTCGGGTTGCTTTTTACTCTTATCAAACTTTTTCTGGAAATACCCAAATTACCCTTAGTCATGATGTAACGCAGCTACTGCCTGTTAAAGTTAGCCCATCACTATGTGGACGGGTTATATTCTTCCAAATTCCAAGGTCAGTTAACTCAAGATATTAAATCAGCATAATCACAAAATTAGCTGTTAAAGTTGCTTAAACTAGAGAGAGTCACGATTAAATTGCTCCTTATGTTTGTCAAGCAATGAAATAACACATCGATGTCAAGCAGATTTCATTTCTTCATTTAATGGACAAGAGAAGGCATACAGGGTCAACCAATTTGTTGAGCATAAGGTAGAATAGTCCGTTTTTACACAAGGAGACATGTTTATCAGACACCAGAAACCCTGGTTACTCAGGACGGACTACCTTTATGCCAATCAAAACCAATGAAATTTTCTTTGAGGACTTTTCCCTTTTTTTTTATTTAACATTTCTACACAGAGATAGCTAATTGTATCATGACAGAAACTCTGGACTTCTCTGATCTAGAGTGTCTATTTCTCCACAAAAGCCATTGCTCTGCCAAAAGAATGGCGTATTCCCTGGTGGCACTTCTCATGATTTTAGACAAAAGACAGATATCTTACTTAACACAATTTTTATTATCTCAGAGCTCTCTCCACATAAGTTTCAGTTAAGTCGAGATCCTCAACAAGTTTTACTCATTTAACAGGAAGTTTTATAATATGTTGACCAACACTTGAGAGGATAACTTAGAAGGATCAAGGACCAAATATAACCCCCAAACATTGAAGTTCTTTATTAACAGGTGTAAGTTGTTACACTAGATATTGGGTGGTTTAAGGTATACAGATCACATCTGATAAGAGCAAGAAGACTGTAAAAACAATTTCTTTGAGAGATTTTCTGAACCAAGAGTGATAGGAGAGAGATAAGAAGGTGGCTGACCGAATAGAGAGAGATGAGATGAGAAGAGCAGCACTCCTATCAGCAAGCCAACAAGTGAGAGATCACTCAAAACATTAGGCACTAAGGACACATCCAAATATAGTATTCTTGAAGAAGTTCTGTCTCACATCCAGAGAAGCTCTTGGGCAACAAAACGCAACCTCATGAGATGACAGATCTAAACACCACATAAACTGCATCGGCAGACACAATTCCTCAGAAACCAAATGGCCTGTCAAGCTCCTTTTCAGCCCACTCAAGGACATCTCACACACGACTCTTGGAGGTATTAATTAATTATTGAATGCAGTGTTTGCCATGAAAATTAAACATGTGAGTTTGAGTTATGCACAAACAGGCTCCCCTGATCATCAGAATGACTCATGGTACTAGGCGGAGCATTTGGTCTGAAAGACCACCTCCCACATAATAAGGACCTCCGGACAGATTTCCCTGCCTTTGGTAGCTTACCATTTGATATACCATAGAGGTCATGAATAACAGGGTAAACTCAACAGTCCTATAAGCAATTCAGATTTTCATGAATTATGCAACATACAGTTTTCAACTAGCATTCACATTAAGTTCAGATTTTCAGAATTTTCAGAGTGCATGTTCAGAAAATAATGCAACTTGCAGATGATGAATGAATATGCAAGAACAGATTCAATATGCATGCACTAGATGAAACTAAGAGCAGGATAAGCAAGAATACATCGAACCAGATATGCAATAGGTTTCAAAATGGGACATGCAGAGAGATTACCTGAACAGTGTGAGAATGGGGTTTTCATTCTTGAGTGCCTTGGATCATTACCCCTTTTATTCCAGTCCCAAGGCACACCTGCAAAACAAGGTTTATTTTGCACAAACAGGTACCCAAGAAGTCTTGGGTCCTGACATGACATTATTATTTTTAGCAGGTTTTCTCAGCACATTTCCAGGAGTAGTTTTCAGATCTGATTCATGCACATTCTTATTAGCATGAATTCTATGTGCATACACATGAGATTTTCTGTTAACAGGGTAAAATTTCTGTTTACCAAAACTGGTTTGGTTTTAATATCCTGCCAGCCAACAGGTTGCAACCCTGTGACCTGGCTTCCCACAATGATGACATGAAGGTTTTGCAAATTGTCTTACAGGGAATTTAGCATGTTTGAGATTCACATTTCTACCCTGAATATGCCAACAGTCCTTGACTGTATGGCCATGCTTTCTACAGTGAGAGCAAATGAGAGAATTTCTTCTAAAGGAACCTGACCAGCATTCAGAGGCCCTGTGACCCATTGTGTTGCAGTTGAAACAAATGATATGCTGGCTCATTGAACCAGATTTGTTTTTATTAAAAACATGTTGGTTTGTAGGGAATTTAGCATGATATGAATAGAGGGTTTTCTTACCACTAGCAAACCAGCAATGAGCAATAGAGTGTCCTAATTTGCCACAATTAGAGCATGTGACATTTCTTTTCTGAGGTGATGGATTTTTATCATAAGATCTCCTAGCATTCTTATCATCCTTCTCCATCAACTTACACTCATGCATCAGATGTCCAACTTTATGACAGTGGTGACAGATATTCTTCCTTTTAGATGCATGTGAGTGTGTGTGAGGACTGTGATCAGCAAATGCTGATGGACCCTTTTTATTTATTTTCTGATTTTCAGTCCTTTTCTGATTTTTATCTTGTTTTCCTATTTTCTTAGCCTTCTACTGAATTGGAGATGAAGTGGAAGGCTTTTCCTGTTCAGAAGATTTAATGAAAACAGTTTTTAGCTTGGATTCATCAACCTTTTTCAACTTTTCAGTTTGGTTCTGATTCTTCTGAACATTTGGTTGTTTATTTTCTGAGGTTGTGGCTATATCAGAAACTTTGACAAAGGATGTCGTCAGCTTGTTTTCAAAAACCTTTTTATTGACATTGTTGTAGCCCAACCCTTCCTTTTGAGTATTGACCTTAATTCCTAACAACATGTTCAGATTTTCTTGACCACTCACAAACTTTGACAAGGAGTTTTTCAGATCCTGAATTTCATTATCAAGAGATGCAATGTGTATTTCATAACTAGCGATCTCTTGTTCACTACAATTGACAGTTTCATTCAAAACCTTATTAGCTATTTTGTATTCTTCAATTTCCTTTCTCAGCTCATCTACTTCATCAGTTTCGTTAGTACAGATGACTTTTCCTTTCTCCAATGTGAGAAGTCTTTCAGACATGGCACTGTTTAACAATTTTAATTTTTCAACTTCTTCTTTAAGCTTATCATTTTGAATTAACTCATTTATTAGAAGCTGATCTTCTGAGTCAACCATGTTTTCTCTCCTAGCTTCAAACTCCCTCAATTCCTTTTGTTGTTTTTCAAAATCTTTCTGTAGTTCTATGTTTACAGATTTTATGGCATTAAATTTTTCAATCAGCAAATCATTCTCTCGTTTAAGTTTCTCTAATGGTTCTTCATTTTCTTTAGAGAACTTTCTGAGAGAGTCATTCTCATTTTTCAGCTTGCTTAAGTCAGATTTAACGCGTTCAAATTCTTTCAACATTAGATTATCAGACATACTAGCATTTTTCAGTTCAGCACAATTTCTACAAGGAAAGCTTGAACTATCTAACCCAGTACCCTTCTTCAATTTTTTATACTGTTTTCTTAACAGTTCATGAGATTCAAATAATTTAGCATAAGCATTCTCTCAATCTTCTAGAGAGAAGTTCTCGAAGAGATTTACCTCATCATCATCTTCTTCAGTTTGATTGCTGCCTTGATCGCTTCTGTTGGCCATCATGCAGCCTGTTTGATTTCCTTTCCCGTTTCTCTTCATCATTTCCAACATATCCCTTGCAGATCTGCAATCAAGGAAACATGAGTGAAAAGCTTTGTCAGTGGCTGCTTTCATCAGATTTATAGCTGTCTGATTCTCCTCATACATTGATTCGTGACTGTCAGTCCATTTGGACCTTTTCTTTGGTAGTTCATGAGGACCATGTGAAATCACTTTCCACAGGTCTGGGTCAACGGATTTAACATAAGCACGTAAAGCACTGTGCCACTGGTTGAAATCAAAACCACTGAAGACAGGTGGACAAGCCATTGAAGCAAATAGCAGATATATTCAATGCAACAGGAATATTGATGCACTAAAGGCAAATAAGCACCTAAGACCGCAAGAACGAATCTGCAGGTCGCTGGACCTTATATGCAGACACCCGCTCTGATACCAACTGTTAGGGTGCTTGGCCCGGATACAGAGGGGGGGTGAATGAATCCTTCTACGAATAATGGCCAAATTAAAATTAGGATGCTAGATAAAGACACAGAATAGAACTAATTCGATTCAACTCAAATACAAACACATGGAGCGCGCCTATTCAAGCATCTAGCGGAAACAAATCAGACAATCAAGCCACTGCTCAAAAGATTTTTTAGGTGGTTCGGTCCTTCAGACCTACATCCACCCCTCACTCCCAACCGGAGTGAGGCTTCACTAGCAAACGCTAGAACCAAGCAGACTCAGTCTGCAAACAGTTGCTGCCACACAGCTTGACCAGGGGAACAGCCTCCCCTCTTCCTCCCAACCGGAGGGACACCCAAGTGACTCCCAGCCACTTGGAAACTAGAGGTCGAAGACCTCTCTTCCTCCAGACCAGGAGGGACCACTGGACTTGCAACCACAAGCCCAGAACCGGAGGACTAGCCTCCCTTCCTCTAACCAGAGCGCAACCCACAAGTGACAACCTGTCACTTGCAACCCGGAGATCAGATCTCCCTTCTCCTGAACCAACAAGAGGAACCCGATCCCCAACAGGGCTATCGGAAGAACAAGATAACCAGATGAAAATGGAAGAAAACAAAAACACGAAATGAAAATAACTTCAGCAAACAGAACGCTGAAAAACGAAATGCACAATGTGGCTCCCAACGGAGCTGACTGGCCTGGATCTGATCCACGGTCCAGTGAAGACAGATCTTCAAGCAGCTTCTTCCTTCTTCTCAACGAGCTCTCTCTCTCTCACATTTTTTCTTCTTCTGTTCTTCTGCTCTTTTTCCTCTTTTTAATCTCTGCTCCTCTATTCTTTTTGGCTTCAATGCTCACTCTTGCTCGACCAGCCTTTGTTCTTTTTATATCAGCAGCCAGCAGGAGGATGGGGTACAGAGTGCGTGTGCTTCACACGCTTGATCCAGAACCTTCCTGCCACGTGCCCCTTTCGTATTTGTTCCTTCAGTATCGGATCATGTGCACCCAGACACCGATGAATGTTCTTCCTCGGACCTGCAAAGAGATAAGAATCATTAACCTTGAGTGCCACAAGAACTAGAACTGTATGAGGTAAGTGAACACGACAAGAGGTGCACTAAACAGAGAACGACATGAGATACAGTGGTGACACAATGAACACTACTAAGAGAACGACACGAGGTAGAAAGAAAACAACACGAAGTAGAAGGAGAACAGCACAAAGTAGAAAAAGGACGACACGAAGTAGACAAGATTACTACAGTACGAGATAGGGAGAGCATGACACAAGGTCAGATGAAAAAACAGCACGAAGTAAAACGAGAACGACACGAAGTGTCACTGTAACAACAAACACTACGAAGTTACGAATACAAAAGCAACATGAAATCACGAATACAAAGACAACACGAAGACACGAAGACAAAAACAACACAGAGACACGAAAACAAAAACAACATGAAGGCACGAAGACAAAAAACAGAAACCGGCACGAGTTGAAAACAACACGAAGACGAAACAGTAACCGACACGAGTTGAAAACAACACGAAGACGAAACACAAGAATTGACACGAGTTGAAAACAACACGAAGACGAAACAGTAACCGACACGAGTTGAAAACAACACGAAGACGAAACACAAGAATTGACACGAGGTGAAGTCACAAAGCGACAAAGTCACGAGGTCTAGCAACCATGACACGAAGTCATGAGTTAGACATGTCTTCAACAACACGAGAAGAAATAGTGGAAGCAGAGGAACAACACGAGGAACTAGAGGACGACACGGCGTAATGAAAACACAAACAGTACTAAAACGAAAACGACACGAAGACAATCAGTACAACACGAGGTGTTATACACAAACAAGACGAAGTGCCAACCAACACGAATACAGTCCCTGAAAAATACCTGAAGTGAAATGAAGGTTTATTCTTCATAGAAAAAATATTCTTTGTTCACTTTCACAGAAAAATATTTTTGTTAATTTTTCACAGAGATATTTTTGAACACCACTAAGACTTATAGTGTTGTCATCATCAAAACATGTAAAGATTCAACAAGACTCAACAGAAGACCCCGGCTGGCCGCCCGTGGCCTTCTCCAACGTCTAGCTCGCGGTCCGCACAAGTTGCATGACTGTGTCTGGCTTCCATAGCCAGCCCGTCTCCGCCACCCCGATTGCCCCTGATCGCCCCCACACCGTCTCGCCCATCTAGACATGGCAGCGCGCCGGTTCACACCTATCTGCAGAGCATCGCCAGACCGCACAGTCACATCGGCGCCCCCACCCCCCACCAGCTCTCCTTCTCTTCCCGCCCCACTTCTGTTCGTCCTTCACTGCCGCGAGTGCCACCCCACCAGCGCCCAGTAATGGACCGCCAACCGCCAACCGCCAACAGCCCCTGCAGCACCGCGTCACCACTAGCAGACGCCTTCGCCGCCGCCTCTTCTTTGTCTCCCTGCTTGCAATCTCTCTGTCTCTCTCTCTCATTCTTCCTCTCTCTAGTTCTCATCTTCTAACGGAGTCCAAAAAACCAAAAAAACAAGTTTTCTTAAAGAAAAAAAGAGCAAAAAATATTTTCTGAAAAAGAGAAAAAAAGAAAGAATATAATAGAAAAACAAAAATAGAGAAAGAAATCACATATACGTTCGGTCGTCGTTCCATGCCAAGATCCGTTCCACGTCATTAACCCTACTACCTCTTGTTTAGTTGCCAATTTGTACTCAAATTCCCACCTAGGTCTAAATCCTTAACCAACAGAAGGTTCAGTTTTTTTCAAAATACTTCTGTACATGCTTCCTCATCAAAATGATATCGTATCAGAATGTCCTATTGTATCAGAATCTCAAAATAGAATTCATGCTTTTCCTGATTCTCATCGTTGCTAAACTACTTACTGTTGACACTAGACAGCTGGCTGTCTGCCATCCTGGTTTCACTCTGCATAACTCAAGGATTATTTTTGACCAGAAAGTGCCACACAAACATGTCCCTCCAATGTTTAACACCAATGCCTCTCTCTAAAAGGAACACCCAATAAATCCTGCTGCTAAATCTATTTCAAACAAAAAAATACCCATCTCTGATCCAAGTCCCAACATACCTCACTACTCCCTCACCCATGCCCACAAGCCGAACTGAGAAGATGCACCCGTCAAAAAAGCTTATCAGATGGAATATCCAGATCTTGGAATCAGGATTTGTTCATGTTGCCGTCATTCCCACACCCAAAAAGTACTCCACTCCCCAATGCCACTCCTACTCCAAAAGAAAAATTAAATGGTAAATTAGAAGAATCCTTGCACCTATTTCATTCCCATTACCACTCCCATGCCTGCTCTATGCTTTTGGATCCAGCATGTTCGAAAAAGGAGGTTAACCTCAATTTGAAGTCAGACATAAATTTGGGGATAAGCCACGTCATTTGGTATCGAGATTAGTCAGGATTTGATCGAGTTTAGGTTATCCCCACTTTTGAGGTTCAATATGGATATAAAACATTCCACGTATTAGGTGGAATAAGTTATCCCCATTCTCTTAGCCAATGCAATTCCACTTAAATTATCCAGCTACCAAAGAAAACAGGACTAAGATCAGGCGCTTTGACTGACTTATGCTTATCCCCACTTAAATTATCATGTTACCAAACGTGACCCCAGTGTCTAGATCACTAAATATATACAAATATTCTCTTCGACCTCAGAATAACTTCAAATTGGCATACCTAGGACTCACTGCCCACGATTCCAAACCTAGGTTGGTTCAAACACACCAAATCCACTTCTTCAGGGAAGACTTATGGTGAAAACAGGCAATGACTAAAGAACATTGGATGGCATGAGAGGGGGAAAAAATCCCTAACTTAACAAAAGACCTGCATACCTCTCAACATCACATTTTGATCTTCCACAGTTGGTCTTCTCTCCTGCTTGGCCAGGTAAAATTCGTCCCTAAGTAGACTATCATATTGATTTTGAGATATAATGGTACTCCTTGCTATTCATACCATCAGTATGATTGGTAAGACCCATCACCAGACAATCAGTAGGATGGAAAACCTATATCAGAAACCATTTTCAAGGGCTTCATGTTGAGGACATAGGAATGAAGATTTTCTGAAGAAGCAGTGATTATGAGTCCAAGCCATATCAGAGCAGCGTTCTGCCACCTCTGGAATTTGTTCGGCACCAAAATCATACAAATAAATATGTCATCAAACTTCGCAAGTAATCTTTTCCCATACGTATCAGACAGAAGAGGATCTGCTTTTGCAAAAACCAACTCTTTATTCCCCCACCAATCTTTCAATTCATGTGACGTATGCGGACCAGTTACCAAGAAGCACAACCGATCCCAAGTACTCTTCCAAGACAGTGGGTCGGGACAGCGCCATCCACGAACTTGATATAGCCCTAAACTACAGCAAAGAGAGAAACCACAGGATAAATTGAGGGAACTCTCGGTTTGCAGCAGGAAGAGACGAGACCCACATGACAAGATGGTTTGGCGTCAAAGCAGGGCTGCGATATACTCTTTCACCGACATCGAAGCATGGGCATAGAACCTCCGCGAAATTGAGCGCAAGGAACGAACGGAAAGATAGACGGATGAAGAGGAGGGAGACGTGGGAATACTCACACGTCGGCCACGGCGAAGGATAGGCCGTTGAGAGGGTGGGGTGCCTTGGGCGGCGCCGGCGGAGGGGGAGGGAGGAGTTCGAACCGCTCGACGAAGGCGCCGAAGTCCGGCTTGATGGCCTTCTTCAGCCGCCGGGCCATGAGCAGGATTCCGGCCACACTCAGCCCCAGCAGCACCCACAGGTTGGTCGCAGTGGACGCCATGGCCGCGTCTCCTCCACGCTATCCTCGGGCGGGGGAGAAGGGAAGTCGGTCTGCTGTGGGGGGCCCGAGGGACGGGAAAGAAAAGCGTGAACTGACGGAAGAAGACCAGAAGAGGATGATGACACAAACCAACAACCGCAATAAGAAGGTTGCCCTGAAGGAGGACACCCGAGCCGAGTTATTAGGAGTATTGGGGGGGGGGAGACGAAATGGCCCCCAAATACTGGGTCCAAAATGTGGTGGGAACGGGATGGATGGGCCTTGATTCGGTTCAAGAGAACCACCTTCCAAACTAGCGCTCCATTGGGCCAGCAGGTTGTGAGATGGCGTGAGGCGGCAGGACGCATCGTGAGGTGGCGAGCCCTTGGCGGGACATGGAATGGCTGGCTACAGGAGTCCTCCCGGGCGACACGACGGGAGATAATGCTGTAGGGCGGGGGGGCGGGGGGCTCACATATTTGAGAAGACAATGGAGCGTCCTCTCACATTTGACTGAGATAACAATGGAGCGCAGCTTTTTCTTCCATGAGCTGGAGAGGGTGTCCATGTAGCTCCTCCTCTTACAGTGACGGAACCGCAAGGGCTGAGGACAAGAGCTAGGACTTCCATGCCAGGACCATCGGCCATCGAACTGTGAGTGCGACTGTCTTTCACGAGCTGGAGAGGATCGATGGGCATGCAGTTGCGCTTAATGTGGTGGTGGAACTACAGGGGCCGAGGAGAAGAGTTGGGACTGTTTTAGTCATCGCCACCGTTCATACAACCACAACGGTCCATTGTGGGGTTGGTTAATTTTCATTTTTTTTAGTTTGTGTCACGATGAAGCTATAGATGGAGCATGTCTTTTTTATTCTTTTATGTTATTGTTTGTTTCCGCACGTGCTATTTTGACGGAGCATTTCCTCGTCATGGAAATGCTCTCATTCTTTTTTATTCTTTTATGTTATTGTTTGTTTCCGCACATGCTATTTTGACGGAGCATTTCCTCGTCATGGAAATGCTCTCATTTAATGTCTGTTTTGCTACTTGTGTATCTATTGGAGAGGGGAAAAATCAGCGGTCCATAGATATATGGTCCGGAGCGGTCCAAATAGGTCCATTCTCGACCCAAACAGGCCAGACTCCCAAAGTGATAGTCCCCCTTTATGCCCTTTTATTTGAAGCCCAAAATTTGCTCGGCCCAATATTTCCTAGGCGGCCTTTGGACCCGGAAGACCGAGTAATGGTCGCTCGGGAGAACCCCAATCAGGGACCGAGTATAAACCGTCCAACAACGCCTCTGTCACCCGGGAAGAGTCCTGAGCGAGCGCCCCAAGCTCGACCCAGCAGCCGAACGCCTATTCAGGCGAAGGTTACGCCATTACTCGGAGCAAGGAACTTGAAGGGATAAGAGAGGGGAAGAGTCTTCAGGCCATAAAGAGCCCACGGTAAGGACGTAACTTCCCTTAGTCCCCCAATCTTCCAAAGACTCCTATACGGGGCGAGCGCCTATATAAACCAGGAAAACTCTCCAGAAAGGTAAGGTGATCTTGAGTACTCAACACCACATTCACTGGTGGAGAGTGATCTCGTGCCCCTCACTCTTTCTCCTACTCTCCTTCCACCTACGCTCTATCAGCTCGCTAACTTAAGCATCGGAGGATTTTTCCCAGGGTCTCAACCATGGGCTCCTATGATCCGTTTCCTGCTTTATAGATCCTCAATCGTGGTGACGATGACACAGGCTCATCCATGATCGTGCGGCTCAGGATCTAGCGCGAGATCACCCCTCTTCATCTGGCGTCGTCTGTGGGAAACGTACAAAGAGCTAACATGGTGCGAAAAAGTTTCAGTAGGAGAAACGTCGGCGACAAGGAAAAGGCACCGGCGACCGTGGAGGAGGAACATGCACCCTCCCATTCTTCCATGGGCCCCCTCTCCAACAACCAAGCCAATGCCTTGCCCCCCGCTGGCCGCAGGGGGACAACCCACCCCCGGAAACCCCGACGCCCTCCAAACCCTCAACGCCAAACTGGATATCCTCGTCGATTTGATGAAGATCCAGGCGGCCAGGGAGGAGAGGTCGTGACTTCCTCGGGTGAGTCCCCCCAGCGCGAAAGCCTCTCAACAAACGGCTGGAGGCCGCTTCACCCTCCAAGGCGGGCGGCTCATTCGCAACGGGCCAAGTGGGCCCTCGCAAGCCCCGCCTCCGGAGCAAGAAGCCTCCTCCAACCCGAGAGGGAAAAAGTCTGGGTTACTTCGGCAACCCTCGGAAGCTGACGACCCCGCCAAGGAGCGGCGGGGCAACTACCAGAGACATACTCGCAGTCCCTCGGCCCCACGACCGGTAGAGTTGTCCCTCTGCCTGCGGGACTTCGAGCGGCATTTTGCCGAGCAGGAGCGCGCCCTTCGCGCCCTACAAAAGAACTCCACTCCGGAGGACGAGGAGCAATCCCCGTTCTCCAACAAATCTTGAAGGGTGAAGTCTCCTCAAGAGTCTCACTACCGGCCTTCAAATCTTACGACGGTCAGGGTGACCCGGTCGATCATTATGATAGCTGCGATGCCCTAATGACTCTACACGGAGCATCTGACGTTGTCAAGTGCCGAGCATTCGTGACCACTTTGATACAGGGTGCTCAAGCCTGGTTCCGAGCGCTCGCCCCCGGCAGCATCCACAACTTCAGACAGTTCGGGCGACTGTTCGAGGAAAGCTTCACCGGCAGCGGCCCTCCAAGGTCAATCACGGGGTTGTTGGTGCTTAAACATGCACAGGGGAAAAAGTTGCGGGCTTATATCAACCGATTTAAATCGGAAGCCCTGCGCATCCTCCGCCTGGACATCGCCTCGGCCATCACCGCACTAACCGGAGGCACCCGAGACGAGAACCTCCGGTGAGAATTTGTACTCCATCCTCTCTCCGCTCTCCTCTCTCATCGATTTGATGACCCTGGCTCTGCGCCACGCAGAATGCGAAGAAGTCCTCAACGCTTGTCGAGACCCAGCAAGCTCGGGACGAGAAGGAGACAAGAAGCGGCCGTCTGAGCAGACCTCGAGCCAGGGGAAGAGGGGGAACATGGACGAGGACCGCAAGGAGCCTCCCTGAAAGTTCGAGCGGTACACTCCTTTGTCCACTCTGGTCTACGAGATCTATCAAGAAATCAAGGACTCGGGTCTTCTTCACCGGCCCGAGCCCATGAAGGCTGACCCCCGACGCCGTAGTCACCAAAAGCACTGCCAGTTTCACAATGACCATGGCCACCACACTGGGGATTGTCAGCATCTCAATGATGAGATCGAGAGTCTCATCCGCCAAGGGCGCCTTTCCCAGTACGTGGCCGAGCGACACGAGGATCGTGGGATCCCCCCAGAAGAGATCGACAACCGCCCTCGTGGAGTCCACATCAACGTCATTTCAGGGGGATCCGCCTATGGAGGGGACAGCAGCCAAGGGAGAAAGCGTCACGCCAAGCGAGCCAGCCGGGCTTTCGAGCCCCCTAGAATCTCGCCGGCAAGCAACCAGCAGACCTTGGTATTCTCCGACCAAGACCTGGAAGGGGTAGCCACCCTGCATGATGACGCCCTTGTAATCTCGGATACTATAAACCATTGTAACGTAGATAGGATACTAGTTGACAATGGCAGCGCCCCTGATGTTTTAGCGTACGAATGTTTCTTAAAGATGGGTGAAAACCCATCTAAACTACGCCCGATTCAAACCCCCCTCTGCGGGTTCAATGGTCAGGCAACTTATCCCAAGGGAGCCCTGAGCCTGCCTGTTACTCTCCGTACCCCTCCTAAAACCGTCACATTTATGGCAAACTTCATGGTGATTAAGGGAATGACGGCACATAATGCCATCTTTGTCTGAGGTATCCTCGGTCAAACAAAGGCAGTGCCCTCCACCTACCACCAAAAACTAAAGTTTCCCACCAAATACGGTATTGGAAAAGTCCGAGGTAACCAGGCAACAGCTAGAATGTAACGACCCAAGATCCGGATCTTAGGTCGTCACAGTTAGTATCAGAGCGGTGGTTGTGGACGTACATAGGAATTCGAGATATTGCAGTGATCAGAGTCCATAAGGTCCAATACAGTCGGCAGTTGGCTTAGGGTTTTATGTTTATTTTCCGCTTGATTTTTCGCTTGAGAGCTTGAGTGCACTGTGTGGCGCTGTGAAGGCGGTTGTTGTTCGCGGCTTTCGTGCCGGCGTGGGATCTAAGGATCGAGGTTGAGAGCTTCTCCCTCATTGGTGATGATCCCAGTTGTCAGCATTGGGCAAAGGTTGTTGGCAGGCGTGAGTTTGTGGTGCTGCGTTCGAGGCGTTTGCCACGATGTCAAGTGGCTGGCGAGGATTGGTCGTGGTTAAGTGGCCGTGAGTGTGCTCCGAGGGAGCTGTTGTCGAGTTTGGCCACTCCATCTTGAGGTCTATCCAGCCCCTGATGTGTTAAGGTTATGGTTTTAGGTGGCAGAGCATAGTGTTCTGATCGAGAGGTGCGCTCGGATGAGCGGAGAATCTTCTCGGTGAGCTGCTGTTTTGTCGAGCATGATGTTCTTGTCGTGATCTGTGGCGTCAGAAATGGCGTGTCGGTCCCGATTGGTTTACGAATTTTGAGGCAGGATTGGGCTATGGTGTCCCAGTAAGTCTTGCTCATGCGCTCTTGTGTGCCAATGGGTTGTGTTCGTCTTGGATTTGGTTTGAGTTGTGAAGGTTCCGCGGTGGTTTCGGGACTCGAGGGTGAGTATTGACAGTTGTCGATTATGGCTCGTGTGCGGCTCTTGGCGTGGCATGTTGCAGTTCGAGGAATTGCAGTGGTGGTGCATCGAGAGATGTTGTAATTGTGGTCCGACGTGACACTCGCCAAGTGTGTCGGAGGCGCTGACCTGATGGAAGCGATGAATTTCTTGGTGCTGGAAGGTGCTGTTCCCAACATGTGCGAGGTTTGAGGTCAGGTCGAGCGTGGATATCCTTTTGTTGGTCAGAGGTATGCTGAGTTTTTCCTTGGTTGGCTAAGGTTCATCGTCTTGCATCGTGTGTTCGGATTGGTTGGCCTCTGGGTGCCATGAAGTCCGTGCTAGACGTGTCCTACGTTTTTGGCAAGGTGGTTGCCCATGAGGGTTGTGCCCATTTTCCTGGTGTGTAAGGGTGCTGGCGCTATTCCGGAAGGATGAGTGCTGGTTGGGCGGTGTTCGAATTCTTGACTGGTGCTAGAACTTTCCGATGCGTGGCAGTTCGGAGTCTGTAGAGTTGCAGAGGATTGCCAGTTTTGAGAGAGAATCTGTGCTTGGGGTTTGAGGTAATGGAGCTTTCCTCACCCTATTTCCTGAGGTTGACCAGTCGAGTTATGGATTGTCGGGATGGCGAGTTCCGAGTTGCCGTGTTTGGCTGTGCGTGTGGATCAGAGTGCGGAGCGGAAGCCTGGTGGGCCCATAACCCACAGGTCCTAGGATCGTAGCATTGGTTGCTACATGCGGATTCCTGAGTTTACGTTGAGCATGTGAGGATTGGTTCCTCTGTGCGAGACGTGTTGTTGCCGTGTCATTGCTCGAGGTATCGTGATTCTTGGCACTGGTAGGATAGAGTATTGGGGAATGTGCTGGCTAGTGTGCTGCATGAGTACCCTGTTCCTGTGATGGAAGCCGTGTCAGGCGTCGGTGTGAGCCCGGATGGGGTTGTTGAGGATGTCGCTTGACAGAGGTCGAGGACGTGTTGGTCAGAGTCGGTGGCTTGGTGCCCGACTTATGTTGCCAGTCGTGTCCTCGGATGAGATAATCTTTGGAGAAGTGATCTCTGGCAAACTATGGGTCCCAGTTGGCGGCTGTGAATGGTTGGTGAGCCTAACCGTGTGATCGACCACAGCAGCGTCTGTTGGTTATATGGTCATGTCAGATTGTGACGGTGATATATTTAATCGACCGGGGACCCAGAGTGCATTGGTCATGGTGTTGGCGACTAGGTTGCCATAATTTTGGATGGCACTTTCCTCCCCTAGAGATGTGTGTCATAAGTTGTTCAGATGGTGCCCCGTGGCTCTGTGGTAAGGGCGGAATCAGGATTGGCAGGCGTCCACTTGGATGTATTGAGATAGGATTCGATGAGATAGGATGGAAGAGTGACGCCTGTGCGTGGAGGTCCTTGATGGGACATTGGTGTTGCAATGGTTATCCCTGGTTTGGTGACCAGCATGGGATGGTTCCCCTGTAAGTCTGAGTCAAGTGAGGTGATGACCGAAGACACCAGGATCTTGTCATTTGGTTTCATCGTGCTCCCCCTGAGAGGGTTGAGTTGGCGCGGTGATTGAGATCGGATGCGATGTCCGAGAGGAGTGCAGCTCGAGATGTGGTAATTGTCTGTGTGAGTCAGCGGATGGCCTGTCGTGAGTTGGATCGTGCCTGTTGGGCCGGTGGAAGGTTCCCGTTGACGTGTATCTGGCGACCAGTGGATGGTTTTTCACAGATAGAAGATGTTGTTGATTGTGCATTGTGAACGGTGAGAGCCATGTATCGGTGAGGCCTTTGGTGGTCGTTTCCGTGATGTGCTTTCAGGATGGGATCTGGGCTTTGTCGAAGTTTGGCTTCTGACAGAGTTGGCCCAGTGATATGTCTAGCTTTCAGCTTGCCAGGTGTGAGGTGATCCTTGGCACTGAGCTGATGTTCTGGTTGCGGTCTGTCGAGATGGCTATGTGAGCTGATGGAGGCTCTGTATTGGTTGTTCCCTTGAGTAGGGTGTGCGACCAGTCAGCTGATTGTGAAGCTGACATGCGATTTGTCTGCTGACCATTGGATGGATCGGTAGCTATTTCTCGTGACGAGGACTGTGTCTCCTCGGTGAGCGAGATTGAGGCAACGGTGCCATGATTGGTCTTTGCTGTGATTGAGGTGATGCTGGACTGTGACCTTTGGTGTGTGCCTACTCTGATGACCGGTGTGCGGCATGCTGAGCGAGGCGTTCTTCGTGATTGTAGTCTGGCTGTGTCCCTCAGGATCCATGTCTTCGAAAGAATCAAGGTTTTCTGTGCTGGGGCTCTGACAGCATTGTCAGTTGGTTAAGGTGTTCTTCCCCTGTGTCTTGGTGCTAGTCCAGAATTTCGAGGATGAAATTTCTTTAAGGGGGGAGGGCTCTAATGCCCCGGATTTTTCGGATCATTTTTGTAGGTCTCGGAGTGTATTTTGTGCTTTACACGTGTTTTTCCCTGATGCGCCTTCAGAACTCTGTGCAGGGTGAACCGTGGCGCTCTCCGACTCCGGGATATTACCGACGCGTTGTGCTCCTCCCGAGGATCGTGGAGGTAATTTTTAGTATTTTTCTGAATTTTTAGAATTTTTGAGTTTTTCTATATATATATTAACCCTTTAACCTATCTCTCTCTCCCCATTCTCTCTTTCTCACTCGCTCTCATCTCTTTCTCTCCCCCTCTCCCCGGGCGGCCGACCGTGGCGGAGGAGGGCGAGGCGGCGATGGCGGGAGGCGAGGAACTAGGAATAGGTCGAGGATCGAGGGCCGGTGGCGCGTGGAAGTTCGGGTGTGAGTTTGTGAACCTGCGAGGGTTTCGTGGCGTTTTCTTCGCGGATCGACAACCTCGGGGCGCGAAATCTTAGGTGGAGGTAGGGAGATGGTGATGCGGGACGGATGACGACCGGGCTAAGACGTACGACGGACTTGATGTTCGGCCAGCACCAACACGCTAAAGGCAAGCCAGGCGGCTGACCACCATGGCGTTCTCCGGGTGGAGACGTCTCTCAACAGCAACACTAGGTAGCCCGACGATTGTCCCTTGCGAGGGAAACGTGGGGATCGCAGCGGTTAAGGAACCACTGTCGCCTAGGGGTATCTAGTTCGGGCTCGGTGCTCGACCGGTGCTAAGGAACGACCGCTCACAACTCACAATCACGGTGATTTAGAACTAGCTAACGGCCCTAATCTCACAAACGCAGCATGATAGAAAGTATACTAAATCAGCAACGTGAGAGAAGAACGAAGCGCGTACCTCCACGACTAGGTGTGGGGAGAATTCCCGGCCGAATCCAAACAACCCCAATACACACAACGGTTAAAATTACAATTGCAGAACTTAATGCCCACTCCACGCAGGGAGGTATAGGGCTACAATGGCTAAATTTGGGGTTTCTGGAACCCGGGTTGACGGGCCACACTCGCAGGAGGCGAGGGACGCGAGTCGGAGCCACTCGGGTACACCGATGGGAAGCCGACCCGGTTCTGTCCACGCTGGTCACCCTGCGCAGCAAGCTTGTGGAGGCCGGTACGCCAAGATCCGAAGGCAGATCGGAGCGCCGTTTGTTGGAGAACGTCGGCGACTGGACGTAGTTCGTCCACTCCGAAGGGCGTGAGCATATCCTTTCAGATCTGGGCGCAGCAGCAATTACACTCGGCTTCTGGTTTTGTGCACTCAGAACTGCACAGAAACATGATTAATTAAGGGAAAATTAGTTGCCGATGTCGGATCGAGGCGCCGTTTGTGGGAGATCGTTGGCGACGTCCAGAGAAAGACTTAGTTCAAAGAGCTCGCTCAGATCTCGACCGGAAGAGACGGGGCAGACTCTGGAAGTCGACTCTGGTTCTAAGCCGGGCCTGCTCAGATCAGCTCGTGTGATCCCAGGAGAATCATCACCACGATCAACACAGGTCTCGGATCGAGGCGAGATCAGCGAAAACACGAAGAGGACTCAAAATCCTACAATCACTCCGAAAATCAGCTCCTGATGGCTTGAGAGGAGATCTGGGGAAATTCGTAATCAGGAAACTTCAGATCTGGACAGTAGGTTGGGGCAGATCTGCGCGTCGTCACGAGAAAAACTGCTATCGGCGATCCAGAACTCCGATCGACGTGAAACTACCTCTGAAATCTTTTTGACTCGTAGAGGTATCACTGGGAATTTTGGTGGAAGCAGATGATAAGATGATGGGGGAGATATGGGGGCAAGTCACACACCTAAAGTCTGTCCCGTCACAGGACTGAGCAGGGTATCACACCCAAGGGAGGGGAAAGAGAATCACACTCTTAATGCAAATTTCACTCAACAAAACTTCATTAGCCTTTAACCACTCATCATACAAGTCTTTATATAGTGGTTTGGCAAGGGGAGGGGCTGGGGAGATTCGATGGAACCAAGGGGAGGGGAGGAAGGGTGCGCCCCTTTGACTAGAATAGGAGGGAGGGGGAGACAAGGGGACATAGACTTACCTACCTTTGAAATTAAAGAAAAGGGGGGGTAGGTGGCAGCCATTCCTTTTGGACCAGCAGCCATTTCCATGTTCCCATGTGGTAAATGGGGAAGGGAAGAAAAGAAAATAAAAAAAGATAGCCTAATACAAACAAAAAAGGGGGCACCCCCTTCTTGGGCCAACATTGGGCCAAGTTTGGTCCATGGCCAACCCAAGCCCAATCAACCATGGATGGCTTAAGACCTTTCCATCCTAGATGGCCCATGAAGGAAGGAAGCCCAATTGGGCCTTACATAGCTTATGGATCCATCATAATGGTCCAAGGCCACTCCTTCTTAATGAATTCTAAAGGGGCTTTAACCAAAATGGCCCTTTAAGAGCTTTACAAGCAGCCCAATACGAAAACACAAGTATAATGACCATTACAAGCCCAATTTTAATGCAAAAAGTATCAAATCTTAAGCCGAATTGCCTCCATTTCAAAGGAAAGCCGAAGTAGTCCGATTGGTGCTCCGCGTATGGTACCGTCGGTTCGCCGACTCGTGCTATTCGCTCGCGCTGGTGTCCGCACCAATTCTCCCCAGGTGGGAGGAACTCGACCCCGTCGAGTAAGGGTCCTGGGGCTTGAACTCTCCGCATGTGATCAAGGCGTTGCTCATCGTGGGGCATCCTCGCCAATGCAATAAGAAGTGTTGGTAGGCTCCATTCCTTGTGATGATCACCTGCTCATCCAGTATAAAATCTATATGCTTGCGTTGAGGCTGGAAGAGGTGGACTCTTGGGTGGTGTGTCACTCACAATAGAAGGATAAAGCCCAAAACTCACTAGAGATTACCGCGGGTTCCGATATGCTACCAGATCAGAAACATGGAACGTCAAACTAACACCATAGTCATCTGGTAGTTCAATAACGTACGCATTTGAACCCACTTGTTTCGTGACTCGGGAAGGGCGGGTATCGCGGGCCTATAGTTGCTTTACGGTCCCCAAGAGAAAACCGTTCAGGTATGACCCTGATCATGACGTACTCTCCCTTTTGAACTCACAGACATGTAGTATGTATCAGCTAACTCCTTATACGTGCATGGCTGGCCTTTGATTGGGACACACTTAATGCAAACCATATGCATGAAAGAAAATAAACTAGAGAGACAAACAGACACACACATGACCTTAGACAAACCTATGGTTATGCAGACCAAGCATATGCAATGGTGGGCCAGGACACCCGAATGTGTGCCATGCATACACTAGATGCAACCAAAGGTAGGTAGGATTATGGACTCCTAGACACCCAAAAAGACACCATGCATGCAATGACTTCCTATCAGATGTGGGGGTGGGTGGGCTAAAAGGTTCATCAACACTACATGTAGGTAAGGCATGCCATGCTTCCCAATAATCGGACCTATTGCTATGTGGAGTTTGATTGGCCCGAGTGAGAAGAGAGTGGTAGGGGACTTCCTTGACAAAGTAGAAGGGAAGTGGTGGATCACGAGGCCCACTAGAGAAGGGGTAAAATGGGTCAAAGAATGTGTGACCCCATGAGATGGACTCCCAGATGTCACGGTCCCAATTGTGAAATTCTTGAAGGTGTGGGTTGTCACCTTCATCCGTTATGGTAGATGGGACGGTGGTCTCATAGAGTAGATATGGGTCCTCCCTCGGGACGGCAATACCGTAAGAGGGGTCCAATGCAAGCTCATCAAGAACGGGGAAGAGCAACAGAACCTCGGTGGTGATAGGACCCAAGATGTATAACGAGGTAATAGACCCCAAAGATGGGAGCATAAAGCTATGGGTATAGGGTTGGTTAGACCCTAAGGCCAATGTATATGTCAGCTCCCTTTGACATTCTAAACTCCTTAATAAATCCTTTACACATTCTATGAAGCAAAAGGACTTGAAAGTGGTGTGATAGGAGTTAATGGGGACTATTGGGAGTATTGGCTCCCAGGGTGGAGAGTAAGGTGGACTAGGGACCAAGCCAGTCCTAAGCCAGCTAAGAGGTGGTTCGGCTACGAGTAGCTTTCCCGTTAAAAACACGGGTAGCTCTGGCTGAAGTGGCTCTGAATATGATGGCTCCGGATGAAGTTCGGAAGGAGAGGATGGCAACGGAGCACTCACGGGTGATGAAGGAGGGGTCTCCAAGATGGGGAGAGGGCTTAGGGACTCCTTAGATGGGGCTGGGTAAGGGCTACGGGCTATGGCCTCCCTAGGCTCGGGTATGGCTATAACCGATCTCGGAGGTGGGCAAAGGGAGACCAGCGATTCATTATAAGTACATCTCCTATCCACCCCATCCGAAATCATTTGCACAAGTTCGGCAACGGTGTGGGTTGGAGTAGGGAGATCATGGTGGACTCACCCATAGTCAATCGGCCTAGGCTTGGGTCTAGGCTCATCTATGTGTGGGGGTCTTTGCTCCCGACTTGGACCCACTTGGTTGGAAGTGAGTGGGTGGGGTCGGTTGGAAGTGACAGGTTGAGGAACGTAGACCTTCCTAAGCTCTCTCTTCATGTCCCACCATGACTCGATGGGTCATTGCCTCCTAACCTCTCTCAAACGTTCAATGTAGTCCCACCTTTCGGCGGCCTCATGAAGAAGCCGCTCTTTGGCGAAAGAGAATTGCATTGCCTCGGACATAGTATAACACTCAAAATATGCGTCCATGGCGGCTTCCCACTTGAGGTAGTCGCTCGGGACCTTGGTTCCATAGAAGTTCAAGGCTTCGGGCCTACGGATGTGGTGGGGTTGGATTCCCCATCCTTGGTGGTGTCGCCACCATTCATATGAACTAGGCGTTTGGGAACCCATGGGACTCGGGGAGCTAATGGATGGCCATGCCGACACTTGGACACGACACTAGACACGACCCAAAAAAATGATGTAAAGTTGAAATGAGACTCAACTAAATACCGAGACACGACTATGTTGGAATGCACTAACTAGGAACCTAGACTTAAACAAAGACTCGGTACGTGGCGGAGCTAATCGATCCGAAGATCACTCGCGCAAGTGTGCGGCCTTCCCAATAAGTATAGCCTAACGATCGGACGGGACCTTTTAATATACCGAATATTGGAATGCAAATGCAACATTGGACTTAAATGACTCTAGACTTAAACGACGCTCTGATACCAATTTGATGCGGGACGGATGACGACCGGGCTAAGACGTACGGCGGACTTGATGTGCGGCCAGCACCAACACGCTAAAGGCAAGCCGAGCGGCTGACCACCGTGACGTTCTCCGGGTGGAGACATCTCTCAACAGCAACACTAGGTAGCCCGATGATCGTCCCTTGCGAGGGAAACGTGGGGTTCGCAGTGGTTAAGGAACCACCGTCGCCTAGGGGTATCCAGTTCGGGCTCGATGCTCGACCGGTGCTAAGGAACGGGCGCTCACAACTCACAATCACGGTGACTTGGAACTAGCTAACGGCCCTAATCTCACAAACACAGCATGATAGAAAGTATACTAAATCGGCAACGTGAGAGAAGAACGAAGCGCGTACCTCCACGACTAGGCGTGGGGAAGAATTCCCGGCCGAATCCAAACAACCTCAATACACATAACGGTTAAAATTACAATTGCAGAACTTAATGCCCACTCCACGCAGGGAGGTATAGGGCTACAATGGCTAAATTTGGGGTTGCTGGAACCCAGGTTGATGGGACACACTCGCATGAGGCGAGGGACGCGAGTCGGAGTCGCTCGGGTTCGCCGATGGGAAGCCGATCCGGTTCTGTCCACGCTAGTCACCCTGCGCAGCAAGCTTGTGGAGGCCGGTACGCCAAGATCAGAAGGCGGATCTGAGCACCGTTTCTTGGAGAACGTCGGCGACTGGACGTAGTTCGTCCACTCCGAAGGGTGTGAGCAGATCCTTTCAGATCTGGGCGCAGCAGTAATTACAGTCGGCTTCTGGTTTTGTGCACCCAGAACTGCACAGAAACATGATTAATTAAGGGAAAATTAGTTACCGATGTCGGATCGAGGCGCCGTTTGTGGGAGATCATTGGCGACGTCCAGAGAAAGACTTAGTTCAAAGAGCTCGCTCAGATCTTGACCGGAAGAGGCGGGGCAGACTCTGGAAGTCGACTCTGGTTCTGAGCTGGGCCTGCTCAGATCAGCTCGTGCGATCCCAGAAGAATCATCGCCACGATCAGCACAGGTCTCGGATTGAGGCGAGATTGGTGGAAACGCGAAGAGGACTCAAAATCATACAATCACTCCGAAAATCAGCTCCTGATAGCTTGAGAGAAGATCTGGGGAAATTCGTAATCAGGAAACTTCAGATCTGGACAGCAGGCTGGGGCAGATCTGCGTGCCATCACGAGAAAAATTGCTACCGGCGATCCAGAACTCCGATCGATGCGAAACCACCTCTGAAATCTTCCTGACTCGTAGAGGTATCATTGGGAATTTTGGTGGAAGTAATGATAAGAGAATGGGGGAGATATGGGGGCGAGTCACACGCCCAAAGTCTGTCCTGTCATAGGACTGAGCAGGGTATCACACCCAAGGGAGGGGAAAGAGAATCACAATCTTAATGCAAATTTCACTCAACAAAACTTCATTAGCCTTTAACCACTCATCATGGTGACTCTGAGATACCAACGGGGTAAGTCCCCCCCTCCCCGGAATACTGAAACTAATGTTCTCGGAAACGGGGAAACCCAGCGATCATGAATCATGCGTAGGATAAGAAGGTTAGCAGATTAATGCTCATAGGATTAGTGGGTTAGCATTGCGCATTGCACCAATTGAGGTATAGAAACATCAGAATCATTAGCATATAATGGATGCGGGGATTGTAGAGATGACCTTGTTCGCTCTAGACTATGAGGAAGTGCAGAGGGATGTCGATGGGGTCGACCTCGGAATAGAAACCGGCAGAGATGCACACATGAGCGTGTCTCTAACCATGAAACCCACAATATTTATACACGGCAAGGCACGGCCCTTGCATTCGAAAGGAAGAGCCCGGGGGAGGGGGGAAATGATATTAATATAGCCCGCGTGGCTTCGGGCATGTTCGACTCCGCGAAGCAGAACTCAGCAATCGCACACACAGAGTAATCGGGCATGCAGGCTAAGCCCGGAGCATGAGAAGCATACAAGACATAACATCATTCACCTCATTGACGGGAGACAAAAGGATTAGGCATGTTCTAAACATTCGGTGCGCCGGCTTTGTCGCTCAGCGGCCACTTCATTGATTTCAAAGAAGAAATTACAAAAGGAGTACAGAAAGAAGACGAACAGATGGTGAGGGGGGAGGAGGATGGGCTCGTATCATCGCCCCTTCCCCCCTCACTTACACGACGGCCGAAAGGAGAAAATAGAGGAGGGGTCTTCGAGAAACGATCTGCTACACCCACGTAAATTTCAGTGGCAAAACCAGAGTAGCAGACTCTATTCTCCTTCCCCGGCTTCAGAGGGCTTCAGGCAGAGAGGAAGATGGCGGCGAGGGGAACACTCGGTGAGAACCCTGCTTCTCTCGCAAGGAAACCCTCTCCCCCTCGACGGTGATTAGCTCTCCGGCTCTCTCTCTCTCTCTCTCTTTTTTTATTTCTTCCTCTTCATTCTTCTCTTAATCGAGCAGCCACATATATATAGAAGCAAGCTTGAATTCTAATCCGGTGTGAGGAATGGCGTGCCGGGGAAGGGAGCTCCGCAGCCTTTAGCGCGTCGGAATAGGAGGGCTCCGGATAAGGGGGGGCGCGCCGGTTTAGGGCACGCCGTATTAGCATCTCTCACCCGTTGCGAGCTAGTCGGTGAGTTCGGGGATGATTCCAGGGATCACCGTGAACATTCATCTTGTCACCGTTCTTTGAAACTTCGACGGGATGCCTTGTCGAAGCTCTCAGGATGACATACGGCCCTTCTCAGAACCTTGAGTATCTTTTGTTTGAACACGCGGGTTTCCCGCTGACACGGCTTTCGGCACTATGATTCGTGCTACTGGCTCGGTCTGGCTTGTGCTCAAAGCTTCTTGGAGGGTGGGATAACACCTGGGATAGTTCCACCCAGGTCGGGCGATCATTCGTCCACCAACGGGCCCAACTTGGCGGGAAGCCGTACCTGTGCCGGGCGACCGGGATCTTCTGCCAACAGAGCCTCCGGTCCTCCGTTCTGAAGAGCCAAGGGCATTTTTTCATCTCAGGAAAGTCCTTCATGAGGTGGTGGGCCACCGGGTAGACCGTCGTCCTTGGTCAGACAACGGGTGTAGTGTATGCGGCACGACGAAGTCGATGCCGGTTCATTGGGCAGGCTTGGTCACACTGCCGGTTGGTTGTGAATTCATCTCGATTCTCCTGAGGTGAAGTCCCCGGTGTTCATACAGGGTGACCTGAAGCTCTGGCAGCTCGAGAGGGCTTCAATATGTTGATATCCATCGGCTTCTGTGCTTCAGTAGGCCGTGTCATTCGTCTTCGAGGCTTGATCGCCGCGAGTGATGTTTTGAGTGCCAACAAATGCCCCCCAACCGTGGGTGTTGCGAGCAAGGCACGAGTGTAGCAAGACCGATGGATGAGCTTCGCCGAATGATCTCCTCTTCGGTTGGCGGAAGCTTGGAACGGCCCACTCTAGAGGAGACTCAGCACTTTAGGGAGCTGATACTGAAAGCTCAGAAGCCAGCGTACTTCGAGACTCCCAAGCCAGCTCTAACTACGACGCCTCTGCCTCCTGGTGATTCGAGAAAGCGGACCCGATCCCAGCTGAGGGAGGCTGTTGGGAAGGCCAAAGCGACAGTGACCCGAGTGACACGGGCACGCCATAGGAAGGCCACAGAAAAGGAACCAGCAATCGTTCTTCGGCCGGTTGTATCCTTTGAAGAGTTCAAGGCTTCTCGCACGCGAGGGCCAAAAGCTGAAGGTAAGCTCTTCATTTCTTCAGAATGCATTGGCTCATTTTGGCTGCCTCGGCTAATCCGTGTTGACAGTTGCCGATACAGTTGCTGCAGTCATCGGGCTAGAGGCGACAGCCGGTGCCGTAGCTGGGGATCGGGAAGAGGAACTCCCCATAGCTCCTGTAGAGAGAGATCTGCCTTCTCCAACGCCCAGGCAGGAAATGGAAGGTAATTTATAGTTTAATCACGACACCGCCGCCAGTCTTCACGTCTTCAGTCGGCTTGACTATTTCTTGCCATAAATTTTAGTTGATATGCAATCGACATTACTTCCGGGAGCAAGGGGTGCAGAGGAAGCCATTGTTGGGGAGCAAGGCGAGCTTGCCCCTGAGATCCCATCAACTGCTGCTCCTAGTGTGGAGTCCATGGAAGAAGTCTCTACTGAGGGTGATGCTCCTCCTAGCGAGGTTCCTGCTCCGATGGTGAAGCGTCCAGACAGAGCAAATGAGTCTTCTTCCTCTGAGCAGGTCGATTATGGTGGCGGTTCTAGTGACGAGGAGTTCCTACCGGTCGACACATAGACTGAGGATGTCGGGGCGTCTTCGGCTTATGAAAGTGATCACCTGACTTTCAGCCCACCCCGATTGACATGGAGAGGTCTTAGGCCGTCAGGATCACTCGTAAGTGAAGGGGCTGGAGCCGCGGGGGCTGCCCTTGGAGATTTGAGCCTAGTGCCAATTGAGGTGAGGACTCTCCCACGATCTGCACTTGTTGCTCTTCCTTTCTTTTTCTTTTCAGCCTTCTGATATATATATATTTCCGGTGCAGACTGAGGTGCTGCTGCCAACCATAACGGTACAGATACCCTTCCCGGCTCTAGGTGCGGGTCACGCAACCTTCCCGCTGGTCTTGCGGCCTATCGCCCTGCGATATCCCAAGGACCACGCAGCGGCAGCGGGTCCAGCAGGACCTGGAGTACTTGTGAGGACTGGCGAGTCGGTGGCAGTCGGGGACTCTCGGCCATTGGAAGTCGCACGGCAATCAGCTTCAGAGAAGAGCGCCCCCCCTAAATAGAGGCGGGAGAGATCGTTGAAGAGGAAACCGGGACTACCGGGGCCCTGGCTCTCACTGCTGAAACTGGCCGTATGGGGGTCAGCTAGGTTGGAGGCGAGGAGCGGATGTCCTCGGCCACTGATGTTCCTATTGCAGCTTCGTCCCAAGAGGCTGGCAGGGAAGTTGCCGTCATCGAGACTCCTGCTACCATATCAGCTACTTCAATTGGTCCCAGTGCAAGTGCATTGTAGATCATGCCGTCATCGTCTTCTGGGACGAGCGACGACCTCTGGGCCACCGTGGATAGCAGAGTGGAGTTCGTACTTCCTGAGACGTCACCACTCGGTCTCCAGTCATCGAGCGACCTCGTGTGGCAGTTCTTAGGGACCCTTCAGCAGACCATAGCGGCCAGCAGAGATTTGACTTATGTTCAGCTGAGGGGCTTGATAGAGCACTTGTCCCGTTCGCTGTTGGCTTTCGGCTACCCCATGGACGACTAGACTCCACGGGTAATTCTGCTGCTGAAATATGTGAACAGAAGGGAATTCCTAGGCCGGGAGGTAGCTGACCAGCTAATGGCCATAACATTAGAGCGAGCTGAATGCCGAGCAGCTCTCGTCTCTCTGAAAGGGACTGCAACGCAGATGAGGGATGCTGCCAGTACCTCCTCACAGTGTCGAAGTTTCCTTACGGCCTGGATAGCAGAGCTGCAGGTCGAACTTTCAAGGGCAGAGGCTGAGCTTCAGGAAATAGAGCATCTGGAAGTCCAAAGGATAGAGGAAGCGGAAATGGCCGAGGGACAAGCCGCTTCCCTCGAAGAGAAACTATCCCAGCTGGAGGTCGCCGAGTCTCGACTGCAAGAACTGACCTGCCATCCTTCCTTGGGTATTCCAGAGCTGGAGGACATCTTCCGACGCCCGCTGCCATAGTCTCTTCTATTCCCCTTTTATTTGATGGACTTTATGTATCCTGGGGTATGCCCCGCGTAACAAGTATCTCTCTGTTTCATAGGAATGAAATATCCTTATTTGCTGCTAAATGACGACTCCATTCTTTCATTATTCTTTCCCCTCATTTTATATTCGCCAATTGACTTTAGTTCGAGTATCTGAGTCACCAGGGCAGGAGAGCGCTCACGCCTTCAGCAAAGGGGTGAGGTGTTCGCTCCACCACGCCGTGACCATTCTCGGAACCAAGCAATGGCTAATGTAGGCCAAAAGCTCGAAGGACCAAAAAGTGTAGAGGCCCCTTAGGGCTGGGAAATAAGGTCAGAAGGCTTGCCAGCCAGACTCGTTGATGGTGACAGAAACTGAGGCTAGGGTTCATTCATCGACAGAGGTTACATGGCGAAGCAAAAGAACTTTATTGCTTAACGAGGACGAAAGGTCCAGGTTAAGGGGGTGTTGACCAGTCCTGTCGATGATAACAAGGGTCGATATAAAGTTGACCGATCTCGTTGATGGTGACGAGGGTTGATAGGAAGTCGACCGATCTTGCCGATGGTGATAATGGTCGAAAGAGTAGTCAGTCTTGCCGATGGTGACAAGGACCGAAAATGTAGCGACCGATCTTGCCGATGGTGACAAGGGTCAAAAAAGTAGCCGATCTTGCCGATGGTGACAAGGACCGAGAAGGTAGCGACCGATCTCGTCGATGGTGACAAGGGTCGAAAGGGTAGCCGATCTTGTCGATGGTGACAAGGATCGAAAAGGTAGCGACCGATCTTGGCGATGGTGACAAGGGTCGGAAGGGTAGCCAGCCTTGCCGATAGCGACAAGGACCGAAAAGGTAGCGACCAATCTTACCGATGGTGACAAGGGTCAAAAGGGTAGCCGGTCTCGCCGATGGTGACAAGGACCGAAAAGGTAGCGACCGATCTTGCCGATGGTGACAAGGGTCGAAAGGGTAGCCGGTCTTGCCGATGGTGACAAGGATCGAAAAGGTAGCGACCGATCTTGCCGATGGTGACAAGGGTCGAAAGGGTAGCCGGTCTTACCGATGGTGACAATGACCTAAAAGGTAGCGACCGATCTTATCGATGGTGACAAGGGTCGAAAGGGTAGCCGGTCTTGCCGATGGTGACAAGGATCGAAAAGGTAGCGACCGATCTTGCAGATGGTGACAAGGGTCGAAAGGGTAGCCGATCTCACCGATGGTGACAAGGACCAAAAAGGTAGCGATCGATCTTGCCGATGGTGACAAGGGTCGAAAAGGTAGCCGGTCTTGCCGATGGTGACAAGGACCGAAAAGGTAGCGACCGATCTTACCGATGGTGACAAGGGTCGAAAGGGTAGCCGGTCTCGCCGATGGTGACAAGGACCGAAAAGGTAGCGACTGATCTTGCCGATGGTGACAAGGGTCAAAAGGGTAGCCGGTCTTGCCGATGGTGACAAGGACCAAAAAGGTAGCGACCGATCTTGCCGATGGTGACAAGGGTCGAAAGGGTAGCGACCGATCTTACCGATGGTAACAAGGGTCGAAAGGTTTAGGTGGAAGCGGAATGACAAATGAGGATAACCTCGTTACTACATCATCATTTCATTTCATCATTTTTTGTAATCATCATTTTTTTTATTTTTTTTATATCACATTACTAACTCAAGCACCCTTTCGGGTTTTCACCGAAGTCAGCCCCCTCTTGCTTTTACCCACGCGCCCTTTCAGATTTTCACGTGGCGGGATACCCGATTTTGCCTGCAACTCCCTTTCGGGTTTTCGCCATAGCCGGGTTATAGCCATTTTTGCCCTTGCCCTAGTTTTGGAACAAGGTCGGCGGGGTATCTCTATTTTTAACCCCATTTTTGTTTCTTTCTTTTTTTTTGTACTCCGCGGAGAATTCGGAACAAGGGAGAGCTTGCGTGCTAGAGTGCTGACCAGCCTTGTCGATGATGACAAGGGTTGGGCCCTGGTTTGGTTCATCGACATTGGTTGAATGCCAAAGCAAAGACTATATAGTTCTTAACAAGGACGAAAGGTCCAAGTTGAGGGATAGGGGTCGACCGATCTCACCGATGATGACAAGGGTCGAAGATGGGTTTGTTCATCGACATGGGTTACATGTCAAAGTAAAGGTATGTTCATTAACAAGGACGAAAGGTCCGAGTTAAAGGTAGAGATCGACCGATCTCGCTGATGACGACGAGGGTCGAACACGGGTTTGTTCATCGACATGGGTTACACATCGAAGCAAGGGTATGTTTATTAACATGGATGAAAGGTCTGAGTTAAATGTAGAGATCGACCAATCTCGTCGATGATGATGAGGGTCGAACATGGGTTTGTTCATCGACATGGGTCACACGTCGAAGCAAAGGTATGTTCATAAATAGGGACGAAAGGTTCGTGTTAAAGGATAGAGATCGACCGATCTCGTCGATGATGACGAGGGTCGAACATGGGTTTGTTCATCGACATGGGTCACACGTCGAAGCAAGGGTATGCTTATTAACGGGGACGAAATGTCCGAGTTAAAGGTAGAGATCGACCGATCTCATCGATGATGACGAGGGTCGAACATGGGTTTGTCAGGGGATTTCCAGTGAGACTTTTGATGGTTGTCCCTTGGGAGCTCCAATAGGAGGAGAACAAAGAGGAAATTTTTTAGATGACCACTTTACTGACTTAAGCGCCCTTTCGGGTTTTCGCCAAAGCCAGCCCCCTCTTGCTTTTGCCCACGGGCCCTTTCAGGTTTTCACTTGGCGGGGTACCCGACTTTGCCTGCAGCGCCCTTTCGGGTTTTCGCCACACCCGGGTTATAGCCATTTTTGCCCTTGTCCTAGTTTAGGAACAAGGCTGGCGGGGTATCTCTATTTTTAACGCCATTTTCATTTCTTTCTCTTTTTTTTTTGCTCATATAACAGAAGGATGTTGAGAGAGTCGGCTAGGACACGAAGTCTTGCGTCGAGGAAAAGGGATTTATTCGTCAGCAAGGAGACAATGCTGACGCAACGGATAGATCTGTGCTGATTCGGGCGTAAGGCCTGTAATGGCGATGCTGCATAAGGGTCGGCTAGGACACGAAGTCTTGCGCCGAGGAAAAGGGCTTATTCGTCAGCAAGGGGATAATGCTGGCGCAAGGGATAGATTTGTGCCGATTCGTGTGTAAGGCCCGCAATGGCGATGCTACATAAGGGTCGGCTAGGACACGAAGTCTTGCACCGAGGAAAAGAACTTATTCGTCAGCAAGGGGATAATGCTGGCGCAAGGGATAGATTTGTGCCGATTCGGGCGTAAGGCCCGCAATGGCGATGCTGCATAAGGGTCGGCTAGGACACGAAGTCTTGCGCCAAGGAAAAGGGCTTATTCGTCAGCAAGGGGATAATGCTGGCACAAGGGATAGATTTGTGCTGATTCGGGCGTAAGGCCCGCAATGGCGATGCTGCATAAGGGTCGGCTAGGATACGAAGTCTTGCGCCGAGGAAAAGGGCTTATTCATCAGCAAGGGAATAATGCTGGCGCAAGGGATAGATTTGTGCCGATTCGGGCATAAGACCCGCAATGGCTATGCTGCACAAGGGTCGGCTAGGACACGAAGTCTTGCGCCAAAGAAAAGGGCTTATTCGTCAGCAAGGGGATAATGCTGGCGCAAGGGATAGATTTGTGTCGATTCGGGCGTAAGGCCCGCAATGGCGATGCTGCTGATATTATGCAAGTTCGGTTAGGGCAGAGTGCCACTAGACCGAGGTAAGGGTAGTTTGGCCAGGGCGGAGTGCCCCTAGACCAAGGTGAAGGTAGCTCGATCAGGGTGGAGTGCCACTAGACCAAGGTGAAGGTAGCTCGATCAGGGCGGAGCGCCACTAGACCAAGGTGAAGGTAGCTCGATCAGGGTAGAGTGCCACTAGACCAAGATAAGGGTAGCTCGGTCAGGGCGGCGTGCCACTAGACCGAGGTAGGGGTAGTCCGATCAGGGCGGAGTGCCACTAGACCAAGGTGAAGGTAGCTCGATCAGGGCAGAACGTCACTAGACCAAGGTGAGGGTAGCTCGATCAGGGCGGAGTGCCACTAGACCAAAGTGAGGGTAGCTTGATCAAGGCGGAGTGCCACTAGACCAAGGTGAAGGTAGCTCGATCAGGGTGGAGTGCTACTAGACCGAGGTAGGAGTAGTTTGGTCAGGGCGGACTGCCACTAGACCAAGGTGAAGGTAGCTCGATCAGGGCAGAGTGCCACTAGACCAAGGTGAAGGTAGCTCGATCAGGGGTAGCTCAATCAGGGCGGAGCACCACTAGACCAAGGTGAAGGTAGCTCGATCAGGGCGGAGTGCCACTAGACCAAGATAGGGGCATCTCGGTCAGGGCGGAGTGCCACTAGACCAAGGTGAAGGTAGCTCGATCAGGGCGGAGTGCTACTAGACCGAGGTAGGGGTAGTTTGGTCAGGGCGGAGTGCCACCAGACCGAGGTGAAGGTATTCTGATCACTCAGGGAGTGTCGGTTGCGCCGTGTGATACAACTTTATATGCTTTCCACTGAGGGGAGAGAACTGGACGACTCCTTTGTGGTCTACCAGGATGTAGACACCCCCTTCATATACTCGGTGGATGATATATGGTCCGACCCAGTTTTCGACCAACTTCCCCTTGGGATTGGAGGCCATCACTTCCCTCTTTTTGACCATCACCAAGTCTCCTTTCTTGAATTTTCGACCTATGACCAGCTTATCGAAAGCACGGGCCATGCGAACTTGGTATAGTTGAATGTTTTGTTGCGCCTGGAGGCACTTTCCTTCGAGCTCAGCAAGCTCTTCCAATCTTCTTTTTGCATTAGTTCGCTCACCGCTGACTAGTCCATATTGGATAGCGACTCACAGCGAGGGGACTTCTAATTCAATTGGCACCACAGCCTCCGACCCGTACACGAGGGAGAATGGCGAACAGCCAGTCGGGGTTTTATAGACGGTACGATAGGCCCACAGCGCTTCGTACATCTTTTCTTCCCAATCCTTCTTATTGGACTTGACGGTCTTTGCCAGCAACGTGCATAGTGTCTTGTTGAAGGCTTCTGCAAGTCCATTGGCTTGAGGGTTGTAGGGGGATGATGTCCTCCAATCAATCTTGTATTTATCAGCGAGCCGATAAACCTTCTGGTTTCTAAAGTGGCTGCCATTATCAGAGATGATTCGACTGGGAATCCCTAACCGGAATATTATATTATGGCGGAAGAATCTTACGACCAATTCCCCCGTTACATCTCTTAGCGCAACTGCTTCTGCCCATCTGGAGAAGTAATCTGTGGCTGCTAAGATGTATCTGGATCCTGACGAAGATGTTGGCAGTGGCCCTACCACGTCCGTGCCCCATTGAGCAAACGGCCAGCTCGGTATGGTGGGGTGTAGTGGCACTGGAGGTCTTCTTGACACATTGGCATGCTCTTGACATTTTTGACAAGCCTTGGCGAACTTGTAGCAGTCATCAAATATAGTGGGCCAATAGTAACCTAATTTCTTTATCTCAATTTTCATCTTCGGGCCGGCCTGATGCGCTCCACCTGAACCCGCATGGACTTCTTGCATCACCTGCCCAGCTTCTGCTGAAGACAAGCAATGGAGGAGAGCTTTCCTTCGGGCATCCGCCATTATTCGGAACAGGGTTCCACTTCTCATCTCGTAAGAGTCTTTGACCCTCGGGAGTTTCATTCTCTGTTCTTTCTCCTTTGGGAGCTGTTGGTGCCAGAACCATCGTAGGAGATGTTCTCGCCAATCGGGCTGTTGAGCCTCTTCGACGGCTGTCGCCTCCACCTCTTGTTCATCGGCCAAGACTTCTGTCATACTGGGGACCTATCGTCGATTGATCACGGTGATGTTCAGGCTCGTATCTGGCGGAATTGCCAAAGAACTGGCCAATTTAGCGAGGGCGTCCGCCTGAGCATTCTGGCCTCGGTTGACATGCTTGATGCTGATGAAGTAGAATCTTGACATCAGGCGGGTTGCCAGCTGTTTTATAATTAGCATGGAGTCTTTGAATGCTTCCAGCTGTTTTATAATTAGCATGGAGTCTCCGAATACTTCCAGCATCTGAATTCCCATGGACAATGCAATTTGCAATCCGATTATCAGGGCCTCATACTCCACCTCATTATTCATGCATGGCTTGTTTATCGAACAAGATGTGTGCACAACTTCCCCCTCTGGAGATTTCAGGACTATACCTGCACCTGCTCTGACCCTGGCTGACCCAGTGGCCGAGGTGTCAATTCTGGAAGCGCCATCAAAATACAGTTGCCAGAAGGAGGGCTGCACTTGAGCGACTTCCAGGGTTTCATCTTCAGGAAGCTCTGGTTCCAGCGGACAGTTTTCTGGTACCGGGTGCTCGGCGAAGAAGTCTCTAATAGCTTGGCCCTTGACCGCCTTTCACGGCACGTAGGAGATATCAAATTCCATAAGGATCACCGCCCATTTTCCCAGGCGACCCTTGAGCGTCGGCTGGGACATGATGTATTTCAGCGGATCCTCTTTGGACACCAGGTTGATTTCATGCGACAACATATAGTGTTGAAGCTTTTTGACTGCGAAGACCAATGCTAGACAGATCTTCTCAATATAAGTATATTTCTCCTCAGTCCTGACCAGTCTTCGACTAAGGTAGTAGAGGGCTTGTTCTTTCCCTTCTTCATTATTCTGGGCCAGCATTGCCCCCAGGGAGTTGTGTGTGGCCGCTATATATAATATCAACGGCCGTCCTTTCACCGGTGCGCCCAGCACTGGAGGAGTCTTCAGGTAGTCTTTCAGCTTGTCAAAGGCTATCTGGAAATCTTCATCCCAGTAAAAGGGAACATCCTTCATCATAAATTTGTGGAATGGCTGGCATCGCCCTGACAAATTGTAAATGAACCGTCGGATATAAGCCAAGCGGCCCTACAGTGATCTCAGCTCGGAGAGGTTCTTTGGTGCAGGTAGCTCCTGAATTGCTTTGATCTTCGCGGGGTCTATCTCGATCCCCTGATATCTGACAATGAAACCCAAGAATTTTCTGCTCGACACTCCGAACGCGCATTTCATAGGGTTCATCTTCAATTCATACTGCCTCAGCCTATGAAAAATGATTCGGAGGTCCTGCAGATGGTCTTCTTTTCTTCTGGTCTTGACCACCAGATCATCTATGTAGCACTCGACCTTGTGGTAGAGCAACTCATCAAATATTTTGGTCATTACGCGCTGATAAGTTGCACCAGCATTCTTCAGTCCGAATGGCATCCTCTTGTAGTGATAGATGCCTTTAGGGGTTCATAAAGCAGTGTGGACCCGATCATGTTCTGCGATCCATATCTGGTTGTAACCGGACGACCCATCCATGAATGACAGGGCCTCATGGCCAGTTGTAGCATCAATCATGACTTCCGTTATTGGCACCAGAAAGTCATCCTTGGGACATGCTTTGTTTAGATCTCGGAAGTCAACACATATCTGGATCTATCCATTCTTCTTCTTCACGGGGATGATATTTGCCAGCCATGTTGTATATTGATTTTCTTCGACAAATCCCACGTCAATGAGCTTGTCTACCTCTTTACAAATTTGAGTAATGAGTTCCGGCCTCATACGCCGTGGTGGTTGCTTCACTGGCTTGGCTTCAGGGCTGATTGCCAGCTCATGTTGCGAAACTACAGGGCTCAGACCTGGCATTTCTTTGTAAGTCCAGGCAAAGCAGTCCCGGTACTCTTGCAGCAGCTGGATATATAGTTCCTATTCTTCTGGGGATAGCTAGGCGCTGAGGAAGGTAGGCCTAGGGTGTTCCTTGCTTCTCAGGTTGACTTCTATCAGTTCGTCGACTGTAGCTTGGCCTCCGTCTTCTATCTCCGGAGGTGCTGGTTGGAGGTCGACGAAATATGGAATGCCGTATTCGGGGTCGAGGACCTCGATTTCCTCATTTGACATCATCAGAGCCTCCGGAGAGTCCTCTGCTTCATTCAATAGCGGCTCTGCAGATTGCTTTATCAGCAAGTCCGCCTCTGAGGCGGTTGTATCTTCCGCAGAAGTGGCATTTTCTTTCCTGGCAGCATGTGCCTCTTGATCGGAGTTGGCTGATGTTTCCCCGATTGGCAGGAGAGGTGCTGAGGTCATCGTTAGTAGGACTCCACTAGAGGGAGAGGTCTCCGCTTCTTCAACATCTTCGGCCTTGATGCTGCTAGCCGTATCAAATTTGGCTTGAAGGGCCACCTCTTCGGGATAGACCCGCTCCCAGCATCGGCAAGGGATCACAGTCTCCGCTTCTTGATTTCCGGGCTAAGCCGGCTCAACATATTTAGCTTCCACTGGGTATTCATCAAAAGTTGCCCCCAGTGGGCTATCTTCAGCAGGGTAGAAGGTGGAGATGGTGTCCACCTTGTATCGCCCACTATAATAATATTCTTCCAGGGTGAAGCCCAACCCTGGATGTTGAGAGACGCGCCTCAGTTCCTTGTCCAGACCTACGGGATGCCACATTTTATGGAAAGCTTCCTTGTTTTTATGAGATTGATCGGAGGGGATGTGTTGCTTCTGAAACATCCTGGCCATCCGGTCGGTTGTGAACGCCAGACCCTTGACGGGAACTGACAGATTATCTATATCTTCGGGGAGGCAGCAGTCTGTGTCTTCCCGAGTAGGGTGCTCTTCAGCCGTATAAAACAAGCTATTGGGTCCATCTACCTGTGTCACCTCCCAAGTTTTGAAAGGCTCGACAGTGGGGTCATCGAGGTCGGGAATCGGCTTGGTGAGGCGGTCCGGGACTCCAATGTAGTTGTGCTGTAGATCGACCTGCACTTCATTAGCTTCGGGGTACAAAGCTGGGGGTGCTATTCTGTCCACGTCCCCGGATGCTGTGATATGACAGACTGCCATGGGCTTGACATATCCGCACGGTGACGGTGGGTACCAGTTGTCGCCGGATGCGCCTCTTGATGCCCCCGTAGGGGTCTTAGCTTCAGAAGTATTCTGAGAAGGCCCCACATATAGGTTGGCGTCCACCAAGTGACATTCAAATACCTCGAACGGGTGAAGGTCAGCAAATATCCTCTCCTCCTTCCCCTGGAGACTGTATTTGATACATTGGTGGAGCGTAGAGGGCACCACCATGTTTTCATGCAGCCATGGGTGGCCGATAAGTGCCTTGTATGAGGTGCGGGAGTCGATGACATGGAACTGCACCGTCGTAGTGAAATCAGCCAGGGTAAGTGTGAACTCCGCCACCCCCATCGACACTTCACATTTTTGATTGAAGCCGGTGATACGCATATCCCCGACTTTCTTAAGATGCACATTGAAGTGGTGCCTCTCGTATATTCTATAGGGCAGAATGTTGACTGCTGCACCAGGATCGACCAGAATCCTATTCAGCTCCCTTCCATTCAGGTACCCCTTCATGTACAGCGGCCTGCTGTGGCTGATGGTAGGTAGCAACATATCCTCTGGAGTGAAGGTCATGCTGGCTTCTGGCATTGCTTCAGCCAAGCAGGTCTCGAAATGAGCAGGCGTCTATAGAGCAGTGATGATCGCCTGCCGAGTCTCTTCACTCAAAGAGAGGATCTCCCAGATTGTGAATCGAGTAGGGAGCTTCTTGAGTAGCTTCATTATGTGGCTCCCAGCTCGGACATTGGAAAGCTTCATCTCTTCAACCCACCTGGGCTTGGGAGAGTCTTGAGTTGCGGCCCCTGACGGACCTGCTTCATCTGCCTCGGACCCGGCGCCTTTCTGGCTAGCACCGGATCCTTGGTGCTCTTCATTAGCTGCTGCAGGGCAAGCTCCATCTGCATTCGGAGCTTCGGCAGATTGTGCTGGCTGTGGGTGAACATCCCCGGGTGTAGGGTTAGCCTCCTGGCAAGGCTGCTTCCCCTTAGACATCTTCATGAATTCAAGAAATGAAGGGACTATCTTGCCCCCACTCTTGTTTAATAGGCATGGCAGAGGAGGGATGTGGACTCCCTTGATCTCCGACGAAGGTGTCTTGTAGGGCTGCTCTCCCCTGAATATAATGTTGTGGTTAGGCGGCGACTGGCGACCCCATTTTCGGCTTGACCGGGTTGCATGTGCAGCAGTTGCGGCCTCGGCCTTGCCTCCCCCGATAGGGGGTGTGAAGCAAATTTCCACTTCTTCCTCCTCTCCAGACATGTTGAAGAGTGCTGATAGAGTATTGCAGGAGACAACCTGCACTTTATCGGCCTTAGCGGCCTCTCTCTTCTTCTTCTTTTGTTTCTTTTTTCTTCTTTACTTCAGCGGGCGCCTGTCCCTAGAACAGACTGCCTTCCTTATCGGATGCTGCGTCAGCTTCTTCCTTTTGCTCGAGTGAGAGCTGCTCCAGTTCTTGCCATGGGACATGATCCCGCACCAGCAAGGGCTTCAATTCGGGCTGCACGTACTCATCTAGCCCTTCAATAAGGTCTTGTAGTCGGCGGATCCCAGGACTAGTTTCCTTGACCACGGGCAGCAGAGTTTGTCTCCTCCGATTGTGTGTAGGTATCCTGATGACTGCAGATGGAGTGGTCCATATAGGCGCTGCCACCGACAGAGCGGGTCGTGGTGTGACGCCACGGATATGTGCCCCCACTTTTGGGTAGGGCGCCTTCTTCTTTTTATGCTTTGCAGGGACATGCTGCCATCCCTGCTGTTCTTTCACAGGCTCCAAGAAATGAGTTTCATAGGTGCTCCGCGTACTTGCTTCAGAGATCTCCTCAGGCAATGCCTGGTACAGGGAGATCATGTTGACCCCTGCCCTTCTGGGAGGGGCTTCGTGCGGCTGAGGAGGGTCCACCTTATACTCTCCCAACTCTATTTCATTTTTCTTCACCATCCCTTCGATGATGTCCTTGAAAACATAGCAGTCTTCGATTGGATGCCCCAGCATCTGGTGGTAGGGGAAAAATCTTGGACTATCTTTTCTTTTCAGGTCCTCCAGCCTCTTTGGCTCTGGCAGGGTGACCACGCCATACTCCGTTACCCAGTCGAACAGAATCCTGGTCTTGTCCTTCGGGAAGGAGTAGGCCTTCTTCATTTTGTCTCGCAGTGAGGGACCTTCTTTGCCGTCCGGGGCTTTTACAGGCTGTGGGGCGACCGCCTTGTTACCTTTATCTTTCTGTTGTTCGAACGCCTTGATATCAAGAGCGTTCGCTTCTTTAGGCATTGGGCGCCGCTCCACTGCCTTGCCCTTCTGGGTTGTGCTGGCAGTTGATGTAGGGGCAGGTCTGGCCAGAAAGGCTTCCACCTCGGCCATGACATTATTTAATCGGTCGAAGGACCGTATTTCCATTCCAATCATCTTTTCCAAAACCTCCCTCCTGAGGTTCTGTTTGCATATCTGTACAGCATCCTCCTGATGCGGGGGCCACTTGCACCTCATTCTGAGCTTCCTCCACCTCTTAATATAGTCGAGGGCTGTCTCATCTGCCCTTTATTTTTTTGAGTAGAGTTCAGCCACTGTGACCTCCCTCTCTGTAACATGGAATCTTTACCTGAACTTCTTCTGCATATCCGACCAGTCGTTGATCGACCCGGTCGGGAGGCTGGAGTACCATTCAAATGCGAGCCCCGTCAGCGAGGACCCGAAAAACTTCAGCAAGTATGACTGATTGGTGGCCAGATCACCCATGACAGTCATATAATATGTGACGTGCTCTTTCGGGGATCCCTTCCCGTTGAACTTGTCGAACTTGGGTGGTTTGTTGATCCCCGGGGGAAGCCGCTTGGCAGCATGGTATTGCAGGTATGGCACCCGATAAGTATCAAATGCGACGTAGTCGCCTTCACTTCTTTCTGTGAGCTTCAGCTCGATCATCCTTTCCATCATCATCTGGTTCATGACTGTGGGATCAATTGGCTCTGGATAGAAGTGTGCTGGCTGTAGTTACGGGGTGACCAGAGTGGTCGCCTGTGGCGGGCGCAGCAATGGGGGTGTCTGGTGCACTTGAGGGAGGACTGGCGGCATCAGAGGTTGCGGTGGCTATTGTTATGTCGTCGCCAAGCATGCCTCTGACGGCTGGGGCATAGTGTAGATTGGCGGAGGGTCGACATGATGGACCGCTCCCCGGGATGATTCGCCCTGGACTTCAGGCGGCTTGGAAGCTGATGATTGTTCAGTCTTCTCCATCAGCTATTTCTTCAGCAAGTCTATCTCTTGTCGGTATCTTTGAAGTAACATCTGGACCGTCGGGTCCATGGTTACGGTGCTGGGGATAGCCTATGTTGCTTCCCCGGACGTACCCTCCGGCTGGATGTCAAGGAGGACGTCATCTTCTTCTTCCGCCGTCACTACATTGGCGGTTAATATAGCAGCCTCATCATTCAACTGGTGGTAGACCAGGGGTTATTTTCCTTTAGCTGCCGCCAGGAGTTCTCTAGCGGCTTTCGCCCTTTGAGTATTCGGCCTCGGCCTTGGGGCCAATTGAGCCAACTCGCGGGGGTCTTCGGGAAGCCCCCCATATCGGCTGAATGTACCAGCCATATTGCAAGTGAAGACCTGCATCCTTCTTCTTCATCGATGGACCTTCCTCTTAGCCTGCTCCGGGAAGGTCAGCCTCTCGAACACAGAAGTCCTTCTTGTTTCTTCCCGCCTAGGGGCGGCTTCATCAGCTTCGGTCTCAAAGCCATCATCATAGCCATTGTCGTCAATTGACGACACCCTCATCTTTTCTATTGCATCTTCTTCAACTGCCATTGATGGGCGGTAGTCTTCGTTGGCTGCGGCTGCTTGCATCAGCCGCTGCTCTCCAAGTGAGGGGTTGCCTAGCCCTCGGAAATAGTTCTTGACCATGTTGGTCATCTCTTCTCGACCCCGTTCTTGATGCAGGACGGGGGATAGTTATCAACCTCCCGCAGGAGGGATATAGGCAAGCCGAGCCCGATCGACAGGTTGCTGAAATCTCCATCCCACAGCAGGGATGTTGGCTTGGCGGGCACAGACCCGGAAGCTTTCACGGCGCGGAGGGTCTGCAACCACCTCTTCTTTCCTTCGGGGCTAGGCCCCTTTCTCTCCTTCCTTCCGCTCCGTCGCGAGCAAGGCGACGGCGGACAGGTGCAGCTTGGTGGGCAGGTTGGACCCTTTTGGGGACGCACACCTGTTTGAACTTCTTGGCCTAGGGCCAACTTCTCTTGGCCGTAGTGGCCGGCTTCTTCTCTTTCCGCCCTCTTTCCAGCGAGGGCTTGATATGAGTTGTGGACGGGGATGGCAGGGACGACCCGGTCCGGGACTATCGTGCGTTGCATCCGTTGAGGAAGATGCGCATGCCACCAACCATCATGGATTTACCGGACTGCGAGAGAGATCCGGTAACCACAGTAGTACCCCTCCAGAGTTGCTTGCGCTGACGACCTCCAGAGTTCTTGTTGACAACATCAGGGCGGACCCCACGGATGGCATGATGCACCAGGCAACTGGCGACCAGGGTTGGACTCTTGGGCAAGTCGTCGCAGCATCGAGCCTTCAGAGGCTCCATCTCTTTTGCAGCTCCCTTGACGGGCTCCGAGGGTTTCACCTCCAACATATCTACGAAGGCTAACCCCAAGAAGTTGGGGAAGCCAACAGCAGCAGGGAAGGTGCCGAACACCATGGGCACCGCCAGGTACCCTTGCGCGTGACCGGCCACGATTGAAGGGCCAAAGCCGACGCCAGTCAGTCCAGTTGTTGTCGTCATCGTTCGCCTGAAAAGACCAACAAATCGACGATTAGCAACCTTTGGGAGGGCCTCGCAGCCCAGGTATCTCGGCAAAGAGATGAAAGGTGACACTGGTCCCACCAGGCATGCCAGACTGTTTCGATGGGATTTATTGATCTTTTTTTCTTTTTATTAAAGATTATTATTTTTATTATTTATTGGGCTTATTTGGTTTATTTATGTGTCGATCAACCAATTAACTAACCGGTAATTAACTGGCTGATTGACTGCGCAGGCGTGCCAGTCACGTACGTGACGAGTTTATTATGCGCTCATTCTGACTCGTTTCGGGCGAGAGTGAGATTCGGTTGGGACCAGCAGTCCGTCACACCATAAAGGTTGTGGCATTAATTACATCCCCCAAGAGGAGGGAAAACCTTTGATTAATTACCGAGATAGTGGGCTGTCGAGGCCGGAATAAAGGATGCAAAGGATGCGAATGATCATGCAGGATACTATGATCTACCATGCACGATTTATTAGGGCGGACCCTCAGTACGTGGCGTAGGACTTAGGTCCGAAGACCACCATCACGCGTGGCAAGAACTTCCTGCCGGACGTTGCCCGACTTTCTGCTCATGTCATTTGATATACCCGAGGGTCTATGCAGGCATGCATGTATGATGCTCGTGATTATGCTAAGCATGGCAGTAGAGCTGTAATGATGATCAGTGATCAATCAAATTATTAGCCTTCCCCCCTAGGGGGACGAAAATGATAACCTAAGCATGATAACGAAAGCGAAGCGATAACGGACATGGTAGCAAAACGTGATAGTAATATGATCCGAGCTTGAACATCCCTTTCTTATTCAATTTATTATTGATTAGGGTCATTAATTTCAACCGCGGGAGACGAGGATCGCTCCGAGTGCGAGTGAGTGATTAGAACATTATAGTGCTTCAAAACTGGCGCCACCGCGCATAGGGATAGACTTCCCTGGCGTGGCCAAGCGTAGGTAAATAGTTCTAATACGGCGCGGCCAGAAGTATTGTTAATCCGGCGGGATGGGCTTGGGGCGCGCCGGATTAGGGCGCGCCGGGAACGTGCCGTTTAAAAATAAGGTTTTATGAGTGTGAAGCTATTCCAGCGCAGGGGGGTACCGTGCCATATTAAGGCACGCCGGATTAAGTCCGCGCCGTTTTAGCTAAATTTTATATGAATTTTGAAACTATTTAAGTTTATTAAGATTCTGTTGAGAGTTTTGAAGTTAATTGAGGTGATTGTTTGTTTAATTGGAGTCCAAAGCCCCCAGGGGCAAAGTTATGAGCTAGTGCGAGGTTCATACTCGAGCACTAGGGTCCTTAGCCTTAGAACAAATGTTTTATTGAATCCATTATTATATGAGTAAACTCATAAGTTAGAAGAATTCTGTCGAAAATTGGGCAACATCTCCCCTGTCCCTGAAGGATTGCAGGGGAGAAATGGGGTCATACCCACTTGTGGAGTAAGCCCCTAAATAGCCGGTCTACAAGGTGGCAGCCAGCAACACCCCAATCGGATAGGATACCCCGAGGACTAGCCTACGAGGGGCACCATAGTTCCGTGGGTTAGAACAAGCGGAGCGAGCGACTAATAAGGGGGTGAGGTCCCCGAGGATTGGCCTACAAGGGGTACACGGCCCATAGTCAACTCATGATCCAGCAAAAGGACGGTTCATAGGGATGAGAGGCCCCGAGGACTGGCCTACGAGGGGCATGCAACCCGTGACCACCACAACGTCCCTGGGGACAGTGGGTTTAATGTTGGGCTAAGCCCTATCAATCTTCACCTTGTGGCCCTTAGGGACCCTCACCACTTGCAGATGGAGGCCCTTTGACCAAATGGTGACTCTGAGATACCAACGGGGTATGTCCCCCCCTCCCCGGAATACTGAAACTACTGTTCTCGGAAACGGGGAAACCCAGCGATCATGAATCATGCGTAGGATAAGAAGGTCAGCAGATTAATGCTCATAGGATTAGTGGGTTAGCATTGCGCATTGCACCAATTGAGGTATAGAAACATTAGAATCATTAGCATATAATGGATGCGGGGATTGTAGAGATGACCCTTATCGCTCTAGACTATGAAGAAGTGCAGAGGGATGTCGATGGGGTTGACCTCGGAACAGAAACCGACAAAGATGCACACATGAGCGTGTCTCTAACCACGAAACCCACAATATTTATACACGGCAAGGCATGGCCCTTGCATTCGAAAGGAAGAGCCCCGGGGAGGGGGGAAATAATATTAATATAGCCCGCGTGGCTTCGGGCATGTTCGACTCCGCGAAGCAGAACTTAGCAATCGCACACATAGAGTAATCGGGCATGCAGGCTAAGCACGGAGCAGGAGAAGCATACAAGACATAACATCATTCACCTCATTGACGAGAGACAAAAGGATTAGGCATGTTATAAACATTCGGGGCGCCGGCGTTGTCGCTCGGCGGCCACTTCATTGATTTCAAAGAAGAAATTACAAAAGGAGTACAGAAAGAAGACGAACAGATGGTGAGTGGTGCGGACACCCGAGTAGTTGACCGGAGCGATACGCCGAGCCACCGGTACCGCACGCGGAGCACGACTCGAGCCACTTCAGCGTCCATCTGGCTCGGAGACAACCTGGAGACTCCCCCCTGAGTCTCGACATTTATCATATTTGTTCAGACGTTATTTGTGTGTAATGTGTGTGTGTTTCATTTTATTCGGTTTGAAATTTTGATTGTAAGAGGGGTTTATTTGCAAAGTGGGACCCCCGGGTCCCACGGGCCCCCCAGACCCCTCCCATTGGTCCACCTCACCCTAGGGCCCCATGTGGGGTCAGTCAACATGTCAAATGGAGGCATCTAGAAGGTTGAATGGTAAAAGGCACATGGGAGACAAGTGGACTTCAAAGTCCAAGGTAGCTAACTACCATGTCCCCCCCTTGCCTCTCTAGTCAATAGGCCGCCCCCCCTTAATATTTTTATTGTATTTTGTGTGTGTGTGTGTGTGTGTCACACTCAATCCAGGCCACCCATTCCCATCCCCTATATCCAACGGTGGACAATGGATTTGAGATGTAACACATAAATACTTGTAATTTCCCATTTTGGAGAAATTAATGCATTTGAATTGGAAGAAAATCCCCTTGAGCAAGGCCTAGGCCACCCCTCTCTCCTCCTTGCAGCTGGGAAGGCTGTATTCTGGTGGTGTGACTCCACCCCTATCAGTTTCGGTCACCGCCGCCGCCGCCGCCACGTGTCGCCATCACGCCTCCACCATCACCGTCGGTGTTCTGTCCATCCAGGACAGAGGTGTCTTCTCCGAATTCTTGCTCTCCACCCCGTCGTGTTTTTGAGCTGGGATTTTGAGGGGATGTTCCAGAGGTGTTCCTCACGATCTACAAAAATTGGTTGGTCATGAATCTTCCATTTCATAATTTTCCATTTTCTTCCAACCTCTTTTACCAGACCTGTCTGCTTGCTGTTTAGATTTCCACCCGCCCTATGTTTCTAGTGTTCGGACCCCTTTGTGATTTTTCCAGGGGCTCCCCATTTTACTGGGGGTTCTGTCCATCAACTCCTCCCTCCAAGATTTTTATTGAATTTTGATCCGCCCTTCACCTATTTTTTAAAAATCACTTTCAGAGATAGCTATAGTGTTGTCCACCTGTTCCCAGATCCGACCACCCTCCAGTAAACAAATCATATCAAATCACAGCCACCTCCAATCAGTCCACAACAAATATCCCCGTTTTTCTTGTTCAAAAGCCTACAACTTTCGTAAAAGCTCAGGAGCTGAATCGGCCATCAACCTCGCGGTCAATGACCGTTCTCAGACAACTCACCTGCAGATCCAAGATTTCGGGTACTATACGACAGGAACTTGTAAATTCAGTAAAGTCCATATCCGACCAGATTCAGCAGTTACCTCTAAGCCTAGATTGAAGGATTTGGAGAGAGCTTTCCAACGATAGTTTGTGCGTCCCGATCCGACCCCGGGATTGATCGCAGCGGCCGTTCTCGCCGGAGCGCGCGCCGGAAAACAGAACATGAAATCCGTGGGCAGCTAGTTCATGAATTGGAGATCGGGGCCGATCGACCACCGATCGGCGTTTCCGGCCGACCACCTTCCGAGGAGGCGCGCCACGAGGGGTCTCCATCACAGTGGGCCCCACCCCAGCAGGTCGAGAGGACAGCGCCATCCGTGGGCCCCACGGACCCGTAGATCGCGCCGTCCGATTTGCACAAAAACTCGGGTTCGGCACCGCCGGGCGACATCAAGATGCTGCCCGTCAACCCGATTTGCGTGATTCCCGGGCCCCACATGTCACCTTTTACCTCCCTGCGTGGAGGTAATGGTCTAAACTTCTCGGTGTTCATTTGCTAGTTTAGTATATGGTCTATTGCCGCTGCCGAGAGCGATAGGTACTAGCCCGTGTGTCCATGTCACCGCTGTGAGCGTGAGAGTGACCCGTCCCGCGACTCGATCCGAGTCTGGAAGTGAGTCTGACTACCTTGAACTCTGCCGGTTCCCTAACCGCGCACGATCCGCGTTTCCCTCGCTTGGGACGACGAGTGAGCTTGCGTTTCTGTTAGCGACGTATAGCCCATAGGAGCTCTCCGTGTCGGGCCTAGTGTCTCTTCTGTCATGTGTTGCTGGTCGTGTCCACATCTAGAGTCCGAGGTCCATACCACGTAGAGTCGGTCCCCGTGTCCGTCCCGCATCAGTTTGGTATCAGAGCGAGTCGAGTCTAGGGTAGTCATTGCATAAGTCTTGCATGCATCATGGTCTAAGTCAAGTCTAGGATCATCATTATTTTCAAAACAAAAAAAGAGAGTGTTTTAAATTGCATTTCACCCCAATAGCCCGGTATATTAAAAGGCGTTGCCCGAACGTTAGGTTATGCCTATCGGGAGGGTAGCGTACTTGCGCGAGTGATCTTCGGATCGCTTATCTCCGCCACGTACTGGATATTGGCTAGGTCTAGGTGCATCCTTGTTTCATTAGTGAGTGTTTGCATTAGTCAGTGTCTTCTAGTTCGTGTGTAGTCCTATAAGAGTCAGTCAGTCTTGTCTATGTGTCGGCATGTTTAACATGTAGTTCCCCAGTTTATCATGGAGTCCCAATCACCTGGGCGATATGACCGTTGGTCCACCCATGGGCTTGGCAACCACCCACTCCACTTCCGTAGGCCCGAAGCCTCAGATTTTTTTGGCTCCAATGACCCGGGCATCTACCTCAAGTGGGAGGCCACCATGGACACCTACTTTGATTGTTATACTATGTCCGAGGCAATGCAATTCTCTTTCGCCAAAGAGCGGCTTCTTCATGAGGCGGCCGAAAAGTGGGATTACATCGAAATAATGAGAGAGGTTAGGGGGCAATGGCCCATCGAGTCATGGTGGGACATGAAGAGAGAGCTTAGGAAGGTCTACGTGCCCCAACCGGTCACCTCCAACCGGCCCCACCCAATCACTTCCAACCAAGTGAGTTCTAGTCGGAGGTAAAGAGTCCCACACGTAGATGAGCCAAGACCAAATCCTAGGACGGTTGACTACGGGCGAGTCCACCATGATATCCCTATTCCAACCCACTCCGTTGCCGAACTTATGCAAATGATTTTGGACCGGTTGGATGGGGTGGATAGGACACGTACTCCTAGTGATGTACTCCTACACGAGCCTAAGGAGGTAGCAATCGGTGGCCCCAACCCGTTGCCATCTAAGGTGCAATCCCAAGGTCCTCTCCTCATCATAGTGGATCCTCTTCCCCCACCCACGAGAGCCCCTTTGCCTACACCCCTTGTCAATCAGGAGGATAAGGATAAGGACACACTTATCAAGGAGCGTAGTGGATCACGACAGCAGTGTTATCGCTGCCAGGGGTTTGGCCACTTTGTCGGACAGTGTCCCACTCGGACATCTCTAGCCCTAGGGGACAAAAGGGTTGGAGAAGCCTCACTCTCCTATCTTTATTCGGAGCCACCTCAGCCACAGCTACCCGTGTTTCTAACGGGAAAGCTACTTATAGTCGAGCCACTCCTTAGCTGGCTTAAGAATGGCCTGGCGCCATCTCCCCTCCCATCTATGGACCCTATCCTACCTTTGGTGCCAATCAATTCATTTCACACCACTTTCCGGTCTAGTCACTCTGTGGATACATTAGATGACCTTCTTAAAGGGTTAGACCGGCAATTGACTTTTACACACTTGTTGGCCCCAGGCTTTGACCAACCTATAGGTCGTAGCTTCACACATCCATCCTTAGGGTCTATCACCTCCGTGTACACCGTGGGCCATATCACCATGGAGGTTCTTTTACTCCTCCCCATACCGGCCGAGCCTGACTTCACTCCTTTTATCCTGAGGGAGGAGCCCTATCTGCTATACACAATCCCATCTACGTCGATGGATGAAGGTGACCATCAACACCTTATAGAATTCCACACATGGGACCTTGAGATAAGGGAGTCCATATCGAGGGGTCACACATTCTTTGATCCCTTCGATCCCTTTCTTCATGGGCCCTTTGGCCCACAACCTCCACTCCACCTCTTTAAGGAAGTCCACTATCACACCCCTCCTACTCGGGCCTGACAACCTTCACATGGCAACAGGTCCGAACCGTCATCTAGGGGTAATGAAGACTTTGGTTCACCCGGCCCACCTAAACCACCCAAACCTCCCGGACTTCCCACATCCAAACCCAATGTCCATGATTGGTGCATCGTAGGATGTCTAGAAGTCCACCATGACATTAACCTCCGGTTATGTCAAATGCATGCATGGCACACATTCGGATGTCCTGGACCACCTTGCATATGATTGGGTTTTATTAACTGTAGGGTTGTTTAGGGATTGTGTGTGCATCAGTGTGTTTTTTTCTTTTGCTAAGCATGATTAGGAGTCTGCATGACGATGTCCGTCGTCACATTGAGTCCAGCAATGCACGGTACAAGGAGTTAGCCGATGCTCACCGACACCACCGAGAGTTCCAAGAGGGCGAATATGTCATGATCAGGGTAAGACCTGAACGGTTTCCCTCTGGAACCGTTAAGAAGTTGCAAGCTCACGGAGCCGGTCCATTTAGAGTGTTGAAACGTGTTGGATCCAATGCGTATGTTGTGGACCTGCCCGAGGAATATGGTATAAGCTCTACTTTCAATGTATCGAATCTAGTTGCATATAGGGACCCAGTGGCGATCCCTAGTGAGCCTTTCGAGCCATCTCCTCCCCTTGAGAGTGATCCCACACCTGAGTGTCCACCTCCAGCCCCTTTGTCACGGCAGCGTGAGTATATAGATCATATACTGAATGAGCAGGTGACAGTTACCAGGAGTGGATCCTACCCGCGCTACCTAGTGCGATGGAGAGGACGGCCCGCAACCGAGGACACACGGATCACACATGGAGAGTTGCAGCGGATTGATCCGGACCTTCTGAAGCGATACAGGAGCGATGCAGACCCTTACTCGACAGGGTCGAGTTTCTCCCACCCGGAGAGAATTGGTGCGGACACCCGAGCAGTTGACCGGCGCGATACGCCGAGCCACTGGTACCGCACGCGGAGCACGACTCGAGCCACTTCAGCGTCCATCTGGCTCGGAGACAGCCTGGAGACTCCCCCCTGAGTCTCGACATTTATCATTTTTGTTCAGACGTTATTTGTGTGTAATGTGTGTGTGTTTCATTTTATTCGGTTTGTAATTTTGATTGTAAGAGGGGTTTATTTGCAAAATGGGACCCCCGGGTCCCACGGCCCGCCCAGACCCCTCCCATTGGTCCACCTCACCCTAGGGCCCCATGTGGGGTCAGTCAACATGTCAAATGGAGGCATCTAGAAGGTTGAATGGTAAAAGGCACATGGGAGACAAGTGGACTTCAAAGTCCAAGGTGGCTAACTACCATGTCCCCCCCTTGCCTCTCTAGTCAATAGGACGCCCCCCCTTAATATTTTTATTGTATTTTGTGTGTGTGTGTGTGTCACACTCAATCCAGGCCACCCATTCCCATCCCCTAGATCCAACGGTGGACAATGGATTTGAGATGTAACACATAAATACTTGTAATTTCCCATTTTGGAGAAATTAATGCATTTGAATTGGAAGAAAATCCCCTTGAGCAAGGCCTAGGCCGCCCCTCTCTCCTCCTTGCAGCTGGGAAGGCTGTATTCTGGTGGTGTGACTCCACCCCTATCAGTTTCGGTCACCGCCGCCGCCGCCACGTGCCGCCATCGCGCCTCCACCATCACCGCCGGTGTTCTGTCCATCCAGGACAGAGGTGTCTTCTCCGAATTCTTGCTCTCCACCCCATCCTATTTTTGAGCTGGGATTTTGAGGGGATGTTCCAGAGGTGTTCTTCACGATCTACAAAAATTGGTTGGTCATGAATCTTCCATTTGATAATTTTCCATTTTCTTCCAACCTCTTTTCCCAGACCTGTCTGCTTGCTGTTTAGATTTCCACCCGCCCTGTGTTTCTAGTGTTCAGACCCCTTTGTGATTTTTCCAGGGGCTCCCCATTTTACTGGGGATTCTGTCCATCAACTCCTCCCTCCAAGATTTTTATTGAATTTTGATCCACCCTTCACCTATTTTTCAAAAATCTCTTTCAGAGATAGCTACAGTGCTGTCCACCTGTTCCCAGATCCGACCACCCTCCAGTAAACAAATCATATCAAATCACAGCCACCTCCAATCAGTCCACAACAAATATCCCCGTTTTCCTTGTTCAAAATCCTACAACTTTCGTAAAAGCTCAGGAGTTGAATCGGCCATCAACCTCCCGGTCAACGGCTGTTCTCAGACAACTCACCTGCAGATCTGAGATTTCAGGTACTGTAGGACAGGAACTTGTAAATTCAGTAAAGTTCATATCCGACCAAATTCAACAGTTACCTCTAAGCCTAGATTGAAGGATTTGGAGAGAGCTTTCCAACGATAGTTTGTGCGTCCCGATCCGACGCCGGGATTGATCGCAGCGGCCGTTCTCGCCGGAGCGTGCGCCGGAAAACAAAACCTGAAATCCGTGGGCAGCTAGTTCAAGAATTGGAGATCGGGGCCGATCGACCACCGATTGGCGTTTCCGGCCGACCGCCGTCCGAGGAGGCGCGCCACCAGGGGTCTCCATCACAGTGGGCCCCACCCCAGCAGGTCGAGAGGATAGCGCCATCCGTGGGCCCCACGGACCCATAGATCGTGCCGTCTGATTTGCACAAAAACGCGGGTTCCGCACCGCCGGGCGACATCAAGATGCTGCCCGTCAACCCGATTTGCGTGATTCCCGGCCCCCACCTGTGACCTTTTACCTCCCTGCGTGGAGTGGGTCAAATTATTATATTATTGTAACATTGTTTAACCGGGAGTCCGTAATTCGTCCGGGGTTGTCTTCGCCACGCCGGGTGCGTGGAGGTAATGGTCTAAACTTCTCAGCGTTCATTTGCTAGTTTAGTATATGGTCTTTTGCCACTGTCGAGAGCGATAGGTACTAGCCCGTGTGTCCATGTCACCGCTGTGAGCGTGAGAGTGACCCGTCCCGCGACTCGATCCGAGTCCGGAAGTGAGTCTGACTACCTTGAACTCTGCCGGTTCCCTGAGCACGCACGATCCGCGTTTCCCTCGCTTGGGACGACGAGTGAGCTTGCGTTTCTGTTAGCGACGTATAGCCCATAGGAGCTCTCCTTGTCGGGCCTAGTGTCTCTTCTGTCATGTGTTGCTGGTCGTATCCACATCTAGAGTCTGAGGTCCATACCACGTAGAGTCGGTCCCCGTGTCCGTCCCGCATTAGTGAGGGGGGAGGAGGATGTGCCTGTATCATTGCCCCTCCCCCCCCTCACTTACACGACGGTAGAAAGGAGAAAACAGAGGAGGGGTCTTTGAGAAACGATCTACTACACCCACCTAAATTTCACCGGCAAAACCAAGTAGCAGACTCTATTCTCCTTCCCCGGCTTCGGAGGGCTTCAGGCGGAGAGGAAGACGGCTGCGAGGGGAAAACTCGGTGAGAACCCTGCTTCTCTCGCAAGGAAACCCTCTCCCCCTCGACGGTGATTGGCTCTCCGGCTCTCTCTCTCTTTTTTTTAATTCTTCCTCTTCATTCTTCTCTTAATCGAGCAGCCACATATATATAGGAGCAAGCTTGAATTCTAATCCAGCGTGAGGAATGGCGCGCCGGGGAAGGGAGCTCCGCAGCATTTAGCGCGTAGGAATAGGAGGGCGCCGGATAAGGGGGGGGGGGCGCTGGTTTAGCATCTCTCACCCGTTGCGGGGTAGCCGGTGAGTTCGGGGATGATTCCAGGGATCACCGTGAACATTCATCTTGTCACCGTTCTTTGAAACTTCGACGGGATGCCTTGTCAAAGCTCTCAGGACGACGTACGGCCCTTCTCAGAACCTTGAGTATCTTTTGTTTGAACACGCGGGTTTCCCGCTGACACATCTTTCGGCACTATGATTCGTGCTGCTGGCTCGGTCTGGCTTGTGCTCAAAGCTTCTTGGAAGGTGGGATAACACCCGGGATAGTTCCGCCCATGTTGGGCGATCATTCGGCCACCAACGGGCCCAACTTGGCAGGAAGCCGTATCCGTGCCATGTAACCGGGATCTTCAGCCGACAGAGCCTCCGATCCTCCGTTCTGAAGAGCCAAGGGCATTTTTTCATCTCAGGAGAGTCTTTCATGAGGTGGTGGGCCACCGGGTAGACCGTCATCCTTGGTCGGACAACGGGTGTAGTGTATGCGGCACGACGAAGTCGATGCAGGTTCATTGGACAGGCTTGGTCGCACTGCCGATTGGTTGTGAATTCATCTTGATTCTCTTGAGGTGAAGTCCCCGGTGTTCATACAGGGTGACCTGAAGCTCTGGCAGCTCGAGAGGGCTTCAATATGTTGATATCCATCGGCTTCTGTGCTTCAGTAGGCCGTGTCATTCGTCTTCGACGCTTGATCGCCGCGAGTGATATTTTGAGTGCCAACACTTGGCCGGCACACTCTTGGCCTATCTTTGCGCGGCGCACCCGGACCCCTTCTAGTCAGTGCATCCTTAGCCCGTTTCAACCCCGTGTTTCTCATTCGTTGTTTTCTCCGAGTTTTCCGAAGCTTTCTTAAAGGTGTTGTTGCCTTGGCACACATCTCGAATTGTTGGGTCATGCCACTCCTTGTGGGCGTGTTCCCCGTACACCCCCTACCATCCGGGTCAAGGGGAGATGCTACCGAATTTTTATCAGAATTAACCTAATAACAACAACAATAAAAGAAAAGCAATAACACAAAAGGAAACAACAAATAAACAGAATAAAACACCAATGAAACGGCTTCGCCGAAATAACAAAGAAATCCCGAAATCCGAAATAACTGCGCACTTGCATCTTATGACGGACTACCGAACATAACCATGAACGTGGTCTACATGAATAAAAGAAAACCAAATCAAAACTCATACATCCATTCCGTGAATAAAAAGGAGAGCCCCTTTATGCATTTCGTGAATAAAAGAAAATCCATGCGCATGCATATCATGAATAAAAGAAGACTCCTCACATGAGCCTCACTAAGAAGGGAACCTCCTCTCAGACCTTACTCCACCTACATGGACTCTACCCTAGCTGCATTGGCACTTGCACCCTCCTCCACCCGGTACACCCTCGGTCCATCCTCACCCGGCACACTCTTCCTTTGCCATGTCCGGCACACTCCAACGTCTCCATGCCGACACGCTCTGCCCAGCCTCCCCCGGCATACTCATGCCTCTTTCTCCGACACACTCTCTGTGCCTCTACCCGGCACAGCCTTTGTTGTGACCCCTCTATGTTGATGATGTTGACACTTGCTTTATTTCATTGGCAACACCATTGTTTTGATTGATTGGCAACTGTTCTTGCTTTGATGAAATTGCTCTATCAGATTGACTATGTGTTCTTTGCATTTCATACACTACTGTTTGCATTTCTCACTGTCATGGGTCGACGCATCCTCTGATGGGTCGACTCCTTTAGCAGACTTGTCTAGATTGAGTCTATACAGCGTCAGTTCATGCATGTCTTAGGCTAAGTCTGTACAACGTCTCATTCATACTTTGATTAATGAAGTCTGTACATCAGTCTTCACATTCTAAGTCTGTACAGTCGTTGGGTTTGGACTCAAAGTCTGTACACTCGTTTCTGAAGCCTGAAGTCTATACACTCCAGCCATTCCTTGAGATCAAGTATATACATCGGCACTGTAGCAGCATCGTCTAAGGTTGTGTCTCATTTGAAGTATGTACAGTGCTATTCACGCTTTGTCTGCATGCTGAAGTCTATACAGTGGACCATCTCATTTAGAGTCTCCTGTGCAAAGTCTACACATTCCAGCGTCTTACGCCAACAAGCCTTCTCCAGTGTCTCACGCACTGTCTCACCAAGTCTGTACAACGTCTGCATTGTCTCACTCACAGTTGCCAAAGTTTGAATATCCACAGTGTCTTTCATCGTCTCACTTTGCGTCTCAGTTTGCAAAGTCTATACATTCGCTGCAGAGATCACTGTCAAGTCTATACAATGGTCTTCACACTTGAAGTCTATACATTCGATGTACAGAGTTGATGTCTATACTGTGCCTTATGCTGATCGAGTCTACACATTGGTCGGTGGCAAGTCTGTACACTGGCCTCAGCTATTCAAGTCTATTCACTGGACTGTTTGGTCAAGTCTATACACCCTTCAGTTGAAATTCCAAGTCTGTACATCAGACTGTGTTAAGTAAAGTCTATACATCCGATTGTATAGTGTCTTAGCCATCGTCTCACTTCTTCAAGTCTACACAATGGTCGGTAGTAAGTCTACACATTGGTGTTTCATTCGAAGTCTGTACACTCACCAGTGAACGGCAAGTCCACACATTGGACTGTAGCTGCTTGTTCTTCAAAGTCTGTACATTGGGCTTTCACATGAAGTGTGTACATCCGTTCGTTCTGCATCGTTATCAAGTCTGTACAGCCACTCTTTGAGCATCAAGTATATACATTGGTATTGGGTGAGCATAGTCAAGTCTGTACACTGCACTCGAGTCCGTTGTCTTCAGTAAAGTCTATACATTGGCATCGGTCTTCACCTTGAGTGTGTACAGTGGCTGCTTCATATAGGAAGTATGTACATCCGTTGCCTCTTCATATAAAGTCTATACTTTGGGCAAGTCTATACACTAGTTTTCCTTCTTATGAAGCCTTTATATTTACTAAGTCTATACACTGCTTTCCTTCTCATGAAGCCTTTACGATCATTGAGTCTATACACTGCGTTGTGCATACTTTGCATTGCACTCGTGGTTGCAAAGCCTGTACAGGGGTTACAGTTAAACTGAATATGTTCTTGTCTGTCTGATAGGGAATGCAGAGATAAATGAAGGGCACGTGATCCGAGATACCTGGCTCGTGATCCGAGAAGAACAAGGTATCCAGATGAGGACACGTGTTCTGACACTCCATTGGATGTTGCCACGTGGTCCAAATGCTTTGGCGGGAAACGTGGAGAGCACACGCCTGCTGCTGCTGCTGCTATATATACATGCCTTCTTCCACAGAAGAAGGTAGATCGAAGAGAAGGATAGAAAGTCTATACAGCCAAAGCAGCAAGGCTCCTTCGATCCACTGAGAGAAAAGATACAGAGAAGAAGAAGAAATAGAGAAGAAGAAGAAAACAAGAGAAGAAGAGATAGAGAGCTGATTAAGATTGAGAGTGAGAGTGAGAGAGTTTGTATCTCAGTCTCGTGGTTCAAAACCAGAGCTGAGCTTTGCTCTTTAGAGCTACATTACTTTTGGGTTTTCCTTTTTCGTTTTGATTCTGTCTATCATTTCCGAATATTGTTTCCTCAAGCTGTGTGTCAGCGGTCTTACAGTGGTAGTCTCCACTGGACGGGTTAAGCTGTATTTCCCCAGCGGTTGTAGAGGATCAGATCCTCTGGTCGGCAAGCTGTAGTGCCCAGCAAAGCTGTGTATCAGCGGATTGTTTGGCCAAGCTGTAAAGCCCAGCGGACGCAAGCTGTGTTGCGCAGCAGGAAGCCATACTCGGTTGAGTGTGGGGTGGACGTAGGTCGTTGACCGAACCACCTAAAAATTGTGTGTGCAGTGTGTTTGTGTTTTTGTTTGATCTGTGTGCGATGGGAATTCTTGCTTAGCTTATTTGGTTTCATTGCTCATGCTCATGTCTAGCTTTCGATATATAGATATGGTGAATGGCTTTCATGGGTCGACCCTTTGCTTAGCATTCTTCCTTTAGCTTAACTGATGTTTGCCTAAATTCCGCTTTAGAACTTACAGTAGTTTTAAATTAGGCAAGTTGATCTATTCACCCCCCTCTAAATCCACACTCAGTGGAGATAGACTGCGTCCATCTAACCCAACACTTGGTATCAGAGCCTAACTCTTCTGCAGGGACTCATCGCCCGAAGAGAATAGGCAGAGATGGATGCTCGAGGGATGATTGCCGAAGGTCACTCAACAACGAAGCCCCCATTCTTTGATGGATCAAACTACGCATACTGGAAGAACCGTATGCAAGTGTTCCTCAGGGCTAAGGATTATGAGATTTGGAAGATTGTCAGCAAGGGACCTTATGAGCTGTCCCCGAATGAAGATGTATGGACCAAGGAGGAGATCAGAAGGTCCACGCTGAATTGGAGTGCTATAAATGCTATCCAGTGCGCTCTGCATCCTACAGAATTCTCCCGTGTGTCTGCTTACAAATCAGCTAAGGAGATGTGGGATGCGCTGGAAGTAATTCATGAAGGTACATCTCAAGTAAGAGAGCAGAAGGCCAATCTTCTTGTATCTGAGTATGAAGCCTTCAAGATGAAGCAGAACGAGTCCATCAGTGAAATGTACGCTCGGCTGACTGTCATAACCAATGGCCTCAGAGGTTTTGGGAAACCTCAGACAGAGTATGATGTAGTGAGGAAAATTCTACGCTCCCTGACTCCCATTTGACACACCAAAGCAACAGTGATGGAGGAGTCAAGGGAATTGCGTAATACTAAAGCTGATGAGCTGATTGGCTCACTAATGGCATATGAGATAAACATGCCAAGGACAGATGAAGCCGAGAGGAAGAAGAAGCCGATAGCGCTGAAGGCTAGTTCCAGCAAATCAACAAAATCCAGCTCTAGCAGCTCTTCATCATCAGAGGAGAGCCTAAATGAAGAAGAAGATGTGACTCGATCTGAGATAGCCATGATGACTAGAGAGTTCAGGCGATTTCTCAGAAAGGGAGCAGGACGGTTCGGCCAGAAGAAATACAATGGTGGCCGAAAGGATAAAAGGTATAAATCTAAATCTGCAAAGAAAAATGAAGCTAATGTCTGTTATCAATGCAGGAAACCAGGGCATCTGAAAGCTGACTGTCCAGACAATCAGAAACATAAGGATAGGTCAAAGAAGAAAACCAAGAAGGGAAGAGCTATGATCAGCACATGGAGTGATGAAGATGAAGGCTCTTTCAGCAGCAGCTCAGATAGTGAAGCCGAATCTGAACAGCCCATTTGCCTTATGGCAACAAGCTCCGAAGATAGAGAGGAGGACACAGATGAGGTAATCACTAGATTTGAAAACTTCCCAATTGCTGATTGGGTAGATGCTTATCATGACATAGCTGATAGAGCTGATGATATTAGAAAAGAGAATAGACATCTTAGAAGAAAAATCAATTCCATGCAAAATGATAAAACTCTATCTGATAAAATTGCATGTTTGGAATCTGAAAATGATAAACTGAAACTCACATGCTCTGAAGTGGAGGACATCAAAATTGAGTTAAAGGTTTCTAGGGAAGAGAATCTAAGGCTTGAAAATGAAATTGATGAATAGAAGCTGAAGATTCAAAAATGTGAAAGTGAAGTAAAAATCATCTCTGAAAAATATGAAGCTGTCCTCAATGTTAACAATGAGCTGAAAAAGTCTATTGATAAACTTCAGAATGATAATGAGGATAAAATGAAAACCATTGAGAAAATGACCCAAGGAACAGATAACTTAAATGCTTTGTTAGGGTCAAAGGTTAATTTCAGAAAAGAGGGCCTAGGATTTAGTTCTAGTGCAACAAAAATATTTGGGATGAGAACAACTTCATTTGTTGCTCAAAAGGAAAAGGGACCTCTAATTAGCATGAACTCAACAAATTTGATGAACAAAACTGCTAATCTGAAAAAGCCCAGTGCTGAGGAGAAGGGCAAACGAAAGGTTAATGAGCCTAGTAGAGCCAGCACATCCAAGCAGAATCCTAGGGCTCAGACTCAGGTTAGGGGTCAACCTACACAGTCCAGTAAACCCCAGGTCAAGGTAACCAAGTCTCCACCATCAACTCCACCTCTGAAGAAGACCCAATACAAACCTGTGTATAGGTCAGCAGGGTCCAAAGTACGAGGGAGACAGAGTGCTGCTAGGAGTCAACCCAATTATTTTTATCAACCCAGAGCTCAGACCCACTACAATGCACAGTCAACCTACTTCAATAGGTCAGATTGGTCTAGAACTCAGGGTAGGTTTACAGGTCTTGCACACCAGGGTGCTCAAAGACCTTACAGTAGAAATTGGGTCAATGGGTATGGTTACTGGACATCTAGAAACCAGTATTTCCATAGCCAGCCCAGGAACTACTATGGCCAAAATTTTGTGAACACACCTTGGCCAAGGCACTGGCACAGAAATAACAATACTATCAATAATCATGCTGCTGCCAATAAGAAAAAGAACAATAAAAAGAAAAGGAACAACAACAAAAGAAAATCTGTAGGATCCACTGGACAAAGTTCATTTAAACAAATGTGGATTCTGAAACATCTGCTTTCCTGCTTTGCTTCTAGTTCATTTACATTGGAGCCCAATCAGTCTTGGGTTCCAAACTTCTCTACCTAATTGTGTATGCAGGTATGCCTGGCAGCCAAGAACAACTTGTGGTACATGGATAGCGGCTGCTCCAGGCATATGACAGGAGATAAGGCCAAATTTTGCATGCTGACTGAGAAAGTAGAAGGCCTTGTCACCTTTGGAAGCAACACAAAGGGTAGGATTATCGGATCTGGTAAGGTAGGTAAGTGTTCTACCTGCTGCATTGATGATGTTATGCTGGTTGAAGGGTTAGCCTATAATCTACTTAGCATCAGCCAGTTATGTGATAAAGGTTAGAATGTTTTATTTAATTCTCAATGCTGCAAGGTTTTTGAACCTGATTCTGATATTGTCAAATTTTCTGGAAAAATAATAAATAATACTTACATGATAAATTTAGATGAAATTCAACACACTAACCTTTGCCTTACTGCCAGTAGAGAAGACATAGCATTTTTATGGCATCGTAGGTTAGGTCATGCTAGCTACACTATTTTGTACAAATTAAATAAGCATGGCATGGTTAGAGGACTTCCTGAAGTCTCATTCAAGAAAGAAAATAAAATCTGTGATGCATGCACTCAATCAAAGATAACTAGAAAGTCATTTAAGTCTAGAACTGAAAATCTATCTTCCAAACCCTATGAGCTGATACATATGGACCTTTTTGGGCCAACTAGATCTGTCAGCCTATCAGGGAGGAGGTATGGGTTTGTCATGGTAGATGACTTTTCTAGGTATACTTGGGTTTATTTCTTATCTAATAAGAGTGATGCTTTCTCTGAATTTCAAGAGTTTTATGATAAAACAAATCAGAAAATTGAAAACATTTTGTCTGATCATGGAGGTGAGTTTGAAAACTCACAATTTGATGAATTCTGCAGGTCAAATGGAATCAACCACAGGTACTCCTCACCAAGGACACCTGAGCAGAATGGAGTTGTGGAGAGAAGGAACAGAACCCTAGTGGAAATGGGTCGTACACTCCTTGTCGAAGGTGGTCTACCAAGGAAATTTTGGGCTGAAGCAGTGACCACTGCCTGTTATGTAATTAACAGAGCCATGGTAAGACCTTCTATCCAGCAAACACCATATGAGCTTAAAAGGTAAGAAACCTTCTATTGCTCACTTCAAGGTCTTTGGTTGTAAATGTTTCATTCACATAAATGATAAGAAGGACCTTGATAAATTTGAACCTAAAGGAGAACCAGGAATTTTTCTTGACTATTCTGAAAACACCCGAGCATACAGAGTGTACAATCTGAACTCTAAGACTGTTGAAGAATCTCCACACTTAGTTTTTGATGAATCCTTGGTAAATTCTAATGTTGGTCAATGTAGGAATGAAAACAATGGTGAAATTCTGAAGGAAGGAGATCCTGCAGACAAATCCGAGGATGAAGAAGGACATAAAGAGCTTAATGAAGAGGAGCCTACAGTTCAGGGGGAGGTAAATCAAGTTCATGATAGTCCAATTGCAAATATTAGATATATCAAGGATCATCCTGTAGATAATGTTATTGGAAATCTGCATGACCCTCCTAGGACTAGAGGCCACTTAAGAATTCAACATGAACTGAATGCTTATGCTTTTGTATCAAACACAGAACCCAAGTCCATTGACTGTGCTCTCCAAGATGTGCATTAGATTAATGCCATGCATGAGGAGCTCAATCAATTTGATAGGAATAAGGTGTGGTTTTTGGTTCCACCTCCTGATCATGAAACAGTCATAGGGACTAAATGGGTATTTAGAAACAAAACTGATGAAGCAGGGAATGTTACTAAAAATAAAGCCAGACTTGTAGCTCAGGGGTACAATCAGGAATTTGGAATAGACTTTGAAGAGTCTTTTGCCCCTGTAGCTAGGTTAGAAGCAATAAGAATTTTATTGGCTTATGCATGTTCCCTAGGAATAAATCTACAGCAGATGGATGTGAAATCTACTTTTCTAAATGGGGAAATTAATGAGGATGTATATGTGAGACAGCCTCATGGGTTTGAATGTTTAGATTTCCCTAATCATGTTTACAAGCTCAATCAAGCTCTCTATGGTTTAAAGCAAGCTCCTAGAGCTTAGTATGACAGGTTGAGCAAATTTCTCACCGATAAGAACTTCACAAGAGGTATAGTTGATCAAACATTGTTTACCAAGGTAAGCCATCCAGATATTCTTATCATTCAGATTTATGTGGATGACATTGTGTTTGGGTCAACTAACCCCAAATTGTGTGAGGAATTCTCTCAAATAATGACTGATGAATTTGAAATGAGCTCAATGGGTGAGCTCAAACTATTTTTTGGACTGCAGGTTACACAAACAGAAGATGGCACCTTCATCTCTCAGTCCAAGTATGTAAAGAACTTATTGAAGAAGTACAAAATGGACAACCTCAAGGAAATAGTTACTCCAATGTGTACCTCAACCAGTTTGGATGAAGATTCTAAAGGTAAACCTGTGGACCAAAGGCTATACAGAGGTATGATCGGATCTCTTCTCTATCTTACAGCATCTAGGCCTGATATACAATTTACTGTGTGTTTATGCTCTAGATTTCAGGCCAGTCCTAAAGAAACTCACTTTAAAGCTGTGAAAATGATTTTTAGGTACTTACTAGGCACCCAAGAACTAGGTCTCTGGTATCCTGCTAAGTGTGAGTTAGAGCTTCTAGCCTACACTGATGCAGACTATGCTGGGTGTCGAGTAGATAGAAAAAGCACCAGTGGCTACTGTCAATTCCTTGGTGGCTGTCTAGTGTCTTGGGCATCTAAGAAGCAACACACTGTAGCATTATCCACAGCTGAAGCTGAGTATGTTGCAGCATGTAATTGTGCAGCCCAAGTACTTTGGATTAAGCACCAACTGGCTGATTATCAGATAAATCTGGGATGCATTCCACTTTTATGTGATAATACTAGTGCTATATGCCTTGCTAAAAATCCTGTTCACCATTCTAGGACTAAGCATATAGAGATAAAACATCATTTTCTTAAAGATGCTGTAAATAAAAATGAGATTGAAATGAATTTCATAGAAACTGAAAAACAAATTGCTCATATTTTTACTAAGCCTCTTGGGAATGAAAAATTTAAGTTTCTTAGAAGAGAACTTGGCTTATGTAAATTTTAGCATGATGAATGATTGTTTAACTGCTGTGAATAAAATTTCTGATGTGGACTTGCATTTGATTGCTTGGATAATTCATGTGGATGTGAATATTGAAACAGACTCATAATCATTACTGAACATGCATGTAGAACTGTCCTGCATTGCATTTCTCTACATAACCGTGGTATATTAAATAGTAGTCTACTAAAGGGCAGGGAAATCTGTATGGAGGTTCTTACTATGTGTGAGATGGTCCTTGAGACCAGATTCTCCGCCTAGTACCATGGGTTATATTGATTGATATGGGAGTCTAAATGAGCATGAATTTCAAAATACTTTGTTCAGTGTTCAAAGAAAACATTGCATATATTCAGGGGGAGCTTGTCGAGTATTTGCATGTCTTTGCATATCATTCATTCATGACCTATGCATAAGCTCTCTTTCAATTAATTCTTGCCTTTCATTAGCAAATTGCATGCATATAGACAGGGGGAGTATTGCTAGAAATTCAGAGTGGTTTCAACTTTCTTGAAGTCATTCAACCTTTAACTCTGAATACTTGTCTCTGACATTATGGCAATCTGTTGGTCAGTTCTGATTTCTAAGCAGTAGAAAATGGACTTCTTCATTTATAAGAATTTGAATTGTTCAAAGACTGATGTAATGGTTTAAATCTTATAATGGTTAGAGTTTAAAGATTGCAATCAGTATATAAGTAAGTTAAAAATTGATAAAACTCTCAACCTCTTTCTTATTTCATGTCAGACAAAGCTAATCATATCTGAAATCTGAAAACTCATCTGAAATCATGTTAGAGAGGTTAAGTATGTGTATTGTTCTTAAACAAGTCATTCTGAAACATAAAAAGGACAGCTAAGAAAGATATTGAAAAACATTGAAAATCATTGAAAATTAATATTGGCAGAGCAATGACAGGTAAATCACTGAGAAACTGAGTGATCCATCACAGAAGTGGACAACACTCATGTCATGAAGTGTATCAGCTATCTCTGTATAAAATGTTCAAAACAGCAGGCTGGTTTCACTGAGTACCTGGGGGTAACTGGCATCTGATAAACGTGTACCCTCACACAAAAAGGTGTAACTCAGTTCTGTTAAATTTGATCATAGGCAGAATGGTCCATCTTGTTGAGTATCTAGGGGTATTGGCGTCTGATTAACGTATACCCTTACGCAGAAAGACTTATGGTACCTGAATGCTCTAAATGGTCTAATATTGATAATGCTGCTCCTTCAAAAGAAAAGTTCATGAGTGTCAATTTATTTAGTTTCAATACATGACTTGGTTTCTCTCAATATTTTTTATGAGACTATGAAAGTAAGATATTATGAAACTAAATCTTTCATGCAAATGTGATTCTGGTTTATTATTTTATCATGCACAGTGAGCTTATCTATTGCTTGTAGTGCATGAACTCCAAATTTTATCATCCTTAAACCAGAACTCTTTCTGACAGTAGTTTCTAATTTCATATGACTGAAGACTCTATGCTTTAGAATGCTTATTCATGAACTACCTGTTCAGAATGCCAGTCAGTTCTTCTCTTGATCCTTCCCTTCTATTTAATTTTTCCCTCCTCTTTGTTGATGGCAAAAGGGGAGAATATTGTCTAGGGGGATGTCTAGGGAAAGAATACATATCTGTCTGAATTCTGAATTCATTCCAAGGGGGAGTGGGAGTGTATATGCATAATGATAAGGGAGAGTTTGAGGCAGTGAGTTGTATGCATTCATAGCATCTGCATGTCAATCTGCATAACTCATCATGTCTTTCATCAAACATATACCTATATGTCAGGATGTTATTATTCTACTTCACATGGGGTTGCCATCATCAAAAAGGGGGAGATTATTGTGACCCCTCTATGTTGATGATGTTGACACTTGCTTTATTTCATTGGCAACACCATTATTTTGATTGATTGGTAACTATTCTTGCTTTGATGAAATTGCTCTATCAGATTGACTATGTGTTCTTTGCATTTCATACACTGCTGTTTGCATTTCTCGCTGTCATGGGTCGACGCATCCTCTGATGGGTCGACTCCTTTAGCAGACTTGTCTAGATTGAGTCTATACAGCGTCAGTTCATGCATGTCTTAGGCTAAGTCGGTACAGCGTCTCATTCAAACTTTGATTAATGAAGTCTGTACATCAGTCTTCACATTCTAAGTCTGTATAGCCGTTGGGTTTGGACTCAAAGTCTGTACACTCGTTTCTGAAGTCTGAAGTCTATACACTCCAGCCATTCCTTGAGATCAAGTATATACATCGGCACTGTAGCAGCATCGTCTAAGGTTGTGTCTCATTTGAAGTCTGTATAGTGCTATTCACGCTTTGTCTGCATGCTGAAGTCTATATAGTGGACCATCTCATTTAGCGTCTCCTGTGTAAAGTCTACACATTCTAGCGTCTTACGCCAACAAGCCTTCTCCAGCGTCTCACGCACCGTCTCACCAAGTCTATACATCGTCTACATTGTCTCACTCACACTTGCCAAAGTCTGAATATCCACAGTGTCTTTCATCGTCTCACTTTGGGTCTCAGTTTGCAAAGTCTATACATTCGCTACAGAGATCACTGTCAAGTCTATACAATGGTCTTCACACTTGAAGTCTATACATTCGATGTACAGAGTTGATGTCTATACTGTGCCTTATGCTGATCGAGTCTACACATTGGTCGGTGGCAAGTCTGTACACTGGCCTCAGCTATTCAAGTCTATTCACTGGACTGTTTGGTCAAGTCTATACACCCTTCAGTTGAAATTCCAAGTCTGTACATCGGACTGTGTTAAGTAAAGTCTATACATCCGATTGTATAGTGTCTTAGCCATCGTCTCACTTCTTCAAGTCTACACAATGGTCGGTGGTAAGTCTATACATTGGTGTTTCATTCGAAGTCTGTAGACTCACCAGTGAACGACAAGTCCACACATTGGACTATAGCTGCTTGTTCTTCAAAGTCTGTACATTGGGCTTTCACATGAAGTGTGTACATCCGATCGTTCTGCATCGTTATCAAGTCTGTACAGCCACTCTTTGAGCATCAAGTATATACATTGGTATTGGGTGAGCATAGTCAAGTCTGTACACTGCACTCGAGTCCGTTGTCTTCAGTAAAGTCTATACATTGGCATCGATCTTCACCTTGAGTGTGTACAGTGGCTGCTTCATATAGGAAGTATGTACAGCCGTTGCCTCTTCATATAAAGTCTATACTTTGGGCAAGTATGTACACTAGTTTTTCTTCTTATGAAGTCTTTATATTTACTAAGTCTATACACTGCTTTCCTTCTCATGAAGCCTTTACGATCATTGAGTCTATACACTGCGTTGTGCATACTTTGCATTGCACTCGTGGTTGCAAAGCCTGTACAGGGTTTACAGTTAAACTGAATATGTTCTTGTCTGTCTGACAGGGAATGCAGAGACAAATGAAGGGCACGTGATCCGAGGTACCTGGCTCGTGATCCGAGAAGAACAAGGTATCCAGATGAGGACACGTGTTCTGACACTCCATTGGATGCTGCCACGTGGTCCAAATGCTTTGGCGGGAAACGTGGAGAGCACACGCCTGCTGCTGCTGCTGCTATATATACATGCCTTCTTCCACAGAAGAAGGTAGATCGAAGAGAAGGATAGAAAGTCTATACAGCCAAAGCAGTAAGGCTCCTTCGATCCACTGAGAGAAAAGATACAGAGAAGAAGAAGAAATAGAGAAGAAGAAGAAATAGAGAAGAAGAAGAAAACGAGAGAAGAAGAGATAGAGAGCTGATTGAGATTGAGAGTGAGAGTGAGAGAGTTTGTATCTCAGTCTCGTGGTTCAAAACCAGAGCTGAGCTTTGCTCTTTAGAGCTACATTGCTTTTGGGTTTTCCTTTTTTGTTTTGATTCTGTCTATCATTTTCGAATATTGTTTCCTCAAGCTGTGTGTCAGCGGTCTTGCAGTGGTAGTCTCCACTGGACGGGTTAAGCTGTATTTCCCCAGCGGTTGCAGAGGATCAGATCCTCTGGTCGGCAAGCTGTAGTGCCCAGCAAAGCTGTGTATCAGCGGATTGTTTGGCCAAACTGTAAAGCCCAGCGGACGCAAGCTATGTTGCGCAGCAGGAAGCCATACTCGGTTGAGTGTGGGGTGGACGTAGGTCGTTGACCGAACCACCTAAAAATTGTGTGTGCAGTGTGTTTATGTTTTTGTTTGATCTGTGTGCGATGGGAATTCTTGCTTAGCTTATTTGGTTTCATCGCTCATGCTCATGTCTAGCTTTCGATATATAGATATGGTGAATGGCTTTCATGGGTCGACCCTTTGCTTAGCATTCTTCCTTTAGCTTAACTGATGTTTGCCTAAATTCCGCTTTAGAACTTACAGTAGTTTTAAATTAGGCAAGTTGATCTATTCACCCCCCCTCTAGATCCACACTCAGTGGAGATAGACTGCGTCCATCTAACCCAACAACCTTATCTCCCTACCCGGTGCACTCTCACCTTCCTCTAGCGGTACACCACCCCCAGCCTCCCTTGTCCGGTACACCTGAAATGCAATAAAACAAGGAAGAACATAATAATAAAATAAAAGAGTAATAATAATCAAAAGAAGAATAATAATAATAATAGAAAAATTTGAAATAAAAATAAATAATAAAAACGGGGCATATAATGCATAAGCAATGACACAAGAATCAATGAACACAAAAAATATAAATAAATAAATAAATAATAATAACGATGAATTATAATAATAATAACGAGATGAATAATAATAAAATAAAAAATAAAAAAATAAGAAGGGACATCACGCACATGTAATAAAAGAAGAGTCAATCAACATAATATATATATATATAAATGGATAATAATAATAATAATAATAATAATAATAATGAATAGAACGAGACGGCTCTCGTCATCCTTGGACCCTTCGCATGGGAATATTGATAAGACCTTCCTGGGTCATGCTTAGACCATGGGTTCGCCCTAATCATGGTCATTGCCTGACCCATATCCTAGGCCTACAGCCCGCCATCTTTGAACTTGTCTTTGTTTCGAGATCTAATCCCGAGACACTTTCCCGCTGCCCTTTGACACCGGAAATATTAATGATGCCCATGCAAGCCTCGCTTTGACCGCGGGAAGCTTCCCCAGAATGGTCCTGGCTTGATCTTGCACTGGGCCAATAAACTCACTGATTTCCTACCATTCCAACCGGGATTCAACCGAATATTTCCCGTTCCTCTGAACAATAAATTTGCCGTACCCCGGCATACATACGTTCCGGTTTTCCCGTGACGATGTTATCAAGCTGGACACTCATCCGAATATCAAATGGTCCCCTGAGTGACCAACATGTTTCGAATGCCTACTTCCCTAGACATAGGGCTTTCCGACTGATTCAAGATCGCTATCGTCTTGCTGCTCTCGACATAATTTCCTGGCCATGAGGCCCTGATTCCCAGTGATTCATCAAGGGTGTTCCCCTCTCCGAGGGGATGTAAATAACGCCATGACCTTTATGGCACGGTGTGTTTTGATCCCGACACGAAGCACACAATCATCTGATTAGTCAGATCGAGCACACAATAAATCGTCACTTTGTGATTGGCACGCCTACGCACTTAATAAACCAATAACACGAATAAACAAAACATATTTAATATAAAGTGCATACACAGGCTGTGAACTAAGTTGTCAATGGACGCATCCGGCCTTGCTTCTAGTGGGTAGTGCTCCTGTCACTCGAGTGTAGCGACCCTAGTTTCTTACTGTTGTGACTTAGTGTTTGGGCGACTGAGGGTATTCTGTGGTACGACTCTGACTTGTAGTTTATTACAAATAGCTTTGGTACTCGTGTAATGAAGTTACTTACCTTTAATTATTAGATGATGTTCTTTTTGCTCTGGTTATTGTTATGAATTGTTATTTTTGCACCATGTACTTGCCGTTGTGAGGTGGGGATCCGCGGGATCCCTACTGAACCGATGTGATGAGGCTCACCCCCTTTTGTTTTCAGGTGAGGTGCGACTTGCACGTTATGCTTTGGAGGTCTCGCGTGGAGCCGATGGTCTGTCCTAGCACCAGTTTTCCAGAGGCGGGGTATGCCTCGTGATCTTGTACCTTTCTAGTTTTCTACACTTATGTATGGACATACAGATTCTGGACTGTGTATTTGTTGAATTGTATAACTATTTATTTCCTGCATTAATCATGTTAATTGTTATTGAGTTGCAATTATTTAGATTCTTATACACTACCACTCCATCCCCATAACCCTTCTGAGCCTCCGGCTCGTGGGTGGCGGGCCAGGATCCAAGAATATCAGGGTCTTTCTCAGTATTCGGATCTTGGGTCATTACAGATGGTATCAGAGCGTGGTTGTGGGGGTGTATAGGAATCTAAGTCGATTGTAGCAGTCCAGAATGTCCATAATATGCAGTATTGTTGGCAACTGGTATAGGACCCTACATGTTTTATTGATTATGTTGTTTTCTTTTCTTGTGTGTTAGAAGATCATGGCGCCTAGGAGGAGGACCCGCTCCCAGCAAGGGTAGTCGGTTGAGGACCAAGAGGGTCAGAGTAGGGCATCGATTGCGGCTGGAGCGGTAGCAGCAGGAGCTCAAGGATGGGAGCAGTTCGTCAAAGGCATGTATCAGTTCTATCTCCGACAGTATGGTAGGGAGGCCGGAGAGGGATCTTCATCTCAAGGAGGCCGTGGGTGAGCATTGAAGGTGTTTCTACAGTTTCATCCACCACAATTCAAGGGACAGCCAGACCCAGATGCAGCAAAAGCTTGGATTGATGCTACGGAAAGAGTGTTCTGCTCCATGGAATGTGCAGAAGATGAGAAGGTGTTGCTGGCTAGTTATCAATTGCAGGGCCCAGCTTTGTCATGGTGGACTATAGAGTGGGAGTCAACATTTTAGTCTCGCCCTCTACGACAGATTTCATGGCAGGAATTTCTTGAAGCATTTAAGCATGTTTTCAGCCTCGAGCATGTCAGATCCAAGAATATGTACCAGTTTATGGAGCTGACTCAAAGAGATATGTCCGTGATGCAGTATCGCTCCAGGTTCATTGAGTTGGGCCATTATGCACCCCACATTATGGCTGATGAGAGGATGAAGACTCGATAGTTCATTAGAGGCTTGAGGGATGAGCTCAGGCACATGGTGGTTGCTACCCGTATGACCGATATGGAGGTAGCGTATCAAGTAGCTACAAATTTGGAGAAAGAATTGGCAAGGACTCAAGAGCAGGCCAAGATGGGGCAGGTACAGACAAGCCGAGGTCAGCAGAGTTCAGTTTAGCAACATGGTGCATTTCAGTAGGGCTCAAGCAGGTCAGGGCCATCTCCTTCAATGGCCTCTGCTGCAGGTTCCACATTGTTTGGTTCAAAGATTAAGAGGATGTTTCGGAAGGCAGGATTTGGCAAGAGACGTCATGATCGGCAGGATCAGAGGCAGAGTTCAGTGGGTAGTGTGCAGCAGGCAGTACCATTTAAGCACCAGGGTTTAGTGAGTTGACAACGGGGATCGTGTCCACGGTGTGGTGGCTCTCACCTCGGCAGACCATGTCAGATGCCCGTGACGTGCTTCCGATGTGATCAGGTGGGGCACATGGCTCGTGATTGACCTCAGAGGCCGCAACAACCCCATCAATTTCAGCAGCAGCGGCAGTTCCAACCTCAGCAGTTCCACCCCCAGCAGTAGCTGCAGCAGCAATTCCAGCAGTAGATGCAGATTCCACCCTTGCCGCGGTCAGCTAGTGTAGGGAGGCAGAGATCCCGAGGGCGCATGATGCATATGACACGTGCAAAAGTAGTGGTGTCCCAGTTGGTGGAAGGTACAGTTATGTTTCTAGGGTGCGCGGCCCGAGTTCTATTTGATTCTGGTACTTCTCATTCTTTCACATCTGAGGATTTCATTGCTAGTGCTGACGAGTCTACTATGGAGATATCTTGTGATCTGGCAGTGGGGTTGCCGACAGATGATTTTATGATCATTCCTTATTGTTTAAAGAGGGTGCCTGTGTGGATTGAAGGGCAGAATATGCCAGCCAGACTCTATGCATTGTAGTTGAAAGATTATGATGTAATTCTGAGTATGGATTGGTTTGAGGCCCATGGTGTCGTAGTGGATTGTGGTTCGAAGAGGGTGTATTTTCAACAGTCTCGACGACCCTTGTTTTATTTCCAAGGTATTTGATCTTCTTCACCCCGTTTCCTCATTTCAGCTATTAAGGCCCGTAGACTACTTGATGCTGGATGTCAAGGATTTCTTGCTTCAGTGGTGGTGGTTGACCAAGGACAACAAGGGGTGGAAGATATTCCTATTGTGTGTGAATTTTCTGATGTCTTTCCTGAAGAGTTGCCAAGGCTACCTCTGTAGAGGGAAATTATTTTCACCATTGAGATTGTGCCTGGCACGATGCCTTTGTCTAAGGCTCCTTATCGTATAGCACTGGCAGAACAAAGGGAGCTGAGACATTCTCCATGTCCCGCTTCTTCACTCCATCCCATGTCCTCCCCATGGCCTTTCTCCATGTAGACTTTCGATATCATTGGTCCCCTTGGCGATTCCAATTCCCTCACTATGCAAAAGTCATTCATCCTCACGACAATATAGTATTTTACCAAGTGAGCGGAAGTGGAAGCATACGCGGAGATTAAAGCTTCAACGGTATGTAAGTTCATCATGAAGAACATCATCGCCAGGTTCGGCATACCAAGCATTATCATCACCAACAACGGACCTCAATTCATCTCTCAAGATCTTCAAGACCTTTATAACATGTACAAAATTACATTGCATCATTCCTCTCCTTATTATCCACAAGGCAATGGCCAAGCAGAGGCAACTAATAAAACGCTAATCAAGATCATCAAGAAAACATGTGAGGCTAACAAATTCTTAGACTGGCCAGAAAAGCTTGTCAAAGCTCTATGTGCCTATCGTACTTCTATTCGTACTCCCACTGGGCAAATCTCGTTTGCCCTCACTTATGGGATAGAGGCGGTAGTTCCCTATATGATTCTTATCCCTTCTCTCAGAGTACAATTGGACAAGGAGCTCTCTATTGATGAGCATCGTGAATCCCCCCTAGGCTAATTGGACCTCTTGGATGATAAGCGTCTGGTTGTTGTTGTGTTATGGTTTTGATGATTGTTATGATTGCTAAGTTATGGTTTTGATGATAACTAAACTTAATGTGTGATTGAGTGATGATAACTAAACTTATGGTTGATTGCATGATGGGAATCGACACCGAGCCTATACTTTTTCTTTTGCATTTATGTCCTTTTAGTTTGTGTTTATATCCTTGAGAAAGTATGTACGCAAATGTAAGGCTTTATAAGCCAAGGAGTCATTCCCATGGATTGTGTGGGTTTTTATGCAATTATGCAGTAGGACCAACAAGGGGGCCCTCAGCCCTTTCCCATTGGTCCATGTCACCTTGTGGGCCTGGTCAACCTTCCTAGGTGGACATCTAGAAGGGTGGGCTGGTCATATGGACGCATGGGGTTAAATGGGTCAAGATTCCATGGTTGGCCACCTACCCCCATTCAACCTTCTACCCTTGGTCAAGGGGGCGCCCCTCTCCCCTTATTAGTTTATTAATTTTTATGTGTTATTCACATGCAATCCAGACCATCTATCTCTCATCCCTAGATCTAAGGGTGGAGGTTAGATTTGGTTGGAAGCATATAAAGCCATGTATTTTCATGTGAAAATTAAGGAAAAAATCAGAAATTTTGTTGAATGCCAAGAAGGCTCTTGCACCCCAGCCCTCTCCCCTGGTTTCCTCTCCTCAAACCTCCAGTTCTAGAGTGTATCAATCTTCTATCTCCCCCTCTCAACCTCTGATCTTCATCGGTGCCGCCGCCGCCGCCGTTCGTGCCGCCTTCGAGCCGCCGCGAAGCCGTCTTCGGTTTTCTATCCTGCTGGACAGAGGTGTCCTCCCGAAATTCCTGATACCAGCCACGGCCTCTTCGTGATTTGTAATTTTTATGGTGTGTTCCTATCTTCCATCCCATCATCCAAAAGACAATTCAGGTCTAAAAGCCTTCGTTTGATATTTTTGCAATTTTGGTCTTCAATCACTCCCAGATCTGTCCTGTCTCTGTCTACAGTTATAGCAGCTCTGAGTTTCCCATCCCCAATCTTCTTTTTGATTTTTTTTTGGGGCTCCCCATTTTACTGGGAGTTCTTTCCATCATCCCCTACATCCACTATTTTCTTAATTTTTGATCCGCCCTCTATCCATTTTTCAAAATTCGTGTTCTATCTATGCTACAATGCTTTCAGTCAATTCCCAGATCCGACCACCTTCCAGTCCAAACATCATAACAAATCACAGCCTCCACCAAACCTTTCATAAAAAATAGTCCCGTTTTCCTAGCTCAATGTCCTACAACTCTCACGAAGAGGTCGAAGTCTGAATCTAAGGTCTACTAGGCAGTCAACGGCCGTTCTCAGACAAGTTCTTTGCAGATCTGAGAGCCCGGTCACTGTACAATAGCAACTCAAAAATTAATTAAGGCCAAGATCCAAGTAGATCCAGGTCTGATCTCCAAGCCTAAGTTGAAGTACTTCAAGTTAGCGTTCCAACGGCACCCGTTTTGTGTCGATCCGACATCGGGGCTGATCGCAGCGTCCGTTCTCGCCGGGACGCGCGCTGAAAACCAGAAGCTACAGATCCGTGGCCGGTGATTCCGACCGGTGCCGATCGGAGCCGTCTGGCCTCCGGCCGGTGAACCAGCACGCCTCCACTCCAGGGAGCGCCCTTCCAGGCATCCTCCACTACAGCGGTGCCATCGGGTCCCACACGGCCCCTCCGGACAGCACGTGGGCCCCACCGTCACGTGTTCGGGTGTTGTCGAATCAATGCGAGAAGCCGCCCGTCAACTCGAATTCGATCCTCCCGGACCCCATTGTGTAGCCCTTTACCTCCCTGCGTGGAGTGGGCATCGACGTGTATTGCTGTAATATTGTGTATTATTATTCCGGGAGTACGAGTTTCGACCGGGTCCGTCGTCCCCACGCCGAGCGCGTGGAGGTATCGCATTCGCTCCCTTACTTGGCATTTTGCTTACTTCATATATATTTTTTTATGCCGCTGTTGGAGAGCATGCTTTAGAATCTAGCTCGCTATATTTTTCATATCACCGCTGCTGCGAGAGAGAGCATGACCGTCCCGTGACCCGATCCGGGCACGAGAGAGAGCCGACCACCCTGGCTCATTGCCGGTTTCTCAACCGCGCACGTCTGACGCTTCCCTCGCTAAGGGACAATCGCGAGCTTGTCGTGTCCGTGGTCTCGTTCCGCATCAATTTGGTATCAGAGCGAGTTTGAGTCTAGGGCGTCAAAAAAAAGTGTCATTTACGTCTAGTCATTAGTCATTGTCTAAGTCGTGTTTAGGGTCATCATTGTTTTAAAACAAAAAAAGTGTCTTTTTGCATTTGCATCCCTTTATTCAGTATATCAAAAGGTGTTGTCCGACCATTAGGCTACGCCTATCGGGAAGGCCGCACACTTGTGCGAGTGACCTTCAGGTCGATTACCTCCGCCACGTACCAGATATTGGCTTAGGTCTAGGTGCATCATATTAGTGTGTGTTCGCATTAGTCGGTGTTTCCTAGTCCATGTCGTTGCATGCCCACTCGGCGAGGTACCCAATACCATCGCCCTTCCTCTATGGCTAACCCACGAGATGGCGCCTTGGGAGACTTCCACTCCCTACACGAGGCGGTGATGGCCATTATGACTAGGTTGGACCAATCCGATGCTAACTTTCGGACTTTCTCTGATAATATGGATGGTCACCTTAGAGCCATGGAGGGACGTATGGAGACCTCCGATAGGTCGGTCCAAGACCTCGTTGGGCGGTTAGATAGGATGTCACACGGGGACCCTCCTGGAGCAGCCCAAGGCCCACCCGCACCTCTTCCCGCAGTGGCCCAAGTCCAACCCACTCCCATGGCCCAAGTCTAGGCCGCTCCCGCGGCCCAAAACCAGCCACCACAGGCTCCTCCACCCGCCCCTCCTCGGGTTCCCGAACTACCGCACCGTGACCTTGGTCTCGAGGACTATGGGTCCGACAATGCCTATGAGGGGTATGGTCAATGCCGTCGTGGTTTTCAGCCACAACGATATGAGGATGATGATAGGGTCCTTAGGACCATGCGAGCGGACCCTCCCTCTTTTTACGGGTCTTTGGATCCGAAAGTCTACCTAGATTGGGAGTTCGGCACGGACCATTATTTTGAATGGTATGATATGTCGGAGCGCCGAAGGGTCCGATTTGCCACCATGAAGCTCATGGGGCAGGCGCAAACCTATTGGAAGAATGTAGAGAGCCTGCTACTTCAGCGGCTAGAACCCCCGATTGACACATGGGCCGAGATGAAGAATAAACTTCGGCAAAAGTACCTTCCTCCTACATACCGCCAGCGACTCATCGATAGATGGCAAAGTCTTAGCCAGGGAGATCAGTCCGTCTCCGAATACATCACGGAGTTTGATGAGTACTTTCTGCGATGTGGTGTCATGGAGGAGAGTACCATGCCCGTTTCCTGCTTTCGACGTGGTTTGCGGCCACACTATCAGTATGAGCTTTTCCGCCGCAATGCCAAGACGTTGGAAGAGGCATACCAGGTTGCTCTCGAGATGGAGCAATTTGAGGGAGAGTTCGAGTCTAGCCATCGGTTGGGCCCCACCCCTCTCCGTAGTACCGAGCCCCGTCACTCCATAGGCCCACATCAGCGGCCTCCCATGGCTTGACCTCAGGAGCCCACCCGTCAGGAGCACTTCACTCCACGGCCTCGCCCTCCTCCACCCCGGGATCTATTTCCACCCCAACCACCGGCACCCGTTGCCCGTCCCCCGGCTCCTATAGCCCGTCCTCTGGCACCGGCACCCCCTCCACTATTGTCCAAGGCACCTACATCTCCCCCATTGCTGCCTACACCACTACCCGACGGGATGATAAGGGTAAGGCCCCTTTTGTTAGGTTCAGTGCAGTATTCAGAGGGGGGGTGAATGAATATAACTCGTTTAAAAAAACCTTTCACCCAATTGAAAACTAGAATACTAACAAGACTTTCACTCAATATAAAATTTCGTCCAAACTAGAACTATGATGCTAACTAGACAGATTTACCAAATCTGAAAGCTAGTCAACTATTCAGTTCTACCAGTTAGCAAACACATGGAGCGCCCCTATGCATTCATCTAGCGGAAGCACAAATGAACAAATCAACCCACAAAGCACAAGGGGTTTTTAGGTGGTTCGGTCCTCCAGACCTACATCCACCCCACACTCAAACTGAGTGTGGCTTCCACTAGCTCACGCTAGAAACAGCAGACTCAGTCTGCAACAAACGCTGCCAAACAGCTAGACCACGGGAACAACCTCCCCTCTTCCTCCCAACCGGAGGGAACCACTAGTGACACCAGTCACTAGCAAACCAGAGACACAGGGTCTCTCTTCCTCCAGACCTGGAGGGAACCCCTGGACTTGAATCCACAAGCCCAGAACCGGAGACAAGTCTCCCTTCCTCCAACCCGGAGGGGAACCCACAAGCAACCCACCTGCTGCTTGCAACCGGAGATATCAATCTCCCTTCTCCTGAACTAACAGGAGGAACCCCGACCTCTCTACAGAGTATCGGAAACACAGCAAACCAGAAAACAAAGGAAAAATAATAAACGAAAATGACTTCAGCAAAACAGAAAGCTGAAAGATGAAGTGCACAATGTGGCTCTCAACGGAGCTGACTGGCCTGGATTTGATCCACGGTCCAGTAGACGGATCTTCAGGTAAGATCTTCCTTCTTCTCCACGAGCTCTCTCTCGCTCACTCTCTATCTTTCTTTCTCTTTCTTCTTCTCTCCTCTCACTCTCTGCTTCTTCTTCTCTTTCTCACTCTCTTTCTCTTCTTCTTTTCTTTTTCTTCTTCTCTGGATCGTGGCTCTCTGTATGAGCTTTTCTTTTTGCCAACTCGATCACCTTCATCTGTGGACGAAGGTCTCATATATATAGCAGCATCAGCATCAGCCACGACGTGTGACCTCCACATTTCTAGCCCTAATTATTCGGACCACGTGGCAGTCTCTCAGCAGGCTTCATTCCAGCCTCGGATCACGTGCCCTCCTTAAGCTTCACGATCAAAGCACCTGTAAAACAGAGTATCGAATAAGTCATCAGTTTAAAGAACAACTCTGTATAGATTATCAGAAGAACAGCGCTTTAGAAGAAACCTGAACGAGGTTAAAACGAAACAACACGAAGTAACAAATAGTAACAACACGGAGACAACACGAGGACACAATAGGGAAAACGACACGAAGTCAGTAAAGACTCGATGTACAACAGTAAGTAACACGAAGTAAGACCATACAGACATAAACGATAACACGAGATGCAACTTGTAACAGAGATAACACTACAAAGAGAACTACACGCAGAAGATGAAAACAATAACCGACGCGAGGTGAAAAACAACATGAGGACAACACGGGCTGAAACGACACGAGGTGTAGAAAACCAAGAATCGACACGAAGTGTGGTCAAGGCGAGAAAGACACTAAGTCAAAAACGAAAGACCAACACTAAGACAGAAACATAAAAATAACACGAAGACGTAGACACTAAAACAACACGAAGATGAAGATAAGGGAAACGACACGAAGTCTAACCTCATACAAGCTTTCCTGTCATGCATGGAAATCAACACGAAATGTTGTAAGCTCATACGACACGAGATCTTTTCGTGTTAGTGAGGGGAAACAACACGAAAACTCAAGTGCAGAAACATCACGAAGATGATGTACAATCTGATGTACAGACATGAAGAACAGTCCAAAGTATAGACTTGCACGAGCGAGCTACAGTGCCAAAGTATAGACTTCACGCTGTACAGACTTGGAAGACCAGTGTTGAATGTGTAGACTTGTAGTTTATCATGAAGGAAGGCCAGTGTACAGACTTGCTGTCCTTACAGCAGACGACTCCAGTGTATAGACTTGGAGGCCTGAAGGCGATGTGAGTAACAATCCAATGTATGGACTTTGACTCTAAATGAGACTGACGGTGTATACACTTAGCCAATGCAATGCACTGTATGGACTTCCATGAGACGCTCAATGTATCGACTTTGAGCTTGCTGTGCAGTGAATAGACTTAGGGCATAAACCCCACGAAGCACTGTATAGACTATGCACATAACATAAGTCTAACATAAACAATATATCAGTTGTACCAGTCATAGTCATGATGCAATCATCAAGGCACAATGTCATGAAAACACTATATCATTGCTATCATCAAAATACAATATCAATCATCAAAACCACAGCAATGAATGAATGCTATATGCATCAGTTTAACATGTAACAAGACTGAACATCAAATATGTTAATCTAAACTGAGCAGCAAGATGACTGAGCATTTGATTAACTCACATCAACAACCAATCATCAAAACCATCATCAAAACCACAGGGGCACAACAATCTCCCCCTTTTTGATGATGGCAACACTTTCAATACATTGAGTCATTCTGATGATGTGAGGCATTCTGAGGCATTCTGAAGACTCAAATTATTCTCCCCCTTTGACTTCATCAAAAATAAAAATAATTTGAGAAATTATAGCATGTATAAGAGTTCAGTCAAGTTCTCCCCCTAAATAAAAGCTCCCACTTTGAGAAGGAAAATGAACATGATTCAGCATGACAAGGAATGCTCCCCCTGAAGAGATGCCAATTGATATGCAAGTGATGCATGACATGGAAGCTCCCCCTCAATCAGTGGAATCTTATGAGATAGGAGAAGTTCAGGTCATTGAGCCAAGGACATGAGCAGAAGAAATTCAGTTAACAGATTTTTCAAGGAAGCTCCAAACATAAGAAATTCTGCCAGATCTTCAAAGAGATATCAATCTCATAAATCTAAAGCATAAGTTTTCAAAGTCTTCTATCATAAGGGCTTATGAATGACATTTATTGAACATCATGGTTTAAACGTGATGTATGCAGAGTTTATCAATAAAATTCTGTAATGATATCTAAGACCATGGTTTAATAAAATTGAACCAAGCCCTCATATTTATCTTGATTATCCTCCCTTTGTCTTACACAATCAAATCTATTGACTTCTTTCAGAATTACATGTACTAGTATTGAAATCAAGCAATTATGAAGTCATATGATTTTGTCTAGGGTTGTAGCAATTTGATTTTGGCATCAATATTCAGATATTTCAATTTATTCAACAATTTTCCTTGCTACAAATTTTACGTGCTTTCTAGTTCAGTACACACCTTGTAACTAGAGGATATACCTTGATCAGAGGCCAATATCCCTAAGCCCTTAGTGTGACTAACTGTCATGCCTTATGTAAACAGAGTTAGCATTTACACATCATGACACACTACAGCTCAATTTTTAATGAGTGAATTGTATTTCTCAGTGTGCATGCCATTGCTCTGCCTGATTTTCAATGAATTCTCATTTTACAGAGTTAACTAAGACACCTCATGACACAGTCCTTTGGACTTGTGTTTCTCAGTGACCAATGTCATTGCTCTGACAGATATTACCCTTTAGACATTTCAGAAACATTCATTTGCTTCAAAACAATATTAATCTCATGTACTTAACCAATTAAAGTTATGTATTCAAAAGTACAGATTTCAGAAGTTTTTGCAAGACATAGCATGAAACAGTTGGTTAAGATTTATTAAACATGATTCAGATATGTTAAGAGATTTTGAAGTTAAACTCCATGAATACATTAAGCTTAAATCACATGAGTTATTTCAGACATTCATAAAAGCGTATAATAGAAGATTTCTAGTTCAAGATTTTTTTTTTGATTTATGACCGAGATAGCCCATTGAAATCTTCATGAAAGACTGATAGAATTCTAAAGCCAAATGATACCAATTGATAGGAGAATTACCAATTGTTAAGAGAGATTTTTGAAGCATAAAGTTTTCAGAATATGATCAAGGTTTGTCAACAAAATCAATAAGAAAGGATATGCTATGAAATCTGACACATGTATGCATTTGACAACCTATATGCAATGCATTGACTCCCCCTTACAATATGCATTTAAACATACATGCAAATCACATATATGCACTTCAGATGAGTAGAGTTCAGAGGTATCAATTCAGACAATGCTGATGAGGAATGATTATGCAAACACAGAATTAACTTGCTATGCAACATACTGTCCTACATGCAGACTATGCACCAAGGATACATTAAACAAGTATGCAATCAATTCAGGTTTATGCATCCAATTCATGAGCATTTTTATCCTTTTTCAGATTTTTCAACATATGATGCAGTTCACTATTTTACGTGAAGACTAGACCCATGGTACTAGGCGGAGGACTTGGTCCAAGGATCACCTCACACATGTCAGTAGCATCCAGACATACTCCATATGCCCTTCAACTTGTTCCATTTAATATACCATGATGATCATGTATGACAATGCAACATAAAGCAGTCCTTCATGCATTGAACAGCATCATTGACACATGTAATGACAATCAGTCTATACACAATCAGTCCAAGTATGCATTCAATAACAAGCATGCAATGCATTAACACAAAACACATGCATGGACGCAGAGTCTGTATAGTGCATCAACCGTATATACTAAAGAAGCATTCAAATTCAGTTCAACATATAGTACGAGAAGAGCATCAGATATGCAGAGTTGAATTCAATAGCTGAGTCTGGAACGCAGACTGATCAACTAGTCAAGAGAAGATCATATAACAAACAAGTAAATCAACATGGAATTCTCATTTTTCATACTCACAAGTTCAGATAATGAATTTAAAACTGATTTCAGAACTGACCTGAATTGAATCATGGGGTTTTCTTTTTGAGTGCCTTGGTTGACCCCTTTTATTTCTCCTTCCAAGGCACACCTGCAGCAAGTCAATCAAGTTGATCCTACAGAGACCCAAGCAGTCTTGGGTCCTGCACTGCCCCTATCAGGTTTCTTAGCAGGATAGTCATCAAATTCCATCAGATAGCAATTATTCATGGAATGACCAAGCCTTCCACAATATCTACATGACACCGCCGAATTAGCTGAAGTATGATGCCTATGTAGATGAGCATGAGTATTTCTTTGATTATCATGAAAATTTTTCTTTCCATAATCTGCTAGCCAACAGTTGGCAGCTTTGTGGCCTAGCTTACCACATTCAGAACATGTAAAAATCTTTCTTTTATATGCAACTTTATTTCTTCCAAAGTCATTTTTCTTTGTAGGAAATTTAGCATATTTGAAATTCTCATTCCTACCCTGGATATGCCAACAGTCTTTGACTGTGTGGCCATGCTTTCTACAATGAGAACATTGAAGGGAGTTTCTTCTAAACGACCCTGACCAGCATTGTGCAGCAACATGTCCTATTTTTCCACAGTTATAACAATAAATTTTCTTATCCCACGGGACATGCTTTCTAGCCTGATTGTTTTGAGCAGCTGCTAGGTCATCCTTTTCCATCAAATTACAATCATGCATCAAATGTCCGTGTTTGTGACAGTAGTGACATATCATTTTCTTTCTAGATGTATGCGAGTGTGGGTGAGGACTGTGATCAATATGCATAGAGGAGTTCTTTCTATATATTTTCTATTTTTCATTCTCTTTCTGATTTTTGTACTGAGGTGAGAATGAGGTAGAGGGCTTTTCTTGTTTTGAACTTTTAACGAAAACAGTCTTCAATTCTTCTCCAAAAGCCTTCTCACCCTTCTTCATGTCTGGACTGTAACCCAGTCCCTCCTTCTGAAAATTCACATTCGCACCAAGGAGCTTATTCAAATTGTTTCTTCCCTTAACAAATTTTGACAGGGAGTTTCTTAGATCTTCAATTTCTCTTTCCAAAGACACAATGTGGTCCTCACACAAAATGAGTTGATTTTGCAATTCATCATTCAGACTCTTCAGAGTCTCATTTTCTTGTGTCAATGTGAATTCAATACTCACTTCATTTTCTTTCAGAATAGATTTCCCTCTTTCAACTGTCAGCCATTTTTCAGAGAAAATAGTATTAAGAACCATTAGCTTTTTGTTTTGTTCCTTCAGATGAAGGTTTTCTTCAATCAGCTTATCTTGTAATTTATCGGTTTCCTTCTTCTGACTCAGTAGTGAATCATTTTCTTCCTTCAAGGAAGTGATTAGTTTCTTCTGTATATTATCATTAGAGTCTAAATCTTCAATCAATTCTTTCAAGAATGCACATTCATTGCAAGCAGAATTATCAGAGCATTTTGTTTGAGCCTGAAGTTTTTCACATTGTTTCTTAAGGCATTCATTTTCGGATTTCACAATATCCAATTCAGAGCTAACACATTCAAGTTTTTTCATCAATTTTTCATTCTGGTTTTTATGCATATGGAAATCAGATAAATAGGCGTCATGAGATTTCTGCATATTTGAACAATTTTCACATTGTGGAGTAGAACTACTTCGATCACTTTTATTTTTCAATTTCTTGTATTGTTTTCTTAATTGTTCATGAGACTCGAACAACTCAGCGTATGCATTCTCCCAATCATCTAAAGAGAAGTTTTCGAAGATGTTTACCTCCTCATCATTATCCTCTTCCTGATCATTTGTGCTTGCCTTGCCATTATCATCTTCTGGATTATGGCTGTCACTAAAGTCTCCTCCATTTCCGACTAAGCACAGTCCACCTTTTTCCTCATGTATGGCTTTCACTTGAGCCATGATTTCTTTTCCTGTTGAGCAACCTGCAATACAAGGAAACATGTCAATATTTACTGAGTCTCTCAGAATATTAAAGACTTCAGTATTCTCTTTAAACTTCCTCATGTCCCTCCTAGACCATCTGGCCTCATCCTGAGGCACTTTGTGTGGGCCCTTTGATATGAGATTCCATAATTTAGGATTAATGGAACTCAGGTGAATGCCAATGCCGCCCAACCAACTGCTGTAATTTGAACCATCAAATATCACGAGAGAAGACATTTAAACAAACAATTTTAGAACAGTAGTTGTTCGATGAGAGATCCAAGTAGCAGGACAGACACACACACAGATAAGAAACTTCACACGATGGCAGGATCCCCTTCAGATCGTTGGATCTGTTGAGCTAGGAACCCGCTCTGATACCAATTGTTAGGTTCAGTGCAGTATTCAGAGGGGGGGTGAATGAATATAACTCGTTTAAAAAAACCTTTCACCCAATTGAAAACTAGAATACTAACAAGACTTTCACTCAATATAAAATTTCACCCAAACTAGAACTATGATGCTAACTAGACAGATTTACCAAATCTGAAAGCTAGTCAACTATTCAGTTCTACCAGTTAGCAAACACATGGAGCGCCCCTATGCATTCATCTAGCAGAAGCACAAATGAACAAATCAAGCCACAAAGCACAAGGGGTTTTTAGGTGGTTCGGTCCTCCAGACCTACATCCACCCCACACTCAAACTGAGTGTGGCTTCCACTAGCTCACGCTAGAAACAGCAGACTCAGTCTGCAATAAACGCTGCCAAACAGCTAGACCACGGGAACAACCTCCCCTCTCCTCCCAACCGGAGGGAACCACTAGTGACACCAGTCACTAGCAAACCAGAGACACAGGGTCTCTCTTCCTCCAGACCTGGAGGGAACCCCTGGACTTGAATCCACAAGCCCAGAACCGGAGACAAGTCTCCCTTCCTCCAACCCGGAGGGGAACCCACAAGCAGCCCACCTGCTGCTTGCAACCGGAGATATCAATCTCCCTTCTCCTGAACTAACAGGAGGAACCCCGACCTCTCTACAGAGTATCAGAAACACAGCAAACCAGAAAACAAAGGAAAAATAATAAACGAAAATGACTTCAGCAAAACAGAAAGCTGAAAGATGAAGTGCACAATGTGGCTCTCAACGGAGCTGACTGGCCTGGATTTGATCCACGGTCCAGTAGACGGATCTTCAGGTAAGATCTTCCTTCTTCTCCACGAGCTCTCTCTCGCTCACTCTCTATCTTTCTTTCTCTTTCTTCTTCTCTCCTCTCACTCTCTACTTCTTCTTCTCTTTCTCACTCTCTTTCTCTTCTTCTTTTCTTTTTCTTCTTCTCTGGATCGTGGCTCTCTGTATGAGCTTTTCTTTTTGCCAACTCGATCACCTTCATCTGTGGACGAAGGTCTCATATATATAGCAGCATCAGCATCAGCCACGACGTGTGACCTCCACATTTCTAGCCCTAATTATTCGGACCACGTGGCAGTCTCTCAGCAGGCTTCATTCCAGCCTCGGATCACGTGCCCTCCTTAAGCTTCACGATCAAAGCACCTGTAAAATAGAGTATCGAATAAGTCATCAGTTTAAAGAACAACTCTGTATAGATTATCAGAAGAACAGCGCTTTAGAAGAAACCTGAACGAGGTTAAAACGAAACAACACGAAGTAACAAATAGTAACGACACGGAGACAACACGAGGACACAATAGGGAAAACGACACGAAGTCAGTAAAGACTCGATGTACAACAGTAAGTAACACGAAGTAAGACCATACAGACATAAACGATAACACGAGATGCAACTTGTAACAGAGATAACACTACAAAGAGAACTACACGCAGAAGATGAAAACAATAATCGACGCGAGGTGAAAAACAACATGAGGACAACACGGGCTGAAACGACACGAGGTGTAGAAAACCAAGAATCGACACGAAGTGTGGTCAAGGCGAGAAAGACACTAAGTCAAAAACGAAAGACCAACACTAAGACAGAAACATAAAAATAACACGGAGACGTAGACACTAAAACAACACGAAGATGAAGACAAGGGAAACGACACGAAGTCTAACCTCATACAAGCTTTCCTGTCACGCATGGAAATCAACACGAAGTGTTGTAAGCTCATACGACACGAGATCTTTTCGTGTTAGTGAGGGGAAACAACACGAAAACTCAAGTGCAGAAACAGCATGAAGATGATGTACAATCTGATGTACAGACATGAAGAACAGTCCAAAGTATAGACTTGCACGAGCGAGCTACAGTGCCAAAGTATAGACTTCACGCTGTACAGACTTAGAAGACCAGTGTTGAATGTGTAGACTTGTAGTTTATCATGAAGGAAGGCCAGTGTACAGACTTGCTGTCCTTACAGTAGACGACTCCAGTGTATAGACTTGGAGGCCTGAAGGCGATGTGAGTAACAATCCAATGTATGGACTTTGACTCTAAATGAGACTGACGGTGTATACACTTAGCCAATGCAATGCACTGTATGGACTTCCATGAGATGCTCAATGTATCGACTTTGAGCTTGCTGTGCAGTGAATAGACTTAGGGCATAAACCCCACGAAGCACTGTATAGACTATGCACATAACATAAGTCTAACATAAACAATATATCAGTTGTACCAGTCATAGTCATGATGCAATCATCAAGGCACAATGTCATGAAAACACTATATCATTGCTATAATCAAAATACAATATCAATCATCAAAACCACAGCAATGAATGAATGCTATATGCATCAGTTTAACATGTAACAAGACTGAACATCAAATATGTTAATCTAAACTGAGCAGCAAGATGACTGAGCATTTGATTAACTCACATCAACAACCAATCATCAAACCATCATCAAACTACAGGGGCACAACACCTTTTATAGGAGAGAGTAGTCGGTCGAGAGTGCAGTGTTTCCACTGTCACGGGTTTGGCCACATTGCCAGCGAGTGTCCCGCTCGCACCACCCTAGCCCTAGGTGTTGGAGAATCCGTACCTCCCGAGCTTGAGTATGTCAATTACGTGGCCGATGAGGCACTAGCCGATGTGTACTATGCCTTGGGGGGGGGGAAGAGTTGGACGGCTCTCCGGCCGCCCAGGATGCCGCCACCTAGTGGGCTTGATGTCACCACCTTAGTCTAGAGTCGTGCATGAGTCAGTGTGTTTTTTTTCTTGTGTGGTTTGTTTGTGTAGTGTGTTTTGAGTCGATTGTTTGTGTGTAGTGCATAGTGCGTCTGCATGTGTCTTGTGCTAGCTCGTTGTCGTTCTCCTATGAGTAAGAGGCGATTGGACTCACTCGATGAGTATGTGATCGGTTCTATATCTAGACCCAGATCTAGTCATCTACAGGGACTCAACGGTGATTCCTAGTGAGTCTTCGAGCTGCTCCCTTCCCTTTTGAGAGTGCCCCACCCAGAGTGTCCACCTTTAGCCTATAGCAGTCCGCGCATATCGAGTATATATGGAATGAGCAGGTGACGATCACTTGGAGTGGAGCGTACCCGCGTTACTTGGCACGGTGACGGATCCGCCGGAGTACTCGAGCATCCCTACTCCTACTCGACGGGGTCGAGTTCCTCCCACCCGGGGAGAGTTGATGGGAATCGACACCGAGCCTGTACTTTTTCTTTTTCATTTATGTCCTTTTAGTTTGTGTTTATATGCTTGGGAAAGTATGTACGCAAATGTAAGGCTTTATAAGCCAAGGAGTCATTCGCATAGATTGTGTGGGTTTTTACGTAATTATGCAGTAGGACCAGCAAGGGGGCCCTCAGCCCTTTCCCATTGGTCCATGTCACCTTGTGGGCCTAGTCAACCTTCCTAGGTGGACATCTAGAAGGGTGGGCTGGTCATATGGACACATGGGGTTAAATGGGTCAAGATTCCATGGTTGGCCACCTACCCCCATTCAACCTTCTACCCTTGGTCAAGGGGCGCCCCTCTCCCCTTATTAGTTTATTAATTTTTGTGTGTTATTCATATGCAATCCAGACCATCTATCTCTCATCCCTAGATCTAAGGGTGGAGGTTAGATTTGGTTGGAAGCATATAAAGCCATGTATTTTCATGTGAAAATTAAGGAAAAAATCAGAAATTTTGTTGAATGCCAAGAAGGCTCTTGCACCCCAGCCCTCTCCCCTGGTTTCCTCTCCTCAAACCTCCAGTTCTAGAGTGTATCAATCTTCTATCTCCCCCTCTCAACCTCTGATCTTCATCGGTGCCGCTGCCGCCGCCGTTCGTGCCGCCTTCGAGTCGCCGCGAAGCCGTCTTCGGTTTTCTGTCCTGCTGGATAGAGGTGTCCTCCCGAAATTCCTGATACCAACCACGGGATCTTCGTGATTTGTAATTTTTATGGTGTGTTCTTATCTTCCATTCCATCATCCACAAAAAAATTCAGGTCTAAAAGCCTTTGTTTGGTATTTTTGCAATTTCGGTCTTCAATCACTCCCAGATCTGTCCTGTCTCTGTCTACAGTGACAGCAGCTCTGAGTTTCCCATCCCCGACCTTCTTTTTGATTTTTGTTGGGGCTCCCCATTTTACTAGAAGTTTTGTCCATCATCACCTACATCCACCATTTTTCTTAATTTTTGATCCGCCCTCTATCTATTTTTCAAAATTCGTGTTCTATCTCTGCTACAGTGCTTTCAGTCAATTCCCAGATCCGACCACCTTCCAGTCCAAAAATCATAACAAATCGCAGCCTCCACCAAACCTTTCATAAAAAAAAGTCTCGTTTTCCTAGCTCAATGTACTACAACTCTCATGAAGAAGTCTAAGTCTGAATCTAAGGTCTACTAGGCGCTCAATGGCCCTTCTCAGACAAGTTCTCTGCAGATCTGAGAGCCCGGTCACTGTACAACAGCAACTCAAAAATTCATTAAGGCCAAAATCCAAGAAGATCCAGGTCTGATCTCCTGGCCTAGGTTGAATTACTTCAAGTTAGCTTTCCAACGGCACCCGTTTCGTGTCGATCCGACATCGGGGCTGATCGCAGCGTCCGTTTTCGCCGGGATGCGCGCTGAAAACTAGAAGCTGCAGATCCGTGGCCGGTGATTCCGACCGGTGCCGATTGGAGCCGTCCGGCCTCCGGCCGGCGAACCAGCGTGCCTCCACTCCAGGGAGCGCCCTTCCAGGCATCCTCCACTACAGCGGTGCCATCGGGTCCCACACGGCCCCTCCGGACAGCACGTGGGCCCCACCGTCACGTGTTCGGGTGTTGCCGAATCAACGCGAGAAGCCGCCCGTCAACCCGAATTCGGTCCTCCCGGACCCCATTGTGTAGCCCTTTACCTCCCTACGTGGAGTGGGCAGCGACGTGTATTGCTGTAATATTGTGTATTATTGTTCCGGGAGTACGAGTTTCGGCCGGGTCCGTCGTCCCCACGCCGAGCGCGTGGAGGTATCGCATTTGCTCCCTTACTTGGCATTTTGCTTACTTCATATATATTTGTTTATGCCTCTGCTAGAGAGCATGCTTTAGGATCTAGCTCACTATATTTTTCATATCACCGCTGTTGCGAGAGAGAGCGTGACCATCCCGTGACCCGATCCGAATACGAGAGAGAGCCGACCACCCTAGCTCATTGCCGGTTTCTCAACCGCGCACGTCTGACGCTTCCCTCGCTAAGGGACAATCGCGAGCTTGTCGTGTCCGTGGTCTCGTCCCGCATCATTGCACATGTTCTTGTTGACCGTGTACATTCTTGTTATCTATGTATGGTTGAGATGGCAAATGGCAACGGCTACATGGTCTTGATCATTCGTTTGAAAATGTTGGTTTTACAAGAGGCAAGATGTTTCATAACCTCTTTAATGTGAACAAGCATGGTATTAACCCTGACTATCTTGCTTGCAGGATTAAACTCATGGCAGTCACTTGGTGAACCAAACGTGTGGATAAGCACCCTGCTCCTCTACAATCCAAAACAGGTGGTATCTGTCATGTACTGTCAAAGAACCATTTGTAAGGCTCTTACCCTGTTATACACTCCTTGTTATTGAGTGTTCTATGAGGTTATTTCATGAATAATTTACTTGGGATGATTGAGTTTTATCTCTTGATTCTTAGCCCAGAACTTGACTCTTACCTCAGAACATGTGTGTTTCAAAGTGTTCATATGCACCTACTTCATGAGGTTTCAAGCCCTTGCAAAACTCGCCATCGTGCGCCCTCGCACGCGGATCAACCTGCGCGGTCAGGTCGCGGGGATCGACCTACCCGGTCAGGTCGCGGGGGTCAAGAGGGCAGCGCCCCTTGCGGGGGTTTCTGGGGGTGGACCCCCTGGAACAAAATTTTGATTATAGGAAAGAGTCAGCATTGAACTTGTTTAAGACAATCTCATGTAATGACATGTGCTCATTTGCTTTGAACTTTCCAAATGTATAAGCTAAGTTAAACCAAACTCAAAATGCATGAAATTGATATGGACATGAAGCTCTTGACTTATGGATATGTTTCTTTGAGCTAACACTTCATTTTTATAGGTATAGGTCTTTCCGGTCGACCAACACACCTTGGCCGGTCGACCAGAATTGCCAGAACCTAAAAAAAAATCCAATTTTTGTAGGTTTCGATCGACCGCCACTATAGGGCCGGTGGACCGGTTTTGCCAGAGCCAAAAATTGGTTCGACTGTAAAATTTCGGTCGACCGCCAATCCCGAGGCCCCCTTTTGTTGACTTTTATTTCAAGCTCGAGGAGAGGTCTTTCTTCCCATTTGTTTAATCCCAATGACACCAATTACACCATGATTTATGGATCTGGTATGGGGCTTGTCTATGGACCATTCAAGGGCTATAAAACATCTCATTGGAGCCATAACCCTCACTATTCAAAGTGATCCTAGAGGGCTTCAAGTGAGATCAAGAGGAGGCTATCCAAGTGAAGAAGAAGAAGAAGGGTACTATAGCCGTGAACAGTACTCCATGCAACAAGTGTTCTTCATCCATTCTCAACCCATTGAAGGCATATTTGAAGCCAACCTCCTCCAAGGAAGAGAAGAGCCAAGCAAGCAAGCAAGGATTCCAAGAAGAGTGCCTAAGGGAGAAAGAAGAGAAGCCAAGCAAGCAAGAAAGGAGAAAAGCCAAGCAAGCACGGATTGAAGCTCCGATCAAGTGAAGATACGTTCAAGATCCGCAACATGCATTCAAGGGGAACCCAAAACATGAGTTTTCTAAACTAAGCCTCATCGTCTTTATGTTTTGGGTGTAGTAATTGTGTTCATCATAAACTGCAAGAACTTGTGTGTGTGTGGATCGTTGTTGGATCCGTGGTCGTGTATGCGTGTGTCGTATTTGATTTGTGTGTGCGTAGGTCTTCTTAGATCTGCATGTCTGTGTGGTTTTATCTAGATCTTAGTGTTTGTGTGTGTGGAGTGCTACACTTGTCGCAGCGTGTGTGTGTTTTGTTGATCCGCTTGTTGGATCGTGTTGGAGACTTCATCTCCGTGTGTGTGTGTATTGGGGAGAGTTCCTATGTGTGTGTGCAGGCGTTGTCCTACGTGTGTGGTTGGAGCGTCATCTCCATTTGGAGATTTATCCTCGAGTGAAACCTCATCGGGTTTGGTGAGGGGTGGACGTAGGATTGGCGTCGTTGCATCCGAACCACCTTAAAATCCGCTGTGCACTATGGTTTGAATTGTGTGGTTTGGTCCTTTTCCTCTACCTCCATTCTAAGTGAGCGTTAGCTTTAATTGTTGTTCCGGATTTATCTAAGTATATCTTGCTTAATCTATATCATCATCATATAAAGTTGATAAATCCAATTTGTGTTTAAATAGTTTAGAATATCTTAACTAGCATTCTATCACATATTTCGAAAAGGCCAAAAGTTTTCATAAAATTTGTAAACACCCAATTCACCCCCTCTTGGGTGTCATTAATCTCGGGACTTCAGTTGTCACCGAGCATGCGCGTGTATATCAAAATAGGCTCACACGTTTTTATCAAAACAAAGTGATCAAGAGAAAATTTAAAGTCGGTGATATGGTAGTTGAAAGAGTTTTTGTAAAACCTAGTGGGCCCCGTTCTAAACTCCAACCAAATTGGGAGGGTACCTATGTTGTGAGAGAAGTGTACCCCGACAAGGCTTATAGGCTAGTTAACGTGGAAGGTGAAGAGCTGGCTCACCCTTGGAACGGGCTTTATTTTAAGAGGCATCACGAACTTGCGATCGAACTTCGCCGTGCCACCGCCTCTGTCATGCCCCGACGCGGAATATCGAGGCGCGATGAGTAGTAACACTCACGTCGATCAGAGCATGTATAATAGGGGGTCCAATCAGAAAGTAGATGATAAGAAAAGGATACTCTTTATTTCGTCAAATAAAGTTTTACTACATCACCAGGCCTTAAGAGGCATAATACAACATCTAAATACATTAATTCTAGTAAGAGCAACAACTTTAAACCTAGGTATCTAAGGTAAATTTGGTCCCTCTTTCACTCTTGCCCGTCCCCATTTGTTTGGGGTTCATCATCGGAACTACCTGTAATATTAACAAAAAATGCAGGGTTAGCGAAATGCTCAGTAGGATTTATATCCCTATACCAGGCAACTTTAAGTAATTAACATTTTAGACAAAGTTATTGTGCTATACCGAGAAACGTAACTAAAACATGGAACATGAGTAAGAGAGGGAGAGTAAAGGAATGCAAGTAATTGGAATCACAAGTAGAGAAAGTGAATTCAAGTAGAGAACGATCATGTAGCAAGTATTACTATGGAATTGGTCATTTCACGCAAGCATGTACAAGTCAAATATTTCACACAATTCAAGTACTTTCAAATATTCAAGCAAGTCAAGTATTTCACGAAGTGTGGAATGTCAAAAACGAATCTTGCACACATGTTTTGGTGCAATGCCACACCAGATCAATAATAGCTCCCATGGACACAAGTACTTTCGGCCGCTCCCCCCAGGACCAGACCGGGCCCCATTAACGTCAGGCATTATGGTTATGGATCATAGATCCCAAGTATATTTAGACATCTACATAATATGTATGGCCAAAGAATTTCAAAGTAAAGCTCATGAAATAAAGTACAGATCTAGCAAAAATTATCATTCAAGGAACAAGTAGTAGTAAGAGAAGTTCAAAGATAATTTAAGACATCATGTTTAACGACATTAAGTCGATAAGAAATTAGATTGCTGGACAAGTCACAATCAGCCTTTGCGAAAAATCTCGTAGAATGGGTTTAGATCAAGTTTTTCACAATCGGGTGCTTAGCTAGAAAATCGAAGAATCATGGTCTGGTAAGAGGTGGGACACTGGGAGGTTCTCCTCGTATTCATGAGGGCCTAATTAAGTAACCACTTATCCACTTAAAGCGTTTGCTCGTGGACCTCTTTCCTTAGACACCATTCTTCCTCAACGTAGCAAAAGCCTAAATGGTGATTAGAGAGACTTAGAGGGGACTATTTATAGGAAAAACTTGGCCAAAATAGTCAAGATTCTTTTCCCCCAAAAATCAAACTTCTCCACTCTGAATTTAATGTTCTATGAAGAAAATTCCAACTTTTCCACTAACCTAGCCTTAATTAGGTGAAAAAACATGAGAAAAATGTCAAATCCATGGTGGCTATGATGTGAGGGTTTGAATTTTATGACAATCTTCTAAAAATTGGACTAATTTATTCATAAAAAGGGGTGTTTAACATGTGCTACGAATTTTAGCCCTATTTAACCCTTTTTAGCCCATTAACCCATAATCCAGCCCATTATGGGTTATCCAATGGCCCAATTGTTAATCATAATCCATTCTAGGGGATTTAATTAGGTCTCATATACTTTTTTTGACATTTAAAACATTTAATTTCAATTTATTTCAAGAAAAACTCAATTATCCAGTTTATTTTATATAATAACAATATAATTTCATCATTTAATGAATATAATAATTACTTGACTTAATTTAAATATTTATTTATTTTAGGTTTCTACATCCTCCCCCACTTAAAAGAATTTGGTCCTCTAAATTCACATCATACAATTGAAAATTTAAAATTCAAATAGAGGGGTCAAAATTCTAACTTACGATCAAATCGGGATACTTTTTCCTGATCAAATCCTCTAATTCCCAGATAGCTTCCTCGAATCAACGCTTACTCCATTGGACTTTCACCATCGATATAGCCCTATTTCTTAGCTGGTGTAATTTCTGATCTAATATCTTGATCGATCTTTCTTCATAAGACATACAAGTCCTTCTATAGCTTCAAGTCATCGAATTGAATCACATGCGAAGGATCATACATATATTTACTCAGCATGGATATATGAAATACATCATGGACACCAGTCAGTTGTGGAGGCAAAGATAGTTTATATGCCACTTCCCCGATTCTTTCTAGAATCTCAAATGGGCCAATAAACCTTGGCTCAATTTTCCTTTGATACCAAACCTTTTGATTCCACGTGTGGGTGAGATTTTCAGAAAAACATGCTCCCCCACTTGGAATTCAATGTCTCTTCTTCGATTGTCGGCATAACTCTTTTACCGTGATTGGGTAATTTTCTGCCTTTCTCAGATCAACTCGATATTGTGAGTTGTATCTTGAATAATATTGGGACCCAATAATCCTTTCTCTCCAACTTCATTCCAGCATATAGGTGATCTACAACTCCTGCCATACAGTGTCTCAAAAGGCGCCATTTGAATGCTAGAATGATTGCTATTGTTATATGCAAATTCAGTCAAGGGTAAGTGCTCATGCCAACTTCCACCTAAATCTATCATACAAGCTCTCAACATGTCTTCGATAATCTGATTCATCCTCTCGATTTTTCCATCTGTCTGAGGGTGGAAAGCCGTGCTAAAATTCAGCCTAGTACCCAAAGATGATTACAAACCTTTCTAGAAATGAGAGGTGAACCTCGGATCTCTATCAGAAATAATAGAAGTTGGAATACCGTGCAGCCTTACAACCTCCTTAACATATAGGGCAGCTAGAACATCCACGGTCCATTTGCTCTTAATGGGCAAGAAGTGAGCGGACTTAGTTAGTCGGTCCACAATTACCCATATAGCATCAAATCCACTACGGGTGTTTGACAATCCAACAATGAAATCCATGCCAATAGTATCCCATTTCCACTCTGGTATCTCGAGATGTTTTAGCTTCCCAGTCGGTTTGAGATGTTCGGCTTTAACTTGTTGGTAAACCAAACATCGGCTCACGAACTCGACTACCTCTCTTTCCATGTTAGACCACCAAAAGGTTCGTTTGAGATCATGGTACATTTTTGTGACACCAGGATGAATGGTGTACCTCGATCGATGTGCCTCCTCCATAATTTTGTCCTTGATGGCAGAACAATCAGACACACAGGTTCTTCCTCGAAAAAGTAGCCTTCCATCATCCGCCAAAAGGAAATCCGATCATTGATCTAATTTCTCTTTAATTTCAACAACCAATGGATCATCATCTTGTAGCTCTTTGATTTCTGAGATTAACTTGGGTTGGAGTTTAATATTTGCAATCAAGACTCCTTCTCCCTTCTCCTCCATGAGGTCTAAGTTTGCCATTTGCTTTAACAAGTGCCATTCTTTAATCATTAGGCTTCATAATAATGCCATCGGCTTTCGGCTAAGAGCATCTGCTACGACATTACCTTTTCCCGGGTGGTATTGTATAGAGAAATCGAAATCCTTCAAGTATTTCAGCCATCTTCTTTGTCTCATATTAAGTTCTTTTTGAGAGAATAAGTACTTGAGACTCTTGTGATTGGAATATACAATAAAGGCCTCACCATAAAGATAATGTCGCCAAATCTTCAAGGCAAAGACTACAGCCGCCAGCTCTAAGTCATGCACGGGATAATTCTCCTCGTGCTTTTTTAATTGCCTTGAGGAATAAGCAATTACCTTTCCATGTTGCATCAATACACAGCCCAAGCCGATCCCAAATGCATCCGTATAGGCTTCAAATCCTCCTCCTTCAGTAGGCAATGTGAGTATAGGGGCAGCAGTCAAACAATCTTTTAGAGTTTGAAAGCTCTTCTCACAGTCTTCGGACCATATATAAGAATCTCCTTTCTCATCAATCTTGTCAAAGATACAACGATCTTGGAGAAGTCCTTAATAAATCTTCTATAATATCCTGCCAATCCCAAGAAGCTTCGAATTTCGGTCACGCTAGTAGGTCTCTCCCAGTTTTTTACAGTTTTGACCTTTGAGGGATCGACTGCAATACCCTTCTGGGAAATTATGTGACCTAGAAAATAAACTTCTTCTAACCAGAAATCACAATTACTAAGCTTAGCATAAAGTTTGTGATCTCTTAATAATTGGAGGGCTTTCTTGAGATATTCCTCATGCTCCATCTTGGACTTGGAGTAGATCAAAATGTCGTCAGTAAAGACCACCACAAATTGATCAAGGTATGGCCTGAATACACTATTCATTAACTGCATAAATGCAGCAGGCGCATTGGTTAGGCCAAAAGGCATAACAGTGAACTCATAGTGTCCATACCTACTCCTGAATGCTGTTTTGTGAATATCTCCTTCCTTGATTTTCAATTGATGATAACCAGATCTGAGATCAATTTTTAAAAAATATCGAGCTCTAGAAATTTGGTCAAATAGTTCATCAATCCTCGGTAAAGGATATTTGTTCTTGATTGTGAGTTGATTCAATTGCCGATAGTCAACACACAATCTCATTGACCCATCCTTCTTTTTGACAAATAGGACCGGGGCTCCCCAAGGTGAAGTACTTGGTAGAATAAATCCTTTCTCCAATAACTTCATCAGTTGTTCTTTCAACTCCTTCATTTCGAAGGAGGACATCCGATACAGAGCCTTCGAAATAGGTGTAGCTCTCGGAATCAAATCAATAGAGAAGACCACTTCTCTCCCCAGAGGAATACCAGGCAACTCGTCCAGAAATATATCAGAATAATCTCGAACGATAGGAATATCCTCCAGATTGGGTTCCTTATGCTCGGCCATAGTAATAGAAACTAAGAAAGCCGCACAACCCTTCTTCAATAATTTATTGGCTTTAGGGGCCAAAATAAGGGATAGGTGTCTAGAATGCCTGACACCAAAAAATAAGAGGTTGGCGTACCCACTAAAGGTTACCGTACCCAACTTACAGTTAACACTAGCACCGTGTGTAGATAACTAGTCAGCTCTCAAAATAATATCACATCCTTCCATCTCCATGCATACTAAGTCAGCAGGTAGGTTGCAACTACTGAATAGAACTTCGCTAGCAGGGTAGAAATATTTAATCTTCGATCCTTCTCTAATAGGAGTAGTAATACAAGTTTGGATTCTAATGGAACATGCCTCATAGGTAAAATATCAACAAAGCTCTTAGATATGAATGAATGCGTAGCTCCAGTGTCAAATAAAACAGAGGCGGGCTTTGAGCAAACAAAAATAGTACCTTCCACAACACCTCTGTTGACACCCGTTTTATACCCAATAAGTCGGGTTATCTCCTTATTCATTCTATATGATGCTCCGAGTCGTTCACTCTTCATTGAGTCTCTTGATTAGTTGAAGCCTATTTCTTGGGTCTTAACTCCTTGATCAGATATGGCTCCTGGTGGCGTTTTGTTAGCTTAGCAAGCCCCTTCATTTCACTTTTAAACCTCTATGATAATAACGGTCTGAAACAGGCGCGTTGTTTCATTCTGACGGATGGGTCCTGGACCGTTACTCTTTGAAGAGTCTTAAGGCTTAAGGCCTCGTTTCAAAGCTTATCCTTTTTTGATTACACGTTGATAATAATGATCTGTCGTGCAGCCGTTGTTTCATTCTGACGCCCTATGCCTTGGCTGTTGCTTCCTTGCAGAGTCCAACTTGTTGGGTCTTCTTCCCGTTGATCTTATCTTTTAGGGATAAGGTTGATAGTGACGGATGTTCCTTGGTGCGTTATTTCTAAGTGGCGGTCTGCCGTGCAGCCGTTACTTCCTTCAGAGAGTCCTAACAGTTCAGGCCTTTTCTCTGCTACTCCGTGGTCGAAGATAAGGGTTTGGATTGACGATATCTCTTTCAAATCTGATCCTCAGGACCTTCTGTTTGATTCTATGGACTCTTGGTGATATTATCTTCGAGGATTTGTTAAGAGTTATCCCTTTATCTTGCTGAATTATCCTCTGCTCGACCTGAGAGTTTGAGGGTATATAAATAGAACCCTTGACTTCATGGCCGAGGAGAGGAGGATTTTAAAATTCACGACGAAGTGCTGCCGAACTCAGGAGCCATCTTCATCCAAGAGGAACTGCTTCCCACGTTCATCCATCTCATAATCAAGGGAGTACTTTAGTTTTAGTCTTTCAAGTTCATCATCGCATGCTTAAGTTCTTCCCTGGTTTTTCCTCAATCAAAGCATTGTCCCTCCTCTTTCTCCACGTTTTTCACTGTTCTCTAAGCATCCAAACATCTTCCCCATCTTTTAAAAATGCCCAGAGGGGTTAAAAAACCAAAAACTCCCCGGTAATCCCCTCTCCTTTTGATGTCCTTAAGCTCTTTGAGAATTGATGCTATATTATTGAAAGGGCTAATTTGGGTTGTTTTGTTCTTGTCTTCTACATCTTTGGCAGGTTTACAGGTTCACCAGTACGAGGCCCAAGTCTTCTAGCCAGCTGGAAGAGTTGGAGTTAAAAGAATCTACACTTTGTTACTGCAGGTTATCTGACGGTCTGGTGCAGGCGCGTCATCTTCTCCTGGCGGTCTATCGGGTGGCCGTTACTTTCCAAGTAACGCACAGGGTCCTGGCCGTTATTCCTAGCTGACCTGCAGGTTCTCTTTGGTTTTCTCTCCCGTGGGCGGGTGCTTCATCCACCTATTTCCAAGATATTTACAGGTCTTTTGCTTATTTTTACTTTGGTGGCGATCACATCTTTCCTTAGTCTTGGGCATTAGCTTTTTCATTCATCACATATCTCTTTTATTTTCTTGCTTGCTCCACCCCTTGCGGTGTGTTTTATTTACTCTTTTGCTCCACGCCCCGGCGTGTGTTTTCCCTTTTATTTAGCGTAGTTTGAGCGAGATAGCATGCCCATGCTAGAGCTAGCTTTGATTGCCTAGGTTCATGATCACATGTTCATAGGTTAAGAGCAGATCTTTGATTACTTGCTTGTCATTTCATCATTCAAAACCCCCAAAGAAAAGATAGATAGGCAAAATAAAATCAACAGATAATTTTTTGGCGATCACGGTGGGACAACTTGTGCCAATCGTGCTTTTGATTCCTGTTTGAACCTGCCATCATCTGCCTATTTGGTTTCCCTTGGATTTCTCTCTTATTCTTGCTGAATCTGGTTTTCTGAGTATTCTGACGGCCCTGTGTCCCTGCGCTACAGACCTCTGACGCAGGGGCATTAGATCGCCACTTTTGTTCTGCTGTGTGAGCTTCCATGGGTTTTCCTGTTATTTCTGTCCGATTTTGGCTCTGGCTCATTTGACAAACCCATCTCCCTGCGTTATATCATTTCTTGCGGTCTGGCATTCGACCGTTATTTTACTCTGACGCAGGGTTCTTAGACCGTCATACTCCTGGCAGGTACGCATCCGAGGTGCATTTACTTCCGCAGTTTCTACTGTGATTTGGTGCTTGGGTGATACCTGACTTTCTCCTTGCTTTGTTCATATATTCATATCATTGTGTGCATCATTGATTGCTAGATTTTAGGCTAGACTTTGCATGCACTCCGGTGCACATAGGGTCATTCATCTTGTCATATCTTAGATTGCATTTTCCTACCTTGTTGTGAGGACCTCTCGTCTCTATATTCTTGGGGCCGACTAGGAAATCACACCAGGGACCTCCATAAGTCCCCGCGAGCCGTGGATTCCCACACGGACGTCGGGCTGGTTGTACCTTTCCTACCCCGTGTCTAGGGTTGCATAAGTGAAGGAGTGGTTACACTTAGAGTCCAACCAAGTCCCACATCCATCTCCTACTAGGAACCCATTGTTGAGAGCACATATCAATCAAATCCACTAAAGTTCCAAAGGAGAAATCGTAAGAACCCTGTCGCATCATTCTAAACAACTTGGTTGATTTTTTTTGAGTGTCTTCATCTTTTATCACTTACATCTTGTTAGAATCACCTAAGTTTGGTTGCTTATTGTGTGTTTTTGTTGGTTGTTTTTGCATTTTGTCAAGGTTGTCCATTGCATGTGGAGTTGTTTTCGTCCATTCGAATCATCTCCTCGAGTCAATTCCTTCTTCACATTCTATTCCAATCCTCTTTTCGAGTCCACCATGGCATCCTTTAATCCTCCCCGCTCCCAAGAGGACTCCCTTCCTCAAGGGCTCCTTGAGAACCCTCCTAGGGTTGTTACCTTTTCCTCCGGGGAGGGGACTACCCCTCTTCCGTCCTCCACTTCTATGGAAGGTGGTCAAGCTACCCCTTCTTTCTCCACTCCTTCCGCGGGCTCCGTCCTTCAGATGATGGCCCAATTGGATCCGGCCCAACTCCAAGTTCTTTATCAGACCATGGAAGGGTCCAACGCATCTCCTTCTACCATCATCCAAAATCAATCCAATCCTTCTACTGTTGGGCTCCCCGTCCAGCCCATTCCAATTGATCTTACTCCGGTCCAACCACGGACCATCACTTTCACGGGCATGGAAACGGGCCAGTCTTCCAATCCGGCCCAACAATCTTTCGATAAGGGAAAGTCGCCCATCCCTTCTTTTGTTCAAATGGATCATCACATATCTGCTCGGTAGCTCCGCAAGTTCTCATGGGCCCTTCCGACTTCTTACGCTCTCAGCAAGGGGCGGCCCAAGCTTATCCTAATCCGGGTCAAGCTTATGCCCAATATCCTTCTTACGGGCCCCCCATCCCTACTGTTTATCCCTCCACTCCTTCCTGTGGGCACCCACCTTCTGCCATAACCATTCCATCTGCTCCTCACATTCAATCAGCATCTTTCGCCGCCCCTGCTCCCTCCCGAGAGTAGGACTTGCTCGACAAGTGGGCCGCCATGCAGCAGCAACTCGATTTCCTCCAGAAGCGGGTTGGCCCACAATCTTTGGCCGATATTCCTGTTCCAAGCTTCCAGAATATCCGATTCCCTCCTCAATCAGAGCTCCCCAACTACCGCAAGTACGATGGGAACAGCAATCCCTTTATTCATGTGAGGGATTTTCTATATGAATCGGCGCAATTCCAGTATGATGATCGCCTTATGGCGTATTTATTCCGCCGATCTTTAGATGGGGTTGCTCTGGAATGGTTCTATTCTCTACCACTGGAAGAGGCTGAGAGTTTCAGGCTAGTCAAGGAAAAGTTTATCCAGCAGTTCCAAGAGAGGGTCGGCCCAGAATACTCGTTCACAGATCTGGTGGCCGAGAAGATGAAACCAGACGAGGAGTTTGCCACTTATGCAGACAGGTGGAGACAGATGGCCGCTAGAGTGCCTGGCCACATCCCGGAGGAAGAGAAGGTCAAGCTGTTGATCTCAAATGCTACTCCAACCTTCCGGAACATCCTGGCAATGAATGACATAGCCAACATGCATCAGCTCTACAGCCGGGCGCGCTTCATCCAGACCCAGTTTAAGGATTCCCCCATCCACTCTTTATTTGAAAACCAAAAGCCCAAGTACCACAAGAAGCCACAAGGGCCGGTTACCGAGGGGGTCCAGACAAATGAACAAGTGCAAGCCGTTGCCTTCCCATTCCAGGCCGCACCATTCCGCTTCCCCCAAAACCCCCGCAATTCCCAAAACCCCGCTCCACAAAACTTCCAGGCAACCCCACAAAACCCTCCGCCTACCTTTGTCACTCCACAAAATGCCTTCACCAATCCGCAACAACCACCACCTCCGCAATACCACAATGTCCCTCCACCTAACGGCTATAACAACAACCCTAACAGCAAGCGCCCGGCTCCCAGGAGAGCCCAGTACCCTCTACTACCAGAGACACTTACAGATATCTTCTCCGCCCTCATGTCAGTGAATGCGGTCCAACTTCCTCCAGAACGGCCTACTTGGAACCCAACTGTTGATCAGGCTAAATATTGTATGTTCCATAGGCAGCCGGGCCATACCATAGAAGGATGTTTCCAGTTCCGGGATCTGGTATATGACCTTCATGAAGGGCAGAGAATCGATTGGGCCGAAATGCATAGGGCCATTGTTGAGATTAAAGAGAAGAGATGGCAGCCGCAGGGGCAGCAAGTGTAGCAGCATCAAGCACCGCAGCCGCAGCAGCCGCCACAACAACAGCGACCACAGCAAGTACAGGACCTGGGCATCCATCAGAATCCGATGCCGAACCACCCACCCGCTCCTCAGCAGCAGCCGCCAGCACCAGCACAAGTAAACGTGGTCCAACCACCGGCCCCCAATGCCGGGTGGTCTTTTGATGATGACAGTGCCGCACCACAAGTCATGGCCCTCCACCATAACCACCGCAATCCTCTCACTCCCTCCTTCGTCCTTCCTGCACACCCAACATCCCCTCCATTCATCCTCCCAATTACACCCGCTTCAGCAAATTCCTTACCACCCACCGTTCCATCATACCCTCCACCACTTAACCCCGTCACTGTCATCACACCACCATCCAACCCTTCATCCATCCTTACCCTTCCGCTAGCCTTGCATCCACCCGCATCGACACTCATCATCACCCCGCCTTCCACCAACCCTTCGCCCATCATCCGCTCATCACCCACTACCACCACCAACCTTACGCTCCACCAAACCGTCTCCCCCGCACCACCTGTTCCATTCATCCACCCCGCAGGGCCCATCATACTATCTTCAGATACCACGGCAAACTGTGCTTTGAGGAGCGGGAAGATGTTCCATCGGAATTACTCCACTACTTCTAATCCCCAGTCCTCCCAGCCAACGGCCGAGCAAGAAGAAACTGAATCGCTGCCGGTACTCAATATGACTTGTTACATCATCTAGACCGGGTGCCCGCTAAAATATCTATGCTAGAGCTGATCAAAAGATCTACCCTTCATCAGGATGCACTAAGAGACTTTTTACAGAAGGTAATGGTCAGTGAAGATATGGCAATCGACAGCTTACCAACCGCACTAGCAACCATCTCCAAAGGACCGGCAATTACATTTTCAGAAACTGAGCTAGCACCTCCGGAAGCTCGGCAAATGCCGCTCTGCATTACAATCACTCTGAACAAAGTCAGCATTGAAGCAGCGCTGGTTGACACGGGGGCTTCAATTAATGTTTGTCCACTTAGCACCCTCCGAGCGTGCAACATATCTGAAGAGTTACTGCGGCCTACCCCCACCACTATAGCAGCATATGACAACTTGAGGCGAGCGTGTCACGGGGTGATCACCATTCAGGCAGAGCTCGGACCTCTTACAATGGCCGTGGAATTCTATGTGCTCGATATCGACCCTATGTTCAAAGCTATCCTGGGTCGTCCGTGGATTGATACACTCGGTGCCGTGCCCTCCACCGCACATCAGTGCGTCAAATTCCCCTTCCAAGGGAGGGTCGTCAAAGTTAAGAGCTTGTCCACGGTACAGTCAGTTAAGGCGATCTCAGAACAGGTTCTTCCCGCACTTTGGCCGAGCAGTCGGCCCGTCATATCAGTGTTGGATCTGAATTTTCCTTGGGCTTACATAGCTCCCAAGCCCATCACTACTCCAGTTAACGTCAAAGTGAAGCCACAAATTCGAGATTCCAAAGGCTGGAACATCATACTGAAACTAGGCTATCAACCGGGGAGAGGCCTCAGTGCGCAGCTGCAAGGAATGACCAAGCCCATACCCAAGGGAAGAAAGATGGGCAGGAGAGGTCTCGGTTACCGAGAGCCTGCATTATCTATGATGGGTGATTCTTGGCCACTCACCTGGGATTATCGTCAGCATTTTGTCAGAGGGCCTCTCTAGCCCGGGACATTAGCTTCAAGACAAGTTCAGCCAGAGAGAGATGTAGTCTGTCCGATTACCAGTCCGCCCCCATTGCTGGAAGGATCAGATGATGATATGATCGACTATGGTCAGGCCTTGCAGGGGCTCTTTCATGAGGAAGAATGTCAAAAGAAGCAAGAGGTTCGGCTTGTGCAGTGGAGGCCGAAGAAGCGACCTGTTGTTGATTCACAGAAAGAGGGGAGCTCTCCAATTGTCTTTTCTTGGTCTCCCTCATGCTTTCAAGCTATTGTTCAGCAAGGGGACTTCATACCCCGCCTTCCTCCTATCATAATAAATCCATCTTTCATTGATCCACCCGAGATTCTATTTGTTCCTTGTGCTTGCGGGAGGTGCCCACCTATTGATCTATCCACTCTCTTCACTCCTCCTCCTCCCAATGCCCAACTCCACGAGATGTGGTTCTCTTCTTCGATCCTTTCTTTGACTGCATTTTTCCCGAGCTGTTCCCTATGCAGCTCCCACCTCCTCTATCTTGCTGTGTAGTCTCCGCTGATCTCCAAAAAAAAACGTCAAATTTGAAACAGAGATTTCAGTGGAAGATTACGCTATCCTGTCTTCATCCTCTTCCCAGGGGCACGAGTCCCCTGCGCCTTCCCTTCCACTAGGCTTCCTCTTTCCTAGGTTAGGATTAGGATCCGTCGTGATATGAAATCAACCCTAGGTCTAATATTTTCTTCCTTAATTTCAAGAAATGTACTTCATCGTTAGTCATAAGAGGCTAGTGCAGATGAGCCACTCATCGAGGGGTGGGGTTGGCACGCCAGAAGTAGCTTGTGGATTGGGTCCATTCCTGTTGTGTTGCAGTCCAACTCTGACAGACTTTGGTGAATGGCACCCTCAAAGCCTTTTAATCCTAAATATACTTGCCCGTTTCCATCAAACTCGGGGTGCCAGTAAGATTTCCAGTCAAATGGCCAGAAGATAGGCTCATCAGCACATGGGCATCTTCGCAGGGAGTCAACAAATGGTGCATGCTTTTGGGGAAAGATCCAAGATAAAATTGGGACACTCTGATGAAGACTGGCCCTCCAATAATGACTTGAAAGGTGGACAAAAGCTCAGCTTAGGAGGTATAACTCGAATGTTTGCTAGGATGCGATAAGATGGACTGAGAAAAATCACCCTCCAAAGGAGGAGATTCAATACGGGTACCACGTGATTGCCCTGAACCATTAGATGTCCCACGAACAGATTCAAGGCATTCCAAAGACACCTTGGAGGAGTCTTTGCCTTGTCTCCATCATCATTCAGATCTGCTCCCAACGCCATCTTGCTTTCTGATAAGAATTGGAGATGTTTCTACGAGGCTTATGGCAGGACCATCAAAGCTGGGGCTTCTGTTGTCTTCGCTGAGGACCGGTAACGTGGCAGACTGACCAGATGTCGAGGGCCGGTAATGTCGCTTGGTGCTGCCGGTCGGTGGTGAGCATGCATGCGTATGCATGTCGGGGACAATGTTGGCATGCTTACGTGCGGAGACCTGGGCATGGCAGCACCACGGTGGGCAGGGTGGGTGTGGTGGAAGTGAGAGTGGTAGAGAGGGAGGGGAAGCTGCCTTGGGAAAAAGGGGCACCTGCTGTGCGTGAAGAGGAGAGGGCGTGAGTTTGGCCAGTGGCGGGCGGATACGTGTGTGGGAGGGAGAAAGATAGAGGGAGAGGAGGTGTGAGAGGTAGAGAGAGTTAGAAAGAAGGAGAGATGGGAAAGCTGCCGAAGTGTAGAGGGAGGGGAGAGGAGAAGAGTTTAGAGAGAGAGAGAGATGGGATGTGGGAGAGAGAAATAGTAACAGCAGCAGGGGGGCAGGTTAGGAGAAGCATGGTGCCGTCGTGCTTGGGGGGGGGTTGCGTTGCCTGTAGAAGCCAGATAGAGAGGGAGAGAGAAGGAGAATGCCAGATGAGGGAGGGGAAGTTAGAGAGAGAGTTGAAGTAATGGCAGTAGAAGGGAGAGAGGGGGGGTCTCGCGAGAGTGAATATGAGAGGGAAAAGAGAAGGGGACTTCCGGTGGAGGTGTGTGGAGATAGAAGAGAAAGGGTGGGGGCGGTGCAGTGGTGTATGTGGAGGAAGGCATGGAGTGTGTGTGCAGAGGTGGGGAAGTGGAGGGAGCGGGTGCGGGTTTGGTCAGGACGGAGGAAGTGAGAGAGGGTGATGGGTGCGGCGATGGTTGCATGTAGCATGGCTGGGTAGCAGATGGGCAAAGCAGGTGGATAGAGAGGGTGTGGGGGAGTGAGAAGAGGAGGGGTTGGAGACTACAAAGGAGGGAGAGGGGAGGGGGGGGCACCGACGGTGCCCCTGTTCCAAACAGGGGCGGGTCTTGCGGTTTGAGAGAGTGAGGGAGAGGGAGGAAGGAGGCTTGGGGCCGGTGTTATGTGAATGTGAGTGTGCACAGAAGAGAGAAGAGAGGCTGGCGGGAGTGTGTTCAGAAAGAGAGGGAGAGAGGGAAGCATTGAGGGGGGGTCGTCTGGTGGCTGAGCTGTGGGAAGTGGAGGAGGCGTGCAGGGGCACGGCAGCCGGGTGGGTGACTGGCGGGTCGGCCGGTGTCCTCACGTGCACGCCGTCGTGATCGACAACATGCTCCGCATGGCGGCTGTGGTTGACGTGGAAGGGGGCCGCGGTGGGCTCGCGACGAGAGGGGGGGCAGAGAATGGCTCTGCATGGCGGTCGCAATGGGCGTGGGTGTGGCCACGGCGAGGTTGCATGCATGGCCGCGGTGAGGGCGGTGGCTTCGACGGTGGCAGCGGCGAGGCGGCAGGGCAGGTAGCAGTTGGGTGGCAGGGTGAAGAGAAGCCAGATCTGCGGTGGGAGAGGGATTGGTCTGAGAAGAGAAGGGTGAGGAGAGATGAGGAAGAGAGAGAGATGCCGGAGGGGGAAAGGAGGGTCGCCTGGGGAAGGCCAAGGGAGGGAGAAGAACAGAGAGGAGTAGGGAGGGACGCCTGGAAAATGGGGAAGGCTAGGAGAAAGAGGGAGAGGAGAAGACGTAGGAGAGAAAGGAGGGGGAAGAGAGAGAGAGAGAGAGGTAGTGGAGGTTTCACATTGTTTCCCAAAAATTTTGATTCATTTCATTACTTGAGAACGTGGGTTACATGAGGTTTAAGTAGAAGTGGTGGGGAAGGGGAAAGGACACAAATCATGGGGAGAGGATGCCTTGGAATTTCATCCATCATGGGTTCCACGAGGCATCCTTACATTAAAGAGGTGGATATATATCCTAATAAAAGAAAAGCATTTATTTTAGGCCCATGCATGTGGCCCATTAGCACAAGACACCAAGATATAGTTAATATGATTTGATAGTTGCTGGCGACATTTTGACAATTGTCCGTTGCCGTTTGTCGATCCCATGACGATCTCATCACGTCGAGTCTAGGGAATTAGAGTCAGTTAGATCTAGAGAAGTAGGGTCTTGTTCCAGGTCGTCCAACTCTTCCTCTTCTAAGCCGCGCTCGCTTGCTCATCCATCTCGATCTGTTCCTGATAGGTTCTTGCAAGATTTAGCTCAGCATTGCCGTGCTCTTTTGAAGTGCCTGGAATTCGTCGCCACGGCAATTGTGATTGAAGATGACGAGGAAATAGAAGGGGTATGGAGCAATGACAGATTAGGCGTCTATGAGATTTTGGATGAGAAGGATCCAATTAATGAAGACAGCGATGTAGATGACACCGCCGACTTATATGCACAAGGATTGAAGAGATTCGACCAGCCGTCGACGGCAGTGGATGAACCTACAAAGGAAATCAATCTAGGAACCGAAGAAGACCCAAGGACCATCATGATTGCTGCTAATCTCCCTTCACGAGTAGAAGAGGAATTGATTAAGGTTCTAAGGGAGTATAGCGATTCCTTCGCCTGGTCTTACGAGGACATGCCAGGTCTTGACCCCTCTTTAGTGGAACATTGACTCATACTTAAACCAGGGGCAACACCTGTGAAACAAAGGTCAAGAAGATTTCACCCCCACATGGCCTTGAGGATCAAAGAAGAGGTCGACAAGCTATATAAAGCCAGATTCATCAGAGTAGTTTTATATCCTCAGTGGGTGGCAAACATAGTCCATGTTCTTAAGAAAGATGGAAAAGTGCGCATATGCATTGACTTCAGGGATCTTAACAAAGCATGTCCCAAAGATGATTTCCCGCTACCCCATATAGACGTCCTAGTGGATAATACAGCCAGGTATGAAGCTCTATCATTCATGGATGGATACTCGGGCTACAATCAGATCTGTCTCGCTCCGGAAGATCAAGAGAAAACTTCCTTCACCATGCCCTGGGGTACGTATTGTTATGTGGTTATGCCGTTCAGTCTGAAGAACGCAGGTGCCACCTATCAAAGGGCGATGATGGCCATCTTCCACGACATGATGTACATCTATATGGAAGCTTACGTAGATGACATCCTGGTGAAGTCAAGAACTAAGGAAGAACACCCCTCCATCCTGGCTAAGGTGCTGCAGAGAGCCAGGGAGTACAAGCTCAAGATGAATCCGAAGAAGTGCGTATTCAGAGTCTCCTCAGGGAAGCTGCTAGGGTTCATAGTAAGCAAACGGGGGATCCAGATTGATCCTAATAAAGCACAGGCCGTCATGGACATGCCTCCGCCAAAGAACATTACGGAACTTCGAGGATTGATTGGTAGATTGCAATTTATCAGAAGATTCATATCCCAGCATTCTCAAAGGTGCCGTCCGTTTTATGAATTGCTTAAGGCGGGGGTCAAGTTTGAATGGAATGAAGATTGTCAGAAGGCCTATGAGGACCTCAAGGAATATCTATCCAATCTCCCGGTTCTGCAACCTTCTGTCCCTGGGAAACCCCTAATCCTATACATCTCGGTTATTGAGGACTCCCTAGGGGCGGTTTTAGCACAAGTAGATGATGAAGGGAAAGAGCGGGCTGCGTACTACCTTTCTCGATTGTTTGATCCAGCTGAATCCAAGTACACCGCCATGGAGAAGACTTGTGTCGCCTTAGTGTGGGTAGCTCAGAAGCTTAAACACTACTTCCTTGCCCACCCAGTTAGGTTGATCTCTAGAATGGACCCGATCCACTATCTCTTAGAAAAGCCTGTCCTTTCTTGTAGGTTAGCTCGCTGGCAGAGCTTCCTCTCTCAGTTCGACATCACCTTTGTTGTTCAGAAGGCAGTCAAAGGATATGCCATTGCTGAGCATCTTACACATCTCCCTATTCCTCGCACCGATTCTATTCAGGACGATTTCCCTGATGAGCATCTTTCTGTTATCTCTCATCACCCCTTCTGGTCTCTGCACTTCGACGGTGCACTCAACTCTCAAGGTCGAGGGATCGGTGCTGTTCTGCTTACCCCGAAGGGGGTAACCATTCCCTTTGCTTATCAACTTCAGTTTCCTGCTACCAACAACATCGCTGAGTATGAGGCTCTCCTGGCCGGCTTGAAGCACGCCTATCTCCTAGGTGCGCATTATTTGAACATCATAGGAGACTCTCAGCTCGTCCTACGGCAAGTTCTGTCCACTTACCGTACTCGTGACCCCAAGCTCAAACCTTATCAAGATTTGGTCACGCTTCTCGCTAGGCAATTCCGTAAGCTGATCTATATCCACACTCCCCGTTCTTAGAACATTCTAGCAGATGCTCTGGCATCTCTTGCTTCCTCCCTATCCTTCCCTCTCAGTCGGCATACTGAGACTATCGTCGTCCAGAGATTGGACGCACCCTCTCTTCAGGATCCTTGGTACCTTAACCTTAGGAAATCCGTAGAGGCGAAGGCTGAGAAGGAAGATCTCAAGGAAGTTTCGCTAGCAGAACTAGAGGAGATTCTGGACGAAGAGGAATTACCTTGGTATCATGAAATCGAGTTGTTTTGCAAAGAGGGGTCATTCCCAGAAGGGGCAACAGCTGAGCAACGCAAGTCAATCAGAAGAGCCGCCGTAAGGTACACCATTGTTGCAGGAGAACTGTACAGGCGCGCTACTAATGGAATGCTCTTGAGATGCTTAGATGATGTTGAAGCTTGGAAGGTGGCTGAAGCAGCCCATTCTAGTGAGTGTGGAGGTCATGTCAATGGCCAGGCTCTAGCGAAGAAGATCCTTAGGCAGGGCTACTACTGGCCCACTCTAGAGGAAGATTGCTCCCTCTATGTCCGGAGGTGTCTTAAATGCCAACTCCATGCTGATAAAATTCATTCTCCAGTTTCATCTCTCCATCCTATGACCGCTCCTTGGCCATTCTCTATGTGGGCTTTCGACGTTGTCGGCCCGCTCGGTGATCCTAACTCCCAGATCAAGCAGAAGTCCTTTATCCTTACCACCACTGAGTACTTCACCAAGTGGGCCGAAGCCGAGGCGTACGCAGAAATCAAAGCTACAACGGTGTGCCGCTTTATCATGAAGAATATCATCTCGTGGTTCGGAGTGCCAAGCAGCATCATCACCGACAATGGACCCCAGTTCGTCTCCCAAGAGCTTAAGGACCTCTGTAAGAAGTTCAATATTGCATTGCATCATTCATCTCCATATTATCCTCAAGGCAACGGTCAAGCCGAGGCCACTAATAAAACCCTTCTCAAAATCATCAAGAAAACATGCGAAGCTCATAAGTTTTCTGATTGGCCAGAAAGATTAGTGGAAGCTCTGTGGGCTTATCGCACCTCCGTCCATACCCCTACGGGACAAACTCCGTATTCTCTTACCTACGGGATGGAGGCGGTGCTCCCATATGAGATCCTGATCCCTTCCCTTAGAGTGCAGCTCGATAAGGAACTTAACCTCGATGAACGTCGAGAGGCGTTACTGGTTCAGCTGGAACTCTTAGATGAGAAGAGGATGAACGCGGCCGATCACGTATCCGTTTATCAAAAGAGGGTTTCGCGTTATTTTCAAAAGAAGGTAATCGAACGTAAATTTCAAAAAGGTGATATAGTTTTGAAACGTAAATTCATTCGGTCTGCAGGTCCAAGGTCCAAATTACAACCTAATTGGGAAGGGCCGTTTATCGTAAAAGAAGCTTATTAGTGGAATGCTTATCGTTTAATAAACGCGGAAGGTGAGGAGCTCTCTTACCCGTGGAATGGGTTGTATCTTAAGCATTTCTTTCCTTAAGAATCTAAAGCCACGTGCTTCCCCGGCAGCAAGTTGCTCCTTCCTGTTCTAAGAAGGGTCCCGAGTAAGGCAATCACACATTACATGACATCCCTGGTCAGGTTTTCCGATTCTAAAAGACACCGTTTCTCCTCGGCCATGCTTTAGGGGAAAATCGAAGTCCCTATCCGCTTCATTCTTCGGCTGAATCCAGGGGCAAGAAGTGAATAAGGAGGCGACAACTAATCCAAATACCCTAACGAGAGGAGGTCTCAAATAGGGGCAAGTCCGTTATGACCTGACGCCACAAGAAAAAGAAAGGAGAAGAAAAGGAGTAATCTTTTTCACGACAAAATCAAAAGCATCATCTCAAAAGTCTACTACTCCAAAAGCTCCAGGAATGCAAAAACAGAAAAACTAGGCATGACAAGAGTGGCAGTATAGTTCCCCGCGGGACGTCATGAGCCCGGTCGAATGCATGCCTAGAGTGGACGAAGGTTCGATGACGGACACAAAGCCCGGCGCAACAGACCAAATCTCTAACAGGGCTGTACGGTGAAGAAATCAAGTCCTAAAAACTTCCATATCTGACATAAGCTTACCCCATGTTCCTTTTTTCTTTTAGGACCAAGATTAGTACCTTGGGTATGGCCTTGTTGGAAACACCGTCATGAGAAGTGGGCCTTGGCCAGGGATTGTCACCCATATTACACACCAACCTCGGGACTTCTGATTCTGAACAAGGAAGAGATCGTGTTACTAGGCAGGCACTGGTTTTCAAAATCAAAAAACATCAAATATTTTCAAAATCAAAAAACATCAAATATTTTTAAAATCAAAAAACATCAAATATTTTCAAAATCTAAAAACATCAAATATTTTCAAAATCAAAAAACATCAAATATTTTCAAAATCCAAAAACATCAAATATTTTCAAAATCCAAAAACATCAAATATTTTCAAAATCCAAAAACATCAAATATTTTCAAAAATCCAAAAAACCAAATATTTCCAAAATCCAAAAAACCAAATATCTGCGAAAATCCCACAAAAATTAGATGTTTTCCAAAACTCCATCATGTGCATAGCATGCATTGCATTTTCATTATGCTTTCCGCCTATTTAATAAGGCTCCACCCCTTGACCAAATATCAAGAAATGGTCATTATCTAACTTGCTTCAAGGCAAGGGGTTGAGTCTAAGAACAGATCTAACTTGTTTCATGTTTGAGTGTGTACAGGCAGCAGGACAAGTCCGAAGTGGTAATTCACGAAAATGCAGGTCAAAGACTGTAACGCATCAATTCCAGACCGCCACATGAATATAACGGTCTCCCTTCGGCCGTCGCTTCCTTCAGGCATGGGGCTTTTATTTCATCAACCATTATCGCTCTAACGGTCTGGTCTATACCGTCACTTCCATATAACGGCCCATCGCCTATCCGTCGCATGCTTCAGAGAGCAGGATTGATAATGCTTTCATTCTGACGGCTCATCGTCTGGCCGTCGTTTCTTTACAGCGGCCCACCGCCCATCCGTTACATCCTCCAGAGGCTCTGCCTCTTCACATCATTCTAGCCAATCAACCCACAAAACTTATGCTCATTCAACTAAGCCAGTCTCATCGCATTCAAGCAAACTTAATAAAACATGAGTTCATAAAAATTCCAGCTTTGATTGTCAATAACAACCAACTTCTCTCATTAAAATCAAGGCACATTCAATCTCTTATCCGCGAGAGGGCGGATTTTCCTCAACTCTTTCACGTAATCACGGCGTGCTGCTTCGTCCTCTTCAACATCTTCTCGCCACGGGCGCACTTTGCTGATCTCCCACATGGTTAGCGCGGTCCGTACTGCTCTTTCGTCTTCCTCGGTCCCCATATTCGTAGGTAGAAGGGGAGGGTAGTGTGATAGTGCAGGAGCTTCGGTTCTTGGAAGTCTGATCTGAAGATGGCATCGGTGCGGGTTGTAGATCGCCATGGTGGTATTCCCCACTAACTGGAGGTCCAAGCTTTGACGCCGCGGTATTTTAAGAAGAGTGCTTCGAAGGATTCTTGGCCGCATGATGAACTTGTCCATTGACAGAGTGTTGAAGAAGAGGCGCCATTCATCCCGCATTTTCTTGTCCGTCGTCTTGCATTCGACCTGAGAAGAGTATCCAAATGCCCCTCCAATGAAGAAGAGAGGGTGGCTCCCGAAGATTCGGCTAGCTGAAGTTATGTCTTCCTTTTGTTGGAATTTGACTCTCACTCCTATCCAGCGCTCAAGGAGTATCATGGAGCCGAAAAAAAGTCCTCCTAGGCAAGCCGAGCTAAGTCCTTCATAGAGGTATGAGAGGACAGCTTGAGAGATGTACATTCCCCGCCACAGCCCGCTAATAATACTAAGATTTTGGATGTCTAAGAGGTGGTCGGTCGTAGTAAAGAGGAAGACTCCGCACAAGCAAACCGCCACCGCCTTGGCTATTGCTTCATGTCTCTCCCACTTGTTTTTACAATGAGACACTATCCATTGCGCCAAGGGTATCAAGTGAATGTGGTGTGGGCTGATCATGGTCCTCACATCCTTTGGGTTATGAATAAAATCACTCAAGATCAAGGATGGGTCGATAGGCTCTACTGTGTAGCAAACCCGGTCTTCATCCCCCGCCTTAGTCTTAGGAAGGGCTAGGTAGGTCTCTACCTCTTCTAATATGACTGTTGCTTCGAAGGAAGGGAAGATGAAGGTATGAGTTTGTGGATGCCATAACTCTACAAGAGCTGAAATACTTGGCCAATCTAAGGATAATTTCTGGAAATTTTTGCCTAAAACCAAGAGTGGTTGAAGGTGCCAAGCTTTAAGGATGGATGTGACTTCTATAGGGAGTGCTTTTACCATGGGAGCCACCCACTTCAGATTAGAGTAGCATCTTGGACCAGGAAGAGGCTTGAAGAAAGAAGGAGAAGAAGAAGTCATAAAAAGAATTGAAGTGCAGAATTTTCTGAACTTGGATGTGTTGTTGAGGGATTTACCACCCTTTGAACATTGGAGCTTAAGTGCTTGGGAATTGACGTCAACCGTTGGAGCTCTCCATGTTCTTTTCTAGCAGCTTTAGGTCCGGTGTAGACCTTCTCCTCCATAGCCATCACCTCGAAGCTTCTCTTCATCTTGATTTCTGCCCTTAGGAGAGGTTCTTCAAACCCTAAAGCAGAGGTTTTCAGCAAAGCTACGATTTTGGTTGAGTTTCCAAGTTTTTAAAGGTTTAATTTTGGCTTTGAAAGGATAAGACTTGAGTTGGAAGGCTTTATCTTCAATCTAGATAAGTTCTAGTAAGGGATTAGATGGCTAAACCTCAGGTTTAAGTTCTCACGGCTCAATCCGTCTCGGAATACAACTCAGGATCTAACGGTCTATCGTACGGCCGTTATTTCACTCCGACGCGCCAACCCTAGGCCGTCGCATTTTCCTGTGGGTTTAATTTCCCCGATCATGTTCTGTGGAGATTAACGGTCTAAGGGCTGACCGTCGTTTCTTGTAACGCGCGAACCCTGAGCCGTTACACTCTCAACCACTCAATTCTTTCTACTCTGGGCTAAGCACTACCTGACGGTCCTGGTTGTGGCCGTTGCTTCATTCTGACGCGTCTACTTTAGGCCGTCGCATTTCCTGCTAGTCGCCCTGCAAACTATAGTTCTGCCATGATTAACGGTCCAGCGTTAGGCCGTTATTTACCTTTGACGCACCTACAGTGGGCCGTCATTTTTCCTGCAACCTCAGCTACAGGATGGGCCTCCGTTATGATTAACGGCCTTTACCTAGCGCGTCGTTTGATTATGACGGTCTGATCCTAGACCGTTACTTTCTCTGCGGTTGAATTCAGGCTATTCCTTCTGCCCTTGCTTAGACCTGGCGGTCTCTCGCATTGTACACCTCATTCTCTCTACATTTCCACACACATACATTCTGCAAATAATTCATGCATACATTCCTGCCTATGTCTCATACATTCATTCATACACACCTCATCCACGCGTGCATATTCAAACACATAATCACCTGCCAAAACCATTCATCCATTCATTTCATCCGTCCCTGCACATTCAAACACACATCCATTCATTCACGTTTGCACAAAATAAACAGAAAACCCAAAAAAAGAGATTTCATTCCATTTTCCATAAAGGTACATACAAGTGATAAGAAAACATAAAAATGCATCATTCGGCCGGCTTATCCGCCGGACCGCCATCATCCTCTCTATCCTCGGGTCTCCTTGCGGGTGGCGGCGCTATCGAAGCACTCTCCTCCTGCTGTCCCCGTTCCGCCCTCTCATTCCTCCGTTGGCCGGAGGAGCTGACAAGAAAATCCCCTACCGAGCCGCTCGGGGCAGCACTCCTCCGTACCCCACTCTGGGAAGCACTCCGCTCCGGTCCCCGGCCCATCATCAGGACCGTTCGCTCCAGCGTCCGCAGCTCGATCTTCAGCGTGAAGATCTGACGCCGCGTCTCTTGTACCTCGGTCCGGTAGCGATCCAAGTCCGCCATCCCTATTCGGAGCTTCTCCACCTCAGGTTGAGCCCGAGCTAACTCCGTCCATAGTCGCTCCCCCTCTGCCTCATCCAAGCATCGTGGGGTCTCCGCTCTCAGCCGGGTCATCTCTGCCCGTACAAGCTCTGTCTCCGCTCGGGCTCGATCAGTCTCAGCCCGGCTTCTTTCTGCCTCTGTCCTCGCCTGCCTGGCCTCGGCCGCTGCTGCAGCTAGCTCTCTCACCTGTAGATTGCATTTCATATAGTTAATCATAAGGCATTTTTAGGCAAGATCATAAGCATGAGCATTTTTAGCATCTTACCCGCTCCACGAGGGTGGCCTCCACCTCCTCGGCCCGAGCAACCGCCCGAGCAAAATTAGCCTCCTGCTCAGCCCTGCCTCCCGCAGGCTGTGAGGAAGACGATGGGGCATCCGGTCCGGCTCGTTGGGCTCTCTCGGCCCGCTGCATTTAGAAGATAGGGTTAGGGACCATGATTAATCAGCATGTGCATCATAAACATCAATTGTCATGATTATAAGCATTTTAAGTCTAGATTTTAAAGTCTCACCAGGAGCTCCAGAGCGGTCTGGTACCCGTCCCGCTGCTGGATGGTGGAGTGGAGTAATCCCTCCAGCTCAGCTATCCGTCCCTCAGGGTCTAGCTGCATGTAGAAAGCATGAGTCAGTACATCTATCACATTGCATTTTTGCATATAGAAAGAGTTTAAGTTTTTTGCATACCGGTCGTCGGGTGCCTCGGTACACCTGGTCGCCGTAGAGTCGAGCAAAGGCCTTCAGATATGCCTCATCGCTCTCATCCCGCTCCTTCACGGCTCTGCCCCGCTTTCTCCAATCGAGGACGTACTTCACTTTCCGGGCGCACCAATCCACATTGCCACTGATGCCCCTTGCCGACTTGCCTGGGTGGTCGTCACTACGGCATGGGAAGGTCACCTCGGGCTGATGTAGTCCCCGGGTCCGCAGGATCAGCCTGTAGTGCAGAGGCTCGATGATATGGATGCAATATAGCCATATGTCTCGTCCCCGGTACGACAAGGCCGCCTCTACCCATGGCTGTCCCGTGTAATCCTCGCCGCGGTATGGGGTCCATCTCACCTGAAAGCATTTAGTTCATTCATCAGCATTAGCATATAAAAGCATTAAAAGCATTAGAGGTGTTTAAAAAGCATTTAGAAGCATATAGAAGCATATAGAAATCATTTTGAGTTTTGGACTCACCGACGTGTGTGGGAAGGAGTCCAAGTCATCCTGGATCGTCCGGGTCAGTCTGATGATCGACCCTGTGTCCCTCGCCACCGACCAACGCCTCGCGATCGGTATGCGGTCGGGATGGAGTAGCGCGCCTCTCCCGATGCCCGGGAGGTACATATAGCTCCAGATCTACATTTTTAGAAATCAAGTCAGTCGCATGGCATATCATAAACATTTTGGCATAAAAGAAAGCATTTAAAGTGCATTCACCTGTAAGAAAGGCGAGAAGTCGCCCAGCATCGTCTGTCGGTCCGTAGTGCTCAGGGACTCGAACAGGAATGCGAGCACTGCTACTCCCCATGCATACTTCCCGACTTTGCTCAAATTCTCTATCATAGGCAGTAGTCTGCAGCTGATGACGTCTTCCCGAGTCACGAAGAGGAGCTTCCCGAATAGCAGCATCAGGAAGCGTCTGAGCACCCTATCTCCCTCCGGTCCTGCCTCCACCACCACGCGAGGGCGCACCTGGTCTATCACTCTGCCCAGATGCTCCTCGGGTAGCTCTCCTATGGCTATCGCCGCTCCTCTCAGTCCCAAGCTCTCCTGCAGCACCGATCTCGAAAGCTGGGAAGAGGACTATCCCGGTCTGATCAAATCTAACCCGAGCAGCTGTTGTGCCATCTCCCGGTAGTCGCCGTAGGTCCACCCTGTCACCGCGGATCCGTGGACTCTTAATCCTATAATCCTCGCTATATATATCTTCCAGCGTGGGGATCATGTGGCCCCACGGGAAGATGAAAGCTCTACTGATCGGGTCCCATCTCTCGTGCAATGCGTACAGTAGCGGAGTGTCCATCCGGATCACCTCGATGCTAAGCACCTCGGCGAATCCCATCCCAGCTAGTCGCTCCCTCTGGTAATCGGGCAATGCCTGGTACACTGCCCGGATCTGTAGCCAGGAGATCCTCGTTCTTCTTTTCCCGTGCATTGCATCATTAGTTAGTTCATTGCATCATATGATCATTGCATAAGCATTTTAAAATTGAAAACTAAACAAAAATTTGAAAATTGAAAATCCTAAAAACAGTTTAAGACCCTGGCAGATATGACGGCCCTGGGGTAGGGCGTCATTTGCTTCTGACGGAATCAGGGTGGTGCGTCAGGCAAGTGACGGTCGCTGGCAGGACCGTCACATTGTCTGCGTTTGGAGGTTTTTTCCCTTGTATCCCCGTGGCTTCCCACCTTGGCCAAATGGTCTACAATTGTTCCTAGGGGGTTCGTAGGCCCATTTCTACACTTATATCCCACATGCATTCACAAATAAAATTCAAAAAAATCAAAATTGGAATTAGGGCGAGGAGACCTACCTCACGGTCCATGCCTCTCTTCCACTTCTTCTATGGTTCTTTGGGTTCCTCTACACCCAATGGGGCTTCCCCTTGGTCCTCCACAACCGTGGGAGCTTCTTCTCCTTCTCTTGGGCTTCTCCTCGCCGTTTCCTCTTCCATGACCGGCGGGATCACTTCCCATTTGAGACGGCGGTGGAACCGCCGTATGGCCATCCATTTCCCTCTCTCTCTCCTCTTTGGTGGCGGCTGGGGAGCCTCGTTGCCGGCCATTACGGTGGTGAGGGCGGTGGTCGCCGGAGGGTTTCTCGGTTTGGGTTTTTGGGGCGTTGAGTGTGGAATGAATGGGCTGTGACCGTTCGGTTGTTTTTTTTGAATGCTCAGAAATATGACGGTCTATCGTCTGGCCGTTACATCCTTCTGACGCGTCTGGATGTGACCGTTACGTATGATTGGACTGTTTTATTGAAGAATGTGAACCGCCTGGTTTATGATGGACTAGGGATGGTCCGTTACTTGATGTGACGCCCTTTCATCAGACCGTTATAAACTTGCAAGTTTCTTGATGAATTAAATGGTCTAATTGATGTCAAAATGGTCCCATATTATGTCAAAATGTTCATTATTGATGCCTCTCGCACGTATAAATGGTTATGCCTTGATTCATGATCATATTTATTTTTTGGCTAACCTATCTTTTATGAAGGAATTTGTGAATAAAATCATGCTTTACCGTCCGTCCGGAAGGTAAGTCAGGTATTTGTATCTCGTCCCTTATCCCTTAATGCATTACTATATGTTACCTACGATGTTATCTCGAGAACCGGCTGGTCATTCATGTGTTCCAGGATCTGATGTTCCCCTTAAACAAAAATGATGATGATCTAAGTTCATATGTTTAATCGTTGGATAGGCCGTTAGATTGGAATAAGTTTGGGGACGATGGTTCTATCTCGCACGCCGTGGTTGCAGATGGTGTCCTGACCCTAATTTCTCTGGTCTAGCAATATTATTCTCGAGTATTTTGATATTTTATTTTTCTTTGCATTTGTTTTGAAGATTTCTTTTCCTTTAGCCCAGCATGCATCATACGCATTCTTTGAGCATTTTGAAGCTTCATCTGTTCGAAGTGTCTCGGTGTTGGTGAATAGATGTGTTCTTGATCTCGAATAAGGAGAATCATTCCACTCTGAATTAGAAGGTTTCCTTCGATTTGCTCGCTTGATCTGGTTGGCTAAAGGTTCCTGTCTGGAGTTTAGTCTCTTTTCCTTTCCGTTGCCTCCGGCGGCTAGCCGTGTTTCCTTTCCTTAAGTTATTAGCTCCTCCAGACTTACATCCTTTGGTTGGCTATTTCCTTGTGATCAGTTTTGAAGCTTTCCAGAAAATTCCTATCGCTTGTTGGTTGAGAACGGGTGTCGTTTACCTTAACGCCCACTTTTTGATCCACTCCGCTTCATTTCCGCTTCATCTCCATGTTCCATTTCGCTTTCACTTCACCTCCGCTCGTTCCCCTGCAAAGAGGACGTTAAGGAGGGGCATCTGTTGACACCCATTTTATACCCAATAAGTTGGGTTATCTCCTTATTCATTCTATATGATGCTCCGAGTCGTTCACTCTTCATTGAGTCTCTTGATTAGTTGAAGCCTATTTCTTGGGTCTTAACTCCTTGATCAGATATGGCTCCTGGTGGCGTTTTGTTAGCTTAGCAAGCCCCTTCATTTCACTTTTGAACCTCTATGATAATAACGGTCTGAAACAGGCGCGTTGTTTCATTCTGACGGATGGGTCCTGGACCGTTACTCTTTGAAGAGTCCTAAGGCTTAAGGCCTCGTTTCAAAGCTTATCCTTTTTTGATTACACGTTGATAATAACGGTCTGTCGTGCAGCCGTTGTTTCATTCTGACGCCCTATGCCTTGGCCGTTGCTTCCTTGCAGAGTCCAACTTGTTGGGTCTTCTTCCTGTTGATCTTATCTTTTAGGGATAAGGTTGATAGTGACGGATGTTCCTTGGTGCGTTATTTCTAAGTGGTGGTCTGTCGTGCAGCCGTTACTTCCTTCAGAGAGTCCTAACAGTTCAGGCCTTTTCTCTGCTACTCCGTGGTCGAAGATAAGGGTTTGGATTGACGATATCTCTTTCAAATCTGATCCTCAAGACCTTCTGTTTGATTTTATGGACTCTTGGTGATATTATCTTCGAGGATTTGTTAAGAGTTATCCCTTTATCTTGCTGAATTATCCTCTGCTCGACCTGAGAGTTTGAGGGTCTATAAATAGAACCCTTGACTTCATGGCCGAGGAGAGGAGGATTTTGAAATTCACGACGAAGTGCTGCCGAACTCAGGAGCCATCTTCATCCAAGAGGAACTACTTCCCACGTTCATCCATCTCATAATCAAGGGAGTACTTTGGTTTTAGTCTTTCAAGTTCATCATCGCATGCTTAAGTTCTTCCCTGGTTTTTCCTCAATCAAAGCATTGTCCCTCCTCTTTCTCCACGTTTTCACTGTTCTCTAAGCATCCAAACATCTTCCCCATATTTTAAAAACGCCCAGAGGGGTTAAAAAACCAAAAACTCCCCGGTAATCCCCTCTCCTTTTGATGTCCTTAAGCTCTTTGAGAATTGATGCTATATTATTGAAAGGGCTAATTTGGGTTGTTTTGTTCTTGTCTTCTACATCTTTGGCAGGTTTACAGGTTCACCAGTACGAGGCCCAAGTCTTCTAGCCGGCTGGAAGAGTTGGAGTTAAAAGAATCTACACTTTGCTACTGTAGGTTATCTGACGGTCTGGTGCAGGCGCGTCATCTTCTCCTGGCGGTCTATCGGGTGGCCGTTACTTTCCAAGTAACGCACAGGGTCCTGGCCATTATTCCTAGTTGACCTGCAGGTTCTCTTTGGTTTTCTCTCCCATGGGCGGGTGCTTCATCCACATATTTCCAAGGTATTTACAGGTCTTTTGCTTGTTTTTACTTTGGTGGCGATCACATCTTTCCTTAGTCTTGGGCATTAGCCTTTTCATTCATCACATATCTCTTTTATTTTCTTGCTTGCTCCACCCCTTGCGGTGTGTTTTATTTACTCTTTTGCTCCACGCCCCGGCGTGTGTTTTCCCTTTTATTTAGCGTAGTTTGAGCGAGATAGCATGCCCATGCTAGAGCTAGCTTTGATTGCCTAGGTTCATGATCACATGTTCATAGGTTAAGAGCGGATCTTTGATTACTTGCTTGTCATTTCATCATTCAAAACCCCCAAAGAAAAGATAGATAGGCAAAATAAAATCAACAACCTCCTTCTTCGGTAGATTCCGCATTCACAAGGGCTTGAAGTCTTCCTTGCTTCTTGTTAGCTACTGGAAGTTTTTCTAGCGGGGCTTGCTCGTTAAGAAGTGGACAATTCAGGATTCTATGCTCCTGACTCCCACAGCAAAGACATACACCAAGTCTTCTCCAGCACTCTTCCGCCTTGTGTCCGAGCTTTTCACAATGCTTGCATAATTCCTTTGATGGGATAATGACTGGGACAATTTGTTTGTCGTACGACCTTGGTTTTTTGTCCTTGTGAAAGTTACACCCATCTTTATGGAAGTTACGCCCATCGAAATTGGGCCCCTTTCTCCTGAAGGAGGGCTTGAAGTTACCGGAGCCAGTAACTTGCTCCTTCTTGGCATCTCTTCCCCGGATGTGATCAGACAACTCCGTTGCATCTTCCAAGAGTTGGGCTCTTCTCACCACATCGGCATATACTTGGATATCCATCGGGGCGAGTTGAGTAATATACTGGGGCTTTAAGTCATTTAAAAATTTCCTCACCTTCATCTTTTCAGTGCTAACAAGGTGTGGTGTGTACCGGGATAACCTCATGAACTGGGCTTCATATTCCGCTACCGTCAAAATCCTTTGCTTCAAAGAAGCGAATTCGACAACTTTCCTTTCTTGCACCCTATCAGAGACGTACTTGTTGTTGAAGTGTTCCGCAAACTCTTCCCACAACACCTGATCGTGTGGTAGAGTTGCTTCGATAGGCTCCCACCAAGTACATGCATCCCTTTCTAGACGAATGGTAGCGAGTATGACTTTCTCCTCCTTAGCACTTTGCATGACTCGAAAAATCCTCTTGATTTCCTTCACCCAGTGTTCTGCTTCATTTGGGTCCGTGGATCCCGCGAACTTGGGAGGGTTCATACTTTTAAAATTCCTATGTAACTCTCCCGCTCCTCGGTTAGCTCCTCCTTGAGCCACATGCTGTAGAGCTTGGGTTAATCCTTACACCGTCATTTGCATCTCATGCCATTGAGCTCTTTCGGTAGCCACTGATGAGAACTAAGCCTGCAACCACAACTACAAAACTTAAGTGTTTTATTTGTTTTCTTGATTAATCCTACTTAAACCTTAGCCCATGGATCTACTCAATCTCACTGATAAGGTTCAAGACTCTATCTAAAATTCTAGATCAACATCTAGAACCTATATCAAGGGAAACATAGGGTTTACGAAACCTAGGCTCTGATACCATAAAGACTATCACGCCCCGACGCGGAATATCGAGGCCCGACGAGTCGTAACACTCGTGTCGATCAGAGCATGTATAATAGGGGGTCCAATCAGAAAGTAGATGATAAGAAAAGGATTCTCTTTATTTCGTCAAATAAAGTTTTACTACATCACCAGGCCTTAAGAGGCATAATGCAACATCTAAATACATTAATTCTAGCAAGAGCAACAACTTTAAACCTAGGTATCTAAGATAAATTTGGTCCCTCTTTCGCTCTTGCCCGTCCCCATTTGTTTGGGGTTCATCATCTGAACTACCTGCAATATTAACCAAAAACGCAGGGTGAGCGAAATGCTCAGTAGGATTTATATCCCTATACTAGGCAACTTTAAGTAATTAACATTTTAGATAAAGTTACTGTGCTATGCCGAGAAACGTAACTAAAACATGGAACATGAGTAAGAGAGGGAGAGTAAAGGAATGCAAGTAATTGGAATCACAAGTAGAGAAAGTGAATTCAAGTAGAGAACGATCATGTAGCAAGTATTACTATGGAATTGGTCATTTCACGCAAGCATATACAAGTCAAATATTTCACGTAATTCAAGTACTTTTAAATATTCAAGCAATTCAAGTACTTCACGAAGTGTGTAATGTCATAAACGAATCTTGCACGCATGTTTCGGTGCAATGCCACACTAGATCAATAATAGCTCCCATGGGCACAAGTGCTTTCGGACGCTCCCCCCCACGACTAGACCGGGCCCGATTAACGTCAGGCATTATGGTTATGGATCATAGATCCCAAGTATATTTAGACATCCACATAATATGTATGGCCAAAGAATTTCAAGGTAAAGCTCATGAAATAAAGTATAGATCTAGCAAAAATTATCATTCAAGGAACAAGTAGTAGTAAGAGAAGTTCAAAGATGATTTAAGGCATCATGTTTAACAACATTAAGTCAATAAGAAATTAGATTGCTGGACAAGGCACAACCAGCCTTTGTGAAAAACCTCGTAGAATGGGTTTAGATAAAGTTTTTCATAGTCGATTGCTTAGCTAGAAAACTGAAGAATCATGGTCAGGTAAGAGGTGGGACAGTGGGAGGTTTTCCTCGTATTCACGAGGGCCTAATTAAGTAACCACTTATCCACTTAAAGTGTTTGTCGTGGACCTCTTTCCTTAGACACCATTCTTCCTTGGAAATATAGATAGCTACGCGACTTGTCGAAAACACGGTAACACGGTAACACGGAAATCGTTAAACTCATATCGATCAAAATTATGCAACTAAGCCATGCAGTTTTAACAAATAATATCTACTATATTTATCATACTGGAAAGATAACATAATCATGGAGATCAGGGATATCATGAAGGTAACAAGAACTAGGAAGGAAATAAACTCATGGAATAGAATTATTATCTTTCATATACTTAACTTAATCGTGTGTGGATTTAAATGATATGAAACATAATACGATTTAGAACTTAAGATGTAACAGATCTAACATGCTGGATGATATATTAGTTCGGTTGAAAACATCAGCGTACGGTGATTAACCTGATCCTCGGACAATCCGGGGGCTCACTAAGAATGCGATCAGAAAGAGACCGCTATTTTCATAAGACGGTCTTGAGGGGACCGCTATCATAAAAATAAATATATGTAGATTTTTTTTCGAAAATATGGCATGAAGGCATCCACCATATGAGACGCGTATAAAAGAAGGCATCCATGTGATTGACGCGTTCATGATAACATATTTTTTTTTTTGAAAATGAGTATAAGAAGGCGATCTTTCGGGCGACCACTATATCAGGTGGTGGTCTTTGGTTCGACTGCTACCTGAAACCAAGCCTTTTTCGACGAAACGGTGATACCTATTCAATAAATCGCATCTAACATGCTTAATACTCAATAAAAATTGGGGAAAATGGTACCAATAGAAAGAGCACTTGAAAACGCACAAGATGACATGAATTATGTGAGGTTTAGCCTAAGAGAAACTTACCTTAGATTGAATCAAAGAGTAATGAGAAAAATGGGATGAAATGCCCAAGAGCTCTCTTTCTCCTTCAAACCACACCCCCAAATCGCCTCCAATCTCTTCCTCAATGTAGCAAAAGCCTAAAGAGTGATTGGAGGGACTTAGAGTGGACTATTTATAGAAAAAACTTGGCCAAAATAGTCAAGATTTCTTTCCCCAAAAAATCAAACTTCTCCACTCCGAATGTAATGTTCTAGGAAGAAAATTCTAACTTTTCCACTAACCTAGCCTTAATTGGGTGGAAAAACGTAAGAAAAATGTCAAATCCATAGTGACTATGATGTGATGGCTTGAATTTTGTGACAATCTTCTAGAAATTATACTAATTTAATCATAAAAGGGGTGTTTAACATGTGCTACGAATTTTAGCCATATTTAACCCTTTTTAGCTCATTAACCTATAATCCAGCCCATTATGGGTTATCCAATGGCCCAATTGTTAATCATAATTTATTTTGGAGAATTTAATTAGGTCTCATATAATGTTTCTGAAATTTAAAATATTTAATTTCAATTTATTTTAAGAAAAACTCAATTATCTAGTTTATTTTATATAATAACCATATAATTTCATCATTTCATGAATATAATAATTACTTGACTTAATTTAAGTATTTATTTATTTTAGATTTCTACAGCCTCGTTCCACACGCCATCCTCAACTGCTCGCCGCCCACATCGCCTCTACCTCACCCGCCTCAAGCTCCGTCGACTGCCAGAGAAGAGAGGGAGAGGAGAGAAACGAGAGGAGAGAGAGGGAGAGAATGAGAGAATGGGGAGAGAGGGGGTAGAGGTTGATTTAAATAGAAATATTTTGGGATTTTAAAAATCTAAAAAATAAAAAATGGAAAAAATCAACCCCATGATCTTTGAAAAACACACAATGCACCTGCAATGTCTCAGAGCCTGAAAACACGATGGTTCACCATATACAGGGGTCCAAAGGCCCGATAGCCAAAATTCTAATTTAATTACAAAACATGATCCGAGACCCACGAAAGCACTCCGGAACCCATGAATTCCTGATCCAAAAATCTTAGGACATTACAACTGTGACGACCCAAGATCCAGATACCGAGTCCAACCTGATACCATTCGGATCCTACGTCGCAACCCACGAGCTGGGAAGCATGGAAGGGTTATTTGGGGTGTTGTGATTATGCATTGAAATTCTAAACAATAGCAGGAAATAAATTATAGAATTAATAAGTAACTAATAGAAATAAAATTAACATTTTATAACAAATTAACATAATTACAGAGTCCTGTCCTTAAGCACAGTCAACAAGAAAAGAAACGTACACTAGTACGGGGCATACCCCTGCACTGGCGAGCTGGCTACCAAAGGTCCTCCGATTGAGACACACCACCTCGAGGAAAAGCGTTGCACCTGAAAAAGCAGAGAGTGAGCCTGATCTCATTGGCTCAATAGGGGTCTCGCGGATCCTCACCACAACGAAAGCGATAAGCAGTAACAACAATAACAACAACAGTAAAGGAGAGCAATAGTAGTGGTGAAGCAACTATAATATCGACAATAATAGTAACAGTAGAATGGCGAAACTACGGAGTCTCTACGCTACTCCTACCCACACAGGGAAACCACGATCTCGAGTCAAAACCACCGATCTAGGGAAAGTCATGATCACGCTATCAAGAAAGCCTACAAAGCCTCTATTATACGAGTTGTCCTCAAGGACAGAAGCCACTATGGGGAACACACCGTCGTAATAACCTATCCCAGCTACTAGGAGAACCCTGACAATGTTGTCGAAAAATCCTCGGCCTAGCAATCAAGAAGTCACGCTAAAGTCATCCGGTCTGAACGCACTAACTCTACTCCGAGGAACCACGACTCGCAGTCGGGAAACTAAACCCATGGGTGACTGAAGTACTCACTCACTAGTACCGGCCGGATGTGTCCACTGACGTCTTACACCACGCCTACACTCCTTGGCCTACCCACCTCTCCCGGAGAGTGAGGTAAGGGACTGGGTCAGATGCGTCCTAGACACCTTACACCGCTCACCACACTCACGCTTGCCCACCTCTCCCAGAGAGTGAGGTGGAGTCGCAACAAAAAGACTAAGACTAGCTGGGCTAGTACTAGTCAATACTGGTACTCTGTCCCCAACCACGTGTGCACACATAGATGGCCTACCCCTGTCACGGCCTTACAACTGGCTAGTACATCCCCGCGCCTAAACTCTAAGGATAGTAGGGAGGGGTCCCACGGTGACTAGCCCAACCGTACCATAGGAACAACTCTCAACCACTCGGTCGGAACGTGTCTGCACTCAGTCAGGAAAGCTCTCGGCCCTCCAGCTAGTCTGTGCATGACGCTCAATGAGCTACGCTAGCGGAGTACTGTACTGAAGAAGAGCCAACTCACGCACACTTGAAACCACGGAATGGTGCAGCTAGGTACAGGTAGACCACCTAAGGCCAGTAACGAGAGCCAGCGAATGTCGGCCTTCTAACTCATGCGGGAACGGACATCTGCTATCGGTAATCCATATGGGGAAAAGACTCCCTACAATACATAAACCCCACAGGGATGGACCATAAAAATTACATAGAAACCCGAGATCATATAGAATCACGCAGCATCTCTTCGGTGAAACCAAGATGAGGACGGACACCTCGGGGCATGAGACGGCGAAGCACGGCGCCCCAGGGCACATGGGAGTTGGGCGGCCACATCATGGGCCGCCCAGAGGGCTGGGCAGCCACATCACTAGTTGCCCACCATGGGCACCTATGGGCTGGGCAGCCATCAGCCTAGCCGCCCAGAGGGACAGAAGCCTGGGTGGCCATAGCAGTGGCCATCTACAATCCTTGGGCGGCCATGTCCTGGCTGCCCAGTAGACTTAGGCGGCCACCCCTTGGGCCGCCTAAACCATGGGCTACAGAGAGAGGGGGAATGGGAGCAGGGTGGCCAAGGTGCTGGCCATCTGCAGTCTGGGTGGCCAGACCTTTGGCCTCCCAGCTCTGGGTTACACGACCACTCCTGTGGCATTCCTCTGTCAGGTTCACAGAAAATGAACCGAACTCCACGTGGAGTTTGATCCCATGCCCCATTCGCCTCAATGTGAAGGGAAAAATAAAAGGAATCCATCCCCGGGCATTCCTACATCCGAAAAACTGCAATAAACCATAGATCGATGCCTAAGTCGGCCGCTGGAGGTGAGAAAGGGGGAGGGAAAGAGAGATGGGAGAGTAAGGGAGAGAAGAGACGCGAGAGAGATGAGAGAATGGAGGGGGAGAGGGGTTAAAATAGGGTTTTAATTTTTTTATTTTATTTTAGTTTTCCATTTCATTTAGAAAATTCACATGAACCCTAAAAATTCTAAAAAAAATAAATTCTGACTCAGAAAAATTTCAGGAAAAAGCTAGGCCGCTCAACGCGCCGCCATGGACCCAAAATAACTCACATAAACACCATCTAAGGGTCTAAAGATCCAATATTAAAGTCTGAAACCCAATACGGACATGATCCGCTACCCGCGGAAATGCGATCTGATACCCAGGGCGTTACATTCCTCCCCCCTACAGGAATTTCATCCTCAAAATTTAAGACAATGTACAGAACTCACGGGGAAGAAATCACCTAATGGGTATGACCTCATGATCACAGCACAATCACCATACTCTCCACACAACCTTCTTTGAGGAACACCGCCAGACCAATACAACCAATAAAGTCCTCTCGCTCTACCATGCCAATTCACGCCTATTCTCAGATCGATCGGGACACGCAAAGATAGACGAGTCTGCCATCGCCTCAGCTTCCTTAAAACTCTGAAGGAGATGAACAACGTCCGGCACACTCCGCGTACGGAGAAAAATGCACGATTTAAGACGCGACTCTAGTCCATGACTGGGAAATCCACACCTAGCAGTCCACTCAGAACATTACCTTCCTCAATTGCTGAAAGTCGAGTACTCCTTACAAGGAGCACACTCACACTTCATCCCCAAGCAACACTCACATTGCCACCTCAATTGACCATAACTCTTCCGCCTACTTCACACAGCCAGTGCTGCTCATTTCCAATGTCAAAACACCTCGAAGCTCACCAGCTAACACCGGTCCCAAGGCCTATGTCTCATCGGTCACCAACAAAACCCATGAGACACATTACAATCGACTGCTTGGGACTTCACAGTCTGGAATCTACAACACATAGTAACCAACTCATTGGGCATACATCGGTTGTAGAAGACCATCCGCCAGCTACCGGTCCCACATCAACCGAAAGTCCTTTGACCACATTCCTCTCCTGCTTCTCCTGCAGGACCACCTATCGATTCCCCTAGAGACTAGCCACACATCACTTGACACCATCGTGGTCCTCCATAGCCCTCCGATCAACACCAACTTCTCTAGAGGGGAAAGAACAACGAGGTCACTCACGCGAACCTCGAACTCCTCAATCACACTAATCCTGGGCACACAACCTCAAACTCCTTTCCCAATGGTGGGGGCCCCATCTCACATTCACACTTTGGGGGATTCTTTCGTTGAGAAGATAACTGTTCTGTAACACCCCACCTTAGAATCCGGTTCACTTTCCAACTCTCTTTGGATTTAAGGGAGATGTAACAGTGGGAATAACCCAACAGAACAGAAACTGGTTGAGATATCACATAAATAAAAAGAATAGTTGACAGTGGAAGAAAAATCTCATTTCCATCAATTAGATCACATACCCAAAATCACAATAGTCCAAAGCTAGACGTAAAGTTCTATACAACAGTCCATTATTACAAAATTTAAATCTTCTAACAACAATCACCTCAACTGGAAAGAAAAAAATCTCTAAATATTACACCAAATCCTCTCGATCGGAGTCACTATGCACTAACTCCTCGTCCTCACCAAGGGAATCACCTGAAAATGTTTAGCCAACATGAGTCTAGGAATAGACTCAACAAGTTACTAAATTCAAATTATTTTCCTTTTGTCCACGCCTAACATACTTCGAGGATAATTAAACTTACAAAAATTTATGATACTTAGAATATCTAAAATCAGGTTGCTAGGGACAGAAAAACAAGTCTGTAGCTGAAAATAAGTGTTTATATGACTATAACTTCATTTTTCAGAACTCACTTGCTTGCTCAGATTTTCAGATAACAGATTCAGAAATTTCCAGAAATTCATATGACTCAACAGATTTTAGAAACTAGAATTTCAGAATTTACACAATTTCAGAAGTCATATGTCTTTACGGATTTCAGATATAAAGACAGAATTTCAGATAACATATGGCTCAGACACAGTGCCCAAACCACTATTAGAAGGTCGGAGAGACAGATACTCAGTCGTCTAGGCAATGGTGACGAGTCTTGGTTACTGCGCAGAACCGGGAGAAATCCTCCCCACCTTAACCAGTGGAACTTGTCCACCTCCAGGATTTCACCTCATACCCTCGAGGTGAGAACAGAGTGAGCCTCCCCACAGGGGCATTTCTGTAGCTTGACTCCAGAACCTTCTATGACATTAGTATCCATATAGCCCATATAATACTTCTACATATATATATACATATGCCAAAAACTATACATCGTAGTGTATTCTTTTCACTAATATGTACTTCAACTACACTTTTCAACACTTCTCAGTTACTGTCAAGATATCTTTATCTCTAAAGTTTTCGTAATATACACTACAGTAGGTCATAGAAATCATGGTTATTTCTAGGTTACACATGCATAGAAAATAATTCATAATTTTAAGTACAAAATTTCTGTGATCATGAAATTTCTATAGTAGGTTACCAACTTGGTTCTTTGTCATTTCCTAATTTTTCAAAGTTTTCTGAATCAAAATGGCCCTTCCAAAATCTCTTTTTCCTAGTTTCTGGAATTTGAGACAGAGCACAGGATGCATCGACCCAGTCAGGGAATTGCATTGATGCACCCTTGGTACTCAAAGGGGTTGCGTCGATGCAGTCAGGGGGCTGCATCGATGCACCTTAATCTTTCAAAGGGGCTGCTCTGACTCAGTCAGGGGATTGCGTCAGAGCACCCTTAACTTCAAAGTGGCTGCTCCGACCCAGTCAGGGGACTACGTCAGATTACCCTTAGTCTTCAACGGGACTGCTCTGACCCAGTCAAGGGACTGCATCAGGGCACCCTTAGCTTTCAAAGGGACTACGTCGATGCAGTCAGAGGGCTGCATCAATGCACCCTAATCTTTTAAAGGGGCTGCTCCGACCGAGTGAGGGCACGGCGTTAGAGCACTCTTAGTCTTCAAAGGAAATGCTCTGACCCAGTCAAGGGACCGCATCAGAGCACCCTTAGCTTTCAAAGGGACTGCGTCGATGCAGTCAGGGGGCTACATCGATGCACCCTAATCTTTCAAAGGGGCTGCTTCGACCCAGTCAGGGGACTGCGTCTGAGCACCCTTAGCTTTGCTTTAAAATCAGATGAACTTTACAAAAACCTACGTAGTTTAAAATGAAAAACTAGGAGGAACATGTGATGCTCTATTTTTTTTAGCTCTTCACAGATTTCTTTTAACCCCAAACCATCGAAGCAGTCTAAACCATGTCAAAAGGATAAATTGAGTTTTAGCAACTTGCATGGATGTGTTGACATATCGCATGGTATTCTAGTTAAACAGAGATGGAAATTTGGAACTAAACCAAAACAAGTGCCATGAGATATGTTTTATGACTATGCATGTTTTCTTTTAACCTAAGGCCTCTGAAAGTAGTTTAGAACCTGCCAAAAGAATGTTTTGAATAATAGGAACTTGCCTTAAACGAAAAAAATGAAAGAGCACGCTTCTCGATGGGATCTCCTCGCTGCCTCACGGCTGCTACAGCGCGACAATTGCACAGAAATCCTCCAAGAAAACACCCCCGCACTGCTTCCCTTTCTAAAACCTCTTACTCATAGTAGGAAAGTAGTACGGGCGCTCACCTCTCTCTCTCAGATTAGAGAAAAGCACAGACTACGGTTTGCAAGAAAAAAGAGAGAAAGGGCGTGCATTTCATTCCCATCACAACTCTTTATAGGGTTTTAAAGATATTGTAAGGGTTTTAATCTCTACCCTTAATTCAAATTAGCCTAATATAATGGCAAGGGTAACACTGAAACAGTCAAAATGCACCGTAGAATCCTCTCGCACGAGGACTGCTACTGTTCGAACAGAATCACACACAGTAACATTTTCACTATTCATTAGCCACTTTAAAAATTTATATCTCACAATATAAAAATAAGTTGAAAAATCTAATTGTTACCCATTAATCACCTCGATTTACTCTATCATAGAAAAATATAAAATAAATAAAAACTCATGAAATGAAAATCACCCCCAAAATGAATAGTAACCTCATCAAAATGAACAGTGTGACATTTAAAACCCACTATTTCTCACCCGTTTCTCCGGTTGTACCTATATACATTTACGTGAGCTTCATTTAAAACTCACTATCTCTCATCCGTTTCTCATGTTATACCGATATTTATTTATGTGAGCTTCATTTAAAACTTACTACCCACTCATACATATATTATCTGTTATGCACATATGTATATACGTGAGTTTTCTTAGGAAAAAGAGTCCATTTAACACTATCTACTAAACAAGAACTAACTTAATATATATACACCCAATCAATTTAAATTACATAATTTTAAGTACTTAAAAATTGATTTATAATCAGGAGAAATTGTTTAACCCCTTTATTATTAAGTTTAATTCGACAAAATATTAGTCAAACACAAGCAATAAATATTTCACGCATTAACGAAAATATCATATATTACTTATGAATTACGATAAAATTCCTGGGCACTACACCATCTCCCACTTAAAATAAACTTCGTCCTTGAAGTTTAAGGTAAGATACATACCGAACAGATGGGGATATTTCTTCTTCATCTCGTCTTCAAGCTCCCACGATACTTCCTCTTGAGAGAAATTCCTCCACATAACTTTCACCAATGGGATAGTCTTCGATCTGAGAACCTGCTCCTTATGATCTAAAATCCTAACCGGTTACTCATTGTATGCTATGTCCGGCTGGAACTCCAAGCCTTCATAACTGATGATGTGTGCAGATCATGGACATATTTACGGAGCATAGATACGTGGAACACCGGATGGATTGCTACCATAGATGGAGGTAGGGCCAATCGATACGTCACGTCTCCCACTCAATCCAAAATCTTGAAAGAATCGATAAATCTCGGATGCAACTTTCCCTGCTTGCCAAACCTTGCCACTCCCTTGGTAGGTGATACCTTGAGGAAAACATGCTTGCCAATCTCAAAAGCCAAGTCTTTCCTTTTGTTGTCCGCATAACTCTTCTGTCGATCTTGCGCTGCTTTCAGTCTTTGCCGGATCAGCTGAATTTTCTTGGACGTTTCTTGCACCACTTCAGGTCCGATCAACTATCTATCACCAACCTCTTCCCAACATAGAGGAGATCTACACGGTCTTCCATACAAAGCTTCAAATGGAGCCATGCCTATACTTGCGTGAAAGCTATTATTATAGGCAAACTCTACTAAAGGTAGGTGTCACTCCCAATCTCCCTTCCAATCAAGTATGCAAGTTCCCAACATATCTTCCAGTGTCCGAATCATCCTCTTAGACTGGCCATGTGTCTGGGGATGATATGCCGAGCTAAGCTTCAATTGAGACCCAAAGGCATTATGCAATCCTTGCCAGAGTCTCGATGTGAAGCGAGAATCTCGGTCTGAAATGATGGACTTCGGAACTCCATGCAATATGACAATGTTTTCAACATATAAACGTGCCAGGCTTTCCACAGATTGCTTCTTCTTCGTGGCCAGAAAATGTGCGGTTTTTAAGAACCGATCTATAATCACCCAAATGGAATCATTGCCCTTGAAGGACCTGGGCAACACTGTGACAAAATCCATGGTGATGTCCTCCCATTTCCATTAAGGTATCTCGATCCTTTGCATTAAGCCAGACGATCTTTGATTCTCTGCCTTCACTTGTTGACAAATCAAACATTTGGCTACAAGCTTAGCCACATCCTTCTTCATACCCTGCCACCAAAATGTTCACTTCAAATCTTGATACATCTTGCTAATGCCAGGATGGATGGAGAACTTTGACCTGTGGGCTTCTTCTAAAACTTCATTTTTCAATTCAGCCACATCTGGCACCCAGACCCTGTGCTGAAATCTGATAATACCTTCCTCATCATGAGTAATACCTGCCTTGCCAATCATCCCTTACAACTGAGGATCATCTCGTTGAGCTTCCACTACGCGATCCATAACTACTAACCTGAGGGATAACTGAGCAACAAAAGCTTGGTAAAGTTGTGGTTCGATCGGTGTTATGGAATGAACAATATCTTCAATCATCTTCCAATCTTGATGCATTAGTGATCTCTTCCGGCTAAGAGCATCGGCTATCACATTTGCCTTCCCGAGGTGATATAGTAGCTCAAAATCATAATCCTTTAAGAATTCTACCCACCTCTTCTGTCGCAAGTTCAACTCCTTCTTAGAGAAAAGGTACTTGAGACTCTTGTGGTCCGTGAAGACTTCAAATTTGACTCTATAGAGATAGTATCTCCAAATCTTCAGTGCATGAACAACAGCTGCCAGTTCTAGGTCATGTGTAGAGTAGTTCTTCTCATGCTCCTTCAATTGCCTAGAAGCATATGCCACAACCCTACCACCTTGCATTAAGACACAACCAACTCTGATCATTGAAGCATCAGTGTAGAGAGTGAACGTGTCGATGCTATTGGGCAGGACCAAAAGCGGGGCGGATGTCAACAATTCTTCAACTCTTGGAAACTTCGCTCATAGTACTCAGACCATACGAACTTCACTCCTTTCCTTGTTAATCTCGTCAAAGGTGCGGCAGTCGAAGCAAAACCTTTAATGAATTTTTGATAATATCCAGCCAACCCTAGGAAACTCTGAATTTCAGTGGGAGTCTTCTGAGCCTCCCATTCCAACACAGCTTGGACTTTTTGTTGGGTCAAAATCTACGCCATTACTAGATATTACGTGGCCAAGAAATTGAACCTCCTTGAGCGAGAAATCGCACTTGCTAAACTTTGCATATAGCTTGTGCGCCCGAATAGCCTCCAAAACAATCTTCAAGTGTTCCTATGAGACGCTTCATTTGAGGAATAAATCAGCACATCATCAATAAATACAACCATGAAGCTATCCAAACAGGGCTTAAACACTCGATTCATTAGGTCCATAAATGCTGCCAGGGCATTTGTTAGACCAAAGGGTAAAATCAAGAATCCATAGTGCCCATATCTGGTCCGGAAAGCTATCTTTGAAATGTCCTCTTCCTTGATCCGTAGCTGATGATATCCTGAACGCAAATCAATCTTTGAGAACACTATAGCACCTTGCAACTGGTCGTAGAGATCATCTATGTGAGGCAAAGGATAGCAGTTCTTCATAGTCACCTGATTAAGCTTCTGGTAATTAATACAGAGTCGAAGTGACCCATCCTTGTCCAACAACTCTTGCACCCCATGGTGAGACACTTGGTCGAATAAAGCCTTTGTCCAACAACTCTTGCAATTGTTTCCTCAACTCTGCCATCTCTGCTGGTGCCATCCGATAAGGTGCTTTAGATATTGATGTTGTACTGGGTAAAAGATCAATAGAGAATACGATCTCCCAGATTGGCGGGAACCCCGGTAAGTCCTCCGGGAAGACATCGGAGAAGTCATGAACCACTTTGATCCCATCAAGTGATGGCGCTTGGTTGGCCTTAGTTAAGGCCACTACACAAGCTAAGAATGCACTACAACCCTTGCACAACGATCTAACTGCCTTCATGGCTGAGACCACAAATTTTCTGACCCAATCTTGGGAAAAGGGTGGAAAAACTCCTTCCCGCAGGGAATGCAAAAAACAACATGCTTCTTGCGGCAATCAATGAGAGCATAATGCTTCTCTAGCCAATCAAGATCGAGAATTGCATCATAGTCCTTCATCTTCAAAAGATAGAAGTGTCCAGATAACTCCTGCCCTTCAACAAATATGGGCAAGGAAGGATAACTCTTTGTAGTGGATAATGCTCCGGCTGGGGTGTGCACTAGAAGAGGCACATTCAAGTCCATTGCTACCAAACCCAACTCATCGTGCAACATTTTTGAAAACCGCTCGGACACGAATGAATGAGTAGCACTGGTGTCAAACAAGATTCTAGCATGGAAACCAGATATTGAAAGTGTACCTTCAGTCACATGGTCCGCTTGTTCCGCATCCTCTTTAGCAAATGCAAACACTCGTGCTGGTGCTCGGGATTTTTCGGTTGGCTTTGCTACTACTGGCCCTGCTATTGGTGCTACTGGGGCTTTACTGGGCATGGATAACTGTGCCATAGGACACTCCTTGATTTTGTGATCAGGGCTTCCACATCTAAGACACCTGCCAGTCACCATCCAACACTCCTTACCACCATGCCATTTCCCGCAATGCTTGCATTCTGTCTTGTCTCCTGACGATCCCCCCGATCCACCGGCTTGTGGTGAAGCTGACTTTGTCGGTGCATAATCTGACGGTCGAGAGAAAGACTTCTTCTTCTTGCGGTCTTGTCATTTAAATGTTGATGATGGCCTCTTCATCAATGCTTTCTTTTCTTCTTGATATTGGTCCATTTCACTTTCTTGTCGGCACGCCGCACTCAGAGCTTCTTCCATCGTCCGATGATTGAATGCCACCAATCTGGTCCTCAGGGATGGTCGAAGGCCCATCACGAACTTTTTCACCTTCCTTCGTTCATCAGTTACAATATGAGGTGCATATCTCACCAGCTCGGCGAAACGTGCCTCATACTCGAGCACCGTCATAGACCCTTGGGTCAGAGTAAGGAACTTCTGCTCCATTTTGTCATGGACATGTTCGGGAATATACTTCACCTTGAATAGATGAACAAATTCTTCCCATGTTGCTTCCACCAATCCGTCCTCAAATTGGTTCCACAGAACAGAGGACCACCACACATCAGCACGATCCTAAAATCACATGGTCCAAATTGAGGGAGCACAACGCTAACCAACCGCATCGCATAAAAGATGAAAATAACTTCCTTACCTCCAACATAAATGTTGCCAAGTTGACCTTCTCATTCTCATCAAATCGAATGGTTCGGAACACCTTTTCCATTGCACGCAACCAATGCTCTGCAACTAAGGGTTGACTCTCACCCTTAAAAGATGGCGGGTTCATTCTTCAGAACCGTTCCATGACCGATGGCCCGTCAATGACCGTTTGAACTATGTCCGGGTGTGGTGGGGCCTAAGCCACGAATAATGTAGGTTAAACACAAGGCCCATTCAACTTAAGATGTGCAACTCCAATCGTTTTGCACCATACCTGAGCTTGAGCCTGAACTTGGGCTTGCAATGCTGCATGCACATCTGCCTGGGTTTGCATTACTCGCACAAACCCTTGCATGAAAGCACCATAATCAACCAACGGCGACAGTGGTGGCACCGATAATCCTTGATGACCTTCATCCACATCTCTCCTCGATTCCTCTTCACAAGCAGGGCCAGTGGCACGACGACCACGAGATGCCATAACCTTATAAAACATTGGATTAATAAGCTTGAGCTCTTAATTATTACTGATTTATATTTCTTCATATGTATATTTTTGGCTCATATAACTTATGAAACTATCTAGATCTTGGGATATGAAGCCAGTTGATGGTTTACTTATGTAAATTCTCAACCTCAGGCTCTGATACCACTCTCTGTAACACCCCCCTTAGAATCCGGTTCAGTTTCCAACTCTCTTTGGATTTAAGGGAGATGCCACATTGGGAATAACCCAACAGAGCAGAAATTGGTTAAGATATCACATAAATAAAAAGAATAGTTGACAGCGGAAGAAAAATCAAATTTCCATCAATTAGATCACATACCCAAAATCACAATAGTCCAAAGCTGATAATACCTAAAAGTTCTATACAACAGTCTATTATTACAAAATTTAAATCTTCTAACAACAATCACCTCAACTGGAAAGAAAAAGATCTCTAAAGATTACACCAAATCCTCTCGATCGGAGTCACTACGCACTAACTCCTCGTCCTCACCAAGAAAATCACCTGAAAATGTTTAGCAAGCATGAGTCTAGTAATAGACTCAACAAGTTACTAAATCGAAATTATTTTCCTTTTGTCCACACCTAACATACTTGATGCGGGACGAGCGACGCGACCGGGCTAAGATGTACGACCGACTCGATGTGCGGCCAGCACTAGCACACTAAGGTAAGCCAGGCGGCTAACCACCATGGTGTTCTCCGGGTGGAGACGTCTCTCAGTAGAAACTCTAACTAGTCCGACGATCGTCTCTTGCGAGGGAAACGTGGGATCGCAGCGGTTAAGGAACCACTATCGCCTAGGGGTTTCCAGTTCGGGCTCGGTGCTCGAATGTGCTTATGGAACGGCTCTCACTGTCACAACCACGGTGATTTGAAACTAGCTATCGGCCCTATTCTCACAAACGCAGCATGATAGAAAATATACTAAATAAGCCATGTGAGTTTAGGAACGATGCGCGTACCTCCACGACTAGCGCGTGGGGAAGAAATCCCGGCCGAATCCGACAACCCCGATACACAACAAACAAATATTATTACAATTTCACAAATATGGCCCACTCCACGTAGGGAGGTAAAGGGCTACAAACACAAATTTGGGGCTGCTGGAGCTCGGGTTGACGGGCCGCACTCGCAGGAGGCGAGGAGACGAGTCGAAGCCGACCGGAAGGCGAAGATCGGCCACCGACCGGTTCTACCCGCCCTGGTCACCCTGCGCAGCGAGTTTGCAGGAGGCGGCACGGTTTGATCCGACGTCTAATTAGGGTGCCGTTTGTGGGAACGCGTCGTGCACTGGCTGAAGATCGCCTGGTCTGAACGGCACGATCAGATTGGTTTAGATCTGCACGTGACAGCTCTAGTACTAAGGCTCAGGTTCTTCTCACACAAAACTGCACAGTGAAACTAACAAATTAGGGAAAATTAGATACGTTGTTGGATCGGATCTCCGCTTGCTGGAGATCATCGGTGACGCCCTGGGGAAGATGATGTGGCACAGCCCAAGGATGACTAAGTAGGTAATGAACAACCTAGGACCTAGATCCACAAGCATACAAGCACTCAATGATTCTCACAATAACGTCTTACTCACACGGCACACGCGATCACCCGGCGGGGCCGGGGGATGATGGCAAGGGTCCGAGGCGGGACCCAATGAGTCTAATGGACTTAGTTGGCTTAGGCTGACCCGAAGAGCCCAGGATTCCCAACTTAGTGGGCGGCTGGCCCGCAGGGCGGGGTTTTGGGTGGCACTCTCTCTCGGTCCGCGGTGGGCACCAACAAATGAGCATACAAGTACGGGCCCTCTTCTCACCGTCCGACGAGTAATCAAAGCAATACTAAACTTGCAGAAGTAAGGCTATCAAGGTTAGTATCAGAGGCTCACCTGATCGGTGTGAAGACACTGATCCCGCTCGGAGTCGTGGGCGCGCCGGGAGGCGAGGGTATACACCCGATCGCCGCGGCAATGTAGCTTGACCTGAAAGTGCAAAGAGTACAACACTACGCCTCTCGCAGGAGGGGTGATCTTGGGGTGGGGATTAAGCTTATTACATTCAAAACTACCTCCACGCAGGGAGGGGCCTTCAGCCGGCCAAGCAGGGTGGGGAATTAAGCGAAGGAAACCCGACTTGCCGAACTCCACCGACTCTGCCAATCTGCAGGTTCGCTGGATAGTGGGGCGGTGATGATGCTGCCAAAAATTCCACAGAGCTCAGATCTTGATCAGACTTGCGCCAAAAGCTTGCCAACGGACCAAGGATGATCTCTGAATTTTTTCTGAGCTTGGTAAAGTTTTTGCTGGCCGGGGCAGAGTCTGGAACCGGACTGATTGGTTCTGCCTCTGTCTGGTGCAGAACAATGTGGCTGATTGCAGAGGGTGCCACGATGTGGCTGATTGCAGAGGGTGCCACGATCGCTACCAAGCTCTGATTGAGACGAGACCTGAACTGTTGGAACCGTAGTCGAGTCTTCTTTCTGTCGGCACCAACGGCGTGGTCAGCAGATGTTGGAGAAGACCGGGACGATCAGATGAGTAGAGGGGTGTCGGTTCTGGCTCCTGTAAACTGACCTGACACACTTGGAGTAGAAAATTCGTAACTTTAGATGCCAATGTCCAAATGCAGCTCTGCTTCTTGAGGATGAAAGAGAACTTGAGAGGGAAGATGGTTTCACACTTGATCTGGATCCCAAAGGGTTCGTCGTGGTCGAGCTTCCACTCTCGCTCTGGTTCCCTGCCTGAGAGGTCCTGCGCAGTCGAGGGAGAATCGCTCCTACCAGCAGCTCGGAACTCGGATGTCGACGAAACCACCTCGCCTTGAAAGCTATCTGGACGACCTTTCCAGATATGTAGGCCTTGACACCAGGAGGATTAGGGAGAGGCTGGAGATGATGTGACTTTCAGGACCAGCACCTGCAGCCTGCGACCTGCTACCTGGAACTGCAACCTTTCAAGAATCAAGGGAGTGGAAGGGGGTTAGCAAAGCTTGTGAATGATGGCTGAAGGTTTAGGGATAGGGGGAGGACGTGGCTAGGGCTCCAGGAGGGTCTGGAGTGGCAGGGATAGATGGAGAGGGAGGGCTGGAGCAGCTAGAGGTGGAGATGGGGGGTGGGGGTGCACTAGAGAGAGGGTGAGTGTGAGTGGAGGATGGGGGCGAACTTGGCTATGGGAGGGAAGGGGAGGTCGACCTGGAGCTGGTATGGGGGTGGAGAGATGGGAGGGAGATTCAAAAATGGCCTTGGGAGGGACCCCTTCAACCTTGGGAAGATGGAGAGGTGCCTAGGGAAGTGATTGGGGTAGGTGGTGGTTGGGAAGTAGGGCTTAGATTGGTGGAGGGTTGTTGGGACTAGATGAAGAGTAAAGGAGGGTTGTGGGAAGTTGTGGGGTATTAATGGAGGTAGGTGGGGGTTGGAAGTGGTTGGGAGGAGGGAGGAGAGAGGAGAGGTTCGCCCCTTTCCTTGGGGAGAGAGAAGGAGAGATAGAGAGAGAGATAATGAGAGAGTAAGAGAAGAGAAAGAGACGTGGAAATATTGCTATTCAAATAGATTCATCAAAAGTTAAGTACATGAGGAGAGATGGGCCTATATATAGGCAACCATTCTTTACATGACCAAAATGACCCTGACATTAAGACAAAAGACTCAATAAGTCCTAGACTCAACCCATTAGGCCCATACTACGGTACTAAGGCCCAATTACACAAAATAAGAGAAATAGACTAGACACCATGACTCAATAAAAGAAAGTACATAAGATAAGACTCAATAAAATAAAAATACATAAGATGGGATCATGGAAAAGAAGATAACATGTAGAGATCATAGCTAACCCATATCAAAAGTGTGCAGGCAACCCGAGCTAGAGGGAGGGTCGTGAGATGCCCTCATCAAATCCCCCGGAGTGGGAAGAACTCGACCCCGTCGAGTATGGGTCCGCCTGGCTATCGTAATGCTCCAGCATGTCGGGGTCCAAGCGCAGCAGATCCTCCCGACTCACCCACGTATCCTCTATCGGGGGACGGTTCTTCCACCTAACCAGGTAGCGCTGATAGACCTTGTGCCTAGTAATGATACTCTGCTCATCCAGTATTGCCTCTACCTGCTCTTGTCGGTCTCTCAAGCTAGAAAGTGGAGTCCCTCTGGGAGTGTCTCTCTCAAGGAGGGGTAAAGGCTCGCCTTGTAGAGGACCAGATCCGCCACATTGAAAGTAGGATGTACCCCAGAACCCTCAGGTAGGTCCAGCTCATAAGCGTTACTGCCAAGTCGTCTCAGAACTCGAAAGGGTCCCGAACCCCGTGCCCTCAACTTGGAGGCAGGCCCTGGAAGGAGCCGCTCCGTCCTCACCATCACCGAATCTCCCACTTGGAACTCGCAGTGGCGCCGATGAGCATCTGCCCGCCTTTTGTAAGCCTCATTGCTCTTTCCTATATGCTTGCGGATGTCATCATGCAACTCTTTGATATGCTGTGCAAAGGAGTCAGCTGAGACTGACACTCTAGCATGTGGGTGAAGGGGAATAAGATCGGAAGGTTTTCTAGGCCTATAACCATGTACAACCTCAAATGGACTCTTGCCTATGGACCTATTGACAGAATCATTGTAGGCAAACTCGGCTTGAGATAAGAGGAGATCCCAATTCCCAGGGTGGTCCCCTACAAGGCAACGGAGCAAGTTCCCAAGGCTTCGGTTGACGACCTCAGTCTGGCCATCGGTCTGAGGATGGTAAGCAGTGGAGAATTTGAGGAGGGTTCCCATTAGGTGCCAAAGAGTCTTCCAAAAATAACTGGTAAATTTCACATCCCGATCAGACACAATAGTCTTAGGTAATCCATGGAGTCGGACCACCTCATCAAAGAATAATCGGGCAACCCTAGAAGCATCGGAGGTCTTGGAACATGGGATGAAGTGGGCCATTTTAGAGAACCTATCAACCACCACAAAGATGGAATCATGTTTGCGCAAGGTCTTAGGTAGGCCAAGGATGAAGTCCATGCTCAAATCCTCCCAAGGTCGGTCTGGTATGGGTAGGGGTGTGTAAAGCCCAGTATTCTGCTTCACTTGTTTAGCTGAAGCACAAATGCGACATTGTCCCACAATGTGGGCCACATCCTTCTTGAGACTAGGCCAATGGAATTGCCTCTCAACTAACTCTATGGTCTTTTGGACCCCAAAGTGTCCAGCTAGGCCACCACTGTGTAACTCCCAAACTAAGAAGTCCCGAAGTGAAGTCCGGGGTATGCAAAGCCTAGCTCCCTTGAATAGATACCCTTCTTGAAGTATGAACCCCTCATGTTCCTTGTGGGGCTGAGTGGAAAGGGTGTTGTAGTGAGTCCCAAAGTCGGGGAAAGTTGGATATTCTTCTTTGATTCTATCAAACTCGTTCACTTCCACTTGGATGGTGGAGAGTAAGGTTACCCGCCTACTTAGCGCATCGGCGGCGCAGTTCTCACTACCCATCTTGTACTTGAGGACAAAGGTGTAAGCTTGAATGTATTCTACCCATCGGGCATGGCGGGCATTGAGCTTTTGTTGGGTGTTGAGGTACTTCAAAGCCTCATGGTCCGAGAAGATCACAAACTCCTTGGGTAGGAGATAGTGCCTGCAATGCCGAAGGGATTGAACCACGGCATAAAGCTCTTTGTCATATGTGGAGTACCTAGTCCTAGCCTCACAAAGTTTCTCACTAAAATAGGCTACCGGGTGACCCTCTTGGCTAAGAATGCCCCCAATCCCTACCCCGGATGCATCACAAGTGACTTCGAAGACTTTCGAGAAGTCGGGTAGGCAAAGGACCGGTGCTTGGGTCATCTTTTCCTTGAGCTCTAGGAATGCTTTGGAGGCTGCCCTAGTCCACACAAAGGTGCCTTTCTTGAGGCAATCTGTTATAGGGGCGGTGATTGTGCTAAACCCACGGATGAATCTCCTATAGAAGGTAGCTAGCCCGTGAAAGCTTCGGGCCTCATGAAGGGTCTTGGGTTCGGGCCACTCAAGAATAGCTTGGACCTTTTCGGGGTCCATGGATACCCCTTTGGATGAGACAATAAATCCTAGGAAGGCTAGTTGATTGGTCAAGAAATGACACTTCCCGGGGTTAGCAAAGAGACTCTCCTTCCTAAGAATGGTGCACACTTGTTTGAGGTGATCGAGGTGGGCTTCCTTGGATTGGCTATATATGAGGATGTCGTCAAAGTAGACAACTAAAAAGATGCCAATGAAGGGCCGGAGGACCTCGGTCATGAGGCGCATGAAGGTGCTTGGCGCATTAGAAAGGCCAAAAGGCATGACAAGCCATTCATAGAGACCGTCCTTAGTCTTAAAGGCGGTTTTCCACTCGTCCCCGGGCCTAATGCGAACTTGATGGTAGCCACTCTTGAGGTCAATTTTGGAGAAGATGGTGGCTCCAGTTAGCATGTCTAACATATCATCTAACCGAGGGATGGGGAACCTATACTTGACCGTTATCTTGTTGATGGCTCGGCTATCCACACACATGCGCCAAGTTCCGTCCTTTTTGGGTGTGAGAAGAGCTGGGACGGCACAAGGGCTTTTGCTAATCCGGAGGAAGCCCTTCTTGATGAGCTCCTCAATTTGCCTCCTGAGCTCGGCATGCTCGGTGGGGTTGAGGCGGTAGTGTGGGAGGTTGGGCAAGGTGGCCCCGGGCACAAGGTCGATGGCATGTTGCACATCGCGCATGGGTGGTAGTTTGTCCGGAAGTTCCTCGGGAAATACATCATGGAAGTCCTCAAGGAGTTGTTGAATTTCTATTGGGTGTGGGTTGGTTGGGGTGGATTCCCCAAGGCAAATGACAATGGCACACACTTGTCTCCCTTGGTTGGTCTCTTCCTCAAATTCTTTCTTAGTGATGAGGTGTAGGCTCCTAGGAGGCTTATTGATCATACTAGGGTTAGGGCTTGATGGGGTGGGGTTTGGTGGGTTTGGAATAGTGGGAGGGGTAGAGGATCCCTCAAGGAAGGGGGATGCCTTCTTGGGGAGGGGGAGGGGTGGAGAAGGGTTGAGTTGGATTTTCTTCCCCTCATGAATGAAGATGCAAGTGTTTGTCTTTCCTAGAAAGGTGGCATCTACATCGTAGATCCAAGGTCGTCCTAGGAGTATGCTCCCAACTTCCATTGGTAGGATGTCACACCACACTTGGCCTTGATAGGATTGGAATGTAATGGGGACAAGGCAACGAGCACTAACGGGTATGGAGGTGGTATCAATCCATGCTACCCGATATGGGTGGGGATGTGGGGAGGTGGTAGGCCCAAAAGTTTGACGGTATCGGGTGACACTACATTCACACTACTCCCATTGTCCAAGATGACCTTCCTAACATGGCTCCCTATCCGTATGTAGGTATGGAATATGGTGTTTCTTCTCCAATCATGCTCTTGGGTTTCAGTGAGGGTGCACCTAACCACTCCGAGGTGGGAGTCGGTGGGTGGAGGGAGTTGTTCTTGGTTGGTCTCTATGTAGTGGTTCTCATACTCCTCCTCCCATTCTAGAGAGGGTTCATATACCTCAATTTCCCCTTCAAATTCAGCTTGGGGTTGGGGGTTGGTCTCCTCTATGAGCAAGTTAGATGCTCCCTTGGTGAGGCATTGGTTGGCAAAGTGACCATACCCATAGCACCTAAAGCATTGCTGCCCACTTTGATGGTTTGGGGTCATCTTAGTGTGAGGGGGAGTGGGTGTCGGATTGGGCCTATTGGGAGTTGTGTTGAGGGGCCCACTTGTGGGGCGGGATGGTGGTGTGCCACTAGGAGGGGTGACCCGGGTGGGAGGAGCTCCCATGGGTGTGGGAAGGAGACCTCTTTGGGGAGGTGGAGGGTTGGCCCGAGGTGCAATGGCTTTAGGGTCCATCCCCCGAGGGGGAACCATTCGTGTATACCGAGAGAATTTCTCGGCATCCCAAGCTACTTGGTAGGCTTGCTCTAAAGTGGCTACTTGACGCATGAATAACTCCTTTTTGATATGGAATTGAGGTCCATTCCTAAAGCGGGAGAGTGTGACGGCGGGGTCCTCTTGGACTCCACACTTGAGAAGGTAGTAGTCAAACTTCTCAATGTACTCCATAACGGTCTTTCCTTCTTGGGTCAAGGCTTGCCACTCATCTAGGAGGTTTTGATGGTAGGAGGGTGGGACATATTTGAGTTTGAGTTGGTCTTTCATGGCCCCCCATGTGGTGATGGGAGCTTCCCTCCTAACAATCCTTAATGCCTCAACATTCATCCAATGAGTCTTGGCTAGTTTGGTTAATTGCATCTTTGCAAGCCGAACTCTTCTATCCTCGGTCATTGGGTACCAATCAAAATATTGGTCCATGGCTGCCTCCCAATCTAAGTAGATGCTAGGATGATGAGACCCATCAAAGGTGGGTGCATCGACTTTCACAAGCCTCATTAGTTGGTCATCCGGGTTGTCCCGGGGGGGTCTCTCATTCCTTCTAGGAGGTGGGTCCCTTTTCGGTTCGGGAGGGTGATCAAGGTTGAGCTCTCCTATGGCTGGCTCCACATGTGGAGGTGGTTCCCTCCTATCTCCTGCCCTTGGGATATGCCTATTTTCCTCAATTTGTTCAAGCCGGGCCGTAATATCGTCAAGCCTTCCCATAATATTGGTCATGCCTTCCACAAGAAACCTCATATGGTCGGGAAGCTCATGCTCATTGTGAGCGAGATTTTCTTGGGGATTGGGATTCATAGTGTTATTGGAAGAAGATGAATTGACTTGATAATGAGTTCCACTATGAGTGGTCATGCAAAGTTGGGTGGGCTATGCAAGGGTGTGCGGATGCACCTATGAAAGACTTAGTGTGACCCAAGACTAGACTTGTAAGGACAAGCCTATGACCGCTCTGATACCACTTGATGTGGCACAGCCCAAGGATGACTAAGTAGGTAATGAACAACCTAGGACCTAGATCCACAAGCATACAAGCACTCAATGATTCTCACAATAACGTCTTACTCACACGGCACACGCGATCACCCGGCGGCGCCGGGGGATGATGTCAAGGGTCCGAGGCGGGACCCAATGAGTCTAATGGACTTAGTTGGCTTAGGCTGACCCCGAAGAGTCCAGGATTCCCAACTTAGTGGGCGGCTGGCCCGCAGGGTGGGGTTTTGGGTGGCACTCTCTCTCGGTCCGCGGTGGGCACCAACAAATGAGCATACAAGTATGGGCCCTCTTCTCATCGTCCGACGAGCAATCAAAGCAATACTAAACTTGCAGAAGTAAGGCTATCAAGGTTAGTATCAGAGGCTCACCTGATCGATGTGAAGACACCGATCCCGCTCGGAGACGTGGACGCGCCGGGAGGCGAGGGTATACACCCGATCACCGCGGCGATGTAGCTTGACCTGAAAGTGCAAAGAGTACAACACTACGCCTCTCGCAGGAGGGGTGATCTTGGGGTGGGGATTAAGCTTATTACATTCAAAACTACCTCCACGCAGGGAGGGGCCTTCAGCCGGCCAAGCGGGGTGGGGAATTAAGCAAAGGAAACCCGACTTGCCGAACTCCGCCGATTCTGCCAATCTGCAGGTTCGCTGGATAGTGGGGCGGTGATGATGCTGCCAAAAATTCCACAGAGCTCAGATCTTGATCAGACTTGCGCCAAAAGCTTGCCAACGGACCAAGGATGATCTCTGAATTTTTACTGAGCTTGGTAAAGTCTTTGCTGGCTGGGGCAGAGTCTGGAATCGGACTGATTGGTTCTGCTTCTGTCTGGTGCAGAACAATGTGGCTGATTGCAGAGGGTGCCACGATCGCTACCAAGCTCTGATTGAGACGAGACCTGAACCGTTGGAACCGTAGTCGAGTCTTCTTTCTGTCGGCACCAACGGCGTGGTCGGCAGATGTCAGAGAAGACCGGGACGATCAGATGAGTAGAGGGGTGTTGGTTCTGGCTCCTGTAAACTGACCTGACACACTTGGAGTAGAAAATTCGTAACTTTAGATGCCGATGTCCAAATGCAGCTCTGCTTCTTGAGGATGAAGAGGACTTGAGAGGAAAGATGTTTTCTGAAGAACACTGGATCTAGATCCCAAAGGGTTCATCGTGGTCGAGCTTCCACTCTCGCTCTGGTTCTGTGCCTGAGAGGTCCTGCGCAGTCGAGGGAGAATCGCTCCTACCAGCAGCTCGGAACTCGGATGTCGACGAAACCACCTCGTCTTGAAAGCTCTCTGGACTACCTTTCCATATATGTAGGCCTTGACACCAGGAGGATCAGGGAGAGGCTGGAGATGATGTGACTTTCAGGACCAGCACCTGCAGCTTGCGACCTGCTACCTGGAACTGCAACCTTTCAAGAATCAAGGGAGTGGAAGGGGGTTAGCAAAGCTTGTGAATGATGGCTGAAGGTTTAGGGAGAGGGGGAGGACGTGGCTAGGGCTCCAGGAGGGTCTGGAGTGGCAGGGATAGATGGAGAGGGAGGGCTGGAGCAGCTAGAGGTGAAGATGGGGGGTGGGGGTGCACTAGAGAGAGGGTGAGTGTGAGTGGAGGATGGGGGCGAACTTGGCTATGGGAGGGAAGGGGAGGTCGACCTGGAGCTGGTATGGGGGTGGAGAGATGGGAGGGAGATTCAAAAATGGCCTTGGGAGGGACCCCTTCAACCTTGGGAAGATGGAGAGGTGCCTAGGGAAGTGATTGGGGTAGGTGGTGGTTGGGAAGTAGGGCTTAGATTGGTGGAGGGTTGTTGGGACTAGATGAAGAGTAAAGGAGGGTTGTGGGAAGTTGTGGGGTATTAATGGAGGTAGGTGGGGGTTGGAAGTGGTTGGGAGGAGGGAGGAGAGAGGAGAGGTTCGCCCCTTTCCTTGGGGAGAGAGAAGGAGAGATAGAGAGAGAGAGATAATGAGAGAGTAAGAGAAGAGAAAGAGATGTGGAAATATTGCTATTCAAATAGATTCATCAAAAGTTAAGTACATGAGGAGAGATGGGCCTATATATAGGCAACCATTCTTTACATGACCAAAATGACCCTGACATTAAGACAAAAGACTCAACAAGTCCTAGACTCAACCCATTAGGCCCATACTACGGTACTAAGGCCCAATTACACAAAATAAGAGAAATAGACTAGACACCATGACTCAATAAAAGAAAGTACATAAGATAAGACTCAATAAAATGAAAATACATAAGATGGGATCATGGAAAAGGAAGATAACATGTAGAGATCACAGCTAACCCATATCAAAAGTGTGCTGGCAACCCGAGCTAGAGGGAGGGTCGTGAGATGCCCTCATCAAATCCCCCGGAGTGGGAAGAACTCGACCCCGTCGAGTATGGGTCCGCCTGGCTGTCGTAATGCTCCAGCATGTCGGGGTCCAAGCGCAGCAGATCCTCCCGACTCACCCACGTATCTTCTATCGGGGGACGGTTTTTCCACCTAACCAGGTAGCGCTGATAGACCTTGTGCCTAGTAATGATACTCTGCTCATCCAGTATTGCCTCTACCTGCTCTTGTCGGTCTCTCAAGCTAGAAAGTGGAGTCCCTCTGGGAGTGTCTCTCTCAAGGAGGGGTAAAGGCTCGAGTTCCTCACTAGGTTCCACCGCGGGGCCCTTGTAGAGGACCAGATCCGCCACATTGAAAGTAGGATGTACCCCAGAACCCTCAGGTAGGTCCAGCTCATAAGCGTTACTGCCAAGTCATCTCAGAACTCGAAAGGGTCCCGAACCCCGTGCCCTCAACTTGGTGGCAGGCCATGGAAGGAGCCGCTCCGTCCTCACCATCACCGAATCTCCCACTTGGAACTCGCAGTGGCGCCGATGAGCATCTGCCCGCCTTTTGTAAGCCTCATTGCTCTTTCCTATATGCTTGTGGATGTCATCATGCAACTCTTTGATATGCTGTGCAAAGGAGTCAGCTGAGACTGACACTCTAGCATGTGGGGGAAGGGGAATAAGATCGGAAGGTTTTCTAGGCCTATAACCATGTACAACCTCAAATGGACTCTTGCCTATGGACCTATTGACAGAATCATTGTAGGCAAACTCGGCTTGAGATAAGAGGAGATCCTAATTCCCAGGGTGGTCCCCTACAAGGCAACGGAGCAAGTTCCCAAGGCTTCGGTTGACAACCTCAGTCTGGCCATCGGTCTGAGGATGGTAAGCAGTGGAGAATTTGAGGAGGGTTCCCATTAGGTGCCAAAGAGTCTTCCAAAAATAACTGGTAAATTTCACATCCCGATCAGACACAATAGTCTTAGGTAATCCATGGAGTCGGACCACCTCATCAAAGAATAATCGGGCAACCCTAGAAGCATCGGAGGTCTTGGAACATGGGATGAAGTGGGCCATTTTAGAGAACCTATCAACCACCACAAAGATGGAATCATGTTTGCGCAAGGTCTTAGGTAGGCCAAGGATGAAGTCCATGCTCAAATCCTCCCAAGGTCGGTCTGGTATGGGTAGGGGTGTGTAAATCCCAGTATTCTGCTTCACTTGTTTAGCTAAAGCACAAATGCGACATTGTCCCACAATGTGGGCCACATCCTTCTTGAGACTAGGCCAATGGAATTACCTCTCAACTAACTCTATGGTCTTTTGGACCCCAAAGTGTCCAGCTAGGCCACCACTGTGTAACTCCCAAACTAAGAAGTCCCGAAGTGAAGTCCGGGGTATGCAAAGCCTAGCTCCCTTGAATAGATACCCTTCTTGAAGTATGAACCCCTCATGTTCCTTGTGGGGCTGAGTGGAAAGGGTGTTGTAGTGAGTCCCAAAGTCGGGGCAAGTTGGATATTCTCCTTTGATTCTATCAAACCCGTTCACTTCCACTTGGATGGTGGAGAGTAAGGTTACCCGCCTACTTAGCGCATCGGCGGCGCAGTTCTCACTACCCATCTTGTACTTGAGGACAAAGGTGTAAGCTTGAATGTATTCTACCCATCGGGCATGGCGGGCATTGAGCTTTTGTTGGGTGTTGAGGTACTTCAAAGCCTCATGGTCCGAGAAGATCACAAACTCCTTGGGTAGGAGATAGTGCCTGCAATGCCGAAGGGATTGAACCACGGCATAAAGCTCTTTGTCATATGTGGAGTACCTAGTCCTAGCCTCACAAAGTTTCTCACTAAAATAGGCTACCGGGTGACCCTCTTGGCTAAGAATGCCCCCAATCCCTACCCCGGATGCATCACAAGTGACTTCGAAGACTTTCGAGAAGTCGGGTAGGCAAAGGACCGGTGCTTGGGTCATCTTTTCCTTGAGCTCTAGGAATGCTTTGGAGGCTGCCCTAGTCCACACAAAGGTGCCTTTCTTGAGGCAATCTGTGATAGGGGCGGTGATTGTGCTAAACCCACGGATGAATCTCCTATAGAAGGTAGCTAGCCCGTGAAAGCTTCGGGCCTCATGAAGGGTCTTGGGTTCGGGCCACTCAAGAATAGCTTGGACCTTTTCGGGGTCCATGGATACCCCTTTGGATGAGACAATAAATCCTAGGAAGGCTAGTTGATTGGTCAAGAAATGACACTTCCCGGGGTTAGCAAAGAGACTCTCCTTCCTAAGAATGGTGCACACTTGTTTGAGGTGATCGAGGTGGGCTTCCTTGGATTGGCTATATATGAGGATGTCGTCAAAGTAGACAACTAAAAAGATGCCAATGAAGGGCCGGAGGACCTCGGTCATGAGGCGCATGAAGGTACTTGGCGCATTAGAAAGGCCAAAAGGCATGACAAGCCATTCATAGAGACCGTCCTTAGTCTTAAAGGCGGTTTTCCACTCGTCCCCGGGCCTAATGCGAACTTGATGGTAGCCACTCTTGAGGTCAATTTTGGAGAAGATGGTGGCTCCAGTTAGCATGTCTAACATATCATCTAACCGAGGGATGGGGAACCTATACTTGACCGTTATCTTGTTGATGGCTCGGCTATCCACACACATGCGCCAAGTTCCGTCCTTTTTGGGTGTGAGAAGAGCTGGGACGGCACAAGGGCTTTTGCTAATCCGGAGGAAGCCCTTCTTGATGAGCTCCTCAATTTGCCTCCTGAGCTCGGCATGCTCGGTGGGGTTGAGGCGGTAGTGTGGGAGGTTGGGCAAGGTGGCCCCGGGCACAAGGTCGATGGCATGTTGCACATCGCGCATGGGTGGTAGTTTGTCCGGAAGTTCCTCAGGAAATACATCATGGAAGTCCTCAAGGAGTTGTTGAATTTCTATTGGGTGTGGGTTGGTTGGGGTGGATTCCCCAAGGTAAATGACAATGGCACACACTTGTCCCCCTTGGTTGGTCTCTTCCTCAAATTCTTTCTTAGTGATGAGGTGTAGGCTCCTAGGAGGCTTATTGATCATACTAGGGTTAGGGCTTGATGGGGTGGGGTTTGGTGGGTTTGGAATAGTGGGAGGGGTAGGGGATCCCTCAAGGAAGGGGGATGCCTTCTTGGGGAGGGGGCGGGGTGGAGAAGGGTTGAGTTGGATTTTCTTCCCCTCATGAATGAAGATGCAAGTGTTTGTCTTTCCTAGAAAGGTGGCATCTACATCGTAGATCCAAGGTCGTCCTAGGAGTATACTCCCAACTTCCATTGGTAGGATGTCACACCACACTTGGCCTTGATAGGATTGGAATGTAATGGGGACAAGGCAACGAGCACTAACGGGTATGGAGGTGGTATCAATCCATGCTACCCGATATGGGTGGGGATGTGGGGAGGTGGTAAGGCCCAAAAGTTTGACGGTATCGGGTGACACTACATTCACACTACTCCCATTGTCCAAGATGACCTTCCTAACATGGCTCCCTATCCGTATGTAGGTATGGAATATGGTGTTTCTTCTCCAATCATGCTCTTGGGTTTCAGTGAGGGTGCACCTAACCACTCCGAGGTGGGAGTCGGTGGGTGGAGGGAGTTGTTCTTGGTTGGTCTCTATGTAGTGGTTCTCATACTCCTCCTCCCATTCTAGAGAGGGTTCATATACCTCAATTTCCCCTTCAAATTCAGCTTGGGGTTGGGGGTTGGTCTCCTCTATGAGCAAGTTAGATGCTCCCTTGGTGAGGCATTGGTTGGCAAAGTGACCATACCCATAGCACCTAAAGCATTGCTGCCCACTTTGATGGTTTGGGGTCATCTTAGTGTGAGGGGGAGTGGGTGTCGGATTGGGCCTATTGGGAGTTGTGTTGAGGGGCCCACTTGTGGGGCGGGATGGTGGTGTGCCACTAGGAGGGGTGACCCGGGTGGGAGGAGCTCCCATGGGTGTGGGAAGGAGACCTCTTTGGGGAGGTGGAGGGTTGGCCCGAGGTGCAATGGCTTTAGGGTCCATCCCTCGAGGGGGAACCATTCGTGTATACCGAGAGAATTTCTCGGCATCCCAAGCTACTTGGTAGGCTTGCTCTAAAGTGGCTACTTGACGCATGAATAACTCCTTTTTGATATGGAATTGAAGTCCATTCCTAAAGCGGGAGAGTGTGACGGCGGGGTCCTCTTGGACTCCACACTTGAGAAGGTAGTAGTCAAACTTCTCAATGTACTCCATAACGGTCTTTCCTTCTTGGGTCAAGGCTTGCCACTCATCTAGGAGGTTTTGATGGTAGGAGGGTGGGACATATTTGAGTTTGAGTTGGTCTTTCATGGCCCCCCATGTGGTGATGGGAGCTTCCCTCCTAACAATCCTTAATGCCTCAACATTCATCCAATGAGTCTTGGCTAGTTTGGTTAATTGCATCTTTGCAAGCCGGACTCTTCTATCCTCGGTCATTGGGTACCAATCAAAATATTGGTCCATGGCTGCCTCCCAATCTAAGTAGATGCTAGGATGATGAGACCCATCAAAGGTGGGTGCATCGACTTTCACAAGCCTCATTAGTTGGTCATGCAGGTTGTCCCGAGGGGGGGGGGTCTCTCATTCCTTCTAGGAGGTGGGTCCCTTTTCGATTCGGGAGGGTGATCAAGGTTGAGCTCTCCTATGGCTGGCTCCACATGTGGAGGTGGTTCCCTCCTATCTCCTGCCCTTGGGATAGGCCTATTTTCCTCAATTTGTTCAAGCCGGGCCGTAATATCGTCAAGCCTTCCCATAATATTGGTCATGCCTTCCACAAGAAACCTCATATGGTCGGGAAGCTCATGCTCATTGTGAGCGAGATTTTCTTGGGGATTGGGATTCATAGTGTTATTGGAAGAAGATGAATTGACTTGATAATGAGTTCCACTACGAGTGGTCATGCAAAGTTGGGTGGGCTATGCAAGGGTGTGCGGATGCACCTATGAAAGACTTAGTGTGACCCAAGACTAGACTTGTAAGGACAAGCCTATGACCGCTCTGATACCACTTGATGTGGCACAGCCCAAGGATGACTAAGTAGGTAATGAACAACCTAGGACCTAGATCCACAAGCATACAAGCACTCAATGATTCTCACAATAACGTCTTACTCACACGGCACACGCGATCACCCGGCGGGGCCGGGGGATGATGGCAAGGGTCCGAGGCGGGACCCAATGAGTCTAATGGACTTAGTTGGCTTAGGCTGACCCCGAAGAGTCCAGGATTCCCAACTTAGTGGGCGGCTGGCCCGCAGGGTGGGGTTTTGGGTGGCACTCTCTCTCGGTCCGCGGTGGGCACCAACAAATGAGCATACAAGTACGGGCCCTCTTCTCACCGTCCGACAATCCAAGCAATACTAAACTTGCAGAAGTAAGGCTATCAAGGTTAGTATCAGAGGCTCACCTGATCGGTGTGAAGACACCGATCCCGCTCGGAGACGTGGGCGCGCCGGGAGGCGAGGGTATACACCCGATCGCCGCGGCGATGTAGCTTGACCTGAAAGTGCAAAGAGTACAACACTACGCCTCTCGTAGGAGGGGTGATCTTGGGGTGGGGATTAAGCTTATTACATTCAAAACTACCTCCACGCAGGGAGGGGCCTTCAGCCGGCCAAGCGGGGTGGGGAATTAAGCAAAGGAAACCCGACTTGCCGAACTCCGCCGATTCTGCCAATCTGCAGGTTTGCTGGACAGTGGGGCGGTGATGATGCTGCCAAATATTCCACAGAGCTCAGATCTTGATCAGACTTGCGCCAAAAGCTTGCCAACGGACAAAGGATGATCTCTGAATTTTTGCTGAGCTTGGTAAAGTCTTTGCTGGCCGGGGCAGAGTCTGGAACCGGACTGATTGGTTCTGCTTCTGTCTGGTGCAGAACAATGAGGCTAATTGCAGAGGGTGCCACGATCTCGACCAAGCTCTGATTGAGACGAGACCTGAACCGTTGGAACCATAGTCGCGTCTTCTTTCTGTCGGCACCAACGGCGTGGTCGGCAGATGTCGGAGAAGACCGGGACGATCAGATGAGTAGAGGGGTGTCGGTTCTGGTTCCTGTAAACTGACCTGACACACTTGGAGTAGAAAATTCGTAACTTTAGATGCCAATGTCCAAATGCAGCTCTGCTTCTTGAGGATAAAAGAGAACTTGAGAGGGAAGATGTTTTATGAAGAACACTTGATCTGGATCCCAAAGGGTTCGTCGTGGTCGAGCTTCCACTCTCGCTCTGGTTCCCTGCCTGAGAGGTCCTGGGCAGTCGAGGGAGAATTGCTCCTACCAGCAGCTCGGAACTCGGATGTCGACGAAACCACCTCGCCTTGAAAGCTCTCTGGACGACCTTTCCAGATATGTTGGTCTTGACACCAGGAGGATCAGGGAGAGGCCGGAGATGATGCGACTTTCAGGACCAGCACCTGCAGCCTGCGACCTGCTACCTGGAATTGCAACCTTTCAAGAATCAAGGGAGTGGAAGGGGGTTAGCAAAGCTTGTGAATGATGGCTGAAGGTTTAGGGAGAGGGGGAGGACGTGGCTAGGGCTCCAGGAGGGTCTGGAGTGGCAGGGATAGAGGGAGAGGGAGGGCTGGAGCAGCTAGAGGTGGAGATGGGGGGTGGGGGTGCACTAGAGAGAGGGTGAGTGTGAGTGGAGGATGGGGGCGAACTTGGCAATGGGAGGGAAGGGGAGGTCGACCTGGAGCTGGTATGGGGGTGGAGATATGGGAGGGAGATTCAAAAATGGCCTTGGGAGGGACCCCTTCAGCCTTGGGAAGATGGAGAGGTGCCTAGGGAAGTGATTGGGGTAGGTGGTGGTTGGGAAGTAGGGCTTAGATTGGTGGAGGGTTGTTGGGACTAGATGAAGAGTAAAGGAGGGTTGTGGGAAGTTGTGGGATATTAATGGAGGTAGGTTGGGGTTGGAAGTGGTTGGGAGGAGGGAGGAGAGAGGAGAGGTTCGCCCCTTTCCTTGGGGAGAGAGAAGGAGAGATAGAGAGAGAGATAATGAGAGAGTAAGAGAAGAGAAAGAGATGTGGAAATATTGCTATTCAAATAGATTCATCAAAAGTTAAGTACATGAGGAGAGATGGGCCTATATATAGGCAACCATTCTTTACATGACCAAAATGACCCTGACATTAAGACAAAAGACTCAACAAGTCCTAGACTCAACCCATTAGGCCCATACTACGGTACTAAGGCCCAATTACACAAAATAAGAGAAATAGACTAGACACCATGACTCAATAAAAGAAAGTACATAAGATAAGACTCAATAAAATGAAAATACATAAGATGGGATCATGGAAAAGGAAGATAACATGTAGAGATCACAACTAACCCATATCAAAAGTGTGCAGGCAACCCGAGCTAGAGGGAGGGTCGTGAGATGCCCTCATCAGAAGATCTGGACCAAAGGGTTCGGTCAGATCTGAGAGGAGGAAGGCTCGGGCTCTCCCAAAAGTTGAAGGTGGATCTGGCTCGGATTTGCATAGGTCAGGTTGTACAGCCCCACGAAAATCCTTGCCACGACCAGCACAGACCTCAGAACGACACGAGCTTGGCGGCGGTGCGAAGAGGATAGAAAATATTACGATCACTCAGAATATCAGATTCAAAGGATCTGAGAGCAGATCCGTAGAAATCTTGTATCAGGGAGTTGAGGATCTGACAGCAGGCTTGGATAGAGTTGCGCAACTTCATAAACGGAATTGTTGCTGGAGATCCGGAGCTCCGATCGAGGTGAAATCATCGCTGGATCGTTCCTGACTTGCAGATCCACCTCTTATAAAATTCCTAGAGCCAGATCTGAGCTTGATGTTGCTGTGGAAAACTTGTAATCCAAGGAATGAAATCTGGACGAACAGAATCAGAATCGGAACATGAACGTGGCGATAACAGTTGCCTCGACGTCACACCTCGGCTTGGGGAGTCACACCCCGGCTAGAACCCGTCGCATGAACTAGATCTTGAGCATCACACTCAAGGGAAAATCAGAGAATCACTCTCTAACACTTTTTCTCTCACAAAAATTTCATTTCTTCATTAGCTTTTCAAGGATACTACACACATGTTTATATAGAATGGAAGGGAGGGGGTTGGAGAAATGTGTTGGCCTAGAGTAGATGGCGGACAAGAAGGGGGGTTGAATTGTCCCCTTGCCTAGAAGGTGGATTTTAAAAACAACTCCCACGAAACACAGCAGAAATAAGATTAACTATGTTAATTCGCCCGATCAGAACTAAAGTGAGATTTAGGTTCACTCAGTCTTTCTGATCTCACTCGAACAATCTATGCACTAAATTATTAAGCGTAAACTAAACACGAATTACAGAGTAGCAAGGTGTAGTGGTGCAGTGAATAAAAATATACAAGTTGACCTATGAATGGAGATAGAAGAAATGGACAAACACACATGCATGCCACAAAGAACACAAAGATTTTTAGGTGGTTCGGGACCACGACGGGCTCCCTACGTCCACCCCTCACCGAACCCGGTGAGGCTTCACTACCACGCTACGAACCATAGCAAGACGGGGACGAGCCCCAACACCACACACGTTGCGTCTGCAGCAAATCACACACACGAGGCCTGGTCCCAACATGCTGCCATGGCAGCACACACCTACACGCTCGAGCAACACACCCCGCACACAAATCTCACATGGAGACACAGCTCCGTACACACACATAGATATTCTGAGGTTCAGAAAAATAAAAAGATTATCAATAAATGCTCACAGCAGGATATAGGTCAAGAAAACAAACTCAAATTAAAGGGTGATAGATATAGAATGTTTCCCCTTCGATTTCCAATGGCCATAAGAAGATGTTCCTTGTGCCGTACACCAGCTGAAAGGGACTCTCACCAGTTGCTGTTCTGAGAGTCGTTCTGTGCGACCAAAGTACGTTCAACAATTCCTCGAGCCAGCTGCCCTTGGCTTTGCCGAGCCTAGTCTTGATGCCTTTTAAGATAGTCTTATTGGCATTTTCGACTAGCCCGTTAGCCTGAGGGTGGGCGACCGAAGTGAAGTGATTACGAATATTTAGGTCGGCACATCTGTCTCAAAAATAACGAGAATCAAATTACCGGCCATTATCGCTCACTATCACCCCGGGGATGCCGTAGCAACAGATGATCGACTTCCAGATGAAACTCCATACGACTATCTCGGTGATCATAGCTGTAGCTTCGGCCTCGATCCACTTGGTGAAGTAGTCGATGGCGATGATGATGAACTTCTTCTGGGCCTGAGCTGTAGGGAACGGCCCAAGGATGTCAATCCCCCACCTAGCGAAAGGATAAGGCTCGGCCAGGGTGACGAGCTCCGTTGCCGGCTGATGGACCGAGTGGTCAAATCGTTGGCATCGATCACACTGTTGCACGTAGGTCGAGCAGTGGCACTGCAGAGTGGGCCACCAGTAACCCTGCAGAAGCAAGATCCTGGCGAGCGACCTTCCCCCTTGATGCGCTCCGCACAGGCCTTCATGAACCTCTTGAATCACTCGACTGGGTTTGTAAGTACTGATGCACTTTAGGAGGGGACAGGAGAAGGATCTGCGGTATAAAGTGCAGTATAGAATGATGAATCGCCGAGCTTGGTATTTCAATCTCCGGGCTTCCCGAGAGTCGGGAGGCTCCTGAGGGTCTTACAGCCATGACAGATAGGGGGTGCGCCAGTCACTTGGGGAGGCCGAGTCAATAGCCATGAGCTCCGAATCAATGCTCGGTCGCTCTAGCTCTTCGAGAAGGACCGATGGAGTACCCTCGGGGTCAAGAGAGGAGGCCAGCCGAGAGAGGGCGTCTGCTCGGGAGTTTTCCTCCCGAGCTATTCGAACTACCTCAAAACTCTCAAACTATTGTGCCACGGTTTTGACCAGCTGGAGGTATTTGACCATCGGTGCTTCCTGAGCTTCGTAATCGCCGTTGACCTAGCTAGCGACCAGTTGGGAGTCGGTGTGAATTCTAACTCGCTCAGCCCCCAACCACCGGGCCATGCGGGCTCCCGAGATAAGGGCTTCGTACTCGAAGGCATTGTTGGATGCCTGGAAGTTGAACTTCAAGGCAAATTGCAACTCTGCTCCTTCGGGGGACTTCAAGAGGATACCGGTGCTGCTCCCGATTGAGTTGGAGGATCCGTCGATGAACAATTCTCAGGTTGGCCCGGGCGCGGACGGAGATTTTTCTTCAGTCGAGATGGTGCTCTCGGTGATGAAGTCAGCGAGCGCCTATCCTTTGATAGCCGAGCGAGGCCGGTACGATATATCGTAGGCCCCGAGCATAATGGCCCACTTGACGAGGCATCCTGAGGCTTCAGGGTGAGCGAGGATCCTCTTCAGTGGTTCGCCGATCAACATGATGATGGAATGCCCTTGGAAGTAGGGTCGAAGGTGCTTGGCTGAGGTAACCAACGCTAGCACGAGTCTCTCTATTGCAGGGTACCTTCTTTCAGCCTCGTTGAGCACATTGCTGGTGTAGTAGACCGGTCTCTCGACTCCCGGGTCATTTCTGACCAGGACCGAGCTAACTGTGGATGGAGTTGCCGAGAGGTAGAGATGTAAGGCTTCACCTGGAACAGGCTTGAACAGCACCGGGGGCGAAGCCAAGAACTCCTTAAGCTCAGCGAACGTTTTTTGACATTCCTCATCCCATGCGAACGTAGCAGATGCCATTTTGGGCCCCCTCAACAGTTTGAAGAAGGGTAGGCATCGTTCGGCCGCACGGGACAAGAATCGGTTGAGCGCAGCAATGCGGCCGGTAAGGCATTGAACGTCCTTAGTGCAGGTAGGGGGCCGCATGTCTAGGATGGCTTGGACCTTGTCGGGGTTGGCCTCGATCCCACGCTGGGTCACCAAGAAGCCCAGGAATTTCCCAGACCTTACTTCGAAGGCACACTTGGCGGGGCCTTGGGAGGCTCGGTGGCTCGACTCACCCGCTCAGCATGACACTTCCTTCCTTGGCTACTATCTCCTCCTGATGCAGCTCCTCTAGCGATGACATTGATGTGGACCCCGCGGGGAGCGTTATCGATCTCCTCTGGGGTGCCTCGGTCTTCCTTATGCCCAGCCACGAACTGGGATAGGTGTCCCTAGCGGACGAGGCGCTCGATCTCATCCTGGAGCTGGTGGCAATCATTGGTATGATGCCCGTGGTCGCTGTGGAACAGGCAGTGCTTACTATGATTGCGGCTCTTCGACCTCATTGGCTCGGGTTGGCGGAGGAGGCCCGAGCCTTTGATGTCTTCATAGATCTCGTACACCGGAGCGGTTAAGGGTGTGTACCGCTCGTACTTCCGGGACGGTTCTTTGTGCTCCATGTCTCGGTTCCTCCTTTTTCCTTGTCCCAAGCTTGGCTCGGGTGCTCGCTTCTTGTCCCCCTCCCGACCCGAACCGGTTGTGCCTCGGCATGCGCTGAGAACTTCTTCGCACTTAGCATGGCATAAAGCTAGAGTCACTAGCTCGACAAGGGTCGAGGGAGGGTGGAGGACAAGTTCACGGCGGAGGTTCTCGTCCCAGGTGCCTCCGGTCAGCACGGTTATGGCCGAGGCAACATCCAGGCGGGGGATTCTCAAGGCTTCCGACTTGAATCGGTTGATATAAGCCCTGAGTTTCTCCCCCTACGCCTGTTTGAGAGCCAATAGCCCCGCTACCGACCTTGGGGGGCCGCTGCCGATGAAACTCTCCTTGAACACTCGCCCCAATTACTTGAAGTCCCGGATGGATCCGGGGACGAGGGTCCGGAACCATGCTTGGGCGCCTTGGACCAGGGTGGTCACGAAGGCTCAGCATTTGATGGCATCGGACGCCCCGTGAAGGGTCATCAGGGCGTTGAAGCTGTCGAAGTGGTCGGCCGGGTCACCCTGGCCGTCATAAGACTTGAAGGTCGGAATGGAGATTTTGGGAGATATCTCTGCCTTCAAGATGCAGTCGGAGAACGGGGATTTCTCCTCGTCCTCTGATGGGGAGGTCTTCTGCAAGGTGCGTAAGGCAAGCTCCTGCTCTGCGAAGTGCCTCTCAAACTCTCGCAGTCGGAGGGATAACTCCGACTGTTGTTACGCCGTGGGGCTAGGGGGGCGTGCTGGCGGGCTGTCCCGGCGTTCCCCAGGGATTTTGGTCTCGGGGTACGGACGGTGTGCCCCAGGTTTTCCCCTTTTCGGTGTGGAGGAGGCCTCTTGCTCCAAAGGAGGGGCTGGTGAAGGTCCTCCTGACCTGTTGCGAATAAGCCGCCGTCCTTGGAGGGTGAAGCGGCCTCCGACAGTGTGTTGGGACCCGTCTCCGCGGGGAGGGCTTTCCGGAGGGATGCGTGACCTTCCTTCCCTGGCCGCCTGGGTTGTCATGAGTTCCACGAGGACATCCAGTTTTGCGTTGAGGGCTTGGAAAGCGTCAGCGCCCTCGTTGGATGGTAGCTCCACCGCCATGGGCGGAGGCAGTTCGCCGGTTGGGGTGCTGGCGTTGGAGGGGGGGTTCTGCGTGGCCTGAGAGGGGGCCTCTCCCCCCGCCACCATGGCTTTTCCCCTATTGCCGATGGACCTCCTCCCTGTACTCCTTCGCACCATACTGGCTCTTTGATCGTTTGCCACAGACGGCGCCAGATGAAGAGGGGTGATCTCACGCTGGTCTTGAGTTGGAGGAGATGATCACCGAATAGTGAACTGCAAGGAAGGGAAACGAGCAGCGGGCCTAGGGATGGTTCCCTGGGGAAAACCCTCCGATGCCTAAGTCAGTAGAGTAGTGGTGGAAGCTATGAAGGGAGGAAGAAGGAGATGCAGGAGATCCCTCTCCACCAAGGTGGTGAAGTGGTTCCTGCTCAGGGAGTTTTAGGCATGTGTTGGCCTTACCTTTCGCTGGAGGGAGTCACAGGTTTAAATAGTACGCCAGTCTTATGAGTCCCGTAAGCTGAGAAGTTTCAGGTGGGGGTTACGTCATCGACGTGAGCTCTTTACGTCCTCTTCGCGGGCTCTTTATAGCCTTGAGGATTCGAGGGCCCTCTTATCCTCATAAACTCCTGCTCAGAAAGGGCTCTCAATGGCAGCGTGGATAAGCAACCGTCGGTCGACCCAAGCATGAAGAGTGCCAGCCCTGTCCCGGGCGATAGGCATAGCTTGGGTGAGGCTCGGTCAGAGTGGGCGCTGAGTGCCAGCCCTTATCCCGGAGAGGGGGATAGGTCAGGCTTGGGTCTTCCTCCGACCGGACCGACGCTCGGCCTTCTGAGCCTATTGGCCGCCTAGGAAGTGTTTGATCCCGAGTGAGCTTATTGGGCTTTTATGCTAAGTGGGCCCTGCGGGGCGGTCACTTAGATGAGCTAGGCCTCGTTTGGTCTCGCTGGACCTAGTTCGACCGCTCTTAAATGGGCTACATAAATCCCCCTCTCCATTATGCATGCATAAACGTAAACCTTTACGCAGGAAAACTAAAGCATGGACATGCATGTTCATGGATAACAATTTTCTGGTTCTTAAATTGCTATTTAGTCTGGGATTAGGAGAAAACCTACCTTGTTTAGGATTGAACGGAAGGTCGAACAGATGAATATAGAAGAAGAATGGCAACTGCAACAGCTCCAACTGCAGCAGCGGCAGGAAGAAGGAGATACGGGAGGAAGAGGAAGTAATGTTCTCTTCTTCGCGCACAGACCGCTTGAAGAAGAACATCGACACACGGGGAAGAAGGGGAAGCAGAACGCCTTCTTCACGTATAACAGGAGGAAGTCGTCGACAAACGTAGTAGCATGATGCTCTACCGTTCGCAAGGCCATGGATATTTATAGAGGTTAAAACCCTTTTCCTAATGGGAATTAAGTTCCTACATAGAATCCTAGTAGGCTTCCACAATTTTCTTTATGTTAATCCCCTTGCCAAAACCTCAGCCGCCTTCCCAGTTGGGTTCAAAACCTTAACACCCCATGCATCTCTTCGAATGTAGGTTTTGGGCTTGTTGAAAACAACCCATAATATGAATATATATGTGTATATACCATATGCGCCTTTTGACATGGGAAGGGTTATGGGCTATTATTAATAAGGCCCATTTATATATAAAGGTTAAGGCCTTTTAATGTGTATGGGTTTAGAACCCATTGGGGGATGGTTGTGGGTTGGATATGGATTACTTAGAGAATTTATTATGTTTAATTTATTTAAGAAATTTCATTCCCTATAATTTTATCCGGGGTGCTACACCCTCCCCCACTTAAAAGAATTTGGTACCCAAATTCAATTTCATATAGACATGGAGGATGCAGAGTACTTACAGTTTTGAAATAAGTCAGTGAATCTTCTCTTCATAGATTTTTCTATCTCTCATGTGGCTTCTTATTCTAAGTACTTGTTCCATTGCACCTTTACCATAGGAATAGTTTTCTTTCTCAGTACACGAACCTCGGGATCAAGGATCCTCAGTGGCTTTTGTTTATATGTGATGTCCTTTTGTATCACTAGGTTGTCATGATCTATGACGTGGAATGGATCATGAACATAATTCTTAAGCATAGAGATGTGAAGCACATTGTGAACTTCGGATAGTTGCGGTGGCTCGGCGATCTGATAAGCTACCTCGCTAACTCTTTCTAGTACTTCGAAGGGACCGATATATCTTGGTGTAAGCTTACCCTTAACACTGAATCTTCGGATGCCACATCTTGGGAAAACCTTGAGAAATACATGATCTCCTACTTAGAATTCCAAGTCTCTTCTTCTAGTATCGACATAAGTCTTTTGCCTAGACTGGGCCATTTGAAGTCTTTCTCTAATTAGTTTCTCCTTCTCAGTCGCATCCCTTACCATATCCGGGCCTAGAAGTTGCTTCTCCCTAACTTCGTCCCAACATATTAGTGAGCGACAACTCCTTCCGTACAATTCCTCGAAGGGTGCCATTTGAATGCTCCCCTGATAACTGTTATTATAAGGAAATTTGACCAGGGGCAAGTGACCATGCCAGCTTCCACCAAAATCAATAACATAGGCTCTTAGCATGTCTTCCACGACTTGATTGGTTCTCTCGGTCTGACCATCTGTTTGAGGATGAAAAGTAATGCTGAAATTTAGTTTCGTCCCCAAAGAGTGTTGTAGACCCTTCCAAAATTGAGAAGTGAAGCGCGGGTCTCGGTCAGACACGATTGAAATAGGAACTCCATGCAGTCTAACCACCTCTTTGATGTATAAAGTGGTTAGAACATCAACCGACCATCGGCTCTTTATAGGCAAGAAGTGTGCCGACTTGGTCAATCGATCTATGATAACCCATATTCCATCATGTCCGCCTTTAGACTTAGGTAAACCCATGACGAAGTCAATTCCAATATCTTCCCACTTCCACTTGGGAATGTCTAGAGGATGTAACTTACCAGCGGGATTTTGGTGTTTTGCTTTTACTTGTTGGCATGTAAGACAACGAGACACAAAGTCCGCTACCTCCCTTTTCATATTGGGCCACCAGAAGGTCTGTTTCAAGTCTTGGTACATCTTGGTAGCTCTAGGATGAATTGTGTACCTTGATCGATGAGCTTCTTCTAAGATCTTTATTTTCATCTTGGGACAGTCCGGTACACATGTCCTTTCTCGGAACAATAATCTTCCATCTGATGCTAACTTGAAATTAGGTTGCTCTTCTAGCTTGCCCTTTATTTCTACTAACATCGGGTCGTTGTCTTGAAGTTCTTTGATCTCGGAGAGTAAATCCAGTTGTATCCTCATGTGTGATAAAGTAATACACCCTTTCTCCTTGTCCGTGCTTATATCAAGTTTAGATAATTGCTCTAACATCTTCCACTCTTGGATCATACAGTTGGCCAATAATGCTCTCTGCTTTCGACTAAGGACATCTGCTACGGTATTACTCTTTCCAGGATGGTATTGTATTGTGAAGTCGAAGTCCTTGAGATACTCTAGCCAACGTCATTGTCTCATATTCAATTCCTTTTGAGAAAATAAGTATTTTAGACTCTTGTGATCGGAGTACACGGTGAATTGCTCTCCATAGAGATAGTGTCTCCAGATCTTCAAAGCAAACACTACCGCGGCCAACTCTAGGTCGTGCACCGGGTAGTTCTCCTCATGCTTCTTGAGTTACCGGGAAGAGTAAGCAATGACTCTCCCTTGTTACATTAATACACATCCGAGGCCAATGCCATATACGTCGGTATACACTTCGAACTTCTCTCCTTCAGCTGGTAATGCTAAGACTGGGGCAGTCGTCAAATGATCCTTCAAGGCTTGAAAGCTTCTCTCACAATTTTCATTCCACTCATAAGGAATCTCCTCGCGTGTCAATTTAGTAAGAGGAACAACAATCTTGGAGAAGTCCTTTATAAATCATCGGTAGTAACCAGCTAGACCCAAGAAGCTATGGATCTCGGTAGCATTGGTAGGTCTTTCAAAATTCTTCACAGCCTCGACCTTTGATGGATCTATAGAAATTCCATTCTTTGAAATTACATGCCCGATGAAAGATACCTTCTAAAGCCAGAAATCACATTTACTAAGCTTGGCATAAAGTTGATTCTTCCTTAATACTTGAAATGCAGTCCTTAAATGTTCTTCATGATTTTCCTCAGACTTTGAATAGATCAATATATCATCAATAAAGATCACAACAAATTGATCTAGATGATGCCTGAATATACTATTCATTAACTACATAAAGGCTGCAGGGGCATTTGTTAGTCCAAAAGGCATAATCATAAATTCATAATGCCCATACCTGCTCCAAAAGCCATTTTGTGAATATCATCATCCTTGATCCTTAATTGGTGGTATCCCGATCTGAGATCAATCTTCTAGAAATATTTAGCTCCAGATATTTGATCAAATAATTCATTGATCCTCGGCAGTGGATACTTGTTCTTGATAGTAAGGTGGTTCTGTTGCCGATAACCGATGCAGAGTCTCATCGATCCGTCTTTCTTCTTTACAATTAACACAGGCACTCTTCACGGGGAAGTACTTGGTCTAATAAAACCCTTCTTCAATAATTCCATCAATTGTTCCTTCAATTCTTTTAGCTCGGCGGGGGACATCCTATAGGGTACCTTAGAGACAGGGCCAGCACCAGGACAAGATCAATGGTGAAAGCCACTTCTCTTTCCGGGGGTAGACCAGGCAAATCCTCCGGGAATACATTGGGAAACTTCCTGACTACGTGAATGTCTTCTAGCTTGGACTCCTTAACTTCAGTGGCAGTCACAAATGTTATGAAAGCCACACACCCCTTTCTTAAGAGCTTACTAGTTCGGAGAGCCGAGATAAGAGGTGACTTGTTTCGACTCTGAGGGCTAGTGTAAACCAATTCTGAAAAATCCTCAAAAGTTACCTTGCCCTTTCGACAATCTATAGCTGCCTTGTGAGTAGATAGCCAATCATCACCTAATATGACATCATACCCTTTCATGTCTAGGCATATCAAATCGGCAGGTATATTTTTCTTTTTCACCATAACTTCACTATTCAGGTAATGGTGTGTAATCTCGGATTCGCTTCCAAGAGGAGTAGAAATAACTAAGTCTAACCATACAGGTTCCATAGAAAACGAAGCAGCAAATCTCTTGGAAATAAAAGAATGAGTCACGTCGGTATCAAATAAGACGTGAGCAGTCTTGGAATAAATTTTTAATGTACCTTCCATGAGTCCACCTTCACTATTTTCTGCCTCTTGAAGAGCTTGGAGACGGGCTTGATTTTTGACCGAGCGCTTCTCATCTCCAGCTTGATCATTGAGTAGGGGACAATTGGGAATCCGGTGACCACGGCTCCCGCATCGGAGACCTGCTCCCAACCTTCGCCGGCATTCTTCGACCATATGTCGGCCTTGTCGCAATGTTTACACACCTCTTTAGATGGTGTGGTGGTGATAGAGAAAGACTTATCATTCTTCTTGAATTTCTTTTCCTTGGAGGAATCACCTCCATTATTGGACCTTTTCTTGTTAAAGGTGGGCTTGAATGTTTCCGAACTAGTGACTTGTTCCTTCTTATCTCACCTACGGATCTTGTTGGACAATTCCGTGGCATCTTCAAGTAGTTGTGCCCTTCTTACCATCTCCGAATAGACTTGGATGTCCATCGGTGCCAGTTGTGTAATATATTGGGGTCGAAGCCCATTTAGAAATCTTCGGGCCTTCATCTTTTCCGTACTCACCAGATGTGGTGCATACCTTGATAGCCGGGAGAATTGGGCCTCATACTCGGCCACTGATAAACTTCTTTGTTTCAACGTGACAAATTCCGCGGCCTTCTTCTCTTGTATTCTATCAGAAAAATATTTGCTATTAAAGTATTCCACGAACTCGCCCCATGTGATATGATTATGAGACAGTGTAGCTTCTACAGATTCCCACCAAAATCGGGCATCCCTCTCAAGTTGGAAAGTTGCTAACAACACTTTCTCTTCATCCGTGCATTGCATGACATGAAATATGCGTTCTATTTCCTTCATATAGTTCTCAGCATCGTCGGGGTTGGACGAGCCAACGAACTTTGGCGGGTTCATATTGCAAAAACTACGGTGGAGATCGCATGCTCCACGATTTATCCCCCCTTGAGCCACTTGTTGTAGCGCTTGTGTAAGGCCTAGAACGGTACCTTGCATATCGCGCCTTTGTGATCTCTCGGTGGCCATGGTCCTACAAGAGAATTTAAGTCTAATTAGTTTCATGTTTTAACTATATGGTTGGACGTCAACATAGGACTTAACCCATGACTCTACCCAATCTCACCGGGTATTAGAAATAACCTATCCTTGGACTTGGGTTCCTAGGAATTTGAAGATCCTAGGCTCTGATACCACAAAAATTGTGATGCCTCGAGCGCAGAAGGAACCCGGTACGCGTGACGAGTTTATATTGATCATGTCAATCAGAGCATAAGAAAATTTGACATATAGATAGAGTGCGCAAAATAGAGACAATAACCAAGTCCTTTATTTCCTTAATAAACCAAATACTTCAAGCACATAATCGACGTTTAACTAGACCCAAATAAAAAAGAAAATTATAATAAGGACTCAAGAAATAGGAAAAGACACGACTAGACAGTAGCTTCAAAGATTGGACGGCTCTACACTCTTCACTCGTGTCCATTCCTATCCGAATGATCTTCGTCATCGGAATTACATGAAAAGTAGGGGAAAAACTAGGGTGAGCGAACGCTCAGTAGGAATTATATCTCTAATCTAGACTTGCTTAAAGTAATTAATGACTTATATCATGTGGCATACTCATGTATGCAAGATAGCAAGAGATCATTGAATGTAGAATCAATCATGAAAGTAAAGAGAGAGTGAACTAGCAAGATATACTAGCAAGTTTTGGTGATAGACCAAGTAAAGTTTACCAAGATATCAAGCATGTCATTTTCAAGTCCAGTACCAAGATATTGGCTATTAATTCATTCAAGTACTTTGCCCAATCCGGGCCACGCAAGTCATGTCATGTACTATCAAGCACGTAATAGAGAGAGAGTGTGTGTGTGGAATGTCGTCGATTTATCAAGCTAGTCATGCACTCCGGTGCAATGCAACACCGTGGTCAATATAGCTCCCATGGGCACAAGTACTTTTGGGTGCTCCTCCCAGGATCAGATCGGGCCCTATTAACGCCAGGCATTGAGTCATGTAAAATATCTAGACATCCACTATAGTTATAGCCAATTAATAGAATTTCAAAGGAATAAGCCATTGTAGGAAAATACGGTAGATTCATGGAATAAGGATTTCAAGGACAGAACTTTGGACAAGTATGACATAGTGACAAATCTCTCGTAAAAACCATGACAATTCGTGAAATTGGGTAATTAACGTCCACTCAGATCGCCACAAATTCCAGAATTGGCGCCCACAGGGATGGCTGCTAATTCTGGGAACAGTACAAGCAATAAGAAATAACGACCACTCAAATGGTCACTAATTCAATTAGCATCCACTGTCTGGTCGCTAATTCCAGACAGAAACAGACTTCTTACAGAGGCCAGAAATAGCACTCTACGAAGGCTAGGACATCACGTTTCTTCAGAGTGACGTGACAATCAATGGTTCAAGGGTTTTTAGGGTACAACTAGGTCGGCTGCCTTGAGGGAATCTAAGGCTAGCAGAGTCTTGCAGAGGTCTCAATGAAGAAAGTACCAGTCCGAAGGAAGGAATATCCCGCGGAGGGTCCAATCATCACCAAGAGTTGAGGTGTAAGCGGTAGAAAGCAAAACAGGGACCAAGTCTCGGACGTGAGATAGTGGTGCCAAAGATCCAGCGATATAGGATCGAAAAAAAGCGAAGGAAACAGTCACGAAAAACTGTGTCCTAGCAGTGACTGTCAATTTCAATTGGCACCCACTGGCTGGACGTCCATTCAAGATTTTTCTAGTAATTATATCTGATTTTCCAAAAATTTGCATCTTAACACAAGGCGCTAATTCTTTTCTTTTTCTGTTCACACACACACACACACACACACACACACACACAGATATATATATATATATATATACATACATATTTTCACGAAAACAACGCCTTTCTGAAGGGGCGCACATTCAGGAATTTGTGCCTCTTTAATAAGGCATTAATTATTTTAACTACAGATACAATGCCTATTTCATTATAAATATATTTCAGGAAATAGCACCTTTATATACGGGCGCAGGATTAAATAGGCGACAGGGTTCTGGTCGTAATTTCTTTCAGTGTTGCACACTACAACACATCCACTAGATACGTTCACAGACTCAACATGAATTAATTTGTTCGTTTACTGTTCATTAGAGGGATGAACAGTGTCACTTTCTATCTGAGAGGTTTCTTGGAAAACTAAAGATATGGTAATGTAGAGAAAAATACAGGAAATCCAGAAATATGCAGAACATGACATTTAATTGTATGGTTCCATAGATATTCAATTTTAAACATGTTGTAATTATTATTTATCTAAAGTAATTAACCATAGGGTGTTGGACGCAATTTGATTTGGCGTCCAGGCCACTATCGCAGATTTAGAAAATAGCGCTCTTGATGTGGTCGCTAATTCCTATGCATGCATAAACGTAAACCTTTACGTAGGAAAACTAAAGCATGGACATGCATGTTCATGGATAACAATTTTCTAGTTCTTAAATTGCTATTTAGTCTGGGATTAGGAGAATGATGTGTGAATGGATTGAACTATAGATCTAGAGGGGGGTGAATAGATCTATCCCAAATTTTATAATTCTACAGTAGTTAATAGAAATGCGGAAATGAACAAAACTGCTATGAATAGAAACAATAAAAATAGTATGAATTATCAACAAAGAGATCTGATTTGGACAAACTGTCAATCACTGAGAACTCCAAAGATAGTAGATCAATCAACTCAGTATAGTCCCTGGCAGAGGTTTGATTTGAAAATCTCCTCATGCAAGGGTCAGTTTTCCATATAGACGTAATCTATCCTTCTAACTGAGCCTTTTTATATACCACTGAGTGATTGACCACAATACAGGTATGAAATGAAGAAAGTGCAAATTAGATCAAGACAAATCAGATATCAATCAAATTAAGCAGATGTAGAGATGAATTAGTGCGGACAATTTGGTTGAAGACTAAAGCAACAATTGATTATATCAGAGAAATCAGAGGCTCGCAGTAGACAATCCTAAGCATTCATCTAACCGCCATAAAGATGATATAATCAATCACACACACACGACAGATCAATTTTTAGGTGGTTCGATCTCAAGCTTAAGATCTACATCCACCCCTTACTCAACTAAGTAAGGCTTCTGCTGCCAAACAGTTTGAACTCTACTGATCCACAGCTTTGGGGATGAAATCCCTACAAATAGCTGAGCCTCACAGCTTGCTTTTTACGCTGAGCAACACAACTTGCTGTCCGAGGATCACACTTCACCGCTGAGCACTACAGCTTGCTCCGCTGATACACAGCTTACCGTAATTTCAAAAAGGAAAAACAGAAGAAGCAATGAAAAATAATAACAGAAAGAAAAACTGTAGCTCCACTGGAGTGATCTGACTCTGGATCTGATCCATAAGTCAGGACAACTCTTCTGATCAATCCCACTTCTCTCTCTCAGATAGAATTATGGCACTTTGTTTCTTCTTCTTACCCTCTACAACCGACTCTTTTCTCTCAAACTCCTCTCAGACTCATCTCTCTCAACCTCTAGAACTCTCTTTCTCTTTTCTCTTCTTCTAACCAGCTCCTCTTGTCTTCTCTTGTTCTATCTTCACATTGTCTCTTATTCCTTCTATATCAAATTTGGCTGCTCTATCCCCTTTTATACAGGAGAACGCGAGTCTATGGTCCCATGAGCTTTTCAAATTTTGGGCGCGTGGAAGACTCACTCCCGCCCAATAATTTTATCTAGAATGCGGACTTCGAGAGCCCACATGTCAGGAGTAGAGGATGAGACGATCCACATGGCAGGATGTTAGATCAACTTCCTACCTTGGATCACGTGCCCTTAATCCGCTTCACTTTATATTCCACGTGAGAATAATGCGGTCTGCCTTTATGCAACCTAGGTGTTCGAGCATGGATCTGGGTTGTTTCTTCCTTTCTGTCCAAAATAGAATCAAAGATTTATGAAGCATGTAATAATTATTAGCAAATGTAATTTTAGATGCTTCACAAGGTCAGACAATTCATATAAATGTCTACACAAAATTCTTCAAGAGCATCGATACATAAACGAGATACATCAGCCTGTATAGCTAACGCATACAGCAGGTTAGAATAGACACATCGACCTTAGAGTCATACCGGTAGACCTTATATGCCAGACTAACTGACTCTGTAATAAAGGTGCATCGACCTATCTTTATAGTGAATGCACAAGATGCATCGACCTTGAGAATGATGACTTACTAGCATCGACCCTTCTATAACATGCATTGACCTATGCTGCAAACGCTAGCTCACTAGCATCGACCTTTCTCTAGAATCCAAATATGCATAGACCTTATGGAGTAATTACTTCTACATATGCACAGACCTTCCGGTGCAATACTTCTATGTGTGCACCGACCTTCAGGTGCAAGACTTCTACATGTGTACCGACCTTCAGGACTGGAATGAATGTATGCACCAACCTGATAGACTATAATGTGAATGTGCACCGACCTTCAGACTTATATGCGAATGTGCATCGACCTTTCAATGCAACAATTTTGCACATGCATAGAGCTTCAGAATAGAAGTGGATATATGCACCGACCTTTCTTTCTCAAAGGCATGAATATGCTTCGACCTTATTATACCACACTCCTGCATATGCGCTAACCTTCTGAACCGAAATGCATATATGCACCGACCTTGATATGCAACATCATGAACATGCATCGACCTTGATTTAAATAAGAGCTTATTCTGACTAAAGTAAAGACTTTAAAATAATATTGTTGCCAGAGTCAAATTAAGGTCTAACACACTGTTGCCAGCATCAAAACTAGACACTAGACATCAAATCCAGAGGAGACACAATATTCTCCCCATTTTTGATGATGGAAACACTACTATACTTTGATGGCAACACATATTACATTATGAGTCAGAGTATGTAAAGGTCACAGTCAAGTGCAGTAGAAGACAAACATGCATAGACATGACATGTATAGACAGACATGCATAGACAGACATGCAAACAAGGCAACTTGCATAGACAGACATGCAAACAAGGCAATCTCTCCCCCTTTGCAAGCTATCCCTAGCCATCAATCAAGGATCAAGAAACTCTGCCATCAAAATCTCTCCCCCTTTGCCATCAGCAAACAAAGAATTGATAGAGACGATTGGATCTTATCAGTGAAGTGACAAAAACAATGAGATGACAATATCAAAGTTGAATTTACAGGAGAGATATGATTGACAAATTGATTTATCTTTCATTAAAAAAGCATACATAGCTCAAATTCTTCAGGTATAAGATTCTATATAATGCATTCTTGATAGAATTCTAGTTCAAGAATAATAAAGGTTAGAGTTTAGCAACTGTACTCTCTTAATAAGTTTACATTAACCCTTAATAGCAATAAACCAGAACCATATGTATCATGACGGATTTAGTCTTACTTTATCCTACTCACCCAAAAATCAGTGAATTTCTTTAGGAGTGACTAGGATATGTATTGAGGTTAAACAATTTGACAGTTCTGATTTTTCACCTTCGGGTTACAGTAAATTTTTTCGTTTCCTTGTTGTTTCAAGAGTTCAGAATAGTTAGGTATCATCCATGCCTTTGGACGTAAGGGTACACGTTGATTAGAAGCCGGTACCCCTAGTTACTCAACTGAATTTACCATTCTGTTTCATGTATCAAAACATTAGGAGTATTTTGCACCTTTTTGCATAGTACACCTTGATTACCCCTAGGTACTTAGTGAAACTCGCCCTTCTGTTTTGACTTTTGAGCAGAGATAACTTGAATTACTTCATGAAATGGGTTTTTCTCCATTTCTTTGATGAAGGACCCAGTTTCTCGGTACATTCAGTCATTGCTCTGCCTACAATCATGTTGACTCATTATTTTGACATTGCTGCCCTTTGGTTTTATAGATAGACTTGTTTAAAAATAATACACACTCCAAGTTTCTCAACCAAGAAGTCATTAATTCAAGAACCTTCAGACTCTGGAAGACTTTACCAGACATGGCATGAGAGAAATGGTTGAGAGCTATTAATTGTTATCAGCATCCTAGTTCATTGAGTTCAGTCTATAGACTATAAAATTTATTAAGCTTAAACCACCAGTTCATTCATGGAGCATTACAAATTCTTATAAGAGAAGATTTCTGATTTTAGTAGCTTAGAGTAATGAACCGATTATCAGATTGTCATTATTTCAGAGTCATAGGAAGTGCAAGGACTTTTCAAGAGATTGATACCAAGAGATGGAAATAAATGAGTGTGCCAGGAGAACCTGATACCAAGCAATGTGCTACTGAGATTTTAGAAATAATGTAAAAATCTGATATTTCAGAGTCAGGGTTGCAAAAAGGTGTCGACTTTGGTTCTCGACATTTCAGAAACACTTACTAATGCCAAGATGTAACAACTTGGACTTGATCTGACTCAATTTTATTCTGAACTCCCCCTAACAGCATGCACGAAAGGATAGATAAGAAAATTTTGAACACTTACTCCCCCTGTCTATGTGCATTATTATTGGACACAACATTTTGATCTATGAACAAATAATGAAATGCAAGACTCAGATAAAATCTTGACTCAGGGTACTTGGCCCAGGACAAGCCTCTACACATAATGTGGGTTTCCAGACAGAAGAGATCTGCCCTTCTCCCAGCAAACCATTTGATATACCTTTAAGATGAAGATGGACACAATGCAAGACATTGTCTGCAATGACAGCCATTGATACCATGTGATAGACTAAATCATAGACATATAAAACATCATAGAGAAGGCATTTATTCTAGATAAGAATGAACTTAAGGAATCAATCATCATGCTGAAATTTACATAAACCTAGTTCTCTTCTTAAGAATTTAAACCTTTCATTCCCAAGAGGTTTAGTAAATATATCAGCAATTTATTTTTCTGATTCTACAAAATTCAGCTCAATTTCATTCTTACTTACTTCATCTCTCAAGAAGTGGTGTTTTATTTCAATTTTCTTAGTCCTAGACTGATGAACATGATTTTTAGTCAAGGAAATAGCACTAGTATTATCATATAGAATAGGAATACACCGTAATTTTATGTGATAGTCAATGAGCTGATGTTTTATCCAGAGCACTTGGACTGCACAATTCCCTGCTGCAACATACTCAGCCTCAGCAGTGGAGAGAACAACTGTGTGTTGCTTGTTAGATGCCCAAGACACTAGACATCTACCTAGATATTGATAATACCCACTAGTGCTCTTTCTATCTATCCTACACCCTACATAGTCTGCATCAGTGTAAGCTACAAGTTCTAACTCACACCTAGCAGGATACCATAGTCCTAAGTCAAGGGTGCCTGATAGATACCTAAAAATCCTCTTCACTGCACTCATGTGAGATTCCTTAGGACTAGCCTGAAATCTAGCACATAAACACACTAAAAATTGTATATCAGGACGAGATGCAGTAAGATACAAAAGGGATCCGATCATATCTCTGTATAGTTTGGTACCAACCAATTTACCTTTTGGGTCAGCATCAAGACTAGTTGATGTGCCAATAGGTGCATTGATCTCTTTGAGGTTTTCCAGCTTGTATTTCTTCAGCAGATCCCTGATGTATTTGGACTGTGTGATAAAGCTTCCTTCTAAAGTTTGATTAACCTGCAATCCAAGGAAAAACTTCAGTTCTCCCATTAAGCTCATTTCAAATTCATCAGTCATTAGGTTAGAAAATTCCTCACACATAGAAGGTTTAGTTGACCCAAACACTATATCATCTACATATATTTGAACAATAAGGATATCTTTGTTGTTTACCTTGGTAAATAGAGTCTGGTCAACCTCACCTCTTGAATATCCTATACCTGTGAGGAAGGAGCTCAACCTGTCGTACCATGCCCTGGGAGCTTGCTTCAGTCCATAAAGTACCTTATCTAACTTATACACATAATCAGGAAAGTCAATACATTCAAATCTAGGAGGTTGTTTAACAAAAATATCCTCTTTTATTAAACCATTTAAGAAAGTAGATTTCACATCCATATGCTGAAGTTTTATTCCTAAGCTGCAAGCAAAAGCCAGAAGTATCGTAATGGCTTCTAGTCTAGCTACAGGGACAAATGATTCCTCAAAGTCTATCCCAAATTCCTGATTGTACCCTTGTGCTATAAGCCTAGCCTTATTTCTGACTACCTTTCCCTGCTCATCAATTTTAATTTTAAAAACCCATTTAGTGGCAATAACTGAGCCATGTGAGGGTTTAGGAACTAAGTGCCATACCTTGTTCCTTTCAAATTGATTCAATTCATCATGCATGGCATTTATCCAATGCTCATCCTTTAAGGCACATTCAATGTTCTTGGGTTCTACTTGTGAGACAAGTGCAAAAGAATTCAGTACATTTTCTATCCTGAAATGTGATCTAGTCCTAGGAGGTTCATTCAGATTACCAATCACATTCTCTAGAGGATGATCTCTAAGAACTCTAATGTTGGTAAGATGATTACCTAAATTTTCACTTACCTCCCCCTGAACTCCAGATCCTTCAGTCTCACCTTCTTCTGCTGATTCTGCATTCTGCTCTTCTTTATTTTCCAAGATTTCTCCATCAACTTTGTTCTTGCAGAACCCAGTTTCAGTTTTATTAGAAGATTCATCAAAGACAATGTGGGGTGATTCCTCAACAGTTTGAGAATTAATGTTGTAGATCCTATAGGCTCTAGACTTTTCAAAGTAACCTAGAAAAATTCCATGTTCACTTCTAGGTTCAAATTTATCAAGGTCTCTTTTAGAGTTAACATGGATAAATCATTTACAACCAAAAACCTTGAAATGTGTTAGTGAAGGTTTCTTACCTTTAAGTATCTCATAGGGAGTCTTTTGAGTAGAAGGTTTTACCAGGGCTCTGTTGATAATGTAACAGGAGGTATTTACTATCTCAGCCCAAACCTTCTAGGTAAGTTGCCTTCAACTAGCATAGTTCGAGCCATCTCTACCAAAGTTCTGTTCCTGCTTTCAACCACTCCATTCTGCTCAGGAGTTCTTGGTGAAGAGAATCTATGGTTGATCCCATTTTTCATGCAAAATTCGTCAAACTGTGAGTTTTCAAACTCATCACCATGGTCAGACAGAATATTAGAAATGGATTGCTCACCAGTCTGTTTTATTCTATGGTAAAATTCTAAATTTTTTTCAAATGCATCATTTTTGTGAGTCAGAAAGAATACCCACGTAAATCTAGAAAAGTCATCTACTAAGACATATCCATATCTTCTACCAAATAAGCTAGCTGATCTAGTAGGTCCAAATAAATCCATGTGGATTAGCTCAAAAGGTTTAGAAGACATGTTTTTAGTTCTGGATTTAAATGACTTTCTAGTTTGTTTACATTTGGTACATGCCTCACATATTTTATTGTCTTTCTTAAAAGATATTTAAGGTAAACCTCTTACCATGCTATATTTATTCAACTTATGCATCACATTATAACTAACATGACCAAACCTGCGATGCCAAAGGCAAGCTAAGTCATCCTTATTAACAGTAAGACACAAGTTAGTATGTGCTGCGTCTTCTAAGTCTACCATATAGATGTTATTGACTCTTTTACCAGTGAACTTCACATTTGTCCTGGTCCTGACGGTTTTTCAGTAGAGTTCTTTCAAGTTGCTTGGCCTATTATTGGAGAGGAGGTTTTGGCAGCTATTAAGAATTTTTTCTCTTCGAATTGTCTGCTTAAGCAATTCAACTGAACCTTTAGTTCTCTTATTCCTAAGAAAGAGAGAGCTGATTCATTCGAGCATTTCAGACCCATATCACTTTGCAATTTTATCTACAAATCTATTTCTAAAGTAATTGCAAATAGGATTCAGAAAGTACTTCCTAAGCTCATCAGTAAGAATCAGTCAACATTTATCAAGGGGAGAAGTATTCATCACAATGTTCTGCTAACCAATGACATTATTAGAGACCTGCACTCTAAGACAAAAGGTAAACTCATTTGTTTGAAGGTTGATTTCAGAAAAGCATTTGATTCCGTCAACATAAGTTATCTTTACTATCTGATGGACCAGATGGGCTTCCCTACCAACTGCATTAGCTGGATTTCATCCTACTTAGAAGGTCCATCTTTTTATGTTTTAATGAATGACACACCTCAAGGTTTTTTCAAAAGTAAAAATGGGATCAGACAAGGAGACCCATTATCTCCTTATTTATTTACTATTGTGATAGAGGGGTTAACATTCCTGATGGAGAAGAAGGTACTAAAAGGTGAAATCAGAAGCCCCACAGTAGGTAATATGCAGATTTCACATATAGTCTTTGCAGATGACTTGATTCTATTTTTGAAGGATGATCCTCAGACAATCAATCAAGTGGGACCTCTTCTTCATCATTTTGCTAGTATGTCAGGACTAAAGCTAAATTCAGATAAGAGCAAAGCTTATTTAGGTGGATGTGTCCAGAACAATAACGTGGTTATCAGCCAGCTAGGAGTGAGTAAAGGTGAGCTTCCTGTACCTTACATGGGACTTCCTTTGATTTCTAATTCAATTAAGAAGGGCAACTGCCTTCCAATTATAGAGAAGATCAAGAGAAGGATTGATTCTTGGAAAAATAGGATGCTCTCAAGAGCTGGCTGGCTAGAATTGGTGAAGTCTGTGCTCTCATCCTACTCACTTTATTGGGCAGCTGCCTTTACTCTTCCTGCAGCTTTAACTGATGAAATTGATAGAATCTTGAGAAACTTTTATTGGAAGGGGCATTCATCCAAACCTCCAAATCATATGGTTTCTTGGAACCAGATATGCAAGCCTAAATCTGAAGGAGGTCTGGGTCTTAAAAATATGAGAGAGTGGAACCGAGCATGTACATGTATGTTACTTTGGGAGATTCTTCAAAGAAAAGAGTCACTATGGTATGCCTGGGTCAAGCACAAGTACCTTGACAAGAAGAATATTTGGGACTACAGCATCAAGCATTATTACTCCTCGGCATGGAAGGGAATCCTTCAGGCCAGAAGTTGGCTTAGCAGCCATATTACATACTACATTTTAGATGGTCAGGACACAAACCTCTGGTCAGACGCATGGATAAATGAGGCTAGTATTAACCAGCTCTTTGGAGATCATGTTAGACAGGATCTTGAGCTAGCCAAAGATACAAAGGTTGGGATTTTCATAGCTATAGGGAAATGGAATCTGCCCACAGCCCTATCCATGGAAATGGTTGAACTGTGGATTCTTATAAATTCAATTCACATACATAATGGAGGAAGAGATGATATTAAATGGAATCATGCAGAGCAACTAATTAAGGCCAGTCATATTTGGGAGGCCATTCGGGAAAAAAACACCACTTTGGGGTTTAATGAGTGGATTTGGAAAAATCCAACATCTCAAATGGCATCTCATTGTACTTGGCAAGCAGCAATCCATAAGTTGCCTACAACTGAAAACCTTCAGATCAGGGGATTTCACCTTCCTAGTATGTGTGTATTTTGCAGAAATGCCAGCGAGAGTCAAGATCATCTCTTCTTTGAATGCTCTTATACTAATTAGATATAAAAATACATTCTTTCTAGATTCGACATCCATAGACAACCAGTCACAGGGCTACACCATGAAATTCAGAAGCTTCAACAGCAATTCCCAGGCTATACTCCAATGGTGAAGCTAATTAGAATCCTTCTCCATTTCTCAATCTAGAAGATTTGGAGGGAAAGGTGTTCAAGAATCTTTGAGGACATTGCAGCCACTTCAAAAATAAAACTCTTCATCCAAATCATTGAAGACGCCAGAAGTTGTATAGAATTCTATGGCCTAAGTAGGTTATCAAGGAGGGAGAAATCTATATTCAATAGATTTAATTTTAATTTCTGATAATCTCTGAGTCCACAACATGTGTGGTCTGGAGATCTTTACTTCTCATCTGCTAGTTCCACTAGCAGATTCATGATGTACAGCTCTTTCTTTTAATACAATAGCATTTTACTTATCAAAAAAAACTTCACATTTTCAGAATTGGGTTCAAAGATAGTGCATACAAGAGAATCAAAAACAACTTTATGGCCTTTATCACATAACTGACTAATGCTAAGCAAATTATAAGCAAGGCCTTCAACTAGTAAAACTTTTTCTATAAAGCAGGAAGAGCACTTGCCAACCTTACCTGTTCCTATGATTTTTCCTTTTGTATTACCTCCAAAGGTAACATGACCAGCATCTTTTTCTACCAGCATGCAAAACTTTTCTTTATCCCCGGTCATATGCCTGAAACAGCCACTGTCAAGATACCACCTGTTGTGATTGGCTACCAGGCATACCTGCAAACAGAATCAAGTAGAAAATTTTGGAACCCAAAACTATTTGGGCCCCATAGCTAAATCATGCAAACAAGACAGCAACTGTTTTGGTATCCATAGTTGTTTTTGTGACTTGTCTTGGGTTGTGGATTTCTTAGCTTTATGTTCAGTCTGTCTTTTCTTACCACTCTGAGTTTTGGTTGTTTTTTTCTCTGGTGTGGCATTCTTATTCTTAACTGCCTGAGAGTTTTTGCGCTAGTAATTAGTCTATTGGGCATTGGAAGGTGTGTGTGCACTGTAGATCCTAGGTTGATCAGACATAGGATGGACAAAGCTATATGAGTTCTGGTTCATGAAAGTTCTGAACCTACGTTGCACAAAGGTATTCCAGTGGTAAGGTCGATGCACCTGACTAGGATGTGAGTTATGAATGTTATGCTGCATCGACCTCATGTTAAGGCTGTCATGACCTTTCTTACCGGAGTGGTAATGATAGGAGTTTTGGAATGATGGATAGGTCGGTGCACTAAGGTAGTAGCATCGACTTGGGGTGCCTCTGCTCTGACTTTGATTTCTAAAGGACCTAAACCCAGAAGGAGTATGCGTCGGTGCAGGTTGGTGGTTGCATCGACCATTCTGCTAAGATTGGGTTACCTTGGTTTTAGGGTTTCCTTAGACTTGGGCTTTAGCTGCTTGACCCCTAACCTGTCCCTTAGCCTGAGGTACAGTAGTGTGTGTGCAGGATCCACTAGACACCTCTACCTTCTCTTTGCCCTTGTCCTTGGCACTGGGCTTGTTATGATTATTATTTCTTGCAAATTTTTTGTTGCTATTTTCTTCATAGTTCATTTTTATTAAAGGTTTGAATTTAAATGTTCCTTTTTTTGCAGCAAAGGAAATAGTCTTCACATCAAACCTTTTCTTATTTGTTGGGTTAAAACCCAATCCTTCCCTTCTGAAGTTTACCTTTATTCCCAAAATGGCATTCAAATTTTCAGTTCCCTGTGTCATGCCTTCAAGGGAATGTTGTTTATCCTTATTTTCTTTTTCTAAGTTCTCAATTATCTTTTTCAATTCTTTATTCACACCATTAACATGATCATAATTTTCATTTACAATTCTAGTTTCTTCCTCAAATTTTTGCATTCTGATTTTTAATTCATCAATGGTGTTCTTCAAGTGTTCATTTTCATACCTCATGTCATTCAAGACAGTTTTAAAATTTTCACATTCAGCAAGAGAATTCTTCAAACTATAGTTTTCTATTTCTAGGCATGCAATTTTGTCATTCAAAGATGTATCATTCACTAAAGAATTTATCTTTCTTTTCAGATGCCTATTCTCTCTACGCACATGTTCATATTTCTCTAAAATTTCTGCATAGGCTTCTTCCCAGTCACTATGTGTAAATTTCTCGAAAGAGAAAGTTACCTCTTCATCATCTTCTTTCTCTTCTTCTTCGGCCATCAGGCAGAGCTTGTCTTCTTCCTCGCTATTAGATGTGCTGCTCTGACTGTCTTCATCTTCATCGCTCCAGGTGCTTACCATAGCTCTTCCTTTCTTGTTCTTCCACCTGGGCTGTTTCTCCTTCTGTAGCTCAAGACAGTCTGCCTTTAGGTGCCCTACTTTCCTGCAATTATAGCAAATAATACCATCAGATTTCTTGGCAGTATCAGATTTGTATTTTGACTGCCTCTTCACTGAGAAATACTTTCTTCTGAACCCCTTCCCTTCCTTCCTCAGGATCTTCTTAAATTTTCTAGTAATCATAGCAAATTCATCTTGGCCTTCGTCTGAACTAGAAGAACTGTGCTCACTTGACGACCCTTTGCTACTAGAAGTCACTTTAAGTGCTAGGGGCTTCTTCTTCTTCTCAGACTCATCGACCCTCTTGAGATTCAACTCATATGTCATGAGAGAACCGATGAGTTCGTCTATTGTGGTAGTTTCTAGGTTCCTAGACTCTTTAATAACCGTGGCCTTAGTGTGCCAAATTGGTGTCAGGGACCTAAGAATTTTTCTAACAAGTTCGTACTCACTGTAAACCTTACCTAGACTCCTCCAGCTATTAGTGAGTACCATCAGTCTGGCATACATTTCATATATTGACTCATCAGGTTTCATCTTAAACGCTTCATATTATGAGACTAACATATTAGCCTTGGTCTCTCTAACCTGAGACGTTCCCTCATAGATTACCTCCAGCTTGGCCCATATTTCCTTGGCTGTAGAACAGGAGGAAACTTTTGAAAATTCAGTAGGGTTAAGAGCACACTGCATAGCATTTACAGCGCTCCAGTTCAATGTAGACCTACGGATCTGTTCCCTGGTCCAGACTTCCTCATCCTTAGGGAGCTCAAAAGGGCCTTTACTGACAACCTTCCAAATCTCATAATCCTTCGCTCGAAGGAAGACCTGCATACGATTCTTCCAGTAAGTATAATTGTTTTCGTCAAAGAATGGAGGCTTACTGGTGGAATGACCCTCAATAGTTAGACCTCTAGCATCCATTTTAACTAATCTCTCCGAGATGTTAAGCCCTTAGGGAGAGTTAGGCTCTGATACCACGCGATGTGTGAATGGATTGAACTACAGATCTAGAGGGGGGGTGAATAGATCTATCCCAAATTTCATAATTCTATAGCAGTTAATAGAAATGCGAAAATGAACAAAACTGCTGTGAACAGAAACACTAAAAATAGTATGAATTATCAACAAAGAGATCTGATATGGACAAACTGTCAATCATTGAGAACTCCAAAGATAGTAGATCAATCAACTCAGTATGGTACCTGGTAGAGGTTTGATTTGAAAATCTCCTCATGCAAGGGTCAGTTTTCCAGATAGACATAATCTATCCTTCTAACTGAGCCTTTTTATATACCACTAAGTGATTGACCACAATACATGTATGAAATGAAGAAAGTGCAAATTAGATCAAGACAAATCAGATACTAATCAAATTATGCAGATGCGAAGATGAATTAGTGCGGACAATTTGGATGAACACTTAAGCAACAATTGATTATATCAGAGAAATCAAAGGCTCGTAGTAGATGATCCTAAGCATTCATCTAATCACAGTAAAGATGATATAATCAATCATACACACACGATAGATCAATTTTTAGGTGGTTCGATCTTGAGCTTGAGATCTACTTCCACCCCTTACTCAACTGAGTAAGGCTTCCGCCACCAAATAGCTTGAACTCTGCTGATCCACAGCTTCGGGGATGAAATCCCTACAAACAGCTGAGCCTCACAGCTTGCTTTTCCCGCTGAGCAACATAGCTTGCTGTCTGAGGATCACACCTCGCCGCTAAGCACCACAGCTTGCTCCGCTGATACACAGCTTACAGTAATTTCAAAAAGGAAAAACATAAGAAGCAATGAAAAACAATAACAGAAAGAAAAATTGTAGCTTCACTGGAGCGATCTGACTTGAGATCTGATCCACAAATCAGGACAACTCTTCTAATCAATCCCACTTCTCTCTCTCAGAAAAAATTACGGCACTCTGTTTCTTCTTCTTACCCTCTACAACAGACTCTTTTCTCTCAAACGCCTCTCAGACTCCTCTCTCTCAACCTCTGGAACTCTCTTGCTCTTTTCTCCTCTTCTAACCAGCTCCTCTTGTCTTCTCTTGTTCTCTCTTCACATTCTCTCTTTTTCCTTCTATATCAAATATGGCTGCTCAATCCCCTTTTATACAAGAGAACGCAAGTCTGTGGTCCCATGAGCTTTTCAAATTTTGGGCGCGTGGAAGACACACTCCCGCCTGTTAATTTTATCTAGAATGCGCACTTCGAGAGCCCACGTGTCAAAAGTAAAGGATGAGACGATCCACGTGGCAGGATGTTAGATCATCTTCCTGCCTTGGATCACGTGCCCTTAATCCGCTTCACTTTATATTCCACGTGAGAATAATGCGGTCTGCCTTTATGCAACCTAGGTGTTCGAGCATGGATCTGGGTTGTTTCTTCCTTTCTGTCCAAAATAGAATCAAAGATTTATTAAGCATGTAATAATTATTAGCAAATGCAGTTTTAGATGCTTCACAAGGTCAGATAATTCATATAAATGTTTGCTCAAAATTCTTCAAGAGCATCGATGCATAAACGAGATACATCAGCCTGTATAGCTAACGCATACAACATGTTAGAATAGACACATCGACCTTAGAGTCATACAGGTAGACCTTATATGCCAGACTAACTGACTCTGTAATAAAGGTGCATCGACTTGTCTTTATAGTGAATGCACAAGATGCATCGACCTTGAGAATGATGACTTACTAGCATCGACCCTTCTATAACATGCATTGACCTATGCTGCAGATGCTAGCTCACTAGCATCGACCTTTCTCTCGAATCCAAATATGCACAGACCTTATGGAGCAATTACTTCTACATATGCACTGACCTTCTGGTGCATGTAGCAACTCTAAATTTTATATGCATTTATATGCGAAAATAATAATAATGAAAGATGAAAATAAAATAAATGATAAATATTTTTCTTTATGTCTTTAAAGTGTAGAATATATAAACGCAAATCCTATCCCACGTGTTAATACGAACGGCGAGATTCGCGTCATGATTCGGAGAAGGCGAAGACGTCAATACTGTAGTAGTACTGTAGCATCCGATGTAAGAGAGAATTATTAGCTCTAATTAAATCTTAATTAGTGGATGATGTCATTTCTTACATCATTGAATAAATGAGGTCATTGGTTATGTCATAAAGGGCATTTATTTCAATATTCTTATGTCAGAATTTATTAACCACATAAGTAGGTGTAATAGTAACATGGGTTGGTGAAATAGAAAAATTAGGTAGAAAATTGAATTAGAATTAAATTAGCAATAAAACATCATTGAATAAATGAGGTAATTGATTTTGTCATAAAAGGAGATTTATTTCAACATCCACATGTTGGAAATTATTGCCAACATAAGTTGGTGTAATAGTAACATGGATGGGTGACATAGAAAATTAGATGGAAGATGGAATTAAATTAGTAATAAAATAATTATGGGACTTGGCCTATAAATAAGGCTAGGATCTTCCCTTCTCAATGCACAAATCCATTAGGGAAGTGCTGGTTAGAGGAAATCTTGAAGTTTGGAGGAGTATTCGAAGTGTTCTTCATTCTTATTCTCTTACTATTCGATATTCCACTAGGTAGGTATTCTCTCAGGCTAAACTCAAAATGATGCATGAATTAGATGTAGATGTATGTCTACTTTGATTCTATACCATTTTCCCCAATTTTTATAAAGTATTATGCATGCTATCCATACAATTGGACATAAGATTTTAACCGAGATTTAACCGACAGAAGATCCGTCTTAAATCACGGTGTCTTTCTAAAACCATGTTCCGGATGTGCGATCTCCGCCCCGATCATGATGTTTTCAGGTTCTAATTGAACCAATATATCGTCTAGCATGTTAAATATGTCATGTTAAGTTGCATATCATTTAAACTCACACATGATTAAGTTAAGGATATGGAAGATAATAATTCTATTCCATGAGCTTATATTTCCATCCTAGTTCTTGTTACCTTCATGATATCTTTGATCTCCATGACTATATTATCTTTCTGGCATGTTAAATGAAGTATATATTATCTGTTAAAATTACATGGGCTTAGTTGCATAATCGTGATCGATATGAGTTTTAACGATTTCCGTGTTATTACGTTACCGTGTTTTCGACAAGTCGCGTAGCTCACTAGATTTCTAAGGAAGAACGATGTCTAAGGAAAGAGGTCCATGGGCAAACACTTTAAGTGGATATGTGGTTATTTAATTAGGTTTTCATGTATACGAGGGGAGCCTCCCACTGTCCCACCTCTTACCTGGCCGTGATTCTTCGATTTTCTAGTTAAGCTCCGACTGCGAAAAATGGGATAGAACTTTTGCTAGAATGGTTACTCATTTCCAACAAGTCGTGTAATTAGCAAGATTCCCAAGGAAAAATGGTGTCTAAGGAAAGAGGTCCATGGTCAATTGCTTTAAGGGGATAAGTGGTTTCTTAATTAGGACCTCGCGCATGCGAGGGAAGCCTCCCACTGTCCCACCTCTTACCTGGCCATAATTCCTCAGTTTTCTAGCTAAACACCCGACTGTGAAAAAATGGATCTAAACCCGTTTTACGAGATTTTTCGCAATAGATGATTATGCCTTGTCCGACAATCCAATCTTTTATCGACTTATTGTCATTAAACATGATGCCTTAAATCCTTTTTCGAACTTCTCTTTCAACTACCTGTAATCTTGTACTACTCATACCTCGAATGATAATTTTGCTAGATTCGTACTTTATTTGGTAAGCTTTACCTTGAAATTCTTTGGCCATACATATTATGCGGATGTCTAAATATACTTGGGATCTATAATCCATAACCCCAATGCCTGGCGTTAATGGGGCCCGGTCTGGTCCGAGGGGGAGTGCCCCGAAAGTACTTGTGCTCATGGGAGTTGAATGACCTGGTGTGGCATTGCACCGAAGTGCTTGACTTGCTAGATTGATTTATGACATTCCATAGTTCATGAATTACTTGACTTTCTTGAATACATGAAGCACTTGAATTACGTGAAATATTTGACTTGCACATACTTGGGTGAAATGGCCAATTCCATGATATTATTTGCTACATGATCATTCTCTACTTGAACTTTACTCTTGATATCTTGTCTACTTGTGATTCCAATTACTTGCATTACTTTATTCTCTCTCCTATTCTTGTTCCATATTTTATTTACGTTTCTCGGCATAGCACATACCTTTATCCAAAAATATTAATTACTTTAAGTTACCTGGTATAGAGATATAAATCCTACTTAGCGTTTCGCTCACCCTACATTTTTGGTTAACATTGCAGGTAGTTCCGACGATGAACCCCAAACACATGGAGATGGGCAAGAGTGAAACGAGGGATCAAGTTTATCTTAGTTACCTAGATTCATGAGTATTACTCTTGCTAGAATCATGTACTTGGATGTTATATGTTGGGTCCCACAGTGTAGTGGCACGGATCTAGAGGGGGGTGAATAGATCCCTCTCTAAAAATTATAGCCAATTAAAAAGACTTGAAGGCTTCTTAATCAAACCTCACCGAACATGCAAGTGACAAGATCACACACGGTGAGATGGCAATTTGAACTAGTAGTATACGTTGACAAAATTAGCATCAAGGTGCAAGATAATCAATAACTCATCCTGTGAATGGTGGTAGAAGATAGGGAACAAGCATACAACCAATCACACATGCACAAGGATTTTTTAGGTGGTTCAGGACCACGACGGGTACCCTACGTCCACCCCTCACCACCTCGGTGAGGCTTCACTAAAACGCTACACGAGGTAGCACACGGGGAGGAGCACCAATACACCACACGCTGCAGGACGACAGCAAAACACATACACGAGCACGAGGCTCAACACGCTACAAAGCAGCACAGACACGAGGGTGAACCCTCAACACGGTGCTCAGCACCACACACACACACCATGACGGGGACGCACCCCAACAATGATTACATACTCAGAGACCCCGCTCCGAACACACACAATATTCTTCGATTTAAAAGATGAACTCAGATATACATTTGTAACCTCAATAGACATAAACAAACATAAATAACTCTAAACTGTAATGAATAAAGATTTGAGGAAACTCTTGAGCATCAAAGATGAAGCTGGGTTCCTTAATGACTTCCGGGGATGGACAGATTGGAGAAGATGCCTTCACGAAGCTCCTTTGGTTCAGATTAGAAGAAAGGACGCAGATGCTTCGATCCCCTTTTCTTTGGTGACTTCATGGCGCATCAAGTCCATGGGTGATGGAGAGATGGTTCAGCCGTCGTTCTTCAACCCAATGGCTTCTGGAAGGTGGAGGACGAACGTCTTCAACCTTGAATCGATCTCAGTATAATGTGGGAAGAAGCTTCAACACGTTCCATCCGCTCTTCCTACAAAACCCCAATCTTATATGCATTAGATGCTCCTACATTCTTGAATGAAAACCCTATCTCATATGATATATATATATAACACCAGGGAAATGAGGGCCACGTGGAGGATAATATCCCTCAAGGACCAATCATGATAGGGCACAAAAAGAGGGGATCGAGCTAGGGCTCCGGCCGCCACGCGAACCGGCGTATTTTCCGGTCGCCGGAAAGTGTCGACCCCTAAGGTCGACACTCGCATACGGGCAAAGCAGAACAAAGGCCGAAACAGCACCCAGTGAAGAATGTGTCGACCCACGGGGTCGACACTTTCTGCCTGTGACAAAGAAACAAGCCATGACAGAAAGACCTGGAATAAGTGTCGACCTTGTGGGTCGACACTTATGTCCTGGATTCTGAAAAACAAGCCTTGACAGAACCGAGCGATAAAAAGGTCGACCCCATGGGTCGACTTTTTATCCCCAGCTTCGAAGACATAAGAGGGCCGGCTGAAAACAACATCCCATGGACAAAGTGTCGACCCATGGTGTCGACACTTTTCCTGACATAACAAGCTATGAGAAAACACATGATGGGGTAACTCTGAAATCATGAGACATCAAGGATAACTACATGATGGGAGGAATTAAGAGACTCTACCCCTATTATCATCGATAAATTGAGTAGAAATAGATATGGAGTTACCTTGGGGTCTGTTCATCCAAGCAACACACGAATTCTCCTTCAACCAACCAAACAAAATAACTTGCCATTTTGTTGGTCCATATGCCTGTAAAGATCCACTTGGAAGATATCCAAAGTGGTCTATATGTTCATTCCATTCTATACACACAACCGTTAAGTGAATTAAATGAATCAACCATAGTCTAAATTGACCAAAAGTACAGTAAGGTGATTCCATGAATTAGTTTGAATCACTCCCTGTGCAACATGCAAGGCAATGTCAATCTAATTCAGCACATAATTCATGAATTTAAAAGGCATCTCATTCAACAATTGCAAGGGTATCGGAATGAACTCCATTCAGTCATGAAGAGATTAAAGCAGATCATTCCTCATCCACAAATCACATATTGCATTTAATTACATGGAACCCAATCACATGGTATTTAGTTCATCATCAAAATTCCTTAATACATGATAGTGCAAGGGGTTCAACAATCTCCCCCTTTTTGATGATGACAAATACTATGTGCAATTAGAAAAAATAGTGTTGACGGATAAAAAGTGTTTCAAAGAAATTCAATTCACATCTAGCATTCTAGACATGAAACCATGCTTAACAAACCAATAACTCTCATCCTCAAAGTGCAGTTCTCACTTTTTGAACACAATCAAGGATATGATGCATTTTAACCATGAATTAAGATATCAATAGCCATCCATCAACGAGATATATTCATTCCATCATAGATGATCATTCCACAAAATAACCACAAGTTCATAAAATATGACATTCACAAGATAACTCATTACTTCAGCATTGTCCATCAGCCATGTCCACATACCATAAACAAACACCATAATAAAGTTTTCCACAAAGTTAAACACAAGACACAAAATATCCACATGACAAGGCATGCAACCAAACACAAGAACAAAATATCCACCATAACAGATAGCACATTTCATTTCCCCCTTTGTCATCAACAAAAAGGAGTGGTAAGGGGGAAGAGGTCAATCAGTTTGGTCATGAGAACCAGGGTACTGTAGATCTAGGCCTCAAAGAGAGTCAGGAGGCGTACGAGGATGCCTGAGAAAATCAGAGAGATCGTCAAACTTGGAGGTTTGAATGCCAATTGCTGTATGTAGAGAGTCAATAGAGTCGGCCATGGTAGCGAACTTCTGAAGATAAGTGTCATGATGGAGCTTGAGCTCTTTGACTTCTCGTGTAAGGGCATCCACTGATTCTTTGACATTGCAAACTTCATCAGCTAATTCGTCAAATTTAGTGGTCATTGATGTATCTGCTGAAGATGTAGCTTGTGACACTCCGGTTCTAGCAGTTCTGCTGATGGGTTCTTCATAATCTTCATCTTCACTTTGGTCAGATCCTGCTACCGGGGCCTTGCCTTTCTCTGACGGAAGTGTGCGAACGAGAACACCATTTTTCAATTCATAGCCCATGTTGCTACAAATGGATGGGATAGTATAGATGTCAGCATCCCTAATTGGGTGACTGACCTGCTGGCTCAAGTCAATATGCAGACATTGGAAGATCGGTGTTAAAGTAGCTCCATACGGCAAATTCCGGTTCTTGGACTTCCTGCAGCTTGTTATATACTCCATCATTACAACTGGAAAGTTGACTGGCTCTCCACTCATAATTTGAACAAATAGAAATTTGTGCCTGTCAGTGACCTGCTCTCGTGACCTCGATCTTGGCAGTAGAATTGTTGTCATCATGTGATGTAGAATCTTCTGAAGAGGTGGAAATTCATTTCCATTCAACTTCGGTACACAACCTTGTGTTGCTACCTTATCAGTCATGAGTTCATATGCAAGCTCTTCAGAACAAATAGCTTCCTCATAAATTATTCCACCATCCCAAGGTAAATTTAGGGCCTTTCCAATCAGTTGAGCAGTTAAAGGAACAGAACGCCCATTTATCTCAGTGTACAGTTCATCATTTTTCACCACCATATTTCCGTAGAATTGATGAACTAAGGAATGGTAGACACGTCGGTGGTCTGACATGAAAGAAATTAAATTTGGCTGCTTCCTAAGGAGTTCGACTAACCTTGGCAGATTCTTTTCTATGCTCCTGAAATCAACCGCACGAGGACGCATCACTTTTCTTTCAGCCAACATCTTCATCTCAGAGGCTCTTTTCCTTCTTTCAACATGGGCTTCCTTGTCTTTACGCCTTAGCTCTGTTTGGATGCGGGCTTCCTCTCGTTCCAACACAGATCTTTTCTTCGGTGCCATTGGTGTACAATTCGGATAACACACAAGACAAGCAAAAAGGGGACTTTGATGCAGTTTGAGACCTTTGAATGATCGACTAGTTTTCACCCCACGAACAACACCTTCTCCAAGAGAATGAGCTTCCAAAAAGAACCCTGCAATTTCTTCCGGAGGAGAAGAAGGGGGTGACGCCGCCGCTCGCCGGAGGAAGCCTTCTAGAAGGGGTGACGTTGAAGGAGCTGCGGAGGCCACCGCTATAGCTTCAAGTGGAAGAAAGAGGTGGTGTGGACGGAGAGGAATGAGGGGTGGAGGAGTGTCGACTGCGGGGTTGGAGGTCACGGACGATCACCCGTGGGAGGTCGCGGAAGAAGGTTATGGCTAGAGAAATGGGTTGTGAATGGGTTTTAGAGGTGGAGAAAAGGTTTTAGGTTTGATGGGGTTCAACCAAAGGACAGCCAAGCCAATTGGGGTTCGAGCCAACCACGAAGGTGGCGTGAGAAGCGAGCTCGATGGACCGGTTCACAAATCGGGTTCTGAACCAAAAGGGTCGACACATTTTGGAGACGATTCTGTCTCGCAAGAACCAGATGGACACACGGTAAGAGTGTCGACCTTAGGGGTCGACACTTCTTCTGCATTTTGAAAAAATAGGAGATATGAAGTGAAGTGAGATCCTATTGGCCCAAACATGATTTCCACTGAGTGATAAGCACAAATTGGGCAATATGTGGGTAGTTCAATAGAGAGAAGTTGATTTAAGACACGAGAACTCAAATACCCACACTAGGATGATCAACTCAATTAAAACATGCAAGCTTCCATTTCTAATTTCCATTACAACTCATTGAGATTGAGATAATGCAAGGAATAGCACCAGATGCGAGTTAAGCACATTCCATCCTCAAGAATATCATTGAAGCCAAGATTGCTTACCTTATCTCCTTCATTCTGAGCACTTCAATGAATTCAGGATTAAAGCATGTTAGAGTCATCAATTGCAGTCTGTTAACTCTGTGCATCAGAAATCATGGTAAGTGAAATATGATACAAGGTCCAAGTAATGCACACACTGTGAGAAAGTGACTCAATGCACAAGGCTATTTAGTCAAGGTTTATATACCCATTCAGCCATCACAATTTATAGCTGGTCACATGAGAGCAATTCTGACCAACTCTGTTCAACACTCAACCATACATGGTTTTGTTTTCAGCAAAATTCATTTTTGGAAATTGTTCAAGATGAATTGCATGCTTCAATTAAAGGGGTTTAACAATTAAGTTCTCATTGTGCATTCTAATCACGCAGGCAAACAATCAAGCATACTTTAGGTATAAAATAATGCATGAAGGTCCCTTAGGGATAGGTATAAGAGGAATGCAATGGATCTGAGCAATTATGACCATGAATCATATTAACATGGTTGTGCTTACAGGTAGACGTACTGCATAACCATTGAGAATTGACTAATTCAGAAAATACATTCATACAATCGAACTCAAGTTCAATATGTAAACAATGAGGAGTGACTACCGGAGAATATGGATTATCAAGAGTTCTAAAGAACACTAATAAGAATCTCTTCTCCCTACATTTCCATACAAAGTGCTCGGCTTTTGGAGCTTCGCACAGTCCCAATTTTTAATTATTTTAAAACAACATGACTAACCTTTTTGACGCGAGGCATGCCCTTTGTCTCAGGGGCAATTCCCGGTTACTCGGTGTCGTCACTTGGAACAATGTGGATAAAACATTTTTCAAAGTGAGTTTCCTCCTTTGTTTCAGGGGAGATTCCCGATTTACTCGATGTCAAATCACACTTATTCAACTTTTTGCTGGGACTGACAGCTTTTTCCTCACGAGTCACTTGATTTTCATGTAGGGATTTGAGGATACTCAAGAGTGTTGAATGGAATTACTGAGATCCTTATTGAGTGAAGTCAACTAACTCAAAGTCCATATTGACAGAGTGATTGAACAGATAGTAGTAGATGAATTAGCCTATTCAATGTTTAGTCTCCCCCTAAGTGTATGCATGGTTGAAAACAAAAAGACCTTGTTAACATGTGTCATGTGTCATTCATGCCTGAATCAATGCAAATTTATTTAACAAGATTGTTCAGTCGTAGAAGAGTTTAAAAAGAACTGAGTGTATATTATATACATTCAGGCAAGTCAAAATGATGTGTACAAGCAATTTGATTGTCGGTATGTGGCAGAGTACGTAGGTCCGAAGATCACACTCACGCATGATGAAAGCTTCCAGGTAGACTTAATCAACCTTTCCACTTACACCATTTTATATACCTGTTAATCATGGCATTCATGCACACGAATATGAAATGTATGCGAGTCAGTGCAACAGGATGACAGATGATTAACATTTTATTTGTATTCACAAGTATGCAAAAAGATGTGTGTGTGCTCTATGTGTAAAATTCAACTTTTATTCACAAAAAGAGACGAGTAGCTAGTAAAGGACTTTGTGAACAACTGCAAAATTATGTTATTCACACAGGAAAACATGAGTGAAAGCAGATAAACTCTATGAATAGTAACAAAAGGTTGTTATTCACATGCGAAAGTAAAAGTGGAATGCATTACCACGTTGGCTCATCAGTTTCTTGTTAAACAGGAGGACGGTGAGCTATAAGGGGAGGGGATGAATAGATCACCATTTAAAAAATATTTGTCTGAGCCGAGGAGATCTTAGAAGATGAGATTGGCTAGGAAGACTGACAATATGTAAAATGATCCGGAACCTTAACCAAGATAAAGTAGGTCACGAGCGCAGAACATATATCACTCAGAATTTCATCAGTACATATGCACAAGCACTAAGCGAGTAGTCAGACCAAGGTTTCGATAATCAACAATCACACTTACTTCATGAAGCCAGACATAAGCATAAAGAAAATAGATGCGCACAACCACACCACGGAGAACAAGAGATTTAGATGGTTCAGTCTGCAACCTGCAGACTTACGTCCATCCCTCACTCAAGGCAGAGTGAGACTTCCCTTTCACAAGAAAGAACCGCAGACTCAGTCTGCCAATAACACGCTGATCCACAGCTTGGGGATCGAAATCCCTACAGACGCTGAACTCACAGCTTGCACCCAGGTCTCACACCACAAGACCTGACCCGGAGATAACTCTCCCTTCCTCTTAGACAAGAGGGAACCCAGCAGTGACCCACCCTCACTGCAATTCAGAGACGCTGTCTCTCTTCCTCCTCAGCCGGAGGGAAGAACCCAGGTAGCCTTCTCACTACCTGAACACAAAACCCCGGAGAACTCCTCCCTTCCTCTGATCTAAATCAGAGGGAAGCCACACTGCGACCCAGAGGATTCACCTCTCTTCCTCTACACCTAAAGGGAACCAAAATAGAGTATCAGAATTTGAGAACGAACAAACGAAGACATAAGGAAATATTGAAAGACAATCGAACGGAGAAACAATGTAGCTTCTTAAAGAAGCATAGACAAAACGTAGCAGAAAACCATCCTCTCCTTCATCACTCTCTCTCTTCCAGGTACGCTCAACGAATGGATCAGGATGGCTTCTCCTCTCCTTCCTCTCGCTCTAGCCTCACCCTTTTTCTTGTGGTCACAGCAGCTTTTCAGGAGTAGAAACGTTCCTATATATCCAGACTCACGAGAGACTCAGGGTGTGGGAGACACGCGCGAAGAAGATGCTTCCAGATGAGCCGAGCCACGTGTTAGACGATTATTCCCTCAAATCACGTGCTCACATGATTGGAATAAAGTTCCAATTTGTCTTTAAGTCCCTGTAAGGTTTCAGAGAACATTCAGTCAATCTCAGAAATATTCAAGTCATACGTTTGTTCACACAGATTGCACGGAACTTATCAAAGGACTAAAGAACGCGTCAACGTAGTAAAGCCAAGGCGTTAACGCAATGAGTTTATAATGGAGAGCAGGACCCTTCACACTACACATCAATGCGTCAACGCATTAGTGACAGCGTCGACGCATCGGCTTGGTTGTTGATCAAAAGACCTTTGGACATCAGCCCAAGGCGTCAACGCTTCCATCGTGCAGCGTCGCCTCAGCTCCTCAAGCGAGATGCTCACGCCCTTGGCAACTGGCCAATGCGTCAACGCATCCAGTGTCAGCGTCGACGCAATGAACAAGACAGCAAGTGAAAGACGTACAATTGTGTCTACGCAGTCAGCCAAGTGCGTCAACGCACTAAAAGCACAGAACCCATATAGATGAAGACAGACAGGTACGAGCTAATGGGTGAACGTGTTAGAGGATCATTTAATCAGAAAAGCATGATGAAGACATTTTAATCAGAAGATGTGCATGCAAACAAGAAATTTCACAAGGATCCTTTCAGAACCAAGATCCAGAGATTATCCAGACAATGCAGGATCTTTAACAGTCACACAGGAAGTAACACATAATTTGATTCATAGTGTTAGTCATCATCAAAACTACAGAGATTCAACAATCTCCCCCTTTTTGATGATGGCAACACCATGAGTCAAATTCAGTGAAAAAGGAACACCAACCTAAAGCAGTCTCAATAACAACAGCAATAGTTCTCGATAAAACAGCAATGGTGACCTCTCAAAAACTGAACTCACAGCACTCATTATCTTTTACCCAAAACATTCCAAAAACTTCCTTTTCACGAGCTCAACCTCCTCCTTGCTCAACCTCCTCCTTTCAACCTCTTCACTCCCCCTCCTCCTTTCAACCTCTTCACTCCCCCTCCTAAACCTCTTCACTCCCCCTCCTCCTTGCTCAACCTCCTCCTTTCAACCTCTTCACTCCCCCTCCTCCTTTCAACCTTCTTCCCCTTTGACATCATCAAAACAAAAGAGAAATAGAGATGTTGACGCTGGATTGATGAGAAAAGATGGAGAGAGTTCCAACAGTAGAAACTCAGTGTCAAATCTTAGATGCTTAAGTGGGGCTTTAAGGTCAGTGAAGAATCTTGGAGTTCTGGTAAGAGAAAGAGATTCAGAAGAAGCTTGAAGTTTATCAACTTACGATGAATGTGAAAGAAGAGCAAGTGTCAACAAATATGACTGAGGTAGCTGTTAAGGCTCGTCAAAAGGACAACAAGAATTTGAACCATGAAAATAGCCTGTAGGCGCTGAGGACAAACATTCCAAGGAGAGAAATCACTGTTTTAGAGTGTATTTGGCCAGTTACACCTTTGACATTAAGTATGCACCTTGGTCAGAGGCCAGCATCCTCAGTTACTCAGTGTAAGAGCCTCATACCTTCTCAGTTAGAGAACATAGATAGTGACTATTGGTTTTTACATGAGGAGACACCTTGATCAGAGGCCAGAATCTCCAGTTACTCACCACATGTCATCATTGCTCTGCCAAACATAAATTTTGAATTGAATTTCTTTCTTTTGTTTTTGTTTATGAGAACTGATACTTCATGACTTAGAAAGTTCCCATTTCATTGATGGGATTCCTAGTTTCTCAGTATACAGTTTTAAACACTGATCAGTTTAACTAGCTCTTAAAGAAGGTTGTTTGAAGACAAAGCCAGGGCAATTACTCGTGGTCTTATCACGAAATCCAATGAAAAGCGTATAACAGTACCCATTTCATATGAGTCTAGCTTGTTCATCAGTCAAGAAACAAAGTAAGAGGATATACTTGTGAAGGTTAATCTTAGCCTCTTAAGACTTACTAGAAGAAGATTCTGGCTGGACTTTAATTGCACAAACTTAAGAATGTAGGAAATGAACGAGGTTCTACTAAAAAGGGATGCTCAAGATCAATTCTGACAATTAATCCAGCAACAACAACCATCTTTCAAACGTTTTTAATTAGTCAAGCTCCCCCTCTCTAGTAGCTCTATCTCCCATTCTACCCTGATAACAGCAGAGAAACAGACCTGATACCTCTCAAATCTCACACCCGATCCCCCTCACATAGTGACCCCATCAGAAAAAGTAAGATAGAACTATCACTAAAATAATGGAAAGACATAAAACTGAATTCATTGCCACAGATTAGTCAGAGTTTGTAAATACCAAGTTCTCTTCTCAATGAAGTGAATTTTTCACTATCTAAAGGTTTTGTAAAAATATCAGCAGTTTGATTTGCAGTCCCAACATGAATTAGTTCAAATGTTTTATTTGCAATTTCATTTCTAATAAAGTGGTGCCTGATTTCAATGTGTTTTGTTCGTGAGTGTAAAACATGATTCTTTGCAATGTTTATGGCACTCGTGTTGTCACAAAAAATGGGAGTGCATCATGTCTCTACTTGGTAATCCTAAAGCTGATGCTTAATCCAGATAACTTGAGTGCCACAGCTGCTTGCAGCCATGTATTCAGCCTCAGTAGTGGAAAGGGCCACTGAATGTTGTTTCTTTGAACTCCAAGAAACTAGGCATCCTCCTAAGAATTAGCAGTGGCCACTGGTGCTCTTCCTATCTAATTTGCATCCAGCAAAGTCTGCATCAGTGTATGCAACTAAATCTAATGAGCGAGAAGCAGGATACCATAATCCTAATGTGTGTGTGGCAGACATATATCTAAAGATCCTTTTTACAGCAGACAAATGAAGTTCAGTAGGCCTAGACTGATATCTTGCACATAAGCCAACACTGAATTGTATGTCTGGCCTAGAAGCTGTTAAGTACAAGAGGGATCCAATCATACCTCTGTAGAGTTTTTCATCCACTTGTTTACCTGACTCATCTACATTAAGGGTCATGCTTGTGCTCATTGGGGTGGATATTTGCTTCAGGTTAGTCATCCCAAACCTTTTTAGGATATCCAGCGTGTACTTGGTTTGGTGGAAGAAGCAGCCATCTGACATTTGATTTATCTGTAAGCCAAGAAAATAAGTCAGTTCTCCAACTAAGCTCATCTCAAATTCAACTGACATAAGTTGTGAAAATTCATTACATAGTTCAGGATTTGTTGATCCAAAGATGATGTCATCTACGTATATCTGAACTATGATGAGATCTTGTCTTGAATTCTTAGTGAATAAAGTTTGGTCAACATTACCTCTGTTATATCCTTTATTCAGTAAGAAATTGGTCAGCCTTTCATACCAGGCCCGAGGAGCCTGCTTTAGTCCATAAAGAGCTTTGTTTAACCTGAAAACTTGATCAAGTTTAGTCGAAAATTGAAAACCAGGAGGTTGTTCAACATAAACTTCTTCTTTTAGAATTCCATTCAAGAAAGCACTCTTAACATCCATTTGTTGAAGTTTTATGTTGTTTGAAAAAGCAAATGCTAATGGAATTCTGATAGCCTCCATTCTAGCTACTGGAGCAAAGGATTCATCAAAGTCCACTCCATACTCCTGACTGTAGCCTTTAGCTACAAGTCTAGCTTTATTCCTAGAGATGACACCTTCTTCATTCAGTTTGTTCTTAAAAACCCATTTTGTTCCTATTACATTGAAATTTTCAGGTCTAGGTACAAGTTCCCAGACATTGTTTCTATCAAATTGCCCTAGTTCTTCACACATGGCAGTTACCCAATTCTCATCACTTAAGGCTTCTTCAATGGTCTTAGGCTCAATTTGAGAAACTAAAGCAATTAAGTCCTGATTCTGAACATTTTTGAAATGGGATCTTGTCCTAGGGGGATCATGAAGACTACCAATAATATTGGTTACATGGTGGTCTTTTAAAATTCTGACATTTGTTGAGGACTCACCTTGCTCGACTGTACTTACTGGATTCAGATCAGTGGGTTCTTCAGCCGGTTGTACTTCCTCCTCTTGCATTTGATTCAGGAACTCTCCATCATGACTTGTAGACCTGTTATCATCATTTAGACTGTTAGAGATTTTTGTTTCATCAAAAATGACATGAGGGGTTTCCTCTACAGTTCTATCAGGTTTATTAAAGACCCTGAAGGCCCTAGATGTTTCAGAGTATCCTAGGAATATTCTCGGAATACTTCTGGCATCAAATTTATCTAAGTCTCTCTTGTTGTTATTATGAATAAAGCATTTTGAACCAAAAATTTAGAAATATGAGACATTAGGTCTCTTACCTTTCAGGAGTTCATATGGTGTTTTCTTATGTATGGGTCTTACCAAAGCTCTATTTAGTATATAGCAGGCAGTGTTTGCCGCTTCTGCCCAAAAACTCTTCGGTAGCTGACTCTCCATTAGTAATGTTCTTGCCATTTCCACTATTGTCCTATTCCTTCTCTCCACAATTCCATTCTGCTCTGGGGTCCTGGGAGAAGAAAATTGTGAGTCAGTCCCTCCTTGTCACAAAAACTAGAAAATGAGGAGTTCTCAAACTCTCCTCCATGATCTGATTGGATAACAGTGATCTTGTGGCCTACAAGTTTTTGCTTATTAAAAAAATGTTCAAATTTTTGAAAAGCATCACTCTTATTAGCCAAGAAGAACAACCATGCAAATCTAGAGTAGTCATCGATAATGACAAAACCAAATCTCTTACCATTTAGGCTCTGGGTTCTGGTAGGACCAAAGAGATCCATGTGCAAGTGTTCCATAAGCTTGTTTGACAAGCTCTCAGTCCTTATTTTAAAAGAAGCTCGGGTTTGCTTGCCTAGAGCACAGGCATCGCAAGGCTTAGAGAATGATTTGAACTTCAAGCTCGGCATGCCTCTAACTAAGTCAAATTTAGCTAATTTATGCAAGGTGTTAAAGCTAGCATGACCTAGTCGCCTATGCCAGTCAAACATGTTATTCTCTGAATCAGCAGAGAGACACAGATTAGACTCAGACTCAACATCAAAATCCACAATATAGACATTATTGACTCTATTTGCAATGAACTTTATTTTATCGGAGTTTGGTTCTAGAATTTTGCAAGCATGCTCATCAAAAAGGACCTTGTGACCCTTGTCACATAACTGACTAATACTCAATAAGTTGTGTTGTAGACCTTCGACCAACAATACTTTTTCAACAGAGTTGGAGGTTTTCTTACCGATGGTTCCGGTCCCAATGATTTGGCCTTTGTTTTTACCTCCAAACTTGACTGTCCCTCCTGCTTTCAATTCAAGCTTGCTGAACTTTCTTTGATCCCCTGTCATGTGCCTCGAGCAGCCACTGTCGAGATACCACTTGTTGTTCTCGGCTGCTAGGCTCACCTGCACAATAACAATTTAAGTAGTGTGCTTTGGAGCCCAAGGTAAGTTGGGTCCAAAAATACCGCTCAAATGATTAAGCATAGTTTTGGGGATCCAGATCTGCTTCACTCCTTTTTTCTTTCTGTGCTGAGAGTTGACAGTTTTGCTATTGACGTGCATTTCAGTCGTTTCCTTTTGTTTCTCAAGGTGTGTCCAGTTTCTGTTGATAAAAGCTTGGGTCCCAGCCAAACCATAATTTCTAAACTGTCTAGATGAAGGCATTTTATTGACAGTATTATGTGTGTAGTTAGACCTTCCCATGTTTCTTTTAAAATAGCCCATTCTTTTATTAGAGTCATAGTTGTTGAATTGACAGGCACTTTGCTTCTGGTGCGTGGGCTTGTTGAATTTCTTAAAGACATCTTTTCCAAAATCAGGCTATTGTTTATGGATGTTCTTTTGTTGTTCAGTACTTTTGGAACTGGATGGGATGTCCATTTTTTCTTTTCCTTTCTCAGTGCAAAATGTGGTGGTTTTTATCCCAAAAGCTTCCTTCTTATTTGGGTTGAAACCCAACCCTTCTTTGTTAAAGTTCACTTTGGTGCCTAACAAGGCATTCAAATTGCTTTCTCCCAAAACAAACCTCTCAAGAGTTTTCCCTTTATCTTCCAATTCCTTCCGCAGAGATATGTTGTTTTCCAGCAATTCATCATTGACCTTTTTAACAGCTTCATACCCTTCCTTGATTAAGTTATTTTGTCTCAGGTTTTCTTCAGTATGTTGATTTGTTTCATCAAGCTATTTTCTAAATTTTTCAAGCTCATTCTTAACAAGATTATTCTCATTTCTTACATTTTCCATCTGAGCTAATTCAGCTACCAGTTTGGAATTTTCTATCTTGAAGAGTTCTTGTTCTTCATTCACCACATTGAGTTTGCGTTTGATGACTCTATGTTCTTTAGCTAAAGCATTGTACATATCTAGCAATTCACCATATTTATCTTCCCAGTCATCAATAGAGTAAGTTACAAAAGGATTGGTTACCTCATTTTCCTCGTCGGCCATCAGACATACTCCTTCAGTCTCCTTTCCTGAGGAATTAGTCTCTGAGTCTTCTTCTTCATCGCTCCAAGTGCATACCATAGCTTTTGGCTTTTTCTTGTACACTTTGGAGCCTTTCTTGTGGTAGTCCGGTGTCTTCTTCTGAAGCTCAGGGCAATCTTGCTTCATGTGCCCAAAGTTCCTGCAATGATAACACATCACACCTTTAGCATTCCTATCCTTGTCATTGCCATTGTTCGGATATTTACCTGATGAGTAGTTTCTTCTTTTCCTATATGAATTTCCCTGCATTTTCAGGAATTTCCTGAACTAACGTGTGAGCAGTGCTTTTTCACTTCTGTCAAGGTCTGGAATTCCATTAGACTCTCCGCTGCTGCTGCTGCTGCTGCTACTGCTGCTGCTGCTGCTGTGTCATTCAACTTTAAGAGCAACATTCTTGCCCTTTTTGTCATTTCCTTCTCCTGTTTTCTTGAGATTTATCTCATATGTCATAAGAGACCCTATGAGTTCAGTGACGGTCATGGTTGTTAAATCCTTTGATTCCTCTATCACAGTAGCTTTTGTGTGCCACGCTGGAGTCAAGGATCTTAAGATCTTCCTGACTATATCCCCTTTAGATATTTCCTTTCCAAATCCCTTGAGGCTGTTTGTGATCAGTGACAGCCTAGCGTACATATCAGTCACGCTCTCCTCTGACTTCATCTTGAATAATTCATACTCAGAGGTTAGGTAGTTTACCTTGGTAGCTCTGACCTGAGAGGTACCCTCATAAATCAGCGCTAGTTCATCCCACATCTTCTTAGCTGTCTTGCACGCCGAAATTCGGGCATATTCTTCAGGGTGAACTGCGCACTGGATGATGTTGAGCGCAGACCAGTTCAGTCCGGATAATTTGACTTGTTCTTCAGACCACATCTCCTCATTCGGAGGTAAATCATAAGGTCCAGTTGTAATGACTCTCCACAACTTGTGGCTCTGAGATCGGATGAAAACTTCCATCCTGTTTTTCCAAAAGAAATAATTAGAACCATCAAAATATGGGGGACGGGAGATTGACTGTCCTTCAGCTATGTAGCTGCGAGGACCACTAGTTCCAGGATTACCCTGGTGGTTGGACCACATCTCGGGTAAACCTGCTCTGATACCAACTGTTAAACAGGAGGACGGTGAGCTAGAAGGGGAGGGGATGAATAGATCACCGTTTAAAAAATATTTGTCCGAGCCGAGGAGATCTTAGAAGATGAGATTGGCTAGGAAGACTGACAATATGTAAAATGATCCGGAACCTTAACCAAGATAAAGTAGGTCACGAGCGCAGAACATATATCACTCAGAATTTCATCAGTATATATGCACAAGCACTAAGCGAGTAGTCAGACCAAGGTTTCGATAATCAACAATCACACTTACTTCATGAAGCCAGACATAAGCATAAAGAAAATAGATGCGCACAACCACACCACGGAGAACAAGAGATTTAGATGGTTCAGTCTGCAACCTGCAGACTTACGTCCATCCCTCACTCAAGGCAGAGTGAGACTTCCCTTTCACAAGAAAGAACCGCAGACTCAGTCTGCCAACAACACGCTGATCCACAGCTTGGGGATCGAAATCCCTACAGACGCTGAACTCACAGCTTGCACCCAGGTCTCACACCACAAGACCTGACCCGGAGATAACTCTCCCTTCCTCTTAGACAAGAGGGAACCCAGCAGTGACCCACCCTCACTGCAATTCAGAGACGCTGTCTCTCTTCCTCCTCAGCCGGAGGGAAGAACCCAGGTAGCCTTCTCACTACCTGAACACAAAACCCCGGAGAACTCCTCCCTTCCTCTGATCTAAATCAGAGGGAAGCCACACTGCGACCCAGAGGATTCACCTCTCTTCCTCTACACCTAGAGGGAACGAAAACAGAGTATCGAAATTTGAGAACGAACAAACGAAGACATAAGGAAATATTGAAAGATAATCGAATGGAGAAACAATGTAGCTTCTTAAAGAAGCATAGACAAAACGTAGCAGAAAATCATCCTCTCCTTCATAACTCTCTCTCTTCCAGGTACGCTCAACGAATGGATCAGGATGGCTTCTCCTCTCCTTCCTCTCACTCTGGCCTCACCCTTTTTCTTGTGGCTTCAGCAGCTTTTCAGGAGCAGAAACCTTCCTATATATCCAGACTCACGAGAGACTCAGGGTGTGGGAGACACACGCGAAGAAGATGCTTCCAGATGAGCCGAGCCACGTGTTAGATGATTATTCCCTCAAATCACGTGCTCACATGATTGGAATAAAGTTCCAATTTATCTTTAAGTCCCTGTAAGGTTTCAGAGAACATTCAGTCAATCTCAGAAATATTCAAGTCATACGTTTGTTCACACAGATTGCACGGAACTTATCAAAGGACTGAAGAACGCGTCAACGCAGTAAAGCCAAGGCGTTAACGCAATGAGTTTATAATGGAGAGCAGGACCCTTCACACTACACACCAATGCGTCAACGCATTAGTGACAGCGTCGACACATCGGCTTGGTTGTTGATCAAAAGACCTTTGGACATCAGCCCAAGGCGTCAACGCTTCCATCGTATAGCGTCGCCTCAGCTCCTCAAGCGAGATGCTCACGCCCTTTGCAACTGGCCAATGCGTCAACGCATCCAGTGTCAGTGTCGACGCAATGAACAAGACAGCAAGTGAAAGATGCACAATTGCGTCTATGCAGTCAGCCAAGTGCGTCAACACACTAAAAGCACAGAACCCATATAGATGAAGACAGACAGGTACGAGCTAATGGGTGAACGTGTTAGAGGATCATTTAATCAGAAAAGCATGATGAAGACATTTTAATCAGAAGATGTGCATGCAAACAAGAAATTTCCCAAGGCTCCTTTCAGAACCAAGATCCAGAGATTATCCAGACAATGCAGGATCTTTAACAGTCACACAGGAAGCAACACATAATTTGATTCATAGTGTTAGTCATCATCAAAACTACAGAGATTCAACATTTCTTACATTGGAGGAGTTTTATTCTATTGACAGCTTCTTCCATCACAAGGCATTCCTGCAAGACAAAATCTTCACTTTGATGTTTTGGGGACCCAAGCCATCTTGGGTCCCTGGGGGTTAGGTGCACCACGATTTGTAGCTCTCCACAAATTTCTTGCATTCATATCATCAAGGTGCAACAAAGAGCAATCATCCATTAGGTGTCCTACATAACTACAATAATGACAATACACACGTTGTTTCAGTTTCTTTGGTTGAGCATAACCATTGGACTTTTATGTATGCCTGGGGACTCTATGATTTTGATTGTGAAATTTTGGTTTTACATTTAACGACCAACAATTTTTCATAGCATGGCCCATTCTTCCACAATGAAAGCATTTGACTTTCCTTTTCTCATCAACATGAAATCTATTGGTATGCATCTTAGAGGCATTCAAATCATCCTCTTTCATCACACTACAATCATGCATTAAATGTCCAAGCTCACCACAATAGTGACATGAAGCATTGTTTTGTTTTGGAGCTTGGGTTTTCACATCAATTTTCTTTGCATGCATAATGGGCTTTTGTTTGACAGATGAAGAGGTATTTGGTGTACTTGAGGAACTAGAAGCATGCACAAACGAAGTTTTTATTTTCAGATTAAATGCTTCCTTTTTACTAGGATTGTATCCAAGGCCTTCCCTTTGGAAGTTCACCTTAGTTCCCAAGAGTTTGTTTAGATTCTCCTCACCACTCACAAACTTTCCCAAAGATTTGTTCAAGTCAACAATTTCACTTTGAAGTGAAGCAATTAGAAGTTCACAGGACAACATTTCATTTTCACAGGAAGTGACCTTTTCATTTAGAGTCGCATTTATAGTTTTGTAAGATTCTATTTCCTGTTCTAGAGTACTTACATTCTCACTCTCTTGAGGGACCATGGACTTGCCTTTTTTAAATGTCAAGAGTCTTTCAACCATGGTCGTATTTAATCGCTTTATATCTTCAAGTTCAGATTTCAACAGATCATTTTCTATTTCAGATGTCTCAAGGTACTTCAATTTTCCCTCTAGCAAGGAGATTTGAATAAGTAAAACATCTTGTCCTCTTTTAGTTTTTCATTTTTTATCCAGAAGGGAGTTGGCATCTATTTCAGTATCAAGAAGTTTATCATCATTTGATAAAGAATCTAACTTACTTTTTAAACTCTCTTCAGTTTTCTTGAGCAGAAAAACTTTGCATGTCAGAAGTTCATTTTCTTTTTCCAGTTCTTCAATCTTTGAAATCTGATCAATGCATTTCACACAAGGGGAATTATCATGGATATTTTCATTAAACTTTTTCTTCAGGGCTTTGTTTTCATGCTTCACCTTTTGGTATTTTTCTGACAATTCTTCATAGGCATCTATTAAATCTTCAAAAGACAATTCATCTTCATCTGATTTAGAGCTTACCTCCTCAGCACTTTCATCATAGGTTTGATAGATATCATCAGCCATTAATCCCTTTAGTCCTTGCTTCTCTTGAGCTTGCATCAATTTGTCCATAAGTTCTTTAGCGGTTCTGCAAGAGGAGACAAACGTGAACATGTTAGTATTGACAGAAATTTTCATCAACCTTAGAATTGTAGCATTTTCATGACTCTTTAGTCTATTTCGGTTGGACCACTTGGTCTCATCCCGAGGTAACTTATGAGGACCAACATTAACTAATTTTCACAAATTTGGATCAATTAAATTTATGGTTCTACACATTCTTCCCAGCCATGAGTTAAAGACATCACCATTATAAACAAGTAAAGAAGTCACAGAAGCAATATCTGAAGAAGCATTCATCATTCAAAACGACACTAGGATCCCTCTGAAGATCATTTGATCTATTATAACAGAGCCGGGCTATGATACCAATTGTTGGGTTCCACAGTGTAGTGGCACGGATCTAGAGGGGGGTGAATAGATCCCTCTCTAAAAATTATAGCCAATTAAAAAGACTTGAAGGCTTCTCAATCAAACCTCACCGAACATGCAAGTGACAAGATCACACACGGTGAGATGGCAATTTGAACTAGCAGTATACGTTGACAAAATTAGCATCAAGGTGCAAGATAATCAATAACTCATCCTGTGAATAGTGGTAGAAGATAGGGAACACGCATACAACCAATCACACATGCACAAGAATTTTTTAGGTGGTTCGGGACCACGACGGGTACCCTACGTCCACCCCTCACCACCTCGGTGAGGCTTCACTAAAACGCTACACGAGGTAGCACACGGGGACGAGTCCCAATACACCACACGCTGCACGACGGCAGTAAAACACACACACGAGCACGAGGCACAACACGCTGCAGAGCAGCACAGACACGAGGGCGAACCCTCAACAACGGTGCTCAGCACCACACACACACACCATGACGGGGACGCACCCCAACAATGATTACACACTCGGAGACCCCGCTCCGAACACACACACAATATTCTTCGGTTTAAAAGATGAAGTCAGATATACATTTGTAACCTCAATAGACATAAACAAGCATGAATAACTCTAAACTGTGATGAATAAAGAGTTGAGGAAACTCCTGAGCATCAAAGATGAAGCTGGATTCCTTGATGACTTCCGGGAATGGACATATTGGAGAAGATGCCTTCACGAAGCTCCTTTGGTTCAGATCAGAAGAAAGGACACAGATGCTTCAATCCCCTTTTCTTTGGTGACTTCATGGCGCATCAAGTCCATGGGTGATGGAGAGTTGGTTCAGCCGTCGTTCTTCAACCCAATGGCTTCTGGAAGGTGGAGGACGAACGTCTTCAACCTTGAATCGATCTCAGCATAATGTGGGAAGAAGCTTCAACACGTTCCAACCGCTCTTCCTGCAAAACCCCAATCGTATATGCATTAGATGCTCCTACATTCTTGAATGGAAACCCTATCTCATATGATATATATATATATAACACCAAGGAAATGAGGGCCACGTGGAGGATAATATCCCCCAAGGACCAATCATGATAGGGCACAAAAAGAGGGGATCGAGTTAGGGCTCTGGCCGCCGCGCGAACCGGCGTATTTTCCGGTCGCCGGAAAGTGTCGACCCCTAAGGTCGACACTCGCATACAGGCAAAGTAGAACAAAGGCCGAAACAACACCCAGCGAAGAAAGTGTCGACCCACAGGGTTGACACTTTCTGCCTGTGACAAAAAAATAAGCCACGACAGAAAGACCTAGAATAAGTGTCGACCTTGTGGGTCGACACTTATGTCCTGGATTCTGAAAAACAAGCCCAGACAGAACCGAGCGATAAAAAGGTCGACCCCATGGGTCGACTTTTTATCCCCAGCTTCGAAGACATAAGAGGGCCGGCTGAAAATAGCATCCCCTGGACAAAGTGTCGACCCATGGGGTCGACACTTTTCCTGACATAACAAGCTATGAGAAAACACATGATGGGGTAACTCTGAAATCATGAGACATCAAGGATAACTACATGATGGGAGGAATTAAGATACTCTACCCCTATTATCACCGGTAAACTAAGTAGAATTAGATATGGAGTTACCTTGGGGTCTGTTCATCCAAGCAACACACGAATTCTCCTTCAACCAACCAAACAAAATAACTTACCATTTTGTTAGTCCATATGCCTGTAAAGATCCACTTGGAAGATATCAAAAGTGGTCTATATGTTCATTCCATTCTATACACACAACCGTTAAGTGAATTAAATGAATCAACCATAGTCTAAATTGACCAAAAGTACAGTAAGGTGATTCCATGAATTGGTTTGAATCACTCCCTGTCTTCATCTCTCCCTATGCAACATGCAAGGCAATGTCAATCTAATTCAGCACATAATTCAAGAATTTAAAAGGCATCTCATTCAACAATTGCAAGGGTATGGAAATGAACTCCATTCAGTCATGAAGAGATTAAAGCAGATCATTCCTCATCCACAAATCACATATGATGCGGGACGGACACGGGAGACGACACTATTAGGTGCCACCCTCGGACTCTAGATGAAGACGCGACCAGCAGCACACACCAGGGAGACACTAAGCCCGACACTACGAGATCCTAGTGGCGAAACGTCGCTAACAGAAGTGGAAGCTCACTCGTCGTCCCAAGCGAGGGAAAGCACGGACCGTGCGCGGTTAAGGAACCGGCGGAGGTCAAGGGTAGTCCGACTCAACTTCCAGACTCGGATCGAGTCACGGGACAGGTCACACTCACTCTCACAGCGGTGACATGGACACATAGGCTAGTACCTACGCTCTCAGCAGTGGCAAAAGACCGTATACTAGCTAAGCAAGTGAACGCCAAGAGGTTCAGACCATTACCTCCACGCACCCGATGTGGCGAAGACAACCCCGGCCGAATCACGGACTCCCGGTTAAACAATATCACAGCAATACAAAGATTTGACCCACTCCACGCAGGGAGGTAAAAGGTCACATGTGGAGCCCGGGAATCACGCAACTCGGGTTAACGGGCAGCATCTTGATGTCGCCCGGCGGTGCCGAACTCCACGTTTTTATGCTTTCCGAACGGCGGGTTCTGCGGGCCCGCGGGGCCCACAGATGGCGCTGTCCTCCGGATCTGCGGAGGTGGGACCCACTATGATGGGGACCCCTGGTGGCGCGCCTCCACGGACGGCGGTCGGCCGGGAACACCGATCGGGGGTCGATCGGTCCCGATTCCCAAGCCTTGAAGTTGCTGCCCACGGATTTTTAGTTGCTGTTTTCAGGCGCGCGCTCTGGCAAAAACGGCCGCTGCGACCACTCCCGACGTCGGATCGGGACGCATGAGCTATCGTTGGAAAGCTCTCTTCAAATACTTCAATCTAGACCCAGAGAGATCTACTGGATCTGGTCGAATCTGAACTTTAATGAATTTACAATTCCCTGTTGTACAGTAACCAAAATCTCAGATCTGCAGGACACTTGTCTGAGAACCACCGTTGACCGCCTAGTAAAACTCCGATTCAGCTCTTTAGCTCTTCTTCAAAGTTTTAGGGTATCCAACCACAAAACTGGGACTATTTTTGGAATTTGATTTGGAGGTGGTGGTGATTTACTATGATTTTTGGGGTGACTGGTGGTCGGATCTGGGAACAGGTGGACAGAACTGTAGATGGGTCAGAGAACGATTTTTAGAAAATATGAGATGGGTGAATCAAAAATTGAGAAACATTGTGGATGAAGGGATGGATGGGTGGAATCCCCAATAAAATTGGGCGAACCAACATAAATCAAAAAGTGGACCTAAGACATGAAACTCAGGGCGGGGATGAATCTGGACAGAACTCTGGCAGAACCAAAATGGAAGAGTGGACGAAAATCAAAAAATATGAAACGAGATCGGAATGGCAAACCAAAATTTGTGGGATGTCCTTGACACCTCTGGAACATCCACTAAAATTCCCAGATCTATCTGAGCTCGTGGCTGAGACAAGAAATTCGTGGAAGCTTCTATGGTACTGCACGGGCAGAACTCCGTTGATGGTGATGGCGGTGCGGTGGCGGCGGCGGCGGCGGCGACCGGAACTGATAGGGTGGAGTCTCACCACCAGAAGGAAGCCTTCACAGCTTCAAGGGGAAGAGGGAGAGGAGGAGGGGGGCACCAAGGCTGGAGCTTCAAGCTTTTTTCACAATTCTTATGGCATTAATTCATGAAAATTGGAAAATACAAGCATATATAGGTCACCCTTCTAATCCATCCTCCACCGTTAGATCCAGGGGTTGGGGATGGATGGCTAGGATGAAGTTTGATCAAAACACAACAAAAATATTAAACAAATGGGGAGGGGGGCGCACCTTGACCAAGGGGGGGACATGGTAGGTGGGTTTGGTTGGAATTGTTGACCATTTTGGTCCCTTGTCCCCCATGTGGACAATTGACTAGTCAAGGTTTCTAGATGTCCACCTTGGATGTTGACCAACCCCACAAGGCTGATATGGACCAATGGGAGGGGGCCTGGGGGTCCCATGGGGCCCAGGGGTCCTATTTTACAAATAAGCCCCTCGTACACTCATAATTGCAAACCGTATAAAATGAAATAAACACACATTACACACAAATAAAGTCTAATTAAATATGAAAAATGGGGAGGCTCAAGGCGGAGTCTCCAGGCTGTCTCCGAGCCAGATGGACGCTGAGGTGGCTCGAGTCGTGCTCTGTGTGCGGTACCGGTGGCTCGGCGTGTCGCGCCGCTCAACTGCTCGGGTGTCCGCACCAATTCTCCCCGGGTGGGAGAAACTCGACCCTGTCGAGTAAGGGTCGGCATCGCTCCTATGTCGCTCCAGAAGGTCCGGATCGATCTGCTGCAACTCGCCATGTGTGATCCATGTGTCCTCAGTTGCGGGCCGTGCTCTCCATCGCACTAGGTAGCGCGGGTAAGATCCACTCCTGGTAACTGTCACTTGCTCGTCCAGTATACGATCTATATGCTCACGCTGCCGTGAAAAAGGGGCTGGAGGTGGAAGTGGACACTCAGGTGTGGGATCACTCTCAAGGGGAGGAGATGGCTCAAAAGGCTCACTAGGGATCACCGCTGGGTCCCTATATGCAACAAGATCCGATACATTGAAGGTAGAGCTTATACCATATTCCTCGGGCAAGTCCACAACGTACGCATTGGATCCAACGCGTTTCAACACTCTGAATGGACCGGCTCCGCGAGCTTGCAACTTCTTAACGGTTCTAGAGGGAAACCGTTCAGGTCTTACCCTGATCATGACGTATTCGCCCTCGTGGAACTCTCGGTGGTGTCGGTGGGCATCAGCTAACTCCTTGTACCATGCATTGCTGGCCTCAATGTGACGACGGATGTCGTCATGCAAACTCCTAACGTGCCTAGCAAACGACTCGGCCGACTCCGACACTCTAGCATGGATTGGCATGGGGACAAGGTCAACGGGTTTCCTAGGCCTACGACCTGTGACAATCTCAAATGGACTCATGCCGGTAGACCTATTCACCGAATCATTGTATGCAAACTCAGCCATAGGTAAAATGAGATCCCAATCCCCAATGTAGTCCTTAACTAGACACCTCAAAAGATCTCCCAGACTCCTATTGACCACCTCGGTCTGACCGTCTGTCTGGGGATGATATGCAGTGAAAAACTTGAGGTGAGTACCCATCATATACCATAGTGTCTTCCAAAAGTAGGAAGTGAATCTAACATCACGGTCAGACACTATAGTGCGAGGCAACCCGAACTTGCACACCACATGCGTAAGAAAAAGGCGGGCTACCCTTGAAGCATCCGAAGTCTTCGAGCAAGGAATAAAGAGGGCCATCTTTGAGAAACGGTCAACCACCACATAGACCGAATCATGCTTCCTGGAGGTACGTGGCAATCCCAAAACAAAGTCCATACTAACATCTTGCCACGGGGCATCAGGCACGGGGAGAGGCGTATAAAGGCCCGAGCTTTGCTTCTTCATCTTGGCCGTAGCACATGTACGGCACTAGGCCACGATGTTAGCAACATCACGCTTCAAGCTCGGCCAATAAAATCGATGCTCCACTGCCTCGATAGTCTTGTTCCGACCAAAGTGGCCGGCTAGACCTCCCGCATGTAATTCCCACACTAAGAAATCTCGAACCGAAGTTCAGGGAACACATAGCCTGCTACCTCGAAAGAGGTAACCCTCCTGAAGCACATACTCATCAAGGTCTCTCGAGGGTCCGGCCTGGAGGGTGGTAAAAATCTGACCGAAGTCAGGACAATCAACATAGGCCTCCTTCATTTTCTCTAACCCTATGACCTCGGCACTCATGGTGGTAAGCAAACATGCTCGCCGACTCAAGGCATCAGCCACCTTGTTCTCCACTCTAGCCTTATGTTTCAGCACAAAGGTGAACTGCTGGAGATACTCGACCCAACGACTATGACGCGAGTTAAGCTTCTTTTGAGAATGGAGGTACCTCAATGCTTCGTGGTCGGAGTATAGGATAAACTCCTGATGTAAAAGATAGTGTCTCCAATGCCTAAGAGCCTGAACAACTGCGTAGAATTCTTTATCATATGTGGAATATCGTAGTTCGCGTCATTCAGCTTCTCGCTGAAATATGCGATCGGGTGGGACTCCTGACTCAAAACTCCTCCAATTCCCACGCCCGATGCATCACAAGAGACCTCAAACACCTTCGAGAAATCAGGCAGTCGAAGGATAGGTGTCTGGGTCATGCGCTCCTTAATGTCCTTGAAGGCGGCAGATGCGGCCTTCGTCCATGCAAATGTGCCCTTACGGATGCAATCCGTGATCGGGGCGGTGACGGAGCTAAATCCGCGGATGAAGCGATGGTAGAATGTCGCAAGGCCATGAAAGCTGCGGACATCATGAACCGTACGGGGTTCCGGCCACTCAACAATGGCCCGGACCTTCTCCGGATCGGCGGAGACCCCAGTACTAGACACAATGAAACCCAAGAAGGTAAGCTGAGGTGTCATAAAGGCACACTTCTGTGGGTTCGTAAATAACTGCTCTCGCCGAAGAAGTAGACTGACCTGCCGAAGGTGGTCTAAGTGGTCCCCTGTGGTGCGGCTATAGATAAGGATATCATCAAAATACACCACTACAAAGACTCCAATGAAAGGTCGAAGGACCTGAGTCATGAGCCGCATGAAAGTGCTAGAGGCATTGGTCAACCCAAAAGGCATGACTAACCACTCATATAGACCGTCCTTGGTCTTAAATGCGGTCTTCCACTCATCACCTGGCCTAATCCTCACCTGATGGTAGCCACTCTTAAGATCGATCTTTGAAAAGATAGTGGCACCTGCCATCATGTCTAGCATGTCATCCAGGCGGGGAATAGGGAACCTGTACTTCATGGTGATCTTGTTGATGGCACGACTATCAATACATATTCTCCATGTGCCATCCTTCTTCGGGGCGAGTAATGCAGGTACAGCACATGGACTCATGCTGTCCCGGACAGATCCTCTCTGCACAAGCTCATCGACCTGTCGTTTAAGCTCGGCATGCTCCGTGGGGCTCATTCGATAATGAGGAAGGTTGGGCAAAGAAGAGCCCGGAACAAGGTTGATGGCATGCTGAATATCCCGCATGGGTGGGAGTCCCTCGGGAAGCTCATCGGGAAAAATATCAGCAAACTCCTGCAGAATAGGAACAACCTCGGGTGGGAGCTCACCCTCGGAGTCCCGCTCCACCTCTCGGACTGTAATGGCAAACACCGGACAGCCCAGACTAAGCTCCTGCTCCATTTCCCGGGAGCTAATCATCATCAATCTCCTCGTCGAGGGCTCTCCTGGTCCAGAGGTAACGGTCATAGTCCGAGCTGGGGATGGGGTACTGGGCCCGGGTACGGAAGGCTTTGGAGTACTAGGGCCAGTAGGACCCCTGACTGATGGGCTCCTGGGCCGAACGGGGTGGAGGGTGACCCGCTGGCCATCGTGGTCGAAGGTAGAGGTGTTCGACCGACCATGGAGTGTGGCATCTCGGTCGAATAACCACGGCCTACCAAGAATGATACTTCCCACTTCCATGGGGAGAACATCACACCATATCTCGTCACGGTAGGAGTGGAGCTGTAGCGGGACCAAGCACCGCAGCCTGACCGAAATGGAAGTGGTATCCACCCATGATACCTGATAGGGACAAGGCTGGTCTACGGGTGTGAGACCAAGACGAGCTACAGCGTTCGTGGAGATTGCATTGATACAACTCCCGCTATCGATGACCACCTTGCAAATTTGCTTTCCCAGCCTACAGAATACCTGAAGGATAGTGGTCCGACGCCAGTCATCACTGGCCTGTGGCTGGGTGAGGATACATCTGACGACCCCCACGTGGGTATCGTCCGACTGCTGGACATCCTGGGCCTCACCTCCCATCTCATAGTACTCGTCAGCTAACTCTTCATCTGCCTCATAGCTGACTAACTCGAGGCCCGTAGGGGTGGTATCCTCGGCCTGTGTGTCCCCAATGTGAAGAGATGGGCGGGTGGGACACTGGTTGGCGAAATGGCCAAACCCATTGCAGTGATAACACTGCTGCCGTGATCCACTAGGCTCCCCAATCATAGGTCCTTTACCTTTATCCTCCCGACGGATAGGAGGCGTAGGCAACAAAGGACGTGCAGGAGGTGCGGGTGCCGGTGGACGGGCTATGGGTGGGGCTGTAAGATGCTGGGGACGAGGAAGGTCGCTCAGGGGTGGAGGACGAGGCCTAGGAGCAAAGGGCTCGGGGCGAGCGGGCTCCTAAGGTCATGCCATGGGGGCCCTCGGATACGTGCCAGATGAGCCACGGGACTCGACACTACGAAAGGGAAAAGAGCCCAACCGATGGGGTGACTCAAACTCGGCCTCGAACTGCTCCAATTCGAGAGCAATCTGATATGCTTGCTCCAAAGTGGTGGCATTGCGGCGAAAGAGTTCATATTGATAATTGGGCCGCAAACCTCTCCGAAAGCGGGATATCGTCATGGTGCTCTCTTCCGTGACCCCGCACCGCAAATAATACTCATCGAACTCGGCGGTGTACTCGGTCACGGATCGATTCCCTTGGGAGATGCTTTGCCACTTGTCTATGAGACGTTGGCGATATAAGGCGGGAAGGTACTTCTCCCTCAACTTGGTTTTCATATCATCCCAAGTACCGATCTGGGGTTGACGTCGCTAGTTGAGCAGGCTCTCCATATTGATCCAATAAGTTTGAGCCTGCCCTTGCAGCTTCATCTTAGCGTATCGGACTCTCCGGTGGTCCGTCATCTCAAACCACTCGAAGTATCGGTCCATGTCGGCCTCCCAATCTAAATACACCCGAGGGTCCAAGGACCCGCTAAAAGTGGGAGGGTCCGCACGCACACCCCTAAGAATGCGGTCATCATCCTCGTCATCACGATTCCGTCGTTGATGACGACGACAGTTACCCCCTTGATCATTATCAGATGCATAATCATCCACCACATGCACCTGTTGAACCCCAACATTCTCCGCCTGAGCCCTTGGCACAGCAGGCTGCTGAACCGGCTCATGTTGGCCGTTCGTCGGCGCGGGTTGCGCCGCTACTGGGCCCCTCTCGAGGATGGCAATTCTCCCAACTAGGCCCTGAATGGACTGCTCCGAAACCCCGGCCCGATCCTTGAGGACCTTCATCCGCCCTTCTAGACGCGTCCCTATGCCATCCATACGCGTACTAAGACCATCCATACCTGTGTCAAAACGATCCATGATGGCCCGGAACATCTCGGCCGTGGAAGACTCATCGGAACTACGGGCTCGGGACTCCGCCATAGGTGGTGGTGGCGAGTACTGGGTACCTCGACGGGTGGGCATGCAACTGACACACGACCTAGAAGACACTGACTAATGCAAACACACACTAAATGATGCACTTAGACCTAAACCAATATCCGGTACGGGGTGGAGTTAATCGATCCGAAGATCACTCCCGCAAGTGTGCGACCTCCCGATAGGCGTAGCCTAACGTTCGGACAACACCTTTTAAGATACCGAATAAAGGGTGCAAATGCAATTTAAAACACACCTTTTTTTTGTTATTTTGAAAATAATGATGATCCTAGACTCGACTTAGACCATGATGCATGACTTATGCAACTACTACCCTAGACTCGACTCGCTCTGATACCAAACTGATGCGGGACGGACACGGGAGACGACACTATTAGGTGCCACCCTCGGACTCTAGATGAAGATGCGACCAGCAGCACACACCAGGGAGACACTAAGCCCGACACTACGAGCTCCTAGTGGCGAAACGTCGCTAACAGAAGTGGAAGCTCACTCGTCGTCCCAAGTGAGGGAAAGCGCGGACCGTGCGCGGTTAAGGAACCGGCGGAGGTCAAGGGTAGTCCGACTCAACTTCCGAACTCGGATGGAGTCACGGGACAGGTCACACTCACTCTCACAGTGGTGACATGGACACACGGGCTAGTACCCACGCTCTCGACAGCGACAAAAGACCGTATACTAGCTAAGCAAGTGAACGCCAAGAGGTTCGGACCATTACCTCCACGCACCCGGCGTGGCGAAGACAACCCCGGCCGAATCATGGACTCCCGGTTAAACAATATCACAGCAATATAAAGATTTGACCCACTCCACGCAGGGACGTAAAAGGTCACATGTGGAGCCCAGAAATCAGGCAACTCGGGTTGACGGGCAGCATCTTGATGTCGCCCGGCGGTGCCGAACTCCACGTTGTTGTGCTTTCCGAACGGCGGGTTCTGCGGGCCCGCGGGGCCCACGGATGGCGCTGTCCTCCGGATCTACGGGGTTGGGACCCACTATCATGGGGACCCCTGGTGGCGCGCCTCCACGGACGATGGTCGGCCGGGAACACCGATCGGGGGTCGATCGGTCCCGATTCCCAAGCTTTGAAGTTGCTGCCCACGGATTTTTAGTTGCTGTTTTCAGGCGCGCGCTCCGGCAAAAACGGCCGCTGCGACCAATCCCGACGTCGGATCGAAACGCATGAGCTATCGTTGGAAAGCTCTCTTCAAATGCTTCAATCTAGACCTAGAGAGATCTGCTGGATCTGGTCGGATCAGAACTTTAATGAATTTACAAGTCCCTATTGTACAGTAACCGAAATCTCAGATCTGCAGGGCACTTGTCTGAGAACCACCATTGACCGCCTAGTAAAACTCTGATTCAGCTATTTAGCTCTTCTTCAAAGTTTTAGGGTATCCAACCACAAAACTGGGACTATTTTTGGAATTTGATTTGGAGGTGGTGGTGATTTACTATGAGTTTTGGGGTGACTGGTGGTCGGATCTGGGAACAGGTGGACAGAACTGTAGATGGGTCTGAGAATGATTTTTAGAAAATATGAGATTGGCGAATAAAAAATTGAGAAAAATTTTGGATGAAGGGATGGATGGGTGGAATCCGCAATAAAATAGGCCGAACCAAAATAAATCAAAAAGTGGACCTAAGATATGAAACTCAGGGCGGGGATGAATCTGGACAGAACTCTGGAAGAACCGAAATGGAAGAGTGGACGAAAATCAAAAAATATGAAACAAGATCTGAATGGCAAACCAAAATTTGTGGGATGTCCTTGACACCTCTGGAACATCCACGAAAATTCCCAGATCTATCGGAGCTCGTGGCTGAGACAAGAAATTCGTGGAAGCTTCTGTGGTACTGCACGGGCAGAACTCCGTTGATGGCGATGGCGGTGCGGTGGCGGCTCGTGGCGGCGGCGGCGGCGACCGGAACTGATAGGGTGGAGTCTCACCACCAGAAGGAAGCCTTCACAGCTTCAAGGGGAAGAGGGAGAGGAGGAGGGGGCGCACCAAGGCTGGAGCTTCAAGCTTTTTTCACAATTCTTATGGCATTAATTCATGAAAATAGGAAAATACAAGCATATATAGGTCACCCTTCTAATCCATCCTCCACCGTTGGATCCAGGGGTTAGGGATGGATGGCTAGGATGAAGTTTGATCAAAACACAACAAAAATAATAAACAAATGGGGAGGGGGGCGCACCTTGACCAAGGGGGGGACATGGTAGGTGGGTTTGGTTGGAATTGTTGACCATTTTGGTCCCTTGTCCCCCATGTGGACAATTGACTAGTCAAGGCTTCTAGATGTCCACCTTGGATGTTGACCAACCCCACAAGACTGATATGGACCAATGGGAGGGGGCCTGGGGGTCCCATGGGGCCCAGGGGTCCCATTTTACAAATAAGCCCCTCGTACACTCATAATTGCAAACCGTATAAAATGAAATAAACACACCTTACACACAAATAAAGTCTAATTAAATATGAAAAATGGGGAGGCTCAAGGCGGAGTCTCCAGGCTGTCTCTGAGCCAGATGGACGCTGAGGTGGCTCGAGTCGTGCCCCGTGTGCGGTACCGGTGGCTCGGCGTGTCGCGCCGCTCAACTGCTCGGGTGTCTGCACCAACATATTGCATTTAATTACATGGAACGTAATCACATGGTATTTAGTTCATCATCAAAATTCCTTAATACATGATAGTGCACGGGGTTCAACATTATATTATGCCTCTTAAGACTTAATGTTGTTGTAAAACTTTATTTCAATGAAATAAAAGTATCCTTTCTTATCATCTACCTTGTGATTGGACCCCCAATTTGTACATGCTCTGATCGACATGAATGTTTACGACTCGTCACACCTTGATATTTCACGTCGGGGCGTGATAGTCTTTGTGGTATCAGAGCCTAGGTTTCATAAACCCTAGGTTTCCCTTGATATAGGTTCTAGATGTTGATCTAGAATTTCAGATAGAGTCTTAAACCTTCCCTGTGACATTGGGTAGAGCCATGGGATAAACTTTAAGTAGGATAAATAAATGAAATACACAAAACACTTAAGTTTGGTAGTTGTGGTTGCATGCTTAATTTTTGCCAATGGCTGCCAAGAGAGCTCAATGGCGCAAGATGCAAAGGACGGTCCAAGGACTGACCCAAGCGCTATAACAAATAGCTCAAGGAGGTGCTAACCGTGGAGTGGGGGATTTACATAGGAACTTCAAAAGTATGAACCCTCCCAAGTTCGCTGGGTCCGCAGACCCGGATGAGGTAGAACACTGGGTGAAAGAAATCGAGAGGATTTTTCGAGTTATGCATTGTGCTGTTGAGGAGAAGGTCCTACTCGCTACCTTTCAGCTAGAAAGGGATGCCCGTACTTGGTGGGAGTCGGTCGAAGCTACACTACCGCATGACCATGTGTTGTGGGAAGAGTTTGTGGAACACTTCAACAACAAGTACTTCTCCAACCGAGTTCAAGAGAGAAAAGCTGCCGAATTTGCTTCCTTAAAGCAAAGGAGTTTGACGGTGGTGGAGTACGAAGCTCAATTTGCAAGACTGTCCCGGTATGCACCACACCTTATGGGTACGGAAAAGATGAAGGCGAGGAGATTCTTAAATGGCTTAAAGCCCCAGTATGTTACTCAACTTGTCCCGATGGATATCCAAGTATATACCAATGCGATGAGAAGAGCCCAACTCCTAGAAGATGCAACGGAGATGTCCTATCGCATCTGGGGAAGTGATACCAAGAAGGAGCCAGTAACTAGCTCCGATAACGTCAAACCCTCCTTCGAGAAGAAGAGGCCCAATGATGGGCGTAACTCCTTTAAAGATGGGCATAACTTCCAAAAGGACAAGAAGCCAAGATGGAATGATAAACAAATTATCCCTTTTGTTACCCCATCAAAGGAACTATGCAAACATTGTGAAAAGCCCGGACATAAGGCGAAAGAGTGCTAGAGAAGACTTGGTGCATGTCTTCGCTGTGGGAGTCGGGATCATAGAATCATAAATTATCCACTCCTCAACGAGCAAGCTCTGTCGAAAAAACTTCCTGTTGCTATCAAAAAGCAAGGTAGACTTCAAGCTCGTAGGGATGGGAAACTTACCGAAGAAGGAGGGGTTGTGGAAGGTACTCTTTCTATTTACTCAAATCCCGCCTCTATTTTATTTGACACTGGAGCAACACATTCATTTATATCTAAGAGCTTTGCTGATACTCTATCTCTGAGGCCTATTCCGTTAGAATCTAAACTTGTTATTGCTACTCCTATTGGAGTGGAATCGGAGATTAAATATTTCTACCCTACTAGTGAAGTTCTAGTCAACGGTTACAACCTACCAGCTAACATAGTATGCATGGAGATGGAAAAATATAATATTATTTTGGGAGCTGACTAGTTATCTACATATGGTGCTAGTGCTAACTATAAATTGGGTACGGTAACCTTTAGTGGCTACCCCAACCTTATAATTTCTGGTGTCATGTATTCTAGACACCTATCCCTTATTTCGACCCTTAAAGCTGATAAATTATTGAAGAAGGGTTGTGCCGCTTTCTTAGTTTCTATGACTATGGCCAAGCATAAGGAACCCAATCTGGAGGATATTCCTATTGTTTGGGATTATTCTGATGTATTCCCGGACGAGTTGCCTGGTATTCCTCTGGAGAGAGAAGTGGTCTTCTCTATTGATTTGATTCTAGGAGCTGCACTGGTATCTAAGAGTCCTTATCGGATGTCCACTGTCAAAATGAAGGAATTGAAAGAACAACTGATGGAGTTATTGGAGAAGGGATTCATCCGACCGAGTACTTCACCATGGGGAGCCCCTGTCTTATTTGTCAAAAAGAAGGACGGGTCAATGAGATTGTGTGTTGACTACCGGTAATTGAACCAACTCACAATCAAGAATAAATATCCATTGCCGAGGATTGATGAACTATTCCACCAGATTTCGGGAGCTCGATATTTTTCAAAACTTGATCTTAGATCTGGTTATCATCAATTGAAGATAAAGGAAGGGGATATTCATAAAACGGCATTCAGGAGTGTAGACACCTGTTTTTGGCCCGTAAGTTGAGCAATTTTCTTGTTCTCCTAGTTAATGCGCCAATTGATCTATAATTGGTTGATTTTCTAGGGGGTATTTCTCTCTATTCTTAGCCCCACCATTCAATTTCTGTACCTTGGACCTTGGCTTGAATTTGGCATTTTCACACTATTTACTCAGAGCACTTTCTTATTCATAGCGCGTTATGGGACTAATTGAATGCCCATTTAAACAGTCGCTATTTCTTAATATTAGATTTTGCGACATCCACTTGGTCGCTATTTACTTAATACCCGATTAAGCGGCTGTCCAATGGACGTTTATTCTTTTTCCCCTTATTTGTCTGGACAACGGTTGTCGCGCTATGCCCTGATAGCACGTCTATCCATGTAGCGCTCTATGTTGCTAGCGCGTTATCAGGCAGAAACCCAGTCCAAACTGGACTTACCCTTTTCGATTTGGATCCTTATTTTGGTAAGTTTACAAGTGTGATTCATCCAAGGAAAGTTCCTAGTCCTACTAGGAGTCCTTTTCCCTCATTAATCGGCAGGATCACCTCGATTTGGGCCGCAAAATCATTGGTTTGAATCGGACTCCGACCTAGGGCTCGTTCTTCATTCTCCTCCTATAAATTTGGCCCTTGGCCGTCATTCTAAAAGGATGCAACTTCGAGATCTTGACCAGGAAGAGGCTGCTCTTCGTTCTAGATCATCAATTCCTCGTTCCTTCTACATCCAAGGGAGTATTTTAGGGCTAATTGTGGTTCTTCCTCGATCTTTATTTTTTCTCCACTTCGTCCCTTTTTAATCTTCACATAGCATTACATACTATTTTTAAAATAACTTCTTTTCTAAAATATACATACACACACACACACCAAACCTATTTTTGGCCCTTCCGTAGGGGTTTAAAACCACCAAACCCCCCAGGTAATCTAGCCCTTCTTTTATATGCTTTTGTTTAAGAATAGGGACATATTCTACACTAATCAGGATCTAATGGGCCTTTTCTTTGTTGTCTAAATCGTTTTGCAGGCACTAAAAGAAAGATACGTGAAGCCCTTGCACCTTGGCCGACCTTGGAGCAAGGAAGGAACGGACCCAAAACTCATCCCGCTCTCTATCTCTTATCACGCCAGACACTCCCAGCGCGATCTTAAGCAGGCGCTCGCCCGACATAGCACGTTCATGCTTTGGCCACCTTTTGGACCTCTTTGAATTTCTGAGGTATGTAACGTGCCCCTACTTTGATTTTCATATCATTTGGCATGTTATTGGCCTCGGTGGCGATCACAGATCATTTTCATTATTTTTATTACATGTGACCCCCCCCCTTATCATTATTCAGTTCCATCAATTCATCTTATCATCTCATCACATATTTATCTCATCAACTCGGGGGTGGTTTAATTTTGGATATACATCTTTTGGCGAACACTGTGGGACACTTTGTGCCACCACGTTCATTCTTTCGGTTGCCTACTTATCAATCCATCGAGGTGTGTGTGATTGTTTATCTTGTGGGGTCTTTGCGGTCTGTCTTGAGTCGCGTCCTGTACTTATAGCGCGTCTATATATCTCTACTCCTCATGCATATTCTGCTCTGCTGTGATCATTGATTAGAGTTATTTGAGAACGCGCCTTACATGCATAGCGCGTTCTGTTAATCGTGCTCCTGACATACATCACGTTCTTTACCTGAGAGCTTTTCATTCACACCATTTGTCAGGATTCTGTTTGTCATCTTCTCTGGTTGCATCTTGTATATATGTATTCATTTTCTCTATGTTTTCTTGTTATTTGCTAGTTTTAGTTTAGATATTCTTGCATTTCGTAGCACCATAACATTATTGGTTTGGGAGAACTCCTCTCTCTACACTCCTAGGATTCCTACCCTTTCTTGGAATTGGAAGGACCCTCCATTGAGCATTCTATCTCTTTGGACTGGAAATTCCTTTTTCAAGGCCTCTGTAAGTCCCCGCACTCATAGATTCCCTCACGGATGCCGGGCCGGTTGTACCTTGAAGTTCCCCGGGTTTAGTTGGCCTATTTGTGGTGAAAATTGACCTAGTTGACACCGGAGTTGACTATGTTGAAACTAGGTTCCAACCTTGTGTGACTTGTATCAAATTCTTGCAATTTTTTTTACCTAATTCATCAAGTTTGAAACCAAAATAAAAGCAAGCATAAACATCCCAACTTAATTGATATCTTTACAACATTGCTTTGATTGGCAGAATTGTTTGCTTGCATCATGTTCAACCATGATAACCAAACCATCATGTTTAATCAATTATATACTCATGAGGATGATAGACCTAGCACATCTTATAATCCTCAAGTTTATAATTCTCACCACAATCTTTCTAAGGGATCGCACCCTCATTCTTATGGTATTGCCCGACCCATGGGTAATTTTCAATCTCATGGTCCCTCGCATTCATTGCATGCCACTACTCCCTCGGGATTGTCTCTTCCACACGATGAGAAGGTCTCCCAAATTTTGCATGCCATAGATCACCTTACTGCTCAACAAATCCAAGCCCTTAAGGCCGTTGTTAAGGGTGAGTCTCATCCTTCTCATCCTCCTTCTACTCCTATTCGGGTGGCCCATCACCCGCCTCCATCCACTCGCCTTCCTATTCGGGTGGATCATCACCCACCTCCTTCCGCATATACACCTCTTCGGGTGGTCCATCACTCGTCTCCCTCTACACAAACTCCTCCTCGGGTGCGCCATCACCCGCCTCCTTCTATTCCTACCCCTTTACGGCCTTCACGTGCCACCCCTCCAAGGCAATCATGCCAACCTGACAATGTTCAAGTTACACCCCTCCAACAAAATCTCTTGATAAAATCGCTATAATGGAGGAACAATTGAAGAGGGTCACAAGTTCATGGCCCACTCCTCCTCCTCCTTCTCAAGTCAATCCTCTTCATGCTTTTATGAATAACATCACTAAGATGGAAAAAGATTGGAAGGAGAGGAGAGATAATGACATCATAGATTCAAGTGAGCAAGATGATCTTATAAGTTTCAATGATCAAGTGGACGTCGTACGCCCTCCACCGCCTATATATGCCACTCATCCATATGGCCCTTCGCCTCTGCCTCCGCTTTCACATAATCCTCCACAAAATCCTCCACCATAACATTATACTCCACCACCTATTATTACGCCTCCATTACAGCGTCCACTTGATGATGATGATTATGAAGATTTGGAGAAAGCACAAAATGATGAAGTTCAGAAGGCACCCATTCTGAGTTTCCTCCGTTTTCCACTCCCTCCATTGCCACCCGATGAACCCCCTGCTCAAGACGATGCCACCATTCCTAACCCCGTTTATGAGACCAATTGGTGCTACGATAATGGGTCGATACTCCAATCACCTACACCGGCACGCCATGCATCTCCTATCCCTAATACCTCTCGCCCCATCCGGCGCTTCCAAAACACCAAACCCTGTCCACTTACACCTACAATTACCACACCATTAACCTCCATTACACCAGCTTCGGTCGAACCTCCCGCTACATCCCAGCCAATTCCCACACCTTTAACCTTCGCTAAGCCATCCAAGCTTACCTCCATTCCACTGGCTTCCGCCAAACCTTCCACTCAACCTTTTCCCAAACCAAGTGACACCCTATTGCCACCACCTCGGCCCTCTACTATCCTTATAAACTCGAAGTCGATATTCTCCAACCCTTTACCACTTAACCCTTTTCCCGAACCCGTGGCTAATCCTAAGCAGGATTCACATATTTTTACACTCGAGCCAACCCCGTCTGGGGAGAAGACCGATGTGTTTCAACCTCCTTTTATCCTTTCGTTAACACTCTCCATTAAACCACCATCACTCACTAAGCCTACCGCTTCCATCTCGCCTTCCACGCCCGCTCGAAGTGGGTGTAGTTCTACAAGTATTTGTGCCAAGAATAATCAGGAGCCGGGCAGAAGGACTTGGCCGCGGCTATGCCATTCAAACCTCAAGATTTTATTTGCCGGATACCGACCCGCATTCTTGTGCCAAACATATTTGAGAAATCTCCATCAAGGCTCGTGATACGGGACGGACACGCGACATGGGACTCTAGCTCACGGGCGTCCCTAGCGAGGGATGCGTGGGACCGTGCGCGGTTGAGAAATGGACAATGAGTCGGGTAGTCGGCTCTTCCGTGCTCGGAACGAGGCACGGGACGGGTCTCGCGCTCTCTCTCTCTCTCTCGTAGCGGCGATATAAAAATATAACGAGCTAGGAACCTATCACTCGCAGCGGCATATACAAATAAATACAAGTAAAACAAATACCTATGAGGAGGGTGGCGAATTTACCTCCACGCTCCGGGCATGGGGAAGATGATCCCGGCCAAGTACGGTAACTCCCGGTACAATTTAAAAAATTTAATTACAACAGTGAATTATATTGCTCACTCCACGCAGGGAGATAAAGGGCTACAAGTGGGGCCCGAGAGGACCGATCTTGGATTGACGGGCAGCAAGTCGGAAGGGCTCTCGGGGTGGAATCGGGCTGCTGGTCCGACTCGGTACTTCGCCGACTCGGTGCTACGCCGACACGGTTCTGAGTTACAGGACATCAAGTAGTGACCTCCAAAGGGACGTCATCCTCCTTGAGTCTTCTGAAGGCGGCGCTTGGCTGGGACAATGGCGGGACATCCTTGGTCGACTCCCTGAAGTGGCGGTTCCTGAAATTGAGCTTTAATATTTTTTCAAGATTTAACTTGCTGCTTCTTCTACAGGACTATTCACAGAACAGATTTGCGCGCCTCCATGACCAGAATTTTTGTGCTCAGATCTGGAGGCGGATCAAGGCGTGGTTGGTGCCGTTCGAAAGAGGACTCACAGATATACAACATATATGTTTTTCCCGTCGATCCAGAGAAGGGATTAGAATGGGAAGCTCTATAAACTATGGGTTTTTCTATGGATCTAGTTAAAGACTGTTAGGACAGAAAGGGAGCTGCCTGAAAATGATTTTTGACCAAAGGGAAAATGAAATATCTAAACTTCATAAAAATTATGGTGGAAGGGGGGGTACGTGATGAATACTTGGTAATTTTTGGGGATTTTCTGGAGTGGCTAAGGGGGTGGGAAAAATACGACAAGGGGACACTGTCTCGCAGATCTGCAAACTGGCAGAGTACTAAGGGGAAGAACAAAAATACGGGAAAAATACCAAACGGTGGCGGAATGACACAAAAATTAAACTGGAGGCTGGGGATAACAAGATGAACATACCCTAAAAATTTGGGGTCGATCATAGAATGGGAGAAAAAGATAAAATTATGGTTTTGAGGTTCTATCCTGATTTGGACAGAACTCCGGCGATGGCGGTGGCGGCGCGATGGCGACTCGATGGTGGCGGCGGCGGCGCTGAGCTTCATACTCAGGAAGTGGGTTTGAAGGGAGGCATCACACCTCAGAAGAATTGCATAAATCCATCTGCAAGGGGGAGAGAGGAGAGAGACAAGGGGCGCCCTTGGGCATTCATTACAATTTCACATAAATTCTTCCATTAAATCTTCTAAAATGGGAAATACAAGCTATTTATATGAAATACAAAATGACCCTAACTATCCTCAGATCTAGGTTAGGGGAGGGGTATACAAGGGACATCACATTTAATCCCATGTGGTCATAAAATAAAAAGTAAAATACCTTAAGTGGAGGGGGGCGCCCACTTGACTTTTAAGGAGGGATCTTGGACTTTTTAATCCAATTGTCCCCTTGAATGGTCAAGCCCTTCTAGAAGCCACCTATGACATTTGACTAGCCCCACATGGACCCCAAGATGTCACTTGGACCAATGAGGAAGGGGTGGAGGGTCCTGCCGGGCCTTCATGGCCTTTTGTAAAGAAACATAGAGACTTCTAGGACTAACAAATTGGCTTATAAAGCCTTACAATTGTAAACCCAATAATGCAAGGGTATAAATGCAAACTAAAAGACACAAATGCAAACTAAAAAGTTAGTGCCCGGTGTTGATTCCCATCAATTCTCTCCAGGTGGGAAGAACTCGACCCCGTCGAGTAAGGGGTGCGGCTGCTCGTGTGACTCCTGCGGATCCGCCACCGAACCTGGAAGCGCGGAGTACGCTCCACTCCAAGTAATCGTCACCTGCTCATCCTGTATAGATTTGATATGCTCACACTACTGGGGAATGAGGCTAGAGGTGGACACTCCGGGGTGGGGTCACTCGCAAAGGGAAGGAGGCGGCTCGAAGACTCACTAGGAATCACCGCTGGGTCCCTTTATGTGACTAGATCCGATATGTTGAGGTAGAGCCGATCCCAAATGCCGGCAAGTCTACAACGTGCGCAATAGATCCGACTTGCCTCGTACTCGAAAGGGACTAATCATCGAGAGCGTACAAAGACCGACTCGACTCGATGCATGCAGACTCACTATGCAGTCGACAAGAAAGAAAAAACATGGACTCACACAAAACCCTAGACAAACCTACTGTTAGTCTGACCCATACATATGTAATGGTGGACCAAGACATCCGAATGTGTGCCATGCATGCATTTGACGTAACCGGAGGTTGACGTCATGGGGGACTCCTAGACACCCAAGTATGAACCAGTCTGGCAATGACTTCCTATTGGTCTTGGGTGTGGGAAGTTTGGGAGGTTCGGGTGGTTTAGGTGGGCCGAAGTCTTTATTACCCCCATATGATGGTTCAGACGCATTGCTATGTGGAGGTTGCCTGGCCCGAGTGGGAGAGGTGTGATAGTGGACTCCCTCGAAAAGGTGGAGTAATTATGGTGGGTCAAGGGATTCACTAGGGAATGGGTCGAAGGGATCAAAGAAAGTATGACCCCTTGAACTGAACTCCCATAAGTCACGGTCCCATATTTGGAAATCTTGAAGGTGTAGGTGGTCACCTTCGTGCACTAGGGTATAGGGGACGGTGTTCTCATATAGGAGGTAGGGTTCCTCCCTTGGGGTAAATGGAATGAAGTTAGGCCCGTCCGGCATGGGGAGGAACAAAAGAACCTCCGTGGTGACATGACCCAAGGTGTGCACCGAGGTAACAGACCCCAAAGCTGGGAGCATGAAGCTATGAGTATATAGTTGGTCAGACCCTAAGGCCAAAGTATATGTCAACTCCCACTGACATTCTAGACTCCTTAGTAGATCCTTTACACTTTCTACGAAGCAAAAGGATTTGAACGTGGTGTGAAAGGAGTTAATGGGGACTATTGGGAGGGATGGGTCCACGGAGGGATAGCAAGACGGTCTAGGGACCAAGCCTATCCTGTGCCAACTAAGAAGTGGTTCGGCTATGTGTAGCTTCCCCGTTTGAGGTGGGTGAGGCCGTGGGGGTAAGAACATCCTGCCTCGTGGGCAGCATCTGCTTATGGGTAGATGCTCGCCGTAGGGCAGCATCAAACCGTGACTCAAATGGCTCGACCTCTAGAGTGACCTAATAGGAGTGCCCCAAAGTTTTCACGTGGAGGAAAAATAATTCAAATTGGAAGTGAAGCCGCAAACCTTTCCAGAACTGAGTTCTAGCTTTGATGCTCTCCTTCCCGACTCCACATCTTGTTCGGTACACTTCGAAGTCCCTAATGTACTCGGACACGGACTGATTTCCTTGGTCGGGCCTGATGTATGGGTTAGCCATAGTGGCAAAGATGCGGTTGGATCCCCTAGGAATGGACATGCAATGGCATTTTTTTTTTTGTAGTTATATGCAAAAGCCTATGCAAACTTAAACACCTAGACTTAACCAAGATCTGGTACTTGGCGGAGTTACGGGATCCGAAGATCCTCTCGACGCGAGTGTGCGACCTTCCCGATAGGCGTAGCCTAACGTTCGGACAACAACTTTTGATATACCAGATTATTGGGATGAAATGCACACCTAGGACAACACTACCCTAGACTTAGACCGTGCTATGATGACTACCCTAGACTCGACTCGCTCTGATACCAATTTGATGCGGGACAGACACGCGAGCTGGGACTCTAGCTCTCGGGCGTCCCTAGCGATGGATGCGTGGGACCGTGCGCGGTTGAGAAACCGATAATGAGTCGGGTAGTCGGCTCTTCCGTGCTTAGAACGAGTCACGAGATGGGTCTCGCTCTCTCTCTCTCGCAGCGGCGATATAAAAATATAACGAGCTAGGAACCTATCACTCGCAGCGGCATATACAAATAAATACGAGTAAAGCAAATGCCTACGAGGAGGGTGGCGAATTTACCTCCACGCTCCGGGCGTGGGGAAGGCGATCCCGACCAAGTACGGTAACTCTTGGTACAATGGTAAAATTTTAATTATAGCAGTGAATTATATTGCCCACTCCACGTAGGGAGGTAAAGGGCTACAAGTGGGACCCAGGAGGACCAATCTTAGGTTGACGGGCAGCAATCCGGAAGGGCTCTCAGAGTGGAACCGGGTTGCTGGTTCGACTCGGTACTGCGCCGACTCGGTGCTGCGCCAACTAGGTTCAGAGTTGCAGGACAGCAAGTAGTGGCCTCCAAAGGGACGTCGTCCTCCTTGAGTCTTCTGAAGGCGACGCTTGGCTGGGATGATGGCGGGACGTCCCTGGTCGTCTCCCCGAAGTGGCGGTTCCTGAAATTGAGCTTTGATATTTTTGCAAGATTTAACTTGCTGCTACTTCTGTAGGTCTGTTCACGAAACAGATTTGCGCGCCTCCACGACCGGAATGTTTGTGCTCAGATCCGGAGGCGGATCAAGGTGTGGTTGATGCCGTTGGAAAGAGAACTCACAGATCTACAATATATATATTTTTCCATCGATCCAGAGAAGGGATTAGAAATGGGAAGCTCTGCAAACTACGGGTTTTTCTATGGATCTGGTTACAGACTGTCAGGACAGAAAGGGGTCTACCTGAAAATGTTTTTTGATTGAAGGGAAAATGAAATATCTAGACTCCATAAAAATTATGGTGGAAGGGGGGGGTACGTGAGGAACACTTGGTAATTTTTGGGGATTTTCTGGAGAGGCTAAAGGGGTGGGAAAAATACGACAAGGGGACACTATCCTGCAGATCTGCAAACTGGCAGAGTACTGAGGGGAAGAACAAAAATACGGGGAAAATATCAAACGGTGGCGGAATGACACAAAAATTAAATTGGAGGCTGGGGATAACAAGATGAACACACCCTAAAAATTTGAGGTCGATCAGACAACATGATAAAAAGATAAAATTACTGATTTGAGGTTCTATCCTGATTTGGACAGAACTCCGGCGATGGCGGCGTGATGGCGGCTCGATAGTGGCGGTGGCGGCGGCGCTGAGCTTTACACTTAGGAAGGGGGTTTGAAGGGAGGCATCACACCTCAGAAGAATGGCATAAATCCATCTGCAAGGGGGAGAGAGGAGAGAGACAAGGGGGGCCCTTGGGCATTCATTGCAATTTCACATAAATTCTTCCATTAAATCTTCTAAAATGAGAAATACAAGCTATTTATATGAAATACAAAATGACCCTAACTATCCTCAGATCTAGGTTAGGGGAGGGGTATACAAGGGACATCACATTTAATCCCATGTGGTCAAAAAATAAAAATTAAAATACCTTAAGTGGAGGGGGCGCCCCCTTGACTTTTAAGGAGGGATCTTGGACTTTTTAATCCAATTGTCCCCTTGAATGGTCAAGCCCTTCTAGAAGCCACCTAGGACATTTGACTAGCCCCACATGGACCCCAAGATGTCACTTGGACCAATGAGGAAGGGGTGGAGGGTCCTACAGGGCCTACATGGCCTTTTGCAAAGAAACCCAAAGACTTCTAGGACTAACAAATTGGCTTATAAAGCCTTACAATTGCAAACCCAATAATACAAGGGTATAAATGCAAAATAAAGGACGCACATGCAAACTAAAAATTTAGTGCCCGGTGTTGATTCCCATCAGCTCGCCATGATAAATTCATCCAAGTTGATGCCATATCGGCCTTTTACCATGGTTACCTTGTTCCTTGGTCGATACTCTTTTAATACTCTCTTTACCCCTCGGTCCGTCATTATACAACTTCCTAAGAGGTTTTATTCTTACATCACTATGACACATTCTTCTAATGAGAGCTTATTATTTCAATCCTTTGAGTTGCTTGGCCGGGCATGCCATCTACTATGGAGTGGCGGGCAATCTTTTATCAAAGGGCCTCCCACCAATTCATTGACTCCTTATTCTATTTTGTCCACACTCCCATCCGCATTTTTCTCTCTATGGGCCACTCCATGGGTAGGGAGGAAGATCTTATCTTCTCCTTCCATGCATTATTTGCACCCATTACATTCCATACATCTATTGCATCCATTACATTTCATTCACATGCATTTGCACTCCTTCTTTCTCATGTTTCCGAACCCGTATCTTCCCCGCTCTCCAGAACCTCCGGACTTCCTTTCAGGGCATCACGCCCCTTTTTATCTTCCTCCGGATTCACTATCTCATTCCTTATCCCTTCTCCTAGGGCATCGCGCCCCTTTCCATCTTATCCCTCTGGAACCCCCGGATCCTCTTTCTCTCTCCCCAGGGCATTGCGCCCCTTTTTATCTCCTGCCTTCGGAACCTCTGAACTTATTTGATTACTCAGGGCATCGCACCCCTTTCCATCTTATTCCTCCGGAACCCCCGAATCCTCTTTCTCTCTCCCTAGGGCATTTCGCCCCTTTTTATCTCCTGCCTCCGGAACCTCCGGACTTATTTGATTACTCAGGGCCTCGCGCCCCTTTCCATCCTATCCCTCCGGAACCCCCGAATCCTCTTTCTCTCTCCCCAGGGCATTGCGCCTCTTTTATCTCCTGCCTCTGGAACCTCTGGACTTATTTGAGTACAAAGGGCACCACGTCCCTCAGCATTTCCTTCCTCCGGAACCCCCAGATCCTATAAATTTCTCTTCTTATTTACCTCCGGGTCCCCTTATACTTGCCGAGCATCGCGCCCCCTACAGTTTTCTCTCAGGGCATCATGCCGACTCTCAACTCTTGTATCCAAATCCTCCAGATTTCTCTCTGCTTGCCGGGCGTTGCGCCCTCCTTATCCACATCCTTCCGAAACCTTGTGATCTCTTACCCCATTCCTCGATTCTTTCAGGGCATCGCACCCCTTCTCATTTTATCCCTCTGGAACCCTCGGATCCCCTATCTTTCTTCCGATTCGTCCTCCTACTCTTCCAGGACATTGCATCCTTCATTCTTTTCTTCCTCTTCAATCATATTTTTCCATACCTTTTCCTAGGGCACCGCGTCCCTCGAGGTTTTCCTCCTTCGGAACCTTCGGATGATTCCTACCTACATTATGATTCTCCTCCTCCCTTGCTTCCGGAACCTCCGGATCTACCTCTTTCCATCTATCAATTTCTTCTTCTAATTCCCCCTGATTCTGGGTCTAACCCGACTTCTTCCGCATCCACTGCTTTGGGCATCTGCCCATTCTCCCACTGCTTCCGAGGCTTTAGTCCTCACCTCTCCGCTTGATTTTCCGCTTCTTCTGTAGACCATCCTTGTGATCAGGGTCTTCGCGCCTTAGCAAGGGAGTTCTAACCCTCGCCTCTCTTCCTTTTCTCCTTATTTGTTTGAGTCTAGTCTGGGCACCACTCCTTCTTGTTGAACCACTTCAAACCTTGACTTCCAATCCTTTTCTACCTAAGAGGACTATCCCACGATGATCAACATCGCCTCCGACAGCTGCTTCAACAAAGGTCGCAAGGTCATATGTTTGCGTAAGTATGCATTCTTGATGCATTTTATCACCTTATTCACCCATGGGTTTTCAAAATGAAGTGCTTCTTAACATGAATAAGAGTGGTAGTCAAGGCCTTTATCCTAGGTCTTTATCTTCATTGAATTCAAAAAAACAAAAAAAAAGAAAAAAAAGAGAGTCTTTAGGCTTGCTATGCAGCATTCATTGGCTATAAGAACCTCGCGTTGTTCCCCGCTTGTTAAGGGCAACCCCTAGTTGGGCACTCCACACACTTCATGATGTCCTTAGCCGTCTCTCTTAGTAAAACACCGTTGCTACTTTGGCCATGCCAAGAGCATGCCTGAAAGTCATTTCTCTTCTTTACTCGACCGCGTGCAGGAATAAGAGGTTGACGGATGAGATAACCAACCTCGGTACTCCCCAATACGAGAGAAGTCTAAAATAGGGGCAGTCTTGACCCAAAATAAAGTGAAATTTCATGATACATCTAGCCAAAAAGGGCTATTATGAAAATTAAAGTCGAATTTGATAAATGCAAAATTATGAATTATGGCATGTCAAGAGTGGCAAAGTCCCCGCAGGGAAAACCCTGGTCGTATGCATGTCAAGGGTCTAAAAATCAAAGGCATAAAGCTCTGGCGCAACAGACCGCCTCTTTGAGGGGTAGTACCTTGAAAGGATTTCGAGTCCCGATATCTCCCATCCGGCACAAAGCTTATCCCCAACTATTCTTCTCTTCTCCCTCCAAGACTGAGTGTTTCTTAGGTATGGCCGTGGTAGGGGCATCGTTAATCCAGGGCAGTCGGTTATAGGGCGCCACCCTTCAATGCACGCCCGGCTTCGGGCAGTTGTTAGCGAAAGGGGAAGGGGCAAGGACCCCCAGCCAGTGGTTAAAAACACCCTTTGATACTGCATTAGCATGTCTAAGCCAAAACTTTATAAAAATTTGAATATTTTCAAAATTAAAAAAAATTCAATATTTCCAAAATTCTAAAAAAATTCCAATATTTCCAAAATTCCAAAAAAAATTCAAATATTTCCAAAAATCCAAAAAAAATTCAAATATTTCCCAAAATTCCAAAAAAATTCCAATACTTCCCAAAATTATAATATTTCCAAAATTCCAAAAAAAATTTATATTTTCCAAAATTCCAAACAAAAATTACAATATCCCCAAAACCCAAAACAAAAAACAAAACAAAAAAAATTGAATATTTTTCAAAATCCAACACAAAAATTCAAATATTTTCAAAAATCAACATAAAAATTCAAATAATTTTTGAAAACTTATAAAAAAATTGTATATTTCAAAATCCAAAAATTGCATTACATTTTCTGATGGTATTATTACAGGGACATTTTTTTTGCAAAGACCGAGGGGCACGCGAAACCAAAAGAATAATCACAAGAAGTGCAAGAAGCATCAAAATCTGTCTCATTCCACTATATCTGTCAAAAAAAGTACAAAATGAGGGTGGATGTACAACAACCTCTCTATCTCTCCCCTCGACCCTCCTGATCTCCCCCTCTACGCGAGCTCTCAGCCTCCAGTCCTCTCTGAGAAAGCCTGGGGGGAGCCATCGATCCCCCAGAAGCCGCACTCCTGTCACCACGTGCTCTCCTCTCAACATCTTCCCTCCTCTGATGTTCAGAGGAGGTAACTAGATAATCAGTGCTCGAATAGGCACGGGAGTACCCCTCACGCTGAGCTCGCTCACGCCCCCGCCGGTAGTGCTCCTCCGCCTCTTTCGCCCGCTGCTCGACAATCCCTAATCTAGTGCTCAGTTGCACTCTCTCCAGCTCTCGCTCCACTCTCTCTCTCTCCCATCTCTCTCTTTCTCTATCTCGCTCCTCCCTCTCACTTTGCCGCTCGCTCCTCTCTACCCCGAGGAGGAGGCGCAACTCCGCCACGTCCCGGGGAAGCTCCTCTGTGTCCTGGCGCCTCAGCTGTGCCTCTACCACCTGCAACTCCGCCTCCATCTTCCGCAGCTCTTGCTCCTGCACCCGAAATCTTGGTCAATAATTGATATTAATAAAATTTCAAGACTAAACTAAAGAACAGATTGCTTACTCTCTTCTGCAGGGAGGCCTCAGCTACCTCCGCCCGAGCAACTACACTGGCAAGCTGACTCACTAGATCGGTGTGATCACAGGCGGGCTGAGTTGAGGATGAAGCACCGTGTGAGAATCGGACTATCTCTAGCTCCTCGCGCTGAAAAAGAGAGCATTACCATTAATTGCAATTCAAACCCAAATCATTCTAAACTATAAGAGAAAGCTCTTACCAGCTCGCCTATAGTATGCTGGAGGTCCTCGCGCTGTCGGATCGTGGAGTCGAGGAGCCCCTATACCATGGCCAGCCTGCCCTCTGTGTCAAATTGCAATAAACACATGTTGATCACATATCAAACAGTTAAGTCTTTAAAGATTGGAAAATGCTAATGAATTAAAAACGCACATGTCCACGTGTGCTGCATTAGACCCGGCTGCCATATGTCTGTGAGTAGGCCTAGAGGTAGGCATCATCTGAGTCCGCTACCACAGGGACTGGTCGTCTGCGTTGTTTCCAATCTGCAAGCTGCTCACGCGCACGTTGTCGCCAGTCATCTGTCCCTTGGAGGCCCCGAAAGCGTCACCCGGGTCGTGGGTCCATCGCCTGGGTCGGGAACTCTACCATTGCTTGGTGGAGCCCCAGTGTACTCATAATTAACCTGTAGTATAGGGGCTCGACCAGGTTGAGGGCGTGCAACCAAATCTCTCTTCTGAAGTATGGAATGGCCGCCTCTACCCAGGGCATCTCCCCGATATCCCTCTGATAGGGAGTCTAGACCACCTGCGAATAAATCTATCATTGCCCTTGATTTCAATAGAATTCAACTTCAAAGTTAAGTCTTACCTCTTTGTGGGGGATGGCATCTAGTGTCTCCTGAATGTGGGTTACCTGGTCCTTCAGAGATAGGTTGTCTCGTGTTGGGGTCCACCGTCTAGCTAGGGGCACTAGATCTTCTCGATCCTCCTAGGCGCGCCCGAGGGTGGGAAGATATAGATAACTTCAAACCTAAAATGTAGTTCATCTGATCAGTACAAGGGGCAAGTGCATAATTTAATTCATTGAGTTTAAGGTTTATAAAGATACCTGAAGTAGAGGGTAGAATCCCCCGAGCGAAGACTGGAGTGAAGAAACGCCTAAGCTGTCAAACAAGTAGGCTAGCACTGCCGCACCCCAAGCGTACCGTCCAACTCTGCCTAGATCCTCCAGTAGGGGTAGAAATCGGCAGCTCACTGCATCACCCTGAGTCGCTAGAAGCAGCTTGCCGATCATCAAAATAAGGAATCTCCTCAACTCCATGTCGACTTGTGCTCCAGCCTCTGTCGTGAAGCTCTCTCTGGCCTCAGCCACTAGTCTCCTCTCATAAATCGTCGAGGTCTCTCCCACCTCCCTCTGTGTGTGGAATAGGCCAAGACTTTCCTGTAGAGCGATCCTCGACACTAGCGAGGTTCGGCCGGTCCCCTCCAGCTCCAATCCTAGCAGCCCGCGCGCCATCTCCCGGTAGTCGGGGTAGGTACAGCCTGTCATCGCCGCTCCGTGCACCCGCAGTCCAGTAATGCGGGTGACGTCCTCTAAGGTGGGGATCATATGATCCCAGGGGAAGAAAAAGGCCTTGCATCCCGTGTCCCATCTGGCCTTCACGGCCCTTATCATACCTACATCTACTCTCAGCACTTCTATCTCCAAGAATTCCCCAAAGCCCATTCGGCGGAGGCGGGCTCGTTGGAACTCCGGTAGTGCAAAGAAGATGGCCCGGACTAGTGTCCATGAGATTCGGGCCGAACTACACCCTTTACACCCTGCACACAATATAAGAGGAAGAAAGTGTCAATTTCAGTTCATCTAAAAGGAAAAAAGAAGAAAAAAGATTTTTTGTTTTTGAGCGCGCTATGTCGAACTAGCGCGTTCATGAAGAACGCGCTACTGGACTATAGCGCGTTCATCGGCGGAGGGTGGGTGGCAACCCTGCATTCCCTGAGCCTATTCCCTGGGCATTCTTCCTTCTGAATTTGGTCTAAGTGGCATGTCCCTTTCCCAATTCTTCTCATATGAAAAGATAAACAAGGAAAAGCGAAAGAAAAAAAATTAAGATCAATTTTCTTACCAATCTTCGTTTGCGGGCTGCCGCTCTGCGAGCGGGCTCCACCACTGTTTCCTCGGCCGTTGCGGCGCCTTCAGCCTCGTCGGCCTCGTCGGATGGGCCCTCCATTTCTTCTCCTTCGAGCCTAGCCGAGACCGTTGCTTCAGAATCATAGTTTTCCTCCACTGGCGGGGTCGCCCGTTCTTCCTCCGCGTGAGATCGCCAACGGCCGAGGACGGCACGCCGTTTGGGACGCCGGGAAGGTTCCCCTTCCATCTGGGCAGAGTAGTGAAGGTGTGCGATGGGTAGAGGGTAAGAGAGGAAACAGAGAGAGAGATGATGAGTGTGAAATGAATGGGGGGAAGCAGTTTCATTTTTGAACCGCAAGCGCCATTGACGTGCTATATGGTCATGGCGCGACACCATTACGCTATATACATATAGTGCGTTAATGTAAAAAGGAAATAAATAAATAAAAATAAAAAAATAAACAACACAATAAAAAATATATATGTTGTGAGTGAATAAAAGCATGTGTTATCCTGCTTAAATGATATTGTGTGCTTGAATCTGCGCTTGTTATTTGCATCATTGTCACTTAACATCTTGTTCTCAGGAAAAGAAAAGGTAAAATGACAGGCCATCAGGTAAGTATTCCCTTTATCTCTTCCTTTATTACATTACTATATGATACTTACATTATTATATTATCTCAAGGATCGGTCGATTCTCTATATGTTTCGGGATCTGAGTTCTCCTCTGCCAAAAACAGTGATGATCTAGAAACACGCAGTTAATCGTTGGATAGGCCGTTAGGTTGGACAGCTTTGGGGATGATGGAATTCATCTCGCACGCCGTGGTTGCGGATAACTCTTGACCCGAGTCTGTTCGATTTAACAATATTATCTTTGAGTATCTTATATTTTATTCTTTCTTTGTATTTGTTTTAATGATTTCTTTTATTTTAGTCCTGCATGCATCATGCCTTTTTTTAGCATTCATGACTCACAACTGCCCTAGTTTTTTCCAATTGAGGATCAATGATGCTTAAGTTCTTGAACAAAGAAATTCACTTCCATTCTGAATTTGAAAGACTACTCCAAGTAATTGTCTGATCTGGGTGGTCAGCGCGACCTTTGTCTGGAATTTCTCCTATCATCTTTCAAACGTATTTCAGCAATGTCTTCCTTGGTCCACTCATTAGCTGCGAACCGCACGATGGCGTCGACAGATTCATCGGGCTCGCGTCTATTCCACTAATTGGGTGAAACTTGCAGTTGCAATGCACTGTGGGTGCCTCTCTTGTGCGAGAGGTTGATCATTTTCCTTTTCTTTTCTTAACCGTCGTTCCAGACAGAAGTCGCTCGTGCTATCTTGACCATATGGTTAGCTCGGAGTTTTCTGGATTATTCCCATCACTTATTGACAGACGGGTGTCTTCTTACCTCGATATCCACTTATCAGTCCGCTCTACTACATTTCCACTTCATCTCTGCTTCGCTAACACTCCGTGTCATCTCCGTTTCGCCTTCGTTTCACCTCCGCCTCGCTCCCCTGCAAAGCGGACATCAAGGAGGGACATCTGTAGACACCCGTTTTTGACCCGTAAGTTGAGCAATTTTCTTGTTCTTCTAGTTAATGCCCCAATTGATCTATAATTGGTTGATTTTCTGGGGGGTATTTCTCTCTATTCTTAGCCCCGCAATTCAATTTCTGTACCTTGGACCTCGGCTTGAATTTGGCATTTTCGTGCTATTTACTCAGAGCACTTTCTTATTCATAGCGCGTTATGGGACTAATTGAACGCCCATTTAAACGGTCGCTATTTCTTAATATTAGATTTTGCGACATCCACCTGGTCGCTATTTACTTAATACCCGATTGAGCGGCTGCCCAATGGATGTTTATTCTTTTTCCCCTTATTTGGCTAGACAACGGTTGTCGCGCTATGCCCTGATAGCGCGTCTATCTATGTCGCGCTCTATGTTGCTAGCACGTTATCAAGCAGGAACCTAGTCCAAACCGGACTTACCCTTTTCGATTTGGATCCTTATATTGGTAAGTTTACAAGTGTGATTTGTCCAAGGAATGTTCCTAGTCCTACTAGGAGTCCTTTCCCCTCATTAATCAGCATGATTACCTTGATTTGGGCCGCAAAATCATTGGTTTGAATCGGACTCTGACCTAGGGTTCGTTCTTCATTCTCCTCCTATAAATTTGGCCCTTGGCCGTCGTTCTAAAAGGATGCAACTTCGAGATCTTGACCTGGAAGAGGCTGCTCTTCGTTCCAGATCATCAATTCCTCGTTCCTTCTACATCCAAGGGAGTATTTTAGGGCTAATTGTGGTTCTTCATTCTTTATTTTCTCTCCACTTCATCCCTTTTTAATCTTTACATAGCATTGCATACTATTTTCAAAATAACTTCTTTTCTAAAATATTTTTGGCCCTTCCATAGGGGTTTAAATCCACCAAACCCCCCAGGTAATCTAGCCCTTCTTTTATATGCTTTTGTTTAAGAATAGGGATAGATTCTACACTAATCATGATCTAATGGGCCTTTTCTTTGTTGTCTAAATCGTTTTGCAGGCACTGAAAGAAAGATACATGAAGCCCTTGCACCTTGGCCGGCCTTGGAGCAAGGAAGGAACGAACCTAGAACTCATCCCGCTCAATGTCTCTTATCGCGCTAGACACTCCCAGTGCGATCTTAAGAAGGCGCTCGCCCGACATAGCTCGTTCATGCTTTGGCCACCTTTTGGCCCTCTTTGAATTTCTAAGGTATGTAACGTGCCCCTACTTTGATTTTCATATCATTTGACATGTTATTGGCCTCGGTGGTGATCACAGATCATTTTCATTATTTTTATTACATGTGACCCCCCCTTATAATTATTTAATTCCATCAATTCATCTTATTATCTCATCACATATTTATCTCATCAACTCAGGGGTGGTTTAATTTCAGATCTATAAGGAGCAGGTATGGACACTAGGAATTCACTGTTATGCCTTTTGGTCTAACCAATGCACCTGTCGCATTTATGCAATTGATGAACAATGTATTCAGACCATACCTTGATCAATTTGTGATAGTCTTTATTGATGACATTTTGATCTACTCCAAGTCTAAGATGGAGCATGAAGAACATCTCAAGAAAGCCCTCCAATTATTAAGGGATCACTAGCTTTATGCTAAGCTTAGTAAGTGTGATTTCTGGCTAGAAGAGGTTTCTTTTCTGGGTCACATAATTTTCCCGGAGGGTATTGCGGTCGATCCTTCAAAGGTCGAGGCGGTAAAGAACTGGGAGAGACCTACTAGCGTGACTGAAATTTGAACCTTTTTGGGATTAGCAAGATATTATAGAAGATTTATTAAGGATTTCTCCAAGATTGCCGCATCTTTGACAAGATTGACGAGAAAGGAGATTCCTTATATATGGTCTGAGGAATGTGAGAAAAGCTTCCAGACTTTGAAAGATTGTTTGACTACTGCCCCTATACTCACATTGCCTACTGAAGGAGGAGCATTTGAAGTTTATGCTGATGCATCTGGAATTGGCCTAGGCTGTGTATTGATGCAACATGGCAAGGTAATCGCCTATTCCTCAAGGCAATTGAAAAAGCACGAGGAGAATTATCCCGTGCATGACTTAGAGCTAGCGGCTATAGTCTTTGCCCTAAAAATTTGGCGGCATTATCTCTATAGTGAGGCATTTATTGTATATTCTGACCACAAGAGTCTCAAATACTTATTCTCTCAAAAAGAACTCAATATGAGACAAAGACGGTGGCTGGAATACTTGAAAGATTTTTATTTCTCTATACAATATCATCTTGAAAAAGGCAATGCCGTAGCTGATGCTCTTTGCCGAAAGCCGATGGTAGTATTATCAAGCTTAATGATTAAGAAGTGGCATTTGTTAGAGCAAATGACAAGCTTAAACCTCAATGTGGAGGAGAAGGGAGAGAAAGTCTTAATTGCAAATATTAGTCTCCAATCCAAGTTAATCTTAGAAATTAAAAAGCTGTAAGGTGATGATCCATTGGTTGTTGAAATTAAGGAGAAATTAGATCAACGATCGGATTTCCTTTTGGCAGATGATGGAAGGCTACTCTTCCGAGGAAGAACCTGTGTGCCCGATTGTTCTACCATCAAGGATAAAATCATGGAGGAGGCACATCGATCGAGGTATACTATTTATCCTGGTGCTACAAAAATGTATCAAGATCTTAAAAGAACCTTTTGGTGGCCTAACATGAAAAGAGAGGTAACTGAGTTCGTGAGCCGATGCTTAGTTTCCCAACAATTTAAATTCGAACATCTTAAGTCGGCTGGTAAGCTAAAACCTCTCAAAATACCAGAATGGAAATGGGATAGTATTGGCATGGATTTTATTATTAGATTGCCAAAGACCCCAAGTGGATTTAATGCTATATGGGTGATTGTGGACCGACTAACTAAGTCCGCTCACTTCTTTCCCATCAAAACCAAATGGACCGTAGATGTTCTAGCTGCCCTATATATCAAGGAGGTTGTAAGGATGCACAGTATTCCAACTTCTATTATTTCGAATAGAGATCCAAGATTCACCTCTCACTTTTGGAAAAGTTTACAATCATCTTTGGGCACGAGGCTGAATTTTAGTACGACTTTCCACCCTCTGACAGATGGACAAACCGAGAGGACGAATCAGATTATCGAAGATATGTTGAGAGCTTATATGATAGATTTTGGCGGAAGTTGGCATGAACACTTGCCATTGATTGAATTTGAATATAACAACAGTTATCAGTCTAGCATTCAGATGGCACCTTTTGAAGCACTGTATGGTAGGAGTTGTAGATAACCTCTATGCTGGAGTGAGGTTGGAGAGAAGGGATTGCTGGGTCCCGATATTATTCAAGATACAACTCACAATATTCAGTTGATCCGTGAAAGGCTGAAAATTGCTCAATCACGGCAAAAGAGTTATGCCAATAATCGAAGAAGAGACCTTGAATTTCAAGTGGGGGAGCATGTCTTCTTAAAAATTTCACCCACATGAGGAATTAAAAGGTTTGGTATCAAAGGAAAACCGAGTCCAAGATTTATTGGCCCTTTTGAGATTCTGGAAAGAATTAGGGAAGTGGCATACAAGCTGGCTTTGTCTCCACAATTGGCTGGTGTCCATGATGTATTTCATGTATCCATGCTAAGGAAATATGTGTATGATCCTTCGCATGTGATTCAATTCGATGACTTGAAGCTATAGAAGGATTTGTCTTATGAAGAAAGACCGATCAAGATCTTAGATCGAAAATTACACCAGCTAAGCAATAGGGCTATACCGATGGTAAAAGTCCAATGGAGTAAGTGTGGATTCGAGGAGGCTACTTGGGAATTAGAAGAGTCAATCAAGAAGAAGTATCCAAATTTGATCTCAGGTTAGAATTTTTAACCCTCCATTTGAATTTTTAAATTACTATTACGTGATGTGAATTTGGAGGACCAAATTCTTTTAAGTGGGATAGGATGTAGCAACTTGAAATTTTATATGCATTTATATGTCAAAATAATAATAATGAAAGATGAAACTAAAATAATTGATAAATATTTTTCTTTGTCTTTAAAGTGTAGAATATATAAACGTGAATCCTATCCCACGTGTTAACACGAACGGCGAGATTCACATCATGATTCGGAGAAGGCGAAGACCTCAGTACTGTAGCAGTACTGTAGCATCTATTGTAAGAAAGAATTATTAGCTCTAATTAAATCTTAATTAGTGGATGATGTCATTTCTTACATCATTGAATAAATGAGGTCATTTGTTATGTCATAAAGGGGGATTTATTTTAATATTCTTATGTTAGAATTTATTAGCCACATAAGTGTGTGTAATAGTAACATGGGTTGGTGAAATAGAAAAATTAGGTAAAAAATTGACTTAGAATTAAATTAGCAATAAAACGTCATTGAATAAATGAGGTAATTGATTTTGTCATAAAGATAGATTTATTTCAACATCCACATGTTGAAAATTATTACCAACATAAGTTGGTGTAATAGTAACATGGGTGGGTGACATAGAAAATTAGGTGGAAGATGGAATTAAATTAGTAATAAAATAATTATGGGACTTGGCCTATAAATAGGGCTAGGATCTTCCCTTCTCAAAGCACAAATCCATTAGGGAAGTGTTGGTTGGAGGAAATCTTGAAGTTTGGAAGAGTATTTGAAGTGTTCTTTGTTCTTATTCTCTTACTATTCGATCTTCCACTAGGTAGGTATTCTCTGAGGCTAAACTCAAATTGATGCATGAACTAGATGTAGATGTATGTCTACTTTCATTCTATACTATTTTTCCCAATTTTTATTGAGTATTAAGCATGCTATCCATACAATTGGACATAAGATTTTAACCGAGATTTTTAACTGACGGAAGATCCGTCTCGGATCACGGTGTCTTTCTAAAACCGTGTTCCGGATGCACGATCTCCGCCCCGATCATGATGTTTTCTGGTTCTGATTGAACCAATATATCGTCTAGCATGTTAAATATGTCATGTTAAGTTGCAGATCATTTAAATTCACACATGATTAAGTTAAGGATATGGAAGATAATAATTCTATTTCATGAGCTTATATTTCCGTCCTAGTTCTTGTTACCTTCATGATATCTTTGATCTCCATGACTATATTATCTTTCTGGCATGTTAAATGAAGTAGATATTATCTGTTAAAATTATATGGGCTTAGTTGCATAATCATGATCGATACAAGTTTTAACGATTCGTGTTATTACGTTACCGTGTTTTCGACAAGTCGCGTAGCTCGCTAGATTTCCAAGGAAGAACGATGTCTAAGGAAAGAGGTCCACGGGCAAACGCTTTAAGTGGATAAGTGGTTATTTAATTAGGTCCTCGTGTATACGAGGGGAGCCTCCCACTGTCCTACCTCTTACCTGGCCGTGATTCTTCGATTTTCTAGTTAAGCTCCGACTGCGAAAAACGGGATAGAATTTCGCTAGAATGGTTCCTCATTTCCAACAAGTCGTGTAATTAGCAAGATTCCCGAGAAAAAATGGTGTCTAAGGAAAGAGGTCCACGAGCAAATACTTTAAGTGGATAAGTGGTTTCTTCATTAGGACCTCGCGCATGTGAGGGGAGCCTCCCACTGTCCCACCTCTTACCTGGCCATAATTCCTCGATTTTCTTGCTAAGCACCCGACTGTGAAAAACTGGATCTAAACCCGTTTTAAGAGATTTTTCGCAAGAGATGATTATGCCTTGTCTGACAATCCAATCTTTTATCGACTTAATATCGTTAAACATGATGCCTTAAATCCTTTTTCGAACTTCTCTTTCAACTACCTGTAATCTTGTACTACTCATACCTCAAATGATAATTTTGCTAGATCCATACTTTATTTGGTAAGCTTTACCTTGAAATTCTTTGGCCACACATATTATGTGGATGTTTAAATATACTCCCCAATGTCCGGCGTTAATGGGGCCCGGTCTGGTCCTGGGGGGAGCGCCCCGAAAGTACTTGTGCCCATGGGAGTTGAATGACCTTGAGTGACATTGCCCCGAAGTGCTTGACTTGCTAGATTGATTTATGATATTCCACAGTTCATGAATTACTTGACTTTCTTGAATACATGAAGCACTTGAATTACGTGAAATACTTGACTTGTACATGCTTACGTGAAATGGCCAATTCTATGATAATACTTGCTACATGATCATTCTCTACTTGAACTTTACTCTTGATATCTTGTCTACTTGTGATTCCAATTACTTGCATTACTTTACTCTCTCTCCTATTCTTGTTCCAAGTTTTATTTACGTTTCTCGGCATAGCACATACCTTTATCCAAAAATGTTAATTACTTTAAGTTGCATGGTATAGAGATATAAGTACTACTGAACGTTTCGCTCACCCTACGTTTTCGGTTAACATTGCAAGTAGTTCCGACGATGAACCCCAAACACATGGGGATGGGCAAGAGTGAAACGAGGGATTGAGTTTATCTTAGTTACCTAGGTTTATGAGTATTACTCTTGCTAGAATCATGTACTTGGAAGTTGTATTATGCTTCTTAAGGCTTAATGTTGTTGTAAAACTTTATTTCAATGAAATAAAAGTATCATTTTCTTATCATCTATCTTGTGATTGGACCCCCAATTTGTACATGCTCTGATCGACATGAATGTTTACGACTCATCACGCCTTGATATTTCACGTCGTGGCGTGACAGTGCAAGACTTCTACGTGTACACCAACCTTCAGGTGCAAGACTTCTACATGTGTACCGACCTTCAGGACTGGAATGAATGTATGCACCGACCTGACAGACTATAATGTGAATGTGCATCGACTTTCAGACTTATATGCGAATGTGCACCGACCTTTCAATGCAACAATTCTGCACATGCATAGACCTTAAGAATAGAAGTGGATATAAGCACCGACCTTTCTTTCTCAAATGCATGAATATGCTTCGACCTTATTATACCACACTCCTGCATATGCGCTGACCTTCTGAACCGAAATGCATATATGCACCGACCTTGATATGCAATAGCATGAACATGCATCGAGTCAAATAATAAGAACTTATTCTGACTAAAGTAAAGACTTTAAAATAACAATGTTGCCAGAGTCAAATTAAGGTCTAACATACTGTTGCCAGCATCAAAACTAGACACTAGACATCAAATCCAAAGGAGACACAACATTGTTTTCAGGATCATGCCCCAACTGTTGTGCTAAAAGCTCGAGCTGGTAGCGAAGGCGGACCGTATTTCTTTATGGCATTGCAGAACCCCACGTCTATCTGTGCTGTGGGCGGGCATGAGGAGCTTCGCACATGGACCCCATAATCCATGCGGCGGGATTGATGTCGGACGGAATGCGAACCTGGGACTCTAGCTCGCAGACGTCCCTAAGCAAGGGAAACACATGGATCTGCGTGGTTGAGGAACCGTCAATGAGTCTCACGTATCAGCTTTTCCGCGTGCTTGGATCGAGTCACAGGACGGGTTCCACTCACTCACTCTCACAGCGGTGATAAAATTATAACGAGCTAAGTTCCTATCACACATGTAGTGGCATATGAAAATATACGAGATAAGCAAAAGGCCAAAGTAGGGAGCGGACACGATACCTCCACGCTCCGGGCGTGGGAAGAAGACCCCGGCTGAAACTCGTACTCCCGGTGTACAGTAATTTATTAATTACAGCAGTTATTTCTGTTGCCCACTCTACACAGGGAGGTAAAGGGCTACACGTGGGACTCGGGAGTAGTGAACAAGGGTTGACGGGCAGCAAACCATAAGGCTCTCGGGCCAGAGATGGGCTGTTGGTCCGGATCGGTGCCGTTGGATAGAGGACTCAAAGGGCTACAACATAAATTAATTTCACATCCATCCAGTAAACGGATTGGAAATGAAAACCACTGTTCCCAAAGTATTTCTGCTGGCTCGGATTATAGACAGTTAGGATAGAATAGGACTTGCCTGAAAATGAATTTTGACCGATAGGGGAATGGTAGATCTAGATCTTGGGAATTTTATGGTGGATATGGTAGAACGTGAGGATCACGGATGAATTTTTTGGTAATTTTTGGTGATGGCTAAGGGGGCTGGAAAATTATAATAACAAGACACTATCCCGCAGATCTGCTGATTGGCAGACTATCAGGGGTGGAACTAAAAGACTTGGAAAAATAGCAAACAGTGGCAGATTGGCACGAATTTAAAATGAGAGGAGGTAACAACAAGCGTGATGATCTCTCAAAATTTTAAGATCATCAGATACACGGATTGGGAGGACTAACCTTTTCTCTTAGCTTCTGTCCTAGATCTCGGAATCCTGGACATCACTTCAAAGAATGGGCTGTGGCGGCTCGACAGTGGCACGAACGGAGGCGGCGGCCGCAGTGCCTGGAAGTCGCATCCAGCAGAGGTGGTAGATCTTGGAGTCACACCAAGATTAGGGCTTCTCACCCTAGAAAGGGGCAGCAATCACTACTGCAAGGGGAGAGGAGAGAGGGGCGCCCAAGGCTCCAAGAACAAATTCTTGATTTTCTTTGCATTAATTCCCCACAATAATGAAATACAAGTGTTTTATAGACCTAGTTAAATGACCATTGCTACCCTCAGATCTAGGGTTAGGGAGGGGTATGTTGTGTCCCTGAGGTCATTTGAGTCATTCTGTGGTCACATGGGTCATTCGACATCACTCTATAGTCATATGAGTTTTGTGTATTCTTGGTTTTGATAATGGCTTAACACTATTAGTCATTGTTCTTTTCCACTATCTTATGACTGACATATGTGATGTTTTGTTCATGACAGATATGCACATGAAAGCTCAATGTTGCGCCCTCACACGCGGATCGACCCGCGCGGTCAGGTCGCGGGGATCGCCAGCTAACGGACTCAAGCGACGGAGCTGGTGCGGCCAACGGACCGAACCGGGGTGACCCGGGCTCTGCCCAGCTGGCGGTCGACCGCCAGCACAGGGGCGGTCGACCGCCCCAGCCAGGGACCGCCCAGTTGCAGGTCTGGCAGCTGGCGGTCGACCGCTAGCTAGTGGCGGTCGACCGATTTTCCCAGGGATCGCCCGGTTGTATGTGTTTCAGTGGCGATCGACCGCCAGGAGCCTTAGGTCGACCGCCAGCCCCGATGCAGCCTTGTTTGACCTCGAAATCCACCTCATGGCTTGCCCCTTTCCATGGATTTGTTTAATCAAATCTTACCTAATATTCCATGATTTGTGGATCTGGTCTAGGGGGCATCTATGGACCATTCAAGGGTTATAAAATCAACACTTGAGGGGATGGAAAACCTAATGCTTCAAGGAGCTTCTTGTGAGATCTAGGGTGGCTGCAAGAGAGCTTGGAGACGAGCTACTGTTCACGTGAACAGTAGTTCGTGAAGGTGTTCTTCATCCAATCAAAGGGGAATCAAGCTCAAATCAAAGCCAGCAATCTTCAAGGAAGATTACATCAAAGCAAGGCTATCAAAGTGATCCAAGGAAGCCGGTTTGATTCAAGTTCTTCAAGGGAAATCATCTTCATCCATTCAAGTTCTTTCAAGTTCATTCAAGGTGATATTTCAAGCATTCAAACTCCTAGAAGCTCAAGAAGCAATCAAGGTTCAAGGTAGCTTCATCATCTCCTTCATTCATTCAAAGAAGTTCAAAGAGAATATCAAGAGAGAAGAATTGAAGGAAGAGGTACTGTTCACGTGAACAGTACTCCGTGAAGAACATTCATCCAATCAAGGGTGAATCAAGAAGATTGAGTTGAAGCCAAGAGGAGCCTTGTTGCTGATCAACATTCCATACAAGGGCCAATTCATTTTCACTCATAACTCAATCTCTTGTTTTAGTTCATTCACATTTGTTTCATTTTCATTATTGTTTAAACATTGAAAGTGTGATTCGTCCCTACCGGTGGTTAGTAGGAAGGCAATTGGAGGGTGTTCCAATTTGCGGTTGACGTCCCTACCAGGTGGTGAGTAGGAAGGCAATCGGTGGTTTCCGATTTGCGGTTCTGTGCGCTGCACAAGTGAAGCCTCACCGGGTTTTGGTGAGGGGTGGACGTAGGGCTGAGGATTCAGTCCGAACCAGCTTAAAAATCCTGTCTAGCGTGGTTTGCTTGTGTGATTGAATCGTTCTAGGTGCATGCTTAGGATACAATTATTATATATCTTGCTAAGTGAATCATAGCTTACTTGGAAGCTAGTTTCTATTCCGCTGTAATTCATTTTAACTAGCTGTTTAGAGGGCCGCATTGCGAAAAGTGGGGCTGATCTATTCACCCCTCCCCTCTAGATCCGCTGTCCACTACACAATAGGGTAATTATGGGATATGAAATTCTTCTCCCATGTGGTCAAAATAAGACATAATAAAAAACTAAAAAGGGGGGGAAATGGAGGAATTGTTTAATCCCCCATATGGGGACAAAAGAGGGGGCGCCCCCTTCATGGAGTCAACATGGGGGGCTTGGTCAAGAGTCTATCTTGGACCATAGACTAGCCCTAAATGGGTCCTAGAGAGCCTAGGTGGCCCAATGGGAGAAAGGGTGGGGGTCCCGCCGGGCCTACGTGGTCTTTTTGCAAAGAAACCCAATGATTTCTAAAGACTAACCCATTGGCTTATAATGCCATACAATTGCAAACCCAATAAACCCATGGATATAAATGCAAATAAAAGGATACAAATGTAAAAATAAAATGTTATTGCCCGGTGTTGATTCCCATCAAGGATGGGCTGCCAAGGCACCGATGCCCCACGTGGACCCCATAATCCACGTGGAATAGTAAATCCCTAAGGGAGATGCTGAAAATCCAACAATCTCCCCCCCATCGACACCTAGGGGATTTGAACCCGCGACCTCGCTCTGATACTAGTTTTCAGGATCATGCCCCAACCGTTGCGCTAAAAGCTCGAGCTGGTAGCGAAGGCAGACTGTATATCCTTATGACATTATAGAACCGCACACCTATCCGTACTGTGGGCGGGCATGAGGAGTTTCACACATGGACCCCATAATCCGTGCGGCGGGATGGGCTGCCAACGCACCGATGCCCCACGGGGACCCCATAATCCACGTGGAATAGCAAATCCCTAAGGGAGACACTGGAAATCCAACAGAGAAAACCTACCTTGTTTGGGATTAAACGGAAGGTTGAACAGATGAATATGGAAGAAGAACGGCAACTACAATAGCTCCAACTGCATCAGCAGCAGGAAGAAGGAGATATGGGAAGAAGAGGAAGTAATGTTCTCTTCTTCGTGCACAGACTGCTGGAAGAAGAACATTGACGCACGGGGAAGAAGGAGAAGCAGAACGCCTTCTTCACGTACAGCAGGAGGAAGACGTCGGCGAATGCAACAACGTGATGCTCTACCGTTCACAAGGCCATGTATATTTATAGAGGTTAAAACCCTTTTCCTAATGGGAATTAAGTTCCTACGTAGAATCCTAGTAGGCTTCCACAATTTTCTTTATGTTAATCCCCTTGCCAAAACCTCAGCCGCCTTCCTAGTTGGGTTTAAAACCCTAACACCCCATGCATCTCTTAGAACATGGGTTTTGGGCTTGTTGAAAACAACCCATAATATGCATATATATGTGTATATACCCTATGCTTCTTCTAACATGGGAAGGGTTATGGGCTATTATTAATAAGGCCCATTTATATATAAAGGTTAAGCCCTTTTAATGTGTATGGGTTGAGAGCCCATTGGGGGATGGTTGTGGGTTGGATATGGATTATGATGGGAATCAAGCCAGCCGTCAAGCCGAAGCAAATCGAGCAAGCTGCCAGGCCAAACATGAAGGCGCTATAGGTCCCTAGCGCGACCTGAAGAAGGCGCTAGGTTCCCATAGCGCGATCTCAGGCAGACACGTGGGTGCAGCCAGTCCAACTTCCCGGCGCCGAATTCCTCAAAGTCTTCGATGTTAGCTATCTTCCATGGTTGTAAATCGACGTGTTAGCGTCGTTTTGTCTTCCCTTTCCCTATATATGTACCCCTTTCGTTTGATTAAGCATATATGAATGAATGAAATCGAAGTATGAGTGTTCTTGAGTGTAGCCCATGGCTATCCCTCCAAATCTTTGGAAACCCCCCTTCCTCCGACCCTCTCTGGGTGCGAGGCCCAATTCTGTCCCTCTGATCCTCTCCTTTTCCCCTTCAATGGAGGATGATCGAAGCCCCGGGTGCATCGGCTCTGAGACGGGGTCGAGTGTGAGGCTCCATTCGGAGCTTTGATCTTCTTCCAACCACGATTCCACCTCCCCATCTTCGCCAAAGGTGTTGTTACGATCTGGATGGAGCTCGGCTGCACCGTACCTGTGATGGGTTCGGGTGTGAGGCCCCAGCCAAGCCTCTTCAAGGCCCTAACATCATCTACGTCCACCCTCCTTCCCTTGCCGTTCACCCCCACACCCACCTTCACAAAAGTTATCCTAGATAGGATTTGCTTGGTTTGATTTCATTTTAAGCATCCCCCGTGTGTTCTCTATCCTCCTGTGTGTTGTCCCCTTGTGTTTTGATCCCCTAGAGTCATCCACGGGAGCCCCAACGTCGAGGTTCTTCGTTCTGCTACTGTCTGTGAACGCGCGTAAACGATATAGCACATTCTTCAGAACGCGCGTAATGGGTATAACGTGACTATGATCAGAAGGAAGAAGGAGACCCCCCACTTCCGTCCCGCATCAAATTGGTATCAGAGCTTAGGGAACCAGGCTGTTCTCACAGACTGGGATCTTGAGCTACGAGGTTCGAGGACAAACCTTTCCAAGTGGAGGGGTTTTGATGGGAATCAAGCCAGCCGTCAAGCCGAAGCAAATCGAGCAAGCTGCCAGGCCAAACATGAAGGCGCTATAGGTCCCTAGCGCTACCTGAAGAAGGCGCTAGGTTCCCCTAGCGCGATCTCAGGCAGACACGTGGGTGCAGCCAGTCCAACTTCCCGGCACCAAATTCCTCAAAGTCTTCGATGTTAGCTGTCTTCCATGGTTGTAAATCGACGTGTTAGCGTCGTTTTGTCTTCCCTTTCCCTATATATGTACCCCTTTCGTTTGATTAAGCATATATGAATGAATGAAATCGAAGTATGAGTGTTCTTGAGTGTAGCCCATGGCTATCCCTCCAAATCTTTGGAAACCCCCCTTCCTCAAACCCTCTCTGGATGCGAGGCCCAATTCTGTCCCTCTGATCCTCTCCTTTTCCCCTTCAATGGAGGATGATCGAAGCCCCGGGTGCATCGGCTCTGAGACGGGGTCGAGTGTGAGGCTCCATTCGGAGCTTTGATATTCTTCCAACCACGATTCCACCTCCCCATCTCCGCCAAAGGTGTTGTTACGATCTGGATGGAGCTCGGCTGCACCGTACCTGCGATGGGTTCGGGTGTGAGGCCCCAGCCAAGCCTCTTCAACGCCCTAACATCATCTACGTCCACCCTCCTTCTCTTGCCGTTCACCCCCACACCCACCTTCACAAAAGTTATCCTAGATAGGATTTGCTTGGTTTGATTTTGTTTTAAGCATCCCCCGTGTGTTTTCTATCCTCCTGTGTGTTGTCCCCTTGTGTTTTGATCCCCTAGAGTCATCCACGGGAGCCCCAACGTCGAGGTTCTTCGTTCTGCTGCTGTCTGTGAACGCACGTAAACGATATAGCGCGTTCTTCAGAACGCGCGTAATGGGTATAGCGCGACTATGATCAGAAGGAAGAAGGAGACCCCCCACTTCCGTCCCGCATCAGATTACTTAGAGAATTTATTATGTTTAATTTATTTAGGAAATTTCATTCCCTATAATTTTATCCGAGGTGCTACACATACTATAATGAGGATGATTATCCTAAGACCCATGAGGAGGCAATAAATACTATTAACTCTTGGAGATGACAAGAGGCCATGAAATCAGAGATGGACTCCATGCACTCCAACCAAGTTTGGAACTTGGTAGATCCACCTGAGGGTATTGTACCTATCGGATGCAAGTGGATATTTAAAAGAAAAATTGGAGCAGATGGAATGGTTGATACCTACAAGGCAAGGTTGGGTACGAATGGATATCATCAAAGACAAAGAGTTGACTATGACGAGACGTTCTCACTAGTTACTATGACTAAGTCCATCAAGATTTTATTTGCTATTGTTGCGTACCATGATTATGAGATCTCGCAGATAGATGTGAAAATTGCTTTCCTCAATGGACACCTTGAGGAAGAGGTGTATATGATACAGCTTGATGGATTCATATCTACGGAGCACCCAGATAAGGTATGTAGATTGCTGAGGTCCATTTATAAATTGAAGCAAGCATCTCGTAGTTAAAATTTAAGATTTGATGAAGCTATCAAGTCTTATAACTTTGTTAAGAATGAAGATGAGCCGTATGTGTATAAGAAAATGTGTGGCAGTGCAATCACCTTCTTGGTGCTATATGTCGATAACGTACTACTCATTGGGAATGATGTAGGTATGTTGTCATCAGTTAAAGCCCAGTTGTCTAAGCACTTCTCCATGAAGGATTTGGGAGAAGCATCCTATGTATTGGGGATCAAGATCTATAGAGATGGATTAAATAGGATGATAGGGTTGTCCCAATCAATGTACATAGATTCCATTGTCAAAAAGTTTGGCATGAAAAACTCCAAGAGAGGTCTCATACCGATGAGACATGGAGTCTACCTCTATAAGAAAATGTCCCCTAAAACTCTTGAAGAGAGGGGGCGCATGAGCAGAGTAAGGGTCCATCATGTATGCCATGTTATGTACAAGACCTGATGTTGCGTATACTCTAAGTGTTACTAGTAGGTTTCAGGCAGATCTAGGTGAGTAACACTGGATAGCTATGAAGTGTATCCTTAAATACTTGCGAAGAACTAAAAATATATTTCTGGTTTATGGAGGAGAGGACATGAAACTTCGAGGCTATTCTGACTCGAGTTTTCAGTCCGATAAAGATGACAGCAAGTCAACTTCGGGGTATGTGTTTACCCCGAATGATGGGGCAGTGAGTTGGAAAAGTTCCAAACAAGACACCACTGCTAATTCTACGACCGAAGCTGAGTACATTGCTGCTGCTGAGACGGCCAAAGAAGCGGTCTGAATGGAGAAGTTCATCGAAGAGCTTGGAGTTGTCACGAGCATCTCTGATTCAGTTCCCTTATTATGTGATAATAATGGGGCGATTGCACAAGCAAAGGAGCCGAGGTCACATCATAAATCGAAGCATATTCTATGGCGCTACCATATGATCAGAGAGATCATAGCTAGAGGAGATATTGTTATTGACAGAGTGTCTTCTAGTGATAACATTGCAGATCCACTAACTAAGTCATTTACTCAAAGTGTTTTTGAGCGTCACCTAGGGCTGATGGGGATCAAGCATGTGGGTGATTAGCTTTAGTTCAAGTGGGAGATTGATAGAAATGTATGCCCTACAAGCCAATCACATGAGATGTGATGGTGACATTTCTTGTATTATCTCATTCATATTTATATTAATGGCATTTATTCGTTACATTTAGTTTGTATTAATAATATGAATGTAATGAAGTCCCTGAACCTGTACGATGATGACTGCATCATAATGAGATTATGATAATGAGATCAGTCATCGAGAGGCATATGTTCTAAATGTTCCCAATTGTAGGATCTTCAAGGGACATTGAAGATCTGGATAGACTGGCACACATGATACTTACTCATATGATGGGTGAGTGTGGAGACACAGAAGTACATGTGTGGATGCTCATTAGTAGAATGAGTACACTAAACTTACCCAATGTAGAATCCCTGAATGGTAATCATACTAACTGTCAATCAGGATATTCTATCGTCTCAGTAGCATAGCTAGATCTTAGACCTGAGTCACTAAGGATGTCTTGCATGAGGGATGCTCAGTGTTTGATTACTGACTTATGGACTCCTGTTAAGTGGTATTGTACAGTTAGTTATTCGGACTAAATAGAACTGGTGCGAAGGTAATTAGTTTAACAACATGGGATCATTCACTCTCAGTATGATATATGAGAGAGAATGTCCTACGGATCTATACTCAGAAAACCCCTGGCCAGAGTACATGAGTTCATTATGGAAAAGGAGTTTTTTCTAATGAACCAGTTTGGAGTATAGGGTTTAGTTGAGCCAGGGCACAATAGGGTTTGACAGTTGGACCATACCTTAGTCCTGGTGGGGGCATTGGATGAATGAAAATCCAAAACTGTGTGGAATCTGTAGATAGAAAGGTTCCAGTGTGGGTTGCTTTTCCCCAATGTCATTTGGGATCATGAGGTGTTGCTTGGTGCCTTTTGTGATCGGAAAGCCCTTTGATTCCATTAAGCGTTAATGGACCGAGTTTATTAAGTTAAGAAGGGTTCTTATTTTAATGGGCTGAAAAATCGAACATACTATTAGGCCTAGAGGGTCACACACAATAGAGTATTGGATAGATTGGGATGGGTGGACTTTATAGACTTTAACTGGGTTTTTTATGAAAAATGCCAGAGGTCTATAAATATACGCTGAGGGGAGAAACCCTAGCCCAAGCTCCAGAAAACCCTAGCTGCCCTCTCTCGTGTCTCTCTCTCTCCCCTAGGGGCGCCCCCCTCCTTCTCTATCTTTCCTCCCCGGTGGATGGTGGTGTTGAGATTGGGTTGGTGCATGGAGATCGCGGAGGAGATCCCGTCTACTTGCATTGCTCGTGTGGATATGTCTAGAGGCCAGACGCTTGGACGGCTCGCAACTCCGGGATCCTCCTCTCGTTTGTCTTAGAGATTTTGGGAGATTCTCAACCCCGCAAAGGTAAATAATCATTCTTCACACCACAGGATTTACCGATCTACTTCAATTTTGAAAAATCGGCAACGATATGCAATATAGGGTTTCAATGTTTTCCGTTGCGCTTCTGGTTGAAACCTTACAATCTCCATATTTTCTTTCATTTCTCCCTCCAAAGCCGGAGTGTTTCTCAAGTATGGCCTTAGTATAGACACAGTTAACTAGAGGCAGTTGGCTATAAAATGCCACTCGCTAATGTACGCCATGCTCTGGACAACTTTTAGCAAAAGGGGAATAAACAAGGACCCCTAGCCAACAGTTTTTACTAATTTTTATGCTGCAGTTAGCTAACTCAAACCTAGTGTCTCAAAAAAATTCAAAAAATCAAAAAAACTCAAAATAAAAAAAATCAAAAAATATTATAATATAAAAAATAAAAAATCTAAAATTAAAAAAAAATCATAAAAATCCAAAATAAAAAAATAAAAAATTTAAAAAATTGTCAAAATACAAATATATTTATATTCATTTTTTGTTATATATTATTTAATGTTGTGCATGTGTGGTTCACGTGTGGTTTTGATGATATCCAACTATAATTCATTATTGTGCTTTTGATAATGATCCAACTATAATTCACTGCATGCGTTGATTATTTTTATAATGATCTCACTATGATTCATTATTATCACGTTGCTGTGCTATTTTTTGTTATGTCAGTTAAATAGAGTTGTCTGCAGGGTATAGGTCGGCTTAGGCCTAGGTCGACAGATGTGGGAATAGAATTGATTAATTAGACTTTGTTAGGTTTATTTGATTTATTTATTTATTGCGTGGGCATGCCAGTCACTGAGTGACGAGTTTATTGTGTGCACCGTCTGACTAATCAGACAATAGTGGGTGATCGTGTCGGGACTCGAAGTCCGCAATACCATAAAGGCTATGGCGCTAATTACGTCCTTCCGAAAGAAGGACAACCCTTGATTAATCGCCAAAGTAGAAGAGCCCTCGGGGCCTAAGAAAATATATGAAAGTAATGCTCATTTTGTAAAGCGGGATATAGCACATGTAGGCAGGCAATGTAGGCAGACTTATTTGTTAAACTGGTTCCCAATACGTGGCAGAGTTCTGCACCTACGCATAGTGAAAGTTTCCAATCGGGCCAAACCCGACCTTCCGCTAGTCACCATTTGATATACTGGATAGCCGGGGAGGTGCAAGTATTTACATGGTTTAATACGGACAAAGGTGCATATAACGATTTATTCCTTCATTAGAAAACCAAGGGTAGAAGTCAGCTTCAACTTAAAGCGGGCTGATTGAGATCATATTATTATTATACTTAACCATTTATTCACAAATTCAAAGAACATTTCGGTAGCAACTCCCCTATCCCAAAAGTGTGTCGGAGAGGGTAGAGGAGACTCGTCCACGAAACATCGAGACAAACCCTGGAATGACGGTCATGCCTAAATGGCAATTCCGTACCCTATGATGAGTGGGGAACCCAAGAGCTAGCCCTCTAAGTAACCTTAGTCACTCGTGGGGCTGTCGATCCATAGTGCCTTTTCATTATAAGACCATGTTAATCATAGCGGTGCATGCGTATGGGCCCACGAGTGCAGATCTGGCATGATCGCATTCAGGCGGACTCGTATATTGCTGAGACAATGTATGTCGAGAATGGCACTTATTAATGATTTAGTCCCTTTTGTTGGGTACTTGGTCCTCATAATTCAGCATGAGTAGCCGTGAGGCCATTACCACCATAGGGTATAGAAACCGAGCGGAAAACCTGAGAAACACGATACGAAATTAATTCTCGAGTTTTCGAGAAAATTTTGACAGCATCTCCCCATGCCCTGGGACGTTTTGGGGGAGATGTATAAGAGACCCATCCACAGCAAGCTGAGAGAGGCTCCATAAAAGATAGGCACGTCAGAGTGACGACTTGGATCCAACAGTGGATAGGGAATGCTTTGCTGATTGATTTGACCTATTTCAGCACCATGGTATATGCACAAAAGCTTTAAAGATAGCCGACATAACTGTAGACTGAGGGACCTATGAGTGTTACAAAAGAATACAAGAATGGGGGAGGGGATGATTGTAGCCCGCGATGGGCATTACACAATAGCGAAACCCACCTTGCAATTGCTTCGGACTCCTCTGCATGCTCGCTTCTGTTAGATGGTGATAGGCGGATCTAGATGGGAGGGGTGAATAGATCAGCCCCTTCTATTCACAGTTAATACTAAATACTAAGAATTAAAACGGGGTGCAGCCCAACTCAAACACAGATGCTAGATTATAATAGAAATATCGGTCCTATAGCATTCATCTATCCAAGAGCATTCACATGGAACCACAAGAAAAACACACTAGACGAAATTTTTAGGTGGTTCGGTCTCTATCTCGAGACCTACATCCACCCCTCACACAATTGTGTGAGGCTTCCCTTGCATAACCACCCTACAATCCGCTGTCAAACAGCTTGTGGGCGCAATCAGCCCAAACCCACGATCTGAACACCCTCAGATCATCTTCCTACAGCCCGTAGGGTAAACAAACAAAGTAATGTCTGAAGTATTGAAGCAATAAAAGTAAAAAAAAGCACAGAGTAGATCAGACAGATAGATGAGAGTCCAAATCCAAATGGATCTGTCTGATGAAGTGAGAAGTCTTCTGGCCGATGAAGATGGAACAATCCCTCATCGCAATGCTAAGTGCAGATGAGAAAGTTGGCTGGGACGCGTGTGGAAGCGCTCCTCTTCCACGTTCAGCTCTTCTCCAGAATCCTTCTTCGATGAGGAAGCTCTGTTCTTCCTCTAGTAGCCTCTTCGTAGCACCTAAGCCTTCTGCCTTCCGTTCTCTCTAGCACCTCTTCCACAAGCAACCTGGGCGTCTTCTCCTACCTTGGATGAATGCCCTTGATGGTCTTTTTACCACCGTGCACTTCACCACCTCCAGAGCGCGTGTTTGGCATATGAAAGGGAGAGAGCCTGATTCGGTGGTCCCTACATGGCAGAAGGAATCCTCCAGCCTTCTAGAACCCTCTGCTTGTTAACAACCTTTGACCCAATCAAAGGATGCTTGTCCCATTCGATGTTTCCTTGGATCCAGCGCCACTGGGTCCATAAAGACGGGATCCAAGACCCATTAGGATTGAAACCAGGAGGGCCCGATGTGCTGAAGAAGACGATGTGAGAAGTGTTGACCTCTCTTCTATAAAGTGTCGACTCTTCTGAGACACTTGCTCACATTGTGTGCAGAGTGTAGGAGTTTTATCTGGGTGTATTTCATGGGCTACACTAGCAACATAGATATGACTCTTCCCTTAGATGGATGCACTTACTGCAAATTGGTTTTTCAGTCCCTAGCGTATGCCGTGACGCACACATATCTAGAATCACGGCAGCGTTATTTAGCAAGAAAATATGGTCCTAGAAATTTGAAGGGACTGGGTTATTTTATAGTATAAGCAAGCATGCAAGCGAGGCGAGCAAGCATCTAGAATCAAAAGCATGCAGAGGTGTTAATATATATGTATATATGCATATATCATTATTATATACGCATATCCCATAAATCATCGTTCCACTTGATGCGAATACCTGCAAGTTAGTCATTTGAGAGTAAGTAAAAGCATTAATGCCAAAGCAAGAGGAAAAGGGTTTTATGCATAGTGATGGGTCCCAGTGGGACGAAGGGGTTGATGTTAGTCAACGGGGGTCATTTTATTCAGACGGTAAGTTTAGGTCAGAAATGAGATGACATGCCTTGATAGGATGTCTCAACCAGAAGCGAATAGTGGGTTTTGACGGGAGGTCTAGCCCGAGAGCGGGAGAGGGAGCTCTGCCGAATAGAAGGGTAGCGGGCTAAATTTTGGAGAGCAGGCTGTGAAAGCTGGTAGATAGTAGGGGAGCGGGCTGTGTAAGCCAATGAACAGAGGGCTAGCGGGCTTCAAGGGAGGCCTGAGTCATTGAGTTGTACGAATTAGAATGGTGGTACATGATAGTAATTATTGAGATAGGCCTAAGCCAAAGGGTAGCGAGAGAGCGGGCTTTGACAAAAGGTCTAAGTCGAGAGAAATGAGGATAGCGGGCTTCGATGATGTGTTTAAGCCGAGAGATAGCGAGATAGTGGGCTTTGGCCGAAGGTCTAGGTCGAAGCATAGCAAGGTAGCGGGCTTCGACGATATGTCTAAGTTGGAGGGAAGCGGGCCTTAACCGAAGGTCTAAGCTGAAGGGTAGCAGGATAGCGGGCTTCGACGATGTGTCTAAGCCGAAGGGCAGTGGGCCTTAACTGAAGGTCTAAGCTGAAGGGTAGCAGGATAGCGGGCTTCGATGATGTGTCTAAGCTGAAGGGTAGCAGGATAGCGGGCTTCGATGATGTGTCTAAGCTGAAGGGCAGCGGGCCTTAACTGAAGGTCTAAGCCGAATGGTAGTAGGATAGTGGGCTGTGAAAGTCGGGAGATAACAGGGAAGCGGGCTATAAAAGGCAAAAGATAGCAAGATAGCATGCTGTAAGAGCCAGAAAGTAGCAGGATAGCGGGCTACAGGAGCCAAAAGGTAATAGGATAGCAGGCTACAAGATCCAGAGATAGCTAGATAGCAGGCTACGAGAGCCAGAGATAGCGGAATAGTAGGCTACGAAAGCCAAAGATAGCGGGACAGCAGGCTACAAGAGCCAGAGATAGCAGGGTAGCAGGCTATAAAAGTCAGAATCAGCGGGATAGTAGGCTACAAGAGCCAAAAATAGTGGAGTAGTAAGCTACAAGAGCCAAAAATAGTGGAATAGCAGGCTATGGGAGCCAGAGATTGTAGGATAGTAGGTTACGAGAGCCAGAGACAGCGGAATAGCAGGTTATGAGGGCCAGAAATAGAGGAATAGTAGGCTACGAGAGCCAGAAACAGCGGAATAGCAGGCTACGAGAGCCAGAGATAGCAGGCTAAGCTAGAGGTAGCAGGCTACTTGAGCTAGAGATAGCAGAATAGCAGGCTATGAGAGCCAGAGATAGCAGGCTAAGCAAGAGATAGCAGGCTACAAGGGCCAGAGATAGCGGAATAGCAGGCTAAGAGAGCCAGATATAGCGGGCTAAGCTAGAGATAGCAGGCTACAAGAGCCAAAGATAGCAAGGAAGCGGACTGTGAAAGCTAGTGGATAGTTGGGTAGCGGGCTATAAAGCCAAAAGATGGCATGGATAGCAGTCTACGAAAGCCAGAAGGTAATAGGGAAGCGGGCCCTGAAAGTTGAAAAGTAGTTTAGCCAAATTATATGATAGCGGGCTTTTAGCCGCGGAGGCTGAGTCATTATGTAAGATAGCTGAAATGCGTGAGAGCAAGCTTTGGCTAAAGTGGCTGAGCAGAAAGAGAGGATAACTGACAATCCTGATAGTGGGTTTTGGCCGAAATGGCTAAGCCGTGAGATAGAATAGTTGAAGAATTGTGATACCAGACTTGAGCCGAAATGGCTAAACCAAAAGGTAGGATAACTGAGATATAAGGTAGCGAGCTTTGGTCGGCATGGCTAAGCCGAAAGATGAATTAACTGGGATACACGGTAGCAGGCCTTGGCCGGCATAAGCTAAGCCAAAAGATAAGATGGCTGAGCAATCACGATAGCGGACTTCGGCCAAAATGGCGGAGCCAAAATATAAGATGATAGCCACGATAGCGGGCTCTGCTAAACCAAAAATCAGGGAAAATGGTCTTGTGGGCCGAAATCAAGGGGAACAAGCTTCCGAGCCGACATCCAGGAAGGCGGACTGTGAGCCGAAATTAAGAAGAGAGAGACTAAAAGTCGAAATCAGGGGAGCGAGCTTATAAGTTGGAATTAGAAGGAGCGGGATTTGACGAAAGGTCTAAGCCATTAAGTTGCACTGGTTATTATGGTGGGACAGATGGGTTGGTCTCGATAGCAGACTTTGGCCGAAATGGCTAAGCTGAAAGATAGAGTAGTCAAAACATACATTAGCGGGCTTTACTAAGCCGAAAGATGAGATATAGGAAATTATAATAGCGGCTTTGGCCGAAATGGCTAAGCCGAAAGGTAGAATAGCCAATAGATATGGTAGTGGGCTTCGGCCAGAATGGCTTGAGACAAAAGGTGGAATAGCTGGAAATTGTGTGGTAGCGAGCTTTGGCCGGGATGGCTAAGTTGCAAGGTAGAGTAGCTGAAAACATATGATAGCGGACTTTAGCCGGAATGGCTAAGCTGGGAAAATAAGATAGCTGAAAATTGCTATAGCGAGCTTTGGCTGGAATGGCTAAGCTGGAAGGTAGAGTAGCCACAAGACATGAGGTAGTAGGCTTTGGTCTGAATGGCTAAGCCGGATTATGGAATGGCTGAAAATGTATGGTAGCGGGCTTTGGCCAAAGTGGCTAAGCCAGAAAGTAAAATAGTTGAAAATTGTGGCAGTAGCCTCAGCCGAAGGATAGGATAGCTGAAGAATTATGGTAGCAAGCTTCGGCCAAAATGGCTGAGCCAAAGGATAAACTGGCCGAAAGATATAGGGTGGCAGGCTTCGGCCGGAATGGATAAGCCGGAGGATAGGATAGCTAAACATATATGGTAGCAGGCTTCAGCCGAGGTGGATAAGCTGATGATAGGATAGCTAAAATATATGATAGGATGTTGAGTTTGCAGACAAGGATAGGTGGATTTGGATGGACATCAAGGTCAGAAGATAGGATAGCGGATGTTGGTAAGATGTCGGGCTCAGAAGCAATATGGGATAGATGTTGACTCGACGGACTGTCGAAGCCAACCAACCTAGCTCAGACGAGAGGTCTGGGTCAAGGGCAGAATACAGATGTTGGCCCGACGAGATGTCGGAGTCAACAAATCTTGCTCAGACGGCAGGTCTGGGGCAAGGGCAAAATCTACACGTCAATCCGACAATATGTCAGAGTCAACCAAAACCTTTCTCAGACGGCAAGTCTGGGGCAAGGGTAGAATACGAAATATTGATGTTGACCCGAGGTTACATTGAGGTCGACCAACTTGGCAGAGACACGAGGTCTAGACCAGGGAAGGGTACAAGCGTCGACTTGACGAGATGTCAAAATCAACCAACCTTGTTCAGACGGGAGGTCTGAACCAATGGCAGAATATAGATGTAGATATCGACCTAATGGTACATTGAGGCCAACCCACCTGGCAGAGACGTGAGGTCTAAACTAGGGTAGAATATAACTGTTGACTCATCAGAATGCCGAAGTCAACAAACTTGGTGAAGATGTGAGATCTAAGCCAAGGGTAGAATATGTTGTTGACTCGATGGAATAACCTACTTGGTGAAGACATGAGATCTAAGGCAAGGGTAGAATATGTTGTTGACTCGACGGAATGCCGAAGTCAACCAACTTGGCGAAGACGTGAGGTCTAAGCCAAGGGAAGTGGTCCACTTCTATTGTTAACCTCCATTGTTTGTGTGTGTCATTACCTCCTGGTACAGACCAGCCCATGGTGTGGGCTATGTTGTCCGGTGGGACTATTAATGGACTTGACTATTTTGTTATAGCGCCGGTGGGACTGGGGATTAACTTCCGAGTGCTCGGCCAAGGCGGGGCACCTCAAGCCAGAGGGGAAAAGGTTTATGGGCCCAACTTAGGGGCAATACTTGAGAGATCGGCGAGGAAGGAGTGCCTCAGGCCAAGGAAAGGGGCTATGGGCCCGATCTAGGGGTCAATTTTTAAGAGCTCGGTGAGGGTGGAGTGCCTCAGGCCAAAGAAAGCGGCTATGGGCCTGATCTAGGGTCAATTGTTTAGAGCTTGGCGAGGGCGGAATGCCCCAGGCCAAGGGAAGGGTCTATGGGCCCGATCTAGGGGTCAATTTTTAGAGCTCGGTGAGGGCGGAGTGCCTTAGGCCAAGGGAAAAGGGTTTTATGGGCCCAATCTAGGGGTCAATTTTTAGAGGGCGGAGTGCCTCAGGCCAAGGGAAAAGGGTTTATGATCCCAGTCCAGGTGGTGGGGGCAAGCCTAGTGGGACAAATTTGGTATTTCTTAGTGTGTTTGTGTAGCTGCTGTGACAGAATACCGAGGGACGGCGAGGATGCATCATCTAGGAACATAGATTCTAGGCCGAGGGTAGATGGTCAATCGCGGTGGGGCTGATGGGGAGCATCTCGCGGGATGAGAAGTTGGCAAAGCGTACGAATGCTTATTTGATGACCTGGCTAGAGGATCAGGCTAAGGACAGAAGGGGTGGACTGTTGATACAAGCTTTGCAAGCTCGGCTAGTGTGTCAGCTCGAGTGTTTTAGACTTGATCAGTAAGGATCCTTCGATAGTGGGGAGGTTGCTACGTGACTGCTTCAAGTCGGCGTTGCCACAGGGGACAAATGGCAGCGGCTGTGTACAGAGTCATCGGCCACCCTTTGCGTTACTATCTCCTGCGGGGATACCCGGAATGTTGTAGCTTGGCAAGGGTAGGCTCCTAAGACTTGCACCGTACACTGGTCTCTTGACCTGCCTACCTCAGCAGTTGTGGTTACGGGGTCTCTTCAGCTCTAAAAATGGTGCTGGTGGCTTTAAGCTCCTCTAGCCGTGCTCCATGCACTGCTTATAGGGATTTCAAAAGAGGAGACTGAAGGGCTTGCCCCCGTTCCATGGTGCTAAATTGTATGGTGTAGCTTCTCGGAGAAGAAGAAATCCCATTCTTCCATTGAATGCAGCAAATGGGTCTCTAAGCGAGGAGCTTGGAATCTTTAGCGGCCCGCCTTGTCAAGCAATTAGCATTTGTAGCGGGTTGTACAGCTCCCGGCGGGACTTTGGTATATAATTCCATTCTTATCTTCTTTTTCTTCTTTTGCACCCCAGGGCTAGGGTGGATAGCTGGATATTTCGCATTCCCTTTTTATGCCCCCAGGCTGGGGTGGATAGCTGGAGAAGAGTTGCCCAGAGCACCTCTTTACATTGGGTAGCTTGTTATGAACAGTCGTGTAGATAGACAGTAGTGGGGAGATTCGGCCATTGGATTCCACCATCCTCTCTTTTGTTAGCGGCCCTCAAGTCAGGATTAGGGTCTTACTGTGCCCAGCGGCACTTTAAAACTTGATTGTAGCTGAGTATCTTTTCATTCCTGCCCCCTGTCAAGTGTGTATATATTGGAATTATACTTCTATTGACTTCGGGAGGGGAGTATGTTGCTAGGTGCCTCCCAAGTGAATTAGCCCCGCTTGACAGTTGTTTATTTAGTTGCCCCCCCTTTCACGTGGAGTGACCTGTGAGGGGCTTATGGAATGCGGGAGTACATCTCCCTCAAAGAGGGTCGAGCATCCTTCATCATGTGTGGGAATATGCAAAGCAGCAGTTGCATCGCACTGGGTCTTTTCATTTGGAGGGAGGACTTGTCAAAAATTATCTTCCATATCTTTGTTGACTCGATTCTGGGATTAATCAGCTTGAGCAAAGCTAGCAGCGCATTGAGCGATAGAGTAGAACCCCTTCTTTTATCATTGGGTTAATTCTTATTTTGTCTTCAATAGTTGCCCCTGGGGTGGAGCACCATTTGCATTTTGTTCGGCTTTTTGCCACTGTGGAGGGAACTAGAGATGCACTTCAGAGGGTGTGCTGTCCCGATTGATATATAAGGGTCATGTCAGCTGCCATCTTAAAGGCGGGCAATTGGTGAGGGCGAGGTGGATCCACCCTATATATCACCTACCTGCAATTCACCATTTTGGATCAAGTCTTCCATGATGTCTTTAAATGCATAGCAGTCCTCAATGAGATGCCCCCTCTTTTGGTGATAGGGGCAGAACCGAGGGTCATCTTTTCTTTTGCTATCGTTTGGTCTCTTAAGCTCCGGGAGGATGACCTTGTTGTATTCGAGGGCCCACTCGAACAGAATCCGAGTCTTGTCCAGTGGAAAGGAGTACGGTCTTTTCATTCTTGCCCTTAGTGAGGGTCTTTGCTCAACAAGCTTGATAGAAGAAGGGCTAGCTGCCTCTTTTGATTTCTTCAGTTGATGCTCGAAGGCTGCAAAGTCATCAGTGCTTATTTCTTCTTGTGCCGGCCGCTCTTTGACTGGCTTATTCCTCTGAATTGGGGTAGCGGAAACTGGGCAATATTTAGCTAGAAAGGCTTCAATGTCAATTGCTATGTCTTCTAATTGGTCGAAGGACTTGACTTCGAGGCCAATTACCCTCAACAAGATCTCTTTCCTGAGATTACGCTTGCATAGCTGGATGGCATCCTTGTGGCTTGACAGATGTCTGCATCTTGCACTAAGGTTTTTCCATCGTTGAATGTAGTCTGAAGCAGACTCATTATCTTTTTGTTTGATCATATGTAATTCTGCCTCAGTGACTTCTTCTTGAACGGGCTTTATCTCAGTTGCTTGTTTCATTACTAGCTTGTTTGTTACGGCTGCAACTGTTAGACTCTGGTGTGAGCTAGTTGATTGTAGAGGTGGCATCGCATGAGTTGTAGAAGCTACCCCCTGACGCGCCTAGAGAGCTGAGGGGTACATGGAGGCCGCGTGGTGTAGCTGCAGAGGGAGGGTTCTCCCTTCATAGTCTTGTGTTAACCGAGGTATAGCTGGCTACAGTGAGGGTCCAAACGGTTTAGTGCTACCTTGTAGGGCCTCAGATGAGGGTCCTGCCTGCCCGGGTGCGGCCGGGAGTAAACCTATCTAACTCAATCTTTTCCTCAGCATCTCCACTTCTTGTCTTTTCTGATAGAGCTCCATCATCAGAGCAGGGTTAGCTTGGTAGGAGATAGGAGTGCTGTTTACCATGCTGATTCCAGGTGGGACTAGCGGCATCTTTTTGTTGGCGTGGGACGCATACGGTCCCGTATAGGTTGATATTCTTGCCTCCATGCCCTCATGCGGAGGAGGGGTATTGTCACGCCCCGAGCGTGGAAGGAACTCAGAGACGCGTGATGAGTTTATATCGATCATGTCAATCAGAGCGTTAGTGTATTCAACACAAAGACAGAGTGTGCAAAAATAAAGATAACCCAATCCTTTATCCAACCATAACATCAAAAGTACTTCTATTACAATCAACTTGATGAAAGTGTTAAGACTAAATAAAGGGAAAAGTACAACGATTGACTCAAAAATATAGGAAGATAAGACTAGAAAACGCTTGGATAGACAGGGAGTTCTAATCTCTTCACTCTTGACTTTCCCCATCCGATTGAGTTTCGTCCTCGGACTTACCTGAAAAAAATAGGGGAAAAACACTAGATGAGCGAACGCTCAGTAGGAATTATATCTCAAGAGCTAGCTTGCTTTAAATAAATTACATGTTACGTGAATGCAATAAAGCTATGCATGGTTGCGTAAAACAATAAGAGAGAGAGTATAACAAGAGATAATTGAGTGAACTATCATGTCATTCAAGAATTCATGTCAATAATGATCAAGGCATTCAAGTAAGTACATTTATCAAGTCATGTCAAGGATTAGCTATTATATTTCAAGCAAGTAACAAGAAATGCCCTTTACGGGTCACGCAAGTCATGTCATGTCAAGTCGAGTACGAAATTTGTAGAATATCTATCAAGCTAGTCATGCACTTCGGTACAATGCCATACCGTGATTATTACAACTCCCATGGACACTAGTACTTTCGGGTGCTCCTCCCAGGACCAGATCGGGCCCTTATATGCGCAGGCATTGATCATGTATTTCGACATCCACTATAGTTATAGCCAATATAGAATTCCAAAGGGATTCAAGCTTGGAGGAACTCTAAGGTAGATTATAGAGATTAGGATTTCAATGATGGAACATGATACGTAAGAATGGTAATAACGGTGTAACCACGATTAACGATAAAACTAGGTGGAAACGGCTCCCTAGATAGGTGCCATGATATTAAGAATAAGCGCTCATGTAGAAATGGTCGCTCATTCTTGTATATGATAAGGTAGATAGAATTAGTGTCCACAAGTATGGCACATCAATCAGTATTAATGGCATGGTTTCCCATTCCATTAAAGACTATTCTCATGACATCAAAATAGCATATCATGAGGGCCGGTATACCATGTTTCTTTAGAGTGACATGGAAATAAAGTAGTGTCATGGGTTTTGATGGTACAACCTGCTCGGCTGCCTTGAGGGAATCCAAGGCTAGCGAAGTCTTACGGAGGTCTCTATGATAAAGTCACCAGTCCAAAGGAACGGAATGTCCCCTGGAGGGTTCATCTATCACCGAGAAATAATGGGTAATCGATAAAACAACATGAAACATGGGACTATATTCACGGAATGGAATATAGTGCCTATACATATAACCAACTAACAGTGGGTTACAGAAAACCGAACGATCAGTAAAATCGTAAATTGACACCTTATAGAACATCTTCATTTCATGAAATGGCGCCCTTGTCAGGGTCGTCAGTTCAGTATATGATGACTGTTCAATCAGTCATCATACCCATATTCTGTTAATAATAAATTTTAGTAAAAATTATCCATCTCAAATATTATGCAAATGACGACTTGGATTAAGTCTTCACTTCATTGAACAACGCCTTAGTCAGGGGCATCATATATCAAATTAAAGGGCAGCATATATGTCGTCATTTTAATATCCAAAAATATTATAAACATTTCAATAATACACCGTTTATAACTAAATTGACGCCCGTTTACAGGGGCGTTCATTCAATTGACAACCTAATCAAGGTCACTAATTCTTTGTCATATGATTTGCACCCGCAGGTACAATCCTAGACACATGGATTTTGGAGTAGGTCCATTCAAGGATCTAGAGACATGATCAGATAGAGAAAAATAACAGGAATTTACTAATATAATCATGCATTAGTTAACTCATCAGGATTCATAGTTATTAAATTTTGACCATGCGTAATTATTAACTGACTAGTGCAATTGACGACTATTCGCAAGGGCGTTAAATCAAAATAATGCCTTAAGCTGGGGTGTCATTTCAAGAAATACAGAAATCATGAAAAACTGATATATCAATAACACCTACTAATAATTCTACATGCATGCAGATGGCCTAATAGCCATAGGTTTTGCTAATCTCTTGAGAAAACCTACCTTGGTGATGATCTGTTTGATGGATCATGAAGAATATATATGAAGATTTGATCACAAACGATACCCTATTTGAAACAGAGCAACCACGTAGAAGGAAAAAGACACAGTAGCTTGCTCTTCTAACAGCAGCAACAACTCCAATCCTCCGTGCAGCAAGGAAGAAGAAGAAAGGATGAAGAACTTCTACATTCTTCATGTTCACTGCAGTAGAACGAAGAGGAAGATGATGGGAACCCTCCTCGTATTACTAGTAGCAATAGGTTTGATGAAGAAAAACTAACATGTTGGCTCGATGGAAGGGGTATTTATAGGGAAGGAATCCTAATGGGTTTTTAAGAGTTCGTTTAGAACTAAAATTTCCATGGTAGAATCCTTACTAAACATAGATATCCACGTATGGATTCTTCCCTAATCAAGAAACCTTCCTGGCTAATATCCCTGTTCGAACCAAACACCAACGGGTCAGTTTGTAAATGACGCCTACGGTTGGGGCGTTATTTCTAAATTGATGCCTATGTAAGCGGTCTTCAATCATTCATATGACGCATTGTCAAGGGGGCATCAATTACTCTTATCCTTTCTCTTTCCCTATTATCGTATTAAAATGGCACCCACTCAAGGGACGTCATTTATTAAATTAGCGCATGTTTCAACGGTCTTCAATTAAATGATGACCTGATAAGAGGCGTTATTTATTTGCAGCCCATTTGTTATATGTTTAAGTGTATATGAGTTGGGCCTTTGTCTTTAGTTTAATCTTTTAATCTATTTAAGATAATTAAGATTTTATTCCTTTTAAATTTACCAAGGTTGCTACACCCTCCCCCACTTAAAAGAATTTGGTCCCCAAATTCAATCGTATATAGACGTGGAGAGTGTAGAGTACATACCATTTTAAAACAAGTCTGGAAATCATTTCCTCATAGACTCCTCGGTCTCCCATGTTGCTTCATTTTCTGAGCTTTTACTCCATTGCACCTTAACCATGGGAATAACTTTGTTCCTTAACGTTCGTACCTCGCGATCGAGGATCTTCATGGGCTTTTGTTTATAAGTGAGATCCTTTTGAATCACCAGGTCACCATGATCAATGATATGTGACGGATCGTGCACATACTTCTTCAACATAGATATGTGGAATACATTATGAACTTCGGACAATTGAGGAGGTAAGGCGACACGGTAAGCAACCTCGCCAACTCTTTCTAGTATCTCAAAAGGTCCGATAAACCTTGGTGTAAGCTTGCCTTTAACACCAAATCTCCTTATTCCACGTCCAGGTGATATCTTGAGAAATACGTGGTCTCCGACTTGGAATTCAAGATCTCTTCTTCTTGTGTCAGCATAAGCCTTCTGTCTAGACTGAGCAACTTGAAGTCTTTCTCTAATCAACTGAATCTTTTCAGTGGTATCCCTTACCATGTTTGGACCAAATAGTTGTTTCTCACCAACTTCGTCCCGGCATAAGGGTGATCGACAACTCCTTCCGTATAAGGCTTCGAAAGGTGCCATTTGTATACTTGCCTGGTTGCTGTTATTGTATGCAAATTCAACCAAAGGCAAGTGATCATGCCAGCTTCCACCAAAATCAATGATTTAAGCTCTGAGCATATCTTCAACTACCTGATTGGTTCTCTCGGTCTAGCCATCCGTTTGAGGATGAAAAGCTGTAATAAAGTTAAGTCTCGTCCCCAACGAATGTTGTAGACCCTTCCAAAAGTGAGAAGTAAAACGAGGGTCTCTATCGAACACGATTGAGACAGGTACTCCATGTAACCTGACTATCTCCTTAAGGTATAATGCAACAAGAATATCAACTGACCATCGACTCTTGATTGGCAAGTAGTGTGCCGATTTGGTCAATCGGTCGATGATAACCCATATTCCATCATGTCCTCCTTTTGATTTAGACAGACCCATAATGAAGTCCATACCGATATCCCCCCACTTCCATTTGGGAATATCTAGAAGATGTAGCTTACCGGCAGGCTTTTGGTGTTTTGTCTTGACTTGCTGGCACGTGAGACAGCGAGACACAAAGTCTGCTACTTCTCTTTTCATATTGGGCCACCAGAAGGTCCTTTTCAAATCTTGGTACATTTTAGTAGACCCTGGATGAATCGTGTACCTTGATTTGTGAGCTTCCTCTAAAATCTTCTTCTTTAGCTCCTGACAATCTGGTATACAATTTCTATCTCTGAACAACAATCTTCCATCCGAAGCTATCTTGAAATCTGATTGCTCTCCAATCTTGCTTTTGATTTCCACTACTACAGGATCATTATCCTAAAGTCCTTGTATTTCAGATAGCAAGTCTGACTGTATGGTCATATGGGATAACGTGACACACCTACTGTCTATGTCTATGCTTATATTAAGTTTAGAGAATTGTTCTAGCAACTTCCACTCCTGAATCATACAATTGGCTAATAGTGCTCTCCACTTTCGACTGAGGGCATCGGCTACAGGATTTCCCTTTCCAGGATGATATTATATAGTGAAGTCAAAGTCCTTGAGATATTCTAGCCAACGTCTTTGTCTTATATTCAATTCCTTCTGCGAGAAGAGATATTTGAGACTCTTGTGATCGGTGTATACGGTGAACTGTACTCCGTATAGATAATGTCTCCATATCTTTAATGCAAATATTACCGCAGCCAACTCCAAATCATGAACTGGGTAATTTTCTTCATGCTGCGAGAAGAGTAAGCTATAACTCTTCCTTGTTGCATTATGACACATCCGAGGTCAATGCCAGATGCATCTGTGTATACTTCAAATTTCACGCCTTCAATTGGTAAGGCTAAGACCGGGGCAGTAGTTAGGTGATCTTTGAGGGCCTGGAAGCTTCTTTCACATTCCTTGCTCCATTCATAACGGATCTCCTTGCGAGTTAGCCTAGTGAGTGGTACGGCAATTTTGGAGAAATCCTTGATGAATCGCCGATAATAGCCTGCAAGACCAAAGAAACTTCGGATCTCGCTAGCGTTGGTCGGTCTTTCCCAATTTCTTACAGCTTCAACCTTTGGTGGGTCTACGGATAAAATAGTCTTTTGATATAACATGCCCCAAGAAAGATACTTAATCTAACCAGAATTCGCATTTACTGATCTTTGCATATAACTGATTTGTCCTCAATATTTGTAATGCAATCCTCAAATGCTCCTCATGTTCCTCCTTGGTCTTGGAATAAATCAATATATCATCAATGAAAATCACCACGAATTGGTCTAGATGAGGCCTGAATATACTATTCATCAACTGCATAAAGGCAGCAGGGGCATTTATTAGTCCAAAAGGCATAACAACAAATTCATAGTGCCCATACCTGCTTCTGAATGCGGTCTTATAAATGTCCTCATCTTTGATCCTTAGTTGGTGATATCCCGACCTGAGATCAATCTTTGAGAAATACTTGGATCCAGATATTTGATCAAATAATTCATCGATTCTCGGCAGTGGATACTTATTCTTGATAGTGAGATGATTCAACTGTCGATAGTCGATGCATAACCTCATGGATCCATCCTTCTTCTTTATAAATAGCACAGGTGCTCCCCACGGGAAGTGCTTGGTCTAATAAAACCCTTCTTAAGAAGTTCCATCAATTGCTCCTTCAGCTCCTTGAGTTCGGCGGGGGACATCCTATATGGTGCCTTAGAAACTGGACCAGCACCAGAGATCAAATCGATGGTGAAGGCCACTTCTCGTTGTGGAGGTAATCCGGGCAAATCTTCCGAAAATACGTCTGAAAATTCTTGTACCACTGGGATTTCTTCTAGCTTAGTCTCCTTAGTCTCCTTAATAGTGACAAATGTAAGGAAAGATACATATCCTTTCCTTATTAGTTTGCTGGCTCGGAGAGTCGAAATAAGAGGTGACTTGCTCCGATTCTTAGGGCTAGTATAGACCAGTTCCGGAAAGTCTTTGAAAGTAACTTTACTATTACGGAAATCCACAGTTGCCTGATACTTGGATAACTAATCCGCTCCTAATATGACATCATATTCCTTTAGGTCTAAACATATGAGGTCGATAGGAAGATTTCTTCCCTTTACCAATACTTCACAGTTTTGATAATGGTGAGCAAGGTCAACTTCGCTTCCGAGAGGGGTTGAAAGAACTAATTTCATCCATTCCGGTTCCATGGGTAATGGATTAGCAAACTTCTTAGAAATAAAGGAATGCGAGGCACCAGTATCAAATAAGACATATGCAGACTTGGAACAAATTTTTAGTGTACCTTCCACCAGTCTGCCCTCATCTTGTTCTGTCTCCTTAATAGCTTGGAGACGTGCATTCTTTGTCACCGGGCACTTTCCGTCACCGGCTTGATCATTGAGTAGGGGACAGTCAGGAATCCGATGATCACGGCTCCCACAACAGAGACACGCTCCAAGTTTCCTCCAACATTCTTCGGCCTTGTGCCCAGCCTTATCACAATGCTTACATACCACCTTAGAAGGTGTAGTGGTGATGGAGAAAGGTTTGGTCTTCTTGAACTTTTGCTCTTGGGAGGGAGTACCTCCATTACTCGGTCTCTTCTTGAAATTGGGTTTGAAAGAACCCGAACTAGTGACTTGCTCCTTCTTATCCTTCCCACGGTTCCTATCAGATAGTTCCGTGGCATCCTCCAGTAGCTGGGCCCGTCGTACTATCTCTGAATAGACTTGTCTCCATCGGGGCCAGTTGTGTGATAAACTAGGGCCTGAGCCCATTTAGAAACCTTCTAGCTTTCATTTTCTCGGTACTGACTAGATGCTTAGCGTACCGGGATAGCCTAGAGAATTGTGCCTCATACTCAGCCACCGACAATGATCATTGTTTAAGTGTGGTGAACTCAACGGCCTTCTTCTCCTGGACCCGGTCTGAGAAATATTTATTGTTGAAATATTCAACAAATTCTTCCCAAGTAACTTGTCCTTGATCTAATGTGGCTTCTACCGACTCCCACCAGCAGCGGGCGTCCCTTTCCAGTTGAAACATTGCTAACAAGACCTTCTCTTGGTCCGGATCAGTGGATAACGTGCATTGCATAACTCGAAAGATACGTTCGGTCTCCCGGATCCAGTGCTCAGCGTCATCCGGATCAGTGGATCCTATGAACTTAGGAGGGTTCATGTTCTTGAAGCTTTGGTGGAGATTTCCCGCTCCACGGTTCACCGTCCCCTGAGCTACCTGTTGAAGTGCCTGAGTCATGCCTTGAATGGTGCGTTGCATGTTACGCCACTGAGCACGTTTGGTACCCATTATCCTACAATGTTTTTTTTAAATAACTAATTAATATGAGACTTGACCAAGAGTTTGAATACCTTAGTTACTTTAATCCATGGTTCTACCCAATTCTCACCGGGTAAAGGTTTAAACCTATCCTTGGACTGGGGTTTCCTAGGAATTGAATATCCTAGGCTCTGATACCACAAAAACTGTCACGCCCCGAGTGCGGAAGGAACTCAGAGACGCGTGACGAGTTTATATCGATCATGTCAATCAGAGCGTTAGTGTATTCAACACAAAGACAGAGTGCGCAAAAATAAAGATAACCCAATCCTTTATCCAATCATAACATCAAAAGTACTTCTATTACAATCAACTTGATGAAAGTGTTAAGACTCAATAAAGGGAAAAGTACAACGATTGACTCAAAAATATAGAAAGATAAGACTAGAAGACGCTTGGATAGACAGGGAGTTCTAATCTCTTCACTCTTGACTTTCCCCATCCGATTGAGTTTCGTCCTCAGACTTACCTAAAAAAGATGGGGGAAAAACACTAGATGAGCGAACACTCAGTAGGAATTATATCTCAAGAGCTAGCTTGCTTGAAGTAAATTACAAGTTACATGAATGCAATAAAGCTATGCATGGTTGCGTAAAATGATAAGAGAGAGAGTATAACAAGAGATAATTGAGTGAACTATCATGTCATTCAAGAATTCATGTCAATAATGATCAAGGCATTCAAGTAAGTACGTTTATCAAGTCATGTCAAGGATTGGCTATTATATTTCAAGCAAGTAACAAGAAATACCCTTTTCGGGTCACGCAAGTCATGTCATGTCAAGTCGAGTACGAGATTTGTGGAATGTCTATCAAGCTAGTCATACACTTCGGTACAATGCCATACCGTGATCATTACAACTCCCATAGGCACTAGTACTTTCGGGTGCTCCTCCCAGGACCAGATCGGGCCCTTATATGCGCAGGCATTGATCATGTATTTCGACATCCACTATAGTTATAGCCAATATAGAATTCCAAAGGGATTCAAGCTTGTAGGAACTCTAAGGTAGATCATAGAGATTAGGATTTCAAGGATGGAACATGATACGTAAGGATGGTAATAACGGTGTAACCACGATTAACGATAAAACTAGGTGGAAACGGCTCCCTAGATAGGTGCCATGATATTAAGAATAAGCGCTCATGTAGAAATGGTCGCTCATTCTTGTACATGATAAGGTAGATAGAATTAGTGTCCACAAGTATGGCACATCATTCTTAATCAGTATTAATGGCATGGTTTCCCATTCCATTAAAGAGTATTCTCATGACATCAAAATAGCATATCATGAGGGCCGGTATACCATGTTTCTTTAGAGTGACATGGAAATCAAGTAGTGTCATGGGTTTTGATGGTACAACCTGCTCGGCTGCCTTGAGGGAATCCAAGGCTAACGAAGTCTTACGGAGGTCTCTATGATAAAGTCACCAGTCCAAAGGAACGGAATGTCCCCTGGAGGGTTCATCTATCACCGAGAAATAATGGGTAATCGATAAAACAACGTGAAACATGGGACTATATTCATGGAATGGAATATAGTGCCTATACATATAACCAACTAACAGTGGGTTACAGAAAAATGAACGATCAGTAAAATCATAAATTGACGCCTTATAGAACGTCTTCATTTCCTGAAATGGCGCCCTTGTTAGGGTCGTCAGTTCAGTATATGACGACTGTTCAATCAGTCGTCATACCCATATTCTGTTAATAATAAATTTTAGTAAAAATTATCCATCTCAAATATTATGCAAATGATGACTTGGATTAAGTCTTCAATTCATTGAACATCACCTTAGTCAGGGGCGTCATATATCAAATTAAAGGGCATCATATATGTCGTCATTTCAATATCCAAAAATATTATAAACATTTCAATAATACACCGTTTATCACTAAATTGACGCCCGTTTACAGGGGCGTTCATTCAATTGATGACCTAATCAGGGTCACTAATTCTTTGTCATATGATTTGCACCCGCAGGTACAATCCTAGACACATGGATTTTGGAGTAGGTCCATTCAAGGATCTAGAGACATGATCAGATAGAGAAAAATAGCAGGAATTTACTAATATAATCATGCATTAGTTAACTCATCAGGATTCATAATTATTAAATTTTGATCATGCGTAATTATTAACTGACTAGTGCAATTGACGACTATTCGTAAGGGCGTTAAATCAAAATAACGCCTTAAGCTAGGGCGTCATTTCAAGAAATACAGAAATCATGAAAAACTGATATATCAATAACACCTACTAACAATTCTACATGCATGCAGATGGCCTAATAACCATAGGTTTTGCTAATCTCTTCAGAAAACCTACCTTGGTGATGATCTGGTTGATGGATCGTGAAGAATATATATGAAGATTTGATCACAAACGATACCCTGTTTGAAAAAGAGCAGCCGCGTAGAAGGAAAAAGACACAGTAGCTTGATCTTCTAACAGCAGCAGCAGCTTCAATCCTCCGTGCAGCAAGGAAGAAGAAGAAAGGATGAAGAACTTCTACGTTCTTCACGTTCACCGTAGTAGAACGAAGAGGAAGATGATGGGAACCCTCCTCGTATTACTAGCAGCAATAGGTTTGATGAAGAAAAACTAACAGGTTGGCTCGATGGAAGGGGTATTTATAGGGAAGGAATCCTAATGGGTTTTTAAGAGTTCATTTAGAACTAACATTTCCATGGTAGAATCCTTACTAAACATAGATATCCACGTATGGATTCTTCCCTAATCAAGAAACCTTCCTGACTAATATCCCTGTTCGAACGAAACACCAATGGGTCGGTTTGTAAATGACGCCTAGGGTTGGGGCGTTATTTCTAAATTGACGCCTATGTAAGTGGTCTTCAATCATTCATATTACGCCTTGTCAAGGGGGCGTCAATTACTCTTATCCTTTCTCTTTCCCTATTATCGTATTAAAATGGCGCCCACTCAAGGGGCGTCATTTATTAAATTAGCGCATGTTTCAACGGTCTTCAATTAAATGACGACCTGATAAGAGGCGTTATTTATTTGCAGCCCATTTGTTATATGTTTAAGTGTATATGAGTTGGGCCTTTGTCTTTAGTTTAATCTTTTAATCTATTTAAGATAATTAAGATTTTATTCCTTTTAAATTTACCTGGGTTGCTACAGGTATAATAGCATACTTCTTCAGCGGGCGGTGGAGGATGCCCCCACTCTTCCTGGGACTAATGGTGAGAGGTAGATGCTGCAGCTTGGCCTGCCCTCAGTGGTGCATAGCATATCTCTTCTTCCTCTTCTTCGATAGCTCCGCTCGCACTGGGCAAAGCCGATAAGGTATTGCAGAAGAGGACAATGCTCTTCTTTTTGTTCTTTAGCTTATTCTTCTCTTTTCCTTCTGTGGCTAACGCCTGATGTGCCATGCAAGCTTCCACTACCTTTCTAGATGATTGCTGGTATAGAGATACCATATTGACTGCTCTTTCCATAGCAGGCAGTTCATGAGGGCGAGGAGGATCAACCGTGTAGTCACCCATTTATAGCTCCCCTCTCCTGATTAGCTTTCTGATAGCATCTTTAAAGATGTAGCAATCTTCAATAGGTTGCCCAACCATCTGGTGATATGGGCAGAAGCAAGGATGGTCTTTCTTTCTAACATCTTCCGGTCTCTTTGGTTCCGGTAGGGTAACCTTGTTTTATGTAATAGCCCATTCGAAGAGGACCCGAGTCCTATCCTTGGGGAAAGAATAAAGACTTTTCATTTTGGCCTGCAAGGACAGGACTTCTTGCTGCTCAGCTGGTTTAGTGGGAGGAGGGTTAGCTGCTCCTTTCTCTTTTTCTTTTTGTTGGTCGAACGCCTTGAAGTCGATTGTATGAACTTCCTTGGGCGCTGGCCACTTTTCAGTAGACTTGCCCTTTTGACTTGTAGCAGTTGGAGCAGTGGGAGAGCTGGAGATGAAGGCTTCAATCTCCGCGACCACATTATTCAGCCGGTCGAAATACCGGATTTCAATTCTGATCATCTTCCCGAGGATTTCCCGCCTTATGTTTTGCTTGCATATTTGAACTGCATCTTCTGGATGTGGCGGCCGCTTGCATCTCATACTGAGATTCCTCCATCTTTTAATATACTCAAGGATTATTTCATCATGTCTCTGCCTGGAGGCGTATAGCTTGGCCACCGTGACCTCCCTCTCGGCAACATGGAACCGCTCTCGAAACTTCTGTTGCATAGCTGCCCAGTCATTAATAGAGTCGGATGGTAGATTTGAATACCATTCAAAAGCCAGACCTGTTAGTGAGAACCCAAAGAATTTTAGCAAGTAGGCTTCATCTGCTGCCAGATCGCCCATCACTGTCATATAATAAGCACTATGCTCCTTGGGAGAGCCCTACCTGTTGAACTTTTCAAACTTGAGCAGTTTATTGATGCCAGGCGAGAGCCTTTTTGCAACATACTGTGGTGGATACGACACCTAGTATACATCAAAAGTGCTGAAATCACCGTCTATCCTCTCGGCCAGCTTCATTTCGATTAGTTGTTCCACCATTGATTTATTCACTACGGCCGAGTCCATCAGTCTTAGATGGAGATGCGCAGGCTGCTACGTAGAAGGAGAGGTCAGAGCCGCAGCTTGAAGTGCCGGCAACATCATCGGTGGTATATGCTACATTTGTGGAAGTGCCGGTTGCGCCAGTGGTGGCTGTAGGAAATTTGGCTGAAGAGCAACCTCGCCATGGTCTATTTCTGAGAAGTAGCTGGGAGTGTAGTATCGACCAGGTTGGGAGCTTCTCGAGATGATTCAGCATGCATGTTCCGCTGCCAAGGGATGTGAGCTTATTCAATTTTTTCATTTAGCCGATTTTTCAAAGCTTCAATCTTTTGTCGATAGTTCTAGAGCATCATTAAGACAACATGATCTAGTGCTGCCATAGCGGGAGTACTCTAGAACCCTTTTCCCGAGACACCTTCAGATGAAGTGTTGGGTCCCGTAGTGCAGGAACACGGATCTAGAGGGGGGGTGAATAGATCCTACTAATAAAATTATGTCCAATTAAAAACTCAACTAGCACACAGCGGAATATACAAGATTGAGAATTTAATCTAAACAGGTTTAAACTAGATTCACTCAATCTCACCAAGCTCACACGATAGCACAAATAGATAGGATAGAGAAAACACAATCACAATAATCAAACCACAAGACACGGGAATTTTTAAGGTGGTTCGGGACCACGACGGGCTCCCTACGTCCACCCCTCACCAAACCGGTGAGGCTTCACTACACACTACAAAAGTAGCAACACGGGGATGAACCCCAACACACACACACTGCTTTCGCAGCAAACCACACACACGAGGCCTTGCCTCAACCTGCTGCCACAGTAGCACACACACACACTAGGGAACACACCCCAAAAAAATTCCTCATACGGAGTCACAACTCCGTCCACACACACGTAGGACAATGCCTACTCAACCACACGGGAGAAAGCTCCCAACAACAACACATGCGGATATACTCCGCACAATCAGCACACATATAACAACGCACACACTCGGAGATCCCCTTCTCCAAACACCCACACAAGGTATTATCTCAAATGTATATGAATCAAAACATATATATGCTATGACCTCCCAACGAATTCTATAGATGAAAACTAGAAGTATGCATCAAGTATAAGGCTCCCCCTTCTTCAGCACAATCTGATTCTCCTTGCTCGTTGACGGATGATCATGATTTAGACATCATCTTCTTCGTCTCCTCGAGATGCACTTCTTTACCTTCTTCTAATTTCTTCTCCACCTGAAAGAACAGATAGAAATGATAAGCTCCAAATCAAGCCTATTACATCATAGAATTGATTAGCCTCATAAACCCCTCTACTCTCATCCTTGTGGTACCACTCTTCCTTCTTCTTCTGCAAGAGAAAAGAAAGCATTAGTTCATCTTATTGCTTAGGATGAAAAATATAGCACTAATAAGATAGCAATCAATAGATGAACAAATGAACATGTATGTATATATATATTGCACCTCATAGATAATCATTCAACACCTTGAGCAATCTCAAACAAAAACACAGAAGTGAAAGATCAAGACAACTCCCTCAGATTTCCGATGAAGAGCTTCTGCAGGATGAGGAACCATTCTTGAAGAAAAATGATCGATTCTTGCATAGATGATGCTTGTATCTTGATTCTCCACGTTGCTTCCAGTAGAGGATCGATTAGGGACTTGAATCCACGTTCTTCCCTTCACATATAAGCTCAAAACAAGGTGCAAGAAGGCTTGGGAGCTTCAACTCCGAACCTGCATACACAAGGGTTAGCAAAACACCCAAAAATCGGATCTCACCCCTCTCCTTAGGGTTTGTGACCCAAAGAGAAGTATATATATGATTAGAATGGTCAAGAGACAACCCTTGGACAAGACCCACAAGTTATGGAGTGATTAGGAGAAGTTGGACTCGGATTGGAAGACTTTTGGGGCAAGAAAACGGCGGTCAAAAAGGGCGGCTGGAGGTCGGAACTGAAGGGGTCGACCCTTGGGGTCGACCCTCGGGCATACAGAGGCCAAACAGAACAAATTTTGTGTTCTGTTTTACAGGGGTCGACCCTCGGGTTTCCAGAATTCAATGGGTCGACCCCAAGGGTCGACCCTTGGGTTTCCAGAACCCAAACAGAACACATTTTGGTTCTGGTTCACAGGGGTCGACCCCAAGGGTCGACCCTTTCTTGAGGGGTCGACCCTAAGGGTCGACCCTTTCAGGCAGCTTCACAAAAATCAGCTCTGCGCGCTTCGGCGACAGGAATTAATACTCCTAGCTCCGAACTCCGATCGAAGCAAGACTAGAGGCGTTGGAAAGAGGACTCCAAGCGCTACAACATATAATTTTAGAGGGGAGATCCAACGGTTGGATTGAAAATGGTAAAGACTGTAAGACAGTTTGAGTTTGAAAAACAACTAAAACCTCCATCAAATCAATGGGAAATAATTGATTAAATGTTACCATAATCCTATGAAGATCCACCATGATTTTTCATCCTGAAAAACATGATAAAGCAAGATGTTAGATCAAGATCAAAATATATGGGTCATGCATTAACATATGGAGCTCGTTTTGAGGCCGAGACCCAAATGACATGAAGTATGAACATGAGAGCACTTGCATGAGACACATAAATGCTTTGATGACATTTTCATCTTAAGATCCCCATATGACTTCAAAATTCAGTTCAGAGCAACACTTACCTCATTGTTTTATCTGAGTTCACATTTCTTGTTGATTGGTTGAGTCATTAATACACATAGTCATGAAACTCCAAATATCATTCACCATAGCATGATTGTATAGATTTGGAATTCAAATAAATAGTAAGGAGCCAATGTATATGCAATGTTTGTGCTAACCTCAAAGCACGTATGAGCCTTATAGAATCACAATCCATCCACATGATGATATCCCAATAGAAACAGTTTGTATTCATCGCCACAACCATTGTAAACTTCATAGTGAGAGGATAATGAGTTCAAGCACATGAAGACATGAATAAGCATTCACGCACAAGGCCAAGCATTCACTCATTTTGTAATCATCAAAATCACATACACAACATGAAGCTAGCAGAGGAATCTCTTATTCTTCAGAAGTCACCACGTTGGTAGTTAGAGTGGTGATAGCTTGCTTTTCTATAGCTGCTTTGAGCATCTCTTCTGTAGCGTGGCTTCTTCTTGTTACTAGGCCAGGCCTTTTGGCTAGCTTGGCCAATTCTTCTAGCTCTTCGGGTGAGACCCCACATATGTTGGTCACCCCTGCCATGTTGCAGGTGAAGACTTGCATTCTTTTCCTTTGTCTCCAGACTCTCCTCTTGGTTTGACCGAGGATGGCCAACCCTTCAAATACTGATATTCTTTTCTTCTCTTCCCGCTATGGGGAAGCTTCAGAGTACTCGGCTTCCCAGCCCTCTTCATGTTCATTGACGTGCATGAGTGATGCCTTCCTTCCTATTTCTTTTCCCTCTTCTTTTCCTTCGACGCCGACAACGCGGAGCAATAGCTGTCGACCTAGGGAAGAACTTCCCAAGCCAAGGAAGTAATTCCTGACCACTTTGGTCATTTCTTCTTGACTGCGCCCTGGGGAAAGGGCAGGGGGTAGCAGTTGGTCTTGAGTCAACGGCATGTAGGAGAGCCGTGACAATCTGGAAGCTTTGTTCGATCCTGTCGAACATTGGAAAACATTGGCCTGCCTGGCATAGACCCTATGAGGGGGCAGAGAGGCCACCAGCTTGACCTCTTCTTTCTTTGATGTAGCTTTATTGCCCCCTTTCTTGGGGCCTATAGTAGTCAGATTTGCACTTTACGGGGTCAGAGCTGGACCCCGGGTCCTCTTAGGAACCCAAACTTGCTTGAATTTTGGTAACTTGGGAGCCAGCTTCCCCCGGATGTCCTTATCCAAATTGTCCTTCTGGCTTGCTAGTGCCTGGAAGGCATTTTGTGTAGGTACTGCTGAGACGATGTGGTCCGACAGAACTTCAGCGTTGTGGCCGTTCAGATATACTCGAACGTCGCCAATCATAACAGACTTCTTGAAAGCCGAGAGTCAACCCTGGGGCATAGTAGCAGTTCTTCTTTTCTGATTCTTCTTTTTTTTCCCCGGATGCCTTCTCACTGGCGGGGATAGCACAGTAGTCCACGTGGTGGACAAAGCATGAGATGATGCGGCGAGACGAAGCAGCCTTCCGAAAAAAGCTCGCCTTTGAAGGAGCTACGGCCATGGCCGTGATAGTCTTGTCAGTTTCTCTTTCTCGACCCACAGTAGGCCGATGAAGGTGACTCCAAAAAAATTGGGGAACCCCACCACTGGTGGCAGAGTTCCGAACATAGTGGGCACCGCTAGGTACCCGTGCTCAACATGTGCAGCGACCACTCGGGGGTCGAAGGTAAGTCCAACAAGTCCGCAGGCCATTGTTTCCTACAAAACCGAACGAGCAAACAATCAATATTTTTGGGGAAGGCCCTGGGGCCTTCTACTTTGGCGAAAAGATGAAGGGAGACTTTGTCCCATCGGGCATGCCAGCTATGTGGGAATATAATTTATTAATTAGACTTTGTTAAGTTTATTTTATTTATTTATTTATTATGTGGGCATGCTAGTCACTGAGTGATGAGTTTATTGTGCACACTGTTCAACTAATCAGACAATAGAGGGTGATCGTGTCGGGACCCAAAGTCCGCCATACCATAAAGGCTATGGCTTTAGTTACATCCTTTCGAAAGAAGGACAACCCTTGATTAATCGCCAAAGTAGAAGAGCGCTCGGGGCTGTTGGAATCTTGTGTTTTGATGATGACAAACACTGTGACTCATATGTATGATGTCTTAAGCGCTTGTATTGCTGTCACATATGAGTTACATGGAATGAACTGCTGCACATCTGCGTATTAGTTTATATGTTGATTGTATGTATATATTCATGCATGTCTGTGCATGTTTGTGGATGTCTCTGTATAAGCATTGCATAAAGTCTGGCACAACTGTTCATACAAGTCAACGCATCATAGGGTAACCAAAAGTCAACACAAAGTCAATACTCTGCACATAAAGTCAACATGTCTGCATAACGTTTGTGTGCATGTGTGGACATCAAAAAATGACACGGCACTTACGTCCCGCATCCGAGAGCAAGTTGAAGACGGAAATGCCAAATAAACCCCATACCTCCCCCGATCAGGACGAGAACGCGCTTGGTGGTCCGCTACCCGATAAAGAAGCCCCTCAAGTAGAAGATATGGCCACGACTCTCCAATCGGCTATGCCGAAGCCCAAATTGAGAGAAAACCCAAGAATTTGGACACGGGTTCGGCAAGTGCTGAAAATCACTCCGACTCCTAAACTGGGGCTCAGAGGCTTCAAACCAAACACCGCGGAGATAGTGCATTGTAATTGGAGCAATCCAGAAATATAAACGCCCGTCTGAATGGCTGAGACCCCAAGATGAAGCCCAAACCGGCACGGCCATCACTTAAACCGGCGCATCCCCTTATGGCCTTCTTCTTGGTCTTAACCGGCGCGCCCCCTTCTTCTTGGTCTTAACCGGCGCGCCCCCTTCTTCTTGGCCTTGACCGGCGCGCCCCCTTGGGCCTTCACTTAACCGGCGCGCCCCTCTTGGAGGGTTAAACCGGCGCGCCCCATGGCCTCTCTCTTTGAGTGCTGATCCAACGCGCACAATGTCGCGCCGTTTTAGCCCAAAGCCGTCCCATCCTTCTTTCGGCCCCCTATTTCCCGCAGACAGATGGACCGAGAGTTGTTTGAAGCAGAGAAGTCTCCCGACAGCATCTCGATAATCCGTCGGCCGATCCCTGGAAGTTAGAAAAGCCTACTACCAACTCCTCTACCGATTGCCCGCAGTCTTTGGTCAGGGATAAAGAAGAGAAGAAGCTTCTGGGAGGTTTGTTTCCCCAGATGAACCCTCCCCTACATCCTGCATGGCTCGAGAAGAGAAAAAGAAGAAAGTGAGGGAGAACTTCCTCTGGAACGACCACGGCTGGAGGGGCATCTTCCACCCACCTAAAGACAGCTCTCGGGAGAGGAGAGAACTAGCCAACAGAGAAGAAGAAAAAGAGAGAAGAGAGCCAGAGGGGAAGAGAGGAGAGTCCAGCGAGAGGTGAGTCAGAGGGGAAGAGCTTGTGATCGTTTCCCCTCCCCCATCGGTGTATCTTTTCCTTTCCCCCCTGCAATATATTTCCTTTCTATTTTTGAGATGAAACCTCCTCCTATGTATCTATATTCCCCCCCTTTGGTGGATGAATAAAAAGAAAAGAGAGTTTTGGCAAGCATGGTGTTTTTGTTAAGCCTCCATTCTCTTCTACTCTCAGTCTCCCATTCATCCAGGGTCTTTGAAGCTTGCTTTCCATAGCGTGGCCTTCAAAGGAACCCACAGAAGGATGAACATTCATAGCCCTACTGGGCAAACATTCGTCCCACTTCGTGAATCATCACCCGTGAGTTGTGAGAGCTCTCGAAGGCTGGTCCTCGAGCTTTTTCCACACTCACATCTGTTGGGTTCGGTGCAGTATTCAGAGGGGGGGGTGAATGAATATAACCCGTTTAAAAAACCTTCACCCAATTAAAAACTAGAATAATAACAAGACAGATTCGACAATCTGAAGCTCAACTGGAATTTCGCTCTCTTGACAGATTAAAATATTCTAAGAAAACTAATCAACTCTTCTGCTCAAACAGAAGCCAAACGCTTAGAGCACCCCTATGCAATCATCTAGCGGAAGCAAAAGAAGATAAAGCAAACCACAATACACAAGGGGTTTTTTAGGTGGTTCGGTCCTCCAGACCTACATCTACCCCACACTCAACCCGAGTGTGGCTTCACTAACCGCTGGGCAACACAGCTTGCCAACAACCCGCTGAGCCTCACAGCTTGCTGTCCAGTGGAATCCACCACTGCAACCGCTGGGGATTACAGCTTACCCGTCCAGTGGAAACCTCCACTGCAAACCGCTGGGCAATACAGCTTAGCCATCCAGAGGCATCACCTCTGCAATCCGCTGACTAACAGCTTGAAAGGAAATGTAAAATGGAAAACAAAAGACAGAACAAGATAGCAACGGAAAGCTGAAACAATAAAGCACAAAATGTAGCTCTAACAATGAGCAACCTCAGATCTGGTTTTGAACCAAAGATCTGAGGAACGAACTCCTTCTCTCTCTCTCTCTCCTTCTCTTCACACTCTTCTCGAGCTCTCTGCCTCTCTCTTTTTCTCTTCTGCTTCTTCCCTCTTTCTTTTCTTCTTCTTCTCTTTTCTCTGGATCGAACAGCTCTCTATTCTTTCTCTCCGCTTCTGCTCTTCTGCTTCGATCTGGATCGTGGCTCTCTGTTCTTTTCCTCTCGCCAACTCGATCGATCTTCTTCTGTGGAAGAAGGCTCATATATATAGCAGCAGCAGCAGCATCAGCCCCGACGTGTGACCTCCACATTTCCAGCCCTAGGTATTCGGACCACGTGGCAGTCTCTCAGCAGGCTTCATTTCAGCCTCGGATCACGTGCTGCCAGTCACTGGGGAATATTTCTTCCTCGGACCTGCAAGGAGATGAAAACCATTAAAACTGAGGGCCACAATAACTAAAGCTGCACGAGGTATGTGGTAGAAATTCTAGATGCACTGAGAACGACACGAAGACAAAAACAGAAACCAACACGAAGTGTGGTTTCAACACACGAAAGACACGAGGTCTAGGAAGAACAACACGAAGACATAATACGGAAACGACACGAAGTGAAACAAGAACAACACGAAGTGCAGTAGTGACAGAAACACACACTACACAGAGAACGACACGAAGTGGCACAGAAAGCAACACGAGGTGCTGCGATGTCCTGCACGCAATAGAACAAAAATGACACGAAGACGATGAAAATGACACGAGGTGAAGTCACAAAGCGACAAAGACACGAGGTGTAGGAAACACGACATGAAGACATGAAACAACACGGAGACGAAACAGTAACCGACACGAGTTGAAAACAACACGAAGATGAAAACTGAAATCGACACGGAGTGTGGTCAAAGCGAGAAAGACACGAAGTCTAAAGCGAAAAACCAACACGAAGACAGAATACAAAGAAACGACTCGAAGTTAGGACAACACTAGGAGAAGACTGCACGAAGTGAAAATAACACGAAGACAGAAGATGCCACGGCTATCACGACACGTGATGAAGCAGTGGGACCAGAAAGAAACGACATGAGGAACAACAGTAAGTGACACGAAGTTAAAGAGAAAAACAGCACGAAGATGATGTATGCAACAGTGCAATGTCTAGACTTGAAATCCAATGCAAAAGGCTGTACAAACTTCATGAACAGTGCATGATTGTACTGGACGATGTATACACTTAGCCTATGCAGACCAATGTACAGACTTTGGCGAAGCAAAAGGCTGTATAGACTTAGAGACCCAAAGCCATTGTATAGACTTTGCCTAAGACAATGCATGAACTGACGTTGTATATACTTAGCCAATGCAGACCAGTCCGATGTATAGACTTTAAAGTCTAACACAAACAATATATCAGTCATACACGTGCATTCTCCAGATGATATACCAGTCACAGTCATGTTGCTATCATCAAAGCACAATGTCATCAAAACATAATAACATTGCTATCATCAAAATACAATATCAAATGCACTCAAATGCACTCACTGTCTTGCTATCATCAAAACCAAATAGCATTGCTATCATCAAGGCGACATAGCACATGCTTGTGCCTAAGGGGCACAACATTCTCCCCCTTTTTGATGATGGCAACACAATGTGACAGTGAGTCACACACAAGATTTTCTCCCCCTTTGACATGATCAAAAAGAGAAAAACAGTAAAAAACAAGAGTGCAAAGTGCATTATGCATGCAAAATCCTCTAGAGCAATCTCCCCCTGAAAGAAAGACTCCCCTGAATTATTTCTCCCCCTAAATAATAGCTCCCTCTTTGAGAAGGAATATGATCAGATAAACAAGGAAGAGAAGGTAGGAGGGTCACTTGACAACAGCTGAATCATAGGTTCAGAAAGGAAGCATGATTATAAACAAATGTTAAAGTATAAGAATCATCAATATACAATTTTGACACAAATTTAGGTTTAACAGTGATAAATCTTGAGTAAAACACCTGACTCTTGAAAAAGAGTTTATGGACTCCGTTTATAGCAATGAATCTAGGGCACATGGTATTCAGAAATAATACCCTTTTGTGATTAAACAAGGAAATTCAAGAGAGGCAACTTGAACATGTATTGATAAAAATAATTTTCACTCATTGACTTTTGATTTTTCGAAGGGTTACAGCAGTTTGATTTCATTTTTCAAATTCCAGAACCTGAACTAAGTAAATAGATCAGTGGCATTTATGCTGTTGACATTAGGTGTACACCTTGATCAGAGGCAGGTACCCCCAGTTACTAGACATAAACTACTGAATCTATTTCAGATCAAGACCTACAAGGAATAGTCTTCACTTTTGACATTAAGGGTACACCTTGATTAGAGGCCAGTACTCTCAGTTACTTGGTGAGGACTCCCCCTATAGATTTGACCTTATGAACAGAGATATTCTGAATCACCTCATGACAGGTGAATTCTCCTGCTTCTTTGGAGGAGTTCACAGTTTCTCAGTGTAATCAGCCATTGCTCTGTCACTATGTTCAGTTCTTAACAATAATGATCTTATTTACTGCTGCCCTTAATTCTTTTAGAGTGATTGTTTTAAAAAATCAGTACACACTCTTATTAGCATGTTCTAGACATATCCAGTTCAACACATTTAGGCATTACAAAAACTTTTTCTATTTTAGCCATGAGACAAAGATTAAGAGCTATAAAAATTTTCTTTTATCTCAAATTCTGAAGTGCAGACACTTAACTCTCCAATTTATAAAGGTTAAACCTTTAGTTCCTTTCAATTTGTAAGTGTGATTCTTATAAGTGAACAATTGCAATAATCATCATTCAATGTACTAAGCCAGGTGCAAAGCTGTTGTTTAGTGAAAATGATGGGGAAAGGATGGGAAATGGCAATGAATCATTTGAATGAGAACACTGAGAAGTGAATCGGATTCAATGAATTGAATAGAACTCTCAGCTCCCCCTAACATCATGATGCAAGAGATATGCTATGCAACATACTGTCCTACATACAGACTATGCACCAAGGATACATGAGACAGATATGCAATCAATTCAGATTTATGCATCCAGGTTATAAGCATTTTCATCCTTTTTCAGATTTTTCAACATATGATGCAGTGCAAAGCAGCCCTATTATGCATTGAAAAACTTCAAACAGTCATGCAAATAATGTGTGCAGACATTAGACACATGCAATGACTCTATACACTGAAGAACTATTCACAATCAGCAAGTTATGCATTCAACAACAAGCATGCAGTCCATTTATTCAGTGCAATAATCAGTGAGAGAAGAGCATCAGATATATGTAAAGTAAAACTCAGTACATGAAGAGGTCATCAGCGATCAATTAAGCAAATCAACATGAAACTCACAATTTTCATGCTCATAATTTCAGATAATGGAATTTAAAACTGATTTCAGAACTGACCTGAATTGAGTCCTGGGGTTTTCTTTTTGAGTGTCTTGGTTAACCCCCTTTTTATTTCTCCCTCCAAGGCACACCTGCAAGTCAATCAATTTGATCCTGCAGGGACCCAAGCAGTCTTGGGTCCTGCATTTACCCTGACACTCCTAGAAGGTTTTCTCAACAGATTTTTCGCATGTTTATCATCAAATTCCATCAGATAGCAATTATTTATGGAATGACCAAGCTGACCACAGTAGTGGTATGATGCAGCAGTTCTAAAGTTTATTTTATGAACATTCCTATGAGCAGGAGTTCTAAGTGCATATGTATGAACATGTTTATTACCAGAATTAAAATTCTGTTTACCAGAATCATCCAGCCAGCAATCAGCCGCTCTATGACCTGGCTTCCCACAGTTAAAACACGCAAGATTTTCAAAATGTTTTGCAGGGAATTTAAAAACATGGGAGTTAACATGATTCTTCTGAACATGCCAACAGTTCTTGACTGTATGGCCATACTTCCCACACTTAAAGCATGCTGAAGTTCTTCTACCAGAAGCAGTTTTATTTGCAGGGAGATTTACAGGTTTTAATTGGACTTTCTTTCCCTGAGCATGCCAGCAATCTGCAGCAATGTGGCCAAACTTCCCACAACAAAAACAATTTAGATTCTTTTTCCTAGAATCATGGTTTCTAGCATGAAATTCTTTAACATTCAGATTACCCTTTTTCTGATCAAATAGAACTTTTCTAGCATGCTTTCTATCATCTTGTTTCATCACAAAACACTCACTCATACAGTGTCCATGCTTACCACAATAATGACAAGAATAAGAACCATTAATTTTCTTTAAAACATGACACTTATCAGATGAGTTTTTAGCATGCAGATAGTTCCTTTGAGTTTTTGGGGTTTTCTGATTTTTATTTCGTTTTTGAATTTCCTGAACAGCATACACATATGAAGAAGAAGTTGAAGTGCTAGCTAAGCCAGAGCTACGGATAAAAGTGGTGTATATCTCTTTCTTCTTAGCTTGCTTACTTTCAGAAATGTTATCAATCCCTTCACATTGATCACTTACTTCATCTTCAGAGGATATTTTTATTTTACCTTTATCCTTATCAACCTTAGATGAAGTACTATCCAGCTCAGTAATTTTACTTTCCAAGGAGATTATAAGATTTTCTGAATCAACTTTCTCCTTCTCATAACCAGCCAGTTTTTCTTTTAACAAACCAATTTCTTTTTCCAAATCAGCAGTGTGTATTAAAAAACTAGAAATTTCTTCATCACTGCAATTGATACATTCTTTCAATACTGATTTCTCTTTTTCAATTGTCATCCATCTTTCAGAGAAAACAGTGTTAAGAACCATTAGTTTTTTATTTTGTTTCTTCAGAGAAACATTTTCTTCTTTTAGAGATTTGATTTGTTCCTTTTGCAAATTGTGATCAGAATCAACCTCATTTATCATTTCTTCCAAGATAACACAAGCTTTACAAGAATTATCTTCTCTAATGTGCTCCTTTTCAGATTTCAAAATTTTCACTTCTTTTCTCAATTTTTTGTTTTCATATTTTAATTTCTTGGATACTTTGAACAATTCCTCATACATCACTATCAATTCATCAAAAGAGTATCCTTCTGATTCGGATTCAGAATTTACCTTGGATGAGGATTCCTCATCATCCCGGTTGGCTATTAAGCATATTGAATTTTCTCCTTCTTCATTGTCCGTGGTGTTCCCTTTGAGTTTTGAGAATTCTGGACAGTCAGCCTTTGTGTGGCCAGCCTTCCTGCATTTGTAGCAAACGTTAGAGTCAATAATCTCGGCAGGATTAGAAGTATACCTTATTTGCTTTCTGTCATCACCATGCTTTCCTTCTTTTTTTCTCAGGAATTTTCTGAATTCACTGATTACCATTACAATGTGGTCTCCATCAATTTCAGACCGCGAGAGGCTGCTTTTCTCGCTTGATGATCCACTGTGGCTGGATCTTTTTGCTTTGCTGGAGCTAGCCTTCAGCACGATTGGCTCCATTGCAAACAATATGAAAGCTCAGAACAAACTGAAGCACCGAGACCAGATGAACAAGACAAGGCACTAAATAGGTGAAACTAAACAACGAACACAGAAAGCACACTCTGAGATGCACCAAACAAATCAGCAGGATCCTCTGCAGATTGTTAGATCTGATAGATCAGAGACCCGCTCTGATATCAATTGTTGGGTTCGGTGCAGTATTCAGAGGGGGGGGTGAATGAATATAACCCGTTTAGAAAACCTTCACCCAATTAAAAACTAGAATAATAACAAGATAGATTCGACAATCTGAAGCTCAACTGGAATTTCGCTCTCTTGACAGATTAAAATATTCTAAGAAAACTAATCAACTCTTCTGCTCAAACAGAAGCCAAACGCTTAGAGCGCCCCTATGCAATCATCTAGGGGAAGCAAAAGAAGATAAACCAAACCACAATACACAAGGGGTTTTTTAGGTGGTTCGGTCCTCTAGACCTACATCCACCCCACACTCAACCCGAGTGTGGCTTCACTAACCGCTGGGCAACACAGCTTGCCAACAACCCGCTGAGCCTCACAGCTTACTGTCCAGTGGAATCCACCACTGCAACCGCTGGGGATTACATCTTACCCGTCCAGTGGAAACCTACACTGCAAACCGCTGGGCAATACAGCTTAGCCGTCCAGAGGCATCACCTCTGCAATCCGCTGACTAACAGCTTGAAAGGAAATGTAAAATGGAAAACAAAAGACAGAACAAGACAGCAACGGAAAGCTGAAACAATAAAGCACAAAATGTAGCTCTAACAATGAGCAACCTCAGATCTGGTTTTGAACCAAAGATCTGAGGAACGAACTCCTTCTCTCTCTCTCTCTCATTCTCTTCACACTCTTCTCGAGCTCTCTGCCTCTCTCTTTTTCTCTTCTGCTTCTTCCCTCTTTCTTTTCTTCTTCTTCTCTTTTCTCTGGATCGAACAGCTCTCTATTCTTTCTCTCCGCTTCTGCTCTTCTGCTTCGATCTGGATCGTGGCTCTCTGTTCTTTTCCTCTCGCCAACTCGATCGATCTTCTTCTGTGGAAGAAGGCTCATATATATAGCAGCAGCAGCATCATCAGCCCCGACGTGTGACCTCCACATTTCCAGCCCTAAGTATTCGGACCACGTGGTAGTCTCTCAGCAGGCTTCATTTCAGCCTCGGATCACGTGCTGCCAGTCACTGGGGAATATTTTTTCCTCGGACCTGCAAGGAGATGAAAACCATTAAAACTGAGGGCCACAATAACTAAAGCTGCACGAGGTATGTGGTAGAAATTCTAGATGCACTGAGAACGACACGAAGACAAAAATAGAACCAACACGAAGTGTGGTTTCAACACACGAAAGACACGAGGTCTAGGAAGAACAACACGAAGACATAATACGGAAACGACACGAAGTGAAACAAGAACGACACGAAGTGCAGTAGTGACAGAAACACACACTACACAGAGAACGACACGAAGTGGCACAGAAAGCAACACGAGGTGCTGCGATGTCCTGCACGCAATAGAACAAAAATGACACGAAGACGATGAAAATGACAGGAGGTGAAGTTACAAAGCGACAAAGACACGAGGTGTAGGAAACACGACATGAAGACATGAAACAACACGGAGACGAAACAGTAACCGACACGAGTTGAAAACAACACGAAGATGAAAACTGAAATCGACATGGAGTGTGGTCAAAGCGAGAAAGACACGAAGTCTAAAGCGAAAAACCAACACGAAGATAGAATACAAAGAAACGACTCGAAGTTAGGACAACACTAGGAGAAGACTGCACGAAGTGAAAACAACACGAAGACAGAAGATGCCACGGCTATCACGACACGTGATGAAGCAGTGGGACCAGAAAGAAACGACACGAGGAACAACAGTAAGTGACACGAAGTTAAAGAGAAAAATAGCACGAAGATGATGTATGCAACAGTGCAATGTCTAGACTTGAAATCCAATGCAAAAGGCTGTACAAACTTCATGAACAGTGCATGATTGTACTGGACGATGTATACACTTAGCCTATGCAGACCAATGTACAGACTTTGGCGAAGTAAAAGGCTGTATAGACTTGGAGACCCAAAGCCATTGTATAGACTTTGCCTAAGACAATGCATGAACTGACGTTGTATATACTTAGCCAATGCAGACCAGTCCGATGTATAGACTTTAAAGTCTAACACAAACAATATATCAGTCATACACGTGCATTCTCCAGATGATATACCAGTCACAGTCATGTTGCTATCATCAAAGCACAATGTCATCAAAACACAATAACATTGCTATCATCAAAATACAATATCAAATGCACTCAAATGCACTCACTGTCTTGCTATCATCAAAACTAAATAGCATTGCTATCATCAAGGTGACATAGCACATGCTTGTGCCTAAGGGGCACAACAACATCTGGGTTATCGGACCGCCGTGAGGTCTGCATTCTGAGGTTCACCCCGGAGTAATCCGTTTGGTGTTCCTCTATTTTCTCTGGCAAACCTCAGTCCGGGGAGATGCTGCCCAATTTTTGTCAGGGCCAAGAACACATAAGAACAAACAAACAAACTAAGCTCTCTAGGGATAAGAACAACATATGTTTGAAGCCCTTGAATCAAATTGAACCTCTGAGTTCCTGCATAATAAACTCTTCAAGTAAAACATTCAAATCTACATACTCATTCACCTCAAAAAATGATAAGAAGCACTCGATTGATCTAAAGCATCAATTGAACAAACAATCCATCCATTTGATCAATCTGCAGGTTGACGAAACAAGAATAAAAGCAAAAAGGATCAAAAAGAACGAAATAAAACTCGTAGGAGTTATTCCGGCGCGGGCTAATTCGGTGCGGTACCCCCCCACGCCGGTTTAGCTTCACACTCAAAACCATCTTAAAATTCTTGGAATGAACAGGGCGCGCCCCCATTAGTGTTTGAGCCTTAATCCGGCGTGCCCTCCTCTTCTTGGTCTTAATCCGACGCGCCCCCCTGTGCTCCACTTGACCGGCGCCCCCCTCTCTTGGGTCCCTTATCCAGCGCGCCCCCTGGGCTTCTCCTCACCGGCGCCCCCCCTTGATCCTTTTAACTGGCGCGCCCTATTACACTCTCTAAACCGGCGCACCCTATCCTCTTGGTATCTCCTTAAACCGGCGTGCCTAAAAGAGAAAGAAAGATTAACCAAATAAGAGAAAAAATTTGAAGCTAATGGATAAAACAAATGAAAGGAATATGAAGCCTATAATCAAAAGTTGCCCCTGCTATAATCAAATTTTGTTCCAGGGGCTCTCCCTAATGATGGAGCTGCGCCATGAAATTGAAACAATGAAGAAAAAGATGAGTGAAATGAATCTGGGCCCAGCCAACCCAGACCCGAATCTAACAGCTCTGCCAGTAATGAATGAGCCAAGTATGGAGCAGACAGCTGGAGCTGAATCAGCCGAAGAAGAAACCACCAAGGTAGACTTATTTAAAACCAAACAGCGCTGCCCCCTTGACCCCCGCGACCTGACCGCGCAGGTCGATCCGCGTGCGAGGGCGCACGTTGGTGAGTTCGGGCTTCACACTTAACAATTCATTTTCCCGGACTGTGCATGATAAGAAAATCAACGATGCCCCATGGTACCGAACGTGGACCTCAGAATTCGTGACATGGTCATGATCTGGGCACATCTTGGGCCGATAGTTCATCAGCTTGACCCACCTCTACCAGGATCCAATCCCGCACCCACATTAAACTTGCCGTACCTACGGCAGACATCCGTATGGCTTTGTCATTGTCTTCGATGCTTCAAATGCGGACTCTCGTCCGAACAATGAATGGTCCGTTAGTGACCGACATATATACAAGGATCTAATCCCGCACTTGCATTAAACTTGCTGTACCTACGGCAGACATTTGTACGGTTTGTCACCATCTCTTACGCTACAAACGCGAACTTCTATCCGAACAAGAAACAGTCCGCTAGTGACCGACATGCACGCATCTGTGAACGTTTACGCCCTGACGTGGGGTCTATTTAAACACAATCCTAGGTTTTTGCCATCGCTAACATTACTATGAACTTTAGGCCATCGGGCCCCTTTTCCTGGCAATCAATCAAGGGTTTTCTCCACTCTGAGGGGATGTAATTAACATCGTAGCCTTTATGGTACAACAGGTTCTCAGTCCCGACACGATACACACAATTGTTTGATTAGTCAGATCGAGCGCACCATGTGCTTCTTTCAAGCCTGCATAAATCGTCACCTAGGTGACTGGCACACCCTCGTACTAATAAACCGAACAAACGAACAAAAGGACGAATAAACTAATAAAAATGACCGATGTCCCGAAAGTGCGTCCACAAGTCTGGCACGCCCGGTGGGACTGGAATCTCCCTTCATCTCCTTGCCGGGATTAGGGGCCCAATGGCCTCTTCTTAAAATTTTAACTGTGTGATTTTATCCCGCAGGCTACTTTTCAACAACTGGGATGGCCGTGTCGTTTGGACCCCTTGTTGTCGCCAGCCATGCCACCCATGGCTATTTGGCGGTGCCGATCCAGTTTGGCACCTTCCCGCCAGTCGTCGGCTTCCCCAACTTCTTGGGGGTCGCATTCGTGGAGCTCCTGCATATCCAGGAGATGGAATTGGTTGTCGTCACCGAGGCGGCCCCGACTGAAGCTGCTGCAGTGGGCTGCCATGCTCGCCATGTTGATTCTCGCACTTCCGCCAACAAGAAGTGCGCACCAGCTTCCAGGAGGGTGGCAAATAAGAACTCCGGCACATTGAAAAGCCGGCTATCTACCTCGGGTAAATCCGTGCTCATCGGAGGCGCCCGGGTCTTCTTGAATGGCCGACAAGCCAGAATCACACCCGATAGGGTAATCCCAATGGTGCCGATACACAATACCTTCCAAGTGCTGGCCCAAGAAAAGTTGGCTCACTTTGAAGCCAAATCAAAAGGGGGGCTGGCCCCGAAGCCAACCAGATTCAAACATATTTGGGTGTCCGAGCGAGCTTGGCCCTGAAATCCAGTTCAAACCGGCGAGACGTTGCGGACCCTTGCTGAAGAAACCAGCCAAGACAAGACTGTGACGATCATCATAGTCAATGCAGTTACAGCTGAAGGTGATGACGGGAGACCATCCACGTCGTCCGAAGAAAATCCAACTGGGGAAGGAGGTGTCACTCTCAACCCCACCCTGCATGACCCTGCAATACTGATTTTGTTGCAAGAATATCGGCAGGAGGTTGAAACATTAAAAAAGTAGCTAAATGAAAAGAACGCACACGCATCTACCCCCAGATAGGTGGAAGTCCCTCCTGAAACCCTGGGAAATGAGGGCCAAACCCTTGAAGCTTCACTACAGGCGGTCGCGTCTTAGCCGGCACCTGATTACACAGGGGGCATTGCTCCCCCACAGCAACATGCAACTTCAGCACAACTCCTGGTTATTCCACACCAGGGAATTGCAGCAGCACCTCGGGTAACAGCGGCAACACCGCAAATGCAGCTGGCCCACTTCTGCCCAGGCCCGACCGACAAGGGCATGGCGAATAAAATAATCGTAGAACAGATGATCGAAAAGAAGCTGGCGGATAGAGGCAATGACGATCATGCTGCTTTCGATGTGTAGAAGGTACCCTACCCTATCCATCATGTGGCCAAGAGGCTACCTCCCGGCGTCAATAAACCACCGAAGTTCGAAAAGTTTTGCGGACAAGGTTCGCCGAAAGAGCACATATCTTACTACGTCAGCACAATGGGTGACCTGTCAACTGATGAATCCTACCTACTCAAGTTTTTTGGGTCCTCCCTCACAGGATTCGCTTTTGAGTGGTATTCTAACTTACCAGTCGGGTCTATCAATGACTGGCTAGATATGCAAAGGAAGTTCCGGGAGCGATTTCACGTTGCCGAAAGAGAAATAACCATGGCCGAATTATATGCTTCCAAGCAGAGAGATGATGAAACTTCTCTCAAATATATTAAAAGATGGCACAATCTCTGTATGAGGTGTAGGCGGCCACTACATCAAGAAGATGCAGTCCAAATCTGCAAATAAAATCTGAAGAGGAGAATCCTCGAAAAAATGATCGGGATCAAAATCAAGTCTTTCGATCGATTGAACAATGTGGTGGCGGAAATTGAGGCTTTCCTCTCCTCTACCCCTATGGCCTCAAGACAAGAGGCCAAATCAACAAATAAATGGCCCGCGCCCGAAGAAGTTCATACAGTCGACCTCGGGACGTTCGAGCGGCGAAGAAATAAAGATAAAGGCATTGCCAACCCTCCTTCGACCAGGCGTGTCGAACAACAAGAGGGGCCTCCCCCGTAGGCCAAAATGATGAAGTCTTATTCCTTTCCTAAGGATAGGACCCGACTTTTGTTTGAATGGGCCGCCAGATATAACAAGGTCACTTTGCCGGAGCCGAAAGGGCCAGGTGACCTTAGAAGAAAAGATGACCCCCGCTTTTGCCCATATCACCAAATGCTTGGGCACTCCATTGAAGACTGCTATGTATTTAAAGACATAGCCGAAACCATGATCAGGAGGGGAGAACTCCAGATGGGCAAGTCCCGAGTGGATCCTCCACGCCCTTACGAGCTTCCCGATTTCAAGAAAGCTGTCAACATGGTGTCTATACACCGGCAATCACAAGATAACACATTGTGGGGGCACATGCCGGCTGTGGATGGGAAGAAAAAAAGTAGTCAAGAAATAAGAGGAGGGGCATTGTTTTCTCCTGCAATACATTGTCGGCATCATCTGACGTAAGCCGAAGGGTGAAAGAAGAAGAAAATGAAAAAATATGCATTGTGCCGACAAGGCCGAATCAACTAGAGGCTTCAACCCCCAACTTTGGCCCCTGCCAGCCTGCGCTCGCCCTAATGATGGAGCTGCGCCAGGAAATTGAAACAATGAAGAAAAAGATGAGTGAAATGGGTCTGGGCCCAGCCGACCCGCACCCGAATCTAACAGCTCTGCCAATAATGAATGAGCCAAGTATGGAGCAGACAGCTGGAGCAGAATCAGCCGAAGAAGAAGCCACCAAGGTAGAGTTATTTGAAACCAAACAGTGTTGCCCCCTTGACCCCCGCGACCTGACCGCGCAGGTCGATCCGCGTGCGAGGGCGCACGTTGGCGAGTTCGGGCTTCACACTTAAGAATTTACTTTCCCGGACTGTGCGTGAAGAGAAAAGCAATGATGCGCCATGGTAGCAGACGTTGACCTCGGAATCCCCAACATGGTCATGATCTGGGCACATCTTGGGCCGATAGTTCATCAGCTTGACCCACCTCTACCGGGATGCAATCCCGCACCCACATTAAACTTGTCGTACCTACGGCAGACATCTGTATGGCTTTGTCGTTGTCTTCGATGCTTCAAATGCGGACTCTCGTCCGAACAATGAATGGTCCGTTAGTGACCGACATATATACCAGGATCTAATCCCGCACTTGCATTAAACTTGTCGTACCTACGGCAGACATTTGTACGATTTGTCACCGTCTCTTACGCTACAAACGCGGACTTCCGTCCGAACAAGAAATGGTCCGCCAGTGACCAACATGCACGCATCTATGAACGTTTACGCCCCGACGTGGGGTCTATTTAAATGCAATCTGAGATTTTTGCCCTCGCTTTCATTACTATGAACTTTAGGCCATTGGGCCCCTTTTCCTGGCAATCAATCGAGGGTTTTCTCCTCTCCGAGGGGATGTAATTAACGTCGTAGCCTTTATGGTACGACGGGTTCTCAGTCCCGACATAATACGCACAATTATCTGATTAGTCAGATCGAGCGCACCATGGGCTTCTTTCAAGCCCGCATAAATCGTCACCTAGGTGACTGGCACGCCCTCACACTAATAAATTGAATAAACGAACAAAAGGACGAATAAACTAATAAAAATGAGCGATGTCCCGAAAGTGCATCCACAGCATGACATTTTACTGAATAACCTGTGTACATGGCATTTGGTCGAACAGGTGGTGTGCATGATCTTCATGTTGCATTATACTTATATAGAGCCAACGCTGTTGCATCCCTACGGTTTTGATGATGTCTCACACTATAAATCAATCCTCTATCTCTAGATTTATGTTGGTTCATCATGTAAGTGAGTACAGTTCATATGCTGTTTCATTATTTCATCTATCTACACTCTGCTTAGTTAGTATGAACAGTAGTGGGTCGACCCACCCTTGCTGATGCGTCGACCCATCAGAACACTGACTGTCTGGGTATCAAAGTCTGTACATCAGCTTGATCGAGTAAGTCTTTATAGCATGCCTTAGTGTTCATATCATTAAGTCTGTACATTGGCATCTCTTCTTCAAGTATGTACACCGGGCATCTTCTTATTGAAGTCTCTACAGCCAATGCACTTAACTGAAGTATATACACTGGTTTGTCTAACTTCAACTCTATACATCCGATTACTGTTGCAGTGTTCACCAAGTCTATACATCGCCTTCAGACCTTCAACTCTATACACTGCTATAGGAACCAAGTCCATACACTCTCCCGTTCAAATCCTTCTAAGTCTGTACATCGGTTTCGCTTCTCCAAGTCTATACACTGGACTTTGTTTCACCAAGTTTGTACACTCCACATCTTTTCCTACGCTTGGCCAAGTCTATACACTCATACCTTTCCCTACGCTTTCCTGGCCAAGTCTATACATCGCTAAGTCTGTACATTGCATACTGCTCAAACGATCAAAGCCTAAAGTCTGTACAGCGTGAAGTCTATACATTAGCTCAGGGGCTTCAAGTCTATACATTGAACTGTTCTTCAAAGTATGTAAAGTGGCTTCGAATCGGCAAGTCTGTACATCGGCTTCTCTCGTCAAGTCTATACATCCACAGTGGATCATCAAGTCCATACATCCACAGTGGAACTTCCAAGTCTGTACAACGCTGAAGCCTTCACAAGTCTGTACACTGCTTGAGCCTCACCAAGTCTGTACATCGCTTCAAGCGACTCAAGTCTATACAGCCTGCCTTCACGATCAGAGTCTATGCATCGTTCCTCAAAGGCTAAGTGTATACATCCTTCCAAGCTTCAAGTCTACACACTCGATTGTTAGGTCTTCAACCCTATACATTCAATGGTTAGGCCTAAGTCTATACACTCAATTGTTAGGTCTTCAACCCTATACATTCAATTGTTAGGCCTAAGTCTATACACTCGATTGTTAGACCTTCAACTATATACATTGGTTGAGTCTATTCACTGAAGACGCTGAAGACCTCCAAGTGTATACACTCTCACATGATACCCACTTGGTTAACTGTTGTGTCAAGTTTATACACTCGATTCCCTCATGCATTTCACAGAAGTCTTCATATTCTATCTTGCTATGAAAATACTTTCATCACAAGTCTGTACACCGTCTTTTACATGCGTTCATACATTAAGTCTATACACTCACTCTCATGCTGTACACACTTGATCATTTGCTGCTTTAAAGTATGTACATTTGCTGATTAACAGTCTGAACTACCTAATTCGAATCATGTCTTCTGTCTCTGTCAGAAGATAAACACAGGTTAATGATCGGGCACGTGATCTGAGGATGATCCCTGGCACGTGATCCGAGGTGCTCTCTGGGCGGGAACCTGAAAGCCACACGCCCATCATCTGCTATATATATGGAGCATCGTCCTTCAGTGAAAGAAAGATCATGAAAAGAAAGAATAGAAGATATTCGAGTGAGGCTGCACGATACAGAAAAGAGAAAGAGCAGAGAGTCCCACATTGTCCAGATCCGAGAGGAATATGTTCGAGAGAGAGAGAGCAGTGTCTGCGGTTTGATGAATTGCTTCCTTTGAAGCTACATTTGTATTGGTTTCAGAACCGACTGCTTCTTCGTTGGTCCTTGTTTCTATTTTGTGTTCTTTTTATTTGTTCATTCTTCTGATTCGAATTTGTTCCCCTCCAGTGTGTGGAGGAAGGGAGTGTAACTCCGGTTTCCCTCTGGGTTGCAGAGGAAGAGAGATCGGTGATCTCTGGTGTTGCTAGTGATGGGTTGTCATTAGTAGTTTCCCTCCGGGTTGGAAGAAGGGAGACTTGTCTCTGGTTCTGTTCTAGCTGGTAGCTGGAACAGGTTTCAAGCTCTGTGGGTAGCAGAGTTTGGTTGAGAGATTTGTTTCCCTTGGGTATTCAAGCTGTGTGGCAGCAAGTTGTTCGCAGACTGAGTCTGCCGTGTTCTAGCAGTGACTAGTGGAATCCTCACTCTAGTTGGAGTGAGGGGTGGATGTAGATTGCGGACTGCAATCGAACCACCTAAAAATCCGATTGCCTATACTGTGGTTTGCTGTTATTATCTCCGCTCTCCATATGCTTGTCTCTTTACTTCCTTGTGATCAGCTCTTCAATCTCATCTACTTATACTGTCTTGTTTGTTGACTGCGTTAGCATTCTCATTGTGCGGGTTCAGGAGGAGTGTAAATAGTAGAACTAATTTTTAGCCGAAGTTTTTACAAATTATGAGTGATCTATTCATCCCCCCCTTCTATATCACTCTTGCTGTGCTAACATTTGGTATCAGAGCAGGTTTACGCCATGCGGACGAACGGTGAAGGAAATGCCAATGGTGCTAGAACCTTCATGGCCGAAGGTCAATCCATTAGTCGCCCTCCGTTTTTTGATGGTAGTAACTATCTGTTTTGGAAGAACAGGATGGATGTGTTTATCAGGGCTCAGAGCCATAAACTGTGGAGAGTAATTACTGTTGGGCCATATGATCTGCCACCAAATGAGGACGCTTGGACAGATGACCATGTCAAGCTATCTTCACTCAACTGGACGGCGCTGAACATCATCCAGTGTGTTGTTCATCCAGAGGAATATGCCCGTATATCTGCCTACAAGACTGCCAAGCGAATGTGGGATGAGCTGCAATTGATCTATGAAGGTACAGCTCAAGTGAAAGCCTCGAAGGTAAACCTCTACACTTCTAAGTATGAAATGTTTAGGATGAATGCAGAGGAGAATATAACTGAAATGTATGCCAGGTTGTTCTTGATCACAAACACACTTAAAGGGCTAGGGAAGGATCTTGCTGAGGCAGATATAGTCAGGAAAATTCTTAGATCTTTATCCCCGGCATGGCACACTAAGGCCATTGTGATTGAGGAGTCAAAAGATCTGACTATCTTGACTGTGAATGAACTCATAGGATCCCTTATGACCTATGAGATGAATTTCAAAGGAGGTGGAGAAGGAAGTGATAGGAAGGCTAAGAATGTGGCTCTAAGGGCATCCCGCAACAAGGGTAGCAACAACGGGAACAGTAGCAGTAGCCCCGAGTCCGAGTCCGAGCTTGAAGGTTTTTCAAATCTCGACCAGGAGGAGCAGGCAATGCTCACTAGACAGTTCAGAAAATTTTTGAAGAAAAAGGGAAAGACCTTTAGGAAGAAGAAGCCACACTCTTTTAACAAGAATGCTGAATTTACCAGTTACAGGGATAGAAATCCTAAGAGACTGACTTGTTTTAATTGTAACAAATAGGGACACATGAAAGGCGAATGCCCAGACCTCCAGAAGAAGGGTCCCTATCTTCAGAAGAAGAACACAAAGGTGCAGAAGAAGAAGAAGCCACAGGCGATGGTCTGCACATGGAGCGAGGAAGAAGAAGATCTCGAAGACACTTCCTCAGAAGAATATGAAGATGGAATTTGCCTTATGGCAAACAGTGAAGAGGAGGTAATAAATGTTTTTGAAAATTACTCAATTGATGACTGGGAGGATGCTTATGGTGAATTGTTAGATACATTTAATTCTCTTAGTAAAGAGCACAGAGTTCTGAAAAGAAAATTTAACACAAATATTGAAGAACAAACTCTAGTCTGTGAGGAAAATCAGAAGCTAAAAGAGCAATTAGGAGAAATGACCTCACTAAGAAAAGAAAATGATAAGCTCAAGGGAGAAGTTCAAGAAAGTCAAAATCAGCTCAATGAACTCAACATTAAAATTGAAGAAAGCAAGAATGAAATTAGAGTGAACTCAGAGAAATATGAAGCTGTGAAGAAAGTAAATATTGAACTTCTAAAAAATTCTGAGTCCCTTCAAAAGGAGCTAGAAGACAAACAGAAAGTCCTAGAAAAGTTTGTCCAAGGAAAAACTAGTTTAGATGCTATACTAGGGACTAGGGTCAATTTCAATAAGGAGGGTCTAGGCTATGACCCAACCAACAAGAGACCCTTGCAATTCAAGACCATCACCTTTTGCCCAGAGAAGGGAAAAGAGAAGCTGGACACACCATCCAGCTCAAACAGCACTAAGGGAATTCAAAGTCCTAAAGAAAACACAAAAACTAGTGCTGATCAACCATTTAAGATGGGAATGAATTGTATGAAGAATGTCACTAAGCTCACTCACCAGAACACTAATGGTAGATGGACCAAGAAAGTGAATCAGATTAAGAGCTGGAATTACAACAATCAAATGAGTCCAAACAGGAACTACTGGAGAAATAATGTTCATAGTCAAAAACATGTTAATCAACAAGCTTACAGGAAATTTCCTAGGGATCGGAAGACTAATGAATGGAATAGAACGCACTTCTCCAGACCAGCTGGATTCAACTTTAATAAACCAGAAAGGAAGGTGCCAGAGAAAACCATGCTGAAGCAAATCTGGATACCTAAACACTTGATCAGAGAGTTAAACAATGTCTTTGGACCCAACTCATCTTGGGTTCCAAATCACTCTGCTTGATGTATTTGTGTAGGTCGGCCTGGCAGCTGAAGACCACAAGTGGTACCTCGATAGTGGCTGCTCCAGGCATATGACAGGAGACCGATCCAAGTTTAGCAAGATAGAGATGAAGCCAGGGGGTCTGGTCAAGTTTGGAGGAAAGAACAAAGGTAAAATAATTGGAGTTGGTACAGTAGGTAAGTCTTCCACAAACTCCATTGAAAAAGTCTTACTTGTGGAAGGGCTTCAACACAACCTGATTAGCATTAGTCAGTTATGTGACAGGGGTCACAGGGTTGTATTTGATGATAGTTCATGCAAAATCCTTGAAATAAATTCTGATGTGGTTAAATTTGTAGCCAACAGGATTAATAATGTCTACATTGTAGACTTAGATGAGGAATCTGAATCTACTATTTGCTTATCTGCCAACTCTGAAAATGATGCTTTTGAATGGCATAGACGTCTAGGTCATGCTAGCTTTACTACTTTAAATAAATTGGTCAAGCATGATTTAGTTAAAGGCATGCCTAGAATTAAATTCAATTCCATTTCAAAATCATGTGATGCCTGTGCTCTAGGTAAACAGACCAGGAATTCTTTCAAATTAAGATCTGAGCCATTGTCCTCTAGACCAATGGAACTTCTCCATATGGACCTTTTCGGTCCCACTAGATCTCAGAGTCTTAATGGGAACAGGTTTGGCTATGTCATCATAGATGACTTCTCTAGATATTCATAGATATTTTTCTTAGCAAATAAGAGTGATGCATTTCAAAAGTTTAATCTGTTTTTCAATAAGGTCAAACAAGAAGGGAAATACAAGGTCTGTTCTATTCAATCTGACCATGGAGGTGAGTTTGAAAACTCCATGTTTACTGATCTTTGTGAAAAAGAGGGACTAACTCACATGTTTTCTTCTCCCAGGACACTTGAACAGAATGGGATTGTGGAGAGAAGAAATAGAACTGTGGTGGAGATGGCCCGAACCATGTTGATTGAAAGTAAATTACCTAGAAGGTTTTGGGCAGAAGCGGCCAATACAGCAACTTACATAATCAACAGGGCCATGGTAAGACCCATTCACAAGAAAACACCCTATGAGCTTCTAAAAGGTAAGAAACCAAACTTGTTTCATTTCAGAATTTTTGGAGCAAAATGTTTTATTCATAACAATGATAAGAAAGATTTAGACAAGTTTGAAGCTAAAAGCTCCCTAGGAATATTCTTGGGTTACTCTGAAATGTCAAGGGCATGTAGGGTATTTAACATATCAGATCAGAAAGTGGAAGAGTCTCCACACATCCTTTTTAGTGAAAAAAAAGATGTTGCTAATGTTGAAAATCTTGACAGGGATTCCAATTATGATGGGGATTTCCTAGAAGACCAACAAGAAGAAGAGAAGACTCAGCCGAGTGGAGAAACAAATTCCCCCAATCAGGAAGGGCCAAGAGAAACAGGTGAGTCTTCAACAAATGTTAGATTTCTTAAAGACCATCCATTAGAAAATGTCATAGGCAATCCTGAAGATCCTCTTCGGACTAGGTCTCATTTTAGAAATGTGAATAATGATGACTTAATTGCTTTAGTCTCACAAATTGAACCCAAAACAGTAGAAGAGGCCTTGGTTGATCAAGCTTGGGTCAATGCAATGTGTGAGGAATTAGGTCAGTTCGAAAGATATAATGTCTGGGAGCTTGTCCCAAGACCAGATGGTGTCAATGTCATAGGAACCAAGTGGGTGTTCAAAAATAAGATGAATGAAGATGGAATCATCTCGAGGAATAAGGCCAGATTAGTAGCCAAAGGCTACTGTCAGAAATTCGGTGTAGACTTTGATGAATCCTATGCACATGTTGCTAGGATGGAAGCTATAAGATTGTTGCTTGCCTTTGCTTGTTCAAAGAATATAAAACTCCAACAAATAGATGTTAAAAGTGCCTTTTTCAATGGAGTCATTAAAGAAGAAGTTTTTGTTGAACAACCTCCTGGATTTCAATTCTCTCCTCAACCTAACCAAGTTTTCAGGTTAAACAAAGCCTTGTATGGTCTAAAGTAGGCTCCAAGAGCATGGTATGAAAGATTGACTGAATTTCTGATCAGCAAGGGCTACAAAAGAGGTAAAGTTGATCAAACTTTATTTACCAAGGGCATAAATAGAGATCTGATCATAGTTCAGGTATATGTAGATGATATTGTATTTGGATCAACTAAGCATGAACTATGTGATGAATTCTCTACCATGATGTCTGCTGAATTTGAAATGAGCTTGGTTGGTGAACTAAAATATTTTCTTGGATTGTAGGTACAGCAGCTAGAGGACGGGTGCTTCATCAACCAAACCAAATACACAATGGAACTGTTCAAGAGGTTTGGTATGGAAAACTTAAAGCACATTACAACACCCATGGGCACCAATACCTCACTGGATGCAGATGAGACAGGTAAAGAAGTAAATGCCAAACTTTATCGAGGTATGATTGGATCACTTCTTTACTTGACAGCCTCTAGACCTGATATACAATTCAGTGTAGGAATGTGTGCAAGGTATCAGTCTAGACCTACTGAATTACACTTAGCTGCAGTTAAAAGAATTTTCAGATATTTGTCAGCTACTCATTCTCTTGGTTTATGGTTTCCTGCATCACACACATTTAACTTAGTTGCATACACAGATGCTGATTATGCAGGCTGTAAACTAGACAGGAAAAGCACTAGTGATCATTGTGAATTTTTGGGTGGGTGTTTAGTGTCTTGGGGTTCCAAGAAACAACATTCTGTGACCCTCTCCACTGCAAAAGCTGAATATGTGGCTGCAGGGAGTTGTGGAACACAAGTCATATGGATTAAACACCAGCTTCAGAACTACCAAGTAGACCTGGGGTGCACTCCAATCTACTGTGATAATACTAGTGCCATCAATATTGCTAAAAATCCTGTTTTGCATTCACGAACCAAACACATAGAGATAAGACATCATTTTATAAGAGATGAGGTGTCTAAGAATAATTTTGAACTGATTCATGTAGGCACAGATAATCAGATTGCTGACATATTCACAAAACCTCTGGATAATGAAAAATTCACCACATTGAGAAGAGAATTAGGCTTATACAAATTATCTTAATTATGAAGCCTGTTCTTGTTGTGAGGGGGAGTTGTGTTTGTCTGATGTTTAGCCTTATGTCATGCTAGTTTAAGGGGGAGTTCTGAATGTCTGCTGGTTAGCTTTCAGGAATGCTTTGAGTGAGGGGAAGCTTTGAAAATTTGCTAGATTGTTTCATTGAGGAATGCTATGTCTTAGGGGGAGCTGAGTTGTAGTGTGAGAGGAGAAGTTCTTTGATAGATTCAAAAGGACTGTCCTGATGTGTAACTTTGCTGGTTTTGCATGACTGATCTAGTGTGGTTCTCTCAGACAGTAGAGTGTCACTTATTTCTTAAGTCTATAAGTCAGTGACTCTAAAATCCAGTTAGAATCATTCCTTTGGTACTCCTTCAGAGATCTGGACTAATTACATAAAGTATATCTTCCTACATTGTCATTGATTCTGGTTCAGGCCAAAACCTGTATGTCTTGATATCTGACCCAATCAGCTTGAAATCTAGACTTCAAGACTCAATTCAAGAAATAGTCCTTCTGGTATTGTTTTCAATCATTCTATCTCTTTAACTCAAGGGCTTAACTAAACAAACATGTCCTGTTTTGATCACTGAGAAACTGGGAGCTTCATCAATGAAATGAATATTTCTTCCATGTCATAAGGTGTCAAATGCTTAAAATAAATGAAAAGACATGACAGAGCAATGGTGGCTTGCTGGTGAGTAACTGGGGACTCTGGCATCTAATCAAGGTGTTTCCTCATGTCAAAAGTCACAGTTACTAACTCTGTTCCTTAATAAAAAAAAAGGGAAGGAAGTAATGAGGTACTCACTCTGAGTAACTGGGGATTCATGCCTCTAATCAAGGTGTCTCCCTAATGTCAAAGGAGTGAACTACCAACTTACACATTGATCTTCTTGAAAATCATCTCAAAAAGAAAAAATTCCTTGTTGTTATGCAACTAATGGATTGCTTGTCCTCAATACCTTGAGAACACCTCTCTGATTTCGTCTCTTGCTGTCTTGTGGGATAGTTGAATGATCAGCCATATCTGGCCATACTTGTTAACTCCTGCTATAAATCATACACTATGTATGCTGATAAACTTTTCTATCATTCTATTTCTCTATTGTGTACTGGAGTTTAAAGAATCTTCTCTTGAAATTAGAACCTCACTTATTCTCTTAAGACCTACTCGTGACTTTCTGCACTAAGAAGTTACCTCACTTCTTCTTCATGTTTCCAGCACTGTCATATATTCTGCATTTCCTTTTGCTGATGTCAAAGGGGGAGAGAGGTTCTGCAATATCAGTGAGTTAGAGGTTCTGCTTTCGATGTGTAGAAGGTACCCTACCCTATCCATCATGCGGCCAAGAGGCTACCTCCCGGCGTCAATAAACCACCGAAGTTCGAAAAGTTTTACGGACAAGGTTCGCCGAAAGAGCACATATCTTACTACGTCAGCACAATGGGTGACCTGGCAACTGATGAATCCTACCTACTCAAGTTTTTTGGGTCCTCCCTCACAGGATTCGCTTTTGAGTGGTATTCTAACTTACCAGTCGGGTCTATCAATGACTGGCTAGATATGCAAAGGAAGTTCCGGGAGCGATTTCACGTTGCCGAAAGAGAAATAACCATGGCCGAATTATATGCTTCCAAGCAGAGAGATGATGAAACTTCTCTCAAATATATTAAAAGATGGCACAATCTCTGTATGAGGTGTAGGCGGCCACTACATCAAGAAGATGCAGTCCAAATCTGCAAATAAAATCTGAAGAGGAGAATCCTCGAAAAAATGATCGGGATCGAAATCAAGTCTTTCGATCGATTGAACAATGTGGTGGCGGAAATTGAGGCTTTCCTCTCCTCTACCCCTATGGCCTCAAGACAAGAGGCCAAATCAACAAATAAACGGCCCGCGCCCGAAGAAGTTCATACAGTCGACCTCGGGACGTTCGAGCGGAGAAGAAATAAAGATAAAGGCATTGCCAACCCTCCTTCGACCAGGCGTGTATTCCTTTCCTAAGGATAGGACCCGACTTTTGTTTGAATGGGCCGCCAGATATAACAAGGTCACTTTGCCGGAGCCGAAAAGGCCAGGTGACCTTAGAAGAAAAGATGACCCCCGCTTTTGCCCATATCACCAAATGCTTGGGCACTCCATTGAAGACTGCTATGTATTTAAAGACATAGCCGAAACCATGATCAGGAGGGGAGAACTCCAGATGGGCGAGTCCCGAGTGGATCCTCCACGCCCTCACGAGCTTCCCGATTTCAACAAAGCTGTCAACCTGGTGTCTATACACCGGCAATCACAAGATAACACATTGTGGGGGCACATGCCGGCTGTGGATGGGAAGAAAAAAAGTAGTCAAGAAATAAGAGGAGGGGCATTATTCTCTCCTGCAATACATTGTCGGCATCATCCGACGTAAGCCGAAGGGTGAAAGAAGAAGAAAATGAAAAAATATGCATTGTGCCGACAAGGCCGAATCAACTAGAGGCTTCAACCTCCAACTCTGGCCCCTCCCAGCCTGCGCTCGCCCTAATGATGGAGCTACGCCAGGAAATTGAAACAATGAAGAAAAAGATGAGTGAAATGGGTCTGGGCCCAGTCGACCCGCACCCGAATCTAACAGCTCTGCCAACAATGAATGAGCCAAGTATGGAGCAGACAGTTGGAGCAGAATCAGCCGAAGAAGAAGCCACCAAGGTAGAGTTATTTGAAACCAAATAGTGCTGCCCCCTTGACCCCCGCGACCTGACCGCGCAGGTCAATCCGCGTGCGAGGGCGCACATTGGCGAGTTCGGGCTTTACACTTAAGAATTTACTTTCTCGGACTGTGCGTGAAGAGAAAAGCAACGATGCGCCATGGTAGCAGACGTTGACCTCGGAATCCCCAACATGGTCATGATCTGGGCACATCTTGGGCCGATAGTTCATCAGCTTGACCCACCTCTACCGGGATGCAATCCCGCACCCACATTAAACTTGTCGTACCTACGGCAAACATCTGTATGGCTTTGTCGTTGTCTTCGATGATTCAAATGCGGACTCTCGTCCGAACAATAAATGGTCCATTAGTGACCGACATATATACCAGGATCTAATCCCGCACTTGCATTAAACTTGCCGTACCTACGGCATACATTTGTACGATTTGTCACCGTCTCTTACGCTACGAACGCGGACTTCCGTCTGAACAAGAAATGGTCCGCCAGTGACCAACATGCACGCATCTATGAACGTTTACGCCCCGACGTGGGGTCTATTTAAATGCAATCTGAGATTTTTGCCCTCGCTTTCATTACTATGAACTTTAGGCCATTGGGCCCCTTTTTCTGGCAATCAATCAAGGGTTTTTTCCTCTCCGAGGGGATGTAATTAATGTCGTAGCCTTTATGGTATGACGAGTTCCCAATCCCGACACGATACACATAATTGTCTGATTAGTCAAATCGAGCGCACCATGGGCTTCTTTCAAGCCCGCATAAATCGTCACCTAGGTGACTGGCACGCCCTCGCACTAATAAATTGAATAAACGAACAAAAGGATGAATAAACTAATAAAAATGAGCGATGTCCCGAAAGTGCATCCACAGCATGACATTTTACTGAATAACCTGTGTACATGGCATTTGGTCGAACAGGTGGTGTGCATGATCTTCATGTTGCATTATGCTTATATAGAGCCAACGCTGTTGCATCCCTACGGTTTTGATGATGTCTCACACTATAAATCAATCCTCTATCTCTAGATTTATGCTGGTTCATCATGTAAGTGAGTACAGTTCATATGATGTTTCATTATTTCATCTATCTACACTCTGCTTAATTAGTATGAACAGTAGTGGGTCGACCCACCCTTGCTGATGCGTCGACCCATCAGAACACTGACTGTCTGGGTATCAAAGTCTGTACATCAGCTTGAGCGAGTGGGTCTGTACAGCATGCCTTAGTGTTCATATCATTAAGTCTGTACATTGGCATCTCTTCTTCAAGTCTGTACACCGGGCATCTTCTAATTGAAGTCTGTACAGCCAATGCACTTAACTAAAGTCTATACACTGGTTTGTCTAACTTCAACTCTATACATCCGATTACTGTTGCAGTGTTCACCAAGTCTATACATCGCCTTCAGACCTTCAACTCTATACACTGCTACAGGAACCAAGTCCATACACTCTCCCGTTCAAATCCTTCTAAGTCTGTACATCGGTTTCGCTTCTCCAAGTCTATACAATGGACTTTGTTTCACCAAGTCTGTACACTCCACATCTTTTCCTACGCTTGGCCAAGTCTATACACTCATACCTTTCCCTACGCTTTCCTGGCCAAGTCTATACATCGCTAAGTCTGTACATTGCATACTGCTCAAACGATCAAAGCCTAAAGTCTGTACAGCGTGAAGTCTATACATTAGCTCAGGGGCTTCAAGTCTATACATTGAACTGTTCTTCAAAGTATGTAAAGTGGCTTCGAATCGGTAAGTCTGTACATCGGCTTCTCTCGTCAAGTCTATACATCCACAGTGGATCATCAAGTCCATACATCCACAGTGGAACTTCCAAGTCTGTACAACGCTGAAGCCTTCACAAGTCTGTACACTGCTTGAGCCTCACCAAGTCTGTACATCGCTTCAAGCGACTCAAGTCTATACAGCCTGCCTTCACGATCAGAGTCTATACATCGTTCCTCAAAGGCTAAGTGTATACATCCTTCCAAGCTTCAAGTCTACACACTCGATTGTTAGGTCTTCAACCCTATACATTCAATGGTTAGGCCTAAGTCTATACACTCGATTGTTAGGTCTTCAACCCTATACATTCAATTGTTAGGCCTAAGTCTATACACTCGATTGTTAGACCTTCAACTATATACATTGGTTGAGTCTATTCACTGAAGACGCTGAAGACCTCCAAGTGTATACACTCTCACATGATACCCACTTGGTTAACTGTTGTGTCAAGTTTATACACTCGATTCCCTCATGCATTTCACAGAAGTCTTCATATTCTATCTTGCTATGAAAATACTTTCATCACAAGTCTGTACACCGTCTTTTACATGCGTTCATACATTAAGTCTATACACTCACTCTCACGTTGTACACACTTGATCATTTGCTGCTTTAAAGTATGTACATTTGCTGATTAACAGTCTGAACTACCTAATTCGAATCATGTCTTCTGTCTTTGTCAGAAGATAAACACAGGTTAATGATCGGGCACGTGATCTGAGGATGATCCCTGGCACGTGATCCGAGGTGCTCTCTGGGCGGGAACCTGAAAGCCACACGCCCATCATCTGCTATATATATGGAGCATCGTCCTTCAGTGAAAGAAAGATCGTGAAAAGAAAGAATAGAAGATATTCGAGTGAGGCTGCACGATCCAGAAAAGAGAGAGAGCAGAGAGTCCCACATTGTCCAGATCCGAGAGGAATATGTTCGAGAGAGAGAGAGAAGTGTCTGCGGTTTGATGAATTGCTTCCTTTGAAGCTACATTTGTATTGGTTTCAGAACCGACTGCTTCTTCGTTGGTCCTTGTTTCTATTTTGTGTTATTTTTATTTGTTCATTCTTCTGATTCGAATTTGTTCCCCTCCAGTGTGTGGAGGAAGGGAGTGTAATTCCGGTTTCCCTCTGGGTTGCAGAGGAAGAGAGATCGGTGATCTCTGGTGTTGCTAGTGACGGGTTATCATTAGTAGTTTCCCTCCGGGTTGGAAGAAGGGAGACTTGTCTCCGGTTCTGTTCTAGCTGGTAGCTAGAACAGGTTTCAAGCTCTGTGGGTAGCAGAGTTTGGTTGAGGGATTTGTTTCCCTTGGGTATTCAAGCTGTGTGGCAGCAAGTTGTTCGCAGACTGAGTCTGCCGTGTTCTAGCAGTGACTAGTGGAATCCTCACTCTAGTTGGAGTGAGGGGTGGATGTAGATTGCGGACTGCAATCGAACCACCTAAAAATCCGATTGCCTATTCTGTGGTTTGCTGTTATTATCTCCGCTCTCCATATGCTTGTCTCTTTGCTTCCTTGTGATCAGCTCTTCAATCTCATCTACTTATACTGTCTTGATTGTTGACTGCGTTAGCATTCTCATTGTGCGGGTTCAGGAGGAGTGTAAACAGTAGAATTAATTTTTAGCCGAAGTTTTTACAAATTGGGAGTGATCTATTCATCCCCCCCTTCTATATCACTCTTGCAGCACTAACAAACGCTAGTTGCATAACTAGGGTCGGTGCTAGTTGTGTTTTCACACAGCCAAGGTCGATGCTAGTTGATGTTGTTTAAGTGCATGAGTTAGTGCATCACATGTAAAGTCGATGCTAGCATCACACAGATTGCATTTTGGATCAGTGCTAGTTGCACCTTGTGCATACTAAGGCCGGTGCTAGTGTCATGTATCTTGCATGCATAGTCGGTGCTAATCACTATTGCTTGAATAGTAAGGTCGGTGCACTTGTGAGCATTTTGCATATAAGGTCAGTGCACGTTCCAGTTGATACTAGACCTGAGTCAGTGCATATCTACCCTAGCTTTTCTAGGGTCAGTGCATAGTTTGCACATTTTGCATTGTCATACGGTCGGTGCATTTTCTGTTCCTCACATATAAACCCCAAGCACATTATGCGTGCAAAGGTCGGTGCATGCCTCGTCTTTCGCATGTAGAAGGCAGAGCATATTTTGCATAAGATCGGTGCATCTTTTGTCCCATGCACACAAAGTCGGTACAGTGTCTGCATTATGCATAAAGGTCTGTGCTAGTTTAGGTGTCAAAGGCTCAAGGTCAATGTACACACTGTAGCCGGTCGGTGCAAGTTTGTATGCAAGCATATAAAGGTCGGTGCATTATTTGCCTTGTGCATATAGGTCTGTGCATATATGTTTACTAAGGTCTGTGCACATTTTAACTTGAGCAACTAAGATCGTTGCACATTCTCTGGCATGTCATACAAGTCTGTGCATGTACTGTAGCACACTCAACTTAAGGTCAGTGGACATCTTATTTGACTGAACCTAAGGTTTGTGCATGTTTGCACGTTACACTATAAAGTCTGTGCACCCCTTATGACTCATGTTCACAAGGCGTTTGATGAAACATCTTTCTTCCAACTAACATGCTCAAAGCAACTTGTGAGCTCGAACTGAAGCAGGCCTGTGTTCCCAAAAAGGCTGGAAGCTGGCACGTGGAAACCTGCTCGTGATCCAAGACTGATCTATTAACTGGAGATCTTGACACGTGGAAAGTGAAAGTGCTAAGATTACAACACGTGGAAAGAAGAGATCTAGATCTACGTGAAAGTTTGGGCGAGAAACATGGGTTCCACGCGCCCATCGCTGGTTGCCTATAAAAAGGGGGGACATATCATCCTTTTCAGATATAGGAGAAGAATGAGAAGAAGAATGAAGAGAAGAACGAGAAGAAGAATGAAGAGAAGAACGAGAAGAAGAATGAAGAGAAGAAGAAAAGAGAGGAGAGCGGCTAAAAGCCAGCAACAACTAGAAAAAGAGAGAAAGAAAAAGAGATCAGAGAGTAGACTGAGAAGAATCGGAGATAGAAGAATCAGAGAGAGTTTTGAGAGTATAGATCATAAGAGAGTGCAGCAGCAAGATCGACGGAGAAAGAAGATCTATAGCTTCTGGATCAGATCCAAGCTTCATTGCTCCAGAGCGAGCTATATTATCTGAGCTTTAATTCCAGCTTTCTGTTACTGATTTTTACCATTTATGTTTTTCCATTTTTACATTCCGTTTCAGAAGCTCTGACTCAGCGGTGGCACAAGCTGTAAGGCCTAGCGGTTTGAAGCTGTGAATTAGCAGTGGCATAAGCTATAAGGCCCCCAACGGTTGAAGCTGTGATGCCCAGTGCTTGAAGCTGTGAATCAGTGGATTGTTGGCAAGCTGTAAGGCCCAACAGTTTAAGCTGTGTATCAGCAGAATCCACACTCTGGTTGGAGTGTGGGGTGGATGTTGGTCTGGAAGACCAAACCACCTAAAAATCCTCTATGTGCTGTGGTTTGATTATCTACTTTGATTTCGCTAGATGCATGCTTAGGATCATGTTCTAATTGCATAATTTTTGACGGCCCTTGATCAATTTGCTACCTATCTGTGTGCATGCTATCTGCACATTAAATACCTAGCTGTTCCTTAGGCCATCGATTTGTTATTTAGTGAGTCTTTCAATTAACTAAGTCAATCAGCTTTTACTTCACATAGCTTACCAATTAGAGTTCAAACTGGGTAGAATTTTTAATGGGGATTCATTCACCCCCCCTCTGAATCCGTGTGTGCACCATTGAATCTAGTCTTCACAGACTCACACTTGGTATCAGAGCGGGTCTCTGACTTCCAGATCTAACGATCTGCAGAGGATCCTGCTTACTTGGTTTCGTGCTTTACTGTTTTAGTTCGGTGCATCTCTTATATATTAGCTTCCAGTCTTTAGATCTACATTTGGTCAGTTGTTTTTCAATGGCTCATCCACCGATCTTCAGTGGTAATGATTTTGATTTATGGTTAAAAAGCTTGCATCGATATGTACGATCAACTGATCCTGATCTATGGAAGGTAATTGTTCATGGTCCACATAAATTATCAAAAGATAAATCTAAATGGACTGATGAGGATAGATTAAGAAATTCTGACAATGTTAGAGCATTAGATCTGATGAAGGCATTAGTTGATAGAGCTCTGATTTCGTGTGTTTCATACTGCAGGTCTGCCAAAGATATTCTGGACAAATTGAAGATTGCAGGGAATTACAACACATGTCTGATGGTTGAAAAAGATGGACAAAATAGTGATCAAGAAGAAGATGAAGATGAGGTATATTTTGACTTTGAAAATTATACTGTGGATGACTAGATTAGTGCCTACAATGATTTACTCGATTCTCATGAACAGTTAAGAAAATAAAATAGAAAGCTAAGAAGAAAACAAAACAGTGTAGTGAGCTCGAGTATAGACAATGATGATTTCAAAACCCTGGAAATAGAAAATAAACATATGAAGAAACAATCGGAAGGTTTTGAAAATGTTATTTCAAAAATGAGTAAAATGTAGTCTATAAATGAAAGTCTTGAGAAAATTATTGAGAAGAATGATGAAAAGGTCAAAAGACTTCAAGAAGAGAATCAAGTTGATGTTCTCAGGCATAAAGAATAGAATTATCTGCTGAAAAATAAAAATGACAAATTGCATTCAAAAATTTCTGAATTAGAAGAAACGTTGAGCTTATTTAATGATAATCAGATTGGTTCTAATATTTTTTGTGAAAACTATCTGAAACTGAAACAGTCATTTGATGAATGTTCATCTAATGTTCATGCATACAAGAAACAAGTGTATTCATTAAAAGACGAGAACGAAGAATTTAATCTGAAACTTTCTGAACTACAAAAAAATCTAGATGAGGCAAAAATTGATCTAAAAAAGGGGATTAACTTAAATGATCAGGTTCTAATAAATGAACTTGTCCAAAATGAGAAGCTAATGGAGGAAATAGAGAAATTAAAGGAGCTTAACAGTATCATGTCTGAAAGACTTCTTGCCTTAGAAAAAGGAAAAACTGAGTGTAATGAAAAATTTGAAAAACTGAGCAATCTGGAACAAGAAATTGAGAAATATAAAATTGCAAACAAGGTGCTAAGTGAATGTGTTAATTGCAGTGAACAAGAGATTGTCAGTTATGAGATTAATATTGCTTCTCTAGAAAATGAAATTTGTGATCTAAAAGACTCTCTGTCAAAAACTCTCAAAGGTAAAGAGAAGTCAAAAGATCTCTTAAATGATGAAGTAACTGAACAAAGAGAAGGGGTAGGCTGTGATTCTTGGATTGAAAGGGGTATAATGAATCAACTGTATACAACCTTCGTGCGAGGTTCAGAAGGAGCTAGCACTTCCAATGTTTCCCTGAAAAAATTGGCACCCCAGAAAATTGAAATAGAAAACGAAAACCTGACAACCAATAATTCATCTATTTTTGAATTCACTGCTAAGAAGAATCCTAAGCAAGCTACTGTTAAAACAAATCAGAAACAAAGTAAAAAGGGCAGAAAGAATGGAAGTTTTTAGAAAAAGCCGATTCATCCTCATGTTGAGAATGTGCATGCTGAGAATAAAATGAACACACACATGCATAAAATGGAGAATTCGAACTTTGGAAAAATGCATGTTAAAAACTCATCTGATAGAAACCTTGCTACAAGGAAATCTAACAGTTCTTGTCATTACTGTGATAAGCATGGTCACCTCATGGATGATTATTCTGTGTTGAAAAAGGATGATCTGAATCTTAATAGAATGCATGCTAGGGACTTCAATGTCAAGAAATTTCTTGCCACTAAGAAAAGGAGTATCACATGCTTTAATTGTAGTAAGGTAGGACATGTTGCTGCACGGTGCTGGTTTGCAAATGGTAAGAAAAACTCACAGTCATATCATGCTAAATTCCCAACAAACCATCGTGGTTTTAATAAGAACAAATCTGTCTCAATAAACCATCATATCACATGTTTCAATTGTAACAAGCCAGGTCACAAGGCCACTGAATGCTGGTTAGGTTCTCATAGAAGAAATTCTTCTTCTTGCTCTCACTGTGGAAAGCATGGCCATATAGTCAAGAACTGTTGACATGCTTAGGGACATAACTTTAAATCTGAATGTGTTAAATTCCCTGTAAATCAAAGTGTTTTGTGGAATAAATCTATTTTTAAAGAAAAATTCATTACATGTTTTAACTGTGGAAAGTCAGGCCACAGAGCTACTGATTGTTGGCTGGCTGGTTTCAGTAAACAGAATATTCATTCTGTTAACAGAAATTTCCATAAAAATGCACATAGATTCCATGATTACATTAATGTGCAAAGAAAGATATTTAATTATGTTATTTTATGTCATTATTGTGGACAATACGGGCATTATATGGATAACTGCTCGTTAATGATAAGTGATGATCTGAAGGCTCAAAAAATGTGGAAAGCACCAGTCAGAGGTGCCACTGTTATTTCAGGACCCAAGATGTTTTGGGTACCTACTAGTGCAAAATAAGGAACTACATTGCAGGTGTGCCTTGAGATTGAAGAATAAAGAGGGGTACAATAAACCAAGGCACCCAAGTTGGTAAAATCCCATTCTTGTACTTTTCAGGTAATATTTGTATTCTTCACATTTGTTCAGTTGAATTTCTTAAGAATCTGTCTGAAATTGCATATCATGTTAAAAATTGATTAGTCAAAATTTTCATGCATACATTTTTTTTTTGCTTAAACAATTGCATTGAGCAATATATTTCTCATCTGCATGCATTAATGTTTTGACACTTGATTGTGCACATAGAGAAGGTTAGGAACTCATGAGCATAGTCTGCATATTTGTGCATATATGTGAATTGCTTATGTCAATTGTCTGCATACACATCTGTTTGACATACAATCATTGAAAATCTGATGCATATAGGACTACTTTGGCACTGCATTGTCATGAATGATCATTATGGTATATCAAATGGTAAGCTACTAAAGGGTAGATGAAATCTATCTGGAGGTTCTTACTATGTGTGAGGTGGTCTTTTAGACCAAGTCCTCTACCTGGTACCATGGGTCATGTTGCATAGAGGGCAGTCTAAGACATAATTCATTGAACTTTCTTGTATAATGTACCTTGCATATGTTGCAGTTAAAACTCAGTTTTGAGTACATGTAGTTCATTTAGTCAAGGGGAGTCAATGCATAGGCATGCATGTGTTAATTGCATATCATTCATATTAAAAATACCAAAAAGAGTAATTGTCATGCATACTCTTAGGGGGAGCTCTTGTCTTAATCTCATCCTTGGATTGAGCTGCTCCTTCCTCAATCTGAATCTCTTTTGATTGAACCTCAATGTTTCTTGATGCAAGTGAAGTAAAATTCACTTTATCCTTGATTGATTCTGTATGCAAGCTTCATCTGATCCTCAGTGTCGACACCATGAGTCGACATTATTTTTGAAGCATTCTGTTTAAATGCTGACACCAAGAGTCAATATCTTCATTGGTGTGATTCTACTTCTATATTTGTTCAGGGGGAGCATAAAAAGAATTCTTGGACTGCATGACCATCTTTGTCATTCTGATCTTCTTTGCTCTTCAAGCACCTTATTAAACATGGCATCAGTCGATCTCACTTGTCTTCATCTGCTTCAAAATCAGTTGAACTTAAATCCCATTTGCTGAGGGGGAGATATTGTCTGCACTTCCTGATTACCATAATCATTCTTTTATGGTTGAAATTTCCGAATCAATGATAATCACCTGCTCGGTATTATTCTTTGAAAATCTGTCTGGCTGATATAATTCTTCCAAGACTAATCCTTGATTCAGATCTTCTGAAAAACTTCTCACTCTTTGTATGCTACTTGATGATCTTTATTCTGAATCATTCACTATGGCTGAAACACTTCTGTCAGATATTCATGAAGATTTCAATGGGTTATCCTGATCATAAATATGAAAACAATGGTACTAGGAATCTTCCATTGTATGGAACTATGAATATCTGAAATAACTCAGCTGGTTTAAGTCTTATGTATTTCTTGAGTTTGATTTCGAACATCTTGAAAATATCTAAATAAATCCTTTAATAAACCTTAACCAGTTGATTCATCTTATATCATGTAAAACCTTTTGAAATCTGAAAGTTTTATAACCATGGCTTTCTTTGGTAGAAATACATCAGGTGAGTGTTGCTTTTAAACGTTTGTTTGATTTGAGTAATGTCTGAATGTAAATGTTAGAGCAATGACTTTGGTCACTGAGAAACCATGTCCAAAGGACGGTGTCATGAAGTGCCTTAGTTATCTATGGTGAAAATTTAATGAAAAATCTATGAAAGGTTAAGGCAGAGCAATGATTAGGTTGCATTGAGAAACTGGGATCCTCATCAAAGAAATGGAGTCATCCTATGTCATGAAGTGTCCTAGTTAACTCTATTCAATATGAATCATGACAGTTAGTCATACTAAGTACTTAGGGGTACTGGCGTCTAAACAACGTGTATCCTCTAGTTACACGGTGTGGACTAAACTCGATTGATCTTGAGAGTTATTGCAATATACATTGATGTTGCATAGATAGAAAAATAATCTAAAATTTTGAAAATTGTTGAAACTTTGGACAAAATCAGATCCTTTCATGTCTGTTTAATATCAACACTACATTTTGTAAATCCTAAAGGAGTCATTGAAGTTGAATGAGTAAGAGATAAGGAGGTTAAACTAGATGTTAACATGAAGGCATGGTTCATCCTGATTGAAATTGATTTCAAATATAAGTATAGAATGCACGAATAAAACCTAAATACATCATATTTAAACCAGGGTGTTCAATAAAGATTATGTCATAAGTCTTTATAGTGGAAGAGTCTGAAATACCTTAACCTTGGAATTGTGACTTTGATGACTCATTGCAATTTTTTAAAAACTGATCTTCATCTGCTTACCTGTGCTTTGCTGAACTCATGTTATGTCTGATAAACTTGATTCCATTCAAATCTTTCTGTTCTTTCAAAGAGGGAGATTATCTCATCAGCATCTTTCTTTTCCAGTGATTTGAAGGGAAGAACATATTCCTATCTAGACTGCATTCATTATTTCTCAAAGGGGGAGAATTATCTGCAGTTTCATCTGGTTTGTCCAAGGGGGAGAATGTGTTTTGCTGATATTTGCCACATCCTTAAGCATCATGTCTTGCTCAAACTGCCTTTTGTACTTTTCAAAGGGGGAGAATGAGCTCCACTTCTGCTATCTTTATTTTAGTTCACTCTGCTCCATTGGTATCATTCTATCTGTGCATTCTGACTATCCTCTTTTTGATGAAGTCAAAGGGGGAGAATGATTTGAGTCATCTGTAGGTAATAGGCTGAAAATATTTTGGTTGTCATATAGATTGTCATTGTGTTTGGGGAGAATGGAAGAGTAGTTCATATCTGTTCCAACATAGGTTTTGGGTCGCATTCATACCTGCATTTTAATTGAGCATGGCCCATATGACATTCCAGTAAATCGATCTAAATGGAATATGGGAGAATGCTGTTAGTCTCATTCTCTGGTTTACATGATTCCTATGACTCATAGTGTTGCTATCATCAAAAAGGGGGAGATTGTTGGAATCATGTGTTTTGATGATGACAAACACTGTGACTCATATGTATGATGTCTTAAGCGCTTGTATTGCTGTCACATATGAGTTACATGGAATGAACTGCTGCACATCTGCGTATTAATTTATATGTTGACTGTCTGTATATATTCATGCATGTCTATGCATGTTTGTGGATGTCTCTGTATAAGCATTGCATAAAGTCTGGTACAACTGTTCATATAAGTAACGCATCACATGTTAACCAAAAGTCAATGCAAAGTCAATATTGTGCACATAAAGTCAACGTGTCTGCATAACGTTTACGCGCATGACATTTTACTGAATAACCTGTATACATGGCATTTGGTCGAACAGGTAGTGTGCATGATCTTCATGTTGCATTATGCTTATATAGAGCCAACACAAGTTGCATAACTAGGGTCGGTGCTAGTTGTGTTTTCACACAACCAAGGTCGATGCTAGTTGATGTTGTTTAAGTGCATGAGTCAGTGCATCACATGTAAAGTCGATGCTAGCATCACACAGATTGTATTTAGGATTGGTGCTAGTTGCACCTTGTGCATACTAAGGCCGGTGCTAGTGTCATGTATCTTGCATGCATAGTCGGTGCTAATCACTATTGACTGAATAGTCAGGTCGGTGCACTTGTGAGCATTTTGCATATAGGGTCAGTGCATGTTCCAATTGATACTGGACCTGAGTCAGTGCATATCTACATTAGCTGTACTAGGGTCGGTGCATAGTTTGCACATTTTGCATTGTCATACGATCGGTGCATTTTCTGTTCCTCACATATAAAGCCCAAGCACATTGTGCGTGCAAAGGTCAGTACATGCCTCGTCTTTCGCATGTAGAAGTCAGAGCATATTTTGCATAAGATCGGTGCATCTTTTGTCCCATGCACACAAAGTCGGTACATCGTCTGCATTATGCATAAAGGTCTGTGCAAGTTTAGGTGTCAAAGGCTTGAGGTCAATGTACACACTGTAGCCGGTTGGTGCAAGTTTGTATGCAAGCATATAAAGGTCAGTGCATTATTTGCCTTGTGCATATAGGTATGTGCATATATGTTTACTAAGGTCTGTGCACATTTTAACTTGAGCAACTAAGATCGTTGCACATTCTCTGGCATGTCATACAAGTCTGTGCATGTGCTGTAGCACACTCAACTTAAGGTCAGTGCACATCTTATTTGACTGAACCTAAGGTCTGTGCATGTTTGCACGTTACACCATAAAGTCTGTGCACCCCATATGACTCATGTTCACAAGGCATTTGATGAAACATCTTTCTTCCAACTAACAGGATCAAAGCAGCACGTGAGCTCGAACTGAAGCAGGCACATGTTCCCAGAAAGGCTGGAAGCTGGCACGTGGAAACCTGCTCGTGATCCAAGACTGATCTATTAACTGGAGATCTTGACACATGGAAAGTGAAAGTGCTGGGATTACAACACGTGGAAAGAAGAGATCCAGATCTGCATGAAAGTTTGGGTGGAAAACGTATGTTCCATGCGCCCATCGCTGGTTGCCTATAAAAAGTGGGGACATATCGTCCTTTTCAGATATAGGAGAAGAACGAGGAGAATAACGAAAAGAAGAATGAATAGAAGAAGAAAAGAGAGGAGAGCGGCTAAAAGCCAACAGCAACTAGAAAAAGAGAGAAAGAAAAAGAGATCAGAGAGTAGACTGAGAGGAATCTGTGATAGAAGAATCAGAGAGAGTTTTGAGAGTAGAGATCGTAAGAGAGTGCAGCAGCAAGATCGAAGGAGAAAGAAGATATGTAGCTTCTGGATCAGATCCAAGCTTCATTGCCCCAGAGCGAGCTATATTCTCTGAGCTTTAATTCCAGCTTTCTGTTGCTAATTTTTATCATTCGTGTTTTTCCATTTTTACATTTTGTTTCAGAGGCTGTGAATCAGTGGTGGCACAAGCTGTAAGGCCCAGTGGTTTGAAGCTGTGAATCAGCGGTGGCTTAAGCTGTAATGCCCAGCGGTTGAATCTGTGAATCAGCAGATTGTAGGCAAGTTGTAAGGCCCAGCCGTTTAAGCTGTGTATCAGTAGAATCCACACTCTGGTTGGAGTGTGGGATGAATGTAGGTCTGGAGGACCGAACCACCTAAAAATTCTCTGTGTGCTGTGGTTTGATTGTCTACTTTGATTTCACAGATACATGCTTAGGATCGTGTTCTAATTGCATAATTTTTGATGGCCCTTGATCAGTTTGCTACCTATCTGTGTGCGTGCTATCTGCACATTAAATACCTAGCTATTCCTTAGGCCATCGATTTGTTATTTAGTGAGTCTTTCAGTTAACTAAGTCAATCAATTTTTACTCCGCATAGCTTACCAATTAGAGTTCAAATTGGGTAGAATTTTTAATGGGGATTCATTCACCCCCCTCTGAATCTGTGTGTGCACCATTGAATCTAGTCTTCACAGACTAATAGGGGCCGAATAAAATATATGAAAGTAATGCTCATTTTGTATAGAGGGATATAGCACATGTAGGTAGGCAATGTAGGAAGACTTATTTGTCAAACCAGTTCCTAGTACGTGGCGGAGTTTTGCTCCCACGCATAGTGAAAGTTTCCAGCTGGGCCTAACCCGACCTTCTGCTAGTCACCATTTGATATACCGGATAGTCGGGGAGGTACAGGTATTTGTGCAAGTATTTACATGGTTGAATACGGGCAAAGGTGCATATAGCGGTTTATTCCTTCATTAGAAAACCAAGGGCAGAAGTCAGCTACATCTTAAAGCGGGCTGATTGAGATCATATTATTATTATTATATTTAATCATTTATTCACAAATTCAAAGAACATTTCGACAGCATCTCCCTTGACCTAAAGAGTGTTAGGGAGGGTAGAGGAGACTCGTCCACGAAGCGTCGAGACGAACCCTTGAATGACAGTCTTGCCTAAACGGCAATCCCATACCCTATGATGAGTGGGGAACCTGAGGGCTAGCCCTCTAAGTAACCTTAGTCACTCGTAGGGCTGTCGATCCATAGTGCCTTTTCATTATGAGACCGTGTTAATCATAGCGGTGCACGCATATGGGCCCACGAGTGGTGATCTAGCATGATCGCGTTCAGGCGGACTCGTATATTACCGAGACAATGTATGCCGAGAATGGCACTTATTAATGATTTAGTCCCTTTTGTTGGGTACTTGGTCCTCATAATTCGGCATGAGTAGCCGTGAGGCCATTACCACCATAGGGTACAGAAACTGAGTGGAAAACCCGAGAAACATGATACATAATTAATTCTTGAGTTTTTGAGAAAATTTCGGCAGCATCTCCCCCTGTCCCAGGACATTTTGGGGGAGATGTATAAGAGACCCATTCACAGCAGGCTGAGAGAGGATCCATAAAAGACAGGCACGTCAGAGTGATGACCTAGACCCAACAGTGGATAGCGAATGCTTTGTCGATTGATTTTGACCCATTTCGGCACTGTGGTATATGCACGAAAGCTTCAGAGATAGCCGACATAACTGTAGATCGAGGGGCCTATGAGGGTTGGAGCAATGTTCGCCTTCACGGTGGTTTATGTATTATTTCCCTGCAGGGTCATCGGAGCTCACACAGTAGTAGATGGTGAAGCCTTGTGACTCAGTGGGATGATCGGGAAGACACGGGAAAGCACATTGCGACATTGAAACACAGATCCCTGAGAGAATTTCGGCATCATCTCTCCCTGCCCTGGAACGTTTTGGGGGGATGTATAGGAAATGCATCCGCAGCAAGCTGAGACGGGTTCCGTAAAAGATAGGCATGTCAGAACGACAGTCTGTGAACCGAGGGGGCGAGGGGCGACGGGGCAGTGTTCGCCTTCAATTGCTTGTAAGAATAGAATGGGCGAATGTCAGGGGCAATGTGAGGTTTTATTACTTGGGAAGGAACTTCAATTGCTCATGGAGAAAGTTATGTAGGGTTAGGGTGCTCTGGTGAGCTGGGAAGTGGACAAACCTTGAGTTCAAACTGAGCAAAGCTTAGTAAAATGGCGGCCAGAGCAAGTTCTGTTTCAGAATGTAAACAAACAAAAACACGAGGCCGTGTGTTCATCGCTCCAGTAGGGAAGGTCAGGGATCATGCTGGGGGACATACCAGCCCCTGATTCCCAATGGAGGAGATAGGCGAGAGCCAAAACTTCACGAATTCATGGATATAGGTAAGAAATTTAAATTGGATTATCCTCGGATATAGATCTATGTAGAGTAGGGGGAACGAAACCTGAATTTGCCCCTTCCCACGGACGCTCAGGGGTCACACGTAGAAGCTAGTGAATCTCTGATGGCCAACGGGGGATGATTCTAGAGAATTATCAAAGAAAGAGGGGAGGGAAGCAACACGATGCTTATTGACATACTCCTGCGAGCACGGAGATCATCAAATTTAAAACGATCGATGATATAGCCCAGTGGGGTAGTTTATTCCGCCCAACATATGCTCAGGCTGTTACCCAATCACAGAGAAGAGGGAGAGAGATGGAGACAACACCAATCAGTAGAATAACTTCATTCATTCATTTAATTCCAGAATGCCTTACATGATAGAAAAATTGGAACAAAGTGTTACAAAAGAATACAAGAATGGGGGAGGCAATGATTGTAGCCCACGATGGGCAATACATAATAGCGAAACCCACCTTGCAATTGCTTCGGACTCCTCTGTCTGCTCGCTTCCCCCCTCTCTCCTCTCATTCTCACTTTGTTTTCTTTTTATCTCCCCGAGTGTCTTCCTAGGTCTTTGTATCTTCTCTCTTTTTTTTTCTTCTCTATTTCCCTCTTGCTCTGGTGGCTTCTCTCCGTATATTCTCTTCTCTTCTCCCTCCCTTGCGTGCTCTGCTATCCTCTTTCCTCTGTTCGAAGTAGGTTTTTTTATAGACGTGGAGGGTTCACTTGAGATGGCGGCATGAGGCGGATGTGGCCACCCGACGGCACTAGGCGCGCTCTGGCTGTCGGGTCAGGGATGGCCACCGGGTTACCCCCTGCCTTGGCCCATTTCGTTTTCTTTAAGCCCATTTGATCATTCTTTTGGCCAGTTTGCTTCTTTTAAATCCGTTCGAATCCTACCTTGGCCCATTTAATCCATTTAGGCCGATTTGATCACCCCTTCTCTTTTTCCACTTCCTCTTTTCTTCTTCTTTATTCCTTAAAAAATGGCAGAAATAAAATATCTTAGTATTATTTTCCATGTGTCAACAACAGACTTAGTGTCTAAGTCAACAGACATAGATTTAAGTCGACTCATGTCCAAGTCAATAGACATAAGATTTAAGTTGACTCAAGCAGAGAGCAAGTCGACTTAAAGCATCTTCCAGAACCAATGTGGAAGATAGTAAATTATCCACAGAGATAGTCGATAGAACAAGGTAACAATCAGTCGACAAAGTTCAAATTCAGTCGACAGATATGTGTCCAAGTCGACAGCCATAAGACTCAAGTCGACAGACATAAGACTCAAGTCGACAAATCTGTCAACAAGTCGACAGACTTAAACCTGCAGTCAAAGCAACTCCAGCCAACAGAAGACCCAACTGACATCAACAAAAAGGCAAGAATATGCTGAAGAACTTAAGGAGTGAGACAAGGGATAGGACATAGAACGAGAAGCTCAAGATGCCATGTAAACAACATGAATTTTGTGTTACAACAAGATTGAATGAAGATAGGCAGAGTGTAGAAGAAGAGTTAATAGAGAAAGGAACAATCAGTCGACCAAGTTCAAACTCAGTCGACAGAGGTTGCTCAGCCCGACTGAAAGGATGATCATGCAAGGAAACACTGAGTCGACCTACCAAGCCAACTAGGTCGACTGATATCGTCTGAAGCTCAGAGCACTAAGACGATAGATCATAGCTTCAAGAGTCTCAGTAATGACAAGTTCCAATCGACAGAACTGTTTACTCAGTCAACTAACCAGAGGCCAGCCGTACAAGCACGTGAGCTTTTAAGCAATCACGTGATTTCTCTTTCCAATCATCGGCACATGCCTCCATGACACGTGGCTTGAGTTCTAGAAAGGCCCTATGTAAGAATATTCTATTTTTTACATGGACCAATCAGAAAATAGCACTGAAAAAGGGAATTATCCATATTTCTCTTCTATAAATATGGATCTATCGTCTGGGGAAGAAGCAACTGTAGCCCTTAGTCATTAGAGACGTCCTGAGCATTTCGAAGAGCATCTGAGAGGAAGAAAAGAAGGGAGAGCAACCTAGCAGTTGGGCTGAGCAATTCCAGTCCATAGACAATAGATCTGAGAGCAATTTGAGAGTGCCGTCTTCCTAAAGTTACTGTGTGGCCACTGAATAGAGAGGCAGACCAGTTTCAGATCAGAGTCCATATCTGTAGTTACAGCTTCCAGATTTCTATCTAAAGCTACATTTTTCATTTTACCATTTCGATTTTCTATTTTCTTTTTGAAATTCTTCATCTGTTAACCATGTGGAGTCGCTGTGGTTTTAGCATTTTTTCGGTACCCTATTTTTGAGATCAGAGTGTGTTTTGGCTGCCGAGCAGCCGTGTGTGTGTGGTCGAGGAGCATGTTCCTCGAGTCAAGTTGTTTGTCAACGTGTGTTTGGTTTAGGGTTCATCCCCAGTGGTTGCTGCGATTAACATCGTGTGTGTGTATGGTTTGGGGTTCGTTGCAGAGTGTGGCTGTGAAAACAGCGTGTGTGGGGGGGGATTCATCCCCGACTAAGCGGTGTATCAGAGAGTTGTTGGGGACTTGTCCCTATGTGTGTTGCTGCATTTGCAGCATAGTAACCCTCATCGGGTTTTGTTGAGGGGTGGACCTAGGGAGCACGACTGTGGTCCCGAACCACCTTAAAAATGTCTATGTCATTGTCTGAATGCCTGTGTGATTGTCCATCTCTTCTATCTCTATTCACAGGTTCAAATTGACACCATCACACACACTCAATCTAAATCAGACTGCAACAGACATTTATCTGCACACATAAATTGCCTAGTTGATTTTGTTTCATCAAGTCACTTTATGTTCTTAACCACGATCAATCTTATACTTGTTGAATCTAAGTCTCGCTTAATGGGTTCTAAGTGATGTGTTGAATCCGCTGTGTGCTGAATTTTAGAGTATCATCTAGTTAATTTTTTGAATAGGGCGCAATCAAATCACCTCCCCTCTTGATTTTGTTTGCACTAAGGTACCCAACAATTGGTATCAGAGCCTAGCTCTGCTTTACCTAGATCCAATGATCTATAGAGGAGATCCTAGTGGAACTACAGTTATGAGCCTTAGTGTTGAACAGTTTTCGATGAATTCTCCACCTATTTTTAATGGTTCTGATTACGCTTTGTGGATTGGAAGAATGTGTAGGGTTATTAACTCTCATAATCCCAAGTTGTGGAAAGTTGTTTCTCAAGGCCCTCACGAATTACTTGAAGAGAAATCCACATGGTCTGCTAAGCATAGTTTGAAGAATGATGAAAATCTCAAAGTGTTGAACTTACTGAAAGTTGCAGTCGATTCTAACAAATTTTCATTTGTCTCGGATTGCAGCATAGCTAAAGAAATCTTGGATGGCTTGATCAAACTTCATGAAGGAAAGATGGAGAATGTGTGTTTGATGGCAAACAACAATGGTCAATCAAGTGAGGAAAACACAGAGGTAAACTCTGAACCTGATGAAATTTCCCTTGAGGAATTGATGGATGCCTATGATGAATTGTTAGGCAAATATAAGAAAATAAAGTCTAAAAATAGAAATTTAAAAAGAAAAATTGAAAATACTGCTCGTGATAATCCTTCCTGTCAAAAATGTCCTACTTTGGAAAATGAATTCACTACTCTTAAAGACATGAATGAATCTCTGTTGTTTGACACTGATATGCAAAAAGAGCAAATTGCTAGCTTGAGAAAAGAAAATGAAATCCTACTTAGCAAAGTTAATCAACTTGAAGAGAATGAGAAAGAATGGATACATAAATTAAAATCAATGCCAGATGATCAGAGAGTGCTTGATGAATTGGTCGAAAACAAGAATCTTAGTGAAGAAAATGAAAAGATGAGAGAGCAAAATGTAATGTTGATTGATAAATTGAGTGTTTATGAAAAGGGAAAATGTGTGGTTGTTGATGAGTCAGAAAAATTACATGAGTTAGAGCTAGAAATTTAAAGTTATAAAACTATGAATGAAATGTTAAATGATAGGGTCGCTGTTTATGAGAACGAAATTGCTAGCTCTGAATTGCACATTTCATCTCTGGAAAATGAAATCAAAGACTTGAATGTTTCCCTGTCAAAATTTGTTAAGGTAAAAGAAAACTTGGATAAAATCTTGCGGACAAAAATTAATTTTCAGAGAGAAGGGCTAGGCTACACCCTTGAAAATAAAAAATCCTTTGAGCACAAATTAGTTACTTCTTTTGTTTAAAGTTCGGATGTAGCTAGCACGTCAAATGTTCCCCTAAATCAGCCTACTGCTCAAAAAACCCAGAAACATGATAGTAAGCAGCAAATGAATCACAATTTAAAATAGAAAAATAACTTCGCTTCTTCTAGTGTGCATGCTAAAAATCCCGCTAGACACTTTTCTGAACCAAAAAGAAGAAATGTCTCTTGCTTCTACTATAGACAGCATGGACATGCTATGGATGATGACTGGGTCATGAGAAAAGATTATCGAAATACATGCAGATATGAAACTGTTTTTAATAAACAAAGATAATTTTCAAATTGGAAAAACATGTCAAGGACATATAACTCAAACAATAAAAACTTAGTTAAAAGACATCCTTCTCAATGCTGTTATTCATGTGGAAAATTTGATCACATCATGTCAAACAATAGATCAGCCAAAAGGGGAAATGATTTTCATGCTAGAAATGTTAAATTCTATGTCCATCAACATAAATTTTCTAAACCCATGCACAAGATGAATGTGAAACATCATGTGTGTTGTTATTATTGTGGTGAGGTTGGGCATGAGATGTGTGATTATTTTTGGATGATGAATGACGATTTGAATTCAATGAAAAGATGGACCATGTCTACTAGAAGAGGTACTAACCCTCAAGGACCCAAGAAAGCTTGGGTACCTAAAAATATCAACTGAAAACTTGTGATGCAAGAATGCCTTGAGGCTGAATAAAGGATGGTAAGAAATGACTGCTCAAGGCACAAGTTTGGAAATAAAATTTTAATTCATGTTATTATTACATGTTAAGTTCTCTGTGAATTGTTATAGTTACTTTTTTCCTGCTTACAATAAGTTTTGCTCAAACTAAAACTTCCTCTCTGAATTATTGGAAACCTTTCCTTGGTTGAACATGGAGATCTGATCAGCTTATTTGGTTAATCGTGATATTAAGAATATCTGATTTCAGTGGTATATCAAATGGTGATCTATGGAAGGATAGATTAGGTCTGTCTGGAAATTATCACCATGCGTGAGTCGAATCTTCAGGATTACTATACTCTGCCAAGTACCAGAACTCAGAGAAATCAATTAAAGATTTCATGAAGGAATTTTGTGTGATATAAATTGCTATAGCTAAATGGTTGGTTTTGAAAATGCTTTATGATTGCTGGAATGTCACTGCTAATAGCTGTTCTTAATGATATCTACCTGAGTTGTATTGAAATTTTAATTCCATCCCTCAAGTGAACATATGTTCTGCTGTCAGTATGTCCTAGTGTTCATAAGGATTATATTAAGGGGGAGTCAATGTGTTGTTGAGACATATGGTCTGATGTTAGTTCTGTCAGATAGCCTGAGTACTCTCAAGGCTTGAGTTCAGGGGGAGATGCCATCTGTTCAGATTAGGCCAAGGTTGTATGTGTGAGAGTCCTACTTAGAGGGAATCAAATTCCTATTGAATTCATGAATTCTGAAATCATTATTCCTGATCTGGACTAAGACTCAGTTTTGTTTCTTCACAGGCCTTCACTTTCGATCAATAGGACCATAAAAATAAACTCTAGTCCCTGTCGACAAGTTCACAAATAGCTTCTGTTTGATCCATGTCTATACAAACATGTCGATTATATCCCTGTGATTTTGATGATGTCAAACACCATAAGTCCTCATGAGACTGTGCATTGGAGTCAGTGCACTTGCATGAAGTCATATTCTGTTGATTACAAGTCGGTGCATACATATTAACAAGTCAGTGCATAATCATAACATTCTGGTCATTTAATCAAACAGATTGCATGCATAACTGTGCTTTGAATATTGAGCATTTGGTCACTGTGCATTGGGTTTGCTGATGTCCTTGTAATCAATAGCATGATATTTGCATTTTCAGATTGATGCATTTTCATGATTCATGAAACTTAATCAGGTTGATGCTCATACTGTCTGCTTTGTTCATAAAGTCTATGCACATAATAGTAAAGGAGAAGCTAGTGTGTACGTTTACTCACTAAGGTCGATGCTAGTGTGTACGTCTACTCACTAAGGTCGATGCTAGTGTGTATGTGCTTCCTACTAAGGTCGATGCTTGTATGACAGGGGTAGCAACCTCAGGTCGGTGCACATACTGTTCAAGATGGTGCAAATACAGTTAAGATCGATGCTACCTCAGTCTTCACAAAAGAAAGGTTGATGCACCTCAACAACCTAAGAAGCAAGGTCGATGCAACTAAGAAGTAAGGTCGGTGCAGCTGCCACGGTTAAAGAAGCAAGGTCGGTGCACATCCAGTCTGCACGGGACTAAGGTCGAGGCACATCTTGGTAATGCAGAACAAAGGTCGATGCACCTTGGTGATTTCAAGATTACAAGGTCGGTGCACATTGTCACACTTTCATACCAAGGTCAGTGCACTTGAAGAACTAAGGTCGATGCTACCTCAGTGCACAAGAAGAAAGGTCGGTGCACATTTTGTTAGTCAGCACATAAGGTTGATGCCTCTTTTCCTCTCCTGCATATAAGCTCCGTGCAACTTTGCTAAACTGCTAGCAAGGGTCTGAGCACATATGTACTATAAGGTCAGTGCACACATACCTTGTGCATGAAGGTCGATGCACATGTACAACACAAGGTCTGAGCACATGTGTATTACAAGGTCAGTGCATATATACCTTAAGCATGAAGGTCGATGAACATGTACAACACAAGGTCTGAGCGCATGTGTATTACAAGGTCAGTGCATATATACCTTAAGCATGAAGGTCGATGCACATGTACAACACAAGGTCTGAGCACATGAGTATTACAAGGTCGGTGCATCAACATATTAAAATGTATAGAAATCAACTAACAAGGTCTGTGCACATGTGGAAGGTCAGTACAGCTACTTCAATTCTGCCTAGTAAGGACGATGCTACTAGTCAATCATACAAGATCAGGTCCATGCATATTGAAAATTCACATACATAATGTAGACACGCCAAAATTGACGTTACTGTGAGTACATCTCATATTGCCTTGTAATATCCCAATTTGACCCTCAAATTAGTTCTATTTGAGTGGTTTTTCCCACTTTTTTTTAGATTTCTCCCCTTTTTTCACCCTTTTCTATTTTTTCCTATTTTTCTGGATTTTTCTAGATTTTTTGGGCATTTTTTTCTATTTTTTAGAAATAACGACTTGATCTGGGGCGTCTTTTAAATAACGACTTATACATGGGCGTTTCTTAAAAAATTGACGACTATACTGGAGGGCGTCCATTCTTTCAAATTTTCATTTTTCTGGATTTTTCTGGGAATTTTTCGGAATTTTTTTGAAATTAACGACTTAACCATGGGCGTTACTTTGAATGTGAAAAGAATAAAAAATCAAAAAAATTAAGTCACGCCTTACTCACGGTCGTGTCTTTCAAATTGAATATTTTAATATTATTTTTCAACCCCTTCCAGAGGTGATTTGATGGCCTTCCGGGTGTCAGAAAAATTCGTAAAAATAGTCGTTGGAATCAGTGAGACGAGATGCACCTTCACCTAAAAAATGGAAAAATAATATTGAGAAATGAAAAATGGCCCTATTTTGAATATTTTAAATTAACGTCTTTTGTTAGGGCGTGTTTTAATTAACGCCTTTGAATCAGACGTGTTTCACAATTTTTCAAATAAATTCCAAAATTTGATTTTTTAATTAACGCCCTGATCTAAGGCGTGTTTTTAAGAAACGCCCTCTGGGCCAGTCGTCAATTCAACAATTGACGCCCTGAACCAAGTCGTGTTTCACTTTTGTGCTCCGAACGAACGCAGCCTTTCCCAGAGAGACTCCTGCTTCGTTTGGGCTCTTGCCTAGCTTAATCCTCCCCTATTTTGGGCTCTTGCCCATTTTTATCTCTTCCTCCTTTGGACTCTTCCCTCCTTATCTCCTCTTCTATCCTTAATAGAACTTCGGTAGCTCTGTTAAGGGGTGATGATTCTTCTGCTTCTTCTTGGGTTCTTCTGCTTCGGTGTTTTTTTTTCTTTTTTTTCGTTTTTCTTGTTCTTCTTCTGCCGTCTTCTTCTTCTGTCTTTTTTCTTCTGTTTTCTTCTTCCCCTCCTCTCTTCTTTCTCTTCTGTTTTCTTCTTCACAGGTGCTGCTGCTGCGGTTAGCTCAGGAGAAGCTGCACGAATCCATCTTCATCCTATTTGAAGCTTCCTCCCCCTTGAGCATCAGAGCCAACGCACAGGCTCCTCCTCTTTACCTTTATTTCTTTTGTTCATTGCTTTGTTTTCGTGCATGCATGCCCATCTCCTATTGATTATTTTTTTTTCATTATTCTCAACCACGTTGAGTATCTCCCCTTTAGTGCACTCTTGCACTCTTTCCCCTTATTATATTTTGCATTCATCATTCATATTCCCACCCTTTTGCATAGGGGTTTAAGGGCAACCACCCTTAAGGTGTGTTCATAATCAATTTATCATGCTCATATTTCTATTAAGAATTGATGCTACACTCACCATGTTCTAATTCAATTTCTTTTATTGGTGTTCGTCTTTGTTTTGCAAGGGTAATCAAGAAAGAAGAACTCTCTTCGTCGGCCGGCCGATTTGAAGAGAAAGGAGCACTCACAATCCCCGCATTCAAGGTATTTTTCGCGATCCCTCCATGATTTTTATTGTTATATTTTGAGGCCTCGTGTCTCTGGCGATCACAAACTCCTCTTGTGCACCTCGTGCATGTTTTATCTCCACTATTGTTTATTGTTTGCTTATTCTTAATATTTTTCTTAAGTGGATTTTAATTAAGATCTACAAATTGGCGATCACGGTGGGACACTTTTCGTTTTTCATTTGATTACCCCTTTCCCCTTGGCACCCTCGCGTGCCCTTTCCTATTGGTACCCACAGTACCCCTCCTTTGTGCCCCTCGGGCACCCTCCATTGTTTTCTGATCCCACTTGTGATCTGTCAGTTGATAGATTTCTTTTTGAAATCCCACTTTATCCAAAAAATAAAATTTGATGAGCATGATTATGTTTTGATATTCATATTTGTTGATTGACTGTGATTGACTCTGTGAGTGTTTCTCTGCTATTGCTGGCCGTGAAGAGTTTCTGGAATAAGGCAATTAACGCCTCTGACAGAGGCGCGTTTTTTGTTAACGCCCTAGCATAGGGCGCCTTTTCCCTGTTTAACGCCTTCTGTCAGGACGCGTTTTTATTATATTTGGTGATCTGTTGAATTCACGCCCTTCCCCAGGGCGTTTCTTTCTTGATTAGCGCCTCACACCAAGGCGCTGTTTCATGATTTGACGCCCTTGGTCAAGGGCGTCCTTTTATTTGTAACGCCTCACCACGGGGCGTTTCTTGACTTGGTTGGCATCTCCCCACAGTGTTTCACGCCCTGCCCCAGGGCATCTTTTCCATTGGTAGCACCCTGCCCCAGGGCGTCTTTTGATTTATAGCGCCCTGCCCCAAGGCGTCTTTTGCCTGTGTTTTTACTACACTCCTTCTTCATCACTGTATTATATTTTTTTGATTATATCTGTTGCATTCATTCATATTGCATTGGTTTGGGAGACCTCCTCTCTCCACATATCTAGGAGCCACACACCCCCTTGGTGAAGGAACGACCCTCCATTGAGCATTCCGTCTCTTTGGATTGGAAATTCCTAAACCAAGCCTCCGTAAGTCCCCGCACCCGTGGATTCCCTCACGGACGCCGGGCAGGTTGTACCTTTTTGGAGTCCCGATATAGTTGGCCTAATACGCGGTGAGAGAGGGTTCCTAGTTGGCATTGAAGTTCAAATCATATTGAAACTAGGTTCCCCCCCTTTGTGTGAATCATTCAAAACTTTATTAAAATTCATTAATTCACCAAGGATCAAACATAAAAATCACGGTAACCATTCCAACTTGTGTGTTTATTTGCATAATTATTGAGAATTTTTGATTATATAATGGCTTACCATGATAGAAACATGTTCAATTCAATTCATGAGGATGCACAACCTAGCACTTCATATCCTCAATTTCAACATGTTAATCAGCATTCTCACCATTCTTTCAAGGGACCACGTCCTCATTCTTATGGTCATGCCCAACCCATGGGCAATGTCCATTCTTATGGTCCCCCTCCTCAAGTTCGAGCCACTACTCCCTCGGGATCCTCTCGTCCCAATGATGAGAAAGTCTCCCAGATCATTCATGCATTAGATCATCTTACCCCTCAACAGATCCAAGCCCTTAAGGCTGTCGTTGAGGGTGCATCTCCTTCATCTCTCCCTCCTTCCAATTCTATTCGGGTGGCCCATCACCCATCTCCCTCCAATTCTACACGGGTGGCCCATCACCCACCTCCTCCTTCCAATCATATTCGGGTAGCCCATTACCCATCTCCCCCTATTCATTCTACTCGGGTGGTCCGACACCCGCCTCCTTCTATTCCTCCTCCCTCACGGCCCCGAAGCCCATTTATTCATTGCAATCCGGCCCATCCGGGTTCTTTTACGGGTCATACCGTCAACTCCCCTCCACGGCCTTTTTATGCGGCCCCTCCTCCTTCGAGGCCCTGCCAACCTTCTATTGTTCAAGTCACACCCCTCCAACAATCTCTTTTTGATAAGATTACTTCCATGGAGGAACAATTAAAGAGGGTCACGGTTCCTCCTACTCCGGTCAATCCTCTCCATGCCGCTTTGGACGAGATTACTAAGTTGGAGAGAGAATGGAAGGATAGGAGAGATGATTATGATATCGGCATTTCAAGCGAGGAAGAACCGGCAATTGAAGAATACGAGCCGGTATATGATGATGAAGCTCCGCAGGCACCCCTTCCGAGTTTCCTTAATTTCCCACTCCCTCCATTATCATTCAATGAACCCCCTGCTCAGGAGGAAACCACTCCCAATTCAACCCCTGTTTATGAAACTAGTTGGTGTTACGACGATGGGTCGATATTCCAATCGTCCGCACCGGCGCCTATTGAGTCTCTTCCCATTCCCACTCCCACTCCTAACACTGCTCGCCCCGTCCGGCATTTTCTACGCACCAAAGCTTCACCCATTAACCCTCCACCAACTACACCTCCGCCCACTATACCATCAACCTTCACACCATTAGCCACCGCTGAGCCTTCCATTATAAAACCTCCACCTATTAAGTCAGTAACCTCCACATCGGCCTACACCGAGCCTACCACTGAACCTCCTCCAATTGACCTCCCATTACCACCATCCCTAAAAACCACCTTACCTACCCCACTATTTAACCCTCCACCTTTACCTATGGCTAATCCTGAGCAGGACCCACCACTTTTTGCACTCGAGCTAACCCCGACCGCTTGCAAGCAAAGGGAGAAACTCGATGTGTTTGAACCTCCGCCTCCACTTATGCCAACACTTTCCATTATACCTCCACCACTCACAAAGCCTTCCGCCTCCGCTTCACCTCCTTTTGCTACTCGGAATGGGAGTGCTTCTGCAAGTATTTGTGCCGAAGGTGATCAAGAGCCGGGCAAGACAGATGTGGCCACGGTTATGCGATTCAAGATTCAAGAAGTCATTTACCGGATGCCAATCCGGATTATTGTGCCGAGCATGGTCGCAGAGGCCAAGTCACCGCCATTGCTCAGGGAAGAATGCCAAGAATTGATGCCATCCAAGGGCCAGGCAGGGCACCCTTTGTTCCCTCTTCCAAATCTTGATTCCATTCCTCCATACAAGGGGCGAATGCCCAATTTGTTCAACACTTCCTATACACCACAATTAATGGGCATGGCAATGCTTCATGTTCCAATTTTCCAACTCCCTCACACCATTACTTTGCACTCTCCTAGGGAGTTGTCATTCACCATTGAAGCCTCGGCAGGGGCTATTTCTCATACACTTTCACTGCCGTGGAGGGGCAGTTATCTTAATGCTAAGGGGCCATCCCTTATTTGCTCCACTTTCTATTCATCCATCTCTATCACTTTTTCTTCATGGGCCATTCCCAGGGTTAGGAGGAGGATCTCATCCTCTCGCCCTTCACATTCTTCATATTCTTTGCATTTCATGCATTCATCGCATCCATCCCATTACATACATTTGCACCTCCTGCTTCCCGGGTTTCCAAACCCGTATCTTCCTCACCTTCCGGCACCGTCGGATATTCCGCATTTCCCATCTTATTCATATTCATCCTTTTATCCACTCCCCTTGGGGCATCGCGTCCCCCTTCCTGCCATTTCCCTGGAACCTCCAGGAATTTTATCCCTCCTCTTTGGGCATCTCGCCCTTTCTGATTCTATTTCTCCGGAACCTCCGGACCTTTCCCTCGGGCATCGCGCCCCTTTCCACTTTATTCTCCCGGAGTCTCCGGATCTTTCATACCTTTCCCTCGGGCATCGCGCCCCCTTCCACCTCATTTCACCGGAACCTCCGGACCTTCTTGGGCATCGCGTCCCTCCTTCCATCATTCCTCCGGAACCTCCGGATTCTTCATCTGATTCTCTCTATCTTTTCCCCGGGCACGACGCCCCTTTCCATCTTCTCCTTCCTGATTTCATTCCTCCGGAACCTCCGGATTTTCCTCTCCTCCCTGGGCATCGCGTCCCTTTCCATTTACTTCCCCCGGAACCTCCGGACCCTCCATCTTTCTTCCGATTCATCTTTCTACTCCTCCGGGACATCACATCCTTCATTTTCTTCTTCCTTTTCCATCATCTTTTTCCCTATTTCTCCCCAGGGCATCGCATCCCTTCTTTCGTCATTCCTCCGGAGCCTCTGGAGTATTCCTCCACTCATGATTTTCCTCCTCTGCCTCCGGACCCTCCGGACCCTCCAGATCCACCTCTTTCCATCTACCAATTTCTTCTTCTGATTCCTCCTAATTCTGGGTCTGACCCAACTTCTTCCACATCCACTGCCTTGGGCATCTGCCCTTTCTCCCATTGCTTCCGAGGCTTTAGTCCTCACCCCTCTTCTTGATTTTCCGCTTCTTCTGTAGACTGTTCCATGTGATCAGGGTCTCCGCGCCTTAGTGAGGGAGTTCTAGCCCTCGCCTCTTTTCCTTTTCTCCTTATTCATCTGAGTCTGGTTTGAGCACCACTCATTCTTGTTAAGCCACTCCCAAAATCTTTTGCTTCCAATCCTTTTGACTGCCAAAGAGGACGAATCCCACGATGATCAACCTCGCCTCTGACAACTGCTTCTACAAAGGTTGCAAGGTAACATATTGGCGTAAGTACGCATTTTAATGATATCATTTTCTCATTACTTCACGCATGATTTTCAAAATCAAGTGCTTCTTAACAAGATTAAGAGTGGTGTTTTAAAACCTTTATCTTAAGCTTTTGTTTAATTTAATCTCCTCAAAAGAGTCTTTAGGCTTGCTTTTGCAGCACTTTGGTTGATAAAGAACCCGCGCTGGGAATTCAACGTTCTCTCCCCGCTTGTTAAGAGTAACCCCTCGGTTGGGCATTCCACACACTTCACGGCGTCCTTAGCCGGCTCCTTTGGTTAAAACACCGTTGCTACCTTGGCCATGCCATGAATATATCTGAAAGTCTTTTCTCTTCTTTACTCGGCCGCATGCAGGGACAAGAGGTTGACGGATAAGATGACCAACCTTGGTAATCCCCAATACGAGAGGAGTCTCAAATAGGGGCAGTCTTGACCCAAATTAAATGAGTTTTCATGATATACATTTCGCCAAAAGGGCTATTATGAAAATCAAGTCAAAATTTTGATAAAAGCAAAAGTATGAATTATGGCATGTCAAGAGTGGCAAAGTCCCCGCAGGGAAAACCTTGGTCGTATGCATGTCAAGGGTCTAAAAATTAAAGGCACAAAGCCCCGGCACAACAGACTACCTCTTTGAAGGGAACACCTTGGAAGGAATTCAAGTCCCGATATCTCCCATCCTGCACAAAGTTTATCCTCAATTATTCTTCTCTTCTCCCTCCAAGACCGAATGTTTCTCGGGTATGGCCTTGGTAGGGGCACCGTTGATCAAAGACGGTCGGTTATAGGATGCCACCCTTCAATACACGCCCGGCTTTGGGAAATTTTAGCGAAAGGGGAGGGAACGAGGACCCCTAGCCAGTGATTTAAAACACCCTTTGATGCTGCTTTAGCAATGTCTAACCAAAATCAAACAAAAAATTGAATATTTCTTGTCCAAAATCCATAAAAATTTGAATACCTTTCTCAAAACTTCACAAAAATTTGCATATTGATCAAAACTCATAAAAATTTGAATATCTTTTTCAAAACTCATAAAAATTTGCATATTTCCAAAATCCAAAAAAAAAATTGCATTGTATTGTCTGATGGTGTTTTGCAGGAACAACTTTGCAAAGACCAAAAGCACGGGATGAGTCCTATCTCCACTCATTATTATTAATCCATTGATTCTTCCCGATATTCTCATGACTTGCCGCTGGACATTTGCTTATCTCCCTTTGATTACATCTCCCCGGGCATTCTGTTCATATCTCATGATTATTCATCTCCAAATTTTTTTAATCAACTCCTGCTAATTTCATCTGATCACTCCGCCGATAGGCATTATATCAGATCTTGATCATTCATCTCCAAATCTTGATTAGCCAGATTGTCTCCTCATAAAAAAAAACAACAAACAATGCTATGATTTGACTTATGCTATTCATGCCATATACATGTTATAATTGATGCTTTGATGATTGCTATGATTGGATGTCTCATTTATTGCTTGTTATCTTTTATATCTTGGCTGATGAATTTTTGAGCGCAGGATAAGAAGCTCTTGGTCCCGCCGACTGGGCATCATCATCAAAGTCCCACGGTGCTTGCAGCTCATCTCTCAGTTCCCCCATACTTATTGCTCCACCATCTCTCCCTGTATGCATTCTACTATATGTTATTACGCTATTAGATTATATCAAGGACCTTGTGGCTTTGGTAAATCTGGAATTTGAGTTCCCCTTCATCAAAAACAATGATAATTCCAGAGGAGTCTTAGTCACACGGATAGGCCGTTGAGCCATCCAAGACTGGGGACGATGGTTCCCTTTTACGAGTTGGTGCGTGGATAAACGGGCTTCGGCTTAGTATCAGCTCGCGAAATTGGTTTCTTGACCCAGTCTTGGCAGTTTAACAATATTATCCTTGATTATTCTATATTTTCATTTGATTTATTTTTTCCCTTTAAACCCAACATGCATTCATGTAGGAATTTGAAACAATTGTTGAAAAATCATTCTGATAAGCTGTTTTTGTGGGTCAAATTGATCTTGATCTTCAATGTGAGATATTCCATGCCGAATTGAGTCCTCAGTTCGTTTTGTCGCTGTTTTGGGTCATTTTCTCGAAAGCTCCTTGTTTGGATTTCTATCATCTTATTTTAATCCTTTTCCCTTTGATCCACCTTGGCTGCAGCACGTCCACTGGCTGGTAACCGCTCCCCAATGGTGAAACCTTCAGGTTTGTGACCTGGGGTACTTCCACCGCGCTGGAAGTTGATCATTTATTTTATCTCCTTCGTGCACCGCGTGCACACTCCCCGCTTTATCCGAACATCGTTGGTTTCATTGAATTTCCCGGGATTGCTTCATCTCGTGCTTCTGATTTGATTCTCATCAAGTGATATTGATTGCGTGTCTCATCACACCTTGGCATCTACTTTTCAGTTTGCTCTGCTCCCTTGCAAAGCAGACGCCAAGGCGGGGCAGCTGTAGACACGCCAAAATTGACGTTACTGTGAGTACATCTCATATTGCCTTGTAATATCCCAATTTGACCCTCAAATTAGTTCTATTTGAGTGGTTTTTCCCACTTTTTTTTAGATTTCTCCCTTTTTTCACCCTTTTCTATTTTTCTGGATTTTTCTGGATTTTTCTAGATTTTTTGGGCATTTTTTTTCTATTTTTTAAAAATAACGACTTGATCTGGGGCGTCTTTTAAATAACGACTTATACATGGGCGTTTCTTAAAAAATTGACGACTATACTGGAGGGCGTCCATTCTTTCAAATTTCCATTTTTCTGGATTTTTCTGGGAATTTTTCGGAATTTTTTTGAAATTAACGACTTAACCATGGGCGTTACTTTGAATGTGAAAAGAATAAAAAATCAAAAAAATTAAGTCACGCCTTACTCACGGTCGTGTCTTTCAAATTGAATATTTTAATATTATTTTTCAACCCCTTCCAGAGGTGATTTGATGGCCTTCCGGGTGTCAGAAAAATTCGTAAAAATAGTCGTTGGAATCAGTGAGACGAGATGCACCTTCACCCAAAAAAATGGAAAAATAATATTGAGAAATGAAAAATGGCCCTATTTTGAATATTTTAAATTAACGTCTTTTGTTAGGGCGTGTTTTAATTAACGCCTTTGAATCAGACGTGTTTCACAATTTTTCAAATAAATTCCAAAATTTGATTTTTTAATTAACGCCCTGATCTAAGGCGTGTTTTTAAGAAACGCCCTCTGGGCCAGTCGTCAATTCAACAATTGACGCCCTGAACCAAGTCGTGTTTCACTTTTGTGCTCCGAACGAACGCAGCCTTTCCCAGAGAGACTCCTGCTTCGTTTGGGCTCTTGCCTAGCTTAATCCTCCCCTATTTTGGGCTCTTGCCCGTTTTTATCTCTTCCTCCTTTGGACTCTTCCCTCCTTATCTCCTCTTCTATCCTTAATAGAACTTCGGTAGCTCTGTTAAGGGGTGATGATTCTTCTGCTTCTTCTTGGGTTCTTCTGCTTCGGTGTTTTTTTTTCTTTTTTTTCGTTTTTCTTGTTCTTCTTCTGCCGTCTTCTTCTTCTGTCTTTTTTCTTCTGTTTTCTTCTTCCCCTCCTCTCTTCTTTCTCTTCTGTTTTCTTCTTCACAGGTGCTGCTGCTGCGGTTAGCTTAGGAGAAGCTGCACGAATCCATCTTCATCCTATTTGAAGCTTCCTCCCCCTTGAGCATCAGAGCCAACGCACAGGCTCCTCCTCTTTACCTTTATTTCTTTTGTTCATTGCTTTGTTTTCGTGCATGCATGCCCATCTCCTATTGATTGTTTTTTTTTCATTATTCTCAACCACGTTGAGTATCTCCCCTTTAGTGCACTCTTGCACTCTTTCCCCTTATTATATTTTGCATTCATCATTCATATTCCCACCCTTTTGCATAGGGGTTTAAGGGCAACCACCCTTAAGGTGTGTTCATAATCAATTTATCATGCTCATATTTCTATTAAGAATTGATGCTACACTCACCATGTTCTAATTCAATTTCTTTTATTGGTGTTCGTCTTTGTTTTGCAAGGGTAATCAAGAAAGAAGAACTCTCTTCGTCGGCCGGCCGATTTGAAGAGAAAGGAGCACTCACAATCCCCGCATTCAAGGTATTTTTCGCGATCCCTCCATGATTTTTATTGTTATATTTTGAGGCCTCGTGTCTCTGGCGATCACAAACTCCTCTTGTGCACCTCGTGCATGTTTTATCTCCACTATTGTTTATTGTTTGCTTATTCTTAATATTTTTCTTAAGTGGATTTTAATTAAGATCTACACATAAGGTGGTTGATGAAATGCCTGAGTGAACACTGGGTTGACAGCAGCGACACTGAAGTAAAAGCATGCAATTATGGCACAACGGGTGAATGGCACGTGACCACTTTAACACTTGAAAGGGGTATCTGAGGATTTTCACCCAACACCTCAGATGCAATACCTGCGCCCATCATACGTGCGAATTCTTTTGGCTCGAAAAGGCATGACCACATGGCAGAACTCCAACAATGATGGGCACATGATCCAAGGAAGGATGGCACGCCGTTTTCGGAGGTTTCCAGAAGAATGTTTAGTATGCCAGGTGGACCAATCAGAGTTCACTAGGTTTTCTGCCATTACGGAGCCCCTATTCTATAAAAGGATGCCTTGCCCTTCGATGAAGGATGTTGAAAGCTGTAAAAAGCTATGAGTGCTCCTGCTACGTGAGAATCCCACTCGAAAAAAGGAACAGCACCAGAAGAAAAAGTGATAAAAAAGAAGATTTGATAGAAGCCAGCCGTTGCATCTGAAAATGCTTCATTGAAGCTATATTCTGTCTTTATTTTCCATTCACTATTTTTGTTGATCCTCGCTTTGCAATTTTTGTTTTCTATCTCCCTCCGAGTACTCTTGGGGGAAGGAAGACATTGTCTCCGGTTGCAAGTGACCTAGGGTCACTCGTGGGTTCCCTCTGGTTCAGAGGAGGGGAAGAAAATTTCTCCGGTTCTGGACTTGTGGTTTGCAAGTCCAGGGAGTAGGTTCTGTGGGGTACAGGACCTGGGTCGAGGGATTTGTCTCCCTCAGGACAAGTTGTTAGGCAACCTTTGTTGCAGACTGAGTCTGCGGTGATTTTTGCTTGGTTTAAGCAAGAGAACCTCACTCAGTTTGAGTGAAGGAGTGGACGTAGGCAGATCTTGGATCTGGCTGAATCACTATAAAACTGCCTGTGTGCTGTTTGTCTATTTGCTCTTTTCAATTCCCTTCTGAATCTGATTGAATCTCTCCGCTGGTTAATCTTTCCACTGTTTTATCTGTTAGCCGCTTGCTTACTCCTGTGTTAGCATCCGTCATCGTGATCTACTTTTAGATCTTCTTGTGCACTTTCTCTATTTGAGCTGTGCTCCGTTAAGTGTGTGAGAGCTATAGTTTCTTATTGTTGCTATCTGTTCATAGATTAGCTCTCAGCTTTTCGTTTGGTAAATAATTTTTACTAGACTGACATATTCATCCCCCCCTTCTATATATGTCTTCTCGTCTATCACTGTCGACCTAATCTCAATAGCCTATTAACTGAAATGTCTCTAGTTTTTTAATCTCTGTTAAATATTTCTGGCATTTCTAGATCCTATATGGTTCCATTTTATAATTTACCTCCTACTCATCTCTGGAAGTTGATAGCTCATTCAAAGGGAGAGGTTGCAATAAATTTCCTTGCTTCAATTTTTCCTGTTCCAATAAATCTGTTAGATATCTGATCATGCGCAATTAGGTGCATTTTGCATATTCATGCATATAGGGCATTAGATGCATAAAATAGAGCTTGCATCTCAGTCATGCATGTCATGTATAAAATGAAAAATTGACTTTATCAAGTGTCATTCATCCATATTACATTTCAGGTATAAATTGGAGTCTGCTTGTCATATTGCATGACTTGCATGTTGCATTCTTCCAATGTGTGTTTGCATGATGTATATGTGATATCAACCCCATTGGAAATTTCTATGGCCAAATACTTATTTGATAAACAGGCTGCACTTGACTCATGGTTTGTGTGCGATATGTCATACACTTAGGGGGAGAAATCATTTTGATAAGTGTATATATTAAGGGGGAGCTTAATGATATATATATGTAGCATAATTTTCAGCATACACTTGAAATTAAACTTACACAAATTTCTGCATTGAAATGTATTTGATTAATATCATTTATAAGGATATAAGAAATTCTTCTTAAACACTTTTGTGAAACTTAAAATCTTGCATCTTCTTCGAAGACTTATGTTGAGAAAACAATTTCTTGCCTCAATTGAAAAATTGTTTTCATGCTAAAAGAAAGGAGGAAAACCTAACCTAGTAACCGGGCCTTCCCATTACAGAAATGAGGAGAGTTCACGTAAAAGGACGAAGTGGAACTCTAATCTGAATTAAAAGAAAGGAAAAGAATATAGAGCAATGATCAAACTCACTGAGTAAGTCAGATGCATGTCACCTGAGACGTGATGTGGTTCGCATTAAAAAGTGTTGTTTTGATTAATCTCAGTTCCAAAAGGAAGTGGAACGGTTGACACACTGAGTAACCGGGGACTTTGGCATGTGATCCATGTGTTTCCTCATGTAAAAAGGTGTGGATTAAACCTGACCATCCTTGTTGTTAAAAAGTTGAGGCAGAGTAAAGCTATCATAATTGAAGTCTGAAAATGCATGTGCAGATAGAGAGTTATCCACTAATGTTAATTAGAAAGTCCATGTATCCATATGCTTGATGTTCATTGTGCATTTTAATTGTTTTGATAAGAGATTTGATTTTGAGTGTGCTCTGAAAATTTATCTATCTTCATGGATTTGCATGTTTCTCTCTAAATCACTGCACAACCCCTTTGTGGAATTGTTATTAAGCATAACATGCCATGTGAATCATTTGCATGTTCTGTAATCCCATCCGGTTGATAAGAAAGGGAGAGATGGTTTGCATATATACATAGATATTATGTGTTCTGACAGAATGCTTGCATGATTCATGATACATCATTATGCACGATTGGCATTAGGCATTGAGACTCATCTGGTCATAGAATCATTCATCTGCATTCATTTGCACTTGCAAAGAGAGAGAGAGAGAGAGAGAGAGAGAGAGAGAGAGAGAATTTGCTTGTTTATTGAACTCAATTATGAAAAAAGCTGATCATTTTGAATCTCCTAAAGAGTTGAGTTTGTCCATCCCATGTCTCTTCCTACCCCACTTTGTGATCATGTCAAAGGGGGAGAGAAAATGTGGTTAATTGTAAATGTGTTACTTGACTGAGTGCATGAATGCATGATCCATAATGCATCATATCTAAATTGGCATTATATTGAATAATTGAATTTAGTCATTAAGGGTCATTTGATCATAAAGTCATTCATTTGCATACATGTGCATCTAGGCATTCTTCAATGCAATAATTGGTATCAATCCACCAATTGGTATCAACCTTCATCATGTATGTAGTTAGATCACACGTTTTAAATTTCATGCATTGCAAAGAAAAATTAAAAATCTAAAAAATGAGACTGATAAATGGTTGAATAAAGAGATTGCATGCTGTATCTTTTTCTTGGCTATGTACAACCTTGATCTGAGTCTATCTTGTTCATGCCTATGTCTGGATTTGATATTATCATGTCCATTTCTTACACAGGTTCTCATGCTGTGGGCTCACGGGTTCAAACTGTGCCTAATTTCTAAATCTCTACTTCTATCTACGTGTTGCCACTTCTATATGTTTGTCTTGCTCCAGTTGCCCTCACTGTTTCACCCCTACTCTGAATATCTCTTGATGTCTATACACCTGACTATATCCTCTACATGATTGTTTTCTCTAACCCTGAATATTTGCTTCCTTTGATCCCCATCTTCATGAATGTTCCATATATTCTCTCCATGTCTTTTGTTTTGATGATATCAAAGGGGGAGAGATTATATGAGTCATTATTTGATTGGTTCAGAGTTTATAGTTGCATCAAGGGGGAAAGCTTGCAAGGCTTGCAAAGGAGGAGAGTTTTCATTCAGGTTGTTTTTGACTGAATTGAAAGTTCAATGGATCGTAGTTGCCATAATGACTCATAGTTGTGATCATCAAAAAGGGGGAGAATGTTGTGCATGTGTGGTTCATATGTGATTTTGATGATATCCAACTATGATTCATAATTGTGCTTTTGATAATGATTCAACTATGATTCACTGCATGGGTTGATGATTTTTATAATGATCTCACTATGATTCATTATTATCATGGTGTTGTGCTATTTTCTGTTATGTCAGTTAAACAGAGTTGTCTGCAGGGTACAGGTCAGCTTAGGCCTAGGTCGAAAAACTTAGTATCCAAGTTGATAGACATAAGATTTAAGTCGACTAATGTCCAAGTCGACAGACATAAGATTTAAGTCGACTCAAGCAAAGAGCAAGTCGACTTAAAGCTTCTTCCAGAACCAGTGTGGAAGATAGTAAATTATCCATAGAGATAGTAGACAGAATAAGGTAACAATCAGTTGACCAAGTTCAAATTCAGTCGACAGATATGAGTCCAAGTTGATAGACATAAGACTCAAGTCGACAGATCTGTCAACAAGTCGACAGACTCAAGTCGATAGAGAAAGGAACAATCAGTCGACCAAGTTCAAACTCAGTCGACAGAGGTTGCTCAGCCCGACTGAAAGGATGTTCATGTGAGGAAACATTGAGTCGACCTACCAAGCCAACTAGGTTGATTGATATCGTCTAAAGCTCACAGCACTAAGACAACAGATCATAGCTTCAAGAGTCTCAGTAATGACAAGTTCCAGTCGACAGAACTTTTTACTCAATCGACTAACTAGAGGCCAGCCATACAAGCACATTAGCTTTTAAGTAGTCACATAATTTCCCTTTCCAATCATTGGCACATGCCTCCATGGCACATGGCTTGAGTTCTGGAAAGGTCCTAGGTAAAAATATTCTATTTTTTACATGGACCAATAAAAAAAATAGCTCTGAAAAAGGGAATTATCCATATTTCTCTTCTATAAGTATGGATCTATCATCTAGGGAAGAAGCTGCTACAGCCCTTAGTCATTAGAGACACCTTGAGCATTTTGAAATGCATCTGAGAGGGAGAAAAGAAAGGAGAGCAGCCTAGCAATTGGCCTGAGAGATTCCAGTGCATAGATAAAAGATCTTAGAGTAATTTGAGAGTGCCGTCTTCCCAAAGTTGCTGTGTGGCCACTGAATAGAGAGGTAGATGAGTTTCAGATCTGAGTCCAGATCTGAACTTACAACTTCCAAATTTTGATCTGAAGCTACATTTTTCATTTTATCATTTTGATTTTCTATTTTCTTTTTGAAATTCTTCGTATGTTAACAGTGTGGAGTCACTGTGATTTTAGCATTTTTCCAGTACCCTATATTAGGGATCAGAGAGTGTTTTGGCTGTTGAGCAACCGTGTGTGTGTGGTCAAAGAGCATGTTCCTCGAGTCAAGCTGTTTGTCAACGTGTGTTTGTTTTGGGGTTCATCCTCGGTGGTTGCTGTGATTAGCAGCGTATGTGTGTGGTTTGGGGCTTGTTCCCATGTATGGCTGTGAAAATAATGTGTGTGTGGGGGGGGTTCATTCCCAGCTAAGTTCTGTATCAGCGAGTTGTTAGGGACTTATCCCCGTGTGTGTTGCTGCATTTGTAGCGTAGTAATCCTCACCGGGTTTTGGTAAGGGGTGGATGTAGGGAGCCCGGCTGTGGACCACCTTAAAAATTACTGTGTCATTGTCTGAATGCTTGTGTGATTATCCATCTCTTCTATCTCCATTCACAGGTTCAAATTGACACCATCACACACACTCAATCTAAATCAGACTGCAACACACATTTAATCTGCACACATAAATTGCCTAGTTGATTTTGTTTCATCAAGTCACTCTATGTTCTTAACCACGATCAATCTGATACTTAGTGAATCTAAGTCTTGTATAATTGGTTCTAAGTAATGTGTTGAATCCACTGTGTGCTGAAATTTAGAGTATCATCTAGTTAATTTTTTAAATAGGGCGCAATCAATTCACCCCCCTCTTGATTGTGTTTGCACTAAGGGACCCAACAAATTTCTAACGATTTCTTTTGAGAATAGATTAATTTGTTTGCTAAGTGTGCAGGATGCAAGTTTTAACACTGCTCGTTCAATTATTTCTCATCATTCTTCCTCATTGCTTCTCTCTAGTTTTGCTCACATCTTTTGATCTATCTCAACTTTTTTCCCCAACCATTACTCAATCAAAGCTCCTTACATCACCAACTGTTCTCCATATCTGATTATTCTCCCTTATTATATGATCCGATGAGACGATTCTTACATGTCTATGAACCCGATAGTTCTTTGATTAGTTCTGATTATCAGTTGACTGAAGTGTTTGTGTTTTGTCTTAGTTCTTCTTCAGCTTTATATGTCTTCTGGTCTTTACCTCTGATTGTCCGCTCTGTTTGCAATTCCATTATGTCTCTTGTTTGGTTGTCCGCTCTGTTTGTAGTCTCGCCTTGCTTTTTGTGTTGTCCACTCTGTTTGCAGTCCCATTATGCTTTTGTTTGGTCATTCTATACAGCTCGTGTCTTCATGTGCTTGCATTTCACATGATCTCGAAAGTATTGTTATTTGTCTCTTGTCTTTATATTATCTTTGAAAAAAATCCATAAAAATCTTTTAAAAATTAGAAAAATAAAAAAAATCATGCTGTACACTTTTTAGGTAAGCCAGGTAAGTATTTCTATCCCTTCTTCTTTGCATTACTATATGTTATCTACCCTATTATATCATCTCAAGGACTGACTGGTTCTCTGTGTGTTCTGGGATTTAATTTCCCCTTTACCAATAATAGTGATGATCTAGGGGCACACAGTTAATTGTCGGATAGGCCATTATATTAGATAAGTTAAGGGACGAAGGTTTCTATCTCGCACGCCATGGTTACGGAAGACTCTTGACCCTAATTTGTTTGGTGTGGAAATATTATCTTTAAGTGCTTTCTATTTTAACTTTCTTTGCATTCATTTTTATGATTTATTTTACTTTAACCCAATATGCATCATGTCATTTTTGAACATTCAAGACTCTCAATTTGTTACAGTTTCTCTCTAATTAATGATCAAACGTGCTTAAACTTTGAATATGAGATCTCTATTCCAGTCTGAATTTGAAAGACTTCTCTAAGTTAGTTGCTGGGTTTTGTTGGTCTGTGTGACCCTTGTCTGGAATTTTCCTTATCTCAATTTAAACCAATTCAATTCAGTTGTTCTTCCCTTTGATCCACTCATTAGTTGTGAACCGCATGATGGCGATGATTGTTCCATCGGGCTTACATCTATTCCTCTAATTGAGTGAAATCTGCAATTGCTACGCATTGGGGTGCCTCTTTATGCAAGAGATTGATCATCTTTATTTATATCTCTTATTTTCCTTGTCTGTTTTTCTAGACATGAGTCATCCATGCTAGCTTGACCTTATGGTTAGCTCGGAGTTTTCTGGATTATTCTTATCACTTGTCGGTTGTTATGGGTGTCTTCTTACCTTGATATCCACTTATCAATTCACTTCACTTCACCTCCGCTTCGTCTACACTTCTTGTCGCCTCCGTTTCATCTATGTTCGCTCTCCTACAAAGTGGATATCAAGGAGGGGCATCTGTAGACACCCTTTTTCGGCCCATGAGTTGAGCCATTCTCTTATTCTCATTGATACTGCCCCAAATTGGTCATTATTTGATTGATTCTTTGACCTGTCATGAGCCTATTTAGCCTATTCAACCCATTCTAAGACCTAAAGACCAATTTTCATCCCCTAGAGGTCAAACCCATGTTCCAATCAACTGAACCTGAATGCGGTCTATTGGGTGACTACTTTCTTTAGGCCACAGTCTGCATAAAGACCATGTTCATCCAAATTTAAAAATTTTGTTTTGACCGGACCAACCTAAACGTGGTCTATCACATGACCGCGTCCTTCAAGCCGCGTTCACTGTGTCGGCCGTGTGCTCAGAGGGAAACACAGTTGTTGAACCCAGAAAATTTTCCTAGCAAAATATCAAGGAAAAGGGGCTCGGGAATTTCCCTGAACACCTTCAAGGCATTTGTCATCTAGCCCTTCCTACGACTCCCCGGGCCCCACCAAGGGTCCTAACCAGCCTGCCGTGACTAACGGCATCTCCAACAATTGATTGGGGCCACCCTTGATCACCCAGTTCGTGGATTTACCCGCCTTCAACCAAGCCACCCGGGCCAAACAAGGGGTGCCCTGACTACATGCCACGCCGCGTGGCACCTAGTAGCAAGGTCGGGGCTTACCCTTAAAACGCCTTCCTCCAGCCCTCCAAGGTCAAAGGGAGACCTAGCTAAGTCAACCACAGGCTTAGGAGGCCCGCAGCATGCATATACGACCCACGCACGTGTGTCAGGAATTTCTTGGAATACCTTGCGGGCGCGTATATCCCAGCCACTCTACAGCAAACCGTGGGCCAACTTGTGGCTCCAACACACCAGCCGGGTTCTACAACAACCCTCCAGCAAGTCGAGGCCACCCCCGAACCTCAGATACGCGGCGATGAGCCGTGAACTTTTAGCTCCCGGGGCAACTCGGGGCTACCCTGGCAACCCGCCTTACAACGCGGCATATACCACCACAGCAGGGGCCACACGCCCAAAGCGCCTTCTCCAGACTTAGGCAAGCTCCTACCCTCAACCCGAGGCCAATTCTAAGGCCCCTCGGCCAGTTACCCACGCCGTTCGACAACCCGAGGTGTGTCGAGAAATTACCCGAACACCTTGCGAGTGGCAACTACGACGCAACAACGATAAGCCCCCACGGGCCAATCCTAGTGTCCCGGAGCATCCTTTAAAGGACAGCCCCAAACGACATCGAAAGGCCAACCAGGCTAGCCCCGCAGCCGTGGCTCGCCCCCGGGGGGAGTTTGCCACGGGCGTGGCCGTGCCCCAGGGAGGGTGAACTCCCTTGGGGGTCGCACCCTCTTCCCAGTCCAAAGGCCCCACTGCCATTTTCCAGCCCCAGTCTCTCCTAGTTTCATGCAAGATCAATTGACGTACCCGTGCATGGAATAATTCGTGAAGACGAAGTCTCAGGATCATGCGGAAGCACGCGGGTCAATCTCTCCTCGATCTACATGGACGAGTGGCCAACCAACCAGTCAAGCTCTGTATCCTCTGTCTTCTTGCGGTCACACTCAGTCAATCTGGGGCCAAAAGAAGTAAAAAATCAATTTTTATAGAGTGGTGACCCCCCTCTCTCTCTGCCCACGCGAACCCCCCCTGGGGGGGGGGTTAGGCGGACCAGACCAGCCCCCTGGCCTGGTCCGCCTAAACCCAGTAAACCAAAAAAAAACATTTTTTAATGAAAAAAACCAGCCCCCCAGTCCGCGTAAACCCCCCATGGGTGGGGGTTTAGGTGGACCAGACCAGCATGGGCTGGTCCACCTAAACCCCCTCCAAAAATAAAAAAAATATTTTTTCAAAGGGTTTAGGCAGACCAGAACACTCCTTCAATCCGTTCAGCCTAAACCCCGTGACCCTTCAACTTCTTCTATAAATTCCACCCCTTGGAAGTTCAAGGGATACACAGACACGATAGATAGGTAAGGCATACAACACACCCAGACGTAGGCACAAACACCGAGGACAGACGCAAGGAGCTAAGTGTGCGCGCGTGGTTGGTTTGTTGATCAGCTCATACACGCCGAGGGTATGTCACCTACACTTCCCTCATATAGCGTTTAGCCATCTCATACAAGCCCACCTCCGTCACACGTCAGGCGCTACAACAACGGCAAACACACCCGCATCCCGGGTCTGCCCGCGTATGACGACCTACGACGGCCACACATATGCCATGACGCTGCACCTACCTCCATCACGGAATCGCATGCCCATCGGTCGCCCCGAGCTGGCCATCGACCGCTTTGACCGATGACTCAAGTTAGCCGGACCCTGGCCCGAGAGCCACGTTCCCGGGGCTGGCCCAGACTCCCCAGCATGAAGATACTCTCCCCTCAGGCCCCGTACCCAATTGCTTATCCCGAGCCGCATCCGGCCCTCTTCCAAGCGACGACCAGTATCTCTCCCTGCCATCCAGTCTAGCCCTCCCTCGACAAATCAGGCACGTCCCTCGCCTCGAGGAGAGCCTCTGTAAAAACCCATGGATGTTCGCCTGGTCATGCATTGACCCGGGGACCAACCCACGTGCTGGAATTGTCCCGTGGCTTCCATCAGTTGTACTTCGGCCCCTTCCGCCCACCTGTAAAGCCCATGTGGCTCTCATAAAATATATTACTACCTGAATGTATGTGTATGTGCCCATATCTGGGTCCTAGCCCTCCGCCGCACCACTCAGTGTATATAGAACCCCCAACTCCAGCAAACTAGACTTCCCAGTCGAACGTGCACCCATAGCTGTGGAATGCTCCCGGCCCTCTACCCATGGCTTCAGATATATACAGACTCCTCTTCAACATGGAATGAAGGTGTTCGGATTCAATCCGATGTACATAAACATTGACTACTTACGGTCGATGGGGAATGACGTCCAGTACATGATTCCCCACAATCGTCTGTGCACACGCACCTGTGAAACCTCCCTTCTCTCCACGTGTTGCCCATTCCTCGAGCCCACCTGTCTCGTCCTGGCGACGCTCCCTAGTTAATCCTTGGTTTCATAGGTGATTGTCGAGAAATCAATTGGCATGCCCGCATCCAAGCCTCGTCTCCCCAAATCCCAGAAACTTCTCGTGCCATTCATGTCCCTCTCGGCTCTCCGTAAAAGGCGAGTGCCCGGTACTGCCCTGAGGAGGATACGACCATGGGGGGTGATGCCCGAGATATATCAAGCTCCCGTGTCTCCCTCCATCGCCTTATCCCGTCCCTAGCCCGGTCACCCATACCTGCAGGAAACCCAAAAAAAAAACCTCGGGGAAACAAAAAGGATGCCACGCCTGGTGGGGCGTCTCCCGCCTTCCTTCTTTTTACTGAAGAGAAGCCTGTGCCAGCCCTGAAGCCCTGGTGCCCTTTTCCTATCCTTGCAGGAGAGGCAGAGGAGGGTACTCGCGTGCATTTCCCAGCAGCTCCCAGCTCGCGTTCCGACCGCCGAAGCGCGCTCGGCGACCATCAGCAACCGTCGCCTCTACAACTTTCGGTACTCCAGCAATCATGGCGGCCGTCACCTATGGTCCCATCATCTTCACCACCTACACGCGGGTGGGCTACTTGGTGATGCCGATCACCTTCGGCAGCTTTGCCCTAGTCGTAAGATCACCCTACTTCTTGGGTGTGTTCCCTGTGGCTGTTCCATAGCTACTCTCAGCCTCTGCGCCTATCGGTGCGGTAGACATGCTGTGCCGGTCTCCAGCATCAGTGGCCCACTCGAGCATCACACTTGGCCCGTCCATCATCGGCCCCCGTAGGGGTCCCAGATCATCTCCTGCTCGGGCGAGCCATGCCCCCCGGGCCCCATCTCGGCCAACCTCTAGTGTGGGCCTTGTGCCCCAAGCTTCGGCCACGACTACGGAGCCTTGCTAAGGCCTTCGACCCCGAGCCCCAGTCAAGTTGGCATCTGACACGGGTTTCTACCCCCAGGTGCCTAGCTTCCCATCACCCTGCTCGAGTCTCCAGTCCCGAGTCCCAGCCGAGCCAGCTCCCCGCATGGGTTTTCCAACCCGGGGACAAGGCTCCCCAATACTTTGTTCGAGTCTTTTGACCCAGACCCCGAAAGAGCCCTCGCCCAACGCGGGTTCTCAACCCTGAGTTTGAGGCTCTCCAGCGTCCAGACCGGGCACACAACCCTGAGATTTCTCAAGGTCGGTCCCCGGTGTGAACTCTCCTTATCGGGCCCCGGGCCTCTCAGCTCCACTATGGGGTTCCTCCCCCTACCACTCAGCAACTCCTACTCCCAACACAGGATTACCTCTATAGGACGCAGTAACTCTAATGTCCGCTGTGGGTCCTCGGTCCCATGCCCCAGCTCTGCCAGCGCTCGATACAGGCTCACAACCTCGGGTCTCTGGCACCCCAGCATCTCCTACGATGTTGGTTGCTGGTCCAAGAGTGTCACCTAGAGCATCGGCAACACTCTTATCGGCTCGGGCGAGAGCCTACACCCGAGTCACCCGGCCACCGACTCTCATCGCTGACTCCTTGCCCTGGGGGCCAATCCCAGTACTTTCAATTGACAGCCATGTGCTTCCAGCAACCGTAGGCCGGGTCTTCTCAGTCTACCACCTCAGAGTAGGGTCTTCCTCGGCTTCCCAGAAGAAGTGTTGCCGCGGCCGCAAAGGCAGGCGACTGGTTGCTGTGACCAATAACTCCGGCAAGACCATCCTTGTCGGTGACCTGCGGATTCACCTCAATGGGGGTGAACCAATCATATCCCAGGAACGGATCGTTCCGACTATTCCCACCTCTAACTATTTCAGCCTCCTGCGGCAAATGCGAGAGGACAAGGTAGAACCCATAGAAGCAGGCGCCCCGGCCGCGGTCCGGGGGCACCCACACCAGTCTAATGTACAAACTTCCAGGTCTTGTCGGAGGAACAATGACAAGGGAGACCAGCAACTCAACTTGAGAAGAATCTGGGTCACCCGGAAGAAGCTCAAGCTGTTCGGAAGGCGCGCATTAAAAACCCCCTCCGAGCGCTCAGACGTAGCATCAGACAAGATGTAGCCGATTCCCCAATGGCACCGTCTGACGCCGCCCAGCCATCCAATGTCTCTCGCCTAGGCAAGCGGAGGCAAAGATGGGGTGGTACCGGGTCCCACTAGCAACCGGTCCCAAGTTCACCTCAGGCCGACACCGCTATGGAGGCTCCTCTGTAATGCACCTTGGTCTTCGATAGACTGGGGACACCCGTCTTCCTTAAGGAACATCCTCAAAGGACACGAACGGCCTGATTCATCAAAGACGCGGTTAGGGTGTTCGGTGTTATGCCACCGGGCACCAACCTGACACCCAGTCTGACGACCTGAACTAGCCTCTGGCCCATTTCAGGAGGTCGCGTCATCAAACCCCGTCGCCTACCCCAACAGGTCACATTGGCACTTCTGTCGGACCGCAGGCATCGGAACGTGTAGAAGAAGTTTCAGCCGAGGACCGTGACGCTCCTGTCAACATAGAACTGGTCAATAATGATCCTCTGGCAAATGAGGTTCAAGAGGTGACCCTCGAGACTCTCATTAAGGAGAACTAGCATTTGAAGGCCCTCCTGCAAGACCTTCTTCAAGAACGGGACCTTCACCCTCAGCCACCTGCTAGGCCTCCGGCCGAAGCACCGGCCCCACCAGCTGGGCGCGATAGTGCCAACACCTCAGCGGCAGCTGCCCGAACCCCGATAGCAATCGGGTTCAGCACGCCCCTAGTCAAAGCTCATCCACGAGCAACCAACAAGCGAGTGCCAGAAAATCTCATGACACAGTGCCAGATGATCGAGCGGATTGTCGAGACAAAGCTCGCCCAGTATGGGGAAGGGATCGCCACTATAGGCCTCTATAGTGTGCCCTACCCGCTTCACCACCAGTTAAAAAAGCTCCCTCCGGAGTACGCCAAGCCCCCAAAGCTACAAAACTTTGATGGGCAAGGGTCTCCACATGAGCTCTTGGCCTACTACGTTATGGCCATGGGTGAGCTAGCATTGGATGAGTCATATCTCCTCCGCTACTTCGCCACTTCACTTACGGGAACGGCCTTCTAATGGTATTCCCGCCTGAAGCCCAACTTAGTGATCGACTGGGTGGATCTCTAGAAGAAATTCCTTGACTATTTTCAAATGGTCGAGTGAAAGATCTCCCTAGTCGAGCTCTGCTCTCTCCGACAGAAAAAGGGCAAGAGCGCCCTCGACTTCATCAAGAAGTGGTGAGACCTCAGCATGAGGTGTGTTAACCCGCCAGTTCAAGAAGATGCCATCACCATATGCCGTCGAGGCTTGGCGGCTGAGGTCAGCAAAAAGCTCCTCGGCACCAACATCAAAGGCTTCGACTAGCTTAATTCGGCAGTCACCGAAATAGAGATGTTCTTCGCCGACAACCCGAGCTACATTTCAGCAAAGGGTAAACATGCACGAGAACGCCAGTTCGGAAAGGAGGTGAACATCATTGAGTTCACCCCCGTTGCCAAAGCCAGTAAGGAGGCCGAACCAAGCGGCCCTGACAAAAATCCAACAGGCAAGCCGGGCGCTCCTTCCTTCTCGAAGCGTATGAAGACACCCTTCTCCTTCAAGAAGGAACATACGAAAATGCTTTTTGACCTCTGCTTGACCCAGAAGATTGTCGAGCTGCCAAAAATCCACAAGCCGGACGAGACTCAGAAGATCGACGATCCTAGCTATTGCCCATATCATCGCATGTTGGGGCACCCAATTGAAGATTGCTATGTCTTCAAGACTCAGGCACAAAAGCTAATCCGAGATGGTATCGTCAAAATGAAGAGTGGTCTCGTCAATCCCGCGCACCCGCATACGTGGTCCAGGCTAGCTAAGGCAGCGCGTGTGGTCCACTACTCGACCAATGTGATCCATATGATGGCCGCGTGCTCCCTCTCTGACGTTGAAGCAGAGGAGCCCAGCACCAGTCAAGGTGAGCGTTCGCTCTGGTATCCGGGGTGGAGGCCCTGCCATGATCGCATACCCCTCTCCTTCCCTAAGGAGAGGACCTGGTGACTCTTCGATGTCCTTTTCGAGAGGGGCCAAATCATACCCTGTGATCCATCAGCAGACTACACTCATTGGGACTTTAGTCACCCCCAGTATTGCCCTTTCCACGCCAGAATCTGCCACGCGATCGAGTCCTGTGGAGAAGTTCAGTACCTCATCCAGGAACAGATCCAGTGGGAGCAAATCGATGCTGAGGGAAACTCCATGGCACTTCTGAGACTTCGACAAGCTGTCGAAGAAACCCTGAGCGTTGCCAAGGATGCACCAGAATGGCCAGACCCTCCTCAAGAAAATGGGCACGGGCTGCCTTACCAGCATACCCCAAAATGACACGAGTTTTGGACCGATAATCGAGAAGCTCTGGAGTGATTGTGAAGGCACAGAGAGTAGGATGCCAGTGAAGAGATTGGGCCGAGTAACTTCTAGATCAATGTCATTCATACTCCTGCTATTTCGGCCCCTCCGGACTCCCGGACACCGCCAGCCAGCCAGCCAGCCCCTGCCACTTCGGCCATGCAATGGCGGCCCTGGCAGGAGCTGGAGTCTCTCCCCTTCTCCAGAGAAGACACTGCCAGGCTCCTCCGAGTCCTTCTTGGCAAAGAGAATGTCCTGGTGGGAGAGACGACGATGGGCTCCTCAAGTCCCTCTCGCTCTCCCCCTGCCCTACCTCCATCTCTGGCATCCGGGGATAGGAAGGGGAAGCAAAAGCAGGGTGAGATCCCAGCCTTGCCGTGTCATGTCCCCTCAGCCGGTGAGCCATCGGGTCCTCCCCGCATGCTCGACAACCCAGTCCATACTGCAAAGAAGATATCTTCAGAGCCTCCAGAGATGCAGGTTTACAACTCGGTCCCACCACCATAAGGCGCGCTTGATACGCGAAACCAGGACAACCATCCGGAGCGGCAATATCCTATGATGTTGTCAGTTGTCACCAGACCCTGCTCCCAGCCAGGTCACAAAGGCAAGCCTAAAGTGCAGGAGGCCAAGCGCGCCTTTCAGTCGGCCTCTCAACAAAAGTCTCAGCCACCGAGGGTAAGGCATCAAACCACGCATACGTCTTTGGACATTGGCTCCAGTGTACCAGCTCAGCAGAAGACACCTCCTCCGTCACGGTCGCTAAGGCATCAAACTATGCACACGTCCTCGGATGCCAGCACCAGTCTGCCAGCTCATTGCATGTCTCCTTCGCCACCACGGGTAAGGCATCAAACTGAGCACACGTCTTCGAACGCCAGTCCCAGTATACCTGCATACCAAGAGTTACCACCTGAGGTAATCGAGCAGGCGATCAATGCCACCTTCCAGATACAACAAGCGGAAGGTGCCGACATTGAAATCCGGGGAAAGAAAGGTCATCGACCTCACCCTGCTAAGGCACTGGCTTGGAGATATATTCATAGGGATTTATCAACTCCGGCCCCAGCACCTCTCTCTCCTATTCCCCTGGAGGTGACCGTCGCCAAGAAATAGGAGAAAAATAGGAGGAAGAACCTCAAAAGGCGGCTCAAGAAACAAGCTGAGCAAGCGGCTGCCTTAGAGGCTCCGACCCAGTCAACGCCTCTCCAAAGGCTCCAACGGCTAATTGACGACCTGGAGGAATACATCCCTCCTCGTCTTACCGGAGCTCTCCCGCTCGATAGCTGTATCCCGTGGGGAGAGATGTAGAAGCGAGCTTGCCTCAGAATCTGGGTCCAAGAGATGATCCAGAAACTCAAGAACGGTGAAAGGCTCCTCATCCCAGAAGAACAATCCTTGTGCTATATAGGCAAGGAGATCACAACAGAGCAGCCGGAAGTGTTGTGCGCCTTGCATATGATTTTGATGATAACTAACTTTTATGTATATGTTTTTTTTGATGACTACATGATGAATGTTGCTATGCCTCAGAATTTCAATGACCTGCTTAAAATGATGTATACACTTGTTTATAGCATGGTTATTTCATGAATATGCTTGGTTGTATAAATGGATGATATACACATTTATTCAAAAGCCTTCGAATGATTGAAACAATTCATGGAGCTTGGACTTTCATATGAAGCTTAGCTTGGACTTTCATATGGAGCTTGAAATTAAACTTGACATTGTTATTGAATGGTTCTTCGTGTTTACAGGTGCTTGAACCTCGTTATCTTCCTTCTATGATGTTTGAATTATCAAGTTGATAAACTTGTCAATGTGAAATATTTTGTGCTTTAAACTCACATTTCCTTACTTGAGGTCATGAGAGCAAAGATAGTAGTGTTCCAACTTGATCTACATGTTATATTGTTCACTCTCATTCAAAGAATGCTAAATACAAGGGAGCAGTTTATTTGATTTACAAATCCATACTAATTTGGTTTTTCTATGGTTTTTCAGGTTCAAACGATTAGAATTAATCATCCGGAATCAAGGGTCTTTGGTCACATTTATTCCATTGGGTTTTCATGGCTCAAAAGGGCTAAAAACGGCTTTCTCACAGCCTTCAGCAGAGGGGTCGACCCCTTGGGTCGACCCCCCTTGTGGGCTGGGCTGTCTGCTCAACAGAGAGAACTCCCAGCTGAAGGGGTCGACCCCCCTCAGACAGAGTTCTGTCTGGTGTGTTTTTGTAGCAGAAAATGAGGGGGTCGACCCCTAGGGTCAACCCATTCCGTCACGGGAATTGCGAAACTCATTGAAACCCATTGTTTTGACTTTAAATCTTTACCAAACTACCCCCCATTATTTCCTAAACATATGAGGGTGTTTTTAAGACATTTTGGGAGGGTTTTATGTGTCTTTTGTCCACTCTCTCTAGTATATATATATGAGCTACGATTTTGTGAAATAAGAACCCTAATGCTTGTTTGTTCTATCTTGCAGGTGAAGAAAAGGGGCAAAGAAACGAAGGAGCTCTTGAGGAAGGGTTTTCATCTACATCAAAGGGTTTTTGGAGCTCGTGATAGAATAGAAAAAGGAGCGGATCGAGGAGAGGAGCAAGATGATGGCAAGTTCATGATCATCCGTCAACGAACCAAGGAGAACCATATCTTCTAGATAAGGGGGAGTTCTATACATGATGGGTTTCTTGCTTTTGGTCTTCCTAGCATATCTTGGGAAAGAATGTATTCATTTGTGAGTCTTTCATAAATTTATGAACGATCTTTATGTGTGGGTGTTCGGAGAGTGGGCTCTCCGAGTGGTTGTGTTGACGCTTGTGCATCGTATTGTGCGGTAGATATCTGCGTGTGGTTTGCAGTTTTTACCCCGCGCGTGTGTGTGGGGAGAAATCCTCGTGTTTGCTGCATTTGCAGCGTGTTGACGAAGCCTCACCGGTTTGGTGAGGGGTGGATGTATGGAGTCCATCGTGGTCCCGAACCACCTTAAAAATAATTGTGTCGTATCTGAATGCCTGTGTGATTGTCCATTTTCTCTATCTCCTTCACAGGTTTAAATTGACATTATCACACACACACACACTCAATCTAATTAGACTGCTTCACACATGTAATTTGCACACACACAAGGTGCATATTTGTGTTTGGTTCTTCAAGTCGCATTTGATTCTGAACGTCCATCAAATTGCCTCTTAGTTAATCAACGTTTTGCCTAATTATCTTAGGCGTTGAGTTGAATTCCACTGCGAGTAGGTTTGTGTTTTTAATTGGACATAGATTTTTATAGAGGGATCTATTCACCCCCCCTAGATCCATCTTCCTACACTACGGGACCCAACAATTGATATCAGAGCAAGGCTCTGTTGTCCCTAGATCTAATGATCTACAGAGTGATCCCAGTGCATTCTACAATCATGAATTTTTCTGTTGAACATATCTCGATGAATTGCTTGCCTATTTTTAATGGTTCTGATTTTACTTCATGGTTAGGTAAAATGTGTGGAATGATTAATTCTGTTAATCCTAATCTTTGGAAGTTGATTTATGATGGTCCTCACATATTACCTCTAGATGAGACCAAGTGGTCTAATCAGGATAAATGGAAGAACCATGAAAATGTCACTGTCTTGAGTTTATTGAAAGGTGTCGTTGATACTCATGTGTTTCCATTTGCTTCTTCTTGTAGAATGGCAAAGGAGCTAATGGACCGGTTGATCAAAGCTCAAGAGAAGGAAGGACAAAAAGGTCTCATGGTCGACGATGTTGATCAACACAATGACGAAAATGCTGAAGAGGTAAACTCTAATTCTGATGAAGATGAATTCTCATTTGAAGAACTGTTAATTGGTTATGAAGAACTGTCAGAGAAATTTAAGAGAACTAAGTCAGAAAACAAAAATTGAGGAAGAAAACTGAAAACACCATTCATGACTCCCTCTGTGAAAAATGTGTTGTGTATGAGGAATTAAATGAGACATGCATGATTGACATTGAAAATTATAAAGAAACAATTGCATGTTTAAGGAGTGAAAATGAAGCTCTCATGGATGAAATGAATCAAAAGAATAAAACTGAAGAATGCCTTAAGAACAAGCTTGCTTCTCTATTTGATAATGAGAAAATGTTTGAAAAACTTCTTTTTTATGATAAGTAACCTAGGAGGTGACCAGGAGAGCGCACCCCGCTCCAGAAGAGCGGAGCGTACCTGCTCCACCGGACATCGCCAGGGTTGAAGAATATATTAAAATAAATGAATGAACAAAGTCACAGAAGCAAGCCCCTGAACAAGCTTGGAAGGCACAAAGAAACAGCAAAAAAAGGAATGAAAAGACTATCCTATCTTTCTTATGCTGCCTAGCTGGATGCGATCTAACCTAAGAAGGCCCTTAGCATACTTCGGCACCTCTGTCTCAGTTCTGAAAAATTGTGGGGTGCTAGAATCACATGCGAGATTGGAGAAGAAGTCCGCCACTTGATTCCCCTCTCGGAAAGTATGTTGAATGGAGGGGCTGAAGTGGTCCAGAAGTCGCCATAATTCCTCACAGAGCTCCAGGTATTTCCAAGGGATTTTAGATCTATTGTTTAGCATCATTAAAGCACCATGGAGTCGACCTCAATGTAGTGAACCCATAACCCTGAGTGTATGACACATGCGCAACCCATCAAGGACCACAAGGGTCTCTACGTCTAAGCTGCTAGTGAAGCCATATGGGAAAGATCCAGCTAAAATTAACCGGCCCCTGTGATCCCTCAAAATAGCGCCTCCACCAGCAATACCTGGGTTACCCCGTGAAGCTCCACCTGTATTTAGTTTAAAGCAATGCGCAGGAGGGGGGTGCCATATAACAACCTGAAGTTGGAGCCTTGAGACGGCAGGTGTAAGTTTGAAGTGAGAAAGGAGCCCAATGTTAGTGTGAGCGTCTGGTGGATGTCTATCATTACAGAGGACATGATGCAGCTGTTGAGTCACTCGCTGGATAACCATTTGTGGCCATGGGCGTGCGTTATCAAAACGAGCTCGGTTGTGCATTAACTAGAGCTCCCAGCAAACATAGACAGGGAGCGCCCTCCGCAGGATATGAGCACGCCTATTCCCGATGTTACATCAGAACCAACCAGAAAGGTAGGAAGCCATAGATGAGCGAGCTGAAAATATATCGAAGATCGACTCAAAGTGGTTCCAAACCACCGAAGCCATAGAACTATCAAGAAAGATGTGTTTGACCGTCTCCACCTCCGGCTGAGGGCAACAGCTACATGCTGAGCCAATATGAATTCCCAGAGCTTGAATTGATGCATCCACAGGAAGTCTGTTACGAATGAGATGCCAGGTGAGGAATGAGAATTTGGGGGGTATTGATTTATGCCACAACAAATTCATAAAGGAAATATTATTGCTGCCTTCATGTGGCAGAGGTTCTGCGGCCTGCTCCAGAACCTTGTATGCCGATGAAATGGTGAACTTGCCATGAGTGTCAGGTGTCCAAAGATACCTACTACTTGTATTTTCAACAATAGGAGAAAGTGTGGTAATATAAGCATACAAGATCTCCGGGGGGATCATACTGGCCAGCCTATGAAGAAGGTCAGTGTTGGGACTCAGAGCATCAGCAACAGATATGTTCTTGTGCGGATATGTGGCCCAAGTCCCCGGATCAATATGCTGAATGAGCGCTCCCATACCGGACCAATTCTGAAGGAAGAATTTCACAGCCCCATTGCCAATATTGCATTTGCATAAATTCTGAAAGGTGTGCCTTGAGCGGCAAAGACTGCGCCACAATTTGGACCCAACTTCCTTAGACGCAGAGTCGAAATGGCCATCAGGATAGTATTTACCTCTCATGTAAGAGCACCACAGTGAATCGTCAGAGACAAGCTTCCAGCATCGTTTGAAAGAAAAGGCTTCCGCCAGTAGAAGGAGGGATCTAAATCCAACTCCTCCCTTCTCCGGGCGCTGACAGAGGGCTTTCCAAGAGATCCAGTGGTGTTTGTGAGCAGAGTCCTCAGAGGACCATAGAAATCTTGGCAGAATAGCTTCAATGCTATGCAAGACAGAGATCGGGGGAGTGGACGCACCAATCATATGGATGGGCATCGATAAGAGGACATGTCTGATAAGAGTCAGTTTCCCCCCATAAGATAGCGGATGACCCATCCACGATGACACCCGGGCTTGAATCTTCGAAATGATGAAGTCGAAATAGGAAGCCTTGCTTCGTCCTATGAAGATGGGGGTACCCAAGTATGTGAGTTTAGTATTACTATGGTGTAGGCCAGTAAGTCGAACCACATTGGCAATATAAGCCGGAGGGGTAGAAGAGGCCATGATAAAGATGCTCTTGGTGAAGTTTATTTTTTGTCCAGACGCCTCTTCATATTTGTGCAGGAAAGAGAGCAATATCTTGAGGGCCGTGGAAGAGGCATTAGTGAAGATAAGAGTGTCATCCATAAATAATAGATGAGATATTGTAGGGCATGTAGACGACACATTAAACCTACACATTGGGTGAGAATCCATGAGGGACTTAAGTCCTCTACTAAGAATCTCCTCAGCCAGAATAAACAAAGTCGGAGCAAGAGGGTCACCCTAGCGCAAGCCACGGGATGATTTGAAATATCCTTTGCAAGTACCATTTAGCATAACTGAAAACCAGCAATTAGTAAACATTGCTCGGATGTAAGCCACCCATTTATCATGGAACCCAAACCTGTTAAGGACAACACAAAGGAAAGGCCATTCTAATCTGTCATAAGCCTTCATCATGTCAAGCTTAATTACTATGTTCCAGCCTCTGGATAGATGAGAGATATCCTGTAAGAGTTCTTGAGCAAGATTGGTGTTATCAAGAATGTCTCTTCCCTGGACGAAGGCTCCTTGCTCTGGGGAAACAATGCGTGGGAGTAGACCTCGCAGGCGATCTGTAAAAATCTTTGCAATTAATTTGTAAACAAAATTGCATAGGTTGATTCAGCGAAATTCAGCAATAGTACGAGGTGAATCGGATTTGGGGATCATGACCAGAAAAGATGAAGTGTAGGCTCGAGGAAGAGAGCCAGTGCAAAAGAATTCCACGACAGCTTCCACAACATCATTACCTACTATTTACCAGCATGCCGTGAAGAACAAACCAGGGAAACCGTCAGGTCCTGGTGCGCTGTCTCCAAACATTTTGAACACTATATCCTTAATCTCCTGAGGGGTTGGGTGAGCTAACAGTAAAGTATTATCATCCTCCGAGACCAAGGGGGGGATGAGGTCCAGGAGGTCCTCATGAGAGACATGATGCTCCGAACTAAACAGCTTAATGTAAAAGTTGACAGCACGGTCTAGGATTTCGTCCATCCTTTCATATGTATTGCCCTGCTGATCAGAAATAGTGGATATAGCAAGTTTTTTTCTATTGTATTGGGTGACGGCATAGAAAAACTTAGTGTTTTGGTCTCCCTCCAGCAGCCACCTCACCTTTTATTTTTGTTTTCAATAAATCTCCTCTCTCAGCTGCATTTCTCTAAGAGTTTGCCGAGCTTTCTCAAGCGCCAATAGTGCATCATCAGTAGGATTTGCAATATACTTCTGCTCACTTGAAAGTAGCTCCTGTTCACATTGAGAAATATGATTAAAAATGTTGCCAAATGTATCTACATTCCATCTTTTAAGCAAGTATTTCAGCCTTTTAAGCTTGAGGACAAGTCTATGGAGAGGAGGGGCCCTTAATGGAAGTTCCCAACATTGCCTAACTATGCTCAGAAAGGACTCATGCCGCACCCACATGTTCTGAAATCTGAATGGTCTTGGTCCTATGTTGGAGTGATTCTGGAACCTGGCAAGCAAAGGAGAATGGTCCGAATAGACTCGTGAAAGGTGAGTAATCCTGATTGATGGAAATGACAAAAGCCAATCATTGTTGTAGAAGGCTCTATCCAGTCTGGAAAAAATAGCTCGGTCGCCAGATTGGCCATTCCACCAGGTGAAAGGGGACCCATCAAATCCAGCATCAATGATGAAAGAAGCCTGGATAAAAGAATTGAATCTTTTTATGCTTGGTGCTTGAGGGGTGCCGCCACCCTGTTTCTCCGCCATGGTGCAGATGGAGTTGAAATCCCCCGCTAGAAACCAAGGGGCATTGACAGACGCATCAAATTGTGAAAGATGTGCCCACAAGGGCCTCCGGTTAGGGACAGTGCATTTGGCATAGACCACAGTAACATATGCTTCGGGCTGTTGAGAATTACCTACCGCAAAGGTGAGGTACTGTGGATGGCAGACTAAGCAAGTGAGTGAGAAAGAATTTTTCCAGAAGACCCAAATAGTGGGGCGATCCTCCCAATTGAAGACACCAGAGTGGAAACCAGCCTTTTTGCACACTGTCAACATGTGAGTGTTGGATAGCATTGGCTCAAGAATAGCAAAGAAATTACAGTGATGTTACCGAGTAAGTTGATGAATACAGGAGACGGTGTTAGCATTGCCCACACCACGGGCATTCCAAACGATAGCAACAGTCATAAATCCAAGTCATCTTTTGATGCTTGGGATCGCCTGGCCGACCTCGTGGACAAATGAATACCATCAACCGACTGCACATACTTCCTACGCAGCCTTTTCTTTCTTGGTATAGTAAAGTCTGATGGAGCCTCTTTGAAAAACTTCCTGATAATGAAATTGATAAAGAGCATCATGGCCAAAAATGAGGAACTTTAAAAGAAAAACGGTGCCATGCTAATTCAAATTTCTTTACTTGAAGGCAGCTTGAAATGTTTTGAAAAATTTGAAAAAGAGAATGCGTTGTTAAAATCTGAAAATGAAAAGTTGAAACAATTAAACAACGCCATGTCTGAAAAACTGCTTGTTCTTGAAAAAGGGAAATCAATTTTGGAAGTTGATGAATCTAAAAATATTCTTGCTTTAAAACAAGAGATAGAAAGCTTTAAGAGTGTTAATGAATTGCTGAATCAGAAAGTTAATTCTTGTGAAGATCAGATTGTTAGTTACGAACTTCATGTTTCATCTCTTGAAGTTGAAATTTCTGATTTGAATAATTCTCCGGCTAGATTTGTTAGTGGTGAAGAAAATTTAAACAAAATCTTGGGGAGCAAGGAAAAATTCTAACGGGAAGGTCTAGGATATGAACCTAGTAAAAAGAAGGCCTTTGGTCTGAAAACTCAAACATCATTTGTGCATGCTTCCTGTTCTTCTAATGTGTATTTTGTTGAGAAACCCAAGATTAAAACTCTAGCCCGACCTAGGACCAAGAAATCTGCCATGTGTTGTTTTTATTGTGGTAGGGCTAGTCATGTTAGGGATGATTGCTACATGTTGAAAAAGGATGATTTGAAAGCATGTCAAAATGAATTTGTTTCCAAAAGAAGAAGTATTTCTTGTTTCAATTGTGGAAAGTATGGTCATATGATGCATGAATGTAATGTCAAGAAAAAGGATAGCCTTCATGCATACAGAAATGAAATTGTGTTTAGCAAACCAAATAATTCTTCTGATCAGTGTCATTCATGTGGTAAGCTCAGACACCGTGTGTCATAGTGTTGGCAAGTAAGTAAAAAAAAGAACTTTCATGTTAAAAATAATTACATTTTTGCCAACCCACAGAAGTTCCTTGCTTATCCTGTTAAGAAGAATGCAAGATTTTCTGTTAGTTGTCACTATTGCGGTGAATTTGGGCATACCATGCATGACTGTGCTTTAATGAAATTTGATGATTTGCATGTTCTAAAGAAATTGAATACTCATGTTAACCATCTAGGACCTAAAAAGATTTGGGTACCCAAAACTGTTAAATGAGAACGTTATTGTAGGAGTGCCTTGAGGCCAATGAAGAGATGTTGATAATTAAGCATCTCTCAAGGCAAAGGTAAGAACATAAAGTTTTTCTTTGAAGCTCTTGTTCTAGGTGCCAGTGCTATCTCTTGACAGATATTGAACTTGAAACTTTGAATAGTCTTTGATTGTTTTTGACTATGTGGAAAATGAATGCTTGTCTAAGAAGAATTTGAAAAATCTAAGAAGTTTGTATGAGAATATCTTGGCTTTTGAATGATTTTCAATCTAAATTGCTTGAGCATTTAAGTGTAATTGTGTATCTGGTATCTCAAATGGTGTGTAGTGGAAGGATGGATTTCATCCACCTGGAAGCTCTCACTGTGTGTGAGTCGGGTCTTCAGACCTTCAACTCTGCCTTGTACGAGAACTAGATAAATCTGATTGACTTGTGAATGGTCTTTGAAACATCTGAAATGTTACTAAAAATCTATTTTTGAACTGTTTCTGAAAATAATGGGCTGCATTGCATATTTCTGATCATGTCTAAATCCTTGTTCATAAATGTCATGAAATGGAGAATGATTTCCTAAATGTCTTATGATGCTCCTAGTAAGGGGGAGTTATTGGCTGAATGACCTGCAACTGAGATTCATACCTATCTTTCAAAACCTTCACTGAGTCTTCCTAAAAATCATGCATTAGAGTTCATACATTAATTGCATCAAGATCACTCAAAGCAAATCTGAACCCATGCATTCTTCCATGTATTTAGATCATTCAAATAAAATCTAAAAATTTGCATCACATTACATTTTGCAGTGCATACTGCATGTTTTCCCACTGTGTGCTTACATGTGAATATATGCTATTTACCCCCGTCCTTTGGAATTTCTAAGACCTCATACTTCTTGCTAAATAATGTTGCATCTGAGTCTCATCACTGGTGTGTTTAATGTCACACACTCAGGGGGAGTAAATTTTTGATAAGTGCATCTAGATAGGGAGAGCTGCACTGTCATGTGTTCAATAAAATTTTCAGTATACATGCTAAATCAAATTCACACACTTTTACACTAAATGTGAAAATGAGCGTTTAACATAAAGATATAGGAATTTCTTTACAATACTCCAGAGATATTAAACTTGTTGTATGTATGTTGAAGAGGCATTTTAGGAAAAAGTTACCTGCCTATTTTTTTTAAAAAGAATCTGAAAAAGAAAATGAATGGCAGAGCAATGCTCAGTCTCACTAAGTAGATTGGATGCATATCACCTGAGACGTGATATGGTTCATTTGGAAAAGTGTTGTACTGAAGTATCTCTGCTCAGTTGAGGTGGGATGGTTAATGCTCTCAGTAACCGGGGAGTCTGGCATGTGCTCCATGTGTTTCCTCGCGTAAAAAGTAGTAGATTGAACTTGATCACTATTAGAAAAATTCAGATTGTCCTTGTGAAAATTTTTGAATTGAAAAATTTAAAAAAAAATGATTGAGGTAGAGCGAAGCCTCCAATACATTGTTCTCTAGACTGGAATGCAGTCTGTGTAATTACTCTTATGCTTAATTGAAAATCTGGATATCCATATGGCAAAAGCCTATTTTCATGTTATTCACTTATACACTTGGCAATTTGATTTAATATGTATTCAGAAAATGGATTGATTTCATTGACTTTTGCTTAATTCTCATATATGATTGTACAATCCCCTAAAGTGTTACACATGATCATGTTGGTTGTATTAATTGATATGCATTTTCCTACACCTATTCCAATTTATGGATAGAAAGGGGGAGCTATATTGTATATACCTGGACATGCTTGCTTGATTGCATAGTGCATAGCTCATAATTGCATTTAATGGGTCATCATTCATATGCATCAAGTTTCATGAATTCACCTTCTAAGAAAGCTAAAGGGTTGTTGCATGGATATTTCTTGGGCTATTATGTTCATACTGACTGTGAACTTGAGATATAATCTGAGAATGACAACTTTCTTGATTGTTGGTAAAACATGATCCTCTGAACCTCTGAAGTTAGTTTTCACTGATCTCTGAAATTCATGCATTTGACTTCTCAAGAATGCTTTGACTGCATTCCAAAGAGAGAAATATGTGATCATTCATTTTGCTTTTCATTGAATGACCCCCAGTTTTTGATTATGTCAAAAGGGGGAGAAGAAATTTTGTGTCATAAAGTTTGTCATCATCAAAAAGGGGGAGATTGTTGTGTGCCTTGCATATGATTTTGATGATAACTAACTTTTATGTATATCTATTTTTTGATGATTGCATGATGAATGTTGCTATGCCTCAGAATTTCAATGGCCTACTCAAAATGATGTATACACTTGTTTATAGCATGGTTATTGCATGAATATGCTTGGTTGTGTAAATGGATGATATACACATTTATTCAAAAGCCTTCGAATGATTGAAACAATTCATGGAGCTTGGACTTTCATATGGAGCTAGAAATTAAACTTGACATTGTTGTTGAATGGTTCTTTGTGTTTACATGTGCTTGAACCTCCTTATATTCCTTCTATGAAGTTTGAATTACCAAGTTGATAAACTTGTCAATGTGAAAGATTTTGTGCTTTGAGCTCACATTTCAATACTTCAAGTCATGAGAGCAAAGATAATAGTGTTATAACTTGATCTACATGTTATATTGTTCACTCTCATTCAAAGAATGCTAAATACAAGGGAGGAGTTTACTTGATTTACAAATCCATACTAATTTGGTTATTCTATGGTTTTGCAGGTTCAAACCATTAGAAATAATCATCCGGAATCAAGGGTCTTTGGTCACATTTATTCCATTGGGTTTTCATGGCTCAAAAGGGCTAAAAACTGCTTTCTCACAACCTTCAGCAGATGGGTCGACCCCCCTGTGGGCTGGGCTGTCTGCTCAACAGACAAAACTCCCTACTGAAGGGGTTGACCCCAGGGGTCGACCCCCCTCAGACAGCGTTCTGTCTGGGGTGTTTTTGTAGTAGAAAATGAGGGGGTCCAGGCTTGACCAATTCCGTCACGGGAATTGCGAAACTCATTGAAACCCATTGTTTTGACTTCAAAACTCTACCAAACTACCCCCATTGTTTCCTAAACATATGATGGTGTTTTTAAGACATTTTGGGAGGGTTTTATGTGTCTTTTGTCCACTCTCTATAGTATATATAAATATGAGCTACGATTTTGTGAAATAAGAACCCTAATGCTTGTTTGTTCTATCTTGTAGGTGAAGAAAGGGGCAAAGCACCGAAGGAGCTCTTTAGGAAGGGTTTCATCTGCATCAAAGGGTTTTTGGAGCTCGTGATAGAAGAGAAAAAGGAGCAGATCGAGGAGAGGAGCAAGATGATGGTGAGTTTGTGATCGTCCGTCAACGAACCAAGGAGAACCATATCTTCTAGAGAAGGGGGAGTTATATACATGATGGGTTTCTTGCTTTTGGTCTTTCTAGCATATCTTGGGCTTGAATGTATTCATTTGTGAATCTTTCATAAATTTCTGAACGATCTTTATGTGTGGGTGTTCGGAGAGTGGGCTCTCCGAGTGGTTGTGTTGACGCTTGTGCGTCGTATTGTGCGGTAGATATCCACGTGTGGTTTGGGGTTTTTACCCCGCATGTGTGTGTGGGGAGAAATCCCTGTGTTTGCTGCATTTGTAGCGTGTTGAGGAAGCCTCACCGGTTTGGTGAGGGGTGGATGTGGGGAGTCCGTCGTGGTCCTGAACCACCTTAAAAATCATTGTGTCGTATCAGAATGCCTGTGTAATTGTCCATTTTCTCTCTCCTTCAAAGGTTTAAATTGACATTATCACACACACACTCAATCTAATTAGACTGCTTCACACATATAATTTGCACATACATAAGGAGCATATTTGTGTTTGGTTCTTCAAGTTGCATTTGATTCTGAACGTGCATCAAATTGCCTCTTAGTTAATCAATGTTGAGTTGAATTCTGCTGCGAGTCGGTTTGTGTTTTTAATTGGACATAGATTTTTATAGAGGGATCTATTCACCCCCCCTCTAGATCCGTCTTCATACACTACGGGACCCAACAATTGGTATCAGAGCAAGGCTCTGTTGTCCCTAGATCTAACGATCTACAGAGTGATCCCAGTGCATTCTACAATCATGAATTTTTCTATTGAACATATCTCGATGAATTGCTTGCCTATGTTTAATGGTTCTGATTTTACTTCACGGTTAGGTAAAATGTGTGGAATGATTAATTCTGTTAATCCTAATCTTTGGAAGTTGATTTATGATGGTCCTTACATATTACCTCTAGATGAGACCAAGTGGTCTAATCAGGATAAATTGAAGAACCATGAAAATGTCACTGTCTTGAGTTTATTGAAAGGTGTCTTTGATACTCATGTGTTTCCATTTGCTTCTTCTTGTAGAACGGCAAAGGAGCTTATAGACCAGTTGATCAAAGCTCAAGAGAAGGAAGGACAAAAAGGTCTCATGGTCGACGATGTTGATCAACATAATGACGAAAATGCTGAATAGGTAAATTCTAATTCTGATGAAGATGAATTCTCATTTGAAGAACTGTCCAAGAAATTTAAGAGAACTAAGTCAGAAAATAAAAAAATGAGGAAGAAAACTGAAAACACCATTCATGACTCCCTCTGTGAAAAATATGATGAGTATGAGGAATTAAATGAGACATGCATGATTGACATTGAAAATTACAAAGAAACAATTGCATGTTTAAGGGGTGAAAATGAAGCTCTCATGGATGAAATTAATCAAATGAAGAAAACTGAAGAATGCCTTAAGAACAAGCTTGCTTCTCTATCTGATGATGAGAAAATTTTTGAAAAACTTTTTGATAATGAAATTGATAGCAAGAGCATCATGGCCGAAAATGAGGAACTTAAAAAGAAAAATGGTGCCATGCTAATTCAAATTTCTTTACTTGAAGGCAGCTTGAAATGTTTTGAAAAATTTGAAAAAGAGAATGTGTTGTTAAAATCTGAAAATGAAAACTTGAAACTATTAAACAACGCCATGTCTGAAAAATTACTTGTTCTTGAAAAAGGGAAATCAATTCTGGAAGTTGATGAATCTAAAAATATTCTTGCTTTAAAACAAGAGATAGAAGCTTTAAGAGTGTTAATGAATTACTGAATCAAAAAGTTAATTCCTGTGAAGATCAGATTGTTAGTTACGAACTTCATGTTTCATCTCTTGAAGCTAAAATTTTTGATTTGAATAATTCTCTGGCTAGATTTGTTAGTGGTGAAGAAAATTTAAACAAAATCTTGGGGAGCAAGGTAAATTTCCAACGGGAAGGTCAAGGATATGAACCTAGTAAAAAGAAGGTGTTTGGTCTGAAAACTCAAACATCATTTGTACATGCTTCCTATTCTTTTAGTGTGTATTTTGTTGAGAAACCCAAGATTAAAACTCAAGCCCGACCTAGGACCAAGAAATCTGCCATGTGTTGTTTTTATTGTGGTAGGGCCAGTCATGTTATGTATGATTGCTACATGTTGAAAAAGGATGATTTGAAAGCATGTCAAAATGAATTTGTTTCCAAAAGAGGAAGTATTTCTTTTTCAATTGTGGAAAGTATGGTCATATGATGCATGAATGTAATGTCATGAAAAAGGATAGCCTTCATACATACAGAAATGAAATTGTGTTTAGCAAACCAAACAATTCTTCTGATCAGTGTCATTCATGTGGTAAGCTAGGACACCGTGTGTCATAGTGTTGGCAAGTAAATAAAAGAAAGAACTTTCATGTTAAAAACAATTACATTTTTGGCAACCCACAGAAGTTCCTTGCTTATCCTGTTAAGAAGAATGCAAGATTTTCTGTTAGTTGTCACTACTGCGGTAAATTTGGGCATACCATGCATGACTGTGCTTTAATGAATTTTGATGATTTGCATGCCCTAAAGAAATTGAATGCTCATGTTAACCATCTGGGACCTAAGAAGATTTGGGTACCCAAAACTATTAAATGAGAACGTTGTTGCAGGAGTGCCTTGAGGCCAATGAAGAGATGTTGATAATTAAGCATCTCTCAAGGCAAAAGTAAGAAAATAAAGTTTTTCTTTGAAGCTCTTGTTCTAGATGCTAGTGCTATCTCTTGATAGATATTGAACTTGAAACTTTGAATAGTCTTTGATTGTTTTTAACTATGTGGAAAATGAATGCTTGTCTAAAATGATTTGAAAAATCTGAGAAGTTTGTATGAGAATATCTTGGCTTTTGAATGATTTTCAATTTGAATTGCTTGAGCATTTGAGTTTAATTGTGTATCTGGTATCTCAAATGGTGTGTAGTTGTGAGACTCGGTCTTTAACAGATCCTTACCAGTTTTAGAATAGAATTTAATCTGTGAATTTCGGCTAATTTTATGAAATTTATTAGCTTTTTCTAGTATTTAATCTAATTAGATTAAAGCCTTTATGTAAAATAAATGGGCATTTACATGTTTTTGCTTAATTGAGGGTTTAGAATGCAAATAAAGGGTAAAAATAAAAAAATATTTTAATGTTTTTTTTACCCATCGATCTCTCCCCCTCTCTCTTACTTTCCCAATCTCTCCCCTCTTTCCTTTTTCACCCGACGCGTAGGCGGACCCGGCCGAACCCTCAGGGACGCAACCGCGAGCTTGCCGGGGTGGCGGCCCCCTCACCCTTGGCTCTCTTCTTGGTGGCGCGGCGGCCCGGCGGCCTTGGTGGCGATGGCGACGACCTCGCCGGCGGATCGGCAAGGAGGATCGCGGTAGTGGCGGGCCTGCGCAACCCCCCCCCCCTCTTCCCCTTTTTCCTCTTCGTGGCGGCGGCGACCCGGGGGGTTGCGGTAGTGGACTCCGGCGGCCTGACAAGGGGAGGACAGTGGCGGCACCCTCGTCGGAGGTGAACCTGTGGCGGAGGACGGTGACCTCCTCTCTCCCACTTTCTCTCTTCTCGGCACGCCGACGACCAGACGGCCTTGGCGGAGGAGCCGGAGCTCCGTCGACGAACTTGCAAGGATTAGAACCCGGCGGCGACACCGTTAGAGCCGAACCCCGACGTGGAGGGATGAAACCACGGTGGAAGACAGCGGCCTATCTCCCCTTCTCACGGCCCTCTCGCGGAGAAATTCGCGTCCTCGGCCTAGATCTGGTGGGGGGACGGCTTTCTAGCCTTGTTTGGAGCGATGAGGAACGTCGTGGCATCAACCCGGGATGATTCGTGAAGTGGAGAGATGGCCGGGAATGAGCGAACCGCGATGACCCTCGGCTTGTTCATGACCAAATCAGACATTTCGGCACGTTTGAGGTAGGGGGATCAATGACCTAGCCTGTTAAATTGTTCCAAAAGCATGCCCATCATCGCGGGGTTCATAGATTAATAAAAGCATGCCCATCGTCGCTGAGTTCATAGATTAATAAAAGCATGCCCATCGTCGCTGAGTTCATAGATTAATAAAAGCATGCCCATCGTCGCTGAGTTCATAGCTTAATAAAAGCATGCCCATCGTCGCTGAGTTCATAGATGATAAATTGTTATATTGAGATGATGGATTGGCCAGGAACAGGTTAAAAATAATAATTCCCGTCGATTTGAGTCGACCGGGAAGGGATCCAATTGTGATTCCGGTGGATCCGGTTCTCCGGTAAGGACTATGTTTAATTTATTTTAGATTTTATAACGGTTCGCCATAAACCTTTTATTGAATCGAGCGGCTGACGATTAAACCGCGTAAATAAATTAAATTTGAATGGTGGAAGAAATTTCACGGTTAGTCCGTTGAGTAGCACACGGCGGTTCGTCGTTCGACCGCCTAAAACCATAGCGGCCCTAGTTCGACCGCTTGTTCTATAATGATGCATGTTCATTTAAATTATGCATTTAATTATGGAATGATTGCCATTTTAGAATATTCAATTATTTATACATTGAATTATTGAATAATGGCCATCTTAGCATATTCAGTTAATTATGCCTTGAATCTTGCATATTTGCCATGTTTAATTGTTATCATAAATTATGGCATGTTTTTAGATCCCAATAGAACTTTATTCTCTTTCCTAGTGATGGAACCACCAGTCGTAATCTGACGACTTTTAGTGTTGATCCCACCGGGGAGAGGTGGCGGGGTATCCCAGTTTCATGATTTTTAAGCTAGTTCAGTGGGCCCCAGTCCAACCGTAGCGTCCTACGGAGGGGAATACTAGCTAGAGGCCTAGCTCTAGGCACGAGCCGGTGTGTGCACACGTGGTCAGAGACTTGGACTGACACTGACGAGTGTTGCTCTGACTAGTTACTTGTTTTGGTACTGTTACGCGTCTCGCTTGCTATGATCAGGCTTGCGTAGATGCTTGAGACGCAGTGTAAGCCGTTAGTGGACACATCTGGTTTCCTCTTCTGGTGGATCTCCTCTCCTTCTCACTCTTGTCACTTGGAAATGATTGAGTTATTGTCTATTGGTAGATTTCAAGTACTTGCATTTAAATTCTAATTGGCATGCTAGTTAGCTATTCATAAACTGTTTAGTTAGTTTTACATCTTTATTAAATTGTCATTTATTTATGCCAATACATGCTTTACTGCTTTCCTTTAGTTAGTTGCGAGTTAGGGATTTCTGCGAACCCTACTGAGTCTCTGTTGTGAGACTCACCCCTTCCTTTTACAGGTGAGGTGGAGCAACCGGTTGCAGGATTCTCTCGTGCTTTTGGCGAAAAACCTTAGAGCCAGCAGTGGTCTATCAATGGTCGGTCAGTGGTCAGTCTATCCTTCTTCTTCTTTTGAGTTGGGCTATGTCCCGTGTAGTTATTTATTTTGACCATTGTACAGTGTGGGACTTGTGATATATGGATATGTGCTACTTGTATAAAATTTACCACTCTGATATATGTAATTGCTTCCGTTTAAAGTTCAAATGAATGCTTTAATTAATATTGCGCGTGTAATTTCTATTCGTTATGCATCCCCTCGACAAACACTCACTAACCCTTACGAGGCCTCATCAGCCTCTTGGGTGGCTTCCCCGAGCTCTTAGTATCGATAAATCGATGATATCGGGTTATCGATATCCGGATCTCCTGGGTCGTCACAATAGTGGAGGTGTGGATTTCATCCACCCGGAAGCTCTCACTATGTGTGAGTCGGGTCTTCAGACCTTCAACTCCGCCTTGTACCAGAACTAGATAAATCTGACTGGCTTGTGAATGGTCTTTGAAACTTCTGAAATGTTACTGAAAATCTATTTTTGAACTATTTTTGAAAATAATGGGCTGCATTACATATTTCTGATCATGTCTGAATCCTTGTTCATAAATGTCATGAAATGGAGAATGATTTCTTAAATGTCTTATGATGCTCCTAGTAAGGGGGAGTTATTGGCTGAATGACCTGCAACTGAGATTCATACCTATCTTTCAAAACCTTCACTGAGTCTTCCTAAAAATCATGCATTAGAGTTCATACATTAATTGCATCAAGATCACTCAAAGCAAATATGAACCCATGCATTTAGATCATTCAAATAAAATCTAAAATTTTACATCACATTGCATACTGCATGTTTTCCCACTGTGTGCTTGCATGTAAATATATGCTATTTACCCCCGTCCTTTGGAATTTCTAAGACCTCATACTTCTTCCTAAATAATGTTGCATCTGAGTCTCATCACCGGTGTGTTTCATGTCACCCACTCAGGGGTAGTAAATTTTTGATAAGTACATCTAGATATGGGGAGCTGCACTATCATGTGTTCAATAAAATTTTTAGTATACATGCTAAATCAAATTCGCACACTTCTGTACTAAATGTGAGAGTATCGGCTCAAGTTCTTGAAGAAGTTAAGTATGCTTAATGGGGAGTTATACTAGGATGGGTGACCTGCTCGAGAAGTCCCCCATTCTGGACCCGATCACCCCTTAGTGTTTAACATAAGGATATAAGAATTTCTTTTCAACACTCTAGAGATATTAAACTTGCTGCATGTATGGTGAAGAGACAGTTGAGGAAAAACTACCTGTCTATTTTTTGTAAAAAGAATCTGAAAAAGACAATGAATGGCAGAGCAATACTCAATCTCACTAAGTAGATTGGATGCATGTCACCAGAGACGTGATATGGTTCATTTTGAAAAGTGTTGTACTGAAGTATCTCTTCTCAGTTGAGGTGAGATGGTTAGTGCTCTGAGTAACCGGGGAGTCTAGCATGTGCTCCATGTAGGGCTGTCAATGGGACGGGCCCGGGCTCGACATTATATAAAAAATTCAAAGCCCGACTAAGGCCCGGCCCAGCCCGACAACTTAAATAAAATAATAAAAATTAATAGATTTAATATTATAAAACTTATAATCTCACTAAATTAATTAAAAATTTGATATTAATTACATAATTTGTGTGAAAAGAGAGTTTTAAAATTTTTAATTAAGTAAAATAATATAATTTTAACTAAATAATTTTTAAAATTTGAAGTGAGAATAAAAAAAGAGAACGGGCCGGGCAGGCCCGCGGGCCGAACTCAAAGCCCGAGCTAGGCTCGCGGGTCTAGTCGGGCCAGGCTTTTAGGCCCAACTAAAAACCCGCGGGCCGAAAACGACCTTGCGGCCCGGCCCAAAATCAGGCCAGGCCCGCGGGCTTGTCGGGCTTGCCCGGCCCATTGACAGCCCTAGCTCCATGTGTCTCCTCGCGTAAAAAGGAGTAGATTGAACCTGATCACTATTAGAAAAATTCAGATTGTCCTTGTGAAAATTTTAGAATTGAAAATTTCAAAAAAAATTGATTGAGGTAGAGCGAAGCCTTCAATACGTTGTTCTCTAGATTGGAATGCAGTCTGTGTAATTACTCTTGTGTTTAATTGAAAATCTGGATATCCATCTGGCTAAAGCCTATTTTCATGTTATTCACTTATACACTTGGCAATTTGATTTAATATGTATTTAGAAAATGGATTGATTGCATTGGCTTTTGCTTAGTTCTCATATATGATTGTACAATCCCCTGAAGTGTTACACATGATCATGTTGGTTGTATTGATTCATATGCATTTTTCCTACACCCATTCCTATTTATGGATAGAAAGGGGGAGCTATATTGTATATACCTGGACATGCTTGCTTGATTGCATAGTGCATAGCTCATAATTGCATTTAATGGGTCATCATTCATATGCATCAAGTTTCATGAATTCACCTTTTAAGAAAGCTAAAGGGTTGTTGCATGGATATTGCTTGGGCTATTATGTTCATACTAATTGTGAACTTGAGATATCATCTAAGAATGCCAACTTTCTTGATTGTTGGTAAAACATGATCCTCTGAACCTCTGAAGTTAGTTTTCACTGATCTCTGAAATTCATGCATTTGACTTCTCGAGAATGCTTTGACTGCATTCGAAAGAGAGAAATATGTGATCATTCATTTTACTTTTCATTGAATGACCCCCACTTTTTGATTATGTCAAAAGGGGGAGAAGAAATTTTGTGTCATAAAGTTTGTCATCATTAAAAGGGAGGAGATTGTTGTGTGCCTTGCATATGATTTTGATGATAACTAACTTTTATGTATATGTGTTTTTTGATGACTGCATGATGAATGTTGCTATGCCTCAGAATTTCAATGACCTGCTCAAAATGATGTATACACTTGTTTATAGCATGGTTATTGCGTGAATATGCTTGGTTGTGTAAATGGATGATATACACATTTGTTCAAAAGCCTTCGAATGATTGAAACAATTCATGGAGCTTGGACTTTCATATGGAGCTTAGCTTGGACTTTCATATGGAGCTAGAAATTAAACTTGACATTGTTGTTGAATGGTTCTTTGTGTTTACATGTGCTTGCACCTCCTTATCTTCCTTCTTTGAAGTTTGAATTACCAAGTTGATAAACTTGTCAATGTGAAAGATTTTGTGCTTTGAACTCACATTTCCTTACTTGAGGTCATGAGAGCAAAGATAGTAGTGTTCCAACTTGATCTACATGTTATATTGTTCACTCTCATTCAAAGAATGCTAAATACAAGGGAGGAGTTTATTTGATTTACAAATCCATACTAATTTGGTTTTTCTATGGTTTTTCAGGTTCAAACCATTAGAATTAATCATCTGGAATCAAGGGTCTTTGGTCACATTTATTCCATTGGGTTTTCATGGCTCAAAAGGGCTAAAAACTACTTTTTCACAACCTTCAGCAGAGGGCTCTACCCCTGTGGTCGACCCCCCCTGTGGGCTGGGCTGTCTGCTCAACAGAGAGAACTCCCAACTGAAGGGGTCGACCCCCCTCAGACAGAGTTCTGTCTGGGGTGTTTTTGTAGCAGAAAATGAGGGGGTCGACCCCCAGGGTTGACCCATTCCGTCACGGGAATTGCAAAACTCATTGAAACCCATTATTTTGACTTTAAAACTTTACGAAACTACCCCCCATTGTTTCCTAAACATATGTGGGTGTTTTAAAGACATTTTGGGAGGGTTTTATGTGTCTTTTGTCCACTCTCTATAGTATATATATATGAGCTACGATTTTGTGAAATAAGAACCCTAATGCTTGTTTGTTCTATCTTGTAGGTGAAGAAAAGGGGCAAAGCAACGAAGGAGCTCTTGAGGAAGGGTTTTCATCTGCATCAAAGGGTTTTTGGAGCTCGTGATAGAAGAGAAAAAGGAGCGGATCGAGGAGAGGAGCAAGATGATGGCGAGTTCGTGATCATCCGTCAATGAACCAAGGAGAACCATATCTTCTAGAGAAGGGGGAGTTCTATACATGATGGGTTTCTTGCTTTTAGTCTTTCTAGCATATCTTGGGCTTGAATGTATTCATTTGTGAATCTTTCATAAATTTCTGAACGATCTTTTTGTGTGGGTGTTCAGAGAGTGGGCACTCCGAGTGGTTGTGTTGACGCTTGTGCATCGTATTGTGTGGTAGATATCGGCGTGTGGTTTGGGGTTTTTACCCCGCGTGTGTTTGTGGGGAGAAACCCCCGTGTCTACTGCATTCGCAGCATGTGTGTTGGAGTTTTTACCCCGTGTGTGTGTGTGGGGGGGGGGGGGAGAAATCCCCATGTTTGCTGCATTTGCAGCGTGTTGGTCCCCGGGGTAGTCGATCGGACAAGAAGGGGGGTGGAATTGTCCCCCACGCAATATGGTAAATTAAAACTTTACGCAGCGGAATTAACAAATTTAATGAGATTGATGAAAATATACTAATACGTGTAAGTTAAGTTCTCTCAATCTCACCGATCTCACACGATCGACTAAACATATATATTATGCAAACCTACAACCACAAAGCAAATCACAATACACGGGGATTTTTAAGTTGGTTCGGGACCGCGATGGGCTCCCTACGTCCACCCCTTACCAAACCGGTAAGACTTAAGTCGCTGAAAAACCAGCACGGGGAAGACTCCCCAACGCGGAGCAAGGCTCTAACACACACGGGGATAAATCCCCAACACGGAGCATGGCTCCAACACATACGTAGGACGACGCCTGCACACACGCACACGAGTTTCAACAACCGCAGCACAATAAGCATACATGTACGTAGACGGTCCACACACACGAATATCTCTAGTTCAGAAAAATCAACACAAATATTCAAATCATGCTCAAACCACAATACTACTCATGATAACCATCACAAATGAGAAGAAATAAGATGTAGAGATTTTTCCCCCTTTGATTTCCAAAGCCATTGCATGTTGATGCTTGACTCTCGGATCGGATGATGGCGATTATTGGGTCCTCTTGTTCCTCTCGTCGATCTGCTCCTTTTCTTCTTCTTCCACGAACCCTAGAGATGCCTGGATGCAGATCAAATCCACTCCACAAGAGCTCCTTCTTCCTTTCCCCCCTTTTCTTCTCCTACAAGATAGAAAGAGTTAGCACAAATGGGGTTCTCACTCAAATTCGTAGGTCACATATGAGTATATATAAGAGACATGAGAAGACCCATATAGCCCACACAAAACCCTTAGAAAACCCCTCTAAGATGTGTATAATAACCCTAGGGGCAAATGGGTAAAAGTAGGGCACAAATGGATTAGGTTTAGATGATTTTTGGATCAACGTTTTTCAGTTTTCGCCATATTCGGTCGACCAATGAAAGGGGTCGGTCGACCAAATTTTACAGGCACAGAACTAGCCAACTCTGGCTAGTTCGGTCGACCGAACTGTCCAGTTCAGTCGACCAAACTCTGCAGTTCTCCAGACTATAGCAGTTCAGTCCAATGAGAGATGAAACCAAATGAAATAGAGAAAGGGTTAATGGATGAAACAATCAACCATGTATTCCTTGGTATTGAACAATGTAGAAACACATATCAACCACATTCTATCAAGATTAAAACTCTATATGAAAACTTACCAGTTTTCCCAAAAACACACACATGCAAAGTGCCAAGTTCTCACAATGAATTTTGATACCTTTGCATATGAGATGGACATTGCTTTCTAAACCTGCATAATAGAATAAATGAAGTTAAAACCATGTAAGTTCATCCACTTTGATGCCATCTAACATTTGATCAAAGTCTAGGTGTCTTGGGAGACTATTAAGCAATATGAACCATATTTTCAAAGCCATGAAATAATTCACACTTCATAACAAGAGAATTATATGATTCACTAAATGAAACTCAAAGACCTCTTGTAGAAGATACATGAAACACAAATTAAGCCCAATTTTCTCAATCCAAAGTTGAAGGCCCATTGGTCATTCACTCAACCAAAGTGTGAAAGCCATGTAATAACCATTCAATTCACATTCACTCAAGTTTTGTATGAATAGATTGAACATGATGCTAGCCCAAGAATCTCATGTAAGAGATGCATGAAAACATAAAGTTTTCCAACCAAGGATCAAGTTCATATAGATATGCATTTGTCCAATATGAGTACATCAAGTAACCAAGTTCCATTCAACACATTTTTGCCAATGTTTGAATGAGGGGTTCAACCTTTGCAACTTGCATGAAGGTCCTATAAAAAATATGCATGAAAATCCATTCCATTAATTCATACACATGAGAATATCATTCAACCAAAGATTGGGACAAATTTGACAAGTGTATAAGCAATGTAAAATGAAATAAAACATCAACTTCCCCGGATGAAATTGACAACCCCACGATGAAATTGGTTGGAACACAATCATGAAGTTCAAGCTAGAACTAAACCAACCCAAGGCCATGATATCAATGACGACATTTGAGTTCAGCATAAAAGACTTGCATAATGAACTTGTTCATATTAAAAAGCTATGAAACCTATTTGAAAACCCAACAATCTCAACCAAGGATCAATACCAAATAACCATGCATTTAAACAACTTGTTTGATCCATAAAAGTCCATTTGCCATCTCAACCATATTAGAACATCAAAAACACAAATGCTCATATGTAACCCATGCAAGCATAGCAGAGATCATGAGTGCACATTATCATCAAAAGCATATGCAAGCATACGCACACACAATATTTTGTTATCATCAAAACCAAGAGGGAGCACAACGAACCCAACACAGCATGTTGAGGAAGCCTCACCGGTTTGGTGAGGGGTAGATGTAGGGAGCCCATTGTGGTCCCGAACCACCTTAAAAATTATTGTGTCGTATCTGAATGCCTGTGTGATTGTCCATTTTCTCTATCTCCTTCATAGGTTTAAATTGACAATATCACACACACACAGACACTTGATCTAATTAGACTGCTTCACACATCTAATTTATACACACACAAGGAGCATATTTGTGTTTGGTTCTTCAAGTCACATTTGATTTTAAACGTCCATCAAATTGCCTCTTAGTTAATCAAAGTTTTGCCTAATTGTCTTAAGCATTGAGTTGAATTGCGCTGCGAGTAGGTTTGTGTTTTTAATTAGACATAGATTTTTATAGAGGGATCTATTCACCCCCCCTCTAGATCCATCTTCCTGCACTACGGGACCCAAGAGGAAGAAATGCTTCGGGGCTGCACCTGCAACATGGTGGCCATTCCACCCCCTGATAACATCAACGCCTCCCGGCGAGGAGAGCCGGTGGCCTCCCGAACTAGATAAAGGACTACAGCCCCGCTCGGGCTACAGCTAGCTCTAGAACAGATCGGCCGCGGCCGAGGTCATGGCCGGGGACGCGGTAGAGGCCGTGGGAGAATTCCTGAGCTACCCCTTCACCCGTCCACCTTTGACCCGGAGCGAATCATCCTCTTTCGACGAGAGGAACCTGCCCCCATTCCGGAGGTAGAAAATCAGAAAGGTGCCGGCATCTTCGACCCCTCCGGTGCGGAGGGGATAGTTGCAAGCATTCCAGTCCCTGCACCAGCTTGTTCCTCTTTCGCAGAACAAGCAGTACCGTCTCGTAAGGACGAGCCAACTCACCAGACACTCCCAGAAGAGCCATCATTGGCACCCCTGTTCCAGGAGTCCATAGGTGATCAGAGTCAGTCCGATCCCAGTGGCAAAGGCAAGGCAGTGCATCTCCCTGACGGGGAGCAACGTGGTAGCCTGCAGAAAGTTCAGTTAGACATACTCCCCTCCTTGGAGGATGCTTGAGCTCGAGCTGACCGGAAAGTCCTCCACTAGATGAAGCGCTTCCCCGCTAGCATTACGATTCGGGAAGCCATCGCTTGGATAATCTCACGCCCCGACGCGGAATATCGGGACTGACAGTAGAAATAAGTAATAATAATATGTTGATTTACAGACATGATATGCTAAAGATAAAAGATGACACACCACTATAAACAGAAATCAACTCCATTCACTAAATAATATTTACATAATCCAGATTTCCAATCACATAACTCCTTAAACACCCTTTTGACAACATCCTCTCAACACTATTACATTTGCTGACAGGAATTACAATTCTTTCAAACACACACTCTAAAACATAAATAGACACAAAACTACGACTAGATCCACAGGCTTCAAACTGGTTCGCTCCATTGCCATCACTCTTGCCCGTCCCCATCAGTCTGTGAATCCTCACCTGAGCTACCTGAAAAAGGGGGAACAACTGGGTGAGCGAACGCTCAGTAGGTAATAACAGGCAAGTTTAAGTAATTAACCAATTAAATTGCATGTTTAAGCTCGAAAATAAAGAACGAAATAAAATGACAATAAGACGAAACAATATAGTAAGAAGAAAAGCAAGAAAATGATATAACTGGACATTGGCCAACAAGCAAGAACTAACCAAGTCAAAAGAAGATTCAAGTAATAGATTATTATCGTAGACATCACGCTAGTCATGCACTCGGTGCAATGCCTCACCATGTCATTCAAACTCCCCGGGGCACAAGTACTTTTCGGGCGCTCCTTCCAGGACCAGACCGGGCCCTTATGATGCGTTGGCATTGATTTTTTGGATCCAAGATCCCAAGTTATGTCTAGACATTAATCAAATTAAATGGCTAATAATGTCAAGGTATACTTACCTCGGAGGATCCCAAGGATAAGTTGAAGAGATATTTTGACCAAAAATTCAAGTTATCAAGAACCACTCAGGTTCTTGGGTTCAAACACGAATAATCACGGAAAATCACTTCTGGATGATAAGCAATTTACACTGGGCCGCTCCACAAATACACGGTCGATACTGGACCATTTAGGATAGAAATGGGCTTAAGATCAGCCTCACCGAAGTCAAGGATATGTGGTCCATCTGGGACTGCTCTGGATAGAACGGTCAAGAATGGGCCGCACGTAGCTAGAAGGACTGGAAGCCCAAGAACACAGTAAATGGGCCTCATAGGGCCGCTCAACGGATGGACGGTCCAATAAGATCCGCTCTATGACGTGGGCAGTTCAAATTAGTCCTTTCAATAGAACTTAGCTCAAGGAAATAGAAATCTACCCAAATGGGCTTTGGGCTGTCATAAGTGGGGCAAAACTGAACTAGGTCTAGCCTACTATCCACTGGTCAGCCTAGGGCTTATTGGGTTGATCCAAACATGATTTGGTCGAAGATAGAACAAGGTTAATCGACGAAGGTAAGTGGCACTTGTCCAGGGTTGCACGGTTCTTAATGGGCTGCTCAGTGAGCCAGACGGTCCCTGTCGGGCCGCGCAAACCTCTGGGGGTCCAAGTTGAGCCGTGACTCACAACACGATAATCCAAGCGATTCGATCACGTACACAGGTTCAGGCTTTGGTGGTACAACTTGCCCGGCATCCTAGTGGGAATCCCAGGCTCGCGGGGGCTTACGGAGGTCCCGTAATGAAGGTCCTAGTCTCGACGGGAGGAATATCCGACGGAGAGTCCCAATCATTACAAGGAATGAGGCTATCAAATCATCGAAAATCAGTATGGCGGTCAGTCAATCCTACCGGAGTAGAACGACTGTCAAACAATCCTAATAGCATGAAATCATGGTTGAATTAACATATTGAAATAAATTAAGGCTATGCTGAAAGAATAATCAAACATTATGAAATCTATTCTCACATATGTTCCTTTTTCTTATGGGTTATTAACCTATCATTAGCCAAAATTCTACTAAGTTAAATCATGCTAAAAAGGAAAACAAGCAGTTCTGTACCATTGGGCGGTTCTGTCAGAGCCGCTCACTATCCTCGGCGGTCGCACGACAGGCCGTTCAGCCCTTTCGATCCTAAGGCCAGCTAGGGTGGAGCGGTCTGTAATGTGCCGCTGGGGAGCAGTGCACGGTCTGGGACTAGCCGCTTAAAGAGAAGGGCAGTTAGGGTTCTGTCGCACATTCCATAAAACCGATCAAATTAAAACACATGGACGGTCAGGAACTAGCCGCCTTCCCTGGTTGGGCGGTCTATCGTGAGGCCGCGCAAACCAACTCAATCCGCCACCCCTTTGCCTTGCCCGTCGCCGGCGGGGTCGGCTAGGGTTAGCAAAAAGGAACTAAATATGCATGATACAAGGCATAAAAGTTAGGGCTTTTATAGTCAAAAGAACAAGCATAACATGTTTTACAAGATAGCATGACCAATTTCATGTTTAGTGCCTGAAATCCCTACGTAAATCAAGATGGAATAATGTTAACCCTAGTTCAGGCATGCTTCCATGAAACCTCAAAATACTAATAGGATACTAGATTAAAATTTGGGCTTTCTAGACCAATCGAAAGAGGACAGAACAACGCTTATATTGATGTATCACACTTAGGGTTTGGCTTGCTATCAACTACCTTATTCGAATGATGAAGGAAGAAGAGGGATGTCGACGCGCTAGGTACACACCGCCAAAGATCGCCAGAATTCTCCCTCGATCGAGCTCCTCTCCGGCCGCCACATCAACTAAATGATTCTAGGGTTGCCAAGGGTCATTTTTATAGGTTAAATTGAGTCTAGGGAGTCCTAATCGCGAAGATAGAGTCCTATCATCGTGGACGTGCGAGATTCGTGCGAGACCGAGTCTATCCACTACTCCGCCGCCAAATACTCCTCCTAGGGTTAGGGTTTCAAAGATTAATTAGAGAGGAAACGAAGAGTTAATCTTAGCCTTTCATTTGCATCTGGTTTTAGCTTAAATGGTCGGGTATTGGGCTCGAATTTTGCGTTTTAAAGTCCGATTAGGCTAAGTGTGATTTCAAGCCCTAATCTATTAATTCGACTTGGTTAAAAATTTTATTTGGGCTGGTCATAGAAGATAATTTACTAAGCGCTTTGTCTACTACAAGATTCTAATTTTTCTAGATTTTTATAAAATGGTCGAATTTTGACTTATCTTATTCCTTAAGGAATCTCTTATTAATTTTCTCGAAATTTTTATTCTTTAATAAATCGGGGTGCTACACCCTCCCCCACTTAAAAGAATTTGGTCCTCCAAATTCTTTGCACTTAATAGAACGGGAAACGAGATAACTCACCTAGAATAAATCGGGATATTGCTTCTGCATGGTTTCTTCGGATTCCCAAGTAGCTTCTTCGGTTCCACGCCGACTCCACTGAACTTTTACCATGGGTGGTATAGAACGACTTCTGAGATGCTGCTGCTTACGATCCAAAATCTTGATAGTTCTTTCTTCATAAGTCAAATCTTCCTTCAGTTCCAAATCCACATGCTGAATGACATGAGTGGGGTCATACACATATTTTCGCAGCATAGACACATGGAAGACATTGTGTACTCCTGATAACTGAGGTGGTAGTGCTAAACGGTAAGCCACCTCCCCCACTCTTTTCAGAACTTCAAATGGACCCACATATCTTGGACTCAAGTTGCCTTGAATACCAAACCTGTGAATCCCTCTCATGGGAGAAACCTTCAAAAACACATGATCACCAACCTGAAACTCCAAGGCTCTCCTTCTGTTGTCGGCATAACTCTTTTGTCTTGATTGTGCTACTAGCAACCGATCTCTAATAACACGGATATTCTTGGACGATTCATAAATGAGATCTGGTCCGAGCCATTGCTTCTCACCTACCTCCTCCCAACATAACGGAGATCGACAGCTTCTTCCATACAAAGCTTCAAACGGAGCCATCTGAATGCTGGACTGATAACTATTGTTGTAGGTGAATTCAATCAAAGCCAAGTGATCACTCAAACTACCTCCAAAGTCAATCATGTAGGCTCTAAGCATATCTTCCACTATCTGGTTGATTCTTTCAGTCTGTCCGTCTGTTTGTGGATGAAAAGTAGTACTGAAATTCAGACGGGTTCCAAAAGATTCTTGCAATCCTTTCCAAAAATGTGAAGTGAATCTGGGGTCTCTATCAGACATAATGCTGACCGGAATACCATGGAGTCTTACAACTTCCTTCATATATAAAGCCGCCAAGACGTCAACTGTCCACTTGGACTTAATGGATAAGAAATGAGCAGACTTAGTCAACCTGTCAACAATAACCCATACTCCATCAAATCCACTGCGAGTCCTAGGCAAACCCATAATAAAGTCCATTCCAATACTCTCCCACTTCCATTGGGGTATATCAAGTGGTTTAATTTTCCTGCAAGTTTAAAATGCTCAACCTTGACTTGCTGACACACTAAGCATCTACTCACGAATTCTGCAATTTCCTTCTTCATATTCGGCCACCAAAAGGATATTTTCAAATCCTTGAATATCTTAGTACCTCCAGGATGAATAGTGTATCTGGATCTATGAGCTTCTTCGAGAATCTTATTCTTGATTTCTGCTACATCAGGTACACAGGTCCTTCCTTGAAATAATAATCGACTGTCATCAGCTACCATGAAATCCGGTCTACTACTCAAACTCTCCTTGATCTCTACCAACTCTGGGTCATTGTCTTGTAAGGACTTGATTTCCATTAACAATTCTGGTCTGAGTTGAATCTGAGCGATCGTAACCCAATCCTTGTCAACATTGAGATCCAAACTAGCTAACTGCTCAAACAGCCTCCATTCTTGTAACATAAGATGCGACAATTTAGCTATTGGCTTGCGACTCAAGGCATCTGCTACTACATTCCCTTTTCCATGATGGTATTCTATAGAGAAGTCAAAGTCCTTTAAATACTCGAGCCATCTCCTCTGCCTCATATTGAGTTCCTTCTGAGAAAACAAATACTTCATGCTCTTATGATCTGAGAACACCGTAAACGTCTCTCCATACAAGTAGTGCCTCCATATCTTCAAGGCAAACACCACCACTGCAAGTTCCAAATCATGAATAGGATAGTTCTCTTCATGCTTCCTCAACTACCTAGAAGAATAGGCTATCACTTTCCCATGCTGCATGAGCACACAACCTAGACCAATGCCTGAAGCATCCATATACACCACGAAACCTCCTTCTCCTGATGGTAAAGCCAACACAGGGGCATTAGTTAGACATTCCTTCAAGGTCTGAAAACTTCTCTCGCAATCCTCGGACCAATCAAATTTGTTCTCCTTGCGGGTTAATCTTGTTAAAGGTACTGTAATTATGGAGAAATCCTTAATAAACCTCCGATAATAACCTGCTAGGCCTTGGAAACTTCTAACTTCAGTCACACTAGCAGGCCTATCCCAATTCTTTACTGCCTCTACCTTCGAGGGGTCAACGGAAATACCTTCCTTTGTAATAATATGCCCTAAAAAGGACACCACTTGCAGCCAGAATTCACACATACTAAACTTGGCGTATAGCTGATGGTCTCTCAATAATTGCAACGCCATCCTCAGATGTTCGGCATGCTCCTCCTTGCTCTTGGAATAAATCAAGATGTCATCAATAAACACCACGACCCATCGATCAAGATAGGGCCGAAACACATTGTTCATCAACTGCATGAAAGCTGCAGGTGCATTTGTTAGTCCAAAAGGCATAACCACAAATTCAAAATGCCCATACCTGCTACGGAATGTCGTCTTATAAATATCTTCATCCTTGATTCGCAGCTGATAATATCCTGATCGGAGATCAATCTTAGAAAAATGCTGAGCTCCTGCTATCTGATCAAATAATTCATCAATTCTCGGCAATGGGTACTTGTTCTTGATAGTCAGCTGGTTCAATTGCCGATAATCGATGCACAACCTCATCGAACCATCCTTCTTCCGGACGAACAAAACTGGGGCTCCCCAGGGGATGTACTTGGACGAATGAACCCCTTGTCAAGTAATTCCATTAGCTGTTGCTTCAATTCTCTCAGCTCCGCGGGAGACATACGATAAGGAGCTTTGGAAACAGGGTTCGCGCCAGGAACTAAATCAATAGAAAAGATAACCTCCCTCTCTGGCGGAAGTCCTGGCAATTCCTCAGGAAAGACATCCGAAAAATCTTAAATGACAGGAATATCCTTAATCTCGATTCTCTTCTCAGGGGTAGCATAAACAAAAGCTAGAAAAGCCTGACATCCTTTCCTCATCAACTTATCAGCTCGGAGGGCCGAAATAAGTGGCACAAACTTATGGTGCCTAACCCCTATAAAAGAAAGTCCCGGGTGTCTAGAGAAAGACACAGAACTGGAACTACAATGAACATTGGCCTCATGCTTAGCCAACCAATCTGCTCCTAGAATTACATCATAATCTTTCATATCCATACAAACTAAATCAGCTGTCAAGTTCTGTTCATTAATCATAACCTTACTAGAAGGATAGAAATACTTAATTGCTGAACTAGAAGTAATAGGGGTTGAAATCTCTAATGGGGAATTCATCAAGACCGGCTTCACAGCCAAAGACTTAGCAAATTTCTGAGAAACAAAAGAATGAGTGGCACCGGTATCAAAGAGAACGAATGCTGGCTTATCATGAATAACAAGAGTACCTTCAACGAGCCCACCCTCCTCAGTGGTTCCTGCATTATCTTCTTGTAGGGCTTGGAGCTTGCCCTGCCGCTTCTTGTTTCCTTGCGGCTTAGTCGGAGTCGCTTGATCTGACAAAAGGGGACACTCAAGAATACGATGGTCCCTGCTACCACAACGCAGACAGGCACCCAGCTTGTGCCAGCACTCTTCCATGATGTGACCTGAATGGTCACAAAACTTGCATAAGCCCTTAAACGGCACAATCGGGCCAGGCTTCTTGTCTTCATTCTTCGGGACCTTGCCCTTCTACGAACCAGACCCTGCATTGGGCCTCTTCTTGTCATTACCGGGTTTAGGGTTCCCGGACCCAGTAGGTTTCTCCTTCTTAACATTCTTCCCACGGATTCTCTCCGTCATCTCCAAGGTGTCTTCCAAAATCTGAGCTTTTATTACCATCTCCGCATATGTCTGAATTTCCATTGGCGCCAATTGATTAATATAATGTAACTTCAGCCCGTTTAGGAAACGCTTGGCCTTCATCTTCTCTGTGGATATCAAGTGAGTGGCATAACGAGACAATCGAGAAAATTGAGATTCATATTCTGCCACAGATAGATTTCGCTGCTTCAAAGCAGCAAACTCGGCCGCTTTCTTCTCTTAAATTCTATCGAAAAAATATTTACCATTGAAGAGTTCCTCGAACTCCTTCCACGAGACTTGTCTATCGCCGAGGGTAGCTTTCACTGCATCCCACCATGATCTCACATCACGTTCTAGCTGGAAAGTCGTTAGAAGAACACGCTCCTGGTCACTGCACTGCTATTGGGTGCGGATAAGACGACAACGGAGATCCAGAGGGGGGTGAATGGATCTTCTAAAGATTTTTGGCCAAATGAAAACCGTATGAAGAGATACTCACAAGGTCGATGGACAAATGCTCAAACAGCAAGGATGCAAACCCGATTGGTCACTAGGACAGCCAAGGGAATCACGGTCCTAGCAACCATCTAGCGATAATAATCACACAGTCAGTGCAATCAAACCATATCGACCCAATGCAATCATCTAGCGGAAGCAGAAACAGAAATCACAGATCAAACCACTGCACAAGGGATTTTTAGGTGGTTCGGTCACCAAGACCTACGTCCACCCCTCACTCCAAACCGGAGTGAGGCTTCCACTAGCAATGCTAGAAACAGCAGACTCAGTCTGCAAACAAGTGCTGCCAAACAGCTTGACCAGGGGAACAACCTCCCCTCTTCCTCCCAACTGGAGGGACACCCCAAGTGACTCCCAGCCACTTGGAAACCAGAGACACACAGTCTCTCTTCCTCCAGACCAGGAGGGAACACCTGGACTTGCAACCCACAAGAACAGAACCGGAGGACCAATCCTCCCTTCCTCCAAACCGGAGGGGAACCTAGAGACCCAAGTCTCTCTTCCTCTGAAACCCAGAGGGAAGCACAGGTGACACCAAGTCACCTGCAAACTAGAGGTCTCGGACCTCTCTTCCTCCATAAGGGAGGGAACCACTGATGACACTAAGTCACCAACAACCTAGAGAAACAAATCTCCCTTCTCCTGAAACCACAGGAGGAACCCGATCCCCAACAGGGCAATCGGGAGAAACACAAAGAAATGTAAACGAAACCAAGAAAGGGAAAATACAGTAATCAAAAAACTGTAAAGATGGTAGCACAACTGTGGCTCTCAAATAGAGCTGACTGGCCTGGATATGATCCATGGTCCAGCAGGAACAAATCTTCAAGTAGCTTTGCTTCTTCTCCTCTAACTCACTATCTCTTTCTCTTCTTCAATCACTCTCTACTTTCACGGCTTCTCTTTTCACTATCTCTCCTTCTTTCTATTACTGTCTCTCTTCTGCTCTGTCTATTCTTCTACTCAGGCTCACTCCTTTTCGTTCTTCCTTCTGGGGGCTTTTCTTCTCTTTTTCCAGCCATATCCTTTGAAGGGGCAAAGAGACCCCTTATAGGGACAGAGCCTTCATGTGGATCAAGCAGCAGCTAGGGCGTGTGTGCTTCAGTACACGTGGCGGCTTCTTAGCATCTTGGATCACGTGCCAAGCGCCAGCCTCGGGTCACATGCCCAGTCATCTGCAAGATTAATGAAGAGTTCAGTCGATGAACAATATCAGCTGAAGACAGTGTACAGACTTTATTCAGCAGGCAAGACAATGGATGTATAGAGTTAGTCGTGTGAAGGAGGACGAGTGTATAGACTTTACGTTCAATATGCAACAGAATACTCTGTATGGACTTTGCATAGACGATGCATGAGACGAAAGCTCTGTACAGACTTGGTGTGCCGTGCATGAACAGTGCAGTGTATAGACTTATTGAAGTGCGAGCATTGCTGCTGCCAGTGTACAGACTTGATGTGCAATGCATGAACAACTGATGCAGTGTACATACTTGGTGTTAACATGCACGAGAGTAACGAGTGTATAGACTTGATGTTAACATGCATGAGAATAACGTGTGTATAGACTTGATGTTAACATGCATGAGAACCCAATGTACAGACTTGTTGTCCCTGCAGCAGATGACTCAAGTGTATAGACTTTGTACTTTGAAGGACAAAGCATGCTGTACAGACTTGAAGTGAAGACCAATGTATAGACTTCAAAGAATGGATGATCAGACAATGTATAGACTTCACAGTTCAGCTGCCAATGTATAGACTTGGAAAGCTTGAAGGCCAATGTACAGACTTGGAAGCTTGAACCAATGTATAGACTTGGAAGGCCTGAACCAATGTACAGACTTGGAAGCTTGAAGGCCAATGTGTAGACTTTACCAATGTATAGACTTGGGGTTCTGAACGTAGGTAAAGACTGGGAATGTACAGACTTGAAGAAATGACTTGAGACACAGACACGCTACACGATGTACAGACTTTGAGTGAAGGCATGAACAATGAATCAATGTATAGACTTGCACAATACTGCCAATGTATAGACTTTGATGCTCAACGGCAAAGTATAGACTTGCAAGTGTGAGACGCTAAATGAGACGATCGAATGTACGGACTTGAGCAATGTGCAGACTTTGCGTGCAGGTTGCCAACGTTGTATAGACTTGCTGCGTGCAGGCGGCCAACAATGTTTAGACATTACAAACCATGCTACAGTCCACTATATGGACTTTGAGTCCGTGTAGCTATAGTGCAGAGACCATGTACAGACTTGTACAGTGAATGCTCAAACGAATTGAGACACAGGATGAGACGGACGATGTATAGACTTCTAGACACTGTAGACTTGAACAGCGTGAGACGTTAACTAAGAAGGATGAGAATGTATAGACTTTAATGAAGAATGCACATGATGCAAAGGACTCTGTACACACTTGGCCAATGTACAGACTTAGCAGTAGCATGATGGTGAGTGCTGTACAGACTTCGTGTGCAATGGCCAACAATGTGCAGACTTAATGATCATGCAAGTGAGCGATTTATAGACTTGTGTTACGCATCGTAGGTAAAGATGAGGAGTGTATAGACTTTACCTTAAGACGCTGTATGTACAACCCAACCGATGTACAGGCTTGTTCCAGCAATGTACTGACTTAGAGTGAAGCACATATAGAAAGCAGTTGAGCAATGCACTAATGCAGGATAACACATCCATATGCCCAAGGCAGAACAATCATTTAGACCAATCATTCAGACACATATTCATGATATGCTATCATCAAAATCATTGAGTTCAGAATGCATGTCACAGTTAATGAATGAAACAAATACTGTATGAAGTAAACACATATGACATCAAACATATGAGACTCATAGTGTTTGTCATCATCAAAACATAATATCCAACAATCTCCCCCTTTTTGATGATGGCAACACTATGAGTCTCATGAATGAATATGAGTCTCATGAATGAAAGAAATGGAATATTATTCAGACTAGACTCATCAAAGTGTTCTCCCCCTTTGACTTCATCCAAAAGTAGAACAATACTTTGATAATCTAGTGATGTCATATGAGACACTCAAAATAGATCATCAGATGAGGGCAACACAATATCAGAAGCAGTTAAAGTAATTCTCCTCCTTAGTCAAACAACGTATGCAGACATGCATATGTAACTAATACTGAGAGAATGTAGACAAGCATCATAATCAGACACACTAGCACATTGTCCCCCTTGCAGACCGTCTCTCAAACAGATCAGAAAAATTCTTCCCTTATGATCCATGAGATAAGAGAAGCCTACAAGGAGGAGCTCTGGTTATCCAAAGACTGCAAGTACACAGGTTAAACTAAGAGATGTGCCTCTCATATATGAGAACCAATGTGAATCAAAACACAGTGATAGAGAGCAATAGGATGAGCAGATTCAACAATTAGTGAAAATTGAGATATAGAACTTTTCAGCTAGATACCAACTTCATAGAACAGAATTTTAAGTTCTAGATTCCTCCATTATAAAAGCTTATGAAAGCTTGATTGTCAGATATGGTTTAAGAATGATGTAAATCGAAATTTTTCCAAAAGAAATTGTACTCATATCTGAACCAACTCTTAATAAAAGGAACTACAAGCTCATATAAGATTCTAGTTCAACCAACTTCCATCTTAGTTTAGTTTCCATGACTGCTTTAAGAGAAACATAAGTGAATGCACCTAAATTTTAATTGTTCTTTTAGAAATTGATTTACACTTTTTCAAATTTTTTTTTAATTAACAATTTTGGTTTATCAGCACCTTTTGACGTGGGGAGACATCTTGATCAGAGGCCAGACTCCCCAGTTACTCAGTGTGACAACCGTATTGCTTCTCCCATTTTAGAGAACAGAGGTAGCATTAAAAGTATCATTGGCATGAGAATGCACCTTGATCAGAGGCCAGAATCCCCAGTTACTCAATACAACTATGCCATTGCTCTGCCATATTTTCATAATAATTTCTAATCATCTCTTTAAACAGAGTTAACCATGGTACTTCATGACACAATCCTTTGGACATGTTTCTCAGTAACCACAGTCATTGCTCTGTCCATACTTTTACCCAGAATGGATTCAGAACAAGTTAGAAGTTTAGGAAAAATCACATACACTATATATCTTAGTCAACGTAGACATGGATATCAACTTTTCAGATTTCAGAAAGTCTTACATGAATTTACATGAAGCAGACAGTTAAAGTTTATTAAGAGGTTGAAACAGATATTTTCAAGTTCCTTGTGTCCAAACAAGAGTACATAAGACTTAAACCAATTCCAGTTAACAAATGTTATTAAGCATGTATAATGGAAGGTTCCTCATTAAAGATGTTTTAACATTTATGAAGTAGTACTCATGCTGAAGGTTTACTTCATATCTCAGCTCAGTAATTCAAGTGAGAATATTCAACAGACAGCATGGATTCTGAAAAATTGTAGCAAAGGAGCTACTCTTGAGCAAAGAAGTTCAAAGTTGACTGAATAGAGGTGAAGCTCTCCTTCAGCAGATTTAGGAGAGGCAGACAGATACCAATAAGGTATAAATTCAGATTATGAACAACTTCAGAAGCAGTCAAGAAAGATCATTTGATACCACTTTGATGATGGAATCACTAACACTACAGATATGACAAGATGAATCAAATAGATGGACAGGAAGAGTTCAGACAAAGACACAACTGAACGGATTAAGCATCCTCCCCCTATCTATATGCAGTGAGACACTTCCTTCCCCCCTTTTTTTGATTTTCAAAAATAAGTGATATGCTATGCTATGACTCCCTCTAACTAAAAACACGGAATCATCTTATAGGTCATGAAGACAATGCAGATGATGAATTACTATGCAACAACAGATTTAACATGCTATGCAGTAAATCTAAAAATAGTTGTGTGATTTCAAGAGTATGAATAATGCTCCCCCTAAATGTATGCATTCAATCTATCCTTTTGGTATTTTCAATGTAATGAAATGCAATGCAATTTACTACATGTATGCACGGGCATGAAGCAAAATATTCACATGAAGATGCAGACATTCTCTGATATGCAAATTTGACCCTTGTTACTTGGCTAAGGCAAGCCTCTACGCATAGTAAGAACCTTCAGACAGATTTCCTCTGCCCTTTAGTAGCTTACCATTTGATATACCAAAGTGGTCATGCATGACAATGTAATACCAACAGTCCTATATGCATCAGATTTTCAATGATTATATGTCAAGTGCATGTATATGCAATTAACATATATGCACTGTTGACAGATAAAATATGAACAAATATAAAGATGAGACCAGACCAGCAACGAAGACTGGAAGATTTATGCAAAGTCAGGATTGAGGGAGAGCCCTCACCACCAACTACTTGCCCGGCCAAGACCTTCTCAGGCCTGGCTGATGTCCGGTGTCGTCGTCGTCCAAACGGCAATACTGATGAAACTCCGGTCTATTGACTGATGAGAAACCTCTGGATTATTCAGATGATGATGCATACAAGAGGCCTTCGTTAGTTCCAATATGATCAAAGGAACCCAACGAAGCTAAGGACAATAGGAGCTTTAAAGGGGGAAAAAGCCTTAAATGGGCCTATTGAATGGGCTTCAATGAGACCCCTTGCGCCGAGAGCTTTGGAGAGAGTAGGCGCGCCAGGAACCTCCCCATTGTTGCAGTCGCGCCGAATATCCCTCGCAATGAGCAGGGTTCTATAAAACCCATTTCTTCGCTCGAAAAAGAGAGCAGAGAAACCAAGAGGGCGGAACAGGAGTAGAAGAGAAGAGACCACCAAGAGACCAACAGAGAGAGAGAGAGAGCCTCCTCCGCTGAGAAAAGAGAGTAGAGACCGAGAGAAGAGACAGAGTGAAGAGAAGACCTCAGGTGGGTAGCCGGGGAGGGAGAGGAGTCAATGCTCCGCCCTCCCCCATGCTTTCTTTTCCTCTTTATGTAATCTTACGAGTCTTACCTCGATTTATCGAATGTAGCTTGGAAATCCTGGCCTTCTTTTCAATCTCCCTTTCCCTCATTGCCCCCTTGTGGTTGGTGTAAGTTTGGGATGATGCAATGGAATGAAATGCTCCGGTGGCCCGTTTGGGCGTCTTCCTCTCCCCGTGTTTTCTGTCTCTTCTTGGACTCAGTAGCACGCTATCCCCCTCCCCAGTTCGATTAATCACCTGTTTACCCGCCTGGTTTTCGAATGATGCTCGTGCTTGTTCCAGAGCCAGGGACAGACTATCCCTTGGCCTCTGAAGCTAAGCAGATATATATACGGCAACAACTGTTGCTCCATTCTGGATGCTACATTTATGCTGCTCATCTGCTCTGCTAAAGTCGTTCCAGGGACCAGAGATAGCCATCTCTTGGCCCCCATATGATGAAGAGTATATCAAAGTCATCTTCGAGGATTATTATGAACGCTGGTGATAGGGATTCCCTGGACTATGTTTCCCCCGAATTCCTCTCTGCTTCTGGCCTTCCCTTTGAAACCCAAGCCAAAACCAGTTGCCGCCTGATGAACTGATCCCTTTTGATTTCCCAAGGCCCATCTATCTTGGCCTGAATCACCAGGAAACCCCTGATTCATCAACAAACCCAAAAATAGGGTACCGTAAAACTCTGAAACTCATCCCGACGCCCTCACCCATCTCGGCACCATGCACAGTAAAAGGGGTGAATAGTTCTCAGCGCAAGGCTTCTGGCGCCGAGAACCCCACCCCTGGCCTTCTTACCTTCGCGCCGGGAACTTCTCCATCTTGGCTGCGCCGGGAACCCCCCTAGCTACTTTGCCATCGCGCCGGGAAGCCCATCCTCTGGCCTTCTCCCCTGCGCACTGGGAACCCCCTTTGAGCAATTCCTCCTCGCGCCGGGAAGCCAGTGCCGAGAACTCCCTGGCCTTCTCTTCATCGGGCTGGGAACCTGGCCTCCTTGCCCTTGCGCCGACAACCTCCCTTGGCCATTTGGCCCTTGCGCCGAGAACCTATCTCCTGGGCGCGCCGGGAACCTCTCCTGTTCCTTGCCTTGGCACCGGGAACTCCCTGGCCTTCTCTTCATCGCGCCAGGAACCTGGCCTCCTTGCCCTTGGGCCGAGAGCCCCCCTGGCTCTCTTGCCTTCACGCCGGGAACTTCATTCCCACGCCAGTTGCGCCGAGAGCTTGCCCTGTCACCCAATGAAGTCTTCGACCCCTTGGTCAGACCTATCCAGGAGTGCCCATGAGTCACCAGCACCGTCCGGGAGACAAATCAAAGGGAGCCAGACTCCCTTATGTTCCACTGATCCGCGTCGTATTTATGAGCAACCCCTTTAGCTAAGGTGAGCTCTGCCACTGCATGAGTGTCACCGGCTCCTATAAGGGAAGAGTCAAACATTGCCCCAGGGCATACATGTGCAATGTGGGAGGTTCGCTCCCTCCTTTTCTCGGCTTTCATCCCGGCACTCCGTGGGTGATAGCCTATTCTCCCCTGGGCATAATCCAGATTATGGGGAGGTGTTGCCGAAATATCGATCGATGTTTTAACCCCGATAAGTCCCGGGAGGTGCACATCACACACCCCCCGTCCGGCTCAATCTTCCGGGAAATATGAATGCTGCGAGGCCCTTGGCCGGACGAGAAATATGAAAGGGGACATCTCCCCGATGATGGTCCGGACCCCGTCCCGCCGCTGCGTGGACGGTGTCCTATTCCTACCCGGCACGATCTACATAAGAGGTGGTCATGTCAGTGTAGTAATCTACTGTGCACTAAATTATCTTCTCAGAATAACAAGAGCTTCAATATCACACACTGTTATTTTTCTTTTATTACCGCCCCGAGTGCCTCCTATTTTGGCGTTTAATCAAGGGTTGTCCTTCTTAGGAAGGGCGTAATTAACGTCATAGCCTTTATGGTATGGCGGACTTTTGGTCCCGACTCGGACTTCACAATCGACTGACCAAGTCAAGTCGAGCGCACAATGAAATCGTCACACATGTGACTGGCACGCCTAATAATCAATAAATACAAATAGGAGAAATCTTCGAAATAATAAATAAAATAAACAAAAAAATGAAGGAAATAAATCCCGCGTCCACAAGTCTGGCACGCCCGGTGGGACCTAGTCTCCCTTCATCTCTACGCCAAAATAGGAGGCCCAGTGGGCCCCCCCTCAAATTTCTGATTCTGTGCTTTCTCTATTTTTTCAGGAAGCTACGATGACGGCTGGAATCATGTCCCTTTGCTTTGATCAACAAGCGGTCGATGCCCATGTTCGAGAGGGCTACCTGGCGGTACCTCTTTCGTTCGGATCGATGCCGCCTGCTGTCGGGATGCCCAACTGCCTGGGCCTCGTCTTCGCTGACTTGCTCGAAATTGACAACCAGGAGCAAAGGACTGTTGTCGAGACATTGACGCAAGCTACCAGCCCCAAGATGAGCCAGGTGATGCAGGATACTCCTGAGGTCGTGTCCTGCTTTGTCCATCACGAGGCAAAAAGGGGCACATCCTCTACTGCTGGAAGAAGGAGGAGATCCGACAGGAGAGCCCGATCCACTGCTACGGGTCGTCGGATATCCAACTCAGGAAAGACAATGTTGATTGGAGATGTCCGGGTAAACCTCAGTGGTTGCCCAAGGGCGGTCAAGCTGGACGTGATCGTCCCGATGGTGCCTACTACCAACAGGTTCCGGGCACTAGCTGCCAGGATGGTCGACATGAAAGAGGAGGATAGAAAGCCACTGGCACCGAAGCCGCCCAAGTTCAGGCAGATCTGGCGGCCGAAGAAAATCCAGAGCTGGGTCCCAGCTCAAGAGGAAGAGAACATTGCTGATACCACTGTTGCCCGCTTTAGGGCAGGAAGCAGAAGAGGAGAAGGAAAAGACATAAGAAATGCTGTTGATGTTCACCCCAGGGCTCGGGGTAGGAGAGATGAGAAAGAGAATGAAGGAAGAAATCTGACTACTATTCGCCCCAGGATGAGGGGCAGAAGATATGAGCAGAAGGAAGACCTCACGGTCACCCACCCCATGGCTGGGGGCAAAAGATGGGAAAGGAAGAATTATGCTGCTGCTGCCAACCGCTGCCAAGATGGGAGTAGAAGGTTCAGGGAGGAAGAGGAAATGAGAATAAGCGAACCAGTCGCTACTGCCACTCTAAGAAGACCAAGAGCCTGTGCCAGACAGGCCGATATATTCAGATACTCCAAAGCCGAGCATTTGAATGCTCAGGTGGCAAGACTGGCTTATCAGCAGAAGAGCCAGGAAAGATTGATGCTCCAACCAGAGCCACGAAGGCACAATCAAGAGGAGATGAAACAAGTGGCTCAAGACTACTTTCACTACCTGGGGAACTCCGCCCTCGGGCAACAAAGATTATCCCGTGCCTTGGGCACCATAGATGATGAAGAAGAAGCCTTTCAAGAAGCAATGATCGGAGTCTCCTCCTCCGATTCCAATGATTATGAAGAAGGCCACAGAGCCGGGTATGGGAAAGAAGACCTGCACAGGGAAGAAGCTAGAGAAAGAATATCAGTCTTTGACCGGCTCAAATACCCCGATCAGGTGAGAAGGAAAGTCTACTGGAAGAGGGAAAAGATGCAGATCTTTGCCTGCAATATGGCCGGGCTTGTCAAAGGGCAGGATATGTTACCGACACAGCCAGATGAACTGCTCAGACTGGCAACCAGACCAGGTCCCGTCACAAGGAGAAGTCAGGCGGCCAAAGAAAAAATAAAGACTGATGATGAAGTCCGCAAGATCACCACTGTGACAGTTAATGTGGTGACAGCAGAAGATGAAGATAATCCCTTCGTCGATGATGCTGAAGGGACTTCAGAAGATCTACAGATCCCATCAACCCTGGATCCCATGATCCAGATGATGTTTAGATGATATCAACAAGAGATCAATGCTCTCAGAAGATAGCTAAATGAGAGGCATGAAGCTACACCGGTCTCTAAGCAAGCCGAGCCTGTGGGGCAGACTGCCAGCTTAACAGAAATGGCTATCCCAGCTAATCCTCTCCCGGCTGATAAGGGCAAAGCACCGAGCCAACCCGTTCTGCAGCAGACGGTAGCTCAGCCCTCTGTATCTCAGACGCAGCCTGTCACACCGGCCTTGCGCGCAACTGTGATGACAACTCCTTACAGTCAGCAACAAGCTCACTTCTTCCCGGAAAACATAGATCCAGCCATAGCCCAGAAGCTGATGATTGAAAAGATTGTGGAGATGAAGCTGTCTGAAAAGACTGGTGATGATGCTAGTACCTACGATGTGTACAGGGTACCGTATCCTCCCCAGTATGCTGCTAAGAGACTACCGCCAGGCGTCAGTAAGCCGCCGAAGTTTGAGAAATTTAATGGCCAGGGCTCTCCCAGGGAGCACATAGCTTACTATACCACAATTATGGGTGACTTGGCAGCTGATGAAGCTTATCTGCTTAAGTTCTTCAGCTCATCCCTCACCGGGATGGCCTTTGAATGGTATTCAAGCTTGTCGGCTGGGTCAGTGGCCGATTGGCCTGATATGCAAAGAAAGTTCCGCGATAGATTTCACGTCACGGAAAGAGAAATTACAATAGCAGAACTATATGCAACCAGGCAAAAGCAAGATGAAACAGCACTAGACTACATCAAAAGGTGGAGGAACTTAGCTATGAGATGCAGAAGACCTCCTCATCAAGAAGATGCAGTGCAAATATGTAAGCAGAGCCTCAAGAGAGAGGTACTGGAAAAGATGATTGGTGCAGATGTCAGAACATTTGACCGGTTGAACAATATAGTGGCGGAGGTCGAGACGTTCCTGTCCAAGTGTTCGACGGCCAATGCTCCAACTGTGCCGAAAGGGGAATCTAATGATCGACGACCATCGCACTCTGAGACTAACACCGTCGATTTCAGAACCTTCGAGCAACAGAAAGGGAAGAAGGGGGCAGATGAAGCTCCCCCGCCAGCAGACACAGCAGAAAGAAAAGATAAAGTCTCTCTGAGAAACAAAATGAGAAAGCCATACTCTTTCCCAAAAGATAAGACAGTCGCACTATTCAACTGGGCATACAAGTTCAACAAGGTAACATTGCCTGAGCCAAAGAGACCCGATGACGCGGAAAAGAAAGGTGATCCACTGTTCTGTCCATATCACCGTGCGCTGGGGCACGCAATTGAAGATTGTTACATCTTCAAAGATATTATGGAAGGCATGGTCAAAAAGGGCGAGCTACAGCTGGGAGATTACCAGGTAGAGCCACCTCGTCCACATGAGCCTCCGGCATTAAAAATGGCCGCCAATATGATTTCAATCTACCAACAGCTGCCTAAGGAAGCCGTCGAGGAATGCACCAGGCATACTTATGAAGCTTGCTTCCTCACCCCACTGAAGGATCAAGAAGGGTGGCAGATAAAGCCAATAAAGAATAGAAAGAAAACTCCTGTAGCCAGTATCAGTGGAGCGGTTATCCGCGGTGTCACACCAAGGCCCGAACCACCTCCAGTAAAGCCAGTATGGCACACGGCTGAAACATGGCCAGTCATGCGGATCCCCACTCATAACCGGAGAAGACAAGTCCCCCTACCTGCACATAAGGAGATAAGTCCTACAGCCAGGCGTTTACAGCAGTATATTAATGGGCTCGATGAATATGAACAGAAAAAGCCCGGGCACCTGTTGGTGAAAGATTGTATACTCTGGGAACAGCTCGAAGAATTGAAAATTAAAGAGCAACCGGGGGCAGAACAGGGAAAAGATGAGGCTGAGCCTTTCTGGGGGCAAGAACCAAAGAAGCCAAATTCCCAGAAAAAGAAGAGATGGTCTAAATGCAAAAAGGAAAAGGGAGTCGTGACAGTACAATGCAACACCCTGTCAGCACTCTTTACCTCGCCCGGGGAGAACGATGAGGATGAAACATCAAATGCCCCGCTAGAAGCCAACCATGCCGAGGCCTCAACCTCAGCACATGCAACACGCTCCGGAAGAAGGTGGGGGCGCCCACCACCAGCCAATCTTAACATTATGTTCAGAGGGGAACAACCCTACCAGATTCCTGAACCAGAGGTGCGGGGTGTTCAGATTCCTCCCCCTGTTAGCTTATACCAAGAAGAGAAGAAGGGAGGTAAAACTCCAACATTTCTGGAATTTCTGTCCAGTCTGGAAAATGGGCAGTCGATACAAGCTGGGCCATATAAAGGCAAGAGACCTCAGCAATCGGCATCTGTAGCCTACAAGCAGAATGAGAAAGAAGGGGATAACTCTCTGACGGCACCAGGGGCCGTTGCAATAGAAGAAGCCCCCCAAGAAATCAGTCTAGAGGATGAAACCAGCACTGGGCAGCAGAGGCCACGGGCACCACATGAACCTCCAAAACCCCGATGGGAAGAAGAAATGAGACTGTCTAATGTTAAGGTGGGCAGCCGGATCATGAAAATGCTAAAGAAGCTCCCTACCAGATTCTCCATCTGGGAGATTCTCTCTCTGAGTGAAGAGGCTCGCCAAGCAATTGTTGATGCCTTGCAGTCGCCGGCACAATATGAAGCACTCTTGACAGAAGTGAATTCTAGGCCGTCAGTCACATTCACAGAAGACGACATGCTGATTTCGAATTCCGGCCATAACAGACCGCTGTATATGAGGGGCTCCCTGAACTGTCAGCCACTAAGCAGGATACTGATAGATCCCGGGGCTACCGTGAAAATTCTCCCATACTGCATCTACCAAAAATATTACTTTGATCTTCAGCTTACCAAGGTCAGAGACATGAAAATTATGGGATTCAACCAGAAATGTGAGACGCCCCTTGGGGTGGCTGATTTCAACCTCACATTGGGGGACCTCACTACCGTGGTGCGATTTTATGTAATCGACTCCAACACCACGTATAAGGCCCTACTGGGGAGACCGTGGCTGCATGAATATCAGATAGTGCCCTCCACGCTACATCAATGCATTAAATACTACCACGAAGGAAAAGAAGAAAGGGTGTTTGCGGATCTGCATCCCTTCGAAGTATTCGAGTGCCATATGCTCGATGCATCCTACTACACGGAGGTGTCGCAGAAGGGTGAAGAGAAAGAGGCTGGGGTCGACCAGAAGAAGCCGGTGACGAAGGCAAGAAATTGGTCTCCACCGCCACCAAGGGGCTACATTAAGAAACATGAAGTATCTCACATTTCTTATGTTGGTGACTTTGCTCGGATCACCCCTCCTAGTATCCACCCAGATGATACTGGCGAAGAAATGAAAGAAAAGTACATACAAGTGGGGGTTCCGCAGGGTTTAGTCAAGCCCATTGCCAGCATAGAATACCAGACGGTGCTACCATTAAAGACCATGGAAGTCCCTCGCTTCTGCGAGTCTCCTATCATATTCTACACCGGGGAATCAGTCGAAGACGACGATCAAGACTGCATGGTCCCTGAAGAATCTGCAAACCGGATGGTGCCGATCACGGGCTTGGACTATACTACCCAACGGGTTTCGCAGATGTTCTCTAAGATGCAGATGCCATCACTACAACCTGTTGCCCAAAAGAAGGCGTTCCAGGAGCTATGGGATCCGCCCCGGGATAATAAAGAACTGAGGAAGATCACTCAGCACCCGGGATTGGGTTATACCCTTCAAGAATTCTATGAAGCCGAGGTGGACGTCATCTCTGTTTCCTACCAGCATGAAGACCCTCCCGAGGTGGGATATGACAATTACCCCTCGGAAGATGAAGAAATCATTTATCAATCCGTAATGAACAATGAAGCCCCAGACAGTCAGCCGGAGACGGGGACATCTGATGAAACAAAGAAAGATTGGTGCTGGGAAGACCTACCTTGCAAAGAGGATCTGTTCCATGCTGAAGCAAAGTTTGATACGGGAACCCCGGATGAAGACCAAATAGCCAAAGAGCTGAGGGAAGGCCTGGAGTTTGAGCGCATCCTGGAAGAAGTCCGGGCCCTATAGAATGATGATCCCTCAGCAAAGCCTGCATCAGAAGAACCTCTGGGGGCGGAAGACTCCATTTTTGAGTTCCCTTCTGAACCAGTCACGTCCTCGGGGCAGACTAAATAGAATCCAACAATATTGGCCGTATATGATGAGCCAGCACCCGCTGATGACCAGTATGATGAAACAGAGAATCATGAAACTGAAGAAGATTATATCCCGGGAGGCTTCATTGACTTGCAAGAAGCCCCGCCCGAGGTCGAAGATGGAGGTCAGGCCACCGTCGATGAGCTTGTGGAAATAAATCTGGGGACCGCAGATGAGCCGAGGCCGACATTCCTCAGTGCACTGTTGGAGCCAGCTGCCAGGGAACAGTATATACAGTTCTTGAAAGAATTCTGAGACTGCTTTGCATGGAGATATGATGAAATGCCGGGACTGAGTTCTGATGTGGCACAGCACCGATTGGCAATAAACCCAGAGGCTAGCCCTGTAAAGCAGCCTTCCAGGAGAATGCGCCCTGAATTAATAAATCAGATTAACAAAGAGGTTGACAAGCTGATTGATGTAGGCTTTGTTGAAGAAAATCAATATACTACATGGTTAGCCAACATAGTGCCTGTAAAAAAGAAAAATGGGCAGATCAGAATATGTGTTGATTTCCGGGACCTTAATAAGGCCTGCCCGAAAGATGATTTCCCAGTGCCAATCACTGAAGTGATGATCGATGCGACTACTGGTCATGAAGCCATGTCATTTATGGATGTGTTATCCGGATATAACCAGATCTGGATTGCTGAAGAAGACAGAGTGCACACTACGTTCCGCACTCCCAAGGGGATATTCCACTACAAAAAGATGCCATTTGGCCTCAAGAATGCCGACGCTACCTACCAAAGAGCTATGACCAAGATCTTTGATGATTTGCTCTTCAAGAAAGTAGAGTGCTACATTGATGATTTGGTAGTAAAAACTAAAAGAAGAGAAGACCATTTGCAAGACCTGAGGGTAGTATTCCAGAGGCTGCGCAAATATGAACTCAAGATGAATCCCATGAAATGTGCCTTCGGCGTGTCCAGTGGAAAATTCCTCGGGTTTATTGTCCGGCATAGGGGCATTGAAATCGACCCATCCAAGATTAAGGCTATCCAGGAGCTCCCTCCACCAAGGAATCTGCCCGAGCTGAGATCTCTGCAAGGGCGTCTGGCCTATATCCGACGATTTATATCAAATCTATCGGGAAGATGCCACCCCTTTCACAAGCTCACGATGAAAGATGTGTCATTCCTCTGGGATGATGGCTGTCAGGAAGCCTTTGAGAAGTTTAAAGAATATCTCAAGACCTCTCCAGTGCTGGGGGCACCCGTTAAGGGTAGGCCCTTAATACTATACATCGCAGTCACATACTGTTCCCTGGGGGCAATGCTGGCACAGATAAATGAAGAAGGCAAAGAACAAGCCTTGTACTACCTGAGTAGGAGGCTGATTAGAACTGAAGAAAGCTACAGCTACATAGAAAAGACCTGCTTGGCACTAGTCTTTGCTGTCAAGAAGCTCCGACACTATATGTTGTCACATGAAGTCAGATTGATATCTGCAGCAGATCCGCTCAAATACATATTGACTCAGCCAGTACTGAAGGGCCGGTTGGGCAAATGGGCATTGATCCTGATGGAATTCAATATTACCTATACACCCCAGAGGGCGATAAAAGGACAGGCCGTGGCTGATTTCTTCGCAGAGCATCCTGTGCCGGAAAATGATATGCTAGGGACTGAGTTACCCGATGATGAGACACTCGAGGCCTGCCAGACCCAGTCAGTTATGTGGCAACTATTCTTTGATGGAGCATCTAAAACAGAGACAGACTCCGATGGAAAGACCAGAATACGGGCTGGAGCCGATATTGTGCTGAAATCACCAGAAGGGGAGGTCGTGCATACTTCCTGTTCTATAAACAAGCCCTGCACCAATAATGAGGCCGAGTATGAAGCTCTGATAATCGGGCTATATATCAGCCTCAACATGGGTATCCAAATGCTTCAAGTATTCGGGGATTCGATGTTGATAATAAAACAGATCCAAGGGGAGTTCGAAGTGCGGAAGCCAGAACTGAATCCCTACCACCAAAAAGTTGTGCGCCTCATGGCGAAATTCTACCATATTGGGCTCAAGCATGTGGGCCATGGACACAATGCCCAGGCTGATGCACTGGCAAAGCTGGCCAGCTCACTAGCAGTCCCACCAAATAAGACACTGAACATTGTCATTATGAACCGGCGGCAAGTCTCCAGTATGCTAGAAGGGTGCCCCGAAGAAGACGAAGTTGCCACCATCAGCACAGAACAAGCGTCTGATTGGAGACAGCACCTGCTGTAGTGGTTTCTACACCAACAACTGCCGCAGATAAGAGAAGAAAAGATGAAACTCCTAAGAATCAAAGATTCTTATGAACTCAGGAATGGAATTTTGCTCCGAATAATGGCAGATGCACGCAAGAAGATTCTACTCCGCTGTCTGTCCACTGAGGAAGCCTGGCAAGCGATGAAAGAAACACATGCTGGGATAGCAGGTGCCCACCAGGCTGGTCCCAAGATGAAGATAGAAATCAAGAAGCTGGGCTACTATTGGCCCACCATGTTTGAAGACTGCTGTAAATTTGCAAAATCATGCCAGAAATGCCAGGAGCATGCTACTGTGCCTAGAAGGCCTCCTACGACTCTGCACCCTACAGTTCCCAGTTGGCCGTTTGCACAATGGGGAACTGATGTAGTCGGGCCACTGCCGACTTCCTCGGATGCACATAAGTACATACTGGCCATAACAGATTACTTCTCCCGATGGGCGGAGGCTGTAGCATTAAGAGAAGTGACGGGTGAACTGGTCGCCAGATTCATCAAGCAGAACATTATCTTCCGGTTCGGGATCCCCAGCCGAATAATATCCGACAATGGGAGTCATTTCAGAAATCAGAAGGTCTATCGGCTTGCTGAGAAGTATAAGATCGAATGGAGGACCTCCACTCCTTACAATCCACAGGCAAACGGATTGGCAGAAGCTTTTAACAAGACTCTCTGCACCTTGCTGGCCAAGGTTGTCAGTTCTAATAAGAAGGACTGGGAAGAGAAAATGTATGAAGCTCTGTGGGCATACCGCACTGTCTTCAAGACACCTACAGGGTGCTCACCATACTCGCTGGTATACGGCTCAGAGGCAGTGGTTCCGCTAGAGCTGGAAGTCCCATCACTCAGAGTGGCAGTCCAATATGGCCTGGCCCGTGGCGAACAGACCAATGCAGAAAGAAGACTAGAAGAACTGGCTGAATTGGAAGGGAAGCGCCTCCGAGCTCAGAAGAGTATCCAAATGTATCAGGCCCGCATGGCCACTGCATTCAACAAACTTGTAAGAGGACGGGAATTCAAGAAAGGTGACCTCGTCATGGTCAAGAAAAAAGAAGTCATGGCGTCCAACCCAAAAGGAAAGCTGAATGCTAATTGGGAAGGTCCTTATGTGATACAGAGGGTCTACGAAGGAGGGGCCTACGTGGTTGTTAACCATCGAGGGGAAATCCAATTCTCGCCACTCAACGGAAGACATCTAAAGCTGTATCATACAACACAACCAACATTCCCCGAGTAATCGGGCAAAATCTACCCTTTCTTGGTATAGCGGCACTCCGCCCTAGCCAAGCTACACCCTTTTCCCGGTCTAGCGGCACTCCGCCCTAGCCGAGCTACCCTTTTCTTGGTCTAGCGGCACTCCGCCCTAACCGAGCTACCCTTTTCTTGGTCTAGCGGCACTCCGCCCTAACCGAGCTACCCTTTCCTTGGTCTAGCGGCACTCCGCCCTAACCGAGCTACCCTTTCCTTGGTCTAGCGGCACTCCGCCCTAGCCGAGCTACCCTTTTCCCAGTCTAGCGGCACTCCGCCCTAGCCGAGCTACCCCTTTCTTGGCCTAGCGGCACTCCGCCCTAACCAAGTTACCCTCTTCTTGGTCTAGCGGCACTCCACCCTAACTGAGCTACCCTTTCCTTGGTCTAGTGGTACTCCGCCCTAGCCAGGCTACCCTTTCTTGGTCTAGCGACACCCCGCCCTAGCCGAGCTACCCTTTTCTTGGTATAGCGGCACTCCGCCCTAGCCAAGCTACACCCTTTTCCCGGTCTAGCGGCACTCCGCCCTAGCCGAGCTACCCTTTTCTTGGTCTAGCGGCACTCCGCCCTAACCGAGCTACCCTTTCCTTGGTCTAGCGGCAATCCGCCCTAACCGAGCTACCCTTTTCTTGGTATAGCGGCACTCCGCCCTAGCCAAGCTACACCCTTTTCCCGGTCTAGCGACACTCCGCCCTAGCCGAGCTACCCTTTTCTTGGTCTAGCGGCACTCCGCCCTAACCGAGCTACCCTTTTCTTGGTCTAGCGGCACTCCGCCCTAATCGAGCTACCCTTTCCTTGGTCTAGCGGCACTCCGCCCTAACCGAGCTACCCTTTCCTTGGTCTAGCGGCACTCCGCCCTAGCCGAGCTACCCTTTTCCCGGTCTAGCGACACTCCGCCCTAGCCGAGCTACCCCTTTCTTGGCCTAGCGGCACTCCGCCCTAACCAAGTTACCCTCTTCTTGGTCTAGCGGCACTCCGCCCTAACCGAGCTACCCTTTCCTTGGTCTAGTGGTACTCCGACCTAGCCAGGCTACCCTTTCTTGGTCTAGCGGCACCCCGCCCTAGCCGAGCTACCCTTTTCTTGGTATAGCGGCACTCCGCCCTAGCCAAGCTACACCCTTTTCACGGTCTAGCAGCACTCCGCCCTAGCCGAGCTACCCTTTTCTTGGTCTAGCGGCACTCCGCCCTAACCGAGCTACCCTTTCCTTGGTCTAGTGGCACTCCGCCCTAACGGAGCTACCCTTTTCTTGGTATAGCGGCACTCCGCCCTAGCCAAGCTACACCCTTTTCCCAGTCTAGCGGCACTCCTCCCTAGCCGAGCTACCCTTTTCTTGGTCTAGCGGCACTCCTCCCTAACCGAGCTACCATTTTCTTGGTCTAGCGGCACTCCGCCCTAACCGAGCTACCATTTCCTTGGTCTAGCAGCACTCCGCCCTAACCGAACTACCCTTTCCTTGGTCTAGCGGCACTCCGCCCTAGCCAGGCTACCCTTTCTTGGTCTAGCGGCACTCCGCCCTAACCGAGCTACCCTTTTCTTGGTCTAGTGGTACTCCGCCCTAGCCAGGCTACCCTTTCTTGGTCTAGCGACACCCCGCCCTAACCGAGCTACCCATCTCTTGGTCTAGCGGCACTCCGCCCTAACCAAGCAACCCCTTATCTTGATCTAATGGCATTCCGACCTGTCACCCTCTAAAAAAAAAAGAGAGAGAGAGGAAGAGAGAATATAAGATGACAAAATAGGGGCTAAAAATAGAGATGCCCCGCCAGACTTGTTCAGGCGTTCTGAGCAAGGGCAAAAATGGCTAAAACCCAGCTGTGGTGAAAACCCGAAAGGGCACTGCAGGCAAAATCGGGTACCCCGCCACGTGAAAACCCGAAAGGGCGCGTGGGCAAAAGCAAGAGGGGGCTGGCTCCGGCGAAAACCCGAAAGGGCACTTGGGTCGGTAATGTGGTGATTCCAAAGAAAGCCTCACCTCCCACCATAAAACTCCTCGTCGATCGACTGGCGCCTTGCCCGATCAACGATTAAACCCATCCGGAATGGACCTTACGTCTATTCTGTTGAAGCCTTCATGCATTGCTCAAAAAAAAAATTTCCCTCGATAATAAGCCCACCACCACGAGACCAGCTACTGATCGAAAGGCACACTGCCCGATCAGCGATAAAACCTTGTCAGGTTTAGACCTTACGTCTATTCCGACTAGATCTACATGTCTCTTTACGTCCCGCCGTGATGAAACCCACCATTGATCGATCGGCACCTCGCCGTCAATGTCTGCCCGATCTATGATGAAACCTATCCAGTTTAGATCTTCCGTCTATCCTGATGAAATCCATGAAATCCTTGCATTGGTATAAATCCAATACCGATGATGAAACCCGCCATTGATCGATCGGCACCTTGCCCAATATCAATGATAAAACCCTATCCAGTTTAGACCCTACGTCTATCCTGATAAAACATATGAAATCCTTGCATTGGTATGAGCCAATACAAATGATGAAACCTGCTATCGATCGGTTGGCACACTGCCTGATCGACGCTAAAACCCATCCAGGGTAGACCTTCCGTCCGCTCTGACATAGCACAACACTGCTCTTTGAATCGATTCAGACCCTCCATCTGGATAGATCATGAAACTCTATTCCTTTGCGGTAATGTCAAACCTTACATTAATGATGAAACTCCCATTTCCAGCAAATGGCTTCGTGTCCGAGCTGCTATCTATATCCTCTAAATCAATTCGGACCTTTCGTCTGGATAGATCATGAAACCCTATTTCCCTTTGCATTGATGTTGACACCCACATCAATGATCATGTATCCGCAATAAACATATGGCCCCATGGTCCATAGGATGAAAGTTCTGGTCCCAGAAAAGATAATGAAAAAGGAAAAGAGAAAGAAAATGACAAAAAAGTATATATATAAAAAATGGGGTTGAAAATAGAGATACCCCGCCAGACTTGTTCAGGCATTCTAGACAAGGGCAAAAATGGCTAAAACCCAGCTGTGGTGAAAACCCGAAAGGGCACTGCAGGCAAAATCGGGTACCCCGCCACGTGAAAATCCGAAAGGACGCGTGGGCAAAAGTAAGAGGGGACTGGCTCTGGTGAAAACCCAAAAGGGCACTTGGGTCAGTAATGTGGTAATTCAGAAGTTCCATGCCAACCGGCATGTTGCCTTCACCTCCCCTTCACTGATGAAGCCTTCCGTCGGTCATCTGGCTCTATGCCCCACCGATGATAAAGCCTTTCCGGGATAGATCTTATGTCTACCCTGATGAAATCTACATACCCTCTTTTCACATGTCCCACCGATAATAAAACCCGTCACCATTCTGATAAAGCCTGGCCAGTTTAGATCTTACGTCTGTCCTGATCAAACTCCTAAACCTTCCCTTGATCGATCGGCTCCTTGCCCGGTCAATGATGAAACCCTACCAGGATAGACCCTACGCCTATCCTGATGAAACCTACGTATTTCTTGGCAAAGTCCCACCCGCGATAAAACCTGCTGGAATAGACCTTACGTCTGTCCTGACGAGACCTACACCTCTACATACGTCCCACTGTTGATCGACCGGCTCCTCGCCCGATCAATGCTGAAATCCTCTGTCCGGTTTAGACCTTACGTCTATACTGATGAAACCTATGAAACTCTTTGCGTCGATATAAGCCCCATATCGACGATGAAACCAACAACTGATCGACTGGCACCTCGCCCGATCAGTGATGAAACCATGTCCAATTAAAACCCTGCCAGTTTAGACCTTTTGTCTATTCTGATGAAACTCATAACACTTTCTTTGCATCGATATAGACCCAATATCAATGATGAAACCAGCTGCTGATCGACCGGCACCTTGCCCGATCAATGATGAAACCCTGCCGGGATAGACCTTACGTCTGTTCTGATGAAACTGCGTATCCTTTCATGTCCCACCCACGATGAACTTACCCGGTTTAGACCTTACGTCTATTCTGATGAAGCTTAAACTCCTTTGCATCGACATAAACCCAATGTCGACGATGAAACCATGTACCGGTCGGTCGGCACATCGCCACGGCCAGCTTTGAGGAACGGACCTCTCGTCTATTCCAGATGCTCCTCTAGAACCCCTCTCGTCTACACTCCCGCATGATGCTATGGCCTAAAAGCATGTCTTCCGTTAACCAACAAGTCCAGCAAAGGCAGTCCCACCGGATACCGACACGCGGTGGAGCGAGTCCCCCATTCCCTCCCTGAGAGGATGGATGCTCTCCTGCTGAACACGGGTTATCCGCGTAAAGATTGCTGGGACTGCCACTCTTCCACATGAAGGAAATAACAACACATGAAGTAAGATGTTCAGCCAATCGGGGCTTCAAGCCGACAGATACAAGATGTTCAGCCAATCGGGGCTTCAACCCGACAGATACAAAATGTTCAGCCAATCGGGGCTTAAAACTGATAGATGCAAGATGTACAGCCGATCGGGGCTTCAAGCCGACAGATACAAGATGTTCAGCCAATCGGGGCTTCAAGCCGACAGATACAAGATGTTCAGCCAATCGGGGCTTAAAATTGATAGATGTAAGATGTACAGCCGATCGGGGCTTCAAGCCGACAGATACAAGATGTTCAGCCAATCGGGGCTTCAAGCCGACAGATACAAGATGTTCAGCCAATCGGGGCTTAAAACCGATAGATGCAAGATGTACAGTCGATCGGGGCTTCAAGCCAACAGATACAAGATGTTCAGCCGAGCGGGGCTTCAAGCCGACAGATGCCAGATGTTCAGCCAATCGGGGCCTAAAGCCGACAGAAGTCAAATATGTAGCCGATCAGGGCTCAAAGCCAACAGAAGTCAAATATGTAGCCAATCAGGGCTCAAAACCGACAGATGTCAGATGTGTCAGTTAATCAGGGCTCAAGCTGATATATGTTCGGCTGATCGAGGCTCAAGCCAAGAAGATCGTGCCAGGATGAAATCCCAGTATGGGGATACTGCCAAGCTATAACTGAAAGAATGAGTCAATAGCATTGAGCTAAAGATGCACCTGCGGACACCGTGCCGCTTATTCTGCACTTACGCCGTCTGCAGGTGGGGGGCATTTGTTGACAGATAAAATATGAACAAATATAAAGATGAGACCAGACCAGCAACGAAGACTGGAAGATTTATGCAAAGTCAGGATTGAGGGAGAGCCCTCACCACCAACTACTTGCCCGGCCAAGACCTTCTCAGGCCTGGCTGATGTCCGGTGTCGTCGTCGTCCAAACGGCAATACTGATGAAACTCCGGTCTGTTGACTGATGAGAAACCTCTGGATTATTCAGATGATGATGCATACAAGAGGCCTTCGTTAGTTCCAATATGATCAAAGGAACCCAACGAAGCTAAGGACAATAGGAGCTTTAAAGGGGGAAAAAGCCTTAAATGGGCCTATTGAATGGGCTTTAATGAGACCCCTTGCGCCGAGAGCTTTGGAGAGAGTAGGCGCGCTGGGAACCTCCCCATTGTTGCAGTCGCGCCGAATATCCCTCGCAATGAGCAGGGTTCTATAAAACCCATTTCTTCGCTCGGAAAAGAGAGCAGAGAAACCAAGAGGGCGGAACAAGAGCAGAAGAGAAGAGACCACCAAGAGACCAACAAAGAGAGAGAGAACCTCCTCCGCTGAGAAAAGAGAGTAGAGACCGAGAGAAGAGACAGAGTGAAGAGAAGACCTCAGGTGGGCAGCCGGGGAGGGAGAGGAGTCAATGCTCCGCCCTCCCCCATGCTTTCTTTTCCTCTTTATGTAATCTTACGAGTCGTACCTCGATTTATCGAATGTAGCTGGGAAATCCCGGCCTTCTTTTCAATCTCCCTTTCCCTCATTGCCCCCTTATGGTTGGTGTAAGTTTGGGATGATGCAATGGAATGAAATGCTCCGGTGGCCCGTTTGGGCATCTTCCTCTCCCCGTGTTTTCTATCTCTTCTTGGACTCAGTAGCACGCTATCCCCCTCCCCAGTTCGATTAATCGCCTGTTTACCCGCCTGGTTTTCGAATGATGCTCGTGCCTGTTCCAGAGCCAGGGATAGACTATCCCTTGGCCTCTGAAGCTAAGCAGATATATATACGGCAACAGCTGTTGCTCCGTTCTGGATGCTACATTTATGCTGCTCATCAGCTCTGCTAAAGTCGTTCCAGCGACCAGAGACAGCCATCTCTTGGCCCCCAGATGATGAAGAGTATATCAAAGTCATCTTCGAGGATTATTATGAACGCTGGTGACAGGGATTCCCTGGACTATGTTTCCCCCGAATTCCTCTCTGCTTCTGGCCTTCCCTTTGAAACCCAAGCCAAAACCAGTTGCCGCCTGATGAACTGATCCCTTTTGATTTCCCAAGGCCCGTCTATCTTGGCCTGAATCACCAGGAAACCCCTGATTCATCAACAAACCCAAAAATAGGGTACCGTAAAACTCTGAAACTCATCTCGGCCCCATGCACAGTAAAAGGGGTGAATAGTTCTCGGCGCAAGGCTTCTGGCGCCGAGAACCCCACCCCTGGCCTTCTTACCTTCGCGCCGGGAACCTCTCCATCTTGGCCGCACCGGGAACCCCCCTGGCTGCTTTGCCATCGCGCCGGGAAGCCCATCCTCTGGCCTTCTCCCCTGCGCGCCGGGAACCCCCTTTGAGCAATTCCTCCTCGTGCCGAGAAGCCAGCGCCGGGAACTCCCTGGCCTTCTCTTCATCGCGCCGGGAACCTGGCCTCCTTGCCCTTACGCCGACAACCTCCCTTGGCCATTTGGCCCTTGCGTCGAGAACCTATCTCCTGGGCGCGCCGGGAACCCCTCATGTTCCTTGCCTTGGCGCCGGGAACTCCCTGGCCTTCTCTTCATCGCGCCGGGAACCTGGCCTCCTTGCCCTTGCGCCGAGAGCCCCCCCTGGCTCTCTTGCCTTCGTGCCGGGAACTTCATTCCCAAGCCAGTTGCGCCGAGAGCTTGCCCTGTCACCCAATGGAGTCTTCGACCCCTTGGTCAGACCTATCCAGGAGTGCCCATGAGTCACCAGCACCGTCCGGGAGACAAATCAAAGGGAGCCAGACTCCCTTATGTTCCACTGATCCGCGTCAGATTTATGAGCAACCCCTTTAGCTAAGGTGAGCTCTGCCACTGCATGAGTGTCACCGGCTCCTATAAGGGAAGAGTCAAACATTGCCCCAGGGCATACATGTGCAATGTGGGAGGTTCGCTCCCTCCTCTTCTCGGCTTTCATCCCGGCACTCCGTGGGTGATAGCCTATTCTCCCCTGGGCATAATCCAGATTATGGGGAGGTGCTGCCGAAATATCGATCGATGTTTTAACCCTGATAAGTCCCGGGAGGTGCACATCACACACCCCCCGTCCGGCTCAATCTTCCGGAAAATATGAATGCTGCGAGGCCCTTGGACGGACGAGAAATATGGAAGGGGACATCTCCCCGATGATGGTCCGGACCCCGTCCCGCCGCTGCGTGGACGGTGTCCTATTCCTACCCGGCATGACCTACATAAGAGGTGGTCATGTCGGTGTAGTAATCTGTTGTGCACTAAATTATCTTCCCAGAATAACAAGAGCTTCAATATCACACACTGTTATTTTTCTTTTATTACCGCCCCGAGTGGCCTCCTATTTTGGCGTTTAATCAAGGGTTGTCCTTCTTAGGAACGGCGTAATTAACGTCATAGCCTTTATGGTATGGCGGAGTTTTGGTCTCGACTCGGACTTCACAATCGACTGACCAAGTCAAGTCGAGCACACAATGAAATCGTCACACATGTGACTGGCACTCCTAATAATCAATAAATACAAATAGGAGAAATCTTCGAAATAATAAATAAAATAAACAAAAAAATGAAAGAAATAAATCCCGCGTCCACATGCACACATCTCAAAGTACAAACAAGAAAGCCCACAAAGCTCAATGCAAGAGTCAAACCAAATAAAAAGCATGTATGTATGAAACTATGACTTATCAGATCAACCATAAATTTCATTTGAACAGATGTAAAGAATTTACCTGAATGGGGTTTTATCAACTTGGGTACCTTGGTTTATTTTCCCCTTTTTATTCTTCAGCTTCCAAGGCACACCTGCAAGTTAGCACACTATTTTGCATGGGCAGGTACCCAAACAGTCTTGGGTCCTGCATGGTTAATAGTGACACCTTTGGCAGGTGTTCTAAATAACTTTTTAGCATGTAGGTCATCAGATCTCATCAAATAGCAATTATTCATTGAATGACCTAATGTACCACAATAATAGCAAGATGGAGTAGATTTCAGATTTGATTTATGCACATTCTTATTAGCATGAATTCTATGTGCATATGCATGAAAATTTCTGTTAACAGAATTAAGATTCTGTTTACCAAAATAAGCCAGCCAACAGTCAGCAGCTCTATGGCCTGGCTTCCCACATTCAAAACATGCAAGTGTTTTCCTTTCAAACACAAATCCATTTCTACCAGAAATGTTTCTATTGACAGAGAATTTACCAGATTTATAGTTAGGCTTCCTTCCCTGAGCATACCAACATTGGGCAGCAATGTGGCCCATCTTACCACAGTGAAAGCATGAACTAGAATTTCTTCCACCAGCCCTCAGCCAGCATTCATTGGCCCTGTGGCCTATCTTTCCACACTCAACGCATGTAATGAGCTTATCTTAAAAAATAAATTTGTTCTTATTAAAACCATGTTGGCTTACAGGAAATTTATCATGATATGAATGAGATATTTTCTTACCATTTGCAAACCAGCATTGTGCAATTGTGTGTCCTAATTTACCACAGTGAAAATATTCAATTTTATTTTTCTGAAATGGAGGATTTCTATCATGAAGTTTCCTAGCAGTCATATCATCCTTCTCCATCAATTTACATTCATGCATCAGATGACCAAATTTATGACAATAATGGCATGACATTTTCTTTTTAGATGCATGTGAGTGTGTGTGAGAACTGTGATCAACATGCCCTAATGAACCCTTTTTATTTATTTTCTATTTTCAATCTTTTTCTGATTTTTGTTCTATTTTTCGGTTTTCTGAACGGTAGACTGAGAAGTAGGTGGGTTCTGAGAAATGTGAGAAGTAGAACTAGAAACAAAGGATGTCTGAATTTTATTTTCAAAATTCTTTTTATTTACAGGGTTATAACCTAACCCCTCCTTCTGAAAGTCGACCTTTGTTCCCAGCAATTTGTTCAGATTATCTTGCCCACTCACAAATTTAGACAAAGACTTTTTCAAATCCTGACTTTCACTTTCAAGAGTAATGATGAGCAATTCAGAATTAGCATTTTCTTCCTCACTCCTGTTGAGTGTTTCACTTAAGGTGGCATTGACATTTTTAAGATTTTCAATTTCAGCTTTGAGCTTTTCAACTTCTTCTGAATTATCGGACACCATACATTTACCTTTTTCAAATGTCAGTAATCTCTCTGACATGGTGGTGTTCAACTGTTTTAGTTTCTCAATTTCTTCTTTTAGACTAGTGTTCTCCTGCTCAAGTTTATCATCATCAAACAAAACATCAATTAGGAAACTTGGATATTCTGATTTATAGTTTTCAAAGTTTTCCTGAAACTTTAAGTTCGCAACATTAACAGCCTCAAACTTTTCATTTATCAATCTATTCACTTTCAAGATTGATTAATCTTTGTTCAGATTCTTGACATTATTTTCTGAGTTTTCCATTTTCAGATTTGACATGATCAAGTTCTAATTGGATTCCATCTAGTTTCGACACTTGTTTTCTGAGTATTTCATTTTAAGTTTTCAGAATTTCAGGATTTTTAAGATTTTCAGCTCCAGAAATAGGATCCCCTAGATTTGTTGTCTTCTTTATCAGACTTTTATTCTTCTTCCTCAGTTTTTCATGGGAGTGTAACAGATTGGCATAAGCATCTTCCCAGTCATCTAAGGTGTAACTAGAAACAGGATTAATTACCTCTTCAGCATCTTCGAATTGATCTTGATCACTGTTATGGTCACTCTTGTCAGCCATCAGGCATGTGTTGTGATCCTTGGTGAGCTTTAGCTTCTCCAAAATCTCCTTGGCGGACCTGCAGTCATAAAAATAAGAATGTAGAGCCTTGTCAGTAGCTTCTTTCATTAGATTCAAAACTCTCTGATTCTCTCCATGTTTTGATCTATGACTGTCAGTCCATTTGGACTCTTTCTTTGGTAGTCTGTGAGGATCGTGTGAGATTAACTTCCACAGATCCGGATCCAATGTCCTCACATACCGATGCAGCTTTTCAAGCCATTGATCAAAATCATTACCTCTGAAGATTGGTGGATAAGTCATCGAGATATGATAAATACACCAAAACCAGATGAGCAATGCAAGACACAAGACATGGAGGCAAAACAACGAGCACAAGAAAGCCACTCTAAAATGCACCACAAAAGATGCAGGAACTGCTGTGGATCATTGGATCCAATGCACAACAACCCTCTCTGATACCACTTGTTGGGTGCGGATAAGACGACAACGGATATCCAGAGGGGGGTGAATGGATCTTCTAAAGATTTTTGGTCAAATTAAAACCGTATGAAGAGATACTCACAAGGTCGATGGACAAATGCTCAAACAGCAAGGATGCAAACCCGATTGGTCACTAGGACAGCCAAGGGAATCACGGTCCTAGCAACCATCTAGTGATAATAATCATACAGTCAGTGCAATCGAACCATATCGACCCAATGCAATCATCTCGCGAAAGCAGAAACAGAAATCACATATCAAACCACTGCACAAGGGATTTTTAGGTGGTTTGGTCACCAAGACCTACGTCCACCCCTCACTCCAAACCGGAGTGAGGCTTCCACTAGCAATGCTAGAAACAGCAGACTCAGTCTGCAAACAAGTGCTGCCAAACAGTTTGACCAGGAAAACAACCTCCCCTCTTCCTCCCAACCGGAGGGACACCCCAAGTGACTCCCAGCCACTTGAAAACAAGAGACACACAGTCTCTCTTCCTCCAGACCAGGAGGGAACACCTGGACTTGCAACCCACAAGACCAGAACTGGAGGACCAATCCTCCCTTCCTCCAAACCGGAGGGGAACCTAGAGACCCAAGTCTCTCTTCCTCTGAAACCCAGAGGGAAGCACAGGTGACACCAAGTCACCTGCAAACTAGAGGTCTCGGACCTCTCTTCCTCCACAAGGGAGGGAACCACTGATGACACTAAGTCACCAGCAACCTAGAGAAACAAATCTCCCTTCTCCTGAAACCACAGGAGGAACCCGATCCCCAACAAGGCAATCGGGAGAAACACAAAGAAATGTAAACAAAACCAAGAAAGGGAAAATACAGTAATCAGAAAACTGTAAAGATGGTAGCACAACTGTGGCTCTCAAATAGAGCTGACTGGCCTGGATATGATCCACGGTCCAGCAGGAACAAATCTTTAAGTAGCTTTGCTTCTTCTCCTCTAACTCTCTATCTATTTCTCTTCTTCAATCACTCTCTACTTTCACGGCTTCTCTTTTCACGATCTCTCCTTCTTTCTATTACTGTCTCTCTTCTGCTCTGTCTATTCTTCTGCTCAGGCTCACTCCTCTTCGTTCTTCATTCTGGGGGCTTTTCTTCTCTTTTTCCAGCCATATCCTTCAAAGGGGCAAAGAGACCCTTTATAGGGACAGAGCCTTCCTGTGGATCAAGCAGCAGCTAGGGCGTGTGTGCTTTAGTCCACGTGGCGGCTTCTCAGCATCTTGGATCACGTGCCAGGCGCCAGCCTCGGGTCACATGCCCAGTCACCTGCAAGATTAATGAAGAGTTCAGTCGATGAACAATATCAGCTGAAGACAGTGTACAGACTTTATTCAGCAGGCAAGACAATGGATGTATAGAGTTAGTCGTATGAAGGAGGACGAGTGTATAGACTTTACGTTCAATATGCAACAGAAGACTCTGTGTGGACTTTGCATAGACGATGCATGAGACGAAAGCTCTGTACAGACTTGGTGTGCCGTGCATGAACAGTGCAGTGTATAGACTTATTGAAGTGCGAGCATTGCTGCTGCCAATGTACAGACTTGATGATGTGCAATGCATGAACAACTGATGCAATGTACAGACTTGGTGTTAACATGCATGAGAGTAACGAGTGTATAGACTTGATGTTAACATGCATGAGAATAACGAGTGTATAGACTTGATGTTAACATGCATGAGAACCCAATGTACAGACTTGCTATCCCTGCAGCAGACGACCCCAGTGTATAGACTTTGTCCTTTGAACGACAAAGCAGGATGTACAGACTTGAAGTGAAGACCAATGTATAGACTTCAAAGAATGGATGATCAGACAATGTATAGACTTCACAGTTCAGCTGCCAATGTATAGACTTGGAAAGCTTGAAGGCCAATGTACAGACTTGGAAGCTTGAACCAATGTACAGACTTGGAAGGCCTGAACCAATGTACAGACTTGGAAGCTTGAAGGCCAATGTGTAGACTTTACCGTTGTATAGACTTGGGGTTCTGAACGTAGGTAAAGACTGGGAATGTACAGACTTGAAGAAATGACTTGAGACACAGACACGCTGCACGCTGTACAGACTTTGAGTGAAGGCATGAACAGTGAATCAATGTATAGACTTGTACAATGCTGCCAATGTATAAACTTTGATGCCCAACGACAAAGTATAGACTTTGATGCCCAACGGAAAAGTATAGACTTGCAAGTGTGAGACGCTAAATGAGACGATCGAATGTACGGACTTGGGCAATGTGCACACTTTGCATGCAGGTTGCCAACGTTGTATAGACTTGTTGCGTGCATGCGGCCAGCAATGTTTAGACATTGCAGACCATGCTACAGTCCACTGTATGGACTTTGAGTCCGTGTAGCTACAGTGCAGAGACCATGTACATACTTGTACAGTGAATGCTCAAACGAATTGAGACGCAGGATGAGACGGACGATGTATAGACTTCTAGACACTGTAGACTTGAATAGCGTGAGATGTTAGCTAAGACGGATGAGATTGTATAGACTTTAATGAAGAATGCACACGATGCAAAGGACTCTGTACACACTTGGCCAATGTACAGACTTAGCAGTAGCATGATGGTGAGTGCTGTACAGACTTCGTGTGCAATGGCCAACAATGTGCAGACTTAATGATCATGCAAGTGAGCGATGTATAGACTTGTGTTGCACATCGTAGGTAAAGATGAGGAGTGTGTAGACTTTACCTTAAGACGCTGGATGCACAACCCAACCAATGTATAGGCTTGTTCCAGCAATGTACTGACTTAGAGTGAAGCACATATAGAAAGCAGTTGAGCAATGCACTAATGAAGGATAACACATCCATATGCCCAAGGCAGAATACTCATTCAGACCAATCATTCAGACACATATTCATGATATGCTATCATCAAAATCATTGAGTTCAGACTGCATGTCACAGTTAATGCATGAAACAAATACTGTATGAAGTAAACACATATGACATCAAACATATGAGACTCATAGTGTTTATCATCATCAAAACACAATATCCAACAACTGCATCACTTCAAAGATCCTCTCCATCTACTTCAACCAGTGCTCGACTTCATCGGGGTCGGTCGAGCCTCCAAAACGCGGGGGATTCATCCCACGAAAATTCCGGTGAAGATCGCCAGCTCCGTGATTTGCCGCTCCACATTGGGTCACTTGCTACAAGGCCCGAGTGAGTCCTTGAACTGTTCGCTGCATATCTCGCCATTGCGCACGTTCAGCCGCCATTAGAACGTCCTACACATAGAACAAATTATTTAGGATCATTTGGAAGGAATAGTTTTAGAATTTGTTTATTAACTCAACCCAAGTCTCTACCCAATTCTCACTAGGTTGGATTCTTAGACTTATAACAAGGTTGTAGGTTCTACGATATCACTTAGAATCCTAGAACTTAGAAAACCTAGGAATATTAGAAACCTAGGCTCTGGTACCATTCTATCACGCCCCGTACTCTATACCGTCGAGGTATTGTCCGCTTTGGCCTATCGACCTCACGGTTTTATCCCTTTCTAACAGTGATCGGCTCCAGAATGAGGGACTTCCTAGGCAGGTCACCCATCCCGGTACTACTCCCCATTAAGCACACTTAACTTCAGAGTTCTCTACAAGAACTGAGCCGATACTTCAAAAGGCGCCTCGGTGATATAGAGTACAACTTATCTATATTTGAGAGTGTTACAATTTACCCCTCTTATATAGGCGACGTCTTTATCGCTGGGCACATATAGCACACAATCAAACCCCCAGGTAGGTGGGACTCTAGAGGTGTCCCCTACAGGCTCAAGAGGTGGCTCACACTATGTAGCACTTTGCCCCATTATGGGTTCAATAGGTGGCTCCCATAGCGTAGCACTTTACCCTGCATAACACATAGTTCCCACACTTCCGGTTGGGGTCTAGCTCTGATACCACCTAACTGTCACGCCCCGACGCAGAATATCAGGACTGGCAGTAGAAACACGTAATAATAATATGTTGATTTACAAACATGATATGCTAAAGCTAAAAGATCACACACCACTATAAACAGAAATCAACTCCATTCACTAAATAATATTTACATAATCCAGATTTCCAATCACATAACTCCTTAAACACCCTTTTGACAACATCCTCTCAACACTATTACATTTGCTGACTGGAATTACAATTCTTTCAAACACACACTCTAAAACATAAATAGACACAAAACTACGACTAGATCCACAGGCTTCAAACTGGTTTGCTCCATTGCCATCACTCTTGCCCGTCCCCATCAGTCTGTGAATCCTCACCTGAGCTACCTAAAAAAGGGGGAACAACTGGGTGAGCGAACGCTCAGTAGGTAATAACAGGCAAGTTTAAGTAATTACCCAATTAAATTGCATTTTTAAGCTCGAAATAAAGAACGAAATAAAATGACAATAAGACGAAACAATATAGTAAGAAGAAAAGTAAGAACACGATATAACTAGACATTGACCAACAAGCAAGAACTAACCAAGTCAAAAGAAGATTCAAGTAATAGATTATTTTCGTAGACATCACGCTAGTCATGCACTCGGTGGAATGCCTCACCATGTCATTCAAACTCCCCGGGACACAAGTACTTTTTGGGCGTTCCTCCCAGGACCAGACCGGGCCCATATGATGTGTTGGCATTGATTTGTTGGATCCAAGATCCCAAGTTATGTCTAGAAATTAATCAAATTAAATGGCCAATAATGTCAAGGTATACTTATCTCGGAGGATCCCAAGGATAAGTTGAAGAGATATTTTGACCAAAAATTCAAGTTATCAAGAACCAATCAGGTTCTTGGGTTCAAACATGAATAATCACAGAAACTCACTTCTGGATGATAAGTGGTTTACACTGGGCCGCTCCACAAATACACGGTCGATACTGGATCGTTCAGGATAGAAATGGGCTTTGGATCAGCCTCACCGAAGTCAAGGATAAACGGTCCATCTGGGACCGCTTTGGATAGAACGGTCAAGAATGGGCCGTACGTAGCTAGAAGGACTGGAAGCCCAAGAACACGGTAAACGGGCCTTATAGGGCCGCTCAACGGATGGACTGTCCAATAAGATCCGCTCTATGACGTGGGCAGTTCAAATTAGTCCTTTCAATAGAACTTAGCTCAAGGAAATAGAAATCTAGCCAAATGGGCTCCAGGCTATCATAAGTGGGGCAGAACTGAACCAAGTCTAGCCTACTATCCACTGGTCAGCCTAGAGCTTATCGGGTTGATCCAAACATGATTTGGTTGAAGATAGAACAAGGTCAATCAACCAAGGTAAGTGGCACTTGGCCAGGGTTGCACGGTTCTTAATGGGCTGCTCAGTGAGCCAGACGGTCCATGTCGGGCCGCGCAAACCTCAGGGGGTCCAAGTTGAGCCGTGACTCACAACACGATAATCCAAGTGATTCGATCACGTACATAGGTTCAGGCTTTGGTGGTACAACTTACCTGGCGTCCTAGTGGGAATCCCAGGCTCGCGGGGGCTTACGGAGGTCCCGTAATGAAGGTCCTAGTCTCGACGGAAGGAATATACGACGGAGAGTCCCAATCATTACAAGGAATGAGGCTATCAAATCATCAGAAATCTTTATGGCGGTTGTAGACATGCTAAAATCGATACTATATTGAGAAAATCTCATGTCACCACGTGACGCCCCAAATTGGACTTCAATATTGGCTTAATATGAAGTTTTTCTAATCATTTGGTAGTTTTTTCATGATAATTCTAATTGTTCATAACAATTTGTAATTAACGCCTGGCGGAAGGGCGTCATTTAACTAACGACCTGATGAGGGTCATGATTTCACAAATTAACAACTGTTCAAACATGTGTTATTTCTTGGATTTTATGAATCCTAAACAAAATAAAATTCAAAGAATTTACGCCCTCCTTAGGGGCATTGATTATTTGACGCCGGTTTGAACAGGCGTCATTTGTCTATTTTAAATTAGGAAAGTTCTTTATTTCTATAAATAAATCCAGGAATTGATGACTGTGTGGATGTCGTCATTTCAATTAACGCCCCGCTTCAGGTCGTCATTTTCACTTCCGTCTTCGTTTTGCCTGCTATCTTCCAGGAATGATCATTTCCCCATTTTACACCTTGTGTTCGATTGAGAAGAGGGATCCTTGCTGGAGAATTGATTGCCTTGTTTTAATCCTATTGAGGCAAGGATTTTGGGCCTAGAAATACCCCTTGAATCCCTCACGCGCGAGAAGAAGAAGAAGAGGACGGAAAACAACAGAACAAAACAAGAGAGCTTAATAGAGAGAGAGAGTTTCTTTCTCTTTTGCAGGTTATTTCCTCCAGTTGGCCTTTCAGCAGCATCTTCATCCACGTTTCTTCATCCTGCAGCTGCCGCGGCCTTGTTCTGTCTCCCTTGGCTACTGCACACACAGCAGAGAGGACATCTCCTTTTCTCTTTTATTTGTTGTCATCATATTAGTAGTTCATGCATCATTCTTCTAGCTCTTTGTTAAAGGTATCATCACTATATATTGCTTTGCATATTCATCCATATAATCCCAACCTTGTTACTCTTCTTAGGGGTTTTAAAACCAAAACACACAAGGTGTGTGTTCATGCTTAATTTGATTGATTCCATATTTCTAGAGCATTGATACTATACATCTTTGGCTAATCCACATCTTTGTTTATTTTATGTATTTTTCTTTCAAGGGTAATCAAGCTATAAACCCCCTTCATCGGCCGGCCGGTAGAAGGAGGAAGGAAGAATTTGCAATCTCACCCGCTTATACAAGGTACATGCGATCATCTTTGATATTTTAAGATTGAAGTCCCGCGATCAATGACACCCAAGAGGGGGGTGAATTGGGTGTTTACAATATTTACGAAAACTTTTGGCCTTTTATAAAATATGTGATAGAATGCTAGTTTAGGGATTCAAAACTATTAGTACACAGATTGGATTTATCAAACTCAATTGATGATAGTATAGATAATGCAAGATATACGAAGATAAATCCAGAACAACAATAAACATAAACACTCACCTAGAATGGAGGTAGAGGAAATGGATCAAATCACACAATTCAAACCACACTGCACAGCGATTTTTAAGGTGGTTCGGATGCACGACGGCAATCCTACGTCCACCCCTCACCAAACCCGGTGAGACTTCACTCGGGGATAAATCCCCAAACAGAGACGACGCTCCAACCACACACGCAGGACGACACCTGCACACACACACGGGGACGCACCCCAACACACACACACACGGAGATGAGATCTCCAACACGATCCGACAAAAGGATCAACAACACACACACACGCTGCAATAGATGCAGCACTCCATACACTAAAAAGACCGGATCTAAAAAGATCCACACACACGTTGATCTAGGAAGCTCTACGTACACACACAAATAGCACACAATGACCACACACGACCACGGATCCACAATGATCCACACACACATACACAGATTCTTCAGTTTATGATGAACACAAATACTATACCCAAAACATAAATATGATGAGGCTTAGTTTAGAAAACTCTTGTTTTGGGTTCCCCTTGAATGCATGTTATGGATATTGAACATATCTTCAATCTTTACTTGAACACCTCCTCTTGATCTCCACTTGAATCCCCTTGGATGGCTTACTTGCTTGCTTGCTTGCTTCTTCTTCTATCTTCCTTGAGCAATCTTCCTTTGAATACTTGCTTCCTTGCTTGCTTCTTTTCCTTGGAGGATGTTGGCTTCAGATCTACCTTGAATGGCTTGAAGTTGGATGAAGATTGTTGCTGCACGAGGTACTGTTCACGGAGCTACAATACCCTCTTCTTCCTCCTTGGACAGCCTCCCCTTGGATCTCTTGGAGGGTTAGGGTTATAGCTCCAAATGAGATGTTATATAGCCCTTGAATGGTCTATGGACATCCCCCAGACCAGATCCACATTTTGTGGGTGATTTGGTGTCATTAGGATTAAAGAATTACAAGGAGAATGCCTCTTCTCAAAGTGGAAAAAGTAAACAATTGTGGGCAGCTCGGGGATGGCGGTCGACCTGTAGCTTATGGCGGTCGACCGCTACTGAAAAACCTGTAAACGGATGATCCCTGGAATTCCGGTCGACCGCTACTGGGCTGGCGGTCGACTGCCACTGAGAGAGCTGTAGGTAGTGGGTTCCTGGCAGGGGCAGTCGACCGCCCCTAAGCTGGCAGTCGACCGCCAGCTGGGCAGACCCCCGGGATTCTCGGTTCAATCCGTTAAGCCGTTAGCTCAACCGCTTAACTCCTTTAGCAGCCCATTCTTATCTGTGGCATCGACTTTGATAGTCTTGAAGGTGTCAACTGAGTCTTTGACCAACGGTTCTTGACAGTAAATGACATATACCACCTATTTTGGATTGTAGAACATCAAGATGCTTATCCACACGTTAGGTTCACCAAGTGACTGCCATGAGTTTAATCCTGCAAGCAAAATAGTCAGGGTTAATACCATGCTTGCTCACATTAGAGAGGTTAATGATTGTGTGTGACAAGGGGAATAGAACATTTGTGCCATTTATATCATCATAAGTTTGTCATCATCACTAAGTTTGTCATCATCAAAACCATAACTGAATAATTACAACAGTCATCAAAACCATAACTCAACAAAGGTAACCCCTCTGGCGATCACACTCCCTTAAGAGCATCACATGCTCCCTTCCCTCTAATTATCATATGTTTTGAGATTTTTATCTCAAAACATGTCTATTTGACACGTTCCACAAATTGGCGATCATGGGTGTTTATTGGTCTAGTCATACTAGCCATCTTTGATTCTTCCCCTTGTTTCATCTTTCTTAAGCCAAGGAGCATCTCTACTTCCTCTAAGAGTATAGTGGCTTCAAAGGTAGGGAAGAGGAAAGTATGAGTGTTGGGGTGCCATAGCTCTATGAGTGCTCCAATGGAGGCCCAATCTAGGTGGATATCATCATAGTGGGTAGCATGGGTTACAAGGCCAAGAAAGTGCCATCTACTAAGGAAAGACCTAATATCTAAAGAGAGCTTAGAGAGAAGTAGGGGGAGCCACTTGATTTTCAAAAACCTCCTGGGTCCCGGTACATTTGGGTAATCCTTAAAGAAATAAAAAAAGAGAAGAAGGGAAGAGAATGTGATCAGAATTTTGAGAGAGAAGAGGAAGAATGAAATAAGAAGCTTTAAAATAAATAACTTACCTGGCCCTTAGCTATCCTCCCGCTAAGGTGCCCATCAACTTCAGATATCCTAGGAAAGCTCATCCTAGGCTTCTTTGAAGGTCCCTACATCAGCATCCTGTCCATCTTTTTCTTATTTTGATTGATGGAGAGGTCCCTCTATCCTCTGTTTTGGTTTGCTGTTGAAGGCTCAGTTACTGCAGCGTTCAGTTGTTCTGATGACCTCGGTTTAGCAGATGAACAGGTTGCTTTTATAATGATTTGGAGCATTAGCCGTTGTCAGACAATCACAGTTTGAGTTTGAGTTCGAGTTCAGTCTCTGGAGTTTTGATTCTGAGCAGGGAACGGAGCGCCAGTGAGAGTTAATTGACGACATATACCTTGGCGTCATTTATTTGATTAGCGACCTAATCAGAGTCGTCATTTATTTAGCGCCTCTTGTACGGGCGTCATTTGCACTCCGATTCCAAGTCTAATTGTGGTTGTAATTAACGCCCCCATATCTGACGTCATTTATCATTACGATGCCTCTATGAAGAGTTGTCATTTCCTGAGCTTACACTTTTGAATTGTTTTATAGCGTTATGATTATTCATGAACTTAAGTGCTATTATATCTTGATGAAATTGCTTATGTCATGCACTTATGATCATATTCTGAGCTAATGATCTTTTATGAGCTAATGATTTTTGAGCACACAAGGCACAATCCATGCAGGTCTTCAAATGGTTGGACCATTCCATTGGTAACATCATTCCATCCTTGTATCTTTTCTGTATGCATTGTTACTATATGATATCTACACTATTATAGCTTATAAAGGACCTTGTGGTTCTGATGAACTTAGAATTTGAGTTCCCCTTCATCAAAAATAGTGATAATTCCAAGGGAGTCTTGATTACACAGATAGGCCGTTAGGTCATCTAGGGTTTGGGACGGCGGTTCCACTTTCTGAGTTGATGCGTGGACAAACGGGCTTCGGCTTAGTGTTAGCTTAGAGATCTAGATTCCTGACCAAGTCTGGATGGTTTAACAATATTATCCTTGATTATCTTCTATTTTAGTTTGTTTTAATTTTTCTTTTAGCCCAGCATGCATCATGTAGGACTTTGAGCTTTCATAATGAAAATTCTCATATTACGCCAATAATGAAGACCGCTCGCTCTTAATTTGCGTTGACATGAGATATTCCATTCAAAATCGAGTACTATATTCTTCTTGAAGCCGCTCAGGCTAGTTCCTTGAAAGCATTCATTCACTGGGTCTTTATCTCAATTCACTTTATTTTTTCTGCAAACCCACCTTGGTTGTAGCACGTCCATATTGGCTGGTAACCGCTCTCCAATGGTGTCTATCCTTCCATACTCTCGCGCACATTTCGTTTATTAGATTAGTCACTTCATCCAGCAGACCATTGCCTTCTCGTAATCATCCGATGTTGTTTCATTCAGAATCCTGGAAAGGTTTCCAACACTTAGTGTCGGAGGTGTGTCACATCACACCTTGACATCTACTTATCATTTCGTTCCTACTTCATTTCACTTATTGCACTTTCGCTTCATTCCATCTCACTCCCTTTCAAAGTAGACGCCAATGCGAGGCAGCTGTAGACACGCCAAAATCGATACTATATTGAGAAAATCTCATGTCACCACGTGACGCCCCAAAGTGGACTTCAATATTGGCTTAATATGAAGTTTTTCTAGACATTTGGTAGTTTTTTCATGATAATTCTAATTGTTCATAACAATTTGTAATTAACGCCTGGCGGAAGGGCGTCATTTAACTGACGACCTGATGAGGGTCATGATTTCACAAATTAACGACTGTTCAAACAGGCGTTATTTCTTGGATTTTACGAATCCTAAATAAAATAAAATTCAAAGAATTGACGCCCTCCTTAGGGGCATTGATTATTTGACGCCGGTTTGAACAGGCGTCATTTATCTATTTTAAGTTAGGAAAGTTCTTTATTTCTATAAATAAATTCAGGAATTGACGACTGTGTAGATGTCATCATTTCAATTAACGCCCCGCTTCAGGTCGTCATTTTCACTTCCGTCTTCGTTTCGCCTGCTATCTTCCAGTAATGATCCTTTCCCCATTTTACACCTTGTGTTCGATTGGGAAGTGGGATCCTGGCTGGAGGATTGATTGCCTTGTTTTAATCCTATTGAGGCAAGGATTTTGGGCCTATAAATACCCCTTGAATCTCTCACGCGTGAGAAGAAGAAGAAGAGGATGGAAAACAACAGAACATAACAAGAGAGCTTAACAGAGAGAGAGAGAGTGTTTCTTTCTCTTTTGCAGGTTATTTCCTCCAATTGGCCTTTCAGCAGCATCTTCGTCCACGTTTCTTCATCCTGCAGCTGCCGCGGCCTTGTTCTGTCTCCCTTTGCTGCTGCACACACAGCAGAGAGGACATCTCCTTTTCTCTTTTATTTGTTGTCATCATATTAGTAGTTCACACATCATTCTTCTAGCTCTTTGTTAGAGGTATCATCACTATATATTGCTTTGCATATTCATCCATATAATCCCAACCTTGTTACTACTCGTAGGGGTTTTAAAACCAAAACACACAAGGTGTGTGTTCATGCTTAATTTAATTGATTTCATATTTCTAGAGCATTGATACTACACATCTTTGGCTAATCCACATCTTTGTTTATTTTGTGTGTTTTCTTGCAAGGGTAATCAAGCTATAAACCCCCTTCATCGGCCGGCCGGTAGAAGGAGGAAGGAAGAATTTGCAATCTCACCAGCTTATACAAGGTACATGCAATCATCTTTGATATTTTTAGGTAACCCTACTGGCGATCACACTCTCTTAAGAGCATCACATGCTCCCTTCCCTCTAATTATCATATGTTTTGAGATTTTCATCTCAAAACATGTCTATTTGACACGTTCCACAGCGGTCAGTCAATCCTGCTGGAGTAGAACAACTGTCAAACAATCCTAATAGCATGAAATCATGGTTGAATTAACATATTGAAATAAATTAAGGCTATGTTGAAAGAATAATCAAACATTATGAAATCTGTTCTCACATATGTTCCTTTTTCTAATGGGTTATTAACCTATCATTAGCCAAAATTATACTAAGTTAAATCATGCTAAAAAGGAAAACAAGCAGTTATGTACCATTGGGCGGTTCTGTCTGAGCCACTCACTATCCTCGGCGGTCGCACGATAGGCCGTTCAGCCCTTTCAGTCCGAAGGTCAACTAGGGTGGAGCGGTGTATAATGTGCCGCTGGGGAGCAGTGCACGGTCTGGGACTAGCCGCTTAAAGAGAAGGGTAGTTAGGGTTCTGTCGCGCATTCCACAAAACCGATCAAATTAAAACACATGGATGGTCAGGAACTAGCCGCCTTCCCTGGTTGGGCGGTCTATCGTGAGGCCGCGCAAACCAACTCAATCCGCCACCCCTTTGCCTTGCCCGTCATCGGTGGGGTTGGCTAGGGTTAGCAAAAAGGAACTAAATACGCATGATACAAGGCATAAAATTTAGGGCTTTTATAGTCAAAAGAATAAGCATAAAACGTTTTACAAGATAACATGACCAATTTCATGTTTAGTGCCTAAAATCCCTACGTAAATCAAGATGGAACAATGTTAACCTTAGTTCAGGCATGCTTCCACAAAACCTCGAAATACTAATAGGATACTAGATTAAAATTGGGGCTTTCGAGACCAATCGAAAGAGGACAGAACAACGCTTCTATTGATGTATCACACTTAGGGTTTGGCTTGCTATCACCTACCTTATTCGAAGGATGAAGGAAGAAGAGGGATGTCGATGCGCTAGGTACACACCGCCAAAGATCGCCAGAATTCTCCCTCGATCGAGCTCCTCTTCGGCCGCCATAGCAACTAAACGATTCTAGGGTTGCTAAGGGTCATTTTTATAGGTTCTGTAGAGCTCCAAAATTTATAAAAAGTAATTTCTAGTTATTTAAATAATATTTTGGCATTAATTGGGCTAAATAATCAATATAAGGCCAAAATTATGTTAATCAATTAACCCAACCCACTTAATTGAAGTCCAAAAGGGTTTAGGACCTAGACCATTATGTTTGGCCCATATTCTAGAAGGTATTTAAGACTATCCACGGATATTAAGGATAAATACTAATAATATAAGATAATGATTTGCATAATTAACAAAAGAGTTTTTATAAATTGAAACCCTAAGCTACGATGACTGTAACGGTCTATCGTAAGACTGCCACATCCATGTAACGCATGGGCACTCGACCGTTACATTCCTGTTAGTTCCGTAAGTGAAAGGACTCATGAACGAATTGGAACTTGATGTTCCTATCCACTATGGATCGACTTGGGAAGGATTGTAAAAACTCTAAGGACTCTTAGAGATTAGGATTTGATGAAATAAGGACTCTAAACTCGATCTAATCCACAAACCCTAGCCCAAACTCTATAAATAGGGCATAATTCTGAACTGTTCGACCCTTACTTTTTGGACGTAAAGAAGCAAGGTAAGGAGTCATTATCTCAGGTAAGTTCTTTAGAGGTATTTGTTTACAATACTTTAGACTAACTCCCCTTCAAATTTCACATCTTTAGGTCAAGAGGGCATGGAGTTAGAGCCTAAAGAAGTTGCTGAAAAAGTCACAAGAGAAGGAAGGGATCTAGGGCAAGGTTCTCAACCAAATTCAGAAACTACAGTCTAAGTAAGAGGTAGGTTATCTCATGAACGGAAAAAACAGTATGATAGGACTAAAAGCCCTCTGGTTTGATTGAATTCCATGCATTATAGAGCATTAATTCCATGTTTTATTTGTTCTATGCACATCATGCACCTCTTAGCCAAATTAAGAAATTAAAACATGACTATTCATCTATTCATGATTACCTATGCATGTAGATGGCCTTACTTCGTTAACATGACTAGAAGCTCATCATGTTTTGATAAAAGACATGATGTGAGTTGATCTCTTAGTTTCTATGATTATTTTCTATTAACAGATACTGTAACGCACTAGCATAGGACCGTCACGTTCAAGTAACGGCACTACGATAGACCATTACACACTTTGTGATATTTGAATTGCACTGTTGTTTCCAACACGCTTGGACAGACGCGTTACAATCATGTAACGACTGGGTCCTGACCGTCACTTTCACTGTGACGCCCCATCTCCAGACCGTTATATCCTGTGTTCTGTCAACCCTATGACTGAATACAACCTGCTAATCTTATTATGGTTAAAACCTAGTTACCTAAGTTTTAAACCTAATCATGTGATTTTAAGGATATTTGATTATTCATGATAGGTATTGCATGTTTTGTCATCACTTCTACTTAAGTTATGTTAAACCAAATTCTATAGTTTTGTACTATAAAGCATGACTTTTTAACATTGTATTGATGGAGTTTTTATCATGATTTTCACATTGATTATACATATCTCTCTCTGCCAATAGAGTCAATTCTATACGTACATGGCACATATTCCGGTATGTTGTCATTAGTTCACACCTTGCACTATAGGAACACAATCTTGGACATGAGGACCTCTCTATTGGATAATCCTTCCAATGGACTAGGAAATCCTTATTTCAAGGTCTCCGTAATTCTCCGCTAGTCTGGGATTCCCACTAGGACGCCAAGTTAGTTGTACCAATGAAAGCTCATTAATTAGAACACTCTATCGTGGTTTTGATTCTTGAAATTTAATGGCCTTGAACTGGACCGTCAGGCTCACGTAACGGCCCAGTGCCAGACCGTCACATTCCTCTGAGTCTATTTTTATCTTTTTGGACTCGGATCACTGTAACGGCATGTTACTGGCGCGTTATATAATGTAACGGCCCAGCATATGACCGTTACATAGCTTGTTTATGTTAACCCAAGGTTTGACCAAGGGTTGATATTCCAATGATTCTAGACAAACCTTGATGATCTAGAACTTGTCATATTGCTTAAATTGATCTAAAAGAAATGGAAGTTAAGGAAAATACCGTTATGCTGTCGATTTATTTTATAAGCATAACTTAGTTTAAATGTCATTCTTGATCTCATATATTCAAAATTGAAGCATTCATTCATTGATTATTGTTATCATGGAATTATTGGAAGTGCTATATTCTTGGCCATGCGTTACTGTTATACTGCGTGAAAGTAGCTTAATTTATAACTGAAGATGCGATCGAGCACTGATTGTGTTCACATGCTCTATGCTAGTCCCCTCGGCTGATTGCCGAAAAAATACTATTTTATAAACCATGGGGTATGATGCTACTGGCGTCGCATTGCGCTAGGAGTACTATTTCTATAAATAAGTGAAGATCCACGGCACAACATGACATTCTTGCTTGATATTCCACAGAAATTCACGAAGCACTTGCTCTTAAGTATAAGATGCTAAAGTGAGGAATATGTGGCTTGCTAGTACAATCTCGTTACATTCTTGTTCATGGAAGGCCAATATCATGTTCTTGTTATATTCTTGCTAGCTCATTCTTGATCATTCTATCTTACATGGTTATCTTGTTCTATTGATTTGATCGCATGATTGATTCGCATTCGCATGATGTTACCTTATTTCTTTAGAGCAAAATGATTATTACTTAAATAGTGCCTTCATGTTGATGCGAAGATACCTACTGGGCAAGTGTGCTCATGACCTATTTTCCAATGTTTTTTCAAGAGATGGAAATAGTTCGGATTCGGGCTATACTAGTAGCGGGTCCGAAAGCGAGTGAAAGTGTTATAAAGATGAGAGTGAAGACTTAGGAAGTTAAAGTGTCTAGATTGAGTCAATGTAATTTTGCTATTTCTTGAGTCTAGTAGAATGGAAATCAAATTAGTGATTGTATCTTGAATATTGATCATTTATGAAATAAAGTTGGTGTTTGAATATTATTGTGCAATTGCATTTATGTGATTGTCTTGCGCTCTGATTGATCCTTGCTTGCGAGAGGCTTACCATGCCAGCTGTTCGCGCTCCCCGAGCGAGTCTTCTGCTGTAATTAAACGCTCGGGGCGTGACAGGTAAGTTGGTATCAGAGCCTAAGTCTCAGGACTTAAGGAAAAGAGTCATGTCATAGGATAAGTCTAAGGTTTAAGGACCCCTACCTATGAACTAAGGAAGAAAATTTCCGTACCCATGTGAGAATTGGGTAGAGCCCGGGATAAGATAGCTAATTAGTTTAAGAATTATTTAGATTCATTCCAATTTCATGAGAAATAACAAGTTGTTATTTTCTCTCAGGTACCCTAATTTTCAAATGGCTCATCGCGTAGATTGGGACGATATGCAACAAACTGTTGCCGGCCTCACCCCGGCACTGCAAACTATAGCACAAGGTGGTGCGGGGGCAAGGGCAGGAGACCATCATCGCAATTTTCGGAGTCTAAATCCTCCGCGTTTCTATGGATCTTCCAATCCAGACGAAGCAGAAAATTGGATCGATGAGATGAATAGGATATTTGATGTTATTCAATGCACTGATCAGGAGAAAGTCCGTCTAGCTACGTTTCAATTAAACAAGGATGCTCGCACTTGGTGGAAATCGGTCCCGGCACCTCCAGCCGATGCGCCACATACATGGAATGTTTTTTTCACTTTATTCCGTGCCAAATATTTCTCCGAGCATGTAAAGGAAAGGAAGGCTATGGAGTTTGCCTCCCTTCGTCAAGGGATGATGTCCGTGGCAGAATATGAGTTGTAGTTTTCAAGACTAGCACCGTATGCACCACATTTGATTAGTACAGACTTATTAAAAGCAAACCGATTTATGGACGGGTTACGGCCTGGTTTCATTCAACAACTGGGGACACAGAATATACGCACTTATGCGGAGATGGTTCAAAGGGCATATTTATGTGAGAGAACCTTAGAGAAGGTCGAAAGATTGAAAGGAAAGGGAGAAGAATCTAGCCGTCGCTCTGATCGGCATTATAAGAAGGAGAAGTTCAGCATCACGGAACCATACAAAAGCCGTGATAATAAGAAAAGATCAAGGAACGGGAACGGTGGAAGTTCTCAAAAGAGTAGTAAAAAGGTGAAGGAAGAAAAGGAGCAAGTCGCCTCAACGTGCACCTTTTGTGAGAAATTCGGCCACTCGGCTGAAGAATGCTGGAAGCGCCTAGGTGCTTGTTTGCGTTGTGGGAGTAGGGAGCATCGTGTGCCAGATTGCCCCCTTATGAAAGACCAACCAAATAATGGAGGACGTAGGAGGCAGGCTCGCCTCAATGTAGTTATAGATGAAGAAGAAGCGCCCAGGGATCAAAATGATGGGCTCATGGAAGGTACTCTTCAAATCTGTTCTCGTCCTGCATTTGTGCTATTTGATACTGGTGCTTCTCATTCTTTTATCTCCACCACTTTTGTAAAAACCTTACCAACTGCATCAGTTCCCCTACCTTCAGATCTCGCTATTACTACACCTTTAGGATCTGGAACTAAGCTTACCAACTATTATCCTGATTGTGAGGTAGTGGTAGAAGGACACAATCTCCCCGCAAACTTAGTATGCCTTGATATGAAAGGTTATGATGTCATTTTAGGGGTAGATTGGCTTGTAGACCATGATGCTTACATCAACTGCCGAAATAGGATTATATCTTTCCGAAAACCCGGTCTTCCAAGATTTTCTTTTCTTGGCATCAAATACAAGAAGCATCCTACCATTATATCTTATCTACAAGCTTGCAAACTTATCTCGCAAGGATGTAAAGCTTTTCTTGCTTCAGTCATTGTCACGGAATCTAAGGAAATTATCCTAGCAAACATTCCTATTACAAATGAATTCCCGGACGTATTCCCATCTGAACTACCTAATTTACCGCCCGAGAGGGAAGTAAACTTTACCATTGAACTCATTCCAGGTGCGGCACCTGTTTCTAAAGCCCCTTACAGGATGTCCCCCACAGAACTCAAGGAATTAAAGAAGCAATTACAGGAACTTCTAGACAATGGTTTTATCAGACCTAGCACATCCCCTTGGGGTGCGCCGGTTCTATTTGTCAAGAAGAAGGATGGTTCTATCAGGTTATGCATTGACTACCGGCGATTGAATCAACTTACAATCAAGAACAAATACCCATTGTGGCGTATTGATGAGCTCTTCGATCAGCTTTCGGGAGCAGAATATTTTTTTAAGATTGACCTAAGATCATGTTATCACCAGCTTAGAATCAAAGAAGAGGACATTTACAAATCAGCTTTTCGAAGTCGTTATGGCCACTATGAATTCGTGGTAATGCCGTTTGGGTTAACTAATGCCCCAGCAGCATTCATGCAACTTATGAACAGTGTCTTCTAGCCATATTTAGATCAGTTCATCGCCGTCTTCATCGATGATATCCTGATATACTCCGAGACTAAAGAAGAACATGAAGAACATCTAAGGATAGCTTTGCAAACACTTAGAGAACATAAACTTTATGCCAAACTCAATAAGTGTGAATTCTGGCTCAAGGAAGTCTCATTCCTAGGCCACATTATTTCAAAAGAAGGTATTGCTGTGGATCCTTCTAAGGTAGAAGCTGTCAGAGATTGGAGCCGATCAATGACTATATCTGAAGTTAGTTGCTTTTTGGGTCTAGCAGGTTATTATAGAAGGTTCATAAAGAACTTTTCAAAGATCGCGGTTCCTTTAGCTAGACCTACCAGAAAAGAAAATCCTTTTATCTGGTCAAAGGACTGTGAAAAGAGTTTTCAAAATCTTAAGAATCATCTTACAACAGCCCTGTTTTGTCATTATCAATAGAGGGTGCTGGATTCGAAGTATATACGGATGCATCTGGAATTGGCTTAGGATGTGTCCTTATGCAAGATGGAAAGGTGATTTGCTATTCTTCAAGACAATTGAAACGCCACGAAGAAAATTATCTTGTACATGATTTGGAATTAGCAGCAGTTATTTTCGCCTTGAAAATTTGGCGTCATTATCTTTATGGAGAAAAGTTCACTGTCTATTCGGACCATAAGAGTTTGAAATATTTATTTTCTCAAAAAGAGCTTAACATGAGGCAGAGGAGATGGTTGGAATATCTTAAAGACTTCGATTTCGCTATTCAATATCACCCTAGCAAGGCGAATGCTGTAGCAGATGCACTCAGCAGGAAACCAATTGGTATGTTATCAAGTCTCATGATTAGTATGACTAACCTTGTTCCTCAGTTTGCTCAATTGAATCTAGATGTTGACATTAAGGAAGATAATTGTTTCATGGCAAATATCCGAGCTCAACCAACATCGATTATGGATTTGGCCAAGTTACAAGAGGATGACCCAATTTTACTGGAAATTAAGGCCAATATTGAACAAAGATCGGATTTTTCTATATCCGAATATGGAAGAATGCTATTCAAGGGCCGAATGTGTATACCCGATCATGAAGATACAAAGAAATTGATCTTAGAAGAAGCACATAAATCAAAGTATACCATTCATCCAGGAGGTACAAAAATGTATCGGGATCTCAAAAGAAACTTTTGGTGGCCCAATATGAAGAGGGAAGTAGTTGACTTCGTATCTCGGTGTCTCACATGTCAACAAGTGAAGGCGGAACATTTCAGACCCGTAGATAAATTACATCCCTTAAGTATCCCGAATGGAAATGGGAGAGCATAGGAATGGATTTCATTATAGGACTACCTAAGACAAGAGGTGGACACGATGGAATATGGGTAATTATAGACCGATTGACTAAATCTGCACATTTCATACCAATAAAAAGTCGATGGTCTGTAGATATTCTAGCAGCACTATACATAAAATAAATTGTCAAGTTACATGGAGTCCCTGTCGCTATTGTATCAGATAGAGATCCCTGATTCACATCACAATTCTGGAAGAGCCTACAACATTCACTTGGGACTAGATTGAATTTTAGCACCGCTTTCCATCCAAAAACTGATGGTCAAACAGAAAGGAAAAATCAAGTGGTAGAAGATATGCTCAGTGCTTGTGTCATTGATTTTGGAGGAAGTTGGCATGATCACTTGCCTTTGGTAGAATTTGCATATAACAACAGTTATCAAGCAAGCATACAAATGGCACCTTTTGAAGCTCTATATGGGAAAAGTTGTCGATCACCAATATGTTGGAATGAAATAGGGGAAAGGCAATTTCTAGGCCCCGATTTAATCAGAGATTCTATAGAGAAAATCAAGCTCATTCAGGAAAGGATGAAAATGGCATAGGATAGGCAGAAATCTTATGCTGACAATCGAAGGCGCGACTTAGAATTTCAAGTAGGAGAACATGTATATCTAAAGGTTTCTCCGGGTCGTGGTATTAGAAGATTTGGCATTAAAGGAAAGCTAACACCAAGATTTATCGGTCCATTTGAAATCCTCGAAAGGATCAGTGAAGTGGCTTATAGATTGGCTTTACCTCCACAATTAGCAGGAGTTCATGACGTATTTCACGTCTCGATGCTGAAGAAGTATGTGTATGATCCAGATCACATTATCACTTATGACAATCTGGAGATTCAGAATGACTTGACATATGAACAAACGCCAATGAAGATTTTGGAACGAGAAGTACGTCAACTCAGAAATAAGGTCATTCCTATGGTGACGATTCAATGGAAGAAATCATGGCCTTATGAAGCAACATGGGAAATCGAATCAGCTATGAAGAAAAGATTCCCAGAATTATTTAATTGTAAGTACACTCTCCTCAATCCATGAATTGAATTTGGGGACCAAATTCTTCTAAGTGGGGGAGGGTGTAGAGCCCCAAAATTTATAAAAAGTAATTTCTAGTTATTTAAATAATATTCTGGCATTAATTGGGCTAAATAATCAATATAAGACCAAAATTGTGTTAATCAATTAACCCAACCCACTTAATTGAAGTCCAAAAGGGTTTAGGACCTAGACCATTAGGTTTGTCCCATATTCTAGAAGGTATTTAAGACTATCCACGGGTATTAAGGATAAATACTAATAATATAAGATAATGATATGGATAATTAACAAAAGAGTTTTTATAAATTGAAACTCTAAGCTACGATGACTGTAACGGTCTATCGTAAGACTGCCACATCCATGTAACGCATGGGCACTCGACCGTTACATTCCTGTTAGTTCCGTAAGTGAAAGGACTCATGAAAGGATTGGAACTTGATGTTCCTATCCACTATGGATCGACTTGAGAAGGATTGTAAAAATTCTAAGGACTCTTAGAGATTAGGATTTGATGAAATAAGGACTCTAAACTCGATCTAATCCTCAAACCCTAGCCCAAACTCTATAAATATGGCATAGTTCTGAACTGTGCGACCCTTACTTTTTGGACGTAAAGAATAAGGTAAGGAGTCATTATCTCAGGTAAGTTCTTTAGAGGTATTTGTTTACAATACTTTAGACTAACTCCCCTCCGAATTTCACATCTTTAGGTCAAGAGGGCGTGGAGTTGAAGCCTAAAGAAGTTGCTAAAAAGTCACAAGAGAAGGAAGGGATCTAGGGCAAGGTTCTCAACCAAATTCAGAAACTACAGTCTAAGTAAGAGGTAGGTTATCTCATGAACGGCAAAAACAGCATGATAGGACTAAAAGCCCTCTAGTTTGATTGAATTCCATGCATTATAGAGCATTGATTTCATGTTTTATTTGTTCTATGCACATCATGCACCTCTTAGCCAAATTAAGAATGTAAAACATGACTATTCATCTATTTATGATTACCTGTGCATGTAGATGGCTTTACTTCATTAACATGACTAGAAGCTCATCATATTTTGATAAAAGACATGATGTGAGTTGATCTCTTAGTTTCTATGATTGTTTTCTGTTAACAGATACTGTAACGCACTAGCATAGGACCGTCACGTTCAAGTAACGGCCCTACGATAGACCGTTACACACTCTGTGATATTTGAATTGCACTGTTGTTTCCAACGCGCTTGGACAGACGCGTTACAATCATGTAACGGCTGGGTCCTGACCGTCACTTTCACTGTAACGCCCCATCTCCAGACCGTTATATCCTGTGTTCTGTCAACCCTATGACTGAATACAACCTGCCAATCTTATTATGGTTAAAACCTAGTTACCTAAGTTTTAAACCTAATCATGTGATTTTAAGGATATTTGATTATTCATGATAGGTATTGCATGTTTTGTCATCACTTCTACTTAAGTTATGTTAAACCAAATTCTATAGTTTTGTACTATAAAGCATGACTTTTTAACATTGTATTGACGGTGTTTTTATCATGATTTTCACATTGATTATACATATCTCTCTCTGTCAATAGAGTCAATTCTATACGTACATGGCACATATTCCGGTATGTTGTTATTAGTTCACACCTTGCACTATAGGAACACAATCTTGGACATGAGGACCTCTCTATTGGATAATCCTTCCAATGGACTAAGAAATCATTGTTTCAAGGCCTCCGTAATTCTCCGCGAGCCTGGGATTCCCACTAGGACGCCGAGTTGGTTGTACCAATGAAAGCCCATTGATTAGAACACTCTATCGTGGTTTTGATTCTTGAAATTTAACGGCCTTGAACTGGACCGTCAGGCTCACGTAACGGCCCAGTGCCAGACCGTCAAATTCCTCTGAGTCTATTTTTATCTTTTTGGACTCGGATCACTGTAACGGCATGTTACTGGCGCGTTACATAATGTAACGGCCCAGCATATGACCGTTACATAGCTTGTTTATGTTAACCCAAGGTTTGACCAAGGGTTGATATTCCAATGATTCTAGACAAACCTTGATGATCTAGAACTTGTCATATTGCTTAAATTGATCTAAAAGAAATGGAAGTTAAGGAAAATACCGTTATGCTGTCGATTTATTCTATAAGCATAACTTAGTTTAAATGTCATTCTTGATCTCATATATTCAAAATTGAAGCATTCATTCATTGATTATTGTTATCATGGAATTATTGGAAGTGCTATATTCTTGGCCATACGTTACTGTTATACTGCGTGGAAGTAGCTTAATTTATAACTGAAGATGCGATCGAGCACTGATTGTGTTCACGGGCTCTATGCTAGTCCCCTCGACTGATTGTCGAAAACATACTATTTTATAAACCATGGGGTATGATGCTACTGGCGTCGCATTGCACTAGGAGTACTATTTCTATAAATAAGTGAAGATCCACGGCACAACATGACATTCTTGCTTGATATTCCACAGAAATTCACGAAGCACTAGCTCTTAAGTATAAGATGCTAAAGTGAGGAATATGTGGCTTGCTAGTACAATCTCATTACATTCTTGTTCTTGGAAGGCCAATATCATGTTCTTGTTATATTCTTGATAGATCATTCTTGATCATTCTATCTTACATGGTTATCTTGTTTCTATTGATTTGATCGCGTGATTGATTCGCATTCGCATGATTTTACCTTATTTCTTTAGAGCAAAATGATTATTACTTAAATAGTGCCTTCATGTTGATGCGAAGATACCTACTGGGCAAGTGTGCTCATGACCTATTTTCTAATGTTTTTTCAGGAGATGGAAATAGTTCGAATTCGGGCTATACTAGTAGCGGGTCCGAAAGCGAGTGAAAGTGTTATAAAGATGAGAGTGAAGACTTAGGAAGTTAAAGTGTCTAGATTGAGTCAATGTAATTTTCCTATTTCTTGAGTCTAGTAGAATGGAAATCAAATTAGTGATTGTATCTTGAATATTGATAATTTATAAAATAAAGTTGGTGTTTGAATATTATTGTGCAATTGCATTTATGTGATTGTCTTGCGCTCTGATTGATCCTTGCTTGTGAGAGGCTTACCATGCCAGCTATTCGCGCTCCCCGAGCGAGTCTTCCGCTGTAATTAAAGGCTCGGGGCGTGACAGGTTTAATTGAGTCTAGGGAGTCCTAATTGCGAAGATAGAGTCCTATCATCGTGGACGAGCGAGATTCGTGCGAGACCGAGTCTATCCACTACTCCGCCGCCAAATACTCCTCCTAGGGTTAGGGTTTCAAAGATTAATAAGAGGGGAAATGAAGAGTTAATCTTAGCCTTTCATTTGCTTCCGGTTTTAGCTTAAATGGTTGGGTATTGGGTTCGAATTTTGCGTTTTAAGGTCCGATTAGGTTAAGTGTGGTTTTGGGCCTTAATCTATTAATTCGACTTGGTTAAAAATTTTATTTGGGCTAGTCATAGAAGACAATTTTACTAAGCGCTTTATCCAGTACGAGATTCTAATTTTTATAGATTTTTATAAAATGGTTGAATTTTGACTTATCTTATTCCTTAAGGAATCTCTTATTAATTTTCTTGAAATTTTTATTCTTTAATAAATCGGGGTGCTACAGATAAAGAGCTAAGGGAAACTCTTATCAAAATACTCCAAGAGCCATAAGCCTATGAAGCGCATGCCATGGAAATGAAGGCGGATGCCTATGAAGCCTTCACAGCCACTGTCTCCTTCACGGAGAAGGACATGCTGCTATCTCCTCTGTGCCACAACTACCCTCTCTACATGAAGGAAAAGGTTAATGGGCATGAGGTGATCAGGATCCTGGTGGACGCCTGTGCCGTCGTCAACATCATGCCGCTCAAGACATTCACGACCCGAGGACGTCCTCGGCCGTGTGGACATCGATTTGGTGCTCGATGATTTCACCACCAAGGTGACATTCTACATCATCAATGCCAACACATCATATAAAGTGCTATTGGGCAGACCCTGGCTCCATGAAAATTGGGTCGTCCCATCAACTCTCCACCAATGCATCAAGTATGCCATGGGCGGGGAACAACACACTGTCTTTGTAGACCTGTGGCCATTCACTCCAGCGGAATGCAATCTCGCCGATGCTGCGCTCTACTTGGGGGGGATCAATCCATACCCCGTGATCAAGAGCAAAAGCAATGGCTGGCTCTCAGAGGAAGATGGTGATGATCTCTTCTCTGTTGACGAGGAAAAGGCCAAGCTCCATCGGCTACGCCTCAGCTCCAAGTCAACCCCAGATCGCCCCGAGAGGCACAAAATCAATATCAAGGCTCATCTTATTAGTCGAGCTATCGACAAGAGCATATGCTTGCCACCAGTCTGCATCCTGCTCCCATGTGCATCAGAGGAGCACAGGGTGGAGTCGCTAACGACATTTATCGTTACCTTCAAGCAACAACGTAGAAACAATAAAAAGGCAAACAGGGACAAGCCCATTGTCCTCTATAAGGGAGACATGGTCCCTCAAGCCCCACCAGACGATGACTTCGATTGGTCCAAACAAGCTGATGACACCCTTAAAGCCGTACAAGTACTGGACGACCTGTCACCGCACATTCGGGAGATGTGTCTGAAGCAACATATCCCTTAATGGCAAGGTTCCGCACAACAAAGGTATTTCCGTCAGCTGTGGACCCCTTCTCAGGTCCGGGGGAAACCCCAATCCTTTCATAGGGATACCAGGGGACTTGTCTATGACCAAGACCCTGACTTCCGCGTCTACTACGCAGTCAACACCATAGGCTTGACACAGCCAGTCGACGACCAGGCTAAAGTCGAGGCAAAATTTGACAGTTCCGGGGACGAGAAAGAGGAGATCCTGATCTCGATCCCCGTCAAAGCCAGCACTCTAGTCCAAGCAGTCGAGGAATCCTCCTCGCCTCCCTGCAAAAATATCAGGGCTGAAGAAGCCCCTCCTGCCACCCAGCCTATTGAAGGACTCAGCTCGACAGACTCTCCTAATGAGGGAAGTGCCCATGACGTTGGCCATAAAAGGATTGTCAACTTTAGCAGGCAACCCTAGGGAAGCTTCAGCGGCACTAGTTGAAAACTGCTGGCAAGGAGCTAGCGGCCCAGATCAATCCTTGATGGATTCCAGCAACAACAACTCTCCAGTCCCATCGGCATCAACCGGTGGATTCGAAAATCAAGAAATACACGAAGCCGACACCGATGATGAGGATTTCATCGACTTCCAACCCGCTCCTCCTGAGCTGGAGAACGGAGGACAGGGAACCGTTGATGAGCTCGTGGAAATCAATTTGGGTGAAGATGAAGCCCCCCAAACAAAGTTCATCAGCGCTCTCCTCACCTAGGCAGAAAGGTAGGACTACAAGTAACTCCTGCTTGAATATAAAGACTGCTTCACCTGGACATACAAGGAGATGCCAGGGCTAGACCCCTCCATAGCGGAGCACGAGCTAGCTATTTCTCCCTCGGCCACCCAGTCAAATAGCTACAGTGGCGCATGAGCCATGAGCTAGAACTCCAGGTCTCGACGGAAGTCAACAAAATGGCGGAGGTCTACTTCATCGAGCCGTGTATCTACCCAATCTGGCTCGCCAACATAGTCCCAGTGAAAAAGAAAAGTGGTCAAGTTTGCATCTGCATTGAATTCTGGGACCACAACAAAGCCTATCCGAAGGACGACTTCCCAGTCCCAATCACAGAAACAATGGTCGACATGACCACCAGTCATGAAGCCTTGTCTTTTATGAACGGGTCATCTAGTTATAACCAGATCCGGATGTCCCTTGAAGACAAAAACCAAACAACTTTTAGATCCCCCAAAGGGATTTTCAACTACAAGCGCATGCCCTTCAGTTTGAAGAATGCCGGTGCTACTTACCAAAGAGCCATGACCAAGATATTCGACGAGATGCTGCACAATATCGTCGAATGCTACGTCGAGAATCTCATCGTCAAGACTAAAAGACGTGAAGACCATCTGCGCAATCTACGCCAAGTCTCCGATCATCTTCGACAATACGGGCTCAAGATGAACCCAATGAAATGCGCCTTTGGCGTATCCAGCGGCAAGTTTCTCGGCTTCGTCGTCCGATACCGAGGAATCGAGGTGGACTCAGCAAGATCAAAGCGATCGGGGAGCTTCCACCACCCAGCAACCTCACCGAACTCAAGTCCTTCCAAGGAAGACTGACCTACATTCGGAGGTTTATTTCTAACCTCTCTGGTCGATGCACACCTTTCAGCAAGCTGATGAAGAAAGACACCCCATTCGTATGGGACTCGGAATGCCACGCCGCTTTCGAGTAGATCAAGGAGTACCTCCTTACTCCCCCAGTCTTGGGGGCACCAGTCAAGGGCAAACCCCTTATACTCTACATCGCCGCCATGGACGCTTCGCTAGGAGCTCTGTTGCCGCAAATCAATGAGGAAGGCAAAGAGCAGCCGCTCTACTACCTCAGCCAGAAACTGATCGGTGTTGAGTACCGCTACTCCCCCATGGAGAAAGTCTACTTGGCATTAGTATTCACCGTCAAGAAGCTGCGGCATTATATCTTGTCCCATTGGGTCGAGCTCATATCCAAGCACGACCCCCTGAAGTACCTCCTTAGACAGCCCGTCCGCTCAGGCCGACTGGGAAAGTGGGCTCTCTTGCTAATGGAGTACGACATTACTTATGTCCCTAGAAAAGCAATCAAGGGATAGGGCATGGCTGAATTCTTGGCAGCCCATCCAGTACCGGACGACTCACCTCTCAACACGGAGCTCCCTGACGAGGAGTCCCTTGCTGTCTAATCACAACAGTCGGTTGAACAGAGCGAAGATGTCTTGCATTATCGGAAGCAAGGCGCTCTCACAGCCAATGTACCTTGCTGGGAGCTCTACTTTGATGGCACTTCCTGAGGGATTACTCGGAATAAGCAAAATCCAGCCATCATGGCAGGTGCCAGTATTGTTTTCCTGACCCCTCAGGGTAGAGTTTGGTATAACGCTTGCGCCCTCATGAAATCCCTGACCAACAATGATGCCGAGTACGAAGCTCTGATCATTGGGCTTCAGATGGCTCTCGACATGGGCATCAAGTGCCTCAAAGCTTACGGGGACTCACAGCTGATAGTCCGGCAAGTCCTCGACATCTACGACATGCGGAAGCGGGAGTTAGTCCCATACCATGCCGCCATCACCAGACTCACCCAGAAGTTCTATTTCTTCGAAATAGGTCATGTTCCCAGTAGCAGCAACGCCCATGCAGATGCCCTGGCAAAATTGGCTGTGGCCATCAAGCTCACGCCTGAGAGCGAGGTCGACATCACAGTCAAGCATAGGAGATTGATGCCAGGCTCACTCGAAGGTGACGCCGGTCTCACCATCTACGAGGTCCACGACCCCGACTAGAACACTCCTCTAGAAGAAGAAGATTGGCGTGAGCCTATCATCAAGTTCAAGAAAGGGTGGCTCCCTTCTGACCGAGCTTAAAGAGTCTAGATACTCCGCTGAGCAACATCCTATGAGTTGATTGGCGACTCCCTGTACTGACTTGTCCATGAGAAGGACAAGTCAATTCTCCTAAGATGCATCTCCTCAGCCGAGGCTCGAGCCATTATGCAGGAAGTTCACTCCGGATTGTGTGGTGCGCACCAAGCCGGAGATCGAATGCAGCACAACATCAAGTTCAAAGGCTTCTATTGGCCAACCATGTAAGCGGATTGCGTCTAGTGCGCCTGCGCATGCCATCAATGCCAAGCCTTTGGCCCAGTACCCAGAAGACCTCCTAATCCACTGTGTCCCACAACCCCCACTTGGCCATTCGCCGAGTGGGGCATGGACATCGCGGGACCTTTCACGCCATCTTCCAAAGGCCATAAATACATCTTGGTCGCCACCGACTACTTCTCTCGCTGGGCGGAAGTCCTTCCCTTACAGGAGGTCACCGGCAAAGTGGTAGCCAGATTTGTCTGGCACAACATCATCTATCGATTCGGTACTCCCAGTGGCATAGTGTCCGACAACGGAACACCATTCAAGAATAGGGCCATATATCAACTGGCGACCAAATTTCACATCGACTGGAAACGTCTTCGGTCTATAATCCCCAGGTCAATGGCTTGGCCGAAGCTTTCAACAAGACCCTCTGCAAGCTCCTGGCTAAAATTATTAGCCACCGGAAATGTGACTGGGGTGAAAAGGTCTTCGAGGCGTTATGGGCCTACCGGACGATCTACAAAACCCCCACGGGATGCTCGCCATTCTCCCTTGTCTACGGAGCGGAAGCTGTCATCCCCATTAAAGTCCAACTAGCCTTTTACTGCATGGCGATCCACACCGGCGTTGCCGGCCCTGATGAAGATGAATACCAGAGAAGGCTAGAAGAGCTCGCCGATCTAGAAGGCAAACGGTTCGAAGCCTACAAACACCTGCAAGTATACCAGGCCCGTATGGCGCGAGCCTATGACAAGCTTGTCAAGCACGAGCCTTCAAGCAAGGCAATCTCATCATGATCAAGGAAAAGGAAGTCATGGCAGGGCACTCTAGTGGAAAGCTACGGCCGAATTGGCGGGGTCCATACATCATCCACAATGCCTACGAGGGTGGGGCCTACACGGTCGTAGACCACAAGGGTCAAAAGTCGTTCCCGCCTCTCAATGGCAAACACAAGAAGCTATACTACGCACCAGAACATGAGTTCGCGTGCCATCCGGACTAAAGGCGTGCACCCCATCCACCACGAGCAAAATCGATCTTGTCTGGCAAAAGGCCAAACAAGCCATTGCTTCCAGCCTCCCATCCCAGTTAAGTAACAGGGTTGATCGAGTCCTTCCAAAACCACTATCAGACATTCTCGGGAGTTAGCCTCCAGCCTTTCGTCCTTGCAACAACTAGGGCGAGGATGCTCTGATATCAGCAACAACCCAGCCATCAGGCTCCCAGGTAAGTAAAAAAAATAAAAATAAAAACAACAAAAATGGGGTTAAAAAAATAGAGATACCCCGGCAGACCTAGTCATCCTCATCGTAAGGAGGCGACTGAGGGCAAAAAGGCCAACAACCCGGTTGATGCGGAAACCCGAATGGGCACCTCAGGCCAAATTGGGAAACCCCTCGACGTGAAAACTCGCAAGGGCACGTCAGAAAAAGCTAAAGAGGGTCGGCTCTCGCGAAAACCCGAAAGGATGGTAGAGTCGATAATGAGAAAATCTTCCTCTTCCCACTAGTCAAGGTGGCCTTCCACCCACTCCTTAATAGGTCGTAGGCCTCTCTAGATGCTGGCCTTCGATCAACCCAGATCATTAACCCTACACTCTCCAGTCAGCCTCATGGCACCTTACTTAGCTCATCCTACCTTCGGCCCTCACTCCGTCACGATGGGCCGACAAGTCCCAGTGTCTACGCAACATCCTAGTCACCATCCCAGCAAGCTCTAGTCTTAGCTTTTTCCCAGATTTTCATCATTCTACACTACTACATCCTACACCCCTGTAAATCCAAAACTTCAAAGTTCTATTATGATCCCAGTTCCCCCTGCAATCCTTGACCCACCAGCTATAACCCCAGTCACCTCCTGCCACGACAAAGTGGCCCCCAACACCATAACTTGAGGATTTGTGAGAGCCCTTATTAAGGGTGGAACAATATCCAGTCATCTACATCCTCCAGTTCCAGGTTACGTCCCCTGACAACGGCATGTCATGGGCGGTAATCTCCCGAGTTAAAAAAAAACAACAAATAAAAATGGGGTTAAAAATAGAGATACCCCGACGGACCCAGTCGTCCTCATCACAAGGAGGTGACTGGGGGCAAAAATTGCCACCAACCCAGCTGAGGTGAAAACTCGAGAGGGTTCCTCAGGCAAAATTAGGTAACCCCTCAGTGTGAAAACCTGCAAGGGCACACCGGAAAAAGTAAAAGGGGGCCAGCTCTGGCGAAAACCTGCAAGGGCGGTAGAGCTGGTAAGGAGAAAAATAAAAAAATCTCTCTCTCCATCTATGCTCCTCACTGATGAAAGTCATCGACCGTTACACCGCACCGATGCCAGGCTCGACATCACTTCACAACAATAGTGGCCAACACACCCCCGAGGGTAGGCCATTGCTAGTCCCCAGTTCCAGTACCTCAGCTACACATCTCGACGGTCAGTCAACCAGTCCTAGCATTCCGGCTACTATGCCTCATCAATCAACCGGCCAGCTCCAATCTCCAGTTCCAATTTTTGGCTATGAAGCCTTCAAAGGCCAGCCGCCCAACTCCAGTCCCAGTCGCCAGTTCTAGCTTCCGGCTACAACGCCTTCAAAGGCCAGCCGCTCAGTGCTAGTCTCAACACCAGTCCCAGTATTTCGGCCGCAACGCCTTCGAAGGCCTACCGGTCAGCTCCAGTTCCAGTCCTCAGCCCCAGTTGCAATTTCGGTCCCAGTGCCAATTCCGATCCCAGACCCAGATCCAACCTCCAGTCCCCCTTTTCAGTCCCAGTTCCTGGCCGCGATGCCTTCCATGGCCACCCAACCAGCTCAGCTCCAATTTTCCTAGGCCAATACTGACTACATTTCCAGCTGACAACGTGTCAATAGCCGATACTCTGCCAGTCGACCTATCACTGACGCACTCCAGTATCACCCCAGTAGCCTTAACCGCGTAGGCCATCACATCCTTATAGGTCTATGCCAGTTCACCCCGACAGCATAGGCTATTACTCTTCAGAGGATCAGCTCCAGCACCCAGTACTCTTTCCTTAGTTCCCAGTACTTAGCCCCCAACACCCAGTACCCAGCACTCAGTTCCCAGTACCCAGCACCCAGTTGCACCATTCTCCATGCTCAGCCCCCTGCTCCTGCACCCAACGTTTGGTATACCCAGTTGCCTGTCACCCATACCAGTACAAAGTAGAAGAATCAAGCACGACTAACAGTAAGTGGTCACCAGTCCCTGTACACGTCACTGTTCCACGAGGAAAGAGGTGGGACAACTCAGTAAAGGACAAAAGAAACTCGGAAGTTCGTCATTAATACTCTGTAAAAGGAGCCCAAGTCATTCCCTTGGGGTGACAAAATGCGTACAATCCGGGTAACATAACAAGAAGGGGGAAATAAGATACAATCAAACCCCAAGCTCGCTCCCCTCCAGTGCCGCCAGATGAGAGTCAGCAGCTACAAGCTCCGCCTCCAGGGTAGACAAGAGTTGAGCACTGGCCTCGGCCGTAGTCTCGGCCGCTTGCCACTCAGCTCAGGCGTGCTCTATGGCCAACAATTGCCCCTCCAAGGCCTTCCTCAAGGCCTTGACCCAGCTCTCAGCCTCCCCCAGCTACACAGCTCGGTCCCGGGAAAATGACATGGCTGCCTTGGCGTGACCCCTCTGCTCAGCAACGGCCAATGCAAGCCGGGCCCACTGCTCTTGCACCTCTAGGATGGCTGCCAACCTTCGAGCCCTCTACTCTTGAGTCTCAGGTAGCCATAAGTATTCTACCCAGATCCCGGCTAGCCCCGACATCCAGAGCTCGCGTGGGAAGCCAAGCGCATGGTAGCCTTGGGCGCACTCTCTCAGCTGCTGTCTCAGACCCTCCGGAGAAGGAGGAGGGTCACCCTACAGGTAACCTCGGGCTTGCTAGAGCAAGGAGGCACCCGCGCTCACGTCCAACAGCGGCTCTGGCGGTGAGGCAGACGTGGGCCACTCGATCCCCAAGCCCAGGGAGGAGTCGCCTGACGCAGCTAATATACCAGTAGAGCCTGCACAGTCCCAGCGAACACAAAGGGAAATAAGCAAAACATGCAAAGCTTCCCATGACAAACAAGGTTGAAAACCTGAGAAAAAGACCTAGCTCTTACCCAGTGCAAGTCCCGTCGCGCCTGCGACGTCACCCATCGGGGTCGGGGAAAGCAACGGCTCCCCCACACCGGCGGCGTCACTTGCCGGAGTTGGAGAGGGCAATGATCCCTCCACGACCCGGTCATCTCCAGCAACTACGGGTGGGACGGGAGGCTCCTCCCGGCCGCTCTCATCATGAGCCGATGTGCGCTCCTCTTCTGACTCCAGTGTTGCACACAACACGAAACCGTCAGCACCCCGCCATAGAGCACAAAAAAATGCCAAGTGGGGAGAGGGAGGACCCCCACATACCTCCAGAAGTAGCATCCGTCTTGACCTCCTCGACAGAAGAGGCCCCAGAAGAGGAAGAGCTTGAACTCTCCTCCGACTCCATAGCCAAGCTGTTGCTACTCGGAGAGCCTAATGAAGCATTCGACGAGCTTCTAGAGGTGGTTGAACTAGAGGTCCCTACAGATCAACAAAGCAAACGAGGTCAGTACACAGCTCGACCTCATAACAAAGATAGCCATCCAGTTAAGGATTTCAGACAAGAAACTCACCGGCCGGGGCACTCTCCTCGGAGACCCCCTCGACGTCGACGATCTCCTTGTCGCCCCCAGCCAAAGTCGCCATAGCAGATTCTCCCTCTACAGCTCTGATCGTGTCATGGGGGAGCTCGCCCTCCTCCAAAGGGGAAGAAGCACATGCAATCGACACCCAAAAGAAGCTTAACACTAAGGGGTAATACAAAGCTCACTGTAAATGGCTAAGTCCCAGTCATGTACCTGAGGGTCCCATGGTGGAAGTCTCCACCAGCCCCACCGTGCAAGCTGAAACCACAGCTGGCAAAGGAGGGGACGTCGTCCCCGCCAACAGCTGTGATAACAATCCAGACGTGCCTCCGACAGCAGACGTGGCCAGGCCACCCGTCACTCTCGGTTCGGCCTCGAACGAGGGGAGCTCCACTGACGATCCAGTGCTTACTAGCTCTTGGACCATCTCCAGGGTAGCAGCCGGGTCTTCACCTGGCAAACAAGATCACAAACCAGTCAACAACCTTAGTCCACCAGATGCTGGACAAATGGGGAGATGACTCTCCTCAGGATGGCTCGGCACTTACCGGAGCCATCTCGGGTGGCCGTAGGTTCTTGCTCCTCGACACAGGTGGGTGCCTCATCTCTTACCTCGGAGGGGCCATGGCCCCCAGCGTCCCTGTCGTCTCTGCGCAAGACACGTGGCTCTGTCAGCCTCCAAAGCACAACCATGAACAGAACATATCCATTCCCAGAAGACTCTACTTGGCCAAACATCCTCGGGACCCTTCCATGACTCAAAGTCAGGGAACGTCTCAGAATTAGGTCCGACTTCGTCCACCATGCGGAGCACCTCCTCGATGTCGAAGTCACACTCGGCCTCATCCTCTGGTAAAGGATCGACCTCCGGGGGTGGTGAGAAAGCCACCTCGGCTCCAGTCCCCAACGGAGCTACAAAAGACTAAACAAGCAACACCAGATTAGTCAACTATAATGGCTAAACCAACAAAAGATAGAAGGCAAACATGGTACTTACTCAAGGCCGGCTCCGCCTCTATACCATCCCCTGCCATGAGTCCCCGAGAGGACTCCCCAACCTCCACCACTCCGGTATCCACTTGAGGTCGCTTCCGCCTGGGCTGAAGGCCTCCGTCTCCGCTCCCAAAAGATGCCTCCGTTGAAGGCTGATCTTCTCCTGCGAGGGCACCTACCAAGGAAACATATCAGCAAATGATGCCTCAGCAAAATGAATAAGGGGTAAAGGTTAAGGTAATACAACAACAAAGTCTCTTACCTGAAGCCCCGAAGGGAGTCACGGGCAAAGGAACTAGCTGCTCCAGCTTCAACGCCAGCACTCGGGTAGCTTTCGCAATTGCCACCTTAATATCTTGCAACGTGTAGGCGCGCTCGATATGCGATACGTACTCCACCAGCCCGGCGGATCCGATCGCATGAATGATATGGCGCCTCCAGTCGCTGACGGTAGAGTAAGTAAAGCTCCCCTCTGGGAGCACCTTGTCTAGAGAACCCCTCTTCCCAAAGCCACAGTCGGCCTGGAACTGGGTCCACCAACTCTCCGACGTCCATGACCGCGACGTCCTAGCACCACCTCCCGTAGGCCTGGCCTGTGCTGGCACAAAGGGCTTGATAGCCCCACTATAGCATCACCCTGACGGTAAAGCCACCCGACTGCCTCGGGACCACCACTGCGCCAGCCGCTCCACGTCTCGACGAATCCTGGAAAAGCAAGCCTTCAGGTACTCGTCATCAAGCGGAATAGGAGGCTGATCCTCCTGTAGAAGCCAGCCCTCCTCAGCTTTCCGGATCGCCGAGGCCTTCTGCCGGTATAGGTGGCTATGCTCGAACCACCACCTGGCATAGTGGATGTCGAATCTCCCACGGCGGCCCAACTCAGGTCTCGGTAGTCGCTCTGGCTCCTTGCGACAGAAGAATTCCCACCAAGTTGCCGCTACAAGGTGGCTGTCCCGGCCCTTCTACAACCGCCCCGCCAAAGGAAACTCCTGGTTCGGCGGGATCACCTGATCATACCCAAAATTCTGGGCAAACCAGTGAGGGTAATATGGCTCCAGAACACACACAGAAGACCGGTGTAGCGTCAACATGACCGGTCGGGTGCTGACCACCCACTCTGTATACAACGCAGTGTCCGACTCCCACTGATGTGGAAGGGCGCAGGCCGCCCCGTCACTCGACGGCATCGGAATTGGGCGAAAGCCTCTCGTCGCACCATCAAACGGCAGCCCATCCTCCCCTCTACCAGGCAAGTAAGATAGGGCCCTTCTGGCCCCCTCCAGCTGTGCAACGGCGTCCCTATTCGGCTGGCCCGTGAAGCTAAATAGCAAAGGAGTCGCCAGGTTTGCCACCGCCGCCCTCGTCACCAGTCCCAGGAGCAGCAAGCCAGCCCACACACTCAGATAGTGGGTCGATAGCAACAGACTCTATTCTTGTGGAGCCAGGTGTACCGCCACCGCCCCCAGTCCGTGGTAAATGTTGGCTAGCACCGCTGGAGCCAACTCTAATCTACTTCCCTCTGCCAACAAACATGCCGGCCACAGCAGCTCCACCCGCAGAAGGCTATCCTCCCCATGAGGAACTGCAAACATCGCCAACCAGTACGCCAGATACGCGGCCAAGTAGGTCAAGTCCGGCAGCCCATGGGGATTCTACCCCTCTCGCAGCACATAAATGTATCAGGAGTAGGTCCTGAACCTCAACTCCACCTCAGTGTACTCCTCCCACGGAGTCTGGTCCCGCGCGAACTCCTGGTAGAAGCAAAAGTGTCCGTTGTAGAAGTGATGGACCCATGCCTTCAAAGGCACTCTCGGAGTATGCTCGACCTTCTCCTTCCCTGCCAAGGCCAGGTCCCTCTAGGTCTTCAACAAATAGCGGTAGCTATGAGGCACTTGATACCGGCCCAGCCCATCAGTATGGCTCCGATGGAGGTCGTCCAACACCACCTCCTCAAACCCCTCACCGTTGATCGGCAAGCCATAAATCATGTACAAAGAACACAAGTCCAGGGAGGTCTCCCCCTCAGCTGTCGCCACTGTGTTCCACCGGCGGTTGAAGCACTCCGCCAGTGCCTGAAGCAATCCCGTGTAGTAGGGGTACCCGTACAGAGCCACAGTCACGACATACCTGATCTCAGCTCGGTCCAAAAGCACCTTGTAGTGGTGCACTATCCCCATCAACCACTCAGTCGCCCCCTGGTGATATCTGTGGGAAGGAATCACCACCCAGCGGCCGTACCAACTTACGACCGTTTGTTGAAGGATCACATCCAGGAGGCTATGGTCGTCGTAGCCCTCACCAGCATACTCTAGCCCGGACGGCTCCAGTACCAGCCCCACTATCCCCTCAGTCTCTACCCTGTGATGTCCATGCAGGTCCAAGGACGCTGGACCTAGCACTCCCACACGGACCCCGAACTGGTCCACCATGCCGAAAAAGCCCAGACACTCGGCACCCGGAAACCACCGCTGCCTTCATAAGTCTACAGAGAAGCTCAAAAAGCAATAGAAAACAACTCCATGCAGGCTATCCCTGCCCAGCAATATAGCCCGCTCCAGCCGGCGGCACTGCCCAGTAACACAAGGATCTCTATCTTCCATGCCACTAGGGACGAAGCTCCTGATAAACTCAAACAAATGCCGATCCAAAGGAAACTCCATCGGATAGGCTCCAGAACGGTCATAAGTATAGATGTCATCAACCTCAGATAGCCTGGCCAACTCCACAGTGCCCACTCCATTCGCCCCCTCGCCAACGAGGCCCTCAGCCACTAGCAAATGTCCCAGATCAAGCTCGCCAAGACTGGCCGCATTAACAACCGGCGGGTCAAAAGGAGGCAAGGGCCGCCTAGTCCGCCTCACCCAGTGATCCTCCTCCCAGGCCACACGCCTCGGAACCCGGTCATCTCTGCCAAAGCACGCCATAGCTACAAGACAAATTGCACAATGATGGTCAGTGTACACATACAACAATGGCAGTAAAAGTGCATATGAAGTGTCAAAATACAACTACAAAGACACGAAATGAGGAGCTCACGGGCCATCTGCCCTCTTCTCTGCCTCTGACGCACGCCCCGTGGGGGGCACTTGTTGTACCCAGACAATTTCCCCAGCAAAATATCAAGGAAAAAGGGCTCGGGAATTTCCCCGAACACCTTCAAGGCATTGGCCATCCAGCCCTTCCTACGACTCCCCGATCCCCACTAAGGGTCCTAACCAGCCCGCCATGACTAACGGCTGTTGGGTTAGGTGCAGTATTCAGAGAGGGGGGGGGGTGAATGAATATAACCTATTTAAAAGCCTTCACCCAATTAAAAATATGATGCTCACTAACTATCTAGAATGCTAACTAGACAGATATATCAAATCTGGAAGACTAATTAGCAGTAGCGGAATTCAACAAACAGACAGTGAGCAACCAAAGCAAAGCGCACCTAAGTATTCATTCAAACCATTCTTTCACTCAAATAAAATTTCGCTCACTCAACAGATTAAACACTCAGAACAAGATCTGATTAAATCATTTAATGAACCTGTGATCAAACACTTGGAGCGCCCCTATGCAAACATCTAGCGGAAGCAAAAACATATAGAGAAATCAAACCACTGCACAGAGGTTTTTAGGTGGTTCGGTCCAGCAGACCTACATCCACCCCACACTCAATCCGAGTGTGGCTTCCACTAGCTCACGCTAGAAACCACAGACTCAGTCTGCAACAGGTGCTGCCACACAGCTTGACCAGGGGAACAACCTCCCCTCTTCCTCCCAACCGGAGGGAACCACTAGTGACACCAGTCACTAGCAAACCAGAGACGCAAGTCTCTCTTCCTCCAGACCGGAGGGTATACCTAGTCTTGCAACCCACAAGACTAGAACCGAAGGACCAATCCTCCCTTCCTCCAAAACTGGAGGGAACCAACCGGTGACTTCCAGTCACCAGCAAACCAGAGGTCGAAGACCTCTCTTCCTCCAGACCAGGAGGGACCCCTGGACTTGCAATCCACAAGCCCAGAACCGGAGATCAGATCTCCCTTCCTCCAAACCGGAGGGAACCCACAAGCAACCCACCTGCTGCTTGCAACCGGAGATATCAATCTCTCTTCTCCTGAACTAACAGGAGGAACCCCGACCTCTCTACAGAGTATCGGAAACACAGCAAACCAGAAAACAAAGGAAAAATAATAAACGAAGATAACTTCAGCAAAACAGAAAGCTGAAAGATGAAATACACAATGTGGCTCTCAATGGAGCTGACTGGCCTGGATTTGATCCACGGTCCAGTAGACAGATCTTCAGGTAAGTTCTTCTTCCTCTTCTCTTCTCTTCTTCTTCTTCTCTTTCACTCTCTCAATCTCTGCTCTTCTATTCTCTTCGGCTCACACTTCTATCTCTCTCTCTCTCTCTTTCTTCTACTCTCCTAATCTCTCACTCTCTTGCTGCACTTCTTCTTCTTCATTCTTTCTTCTTCTGCTCTTCTCCTTTCTCTTTTCTTTTTCTATCTGGATCGTGGCTCTCTGTATGAGCTTTTCTTCTCGCCAACTCGATCAGTCTTCATCTGTGGACGAAGACTCATATATATAGCAGCAGGAGCTAGGGCGCGTGTGGCTTCCACAGCTCCTGCCCTAAGAATTCGGACCACGTGGCAGTCTCTCAGCTGACTTCATTCCAGCCTCGGATCACGTGCCCTCCTTAAGCTTCACGATCAAAGCACCTGTGAAACAGAGTATCGGATAAGTCATCACTTTAAAGAACAACTCTGTATAGACTTATCAAAAGAACAATGTTTAGAAGAAACCTGAACGAGGTTAGAATGAAACAACACGAACTAACAAACGGCAACGACACGAAGACAACACGAAGACACAATAGGGAAACGACACGAAGTCACTGTAATAAAACAAGCACTACAGAAAGAACGACACGAGGTACATACGAAGACAAAAAAGAAACCAACACGAAGTATGGTTTCAACATACGAAAGACACAAGGTCTAGGAAGAACAACACGAAGACAGATAGCGGAAACGACACGAAGTGAAACAACAGAAACCGTCATGAGTTGAAAACAACACGAAGACGAACACAGAAATTGACACGGAGTTGAACAAGTAGACATAAAAAATGACACGAGATTCAACTAGAGGACAGAGAGAAGTGTCACGAGGTTTACACAGAAATGACACGAGGTTCACACAGAAACGACACGAGGTTCACTGTGAAACGACACGAGGTGGCACACAGAAAGTAACACGAGGTGCTGCAATGTTCTGCACGCAGTGGAAAAAAACGACACGAAGACATGGAGACAACAGTAACCGACACGAGGTGAGGTTACTAAAGCGACAACGACACGCGGTGTGGAAAACACGACACGAAGACCTGAAAAGGAAAACGACACGAAGTCATGAGAACAGCACGAGGTGAAAATGACACGGGCTGACAACAACACGTGATGAAACATAGAAACCGACACGAAGTAAGAACGACATGGAAACAGCACAGACACGTGCTTGACTTTGAGAAGAGTTCACGAAGTAAACTCAAACACGAAGATAGAGACACTAAGGCAACACGGAGACACGAGTACACGGGAAACACGAAGACAACTTTGAGTACAAAGCTGCTCGAACATCCGAACGACTCGAAGACAAGGACGACACGGGGTGACAACAACTCGAAGATGACAACAGGAATTGACACGGAGTATGACCAAGGCGAGAGGGACAGAAACAGCACGAAGACTCAAACGCAGAAATAACACGAAGACGTAAACACTAAAATAACACGAAGATGAAGACACTAAAACAACACGAGGACACGAAGACAAAACCAACACGAAGACACGACAAGGAAAATGACACGAAGTCTAACCTCATACAAGTTATCCTGTCACGCATGGAAATCAACACGAAGTGTTATAACCTCAGACGACACGAACTCTTTTCATGTTAGTGAGGGGAAACAACACGAGGTGAGACTTCACGCTGTACAGAACTTGGAAGACCAGTGTTGAATGAGTAGACGTGTAGTATATCATGAAAGAAGGCCAGTGTACAGACTTGGAGGCCTGAAGGCGATGTGAGTAACAATCCAATGTATGGACTTTGACTCTAAATGAGACTGACAGTGTATACACTTAGCCAAGGCAATGCACTGTATGGACTTCCATGAGACGCTCAATGTGCAGACTTACTGCCAATCAATGTATAGACTCTGTAAATGCATATGAAAGCTTTATGCAGCAGATAATAGTCTGAAACTTCAATTACAATGATTCACAGTGTAAACAAATAAACTGACTGAGCATATGAAAGCCTGAATGAACATTTCAACAGGACGACTCACAGTGACTCACATCAAACACCAATCATCAAAACCAAATCAATCATTAAAACCACAACAATGAATGCTTTATGCATCAGTTTAACATGTAGCATGACCTCACATCAAATATGTTAATCTAAACTGAGCAGCAGGATGACTGAACATTTGATTAACTTACATCAACAATCAATCATCAAAACCATCATCAAAACCATAGGGGCACAACAATCTCCCCCTTTTTGATGATGGCAACACTTTCAATATATTGAGTCATTCTGATGATGTGAGGCATTCTGAGGCATTCTGAAGACTCAAATTATTCTCCCCCTTTGACTTCATCAAAAAGAAAAATAATTTGAGAAATTATAGCATATATAAGAGTTCAGTCAAGTTCTCCCCCTTGGAGAGGGAATATGAACATGATTCAGCATGACAAGGAATGCTCCCCCTGAAGAGATGCCAATTGATATGCAAGTGATGCATGACATGGAAGCTCCCCCTCAATCAGTGGAATCTTATGAGATAGGAGAAGTTCAGGTCATTGAGTCAAGGACATGAGCAGAAGAAATTCAGTTAACAGATTTTTCAAGGATGCTCCAAACATAAGAAATTCTGCCATATTTTCAAAGAGATATCAATCTCATAATTCTAAAGCATAAGTTTTCAAAGTCTTCTATCATAAGGGCTTATGAATGATATTTATTGAACATCATGGTTTAAACATGATGTATGCAGAGTTTATCAATAAAATTCTATAATGATATCTAAAACCATGGTTTAATAAAAATGAACCAAGCCCTCATATTTATCTTGAATATCCTCCCTTTGTCTTACACAATCAAATCTATTGACTTCTTTCAGAATTACATGTACTAGTATTGAAATCAAGCAATTATGAAGTCATATGATTTTGTCTAGGGTGGTAGCAAATTGATTTTGGCATCAATATACATATATTTCAATTCATTCAATAATTTTCCTTGCTACAATTTTACGTGCACTCTAGTTCAGTACACACCTTGTAACTAGAGGATATACCTTGATCAGAGGTCTATATCCCTAAGCCCTTAGTGTGACTAACTGTCATGCCTTATGTGAACAGAGTTAGCATTTACACATCATGACACACTACAACTCAATTTTTTTAATGAGTGAATTGTATTTCTCAGTGTGCATGCCATTGCTCTGCCTGATTTTCAATGAATTCTTACAGAGTTAACTAAAGCACCTCATGACACAATCCTTTGGACATGTGTTTCTCAGTGACCAAGGTCATTGCTCTGACAATTACTTTACCCTTTAGACAATTCAGAAACATTCAATTGCTTCAAAACAATATTAATCTCATGTACTTAACCAAATAAAGTCATGTATTCAAAAGTGCAGATTTCAGAAGTTTTTGCAAGACATAGCATGAAACGGATGGTTAAGATTTATTAAACATGATTCAGATATGTTAAGAGATTTTGAAGTTAAACTCCATGAATACATTAAGCTTAAACCACATGAGTTATTTCAGACATTCATAAAAGCGTATAATAGAAGATTTCTAGTTCAAGATTTTTCAGATTTATGATCGAGATAGCCCATTGAAATCTTCATGAAGAACTGAAATAATTCTGATATCAAATGATACCAGATAAGAGAGATTTTGAAACTCAGTGTTTTCAAATTATGATCACGGTTTGGTCAACTAGAATCAATGAAAGGGTATGCTATGAATTCTGACAAATGTATGCATTTGACAACCTATATGCAATGCATTGACTCCCCCTTACAATATGCATTCAAACTCTCTTTTTGACATTTTCAATATGAGGGGATTTGCAGTAGATTCATGCATGTTTATGCATTTCTCCCCCTGACTAAATATGGAATGTGCAGAGAGAATTCAATACATGGTTTCATGACGAATGCTCAAGATAATCCAACCTGACCTATTTGCATGATGACTCATGGAACCTTAGTAACATACCTAGATCCCTCTTGATAACTATTTAGTTCTCAACCACATGAAGCATGAAGCAATATAATGCATCAATCAGTTGCAAGTGCAAGTCTTCATGCATGAGGATTTAATTGACAGCTCAGATGTTTAATTTAAGACAATTTCAGATTTTTCAAAAGCAGACCTAACATCAGGTTGATTAGGACTGAGCAGATCAATTCAGTACTAACAATTCCAAGATCTTCAGACAGTTTGTTCAACCTCCCCTTAACCAGTTCCATGTACACTTGGCAAATTAATCCATGGTGATCGTGCATGACAGTGTAGCACCCATACAATTTCAGCAGTTGAACTTTTATGAGTGAGCAGGAGAATGCAATTAATATTCATTATGGCAGTGTGTGCATGAGCAGCTCATAGGACAGGTCTAACAGTGCAGGTGACAGAATCTGATACAAGCTCCCAATTGATCAGATTTAAACATGATATCCAATCATAATAGCAGTGCAAATTATAGAGCAGACTTTAATTACAATTTTCAGAACTGACCTTCAAAGTAGCAACCCGGGGTCTTCTCACTTGAGTGCCTTGGTTTATTTACCCTTTCTTGTTTATTTCTTTCCAAGGCACACCTGCATTAACTGGGTTATTTTGATCCAGCAGGAACCCAAGCGGCCTCGGGTCCTGTATTACTCCCAACATGTGTTCTAGACAAATTTTGTGCATGAAGGTCATCAGATGTCATTAATTTGCAGTTGGACATGGAATGTCCATACTGACCACAATAATAGCAAGTGACAACAGAGTTTTTGTTCCTTTGAGCATGCATGTTAATATGATCATGAAATCTATTCACATGAAGGTTTTTGTTATCCATATGAACATGTTGTCTTTTATTTCCAGCCAACCATCCTTGATTAGCTTTATGACCTGGCTTTCCATAGTTAAGACATGGAAGTGTTTTTCTTTTAAAGCCATAGTCATTTCTAGCAGCAACATGGGGAGCAGGGAATTTTACAGATTTGGAATGAAAATCCTTTCCCTTTACATGCCAACAGTTTTCTACTGTATGGCCATGCCTCAAGCAGTGAGAGCAGACAATTGAATTTCTTATTTTAGCATTCAAATCAACATGATAAGACTGTGATGTTTTCTTACTTCTAGCACACCAGCATTGTGCAGCAATATGACCTACTTTACCACATTCAAGGCAATTAGTTCTTTTATTCAGATGAGCATGATTGTTAGCATGAGAATTTTTGGCTTTTATGTCATCTTGTCTCATTAAATCACATTTATGCATGACATGACCAATTCTATGACAGTAAAAGCATTTAACACTTTTCCTTTTATCAGAAAAATTCTTGACTTGAGAATTTTCAGCAAGCAATCCTTTAAAGATATGTGCATGTGAATATGAATGAAGGCTATGATTGTCATGCACAGTTTCAGCAGAGATATTCATGGATGAAGTTGAGCATGAACACACAGAATTCTGATTTGATTTTTTATCATTCAGGGTGACATTCATTTTCTCTTTCCCTTTCACAGTTTTTGATAGAGAGTCTATTTCAGATTGTATGGAGGATATTTTCAATTCAGATTTTGTTAACTCTTCCTCACATATGACAATCTGTTTTTGTAGGGCATCATTCAAATTTTTTAATGACTCATTCGTTTCTCTTAAGGATCTGATTGTATTCTTTTGAAAATTATCATCAAATTTGATTTCCTTAACCAGATCCTCTAAGATTGTACATTGATTGCATGAGTCTTCCTTCTGAATACCTTTTTCTTTTTCAATGGTTAACCATTGTTGTCCCATCACTGTGTTCAAGACCATCAGTTTTTTATTTTCATCTTTTAATCTTTCATTTTCTTTTCGACATTCAGCAATGTCACATTTCAGATTATCCATCATGGATTTAAGCACAGTTACATCTTGCATGCTCTTAAGGAGATCAATATCTTTCTCATTCAGACTGTCTTTTAATTCAATAATCTTGTTTAGACAGTTTTGATTCTCAGCTTTTAAACCAACATTTTGTTCTTTAACATTGTTAACGTCTATCATGCAGACATCATACAAATCTGATAGCTCATCATAAGATAAATCTTCAGGTTCGGGGCTTACCTGAGATGATGAGTCATCCCTTTGATCTTCACTGTGATTGCTTCGATGGGCCAACAAACACTGATCATCTTGCTCTTCATGAACGGCAGCCACTTTATTAAAAATTTCCTCTCCAGATGTGCACTCGAAGACAAATGGAAATAGGTCAGCATTGACTGCTGCTGACAAAATATTAAGAGCCATGAGATTCTCACGGTTCTTTAGTCTGTCCTCCTTGGACCATTTAGTCTGATCGTAAGACAATTTATGTGGGCCTCTAGACACAAGATTCCATAGATTTGGATCAACGGAATTCAAGTAGACAACAAGGCCGCCTAGCCAATCACAGAAATTAGAACCATCAAATATCACGGATGGAGCCATTTGATCAAGCGATCAGTAAGCGTTCGATTAAAAATCCAAGCAACAGTCGAGCAGAAAAACACCTCACAAGATGGCAGGATCCCCTTCAGATCGTTGGATCTGTTGAGCTAGGGAACCTGCTCTGATACCAATTGTTGGGTTAGGTACAGTATTCAGAGGGGGGGGTGAATGAATATAACCTATTTAAAAGCCTTCACCCAATTAAAAATATGATGCTCACTAACTATCTAGAATGCTAACTAGACAGATATATCAAATCTGAAAGACTAATTAGCAGTAGCGGAATTCAACAAACAGACAGTGAGCAACCAAAGCAAAGCGCACCTAAGTATTCATTCAAACCATTCTTTCACTCAAATAAACTTTCGCTCACTCAACAGATTAAACACTCAGAACAAGATCTGATTAAATCATTTAATGAACCTGTGATCAAACACTTGGATCGCCCCTATGCAAACATCTAGCGGAAGCAAAAACATATAGAGAAATCAAACCACTGCACAGAGGTTTTTAGGTGGTTCGGTCCAGCAGACCTACATCCACCCCACACTCAATCCGAGTGTGGCTTCCACTAGCTCACGCTAGAAACCACAGACTCAGTCTGCAACAGGTGCTGCCACACAGCTTGACCAGGGGAACAACCTCCCCTCTTCCTCCCAACCGGAGGGAACCACTAGTGACACCAGTCACTAGCAAATCAGAGATGCAAGTCTCTCTTCCTCCAGATCGGAGGGTATACCTAGTCTTGCAACCCACAAGACTAGAACCGGAGGACCAATCCTCCCTTCCTCCAAAACTGGAGGGAACCAACCGGTGACTTCCAGTCACCAGCAAACCAGAGGTCGAAGACCTCTCTTCCTCCAGACCAGGAGGGACCCCTGGACTTGCAATCCACAAGCCCAGAACCGGAGATCAGATCTCCCTTCCTCCAAACCGGAGGGAACCCACAAGCAGCCCACCTGCTGCTTGCAACCGGAGATATCAATCTCTCTTCTCCTGAACTAACAGGAGGAACCCCGACCTCTCTACAGAGTATCGGAAACACAGCAAACCAGAAAACAAAGGAAAAACATTAAACGAAGATAACTTCAGCAAAACAGAAAGCTGAAAGATGAAATACACAATGTGGCTCTCAATGGAGCTGACTGGCCTGGATTTGATCCACGGTCCAGTAGACAGATCTTCAGGTAAGTTCTTCTTCCTCTTCTCTTCTCTTCTTCTTCTTCTCTTTCACTCTCTCAATCTCTGCTCTTCTATTCTCTTCGGCTCACACTTCTATCTCTCTCTCTCTCTCTTTCTTCTACTCTCCTAATCTCTCACTCTCTTGCTGCACTTCTTCTTCTTCATTCTTTCTTCTTTCTTCTTCTGCTCTTCTCCTTTCTCTTTTCTTTTTCTATCTGGATCGTGGCTCTCTGTATGAGCTTTTCTTCTCGCCAACTCGATCAGTCTTCATCTGTGGACGAAGACTCATATATATAGCAGCAGGAGCTAGGGCGCGTGTGGCTTCCACAGCTCCTGCCCTAAGAATTCGGACCACGTGGCAGTCTCTCAGCTGACTTCATTCCAGCCTCGGATCACGTGCCCTCCTTAAGCTTCACGATCAAAGCACCTGTGAAACAGAGTATCGGATAAGTCATCACTTTAACGAACAACTCTGTATAGACTTATCAAAAGAACAATGTTTAGAAGAAACCTGAACGAGGTTAGAATGAAACAACACGAACTAACAAACGGTAACGACACGGAGACAACACGAAGACACAATAGGGAAACGACACGAAGTCACTGTAATAAAACAAGCACTACAGAAAGAACGACACGAGGTACATACGAAGACAAAATAGAAACCAACACGAAGTATGGTTTCAACATACGAAAGACACAAGGTCTAGGAAGAACAACACGAAGACAGATAGCGGAAACGACACGAAGTGAAACAACAGAAACCGTCACGAGTTGAAAACAACACGAAGACGAACACAGAAATTGACACGGAGTTGAACAAGTAGACATAAAAAATGACACGAGATTCAACTAGAGGACAGAGAGAAGTGTCACGAGGTTTACACAGAAATGACACGAGGTTCACACAGAAACGACATGAGGTTCACTGTGAAACGACACGAGGTGGCACACAGAAAGTAACACGAGGTGCTGCAATGTTCTGCACGCAGTGGAAAAAAATGACACGAAGACATGGAGACAACAGTAACCGACACGAGGTGAGGTTACTAAAGCGAAAACGACACGCGGTGTGGAAAACACGACACGAAGACCTGAAAAGGAAAACGACACGAAGTCATGAGAACATCACGAGGTGAAAACGACACGGGCTGACAACAACACGTGATGAAACATAGAAACCGACACGAAGTAAGAACGACATGGAAACAGCACAGACACGTGCTTGACTTTGAGAAGAGTTCACGAAGTAAACTCAAACACGAAGATAGAGACACTAAGGCAACACGGAGACACGAGTACACGGGAAACACGAAGACAACTTTGAGTACAAAGCTGCTCGAACATCCGAACGACTCGAAGACAAGGACGACACGGGGTGACAACAACTCGAAGATGACAACAGGAATTGACACGGAGTATGACCAAGGCGAGAGGGACAGAAACAGCACGAAGACTCAAACGCAGAAATAACACGAAGACGTAAACACTAAAATAACACGAAGATGAAGACACTAAAACAACACGAGGACACGAAGACAAAACCAACACGAAGACACGACAAGGAAAATGACACGAAGTCTAACCTCATACAAGTTATCCTATCACGCATGGAAATCAACACGAAGTGTTATAACCTCAGACGACACGAACTCTTTTCGTGTTAGTGAGGGGAAACAACACGAGGTGAGACTTCACGCTGTACAGAACTTGGAAGACCAGTGTTGAATGAGTAGACGTGTAGTATATCATGAAAGAAGGCCAGTGTACAAACTTGGAGGCCTGAAGGCGATGTGAGTAACAATCCAATGTATGGACTTTGACTCTAAATGAGACTGACAGTGTATACACTTAGCCAAGGCAATGCACTGTATGGACTTCCATGAGACGCTCAATGTGCAAACTTACTGCCAATCAATGTATAGACTCTGTAAATGCATATGAAAGCTTTATGCAGCAGATAATAGTCTGAAACTTCAATTACAATGATTCACAGTGTAAACAAATAAACTGACTGAGCATATGAAAGCCTGAATGAACATTTCAACAGGACGACTCACAGTGACTCACATCAAACACCAATCATCAAAACCAAATCAATCATTAAAACCACAGCAATGAATGCTTTATGCATCAGTTTAACATGTAGCATGACCTCACATCAAATATGTTAATCTAAACTGAGCAGCAGGATGACTAAACATTTGATTAACTTACATCAACAATCAATCATCAAAACCATCATCAAAACCACAGGGGCACAACAACGGCATCTCCAACAATTGATTGGGGCCACCCCCGATCACCCAGTTCATGGATTTACCCGCCTTCAACCAAGCCACCCGGGCCAACCCGGGGGCGCCCTGACTACAACCCACGCCGCGTGGCACCCAGCAGCAAGTCCGTGGCTCACCCCCAAGACGTCTTCCTCCAGCCCTCCAAGGTCAAAGGGAGACCTACTTAAGTCAACCACAAGCTTTGGGGGCCCGCAGCATGCATATATGGCCCACGCATGGGTGTCGGGAATTTCCCCGAATACCTTGTAGGCGCATATATCCCAGCCACTCTACAGCAAACTATGGGCCAACCCACGGCTCCAACACACTAGCCAGGTTCTACAACGACCCTCCAGCAAGTCGAGGCCACCCCCAACCCTCAGATACGTGGCGATGAGTAGTGAACTTTTACCTCCTGGGGCAACCCGGGGCTACCCTGGCAACCCACCTTATAACGCAGCATATACCACCAAGGCAAAGCCCACACGCCCAAAGCGCCTTCTCCAGACTTAGGCAAGTTCCTACCCTCAGCCCGAGGCCAATTCTAAGGCCCCTCAGCCAGTTACCCAGGCCGTTCGAGAACCCGAGGTGTGTCAGGAATTTCCCCGAACACCTTGCGAGCGGCAACTACGACGCAACGATGACAATCCCCGATGGGCCAATCCCAGCATCCCAGAGCATCAAGTCCTTCATAGGAAAGCCCCAAATGACATCGGAAGGCCACCCGGCTTAACCTCATAGCCGCGGCTCGCCCCTGGGGGGAGTTTACCCCGGGCACAGTCGCGCCCCAGGGAGGGTGAACTCCCTTGGGGGTCGCGCCCTCCTCCCAGTCCAAAGGCCCCACTGCCATTTTCCAGCCCAAGTCTCTCCCAGTTTCATGCAAGATCAATTGACATACCCGTGTGTGGAAGGATTCGTGAAGACAAAGTCTCGGGATCACGCGGAAGCATGCGGGTCAATCTCTCCTCGGTCTACATGCACGAGCAGCCAGCCAACCAGTCAAGCTATGTATGCTCTCTCTTCTTGTGGTCACACTCAGTCAAAGTGGGACCAAAATAAGTAAAAATGAATTTTTATAGAGTGGGGACCCCCCTCTCTCTCTGCCCGCGCGAACCCCCCTAGGGGGTTTAGGCGGACCAGACCAGCCCCTTGGGCTGGTTCGCCTAAACCCAATAAACCAAATAAAAACATTTTTAATGAAAAAAAACTAGCCCCCCAGTCCGCGTAAACCCCCCATGGGTGGGGGTTTAGGCAGACCAGACCAACCCCGTGGGCGGGTCCACCTAAACCCCCTCCAAAAATAAAAATAAAAATCAAAGGGTTTAGGCGGACCAGAACACCCCTTCAATCCGTTCCGCCTAAACCCCATGACCCTTCAACTTCTTCTATAAATTACACCCCTTGGAAGTTCAAGGGACACACAGACACGGATAGATAGGCAAGGCATACAACACACCCAGACGCAGGCACAGACACCGAGGAAGGACGCAAGGAGCTAAGTGTGCGCGCATAGTTGGTTTGTTGATCGGCTCATACACGCCAAGGGTATGTTGATCGGACTGAAATGTGCATCGTTAAACACTACGGCCGTCAATCTTAAATAATTACTGAACTCGCAATTTAAATAAATAACATAGTATTAAGACGAGTCCGAGTCGAATCCACGGAGAGGAATTGATTTTACGAATTTAAACTCTTGTGTTCTAACCGAAAACGTGCACTTTGGTGATTATATGCAACTTAAAAATAAAAATGACATTAAATAAATCTATCTAATGAGATTTGGATGGTTGTAGAGAGAGAACGAAGAGAGGGAGAGGAAGACGGAGAAAGAGGTGAGAGAGAAAATAAACAGACATGATTTCTCACTAATTAAAAATACAATGCTTACAATATGAAGTGCGGAAATGAAAATTACAACTTCAAATAAAAATGAATCCTAAATAACACCGAGGAAGATGATAGGGCAAAGATATCACGACCGTGGTGTCAGGGTGACCGTCTCCTTGAGCCCTTGATTTTCACTCGTCCCGGAACCAAGGACGCCTGTCTTACGCCGTCTTTGCGGGGATTAGAGAGAGAAGAAGGAGATAGAGAGAGAAAGTAGAGAGAGATGTAGAAAGATAAAGTAGATAAAAGTGGAGAAGGAGGTGATTAAATATAAGGAAGAAAATAAAATAAATAAATAAAAATAAGAGATATGAATTATTGTGTGTGTTAGAGAGAGGAAGAGAGAGGGACAGAGAAGAGAAAGAGAGAGGGCGAGAAGAGAGAGAAAAAGAGAGGGTGAGACACAGGGGGGGCTACGTGTGCATGGTATGTGCGAGGGAGGTAGAGAGAGAAGAGGGAGATCTACGGTGAGGGACCGTGGTTAGAGAGAGAAAGAGAGTGAGAGGGGAGGTGTTGCCGCTGGGTGGTGAGAAAGGAAGGTGTTGCCGCAGAGAGAAGAGAGGGTGCAGGGGGGCGGCGGGGGTGTGGTGAGAGGTGGATGAAGGGTGAGTGTACGTGAGTTAAAGAGAGAGGGACGGAGGGGTCGTAGGACACCGTGGTGAGGGGGATGGTGTGGCAGTCACGGCAGTGCAAGTGTGTGCACGTGGAGAAGGGAGAGGGAGAGTGGCCATCACCAGTGTGAGGTGTGTGCAGAGGAGGTGAGGACCGAACTGAGGGAATGGTGAGAAGGGAGTGAAGCCGTGAGTGTATGTGTGTGAGAGGGTGCAGGTGAGGGGAGCAGATCGGCGGTGCATCCGCAGTGTAGAGGAGAAGAGAAGGGGAGATAGTATAGGCGAGAGGGCGAGAGAAGAGAGATAGATCACGAGGGGGGGAAATGGTTAACAGAGGTTGGCAGTGTGTGTGTAGAAGAGGAGAGCGAGAATGAAAGAGGTGGGACGGAGAAGGAGGGGAGGCAACGTGCATGCATGCGGAGGGGCGATGGTGCCGATGAACGGTGGACACGTGAGGAAGAGGGGGCTTGGCGCGGCCGATGGTGCTGTCGCGGTGGGTGCAGGTGGACGTCGAACGTCGGCTATGGACGGGGGAGGCAAAGGAGGGTGCGCTGGCTGTGTGTATGGGCGAGAGAGAGATCAGAGAGAGATCGAGAGGGCGAAGAAAAGAGCGGGGGAGAGTGCGTTTGAGGGGGGGAGAAAGAGAAGAGAGATAGAGAGAGAAAGAGATCCTACGGGATAGGAAGGAGAGAAAGAGAAGAGAGATGGCATGAGAGAGAAGAGAGAGGGGGGAGGAAAGATGCCCCCAGAGAGGCCAGATGAGGTCTGGGGGTGGAGAGAGCTTTGTAGCGATCACTCCCATGCCTGGAGGACACATGGAGGGGGCCACGTCCATATGCCACTGCTGCCATCACATAGTGCCCATCTACGTTCCTGCTCGTGCTGCCAGCGTCGGTTTGTCCGCGTACACATGCTACTACCGTGTCGGGTGAGGCTGCCTACATTATTGCCGCTGTTGCTTCCCACTACGCGTTGTTTCAATAACCATTGTGAGCCGCTGCCATTGCTGACGTGTCTCACGCGAGAGGAGAAGAGGCCCATGTGTTGTTGTCGTGGGAGGTGCTTGGCTTGAGGAGGGAGAGGGCCACATGGTTCCTGTTCACATGAAAAGATTATACACATTATACATAAGTCTCTCAAAATAATTTTAGTCAATGCATAAAAATTCATCATTTGTCTCTCTATTTTGTTCACACAAAAAAAATAACCTAATCAAAGTTTCTTATAAAATAATTTTATCAAAATTTAATTATATAATTTTATTTATTTATTTTAAACATGTCTCAATTCTCATTAATTATAGATAAATCTTCATTTTATATGAGATCGAGATTATTATATAAAAATTGTATAATTAACTTCGTTAAAGCCAAAAAAAATGACGTGTGTGATATGAATAAATATAAATAGTTAACGCTTATTATATGTCACTCACACTTCCCTCATACGGCCTTTAGCCATCTCATACAAGCCCACCTCCATCACACGTAAGGTGCTACGATAACGGCAAACACACCCGCATCCCGGGTCTGCCCACGTATGACGACCTACGATGGCCACACATATGCCATGATGCTGCACCTACCTCCGTCATGGAACTGCATGCCCATTGCTCGCCCCAAGCTGGACGCCGACCGCTCTGACCGATGACTCGAGTTAGCCGGACCCTGGCCCAGGAGCCACGTTCCCAGGGCCGGCCCAGATTCCCTAGCATGAAGATACTCACCCCTCAGGACCCATACCCGACTACTCATCCCGAGCCGCGTCCAGCCCTCCTCTAGGCGATGACCAGTATATATCCGTACCATCCAATCTAGCCCTCCCTCGGCAAATCGGGCACGTCCCTCTCCTTGAGGAGAGCCTCTGTAAAAACCTGTGGATGTCCGCCATGTCATGCATTGACCCGGGGACAGACCCACGTGCCGAAATTGTCCCATAGCTTGCGCCAGTTGTACTTCGGCCCCTTCAGCCCACCTGTAAAGCCCATGTGGCTCTCATAAAATATATTACCACTTGAATGTATGTGTCTATGCCCATATTCGGGTCCCAGCCCTCCACTCCATTACTAAGTGTATATAGCATCCCCAACTCTAGCAAAACCAGACTTCCCAATCGAACGTGCACCCATAGCTACGGAATGCTCCCGGCCCTCTACCCATGGCTTCAGATATATACAGACTCCTCTTCAGCATGGAACGAAGGTGTTCAGATTCAATTCGATGTAAATAAACACTAACTACTTACGGTCGGTGGGGAAAGACGTCCAGTACACGATTCCCTACAATCGCCTGTGCGATCGCACCTGTGAAACCTCCCTTCTCTCCACGTGTCGCCCGTTCCCCGAGCCCACGTGCCACGTCCTGGTGACGCTCCCCAGTTAATCCTTGGTTCCATAGGTGATTGTCAAGAAATCGACTGGCACGCCCACATCCCATCCTCGTTTCCCCAAATCCTGAAAACTTCCCGTGCCATTCATGTCCCTCTCGGCTCTCCGTAAAAGGTGAGTGCCCAGGTACCACCCTGAGGAGGATACGGCCACGAGGGGGTTGCCTGAGATATATCAAGCTCCCGTATATCCCTCCATCGCCTTATCCCATCTCTCAGCCCGGTCACCGATCCCTCCGGGAAACCCCAAAAAAACCCCAGAGAAACAACAGTCTAGCCGAAACTTGTTTCCCCGATCCCAATCTTTCTAGAGTCCATCTTGGGAAGGTTTTGAGCGCTTGATTCTATCCAAGAAGTTTCCTAATCACCTTATGATTCCTCCTATGTCAATTTTTGGAATTATTGGCCGGATTTGAGCCACCGATTCTAGGGTTTTTCATCACACATGAACTAGGGCTTTTACCCTATAAATTGAGCCCAATGGCCTAGGGTTTCAAGGAGATGCAACTACGGGGGTTAGACGAGGTCATCTGCATCAGAGAGACCTTCTCCTTCATCCACCTTTGACCATGGAGTAGTCTAGGGCCATCCCTTCTATCATCTCTTTTTATCGTTCTTCAAAGTTTTATTATTTCCTTTCTATATCTCATAGCATAGCATTTCATGATTTTCAAATCATGATTTTAATCACACACACAAACACCAAACATATCATTTTTTCTCTCCATAGGGGTTTAAAAACCTAACCCCCAGGTAATCTACCCCCCAATTGCATGTTCATATCAAATAGAGGGATAGATTCCACATTTATGCAAAGACTAATGGGTTTTCTTCTTATGTTATCTCTTTCGAAGGTGCAGGCAGAAGATTAGATGTAAGGCCCTTGCTCCTTGGTTGACCTTAGAGTGAGGATGGAAAGAATCCACAAAATCCTGTGTTGTTGTTTAAATGCGTCGTCCGCAGAGACCACATTTTGAAGAACGCATCCATGATAGTAGCTATGTCCTAAATGCGCACACACAGGTGACTGCATTCCATTTGAGGCCTCCCCTGGATAGTCGTTCTCTTATTCCGAGGTAAGTAGCATGTCCCCATAATTTCCATATTATTATTTTGCTATTATTCCTCGGTGGAAATCATGATCTATTTCCTTCATCTTTTATTGCTTTTTATTATCATCATTATCATTAATTTAAATTATTATTTGTGATCGGGCATATATATATATATATATATATTGATTGTTATATTTTGATATCTACACAAATGTTTGTTCCTGGTGGACCGTCCGAGCTAGTGCTTGAACCTACATTGGGAACACCACTGGAGCCATCAAAAGAGAAAATATAGAAGCCAAGAAAAGGAAAAGGGTAAGCAGAAAAGGCAACTCTCTAGGCATGAGGTATCATGTTAGGTGGCACTGAAGAAGGGAGAAAGACCCTCAGAAAATGGCATTGGTATAATAAGGTGCAAGAAAGATATGGCAAACCCAAGGTTAGCTTTGGAAAATTCCTTACCATCTACAGAAACGTCTGAGAATTTTTCTAAGAATTTTTCAGATTTAAAAAGTAATTAAAAAGTATTTTATGGGCTATAAATAAATTTTATTTAATTAAAATTTAATTATTTAAGCCCTACACTAATCCAAGAATATTAGGCCCATATAACAAATCCAATAGGCCCAAAAATGTTGTTTTGGACTTTAGCCCATATTCTAGAAGCTAGGAATGGGTGAAATCACGAAAGTAAGGAGATAATTATTCCTTGGAATATAAATAAAATGATAATATTAGGGATAATATCAAAAGAGTTTGAAGTGTTTCAAATTCGGCACCTAGAGTGAAAAAAACGGCCTATCGCGAGACCGCTAACGGGCAATAAACAGTTGTTCCAATGACTGCTACCCACTACAGATTCCGTGAGTGTAAGAAAGTGTAAAAAAGATTAGATTTTTGGCAATTAAAACTCTAGAGATCAATGAATGAAGATTTGTAAGGATGCTTAGGACTCTCAAGGATCGATGTAAAGTTTAATAATGACTCTAAGTTCGTTCTAATCCTCAAAACCCTAGCTAACCCTATAAATAGATCCCAGATTTGACGTGTGCGACCCTTACTTTTGGCACGCGTGAAACTCAGGTAAGGAGGATGAATTAAAGGTAAGTTTCTTCTAAGAATTTGTTTATTATACTTAGAACTAACTACCCTCCTATTTTCATTCTAGGAGATCAAGCCTACAGGAAGTTAGAGTCTTCCAAAGTTGCTGATTCTATATTAAGAACTTAAGAATTAGTGCATCCGACCCAAGAAGACCAAGGAATTCGGAGCCCTAAATGAGGTATTTAGTAGAAGTGTCTTTAGAACTTTATGTTCCCTTTCCTATCTTCTATCTACCCTCAAAATTTCATGACCATAGGTCAAGGGAATCAGGAGATACAGGGACGTGAAGTTGTTTATTTAGTACAAGAACGGGCAGAATTAAGGCTGGCTTCCAGTCCGAAATTCACTATCTAGAAGGATTAACTGAGGTAGGTTATCTCATGAAAGGCTCAAATTTGATGTCAGGAATAAAAGCCTTCTAATTTCACTCGATTTCATGCATTGTATCTTGAGAATTTCATGTTTTACTTAGGACTAGACATCTAGTGTATTTCTCATACATGAACTAGCCCTAATAAAGTAATAAGGAAATTTTCTTGTAAATTACATGAACCTATGCATATTTTTGGCCATATTTGTTCTATCATGGTTATGGAAGTTATAATATGTTGATTTCTAGGCATGATATGCCTTAGTTTAGCATTTTGTTTCATTAGCATTTGCACTCGGATTAATACCGGAAGAAACGGTCTTCCTATAGACCGCCAGGAACTCTAGCGGTCGCCCGATAGACCGCTAGCCATCGTGAAACAGTTGGCCACTAGATCGTTTTCTATTCTGATTTCTGTAATATTATTAACTCGAAACATATTGCAGATTAGCCTTTATTAATATATGTTAAGCCTAATTAACTAAGTTTTATTCCTGGTTTGATTACTAGTTTTATATACTTGGTTAATTTCATTGTTTATCATCATAGATATCATGTTTTGTGCACATTGATATTATTTTAACTTATGTTAATTTGTGATCAAAATCATATATTTTTATAAATACGTGTTTCAAATGATAAGTGATTCATGATTTAACTTGATCACTGTTTCTCTCTCTCTTCTAAGAGTCATTTTCTTAAGTACATGGCACATAACCCGGTATGTTGTCATTAGTTACACTTTTGTACATTAGGAACATAATCCTAGACATGATGACCTCTCCTTTAGATATTCCTTCCAACGGACTAGAAAATCTTGTTTCAAGGCCTCCATAAGACTCCGCAAGCCTGAGATTCCCACTAGGACGCCGAGCTGGTTGTACCATTAAAGCCATTCTCTAGAAAGCACTTTTACCGGTGTTTTATGCATCCTGGAACTTAGCGACCTTCTGGTTGACCGCCAGATTCTGCTAGCAGCTCCGCACTTGACCGCTAATGGATCCTAAACGGCCATGCATTAGACCGCCAAGACTCCAGATGTTCTATTTTCAAAATGTTGACTGTCTTATGAAACGGTCCAAGACTAGACCGCTTTCTATATCAAACGGCCTTTCTCTAGACCGCCAAGCATGCTAAACGGTCCAGTTATAGACCGCTTGCATCCTGATTTTATCTAACCCAAGGTTTGACCTTTGGGGTTGATTTTCTTGAGTTCATGGATTATACAGACTCTAAACTTATGTTAATAAGTCAATGTTAAGAGTATGAAAGATAATAAATATACCGTTATGCTACCGATTTCTTTCCATAGCATAACCTAGCTATTAAATGTGTTTATTGAAATCTTTTGTTCTTCATTGAAGCATTCATACCTTGGCTACTTTTGGTATTATTGTTGAACTTGTACATTATTGGCCATATTATTGTTATAATCGTGGAAGTAGCTTGATTTATACTTGAAGATGCAGATCGAGCACTGATTGTGTTCAAGGGCTCTATGCTAGTCCCCTCGACTGATTGTCGGAAGCATACTGTGACCATGGGGTATGATGCTACTGGCATCGCATTGAGCTGGGAGTACTTTCTCTATAAATAAGTAAAATATCCACGGGAATCCACATAAATTCATGAAGTACTTGCTATTAAGCGAACAATACTTTCTTGCTTGACTTTCTAGTGCACAGCCTTCATGGTTATGAAAAGTACATTCTTGTTACATTCTTGTTCATGGAAAGGCCAAAATTTACATTCTTACTATCTACTTGCTCAATCATGTTCTAATGTCTCATTCTTGATCGTATCTTGTTACTTTGGCTTTATTAACATGTTTCATCGTATCTGCATGAGTTATCTTATTCTCTAGAGCTAAAATGTTAATCATTTAAATTAGCATTCATGTTGATATGAAGATACCTACTGGGCAAGTGTGCTCATTACCCTACTTTCCAATTTTTTTCAGGAAGTACAAGTGAGTCGGATTTTGATTACTCAAGCAACGGGTCCGAGAGTGATTAAAGGACATATGATCGAGAGAAGCCTTAGTTGTCATGTGTCTAGTCACGTCATTATGTAATTTTTGAGTTTCTTGAGTCTCCAATGTAAAGGATATTAAGAGTCAAAAGTCTTATGTACTTTGAGATTATTTGATGAAGGAATAAACGGTTTGATTAAACAAATTGTGTAATTACTTTTATGTGGTTGTCTTGCACTCTAATTATATTGCTTGCTCGAGGTGTACTAGCCGACTGTTCACGTTCCCGATTATTTCCGCTGCATAATCTAGGGGCATGACAGTGAGAGTTTATCAGAGCACTAGGACTAGAAGTCCTAGGGAAAAATTATGTCATAGGATAAGTCCAAGGTTTAAGGACCCACACCTATGAAACTAGGAAAGAAATTCCTAACCTATGAGAGGAGTTGGGTAGAACCTGGGATGAGATAGTCATTAGAATTAATTCTAAGATTAACCTTACCCATTCCATTACAATTAACAAATTCATTGCTCTTCTCAGGTACCTCATTCTTACGATGGCTCATCGCGTAGACTGGAATGGTATGCAAGAGACCGTTGCAGGTCTTACTCAAGCATTACAAACTATGTCTCAAGCCGGCGTAGGGGCAAGAGCGGGAGACTTACATCAAAATTTTTGGAGCTTAAATCCTCCATGGTTTTTGGGTTCCTATAATCCAGACAAAGCCAAGAATTGGATAGATGAGATGAACCGCATCTTCAAAGTTATGCAATGTACAGATCAAGAGAAGGTTCACCTTGCTACTTTCCAATTAAATAAAGATGCACGTACATGGTGGAAGTCTGTTCTTGCACTACCAACTGATGCACCTCATACGTGGGAAGGTTTTCTTACACTTTTTCGAGCCAAGTATTTCTCCGAGCATGTTAAGGAGCGGAAGGCCATGGAATTTGCTTCGTTACGTCAAGGCATGATGATGGTAGCGGAGTATGAACTTCAGTTTTCAAGGCTAGCACCGTATGCTCCTATTTTGATTAGCACTGACTTATTAAAAGCTAATCGATTTATGGACGGTTTGAGGCCCAGCTATATTCAACAATTGGGGACTCAGAATATACGTACCTATGCGGAGATGGTCCAACAGGCGCATCTATGTGATAGGACCTTAGAGAAGGTCAAAAAATTAAAAGGCAAGGGCGAGGAGACGAGCCGAAGGTCATATCGGCATGATAAGAAGGGCAAGTTCAGTATCACAGAACCCTACAAATCCCTTGATAGCAGGAAAAGATCCTAGAATGGGAGTGTAAGTGGTAAGCACAAAAATAAGAAAGTCAAAGAAGAAGAGAAGCAGGTCATGGCAGCCTGCACTTTTTGCGAGAAGTTCGGTCATTCGGCCGAAGTGTGTTGGAAGCGCCTCGGCACTTGTTTAAGATGTGGCAGTCGGGAACACCGCATGCCGGATTGCCCACTCATGAAGGAACAATCTTCCGATGGTGGACGTAAGCGTGAAGCCCGTTTAAACGCTATTCTGGAAGAGGAAGAAACGCCCAAAGATGATGGGCTAATGGAAGGTACTATCCAAATCTATTCCCATCATGCATTCGTACTATTTGATACTGGTGCTTCTCATTCCTTTATATCTACTACTTTTGCAAAAACCTTACCTATTTCATCAGTTCCTCTACCTTCGGACCTTGGTATTACTACACCTTTAGGTCCCGGAACCAAACATACAAACTATTATCCTGATAGTGAGGTAATGGTAGAAGGTCGCAATCTTCCTGCAAACCTCATATGCCTTGACATGGAGGGCTACGATGTTATTCTGGGCGTGGATTGACTTGTAGACCATGATGCCTATATAAATTGTCGCAACCGGATTATCTCTTTTCGAAAACCTGGTCTTCAAGATTTTCCTTCCTTGGTATCAAATATAGGAAGCATCCTACCATAATTTCATCTCTTCATGCTTGCAAACTAATTTCGCAAGGATGTGTAGCTTTTCTTGCTTCCGTAATCCTCACCGAATCCTTGGAGATCATCTTAGATGATATTCCTATTGTGAATAAGTTTCCCGATGTATTTCCATCGGATTTGCTTAGTTTACTACCCGAAAGGGAAGTAAACTTCTTTATTGAACTCATTCCCGGAGCAGCACCTGTTTTAATAGCTCCTTACAGGATGTCCCCCACAGAACTCAAGGAATTGAAGAAACAACTTCAGGAGTTATTAGACAAGGGTTTTAATCGACCAGCACATCCCCTTGGGGTGCGCCAGTTCTATTTGTCAAGAAGAAGGATAGATCCCTTAGGCTGTGTATCGACTACTAGCGACTGAATCAACTCACAATTAAGAATAAATATCCGTTGCCGCGTATCGATGAACTCTTTGATCAACTTTCAGGAGTAGAATATTTTTCCAAAATAGACCTCAGGTCGGGTTACCATCAGCTCAGGATTAAAGATGAAGACATTCACAAAACTACTTTTCGGAGTAGATATGGCCACTATGAATTCGTGGTAATGTCGTTCAGGTTAACCAATGCCCCGGTAGCATTTATGCACCTTATGAATAATGTCTTCAGGCCTTATCATGACCAGTTTATAGTCGTCTTCATTGACGATATTCTTATTTACTCCAAAATAAAGGAGGATTATGTAGAGCACTTAAGAATATCTTTGCAAACACTAAGAGAGCACAAACTTTATGCAAAGCTTAGTAAGAGCGAGTTCTGGCTAAAGGAGGTGTCTTTCCTTGGCCATATTATCTCGAAGGAAGGTATTGCTGTCGATCCTTCAAAAATAGAAGCTGTTAAGAACTGGAGCCGACCAATGACTGTGTCTGAAGTCAGAGTTTCTTAGGTTTGGCTGGTTACTATAGGAGATTTATTAAAGATTTCTCCAAGATCGCCGTTCCTTTGAGTAGACTCACCAGAAAAGAGAACCCTTTTATATGGTCGGAGGACTGTGAGGAGAGTTTTCTAACTCTTAAGGATCACCTTAATACGGCCCCTATTCTGACATTGCCTAATGAAGGTGGTGGTTTTGAAGTCTATACGGATGCGTCTGGAAATAGCCTAGGATGCGTTCTTATGCAAAATGGAAAGGCGATTTATTATTCATCAAGGCAGTTAAAGTGTCATGAAGAAAATTACCATGTGCATGATCTGAAATCAGTTGCGGTTATATTGGCATTGAAGATTTGGCGACATTACCTTTATGGGGAGGAATTCATTATATTTTCATATCATAAAAGTCTGAAATATCTTTTCACCAGAAGGAGTTGAATGTGCGACAACGCAGGTGGTTGGAGTATCTCAAAGACTTTGATTTTACTATTCAATATCATCCAGGAAAAGCTAATGTAGTAGCCGATGCTCTTAGCAGGAAACCAATGTCAAATTTAGCAAGCCTCCGAAAAGGTATAACTTGCCTTATTGAAGATTTTTCTCATTTAAATCTTGATATTGACAGAAAAGGAGAAGGATGTATGATTGCCAACATAAGGTCTCAACCTACATTGATCGAGGACTTAGTCCAATTGCAAGAAAATGACCCCACATTGATAGAGATTAGGGATAATGTTGATCAGAGACCGGAATTTTCTATCTCAAACGATGGAAGACTATTATTCACGGATAGAATTTGTGTGTCGAATCATGAGGACACTAAGAAATTGATCATGGAAGAAGCTCACAAATCAAGATATACCATTCACCGTGGTGCTACCAAGATGTATCAAGACTTGAAAAGAAACTTTTGGTGGCCCAATAGTCCCGTAGATAGTCTTGTATCACCTTTTGAGATAATATATACAAACTTCGTATTCTTCCTATCTTCTCTTTTTTGTGATTGGCAATCTTGTCTCAGATTGTTTGCCTTAGGGGGAGATGATGTATTTATTGGAGGACATCGTAACGTGTTCCCCACTTTTTTGGCTTTGATAGAAAGAGGGAGAAATATATTAATAACATAGGGTGAGAAATATTTCAATATAGGGGTACGTATTAAGGGGAGACTTAATTGAGAAAAAGGGAGAACAAACACAATTAATATATCATTGATCTCTCTGCAAATTTGTCAAATTAAAGAAAGCAAGATAAAAGACAAATATGTCAAGGAAATTATTTTGTCATAACCAAAAAGGGGAAAATTGTTGAAAAAATATTTTTTCACAAATTTATTATCTTATATTATGATAAAATAAATAATTACTTATTTCAATTATTAAACCAAATTATACGTTTAACCAAAGTTCAGGTCTCCATATATATTTGGGATGAAATAAATTAAACATCATCTAAGTACATAAAAGAAATAAGATTAGACGCACATAACAACAAAGACTTAAAAGATGATCCATCATCTAAGACCTAGGAGATAGGCGAAAGGATAGACGATCCATCACCTAAGTCCTGAAAGATAAGCAGAAAAGCCTCCTAGTAGATAGGCAGAATCTCTGCTATCTTAGAGCTATAAAGCAAATAGGCAGAAAGGCCTTCTAACAGATAGGAAGAATTTTTGCTATATTAGGAATATAAATAAGTTAGGCGAAAAGACCTCCTGCTATGTTAAGAATATAAAGCAGATAGGTGGAAGCCTTTCATAACAGAAGTAGGCGATATTCCTGCTACTGCATAAACACAACAAAGATAGGCAAAAGCCTATCATAACTAAACATAGGTAGAATCCATGTTGTAACGACGCAAGATCCGAGTACCAGAAAGCAATCGGTGCATCCCAAATCCTAGCCCACCACCCACGAGGCGGGAGGCTCGGAAGGGTTATTTCGATGGTGTGGAGATTGTTGGGTCATGTAGTGCAGGAAGATGGATCTAGAGGGGGGGTGAATAGATCCTTTAAAAATTATGTCCTATTTAAAACATAAAACTACTCACATCGGAATTCAACTCAACGCCTAAGACAATTAGGCAAAATGTAGATTAACTAAGAGGCAATTTGATGGACGTTCAAAATTAACTGCGACTTGAAGAACCAAACACAAATTAGCTCTTTGTGTGTGTGCAAATTAGATGTGTGAAATAGTCTAATTAGATTGAGTATGTGTGTGATAGTGTCAATTTAAACCTGTGATGGAGATAAAGGAAAAGGACAATAACACAAGCATTTAGATATGGACATGAAGATTTTTTAGGTGGTTCGGGACCACGACGGGCTCAATACGTCCACCCCTCACTCAACTGAGTGAGGCTTCCTCAGCACGCTGTGAATGCAGCAAACACGGGGATTTCTCCCCACACACACGGGGTAAAAACCCCAACACACACAAGCTACGAGCACAGCTATCACGGGGGTTTTTTATGCCGATGACCGGGGTGAAGGTAGGAATACAACGGGGAAGGAAAATACGAGAGTTTGATGTATCTCGGGTATCCTCCTTTACGGTTGCATGCCTCTCACGGTGGTACCGGGCACTCTCCTCTTACAGAAAGTCGAAAAGGGTCGAATGGCATGGAATATTGGGGTGTAGGTTAGCTGGACAGGGTGCGGGCGTGCCAGTCAATTTCTCGACAATCACCCATGGAACCAAGGGTTGACCGGGGAAGCGTCGCCATGATGCGGCATGTGGGCTCGAGAGATCGGGTGACACGTGGATAGAAGGGGGTCCACGGGTGCGAGTGCGTAGGCGATTGTGGGAATCGTGTACTGGACGTCTTTCCCCACCGACCGCAAGTGATCGATGTTTATTTACATCGGATTTAATCTAAACACCTTCGTTCTGTGCTGAAGAAAAGTATGTATGTGTCTGAAGCCATGGGTAGAGGGCCAGGAGCATTCCTTCGCTATGGGTGCGCTTTCGACTGAGAGGTGTTTGCTGAGGTCAGGGGTATTAGGCACATGTGCTGAGTGGTGTAGGTAAAAAATTGGGGCCGGCATACGGGCGCTTGTGTTCAACTGGTTTGATGCTATATGAGAGCCACACGGGCATTACAAATGGGCCGAGGGGGCCGAAGTACAATGGGCGCAAGTCGCGGGACAATTCCGACGCGTGGGTTAGTCCCCGAGTCAATGCGTAATAAGGCGGATATCCGCGTGCTTTACAGAGGTTCTCCACGAGGTGATTGAGACAAGCCCGACAGCCTAGGTGTCAAGGGCGGTCATGGGCTGGCGTCTGACGGAGGTAGGACGCGGGTCGAAGATGAGCGGTTGGGTCCGGGCCTCGGGAGGCGAATGTCGTCGTACTGGGGAGTCGAGGCCGGCCCCGTGAATATTACTCCCGGGCCAGGATTCGGCTAACTCGAGTCACCGGTCAGAGCGGTCGGCGGCTAGCTCGGGGTGAGCAGTAGGCACGTGGTTCCATGTCAGACGTAGGTGCGGCATCGTGTCGTATGCGTAGCAACCGTGGGTTGTCACACACAGGCGGACCCATGATGTGGGTGTGTTCGCCGTTGTCATAACGCCTTACGTGCGACGGGGATGGACATGTGTGCGATGGCTAGACGTCGCGTGAGGGAGTACGTGTGACATACCCTCGACGTGTATAAGCCGATCCACAAGCCAACCACGCGTGCACTTAGCTCCCCGCATCCTCGACCTTTCGTGGATGCTTACGGAGGAACTCCGAGGGTGCAGCAGTTACGTCGTGGGTTCTCCTGTTGCTGTATATCTTCATTCATTACCCCTTGAGCTTCTAAGGGGTGTAATTTATAGGAAGTTGAAGGGGCAGGGAAGGGTTTCGGTGGACTAAGTTGAGGGCTGGTGATGGGGGCATCCCTTGCCCCTCCACATTTTTTCGTGGCTCAGATTGTTCGTCGGCATGCGCCATTGTGTTCGTCATATTTTTCTGAGTCTAGTCATGTAATTTTTATATTTTCTTTGAGTCATAATTATGTAAGTTTCCCTTTATTTGAGTCAGGTAGCTAGGTTTAAGGGTCAATTACCTAATTTCTCAGTCATTATGTTGATTAGATAGGTTTATGGGCCCAATTCATTGGGCTAGGCCCAGGGGCGCCCCCCTTGGGATAGGCTGGTCAATTGTGGGTTTGTCAGGGTCACTTTGGTCCTAGAAAAAGTATGGAGTCTATAAATAGCCCCCTCCCCTCACACATTTGTAACCTTTGATGAATATTTGAATAGAAAGAAACCCCTTGTGAGAATAATCTTCCCTTGGAGTGAGACTCTCCACATCCCTCCCCTATCTCTCTCTCTCTCTCCAAGAGAGGGCGCCCCCTTCTCTCTCTCCTCACCCTCCCACCTACTTTCTCTCTCCTCCCCCTTCCACTAGAGCTACTCCAACTCCCCACACCCCCCTCTTTACTCCACCCCAGCCCCAAGAGAACCTCCTCCAATCCTTGCTCCACCCTCCAACCACCAACTACCCTATTCCTTTCCCCAAGCACCTCTTCACATCCCCAAGGCTGAAGGGGCTTCACCCAAAGCCCAAATTTAAATCTCCCTCCCTTTCTGACTGCCCCACACCCCTCCCCAACACCCCCTTCCTACCCTGGTCGCCCTCCCCATTCCCCCCTTGTTTCCCTTGGCCATCCCACCCTCATACACACAACCCTACACCTTCATCCTATTCCCAGCTCACAGGCAACAGAGTACCTGCTACTTTTTGAGGCTGCCACGACATCACCAAGAAGCTTCAGAGGGCGTATCATATACCGTTGGAAGCATCTCCCTGTCTTCTTCGCAACGGCGGTGGTATCGTCCCAACTTGAGCTCGTGGCTGCCCGGGGAGCCAATCTCCCCACACTACGCATCTTCCTCTAGACTGGCAACCTGAAGCTATTTGCAGAGCCTCCCATAGCCAACCCCTTGAAGATCTGGAGGCGGGGCTTGGCTGAGTTCTTCTACGACAAGTATACTTCCATAATCAAGAAGTGGCACCCCATTCGGCATCCGGATCCAAGAGTTCACTTTTTTCTCCCCCGAGTGCGCTGTTTTGTTCCCTCTGGGACTGAACAGACACCCTATCACTGTTCGGGATCTATCTGTCTACTCTAACCTCCTCTGGTGCCCCCACGGGTCTCCGTTTGAAGAGGGCTCGACAATGAAACCAGCGACTCTGGTCCTGCCTGAATCAAAGCTCAGGAGTGCCCGTGGTGACCTCGTCTTCCTGCTGTAGTGGTACCGTAGCAGTCAGAATTAGAGAATAGATGCCATGTTCACGACCCTGCCCCATCCAAGGCTGTCATCCAGAAATTCCCCCAAAAATTGGGCATCCTCCTGGGTCAACTATGAAGATTCTCCAACTTGTTTCGTCAACAACAGAGTCCATGATAGTCCGCAGCAGGGCCGACAGTGACAGTCTATCCTCTGTTCTGAGAGTGGACAGATTCGGCGAGCTTCTTATCTTAATCCTCTAAGCTAGTTTTCCCCCTCCCCGCCTGGCCGGCTGATCGCCCCTCTCTGCGTGGAGGTACATTTTTGTTGTAAAACACTTCCTCACCCCTAGTCCAACCCCCCTGCAAGGGGCATAGTGATTGTAAATTGATAATTCGCAGGTTTGAAGCTTCATCGGCTCAGCGTGTGGGTAAGCCCACGCTTCCCCGCTCGCCCCCATCTCCGGCCAGAGTCGGCATCTTCACACCAACTAGGTGAGCCTCGGTTCCCCTCTTGGCTGGTTTCAATTCATTGCTTTGCATAGTATTATCTCTGTTGCTTCGTTGGACGGAGAGTGAGAGCTCGGCCCAAAATTGCTATTGACGTGAGTGATCACCGCGGGCGAGTTGTGAGCGATCCCCTATGTCCCATGCCCTTGGTGTGCTGGCCGCCCGTGAATTGGGCTTCCCTGGCCCATTTTGGGTCCTCCCCAAGCTAGCCAACCCCTGGAGCATCAAAGTCCCACCTCGGACCCTCTCCATCATCGCCGAGTCACCTACGGGCACTAGTGTGTGCTACACGAACGTGTTCGCTAGAGTGAGTCCGCTGCTCAAGTTGCTTGCTTACAATTTAGGTCCATAGGTGGTGTCACATCAGTTGGGTTTGGTTCAGGTAAACCCTTAGAAATATATATTTTTTATTTACGGAGTGGGGGAGGGAGGGATTTTTTTTAAATTTTTATTTTATTTTTCTAGGGGTTTAGGCGGAGCAAGTGGGACAGAGAGAGGGGGGAGGTCCCACCTCTATAAAAATTGGGTTTTTTCTATTTTTTTGTCCTAATTTGGCTAAGAAGAAGAGGACAAAGGATACTGGCCGCTGGAGGATACTAGGATTGATATTGCCCGTGTGTGTGGACCCGACGTGTGACGTTGTTGCCGAATCCTTCCGCACACGGTATGCCGGTCAACTTTACACGATCTTTGCACGGACTGAGAGCATGAATTGAAAGCGACTGGGACTGGAGCTGGGGAATGGCCTGGAGGCCATCGGACTAGGAGGAGGGTGCGCTCCCCAAGGGAGGGGTTCGCCCTCCCAGGGTGTGGCCGCGGCCGGGGTGAACTCTTCCCGGGTGAGCCGCGGCCCCGAGGGGTGGCCCTCGGGGGTCTTCTTTTATTGTCTGGGGGTGTCCTTTCAAGGACAAAGAGTTCTGGGATGCTGGGATTAACCCATGGGGGTTGTTGTGAAGTCGTAGTTGCCGCTCGTAAGGTGTTCGGGTAAATGCCCGACACACCCCGGGTTGTCGTACGGCCTAGATAGCTGGCTGAGGGGCCTTGGAATTGGCCTTGGGCTGAGGATGTGAGCTTGTGGGAGCTGATAGGAGGCACTTTGGGCACTTGGGCCCGGCCTCAAGGTGTGTGCCGCGTTGCATGGCTAGTCCGCAGGGTAGCCTCGGGTTGGCCCGAGAGCTAAAGATAAACGGCTCGTCGCCGTGTGTCTGGGGGTCGGGAGCGGTCCCGACTTACTGAAGGGTTGTTGTAAAACCCGACTTGTGTGCTGGAGTTGTGGGTTGATGATGTGACACCAGCTTGGGGGTGATAGCCACTAGATCGATGCACCTTGGACCTAGACTTACAAGCAATCAACCTTGAGCGGCGAACCCACTCTAGCAAACTCACCCGTGTAACGCACACATGTGCCCGTGGGCAACCCGATGATGATGGAGAGGGTTCGGGGCGGGACCTTAACGCTCCGGGGGATTTGGCTAGCTTGAGGCTGAACCCCTAAGGGCTCGGGATACCCAATTTCACGGGCGGCCAGCACGCCAAGGGCGTGGGTTGTAGGGTCTCTCTCACAACTCGCTCTGCGGTGGTCGCTCAATCTGATGACAATTTGGGACCGGGCACTCTCTCACCGCTGATGGCACTAAGATGCAATACTAATTAAGCAAAGGAAACCAGCAAAGAGAAGTGTTCAGTAGCTCACTTGGTCGGCGTGAAGACGCCGACCTCGATCGAAGATGAGGGCGAGCGGGGAAGCGGGGGCTACCCGCACGCCGCGCCGATGACGCTTCGGCCGAAGACCTGCTAGTACATGCACTACTCCCTCGCAGAGGGGTTGGACTAGGGGTGGAGAAGTCCAATTACAACCAAACAGAACCTCCACGCAGGGAGGGGTTGTAAGCCGGCCAGGCGGGGTGGAGGAGCTAAGTTAGAAACCAAATTGCTGAGCTCCGCCGGTTTTGCTAGCTTCAAGAATAGCTTGATAGGCAGTCGATGACGGCGCTGCCATGGGCTCTGCCGAGCTCAGAAGAGGTCAAAGCCAGTGCCAAAACTTTTTGAGTTGACCCAGGAGGATGTCTGAATTTTTGGAGAATTTCCTGATGATGTCGCTAGCTGGGGCAGGGTCTGGAACTTGACTGATCTACTCTGGTTCTGGTTGTTACCAGACTACTGCTGCGGGAAGGCGAGGGTGCCACGAACATTCCCGGGGTCCAAATAATGCGGGACCAGAACCGCTGAGATTATGGACAAGTCCTCTTCGAGTCGGGACTAACAGGACCATCGTTGGAGGTCGGAGCTGACCGCGATGACTGGATCAGTGGAAGGAGGTCGGACCAAGTTCTGGGGAGCTAACCTTGCGCACCTCGGGGAGAAAAAATGGAATTCTTGACTCCGAGCTCCAAAAATTGTTTTGCTTCTTGGAGATGGCAGGGGACTTGTAGGAGAATCCCTCAGCCAAATGGCGCCTCAAGAAGCCTAGAGTGTTGGTCGTGGGAGCCTCTGAAAGTTGCTGCTGGTTGTCTACCTAGGAGAAAATGCGCAGTCTGACAAAGATGACTCCACCGAGCAGCTACGAAGTCGAACAATGACGAGACCACCTCACCTACGAAGCAGCCTTGCCAAGCTTTCCAGTAATATAAGGTATACCACCTGAAGATGGGCGGTGAAGACATGTCAGCCTCTGCAATTGGACCCTTGACTGCTGCCGACGAACTAGGATGAACAGGGTGGTGATAGGTGATGGGAAATGGGGTAGATGGGATGGGAAATGAGGTGGATGGGTGTGGGGGCAACCCCTAGCTGTGAGGGGGTCTGGTAAGGGGTGATCCAAGGTGTGGGAGGGGCAGAATGGGGGCTGGAAGGTGGTCTAGCAGGTGGAGGAAGGGGGAGCTGTGAATTTGGGTTGGGAAGGAGAGAGGGAAGGAGAGATCTCTCTCAAGGTTGGAATGTGACTTAATGGTGGTTGTTAATGGGGGGTCTTTGGGATGGGAAGGGTTGTGTTGGGGAAGGGAAGGGGTGCTTGGGGAGTGGGGGATTCTCCCTTGGGAGATGAGAGAGGTGCTTGGGGAAGGGGAGTGGGTAGTTGGTGGTTGGAGGGTGGTGTGGGGATAGGTGGAGGCTACCTTGGGGTTGAGATAGAGTTAAGAGGGAGGTAGTTGGGGAGGCTCTTGAATGAGGGGAGGGGAGTTAGAAAGTAGGTGGGAGAGGGGAGAGAGAGGGGGGGTGCATCCCCTTTGAGAGAGAGAGATAAGAGAGAGAGAGAGAGAGAGAGAGAGAGAAATATCAAAAGAGAGAGAAGAAAACTCCACAAAGGAATTATCTATTATATTGATCATCAAAGGTTACAAATGAGAGAGGGGAGGGGGCTATTTATAGACTCCATACTTTTCCTAGGACTAAATTGAACCTGACTAAACAACTAATGACCAAAGCAGTCCAAGGGAAGGTGCCCCTGGGCCTAGCCCACTGAATCGGGCCCATTAACCAACCTAATGACATTCAACTTAGGTAAATGACTCTCAAACCTAGGTATCGGACTCAAATGAAGGGAAAATTACATAGTTTATGACTCAAATAAAATATTAAAATTACATGACTAGACTCGAAAAAATATGACAAACACAATGACGCATGCCGACGAACAATCCGAGCCTTGAAAATGTAGAGGGGCAAGGGATGTCCCCATCAGTTGACCCATGGTTTATTGTAGAAGGGCTGGAACATATGCGCCTACAAGGTGTTCGAGGAAATGCCCGACGCCCGTGTGTGAGCCGTATGAACGTGCTGCGGGCCTCCAAAGCCTGTGGTTGACTTAGTTAAGTCTCCCTTTGACCTTGGAGGGCTGGAAGAAGGCATCTCGGAGTGGGCCCCGGCCTTGTTGCTGGGTGCCGCGTGGCACGACTTGTAGTCAGGGTGCCCCCGGGTTGGCCCGGGTGGCTGTATAGAATGAGGGAAGAACCCGCCACCGAGTGATCGGGGGTAGTCCCAACCAATTGTTGATGTCACCGTATGTCACGGCTAGCTAGTTGGGACCCTTGGTAGAGCCGGAAAGTTGTAGGAGAGGCTGGGTAGTCTGTGCCTTAAAGGTGTTCGGGGAAATTCTCGAACCCTTATCCTTTAAGATTTTACCGGGGAAATTGTCCAGGTACAACAAATGCCCCCCACGGGGCGTGTGTCAGAGGAGGAGACGAGGGCGTATGGCCCGTGAACTCCTCATTCTGGATTATTATAGTTGTATTTTGACACTTCATATGTCTTTGTTTTGTTCCAATGTGTATATTGACTTTTCGGTGTGCTGAGCATTTCTGTGTGCTTTGTCTTGCAGCTATGGCATGATTTGGTAGAGATGAGCGGGTCCCGAGGCATCTGGCTCAGGAGGAGGATCACTGGGTGAGGAGGACTGAGCGGCCCATGCCTCCCTTAGGCCCGCCAGTCATCACTGCAGCTGGCATGGATCAGCTTGACTCGGGGCACACGACGATAGCTGAGGGTCTCGTTGGCGAGCAGGCGAGTGGAGTTGGGGCTGTGGAGTTTGCCCGGATCTCAAAGGCTGGCGGGATCTACACCTACGACCGCAACAGTGGCTATCCGACAGGGTTCCCACTGGACCGCCATCTGTTTGAGTTCGTCAGGAGCTACATTCCCTCTGGCATGGAGGAGGGGGCCTCCCAAGTTGCCGGAGTAGGCTGCCGACTGGAGCGGGCAATCTTAGTAGGCAGGGACAGCCTGCACGGGATCATCCTCTGTGGCTTCCTGAGTTTTTCTGGAGACTACTAGAGGCAGTGTCAGTTTCTCAGTGCTGAGTGTCTGGGCTTCTTTAGCAGGGCGGACCAGTTTGGGGTCTGCGTTAGAGTGATAGGTCCCACATCTTGGGACCTGCACGGCCATCATCGGGCAGAGGTAGAGGGTACTACAGGGTTGGTGTTGGAGCCATCAGGGCTATAGTATGCTGAGGAAGGCTACGACGACCACAACCTTATAGCTGGAATTCTGCGACAGACTGTTGTCAGCTAGTACGGCCGCTGGGCGGTGATTCCTCCGCACAGATACCGCTAGGGATCTACTGAGTGGCTGATGGGGATTGTGCACCACTACCGGGCGCTATTGGATAGGGCCGACATCAGATATGCCGTTACTGCAGCTTTGTACGGGTATCCCTGCTACACGGGACTTCTGCAGGCGTTGGTAGAGCGCTTCAACCGTCGGTGAAACACAATAGCGACAGTTTAGGGAGAGACGTCACTTGACTTGTGGTCTCTGTTTCAGATTTCTGGGCTATCGATTAGCGGCGAGCGATATGAGGAGGTCGTGCTAGATCACCTTCACCGCAGCCACATTGATGGGCTGGGACGATACCGAGTTCCTTACATCTATCGATATCTGCTGAAGACATGGAGGGATTTAGCTCTAGCTGGGAGAGAGAGCGCTGCACAGATTCCCAAAGTGCCGCTAAATGTGTGGATCCGCCACTTCTACAATGGGCCCTTCTGCTTTTACCAGGAGTTTGCGAGAGATCAGACTCCGTGGGAGGACTACACAGTGGTGGAGCTACGGTTCCGGACGTACACGAGGTACATCTACGCACCGCGAGAGGGGTGGAACCCCCACAGGCTATCGGATATGACGCACTTAGCAACGTACTTGGCGTACTGGTTAGCGATGTTGGCCCGGTTAGGAGGCAATAAAGAGGGGGGTGAATTGATTGCCCACCCTTTTCGACAAATTCTTACAAAATAGAGACAAACCACAGATATGGAAAATAAACCTTAGATAAGGCTTGATTAGAATGAATGAAATTAAAGCAAGCAAGCCCTCACAACTCCCAGTGCAGAGATATACTCACTCGGAGAGCAATATATGAACGGACAATTGAGCAAACTCTCGTCTCACCGCCTCACACTTGTATTGTGAACAGAAAGCAAATATCAACAGCCACTAGAGAAGCAAACCACGGCACAGTAACTTTTAGGTGGTTCGGACGCACCAAGTACCGTCCTACGTCCACCCCTCTCACCTCGAGAGGATTTCACTAACAACGCTGCACGACGGCAGCAACCACCACATACGGGCTCGACAGCCCACACACGTGGGTTCTTGCACGATGACGAGACACCCCCACACACACTCGGAGCAAGCTCCGAAATCGTCAAAATGAAGATAGAATGGAAAATGCAATGCCTAGTTATGAGAATATCATTCTAAGCATAAAATGACTAAGAGAATGATTAACAAGATGGATCTTCCCCTAATCTTTCAACCAAAATGGAGATGAATGAAGGGTGCTTGAGAATGAAGACACAAGAGAGAGAAAAATGGCCCCCTTTGTCAAAAATCACCCAAGCCAAGAGATGGAGAAGAGCAGGGACGCATTCCTTCCAGCTTCAAGGTTGGGGTTGAGTGAAGCAAGCTTGGCCGCAGGGTTCTTCCTCCAAGAGCAGCACCGTTCCTCTTCTTCTTCCTGCAAGAATAAGATGAACACGTTAAAAGCTCAAGGGATATGTTTGATCGGAAGAAGGGGTGGCGATATATACTCCAAGGAAATCAAGACAAATGGACATAAAAGCACTCTCCAAGCCCCATACAAACCATGAAAAAAAGATGAAGGATGTCCTAAGGCTATTCTAGTAAACAAGGCAAGCAATCGGATCTTCTATTAATGGGTTCGAAACAAGTCCGAAAATCCCGATCGAAACATTCAGAAAAAGTGTCGACTCATGGAGTCGACTCTTTTTCATGAATGTTCAGCCAGAACATATAAAAACGAAACTCGTGAAACAAGTGTCGTCCTATGGGGTCGACACTTTTTACTAAATGTTCTGGCCTGTGAATCAACATAACATCCGTGTTGAAAAGTGTCGACTCTAGAGGTCGACACTTTTTCACGGAGCTTCTATTTTCACATAAATGAACGAACTCACCTGAAAGTGTCGACTTCATGGGTCGACACTTTCTGCCAGCGTTCTTAACACATAACGCAAGGCAGAAGCTGTAAAAATAGGTGTTGACCCCTGAGGTCGACACTTTTTCTAACAGTAGAAAACTTCACTTAAATACAATAAAACACCACAATGCATGGATTCAATGATCAAGAATCAATCGATTGAGCACAATGACATTCTTCAAAACCTGATTTCAACATAGATTGAATCCATTCACATTGATATCCAATTGAACATTCATTCTTACCATTGGCCTTCAAGTTTTGAGTGAAGTCTCACAATAAACCTGTATTTTCTAGATTGAACCATTGCCCTTTCATCCACTTTGTGAACAACCTAAACATATGTTCTTACCATCATTTCCAAGATTTGAAGACTCAATTCCACATCGAACCTGCACAATACAGATTGCCATAAAACTCAATCTCAACCCAAGCAAATGAAATTCTCAAATCAATCCATATCATGTAGATTAATCAATGCATCCATTCAATCTTCAAACAAAGCTTGTGGCTACTTTATCCATTCAATTCAATCGACAATGTTAGTCCACACCAAAGCTACTCATTCAAGATTTAGAATTTGAAATTCATTCAACATTCAAGCTTCCTCTTTAACACAACTCAATTGATTGAACAAACATATTTTCATGCAAAGCCATGATTCATCAAATCTGTATCAATGCGAATGATAAAAACTGACTTCACGACATGTTCATTCTAGATCTTCGTCAAAATAGATCGGGGCACAACAATCTCCCCCTTTTTGACGAAGATAAAACCATTGAAAAACAACAAGGATTTGCATTAAAAATTCAGCACTTTTAGTTTCAACACAAGGACAACACAAAGATTTGCTTTCAAGATAGCATTCAAAATCGCATGCAAAAGGACATGCAAACATTATTTCTTATTTCTCCCCCTTTTTGTCTGAGTCAAATAGGGGATTATTAAAACTATAGAAGTAAAGCCTCAGTATGCACAGTTAACTCAATGAGATGCATATGAAATGCAAGAAATGAGTAGTCAAGCACATATGCATTCATTATTTTATAAACTAGCAAGCATGTTCTAGGAACGGGATAAGAAGTATGCGAGAGACCGAGAACATGATGTCCATCAGCAATAGTAAAAGGGTAGTGCTTACAAGCAATGGTACTACATTACTCGTGAGATATGACTGATTCAAAATGTACATTCTAACAATCACTCCCTAGATGTCTAGGTGAAGTATGAGCAATGAAATCTAAGCAATATGGATGTTCAGATTGTCTAAGGAACACAAATTGGAACTTTTCCTCCCTACACTTCCACACACCGTGCTCGACTTTTGGTACCTTCGCACAACCCCCAAATTATTTTCTATAATATATATATATCAATATATATATATATATTAAATAACATCATGACTAACCTTTTGACGTGAGGCATACCCTTTATCTCAGGGGTAATTCCCGGTTACTCAGTGTAGTCATTTATTATAACGTGAATGAGACACTTTCCGATGCGAGTTTCCTCCTTTATTTTAGGGGGGATTCCCGATGTACTCGATGTCAAATCACACTTTTTCATTTTTGGTGGGGTTGACAACTTTTTTCTCACGAGTCACGTGATTTCTATGTAGGGGCTCAAGTGTCCTAAAGTGTGTTGAGTGGAATAAGTGAAATCCTTATTGACTAGAATCATTAAGCTCAACAGTGCAACTGGTGTGAGAGATTGCATGGAATGTAAGAGATGAATTAGCCGATTCATAGTGATGTCTCCCCCTAAGTGTATGCACAGTTCTAACAAGAACCTCCCCCTTAATATGTGCCATGTAAAAACATGACTAAGTCAAAGCATTTTTATTTATCAAGGGTTTAAGGCCATAGGAGATATCAACTGAAAGGTGTGTAATTTATATACACTCAAGCATGTCAAAATGGTGTTTTCAAGCAATTTGATTACCGGTACGTGGCGGAGTACGTAGGTCCGAAGACCACACTCACGCATAATGAAAGCTTCCAGGTGGACATAATCCATCTTTCTACTGACGTCATTTTATATACCGGTGAATCATGGCATTCATGTACACGTATATGAAGTATATGCATTTATGTACATGCGGATGCGAAAAGATAAAAGCATGTATTAGAACCAAATTGTTATTTTCTGTGATATGCATAAAAGGCAAAGTTTAAAGAAGTAGAGGCCATGAAAGGACTTCTTATGTGCAAAAGATAAAGTAGTATGAACAATTTCTTTTCGAAAAAGATGAAAGATGTGTATGTACAATTCAGCTCAAAAGATTTAAGTATCTAACCTGTACACTCCTAATTGTCACGCCCCGAACCGATAGCAGCGGAACGTGCAGTTCGGAACGTGGCAGTGAAACAGTCGTGAATAATCAGAGCATACATAAGACACATAATTTCCAAGGCCAACAATATGGACAAAATATAATCTTTATTGATAATCAAATGTCAATTACATAACTGGACTCCACTTATATGGGAAAAAGAAAAGACTCAAATACTTTATAAAGGGAAAAGACTCAAGGACAAGATAAGACTCAAGAAAACTAAAAGACATCGGCTTGCTTTTTCCACAACACTCATGATGTGGCACAACCCAAGTTTGACTACGGTTGACTTGATGGACCTCGGACCTAGACCCACAAGCATTCAAGATTGAGCAACGGACTCACACTAGCAGCTCACTCATACGACACATGCAATCTCCCGAAGGCACCGGGGATGATGGGGAGGGTCCGAGGCGGGGCCCAATGATTCTAAGTGGCTAAGTCGGCTTAGGCTAACCCCCAAAGGGTCTGGGATTCCCAACTTTGTGGGAGGCCGGCACGCCCGGGGCGTGGGATGGGGTAGCTCTCACTCACGAGCCGCGGTGGGCACACAATTGAGTATATGCGGAATTGGCCACTCTCTCACCGTCCGACGAGCATTCAAGGTGATACTAAACTTGTAAAATATAAGCCAGCAAGGGTTGTATCAGTCACTCACCTGATCGGTGTGAAAAAACTGATCCCGTTCGAAGACGTGGGCGCGCCGGGAAGCGTGGGTATGAACCCGAACACTGCGGCGATAGTGCTTGACCTGAAATTTTAATGAATTACAAAACTACGCCTCTCGCAGGAGGGGGGCTCTTGGGGTGGGGGTTAGACTTATTACAACCAAAATTACCTCCACGCAGGGAGGGGCCTTCAGCCGGCCAAGCGGGGTGGGGAAACTATGAAGAGAAAGCCGACTCTCCAAGCTTCACCGGTTCTTCCACTCTTCAGTTTTGCTGAACAGGTTGTCGATGAAGATGCCGCCACGGCCTCAACCGAGCTCCAAATTTGATGAACTTGGCGCCAAAAGTTCCCCAACTGGCCGAGGATGATGCCTGAATTTTTGGGGAAGCTCTGAAACTCAGGGCTGATCGGACCGGCGACAGGAGCAGGACAGCAACACTCTGCCTCTGACTGATGCAGAACTGATGCAGTGGATTGCAGAAGGCACTGCGGTCTCTCCCGAACTCCAAATCAAACGAAATTAGCGGTGACGCGATCGTGGTCGGAGGAGCTTCGAGCAGAAGTTGACGGAGGCACAATCCGAGGTCGGAGAGGAGAATGGTGGCCAGATAAGTGAAGACAGGTCAAACCTGGACCCACAGGTGGCAGACTGCACACTCTGGCGAAGAAAATGGTAACTAATAGCTCCGGTGGCCGATTGAGGTCCTTATTCTTGGAGATGAAAGCTAACTGGACGTAGTTCCTGCCCTCCGAAAATGGCGCCCAAACCTGTCCCGAGCCGGTCGTGGTGGCTCCAGCTTTCAGGTTCAGGTCCTCAGACAGGGACAGCAGACGCAGTCGGACGAGATCTGCTCCTACGAACAGCTCCGACCTTGGAAGCCGGCGAGATCACCACGGTTGGAAAACTAACTTGCAGACGATTCCAGCAATGTAGGCGTTGCCACCTGAATCTTTGAGAGACGGTCGTGGCTGCCTCTGCAAGTCACTGTAACTATGCTGCCTGAAACAGAGACAGAATGAGGGGAAGAAGAAGGTGTGGGGAAGGGGATAGCCAAGAAGGTAAGAGGTGGAGGGTGTGTCTAATGGCTATGGGAGGGGAATGTGAGGTGTTTAGGGGTTGATGGATGGCTGTTGGGATGGCTGGAGAAGCAGGGAGGAGGTGGGTGAAGGGGGCTGCAGCTGGTGGAGGTGGTGATAGGGGTGGAGGTGCACTAGGGAGAGGGTGAGATGGAGAGGAGGAGGAGGAGGGCGACCAGACCAAGGGGAGTCTGGTTTGGGTTGACCTATGGTGTGGGAGGGATGGGAGAGGGGAGGGAATTTCGAATTTGGGCTTTGGGAGAGGTTAATTCAGCCTTGGGAAGGTGGTGGGGTGCGTAGGGAAGGAGAGTGGGGTAGTTGGGGGTTGGAAGGTGGGGAGAGGATTGGAGGAGAGGCTCTTGGGACTAGAAGTGGAGTAAAGATGGCTTATGGGAAGTTGTAGGGAGTTAATGGAGGTAGGTGGGGGGGTGGAGGTGGTTGGGAGGTGGGGAGGGAGAGAAGGGTGCGCCCCTTTCTTGAAGAAGGGGGAGATAGAGAGAGAATGAGAGAGAGAGAGAGAGAGAGAGAGAGAGAGAGAGATGAAATTTGGTAGATGTGATTAGAGTGGGAAAAGGGTTCTATTCAAATTCATTCATCAAAATTTGTTACAATGAAAGGGAGGGGAGACCTACTTATAGGCTCCATACTTTCATATGACCATAATGACCCTGACAAACTAACTAATGACCAAAGCAGTCCAAGGGAGGGGTGCCCCTGGGCCTAGCCCACTAGTTGGGCCCAATAGCTTAACAAACCAACATAATGACACAAGACTTTGGTAGATAACCTACTAACCTAGATATATGACTCAAATAATAGGAAAATTACATGGTTTAAGACTTAAATAAAATATAAAAATTACATGACTAGACTCACGAACACATGACGGACATAATGGCATAAGTCGACGACGATCCGAGCCTCAAAAAAAGTGGAGGGGCAAGGGATGCCCCCATCATACCCCCGGGGTGGGGAGAACTCGACCCCGTCGAGTATGTGTCTGCCTGGCTGTAGTACCAGCTCCAGAATGTCGAGGTCAAGTCGCAGCAGGTCCTCCTGACTCGCCTAAGTATCCTCAATTGGGCGACGGTTCTTCCACCTAACCAAGTAGTGCTGATACACCCTGTGCCTGGTGATGGTACTTTGCTCGTCCAGTATTGCCTCTATCTGCTCTTGTCGGCCTCTCAGGCTAGGAAGTGGAGTCCCACCGTGGGTGTCTCTCTCAAGGGGGGGGGGGGGTAAAGGCTCGAGCTCCTCACTGGGTCCCACTGTGGGGCCCTTGTAGGGTACCAAGTCTGCCACAATGAAGGTAGGGTGTCTCCCACAACCCTTAAGTAGGTCCAGCTCATAAGCATTATTACCAAGTCGACTCAGAACTCGAGAAGGTTCCGAACCCTGTACCCTCAACTTGGAGGCAAGCCCCGAAAGGAGCCGCTCCGTTCTCACCATCACCGAGTTTCCCACGTGGTACTCACAGTGGCGCTGCCGAGCATCTGCCTGCCTTTTGTAAGTCTCATTGCTCTTTTCTATATGGTTGTGGATGACATCAGGCAACTTTGAGGGGTGGTGCATAATGGACTTTGTGAATGAAGATTTCTAAGATTCCGAACTCTCAAAAGTGGACTTATCATGCCTATACTTGATTAGAATGGGAGGACCTGGGCATCCATATGTGGATCTATCACGTAAGTGGTAACAATCAAGCTTGCTAGACGAGGGAGGCCCTGGGCACCCACAAGTGAACCTATCATGCATAAGTGTGACCAATGTTGGGGGACCATGACATCCAAGGATGCTCCTATCATTCATAAGACCAATGTTGAGTTGGGGAGGACCATTACACCCAAATAGGGACCACTCATGCTTACGACTTGACATGTGGATGATGTGAATGAATGGACCCAACTTTCTAATCATGCGAAGTGGTGTGTTGTGCCAAGACTTATGTACTCCTATCCCAAAGATGTCTTTGATGTGTATGGGTGGGGAATGGCCTTTGAACCTCCATGTGAAAGGGTCAAAGAGATCTAGGAAGGTGGACATTATGGAGAGGAGCTCTTCCTTGCTTCCTAGGTATATGTCACCTATGGCGATGGTTCCCTTTGTGTGGCTCGAGTCTTGGAAGAGGTGGGCACGGTCCAACATGGTGGGTCGGGAAAGGTGGGTTGTGGGTAAGGTGGGTGGGCCATATGGGTAACTAGGCTCCCTTTGGAAGGGATCGAAGGGGTCGTGGATTAGGCTTCCTAGGGAGAAGTGCCCTATGTTCTCAAGGTCTTCACAAGGTGGGTTTTCCTCATCTATTAGGATGATTGGGCCGGTGTAGTGAGTGGGTGAGTTGGCCAATGTCCTTGGGATCTCAATGGTAGGGGAGTGGATTGTGATGGGTTCTTCCTTCATGGGGAGAGGGAGGATGATCTCACTAGTGCAGTGGCCTCTCGTGTAGATAGTAGTGATGGAGCCAAAGGTAGGGCAAGTGAAGTTAATGGTGCTAGGCCTTGGCGACTCCCTAGCTAGCAGACCGGTCAAGTGGACTTGCCAGTATAAGCAATCCACTAAGTCTCCCAAATGTTCTACAAGATAGGAGGTTTGATAGGTGATATGGGGAGGCCGGAGGGGCACTAGTTGGGTTTGGTGTCTCATGGCTAGGAGATATGGGTTCAAGTCATGGAGGGTGGGGTTTTGTTTTAGCCATTGGAGTATGGTTTCATCCATGATGAGGGTGTGTGGCTCTAGTGTACTTGGAGGAGGAGGGGTGGGTGAGACATGTGGCTCTTGGATTTCACCTATGGTAGGAGGTGGATCCGGATTGGCAACCACCCTCACTTGGGTGGGTGTGGGGGTCACAATTCTCAAGGACAGTGGAGTATGAAGGTTTATGGTAAGTGGGTTGGTGATAGCCGGCAATGTGCGCGCCTGGGGAAGTGAGTAAGGGTGGACTGGGGTTGGGATAGGTAGGGGAAGTAGTGGGGGCCTAGGATATGGTGGGGTTGGGGTTGGGAGTGGGAGATGGGTTGGGTGAGAAGTGTTGGTCTTAAGAGGTGTGACTTTTTTGGGAGATGATGGAGGGGTAGTGGTGGATTCCAAGGGATTTTGTAGGGTATGAATTTGGTGAGGGGTTTTGGGTTGGGGAGTGGTGGACATTATGGGTTTTGGTGAAGGGGTGGACATGAGGCTCAATTGGGTTTGTGGAGCTATGGTTGTGGTGAGGACTGGTAGGTAGGTTGTAGATGTGGTGGTCGGGGTAGGATAGGTGGGAAGTGGTGGGGAATGTGAGATTAGGGTCATGGGTTGGCCAGGAGGGGGTGAAGGAGTTGAAGTGCTCCTTAGGCTTTGGTGTTTTGAGTAGGAGGGAGAAACATATCTAGCCCTAAGTTGTTCTTTCATGTCCCCCCAAGTGATGATGGAAGGTTCCCTTCTAAGCACCCTTATCCCGACAATTTACAACCATTGAGTTTGGGCGCGTTTAGAAAGTTGCATTTTGGCAAATTGGGCCTTCTCTTCTTCGGTCATTGGATACCAAGTGAAATAATGGTCCATGGAAGCCTCCCATTCTAAATACTCATTATGATGAGTCCCATCAAAGGTGAGAGGTGAGGGAGGAGCCCGACTATCATTCATCCTTGGGGCGGGCCAATTTTCTTCTAGTTGGTCAAGTCGTCTAGATAGGTTATCAAGCTTGCCATTGGCATGGGTCAAGGTTTTCATGAGGTAACTGACATGGCCAGGGAAGTCATGGGTGTTAGTGGTAGGTATCCCTTGGGGTTTTGGATTCATAGTGGGATTGTAAGATGAAGTATTGGGTTGATAGTGAGTACCACTACGAGTGGTCATGCAAGGTTGGGTGGGCTATGCACGGGTGTGCGGATGCACCTTTGACCTAGTATGATGACCCAAGACTAGACTTGTGAGGACAAGCCTATGATCGCTCTGATACCACTTGATGTGGCACAGCCCAAGTTTGACTACGGTTGACTTGATGGACCTCGGACCTAGACCCACAAGTATTCAATATTGAGCAACGGACTCACACTAGCGGCTCACTCACACGACACATGCAATCTCCCGAAGGCACCGGGGATGATGGCGAGGGTCCGAGGCGGGACCCAATGATTCTAAGTGGCTAAGTCGGCTTAGGCTAACCCCCAAAGGGTCTGGGATTCCCAACTTTGTGGGAGGCCGGCACGCCCGGGGCGTGGGATTGGGTAGCTCTCACTCACGAGCCGCGGTGGGCACACAATTGAGTATATGCGGAATTGGCCACTCTCTCACCGTCCGACGAGCATTCAAGGCGATACTAAACTTGCAAATATAGGCCAGCAAGAGTTGTATCAGTCACTCACCTGATCAGTGTGAAAACACCGATCCCGTTCGAAGACGTGGGCGCGCCGGGAAGCGTGGGTATGAACCCGAACGCTGCGGCGATAGTGCTTGACCTGAAATTTTAATGAATTACAAAACTACGCCTCTCGCAGGAGGGGGGCTCTTGGGGTGGTGGTTAGACTTATTACAACCAAAATTACCTCCACGCAGGGAGGGGCCTTCAGCCGGCCAAGCGGGATGGGGAAACTATGAAGAGAAAGCCGACTCTCCAAGCTTTGCTGGTTCTGCCACTCTTCAATTTTGCTGAACAGGTTGTCGATGAAGATGCCTCCATGGCCTCAACCGAGCTCCAAATTTGATGAAACTAGCGCCAAAAGTTCCCCAACTGGCCGAGGATGATGCCTGAATTTTTGGGGAAGCTCTGGAACTCGGGACTGATCGGACCGGCGACTGGAGCAGGACAGCAACACTCTGCCTCTGACTGATGCAGAACTGATGCAGTGGATTGCAGAAGGCACTGTGGTCGCTCCCGAACTCCAAATCGAACGAAACGGGTGGTGACGCGATCATGGTCGGAGTAGCTTCGAGCAAAAGTTGACGGTGGTACAATCCGAGGTCGGAGAGGAGAACGGTGGCCAGATAAGTGAAGACAGGTCAAACCTGGACCCACAGGTGGCAGACTGCACACTCCGGCGAAGAAAATGGTAACTAATAGCTCCGGTGGCCGATTGAGGTCCTTCTTCTTGGAGATGAAAGCTAACTGGATGTAGTTCCTGCCCTCCGAAAATTGGGCCCCAACCTTTCCCGAGCTGGTCGTGGTGGCTCCAGCTTTCAGCTTCAGGTCCTCAGACAGGGGCAGCAGACGCAGTCGGACGAGATATGCTCCTACGAATAGCTCCGACCTCGGAAGCCGGCGAGACCACCACGTTTAGAAAGCTAACTCGCAGAAGATTCCAGAAATGTAGGCCTTGCCACCTGAATCTTTGAGAGACGGTCGTGGCTGCCTCTACAAGTCACTGCAACTATGCTGCCTGAAACAGAGACAGAATGAGGGGAAGAAGAAGGTGTGGGGAAGGGGATAGCCAAGAAGGTAAGAGGTGGAGGGTGTGTCTAATGGCTATGAGAGGGGAATGTGAGGTGTTTAGGGGTTGATGGATGGCTGTTGGGATGGCTGGAGAAGCAGGGAGGAGGTGGGTGAAGGGGGCTGTAGCTGGTGGAGGTGGTGATAGGGGTGGAGGTGCACTAGGGAGAGGGTGAGATGGAGAGGAGGAGGAGGAGGGCGACCAGACCAAGGGGAGTCTGGTTTGGGTCGACCTAGGGTGTGGGAGGGATGGGAGAGGGGAGGGAATTTCGAATTTGGGCTTTGGGAGAGGTTAATTCAGCCTTGGGAAGGTGGTGGGGTGCGTAGGGAAGGAGAGTGGGGTAGTTGGGGGTTGGAAGGTGGGGAGAGGATTGGAGGAGAGGCTCTTGGGACTAGAAGTGGAGTAAAGATGGCTTATGGGAAGTTGTAGGGAGTTAATGGAGGTAGGTGGGGGGGTGGAGGTGGTTGGGAGGTGGGGAGGGAGAGAAGGGTGCGCCCCTTTCTTGAAGAAGGGGGAGATAGAGAGAGAATGAGAGAGAGAGAGAGAGAGAGAGAGAGAGAGATGAAATTTGGTAGATGTGATTAGAGTGGGAAAAGGGTTCTATTCAAATTCATTCATCAAAAGTTGTTACAATGAGAGGGAGGGGAGGCCTATTTATAGGCTCCATACTTTCATATGACCATAATGACCCTGACAAACTAACTAATGACCAAAGCAGTCCAAGGGAGGGGTGCCCCTGGCCTAGCCCACTAGTTGGGCCCAATAGCTTAACAAACCAACATCATGACACAAGACTTTGGTAGATAACCTACTAACCTAGGTACATGACTCAAATAATAGGAAAATTACATGGTTTAAGACTCAAATAAAATATAAAAATTACATGACTAGACTCACGAACACATGACAGACATAATGGCATAAGTCGACCACGATCTGAGCCTCAAAAAAAGTGGAGGGGCAATGGATGCCCCCATCAACTCAACACTCTTGCCCTTCCCCATCTGATGGACTATCTTCAATGTCATTACCTGAAAAACGTTGAAGATAGGCTGGTGAGCAAAACGCTCAGTAGGAATTACATCTCTCATCAAGTAGAATATAAGTGATTAGCCAATTAACATGTTCATGAAGATGCAAGGCATGGAACTAGAAAATCATGATGATCAATCTAACAAGAAAGATGAATATTAAAGTCAAAGGCAGTTACGAGCTCAAGAGAAATAAGGATGAATTTCCCATGCAGAGTCAAGGACAAGCTATCAAAATATAACAAGGACAGATACTTAGATGAACATAACTTCAGAATTGGCCAGAATATAACAGAGTTCCTATAAATATAAGCAATCTAGCAGAATATCTAAGTTATCAGAATAACCGAGCAATAAATTATCAGAGTAACAGAATTAATAGAATTAACAGAGTTTGCAGAACAACAGATATAACAGAATATAACAGATGTACAGAGTTTGGTGCAATGCCACACCCAGAATTACCATGGTTTACAGAATTGGACTTCCGTCCTACCTGGCACTGAAAAGTCGCGGACCCACAGCCCTTAATGTTTCAGAATCAGATTTGGCCAAATACAGAGTCAAAGGGTTATGTTCTCAAATTGATGACAAGAAGATTCCAAAAGGAGTAGAGTGTCAAGACTAACGGAAAACCAAAGTGACACGGATCGGATCCCGAGGTTTTTAGGGTACAACCAGCTCGGCTGCCTTGAGGGAATCTAAGGCTAGCGGAGACTTACGGAGGTCCCAATGACTAACTTGCCAGTCCGAAGGAATGGAATGTCCAACGGAGGACTCGTGTGTCACCGAGAGTTAAGGTGTATAACGTGAACCAATCATGAAAAAGGGCTCCATCTACGGACATGAGATGAGAGTGCCAAAAGACCCGAGGTATGGATCAAAACCGGAAGAAAACGGTGAGAACATGAATGCGTTAATTATAGACTTCACGTCAATCCAATTCTATAATTAACTATAAATAAATAAACTTATTTTAATTGACGTCCGTGAGTAGTGTCATTTATTAATTAGCGTCCACTTGGAGGGACGTTAATTCTATGTTTTTTAACTTAATTTATTTAACAAGAATTCACCTCAATATCTATTTAATTGAATAATTTCAAAAATATACATTCAAAGACATATTTATTTTTTTAAAATAATTTAGAAAAATAAAATATATGATAATTAGGAGAAAATGTAAAGATTCCAAATATATAATTTTTATAATTTTTTGTTACATATTTTAATAGATATGAATTTTCAAAGATATACTTACAATATATATATATATATTAAAAATTTGACGAGTTTTCCTTATGTCGTCAAAAGGATTTGACGTACATTCTTAAGGTCGTCATTTATATATCAAATATCTTGCCTCCTTCAAACCTCCGGTTCTCGACGTATACACGTCAGAATCATGAGTTCTATATATCGAAATGACGAGGTCGAAAAACTCTACCTAACTGGACGTTCAAAATAATTTTTTGTTGAGAGATGGGGGATCTTGAGAGAGGGGACATGAAAAATGGTGCAACCACTCTCACTACCTCGGTCTCCACCCCAATAATATGCCCATAAATTTTCATGGCCAAAGGAGACTCCGATACCCATGAACAAACTATTAAGGCGAAAAGTCCATAGCTAACTTCTATAATTTACGACTGATTGATTGGTCGTTGAATTAAAATGACGTCCTAGATTGGGTCGTCATTTTCATTCTTGTAGTAAAATAGATAAACCTCAATCAAGAATGAAATCTGTACTTCTTACAGACCTATATGCATGCTTATAACTTACTAATTATAGAGTTTTGCTAAGTCTTGAGAAAACCTACGGATGCATTAAAAGATTAAGGTGTATACATGCAGAGATCATATTAAAGTTTAACTATTAACGGGTTTAGCTTGATGTCGAGAACACCTACGAGAAACTAGAGATTATGAACTCGAACATGAGCATGTTGTTTATGATCATAAGAGCATGTATCATCTTTGTTAATTGAGTTTAGCCATCAGAGAGAACACCTATCCTTTGGTTGATAATTAGGAAGGGGAAGAAGCCTTTGAAATGAAGAAGAACAAGCTTCTTTTTGTAGTAGTCAAACCGTAGGAGGAAGAGGAGGCTTTCTTTCACGTTCCAGCCAGTAGGAAGAAGAATAGGAAGAAGCCTTCACGTCCATAGCTACGGGAAGCAGAACGGCAGCAGGAAGAAGTGGTTGGAAGACGACCACGCTCGCAGGAGAAAGAAGACGCAACAACGTGGGTTGCTCCGTTCGAAGAGGGCATGGTTTTATAGGAATGAAATGTTCTGGAGGCTTCTATTGTTCGAAAACGGAAGGATTTAAAACCTTCTGTGTTTTCCATTTGCCCTTCCATTTTAACAGCCGCCTACTTCATTTGGCCTTGAAACCCTAAGCATCGTCAAACCTGTAGGTTGGTTGGGCCAAGCACACACGTCGATGGTTACTTGGGTTGGCTTCTTGTAGACATATGGGTGTTGGGTTTTGATGGGTTTGGTTGGGTTAAATGGGTAAGTGCATATAAAAAGTGAGCTCCTACATCTTCATGGGTTTCTTTGAATGGGTTTTCACGGTGAGCATGCGTGGGCCAAAGCCCATGCTTTATGTTTATGCATTTTTGGGTCTTCTTATAAGTTTAGGCCCTTAATATCTAGAAGGATTATATATATTATTATATATATGTATCTATATATATACACGTGGTTTTTTTTATTGTGTTATATGGTTTATATATATATGTGGGTTGTTTTGGCTAAGGCTTTGTATATATTGTGTTAATGGAAGAAAATAATTTATGGGTTAAAGCCCATTATCTATTCACGAGGCCCATTGAAGCCCATTTACTAACATAAACTTCCAAAATGTCTAAGCATGTTGTGTTACAATAGTTAAGTATTTTTATATATAGATTTTGCATATACTTTGTATCAGCTAAAATTCAAATATAGTTTAATATGTATACAATGCATTTGTATTATGTATATATATATATATTTATAGATATATGGTTTGTATCTAGATATATATGAATATAGGTGATTTAACTATATTTGGGTTTTCATATTTATATACGCATACAATTTCTCATGTATATTATTATACACTGTTATTTTTTTTCCTTTGAGTACTTATTTAAGGATTTTATTTGTTTAGAGAAGTTATTCACTATAGTTTAATCCGGGGTGCTACATCCTCCCCCACTTAAAAGAATTTGGTCCCCAAATTTACACGACATACATTTCCAATATATTAGTGGGGTATCTAGTTCTATACTCCAATCATCCACAAGATCACATACGCTTACTTGCAACGCAATCTACATCTTAAGGAAGGAAAACTAGGCTACGGTTAAGGGATACCTCTGGTTACTTCATTGGGAGCAGGCTCGATTTGTCTCATTGCTTGCAATTGTCCTTGACATCGCTTATTATTACGGTCCTTTGCCTGCTGAGGTTGATCTTTAGGAAGGGGACAGTCAGCTACCTTATGCTCCTGGCTTCCACAACGAAAGCAAGCTCCGTTCTTCCAGCGACACTTTTCAGATTTGTGACCATCATTCCCACAATGCTTGCACTTTGCTTCCTTAGGCTTCTTGCCGTTCGGAACGTCGTTTCCCTCATTGGGCTTCTTGTTGCCATTACCTTCTCTCTTCTTCTCCATTCTCGCCTTAACCTTGTCGGATAATTCCATAGCGTCTTCCAATAACTGAGCTCTCTTAACCATCTCGGCATATGATTGAATGTCCATTGGTGCCAACTGGGGTATGTATTACAGTCTTAGTCCATTTAAATGGTGTTTTCAAGTAATTTGATTACCGGTACGTGGCGGAGTACGTAGGTCCGAAGACCACACTCACGCATAATGAAAGCTTCCAGGTGGACTTAATCCATCTTTCTACCGACGTCATTTTATATACCAGTGAATCATGGCATTCATGTACACGTATATGAAGTATATGCATTTATGTACATGCGGATGCGAAAAGATAAAAGCATGTATTAGAACCAAATTGTTATTTTCTGTGATATGCACAAAAGGTAAAGTTTAAAGAAGTAGAGGCCATGAAAAGACTTCTTATGTGCAAAAGATAAAGCAGTATGAACAATTTCTTTATGAAAAAGATGAAAGATGTGTATGTACAACTCAGCTCAAAAGATTTAAGTATCTAACCTGCACACTCCTAATTCTCTCCTCAGAAAATAAAATTGTTCAGAACTTAAAGGTTTTGTAAATATATCAGCACGTTGGTGTTTTGTGTCAACAAAAATAAGTTCAAAATCACCTTTATTTATATGATCTCGTATAAAATGATGTCTAACTTCTATGTGCTTAGTGCGGTAATGTTGGACAAGATTTTTGGGCAAGTTTATTGCAGAAGTGTTGTCGCACATTATAGGAGTTTTCTTTAAACAAAAATCAAAATCTAGCAATTGATGTTAGATCCAAAGCACTTGAGCCGCACAACTATCGGCAGCCACATATTCTACTTCGGCAGTTGATAAAGCCACACAATGTTGTTTCCTTGAGGCCCATGAAACCATGCATCCCCCAAGAAACTGACAGTGACCGCTTGTGCTTTTTCAATCCATTTTACAACCAGCATAATCAGAGTCAGTGAAAGTATGTAAATCAAATGAATTATTTCTAGGATACCACAAACCAAGGTCAAGAGTACCATTCAAATAGCTGAAGATCCTTTTTACGGCCGCTAAATGAGAATCCCTGGGACAAGATTGATATCTTGCACAGAGAGACACTAAAATGGATGTCAAGCCTACTTGCAGTCAGGTATAGCAGTGAACCAATCATACCCCTAAAAAGTTTTTGATCGATTTTGTTACCTTTTTCTTCTTCCATTTTTTGTGAGGTGGACATCGGTGTTGCAAAAGGCTTGGCAGTCTCAAGTTAGAATTTCTTCATGATTTCTTGTGTATACTTCTTCTGGTTGATAAAAATGCCATCGTCCATTTGCTTTATTTGCAAACCCAAGAAGAAGTTGAGCTCTCCCATCAAGCTCATCTCAAACTCCCCCTGCATAAGTTGGGCAAATTCATCATTCATTTTTGAATTGGAGGCTCCAAAAATTATATCGTATACATAAACTTGAACAATTAAAGAATGTTCATCACAAGTTTTTGTAAATAAGGTTTGATCAATGTTACCTTGTTTGAAGCCATTTTCAATAAGAAATGAACTCAATCTATCATACCATTCCCGGGGAGCCTATTTCAAACCATATAGTGCCTTGTCCAATTTAAAGATGTGGTCCGGGAATCTTTCATCTTCAAAGCCCGGTGGTTGCTCCACGTACACTTCTTCCTTGATCACTCCGTTGAGGAAGGCACTCTTAACGTCCATTTGAAACAGTTTAATGTTCCTGTGACAAGCATAAGCAAGTAAAATTCTAACTGCTTCTAATCTAGCCACAGGTGCAAACGATTCATCAAAATCAATACCAAATTCTTGAGAGTAGCCCTTGGCTACTGATCTTGCCTTATTCCTCACAACCACCCCATCTTCACTAAGTTTGTTTCAAAAAACCCACTTAGTTCTAATAATAGGATGGTCATCAGGCCGGGGCACGAGGAACCACACCCTATTCCTTTGGAATTGGTGTAGTTCTTCTTGCATGGCGAGAACCCAAGAATTGTCATTTAAAGTATCATCTAAAGACTTAGGCTCAATGCTAGAAAGTAAAGCTAAGTTATCGTGAATTTCAACTTCCCTCATTGAAGCCCGTGTTTGAATTCCTTCATCCACATCGCCGATCACGTTCTCCAATGGATGGTCCTTGTGCGTGGTCCATTGGTGTGGAAGGTTCGGATGTTGCTCTTGTTCCACTTCCTCCTCTTGTTCCTTTTCTTCCTCTTGATTCGCTGCCTCACCTTGTTTACTTGATTCTCCTTTTTCAGCTTCACCTACACCTGTAATAAGAAAATGATCATTATCATTTGATTTTCTCATTATATATTCATCAACAACAACATGTGGACTTTCCTCTACAACAAGTGTTCTAGTGTTATAAACACGGTAAGCTCTAGATGATAGAGAATGCCCGAGGAAAATCCCTTTATCACTCTTTGCATCAAATTTTTGGAGATTGTCTTTTCCATTCTTCAAAATGTAACATATTGAACCAAATGGCTTAAAATGAGATATGTTGGGTTTCTTACCTTTGTAAAGCTCGTATGGAGTTTTCTTAAGGATTGGTCTTACCATTGCTCTATTTGTGATGTAGCAGGCGGTGTTCACCGCCTCTGCCCATAAGTACCGTGGAAGACCGTTCTCCGCAAGCATGGTACGCGCCATCTCCACGAGCGTCCTATTTTTCCTTTCGACCACGCCATTTTGTTGAGGGGTTCTTGGTGAAGAGAATTGATGCCCGTATCCCTGCTTTTTGCAAAAAGCATCAAACTCATGATTTTCAAACTCCTTTCCGTGGTCACTTTGAATTTTTTGAATTGTATATCCTTTTTCATTCTGAACTCTAGTGTAAAAATCAATGAACTCGTTGCAAGCATCACTTTTATTTGCTATATATAGAACCCATGCATATCGCGACAAATCATCGATAATCACAAAACCATAAAGCTTCCCTCCAAGATTGCGAGTCTTGGTGGGACCACATATATCCAGATGCAACAATTGAAGGGGTTTTTCTGTTGAAATAATATTTTTACATTTAAAAGATGTGGTGGTTTGTTTTCCTTTATTACATGCTTCACATATCTTTGAAGTTTTAAAATTCAATTTAGGAAGACCTCTGACTAAATCATGACGGTTCAACTTCCTAATGACATTAAAACTGGCATGCCCAAGACGGGGATGCCACAACCAAACATCATCACTTTTATTGGCAACCAAACAAAGTTTCTTAGATGCAAGCTCATCAAAATCAACTTGATAGGTGTTGTTACATCTCACTCCTATGAACTTAATTTTCTATGTGTTAGCATCAATGATAGTGCAGTGAGAAGACTCAAAAATCACTTTGTGACCCTTGTCACAGAGTTGACTTACACTAAGCAAATTGTGGTGAAGACCTCTAACAAGTGAAACATCCTCAATGCAATGGTTAGGGTCCTTACCAATTCTATTGATTCCGACTATCTTACCCTTGTCCTATCCTCCAAAGATTACCGTACCACCATTCTTTTCAGCAAGGTCTGCAAAGAGGTGTTTATTTCCCGTCATGTGCCTGGAGCATCTGCTATCCAGGTACCATTTATTCTCTCACTCCTTCATGCAGACCTACACCAATTAGCAACCATGCTCATTTTGATTTGGGTACCCAAGCGAGCATGGGTCCCTTCAAGTTAGCATTCCAAAAGGATTGATTGTATCTATTGAAAAACATGTCATCATCGTATTGCATGAGTTGGCCTATATACATATCATGCCCTATTTTTCCACAGTAAAAACACGTGGGTCTTTTCCTACCAAAATTTCTTCTTTTATTTACATTGCTAAAGATTGAGGGGAAACTAAAATTAACAGTTGGATTTTCAAGGTGTGTGTGTGAACATTCTCCTTGACAAGATGAATTCTTAACAACATATTGAACATGATTTTTGTTGCCATGCATTGTACTTGGATTATTTTCAATTTGTTTTCCTTTCGCATTTTTCACTTTTTCAAGTTCAACAACAAAACTCTCATTCTTGCCTTTTAATTTTTCTTTCTCTTTCTCACATTCGGTCAGTTTAACATGCAACTCTTCCAATTCTTTGTTCAAAAGGTCATGCCTTCCTTGGATTTCATCTTTAAGTTTAAAGGTATTTTTCTTTTCTACATCTAGGCATGCTATTTCATCGTCAAACAAAGCTAATTTGGTTTCCAAAGCATCATTGGCATTTTTCAAACTTTTAACTTGCATTTCAAGTAGATTGCATTTTCCACATGTATTAGATGAGTGAACAATTTCATGAATCTTTTTCTTTAATGTCCTATTTTCATTTTTCATTATTCTATATTTCTCATCTAACCCCTCATAAGCAAGTTCCCACTGTTTGTTTGAAATAGACTCTGTGTCAGAAATTACCTGTTCATTGTCGCTGTTTGCCATTAGACACATTGTCTTCACAAGTTCTTCAATGTCTTGCTCCTCATCATCGGTCATGGGCTCATCTTCATCTTCGTCGCTCCACGTTGCCTTCACGGCTTTCAGCTTCTTGCCCTTGACCATTTTCCCTTTCTTCTTTTGCAGCTCGGGGTAATCTCCTCGCATGTGCCCCACTTTCTGGCATCCATAACATATAATCTCGGCGGCCTTGGATGGTTCATTTCATTGCCTTGGCTGCCTTTTTCCTTTCCTGAATTTCCCGCCAAACTGTCTTCTTTGGCGCAGGAATTGTCTTACTTTCCTCATCAGCATAGCAACTTCTTCATCGTCGGTGGTTCCCAACGACTCCTCTTGGCTTGAGACACTTTCCGAGAGTGCCTTTAAAGCGATTGGCTTTTTCTTCTTTGGATCCTCTTCCGTTGTCTTTATCACATTGATCTCATATGTCATTAATGACCCTATGAGTGCATCCACGGTGAGCATTGACAAATCTTTTGAGTCCTCTATTACGGTCACCTTGGTATCCCCGCTCGGTGTTAGTGACCTCAACACTTTCCGTACCAATTCCTTATTTGTGAACTCTCTCCCGAGTGATTTCAATCCATTTGTAATCTCCATGAGACGTGCGAACATCTCGAAGATATTTTCTTCATCCTTCATTCGAAACAGCTCGTAATCATGGGTCAGCATATTCACTTTCGTCTCCTTGACTTCTGTGGTACCTTCGTAGATAAGCTTGAGCTTGTACCACAATTCCTTTGCGCTGCTGCACATGGAGACACGAGCATACTCGTTAGGGTGAATAGCACACTGAATAATGTTTAAAGCATTAAAGTTCACAGTGGCTTTCTTAATAGTATCATCGTCCCACATGTCCTCATCAGGGTCTACAACATACGGACCATTCCTAATAACAGTCCATATCTCATGACTTTGAGCATGAAGGAACACGGTCATCCTATTCTTCCAGTAAGTGTAATTACTGCCATCGAAGAAAGGTGGCCGTTGAATAGAATGCCCTTCGGGCATTAACCCCTTGTTGATGTTGTTGGCCATTCCTAACAGATCACTCTAAACCGCTAGGTTTCTAGAAAACAATACCAATTGTTGGCCCGGTTAGGAGACAATTGAGAGGGGGGTGAATTGATTGCCCACCCTTTTCAACAAATTCTTACAATAAAGAGACAAACCACAGATATGGAAAATAAACCTTAGATAAGGCTTGATTAGAACGAATGAAATTAAAGCAAGCAAGCCCTCACAACTCCCCAGTGCAGAGATATACTCACTCGGAGAGCAATATATGAACGGACAATTGAGAAAACTCTCGTCTCACCGCCTCACACTCGTATTGTAAACGGAAAGCAAATATCAACAGCCACAAGAGAAGCAAACAACGGCACAGTAATTTTTAGGTGGTTCAGACGCACCAAGTGCCGTCCTATGTCCACCCCTCTCACCTCGAGAGGATTTCACTAACAACGCTACACGACGGCAGCAACCACCACACACGGGCTCGACGGCCCACACACGTGGGTTCTCGCACGACGACGAGACACCCCCACACACACTCGGAGCAAGCTCTGAAATCGTCAAAATGAAGATAGAATGGAAAATACAATGCCCAGTTCTGAGAATATCAATCTAAGCACCAAATGACTAAGGGAATGATTAACAAGATGGATCTTCCCCTAATCTTTCAACCAAAACGGAGATGAATGAAGGGTGCTTGAGAATGAAGACACAAGAGAGAGAAAAATGGTCCCCTTATTCGAAAATCACCCAAGGTAAGAGATGGAGGAGAGAAGGGACGCATTCCTTCCAGCTTCAAGGTTGGGGTCGAGTGAAGCAAGCTTGGCTGCAGGGTTCTTCTTCCAAGAGTAGCACCGTTCCTCTCCTTCTTCCTGCAAGAATAAGATGAACACATTAAAAGCTCAAGGGATCTGTTCGATCGGAAGAAGGGGCGGAAATATATACTCCAAGGAAATCAAGACAAATGGACATAAAAGCCCTCTCCAAGCCCCATACAAATCATGAACAAAAGATGAAGATGTCCTAAGGCTATTCTGGTAAACAAGGCAAGCAATCGGATCTTCTATTAATGGGTTCGAAACAGATCCGAAAATCCCGATCGAAACATTCAAAAAAAGTGTCGACTCATGGAGTAGACTCTTTTTTATGAATGTTCTGCCAGAACATATAAAAATGAAACATGTGAAACAAGTGTCGACCTATGGGGTCGACACTTTTTACTAAATGTTCTGGCCTGTGAATCAACATAACATCCGTGTTGGAAAGTGTCGACTCTAGAGGTCGACACTTTTTCACGGAGCTTCTGTTTTCACATAAATGAACGAAGTCACCAAAAAGTGTCGACTTCATGGGTCGACGCTTTCTGCCAGCATTCTTAACACATAACGCAAGGCAAAAGTTGTAAAAATAAGTATCGGCCCCTGAGGTCGACACTTTTCCTGACAGCAAAAAACTTCAATTAAATATAATAAAACACCACAATGCATGGATTCAATGATCAAGAATCAATCGGTTGAGCACAATGACATTCTTCAAAACCTGATTTCAACATAGATTGAATCCATTCACATTGATATCCAATTGAACATTCATTCTTACCATTGGCCTTCAAGTTTTGAGTGAAGTCTCACAATAAACCTGTATTTTCCAGATTTGAACCATTGCCCTTTCATCCACTTTGTGAACGACCTACAAATATGTTCTTACCATCATTTCCAAGATTTGAGACTCAATTCCACATCAAACCTGCACAATACAGATTGCTATAAAACTCAATCTCAACACAAGCAAATGAAATTCTCAAATCAATCCATATCATGTAGATTAATCAATGCATCCATTCAATCTTCAAACAAAGCATGTGGCTACTTTATCCATTCAATTCAATCGACAATGTTAGTTCACATCAAAGCTACTCATTCAAGATTTAGAATTTGAAATTCATTCAACATTCAAGCTTCCTCTTTAACACAACTCAATTGATTGAACAAACATATTTTCATGCAAAGCCATCATTCATCAAATCTGTATCAATGCAAATCATAAAAACTGACTTCACGACATGTTCATTCTAGATCTACGTCAAAATAGACCGGGGCACAACAAGCGACGTTCTTGGTCCCGCACGGGGAGGACGGTCTGCTGAGAGTGGAGCTGCTGTGGCCTGCGTGCTTACTGGCGGAGGGACAGAGGCTAGCTTTAGCTCCTTCGGCGCTAGCCAATATATATCAGGGATTGGGGGTGCTGGCGGCGCATCTGGCGCCACATGAGAGGAGTCTGCTTTTGTCGACCCACTACCTAAGTGTGTGGGCTGGCCTGTTGTTTCCAGCGTTGGTGAGTCGAGGGTCGGTGGCGAACCAGGTGGCACCCCTGCTGTTTAGCTTCACCGGCCAAGCAGACGGAGACGCGGTTGCACAGTTGGAGGGGGCTAGGAGAGCCCTATATTAACTGCCCGGTAGGGGCGAGGAGGGGTTTCCTTTTAACAATGCCGTGAGGGACTCTAATATGATTTTGGTGCCTTCAGACGGCGGGGTGACCTGCGCCCTCCCTTATCAGCGAGAGCCGGATGCGACGTTGTATACAGAGTGGGTGATGAGCACCCGACCGGCGGTACTGGTGCTGCACTGGTCAGTGACGAGCTGCTTGGAGCCGTACTACCCTCACAAGTTCACCTAGAACTTTGGGTACGACCAGGGTATCCCGCCGAACCAAGAGTTTCCCTTAGCGGGCCGACAATATAGAGGCCGGGACACCCACTTTCTAGCCGCAGCGTGGTGGGATTTCTACTGTCGTCGGGAGCCGGAGCGACTGCCGATGCCTAGGCTGGGACGCAGAGGATGATTCGATGATCATTATGCCAAGTGGTGGTTCGAGCACAGCCACTTGTACAGGCAGAAGGCCTCAACGATCAGGAAAGTTGAGGAGGATCATCTTTTGGGGGAGGATCTACCTCCTATTCCGCTGGATGACGAGCATCTGAGGACTCGCTTCTCCTAGATTTGCCGGGAGGTAGAGTAGTTAACACAGCAGGTGCCCCAGGGTGGCCGGGGCTCGTTGTCCGTGGGACGAGGCGGCAGCGGGGTGCTGAAGCACGTTGAGCAGGCGCGGCTAGCGACTGTAGATACTGGAGCTGGGGCGTCTCGACCGAGGGTGCCGAGGACTTGGTGGGTCCAATTCCTGGCCGACTGCGGCTTTGAGAAGAAGGGCTCACTAGACCGGGTGCTCCCTGAGGGGAGCTTTACTAACACGGTAGTCGACGACTGGAGACGCCACATCGCCCATGGGATAGGGTCCGTCGGGCCCGTGGAGTTTGTGTTTCATGTCGAGTGTGGTTACACCCTGAGGGACATTAAGGAGGCGGTAGCAAAGGACGTGCGAGCTGTGGTTCTGAAGCTGGAGCAGCTGGTTCCCCTGCCGTTGACCCCATTCATGCCCTTAGGTATGACATTTTCCTAAGTATGCTATATCGACCTTGTTATTTTCTGATGTGTACAGCTGAGGTGTTGTGTTGCTGTGTTTGTTGACAGGCTCTGTGGTGGAGGGAGATCACCCCTCCATAGAGGTGTCCTCGGGGAGCGGAGACGGGGCTCTTCAGCCTAGGCGGAAGCGCCCTCGGGTAGAGACCGGGGCAGAGGAAGCTGGCGAGTCCTCTCGGGGACATGGGGCTGGCGGACATATCGAGGCAGAGCTGGCTCTGAGTAAGTACCGTTTTTGCCTCTCTTGTGTCTAGTCGGTTTAGCTATGACGATTGACTGACCCTGTGTCGCTGGATTTATGTCTTGTAGCTCCGGTGGAGACCGGGGCGGACATGGCATTCTCGCCGCCCCAGGAGGTCGACCCGTTGCCTGATGACGGGGTCGAGTGTGGGATAGATATGGAGGGCTTCCTTCGTGTGATGGACGCGGTTGCCCCCAACATCGAGGCTTTCCCTGAGTTTGAGTCGTGGAAGGCCTTAGAGGACGCCTAGCCAGGTAGGGACTTCTGGAAGTTGATGGGAATCGACGTCGAGCACTGACTTTTATTTTTGCACTTGTTTCCTTTTAGTTTGCTTTTATATCCTTGGGAAAGTATATGTGCAATTATAAGGCTTTATACGCCAATGTGTCATTCCCTTGGATTGTTTGGGTTTTTGTGCAAAATGTCAGTAGGTCCAGCAAGGGGGCCCTCACTCCTTCCCTATTTGCCCACATAAGCCATATGGGTCCATGTGGGGCTGGTCAAAGTCCTAGGTGACATCTAGAAGGTCAATTGGACACATGGGAGACAAGTGGTTGAAAATGTCAAAGGGAGGCCACCTACCTTACCTACCTAGTCGAAGGAGTGCCCCCTCCATATGTAATTTATTTATTTTGGGTTTTTGACCACATAGGGGAAGAAAAAGGCCTATTTCCCACGAAATTTCCAGCCCCCACCCCTTGCCATTCTCTATATAAGCCTATGTATAGTGTCATTAGAGATTTAATGAAGAAATTATGTGAAAATTGTTTGAAGCAAGAAGGGTGTGCCCTCTCTCCTCTCTCTCTGGTTCTCTTCTTCTTCCTCCAGCCCTCCAGGTGTGAAGCCCTCTCCTATATTCTCCTTAGCCCCTCTGAGTTCTCTTTCTGCTGTCGCCGCCGCCGTTCGTGCCGCCGTCGCGTCGCCACCGCCGCTACATCGAAGTTTTGTCCAAATCAGGACAAAACCTCTCCTCCGAAATTGTATCTCTGGTTCTTGTTGTCTGATTGCCCTAATTTTGAGGGTTTGTTCTGTTAATCTCCCCTAACTTCCAGTTAAAATTTCGTGTCATTTGGAGTCCATTTGATATTTTTCCCGTATTTTTGTTTGTCCTCTTAGTAATCTACCCTTTTGCAGATCTACGGGATAGAGTCTCCTTGTTGCAATTTCCCCACCCACTTAGAAAATTTTAGAAAATACACAAAACTTCCCTAGTGTTCCTCACGTATACCCCCTTCCACCATAATTTTCGTTGAGTCAAAAAAAATCATTTAGCCCTTAGTAAAAGGTCTGTTTCAGGCAGGTTCATCTCTACCCTGTGTGTCTGTCAGTCCGGGTCATAAAAAAAGGCAGTTTACAGTCATTTTTAATTTTAATCCGTTATGTGGATGGAGCCACCAAAAATATATGTTGTAGATCTCTGAGTCCTCTATCCATCGGTACCTCTTGTGCATCAATCCGACATCGGATCTGGTCGTACGAATTCTTTTCGTGAAGGTGTGCAGGGCAGATCCGAGTTTAGCCAGCACAACTCAGTCCGGGAGAAAATTCAGAAATAAATATCAAAGGTCAACTTCAGCGACCGCCCCTTCAGAGAGTCGATCAGGGACATCCCACCATCGTCCAAACCAAGCGGCACTTTCCGAAGATCTCAGGAAGGCAGCGTTCCTTTGGAAACCGTTGTTTGCTGTCTAGCGAGTCAACAACCGAGTTGGCGCAGCACCGAGTTGGAATAGTACCGAGTCGGACCAGCAGTCCGAGTTCGTACCGTACGCACCTCCAGATTGCTGCCCGTCAACCCAAGGTCGGTCCTCCCGGGCCCCACTTGTAGCCCTTTACCTCCCTGCGTGGAGTGGGCAATGGAATTACTGCTGTAATTAAATTTTTTAACTGTTGTTATCGGGAGTTACCGTAACTGGCTGGGAACGTCTTCCCCACGCCCGGAGCGTGGAGGTACACTCGCTCCCCACTCTTTATCGCATTTACTTATCTTGTATAACTTTCAATGCCGCTGCGAGTGTAGGTTTCTAGCTTGTTATTATGTTATCACCGCTGCGAGAGAGTGAGATTGAGTGTACCGTCCCGTGACTCAATCCGAGTTAACGCGGAAAGGCCGATACCCGAGATTCACCGCCGGTTTCTCAACTGCGCACTGTCCACGTCTTCCCTAGCATTGGGACGATCGCGAGCTAGAGTCCCAGGTTGCGTGTCCATCCCGCATCACTTCTGGGACTAAGCATACTCTGGTTATGGCTGTGTTTGGTTCTGGAGACTAACATAGTTGTTGGTATTATGCAGAAGTGGCTAAGATGTCAGAGACCACGGTTCCTTCTAAGGCACAGAGTGAGGTGCCTCTGCCAGTTGGAGGGCAGGAACCAGCAGCGACCCAGGATGGTTCGGGTAAGCATTGAATTGCTATGGAGGGGATTACTCTCCCATTGTTGTACAGTTGTTGGGCCGGAGTTGTTGACTGCGCTTGTGTTGTTATTTGATAGGTGAGGATCTTGTAGATACTCTGAAGATGATCCAGGAGTTAGTCAGTATTGGCCCATTGGTGGCCCTCCCCTCTTTCAAGGTAGAGCTAGGAGCAGTGCACGCGTCGATCCCATCTGTTACTGGGGGTGCGCCTGGCTTGCTACCGCAGCTGCTGGCGAAGATGCCTCTCGCTTCTTTACCAGTCGTGGTGTCTGCCTGCACCATAGGACTGGTCGGGTCTTCCAGCATGGGACCTTCAGGTGTGTGACTGGGGACTTAGCCACGTATGGTGAGCTTTTTATGTCATCTATTGACATTGGGCTCCTTTTGGCGTTGGTCGCAGGTACTTCACCTTTGGAGGAGGGTGAGCTTCCCCGCGACATGACTGAGGTAGCGGAAGAAGGGCCTGCTGCAGCGGCTTCGATAGGGGGCGACGAGGAGATTGTCGACATTGAGAGGGTCTCGGAGGGGAGTGCCCCAGCTGGTGAGTTTCTTGTTCAAAACCTTTGACTGGTGAGTTATTTTCGCACGAGGTTGGGTTGTGTGGTAACCTCGTTTGCTTTGTTGACTTGCAGGGGCCCCTAGCCTGGCCACCTCCGGGAGTTCATTGGAGGCTTCGTTAGGCTCATTCGGCAACGGCCGCCTAGCCATGGAGTCGGAGGAGAGCTCGAGCTCTTCCTCTTCTGGGACCTCTTCTACCGAGGAGGCTGAGATGGGGACTACTTTTGGAGGTATGTGGGGGTTGTCCCTCTCCCAATTTGGCATTTGTTTGGGCTTTATGGCAGAGTGCTGATGCTCTTAGGTTGCATGCAATGTCAAAGTCTGGAGAGGAGCACGCATTAGCTCCTGCTGAGAGCGGGTAGGAGGAGCCTCCTGTCTCACCTGTGGTTACTGGCTACGACTGGGTTGTGGAGGAGTCGCTGACTTTTTCGACCCCGATGGGCGGCGCTACTGAGATGGAGGAGAGGTTGCCTTCCATGACCCCGGCAGAAGACACCACTAGCGCGGGGGGACTTGCTCTGGGTAACAGACGAAAACTTGTATTTTCTTAAGTTTTCTACCTTATTTATCGTAGGAAGTTTTTCATGTATTGCCCACTCCCTTTGCTGTTTGTTGAGGTTATGTAGGCTCTACTGGAGTGCTAGCCACGTCAGGCGACTTCTCCCTGGATTTAGGGATCGAGTGGCCTACGTCTGCTTTTTCGCCAGAGTCATTGTTGGACGTGAGTGCGGGTGCAGCCTTGCTCCAACGAGCCCGGGGCTACCTACAGGGTGACCCTCTTCCTTCTCCGGAGGCCCTGAGACAGCTGCTGAGAGAGTGCACCCAGGGCTACCACGCGCTCGGCTTCCCACGCGAGCTCTGGATGTCCGGGTTAGCTGGGATGTGGGTGGAGTATTTGCGACTCTGTGAGGCTTGAGAGCAGAGGACTCGGAGGCTGGCAGCCATCCGAGAGGTGCAGGAGCAGCGGGCTCGGCTTGTGTCGGCCATACCGGAGCAGAGGGGCCATGCCGAGGCAACCATGTTGGCATCTCGGGAACGCACCATACTGCTGGAAGAGGGAGAGAGCCAGGTTGAGGCCTTGAGGAAGGCCTTGGAGGAGCAGCGGTCAGCCATCGAGCGCGCCCGAGCTGAGTGGCAGATAGCCGAGATGGCGGCCGAGGCTAGCGCTCAACTTTTGTTGACCCTGGAGGTGGAGCTTGCGGCTGCTGACTCTGGCCTTGTGGCACTGGAGGGGATCGAGCTGGAGGTTTGATTGTATTTCATACCCCCTTTCTGTTTTGTGTCATCCGGACTGTATGGATTTTGTCACCCCAATGTCATGTCTTGGGCTCCTTTCACATAGTATTAGTGACATACCAACTTTATTGGGCTGTTCCCTCCCTTCTCTGGTGGAACAGTGTTGCATGCATAGACTGGTGACCACTTACTATCAATCATGCGTGTTTTCTTTTTTCACTATGTGCTGGTATAAGTGACAAGGGGACTGGGTGTACTCACTTTCGGGCGCAGGAGTACAGGAGCTGAGTATGGAGAATAGTGTAACTGGATGCTGGGTATTGGGTTTCGGGGACAGAGTGTTGGAAACTGGAGGCTGAGTACTGGGCGGTAAGGGAGAATGACTGGGTGTTGGGGCTAATCCTCTTGAAGGATAAAGGTCTGTGTAACATGAAGCCGACGTAGACTTATGGGGGTATGGCGGTCCACGCGGTCTAAGGCTACTGGGGTGATTCTGGGGTGTGTCGATTACAGGTCGAGTGATAGAGTATCGGCTATTAGCATGTTGTTAGCTAGAAATGTAGTCCCCATTAGCCTGGGGGGACTGGAGCCATGCTGGTCGGGTGGCTCGAGGAAGGCATTTTGACCAAGAACTGGGACAGGGACAGGGACTGGATGTTGAAACTGGGTCCGAGACTGGAACTGGCACTGGAGTTGGGATTGTGACTAAAGATGGGGACTGGGGCTGGAGCCGGCCGACTGGCCTACAAAGGTGTTGTAGCATGCGGCTGGGGTTGGTGGCTGGGCGACTGGCCTGTGAAGGTGTTGTAGCTGGAAACTGGAACTAGAGACTGGGGAGCTGGCCTGTGAAGGCGTTGTAGTCGGAAACTGGAACTAGGCCTGTGAAGGCGTTGTAGTCGGAAACTGGAACTAGGCCTGTGAAGGCGTTGTAGTCGGAAACTGGAACTAGGCCTGTGAAGGCGTTGTAGTCGGAAACTGGAACTGGAGACTGGGCGGTTGGCCTATGAAGGCGTCTGGAGACTAGGCGGCTGGCCTGTGAAGGATTTGTAGTCGAAAACTAGAACTGGAGACTGGGCGGCTGGACTGTGAAGGCATTGTAGTCGGAAACTAGAACTAGAGACTAGGCGGCTGGCCTGTGAAGGCGTTGTAGCCGGAAACTGGAACTGGAGACTGGGCGGCTGGCCTGTGAAGGCGTTTTAGCCTGCGGCTGGGCTGGTGGCTGGGCAGCTGGCCTGTGAAGGCGTTGTAGCCGAAAAATAGAACTGGAGACTAGGCGGCTGGCCTGTGAAGGCGTTGTAGCTAGAAACTGGAACTAGAGAATGGCGATGGCCGACGCTCGGGGGCATGTTGGCCACCGTTATTGCAGGACGATATTGAGGTAGCCATCGGCGCGGTGTTGCAGTTGACGGCTTTCATCAATGAGGAGTAGAGAGGGAGAGAGTTTTTTTTCTCTTTACTAGCTCTACTGCCCTTACGGGTTTTCATCAGAGCTGGCCCTCTTTTGCTTTATCTGGTGCGCCCTTGCGGGTTATCACACCGAGGGGTTACCCAATTTTTCCTGAGACACCCTTTCTAGTTTTCACCTCAGCTAGGTTGGTGGCAATTTTTGCCCCCAGTCGTCTTTTTGTAATGAGGACGGTCGGGTCTGTCGGGGTATCTCTATTTTTAACCCCATTATTTTTTTTTTGAGGAATTGCCGTCCATAGCATGTCGATGTCAAGGGACATAGCCTGGAGCTGGAGGATGTGGGTAACTGGGTATTGCTTCGACCTTAATAAGGGTTCCTATAATTATCAAATTATGGTGCTGGGGCCACCTCGTCATGGCAGGATGTGACTGGGGTTATAGCTGGTGGTCATGGATTACAGGGGGAACTAGGTGCATACTGAGACTCGGGGAGTTCTGGATTTGCAGGAGATGTAGGATGTAGTAGTGTGGAATGATAAGAGTCTGGGAATAGGCTGAGACTAGAGTTGACCGGAATGGCGACTAGGATGTTGCGTAGACGCTGGAACTTATCGGTCCGCTGCGATGGAGCGAGGGCCGAAACTAGAGTGGGCTAATTAGGGTGATCTAAGGTTAACTGGAGATTGCAGGGTTAATGGTCTAGCACTGTGGGTTAACCGAAGGCGGGTATCTGGGGAGGCCTATGATCTATTGAGGCATGGGCGGAAGGCCACCCTGACTAGTGGGGAGAGGAAGATTTTCTCCTTATCGGCTCTACCGCCCTTTTTGGGTTTTCACCAGAGCTGGCCCCCTTTTACTTTTTCCGGTGATCCCTTGCGGGTTTTCACACCAAGAGGTTACCCGATTTTGCCTGAGAGGCCCTTTCGGGTGTTCACCTCAGCTGGGTTGGTGGCAATTTTTGCCCCCAGTCATCTCTTTGTAATGAGGACGGCTGGGTCTGCCGGGGTATCTCTATTTTTAACCCCATTGTTTATTTTTTTTTTTGAGGAATTGTCATCCATAGCATGTCGTTGTCAAGGGACGTAGCCTGGAGCTGGAGGATGTGGGTAACTGGGTATTGCCTCGCCGTTAATAAGGGTTCCTACAAATTATCAAATTATGGTGCTGGGGGCCACCTCGTCGTGGCAGGATGTGACTAGGGTTATAGCTAGTGGCTAAGGGATTACAGGGGGAATTGGGTGCATACTGAGACTCGTGGAGTTCTGGATTTGCAGGAGATGTAGAATGTAGTAGTGTGGAATGATAAGAGTCTGGGAATAGGCTGAGACTGGAGTTGACTGGAATGGCGACTAGGATGTTGCGTAAACACTGGAACTTATCGGTCCGCTGCAACGGAGCGAGGGCCGAAACTAGAGTGGGCTAAGTAGGGTGATGTAAGGTTAACGGGAGATTGCAGGGTTAATGGTATGGCACCGTGGGTTAACCGAAGGCCGGTATCTGGGGAGGCCTATGATCTATTGAGGCATGGGCGGAAGGCCACCCTAACTGGTGGGGAGAGGAAGATTTTCTCTTTATCGGCTTTATCGCCCTTTTTGGGTTTTCGCCAGAGCCGACCCCCTTTAGCTTTTTCTGACGCGCCCTTGTGAGTTTTCAAGTCGAGGGGTTTCCCAATTTTGCCTGAGGTGCCCTTTCGGGTTTCCGCCTCAGTCGGGTTATTAGCCTTTTTGCCCCCAGTCGCCCCCTTGCGAAGAGGGTGACTGGGTCTGTCGGACATCCCTATTTTTAACTCCATTTTTGTTTTGTTTTTTGTTTTTTTTTTACTTACCTGGGAGCCTGACGGCTGGATTGTTGCTGGCACAGAGGTGTCCTTGCTCTTGTCGTGGCAAGGACGACGGCGGGTAGTTGACCCCCGAGAATGCCTGGCGGTGGTTCTGGGAGGGCTTGGCTAGCCCTGTTGCTTGGCTGGGAATCAGAGACTGGAAGGAATAATTGGTTAAACCCTTCGCAGGGAAAGGCCGAGTTTACTTGTAGTAGCTGGGACGTGTGCCTTAGTCTGGCTGGTGCATGAACTCATGTTCAGGTGCATAGTATAGCTTCATATTTTTGCCATTGAGAGGTGGGAAGGGTTTGTGACCCTTGTGGTAGACGACCATGTAGGCCCCACCCTCGTAGACGTTGTGAATGATGTATGGACCTCGCCAATTCGACTGTAGTTTTCTACTGGAGCGACCCACCATGACTTCTTTTTCCTTGATCATGACGAGGTCACCTTGTTTGAAGGCTCGCTGCCTGACGAGCTTATCATAGGCTCTCGCCATACGGGCATGGTATACTTGTAGGTGTTTGTAGGCTTCGCGTTGTTTGCCTTCTAGATCGGCCAGCTCCTCCAGCCTTCTCTAGTATTCATTTTTGTCAGGGCCGGCGAGGCCGGTATGGATCGCCACACGATAAGAGGCAAACTGGACATCGATGGGGATAACGGCTTCTGCCCCGTAGGCGAGGGAGAACGACGAACACCCCGTAGGGGTTTTGTAGATCTTCCGGTAGGCCCATAGTGCCTCGAAGACCTTCTCCCCCCAATCACGTTTCCGGTGGCTAACCATTTTAGCCAAGAGCTTGCAGAGGGTTTTTTTGAAGGCTTCCGCCAAGCCGTTGCCTTGGGGTTGTAGACTGAAGAGGTTCTCCAATCGATGTGAAACTTGGCCGCTAGTTGGTATACGGCCCAATTTTTGAATGGTGTGCCATTGTCTGACACTATGCGACTGGGAGTACCAAATCGGTAGATGATGTTGTGCCGGACAAATCTGGTGACCACTTCACCGGTGACCACCCTCAAGGGGAGAGCTTCCGCCTAACAAGAGAAGTAGTCGATGGCGGCCAAGATATATTTATGGCCCTTGGAAGATGGCATGAAAGGCCCCACGTAGTCCATGCCCCACTCTGCGAATGGCCAAGTAGGGGCTGTAGGACGCAGTGAATTGGGAGGTTTTCTGGGTACTGGGCCAAAGGCTTGGCATTGATGGCATGTACGGGTGTACTGGACGTAATCCGCGTACATGGTTGGATAATAGAAGCCCTTGAGCTTGATGTTGTGCTTCATTCGATCTCCAGCCTAGTGCACGCCGCACAATCCAGAGTGAACTTTCTGCATGATGGCTCGAGCCTCGACTGAGAGACACATCTCAAGAGAATCAACTTGTCCTTCTTGTGGACCAGTCGGTACAGGGAGTCGCCAATCAACTCATAAGAGGTTGCTCGGCTCTTTGAGCTCGGTCAGGAGGGAGCCACCCTTTCTTGAACTTGATGATGAGCTCGCGCCAATCTTTTTTTTCTGGAGGGGTGTTCTGGTCAAGGTTGTGGACCTCGTAGACATTGAGGGCGGCATTGCCCTCGAGTGAGCTCGGCATCACTCTTCTATGCTTGACGATGATGTCGAACTCGCCCTCAGGTGGGAGCTTGATAGCCGCAGCCAGCTTCGCCAGGGCGTCTGCCTGGGCATTACTGCTCCTGGGAATATGATCAATTTCAAAGAAATAGAACTTTTGGGTCAATCTGGTGATGGCGGCGTGGTATGGAACCAGCTCTGGCTTCCACACGTCATAAATGCCAAGGACTTGTCGAACTATTAGCTGGGAGTCCCCGTAGGGTTTGAGGCATTTGATGCCCATATCGAGAGCCATCTGAAGTCCAATGAGTAGAGCTTCGTATTCGACCTCATTGTTGGTCAAGGACTTCATGAGAGTGCAAGAGTTATACAAAAGCCCGCCCTGTTGTGCCCATGTGGTTTTGATGATGGTTTTAATGGTGGTTTTGATGATTGGCTTTTGAAGTGAGTTATTCACTGTGAGTCATCGTGCTGTGTGAATCTTCATGCTAGTATTCACTTTCTGATCATAATGCAGTTCTTCATAAGTTCTGATATGGCATTGCATATTTGATTATGTTCAGTCATGTTACTGCATATTTGATTATGATCAGTCATGTTACTATTGCTCTTTAGACTAAGTTTGATACTGCAGCGTCGACCCATCGAACTGCAGCGTCGACGCTGCCAAGGCACTCAGAGGTAGCAGTAAGAAATATTTGATCTGCTGCGTCCACGCTGCTTGGGCAATGTGTTGACGCTTGGTGCCTCTTTAACTTTGTTGCATTTATTCATTGGTCTGGTCTGCAGTGCGTCAACTCATTGTGTTGATGCGTCGACCCTTCAGTCATACCTGTCTCTGTCTACACAGCAGTGCGTCGACCCACCCTTGCTGATGCGTCGACCCATCAGAACATTGTTCTTTATAGTAAGCCCACACATTGGTCTTCTTGACTCAAGGTCTATACATCCGGAAAGGGGCCAAGTCTATACAGTCTCACGCTCAAATCCTTCAAAGTCCATACATTGGACTATAGCGTCCACTGGTCTTGCCTTGGTCCAAGTCTATACAGTGCACTGTGTAGCCTGTTCGTGTTCAAGCGTGTTGGTGAAGTCTATACATCGGTCCTTCACCGTCTCATGCATTGTCTCTGCCAATGTCTCATTTAGAGTCTTCCCTATGTTGAAGTCTGTACAGGGTGAACTGTGCATCACTTCTCGGAGTATATACATTGGCCTCCTTGCCTAAAGTCTATACATTGGATTGTTTCGTCAAGTGTATACAGTCTTCTATTGAATCTCCAAGTCTCTACAATGAAGTCTGTACATTGTCCGTCTTCATTAGCGTCTTGATGTTTGAAGTCTATACATCCATCGTGGAGCCTCATGTCTACACATCGCTTCGCTCCATCAAGTCTATACATCCACAGTGAAATCCAAAGTCTGCACAATGGTCTTCACACTTGAAGTCTATACATTCGATGTGCAGAGTTGATGTCTATACATTGGCCTCCATGATTCTAAGTCTATACATTCGTTTTAGGGCAAAGTCTGTACAGCCTGCCTTATCGATTCAGAGTCTGTACATCGCTCAAGCGTTCAAAGCATCTGATGTCTGTACAGCGTCCGTTGTCTAGAGTTCTTGAAGTATATACATTGGACTGTTTCTTTCGAAGTATATACAATACAATGTACATACTTAGACCTTATGACTTCATTCTTGTTGCTGAAGGGAACAGGGTCGACGCTAGAGCTTAAGGCGTCCACGCACCAGTGAAGATGCATCCACGGATACTCTTCACAGCGTCAACTCTACGCAAAGGCTGCGTCAACTCAGCCACTCAAGAAGCAGAGGCCTTGTCAAGAATATTCCAATGCGTCAACGCAGCAGTGGAGCAGCGTCGACGCAACAGTTGAGAAAGGCTAGGCTGGTTGCTCACTGGAACGCATCAATGCGTCAACGCCACGGGTTGGAAGCGTCGACGCAGCAGTTAAAAAGGCTAGGCTGTTTGCTTGCTGGAACACCAATGCGTCAACGCAACATGCTGATAGCATCGACGCAGCACGCCCATCTGTTGAAGACTTGATCACTGGATCACAGATGCGTCAACGCAGCAGGCTGATGGAGTCAACGCAGCAGACTTGAGTCTTGCTGGTCGAATGTCGTTGAATTGACGGGAACGTGATCCGAGGTGCCTGGCTCGTGAACCAGGATGCTGCCACGTGGTCTGAATTTCTAGGGCAGGAAACGTGGAAGCCACACTCACCCAGTGTGCTGCTGTTGATGCTATATATACGAGTCTTCATCCTCTGTAGAAGACTGATCGAAGATGAAGCCTGGAGAGCAGAAAGCCCTTCAATCCAGAAAAAGAAAAGAGGAAGAAAAAAGAGAAGAAGAAGAAATAGAAGAAGAGTGAGCCGGCAGAAGAAAAAAAGGGTTGCAGAGAAGGAGGAGAGAATAGCGTGAGAGAAAAGGAGAGCAGAGGAGAAAGAAGGAGAGATAGAGAGAGAGAGAGTTCGTGGAGAAGAGGGAAGAAGCTATTGAAGATATGTCCTCTGGGGTCTGGATTAAATCCAAGCCAGATCTGCTCGTTTGAGAGCTACATTCTTGTTCTTCATTTACAGCCTTCCCATTGCTGTGTATTTTCCGTTTCTTATTTTTTCTTTTTCATTTGGTTATTCTTGTTCTTTCGATTGCCCTGCTAGGGATCGGGTTCCTCCTGTGGATTTAGGAGAAGGGAGACTTGTCTCCGGTTCTAGGCTTGTGGCTTGCAAGTCCAGGGGTCCCTCCGGTTGGAGGAAGAGAGGTCTGCGACCTCTGGTTGCTGGTGACGGGAAGTCACTGGCGGGTTCCCTCCGGTCTGGAGGAAGAGAGACTTCGGTCTATGGTTTCCAAGTGGCTGGGAGTCACTTGGGGTGTCCCTCCGGTTGGGAGGAAGAGGGGAGGCTGTTCCCCTGGTCAAGCTGTGTGGCAGCAACTGTTTGCAGACTGAGTCTGCTTGGTTCTAGCATTGGCTAGTGAAGCCTTACTCCGGTTGGGAGTGAGGGGTGGATGTAGGTCTGGAGGACCGAACCACCTAAAAATCTTTTGAGCAATGGTTTGCTTTGTGTGATTGCTTCTGCTAGATGCGTGGATAGACGCGCTTCATGTGTTTGCTCATAAGTTTAGTTGAATTAATTTTATTCTGTGATTGCGTCTAGCATCTGAGTTTTTAAATTGGGGATTATTCGTAGAAGGATACATTCACCCCCCTCTGTATCCGGGCCTAGCACCCTAACACGCCCTGATGAGTCAAGAAAATGATGCCGACACCTGCCATGATGGATGGGTCTTGGTTATTCCAGGTGATCTCCCGGGAAGAGCCGTTGACGTAGAGCTCCCAACAAGGTACACTGGCTGTGAGAGCGTTTTGATGCCAGTAATGCAAGACATCTCCGCTCTGTTCAATTGGTTGTTGTGATTGGACAGCAAGGGACTCCTCGTCAGGGAGCTCCGTGTTGAAGGGTGAGTGATGGGGACATCGAAGTAAGGCCGCTCATATTTTGTTTACAATTATGTCCTTTTATATTTGTATGTATACCCTTGTGATATATGGGTACACAATTGTAGGTCTTAGTGGGTTTATTTGCAAAAGGCCATTAGGTTTTTTTGCAAAAGTGCATGTAGGTCCAGCAAGGGCCCCCTCCCTCCCTCTTATTGGTCCACATGGACTCCAGGGCCCATGGGGGCTGGTCCATGGTCCAAATGTGGACTTGGACCATGAATTAAAAAAAGGAAATCAAGTCCAATTTGGACTCTCAAGGAGGGGGGCGAACTCCCCTTTATATTCATTTTTTAGTGTGTGTTTGTTTTGACCCATTTCCACTCCCTTGAATACCCCTCCTCTAACCCTAGATCTGGGGTCATTTGGGTCATTAATGTAGAACTATATATGCCATGTAATTTTCATTTTGCGTGAATTAATGAGAAGAAAAATTATGCAAGCATTGGAGCAAATTTGTGCCCCCTACTCTCTCCCTCTGGTTTCTTCCTCCCCCTTCAAGATTTCAGGGTGTAAACCCCTTCTATCTCAGCCCCTTTACATCTAGATTCTATCTCTGGTGCCGCCGCCGCCGTTTGTGTCGCCATCGAGCCGCCGCGAAGACGCTTCCGAAGTTCTGTCCAAGGTTCTGTTCTGCTGGACAAAGGTTCACTACGAGAATTTTAACTCCCAACTCCGACATCATCTGGAGTTGAGATTTTCAAGGTTGGTTCCCCACTTGATCCCCAACCTCTAGTAATTTATCCCGTCATTTCACCTTCTTTTTATATTTTTCCATTTTCGTGTCTTTCTGTCTTCCTGATCTGTCCCTTTTCAGATCTGTGTAGTAGAAGCTTAGTTCTTCCCCCTTTCGACCACCTTCTTGATTTTTGTTTGAATAACCAAATTTATTGGAGGATCTGTCTACCATCTCCATCCTCCACAAATGTTCGTGGAATTTCAAAAGCCCTCTACCTATTTTTAGAAATTGTGTCTTTCCCCTAAATTCAGTTCTGTTTCTGCTGTCCAGATCCGACCACCCAGTACTATAAAATAGTTTTCCCCAGTCACATCTTTACCAAACCTTACATAAGATATATCCCCGTCTTCCTCTCTTCGGCCTCTACAACTTTCATGAAGGGCTCAAAGGCTGAATCAAAGGTCTACATCACGGTCAATGCCAACTCTCAGGAAAACTCAAATATGCCTTGAGTTTTCAGATCCTGTGAGTAAGCAGCTTGAAACTTCGACAAAGGCCATCAACAGGAAACTCAAATTTCTTTCTCTGGCCATAGATCGAAGGATTTCAAGTCAGATTTACATTGGTACCTCTTGTGCGTTGATCCGACGTCGGGAGTGACCGCAGCAGTGGATTTTCATCGGGATGCGCGGGTCTGAAACAACAGTTCAGATCCGTGGGCAGCAACTCCAACGAGTGAAGTTCGAAGCCACCCGGCCTCTGACCGGTGAACCAGCGTACCACCATCCCAGGGAGCGCCCCTCCAGGCGTCCCCACCATAGTGGTGCCACTCCGGTCCCACACGGCCTCTTGGACCAGCACGTGGGTCCCACGGTCGTGAGTACACGTGCCGCCGAAGCTCCACAAGAAGCTGCCCGTCAACCCGAACCCGCTACTCCCTGGTCCCATTGTGTCGCCCTTTACCTCCCTGCGTGGAGTGGGCATTCATATTCATTGCTGTACTATTTGTGTAATAATTGTTCCGGGAGTATCAGTTCGGCCGGGGTCATCTTCCCCACGCCGAGAGCGTGGAGGTATCGTGTTTGCTCCTTACTCGGCACTTTACTTAGTTCGTATATGCTTTATATGCCACTGCTAGAGAGCATGATAGGGTACCTTAGCTTGCTATTTATTGTTATTCACTACTGCGAGCGAGAGAGAGATACCGTCCCGTGACCCGATCCGGGCATGAATTTGTGAGTTGACCACCCTAGCTCTTTGCTAGTTTCTCAACCACGCACGTCCGACGCTTCCCTCGTTAGGGATGATCGCGAGCTTGCTTAGAGTCCGAGGGTCGCATATCCAATTGGAGTCAAGTTGCGTGTCCGTCCCGCATCAGTTTGGTATCAGCGCGCCAGTTGAGTCTAGGGTGTTTAAAACAAAAAAAAGAGTGTCATTTACGTCTAGTCATTGTCTAAGTTAGTCTAGGTTGCACTTGCATCCCATTAATCGGTATATCAAAAGGTGTTGTCTGAACATTAGGCTACGCCTATCGGGAAGGCCGCACACTTGCACGAGTGATCTTCAGATCGATTAACTCCGCCACGTACCGAGTCTTGGTTAAGTCTAGGTGCATCATCTTTGCTTTAGTCCGTGTTTGCATTACTCGGTGTCTCTGTGTGTCTTTGCATGCCCACTCGTAGAGGTACACAGTACTCACCCCCACCACCACCTATGGCGGATCCCCGAGCCCCTAGTCTCGATGCGTCGTTGGTGGCCGAAATGTTCCAAACCCTTATGGGGCAAATGCAAGGGTTGACTACACGTATGGATGGGTTGGGTACACGCATGGATGCATTGACTACACGGGTAGATCGGATGGACGGGTTGAGTACATGGATGAATGGCTTAGGCACCCATCTGGAAGAAAGGATGAAGGCCTTAGAGGATAAGGCTATCGAATCGGACCAGTCCATTCAGGGCCTGGTAGGGAGAGTTGCCACATTAGAGGGAGCCCCAGCCGAGGTACCCCTGAGAGACCCAGTTGAGGCACCCCCCCCCCCCACCTACACATGGTCAACGGGAACCGGTTCAGCAACCTGCTGTCCCAAGGGTTCAAGGGATAGATGTTCAGAGGCGTCAATTCCCCGAGGTGCTAGACTATGAGTGTTCAACAACGGAATTATGATGAGGATGAGTGGGCCCTTAGGACCGTTCATGCCGACCCTCCCACTTTTGACAGTTCCTTAGACCCAAGGATATATCTTGATTGGGAAGTCGATATGACCGATATTTTGAGTGGTTTGAGATGTCGGACTAACGGAAGGTCAAGTTTGCTAAGATGAAATTGGTAGGGCAAGGTCAAACCTTTTGGAGAAACATGGAGAACCTGCTATTTCACCCATGTATAAACATGGGAAGAGATGACGTCCAAACTTAGGAAGAAGTACCTCCTTGTCACTTACCGCCAGCGTCTCATAGACAGGTGGCAGAGTCTTACCCAAAGAGATCGGTCCATCTCCGAGTACATCGTCGAGTTCGATGAATACTTTTAGCGATGTGATGCCACGGAGGAGGACTCCCTTACTGTCTCCTGATTTCGGCGTGGTCTACGACCGCACCTACGGTATGAGCTTCTCTGCCGCAAGGTGGACAAGTTAGAGGATGCGTACCAAGTTGCTCTCGAGATGGAGCAATTCGAGGGAGAGTTCGAGTCTATCCAACGGTTGGGCCACATTTCTCTCCGTAGTGCCGAGTCACGTAGCTCCTTAGGCTCATACCCAAGGGGTCCCATGACTCAAACTCATGAGCCAGCCCGTCAGGAGCACTTCGCTCCTAGACCTCGTCCTCCCCCGCCACGGGATCTACCTCCATCCCAACCACCGGCACCCGTTGCTCGCCCCCCCGGCACCCATTGCCCGTCCTCTGGCACTGGCACCCCCACCCCTATTGCCCACGGCACCTACAGCTCCACCCATGTTGCCTACACCCCCTGCCCATCGGGAGGATAAGGGTAAGGGCCCTCTTCTCGGAGAGAGTAGTAGGTCTCGACTACAGTGTTTCCACTGTCATGGGTTTGGCCACGTCGCCAACCAATGCCCCTCTCATGTCACTCTAGCCCTAGGGGTAGGAGAAGCCTCACCTTCAGGGCTTGTGACTGTCAGCTACGAGGCCGACCCGGAACTAGTTGATGAGTATGAAAGTCTGGTGGAGCCTACCGACACTCAGAATGCGGCACTTGGATGATGGCCACCTGGTGGGTGATGTCATCACCTTAAGTCTAGGGTAATGCATGAGTCAGTTTGTTTCTTCTTTGTGTGGCTTGTTTGTGTGGTTTGCATACGTATGTTAGTACATGGTGAGCTTGCATGTGTCTTGTGCAAGCTTGTTGATGTCAGTCCCGTATGAGTGAGAGGCGAGTATGGGATCAGCTCTACATCTATGCCCCGGATCTAGTCACCTACAGGGACCCAGCGGTGATTCCTAGTGAGTCTTGGAGCCGCCTCCTCCCCTTGAGAGTGACCCCACCCCGGAGTGTTCACCACTAGCCTCGTTCCCACAGTATCTTGTGCATATCGAGTATATACGGAATGAGCAGGTGATGATCACTTGGAGTGGAGCGTACCCGCGCTACTTGGTACGGTGACGGATTCGCCGGAGCTACTCGAGCAGCAGCACCCCTTACTCGACGGGGTCGAGTTCCTCCCACCCGGGGAGAATTGATGGGGACATCGAAGCAATGCCGTTCATATTTTGTTTGTAATTATGTCCTTTTATATTTGTATGTATACCCTTATGATATATGGGTACACAATTATAGATCTTAGTGGGTTTATTTGCAAAAGGCCGTTGGGTTTTTTTGCAAAAGTGCATGTAGGTCCAGCAGGGGCCCCCTCCCTCCCTCTTATTGGTCCACATGGACTCTAGGGCCCATGGGGGCTGGTCCATGGTCCAAATGTGGACTTGGACCATGAATTAGAAAAAGGAAATCAAGTCCAATTTGGACTCTCAAGGAGGGGGGCGAACTCCCCTTTATATTCATTTGTTATTGTGTGTTTTTTTGACCCATTTCCACTCCCTTGAACACCCCTCCTCTAACCCTAGATCTGGGGTCATTTGGCTCATTAATGTAGAACTATATATGCCATGTAATTTTCATTTTGTGTGAATTAATGAGAAGAAAAATTGTGCAAGCATTGGAGTAAATTTGCGCCCCCTACTCTCTCCCTCTGGTTCCTTCCTCCCCCTTCAAGATTTCAGGGTGTAAACCCCTTCTATCTCAGCCCCTCTACATCTAGATTCTATCTCTGGTGCCGCCGCCGCCGTTCGTGCCGCCATCAAGCCGCCGCGAAGTCGCTTCCGAAGTTCTGTCTAAGGTTCTGTTCTGCTGGACAGAGGTTCACTACAAGAATTTTAACTCCCAAGTCCGACATCATCAGGCATTGAGATTTTCAGGGTTGGTTCCCCACTTGATTACCATCCTTTAGTAAAATTATTCCGTCATTTCACCTTCTTTTTATATTTTTCCATTTTCGTGTCTTTCTGTCTTCCTAATCAGTCCCTTTTCAGATCTGTGTAGCAGAAGCTTAGTTCTTCCCCCTTTCGACCCCCTTCTTGATTTTTGTTTAATAACCAAATTTATTGGAGGATCTTTCCACCATCCCCATCCTCCAAAAATTTTCGTCGAATTTTAAAATCCTTCTACCTATTTTTAGAAATTGTGTCTTTCCCCCAAATTCAGTTCTGTATCTGCTGTCCAGATCCGACCACCCGGTAATATAAAATAGTTTTCCCTAGTCAAATCTCCACCCAACCTTGCATAAGATATATCCCTGTTTTTCTCTCTTCGGCCTCTACAACTTTCATGAAGGGCTCAAAGGCTGAATCGAAGGTCTACATCGTGGTCAATGCCAACTCTCAGGAAAACTCAAATCTACCTTGAATTTTCAGATCCTGTGAGTCAGCAGCTTGACAATTCTACAAAGGCAATCAACGGGAAACTCAAATTTCTTTCTCCGGCCATAGATCAAAGGATTTCAAGTCAGCTTTCCATCGGTACCTCTTGTGCATCGATCCGACGTTGGGAGTGACCGCATCAGCGGATTTTCGTCAGGACGCGCGGGTCTGAAACAGTAGTTCAGATCCATGGGCAGGAACTCCGATGAGTGAAGTTCGGAGCCGCCCGGCCTCGGACCGGCGAACCAGTGTACCGCCGTCCCAGGGAGCGCCCCTCCAGGCGTCCCCACCACAGTGGTGCCACTCCGGTCCCACTCGGCCCCTCGGACCAGCACGTGGGTCCCATGGTCGTGAGTATGCGTGCCGCCGAAGCTCCACAAGAAGCTACCCGTCAACCCGAACCCGCTACTCCCGGGTCCCATTGTGTCGCCCTTTACCTCCCTACGTGGAGTGGGCATTCATATTCATTGCTGTAATTATTGTGTAATAATTATTCCGGGAGTATCAGTTTGGCCGGGGTCGTCTTCCCCACGCCGAGAGCATGGAGGTATCGTGTTCGCTCCTTACTCGGCACTTTGCTTAGTTCGTATATTCTTTATATGCCGCTGCTAGAGAGCATGATAGGGTAACTTAGCTCGCTATTTATTGTTATTCACTGCTACGAGCGAGAGAGAGATACCGTCCCGTGACCCGATCGGGGCACGAATTTGTGAGTTGACCACCCTAGCTCTTTGCCGGTTTCTCAACCGCGCACGTCCGACGCTTCCCTCGTTAGGGACGATCGCGAGCTTGCTTAGAGTCCGAGGATCGCATATCCAATTGGAGTCGTGATGAGACACCACTAGGGTGAATGCAGCAATGGGGTGGGGTCCTTGGACCTACCACACAAACACAATCAATTTTAGAGCACGAGGTCGCGTAAATCGCCAATTCGCCGATGCACACACACGAACCCGGGGTGACTCGGCGATACCGAGTGGAGGTGGTGGATCAAGACCCTTGCTGGTAGAGGTCCAGTAGGGCTAAGGTTGCCCTCCCGAGGGTACGATGCCCACAACTAAGGGGCTGGCAGGGTGCCAAGTGGGGCACACGGCCACTCTCTCTAACAAGCCACGGTGACCACACGGAAGTGGAACACTCCGGGGTCGGGCGCTCTCTCTCACTACCAGCGGAGCAATTTCACAGATATTAAAGGAACAAATACTGGTAAAGGGAGCAAGGTTTAGAGCTTACCCGGTTGGTTTGAAGAAACCAACCCCGTTCGGAGATGAGGGCGAGCGGGGGAGTGTGGGTTCCCCGCACACTACCTCGGTGTAGCTTCCCCTGTTCAAATAATACATGCACTACTCCCCACACAGGGGGGTTGGACTAGGGGAGGGGAAGAGAAGAGTTACAATCAAACACTACCTCCACATAAGGAGGGGCGCTAAGCCGACCAGGCGGGGAGGGGAGATTAGCTAAGCTAATGCCGGATGGGCACTTCTCCAGTTCTGTCCAGATCTGGAACTGCAGGATAGGGTGTAGTTGTAAATGTCGCAACGCACTCCACCGAGCTCGAAAGTCATCGTGGCTGGTGCCAAAACGTCGCTGATAGACCCAGGTACGCTTGTAAATTTCTATGGACGATCCTGACGTCGTCACCGGCTGGGGCAGGCTCTGGATCATGTTCCCTGCGCTCTGGTTCGGACTGGTCCCAGGGTGCAGCAGCAGATGGATGTAGTCGCCACGCCCACTCCCGATGTCCAAACGTAGCGGGACCAAAACGAGTACGACCGTGGACGAGTCTTTTTCAAGCGAAAGCCAGGGGGAGCACCAGATGATGTCGGGGCAGAGAGAGGGAGTCCGTTGAGTGAGGGGGGGGGTCGGATCAGGTCTTGAGTGACCTGATCAATGCACCTGGAGGGAGAAAATTGGAACGGGAAGCCCCGGACTCCAAACGAGGCCCTGCCTGTTGCATTGCTTGGAGGACTGGTGGTACTTAACCCGGTCAAGCAGCGCACCCAGGAGAGAAAGTGGGAGGTCGTGGAAGCTTCTGAACTGTAGCTCTGGTCCCGGCTCAGGTTCCAATTGCGCAATCAGACGATAACGAGGCCTCCGGACAGCAGGGATGTCGGATGCCGGCAAGGGCACCATGGCTGCGGAGCTTTCTCGACGATCTTTCCAACGATGTATGGTGCGCTTCCAGATGATGCCGAACAACTCCGGAATAGGCTCTGCAAGTTGAGCTCCTACTGCTGCCTGCGGACTGAGCAGTGCAAAGGAGACTATTGATGGATATGGGGTGGTAAGGAGTGGGGGGAATGGCAAGGGGAGAGAGGGGTTGCTGGTAGTAGTTGTATAAGGGGTGGTGTGGGGTGTAAAAGGGGAGAAGGGGGAAGGAAGGTCAGGGAGGGGGCGGACCTGGTGTGGGGGAGTGGAGTGGGAGGTGGGGGGGGAAGGTTGGTTCTCTCTTGGAGGGGGTGGGAAGGTGGGGGCGCAAATGGCTTGGGGGAATGGGGGAGGATTCCCCTTTGATTTGAGTGGTGGGTTAATGGAGTGGTTAATGGTGGCCTAGGGAATGGGAGGGGTTGCCTTGGGGAGGGGAAGGGGTGCTTGGGAGAAGGGATTCTCCCATGGGAATGTGAAAGGTTGTATGGGGAGGGGGAGAGGTTGCTTGGGAGGTGGTGGGAGTAAAGGGGAGTTAATGGGTCTTGGGAAGATGAAAGGTTGGGAGGGTTGATGTGGAGGATGAGGTGGAGGAGAGAGATGACTGGTCGACCTAGAGAAAGAGAGGGGAGAGGAGAGAGAGATGGTCGCCCCTTTTAGAGAGAGAGGGAGAAGAGAGAGAGAGAGGAGATTCACTTAAGAGAGAGAGAGAGACATAATTCTTGTGTGAAAATTTTCATTCAATATTTCATTACCTCCTCCAAGTGGGGTTGGGGTCCTATTTATAGGGATCCCCACATTTACAAAAAGTCCTTGAAATATGTGCTAATGACAAATAACCAAAAAAGGTGGGGAAGGGGGAGGGCGCCCCTGGGCCAAGCACACCTAATTGGGCCCATAAGCCACTCTATCACATCAAGATGATCACAAACTTAGGTAAATGACGTAATAACCTAGGGACTTCACTCAAAACAGAGGGAAAATTACATCATAATGACTCAAATAAAAAGGGGAAAATACACCAAGATGACCCAAATAGCTAGCCCAAGTGTCGAAGCGGACCCGTCCAGTCGTGGAGCTGCATCCTACCCGTCTTCGGGAGGGAGAGAGGTGCCGAGCTAGAGGGAATCATGGGTGATGTCCCCATCAACTCCCCCGGGCTGTGAAGAGCTCGACTCTGTCGAGCAAGGGTCCACTCGGCTGCGATAATGCTCCAGGAGGTCAGGGTCCAACTGCTGGAGGTCCTCCCGGCTCACCCATGAATCATCCGAAGGAGGCCGTCCCTTCCACCTTACCAAGTATCGCTCGTATGCCTTGCTCCGGGTTACCGTGACCTGTTCATCCAATATCCGCTCCACTTGCTCACGCTGGCCTCTCTGGACTGGTGGAGCTCTCTCACGAGTAGTGGCTCTCTCAAGGGGTGGAACAGGCTCGATGTCCTCACTAGGTGTCACCGTGGGACCCCTGTATGGCACCAAGTCAGCCACATTGAATGTGGGGCTTACTCCATATTCCTCGGGGAGGTCCAACACATAAGCATTGGTGCCGATCTGCCTCAGAACCTGGAAGGGACCTGATCCACGCGACCTCAGTTTGGAGATATTTCCAGGGAATGGTCTCTCGGTCCTCACCATCACAAAATCACCTGCACGGAATTCTTGGTGGCATCGGTGGGAGTCCACAGATTTGTTGTACACTTCATTGCTCTTGTTGATGTGTTTGCGGATTTCCTCATGTAGCTCTTTCATGTGTTGGGCAAATGACTTAGCACTAATAGACACTCTAGCATGTGTAGGCAAAGGAATGAGATCTGTAGGCTTTCTAGGCTTGTACCCATGCACGGCTTCAAATGGGCTCATCCCTATTGACCTATTCACTGAGTTGTTGTATACAAACTCGACCTGGGGTAGAATAAGATCCCAATTCCCTGGACGATCCTCAAAGAGACACCAAAGGAGATTTCCTAGACTCCGATTGACGACCTCTGTCTGGCCATCAGTTTGAGGGTGATAGGCTATGAAAAATTTGAGAAGGGTCGCCATTAGGTGCCAGAGGGTCTTCCAGAAATAGCTGGTAAACTTAACGTCCCCTTCAGAAATGATGGTCTTGGGCAGGTCATGGAGGCGAACTACCTCATCAAAGAATAGGCGGGCCACATGGGAGGCATCGAAGGTTTTAGAACAGGGGATGAATGATCCATTTTGGAAAACCTGTCCACTACGACAAAGATTGAATCATGCTTCCTTTGGATTCTAGGTAAGCCCAAGACAAAGTCCATGCTTAAATCTTGCCATGGACGATCAGGGACAGGGAGTGGGGTGTATAGGCCGGTGTTCTGTTTCACTTGTTTGGCTGATGCGCATATGCGGCACTGACCCACAATTTTAGCTACATCCCTCTTGAGACTTGGCCAGTAGAACTGACCCTCAACCATAGCAATGGTTTTATGCACCCCAAAATGGCCAGCCAGGCCTCCAGCATGTAACTCCCAGACTAAGAAATCCCGCAGTGAGGTTCTAGGTATGCAAAGATTATGGCCTTTGAGGAGGAACCCGTCCTCTAGGATGAAACCTTGGTGTTCCTTAGGTGATTGGGTGGTCAGGGTGGTATGGATATACCCAAAATCTGGATAATCAGGGTACTCACCCTTGACTCTCTCAAATCCTATGACTTCCACCTGTATGGTAGCCAACAATGAGACCCTCCTACTGAGTGCATCCGCGGCACGATTCTCACTCCCAGCCTTATGCTTAATCACAAAAGTGTAGGACTGGATGTATTCGACCCAGCGGGCATGACGGGCATTCAGTTTCTGTTGGGAGTTGAGATATTTTAGGGCCTCATGGTCAAAAAATATGACAAATTCTTTGGGTAAGAGGTAATGTCTCCAATGCCTGAGGGACTGAACCACAGCGTAGAATTCTTTGTCATATGTGGAATACTTCATTCTAGCATCACACAGTTTCTCACTAAAGTAGGCCAACGGGTGTCCCTCTTGACTGAGGATCCCGCCAATACCTACCCCGGAGGCATCACACATTACCTCGAAGACTTTGGAAAAGTCGGGGAGGCATAAGACCGGGGCTTGGGTCATTCTTTCCTTGAGTTCTTGGAAGGCCCTAGAAGCTGACTTGGTCCACACAAAAGTCCCCTTTTTGAGGCAGTCTATGATGGGGGCTGTGACTGTGCTAAACCCACGAATAAATCTCCGATAGAAGGTGGCCAATCCATGGAAACTCCGGACCTCATGAAGAGAGCGGGGTTCCGGCCAGTCAAGGATAGCTTGGACCTTCTCGGGGTCCATGGACACTCCCTCAGTGGAGACCACATATCCGAGGAAGGTAATGGATTTAGTCATGAAGTGACATTTTCCAAGTTGGCAAAGAGACTCTCTTTCCGAAGGGTAGTGCAGATTTGCCTAAGGTGGCTAAGGTGGGCTTCCTTGGACTGGCTGTAGATAAGGATATCATCAAAATAGACCACTAAGAAGATTCCAATGTAAGGTCTAAGGACCTCTGTCATAAGGTGCATAAAGGTGCTTGGGGCATTTGATAGCCCGAAAGGCATCACTAGCCACTCATAGAGTCCATCTTTGGTTTTAAAATCTATTTTCCATTCATCTCCTGGCCTTATCCTAACCAGATGGTAGCCACTTTTAAGATCAATTTTGTAAAAAATGGTGGCTCCGGCTAGCATGTCAAGCATATCGTCAAGCCTAGGTATGGGGAACCTGTATTTGACGGTAATCTTGTTGATGGCCCTACTATCGACGCACATCCGCCACGTCACATCCTTATTGGGTGTGAGAAGGGCTGGGACAGCGCAAGGGCTTTTACTAAGGTGAAGAAAGCATTTCCTAATAAGTTCCTCCACTTGCCTCCTCAATTCAGCATGCTCTGTGGGGTTGAGGCGATAGTGGGGGAGGTTTGGGAGGGTGGCTCCTGGGACAAGATCAATAGCATGTTGCACGTCCCTCATGGGTGGGAGTTGATCAGGGAGCTCATCCGAGAACACATCCTTAAATTCTTCTAGGAGAGGGTGTATTTCCACGGGGTGGGGGTTGGAGGGGGTGGACTCTCCTAGGCATATGACTACCGCACACAAGGGTGTTACTTGAGCTACCTCTTCCTCAAGTTCTTTTCTTGTGATGAGATGCAGGCCTTTGACTAGTCCTGTTGGCTTGTCTTGGGTGGACTCTTGGTAAGTTGGTTGGGTTGGTGGGGATGGGACCCCTAGGTTTTGAGGTGGTTTAGGGAGAATCCCATTGGAGGGTGGTTCCTTCCGGGGTGGGGAGGGATTGAGGCAGATGGTTTTCCCCTCATGTTCAAAGGTGCATGTGTTTGGTTTTCCTAGGATGGTTGCATTGACGTCATAAATCCAAGGCCTCCCTAGTAGGATGCTTCCTACTTCCATGGGTATAATGTCACACCATACTTGTCCTTGATAGGATGACAAGGTGATGGGTACAAGGCAACAAGTGTTGACCGGGAGGGAGTGGTTGTTAATCCAAGAGACTCGGTATGGGTGGGGATGGGGTGTGGTGGTAAGCCCAAGGAGCCTAACGGTGTCAGGGGATACGGCGTTGACACAACTCCCATTGTCTAGGATCACTTTCCTAACATGGCTCCCTACCTTGATGTAGGTGTGACAAATGGAGGTCCTACGCCAATCCTCCTCTTGTGTCTTGGTGAGGGTGCATCTAATCACACCTAAGTGGGAGTCGGTGGAAGGGGGGATGTAGTCTGGGCCTGTTTCGTAGAGTTTTTCCTCATACTCCTCTTCCCAACCTAAGGCAGCCTCGTATTCTTCAACCGTACTCTCATGTTCTCCTTGGGACGGGGTAGGCTCTCCTTCGATGAGAAGGCTGGACAATCCCTTGGATGGGCACTGGGCAGCGATGTGGCCATATTTCTTGCAACGAAAGCAATTCACCGTACTACTTCCCGGGGTTGTTCCTTTGGGGGGCTCCTCTCTTCGGGGAGGAGGGTTGGGTGGGGTTGCCCTTGTAGGAGTGGGGTTGGCTGGTTGGTTGTAGGGCCGAGTAGGAGTTCCCCACTAGAGATAGGAGTCCTCAAAAGGGGAGGAAGATTGGGTTGGGGACCCATGTTTTTGGGATCAACTGGTTGGGGAGAGGCAAACTTAGGATTTCTAGAAAATCTCTCTGCATCACGGGCTATTTGATAGGCCAAATCAAGGTTATGCACATCTCTCATAAAGAGTTCCCGCTTGATGTGGGGTAGAAGGCCATTTCTAAATCGGGATAGAGTGACGGCCGGTTCCTCGACGACTCCACACTTTAGGAGATAGGAATCGAACTTCTCAATGTACTCTTCCACAGTTTTTCCTTCTTGGGTAAGGCTTTGCCACTCATCGAGGAGTATTTGATTGTAGGAATTGGGAAGGTACTTGCTCCTGAGTTGGGTCTTCATATCAAGCCAATTGTCAATGGGTTCCTCCCGCCTAATCCTCCTTTGGCTTTCTACCTTCAACAAGTAAGTTTTGGCTAGTTTAATAAGGTGCATCTTAGCCAACCTAACCCTCCTTTCCTCGGACATAGGGTACCAATCAAAGTATTGGTCCATGGCATGTTCCCACTCTATGTAGGCACCTGGGTTATGGGACCCATCGAAGTTTGGGGCTTCTACCTTAATCATCCTTAAAAGGTAATCGTCCGGGTCCTCCCGGGGTCGCCTCTCATTGTGTCGAGGTTGTTGGGGCCTCTCATACTCATGGTAAAAGTCATTTTCTAGGCCTTCCCTATCTAGTTCAGCTCGCGCAGGGGGAGCTCTTCGGGCATTGTTCCTAGGTGGTGGCTCCCGTTCTTCAAGCCTAGTGACCCGGGTGCAAAGGGTATCTAGCCGCTCAAGGATGGTGGCCAGGGTAGCATCAAATCGATCCATGGTTACTTGGAGGTTCTCTCCTGGAGACTCTTGATCACCTTGGGAATTGGAATCCATGGGAGGAGCCGAGGATGAAGGGTCAGTCCGGTACAAGGTTCCTCTACGGGTGGACATGACAAGAATGAGGGATACACGACTCACGGATGATGGCAATGCAAGGCCCTAGGACTTAGACTTGGTAGAGACAAGTCTATGACTTGCTCTGATACCACTTGATGAGACACCACTAGGGTGAATGCAGCAATGGGGTGGGGTCCTTGGACCTACCACACAAACACAATCAATTTTAGAGCACGAGGTCGCGTAAATCGCCAATTCGCCGATGCACACACACGAACCCGGGGTGACTTGGCAATGCCGAGTGGAGGTGGTGGATCAAGACCCTTGCTGGTAGAGGGCCAGCAAGGCTAAGGTTGCCCTCCCGAGGGTACGATGCCCACAACTAAAGGGCTGGAAGGGTGCCAAGTGGGGCACAGGGTCACTCTCTCTCACAAGCCACGGTGACCACACGGAAGTGGAACATTCCGGGGTCGGGCGCTCTCTCTCACTACCAGCAGAGAAATTTCACAGATATTAAAGGAACATATACTGGTAAAGGAAGCAAGGTTTAGAGCTTACCCGGTTGGTTTGAAGAAACCAACCCCGTTCGGAGATGAGGGCGAGTGGGGAAGTGTGGGTTCCCCGCACACTGCGTCGGTGTAGCTTCCCCTGTTCAAATAATACATGCACTACTCCCCACACAGGGGGGTTGGACTAGGGGAGGGGAAGAGAAGAGTTACAATCAAACACTACCTCCACACAGGGAGGGGCGCTAAGCCGGCCAGGCGGGGAGGGGAGATTAGCTAAGCTAATGCCGGATGGGCACTTCTCCAGTTCTATCCAGATCTGGAACTGCAGGACAGGGTGTAGTTGTAAACGCCGCCAAGCACTCCACCGAGCTCGAAAGTCATCGTGACTGGTGCCGAAACGTCGCTGAAAGACCCAGGTATGCTTGTAAATTTCTATGGATGATCCCAACATCGTCACTGGCTGGGGCAGGCTCTGGATCCGGTTCCCTACGCTCTGGTTCGGACTGGTCCCAGGGTGCAGCAGCAGATGGATGTAGTCGCCACGCCCGCTCCCGATGTCCAAACGTAGTGGGACCAAAACGAGTACGACCGTGGACGAGTCTTCTTCTAGCGACAGCTAGGGGGAGCACCAGATGATGTCGGGGCAGAGAGAGGGAGCCCATTGAGTGAGGGGGGGGGGTCAGATCAGGTCCTGAGTGACCTGATCAACGCACCTGGAGGGAGAAAATTGGAACGGGAAGCCCCGAATTCCAAACGAGGCCCCGCCTGTTGCGTTGCTTTGAGGACTGGTGGTACTTCGACCTGGTCAAGCGGCGCACCCAGGAGAGCAAGTGGGAGGTCATGGAAGCTTCTAAACTGTAGCTTTAGTCCTGGCTCAGGTTCCAATTGAACAGTCAGATGAGAACGAGGCCTCCGGATAGCAGGGATGTCGGATGCCGGCGAGACCACCCTGGCTGCAGAGCTTTCTCGATGATCTTTCCAACAATGTATGGTGCGCTTCCAGATGATGCCGAACAACTCCGGTGCAGGCTCTGCAAGTTGAGCTCCTACTGCTGCCTGCGGACTGAGCAGTGCAAATGAGACTATTGATGGACATGGGGTGGTAAGGAGTGGGGGGAATGGCAAGGGGAGAGAGGGGTTGCTGGTAGTAGTTGTAGAAGGGGTGGTGTGGGGTGTAAAAGGGGAGAAGGGGGAAGGAAGGTCAGGGAGGGGGCGGATCTGGTGTGGGGGAGTGGAGTGGGAGGTGGGGGGGAAGGTTGGTTCTCTCTTGGAGGGGGTGGGGAGGTGGGGGCGCAAATGGCTTGGGGGAATGGGGGAGGATTCCCCTTTGATTTGAGTGGTGGGTTAATGGAGGGGTAAATGGTGGCCTAGGGAATGGGAAGGGTTGCCTTGGGCAGGGGAAGGGGCGCTTGGGAGAAGGGATTCTCCCTTGGGAATGTGAAAGGTTGTATGGGGAAGGGGAGAGGTTGCTTGGGAGGTGGTGGGAGTAAAGGGGAGTTAATGGGTCTTGGGAAGATGAAAGGTTGGGAGGGCTGATGTGGAGGATGAGGTGGAGGAGAGAGAGGGATGGTAAACCTAGAGAAAGAGAGGGGAGAGGAGAGAGAAAGGGTCGCCCCTTTTAGATAGAGAGGGAGAAGAGAGAGAGAGAGAGGAGATTCACTCAAGAGAGAGAGAGAGAGACAATTCTTGTGTGGAAATTTTCATTCAATATTTCATTACCTCCTCCAAGTGGGGTTGAGGTCCTATTTATAGGGATCCCAACATTTACAAAAAGTCCCTGAAATATGTGCTAATGACAAATAACCAAAAAAGGTGGGGAAGGGGGAGGGCGCCCCTGGGCCAAGCCCACCTAATTGGGCCCATAAGCCACTCTATCACATCAAGATGATCACAAACTTAGGTAAATTACATAATAACCTAGGGACTTGACTCAAAACAAAGGGAAAATCACATCATAATGACTCAAATAAAAAGGGGAAAATGCACCAAGATGACCCAAATAGCTAGCCCAAGTGTCGAAGCGGACCCGTCCAGTCGTGGAGCTGCATCCTACCCGTCTTCGGGAGGGAGAGAGGTGCCGAGCCAGAGGGAATCATGGGTGATGTCCCCATCAAGTCGCGTCGCGTGTCCGTCCCGCATCAGTGAGTCATCTGGTACTGGGTGAGCTGCCAAGAATTCCGCCATACCCTATCCCTTGATTGCCCTTCTGGGGACATAAGTGATGTCGTACTCCATTAGCAGGAGGGCACACTTTCCCAGTCGGCCCGAGAGGACGGGATGTCTGAGGAGGTACTTCAAGGGGTCGTGCTTGGATATGAGCTTGACTCGATGGGACAGGAGGTAATGCCATAGCTTCTTGACGGCGAATACCAATGCCAAGCAAACTTTCTCCATGGAGGAGTAGCGATACTCAGCATCGATCAGTTTCTGGCTGAGGTAGTAGGGCGGTTGCTGATTGAGGCATCGCCCACGACTCCCTCTGGCTCGGGTCATCTTCACACTCCGGAGTTATTTTAGCTCAGGCATTATTCCATGTGGGCACAATTATCCATTTTGAGCTTTCTATTTGAGTCATTTCATGTATTTTCCCTTTTATTTGAGTCATGTTCCTAGGTCTTTTATTTATTCCCCTAAGTTTGAGTGTCATTAGGTTGATTAGATTGTTATTGGGCCCAATTCATTGGGCTAGGCCCATGGGCGCCCCCTACCCCTTGGTTATTTGTCATTGTAGCAAGAGTCAGGGAGTTTTTGTAAAATGTGGGTTGCCTATATATAAGACCCCATTTCCCCCATTTCAAGTTAATGAAAATTGTCATTTTAAGAGTTCAAATTTCAAATCTTAGTGGAGAGATTCCATGTGTGAAGGTGTGAAACCTAGGGTGAGAAACCCACCTCAATCCCATACCCCCTCTCTCTCTCTTTCTCTCTCTCTCTATGGGGTTCGCCCCCTTCTCTCTCTCCTCACCCTCCCACCTACTTTCTCTCTCCTCCACCTTCCATTAAGGCTACTCCAACTCCCCACACCCCTCTCTTTACTCCACCCCAACCCCAATAGATCCCCACCCAATCCTAGCTCCACCATCCAACTCCCAACTACCCACCTCCCCTTTCCAAGCAAGCTACCACCTTCCCAAGGTTGAACCCACCCCTCCCTAGGCCAAAATTCAAAATTTCCCACCCCTCTCTCATCCCCTAACCCCTAGGTCGACCGAAGGAGATCCCCCACTTGATTTGGTCACCCCCACTCTCCCCCTCCATCAACCTAGATCATCCCCCACTTCCACTCCTTCTCCACCTTAAGCAGAGGCCAGCAACCACTCTTCTGCATTCCCCCTTCTTCCTACCCCTCCATCTCTGCCCTAGCAACCTTCCACACATCCCCCACATCCCCCTCCTACAACTCATCCATTCCCCTTCACCATTCAACAACCCCTCTTCCCCATTTCATGAACACTTGGAGCTACATCGAAAATTCTGTTCGCAGCTGAGGATCTGCAGAGAACCAGCGTCTTGCAGATCTGGCCACGACTTCATCCTGGTGTCTTTGGAAGTACAAGTGGTACCGGCGGAAGCATCTCCCTATCCTCTTCGCAACGGCGGTGGTCTCGTCCCATTCTAAGCTCGTGGCTGCCCCGAGGAGCCGATCTCCCTTGACTGCACGTCTTCTCTCTGACTGTCAACCTGAAGCCACTTACAGAGACTGCCACGGCCACCCTCTTGATGATCTGGAGGTGGGACTCGGCTGGGATCTTCTACGATGAGTCTACTTCCAGGAATAAGAAGCGAAACCCCGTTCGACATCCGGAGCTAAGAATTATCAATTTTCTTACCCGGGTGCACCGTTTTGTTCCCTCTGGGACTGAACAGACACCCATTCACTGTTTGGGATCTACATGTCCACTCCGACATCTTATGGCATCCCTGTGGGTCTCATTTTGAATAGGACTTGATAACAATTCCAACGACTCTAGCCACGCTTGATTCAGAGATCGGGAGCGCTCGTGACGGCCTCGTCTTTCTGTTACTGTGGTACCGTAGCAGTCAAATCCAGAACTCAGGGGTCCTGTTCACGGCTCTTCCCCGACCAGCACCGTCAACCAAGAAATTCCATAAAAATTGGACGTCAACCTGATGTGGGATGGACTACGGACACGACAAGCTCGTGATTGTCCCTTAACGAGGGAAGCGTCGGACGTGCGCGGTTGAGAAACCGGCAGTGAGCTAGGGTGGTCGGCTCTCTCTTGTGCCCAGATCGGGTCACGGGACGGTCACACACTCTCTCGCAGCAGCAGTAATAAACAATATATATCGAGATAGATATCCCTACACATGCTCTCTAGCAGCGGCATAAACAAGTATATATGAGAAAAGCAAATGCCGAGTCAGGGAGCGAATACGATACCTCCACGCTCCTGACGTGGGGAAGATGGACCCGGCCGAAACTCGTACTCCCGGGACAATTAGTACACAAATATTACATCAATGAATTTATGGCCCACTCCACGCAGTGAGGTAAAGGACGACACAATGGGGCCCGGGAGGACCGATTTCGGGTTGACGGGCAGCTTCTCACGTAGCTTCGACAGCACCCGAACTCGTGACTGTGGGGCCCGCGTGCTGTCCAGAGGGACCGTGTGGGACCGGGGCGGCACCACTGTGGTGGGGACACCTGTAGGGGTGCTCCCAAGGATGGAGGTGCACTGGTTCACTGGCCAGAGGCCGGCCGGCTCCGATCGGCACCGGTCGGAATAACCGGCCACGGATCTGCCAGTTTTGTTTTTCAGCGCGCGACCCGACGAGATCACACGCTGCGACCAATCCCGATGTCGGATCGACGATCAGGAGGTACCGATGGAAAGCTCTCTCGAAATCTTTCAAGATAGGACTGGAGAGAGTAGCTGGATCTTCACGGATCTAGGCCTTAACTAATTTTGAAGCTGCTATTGTATAGTACCCGAATTCTCAGATTAGCAGAGAACTTTCCTGTGGATCACCTTTGACCGTGAGGTATACATCCGAATCTGAAGTTGGGTCCTTCAGCAAAGTTGTATATCTTCAAAAGAGGAAACCATGGGTATTTTTAGATCTGAAAAATATGGTGATTTGGATTTTCTAGAGTGTTTGCACTGGACTGGGGTCGGATCTGGACTGATGCAGAAAGAACTGTAGATGAGTTGGAAAAGGAATTTCTAAAAATATGAGATGAACTTTAGAAATTCAACGAAAATTTGGAGAGGTAGAGGAAAGTGGACAGAACTCCCAATAAAATTGGGGGCTCCAATAACAATCAAAAAGTGGTCAGGAAATGGAAAACTCAGATAAACTATCACTGTAGACAAAGATCTGGCAGAACTGGAATGACAGTTTGAACGAAAATTAGAAAATATCAAATGAAGGAAATATGACTTGAAATTTTTTGTGAAGATAAGGGTTCGAGAAGTGAACCACTCCTGAAAATTTCAGCTCCAGAAAAGGTGGGAGCAGAAATTCGTGGAAGTTGCCTCTGTCTGGATGGACAGATTACCGAAGACGGCTTCGCGGCGGCTCGATGGCGGCACGAACGGCGGCGGTGGTGGCACCGATGAACTCAGAAATTGAGGGGGAGGAGATATCACTCTAGAATGGTGGTTGGGGATGAAGAAACCAGAGGGAGAGAGAGGGGAGGTCGAAATTCACTCAAGGGGAGGCTCTTGCACAATGCTTTTTCTCATTTCATTAATTCTTGAATAATAGAAATACATGACTTATATAATAAATAAAAAAAAGATCATGAATACCCTTAGATCTAGGATCTGGAGGGGCATTTCAGGGACTTCATATTTGATCTAAATAAAATAAAAAAATAAAATTCCTAATTAATTCTAATGGGGGGACAAGGTAGGCGAGGTAGGTAGCATACCTTTGAATTTTTAATTCACTTGTCTCCCATGTGGTCAATTGACATTCCAACCTTCTAGATGGCCACCTAGGATGGTTGACCAGCCCCACATGGTCTAGGTGGACCAATGGGAAAGGGGTGAGGGCCCCCTAGCTTGGGCCTACTAGAATTTTACATATAAACCCACTAAGACTTACAATTGCATACCCATCTAACACAAGGGTATACATACAAATATAAAAGGACATAAATGCAAACAAAATGCGGACGGTCTTGCCTCGATGTCCCCATCAATTCTCCCCGGGTGGAAAAAACTCGACCCCGTGGAGTAGGGGTATGGATGCTCGAGTACTCTGGTGGATCCGTCACCGTGCCAAGTAGTGCGGGTATGCTCCACTCCAAGTGATCGTCACATGCTCATTCCATTTATACTCGATATGCACAAGCTGCTATGGGCTAGAGGTGGACCCTCCGGGTGGGAAACTCGCAAAAGGGGAGGAGGCGGCTCGAAGACTCACTAGGAATCACCGCTGGGTCCCTATAGGTGACTGATCCGGGTATAGATATAGAACTGATCCCATGCTCATCAGGCGAGTCCACTCGCCTCTTACTCATAAGAGATCGACAACGAGCTTACACAAGACACATGCATACATACATACCACACAAAGAAAAAAACACACCGACTCATCTATGTGTTAGTGTTGGTGTGCTACAGGCCAATTTCGGGTCGGGTAGGCCCAATAGTTGTACGATCTTGTTCATTAATAATAAAATGGTGTTTGAGCGTAAATATGCGATTGTGTTACTTTACGTTGTCCCTAGGATATGTGGTTGTAAAGTCAACTCAAGATGGGATCTCGATTATGAGACTGACTTTACATGAACACATACCTTAAACTGTTCCTGGTTGGAGGGTAATCACTTGGGGACTTTGATTACCTATTAAACCAGTACACATGATGTGTCAGTGACCAGTCTCATGGTCATTGGTGCGGGGCACTAGCACATATGTGTAGGTGTATGTCCTTGGAGGATATACACTGAACTGATCCGCCATTGGATCTTCAGATGGTTGATTATACCTAATGTCAACTGAAGATCCAACGGTCACAGTAGCATCGTTGGTCCTTTGACCTGAGACATTGATCGGATCTTACACGAGGATTGGAATGGTTTAATTACTTGGGTAAGTGACTTTAACCATAAGTCATGAGTTGCCGAGTCATTAACCACTCCAGGATACGTGTGAAGATCATCAATGGTCAAGATGGGATCGCTCACTGTCGGGTATATATCAGACAGTTAATGGGTCATGACATTGACGCTCCATTAAATCCCTGGCCAGGGTCGTGTGAGTTCGTTTAGAACGGACGTCATACACTTTAAGGAGGTCATAGTCAAATGGCACGATCATGGGGTTTGACAGAAACCATACCCTCGATCGTACCAGACTCATAGAAGGAGCGAGGGATTATATCAATGCGGTAACTGTGGACTTACAGGTACCAGACATGCTAGTTTAAATCCGGCGTCCTCTAGGATCACGCGGATTTACTTGACCCAACGTGATCGTAGGTTCGGAATGAATTAAACTATTATTCGGCTCTTGTAGAAGCGAATAATACGTTTAATTTACTTCTAATTAGGAATTAGAAGTTAATGGGCCTTAAACTAGAGTGACTATGGGCCTAGAGGATCACACACAATGGATTCTTGGGTGACGGATAATTATTATACAAATGTATATATTATTTCCTTTTAATTCCTTTTGGAAAGGAGTGTAAATGGAGTTTAATACATATGTATAATATGAGATAGAATATATATACAGTTTCGGTCTTTTGGAGTCCTTTTCTAATAAACCCAAACTCTATATATAGCCATCTACGTGAGTTCATTCGAACTCTTGGCTTCTCCTTCCAACCCCCCCTTAATGCTAATCAAGCATTAAGCATTAAGGAGAGGATTAGTCTCCCCCCTTTCTCCCTCTTGCTCTCTCTCTCTCTAGAAGGTGATAGAGTCGGGGATAGTCGTGTCGGGGAGGTACTGTCGCTGCGCAAGGGTCCGTGTGGATCGTCTCTAGAGGCCGTACTATTGTGCGGCTCAGTTTTTCTGCATCGGGCTTAGCGGACAGCGTCGTTCCGCGAAAGGTGAAACACGCAATCCGTAATTAGGGTATTAGAAATACCGATTAGAGCACAGATTTAGCTTTCCATAACACCGGGATCGGGCAAATGATTTTTTGTTATCCGCTGCGTAGCCCGTAGGTGCTGTGCGAAACCTTACAGTGGTATCAGAGCCAGGTTCGCGCTCTGGTCGGTGTTTTTATTGCCGTTAATAACCGTATTTTAGGGGTATTAATTACTTCAATTATTATTTGTAGAAAGAGATTTGGACATCTCTATTCTTCCTGGATGCTGGGCATCCAAACAGTAATTTTTTTTAAAAAAAAATTAAAAACTTTTTTTTTTGAACCCGCTGGGCGCAGTGCGCCGGCGGGCGTTGCGGGCGCCCGCCGCGGGCGGTCAATGCCCGCGCGCGCGGGGTTGATCCGCGCAAATTAAATTTTTTTTTAAAAATTATTGTTAACCCGTTTAATTTACTGTGCTCTAGTAACATTAATATATATTATATATATATATATATGAAAATGTACAGTAAATTAAATAGAATTTTATCTAGTAGGTTAATTGTGTTATCTCGATGGTAAATGTCAAAAGTTAATTTTTATTTAACCGTGTTGAATTTACCGAGGTGAGATAATTACTATTTACCTTGAGATAAAATAGTAATAATTGAAGTTACTTTAGTAAAATTTAAGTTTTTGAATTTTTAATTATTAGATAATTAGAAATTTCAAATTTCAAATTTTTTTGAAGTTAAATGTGAAAAATTCAAATATTTGAATTTTTAATTGTTAAATAATTGTTAAATTTAAATTTTAAATTTTAGAAAATTACTAATTGAGGATAATTGCATTATTTTAAATTTATTTTCAAACAAAAATTATTGGATAATTAGTTTGAATTTAAATTTACAATTATTGGCATGTTTAAATTTTGAATTTAAATTTGATTATTGGATAATTAAATTTAAATTTAAGTTTAATTAATTGTCTCAATTAGATGCCCTTGTAGAAAATGATGGTTCTTTACGTGCTCTACTTTAATTACCTTGTATTGGCCTGCTTGTGTGTTTAATTTTAGTTAATCATGCTTTGATTTTAAAAATTAAACAAAGCTAGCCTTTTTTTGTTTGCACATCCCATTTTTAAATTCAAAAGTAAGGATTATTTTCAGAAAATAACCCTTGATTGATTTTATTTGAATGGGTTGGCAAGTGATCATGGACTTGGATTAATGTAATTAATTGGGGTCTTTGAACCTCCTTTCTCTCTCTGTTGAAATTCCAATGTACTTCTATCTTCCTCAATTATTGTACTCGCCCTAAGGGCTGCTGGAATTTAAGTCACATGTAATTTAATTTTTCCGGCCTGTGTGCCGTGTAAAAGTTGTAATTAATGCGGCGTCAGAGTTTGAAAGCGTGGAGCCCGACGAGGACGATCCAGCTGCTTCGGAAGCGGGCCGGATGTCTTAGTTACATTAGGGTTAAAGTCCATGATCACTTGCGTTTATTTTTTCATTGGATGCATTTATTTTGTGAAAACTACTAGGTACGGTAAATATATTGGATATATTTAGATTACCACCTAGGGTGAGATCAAGATAAAATTGAATTCCCTCGTGCTTAAATTTTAGATCTGGTAAGCGTGGCTCTAGGAGTCGTCGTGGCCCTCCATCATTATGGAGTGAATGAACGTCTTCATTTCATGGATTTGTTGTGCTTTCCACAAGGTCCATGAGTTTGGGGGCAGGATTAAACTCCAAGGCTCGGCCTCAATGGGGTGAGGAATTGAACTCGGCCTTGTTGTGCTTTCCACAAGGGTCGGGTCATGAACTCATTGCTATGAAGTAATGATGGTTAGATCTAACTGAGAATATCGTTTGTTGTGCTTTCCACAAGGGGATGTTTTCTCGGGGGCCGAATATCGGATATTGCATTAGATGCAAGTGCTTGTTGACTGCCCTTGAGATGGTGTATGGCTTGTTGTGCTTTCCACAAGGTCGTACATCAGTCTCGTTGGGATTCCGACCCACTAGGTTGATCTCGTTGATCTCCCGTTCTATATACTGAGGGTTATATAGTTCGATCGAAAAAAATAGTGGGACTAACTAAGATAAAAAAACCACATCTAAGTTAGAATTTGAACACATGCTAAGTTATCTTTTATTTCTTATCCAGATTACAATGTCATCGTCCAACCCCCTCCGCGGCATCTTGGATGCAAATCGCTTAACTGGACCGAACTACTCGGATTGGCTGCGTAACCTACGCATAGTCCTTACCGCCGAAAAGATTGCATACGTGTTGGATATGGTTCATTCTAAGCCGGCTCCTGATGCCGACGAGGGTGAGTTACTGGCTTATGCCAAGTGGTCTGAGGACTCCTCCCTTACCCAATGTTACATGTTGGCCCCTATGGCTCCCGAGCTATAGAGGCAATTTGAAAAGACTGATTGTAGAAGTATACTTCTCAATCTACGCCAGCTCTTCGGGGAGCAGGGTAGGATTGAGAGGTATGACATCCCCAAAAGGCTTTTCAGGACACGGATGTCTTAGGGTTCTTCAGTACAGGCTCATGTATTGAAAATGATGGAGTGGATAGAGAGACTCAATGCACTGGGGTTCAAGTTGGATCTTGAACTCTGCATTGATCTTATACTCCAGTCATTGCCCGATTCCTTTTCTTCCTTCATCATAAACTTTAACATGAATAGAATTGATGCAACTCTCTCGGAGCTGCTCAACATGTTAAAGAGTGTTGAAGGAACTATGCAGAAAGATAAACCATCTTCATCTGTAATGATTGTTGGCCGGGCCAATAAGAAAAGGAAGGCCACCTAGATATCCACTACAAGTAACAAAGGGAAAGGAAAGAAAAAGGCCACGGGTAAGCAACTCGCCAAAGTTGACAAAGGGAAGGGTAAGAAGAATGAAAAGGAAGATAAATATTTTCGATGCGGGGAAACTGGGCATTGGAAAAGGAATTGCAAGGTAATTCTAAATGAAGGTATTTTTGTCATAGACCTTAATTTGTCATATATGGAATCCACATCATGGATATTGGATACTGGATGTGCATCTCATATCTGCAATTCTGTGCAGGTGTTGGCAAATAGAAGGCGATTGGGCAAAAAGGAGATTGAACTGAGAATGGGCAACGGAGCTTTAGTTGTTGCCAAAGCTGTCGGGACTACACGTCTCAGTTTACCTTCAGGAGTCATTCTGGAGCTGAATGACTGTTATTATGTTCCTAATATTATTAAGAATATTATTTCAATCTCTGGCTTGTATAACATTGGATATACATTGACTTTTAATAGCACTGGGTGCTCTATAATGAATAATGGTTTGATTATAGCCAATGGTTCATTAGTCAATGGCCTTTATGTATTAGATACACGTTCTAATGTTATGCAAATTTCTAATGCGGATGAAGTGAATTCTACATTTCTATGGCATTACAGACTTGGTCATGTAGGTGAGAAAAGAGTCTCTCACTTACACTCAAATGGATATTTGAATTCGTTCGAATACAAGCCATTTGATACCTGTGAGCCGTGTCTTATGGGAAAAATGACCAAGGCTCCTTTTGGTGGACATGGTGAGAGGGCTGTTGACCTTCTCGAACTCATACACTCGGATGTGTGTGGACCCATGTCCATAGAAGCAAAATGAGGTTATCTCTATTTCATTTCTTTTATTGATGACTTCTCTAGATATGGCTATGTGTATTTAATGAGACATAAGTCACAAGCCTTTGAGAAGTTTAAGGAATACAAGAATGAAGTAGAGAAACAGACTGGCAAAAGTATTAAGGCTCTTCGATCGGATCGAGGAGGTGAATACTTAAACCATGAATTCACTTCTTATCTTAAAGACCGTGGAATAGTTTCTCAGTGGACTCCACCGTATACACCACAGCATAATGGTGTATCCGAAAGGAGAAACAGGACCTTATTAGACATGGTCCGATCCATGATGTCTATGTTAGGACTACCCTTGTCTCTTTGGGGCTATGCGTTAGAGACTGCAGCTTATTTATTGAATAGGATATCAAGTAAATCAGTTCCTTCTATACCATATGAGATATGGAAGGGCAGGAAACCAAATTTTAATCACATTAAAATTTGGGGGTGTCCTGCTCATGTAAAGAAGAACGAGAGTGATAAGCTTGAGTCGAGGACTGATAAGTGTAGGTTTGTGGGATATCTAAAGGAGACGTTTGGATATTATTTCTATCACCCTTCTGAGCAAAGGATCTTAGTGGCCAAGAGAGCTGTATTTCTGGAAAGAGAATATCTACTCCAGAAAAATAGTGGGAGCCAGATAGAATTGGACGAGGTCCAAGAACCACAACCCATAGACACAAACTCATTAGATGAGATGGTATCGGATGATCCTATTCAAGGTGAAACACTGACACTACGGAGATCTGGTAGACTACCGAGAGAACCTGAGAGATATGTTGGACATGTCTCAGAGGGGTCCTCTAAGGTATGTATCGATGAGGATGATGATCCTTAGTCGTACCAGGAGGTGATCCATAGTGTAGACTCCGAGAAATGGCAAGAGGCAATGGATTCAGAGATCCAGTCCATGTACACCAACAAAGTTTGGAACTTAGTTGATGTACCCGAAGGGAAGGTCCCTATCGGCTGCAAATGAATTTTCAAAAGGAAAATCGGTGCAGATGGACAGGTTGACACATACAAGGCTAGACTAGTGGCGAAAGGATATCATCAAAGGCAAGGCATTGACTATGACGAGACGTTTTCGCCGGTAGTCATGGTTAAGTCAATCAGAATCCTCCTTGCCATTGCTGCATACCTGGATTATGAGATCTGGCAAATGGATGTGAAGACAGCTTTTCTTAATGGAAACATGTCAGAAGAGGTGTACATGGTACAGCCTGAAGGATTCACTTCCAAGCTACATCCTAATAAGGTATGCAAACTTCAAAGGTCCATTTATGGATTAAAGCAGGCATCTAGAAGCTGGAACTTAAGATTTGACGAGGCGGTCAAATCTTTCAACTTCATTCGGAATGAAGATGAACCCTGTGTTTACAAGAAGGTCAGTGGGAGTTAAGTGACCTTCTTGGTCCTTTATGTTGATGACATCTTACTCATTGGGAATGATGTAGGGATGTTGACATCAACTAAGTCTTGGTTGTCCAAGACTTTCTCCATGAAGGATTTGGGAGAAGCATCCTATGTGCTGGGCATAAGGATCTATTGAGATAGATCTAAAAGGATGCTAGGATTATCCCAATCCATGTACATAGACACTATCCTCAAAAGGTTTAGGATGGAAAATTCCAAGAGAGGTCTCATTCCCATGAGACATGGAATTTGCCTATCCAAGGGGATGAGTCCTAAAACTTCTGAGGAGGTGGCACACATGAATAAGGTACCCTATGCTTCGGCGATAGGGTCAATCATGTATGCAATGCTATGTACACGGCCTGATGTTGCCAATGCTTTAAGCATTGTCAGTAGATATCAGGCAAATCCAGGCGAAGAGCACTAGAAGACAGTAAAGGGCATCCTTAAGTACCTGCGAAGGGCTAAGGATCTTTTTCTGCTTTATGGAGGAGAGGACTTATAGCTTAGAGCTTACACAGATTCTAGTTTCCAGTCAGATCCAGATAACCCTAAATCCATGTCTGAATTTGTATTCATGTTGAATGGAGGGACAGTCAGTTGGAGAAGCCATCTGGATGAAGAAATTCATCTTGGAACTTGGCGTAGTTCTCGAGATATCAGCTCCCATCCCATTATTTTGTGATAATAATGGGGCCATCGCCCAGGCGAAGGAACCGAGATCTCACCAAAGGTCAAAGCATATTCTCAGGCGCTTTCACCTTATTCGGGAGATTGTTGATCGTGGATATGTGATGGTAGAGCGTGTACCGTCAGAAGATAACATATCAGATCCACTGACTAAGCCTTTGACACAGACTGTATTTGAGCGTCATCGAGATAAGATGGGCCTCAAAGTTGTGGGTAATTGGTTGTAGTTCAAGTGGGAGATTGTTAGTGTTGGTGTGCTACAGGCCAATTTCGGGTCGGGTAGGTCCAATAGTTGTACGATCTTGTTCATTAATAATAAAGTGGTGTTTGAGCGTAAATATGCGATTGTGTTACTTTACGTTATCCCTAGGATATGTAGTTGTAAAGTCAACTCGAGATGGGATCTCGATAATGAGACTGACTTTACATGAACACATACCTTAAACTGTTCCTGGTTGGAGGGTAATCACTTGAGGACTTTGATTACCTATTAAACCAGTACACATGATGTGTCAGTGACCAGTCTCATGGTCATTGGTGCGGGGCACTAGCACATATGTGTAGGTGTATGTCCTTGGAGGATATACACTGAACTGATCCGCTATTGGATCTTCAGATGGTTGATTATACCTAATGTCAACTGAAGATCCAACGGTCACAGTAGCATCGTTGGTCCTTTGACCTGAGACATTGATCGGATCTTACACGAGGACTGGAATGGTTTAATTACTTGGGTAAGTGACTTTAACCATAATTCATGAGTTGCCGAGTCATTAACCACTCCAGGATACGTGTGAAGATCATCAATGGTCAAGATGGGATCGCTCACTGTCGGGTATATATCAGACAGTTAATGGGTCATGACATTGACGCTCCATTAAATCCCTGGCCATGGTCGTGTGAGTTCATTTAGAACGGACGTCATACACTTTAAGGAGGTCATAGTCAAATGGCACGATCATGGGGTTTGACAGAAACCATACCCTCGATCGTACCAGACTCATAGAAGGAGCGAGGGATTATATCGATGCGGTAACTGTGGACTTACAGGTACCAGACAGGCTGGTTTAAACCCGGTGTCCTCTAGGATCACGCGGATTTGCTTGACCCAACGTGATCGTAGGTTCGGAATGAATTAAACTATTATTCGGCTCTTGTAGAAGCGAATAATACTTTCAATTTACTTCTAATTAGGAATTAGAAGTTAATGGGCCTTAAACTAGAGTGACTATGGGCCTAGAGGATCACACACAATGGATTCTTGGGTGACAGATAATTATTATACAAATGTATGTATTATTTCCTTTTAATTCCTTTTGGAAAGGAGTGTAAATGGAGTTTAATACATATGTATAATATGAGATAGGATATATATACAGTTTCGATCTTTTGGAGCCCTTTTCTAATAAACCCAAACGCTATATATAGCCATCTACGTGAGTTCATTCGAACTCTTGGCTTCTCCTTCCAATCCCCCCTTAATGCAAATCAAGCATTAAGCATTAAGGAGAGGATTAGTCTCCCCCCTTTCTCCCTCTTGCTCTCTCTCTCTAGAAGGTGATAGAGTCGGGGATAGTAGTGCCGGGGAGGTACCGTCGCTACGCAAGGGTCCGTGTGGATCGTCTCTAGAGGCCGTACTATTGTGCGGCTCAGTTTTTCTGCATCGGGCTTAGCGGACAGCGTCGTTCCGCGCAAGGTGAAACATGCAACCCGTAATTAGGGTATTAGAAACACCGATTAGAGCACAGATTAAGCTTTCCACAACACCGGGATCGGGCAAATGAATTTTTGTTATCCGCTGCGTAGCCCGTAGGTGCTGTGCGAAACCTTACACTATGACCCTAGACACACCTAATGTTAGTCCGACCCGTACATGGGTGACGGCGGACCAGGACACCCGAATGTGTGCCATGCATGCATTTGACGTAACCGGAGATGGGTGGCATGGGATACACCTAAATGTCCAAGTATGACCCAGTCATGCATGGACGGCCCTTTGGATTTGGGAGACTTGAGAGGGCTAGGAAAGCCGGGTGTGGAAGAGCCGGGTGTAGGTGTATTGTGGACGGGCTTGGTGGGTATGGAGGACCCAACCCGTAGGAAAGGGGTATGAAAGTGGACTTCCCCGACAAGGTATAATGAAAGTGATGGATCACTAGGCCCACTAGAGAAGGGGTCGAATGGGTCCAAGAATGTGTGACCCTTTGATTTCTTCATTACATAGTCCCATGGGTGAAATTCATGTGGTGTTGATCACCTCCATCCATCGTGGTAGATGGGACCATGCATAAGAGATATGACTCCTCCCTCGGAAGAAAAGAAACAAAGTCGGGCTCGTCCGGTAGCGGGAGAAGTAGAAGAACCTCCGTGGTGACACAACCCACGGTGTATGGAGAGGTAATGGACCCTAAGGCCGGATGGGTGAGGCTACGACTAGTGGGTTGGTCGAAGCCTCGGGCCAAGGAATGTGTCAACTTCCATTACATGTCTAATCCCATAATAAGGTCATCCAATGTATCAATATGGTGACTAGACCGAAAGGTCGTGTGGAAGGAGTTGACGGGCACTATAGGTAATGTGGGGTCCATAGAAGGGAAAGGACATGGGACCAAGCCATCCCTGAGCCAACTAAGAAGTGGCTCGGCCATGTATAGCGTACCCGTTAGAAACATGGGTGGCTCGGGGTGAGGTGGCTCCAAGCATGATGGTTCCAAATGTGGATCGGAAGGTAAGGGTGGTAACGGAGCACTCACGGGTGGTGAAGGCAATGGCGTAGGTAGTTCGATCGGCTCGGGACTTGGGTGAGAGGTAGATGCTTGCTGAAGGGTAGCCAGGGCAGCATCGGCTCGTTATAGGTCATCATTAAATCGAGACTCAAATGGCTCGACCTCCAGAGCGACCTTATAGGACTGCGCCAGAGAGAATGCATCGCGGACAAGACATTGGATTCAAAAATAAAGCCGCAAACCTCTCCGGAACTGAAATGCGATCGTGGTGCTCTCCTCTCCCAAGCCATATTCCAACCGGTACTTATCATAGTCCCGGATGTACTCGGACACAGACCTATCACCTTGGACGGGTCGACATGGGTTGGCCATTGGTGCCGAAAAGATGGGAATGGATCCCTAGGAATAGATATGCAAGGCCATTTAGATAAGACACTAGACCGACTATGCACGGTTTGGGATGCATGCACACTAAGGACAAGACACCAAGACTCGGTAGTTGACGGAGTTAATCGATCCAAAGATCACTCGCGCAAGTGTGCGGCCTTCCCGATAGGCGTAGCGTAACGTTCGGACAACACCTTTTTATATACCGGGTTATTGGGATGAAATGCAACCTAGACCGACTTAGACGATGACTAGACGTAAATGTTTTGATTTTAGACACCCTAGACTCAAACTCGCTCTGATACCAAACTGATGCGGGACGGACCACGGACACAACAAGCTCGTGATTGTCCCTTAACGAGGGAAGCGTCGGACGTGCGCGGTTGAGAAACTGGCAGTGAGCTAGGGTGGTCGGCTCTCTCTTGTGCCCGGATCGGGTCACGGGACGGTCACGCACTCTCTCTCAGCAGCGGTAATAAACAATATATAGCGAGCTAGATATCCCTACACATGCTCTCTAGCAGCGGCATAAACAAGTATATATGAGTAAAGTAAATGCCGAGTTAGGGAGCGAATACGATACCTCCACGCTCCCGGCGTGGGGAAGACGGACCCGGTCGAAACTCGTACTCCCGGGACAATTAGTACACAAATATTACAGCAATGAATTTATGGCCCACTCCACACAGGGAGGTAAAGGATGACACAATGGGGCCCGGGAGGACCGATTTCGGGTTGACGGGCGGCTTCTCACGTAGCTTTGGCAGCACCCGAACTCGTGACTGTGGGGCCCGCGTGCTGTCCGGAGGGACCGTGTGAGACCGAGGCGGCACCACTATGGTGGGGACACTTGGAGCGGTGCTCCCAAGGATGGAGGTGAACTGGTTCGCCGGCCGGAGGCCGGGCGGCTCCGATCGGCACTGGTCGGAATAACCGACCACGGATCTGCCGGTTCTATTTTTCAGTGCGCGACCCGACGAGATCACATGCTGCGACCAATCCCGATGTCGGATCGACGATCAGGAGATACCGATGGAAAGCTCTCTCGAAATCCTTCAAGATAGGACTGGAGAGAGTAGCTGGATCTTCACAGATCTGGGCCTTAACTAATTTTGAAGCTGCTGTTGTACAGTACCCGAATTCTCAGATTAGCAGAGAACTTTCCTGTGGATCACCTTTTACCGCATGGTAGACCTCCGAATCTGAAGTTGGGTCCTTCAGTAAAGTTGTAGATATTTAAGAGAGGAAACCATGGGTATTTTTTGATATGGAAAATATGGTGATTTGGATTTTCTAGAGTGTTTACACTGGACTGAGGTCGGATCTGGACTGATGCAGATAGAACTGTAGATGAGTTCGAAAATGAATTTCTAAAAATAGGAGATGAACTTTAGAAATTCCAAGAAAATTTGGAGAGGTAGAGGAAGGTGGACAGAACTCCCAGTAAAATTGGAGGATCCAAGAAAAATACAAAAGTGGTCGGGAAATGGAAAACTCATAGAAACTATCACTGTAGACAAAGATCTGGCAGAATTGGAATGACAGTTTGAACGAAAATTGGAAAATATCAAATGAAGGAAATATGACTTGAAATGTTTTGTGAAGATAAGGGTTCGAGAGGTGAACCACTCCTAAAAATTTCAGCTCCATATGAGGTGGGAGGTGGGAGCAGAAATTCATGGAAGTTGCCTCTGTCCTTGATGGACAGATTACCGAAGACGGCTTCGCGGCGGCTTGATGGCGGCACGAACGGCGGCGGCGGCGGCACCGATGAACTCAGAGATTGAGGGGGAGGAGATATCACTCTAGAATGGGGGTTGGGGATGAAGAAACCATAGGGAGAGAGAGGGGAGGTCAAAATTCACTTAAGGGGGGGCTCTTGCACAATACTTTTTCTCATTTCTTTAATTCTAGAATAATAGAAATACATGACTTATATAATAAATAAAAAAAGACCATGAATACCCTTAGATCTAGGATCTGGAGGGGCATTTCAGGGACTTCATATTTGATCTAAATAAAATAAAAAAAATGAAATTCCTAATTATTTCTAATGGGGGGACAAGGTAGGTGAGGTAGGTAGCCTACCTTTGAATTTTTAATTCACTTGTCTCCCATGTGGTCAATTGACATTCCAACCTTCTAGATGGCCACCTAGGATGGTTGACCAGCCTCACATGGTCTAGGTGGATCAATGGGAAAGGGGTGAGGGTCCCCTTGCTTGGGCCTACTGGAATTTTACATATAAATCCACTAAGAATTACAATTGCGTACCCATATAACACAAGGGTATACATACAAATATAAAGGGACATAAATGCAATAAAATGCGGACGGTCTTGCCTCGATGTCCCCATCACAACCTGATCCAACCCCGAAGATTTTCCCACTGGTCTCATCAATAACAAAATTCGGGAGTGGCCGCAGCAGCGTCAACTTCAACTGTCTGTCCCATGTTCCAGAGAACGGGCAGAACCGGCGTCTTCCATCCGTTCGGCTTCTAATTCAGCTTTTCCCCTCCCCGCCTGGCCGGCTTAAACCCCCTCCCTGCGGGAGGTAGTGTTTGAATGTATGTGTGATGCCCCCTCCCCTTGTTCCACCCCCTTGCATGGGGAGTAGTGTTGTAAATCTTTAAAACAAGTTCAAGCTACTCCGACGCAGCATGTGGGGAACCCACGCTTCCCCGCTCGCCCACGTCTCCGAGCGGGACCAGTTTCTTCAAACCGGTCGAGTAAGTGTTCTAATCTTACTTCCCTTAGTGCTTGTCCTTTCAAAATTAGTTCATAGCTCCACTGGCCGTGAGAGTAAGTGCTCGGTCTCTCAAGCTCCGTTGCTTCGAGTGACCACCATGGGGAAGAATGTAACCCGTGCCCTCGGCACAACATCGGCTCCATTGAATTGGGCCTCCATACCCTTGGGAACAAACTTTGGCCTTGCTGGCCCTCTACCTGCAAGGGCCCATCCCTCACATCCTCCACTTGGCATCACCGAGTTACCCCGGGTTTAGGTGAGTGGCCGCCGATTTCGGTCTGTTACTATTGTGAATTGTGCTTGCTTGTTAAAGTCCAAGGGCGTGTCACATCAATTGGTATCAGAGCAAGTTTAGACTTGTCTCTACTAAGTCTAAGTCCTAACACCATTGCATTGTGTTGTCAATCCATCAAGTCATTCCCCTCCCTTCATGTCCACCCGTAGTGGAGTCATATACCGACCCGATCCATCATCTTCGGTTCCCCCCATGGATCCCAATCCCCAACTCAATCAAGATGCCCATAGGGAGGAACCCCAAGGCCAAATGGACCGGGTGGATGCTACCCTTGCAAACATCCTTGCCCAACTAGAGTCCCTTTCCACCCGACTTGCTCGGCTAGAAGAGCATGAGTTCTACCCAAGGAACAATGGACCAAGAGCCCACCCTCCACATGCTGAAATTAATAGGGATGAGTTCCACCCAAGGAACAATGGACCAAGAGCCCGCCCTCCACATGCTGAAATTGATATGGAGGATTTGAATGCTGACCCCTACTATGACCATGAGAGGCCTCGCCACCACCAATATAATGAAAGGTGCCCACGAGAAGACCCGGATGACCCTCTCTTAAGGATGATCAAGGTAGAAGCCCCGAACTTTGATGGTTCCCATGAACCAAGTGTCTACTTAGAATGGGAGACCGCCATGGACCAATACTTTGATTGGTATCCCATGTCCGACCAACGGAAAGTGAGATTGGCCAAAACGTACCTCACCAAACTAGTCAAGACTTATTGGCTAAATCAGGAGAGATTAACGAGGATTAGGCAAGAAGAGCCCATTGACACTTGGCAAGGCATGAAAGATCAACTTAGAAATAAGTACCTACCCACATCCTACCACCAAATGCTCTTAGATGAGTGGCAAAGCCTCACCCAAGAGGGGAAGACCGTGGTTGAATACATTGAGAAATTTGACTCCTATCTTTTAAAGTGTGGAGTACACGAAGCTACGGCCGTCACCTTGTCTCGTTTTAAGAATGTGCTCCAAAACCACATCAAGAGAGAGCTTTTTATGAAAGATGTTGCCAACCTTGAACAAGCCTACCAAGTAGCTCGGGATGTTGAAAGATTCTCTAGGATCCCTAGGTTTGCTCCTCTCCGACCGGCCGATCCCAAAGGCATGGGACCCCGAACCAACCCAACCCCCCCATGAAGGCCCCGAGTCTAGGTGGAAATTCCCCAATGCGGCCCTACAATCCCCCTCCCACCATCGCTCCAACCAAGACTGCCCCTAGCCATCTTCCTCCACGGAGGGAAGAGAATTCCAAGGGTCCAAGTGTAGGAGGGACCACCCCGGGTAGTGGCCGTCAACAATGCTATAGGTGCCAAGGGTTTGGCAACTTTGCGGGGCAATGCCCATCCAAAGGATTGTGTAGCTTACTTATTGAGGAAGAAGCTCCCCTACCCCAAGGGGAACTTGAGAGTGTGGTTGAGGTCCATGAAGCCTCACTAGATTGGGAAGAAGAGTATGAGGCCCAATACCATGAGTCGGGTCTAGACTACACCATTCCATCTACCGACTCCCATCTAGGAGTGATTAGATGCACCCTCACCAAACCCCAAGAGGAGGACTGGCGACGAACTTCAATCTTCCACACCTTTGTTAAGATAGGGGGCCATGTGATAAAGTGATCTTAGATAATGGGAGTTGTGATGCGGGACGCTATGCAAGCTAGGACTCTATGCGAAGGCGCGACCAAGTGGACAAGTAAGACCAGCAACTTGCAATAGTTGAACGGCGTATACTCGACACCTAACATTCCCAAGAGAGAAACCATGCCGAGTAACATGCAACTCAAGCTCGCAAAACGTCTCCAAGAGAGCGAAGCGTGTTGATCCGCACGGTTAAGGAACCGGCCGAGTCTAGGGTAGGCAATTCACACACTCGTGCTCGGGTTGAGCATGGGACGGTCACGCTCTCTCACCGTGGCAGTGATATAAATGTATACGAGCTAGAATCCTAACAATCACACAAGCAGCGGCGCTAGAGAATATACTAAACAAGCAAGAAAGAAACAAAACAAGGATGTGGACGCATACCTCCACGCTCGGGGCGTGGGGAAGAAGCCCGGCCAAGTCACACGACCACCTGGTACAAGAGCTAAACAGTGATACAACCCAAAACAAGCCCACTCCTCACAGGAAGGTAAAAGGCACACAACGATATCCAGGGGTCGTGCGAAGTGGGGTGACGGGTACCGGGTCGGTGTAGTTCGTCGTCTACAAATCGCTGCAAACCGGTACACACAGGAACTAGCAACAAGGATGGCGCGCCACGGAGGCCGAAGAAGGCACCAACGTCTCTGGGGGCATGCAGTCGTGGATGATGAACCCCAGCGAATAAGCTGGAAGCCGACGGCATTGGAAGGAAGCTCCGGTGTGACCTCGATGGGCGGGTAGACTGTAGGCCAGTCAGCGCCGGTGCAGGTGAGCAGCAGGAAGGCGAGACCGGTATGCCACCTTCTGATTGTACACCGGTCTCAAAACTTGGCGTGGATGATGGTGGGAATGTCCCAAAATTCTCAGAGGAAGGAGAGTCGCTGAAGATGTCCATGGTAGCCGAGGCGAATTGTTGGAGCAGACCCTGCACTTCTGGACTGTCTGCTGGCAGCCAGACAAAGGGGGAAAGATGGAGCTGGAACTGGGGCTTGGGGATGGCAAATGGGGCGGGATTTTCTCTGGTGGATAGGTGAGGGCCATGGGGTGATATGGTAGCTGTGGCGGGATTGCATGCGATGGTGATTTTGGGCGTGGGGAGGAGAAATAGACTGGGCTTAGTTCTGCAATCCAGTGCAGTCAGAACTGAGGGGGCTGAAGGTAGACGTGGCAAGCAAAGAAAAAAGGTTCTAGAAAGTGCAAGAAAATTCTGGAGAGGGGTTTAGGATGTGTATAGACAACGCTCAAAATCTCTGGTCGTTCTGAGATGATTTGATGGTCATCCCTTTGGAGGTGATTGAGCACTATCCCGCTAGGACTGCACAGGGGCAGTAGCGCGACAAAAATGGCTCCAAAGAGAAATTTTCTCCCTGAACGAATTTTGAGGTGAGGTTTTCTGGCGCGGTTAGGGGATATGTAGTAGAAGAAACGTTATGAAGAGGTCAAGGCATTCAGGGGCCGGGAAGAGAGCGTACCAGCTTGTTCTTTAGGGTTCTGATTTCCTGCAAGTCTGCAAGGAGGCAGCCTGCGCAGCAAAAAGGCTTACAAAAGCAACATTTCTGACAGAGCGAGTTAGGGCATGGGATTTTCAGGGTAGATCGAAGGCAAGAAGAGGAAGAAAAGTCATGAAGAAGAAAAGGGGTTTTGAGGACGGAAATATGTGGTTCCAACCTGGTCTTTGAGGCCCAATTCTGCAGGCAGACAGCTAGAAGGGGGCGCAAGACAACATAGATCTACCTCCTCCACGCTTGCAACACAACCATGATCTCTGAGCTCCGAGCTTGGGGAGAGATTGGGGAGGTCATCTCCCAGAAGCTTGAGCAGCAAAGAGTGAGAGATAGAGAAGGCTAGGGCGTCGCACCCTAGAGGAAGGGGAAGAAGAAGAGAGAAATGCTCTTGGCCAAAACTCAATTTTCATTCATTCATCATTAAAAAAATCCCTCAAGGGGGGAGTACATTACAATATATAGAGTTGGGCTCCAACTTCCCTCCTTGGAGTTTGAATTTGAACCCATTTGAAATTTGAAATCTATGGGCTCCATCTTCCCTCCTTGGGGTTTGAACCCACTTGAGATCTATGGGCTCCATCTTCCCTCCTTGGAGTTTGAATTCGAACCCATTTGAACTTTCAAATCTATGGGCTCCATTTTCCCACCTTGGAATTTGAATTCAAACCCATTGGAGATCCCAACATAATACAAACCAAAATACAACCCAAAATACATGCCAAATACACACCAACTACAACCTAATACGTACAAAATACAAAATACAACCAAATATGTACAAAATAAAAATACATACAAAAATACGTACTAAAGTGTCAAAGCTCTGGGGGAGACTCCAGACTGTCCCCTAGCCACAAAGAGGTCGGTGTCGACCGAGTCGTGCTGCGTGTCCGGTCCCAGCGTCTCTCTGAGTCGAGCCGTATTCTTGCTCGAGTGTCCTCACCAATTCTCCCCGGGTGGGAAGAACTCGACCCTGTCGAGTAAGGGTCTCTGTCGCTCTGGTACCGCTCTAGAAAGTATGGATCTAACCTCTCCAACTCTGCCCGGGTGATCCATGCATCATTGGACGTGGGCCGTCCCCTCCAATGCACCAAGTAGCGGTGATACGCGCCACTCCTGGTGGTGGTTACCTGCTCATCAAGTATATACTCTATCCGCTCACGCTGCTGAGGTGACAGGGTTGGAAGTGGACTCTCAGGGGAGGGCTCACTCACATGGGGTGGAGAAGGCCCGAACACTCACTAGGGATCACTGCCGGGTCCCTATATGTGACTAAGTCCAAGACATTGAATGTGGAAATGATACCATAGTAATCCGGCAAGTCTACACCATATGCACTGGATCCAACTCGCTTCAAAACTCTAAAGGGGCCAGCACCACGAGCCTGTAGTTTCTTCACGGCTCTAGAAGGAAACCGTTCCGGTCTGACCCGGATCATGACATAATCTCCCTCCTGAAACTCGCGGGGGTGTCTATGAGCGTCAGCCAACTCTTTATATAGCGCGTTGCTGGTCTCTATATGGCGACGAATACCGTCATGCAAACCCCTAACATGCTCGGTAAACGACTCTGCAGACTGTGACACTCTAGCATGCATGGGTAAGGGAACTAGATCCACTGGCTTCCTAGGTCTATATCCTGTGACAACCTCAAAAGGACTCATGCCTGTGGACCTATTGATTGAGTCATTATATGCAAACTTGGAAAGTGGCAAAACCAGATCCCTGTCCCTCTCGCGTTCCCTAACCAAACATCTCAAGAGGTTCCTCAAACTTCTATTGACTACCTCGGTCTGCCCGTCAGTCTGGGGATGGTAGGCCGTGGAGAATTTGAGCTGAGTGCCCAACAAATGCCAAAGATCTTCCAAAAGTAGCTAGTGAACCGCACATATCGATCTGACATAATGGACTTAGGAAGTCCGAATCGGCTCACTACACTAGAGAAGAGTAAATGAGCAACCCTAGAGGCATTTGAAGTCTTAGAGCAAGGAATGAAGAGGGCCATCTTGAAAAATCTATCAACCACCACAAAGATGGAATCATGTCTGCGGGTGGTCCGTGGCAACCCCAAAACAAAATCCATACTAATATCCTGCCACGGTCTATCGGGCACAGGAAGAGGAGTATAAGGGCCAGGAACTTGCTTCGTCATCTTGGCCACAGTGCAAGTGCGACACTGGGCCACAATGCGAGCAACAACGCGTTTCAAGCTAGGCCAATAAAATCGATGCTCAACGGCCTCGATGGTCTTGTTCCGACCGAAGTGGCCGGCTAGACCTCCCGCATGCATCTCCCAGGTAAGGAAGTCGCGAACTGAAGTCCGGGGAATACACAAGCGACTCCCCTAAAAAAGGTAACCGTCCTGCAAGGCATAATCAGGATGCTCTTGGGACGGTCCTGCCTGGAGGGTGGTATATATCGGACCAAAGTCCGGACAATCCGCATAGGCCTCCGTCATCCTATCCATCCCTACCACCTCTACACTCATGGTGGTCAAAAGATAAGCGCGACGGCTCAGAGCGTCGGCCACCCGGTTCTCCGCACCGGCCTTGTGCTTCAGCACAAAGGTATAATCCTGAAGGAACTCCACCCAGCGACTGTGATGAGAATTAAGCTTCTTCTGGGCATGGAGATACTTGAGTGCCTCATGATCAGAAAACATGACAAACTCTTGGTGCAACAAGTAATGTCTCCAATGCCGAAGGGCTTGCACAATCGCGTAAAACTCCTTGTCATACGTGGAGTAACGTAGTTTAACATCGCTCAATTTCTCGTTGAAATAAGCAATGGGGTGGGTCTCCTCGCTCAGAACACCACCAATACCAACCCCGGAGGCATCACAAGAGACCTCAAACACCTTCGTGAAATCAGGAAGTCTAAGAATAGGTGCTTGGGTCATGTGCTTCTTGAGGAGCCCAAATGCGGCCGAGGCGGCCTTCATCCACTCAAACATCCCCTTTCGGATGCAATCTGTAATAGGGGCCGTGATAGAGCTGAAGCCTCGAATAAAGCGATGATAGAAGGTCGCCAGTCCGTGAAAGCTGTGGACATCATGAAGAGTATGAGTTTCGGGCCACTCCACTATGGCCCTGACCTTCTCTGGGTCAGCGGAGACTCCCTCGCTAGACACGATGAACCCCAAGCATGTGACCTGACTAGTCATGAAAGCGCATTTCTTAGGGTTGGCATAAAGACTCTCTCTCCTCAGAATAAGACAGACATGCCGTAGATGGTCTAAGTGGGCATCCCGAGTGTGGCTATAGATAAGGATATCATCGAAATATACCACCACAAAGACCCCAATCAAAGGTCAAAGGACCTGGGTCATCAGCCGCATAAAAGTGCTGGGAGCATTGGTCAGCCCAAAGGGCATGACCAGCCACTCATAAAGACCATCTTTGGTCTTAAAGACCGTCTTCCACTCATCACCGGGCATGATCCTCACCTGGTGATAGCCACTCTTCAGATCAATCTTGGAAAACATAGTGGCTCTCGCCATCATATCGAGCAGATCATCTAAGCGAGGAATGGGAAATCTATACTTTACCGTGATCTTATTGATGGCACGGCTGTCGGCACACATCCTCCAAGTACCGTTCTTCTTAGGGGCAAGTAATGCAGGGACGGCACAAGGACTCATGCTCTCACGGAGAGATCCCCTCGTCATCAACTCCTCGACCTGACGCTGAAGCTCAGCGTGATCGGCAGGGCTCATCCTATAATGTGGCAAGTTAGGCAATGAGGACCCCGGAATCAGGTCAATAGCATGCTGAATGTCCCGCATGGGTGGAAGACCCTCGGGTAAATCATCAGGAAATACATCAGTAAACTCCCGAAGGACATCAGCAACATCAGATGGGAGATCACTCTCCGTCTCTCCAACCACCTCTCGGACTACAATGGCAAAAATAGGGTCCCCTCTAACAAAGTCACGCTCCAACTCCCGGGAGCTGACTAGCATCAACCTCCTAGTCGGAGGAACACTCAGGGCGGGGACATCCGGAGGCAAGGTCATAGCCTGAGCTAGAAATGGGTTACTGGGCCCTAGAATAGCAGGAGTCGGGGTACTAGGCCCAGTTGGACCCCAGATGGATGGACTCCTCGGCTGGGACGGGTGAAGGGTAATCTGTTGGCCGTTATGGTCGAATGTGCATGTATTTGACCGGCCATGGAGGGTAGCATCCTGATCAAATAACCAGGGCCTTCCCAGGATAATACTGCCTACCTCCATTGGCAACACATCACACCAGATCCCGTCCTGGTAGGCATGGAACGGCAATGGCACCAGACATCGTAGCCTTACTGGGATAGAGGTAGAATCTACCCATGACACGCGATAAGGGGAAGGGTGGTCCACGGGGGTCAACCCTAAGCGTGTCATAGTACCCATGAAGATAGCGTTAATATAGCTCCCACTGTCTATGATCACCTTGCAGGCTTTCCCACCCAACCTACAAAAGGTATGAAAAATGGTGATGCGACGCCAGTCATCACTCACCAACGGCTGGGTCAAGATACACCTGACAACACCTAGCTGAATGTCATCCTGGCACTGCATGCCCTGGACATCTCGTTGCTCGCCCTTAAGCAGATCATCAAAGAATTCCTCTGCGAGCTCCTGGTCAGCCTCATAATTGACAGATATGATACCATGTACGAGCTCACCGGTCGAAGAATCCCCGATGACCAAAGAAGATCGGGTAGGACAACTAATAGCATAATGACCAACCCCTCCGCACCTATAACACTCATGACGGGACCTAGTGCCCTGAGGTGCTTGACCAGTCATCGGCCCCTTTCCCTTGTCATCACAATGGGCCGGGGGAGGTGGAAGCTGGGGTCGGGCAGGAATGGTGGGCTGCTAGGGTCGGGCAGGAATGGTGGGCTGCTGGGGGCTAGGGGCAGGGGCTGGAGCCTGGGGTCGAGGGGGATAATCCCTCATAGGGGGAGGGCGGGGCCTGGGGGCAGTGAAGTCTTGGCGGGTGGGTTCCTGTGGGCGAGCCACGGGTCCCCGTGGATAAGGTCCAGACAGAACACGAGGATCCGACCCACGTTGATATGCGAGCCCTGGGCACTGGACTGGGGTAAACTCGGACTCAAACTGCTCTAGCTCGAGAGCAACCTGATAAGCCTCCTCCAGGGTCGTCGCATGGCGGCGAAATTGATACGTACAGCGGAAAGTGAGATAGAAGGGGGGGATGAATAGCTCACTCCCAAAATTCGATAAACTCAAACATGATTTATCAACCCCTCAAATAGCAGTGAAGAAGACTTCGAAAATAGGCAACAGTGATGACTAAAGTAGGAAATGAGATCGAGAAGGCAACCCACAATGAAGCAATATGTCAAGTAGATGAAGAGCAGCACAACGAAAACAAGCAAAACAACAGTAGAGACAGGGAATTTTTTAGGTGGTTCGATTGCTACCCACAATCTACGTCCACGCCTTACTCAGAAGAGTAAGGTTTCCTGGCAATGTTAAATCGTACACAGCAGACTCGGTCTGCGACAACTGCTGCCAGACAGCTTGCCCTGAGGAACACCCTCCTCAGACTTCTGATCAACTAGAAGTGAAACACTGGAGAACCAATCCCCCTTCCTTTGCACACAGCAAAGGGAACCCTATGCAGTTACTCCCAAGTAACTCACACAACCAGAGGATCGAACCTCTCTTCCTCCAAGACAATGGAGGGAACTGGAGAATCTCCCCCTTCCTCCGAATAGTGGAGGGTAACAGAACGGAATGACAATAAAGGAAACTTGAAAACAAAAACAATCGATGAATCGTAATTTTCTTTGAAAACAAAAGCAATATAGCTTCCTTGGAAGCAGATTTTCACATTCACAATCACTTCTCTCTCTCAGAAATTTTTCTCTCATATCTGGATGGAGTGGGCTTTTTCTGATCTTCTCTCTTTTACCACAACTCTCACGCTGCTCTTCTTTTCTCACTGTTCTATCCTACTTTGAACCCTTTTCCTTAGCATATATATATATGTCTGAGCCAGATCCTTGTGCGTATGGGTACCATGTTTCCTGCTTGAAATGTTGGGGCACGTGTCAGAATGTTCTAGACCTTCATCTTCCTCGGATCACGTGCCATGCTAGTGAATGCACAGACAAACTGTCAGAGAAGTAGTAGTCATTTTGTCACACGCTTAGCACAATTCGAATCGGTGTAATGAGTAAGAAGGCAGAAACTGCACTGAGTAGAGGTTCCCAAATCAACAGTTGTACTGACTTGCAACAAGGTGAACAAGAGGTTGCACCGAGTTGAAGTGAGCCACAGCGAGAGATGCACTGACTTACGAAGGCGCATGACGTCATTAGCACAGACCATAGACTCTGATCGTGCAACAAATATGCACAGACAGGAAGCAACAAAATGCAAAGATGTACTGACTTGATTTTGCCAGAGAGAAAAATTTGCACCGAGTCAAAGAAATAAGCAACGACTAAGACGGGCAAGAGAGGCACCGATGTGAAATGAAGCAAACGTTGCACCAATCTACTTTAGCTGTCTACAGGACTTGCACCGAGTCGAATAGACCTGAAGCATGAACTGCACCGACCTCGTTGCTACAGAGAATTGAATAGGCTAGACTATGCACTGAACATGATCTTGTTTTAAGCAAAGCATGCACCGAGTTGTGTTCCAAAGCCTTTGACTAACCAAGGTTTGCACCGACTAGGCCCAGATCAAATCTTACACCGAGAATGGTAATGCAAAAGAAGATGCACCGACTTCATGTTATTCAGAAGATAAAAGTATTGCACCGAGTCAGTATATGCAGTCCAAGCAGGAGCTGCACCGAGATGGCAAAGAGAGATATAAGACAAAGCTTGCACCGAGATGCATTTGTACTGAGATGTAGGAATGACCAGCCTGACCAAAGCATTCTGGTCAAGAATTGCACCGATCCAAGAGTTGCACCGTCCTCACGAGGTGAGATGCAGAGACATGATATGCACGGACCTTAATGGACATGACCTAGAGTAATGCATAGAGACAACATATGAACATGATCAAGGACTTGCACAGAGGCAAGCACTTTATGTAAGAGATGCAGATCTTGCACTGACTTAATATGCATTAAGTAAAAGGACGAAAATCATGTAATGCATGGACCTAAATCATGCTATAAGCACAAACCTCCTTCATGCTTAGAGTTAAAGAAATGCACCATATAAAGACAAACTGAATTGAAATTGGAACAAATTGATTTATAGTGTGAGACATCATCAAAACTGTAGGGATACAGCAATCTCCCCCTTTTTGATGATGGCAACACTATGAATCAAGCAATGTCAGGGCATTAAGAAGGAGATCAAAAACAATCAAGAGCAAACCAAAAAGAGCATACTGTTAAACAAAAAGACTTCTCCTTGAAACACCATCTTCTGACTCTCTTCTCTCTCCAAATCTGCTTCCCCACAACTCACTCTCAGATGTCCAGAACCTGAACCTCTCAGATGACCTCGCAGCAGTTGCATGACCTCTCTCCGATGTTGCATGACCTCTCTCCCCCTTTGACATCATAAAAAGGAAGTGAAGGATATATGAAATTGCTGGAGACATGAGGAATAAGTACAATGGCTTCTTAGTGTAGAAAGACTCAAGAGCATATCTTAGGAGAATAAGTGAGTTGCTAAACTCAAGAGAAGATTCTTGAACTCTGGTAATCAATAGAGAAGTAGAATGAGAGGGAAGTGTATTCACATACAGGGTATATGATTGTAGAGCAGGGATGAACAAATATGGCAAGACATTGCTGAACAAACAACAATACTCTGTAGTCGACAAGAGACAAAGGCAGAGAAGGTGTTCTCATGGTATTGAGGACAAGCATTCTAGGAAATTGCACTAAGATAAGGGATATTATAGAGATTTTCAATAAGACCAATGAGTAAGTTGGTAAATCACACTTTTGACATTAGGGAGACACCTTGATCAGAGGCCTGAATCCCCAGTTACTCAATGTGAGTACCTCATTACCTCACCTTTTTGGAGAACAGAGTTAGTAATTGTGGCTTTTTACGTGAGGAAACACCTTGATCAGAGGCCTGAGTCCCCAGTTACTCACCACCTTGTCACCATTGCTCTGTGATGATCAGAAGCACAAATTAATTTTGGAAAGATTGCTCTTCCCCCTTTTTTATTTAATTGGACACCTCATGACATGGGAATTACTTCACTTCATTCATGAAGCTCCCAGTTTCTCAGTGATCAATTTGTTTATTTGGTTGATCCCTTATATTGTGGAGATGAAATGATTGAAGACAATACCAGAAGGACTGTTTCTTTGACATGTATCTTGAAGTCTAGATTTCAATTTGTTTTGAACAGATGTCAAGACATACACGTTTTAGCCTGAACCGGAATCATTTACAATGTAGGAAGATATACTTCGAACACTTAATCCAAATCTCTGATGGACTACTAGAGGAAAGATTCTAGCAGGACTTTAGTAACACAGACTTATAGACTTAAGAGATGAGTGAGATTATACAGTCTGAGAGAGAACCGCACTCATTCAATCAGGAGAACCAGTAATGACACACATCTAGTCAATCTTTTGAATCAGTCAAAATTCACTAACTGCCCAGCTCCCCCTCAAACGATGCACTAAAAGAATTTAATCAGCATACTCTCAGTACTCCCCCTCACTGATAGGACATGCTTTTCATACACACTTTTGCCAAGATAAAACAATTCAATATCAAGAGATTAGCAATTAAGATAATTTAAATAAGCCTAATTCTCCCCTTAATGTGGTGAATTTGTCATTGTCCAGAGGATTGGTGAAGATATCTGCAATTTGATTAGCAGTGCCTACATGAAATAGTTCAGAAGTGTTTTTAGAAACCTCATCTCTTATGAAATGATGCCATATTTCTATGTGTTTGGTGCGGGAATGCAAGACATGATTCTTGGCTAGATTGATGGCACTGGTATTATCACAGTAAATGGGTGTGCACCCCAGGTCTACTTGATAGTCCTGAAGCTGGTGTTTAATCCAAATGACTTGTGTACCACAACTCCCTGCAGCCACGTACTCAGCCTCTGCAGTGGAGAGAGCGACAGAATGTTGTTTCTTGGAACCCCAAGATACTAAACACCCACCTAGAAATTCACAGTGACCACTAGTACTTTTTCTATCTAGTTTACACCTGGCATAATCTGTATCTGTGTATGCAACTAAATCTATTGTGTGTGATGCAGGAAACCATAAACCAAGGGTGTGTGTAGCAGATAGATATCTGAAAATTCTTTTCACTGCAGCTAAATGCAATTCAGTGGGTCTAGATTGATACCTTGCACACATTCCTACACTGAACTGTATATCAGGTCTTGAAGCTGTCAAATAAAGTAGAGATCCAATCATACCACAATAGAGCTTGGCATCTACTTCTTTACCTATCTCATCTGCATCCAATGAGGTATTGGTACCCATTGGTGTTGTAATGTGCTTCAAGTTGGTCATGCCAAACCTGTTGAGAATGTCCAATGTGTACTTAGTTTGGTTGATGAAGCATCCATCCTCTAACTGTTGTACCTGCAAGCCAAGAAAATACTTTAATTCACCTACCAAACTCATTTCAACTTCAGCAGACATCAATTTAGAAAATTCATTACATAGTTCAGAGCTAGTTGACCCAAAGACAATATCATCTACATATACCTGAACTATGATGAGGTATTTATTTGAGCTCTTGGAAAATAAACTTTGTTTCACCTTACCTCTGTGGTAGCCCTTGCTGATTAGAAATTCTGTCAGTCTTTCATACCATGCTCGAGGAGCCTGCTTTAGACCGTACAGGGCTTTATTCAATCTGAAAACTTGGTCAGGTTTAGTAGAGAATTAAAAACCGGGGGGCTATTCAACAAAAACTTATTCTTTGATAACTCCATTTAAAAATGCACTCTTCACATCCATTTGTTGGAGTTTTATATTCTTGGAGCATGCAAATGCTAACAATATTTTTATAGCTTCCATCCTAGCAACAGGTGCATAGGACTCATCAAAGTCAACTCCAAATTCCTGACAGTAGCCCTTCACTACTAGCCTGGCTTTATTTCTAGAAATGATTCCATCTTCATTCATTTTATTCTTAAACACCCACTTAGTTCCTATGACATTAGTATTTTCTGGTCTTGGAACTAACTCCCAGACATTATTTCTCTCAAACTGACCTAACTCTTCACTCATAGCATTAACCCATGATTGATCACTTAAGGCCTCTTCTACTGATTTGGGTTCAATTTGTGAGACCAAAGCAATTGGGTCTTGATTATGAACATTCCTAAAGTGAGACCTAGTTCTAAGAGGATCTTCAAGGTTACCTATGATGTTATCTATTGGGTGATCTTTAAGGTATCTAACATTTATTGAGGACTCACCTGTTTCAGCTGGCCCTACATGGTTGGGAGCATCTGATGTTTCATTCGGCTGAACCTCCTCTTCTTCTTTGTCTTCTAGGAATTCTCCATCGTGCTTGGAAACCCTGTCAGCATCTTCAATATTAGTGACATCTTTTGCTTCACCAAAGATGATATGTGGAGACTCTTCGACTTTCTGATAAGTTATGTTAAAGACCCTATATGCTTTTGACACTTCAGAGTATCCTAAAAATATTCCAAGACAGCTTTTAGCATCAAACTTATCTAAGTCTTTCTTGTCATTATTATGGATAAAACATTTAGCACCAAAGATCCTGAAATGAGCCAAGTTTGGTTTCTTACCTTTCAATAGCTTATAGGAGATTTTCTTGTGAATTGGTCTTACCATGGCCCTGTTGATTGTATAAGTTACAGTATTGGCCGCCTCTGCCCAAAACTTTCTTGGTAGTTGACTCTCAATCAGCATGGTTCGGGCCATCTCAACAATGGTTCGATTTCTTATCTCCATAATTCCATTCTGCTCTGGTGTCCTGGGAGAAGAGAACTTGTGTGTTAGTCCTTCACTTTCACAAAGGTCAGAAAACATGGAGTTTTCAAATTCACCTCTATGGTCATATTGAATTGAACAAATCTTATGTTTTCCTTCTTGTTTGACCTTATTGAAGAATTGTTTAATTTTTGAAAAGCATCATTTTTGTTGGCTAAGAAAAAGATCCATGAAAATCTAGAGTGGTCATCAATGATCACATAACCATACCTACTTCCACTAAGACTCTGAGTTCTAGTAGGACCGAAGAGGTCCATATGAAGAAGTTCCATTGGTCTAGAAGACAATGGCTCAGATCTTAGTTTGAAGGACTTCCTAGTCTGTTTGCCTAGAGCACAGGCATCACAGATTTTTGAAATTGAATTAAACTTGATTTTAGGCATGCCTCTAACTAAATCATGCTTGATTAATTTATTCAAAGTAGAAAAGATAGCATGGCCTAAACGTCTATGTCAATCAAAGGCATCACTTTCAGAATTAGCAGACAAGCAGAGATTAGATTCAGACTCAACATCTAAGTCTACCATGTAGACATTATTGGTCTTGTTTGCTACAAATTTAACAAGATCAGAGTTTATTTCAAAGATTTTGCATGAGTTATTATCAAACACAACCCTGTGACCCTTGTCACATAATTGACTAATGCTAATCAGATTGTGTTGAAGACCTTCCACAAGTAAGACTTTCTCAATGGAGTTAGTGGAGGACTTACCAACTGTGCCAATCCCAATGATCTTATCTCTATTCTTTCCTCCAAATTTGACCAGACCCCCTACCTTCATTTCTAGCTTGCTGAACTTGGATCGGTCTACTGTCATGTGCTTGGAGTAGCCATTATCAAGGTACCATTTGTTGTTCTCAGCTGCCAGGCAAACCTACACAAACGAAATCAAGCAAAGTGGTTTGGAACCCAAGATAAGTTGGGTCCAAGGATATTATTCAAATCTTTAAGCAGGTGTTTAGGAATCCCAAATTGTTTCAACTTGTTTTTCTCTTGGATCTTAATTTCGGGTCTATTGAAGTTGTGACCAGAATTATGTCCAGCTGGTCTGGAGAAATGAAATCTATTCCAGTTATTAGGCTTCTCATCCCTGGGGTATCTTCTGTGCGATTGTTGATTATCAAATTTTTGAGGGTGAGTGTTATTTCTCCAGTAACTACTGTTCGGACCCATTCTTTTATAGTAGTTCCAGCTTTTATTCTGATACATTTGCCCAGTCCAGCTACCACTTCTGTTCTGGTGAATCGGCTTAGAGAAATTCTTCACAAAGTTCATTCCTGTTTTAGATGGTCATCCAGCATTGTTTGTTGAATTTTCCTTTGGACGTTGAATGTTTTGATTACTGTTTGAGCTGGATGGTGTGTCCAGCTTTTCTTTTCCCTTCTCTGGGTTAAAGGTAGTGGTCTTGAACTGAAAGGGTCTCCTGTTAGTTGGGTTATAGCCTAAACCCACCTTGTTGAAATTAACCCTTGTTCCCAGTATAGAATCCAGATTTGTTTTTCCTTGAACAATTTTTTCTAAGACCTTTTGTTTGTCTTCCACCTCTCTTTGCATAGTCACAATTTTTTAAGAGTTCAGTGTTCACTTTCTTAACAGCTTCATACTTCTCTGTGATCATACTATTTTCATTCAGACTTTCTTCAAATTTAATCTTGAGTTCGTTGAGCTGTGTGTGAACTTCCTGGTTCTTTGATTTGTGCTTTTCATTTTTCTTTTTCAGAGAAGTCATTTCTTCTAATTCTTCCTTTAATTTCTGATTTTCCTCACTGATTTGAGTTTGTTCTTCAATATTAGCATTAAATTTTCTCTTCAGAACCCTATGTTCTTTACTCAGAGAATTGAACTTATCTAACAGTTCAGCATAGGCATCTTCCCAATCATCAATAGAAAAATTCTCGAAGATATTTGCTACCTCCTCTTCGCTGTTTGCCATCAGGCAAATTCCTTCTTCATCCTCCTCTGAGGACTTGGCTTCCGGATCTTCTTCCTCATCGCTCCATGTGCAGACCATTGCTTGTGGTTTCTTCTTCTGCACCTTCGAGCTCTTCTTCTGAAAGTCGGGACCCTTCTTCTGAAGATCAGGGCAGTCCCCTTTCATATGTCCAGGTTTCCTGCAATGAAAACATGTGATTTTCTTGGTGCTCCTATTCTTATCATTGCTGGAATCAAAATTCTTACCAGAGGGGTATGACCTCTTCCTTCTGAAGGTCTTTCCCTTAGTCCTTAAAAATTTCCTGAATTGTTGAGTGAGCATTGTTTGCTCCTCCTGGTCGAGGTTTGACAGTTCGTCAGACTCGTAACTACTACTCCCGCTACTGCTACTTCCCTTGCTACGGGACACCTTGAGGGTAATATTCTTGCCCTTCCTATCGCTTCCTTCACCATTCCTTTTGAAGTTCATCTCATATGTCATTAGGGATCCTATAAGTTCGGTGACTGTCATTGTCGACAGATCCCTAGACTCCTCTATCACGATGGCGTTAGTGTGCCATGTAGGGGTTAGAGATCTAAGTATCTTCCTGACTATATCTCCCTCGGCTATCTCTTTCCCAAACCCCTTAAGACTATTCGTAATCAGTGACAGTCTGGCATACATCTCAGTTATGGTCTCCTCTGATTTCATCTTAAACATCTCATATTCAGAGGTGAGGAGATTTACCTTCGTTGCTTTCACTTGAGGTGTACCTTCGTAGATTAGACCCAACTCATCCCACATTTTCTTGGCAGTCTTGCAAGCTGAGATGCAGGCGTATCTTCTGGGTGTACCGCACATTGGATGATGTTCAGGGCCGTCCAGTTGAGTGACGAGAGCTTGACTTGATCATCTATACACGCATCCTCGTTCGGTGGCAGATCCTATGGCCCTATAGTGATCACCCTCCACAGCTTGTGGCTCTGCGCCCTGATGAATACTTCCATCCTATTTTTCCAGAAAAGATAATTATTACCATCAAACAATGGAGGGCGGCTGATAGATTGTCCCTCAGCCATGAAGCTTCGAGGACCATTAGGATTACCCTGACAGTTGGCCCACATGATGAAAACCTGCTCTGATACCAATTGATACGTACAGCGGAAAGTGAGATAGAAGGGGGGGATGAATAGCTCACTCCCAAAATTCGATAAACTCAAACACAATTTATCAACCCCTCAAATAGCAGTGAAGAAGACTTCGAAAACAGGCAACATTGATGACTAAAGTAGGAAATGAGATCGAGAAGGCAACCCACAATGAAGCAATATGTCAAGTAGATGAAGAGCAGCACAACGAAAACAAGCAAAACCACAGTAGAGATAGGGAATTTTTTAGGTGGTTCGATTGCTACCCGCAATCTACGTCCACGCCTTACTCAGAAGAGTAAGGTTTCCCTGCAATGTTAAATCGCACACAGCAGACTCAGTCTGCGACAACCGCTGCCAGATAGCTTGCCCTGAGGAACACTCTCCTCAGACTTCTGATCAACCAGAAGTGAAACATTGGAGAACTAATCTCCCTTCCTTTGCACGCAGCAAAGGGAACCCTGTGCAGTTACTCCCAAGTAACTCACACAACCAGAGGATTGAACCTCTCTTCCTCCAAGACAATGGAGGGAACTGGAGAATCTCTCCCTTCCTCCGAACAGTGGAGGGTAACAGAACGGAATGACAATAAAGGAAACTTGAAAACAAAAACAATCGATGAACCGTAATTTTCTCTGAAAACAAAAGCAATATAGCTTCCTTAGAAGCAGAACTTCACATTCACAATCACTTCTCTCTCTCAGAAAATTTTCTCCCAGATCTGGATGGAGTGGGCTTTTTCTGATCTTCTCTCTTTTTCCACTACTCTCACGCTGCTCTTCTTTTCTCACGCTTCTATCCTACTTCGAACCCTTTTCCTCAGCATATATATATATGTCTGAGCCAGATCCTTGGGCGTGTGGGTACCACGTTTCTCGCTTGAAATGTTGGGGCACGTGTCAAAATGTTCTAGACCTTCATCTTCCTCGAATCACGTGTCATCCTGGTGAATGCACAGACAAACTGTCAGAGAAGTAGTAGTCCTTTTGTCGCACGCTTAGCACAATTCGAATCAGTGTAATGAGTAAGAAGCTAGAAACTGCACTGAGTAGAGGTTCCCAAATCAACAGTTGCACTGACTTGCAACAAGGTGAACAAGAGGTTGCACCGAGTTGAAGTGAGCCACAGCGAGAGATGCACTGACTTAAGAAGACGCATGACATCATTATCACAGACCATAGACTCTGATCGTTTAACAAATATGCACAGACAGGAAGCAACAAAATGCAAAGATGTACTGACTTGATTTTGCCAGAGAGAAAAATTTGCACCGAGTCAAAGAAATAAGCAACGACTAAGACGGGCAAGAGAGGCACCGATCTGAAATGAAGTAAACGTTGCACCAATCTACTTTAGCTGTCTACAGGACTTGCACTGAGTCGAATAGACCTGAAGCATGAACTGCACCGACCTCGTTGCTACAGAGAATTGAATAGGCTAGACTATGCACTGAGCATGATCTTGTTTTAAGCAAAGCATGCACTGAGTTGTGTTCCAGAGCCTTTGACTAACCAAGGTTTGCACCGACTAGGTGCAGATCAAATCTTGCACTGATAATGGTAATGCAATAGAAGATGCACCGACTTCATGTTATGCAGATGGTAAAAGTATTGCACCGAGTCGGTATATGTAGTCCAAGCAGGAGCTGCACCGAGATGGCAAAGAGAGATACAAGACAAAGCTTGCACCGAGATGCATTTGCATTGAGATGTAGGAACGACCAGCCTGACCAAAGCATTCTGGTCAAGAATTGCACCGACCCAAGACTTGCACCGTCCTCACGAGGTGAGATGCAGAGACATGATATGCACGGACCTTAATGGACACGACCTAGAGTAATGCATAGAGACAACATATGAAGATGATCAAGGACTTGCACAGAGGCAAGCACTTTATGTAAAAGATGTAGAACTTGCACTGACTTAATATTCATTAAGCAAAAGGACGAAAATCATGTAATGCACGGACCTAAATCATGCTATAAGCACAAACCTCCTTCATGCTTAGAGTTAAAGAAATGCACCATATAAAGACAAACTGAATTGAAATTGAAATAAATTGATTTATAGTGTGAGACATCATCAAAACCGTAAGGATGCAACAGAAATAACTCATACTGGCAGTGTGGCCGCAGACCCCAGTGGAAACGTGAGATGGTCATGGCACTCTCCTCCTTGACCCCACATCGAAAATAGTACTCACCAAAATTAGCGATGTAGTCGGTCACAGTCCGATCCCCTTGGCTGAGACCCTACCACCTATCAATAAGCCTCTGACGGTATGTGGCAGGAAGGTATTTTTGCCTGAGCTTTACCTTCATGTCATCCCATGTCTCAACCTGGGGTTGATGTCGCTGCATCAACAGGCTCTCCACGTTCCTCCAATAAGTCTGTGCCTGTCCTAGCAACTTCATCTTGGCAAATCAGACTCTTCGGTGGTCTGTCATCTCGTACCACTCAAAGTAGCAGTCCATTCCCGCTTCCCAATCAACATAGACCTTAGGGTCCAAGGACCCCTTAAAGGTCTGAGGATCCACGCGCACGGACCTAAAGGGACGATCATTCTCATCATCCCTATGGGGCCTATAGCCACGTCGAGCACGGCCATAACCCTCAACCTCATTATCGGACCTAAAATCATCAAACTCCTAAACACGCAGTCTCCGATCATCGGCCCTAGGGTGTGCGGGCCGAAGAGCAGGGTTAAGTGGGCCTTGGGCTTGCCCGGGGACATCCTCACGTAGAGCTCTATCCTGGTTGGGCCGTCCAACCAGACCTTGAATGGTCCGGTCGGAAGCCTCCATCCGGTCCTCCATGGCCTTCATCCGACCCTCCATGAATGTAGCATGATCTCTAAAGCTCTTATCAGACTGATCTATCCGATTCATGAGAGCCTGCATCATATTCTGAAGGGAGAAGTCACAAGGGGCAACATTTCTAGGGTCAGCCATCGGGACCGGGTGTTGGTAATCAGTACCACGCCGAGTGGGCATGTAATGGAACTAAATGCAAGGGAATTTTTTTTCTCTTTTTTTTATGCAAACTAATGCAAGACTCTAAGGGACAAAAGGGAGTAGAACGCAGACTCAAATGCACCATAGACAACCTATGGCTCTGATACCAAAATTGATGTGGGACGCTATGCAAGCTAGACTCTATGCGAAGATGCGACCAAGTGGACAAGTAAGACCAGCAACTTGCAATAGTTGAACGGCGTATACTCGACACCTAACGTTCCCAAGAGAGAAACCATGCCGAGTAACAGGCAACTCAAGATCGCAAAATGTCCCCAAGAGAGCAAAGCGTGTCGATCCGCACGGTTAAGGAACCGGCCGAGTCTAGGGTAGGCAATTCACACACTCGTGGTTGGGTCGAGCACAGGATGGTCACGCTCTCTCACTGTGGCAGTGATATAAATGTATACGAGCTAGAATCCTAACAATCACACAAGCAGCGGCGCTAGAGAATATACTAAACAAGCAAGAAAGAAACCAAACAAGGATGTGGACGCATACCTCCACGCTTGAGGCGTGGGAAAGAAGCCCGGCCAAGTCACACAACCACCTGGTACAAGAGCTAAACAGTGATACAACCCAAAATAAGCCCACTCCTCGCAGGGAGGTAAAAGGCACACAACGATATCCAGGGGTCGTGTGAAGTGGGGTGACGGGTACCGGGTCGGTGTAGTTCGTCGTCTACGAATCGCTGTAAACCGGTACACACAGGAACTAGCAACAAGGATGGCGCGCCACGGAAGCCGAAGAAGGCACCAACGTCCTTGGGAGCACGCAGTCATGGATGACGAACCCCAGTGAAGAAGTTGGAAGATGACGGTGTTGGAAGGAAGCTCCAGCATGACCTCGATGGGCGGGCAGACTACAGGCCAGTCAGCGCCGGTGTAGGTGAGCAGTAGGAAGGCGAGCCAGGTACGCCACCTTCTGATTGTCCGCCGGTCTCGAAACTTGGCGTGGATGCTGGTGAGAATGTCCCAACATTTCCAGAGGAAGGAGAGTCGCTGAAGATGTCCGTGGTAGCCGAGGCGAATTGTTGGAGCAGACCCTGCACTTCTGGACTGTCTGCTGGCAGCCAGACAAAGGGGGAAAGATGGGGCTGAAACCGGGGCTTGAGGATGGCAAATGGGGCGGGATTTTCTCTGGTGGATAGGTGAGGGTCGTGGGGTGATATGGTAGTGGTGGCGGGATTGCATGCAATGGTGATTTTGGGAGTGGGGAGGGGAAACACACTGGGCTCAGTTCTACAATCTAGTGCAGTCAGAACTGAGGGGGCTGAAGGTAGACGTGGCAAGCAAAGAAAAAGGGTTCTAGAAAGTGCAAGAAAATTCTTTAGAGGGGTTTAGGATGTGTATAGACAACTCTCAAAATCTCTGGTCGTTCTGAGATGATTTGATGGTCGTCCCTTTGGAGGTGATTGAGCACTATCCCGCTAGGACTGCACAGGGGCAGTCTGCGCGACAAAAATGGCTCCGAATAGAAATTTTCTCCCTGAACGAATTTTGAGGTGAGGTTTTCTGGCACGGTTATGGGACATCTAGTAAAAGAAAAGTTATGAAGAGGTCAAGGCGTTCAGGGGTCGGGAAGAGGGCGTACTAGCTTGTTCTTTAGGGTTCTGATTTCCTGCAAGTCTGCACAGAGGCAGCCTGCACAGCAAAAATGCTTACAAAAGCAACTTTTCACACGGAGCTAGTTAGGGCATGGGATTCTCAGGGTAGATCGAAGGAAGGAAGAGGAAGAAACGTCATGAAGAAGCAAAGGGGTTTTGAGGACGGGAATATGTGGTTCCAACCTGGTCGTTGAGGCCCAATTCTGCAGGCAGACATCTAGAAGGGGGCGCAGGACAGCATAGATCTACCTCCTTTACGCTTGCAACACAACCGTGATCTCTAAGCTCCGAGCTTGGGGAGAGGTTGGGGAGGTCGTCTCCCAGCAGCTTGAGCAGCAAAGAATGAGAGAGAGAGAGGGCTAGGGCGTCGCATCCTAGAGGAAGGGGAAGAAGGAGAGAGAAATGCTCTTGGCCAAAACTCAATTTTCATTCATTCATCATAAAAAAAATCCCTCAAGGGGGGAGTACATTACAATATATAGAGTTGGGGTCCAACTTCCATCCTTGGAATTTGAATTTGAACCCATTTGAAATTTAAAATCTATGGGCTCCATCTTCCCTCCTTAGAATTTGAGTTCGAACCCATTTGAACTTTCAAATCTATGGGCTCCATTTTCCCACCTTGGAATTTGAATTCAAACCCATTGGAAATCCCAACATAATACAAACCAAACTACAACCCAAAATACATGCCAAATACACACCAACTACAACGTAATACGTACAAAATACAAAATACAACCAAATACATACAAAATACAAATACGTACAAAAATACATACTAAAGTGTGAAAGCTCCGGGGGAGACTCCAGACTGTCCCCTAGCCACAAAGAGGTCGATGCCGACCGAGTCGTGCTGCGTGTCCGGCACCAGCGTCTCTCTGAGTCGAGCCGTATTCTTGCTCGGGTGTCCTCACCAAGTTGTGTCAATGCCGTGTCTCCTGACACCGTTAAGCTCCTTGGGCTTACCATTACTCCCCACCCTAGCCCATACCGGGTCTCTTGGATCAACAATTCCATCCCGGTCAACACTCGCTACCTTGTGCCCCTCACCTTCTCTTCCTACCATAGCCAAATATTGTGTGATGTTATACCCATGGAAGTAGCTAGCATCCTACTAGGGAGACCGTGGCTTTATGATGTGGATGCAACTATTTCGGGTAAGACAAACACATGCACCTTTGAGCATGAGGGAAAGAGCATCTGTCTTAATCCCTCCCCACCACGTACCTTGTCTAAGAAAAGCCCACCCCCTCAAGGTCAACACCCCACCACAACTCAAGTCATGGGGAACTCCACCCCACCAACCCAACCTCTCTCCCCAAACCCCAACCAAGATAAGACTTTTGGAATGCCCAAGGGTCTTCACCTCATCACCAAAAGAGAGCTTGAAGAGGAGATAGCTCAAGGGACACCTCTATGTGTGGTAGTCATTTGTCTAGGAGAGCCCACCCCCTCCAAACCCCATCCCATAGAAGTCTGGCACCTCCTAGAGGAGTTTCATGATGTGTTCCCGGAGGAGCTCCCGGACCAACTCCCTCCCATGCGTGATGTGCAACACACAATTGATCTAGTTCCGGGAGCCACCCTTCCCAACCTTCCTCATTACCACCTCAATCCCACAGAACATGCCGAACTTCGGATGCAAATAGAGGAACTCATTAGGAAGGGCTTCACCCGCATTAGCAAAAGCCCATGTGCCGTACCGGCTCTTCAACCTCCTAAGAAGGATGGATCATGGCGGATGTGTGTGGATAGTCGGGCCATTAATAAGATCTCCGTCAAGTATAGGTTCCGCATCCCTAAGCTTGATGACATGCTTGACATGCTAGCTGGAGCCACTATTTTCTTCAAAATTGACCTTAAGAGTGGCTATCACCAAGTTAGGATTAGGCCCGGAGATGAATGGAAAATGGCCTTTAAGACCAAGGATGGCTTGTATGAATGGTTGGTCATGCCTTTCGGGCTCTCAAATGCCCCAAGTACTTTCATGCATCTCATGACGGAGGTCCTTAGGACTTTCATTGGGATCTTTCTAGTGGTCTACTTTGATGACATCCTTATATATAGTCAATCCCAAGAGGCCCACCTTGGCCACCTTAGGCAAGTTTGCACCGTCCTTCGACATGAGAGTCTATTTGCCAACCTAGGCAAGTGTCACTTCATGACCACATCCATCACCTTCCTAGGATTTGAGTGTCTACCAAAGGTGTCTCCATGGACCCCGAGAAGGTCCAAGCTATTCTAGATTGGTCGGAACCTCACACTCTTCATGAGGTCCGAAGTTTCCATGGGTTGGCCACATTCTATAGGAGGTTTATTCAGGGATTTAGCACCATCACCGCCCCTATCACCGATTGCCTCAAAAAGGGGACTTTTGTATGGACCAAACCAGCCTCCAAAGCCTTCCAAGAGCTTAAGGAGAAGATGACCCAAGCCCCGGTCCTATGCCTACCCGATTTCTCTAAGGTCTTTGAAGTCACATGTGATGCATCCGGGATAGGAATAGGAGGGATCCTTAGTCAAGAGGGTCACCCTGTGACCTTCTTTAGTGAGAAGCTATGTGATGCTAGGACATGGTACTCTACTTATGACAAAGAGTTCGATGCCGTGGTTCTGTCCCTCCGACATTGGAGGCACTATTTATTGCCCAAAGAATTTGTCATCTTTTCCGATCATGAGGCCCTCAAATACCTCAACTCCCAACAAAAGTTGAATGCCCGACATGCCCGTTGGGTTGAGTACATCCAATCCTACACCTTTGTCATCAAACACAAGGCGGGAAGTGAGAACAGAGCGGCGGATGCTCTTAGTAGGAGGGTCTCTTTATTGTTCGCTATCCAAGTGGAGGTTACCGGATTTGAGAGGCTCAAGGACAAGTACCCTGGCTGCCCCGACTTTGGGCACATCTATACCACCTTGACCACCCATCCTAGCAAAGAACATGAGGGTTTCATCTTGGAGGATGAGTTCCTCTTCAAAGGACCAAAGATTTGCATACCACGGACCTCACTCCGTGATTTCTTGGTTTGGGAGTTACATGCAGGGGGGCTAGCTGGCCATTTTGGGGTTCATAAGACCATTGCTCTAGTTGAGGGTCAATTCTTCTGGTCAAGTCTCAAGAGAGACGTAGCCAAGATAGTGGGTCAATGCCGCACATGTGCTTCGGCCAAACAGGTGAAGCAAAACACCGACCTTTATATCCCTCTCCCCATCCCTGATCGCCCATGGCAAGACGTAAGCATGGACTTTGTGTTAGGCCTACCCAGGACTCAAAAGAAACATGATTTGATATTTTTGGTAGTTGACCGATTCTCTATGATGGCCCACTTCATACCATGCTCCAAAACCTCCGATGCCTCCCGTGTGGCCCGATTGTTCTTTGATGAGGTTGTTCGCTTCCATGGCCTACCCAAGACCATAGTCTCCGATAGTGATGTCAAGTTCACCAGCTACTTTTGGAAGACTCTTTGACACTTGATGGGTACCCTCCTTAAATTCTCCACGGCCTACCACCCTCAAACTGATGGCCAAACCGAAGTTGTCAATCGGAGTCTAGGAAACCTCCTAAGGTGTCTAATTAAGGATCGTCCAGGGAATTGGGATCTCATTCTACCTCAGGCTGAATTTACATACAACAACTCTATCAACAAATCCATAGGGATGAGTCCATTTAAGGCTGTACATGGGTACAAGCCAAGGAAACCTTCAGATCTCATTCCCCTTCCCCAGCATGCTAGAGTGTCTATTTCAACGGAGTCATTTGCCCAACACATTAGAGAATTGCATGAAGAAATCCACAAGCACATTAGCAAGAAGAATGAGACTTATAAAAGGCAGGCCGACTCTCATCGACGTCACCAAGAATTCCACATGGGTGACTTTGTGATAGTAAGAATGGAGAGGCTCTCCCCAGGAGCCATCTCGAAATTGAGGCCACGTGGTGCTGGTCCCTTCCAGGTTCTGAGGCGCATTGGCACTAATGCCTATGAGTTAGATCTCCCCAAGGAATATGGAGTGAGCCCCACATTCAACGTGGCCGACCTAGTGCCATATAAGGGTCCCACGGTGGTACCCAGTGAGGATATTGATCCCATTCCCCCCATTGAGAGAGCACCCACCCGTGAGAAGAGTCCACTAGCCAAAAGAGCCCAACGAGAGCGAGTTGAGCGAATATTGGATGAACAGGTCACTACCACCAGGAGCAAGGTATACGAGCGCTATCTCGTCAGGTGGAAGGATCGGCCTCCTTCGGAGGATTAATGGGTGAGTCGGGAAGACCTCCAGCAGCTGGATACCGACCTTCTCGAGTAGTATCACAACAGGATGGACCCCTACTCGATGGAGTCGAGCTCTTCGCAGCCCAGGGGATTTGATGGAGGTATCACCCACGACTCCCTCTGGCTCGGGTCATCTTCACACTCCGAAGTTGTTTGAGCTCGGGCATCATTCCATGTGGGCCCAATTATCCATTTTGAGCTTTCTATTTGAGTCATTTCATGTATTTTCCCTTTTATTTGAGTCATGTCCCTAGGTCTTTTGTTTATTCTCCTAAGTTTGAGTGTCATTAGGTTGATTATATTATTATTGGGCCCAATTCATTGGGCTAGGCCCAAGCTACCCCTTGGTTATTTATCATTGTAGCAAGAGTCAGGGATTTTTTGTAAAATGTGGGTTGCCTATATATAGGACCCCATTTTCCCCATTTCAAGTAAATGAAAATTGCCATTTTAAGAGTTCAAAATTCAAATCTTAGTGGAGAGAGTCCATGTGAGAAGGTGTGAAACCTACGGTGAGAAACCCACCTCAATCCCATACCCCCTCTCTCTCTCTTTCTCTCTCTCTCTATGGGGTTCGCCCCCTTCTCTCTCACCTCACCCTCCCACCTACTTTCTCTCTCCTCCACCTTCCATTAAGGCTACTCCAACTCCCCACACCCCTCTCTTTACTCCACCCCAACCCCAATAGATCCCCACCCAATCCTAGCTCCACCATCCAACTCCCAACTACCCACCTCCCCTTCCTAAGCAAGCTACCACCTTCCCAAGGTTGAACCCACCCCTCCCTAGGCCAAAATTTGAAATATCTCTCCCCTCTCTAATCCCCCATCCCCTAGGTCGACCCAAGGAGAGCCCCCACTTGATTTGGTCACCCCCACTCTCCCCCTCCATCAACCTAGATCATCCCCCACCTCCCCTCCTTCTCCACCTTGAGCAGAGGCCAGCAACCACTCTTCTGCATTCCCCCCCTCTTCCTACCCCTCCATCTCTGCCCTAGAAACCTTCCACACCTCCCCCACATCCCCCTCCTACCACTCATCCATTCCCCTTCACCATTCAACAACCCCTCTTCCCCATTTCATGAACACTTGGAGCTACACCGAAGGTTCTGTTCGCAGCTGAGGATATACAGAGAACCGACGTCTTGAAAATCCAGCCATGACTTCATCCTGACATCTCTGAAAGCAGAAGTGGTACCGGCGGAAGTCTCTTTCTGTCCTCTTCGTAACGGCGGTGGTCTCGTCCCATTCTGAGCTCGTGGCTGCCCGGAGGAGCCGATCTCCCCAGACTGCGCGTCTTCTCCCTGACTATCAACCTGAAGCCACTTGCAGAGACTGCCATGGCAACCCTCTTGATGATCTGGAGGCGGGACTTGGCTGGGATCTTCTACGATGAGTCTACTTCCAGGAACAAGAAGCGGAACCCCGTTCGGCATCCGGAGCTAAGAATTATCAATTTTCTTCCCCAAGTGCGCCGTTCTGTTCCCTCTGGGACTGAACAGACACCCATTCACTGTTTTGGATCTATCGGTCTACTCCGGCATCCTCTGGCATCACCGTGGCTCTCGTTTTGAAGAGGACTCGACAATGACTCCAACGACTCTAGCCACGCTTGATTCAGAGATTGGGAGGGCTCGTGACGGCCTCGTCTTTCTGTTGCTGTGGTACCGTGGTAGTCAAATCCAGAACTCAGTGGTCCTGTTCGCGGCTCTTCCCCGACCAGCACCGTCAACCAGGAAATTCCATAAAAATTGGACGTCAACCTGATCCAACCCCAAAGATTTTTCCACTGGTCTCATCGATAAAAAAATTCGGGAGTGGCCGCAGCAGCATTAACTTCAACTGTCTATCCACTATTCCAGAGAACGGGCAGAACCGGCGTCTTCCTTCCGTTCGGCTTCTATTTCTGCTTTTCCCCTCCCCGCCTGGCCGGCTTAAAGCCCCTCCCTGCGAGAGGTAGTGTTTGAATGTATGTGTGACTCCCCCTCCCCTTGTTCCACCCCCTTGCATGGGGAGTAGTGTTGTAAATCTTTAAAACAGGTTCAAGCTACTCCGGCACAGTGTGTGGGGAACCCACGCTTCCCCGCTCGCCCACGTCTCCGAGCGGGACTGGTTTCTTCAAATCGGTCGAGTAAGTGTTCTAACCTTGCTTCCCTTAGTGCTTGTCCTTTCAATATTTGTTCATAGCTCCGCTGGCCGTGAGAGTGAGTGCTCGGTCCCTCAAGCTCCGTTGCTTCGAGTGACTACCATGGGGAAGAGTGTAACCCGTGCCCTCGGCACAACGTCGGCTCTATTGAATTGGGCCTCCATACCCTTGGGAAAAAACCTTGGCCTTGCTGGCCCTCTACCAGCAAGGGCCCAGCCCTCACATCCTCCACTTGGCATCGCCGAGTTACTCCGGGTTTGGGTGAGTGTCGGGTGAGTGTCCGCCGATTTCGGTCCGTTACTATTGTGAATTGTGCTTGCTTGTTAAAGTCCAAGGGCGTGTCACATCAGTTGCTCTTTACCTTCTTCATTCATTTACGCCAATAGAGCTCCTAGTGAAGCGTCCAGGGCGGCGATGTAGAGTATAAAAAGTTTACCCTTGACTGGTGCCCCCAGGACTGGGGGAGTGAGGAGGTACTCCTTGATTTGCTCTAAAGCGGCGTGGCATTCCGAGTCCCATATGAATGGGGCGTCTTTGTTCATCAGCTTGCTGAAAGGCGGACATCGACCGAATAGATTAGAGATGAATCTCTGAATGTAGGTCTATCTTCCTTGGAAGGACCTAAGTTCGGTGAGGTTGCTGGGTGGTGGAAGCTCCCGGATCACTTTGATCTTGTTGGGATCCACCTCAATTCCTCAGTATTGGACGACGAAGTTGAGAAACTTGCCGCTGGATATGCCAAAGGCGCATTTCATGGGGTTCATCTTGAGCCCGTATTGCTGGAGACGGTCGAAGACTTGGCGTAAATCGCGCAAATGGTCTTCTCGCCTTTTAGTCTTGACGAAGAGGTCATTGATGTAACACTCGATGATATTGTGTAGCATCTCATCGAATATTTTGGTCATGGCCCTTTCGTAAGTAGTGCCAGCATTCTTCAAACCGAAGGGCATGCTCTTGTAGTTGAAAATCCCTTTGAGGGACATCCGGATCTAGTTATAACCGGACGACCCGTCCATGAAAGACAAGGTTTCATGCCCGGTGGTCATGTCAACCATTATTTCTGTGATCGAAGCTGGAAAGTCATCCTTCGGACAAGCTTTGTTGAGGTACCGGAAGTCGACACAGATTCGGACTTGACCACTTTTCTTCTCGACTGGGACTATGTTGGCAAGCCAGATCGAATAGATACACGGCTCGAAGAAGTCGACCTCTGCCATTTTATTAACTTCAATCGAAACCTAGAGCTCCAGCTCATGGCGCATGCGCCACTGTGGCTGTTTGACTAGAGTGACTGAGGAAGAAATAGCTAGCTCGTGCTCCTCTACGGAGGGGTCTAGCCCTGGCATCTCCCTATACGTCTAGGCGAAGCAGTCTTTATACTCAAGCAAGAGTTGCTTCTAATCCTACCTTTCTTCCTCGGTGAGGAGAGCACTGACGAATGTGGGCTAGGGGCCTTCATCTTCGCCCAAGTTGATTTCAACGGGCTCATCAACAGTCGCCTGGCAACCATCCTCCAGCTCGGGAGGAGCAGGCTGGAAGTCGATGAAATCCTCATCGTCGGTGTTGGCTTCATGCATTTCTTGATTCTTGATGAATGCTCATTTTACTATGATAAATCATGTCAAACACACCATTTCATGTGCATTTAATAAGACAATTATGCATATTTTATGGCTAATCCCAACTTCACATAAATTGGGATTTCCACGTAAATTAATTTACTTTATGGTTAATTATTCAATAAAAAAGGAGTTGAAGGTCATGAGCATTAATTTATCATTGCATAATTATAAGCATTTATGGGTTGTATGCTTAATGCAATATTTTTTGTGGATTAAAATCAAAATTTGCCTCTGCAGGACACCCACGGCAATTGCTAGAAGGGCCACGGGCGAAATTGTCACAAGAGCAAGGCAAGGGTTTCCCTAGGGCGCCCCTCTCTTCCCCTCTCCACCTTTGACCAAGTCAAGGTAGCCACCATCCTTTTTTATGGGAGAAAAAGATAAGGAAAGGGATTAATTTGTGGAAAAAATTGTGGAGAGAAAATAGGAGGAGATTCCCCCCTTTTAGGAAACCAATGGGGGCGTCCCTCTCTCCACACAAAAACCCTAACTCCTATTCTCATCTAACCCTAATCTCATCACATATCAGCCCTCCATCACCTTCTAAGTCGATCTCCACCCTCCGTGTGATCCAATTCCCCTATAAATAGTCAAGTTCTTCTGTCCTGCGGGGAGATTGTTTTTGGTCTAGTCAGAGGTCACATTTTTTCACCCATGTTTGTTCCTATTTTCGCCCTACTCTCTTCATGACAGTTCCTCCGTTTTAAATGCTCTCCAACTTTAGATTCTTCGGCATTCTCTAATTCTTCTTAGTTTTTACGCTATCATCCAGTTTTCAAGATTCTATCTTCCACATTTACTGTTCACCCGAACCTGCTTCCCCCTATTCTTCACCCGTTTTCTCCCCTTTGTGATTTTTTTATCTCTCTGCTTTCTTCACGGAAGTTGTACATCTTTAAACGTTCTTCAAATCTCTCTTCTTTCACTTCCACCAATTCTCCCCCATTTTCATGTTATTTTCAATTTTCTAAGTATCTGTTCTGTACTTTTTACTATTCATCTACATTTCTCCCACCGTCTCCTTCTTCCTTCGATTTCACCCTCATCATCATATTTTCTCTCTCTACTCCCTCCATCAAAGTTCTTTCTATCTTCATCCTCTCTAACTTCTTCTTCTTCGTCATCCTCTAATTCTTCTTAGTTTCAAAGTTATTTTAATTTTATTCTTACTCTATTTTTAGTATTTCTGTTTTACTCTCTCATCTTATTCCTTCTTCATCTCCACACAAACCCTTCCACATTCCTCTCTATATTTCTCTACAAAGTTCGTCCTCCACAACTCTCCATTTTTGGTGGCGTGCACATCAAGGCGGGCGACGTTCCAAGGCTCGTGACGTGGACGACGACGGCCTCTTCATCCTCCTCTTTCCACGGCGATCTCCTTCAAGGCGGAGCGATCCTCTCCAAGGCTCGACGAGGAGGAGACGACGGCATTCATCATCCTTTCATGGCTCTAGCTTCTTCACTTTTCTCTTAGTTTATATTGGTTATAATCTAAATTTCATAGATTGTAATTTTCATTTCTTTAACAATAAAATTCATTTTGACAAATTGTGTTCTCTTTTCTCTCTCTCTTTTTTCCAAATTTCTCTTCTCAATCTCTCTCATATTCTTTAGATATATTTATTTCCATGCGCTTGTATTTTTTTTTAGTTTAAACTCACTCAAATTCGTTTCTCTCAAATATAAGAATCTACCAACGTGCTTAATTGAAAATATTTCTTCCTCGTGGGATCGACCCGTTCTTGCCATTTTACTCAGATTTCTGAATCTTTTAAGTGAGTGAGTGCGGTAAATAATTTTGAAATTGTGTGTGGCACGGCATTTTAAACGACATTTATCGCGTGCATCAATTTTTGGTGCCATTGCCGGGGAAGATATTATTATTAATAGTTAAAATTTCTTGTGTTTGATGTATATATGTGAATACTAATTTTTATATTTTTATTTTACAGGAAAAATAAAAAAAAGTCAGAATATCAGAATATCACCAAAATGCGGACCTGAAAATCTTAGGAAGTAATCTATCACAGAAAGCGTCGCTGAAAGTCATAACTGTAGCAGAAAGTTGGAAATCAAAAAATCCAGAAAAATCAATCGTCGCTAAAGGTAAGTAAACGTAGGAAAAGGTTCTGTTCTGTTTATTTCTGAAAAATTCTTCAAAAATCTGAAATTTTTTAAAAAAATTCATAAAAATCAGAAAACTCAGAAAATATCAAAAACATGTTTTTTTACTTTATCTTGTAGTAGATTGGCATATTATTTTTTATTTTTAGTTAGTAATTTTCTTTATTCATCTCTTATTGAAAAAAGTTATATACCTCTGAAAAAAATCAGAATTTTTTTTACATGTTAGCATGTCTTCATCTTAGTTGCATCTAGTCTCATGCATTGTGTACTTAGTTGATTACTTGTCTTGCATTTGTATCACATGTCTTTCATTTCTTATTTGCTTGCATCATCATCATTTGAAAAAAAAATCTTTCTTTTATTGTCTATTTCCCCTTCTTAAGGGCATTAGGATCCTTACACCCTTCTTGGATTTGGAAGGACCCTCCATTGAGCATTCCGTCTCTTTGGACTGAAAATTCCATTTTCAAGACCTCCAAAAGTCCCTGCACCTGTGGATTTTCTCACGGAAGCTGGGCTGGTTGTATCAAGAAGTACCCTGGAGGTAGATTGATAGATTGCCCTTAAAAAGTTTCACAAAAAAAAAGAATGTTGGAATTTGTTGCTATTTTAGAAAATTGGTGTCTAAGGCTAGAGGTTAAAAGGCAAACGTCTAAGTGGGATTGTGGTTATTTAATTAGGACCCTACGAAAATAGGGGGAGCCACCCACAAATCCACCTCTTACTTGGCCAATTGACCGATTTGGTAGTGAGTATCGATTCCTCTTTTCATACAAAAAAAAATAAAAATAAAATCCAAAAAAAATTATCATCATTTTGCACTCATATAGTTAACCATTCATTGCAAAACCCAAAAGAAAAAAAATCATCATTTGTTATTAAATCATTCACATAGGAATTAAATTCATTGCATTGCATTTTTCCACTCTTCAAATAAATCAAAAAAAAATAAAAAAAATAAAGAAGTATAAATCAAAATCAAAACTTTTTTCTTTGGGCCCTTTACATTGCATGCAAGGTAGGAGATCCCTATATCCACACTTGTTAGGACCCATTGAAGACTTAGAGAGGTTAGTGCATTCTAGGTCTCACCCACAACCTAACCTCATGGCTGATCAAAACCAAAACCAAGCTCCCAAACAAATGAAGGACTATTTCATGCCAAACCAATACCAACCGTCCTTCTATGTCCAAACACCTTAGAACCAGGCGGTTCAATATGAAATCAAGTCAAGTACCATCCAAATGCTGCCATCTTTCTATGGAAATCCCAATGAAGACCCATACAAACATCTTGATGAGTTCCTTCAAATCTGTTCCACTGTTAAAATCCAGAACTTCTCAGATGATGCTCTTAGGCTTACTCTCTTCCCATTCTTCCTTAAGGACAAAGCCAAATATTGGTTAGTGGCCTTGGGCAGGACAGTTGACACTTGGGGGGAGATGCAAACATAATTTTTGAAGAAATTCTACCCCATAGGGCGAACCAACACAATGAGAAGAGCCATAACTGGATTTACTCAAAATCCTGGGGAACAGATACATGAGGCTTGGGATAGATTGAAAGATCTATTGAGAAAATGTCCCCATCATGGTCTCTCAAGATGGCAAATTATTCGAGTATTTTATGAGGGACTGACGGAGAACTATAGATAGATGGTGGATGCATCATGTGGGGGAGCATTCATGAGTAAGAGTGAGGATGAAGCGTATGATCTATTTAAAATGTTGAGTGAAAACTCCATAAGTCACGCCTAACTTTCATCATATGAACGAATGATCGGGCCAAACAAGAGGGCCAAGCTTTACGAAGTCAAGAATCAAGGGGAGTTTTAGAATAAGATGGACATCAATGCCATAACCCAGAAATTGAATAAAATGAATTTGCTTGCCCAGAAGATAGAGAAGGTTGAGATGGTGGCTCAGAAGCTAGACCAATTATTGGCTATGAATAGGCAGGAACCTTCTTCATCTTCTGCTCCTCAACCTCAACAATTCTCAACTCCCAGTCAAGAAGAAATTTGTGCTTTGTGTTCTAGCCCTAGCGATTCTGTGATTGAGTGCCCCACAGCAGCCCAACTTCTCCCGTTTATCCAAGAACAAATCTTTGCTGCCCAAGGTGTCTCCAAGCCCGCATATGACCCTTACTCAAACACCTACAATTCAGGCTGGAGAAATCACCCAAATTTTTCTTAGAAATCCAATCAAGGCCCATCCACCCAATCTCATCCCTCACACCATTCAAATCAAAAATAATCTTTTTTAATGCCAAGTCAATCCAATCCAAATCACTCTTATTCGTCTCCTTTTCTCCATCAATAATTTCAACAACCTCTTTTCCATCAAGCTCAGGCCCCGTACCCTCAGGCTCAATTTTCTCATGGCCAATTTCAGCAATTTCCTTCACATCGTTCCCATCAACCTCAATATTAGCCACCTCCCATTCAGCCCCATTTTGATGACAAATTCGAGCAACTCCAACAACTCATCCTTACTCAAGCACAGTCCATTTCTAAGTTGGAGAACCAAATAGGGCAACTAGCAACAAATAGCATGAGGAGAGAGGTAGGCCAGCTCTCTAGTCAACCGGTAGCCAACCCCCGCAATCAACAACCTCCGGGCTTCCCTCAAAGAGCTCCCATTCTTCCTCAACCCAATCAGCCCAATCAACCTCAACCGCCCCCTCCTGTAGGTCCTCAGTTCGAGAATGTCAAAGCCATCTCTACCCTTAGGAGCGGAAAGATTCTTAGTGACCCTTATCAGGCTAGGGGTGTTGGAAGCAGTTTGGGCCAAGAAGCCCATGTGGACAGTGATAGTGAGGATGAGGAGCATGTGATCATGCAAGAGAAAAAGAAGCCAGAGGGGGGGGGGAACAAGCTGGATAAAGAAAAAGTAAAGGTTGATGAAGGTCCACGAGAGTATATGTCTAAGGTCCCTTTCCCAGACGCTTTGAAGTCAAAAGCTCAAAGGAAAACGCCGGTCCAACAAGAAGGGCTAACAGAGCTGTTTAAGCAAGTGAACATCAAAATTCCTCTTCTGGATGTGATCAAGCATGTGCCGGCATACGCAAAGTTTTTGAAAGAGCTGTGCACACCAAAAAGAGAACCAAAGGCAATAACACAAAGAATCCGCTTGTCTGAGGACGTCAGTGCTGTTGTTATGAACCATTTGCCTAAGAAGTTGAAGGACCCCGGATCCCCACTAATTTCATGTGATATAGGTGGAATGACATTTGATAGAGAATTGCTAGACCTTGGAGCCTGTGTGAATTTGTTGCCCACCTTTATTTATGAATAGTTTGATCAAGGGGAGTTGAAGCCCACGTCCATAATCCTTCAATTGGCAGATCGTTCTGTGAAAGCTCCGAGGGGCCTATTGGAAGATGTGATTGTGAAAGTTCATGAATGTTACTTCCCAGTGGATTTTCTTATTCTAGATATGGCCTCGTCCCAGGAATTAAAGCACACACCAATTATTTTGGGATGTCCATTTTTAGCTACCGTAAAGGCCAATATAAATTATGCCACGGGAATGATGGATATCTCATTTGGAGGAGGCAGTTTCTTTGAATGTGTTCAAGGCATCGCAATACCCTGACCATGAAGAAGAATGCAACATTGTTGACATATTTGAAGAGCTGATTGATGAGAGTCTGGATGTTAACAAAATTTGATAGAAGAGGGTAGTATGCTCTAGGATTCGCCCATATTTTGTGCACCCAACTCTACAATTGAGCCACTCCCTCTATTGCAACCTGAACCTATTCTACCATCTCTGGATCAGTCACTTGTTCTTGAATTAAAACCTCTGCCAGATTCTCTGAAATATTCCTATCTAGGCCCTGATCAAACCATGTCTGTAATCATTGCTTCCAATCTTACCTCTGTCCAAGAATCTCAGCTTCTAGATATCCTTAAGGAGCATAGGGGGGCAATAGGTTGGTTTGTGGCAGATCTAAAAGGCACCAGTCCAGATGTGTGCATGCATTACATTTATTTGGAGGATAATGCCAAACCAAGCAGAGAAATGCAGCATCGGCTGAATACAAGTATGAAGGAAGTGGTAAAGAAAAAAGTTGTTAAATGGTGGGATGCCGGGATTATTTATACCATCTCTGATAGCAAATGGGTCAGCCCGACACAAGTTGTTCCTAAGAAGTCAGGGCTGACAGTTGTAACAAATGAGAAAGGAAAAGAAGTTCCCACACGATTACAAACGGGGTGGAGAGTTTTTATTGATTACATAAACTTGAATTCAGTAACAAAGAAAGATTATTTCCTACTCCCGTTCATCGATCATATCTTGGAAAGACTGGCTGCGCAGAAATACTACTGCTTCTTAGATGGTTACTCTGGATACAATCAGATTGCTATTTTTTCGAAGGATTAAGAAAAGACAACTTTCACGTGCCCTTACGGCACATTTGCTTTCAGAAGGATGCCATTTGGGCTCTGCAATGCCCCTCCCACCTTTCAACGATGCATGATGTCCATATTTTCAGAAATGGTGGGGGAATGTTTGGAAGTTTTTATGGATGATTTTTCAGTTTTTGGTTCTTCATTTGAGGATTCTTTGAAAAATCTGACTCAAGTTCTGAAGAGGTGCATTGACTCCAATCTTGTGCTAAGTTGGGAGAAGAGCCACTTCATGGTGAGAGAAGGAATAGTTTTAAGCCATGTTATTTCGGAGAGGGGAATAGAGGTTGACAAAGCCAAGATTGACTTGATTTCCAATCTTCCTCTCCCTTCATCTGTTAAACAAATCCGATCATTTCTTGGCCATGCGGGTTTCTATCACAGATTCATTCAGAACTTCTCCACCATTGCTCACCCTCTCACACACTTGCTAGCCAAGGACACTCCCTTCCATTTAGATGATTCTTGTCTTGAGGTGTTTAATTCTTTGAAAGCCGCCCTTACTCAAGCTCCTATTCTCCAATCTCCTGATTGGTTGCTCCCTTTTGAGATCATGTGTGATGCCTCAGACTATGCTATAGGAGCTATCATAGGTCAAAGAGTTGAAAAGAAGCCCGTGGTGATCTACTATGCGAGCCGCACCCTCGCTGATGCCCAGTTGAACTACACCATCACGGAGAAAGAACTATTAGCTGTTGTGTTTGCCTTGGAAAATTTTTGATCATATCTGTTAGGGGCAAAAGTCATTGTCTATTCTGATCACTCAGCATTAAAATTTTTGATGTCTAAGAAAGAAGCCAAATCCCATCTCATTCGATGGATTTTGTTGTTACAAGAGTTTGATTTAGAAATAAGAGACAAAAGGAGGTTGGAGAATGTTATAGCTAATCACTTGTCTAGGATTGTCATTCCCGAGAGTGCCCCAATGTCCGATTCTTTTTCTGATGAGAAAATTCTTTCCATCTCTCACGTAACAACCCCCTGGTTTGCTCACATAGTCAACTACATGACGGTAGGTCAGATTCCAGGAGGATGGTCTAAACAAGAGAAGGATCGATTCTTTTCAAAGGTAAGGCACTATTTTTGGGAGGACCCAGAGCTATTTCACATGGGTCCAGATCAGATCATTAGAAGATGTGTCCCTGAGGAAGAACAACAATTTGTGTTGAATTTCTGTCATAATTATGCTTGTGGGGGACATTTTTCAAGAAAGAAGACTGTGGCAAAAGTTTTACAAAGTAGATTTTATTGGCCCACTTTATTCAAGGATGCTTATGAATGTTCTAAAACTTGTTTGAGGTGTCAAGCCGTGGGCAACATTTCGAGGAAAAATATGATGCCGTTAAGTCTCATTCTAACAGTAGAAATCTTCGATGTTTGAGGAATTAATTTTATGGGATAATTTCCATCATCTTTTGGAAATGAATACATCTTGGTGGCGGTCGATTACGTCTCAAAATGGATTGAAGCTATAGCCACAAGGACGAATGACCACAGGGTTGTAATGAAATTTTTTAAGAAAAACATCTTTTCCAGATTTGGATGTCCAAAGGCTATTATCAGTGATTGGGGTTCCAACTTCACCCATTCTCAGTTCCGAGTACTGCTTTGAAAATATGGAATCACTCACAAATATGCAACCCCTTATCCTCCCCAAACCAGTGGCAGGTAGAAGTTTCCAATAGGGAGATCAAAAACATCCTGCACAAAATAGTTCGGCCAGATAGGAAAGACTGGTCCGAGAGACTAGATGATGCACTTTGAGCCTACAGAACTACATTCAAAACTCCCATTGGCATGTCCCCTTACCGCCTCATTTTTGGAAAAGCCTGCCACTTGCCCGTAGAACTGGAACATAGAGCATATTGGGCTATCAAGCAAGTTAACTTCAATCTCACTCAAGCTGGGTCCCAAAGAGCTATATAGATGAATGAACTGGAAGAACTGCGCAATGAAGCCTATGATGATTCAAAAATCTTCAAAGCCAAGATGAAATCTTTTCACGATAAACATATTCAAAGGAAAACTTTTCAACCAAATCAAAAAGTTTAGCTTTTTAATTCTAGGCTGCGCTTCTTCCCCGAAAAATTGAAGTCCAGATGGGACGGACCGTTTGTGGTCATTAAGGCTTTTGACCATGGTGCTGTAAAAATTCTAAATCCTAATAATGGTCACATTTTCACTGTCAATGGTCAACGATTAAAGCCCTATTTGGAAGATGAGCAGTTGAAAAAGGAATCCACTGCTTTAAGTGATGTGGAATAGATCTTTGAATGCTTTCATGTGTCTGACTGAAGACGTTAAACTTAGCGCTTATGGGAGGCAACCTAAGGTGTTTTATTTGATGATTCTATTTTAGTGTTTTGAAGTAGACAGGTCGGGACGAGGACAATGTCACCATCATTTTTGAAGAGCTTCTCGCCCTACCCATCAGGTTGTTTCTCTCGTACTCAGACGCATTTCTTGTTACATTGTTATGATACTTTTACTTTCATATGTCATTGAAGACAATGCCATTCAAGTTGGGGGGGTGAAAATTTTTCATGATGCATATAGTACACAACCTGATAGGAATTTTTGCATACCATTTGTGCATGAAAATGAGAAAAGATGAAATCCCCAATTGAGTTCTCTTGATTTATGCTTTTATTGAAAGTAATTCTGGAATATAAAATGCTAAGAAAATGATGATGGAAAAGTTATTCAATCTAGCTACAGAAAATTGATATAAGAATCTCTTTAAAAGTTCATGTGCACTTTAGAAAAATGAAAATCACATTGCACACTAATGAAGCAAATAGGACAAGCCTTCTGTTGTTTTGAGTATTATGTTTGACGCTCTGCACCTCTCAAGAAGGAGATATTTTCAAACTTTCTGCCAAAGTATCTATCAATAAGTGCAAAAGCACAGTGAAAAAATGGTGAAATAAAAACACCATGAAAAATGTCCCTAATCTTAGTAACCGGGCCTACTTCACCTAAGACGTGTTGAGGCTCGCGTCAAACGGAAAAGGGAACCTTGATCTGCGAAATCGGGCCTGCTTCTCCTAAGGCAAGAGTCCAGGTCGTGTTAAATAGTGAAGGGTAGTGTAGCATCATGTGTGAGGAAAAAATATAAGATCCCAAGGGGATAATAAAATAAGGCAGACTAAAAGCTTGTGTGCTCAATGATCCGAGTTAGGAGGTGCAGGGGGGAAAGACACATGCTTGAAATAGCAAATGAGGGATGCAATTGTCTTTACTGTGCACAAGTGCCATTGTACTTTGAGATGCATTCTTAAGTCATGATCTAAGGCTAGTGCGTATTAATGCTTCCGGATTCCTAATCTTCAGTTAATTCTGGGAAAGAAGAGCCGGAGATAGAAGTATGAATTTTGTAAACTCGTGTTAGTTCTAAATTTTAATTTAATTACATTGCTAAGGGACTAGCAATGAGTAAGTTGAGAGATGTGATGAATGCTCATTTTACTATGATAAATCATGTCAAACACACCATTTCATGTGCATTTAATAAGATAATTATGCATATTTTATGGTTAATCCCAACTTCACATAAATTGAGCTTTCCACGTAAATTAATTTAATTTATTGTTAATTATTCAATAAAAAAGGAGTTGAAGGCCATGAGCATTAATTTCTCATTGCATAATTATAAGCATTTATGGGTTGTATGCTTAATGCAATATTTTTTGTGGATTAAAATCAAATTTTGCCTCTGCAGGACACCCGTGACAATTGCTAGAAGGGCCAGGGGTGAAATCGTCACAAGAGCAAGGCAAGGGTTTCCCTAGGGCGCCCCTCTCTTCCCCTCTCCAACTTTGACCAAGTCAAGGTAGCCACCATCCTTTTTTATGGGAGAAAAAGATAAGGAAAGAGATTAATTTTTGGAAAAAATTGTGGAGAGAAAATAGGAGGAGATTCCACCCCTTTTAGGAAACTAATGGGGGCGTCCCTCTCTCCACACAAAAACCCTAACTCCTATTCTCATCTAACCCTAATCTCATCACATATCAGCCCTCCATCACCTTCTAAGTCAATCTCCACCCTCCGTGTGATCCAATTCCTCTATAAATAGCCAAGTTCTTCTGTCCTGCGGGGAGATTGTTTTTGGTCCAGTCAGAGGTCACATTTGATACGCGCAGCGGAAAGTGAGATAGAAGGGGGGGATGAATAGCTCACTCCCAAGAATTCGATAAACTCAGACACGATTTGTCAACCCCTTAAATTGCAGTGAAGAAGACCTCGGAGACAGGCAACTATGATGACTAGTAAAAGGAATGAGATCGAGAAAGTAATCCATAATGAAGCAATGTGTCAAGTAGATGGAGAGCATCACAACGTAAACAAGCAAACCACAAAAGAGACATGGAATTTTTAGGTGGTTTGATTGCTATCCACAATCTACGTCCACCCCTTACTCAAGAGAGTAAGGTTTCCTTGCAATATTATATCGCACACAGCAGACTCAGTCTGCAACAACCGCTGCCTAATAACTTTCCCTGAGGAACAACCTCCTCAGTCTTCTGATCGACCAGAAGAAAAACACTGGAGAACCAATCTCCCTTCCTTTGCACGCAGCAATGGGAACCCTGTGCGGTTACTCCCAAGTAACTCACACAACCAGAGGATCAACCTCTCTTCCTCCATGACAATGGAGGGAAACTCTGACTAAATCATGCTTGATCAATTTATTCAAAGTAGAAAAGCTAGCATGGCCTAAACGTCTATGCCAATCAAAAGCATCACTTTCAGAGTTAGCAGATAAGTAGAGGTTAGATTCAGACTCAACATCTAAGTCTACCATGTAGACATTATTGGTCCTGTTTGCTACAAACTTAACATGATCAGAATTTATTTCAAAGATTTTGCATGAGTTATTGTCAAACACAACCCTATGACCCTTGTCACATAATTGACTAATGCTAATCAGATTGTGTTGAAGACCTTCCACAAGTAAGACTTTCTCAATTGAGTTAGTGGAGGACTTACCAACTGTGCCAACCCCAATGATCTTACCTCTGTTCTTTCCTCCGAACTTTACCAGACCCCCTACCTTCATTTCTAACTTACTGAACTTGGATCGGTCTGCTGTCATGTGCCTGGAGCAGCCACTGTCAAGGTACCATTTGTTGTTCTCAGCTGCCAGGCAGACCTACACAAACGAAATCAAACAAAGTGGTTTGAACCCAAGATAAGTTGGGTCCAAAGACATCATTCAAATCTTTAAGCAGATGTTTAGGAATCAAGAGTTGTTTGAACTTGTTTTTCTCTTGCATCTTAACTTTGGGTCTATTGAAATTGTGACCTAAATTATGTCCAACTGGTCTGAAGAATTGAAATCTATTCCACTTATTAGGCTTCTCATCCCTGGGGAATCTTCTGTGCGCTTGTTGATTAATAAATTTTTGAGGGTGAGTGTTATTTCTTCAGTAACTGCTGTTCGGACCCATTCTTTTATAGTAGTTCCAGCTTTTATTCTGATACATTTGCCTAGTCCAGCTACCACTTCTGTTTTGGTGAATGGGCTTAGAGAAATTCTTCACAAAGTTCATTCCTGTTTTAGATGGTCGTCCAGCATTGTTTGTTGAATTTTCCTTTGGAGATTGAATGTTTTGATTGCTGTTTGAGCTGGATGGTGTGTCCAGCTTTTCTTTTCCCTTCTCTGGGTAGTAGGTAGTGGTCTTGAACTGAAAGGGTCTCTTGTTAGTAGGATTATAGCCTAAACCCTCCTTCTTGAAATTAACCCTTATTCCCAGTATAGAATCCAGATTTGTTTTTCCTTGAACAAATTTTTCTAAGACCTTTTGTTTGTCTTCCAACTCTCTTTGCAAAGACTCACAATTTTTTAGGAGTTCACTATTCACGTTCTTAACAACTTCATACTTTTCTGTGATCACACCGTTTTCATTCAGACTTTCTTCAAATTTAATCTTGAGTTTGTTGAGCTGTGTGTGCACTTCCTGGTTCTTTGATTTGTGCTTTTCATTTTCCTTTTTCAGAGAAGTCATTTCTTCTAATTCTTCCTTTAATTTCTGATTTTCCTCACTGATTTGAGTCTGTTCTTCAATATTAGCATTTAATTTTCTCTTCAGAACCCTATGCTCTTTACTCAGAAAATTGAACTTATCTAACAGTTCAGCATAGGCATCTTCCCAATCATCAATAGAAAAATTCTCAAAGATATTTGTTACCTCCTCTTCGCTGTTTGCCATCAGGCAAATTCCTTCTTCTTCCTCCTCTGAAGAATTGGCTTCTAGATCTTCTTCCTCATCGCTCCATGTGTAGACCATCTCTTGTGGCTTCTTCTTCTGCACCTTCGAGCTCTTTTTCTAAAAGTCGGGACCCTTCTTCTGAAGATCAGGGCAGTCCCCTTTCATATGTCCAGGTTTCCTATAATGAAAACATGTAATTTTCTTGGTGCTCCTATTCTTGTCATTGCTAAAATCAAAATTCTTACTAGAGGGGTATGACCTCTTCCTTCTGAAGGTCTTTCCCTTAGTCCTTAAGAATTTCTTGAATTGTCGAGTAAGCATTACTTGCTTCTCCTAGTCGAGGTCTGACAGTCCGTCAGACTCGCAGCTACTACTCCCGCTGCTGCTACTTCCCTTGCTGCGGGACACCTTGAGGGCAATATTCTTGCCCTTCCTGTCCTTCACCATTCCTTTTAAAATTCATCTCAGACGCCATAAGGGATCCAATGAGTTCTGTGACTGTCATTGTCGACATATCCCTAGACTCGTCTATCACAATGGCCTTAGTGTGCCATGTAGGGGTTAGAGATCTAAGTATCTTCCTGACTATATCTCCTTTAGCTATCTCTTTCCCAAACCCCTTAAGACTATTCGTAATCAGTGACAGTCTAGCATACATCTCAGTTATGGTCTCCTCTGATTTCATCTGAAACATCTCATATTCTGAGGTGAGGAGATTTACCTTCGTTGCTTTAACTTAGGTGTACCTTCATAGATTAGACCCAACTCATCCCACATTTTCTTGGCCGTCTTGCAAGCTGAGATGCGGGCGTATTCGTCTTGGTGTACCATACATTGGATGATGTTCAAGGCCGTCCAGTTGAGTGACGAGAGCTTGACTTGATCATCTGTCCACGCGTCCTTATTCAGTGGCAGATCGTATGGCCCTGTAGTGATCACCCTCCACAGCTTGTGGCTCTGCGCCCTGATGAATACTTCCATCCTATTTTTCTAGAAAAGATAATTGTTACCATCAAAGAATGGAGGGCGGCTGATAGATTATCCCTCAGCCATGAAGCTTCGAGGACCATTAGGATTACCCTGACCGTTGGCCCACATGATGAAAACCCTCTCTGATGCCAAATGATACGCGCAGTAGAAAGTGAGATAGAAGGGGGGGATGAATAGCTCACTCCCAAGAATTCGATAAACTCAGGCACAATTTATCAACCCCTTAAATTGCAGTGAAGAAGACCTCGGAGATAGGGAACTATGATGACTAGTAAAAGGAATGAGATCGAGAAAGAAATCCACAATGAAGCAATGTGTCAAGTAGATGGAGAGCAGCACAACGTAAACAAGCAAACCACAGAAGAGACAGAGAATTTTTAGGTGGTTCAATTGCTATCCACAATCTACGTCCACCCCTTACTCAAGAGAGTAAGGTTTCCTTGCAATATTATATCGCACACAGCCGACTCAGTCTGCAACAATCGCTGCCTAACAGCTTGCCCTGAGGAACAACCTCCTCAGTCTTCTGATCGACCAGAAGAAAAATACTGGAGAACCAATCTCCCTTCCTTTGCACGCAGCAATGGGAACCCTGTGTGGTTACTCCCAAGTAACTCACACGACCAGAGGATCAACCTCTCTTCCTCCATGACAATGGAGGGAAACTGGAGAACCTCTCCCTTCCTCCGAACAGTGGAGGGTAACAGAACGGAATGAAAGTAAAGGAAACTTGAAAAACAAAAACGATCGATGAACGACAATTTTCACAGAAAACAAAAGTAATATAGCTTCCGTGGAAGCAGAAGTTCACATTCACAATCTTTTCTCTCTCTCTCAGAAGTTTTTCTCTCTGCTCTGGATGGAGTGGGTAGTCTCTGGTTTTCTCTCTTGATCCACTGCTCTCACGCTGCTCTTCTTTTCTCATTGTTCCATCCTCTCTGCCTCGAACCCTTTCCTCAGCATAAATATATATATGTCTGAGCCAGATCCTTGGGCGAGTGGATACCACGTTTCCCGCCTGAGAGGTTGGGATACGTGTGGGAATATTCTGGACCTCTGTCTACCTCGGATCACGTGCCGTCTTCCGGGTGAATTGAACAGACAAGATGTCAGAGAAGAAATAGTCATTTTGTCACACACACTTAGCACAATCCGTATTAGTGTAAGGAATAAGAAACCAGAAACTACACTGAGTAGTAATTCCCAAATCAACTGTTGCAGTGAATTTATTTTGCCAGAGAGAAAAGTTTGCACCGAGTCAAAGAAATAAACATTGACTATGACGGGCAAGTAAAACACCGATATGGAATGAAACATAAGTTGCACCAGCCCACTTTAGCTATTTACAGGACTTGCACCAAGTCTAATAGACCTGATGCATGAACTGCACCGACCTCGTTGCAATAGAGAATCGAATAGGCTAGATTATGCACTGAACATGATCTTGTTTTAAGCAAGGCGTGCACCGAGTTGTGTTCTAATCCCTTTGACTAATCAAGGTTTGCACCGAGATGCATTAGCACTGAAAAGAAAACGATAGATGCAAGTCAAAGCTTGCACCGAGATGGATTTGCACTGAGGTGTAGGAACGACCAACCTGACCAAGGCATTCTGGTCAAGAATTGCATCGGCCTCAAAAAGTGAGCTGCAAAGACATGATATGCACGGTCCTTAGAGGACACGACCTAGAGAAATGCATAGAGACAACATATGAACCTGATCAATGACTTGCACCGAGGCAAGCACTTTATGTAAGAGATGCAGAACTTGCACTAAACTTAATATGCCTTAAATAGAGAACGAGAACATGTAATGCACGGACCTAAATCATGCTATAAACAAAGACCTCCTTCATGCTTAGAAACAAGGAAATACACCGTATAAAGACAGATTGATCTATAGTCCAAAACAATTGATTTATAGTGTGAGACATCATCAAAACCGCAGGGATGCAACAACATTTTTTCACCCATGTTTGTTCCTATTTTCACCCTACTCTCTTCTTGAAAGTTCTTCCGTTTTAAATGCTCTCCAACTTTTGCTTCTTCGGCATTCTCTAATTCTTCTTAGTTTTTACGCTATCATCCAGTTTTCAAGGTTGTATCTTCCACATTTACTGGTCACCCGAACTTGCATCCCCCTGTTCTTCACCCATTTTCTCCCCTTTGTGATTTCTTTCTCCCTCTGCTTTCTTCACAGAAGTTGTAGATCTTTAAAAGTTCTTCAAATCTCTTTTTTCACTTCCACCAATTCTCCCCCGTTTTCATGTTATTTTCAATTTTATAAGTATCTATTCTGCAATTTTTACTGTTCATCTGCATTTCTTCCACCGTCTCCTTCTTCCTCCGATTTCACCCTCTTCCTCACATTTTCTCTCTCTAGTCCCTTCATCAAAGTTCTTCCTCTCTTCCTCACATTTTCTCTCTCTACTCTCTTCATCAAAGTTCTTCCTCTCTTCCTCCTCTTCAACTTCTTCTTATTTGTCATCCTCTAATTCTTCTTGGTTTCAAAGTTATTTTAATTTAATTCTTACTCTATTTTTAGTAATTCTGTTTTACTCTCTCATCTTCTTCATTCTTCATCTCCACACAAACTCTTCCACATTCCTCTCTATATTTCTCTCCAAAGTTCGCCCTCCACAACTCTCCTTTTTCGGCGGCGTGCACATCAAGGTGGGCGACGTTCCAAGGCTCGTCACATGGACGACGACGGCTTCTTCATCCTCCTCTTTCCACGGTGATCTCCTTCAAGGCGGAGCGATCTTCTCCAAGGCTCGGAGAGGAGGAGACGACGGTATTAATCATCCTTTCATGGCTCTAGTTTCTTTACTTTTCTCTTAGTTTATATTGGTTGTAATCTCAATTTTCATATATTGTAATTTTCATTTCTTTAGCAATAAAATTCATTTTGGCAAATTGTGTTCTCTTTTCTCTCTCTCTCTTTTCCAAATTTCTCTTCTCAATCCCTCTCATATTCTTTAGATAGATTTATTTCCATGCACTTGCATTTTCTTTTAGTTTAAACTCACTCAAATTCGTTTCTCTCAAATATAAGAATCTTCCAATGCGCTTAATTGAAAATATTTCTTCCTCGTGAGATCGACCTATTCTCGTCATTTTACTCGGATTTCTAAATCTTTTAAGTGAGTGAGTGCGGTAAATAATTTTGAAATTATGTGTGGCACGACATTTTAAATGACATTTGTCGCGTGCATCAATTCTCGAAGCCACTGGTTGACACTGATGAGACTGGAGAGTTGTTGTCGCTAGGATCCATCATGGATTGATCTGGGCCGCAAGCTTCTCGCTAGCAGTTGTCAACTGGGGTTGCTGCGGTTTCCCTGGGGTTGCCTGCTAAAGCTGACAATCGTTCGCAGCTAGTATCAGGGATCTCCCCCTCATTAGGAGAGTTTATTGAACTGAGTCCTTCGACTGGCTGGGTGACAGGAGGAGCTTCTTCGACCCTGATGTCTTTGCAGGGAGGTGAGGAAGGTTCCTCGACTACTAGGATTGGAGCGCTGGCTTTGACGGGGATCGAAATTAGGATCTCCTCCTCCTCATCCCCGAAGCTGTCAAATTTGACCTCGACTTTAGCCCGGTCGTCGACCGGCTGTATCAAGCCTATGACGTTGACTGCATGATAAACGTGGAAGTCCGGGTCCTGGTCGTAGCCAAGCCCCCTGGTATCCTTGTGAAAGGATGGAAGTTGCCCCCAGACCTGGGAAGGGGTCCACAGTTGGTGGAAATATTCACGTCGTGCAGATCCTTGCCATTGGGGGATGTGTTGTTTCAGACACATTTCCCGAATGTGCGACGGCAGGTCATCCAGTACCTGGACCGCTTCAGGGGTATCATCGGCTCATTTGGACCAGCCAAACTCGTCATTTGGTGGGGCTTGAGGAACCATGTCTCCCTTATAGAAGACAATGGGTTTGTCCCTGTTAGCCTTCTTCTTGTTTCGATGTTGTCGCTTGAAGGTGACGATAAAAGTCATCAGTGACTCAACGCTGTGCTCTTAGGATGCACATGGGAACTAGATGCAGTCCGGTGGCAAGCATATACTCTTGCCAAAAGCTTGACTAATGAGATTGGCCTCAAAGTTGATCTTGCGCCTTTCGGGGTGATCTGGGGTTGACTTGGAGTTAAGGCGTAGCTGATAGAGCTTGGCCTTCTCCTCGTCAATGGAGAAGAGATCATCATCATCTTCCACTGAGAGCCAACCATTGCTTTTGCTCTTGACCACAGGGTATGGACTAATGCCCTTGAAGTAGAGCGCAGCGTCATCCAGATTGCATTCCGCTGGAGTGAATGGTGACGGGTCTGTGAAGACCGTATGTTGCTCCCCGCCCTTGGCGTACTTGATGCATTGGTGGAGAGTTTGTTGTGCCCCCGGGTCTTGATGATAACAAATCAAAAATCATTAGTAGATGTTTGAAAAATATCTGACTTAAATTGGCTTGATGAATTGATTAAACAAGTGCAGAAGAATCTCACTAAAAGATGTCTCGACACGACCCAATGATGTCTCGACGCTTCCAGATGAGATTATATAGATACTTCAACAAATTGAGCTCTAACACAATATAATGTGTCGACACATCATACTCATGTCTCGACACATACTGAAGAATTCAAGCTGAAGTCGTTCTGCCTAAGTATCTGGATTCACCGATGTCTCGACACACTGAGTGAAAAGTGTCAACACATTCGGGTGATAATATCGGCATAAGGCGCTCATGTCTCGACACCATATTACAACATCTCTGCACATGGCTCACATGTCTCGACACCGTTTGGTGTTGTCACGACTCTTCAGCCATGGTACTTCAAGATTTCAAAGGGATGTCTCGACACACTGACAGTAAAGTGTCGACACATCCACGATCAACCAGAACGATTCTTCAAGATATTCAAAGGAATGTCTCGACACACTGCAAGGAAAGTGTGGACACACTGTGTTCGTCCAGAATGGATCTGGATCCAAGGGGAGCTGATTTCAAGATCTGGAACTTAATCTAGAGGACCCGTCTACTCTGGAAAAAGCCGTCAGATTGCGTTGGTGTCAGAAGACTGTGTTTTGGCAGAGATATTTTCTGAAGAAAATCGTACCCTTGATCAAATGGTCTCCTACCTACCCACATTCCTGCAAACTTGTCAAGATGATAGTCAACTGTGCAAGTGGAAGCAGATCTAATAATGTGGATGTGACATTCAGGGTGTTGCTTGAAAATTGGACAACGTTGGTGTCGCCCTAGGACACCAATATATATATGGAGCATGTGCTCCAGTTCGAAGAGAGATGAGAGAGTAGAAGTGAGCTAAGAAGAGCATTGAGGAGAAAATGAAGAAGAAAAAACTTTGCTGTGCAAGATACTCTTCATCCTGATGCTGCCGGCGTGAGTGAACCTAGAAGAAGACAGTTTCCTCTTCCTCATGACGAAAAGAAATCTTCAGTGGCTGCTATGAAGATTCAACAAGAAGAAGAAAACCAAGGCTCTCTCAAGCTCATTCCCAGATAGGAGACATCTTTGTCATAGAGCTTTCATTACAATACTCTGTCTGGCCATTTCATCTTTTGTTTGCTTTTCTACTAAACAAACTTCTCCTCATTAGATCCCTACCTGTGTGTAGGAAGACAGAAGGCGTGGTCGCCTATCTTTGTGGTGTGGGGTGTGATCCCACACGCTGTGCGACAGCGGACTGTGAGAGTGTATCTCTCTGCTAGAAGCTGTGAATCAGCGGTTGTACTCTGGCACTAGTGAAGCCTCACTGTATTGTGTGAGTGGTGGACGTAGGTCTCTAGATTGAGACTGAACCACCTTAAAGATCTTATCGTGTGATTTATCTTCTCTCTTGTTCCAACGATAGAAACTTGATAGGACCGCTTCCAGGAATCCTATGTCCATCAAGTCTTTTAGTTAGTAACTATTATTTGTCTCTTTATCCGCTGTGTTAGTCATAGTTTTTATTTCCATAAAGAAGGGCAAAGAAAAGGAGATCCAATTAACAAAATTTTCCAACAACCCAAAAAGGTTCACAAACAACCTCAAACAGGTCGACAACCGTCCAAGCCTCAGCCTGCACATCACAGAGAAAGAGACAGCTATAATGTTAGAACAGGTCGGGACACTCCATGGAATAGGTCGACACCCACCAGGTCAAATGCCCAACAAAATCCCAGGTTTGTACCAACAGGTCGACAGTTTCCTTACAGGAGGTCGACACATCCACCATCTAGAAACAGTTATAGACGGACTGAACAGTGGACAGGTCGAGACTTTGCCTTCTACAAATCGACACCTCCATGGGTAAGGAACAATAATACTCCCTATGGTCATAGGTTCACTCAACCCCAACGACCTAGGCAATATGAAACTTCCTACTTATCTAGACCAACAAACTGGAACAGATGGACCAATCAATAGTCCTTTTTCACCACTTCCAAAACTCACAAAGTCCAAAAGACTAAAGAGAAGAAAAATCAGAACTCCCAACAAAGCAAAGATGCTAAGAAAGTTTGGATTTCGAAGTCTATCTTATCCTGCTTTGCAGAAATGAAGAAACTATTGGGACCCAACTGTCCTTGGGTTCCAAACATTGTCACTTAATTCCTTGTGCAAGAGTGTCTTGCAGCCGTGCACAACCGTTGGTATCTTGATAGTGGCTGCTCAAGACACATGACTGGAGACAAAATAAAATTCTGTCTCCTGGTTGAAAAGGAAGCTGGACATGTCACATTTGAAGGAAACAACAAAGGAAAAATCATTGGTTCAGGTAAAGTTGGTAAGAACCCCTCCAACTCAATTGATAATGTATTACTTGTTGATGGTCTGGAGTACAACTTGCTAAGCATTAGTCAACTATGTGATAAAGGTCATACTGTAGTTTTTGACTCTAATGAACGTAAAATATTGCAACCAAATTCAAAGGAAACCATGTTTTTAGGCAAAAGAGTCAATAACGTGTACATGATTGACTTAGATGACCCTGCTCACATAAATCTTTGCCTTGCTGCATCAAAATCTGAATTAGCCTGTTTGTGACATCGCAGACTAGGACATGTTAGTTACAACACTCTTCATAAATTGGTAAAGCATTCAATTATCAAAGGTCTGCTTGAAATCGAATTCAAATTGAACACTAAGATTTGTGATGCATGTGCTCAAGGAAAACAGACTAGAAAATCTTTCAAAAGCAGAACTGAAAACTCATCATCTAAACCACTTGAACTAATCTATATGGACTTGTTTGGCCCAACCAAAATAGCTAGCTTAAGTGGTAAAAGATATGGTTATGTCTTGGTGGATGATTTTACTAGATTCACTTGGGTATTCTATCTTGCACATAAAAATAATGCCTCTGATGAGTTTCAGGCACTGTATATGCAAGTGAAGCAAGATGGTAAGTTTAAAATTTCTAACATTATTTCAGATCATGGTGGTGAATTCGACAATGCTGACTTTGAAAATTTGTGTAGGACTGAAGGAATCATTCACAAGTTTTCATCACCACGAACACCTGAGCAAAATGGGGTAGTTGAGAGGAAGAACAAAACGCTCATAGAAATGGCATGCACAATGCTTGCTGAAAGGTATCTACTTAGGAGATTTTGGGCTGAAGTGGTAAACATTGTATGCTATATCATCAACTGGTCAATGGTAAGACCCCTCACCAAAATGACTCCATATGAGCTGTTGAAAGGTAAAAAGCCATCTCTCTTTCACATGAAGGTGTTTGGGTCAAAGTGCTTTGTTCATAACAATGACAAAAGAGTTCTGGATAAGTTTGAGCCCAAGAGTGAAGAAGGAATATTCCTTGGGTACTTTGACAAATCTAGAGCTTATAGAGTCTACAATGTTAGGACCCTTTGTATAGAAGAATCTCCTCACATCACTTTTGATGAGATTGATCATAACAACCCTTGCAAGGAAGATGATGATGGGGAATTCCTAAACATAAGAGGAAGAGAGAAACTTCCACAAGAAGAAATCCAAGCAAATAAGGACCAAGGAGAACCAAGTAATACTCCAGTCATCGAAGCAGATGAAGGTAATGCTCAACCTGATCTAAGAGTGTTAAAAGATCATCTGTTGGAAAACATCTTAGGTAATCTGCATGACCGAACCAAAACTACGTCTCATTTCAAAATTATGGATGAAATTGAACAACTTGCTCTTGTGTCTCAAATTGAACCCAAAAATGTTGTAGAGGCCCTAAAAGATGAAAACTGGATCAATTCCATGCATGATGAGTTAAACCAGTTTGAAAGAAATAAAGTATGGCATCTTATTCCAAGGCCTAAAGAAAAATCTATCATAGGAACAAAATGGGTGTTCAGAAATAAGCTAAGTGAAGATGGAAAGATAGTAAGAAACAAATCCAGATTGGTGGCTTAAGGGTATAATCAAGAATTTGACATAGATTATGAAGAATCTTTTGCTTCTGTTGCTAGACTTGAGGCCATTAGAATTTTGCTAGCATTTACATGTTCTCTTAAGATCAAACTGCATCAAATGGATGTTAAAAGTGCTTTTCTTAATGGTCTTATTAAAGAAGAAGTCTATGTAGAGCAACCCCCCGATTTTGAATGCACATATTTCAAAGATCATGTTTAGAAGTTGGACATGGCCTTGTATGGCTTGAAGCAGGCACCTAGAGCTTGGTACGACACGCTAAGTTCATATCTCACCGAACAAGGGTATTCAAGAGATAATGTAGATCAGACACTATTCACCAAGAAACAAGGTAAAGATATCTTGATAGTTCAAATTTATGTGAATGGCATAGTGTTTGGGTCCACTAAACCTCAAATGTGTGAGGAGTTTGCTAAACTCATGACCAATAAATTTGAAATGAGTCTAATGGGTGAGCTTCAATTCTTTCTTGGCCTGCAGATTAGTCAAAGCAATGAATGCTATTTTATCAACCAAGTCAAGTATGTGAAGGAGTTGTTGAAAAAGTTTGATCTGACAAACTGTAAGCCCTTGGGAACTCCAATGGGGACTGCCACTTCACTGGATGTAGATGAACAAAGTATTCGTATAGATGCAAAGAGATATAGAGGTATGATTGGATCATTACTCTATGTAACTGCATCTAGACCAAACATTCAATTTAGTGTTTACCTTTGTGCTAGATTTCAGTCTAGTCCTAGAGAGTCCCACTTGACTGTTGTCAAGCGTATATTTAGATATCTTGCTGGCACTCAAGAATTGGGACTATGGTATCCTGTATCTTGTGAACTTTCACTTATTTCATATTCTGATGCAGATTATGCAGGATGCAAACTAGACCGCAAGAGCACTAGTGGCTATTGCCAATTTCTTAGTGGGTGTTTGGTTTCTTGGGCTTCCAAGAAACAGCACTCGGTTGCACTCTCAATTGCAGAAGCAGAATATGTTGCTGCAGGGAGTTGTGGCACCCAAGTGTTGTGGATCAAACACCAACTCCAAGACTATCTAATAGATCTTGGCTATGTACCCATTCTGTGTGATAACACAAGTGCTATAAATCTTGCAAAAAATCCAGTCATGCACTCTATGACTAAACACATTGAAATTAGGCATCACTTTATAAGGGATGAAGTTCTCAAAAATCACTTTGAGCTACATTTTGTAGACTCAGAAAATCAGATTGCAGACATCTTCACAAAACCCTTAAGCAATGACAGGTTCACAACTCTAAGGAGAGAGCTTGGTCTGTGCAGACCTCAGTCTACTCAGGTTTGAGCTATCAATTCCTCCTTAATGATCTGCATACTTGTCTTTACCATGATTGAAACAAGCATATCTGAATTGATTTAGATCTGGTCCATTTGATGTATGAACCTTGCCTGGAATGATGGTCACATTTAGGGGGAGCTTGCTTATACTTATGAATGTCTTTAATAGAACATCATCTTGTGACTGCATGGTATATCAAATGTTGAGAAGTGAAATGACAGGTTAAGTGATGTGACACAACCTCGGACCTAATGCAAGCAAGCACAATCGCATTCAAATGGGCCGAATTGGGCCACCGCTCTATCGACACTCACCCAAGCCTGGGGTAACTTGGCAATGCCAAGGTGAGGTTGAGGGGTTGGGCCCTTGCTGGTAGAGGGCTAGCAAGACCAAGATGGGATTCCCAATGGGTGTGGAAGCCCAATTCAATGGGGCCGACGAAGTGCCGAAGGCACCGGTTGCACTTTTCCCACGGTGATCACTCAAGGCAATGGGGCTTGAGGATCGAGCTCTCACTCGCATAACCAGCGGAACTAGAACTTATATTGAAAGACAAGCACTAATGGAGTGAGGTGTGAGCACTTACTCGACCGGTTTGAAGAAATCGATCCCGCTCGGAGACGAGGGCGAGCGGGGAGGCGAGTGGATCCCCACACGCCGCGGCGGTGTCGCTTGACCTACCCAAAGAAGTTACAACACTACACCTCTCGCAGGAGGGGGACCTTGGGGTGGGAGTTAATGATATTACAATCAATACTACCTCCACACAGGGAGGGACCTTCAGCCGGCTAAGCGGGGAGGGGGAAACTAGGACCAAAAGCGATAAGAAGTTGGGAAGCCGAATCTACCTGCTGTCTGGGAGGGAGGACTGACAGTCGAAGTTGGAGCTGCAGAAGTTGATACAGAATTTTTCTGATAGCGAGACCAGAGGGGAACTCTTCGTGACTGGTACTGGAACACCTCAGAATTTTTTAAATTTCTTCTGGTACCACTGCTGACCAGGATGGAGGTTTGAACAAAGCTTCAGATTCTTAGACCTGTAGTTGTAGACTTCTAACAGCAGATTGCAGAGAACGCCCCAGCAGCTCTTGACCTCGGAATCAAGCGCCGTCAGAGTCGTTGGAATCGTGGAGAGTCCTCTTCGCAGAAAAACTGACGGGGAAGCCAACCGATGTCGGAGAAGACTAGGGGATGCAGAACAATGGCGACTGGTCGGTGCAGACTATGAGTAGTAGATCTGCGTAGCTGAGGGAGAAAAATGAGAACTCTGGATCACAAATGCAGAATGAAGTTCTGTTTCTTGATTCTAGAAGTAGACTGGGTGGTGAAGAACTTTGAAGAAGAACTCGTGGACTGATTCCTTAGGGGTTCGTCGTGGCAGAGCTTATAATTTGGCTCAGGTCCTCAGCCGAGGCAGAACTGCGCAGTTGTGGGAGAATGGACCTCCTGGACGGCTCGGAGATCAGAAGAAGATGAAACCACTTCTGTTGTGAAGGAGACTGGTAGACGCTTCCGACGATGGCTCTTGGGTCTTCAAACGCATCCGGAGGAAGTCGTGGTGGCCGCTGAAAGTTGCTGGTTCATCTGCAACCTCTGGACAGCAAACTGCAACTTCGAAGTAGCTTCCAATGACCAAGAAAGAAGAAGGGGAAGGGGGTAGATGAGTGTGGGAGTGACCCCTGGTTGTAAGGGGGTCTTCGAGGGGATGTTCTAAGGTGTGGGAGGTGGAGAATAAGGTCTGAAACAGGGTCCAATAGATGGTGGTAGTGGGGGCTGCGAATTTGGTTGGAATGGAGAGAGGGAAAGGATATTCGAAAATAGGTTTAAGGGTGGGGTTAATTTTTTGTCTTGGGAATGGGGGGGGTTGTGTTGGGGAAGGGAAGGGGTGCTTGGGGTAGTGGGAAGGGTGCTTGGGAAAGTGGGAGTGGTAGTTGGGGGTTGGATGGTGAGGAGAGGATTGGTGGAGGGGGTCTTGGGAAGGGGTGGAGTATTGATGAGGGTTGTGGGGAATGGGAAGAGGCTTAAATGGGGTAGGTGGGGAGTGGAGGTGGTTGGGAAGGGAGGAGAGAGAAGAAAATTCGAATTTGGGTGTTGAGGAGAGAGAAAGTGGAGTGAAAAAGAGAGATTAAGAGAGGGAAGGGTGGGGAATCTCTCCCCTAGGGTTTCTCACCCAAAAAATGGAATCTCTCCACTAGATAAGAAGTGTAAACTCTCAAAATGGTAAGTTTTTCATTCATTGATTCATTAAGTTGGAGTGGGGGGGAATGGGGTCCTATATATAGGAAACCCACATTTCTACAAAAGTCCCTGACAATTGACTCAATGACAAATAACCGAGGGGGTAGCGGAGAGCCCTTGGGCCAAGCCCAATGAATTGAGCCCAATAGCTAACTAGACAACCTGATGACACTCAAACTTAGGGAAATGAACGCAAGACCTAGGAACATGACTCAAATAAAAATTACATAGGACTCAAAATTAAATGACTAGAACATTCCGGATGCAATCGGGGTAAGGAGACGAGCTGTGAACGTGGGCATGGGAGGTGATGTCCCCATCATTAAGCCTGTCAGGAAACTCTCATGCGTGAGGACAGGCCTCCGCCAAGTACCATGAGTCAGAATTGTACATTGCTATCTGCATTGTTGATCTCCAGTGCATAAGCATGTTTAAAGCTTTAGCATCCAATCCATCATTTCTTAGTGGCTGCAAAAGGTAAAACCCTTCTTGAATGGCAGTCTAAAAGAAGAAAATCAGGTGCATTGGCAGTAAAAGATGGCAGGTGTCGGTCAAAAATGAAGAATCGCAGAAGCTAGCAGAGAACAGTCTGTGGTACTGATATGTGTCGAGACATGCTGAACAATGCCTGTTGAACATGTCGACACCTCCTCGATATGTGTCAAGACAGATGGCTCAGAAACTGGTGTTCAAATCGACACCTTCAAGTCATGTGTCGAGACTATCTAACTGCCGCTTTGGTTTTGAAGAACAAATGGAGAGTTTCCTTGACTCCCTCTTTTCACTACTTCCTTCAATTCCACCTCACATCGCCTTCCTCTGAACCTTTACTTTTCACCGAGCATCAAGTGAAGGGGAGTTGAAAAATTTTCATTCATCTATACAACCCCGGTGAATTTTGTTGTATTACTCCTGTTAAAGAAATGGTTTCTTATTTATAATCCTCATTCTCGTGAAACATTGCATTGAGTTTTACCAAACTTGCATTCTTAATAGGATTGAAACATTTCTTAAGTTCTTGAAAATAACCCTTGCCCATGCGTCTGAAACTTCACTGCAACTTGGCTCCTTGGCTTTTGAAATGATTGGCATGTATTTTCTTTAAACATATTCCCTTCTTGAACTTCATTAGAGAATACGCCTCTAAAAACCTTGCTGCTATAATCTCAGAGCAATGACTTCACTTCAGAGAAATTAGATCCTTCATCAATGAAATGAAAGGTTAATCTAGTCATGATGAGGAAAGTCACCTATGTTCAAAACAATTCAGAAAGATAAGCTACACTGAGTAACCAGGGACTCTGGCATCTAAACAACGTGTTTCCTTGAGTCAAAAAGTGAATGCTATATCAGACTGGTTATTTAATTAAAAACAAATTGGATTGGGGTTGACTCTACAACATGATTCAAAATAAAAATGAAATTTGTTTATTTTCAATACTTGGTTATCTTCTCTTCCAATCATGCCGAATGAATGTGATGCGTAAGTCAAAAGGACTTGGGTCTATTCTCTTGCTTTTTCAAATGTTTAAGTCATATTATTTGTTGCAAATGGTTTGCTCAAACTTTTATTCCTCAAAAATGAGCCTATAAACCTTAAACCATCTGAACTTAACATAGGGGCATATACACCATTTCAACTTCAGGGTTGTCATTTTTCAAAAATAAAAATCTCAACTTTCCCCATTTATCTCAACGGTGAAACCCAAATTCTCACATCTTCTTCTCGTTTCAACTCTATTTCTCTCTCTCTCTCTCTCTCTCTCTCTCTCTCTCTCTCTCTCTCTCTCTCCGACAACTCTACACATCCACGCCGTGGAGGTCGACGCCATGCTTCCTCCTTTGTTCCCTCTTGTGCCAGTTCCCCATCTAGCCCTAGCTGCTCTCCGCCTCCCTTCCACCCTTCCATTCACTCTCCATGACTCCACCGGTCACCCGTGGGAAGAAGAAAGAGGTGGCTTCTTCCAAGAAGACCGCTGCTTCGACAGCTCCTTTTGAAGGGAGATCCAAATGTTTTGAGGACCGCCCAGCTGCAAACAAGATAGGAAGAGGGTTCTCGAAGCCTAGGGGTCCAACACGGACAAGGGTTCACCGCCGCCAACTCTGGCCAAGCGGCCACGACTGTCAGCCAAGGAAAAAGGGAAGGGCAAAGCTTAGTCTACCCCTCAGAAGCCCTGCACTGCTGCCTCTCCCAGGGAAGAAGACAGTGATCCCACCAGGATTCTCTTCCCTAGGTATGTAGATTTCAGTGACCAAGAGATGCTTGTGTATTTTTCGGAGCTACTGCCGTTATTTGAATTCCAAGGTTGGAGATAGTTTTTGTCTGTGCACAGGGTATACTACCCATTTCTGGTTCAGCAGTTCAACAAGAACTTGTACTTTGATTAGAAAAAGAAAGGTCTTCGGACTATGGTCAAGGGGGTTTCCATCAAGCTTACAACTAAGCTTCTTCACAGAGCTTTACACATGACTGGGATGGGGAGATAGAATCTGAGGTTGAGATAGATTTGTCTGCAGCTTACACCATCTTGACTGGAAAGCCTAGAAATCCTCAGGATGACACCTAACTTTTGGTGAATTACTTTGACACCAATCGATTTCCCCCACTACAGCGTCTACTGCATCATATTTTCACTACCATGATTACCCCACAAGGGGGTGACAGAAGCAGACTTACTGAGACATAGAGATTCATGTTTTATTGTTTGTTCAACAAATACTATGTTTGTCTTCCAGAGATTATGCTTCAGGTTATGGAATGTTGCACTTGCAACATGCGTAGCCTGCCTTATGCTGCTCACCTTACTGCCATCTTTCAGAAGGTTGGCATCCCCCTTGACAAGGAAACTTCCATGTCTATTCCCCAGAGCAATGTCTACACCCTGAGGTTTATCCTAAACTATATGCACTTCAAGAAGGAAGGTAACAAATTGGTGAAGAATTTGCCTGGTCATGTACCTGACCCTCCTGTTCAGCCAGCTTCACAGGAACAGCTTCCACAGGACCAACCTCCACAAGGTCAGCAAGCATAGGATCAACCAGATTCAAAAGCACAGATAGATCAGCATGAGGAACTGTTTCATGCAGATATTTCCTTTGAGCAGGCTCCTCAGTAGCAGCAGTTTGCAGATCCCATGGACCAACCTGGGATGATGATGTCTTTTGGTATCCAACCTCCCTTGTCTCCCGAAAACGAGCCTAGAGTGTTCACTACAAGGGATGCCCTACCTAAATTTCATACCGAGGCCTCCACCTCACAAGGTCCTACATTTGGAGCCACTGGCAGTTTAATGGATATTCATCCTGCTCTCATTCAATTTCTCACTCCCCAATTTGGGAGTTTGAATTCCTCATGTCGTCAGATCAGTCTACAAGTAGACAGACTGGAAGCTAGACAACTCCATTATGATCAGGTTCAGAACAGCCGATGGGAGAAATTTCTACACGACAAACATAAGTCAGATGAAAGGTTGAAGAACTTCATGACCTCCTTAATAATTGTGTGTGAACGAGTAGGAAAAATCATGAAAAGACTAAGAGAGATCCACACTAACACCCAAGAGAAAACTGATGAAATGGTCATGCATGCCTATGACATCCGAGAAGATCAAGGTAATCTCAACATTAAGTGGGCCAAACTGATGGAGTCCTCCAATCAGCTAGCTGAACAAGTGGCTGGAGCCACTACATCTATCAGAGGACAAGCGGCTGGTGCCACTACCTCCATCAGGGCACATGTCACCGCAGAGATCAATAGATCTATTGATGCCACCTCCAATCTGGAAAGAACCCTCAATGCCTCTACTTCTCGCTTACTGGATGCTTCCCAAAGGTTGAAAGGGAAGCTGTATTCTGACACCAATAAGCTCCTTGATGCCTCCTCCAGGCTTGCCGACGCAGTTCATACTGACACAGCTACATCAGTCAATAGCACTATCAAAGCTGAGGCAAAGATGGATGTCGTATACAAGAAATTGGATACGGTTGATAGTGAAATCTTGGAGCTCATAAGTCTGCATAAAGCACAACTCCAACCTACTCTGCAGGACGTTGGTGATGAATGGTGCCCTCCTCCTCAAACAGAAGCCACCTCTTCTCATTTTCCACTACAAGGCTCCCAACAGAGGGCTGAAACTGAATACATTTGTGAGATGATGTATACCTGGATCAAGGACATCAAAGAAAATGTCCAGAACTTACACCATTTTTTCAGTCAGAGGGATGAGCAGTTAAATCGCAGGGTTGATTCTCTAGAGACAACCATCTCCCACCTGCAACATGAGTTCCAAGAGGCATAGATCATTCACCTAGCCAACACCAGCACCATGCCTCCACCACAGCAGCCTCATCCTTCACCCCCTCCTTACTGATGACAAAGGGGGAGAAGTACTGGAGCATCATCAAGCATCATCATCCAGCATCTGGCATATAGCTAGCTTTTTCATCTAGATTTTTGCATGTAAATTTGTAGTATAACTGCTTGAACACTCATCCTTGCTTGATCTGTACAAAACTATGGTTGTCTAAATGAATCAAGTCTTTTGTTGCTATTAAAAATGCTCCTTGATGATAAAATGATAACTTTCAGTGGTTGTGTGAATGAATGAATTTTACTTGGTTGATGGCTCTTCAAACCAAATTGATTGTATTGCTATATGAATGCTTGAACATAATGATTCATGGTTGTCATCATCAAAAAGGGGGAGAATGTTGTGTCCCCTAGTTTTGATGATAACAAATCACAAATCATTAGTAGATGTTTGAAAAATATCTGACTTAAATTGGCTTGATGAATTGATTAAACAAGTGTAGAAGAATCTCACTAAAAGATGTCTCAACACGACCCAATGATGTCTCGACGCTTCCAGATGAGATTATATAGATACTTCAACAAATTGAGCTCCAACACAATATAATGTGTCGACACATCATACTCATGTCTCGACACATACCGAAGAATTCAAGCTGAAGCAGTTCTGCCTAAGTATCCGGATTCACCGATGTCTCGACACACTGAGTGAAAAGTGTCAACACATTCGGGTGATAATCTCGGCACAAGGTGCTCATGTCTCGACACCATATTACAACATCTCTGCACATGGCTCACATGTCTCGACACCGTTTGGTGTTGTCTCGACTCTTCAGCCATGGTACTTCAAGATTTCAAAGGGATGTCTCGACACACTGACAGTAAAGTGTCGATACATCCACGATCAACCAGAACGATTCTTCAAGATATTCAAAGGAATGTCTCGACACACTGCAAGGAAAGTGTCGACACACTGTGTTCGTCCAGAATGGATCTGGATCCAACGGGAGCTGATTTCAAGATCTGGAACTTAATCTAGAGGATCTGTCTGCTCTGGAAAAAGCTGTCAGATTGCGTTGGTGTCAGAAGACTGTGTTTTGGCAGAGATATTTTCTGAAGAAAACTGTACCCTTGCTCAAATGGTCTCTTACCTACCCACATTCCTGCAAACTTGTCAAGAAGATAGTCAACTGTGCAAGTGGAAGTAGATCTAATAATGTGGATGTGACATTCTAGGTGTTGCTTGAAAATTGGACAACGTTGGTGTTGCCCTAGGACACCAATATATATATGGAGCATGTGCTCTAGTTCGAAGAGAGATGAGAGAGTAGAAGTGAGCTAAGAAGAGCACTGAGGAGAAAATGAAGAAGAAGAAAACTTGCTGTGCAAGCTACTCTTCATCCTGATGCTGCCGGCGTGAGTGAACCTAAAAGAAGACATTTTCCTCTTCCTCATGTCGAAAAGAAATCTTCAGTGGCTGCTATGAAGATTCAACAACAAGAAGAAAACTAAGGCTCTCTCAAGCTCATTCCCAGACAGGAGACGTCTTTGTCATAGAGCTTTCATTACGATACTCTGTCTGGCCATTTCATCTTTTGTTTACTTTTCTACTAAACAAACTTCTCCTCATTAGATCCCTACCTGCGTGTAGGAAGACAGAAGGCGTGGTTGCCAACGTGTGTGGTATGGGGTGTGATCCCACACGCTGTACGACAGCGGACTGTGAGAGTGTATCTCTCTGCTAGAAGCTGTTAATCAACGGTTGTGCTCTGGCACTAGTGAAGCCTCACTGTGTTGTGTGATGGGTAGACGTAGGTCTCTAGATTGAGACTGAACCACCTTAAAGATCTTGTCTTGTGGTTTGTCTTCTCTCTTGTTCCAACGATAGAAACTTGAAAGGACCGCTTCCAGGAATCCTGTGTGCATCAAGTCTTTCAGTTAGTAACTATTATCTATCTCTTTATCCGATGTGTTAGTCATAGTTTTTATTTCCGCAAAGAAGGGCAAAGAAAAGGGGCTGATCTATTCACCCCTCCCCTCTAGATCTGCCTATCACCACTCAACAGAGTTGACGAGATGACCCAATTTTCATGGAGCCAGGGTCTGCCCAGTAGCACCTTATATGATGTCTTGGCATCGATGATGTAGAATGTCACCTTGGAGGTGAAATCATCGAGCACCAGATCAACATCCACCCAGTCAAGGACATCTTCGGTGTCTTGGTTGAAGCCGAATATCATGACCGCTTGAACCTTCTGGACGTATGGAGTCAGATATACAGTCTTGAATATTTCAAGCGGCATGATGTTAACAGTGACACTAGCGTTCACCAGAATCTGGTTGACATCATGCCCATTGACCTTCCCCTTCATATAGAGAGGACGGTTATGGCACGGAGGGGATAGCAGCATGTCCTTCTCTATGAAGGAGACGGTGGCTGTGAAGGCTTCATAGGTAGCCACCTTCATTTCCGTGACATGTGCTTCATAAGCTTCTAGCTCTTGGAGTATCTTGATAAGAGTTTCTCTTAAGTCTTTACTTCAAGCGATGGCTTCCCAGATTGTAACACTGGCGAGGAAGCGCTTCATCTGGTGGAGGACTTTTAGGTCTGCTCGAGCTTGAGGATCCTCCAAGGAGGGTAGTATGTCAGGCTGAAGTTTCTGCGAGCTGCCGCACTGCTCCCCGTCGGGGAGTTGCACTGCCTTACCTTTACCACCGAGATCAGACTAACCCTGATCGCCTGTGGACTCCTAGAACAGGGGTGCCAATGATGGCTCTTCTAGGGGTAACTGGCGGGTTGGCTCATCCTTACCGGATGGTCTCACTTGTTCTATAGAAGAAGTCGAAGCCGGTGCAGGGACTAGGAGGCCGGAAGCAATTTCTTCAATACCGGAAGGATTGAAGATGTCGGGTCCCTTTCGAATCTCTACCTTCGGAATGGGGGTAGGTTCCTCTCCTTGAAAGAGGATGATTCGCTCCGGGTCGAAGGTGGACGGGTGAAGGGGTAGCTCGGGAATTCTCCCGCGGCCTCTACCGCATCCTCGGCCATGACCTCGACCACGGCCTTTGTGTTCTGGAGCTAGTTGTAGCCCGAGTGGGGCAGCGGTTCTTTGTTTGGTTCGGGAGGCCACTGGCTCACCTCGCCGAGAAGCGTTGATGTTATCAGGAGGTGGGATGGCCACCATGTTGTACGTACAGCCCCAAAGCATTTCTTCCAGCTGCTCTGTTATGATCTCTTTGTCTTTATAGCACAAGGATAGATCGTCTGGGATCAGGAGTCTTTCGCCATTCTTGAGCTTTTGGATCATCTCTTGGACCCAGTCTCTGCGGCGGGCTCGTTTCTCCATTTCTTCCCACGGGATATAGCTGTCGAGTGGGAGAGCACCGGTAGGACGAGGAGGAATGTATTCCTCGAGGTTACCAATGAGTCGCTGGAGCGTCTGGAGGGGCGTTGGCTTAGTTAGAGCCTGTAAGACGGCTGCCTGCTCTACTTGTTTCTTGAGCTGCCTTCTGAGGTTCTTCCTCCTATTTTTCTCATGTTTCTTGGCGATAGCCACCCCCAGGGGAGTAGGAGGGAGAAGTGCTGGGGCCAGAGTTGATGAATTCCCATGAGGATATCTCCGAACAGGTGTCTTCACTGGGTGAGGCCGACGACCTTTCTTTACCCGGATTTCAATCCAGGCACCTTCCCCTTGTTATATTGGAAGGTGGCGTTAATCGCCTGCTCGATTACCTCGAGTGGCAACTCCTAGTATGCTGGGATATCGGGACTGGCGTCTGAAGACATATGCGCGGTTTGGTGCCTTAGCGGCGGTGGCGGTAGGAGTCTACGAGGAATCGACAGACTGGTGCTGGTGTTCGAAGATGTATGCGCGGTTTGATGCCTTAGCCGCGGTGGCAGCGGCTTTTGCTGAGGAGCGGACTGGGAGATGTGCTTGTTATCCTGCTCCTTGGTCTTGCCTCCGTGATCATGTTGGGAGCGAGGTCCCTCGGCAACTGAAGGTACCGTGGGATATTGCTGCTTTGGATAGTTACCTCGACTCCATGTATCGACTGGGCCCTGTGGGGATGGGCCTGTCGTACGAGTTGAAGTCACTGAAGACTCTAAAGATGTCTTTTTTGCGATCTGGATTGTGTTAGAGGGTGAGCAAGGAGGACTCGACGGCTCACCGGCTGAGGGGGCATGACACGGCTGGGCTAGGACCTCCCTCTACTTTTGCTTTCCCTTCCTATCCCTGGGTGTCGGAGATGGAGGTAGGACAGGGGGAGAGCAAGAGGGGCCTGGAGAGCCCGTCATCGTCTAGCCCACCAGAACATTCTCTCGGCAAAAAAGGACCCAGAGAAGCCTGGCGGTGTCTTATTCAGAGAGAGGGAGAGATTCCAGCTCCCGCCAAGGCCACCATTGCACAGTCGAAGTGGCAGGGGCCGGTTGGGTGGCTGGTGGTGTCCGGGAGCCCGAAGGGGCTGGAGGAACAAGGGGATGGATGAGGTTGACCAAGAAGTCACTAGGCTCCGTCTCTTGAATGGCATCCTGCTCCCTACCCCTTCGTAATCGCTCGAGCACTTCTCGGTTGTCGGCCCGAAACTCGAGCCATTCTGGAGTATGCTGGTAAGGCAGCCCGTGCCCATTTTCTTGAGGGGGATCTGGCCGCCCTGGCGCATCCCTGGCGATGCTCAGGGTTTCTTCGACAACTTGCCGAAGTCTTACGAGTGCCATGGAATTCCCCTCCGCATCGATCTGCTCCCACCGGATCTGTTCCTGGATGAGGTATTGAACTTCCTCACAGGACTCGATTGTGTGGCAGATTCTGGCGTAGAAAGGGCAGTACAGGGGACGACTAAAATCCCAGTAAGTGTAGTCTACCGGCTGATCACAGGGCATGATGATGGGAATCGACGCCGAGCACTGACATTTTTATTTTGCATTTATGTCCTTTAGTTTGCTTTTATATCCTTGGGAAAGTATATGTACAATTGTAAGGCTTTGTAAGCCAATGTGTCATTCCCTAGGATTGTGTGGGTTTTTATGCAAATGTGTAGTAGGTCCAGCTAGGGGGCCCCCTCCCCTTCCCCATTGGTCCACCTCATCCATGTGGGGCTGGTCAACCATCCTAGGTGGCCATCTAGAAGGTTTGAATGCTAATTGACCACATGGGAGACAAAGGGGTTAAAATTTCAAAGGTTGGCCACCTACCTTACCTACCTAGTCAAAGTAGTGCCCCCTCCATATGTAATTTATTTATTTTGAGTTTTTGACCACATGGGGGAAGAAAATGGCCTATTTCCCATGAAATTCTCAGCCCCCCACCCCTTGCCATTTTCTATATAAGCCTATGTATAGTGTCATTAGAAATTAATTAATGAAGAGAAAATTGTTGGAAAATCAAGAGTGTTCTTGAGCCCCCCCTCTCTCCCTCTGGTTTCTCTCCTCCAACCTCCAGTTCTAGAGTGATTTATATCTTCTATCCTCTCCCCTCTATCTCCGGTGATCATCTGTGCCGCCGCCGCCGCCGTTCGTGCCGCCTTCGAGCCGCCGCGAAACCATCTTCGGTATTCTGTCCTACTGAACAGAGGTGTCTTCCCGAAATTCCTGCTATCAGCCACGGCCTCTTCGTGGTCTATAATGTTTATTGTGTGTTCCCGTATTCCACCCCATCATCCACAAAAGAATTCAGGTCCAAAATCCCTCGTTTAGTATTTTTCCATTTTCGTGCATCTTTCATTCCCAGATCTGTTTTGTCTCTATCTACAGTGACAGCAGCCATGTGTTTCTCACTTCCGACCCTCTTTTTGATTTTTCCAAACCCTCCCAATTTTACTGGGAGTTCTATCCATCATCCCCTACATCCACCAATGTTCTTAATTTTTGATCAGCCTTCCATCTATTTTTAAAAATTCGTGTTCTTCCTCAGCTACAGTGTTGTCAGCAAGATTCCAGATCCGACCCACTACTAGTTAAAAAATAATAGAAATTCGTACCTTTCCCCAAATCCAGATCCAAAAATAGTCCTGATTTCATAGCTTGATTTCCTACAACTTTTCTGAAGAACACAACCCCAGATTCGGACGTATACCTCATGGTCAAAGGCAATCCACAGGAAAGTTCCCTACTAGTCTGAGAGTTCAGACACTGTACAACAGCAACATTCAAAATTCGCCAATCATAAGTACAGGCTTTGTTAATTTTCTGTAATCCCATAAGGTTGAAGCCCTTCGAAGCAGCTTTCCAACGGCGCCAGTTTTGTTGCATTCTGACGTCGGGGCTGATCGCAGTGTCCGTTCTCGCCGGAGCGCGCGCCGGAAAATAGAACCGACAGATCCGTGGCCGGTCATTCCGACCGGTGCCGAACGGAGCCTCCTGGCCTCCGACCGGTGAACCAGCGTGCCGCCAGCCCAGGGAGCGCTTCCCTAAGTGTCCCCACTACAGCAGTGCCGCTGGGTCCCACACGGCCCCTCCGGACAGTGCGTGGGCCCCACAGCCACAAGTTCGGGTGCTGCTGAAGAGACGCGAGAAGCCGCCCGTCAACCCGAATTCGGTCCTCCCGGGCCCAGTTGTGTAGCCCTTTACCTCCCTGCGTGGAGTGGGCGATATTTCATTGCTGTCATCATTGTGTAATATTTATCCCGGGAGTACGAGTTTCGGCTGGGTCCGTTGTCCCCACGCCGAGTGCGTGGAGGTATCGCATTCGCTCCCTTATTTGGCATTTTGCTTACTTCATATATATTTGTTTATGCCGCTGCTAGAGAGCATGTGTAGGGATATCTAGCTTGCTTTATCTATTCATTACCGCTGCTGCGAGAGAGTGCGAGACCGTCCCGTGACCCGATCCGGGCACACGAGAGAGCCGATCACCCTAGCTCACTGCCGGTTTCTCAACTGCGCACGTCCGACGCTTCCCTCGTTAAGGGACAACCGCGAGCTTGTCATGTCCGTGGTCTCATCCTGCATCAATTTGGTATCAGAGAGAGTTGAGTCTAGGGTGTCCAAATCAAAAAAAAAGTGTCATTTACGTCTAGTCATTAGTCATTGTCTAAGTCGTGTTTAGGGTCATCATTGTTTTAAAACAAAAAAAGTGTCTTTTTGCATTTGCATCCCTTTACTCGGTATATCAAAAGATGTTGTCCGAACGTTAGGCTACGCCTATCGGGAAGGCCGCACACTTGCGCGAGTGATCTTCGGATCGCTTATCTCCGCCACGTACCGAGTCTTGGTTTACGTCTAGGGTCCTTAGTGTGCATGCATTCCAAACATGCATAGTCGGTCTAGTGTCTTGTCACCGTGTGTATGCATGTCCATGTCTGCTACCCATGGCCGTTCCCCAAGACCATGCGTCCGAAGGGACATCCTTTGTGGCCCAATCCAATGCCTTCATGGCCCGACCATTAGCTTTCACTCATCTCGTTACTAAAGCTACTCTACCCAATGGGTTCACAATGAGACTCCATTTCGCTCATAAGGATTCAGATAATTGGGTTTCTCTTGATATCGTGGAGTCCCTCTCCAAGGTGGGTAAGATTATCCGCGATGGAGATTTTGTTTTTGTCGAGTTTGAAAGGATGATCGGCTCCACTCTTTACTGTGATGATGCATGGTGCAACCTTGGTACGCCAACATGCCCGTTCATTATGTTAGGGCGACCTTGGTTGGTAGAGAGGAGAGCGATCTTTGACCGGGATACGAGGACCTGCACCTTATATCCACCTTACCTACCCGGCAAGTTCATCTTCCACGACATCCTTCAGCCGACCATCTCCGTGTCACCACCCGTCCACTCGTATCAGTCCGCTCCGCCTACGGACCCATGCTCACCACCCTTTCTTTCCGAACGTGATTCGGAACCATCTCATTTGGAGCCACAAAGGCCCGAGCCACCCGTATTTCTAACGGGTACACTATACATCGCCGAGCCACTTTTTAGTTGGCTCAAGGATGGCTTGGTCCCACATCCCTTCCCATCCATGGACCCCACCCTACCTTTAGTGCTGGTCAACTCATTCCATACCACATTTCGATCTAGTCACCATGTTGATACGTTGGACGATCTTATCATGGGATTAGACTCACAATGGAAGTTGACACATCTATTGGCTCGAGGCTTTGACCAACCCACTAGTCTTAACCTCACTCATCCGGCCTTAGGGTCTATTACCTCCGAGTGCACCGTGGGTTGTATCATCACGGAGGTCCTCTTACTCCTTCCCTTACCGGACGAGCCCGAATTCATACCCTTTTGTCCGAGGGAGGAATCATACTTCTTGCCTACGGTCCGCGTCCCACCCGTCACAATTCAAGAAGGTGATTATCCACACCTTCAAAACTTCTACACGTGGGACCGTGACTTGTGGGAACCCACCACAAGGGGTCACACATTCTTTGACCTATTTGACCCCTACTCTAGTGGGCCCCGTGACCCATCACTTCCCTCATGCCTTATCGGGGAAGTCCACTTTCATACCCCTTTCCTACGGGTCGGGTCCTCCATACCCACCAAGCCCGTCCACGATACACCTACACCCAGCTCTTCCACACCCGGCTTTCCTAGCCCTCTCAAGTCTCCCAAATCCAAAGGGCCGTCCATGCATGACTGGGTCATACTTGGACATTTAGGTGTACCTCATGCCACCCATCTCCGGTTACATAACATGCATGCATGGCACACATTCGGGTGTCCTGGTCCGCCGTCACCCATGTACGGGTCGGACTAACATTAGGTGTGTCTAGGGTCATAGTTGAGTCAATGTGCTTTTCTTCGTGTGGTTTGTTTTGTGTGGTTTGTTTGCATAGTTTGTGTGTCGTTTGTTTGACTGCATGTGTCTTGTGCAAGCTCGTTGTCACTCTCTTATGAGTAAAGGGCGATTGGACTCACTCGATGAGTGCGGGATCGGTTCTACATCTATACCCGGATCAGTCACCTATAGGGACTCAGCGGTGATTCCTAGTGAGTCTTCGAGCTGCTTCCTTCCATTTTGAGAGTGCCCCACCCGGAGTGTCCACCTTTAGCCCATAGCAGTTCGTGCATATCGAGTATATATGGAATGAGCAGGTGACGATCACTTGGAGTGGAGCATATCCGCACTACTTGGCACGGTAACGAATCTGCCGGAGTACTCGAGCATCCATACCCCTACTCGACGGGGTCGAGTTCCTCCCACCCGGGGAGAATTGATGGGAATCGACGCCGAGCACTGACATTTTTATTTTGCATTTGTGTCCTTTAGTTTGCTTTTATATCCTTGGGAAAGTATATGTACAATTGTAAGGCTTTGTAAGCCAATGTGTCATTCCCTAGGATTGTGTGAGTTTTTATGCAAATGTGTAGTAGGTCCAGCTAGGGGGCCCCCTCCCCTTCCCCATTGGTCCACCTCATCCATGTGGGGCTGGTCAACCATCCTAGGTGGCCATCTAGAAGGTTTGAATGCTATTTGACCACATGGGTGACAAAGGGGTTAAAATTTCAAAGGTTGGCCACCTACCTTACCTACCTAGTCAAAGTAGTGCCCCCTCCATATGTAATTTATTTATTTTGAGTTTTTGACCACATGGGGGAAGAAAATGGCCTATTTCCCATGAAATTCTCAGCCCCCCACCCCTTGCCATTTTCTATATAAGCATATGTATAGTGTCATTAGAAATTAATTAATGAAGAGAAAATTGTTGGAAAATCAAGAGTGTTCTTGAGCCCCCCCTCTCTCCCTCTGGTTTCTCTCCTCCAACCTCCAGTTCTAGAGTGATTTATATCTTCTATCCTCTCCCCTCTATCTCCGGTGATCATCTGTGCCGCCGCCGCCGCCGTTCGCGCCGCCTTCGAGCCGCCGCGAAACCATCTTCGGTATTCTGTCCTGCTGAACAGATGTGTCTTCCCGAAATTCCTGCTATCAGCCACGGCCTCTTCGTGGTCTACAATGTTTATTGTGTGTTCCCATATTCCACCCCATCATCCACAAAAGAATTCAGGTCCAAAATCCCTCGTTTAGTATTTTTCCATTTTCGTGCATCTTTCATTCCCAGATCTGTTTTGTCTCTGTCTACAGTGACAGCAGCCATGTGTTTCTCACTTCCGACCCTCTTTTTGATTTTTCCAAACCCTCCCAATTTTACTGGGTGTTCTATCCATCATCCCCTACATCCACCAATGTTCTTAATTTTTGATCAGCCTTCCATCTATTTTTAAAAATTCGTGTTCTTCCTCAGCTACAGTGTTGTCAGCAAGATTCCAGATCCAACCCACTGCTAGTTAAAAAAAAATAGAAATTCGTACCTTTCCCCAAATCCAGATCCAAAAAAAGTCCTGATTTCATAGCTTGATTTCCCACAACTTTTCTGAAGAACACAACCCCAGATTCGGACGTATACCTCATGGTCAAAGGCAATCCACAGGAAAGTTTCCTACTAGTCTGAGAGTTCAGACACTGTACAACAGCAACATTCAAAATTCGCCAATCATAAGTACAGGCTTTGTTAATTTTCTGTAATCCCATAAGGTTGAAGCCCTTCGAAGCAGCTTTCCAACGGCGCCAGTTTTGTTGCATTCCGACGTCGGGGCTGATCGCAGCGTCCGTTCTCGCCGGAGCGCGCGTCGGAAAATAGAACCGACAGATCCGTGGCCGGTCATTCCGACCGGTGCCGAACGGAGCCGCCTGGCCTCCGGCCGGTGAACCAGCGTGCCGCCAGCCCAGGGAGCGCTTCCCTAAGTGTCCCCACTATAGCAGTGCCGCTGGGTCCCACACGGCCCCTCCGGACAGTGCGTGGGCCCCACAGCCACAAGTTCGGGTGCTGCTGAAGAGACGCGAGAAGCCGCCCGTTAACCCGAATTCGGTCCTCCCGGGCCCAGTTGTGTAGCCCTTTACCTCCCTGCGTGGAGTGGGCGATATTTCATTGCTGTCATCATTGTGTAATATTTATCCCGGGAGTACGAGTTTCGGCTGGGTCCGTTGTCCCCACGCCGAGTGCGTGGAGGTATCGCATTCGCTCCCTTACTTGGCATTTTACTTACTTCATATATATTTGTTTATGCCGCTGCTAGAGAGCATGTGTAGGGATATCTAGCTCGCTTTATCTATTCATTACCGCTGCTGCGAGAGAGTGCGAGACCGTCCCGTGACCCGATCCGGGCACACGAGAGAGCCGATCACCCTAGCTCACTGCCGGTTTCTCAACCGCGCACGTCCGACGCTTCCCTCGTTAAGGGACAACCGCGAGCTTGTCATGTCAGTGGTCTCGTCCCGCATCAATTTGGTATCAGAGAGAGTTGAGTCTAGGGTGTCCAAATCAAAAAAAAAAGTGTCATTTACGTCTAGTCATTAGTCATTGTCTAAGTCGTGTTTAGGGTCATCATTGTTTTAAAACAAAAAAAGTGTCTTTTTGCATTTGCATCCCTTTACTCGGTATATCAAAAGATGTTGTCCGAACGTTAGGCTACGCCTATCGGGAAGGCCGCACACTTGCGCGAGTGATCTTCGGATCGCTTATCTCCGCCACGTACCGAGTCTTGGTTTACGTCTAGGGTCCTTAGTGTGCATGCATTCCAAACATGCATAGTCGGTCTAGTGTCTTGTCACCGTGTGTATGCATGTCCATGTCTGCTACCCATGGCCGTTCCCCAAGACCATGCGTCCGAAGGGACATCCTTTGTGGCCCAATCCAATGCCTTCATGGCCCGACCATTAGCTTTCACTCATCTCGTTACTAAAGCTACTCTACCCAATGGGTTCACAATGAGACTCCATTTCGCTCATAAGGATTCAGATAATTGGGTTTCTCTTGATATCGTGGAGTCCCTCTCCAAGGTGGGTAAGATTATCCGCGATGGAGATTTTGCTTTTGTCGAGTTTGAAAGGATGATCGGCTCCACTCTTTACTGTGATGATGCATGGTGCAACCTTGGTACGCCAACAGGCCCGTTCATTATGTTAGGGCGACCTTGGTTGGTAGAGAGGAGAGCGATCTTTGACCGGGATACGAGGACCTGCACCTTATATCCACCTTACCTACCCGGCAAGTTCATCTTCCACGACATCCTTCGGCCGACCATCTCCGTGTCACCACCCGTCCACTCGTATCAGTCCGCTCCGCCTACGGACCCATGCTCACCGCCCTTTCTTTCCGAACGTGATTCGGAACCATCTCATTTGGAGCCACAAAGGCCCGAGCCACCCGTATTTCTAACGGGTACACTATACATCGCCGAGCCACTTTTTAGTTGGCTCAAGGATGGCTTGGTCCCACATCCCTTCCCATCCATGGACCCCACCCTACCTTTAGTGCCGGTCAACTCATTCCATACCACATTTCGATCTAGTCACCATGTTGATACGTTGGACGATCTTATCATGGGATTAGACTCACAATGGAAGTTGACACATCTATTGGCTCGAGGCTTTGACCAACCCACTAGTCTTAACCTCACTCATCCGGCCTTAGGGTCTATTACCTCCGAGTGCACCGTGGGTTGTATCATCACGGAGGTCCTCTTACTCCTTCCCTTACCGGACGAGCCCGAATTCATACCCTTTTGTCCGAGGGAGGAATCATACTTCTTGCCTACGGTCTGCGTCCCACCCGTTACAATTCAAGAAGGTGATTATCCACACCTTCAAAACTTCTACACGTGGGACCGTGACTTGTGGGAACCCACCACAAGGGGTCACACATTCTTTGACCTATTTGACCCCTACTCTAGTGGGCCCCGTGACCCATCACTTCCCTCATGCCTTATCGGGGAAGTCCACTTTCATACCCCTTTCCTACGGGTCGGGTCCTCCATACCCACCAAGCCCGTCCACGATACACCTACACCCAGCTCTTCCACACCCGGCTTTCCTAGCCCTCTCAAGTCTCCCAAATCCAAAGGGCCGTCCATGCATGACTGGGTCATACTTGGACATTTAGGTGTACCTCATGCCACCCATCTCCGGTTACATAACATGCATGCATGGCACACATTCGGGTGTCCTGGTCCGCCGTCACCCATGTACGGGTCGGACTAACATTAGGTGTGTCTAGGGTCATAGTTGAGTCAATGTGCTTTTCTTCGTGTGGTTTGTTTTGTGTGGTTTGTTTGCATAGTTTGTGTGTCGTTTGTTTGACTGCATGTGTCTTGTGCAAGCTCGTTGTCACTCTCTTATGAGTAAAGGGCGATTGGACTCACTCGATGAGTGCGGGATCGGTTCTACATCTATACCCGGATCAGTCACCTATAGGGACTCAGCGGTGATTCCTAGTGAGTCTTCGAGCTGCTTCCTTCCCTTTTGAGAGTGCCCCACCCGGAGTGTCCACCTTTAGCCCATAGCAGTTCATGCATATCGAGTATATATGGAATGAGCAGGTGACGATCACTTGGAGTGGAGCATACCCGCACTACTTGGCACGGTAACGAATCCGCCGGAGTACTCGAGCATCCATACCCCTACTCGACGGGGTCGAGTTCCTCCCACCCGGGGAGAATTGATGGGAATCGACGCCGAGCACTGACATTTTTATTTTGCATTTGTGTCCTTTAGTTTGCTTTTATATCCTTGGGAAAGTATATGTACAATTGTAAGGCTTTGTAAGCCAATGTGTCATTCCCTAGGATTGTGTAAGTTTTATGCAAATGTGTAGTAGGTCCAGCTAGGGGGCCCCCTCCCCTTCCCCATTGGTCCACCTCATCCATGTGGGGCTGGTCAACCATCCTAGGTGGCCATCTAGAAGGTTTGAATGCTAATTGACCACATGGGTGACAAAGGGGTTAAAATTTCAAAGGTTGGCCACCTACCTTACCTACCTAGTCAAAGTAGTGCCCCCTCCATATGTAATTTATTTATTTTGAGTTTTTGACCACATGGGGGAAGAAAATGGCCTATTTCCCACGAAATTCTCAACCCCCCACCCCTTGCCATTTTCTATATAAGCCTATGTATAGTGTCATTAGAAATTAATTAATGAAGAGAAAATTGTTGGAAAATCAAGAGTGTTCTTGAGCCCCCCCTCTCTCCCTCTGGTTTCTCTCCTCCAACCTCTAGTTCTAGAGTGATTTATATCTTCTATCCCCTCCCCTCTGTCTCCGGTGATCATCTGTGCCGCCGCCGCCGCCGTTCGTGCCGCCTTCGAGCCGCCGCGAAACCGTCTTTGGTATTCTGTCCTGCTGGACAAAGGTGTCTTCCAGAAATTCCTGCTATCGGCCATGGCCTCTTCGTGGTATGAAATTTTTATGGTGTGTTCCCATATTCCATCCCATCATCCACAAAAAAATTCAGGTCCAAAATCTATCGTTTAGTATTTTTCCATTTTCGTGCATCTTTCATTCCCAGATCTGTTTTGTCTCTGTCTACAGTGACAGCAGCCCTGTGTTTCTCACCTCCGACCCTCTTTTTGATTTTTACAAACCCTCTCAATTTTACTGGGAGTTCTATCCATCATCCTCTACATCCACCAATTTTCTTAATTTTTGATCAGCCTTCCATCTATTTTTAAAAATTCGTGTTCTTCCTCAGCTATAGTGTTGTCAGCCAGATTCTAGATCCGACCCACTGCTAGTTAACAAATAATAGAAATTCGTACCCTTCCCCAAATCCAGATCCCAAAATAGTCCTGATTTTGTAGCTTGATTTCCCACAACTTTTTTGAAGAACACAACCCCAGATTCGGACGTATACCTCACAGTCAAAGGTAATCCACAGGAAAGTTCCCTGCTAGTCTGAGAGTTCAGACACTGTACAACAGCAACATTCAAAATTCACCAATCAGAAGTACAAGCTTTTTTATTTTTCTATAATCCTATAAGGTTAAAGCCCTTCGAAGCAGATTTCCAACGGCGCTAGTTTTGTTGCATTCCGACATCGGGGCTGATCGCAGCGTCCGTTCTCGCCGGAGCGCGCGCCGGAAAACAGAACCGACAGATCCGTGGCCGGTCATTCCGACCGGTGCCGAACGGAGCCGCCTGGCTTCCGGCCGGCGAACCAGCATGCCGCCAGCCCAGGGAGCGCTTCCCTAAGTGTCCCCACTACAGCAGTGCCGCAGGGTCCCACACGGCCCCTCCGGACAGCACGTCGGCCCCACAACTACAAGTTCGGGTGCTGCCGAAGAGATGCGAGAAGCCGCCCGTCAACCCGAATTCGGTCCTCCCGGGCCCAGTTGTGTAGCCCTTTACCTCCCTGCGTGGAGTGGGTGATATTTCATTGTTGTCATCATTGTGCAATATTTATCCCGGGAGTACGAGTTTCGGCCGGGTCCGTCGTCCCCACGCCGAGCGCGTGGAGGTATCGCATTCGCTCCCTTACTTGGCATTTTGCATACTTCATATATATTTGTTTATGCCGCTGCTAGAGAGCATGTGTAGGGATATCTAGCTCGCTTTATCTATTCATTACCGCTGCTGCGAGAGAGTGCGAGACCGTCCCGTGACCCGATCCGGGCACACGAGAGAGCCGATCACCCTAGCTCACTGCCGGTTTCTCAACCGCACACGTCCGACGCTTCCCTCGTTAAGGGACAACCGTGAGCTTGTCGTGTCCGTGGTCTCGTCCCGCTTCACATGATTTGCCCCCTCTCGACGAGGACATCAAAGAGTCACCGGTTTCTTTGTAACATCCCGAGAATTTAATTAGAACTAAATGGTGGAAATTAAAATTTTCTTTCGAGAGAAACTCAAATAATTTATAAAAATCTAGAAAAATGATAATCGTGTAGAGAACAAAAAGTTTAGACTATTGTCCTTCTAAGTCAAACCCTAATTAAAATCCTAACCAAGCCGAATTAAGGAATTAAGGCTAAAATCGAACCTTAGAGTAACCAGACCTTAGATCGCTTAATTCGAGCCCAAATCACGATCATTTGAGCCCAAATCAAGCCCATTAGATCGGTCTCGATAGGTATCCCATTAGCCCTCTCATTCCATGCCGAAACCCTAACTCTAGAATTCAAATTTGAGGTGAGACGACAGTGTGACCGGGTCAATGTGTGAATATAGCACGATCGGAGTTTGTGGACTCTTCCATCCTAATCGACGCCTCTAGGGTTCAATTAATCCTATAAATCAGACCCTAGCCTGACCTAGAAACGTTGTTTTGCTGTGGCGGCCGGCGAGGAGCGCGTTCGTGGGAGAATTTGTCGAGTTGGCGAGGGAGTTCTTCGTGCGATCTTGGTGGCCTGCGTCCTCTTCCTCCTTTGATTTAGGTAGGCAATAGTGGCTTAAACATAAGTTAAATTATACCATCGCTTGCGCCTTCCTGTCTTCTTTCTATTAGTAACAAAAGCCCTAAATTTCATCTTGTGTAGAGGTCGCATTAATGATTTTAGTAGAAGCATGTCAATGTAGGGTTTCGTCCTCGATAGCTTCCTTATATTGTTTGATTTTAGGTTGTATAGTAGGCTAAAAACCAATTAATCATGCCTATTTACGTGAATTTTTATGCTCTTTCTATTGCTTTCATTTTGCCCAATTGTTGTTTAGTGTATCGTTCGGATTTGGTGTTGCAAATAGTGTCTATCAAGGATCGTCGGAGATCGGGCTGTCGAGTTGACCTATTTGCGGTCGTAACAGGAACCACCCTGGGTCCCTAGCGGTCGCTCGATAGACCATTTCACCGGTTATTATTCTGGACTATGCGGCCTATCAAATGACCATTTAAAGAATCTAGCGGTCGCTCGATAGACTATTTTTCCCTATCTGCCAGTTCTGTTGTTCGTCACCCTAAGCGGTCATTCGTTAGACCACTAGCCTATGTTAGCAGTCCTAAATTAGACCGTCTCGTATCGCTGATTTCCTTTTTGTATGTATTTTCGGCTAGATTGCATGTGTAGGTCAGAAACCCACACAAAGAATTGGTAAATTATGGAAGATATGAACTGATCTAACTATGTTCATGATTAATATCTCTCTTCCGTTCCATCACAGTGCGTTCTCCAACATGATCTTGGTTATAAAAATTTAAATTGTATCAATCTGTCACAATAATTATGGTGAAAGAAATATCTAGGATTGTTTGACAGTCACTCCACTCTGGTGGTACTGACTGACCGATCGTCTGCCATTTTTCTGTGTTTCATTAAACCTTTAATCTTGTAATGGTTGGGACTCTCTGTTGGATATTCCTTCCGTCGAACTAGGACCTCCATTATGAGACCTCTGTAAGACCTCGCTGGCCTGGGATTACCACTAGGACGTCGGGCGTGTTGTACCCTCAAGACCGGCACCCAATTACTCGATCGAATTGCCTATTTTACAGCCCAGAGTTAAGTCTATCTTGGCTTAAAGGTGGCCCCGGGCTAGACCGTCTGGCGCCTTAAGTAGTCTATTCATGACCATTTTTCTTGGTGGCCATGATCCAGGTTCTGCTGGTTATCTTCCTTGTTTCCCATCGACCTAGCCATGTCTAAGTTGACCAAATCGCCCCTGGTTCGACCTGAGAGGTGTGGGCTGGACCCTAGTTCAGTTCCATCATGTCTTGGGTAGGCTGGGAGCCCATTATGTTGACTACTTCAGTCTTGCTGGGCCCAGAATAGTTATGGTTGTCATTGGACCGTTTTCATCCTCCAAGCGACCGTCCAAGGACCGTTTCTCGATGGGGCGGCCCAGTAAAGACTGTTTACCTTTGCTGTGGTCCAGGAACTTTCTCATACTTAGTGGCCCCCTGTGGACCGTTTTCATTTGGTAAATGGCCCATCGAGGACCGTTTTAATTCTTGACTTTGGGCCTCATTCTTCTGGCCCAGTATCGCCAGGAGCGGTCCATGTTAGACCGTTTTTGTCCTGTTGCGGCCCATATATGACCGCAACTCAGCCTGAAGCTTGTTTTACATGTTTCTTGTGTGTTCTAGTAAGTTGAGCCAAGATGGGCTTAAGTTACAATAAATCCTAATTTTGTTCTTGTTCTTTACAAGCCATAAATCTTATGGCTTTCTATTCTATTATTTAAATCTCTCTTGATCTTAGAAATTAAGTTACATAGCTTGACCTTGGAATTCTTGGCCGATTCCAATGAATGTTTAGATATTACTTGGGATCTCAGATCCACCAAATCATTGCCAACGCATCATAAGGGCTCGGTCTGTTCTTGAGAGGAGCGCTCGAAAAGTACTAGTATCCCGGGGAGTTGTAATGACATGGTGAAGCATTGCACTGAGTGCATGACTAGCATGTGTCTACGACATTCATCCATTTTCTCTGTACATCTATTAGATTCCTACATGGAATTTATGACTTGCCTGTTTGCGTGCTTGATCCGCCAATTCTTGGAAATTGATATATCTATGTTCAATTCATTCTATTATTTTCATTTCATCAATTCTTATGTTAACTTGTTTTATCGTTCTTAGTTCACATGCATGACAGTTAATTAACGTGGTTAACTACTTAAACTTTGCCTGCTATTACCTACTGAGCGTTTGCTCACCCAGTTTTTTCCCCATTTTCAGGTAGCTCCGATAAGGAAACGTAAACGGACGGGGATAGGCAAGAGTAAAGACCCGGAGTGGAACTATTAGATGTGCTTGTGGCAGATGTCTTAGTAGAGTTTGGAGTAGTATAGTTGTGGTCTAAATAAGTCCTCAATAGAGTTGTAATCTTTTCTTTATTCTTTTCTTCGAGTTGAAATGTAAGATGTTTGGAAATATTTTATTCTCTAAATATGAGTAAATTGGTAATTATAGAGTAATTCCTTCTATTTGCAATTATGATCTTTTAATTCTGTTATTGCTCTATTTATCATGAATGTATATAACTGCCGCGTCCTGATATTCTGCGTCGGGGCGTGATAGTTTTGTGGTATCAGAGCCTAGGTTTTCTTAGTTCATAGGTCTCTAAGTAATGTCATAGAACCTATAACCTTGTTAAAAGTCTAAGGGTCCAACCCGGTGAGATTGGGTAGAGACTGGGGCTGGGTAAATTGATTAATTCTAAAAGAGACTCTGTTAGGCCATTCTTAACTTAACTTTTCCCTACATGTAGGCAATCTGTTCCATGGCGGCGGAACGTGCACAGTGGAGAGACATGCAGTGAAACGTGCAAGGTTTAACCCAGGCACTTCAGCAAGTGGCCCAGGGTGTGGCACACAGTGGGGCCGGTGATCTCCACCGGAATTTTCGAGGAATGAATCCCTCACGATTTGGTGGATTTGCGGATCCTAATAAAGCTGAGAATTGGCTGAAGGAGATAGAGCGGGTTTTTAGAGTTATGTAGTGCAATGACCAAGACCGAGTTCTTTTGGCGACTTTCCAGCTTGAACGTGATGTGCGTGCTTGGTGGGAATCGGTTGAGGCCACGCTAGGCAATAGGCGTGCAATGTGGGAGGAATTTAAGGAGTTCTTTAACAGTAAGTACTTTTCAGACCATGTACAGGAGAAGAAGGCGGCAGAGTTTGCTGCTCTAAAATAGAGGAACTTATAAGTTGCGGAGTATGAAGCACAATTCGCCAGGCTGTCTCGTTATGCACCGCACTTGGTATCCACCGAGAAGATGAAGGCCAAGCGATTTATGAACGGGTTGATGCTTCAATATATTAACCAGTTGGCACCAATGGAAATCTCTACCTATGTCGAGATTGTTAGGAAAGTTCAAGTTCTTGAAGATACATTGGGGATGATGGATCGAATCTGAGGAAGAGACAAGAGGAAAGATTCAACAACTAGTTCTGGGAATTTTAAACCTACTAATGGCAAGAAGAGGCCAAATGGCGGGTCAAGTTCATCACAGGACAAGAAGTCAAGGAACGGCGATAAGATGGCGGGTTCGGTTGTCCCGTCTAAGGCTATTTGCAAGTTTTGTGACCGGCCAGGTCACAAGATGGAGGAGTGTTGGCGCAAGCTAGGCGCCTGCCAACGTTGTGGAAGCCGGGACCATCGTATTCCCGAGTGTCCCCTCCTGTCCGACCTGAAGTCCCGAGTTTAAATGGCACCCAAGAGGGGGGTGAATTGAGTGTTAAAAAATTAATGAAGATTTCTTTCTTTTTGTATAAAGTATGTGATGGAATGCTATATGAGAGACAAGGTTAACAGAAACCAAAAAAAAACAAGGCAAGATCTAAAAGGTGATAAACGGATTATTCAGGATAAACGAGAATAAAACTGAACTGGAAATCACACATGCAATTTGCACAGAATGGGGATAGAAGAAAAGGAACAAACCACACGGCGATAACGATTTTTAGGTGGTTCGGATGCCACAACGGCAACCTACGTCCACCCCTCACGGACTGTGAGGATCCACACACTATCTTGTAAAAAGTTACAAGATCAACCACACACAACACTTACACACTGAGAAGAGGAGTTCCCGCGAAGGTGTAAGAACACCTTAATACACACACAGCTACTCCGGAGGACACACACAAACACACACACACGGATCTAGGAAGATCCACACACAGCAAAATATTTTAATAGCTACAAGATCCACATATGAAGCTTAAGAAGGCAAAAAGAATTTAGAACACAATAGAAGAATCTTGATTTGCTCCCCCTTAATAGATGGTTGGATGCTTTGGATGCAGCTTGAATCCTTGGGCTGATCTTCACTTGACTTGATGAAGAAGGATGAAGAACTTCTCTCGGAGCACTGTTCACGTCTATAGTGCCAAATCCCTTCTCTTCCTCTTGGCAGCCTTCCTTTGATCTTCCTTGAGCATTAGGGTTTTCCAAACCCTCTTGTATAAGTTATATAGGTTCTTGAATGGTCCAAGGCCTCCCCCAGACCAGATCCATAATATCTGGAGAGTTTGGTAGCTTAGGGATTAAACAATTCCCATGAGAGTGGCTTATCTCAAAAGGTTAAAAAGTCAACAATTGTTGGCAGCTCGGGGTTGGCGGTCGACTTGCAGGGGCTGGCGGTCGACCGCCACTGAGAAACCTGCAGGTGGCCGGTCCCTGGAAAATCCGGTCGACCGGGATTTGAGGGGCGGTCGACCGCCACTGTGACAGACTGTAGAGAATTGCATTCTGTTATTTCATGTCGACCGGGGTCATGCTGGAGGTCGACCGGACTATCAAAAAACCTGAAAAATAAGAGTTTAGCCCGGAGAACCATATCCATAAGATCGAGACATGAATTGGATGCATGTTTATGGGAAATGTAAAGTTCATTTGAGATCTTAGAAAGCCCATTCGGAAGGCTAAAACCTTAAGCAAAAGCATGAAAAACCCGGCCTTGAAAACGTGTGAAAAACACTTGGGTCAAGGATTCCAAATAGGAGAGCCACCAAAGGTCCTTGGTTTTGTTATCATCAAAAACACTGAGATAGATATACAACAATCTCCCCCTTTTTGATGATGACAAAACGCTAGGCTTACACACCAAGGTTTATGTTGTAAAAATTCAGATTGAACGTTGTGCTAGAAAAGTCATTCACCAAACCAAACCAATCAACACGATGTAGCACAGATCACTAGATAGGCAACAAGAATATGAAATGAGACACCAAAGCCAACAAATGAACTCAAACACTAGTGCTTTCAATTCATCATAGTTTCATTACAAGATACATTAGTGCGAGTGAATGCACGACTCTAAAACCAAAGTCTAAGCAAAAGACTAACACTACGGACAGCCCTCACATGACATGCAAGCAAGCAACCCAACCATATAACGACATACATATGTAGATAATAAGCCTGCCCTACTACTTCTCCCCCTTTGTCAACAGCAAAAAGGGATCGGATAGACGAAGGAGGGACTCAAGCAGCACTAGATCAAAAGAGAACATGCTAGAGGTGAAAGCAAAACAAAGCCTTATGGAGCATCTGCAGGAGGGGGCTGATCGGCGGGAGGTGTAGGTGGAAGGCCAAGGTGCCGACGAATGTCGCTAAGTTGGTGGCCATGACTGTGAAGAAGATCAAGAATATGACCAATGGATACATCACGAGCCGCATCCTGGCACCGCATGCCAATAAGGGAGAGCTGCAAGAGGGTAAGGGATCGGCCAGACTCGGCGAAATCTGCGTGGAGAGAAGTCATGTGGGTGGTGAGAGTGGCCATCTGAGTAGAGAGAGTCTCAAAAGCAGTAGAGAAGGTGTCCATGCGCCCTGATAGGGTGTCAAACGCAGTGCCCATATTGTCTCGAAGGGTAGAGAGACGATCCCCATGGTTATCCACACGAGGCTCCAAGCCGGTAAGCCGCCCGTCAAGAGCCTCGTAGTCCACCGAAGGGCGCTGTCTGGCCCCCTGAGTGGAAGATTCCCCATGGTGAAACTGGGGTGGAGGAGGCATCTCAAGATCTGGGTGAAACGGGGATGAGGGAGGAGGCTGCTCCTCAACTGGAACTGGAGGGGGGGCATCCCCGTTGCCTTGCTACTGCGCTGGCTCATCATCTTCCTCACGGATCTCATCTTCCCCATAAACTGGAATGTCCCGCAAAGCTCGCCGTCGGGACCAAAGTAGTAGCCAAAATCTGTGAAAATTTTATGCTTATTGTACACATCATCCTGCCGAACATAGATGAACTGCTCATTTGCCACATTAATCCCGGCATGAATAAAGACTCCGGTCAACTGCGAAGCATAGGGAAGAGACCGCCGGAGGTAGGTACGACAGGTTCCAATCAGATCAGTCATGAGCTGACCCATATTGATTTGAATACCATTCATAACATGATAGAATAGAAAACGCTGAACCTCTGTAACCTCATCCCGACCGCCCACTTTGGGATAAATCAATGATGTAAACATGTGGTGCAGGACTCGCTGTATTGGAGGAAAATGATTTGCATTTAGCTTGATCAAATTGCTCACACCGTGTACATACTCACAGCTGGTCATAGCAGTAAATGTTGCTGGAACTTCACCAAAACCATATGCCCTATCTGCACCCATGGCGGACACTCCTAGGGCCTGCTGAAATAACTCCGGAGTGATATGAAGCTCCACACCCTCAACCGTGGTGTATAACTGGTCATTTCTCACAGCTAAAAATCCATAGAACTGCTACACCAACCGAGGATAATACCTATTGTACCGGGTAACAAAATCCATCCAACCGTCCTGAACCTCAAAAAGACCGCACAAATTCGGAAAGAGCTCATTCACCTCATCAAAGTCAACCAAGCGAGGGTCGATAATAGGACGTGGAGGTAAGGGTGCTCGAGGCAGAGGAGGAGCTTGCTGAGATGGAGGAGCCGGGGCCGCTTGCCGTTGACGGCTAGCTTCACCTTGGGTAGAACGCCGAGAACTCCATCTTAGCGGCATTCCGAACTTGAAAAACCTACCGGGAAACTCTTGAGCAATCGATCTCAACCCCGGGAACGTGGATGAAGCATAAGGGACACTTCTACGGCTTGGAGGAACTTTTCCACAGAGAAGAAGTTGAGAGAGATCTCCACGAACGCACAACCGACAATATGGAAGAGGTCCCGAAGTGATGCCGGGACGACCGAATCAATGTACGGATGGAGGAAGAAGGGTTGTGGAGGCTTGGATGGTGGAGATGAGGAGTGTTGGGGTTAGGGTTTGGTGGTAGAGAGTGAGTGGAAGTGAAGGAGAGAGAGAAAGGAAGAAAAAAGACCCATATATGAAGGGTTGGTTGACCCCTAAGTCGGGCCGATCCGCCGCCGGCGGTCGACCGGCGCGGGCCTGGCGGTCGACCGCCAGGACCAAAATCCCCAAAACTAGATATTCTTTTTTTTTCTTTCTTTTACTCTTTTTCTTTTCTTTTTTTTTATTTTCTTTTTCTTCCTCTATTGGGGCATAGGCAACGGACTGCCTAAGAGGGGCCACTAATCAGGACAAGGGAAGTGAAAAGAGCAAGATGCATACCTAAGAAGAGGTTCTGATTTTCCCTAGTAAGTACCTTTAGTACCAGCACACTGAGTCCACAGATGTTTGAGCAAGGAATATTAAGCCATAGAAGAATTATTCAAGAAGGGTTGGATATAAGTAGTTACAATCAGGCATACAAGGTGAGTAACAACACATAATAATGAGAAGAGGCAAAATGCATGTTTTCTACCCTCGGTGCACATGATTTTTCTACAAATGCAACCCTATACCTTAGATGCAAACCTATGCATGTATGCTCTCACCCTCGCACATCCCAAGTTCTCTTCTTATCTTATTAAACTGATCCTGGTTTAGAGGTTTGGTGAAAATGTCAGCTAGCTGATTGTGTGTGTCAATGAAGTTCAATTCAAAGACCCCTTTTCCTACATGATCCCTCAGAAAATGATGACGAATATCTATATGTTTGGTCCTGGAGTGCTGAACAGGGTTTTTAGACAAATTTATTGCACTAGTATTATCACACAGAATTGGAACAGTTTTCATTTCAACATCTAAATCAAGCAGTTGATTTTTGATCCAAAGTACTTGGGCTCCACAACTTCCGGCGGCTACATATTCAGCCTCGGCCGTTGAGAGAGCTACTGAATGTTGTTTCTTGGAGGCCCATGAGACTAGGCAACCACCAAGAAACTGACAGTATCCACTTTTACTTTTACGATCTATAATGCACCCAGCATAATCCGCATCGGTATAAGCAATTAAATCAAAGGAACCACCGATAGGAAACCACAAGCCAAAGTTTAAGGATCCAATGAGATATCTGAAAATGCGTTTCACAGCTGATAAATGAGATTCCTTGGGGCATGACTGAAAATGGGCACAGAGACATACACTGAATTGAATGTCAGGGTGACATGTTGTAAGGTACAGTAGCGATCCGATCATACCTCGAAACAGTGTAGGATCTACTATTTTACCATTTTCATCTTTATCCAGCTTTGTGGTGGTAGCCATGGGAGTTGATATGGGTTTTGCTTCCGCCATCCCATATTTCTTCAACAGTTCAATAGTATATTTGGTTTGATTGATGAAGATTCCTTCTAAAGTTTGTTTCACCTGTAATCCAAGAAAGAAGGTTAGCTCCCCCATTAAACTCATCTCAAATTCTCCTTGCATGATTTTTGCAAATTCATTGCATAAGACATTGTTAGTAGCCCCAAAGATGATGTCATCTACATACACTTGAACTACTAAAATATCTTTACCTGATCTCTTGGTGAAGAGTGTTTGGTCAACCTTACCTCTCTTGAAACCATTTTCAACCAAAAATGAGGTAAGCCGTTCATACCACACCCTTGGTGCTTGCTTTAGTCCATATAGGGCCTTTTGGAGTTTGTACACATGTTGTGGATGTTTAGAATCTTCAAAACCTGGAGGCTGCTCTACAAAGACATCCTCCTTGATATAGCCGTTAAGAAATGCAGATTTAACATCCATTTGAAATAACTTAAAGTTCAAAGAACAAGCATAGGACAATAAGATTCGAACAGCTTCAAGTCTGGCAACTGGTGCAAAAGACTCATCAAAATCAATGCCCATCTCCTGGCTATACCCCTTGGCCACAAGCCGGGCCTTATTCCTAACCACCAATCCCGCATCATTTAACTTGTTTCTGAAAACCCAACGAGTTCCAATAGTGGGATGGTTCTTAGGACGCGGCATGAGAGTCCACACCTCATTTCTTTCAAACTAGTGCAGTTCTTCATGCATAGCCTGAATCCAGGATTCATTTTGAAGAGCTTCATGAAAGTCCTTGGGTTCTTCTTGTGATAGCAAGGCTATCAAGTCTTCCTCTTCAACTTGCCTTAGAGAGGACCTAGTTCTTACCCCATCCTCCAAATTGCCTATGATGTTCACAGCTGGATGATCCTTTAGACGGGTGGATGAGCTAGGTAGATCAGGATGCTGCACTTGTGGTTCTTGTAGTGTCTCGAGTATAGGATCTTCATCTTTTTCACTATTGTTTGAGGTTGCTTCCAACGATTCATCCTTAGCCTTGACACTTATTGAGTTCTTAGGATCTTCATCTGCATCCAAGGTAGAAGAATTTTGGTCTATCAGTTTTGATTCGGATTCATCAAAGATGACATGAGGACTTTCTTCAACAATCAAAGTCCTTTTATTAAATAGACGGTAAGCTCTAGAATTGAGTGCATAACCTAGGAAGATTCCTTTATCACTCTTTTCATCAAACTTACCCAGGTTGGACTTACCATTATTCAAAATATAGCAGGGGCATCCAAAAGGTTTAAGATAAGAGATGTTGGGTTTTTTACCCTTGTAGAGCTCATAAGGAGTTTTCAACAGAATGGGCCTTACCATTACCCTGTTGATGATGTAGCAAGCTGTACTCACCGCCTCAGCCCAAAAATACTTAGACAGGGAATTCTCACTTAGCATGGTCCGGGCCATGTCTATTAATGTTCTGTTCTTCCTTTCCACTACTCCATTTTGCTGGGGCGTCCTTGGTGAGGAAAAATTGTGTGTATACCCCTACTCTTCACAGAAGATGCTGAAATCCTGATTTTCAAATTCACCACCATGATCACTCTGGATGGTGGTGATGAGGTAACCTTTTTCATTTTGGATTTTTCTGCAAAACACTCGAAACTCCATCAGAGCATCACTTTTATTAGCTAAAAATAACACCCATGTGAATCTGGAGAAATCATCAACAATCACATAGCCGTAGGATTTTCCTCCTAGGCTAGATGTTCTAGTGGGACCAAAAAGATCAAGATGCAACAGTTCCAAAGGCCTAGCAGATGAAACAATGTTTTTATTTTTGAAAGAGGTTCGTGTTTGCTTGCCTTTAGTACAAGCTTCACATATCCTATCACTTTCAAATTTTAATTTTGGCAGTCCATTCACCAAGTCATGTCTAGACAGCTTAGAGATTACTCCAAAACTAGCATGACCTAATCTTCGGTGCCATAACCATGCATTTTCATGATTGTTCGCAACCAAGCAGAAGTTATCGCATGAAACATTATCAATATCAACAGTGTAGACATTGTTATTCCTTTTTCCAAGAAATTTGATCTCATTTGAATTTTTGTTTAAGACAATGCAGTGAGTTTCATCAAAAACAACTTTAAAACCCTTATTGCACAATTGGCTAATGCTTAGCAAGTTATGATTTAAACCTTTCACCAAAAGCACATCTTCAATAAGGATTTCAGAATTCTTGCCAATGTTGCCAGTTCCAATGATTTTACCTTTATCTTGACCTCCAAAGATAACTGACCCTCCATCCTTATCTTGCAGTGTAGAGAACAATTCCTTGTCCTCTGTCATATGCCTTGAACAGCCGCTATCCAAGTACCATTTGCTCCCCCTGGCTTCAAGACATATCTGCAAGAAAAAGACTTCTCATGTAATTATTTTTGGTACCCAAACAAGTTTGGGTCCATAGGAGTTAGTCCAACTTCTTGTGGATGTTTTCTTGGTCCATGGAACATGATATTTAGGTGTGCTTTGTCTGAACCAGCAGTTGGACATCACATGACCAAATCTACCACAATGAAAGCAATTAGCATGTGAGAAGGTTCTTTGATTTTTGTGTGGTTTAGGCTGAACATGTTGGGATTGAGAATCAGAACATGAAGCATGATTATAGTCCTTTTCATGAATAAAGGATGTGGTGATCTTATGCTCAAAAGATTTTTTATTTTGAGGTGTGTACCCCAAGCCTTCCTTTTGGAAGTTGACTTTAACTCCCAGTAGGTTATCCAGGTTTTGTTTCCCCTTAACAAACCTAGTCAAGGTGAGCTGAAGTTCAGCAACTTTTTCAGTCAAAGACCCATTTCTCCTTTCGAGTTCTGAATTGGTGGATTTCAAAATTTGTTCTTGAATTTTGATCCTTTCACATGCTTCCTCCATTTCAGTTATCTTGCATGATAGTTCCTTTTTGGTCTTATCACATTCTATAATTGTTTGCAGTAGATTTTCCTTTTCTTCCGTAGCCTCAAACCATTCCTGTTCCAGTTTCTCAAATTTAGCAAAGATATCTTCGCGTGACAAGTCATCAAGTTTCTTTTTGAGAGTTTTATTTTCAGATCTGGTTTTCTTGTACTTAGTGTACAACTTTTCATATTCAGATTCCCATTGTTCATTGGAAATGAATTCATGGTCAGAATTTACCTCCGTGGATTCATCTTCATGTGCCATGAGGCACAAGCTTTCCACAAGTTCTTGAATCTCTTCATCAGATGGTTCATCTTCTTCGTCGCTCCAAGTGGTGACCATGGCTTTGGGTTTCTTGAAATTATCCTTCTTGAATTTCTTTTTTAGATCTGGACATTCACCTCTCATATGCCCAGGCTTCTTACATTCGTAGCATATGATGCTACTTGGCTTGCTCGATTCGTCTTTGGCTTGCGTGGGCCTTCTTGGCCCCTTTCTAAAGCTTCTCTGAAAGTTTCTCTTCTTCCTTAGAAATTTCTTCACTTGGCGAGTTATCATCGCCAATTCTTCCTCTTCATTGCTTCCGTCACTTGATTCACCTTCTTGAAATTCATCATCGGATTGGTGAGCTTTCAGTCCAATGACCTTTTTCTTTTTGATGTCTTCGTCAGCTGTTCTCTTTATATTTATCTCATAGGTCATGAGTGATCCTATGAGTTCGTCCAAGGTGAGAGTTGACAAGTTCTTTGAGTCTTCAATTACCGTGGCCTTTGTGTGCCAAGCTGACGGTAGGGACCTTAACACCTTCCTCACAAGCTCAGAATTTGAGTATTCCTTCCCGAGACCTTTGAGACCATTTGTGATCTCTGTTAACCTTGCAAACATCTCGGAAATGGTTTCTTCATGTTTCATTTTGAATAGCTCATAGTCAGTGACTAGGAGATTTGCCTTGGTTTCTTTGACCTCTGAAGTTCCCTCGTATATGAGTCGCAGCTTGTCCCACATTTCTTTGGCTGAGCTGCACATAGAAACATGAGAGAATTCACTAGGGTGTATTGCACATTGCATAATATTCATGGCATTAAAATTAGCAGTGCATTTCTTAATTTCCTCGGGCGTCCATTTTTCTTCATCAGCCCCGAGTTTATGAGGACCCTTGTCCACAACTCTCCAAACTTCGTACTCTTGGACCCTCAGAAAAATATGCATTCTATTTTTCCAGTAAGAGTAGTTTGAGCCATCAAAAAATGGAGGACGGTTGATGGAGTGACCCTCGGGTATCATACCCTTGTTTGCCATTTAATTGGATCTTGCTCTAGATCGTTAGATCTGTGAAGGAAAGAGCCCTTGCTCTGATACCAATTGAAGTCCCGAGTTTAAATGGCACCCAAGAGGGGGGTGAATTGGGTGTTAAAAAATTAATGATGATTTCTTTCTTTTTGTATAAAGTATGTGATAGAATGCTATATGAGAGACAAGGTTAACAGAAACCAAAAAAAAACAAGGCAAGATCTAAAAGGTGATAAACGGATTATTCAGGATAAACGAGAATAAAACTGAACTGGAAATCACACATCCAATTTGCACAGAATGGGGATAGAAGAAAAGGAACAAACCACACGGCGATAATGATTTTTAGGTGATTCGGATGCCACAACGGAAACCTACGTCCACCCCTCACGGACTGTGAGGATCCACACACTATCTTGTAAAAAGTTACAAGATCAACCACACACAACACTTACACACTGGGAAGAGGAGTTCCCGCGAAGGTGTAAGAACACCTTAATACACACACAGCTACACCGGAGGACAGATACAAACACACACACACACGGATCTAGGAAGATCCACACACACCGAAATATTTTAACAACTACAAGATCCACATATGAAGCTTAAGAAGGCAAAAAGAATTTAGAACACAATAGAAGAATCTTGATTTACTCCCCCTTAATAGATGGTTGGATGCTTTGGATGCAGCTTGAATCCTTGGGCTGATCTTCACTTGACTTGATGAAGAAGGATGAAGAACTTCTCTCGGAGCACTGTTCACGTCTACAGTGCCAAATCCCTTCTCTTCCTCTTGACAGCCTTCCTTTGATCTTCCTTGAGCATTAGGGTTTTCCAAACCCTCTTGTATAAGTTATATAGGTTCTTGAATGGTCCAAGGCCTCCCCTAGACTAGATCCACAATATCTGGAGAGTTTGGTAGCTTAGGGATTAAACAATTCCCATGAGAGTGGCTTATCTCGAAAGGCTAAAAAGTCAACAACTGTTGGCAGCTCGGGGCTGGCGGTCGACCTACAGGGGCTGGCGGTCGACCGCCACTGAGAAACCTGCAGGTGGCCGGTCCCTGGGAAATCCGGTCGACCGGGATTTGAGGGGCGGTCGACCGCCACTGTGACAGACTGTAGAGAATTGCATCTGTTATTTCAGGTCGACCGGGGTCATGCTGGAGGTCGACCGGACTATCAAAAAACTTGAAAAATAAGAGTTTAGCCCAGAGAACCATATCCATAAGATCGAGACATGAATTGGATGCATGTTTATGGGAAATTTGAAGTTCATTTGAGATCTTAGAAAGCCCATTCGGAAGGCTAAAACCTTAAGCAAAAGCATGAAAAACCCGGCCTTGAAAACGTGTGAAAAACACTTGGGTCAAGGATTCCAAACAGGATAGCCACCAAAGGTCCTTGGTTTTGTTATCATCAAAAACACTGAGATAGATATACAACACGACCAAGCTACACCAAATAAGCCACAAGGAGGTCAGAAGCGACAGGGCAAGCTTCAAGCCCTACAGGAAACTGAGACCGAAACCACCGAGGAGGGTGGACTTGTTGAATGTACACTTATTGTCTATGATAAGCTAGCTTTTGTTCTATTTGATACCGGAGCAATGCATTCTTTATTTCTCAGAGTTTTGCTAAGTCCTTAACTGTAAAACCTATGTTAATGAATTCTCTATTGGAAATTTCAACCCCTATTAGTTCGGGTTTTGCAATCAAATATTACTACCCTTCTAGTAAGATCCTGATTAGTGGGCAGAATATGCCAGCTGATTTGGTTTGTATGGCAATGAAGGATTATGATGTGATCCTAGGAGCTGATTGGTTGGCTAGAAATTATTGTGCCCCTGTGGTTTTGATGTCAGCAAGCACTATGAGTATAAATGTTATTGATGTCACTATGAATTTGAATTGTTTTGATATCTGCAAGTACTACGAGCATGATTGATATATACTACGAGCATGATTGATTGCTTGATTTGAGAGTGGGCACATTCATCTCATTGCATTGCCTGTCTCTGCATTGGTGCAACTCTAGTTCCTGCATGACAAGTGTAGTTTGCATCGGTGCAGGGTTAATAGACTGCACTGTTAGTTCTCCTGCATACATTGCATTGGTTCATTATTTGTCATATGCATACACTACATTGGTGCATCCATCAGTCACTTTAATTCAAAGTCGATGCGTGTGCATTATGCATATGAAGTCTGTGCATGGTAAACTGTCTAGGCTTGTGCATTCCATAGGATCACGTATGTAGCCTGTGCATAGTCTGTCCAGACTGCATCAACTCAAGTCTATACACTCTCTAGTGGCTAGTCTGTACATCCTCTGGTTGTTCACTCGATCAAGTCAGCACAGCCAGTGCTGTTCATGCATAAGTATAGTCTATACATTGATGAGTTTCGCACATATACAAAGTCTGCACATTCCTTGCTATTATGTCCATGTTGTAGTTCAGCAAGTCTGTACATTGCGTGAACATTGCATCTGTCAAGTCGGAACATCGCTGCTTGATATCAAGTATGTACAGCCCGTGCTCTTTATGCATGCACATAGTCAGTACATTCGGTTGTTTCATGCAGAGTCTGCACATTCTTTACTGTCTTGTTCATGCGTCATTCTAGCAAGTCTGTACACACTTAAGTGGCAATATGTGCATCGTCTGTACATTGCATACTCTTTTCATATGCATATGTACACCTTTCAAGACAAAGTTTGTACATTCGCCACCATGCATTCAAGTCCATATGTTCTGCAAACATATGTAAGGCAGTGTCATGCACTCAAAGTCCACACATGCACATACACAGTTTGTGCATTATGCATTCATGCTTAAAGGCATAGCAAGTCTGCACATTGGTTGTCACATGCACACAAAGTCTATACATTCCATTGCTGGTACGAGTGGTTAAGCTCATGCATGATCACTCCAGCAAGTCTGTACATTCACCTTCAATGTGCATACTTCTCCATATACAAAATGCATTACATGCATTTAAAGTCTGTACACTCGTGGATGACATGTCCATGCATTCATTCCCATTGTACATACTCTCTTCTATGCACACTGCATCTTGAGCATCAAGTCTGTATAGGCTCTGTTAAAATATCAAACATTCTCGATGCATCCTTTCTTTCCTATCAGATTAATTCAGACTGATAACAAGCCTGATCTGACAGGACTGCTGCTCGAAGTGATTAAGAGAGGCACGTGATCCAAGAAGCTAGGATCGTGACACGTGTAGTGCAGCAGGCTAAAATGCTGCCACGTGGTCTAAGCTATTGGGTGGGAACTGTGGAGGACACGCGCCCACCTACCTGCTGCTGCTATAAAAAGAAGCTTCTCCTTCTAGAGAAGGAGAGGGTGGTGATCGTAAGCAGAGTGATCGAAGTAGGGGAGCCCATCTAAAAAAGCAGAAGCAGAGAGAGAGAGAGCCTGCACGATCCAGAAGAAGAGAAAGAGAAAGAAAAAGAGAAAGAGAGATCAGCAGAAGAAGAAAAAGGAGAGTGAAAGGAGAGATAGAGAGTTAGTGAAGAAGAAGATAGAAGACTTCATTGAAGATCTGTTATCTGTTGGCTCTTGGATCAGATGCAGACCAACCTGCTCCTGTGGGAGTCATGTTTATGTTGCTATCTTTTACAGCTTTCAGTCGCTGTGTCTTATCATTGAAGAAAAAGGAGAGTAAAAGGAGAGATAGAGAGTTCGTGAAGAAGAAGATAGAAGACTTCATTGAAGATCTGTTATCTGTTGGCTCTTGGATCAGATCTAGACCAACCTGCTTCTGTGGGAGTCACGTTTATGTTGCTATCTTTTACAACTTTCAGTCGTTGTGTCTTATCATTTCTTGTTTTCTTTTACAATCTTTGCTTCAAGCTGTTAGTCAGCAGAGCAAGCTGTGATGCTCAGCAGGCAAGGTGGTTACCTTGGATAACAAGCTGTGATGCTCAGCGAGATAGTAAGCTGTGATGCTCAGCGGATGGCAAGCTGTGAGGCCCAGCTGATGTAGGCAAGCTGTGTTGTCGAGCCGTTCAAGCTGTGAGTCAGCAGGAATCCACACTCGAGTTGAGTGTGGGGTGGACGTAGGTCTGCGAACTGAACCACCTAAAAATTCTTCGTGCACTGTGGTTTGAATGTTCTTTTCTGCTTCCGCTAGATGAACGCTTAGGCCGATCTGCTTCTTCTGTTTAGTAGAGATTTGATTGCATGTTTTGTGTTTGATTTAACACATCACTGTATTTCAGTTTCGATCTTTCAGTTTTGGTAGAACTGAATCTATTTTTAACTTCTCATCTCTGAGTGTTCTAAGTTTTCAATTGGGGCATTATTTTTGAAGGGGAGATTCATTCACCCCCCTCTGAATATATCGCACCAGTCCCTACAATTGGTATCAGAGCGGGTCTCTGTGCATTCAGATCCAACGATCTGCAGAGGATCCTACTACTTTTGGTGCATTATTGCCTCTACTATCTTGCGTTCATTGCTCTACTACTCTGTGCATTCAGTTCGAGCTTTCCTGTTGATCTGCATCCATGGATTATCCTACTGTCTACGATGGGTCTAACTTCAGTAACTGGATGGGCGGCCTCCGGGTACACCTGAATTCCATTGATCCCAATCTGTGGACTCTTGTATCAAGAGGCCCACATGAGTTACCTCACAATCAGACCAAGTGGTCAAGTGAGGACAGATCAAAGAACCGTGATAACATCACAGTTCTTATAATTTTGAGAGGAGCGGTCAATACTGATAAATTCCCTTTTGCTTATAGGTGTGTCTCTGGGAAGGAGATCCTGGATAAATTAAAGACTGCCTACGGCAGAGATGATGATCAATGCATGATGGCTCAAGGGAGTGAAAAAGTAGCAATCAAGATGAAGAACAGGACGATGATCAAGTAAAATTATTTGAAGATTATTCCTTGGATGATTGGATTGCTGCATACAATGAATTGTTAGAGTCTTATGATTGCTTAAGAAAACAATATAAGAAGATGAAAAAGAAAACTTGTCAAAATGATTCTAATTCATCATGTGAAAAGTGCTTGAAGATTAATGAATTATATGATGAATGTCTATCTGAGTCTCACTTGAATATGAAACAAATGTGCCTGTTGAAAAAGGAAAATCAAGAAGGTATCAATAAAATCTCCGAATTAGAAAGTCAGCTGAAACTGAAAACTATTGAACATTTGATAAACCTTGAAGAGTTGGAAAGGATTAAGTTTGATCTGAAGAAATTGAAAGCTGAGAATGTAGAAATTCAGAGGAAGAATGAAAATCTTGAAGCTAAAATAAAGAACGTCAACAAGGAAGGTGTGCGTGATTCCTCTCTTAAAACAAGCTGCAGTAAGTGTGAGATTTTAAAAGAACGCAATGGAGATCTTTATAGTGAGAATGAATGGTTGAATAAACAAATTGCCTTGTTTAAAGAGGATCACGGAAATCTACTTGCTGAGAAAATTAAAGTGGAAGAAAGAGAAGAGGAACTAATTGAAAAGCTGGAGCTGATGTCTGGAAGAGAAAATTGTAATGAAGAAGTCAAAAAGCTGACTGAAGAAAACAAAGAACTGAGAGAACAAAACAAGAAGCTCATGGTCTTAAATACAGTTATCTCACAGAGGCTTCTGACTGTCGAAAAGGAAAGATCTGTTAGTAAGGAAGTTCAAGCACAAAAATTTGAGGAGGAAAATACTGAACTAAGAGCTGAAGTTGAAAAATTGAAGTGGGTAAACACTGGCTTATCTGAAAAACTTCTCGCAACAAAAGGGGAAAAAATGTCTGTGATAAAGAGTCAGAAAAGTTGAGCAACTTGGAACAAGAAATTGAGAAGTATAAAACTACAAACAATGTTCTAAGTGAATGCGTCAATTGCAGTGAGCAGGAGATAGCTAGTTATGAACTTCATATTGCTTCTCTGGAAACAAAAATTCAGGATCTAGTAAAATCAACGTCCAAGTCTATTGAGAACAAGAGGAAAATGAAAGCTGGCATGAAAGGTGAGGATGATAACTCAAGAAAGGGGATAAGTAGTAGTTCTAATGTTAAGGAAATTACTAGAAACCAGCTATACACCACTTTTGTGCAAAGCTCTGATGTAGCTGGTACCTCATGTCAATCCCCAAAACAAAACAAAAACCTGAAAACACCTTCATCATCTGCATTTCAATTCAAAGCACAGAAAAATATAAAACAAACAAAAATTATGAAGAATAGACAGAAATTGAAAAAGAAGGGTCAAACAAAGAAGGAAAAGAATACTCCTATTCATGTCCCAAGATCTGCTAGCTCGGTTGAATTTGATGGGTCAATGCACACTGCTCATGCCCATTTTGCTCATTCATATGCATCAAGTCAATCTATTAGTAATCATGCATCCAGGAAATCACAGGCATCATGTCACTACTATGGTAGGGATGGTCATTATATGGATGACTGCAGTATAATGAAAAATGATGATATGATGCATGATAAATCTTTTACAAATCATCATCATGACCCCAAAAGGAATACGTCTGCCTCAAACCAACACGTCATTTGTTATAATTGTAACAAACATGGTCATAAAACTGTTGAGTGCTGGTTTGGGTCTTCAAGGGCTACAATGACTCAAGAGGCAAGCACCTAAGGTGCTACGAGTGTGGGAAGTATGGCCACACAGTCAAGGATTGTTGGCATGCCTAAAGAGGCTATGGTAATAACCAACTCTCCAAATTCTCTACCAAAAGACCTGTGAATCTTTCATGTTTCAACTGTGGTGAGCCAGGTCATAAATCTTCTGAAAGTTGGATGAATGAGAATAAGAAACAAAATGTCCATGTAAACAATAGAACATTTTATGCTCAATTTCATGGGTATCATACTGATGATATGCACTATAGGACCAGAAAACATGTTGGTTCATGTAGATATTGTGGTAGAATTGGACATTCTATGACTAACTGTTATTTGATGGATTTTGATGACAATGTTGCTAAAAGACTGTTTAGAACTCCTGTTAGGTTTAATACAGGACCCAAGGCAGCTTGGGTTCCTGCAGGATCAAAATGATTGTTTTGCTGCAGGTGTGCCTTGGAATGAATACAGGGGGTTAATAAACCAAGGCACTCAAAATGAAAACCCCAGGATCCTACGCTTCAGGTCAGTTCTGAACACTCTGTTTAAAATTCATCATCCGAAAATTGAGAATCTGAAATGACTATATATCATGTTGCTCAATCATGTGATGCATCTACTCTTCTGTTGGTGCTAAATTGAAATTGTCTGAAATGGGAATTGCTCAATCATGCTCATGATTAGCCTCATTGCATCTAGACAGGGGGAGATTTGTCAGATTCATCTGTTCCTCACTTCCTGAATCCCTCTTGTTTAGTTATTTGAATCACTCTACTGTTATCTAGTGGATAACCTGAATGTTCTGCTATTCTCATCTTACATAGCTGATCTATCTGTATTCCAGAGTCAGCTACTGATATTGATTCTGCTCTGCATATATTTGATGCTCTTCTCTCCTGCTATCATTTGCTCTACCAGCTTGCACCTATCAAACATTCACATCTTTTCAAGCTGGTCTGATTAATCTAAGTCTTGTTCTAGTGATAATGAGCTGTTAAGTTGCATTGATTGGACTGATCTGAGATCCTTATGTGGTGTACCATGTTTTGGTCTGAACTCTTAAAAGAAATTCCTATCATATAGGTTTAAAAATGACTATTGATTCAGACTGATATAAGTTTTATGTATTCTCATATTTGCATTTAAATGACTTGAAAGTATCTGAATGATAAGTGTTAATAAATTTTAACCAACTATGCATTGGATACCCTAGACTCAATCATCTGTAATCTAAAAATGTGATATCTAGGCTTCTTTGGCAGAGATACATAGAGATAGCATTGTTTTTAAACATCACCTTGAAAAATGTTGACTATAAAGAAAAATTGTATTCAGAGTAATGACTTGGTAACTGAGAAAATGGGTACTGTATGAATGAAATATAGTAATCCTATGTCATGAAGTGCCATAGTTATCTCTGGTAAAAATTTATTGAAAAACCAGACAGAGCAATGGCATATTTGTGTTGAGTAACTAGGGAGTCTGGCCTCTAATCAAGGTGTCTCCTCACGTAAAAAGATATTTCTATTGCTAACTCTGGTCTCAATGTTGAGAGGCAATGACAGTTATCACACCGAGTAACTGGGTCACTTCACCTGAGACGTGTTGTGCCTCACGTAAAAAGGTGTTGATTGACTTAAATTGCTTAAGAAAAGTATAAAGTGCTTCAAATGAAAATTTCTTGCAAAAGCTGTCAACTCACATCTTTTTAAGTGTGTTTAATCTTGATTCTATACTATGTATCTCTCAAAGTGGTCATTGAGTTCATTTGAGTAAGATGGAAGGTGGTTGTTCTTGAGTATTGCTTGATTAATTGGTTCACCCTTATTAAAACCTGCGTTCAGATATGAGTATTGAATTTAATTGACAAATTTGGTATACATCATGATTAAATCAATTGGGTCATGTCGGTTTATTCATAACCCCCTATGATAAGAGAGTCTTTTCTTGTGAGGACTTATTACTGTGGTACCTGCCATACTATTTTGTTTGATCAGGTTCACCTCTGATAACTTATTCATCATGCTAACTCAGCTGTTAGAGATCTTGTGCCTTGCTTGCTGCTATTCTCTACTACCCTTGGCTACATTTACTTCATTTACATTATCAATTGATTGATTCCTGAGATGTACTCCTCTCCACACTGTTGGAATCTGCCATCCTTCTAATGTAACTACTTCTGGTTCTGTGGATTTTCCACCTGCTTTATTCTGTTCATGCATATGTGAGGTGCCACAACCATTATTGCTTTGGATTTCTTGTGGTGGAAGATTTCAGATTGATTCATTGGATAACCAGAGTTCATTCCTGCACTTCAGGGGGAGTTCTGGGTCATCTGCATTTAAGGGGAGAATAGTCAAACATTCATGTTGATACGGGGAGTTCTTATTCAGTACTCATTGTGCATGGTTCTATGGGGGAGAATGGGTATCATAGTTCATACATGCCTTTCATTACACTCTCAAACCATTTCCTTTCTGATGAGGTCAAAGGGGGAGATGTTACATCAATCTTTTTATTCCTGCTTAATTTTTGATGACGTCAAAGGGGGAGAATAGTTTGGATCTGTGTGTCTCATAGTGACTCATAGTGTTGACATCATCAAAAAGGGGGAGATTGTTGTGCCCCTGTGGTTTTGATGTTAGCAAGCACTATGAGTATAAATGTTATTGATGTCACTATGAATTCGAATTGTTTTGATATCTACAAGTACTATGAGCATGATTGATATATACTATGAGCATGATTGATTGCTTGATTTGAGAGTGGGCACATTCATCTCATTGCATTGTCTGTCTCTGCATTGGTGCAACTCTAGTTCCTGCATGACAAGTGTAGTTTGCATCGGTGCAGGGTTAATAGACTGCACTGTTAGTTATCCTGCATACATTGCATCGGTTCATTATCTGTCATATGCATACACTGCATTGGTGCATCCATCAGTCGCTTTAATTCAAAGTCGATGCATGTGCATTATGCATATGAAGTCTGTGCATGGTAAACTGTCTAGACTTGTGCATTCCATAGGATCACGTATGTAGCCTGTGCAGAGTTTGTCCAGACTGCATCAACTCAAGTCTATACACTCTCTAGTGGCTAGTCTGTACATCCTCCGGTGGTTCACTTGATCAAGTCAGCACAGCCAGTGCTCTTCATGCATATGTATAGTCTATACATTGATGAGTTTCGCACATATACAAAGTCTGCACATTCCTTGCTATTATGTCCATGTTGTAGTTCAGCAAGTCTGTACATTGCGTGAACATTGCATCTGTCAAGTCGGAACATCGCTGCTTGATATCAAGTATGTACAGCCCGTGCTCTTCATGCATGCACATAGTCAGTACATTCGGTTGTTTCATGCAGAGTCTACACATTCTTTACTGTCTTGTTCATGCATCATTCTAGCAAGTCTGTACACACTTAAGTGGCAATATGTGCATCGTCTGTACATTGCATACTCTTTTCATATGCATATGTACACCTTTTAAGACAAAGTTTGTACATTCGCCACCATGCATTCAAGTCCATATGTTCTGCATACATACGTAAGGCAGTGTCATGCACTCAAAGTCCACACATGCACACACACAGTTTGTGCATTATGCATTCATGCTTAAAGGCATAGCAAGTATGCACATTGGTTGTCGCATGCACACAAAGTCTATACATTCCATTGCTGGTACGAGTGGTTAAGCTCATGCATCATCACTCCAGCAAGTCTGTATATTCACTTTCAATGTGCATACTTCTCCATATACAAAATGCATTACCTGCATTCAAAGTATGTACACTCGTGGATGACATGTCCATGCATTCATTCCCATTGTACATACTCTCTTCTATGCACACTGCATCTTGAGCATCAAGTCTGTACAGGCTCTGTTAAAATATCAAACATTCTCGATGCATCCTTTCTTTCCTATCAGATTAATTTACACTGATAACAAGCCTGATCTGATAGGACTGCTACTTGAAGTGATTAAGAGAGGCACGTGATCCGAGAAGCCATGATCGTGACACGTGTAGTGCAGTAGGCTGAAATGCTGCCACGTGGTCTAAGCTATAGGGCGGGAACTATGGAGGACACATACCCACCTACCTGCTGCTGCTATAAAAAGAAGCTTCTCCTTCGAGAGAAGGAGAGGGTGGTGATTGTAAGCAGAGTGATCGAAGTAGGGGAGCCCATCTAAAAAAGCAGAAGCAGAGAGAGAGAGAGCCTGCACGATCTAGAAGAAAAGAAAGAGAAAGAAAAAGAGAAAGAGAGATCAGCAGAAGAAGAAAAAGGAGAGTGAAAGGAGAGATAGAGAGTTCGTGAAGAAGAAGATAGAAGACTTCTTTGAAGATCTATTATCTGTTGGCTCTTGGATCAGATCCAGACCAACCTGCTCCTGTGGGAGTCACGTTTATGTTGCTATCTTTTACAGCTTTCAGTCGCTGTGTCTTATCATTGAAGAAAAAGGAGAGTGAAAGGAGAGATAGAGAGTTCGTGAAGAAGAAGATAGAAGACTTCATTGAAGATCTGTTATCTGTTGGCTCTTGGATCAGATCCAGACCAACCTGCTTCTGTGGGAGTCACGTTTATGTTGCTATCTTTTACAACTTTCAGTCGTTGTGTCTTATCATTTCTTGTTTTCTTTTACACTCTTTGCTTCAAGCTGTTAGTCAGCAGAGCAAGCTGTGATGCTCAGTAGGCAAGGTGGTTACCTTGGATAACAAGCTGTGATGCTCAGCGAGATAGTAAGCTGTGATGCTCAGCGGATGGCAAGCTGTGAGGCCCAGCTGATGTAGGCAAGCTGTGTTGTCGAGCCGTTCAAGCTGTGAGTCAGCAGGAATCCACACTCGAGTTGAGTGTGGGGTGGACGTAGGTCTGCGGACTGAACCACCTAAAAACTCTTCGTGCACTGTGGTTTGAATGTTCTTTTTTGCTTCCGCTAGATGAACGCTTAGGCCGATCTGCTTCTTCTGTTTAGTAGAGATTTGATTGCATGTTTTGTGTTTGATTAAACACATCACTGTATTTCAGTTTCGATCTTTCAATTTTGGTAGAACTGAATCTGTTTTTAACTTCTCATCTCTGAGTGTTCTAAGTTTTCAATTGGGACAATATTTTTGAAGGGGAGATTCATTCACCCCCCTCTGAATATATCGCACCAGTCCCTACAGAAATGAGGCCAGTGTTCATTGTAAAACTAGCTCCGTGTCTTTTTCTGGACACCCCGCGCCTTCTTTTGTTGGGGTTAGGCACTCTAAGTCCGTGCCGCTTATTTCGGCTCTTCGAGCTGAGAAGTTATTGAAGAAAGGATGTCAAGCTTTTCTAGCCTTGGTTTCTTTAACCAATAAGAAGGAGATTGAGATTAAGGGCATCCCTATTGTTCGAGATTTTCCAGATGTTTTTCCTGAGGATTTGCCAGGACTTCCACCTGAGAGAGAGGTAGTCTTTTCTATTGATCTAATTCCTGGCGCGTCCCCTATTTTTAAGGCTCCGTATCTTATGTCTCCTGTGGAGTTGAGGGAATTAAAGCGGCAATCAATGGAGTTGCTCAAGAGGGGGTTTATTCATCTGAGTACGTCCCCGTGGGGAGCCCTAATATTGTACGTACGAAAGAAGGATGGTTCGTTGAGACTGTGCATCAACTACCGGTAATTGAACCAGCTTACTGTCAAGAACAAGTACCCATTACCGAGAATAGATGAACTGTTCGATCAGATAGCGGGAGCACAATATTTCTGTAAGATTGATCTTCGATCAGGATACCATCAGCTACGGATCAAGGAAGATGATATCTTTAAAACTACCTTCTGTAGCATGTACGAGCATTTTGAAATTTTGGTAATGCCTTTTGGACTAACATATGTTCCTACAGCTTTCATGCAGTTGATGAATAGTGTGTTCCGGCCGTACCTAGATCAGTGGGTCGTGGTGTTTATTGATGATATCTTGATATACTCTAAGAGTGAGAAGGAGCATGCTGAGCACTTGAGAATGGCATTGAAATTATTGAGAGATCATCAGCGGTATGCCAAGTTTAGTAAGTGTGATTTCTGGTTGCAGGAAGTGTCTTTTCTGGGACACATTATCGCTAAAGAAGGAATTTTTGTTGACCCCTCAAAGGTGGAGGCAGTAAGAAACTGGGATAGGCCTACGAATGTAATTGAAGTAAGAAGTTTTCTAGGCCTAGCAGGTTATTATCAGAGATTTATCAGAGATTTCTCTAAGATTGCTGTACCCCTGACCAGATTGACCCGCAAGGAGAATCGGTTTGAGTGGTCAGAAGATTGCGAGCGGAGTTTTCAAACTCTGAAGGGCTGTTTGACCACTACCCCTATTTTGACTTTGCCTTCTGGAGAAGGAGGATTTGAAGTCTACACGGACGCTTCGGGCATTGGCTTGGGTTGTATGCTTATGCAGAACGGCAGGGTGATAGCCTATTCCTCTAGGCAACTGAGGAAGCATGAAGAAAATTATCCCGTCCATGATTTGGAACTCGCTGTAGTGGTGTTTGCCTTGAAAATTTGGAGGCACTACTTATACGGAGAGGCTTTTACTGTGTTCTCTCACCATAAGAGCCTTAAATACCTATTTTCTCAGAAGGAACTTAACATGAGGTAGAGAAGGTGGCTCGAGTATTTTAAGGATTTCGATTTCTCCATCGAGTACCATCCTGGAAAAGGTAATGTGGTGGCTGACGCTTTAAGCCGCAAGGCAATAGCAAAATTGTCAAGTCTCATGTTGCAAGAACGGAGACTGCTAGAACAGTTGGCTAGTTTAGACTTCAATGTTAGTAAGGATCGGGTCATGATCACTCAGTTTTAGCTTCGCCGAGAATTATTGATGGAAATCAAGTCCCTGCAAGGAAATGATCCGATGTTGGTAGAGATCAAGGAAAGTCTGAGCAATAGACCAGATTTTATATTAGCCGATGACGGTAGGTTGTTGTTTCAAGGAAGAACATGTGTTCCTGATGTGGCTGAAGTTAAAGGCAAAATCTTAGAAGAAGCCCATAGGTCCAGGTATACTATTCACCCTAGAGGTACTAAGATGTATCAGGATTTAAAAATGACCTTCTGGTGGCCGAGCATGAAGAAGGAAGTAGCAGAATTCGTGAGTAGATGCTTGGTATGTCAGCAAGTAAAGGCTAAGCATTTCAGACGTGTTGGGAAGTTAAAGCCGCTCAATATACCACAATAGAAATGGGAGAGCATTGGCATAGATTTTATCATGGGTCTACCTAGGACTCATGGTGGATTTGATGCGATATGGGTTATTGTTGATAGACTAACTAAGTCTACTCATTTCTTATCCATTAAGTCAAAGTGGACAGTTGATGTTTTGGCTGCTCTTTATATGAAGGAAATTGTAAGACTTCATGGAGTACTGATAAGCATTGTGTCAGATAGAGACCCTAGGTTTACTTCACATTTTTGGAGAGGATTGCAAGAGTCCTTGGGAACCCGTCTAAATTTCAGCACTGCCTTTCATCCTCAGACAGATGGGCAGACTGAAAGAACTAACCAGATCGTTGAAGATATGTTAAGAGCTTGCATGATTGATTTTGGAGGCAGTTGCCATAAGCATTTGGCTTTAATTGAGTTCGCCTACAATAATAGTTTCCAGTCCAATATCCAGATGGCTCCGTTCGAGGCTCTTTATGGAAGAAGTTGCCGATCACCATTGTGTTGGGATGAGGTAGGAGAGAAGCAATGGCTGGGACCAGATCTCATTTCAGAGTCATCCAAGAATATCCGTGTTATCCGAGATCGTCTACAAGTGGCACAATCGAGGCAGAAAAGTTATGCCGATAGTAGAAGGAGAGCATTGGAGTTTCAAGTAGGCGAGCATGTATTCTTGAAGGTTTCGCCTATGAGAGGAATTCAAAGGTTTGGCATTCATGGAAAGCTAAGTCTGAAATACGTTGGCCCTTTCGAGATTTTGGAGAGAGTTGGAGAAGTTGCTTACAGATTAGCGTTACCACCTCAGTTATCTGGAGTGCACAATGTTTCTCATGTATCTATGTTGCGGAAATATGTTTATGACCCCACTCACATCATTCACCATGCGGATATGGAATTAAAGGAAGACTTGACTTATGAGGAAAAGTCTATAAAGATTTTGGATCGGAAGGAACAGCAACTCAGGAATCATTCCATACCTATGGTCAAAGTTCAATGGAGCCGACGAGGAACCGAAGAAGCTACTTGGGAGTCTGAAGATGCTATCCAAAAGTAATACCCTGATTTATTCTAAGGTCAGTTATCTTACTATCCCCATTTCGATAAGTGCAGTGAATTTGGAGGACCAAATTGCTTAAAGTGGGGGAGGATGTAACATCCCGAGAATTTAATTAGAACTAAATGGTGGAAATTAAAATTTTCTTTAGGGAGAAACTCAAATAATTTATAAAAATCTGAAAAAATAATAATCGTGTAGAGGATGAAAAGTTTAGACTATTATCCTTCTAAGTCAAACCCTAATTAAAATCCTAACCAAGCTGAATTAAGGAATTAAGGCTAAAATCAGACCTTAGAGTAACTAGACCTTAGATCGCTTAATTCCAGCCCAAATCATGATCATTTGAGCCCAAATCAAGCCCATTAGATCGGCCTCGATCGGTATCCCAGTAGCCCTCTCATTCCACACTGAAACCCTAACTCTAGAATTCGAATTTGAGGCGAGACGGCAGCGTGACCGGGTCAATGCGCGAATATCGCGCGATCGGAGTTCGTGGACTATTCCAGCCTAATCGACATTTCTAGGGTTCAATTAATCCTATAAATCAGACCCTAGCCCAACCTAGAAACGTTGTTTAGCTGTGGCGGCCGGCGAGGAGCGCGTTCATGGGAGAATTTGTCGAGTTGGCGAGAGTGTTCTTCGTGAGATCTTGGTGGCCTGCGTCCTCTTCCTCCTTTGATTTAGGTAGGTAATAGTGGCATTAACATAAGTTAAATTATATCATTGCATGCGCCTTCCTGTCTTCTTTATATTAGTAGCAAAAGCCCTAAATTGCATCCTTTGTAGAGGTTGTATTAATGATTTTAGTAGAAGCATGTCGATTTAGGGTTCCGTCCTCGATAGCTTCCTTATATTGTTTGATTTTAGGTTGTATAGCAGGCTAAAAACCAATTAATCATGCCTATTTGCGTGAATTTTTATGCTCTTTCTATTGCTTTCATTTTGCCCAATTGTTGTTTAGTGTATCGTTCGGATTTGGCATTGCAAATAGTGTCTATCAAAGATCGCCGGAGACCGGGCTGTCGACCTGTTTGCGGTCATAACAGGAACCGCCCCTTGTCCCTAGTGATCACTCGATAGACCGTTTCACTGGTTACTATTCTGGACTATGCGGCCCATCAAATGACCATTTAAGGAATCCAACGGTCGCTCGATAGACCATTTTTCCCTATCTACCAGTTCTGTTGATCGTCACCCTAAGCAGTCATTCGTTAGACCGCTAGCCTCTGTTAGCGATCCTAAATTAGACCCTCTCGTATCGCTGATCTCCTTTTTGTATGTATTTTCGGCTAGATTGCATGTGTAGGTCAGAAACCCACACAAGGAATTGGTAAATTATGGAATATATGAATTGATCTAACTATGTTCATGATTAATATCTCTCTTCCGTTCCATCACAGTACATTCTCCAACATGATCTTGGTTATAAAAATTTAAATTGTATCAATCTGTCACAATAATTATGGTGAAATAAATATCTAGGATTGTTTGACAGTCACTCCACTCCGGTGGTACTGACTGACCGATCGTCTACCGTTTTCTGATCTTTCATTAAACCTTTAATCTTGTAATGGTTGGGACTCTCCGCCGGATATTCCTTATGTCAGACTAGGACCTCCATTATAAGACCTTCGTAATACCCTGCGAGCCTGGGATTCCCACTAGGACGTCGGGCGGGTTATACCCTCAAGACCTACACCCAATTACTCGATCGAATTGCCTATTTTACAGGTCGGAGTTCGATCAATCTTGGCTTAAAGGCGGCCCTGGGCTAGACCATCTGGTGCCTTAAGCGGTCTAGTCATGACTGTTTTTCTTGCTGGCCATGAGCTAGGTTCTGCTGGTCATCTTCCTCGTTTCCCATCGACCGAGCCATGTCTAAGTTGACCAAATCGCCCCTGGCTCGACCTGAGAGGTGTGGGCTGGACCCTGGTTCAGTTCCATCATGTCTTGGGCGGGCTGGGAGCCCATTATGTTGACTGCTTTAGTCTTGCTGCGCCCAAAATAGTTACGATTGTCATTGGACCGTTTTCATCTTCCAAGCGGCCATCCAAGGACCGTTTCGGGATGGGGCAGCCTAGTAAAGACCATTTACCTTTGTTGTGGTCCAGGAACTTTCTCGTACTTAGTGGCCCCCTGTGGGGTAAACGGCCCATCGAAGACCGTTTTAATTCTTGACCATGGGCCTCATTCTTCTGGCCCAGTATCGCCTGGAGCGGTCCATGTTAGACCATTTTTGTCTTGTTGCGGCCCATATATGACCGCAACTCAGCCTGAAGCTTGTTTCACGTGTTTCTTGTGTGTTCTAGTAAGCTGAGCCAAGATGGGCTTAAGTTATAATAAATCATGATTTTGTTCTTGTCCTTTACAAGCCATAAATCTTATGGCTTTCCATTCTATTATTGAAATCTCTCTTGATCTTAGAAATTAAGTTACATAGCTTGACCTTGGAATTGTTGGTCGATTCTAATGAATGTCTAGATATTACTTGGGATCTCGGATCTACCAAATCATTGCCAACACATCATAAGGGCCCGGTCTGGTCTTGTGAGGAGCACCCGAAAAGTACTAGTACCCCGGGGAGTTGTAATGACATGGTGAGGAATTACACCGAGTGCATGACTAGCGTGTGTCTACGACATTCATCCATTTTCTCTATACATCTATTAGATTCCTACATGGAATTTATGACTTGCCTGTTTGCGTGCTTGATCGACCAATTCCTGGAAATTGATATATCTATGTTCAATTCATTCTATTATTTTCGTTTCCATCAATTCTTATGTTAACTTGTTTTATCATTCTTAGTTCGCATGCATGACAGTTAATTAACGTGGTTAACTACTTAAACTTTGCCTGCTATTGCCTATTGAGTGTTCGCTCACCCAGTTTTCCCCCCATTTTCAGGTAGCTCCGATGAGGAAATGCAAACAGACGGGGATGGGCATGAGTAAAGGCCCGGAGTGGAACTATTAGATGTGCTTGTGGCAGATGTCTTAGTAGAGTTTGGAGTAGTATAGTTGTGGTCTAAATGAGTCCTCGATAGAGTTGTAATCTTTTCTTTTTTCTTTTCTTCGAGTTGAAATATAAGATGTTTGGAAACATTTCATTCTCTAATTATGAGTAAATTAGTAATTATAGAGTAATTCCTTTCTATTTGCAATTATGATCTCCTAATTTCGTTATCGCTCTGTTTATCATGAATGTATATAACTGTCGCGTCCCGATAATCTGCGCCAGGGTGTGACATTCTCTCCTTGGGGAAAGAGAGGGGTGCTTGATCATGCCACGGTCTCCACCCCGGATACTAGAGCGAACGCTCGCTCTGACTGGTGCCGGGCTCCCCTACTTCGATGTCGGAGAGGGAGAATGCGGCCATCATATGGATCACGGTGGCCGAGTAGTAGACCACACGTGCTGCTTTAGCGAGTCTGGACCACGTATGTGGTTGCGGAGGATCGACAAGACCAATCTTCATTTTAACAAGGCGATCTCATATCAGCTTTTGCACTTGAGTCTTAAAGACATAGCAATCTTTAATTGGGTGACCCAACATGTGATGATACGGGCAATAGCCGAGATCATCGGTCTTCAGAGCCTCGTCCGGCTTGCAGATTTCTGGATGCTTGATAATCTTTTGGGCCATGCAGAGGTCGAAGAGCATCTTCGTATGTTCCTTTTTGAAGGAGAAGGGTGTCTTCATACGCTTTGAAAAGGAAGGGGCAGTCGGCTTATCTGCTGGCTTCTTGTCAGAGCCGCTTGGCTCGGCCTTCTTGCTAGCTTTGGAAACGGGGGTGAACTTGATGATGTTCCCCTCCTTACTGGACTGGCGTTCTCGCGTTTGCTTACCCTTCGCGAAAGTATAGCTCGGGTTATCGGTGAAGAACATCTGTATTTCGGTGACGGGCAAGTTGAGCTGGTCAAAGCCTTTCATATTGATGCCGAGAAGCTTTTCGCTGACCTCGGCTGCCAAGCCTCGATGGCATCTGGTGATGGCATCTTCCTGGACTAGCGAGTTGACACACCTCATGCTGAGGTCTCGCCATTTCCTGATGAAGTCGAGGGTGCTCTCGCCCTTCTTCTGTCAGAGAGAGCAGAGCTCGGCCATGGAGATCTTTCGCTCAGCCGTTTGGAAGCAGTCAAGGAAATTCTTTTGGAGATCCGCCTAGTCGATGATCGAGTTGGGCTTCAGGTGGGAATACAATTGGAAGGTCGTTCCCGTAAGTGAAGTAGCGAAGTAGCGTAGGAGATATGATTCATCCAATGCTAACTCGCCCATAGCCGTAACATAGTAGGCCAGGTGTTCATGCGGAGAGCCTTACCTGTCGAACTTCTGTAGCTTTGGGGGCTTGGCATACTCAGAGGGAGTTTTTCAACTGGTGGTGAAGCGGGTAGGGCACACTGTAGAGATCTATAGTGGCAACCCCTTCGCCATACTGGGCGAGCTTTGTCTCGACAATCCGCTCGATCATCTGGCGCTACGCCATGAGACTTTCCGGCACCAGCATGTTGGAGGCTTGTGGTTGAGCTTTGACTGGGGACATGCCAAACCGAGTTGTTGTCAGGGTTCAGGCATCTGCCACTGAGGTGTTAGCACCCTCGGCCCAGCTGGCGGTGCCACTGCTTCGGCCGGAGGCCTAACATGTTGCTGAGGGTGAAGGTCCTGCTCCTAAAGGAGATCTTGTAGGAGGGCCTTCAAATGCTGGTTCTCTTTCACGAGAGTCGCGAGGGTCACTTCTTGAACCTCGTTTGCAGGAGGGTCATTGTTGACCGGCTCCGCGTTGATAGGAGGGTCACGGTCCTCGGCTGGGACTTCTTCTGCACATTCCAAGACCTACAGTCCGGCAGAAGTGCCAATGTGATCTGTGAGGGCAGGCTATTGGGCCTAATGACGCGGCCTCCTGAAATAGGACAGGGGCTGGTTCAGGTCATCAGATTGGGTGTCGGGTTGGTGTCCCGTGGTATAGCACGTGAACACCCAAACCACATCGTTGATGAACCGAGCCGTTAGCTTCTTCCGAGGGTATTCCTCAGGGCGGACGAGTGTCCCCAGTCTATCAAAGATCGAGGTGCGTTGTAGAGGAGCCTCCCTTCCGGTGTCGGCCTGAGGAGAACTCGAGATGGGTTTCTAGCAGGTCCAAGAATGGGCCCTTCCTTGCCTCCGCTTGCCTGAGCATGGGACATTTATGATTTGGCGTAGTCAGACGGCACTGCTGTGGGACCAGTCGAATCTTGCCTGATGCCACGTCTGAGCGCTCGCAAGGGGTTTCTAATATGTGCCCTTTGAACTGCTTGAGCTTCTTCCGAGGTGACCCAGATTCTTCTCAAGTCGGGTCGCTGGTCTCCTTTGTCGTTGTTCGGCTGATGAGATCTGGGAGTCTGTATATCGGGCTGGTGCGGCTGCCCACGGGCTGCTACTGGGGTGCCTGCTCCTCTGAGCTTCGCCTTGTCCTCTCGCGTTTGCCATAGGAGGTCAAAATGGTTGGAGGTAGGGACCGTGGGAACGATCCATTCCCAAGGTATGATTGGTTCACCCCCATCGATGTGAATCCGCAAGTCACCAACAAGAATAGTCTTGCCTGAGTTGCTGGTTGTAGCTGCGAGTCGCCTCCCTTTATGGCCATGGCGATGCTTCTTCTGGGGAGCCGAGGAAGACCCTGCCCCGAGGTGATAGACTGAGAAGACCCGGTCTACGGTGACTGGCAGTATGGAACTGCCGGGTAGAAGTGCCAAGATCAACCTTGGAGATGCGGAGCACGTACCGGGAGTCAATGGTTGAGTGACTCAGGAGTAAGCTCTCACCCGCGTTGATAGAGGTGTCATCGATGCCCGCGGCGGGGCTCTCGCACTAGGAACCAATGTTGTGGAAGATACCGGAGTGCCGACAACCTGAGGCCGTAAGCCTGTGTCGAGTGTCGGCATAGTCGAAGCATGAGGTTGAGTGTCCATGGGGGGCGCTGAGGTTTCCGTATCCTAAAGGGGAAGACCTGTGCTGGGAGTTGGCGTTGCTGGATTGTGGGGGGAAAGACCCCGCATTGGGGCTGAGAGGCTAGGGACACGGTGCAGAGCCCGCGTTAGGTGCTGGCCTTGACAAGGCCCGGGGTTGTATGCCCGAGCTGAATGCTAAGGAGCCTTGATCTCGGGGTTGAGAACCCGTGTTGAGTGTCGGCTTGGTTTGGGCTCGGGTCGAAAGGCCCGAGTGACATGCTGGAGAGCCTTGAACCTGGGATCGGGGATCCGTATAGGGAATAGGCTCAGCCGAGGCTCGGGGTCAAAAACCTGAGCGAAGTGCTAAGGGGCCGAGAATCCGGGGCAGAGAGCCCTTATCGGATGCCGGCTTAACTGGGACTCGGGGTTGGAGGCCCGAGGAAGATGCTGAGGAACCTTGTCCCCTAGGTGGAAGACCCACAGAGAGGGCAGGTTTGGCTAAGACTCAGAACCGGGAGCCCGAGTATGATAATGGGGAGTCGCGAACTCGAGGCTGGGAGCCCGCGTCGGGTGCCAGCTTTGCTGGTACTCTGGGCGGAATTCTCGAGCGGAGTGCTGGAGTAGTGACCAAAGTCCGGGGCGTGGAGCCCATGCTGGAGGTCGGTCGGAGTTGGGCCCGAGAGCTGACGCTTATCAGGGCTGGAGATGGCCGAGGACCCGTAGGGGGGCCGGCGGTGGCGTTCCCGAACCTGGTGCTCGGGTGGGCCACCGGTGCTAGCGATGTGCGTGGCCTATTGGCCACGAGAGCTGACAAAGGAACTGAGATCGGCTGCAGAGCAGCCACAAGGATCAAGCCCAATAAGTAGGGTGATCCAATAACAGGGGCGAAGCTGTCGAAAGCAATCAGTGTCGCCAAATAGCCCACCCGTGCATGGGTGGAGATGACAATGGGGCCATAAGTGACGTCCGCCATGGTCGCTGAGGCACTGGAACACTGGTGACTAGGGAGGCAACAGTCGCTGACAGTCGCTGAGCGTGGTCCGGTAGTCGGAACGTGAACTGAGAGTTGCCGAAAACTGTGCGCGCGTACCCTCCTCAGCCTCTCCTGCAAGGATAGGAAAAGGGCACCAGGACTTTAGGGCTGACACATACTTTTCTTCGGCAAATAGAAGGAAGGCGGGAGACGTCCCACCGGGCGTGCCATCCTCTTTGTCACGGGGTTTTTTATGCCGATGACTGGGGTGAAGGTAGGAATACATCGGGGAAGGAAAATACAGGAGTTTGATGTATCTCGGGTATCCTCCTTTACGGTTGCATGCCTCTTACGGCGGTACCGGGCACTCTCCTCTTATGGAAAGTCGAAAAGTGTCGAATGGCATGAAAATATTGGGGTGTAGGTTAGCTGGAGAGGGTGCGGGTGTGCCAGTCGATTTCTCGACAATCACCCATGGAACCAAGGGTTGACCAGGGAAGCGTCGCCAGGACGCGACACGTGGGCTCGACAGATCGGGCGACACGTGGATAGAAGGGGTTCCACGGGTGCGAGTGCATAGGTGATTATGGGAATCGTGTACTGGACATCTTTCCCCACCGACCGCAAGCAATCGGTGTTTTTTTACATCAGATTGAATCCGAACACCTTCGTTCTGTGCTGAAGAAAAGTCTGTATGTGTCTGAAGCCATGGGTAGAGGGCCGGGAGCATTCCACCGCTATGGCTACGCTTTCGACTGAGAGGTGTTTGCTGAGGTTAGGGCTATTAGGCACATGTGCCGAGTGGTGTAGGTAGAAACTTGGGGCCCGCATACGGGCGCTTGTGTTCAACTGGTTTGATGCTATATGAGAGCCACACGGGCATTACAAATGGGCCGAGGGGGCCGAAGTACAATGGGCACAAGTCGCGGGACAATTCCGACACGTGGGTTAGTCCCCGGGTCAATGCGTAATAAGGCGGATATCCGCGTGCTTTACAGAGGTTCTCCACGAGGGGATTGAGACAAGCCCGACTGCCTAGGTGTCAAGGGCAGTCATGGGCTGGCATCTGACGGAGGTAGGACGCGGGTAGAAGATGAGCGGTTGAGAATATGGCTGTATTCATGTTGTTGAAATATGGTGTTGAAATATGGTCGAAGAAGAGCGCCTGATGACTGTATGCATTCATGTTGTTGAAATATGGTTGAGATGACAAATGAGCTTTTGAGGGTCTTGACCCTTGGTTGAGAATCTTGTTTCTACAAGAATGAACCAAGTCCATTACAATTCATGATGTATTAACCTTGACTATTTTGACTTGTAGGATCATCTCATGGCAGTTGCCTGGTAAACTAAATGTGTGGATAAGCACCTTGCTCTTCTACAATCCAAAATAGGTGGTATATGTCATGTACTGTGAAGAACCATTGTTAAGACTCTTACCCTGTTATACACTCCTTGATACACCTGATCCATGACATTTAAGGTGCACGATGGTTGCATGGCTTGATTTTATGTGAATGCATAGTTTCTCATTCCAATCCTTAATTGTGTGAACATAGTAGCATATATCTTGATGGGTTGAGAATGTATTTCATGAACCTTAAACATGAAATCCTTTAGCTTGAATGTGGCCTGCAAATGAAGGTTCTCTAAGTCTTTTATATTGTTCATAAATGCATTTCATGCATAATCTTCAAGAGTGAGCATTGAACTTGTTTAAGAACATTTCATGTAATGACAAATGCTCAATTGCTTTGAACTTTCCAAATGTATAAACTAAGTTAAACCAAACCCAAAATGCATGGACTTGATGAGGACATGAAGCTCTTGACTTATGGATATGTTTCATTGAGCTAACACTTCATTTTTGCAGGTCTGGGTCATTTCGGTCGACCAACGGACCTTGGCCGGTCGACCAGAATTGACAGAACCAAAAAGATGGAACTCTGCAGAAGTTCGGTCGACTGTCGGACAGTGGTCGGTCGACCGGTTGCATTTCGGTCGACCGCCGCCATAGGGTCGGTCGACCAGTTTTGACAGAATGCAACCAATGCTCTGTCTGCAGATTTTTGGTCGACCGACCTAGGCGTTCTGGTCGACCGACAGCCCCCATTTTTGACTTTATATTTCCAGCTCATGGAGAGATTTCCTTCCCCATTTCTTTAATCCCACTGCCCCCAATCAAGGAGGGATTTGTGGATCTGCTCTGGGGGTTGTCTCCTAACCTTCCAAGATCTATAAAAGATCTCATTGGGGTCATAAACCCTAACAACTCCAAGGGGCTTCAAGGAGAGATCCAAGGGGAGGCTGTCCAAGGGATAAGAAGGGTACTGTAGCTCCGTGAACAGTACTTCGTGCAAAAGTTCATCATCCATCTCCTAGGTGATTCAAGCTCAATCTAAAGCTAGCAACCTCCAAAGAAGTGAAGAAGCAAGCAAGGTTCTCAAGGAAGATCAAGGAGCTATCCAAGGAAAAAGGAGATGCTACTGTAGTCGTGAACAATACTTCGTGAAAAGATCTCTCCATCCCTTATCAAGATCTTCAAGCTTCATCTAAAGCTATTCAAGTGAAGAAGGAAGCATCACTCAAAGATCAGCAACATACACTTAGTAGAAGCCAAATCAGGAGTTTTCTAAACTATGCCTCATGGTCTTTATGTTTTTGGTTTTATATTTGTGTTCCTTATAAACTAAACACTCGTGTGTGTGTGGATCGTTTTGAATCCATGGTCGTGTGTGGTTATCGTGTTTCATTCATGTGTGTGCGTAAGTCTTCTTAGATCTATGTGTGTATGTGTGGATCTATTTAGAGACGGTCGTTTTAGTGTGTGGAGTGCTGCATCTATCGCAGCGTGTGTTTGTCTTGTTGATCCAATTGTTGGATCGTGTTGGAGCCCTCGTCTCCGTGTGTGTGTGTGTTGGGGCGCATCCCCGTGTGTGTGGGCAGGCGTCTCCTGCGTGTGTGTTTGGAGCGTCATCTTCGTTTGGGGATGTATCCCCGAGTGAAGTCTCACCACGTTTGGTGAGGGGTGGACATAGGATTACCGTCGTTGCATTCGAACCACCTTAAAAACCCGAGTGCATTGTGTTTTGAATTGTGTAGTTTGGTCCTTTTCATCTACCTCCATTCTACGTGAGTGTTAGTGTAAATTGTTGTTCCGGATTTATCCACATATATCTTGCATAATACATATCATTATCAAATTAAGTTTGATAAATCCAATTTGTAAACAAATCGATTTGAACCTCTTGATTAGCTTTGTATCACATTCTTTTAAAAGGCCAAAAGTTTTCTTAAAATTTGTAAACAACCAATTCACCCCCCTCTTGGGTGTCATTGATTGCGGGACTTCAATTGATATTAGAGCAAAGGCTCGATTCTTTATAGATCTAACGATCTAGAGAGATCCAGATCAATGACTACCAATATGTACACCTTGAATTCTCCACCGGAGTTTGATGGTTCCAAGTTTGATTTGTGGTTAGGAAGAATGTGCAGTCTTGTCAACTCATATGACCCAAAGCTATGGAAGCTTATTTCACATGATCCTTATGAGTTGTCAAAAGATAAATCTGTCTGGACCGCAGATTATAAGTTTGAACATGATCAAAATTGTTTGGTTTTAAAGTTGCTTACTGCTGCAATTGATTCTAATCACTTTCCCTTTGTCTCTCATTGCAGATCCTCGAAGGAAATATTGGATGGATTAGCAGACTTCAAGAAATGGCATTAAAACCAATGCCTTGTCGCAGGCACGAGTGATCAAAGGAGTGATCAGCAAACTGAATCACCCTCGGAGCTAAATTCAGACTCTGAAAGTATATCCCTTGATGATCTATTGCTTGCATATGGTGAGCTTGAAAATAAATACAAGAAGATAAAATCTGAAAACAAAAAATTGAAAAAGAAATCTGAACATGCTTTTCTTGAGAATGCTTCTTGTGATAAATGTTCGGAACTTGAAAAGGAGAATAGTGCCTTGTTAATTCAGAACTCCTTACTTGAAAGTAATGTGAAAAATCTTGAAAAACTTCAAAAAGAAAATTTTCATGTGATAAGTGCTCAGAATTAAAAACTCAAAATGAATCTCTTTTGATTGATGTTAAAAATCAAGAAGAAACTAGTTCATGTATGAGAGAAGAAAATGAAGAATTGAAACAGTTGAACAATGCCATTTTTGAAAGATTGCTTGTTTTTGAAAAAGAGAAATGTGTGAATGTTGTTGAATGTGAAAAGGCGCATGTGTTAGAACAAGAAATGGAAAGCTACAAAACCATCAATGCACATTTGAATGAAAAAATTATTTCTTGTGAAAATGAGATTGTTTCCTATGAATTGCACATTGCATCTCTTGAAAAAGAAATTATTGATTTGAATGCTTCATTGTCTACATTTGTTCAAGGAAAGAAAAATCTTGATAAAATTTTGGGAACAAAAGTCAATTTTCAAAGAGAAGGGCTAGGTTATAATGCAGTTAACAAAAAGAAATTTGAAAGCAAATTGTTTACATCTTTTATCTTGAGTTCGGATGTAGCTAGTACCTCAAATGCTCACCCAGTCCAGCATGCTATCAAGATAACTCAAAAATGTGATGATAAGTAGAAAGTGAACCAAACCTCAAAGCTGAAAAATAATTCTTCTTGTACAATTGATCATGCTAGAAAGAATAATGCTAAACACCATGTTTCTTTAAAAAATCCTTCTTGTTTCTATTGTGATAAACATGGTCACATGATGCATGCTTGTTCTGTTAAGAAAAATGATGAATTGAGAGCATGCAAGAAAATGAATGATTTCAAAAATGTAAGAAAGTTTTCAAATGGAAGAAATGGATTTGAGAATTCTTATGATCATGCTAAAAGACCACATGAGAAAATGGCTTCTGTGCGTTATTTTTATTGTGGTGAATTTGAGCATACTAAGCATGATTGTGATTTGATGCATTTTTGTTGATTTGCATGTCCAAAAATTGTGGAAAGCAACCACTGGAAGTGCAACTAACCATCAAGGACCCAAAAGGATTTGGGTACCTAAGATTACCAAATGAGAAATCTGTTTTGCAGGTGTGCCATGGAGTGTAAAGTATGAAATCTATTTTCATCAAGAAGGTGAGGCACGCGAGTCAAATGGCATAAACAAGGTTAAAAGAAAAACAAAAAATGAAATCTGAACGCTCAGGTGATATCCGTCCTACTTTCTGTAGTTATTGTGTCATGTTTTGACTCATTTTGTGTCATATAGTCATGCGATCATGCATATGTCTGAACATGCATTTCATTCATTGTCAATTACACATCCTTGTGCATGTCGAGTGTCACATGGCATACTGTTAAGAGTTGTTTGTATACCTTCAATTAACCTTCACCACATACATTGAGTTTGCCATATGTTTTCGCATCCTGTCATGCCATGCAAAGTTCGACATTGTGAACTCATGCCATAATGTAATTGCAACTCTCTCGCCTTCATAACATCCGTGTTTTGTCTTCATCATATCCATGACTGCACATGACATTTGGATGTTACTAAACATCTTGCATTCATGCACACACAAAGGGGGAGCAACCACATTCGTCATATGGACTTAGTTTTAGGTTCACACTTGAGTCATGCATCAAGTCTGGAGCTTCTTTAGGAGATGTTTGGTTGTTAAGAGAATTTTTCATATCATTATTAATAAATCTGAATCGAAATTGACAAATCAAATCTTTTTATCTTTGGATGCAGATTATACTCCTAAAATCTAAATGATGATGGGATAGTCATGGCCAAGCTTGAGTCAATAAAAGGAATACCTTACAATGATGAAAAATGATGTGTACTTTCTCAATTGTCACCAGGAGATGGGCTACAAGAACATGAACAACCTCCAAGATCGACTCAAGAACAAGCTGGTGAAAGTTTTGTACGTGCTGAAGCAAGTACCCAAGGCATGGAATGAAAGGCTTACACCTTTTTGATTGAGAATGGATTCAACAGGTAAGGTTCACCAAACACCTCTCACGAAAAAAACAGGTAAGGACATTCTAGTGGTTCAAGTATATATGTGGATGATATCATTTCTAGAGCTACTAATAATGCCTTTTGTGAACAATTTGCAGGGATTATGCAAGGAAACTTTGAAATGAGCATAATTGATGAATTGATTTGTACTTTCCTTGGGTTGCCGGTGGAAAGCTTGGAAGATGATGCATGCTCAAGGCACAAGTATTGAAAATAAACTTCTGAGCTCTATTTGAAAAACTCCAACTTGTTTTAACCAAATCTCCATTAATAAATAAACAAAAAAATTTGATTTTGTTATTAGAATGCATGTCCATTTTCATGCATATACATTGTTGATGAACCTTGACATTTGCATGTGGGAGACTATGGAATGCACCTCTCAAATGGTCTGTTGCACTCACGTATTCAATTCTGAAAACTTGACAAATTGGTTGAATCTAGTTTGATGTGATGAATTTATCAAATTGGTTGAACCAAACTGAAGATCTTGAAAAATGTGTATGAAGTGATTGGCTACTTCTCAATTTGAATTGCATGATCACACCTGAATTGAATAGAATATCTGGTATATCAAATGGTGTTTGTGGAAGAGTGGATTATGTCCACTTGGAAGCATTCCCTATGCGTTAAGCTGGGTCTTCGGACTAAAATCTCCGCCTCGTACCAGATCTTGAAGATTATGACCAGCTTGTGATTGGTTGATTTTTGAATGAATTCTTGAGCTGAGCTATTTAAATTGAAAATATATTTTTGATCAAACGATCCAAACAATTGGCTTGTGGATGATTTTTCATTTCAAAACTTGTGAAAGACCTTAGAAAATCTATTTTTTAAACAATTTCTAAAAATTAGGTTGCATTGCTTAATTTTGATCATTTAAGCACCCTTCTTCATAAAGGTCATGTCATGAAAATATTTGTTGACTCATTAATAGACTGTGAATGCTCTAATGTGGAATTTATCTCATGGTTTGAAAAACAAGCTTCTGCATCTTGCACTTACACATTGCATTGCATTCTTATATGCTCATAGGTTGCATTGCATTGGAACTCATGTATTAGCTGCATTTAGTTCATTCAATTGGTATCCATTCAATTGGTATTAACACTTTTGCATTATATTGCATATTTGCATTGCATGTTGCATACATTCTCTCTGTGTACTTGCTTGATACTATATACTATTCACCCCCATCCTTTGGAATTTCTAATACCACACATTTCTTGCTAAAAAATGCTGCATTTGAGTCATGATTGGAGTGTTTCATGTTATACACTCTGGGGGAGTTCATATTTGATAAGTGCGTCTATTTAGGGGGAGTTGCATTGTTATACGCTCATGATATTTTTAGTATAAATGTTGAATCAAATTCATACACATCTTGCACATAATGTGAAAAGGAGTGTTAAACATAAAAATATAAGATTTTCCTTTCAACACTCTAGAGATATTAAACTTGCTGCATGTATGTTGAAGAGGCAGTTGAGGAAAAAGTTGCCTACCTATCATTATTGAAAAATTTAAAATAAAAATCAATGACAGAGCAATGCTTAGTTTCACTGAGTAAATTAGATGCACGTCACCTGAGATGTGATCTGGTTCATTTCTGAAAGTTGTTTCACTAAAGTACCTTTGTTCAGAAAGAAATGAAACGGTTCAATATTCTGAGTAACCGGAGATTCTGGCATGAGCTCCATGTGTCTCCTCGTGTAAAAAGGAATGGTTTAAACCTGATCATTCGTTTGAAGAATTCTGAATGTGTTGAAAACTTCGATGTTAAAATTTGTTGAGGTAGAGCGTAGCTCCAATGCACTGTTCTCAAACAATTGAAATGCAGTCCGTGTAATCTCTCATTGTGCTCATTTGAAAAATTGAATATCCATATGGCTATAATCAGTTTTCTTGTTATTCACTCACACATTTAGAAATTTGATTTAATATGTATTCAGAAAATTGATTGACTATATTGACTATTGCATGACTTTTCCTATATGATTGCACAATATCCTAGATGTTATATATGAGCATTCCAGTTGTTATGACCCTCATGCACCCTTCTTATACCTATCCTCTCTTAAATAAGTATGGGGGGGCTGTGTTGCATGTATATATATATATATATATACGCATTTGTTTGATTGCATTTTTATGCATCTCACATGTCATCAATTGTATGTGTTGCATCTCATGCATTTCAAACTAAAATTTAAAAATCTGAAAATGATGAAAATCTAAAAATTGAATGAATTTTCAATGCTTTACACTTGCTTAATAAGCTTTAGGCATTGATTGACCAATAGGGAGAATAATTAGAATCATATTGATTGTTGGTTTCAGGTCTACTCAGCTTTCCATATGAGAATAATCACCAATTGATATCATCTGATTGGAATCATATTGATTTGTTAGTCCATGATATGCTTTTGCTTCATCTACATTTATAAGGTGTGCTATTGCTATTTCAATGGGGGAGATAAGCTTGTTCTTACTTCGTTGGCTTCTTCCAGCTTGTTGATAATGTCAAAGGAAGAGAAAGATTTACATTATCTCACTTTTTGATAATGTCAAAGGGGGAGAAAAGTTCATGATTGTGTGTGACAAGGAGAGAAGAATATGTGTTTGACTGTTGTATCGTCATTCAGTTTGTCATCATCACTAAGTTTGTCATCATCAAAAAGGGGGAGATTGGTGTGTTATGTTTTTGATGATAGCCAAACTGATTTTTATGCTTCTGATGATAACTAAACTTAATGATTGAATGATTGCATTGTTCCTGATGACTGTATGCATTCATGTTGTTGAAATATGGTTGAGATGACAAATGAGCTTTTGAGGGTCTTGACCCTTGGTTGAGAATCTTGTTTCTACAAGAATGAACCAAGTCCATTACAATTCATGATGTATTAACCTTGACTATTTTGACTTGTAGGATCATCTCATGGCAGTCGCCTAGTAAACCAAACGTGTGGATAAGCACCTCACTCTTCTACAATCCAAAACAGGTGGTATATGTCATGTACTGTCAAGAACCATTGGTAAGGCTCTTACCCTGTTATACACTCCTTGATACACATGATCCATAACATTTAAGGTGCACGATGGTTGCATGGCTTGGTTTTATGTGAATGCATAGTTTTTCATTCCAATCCTTAATTGTGTGAACATAGTAGCATATATCTTGATGGGTTGAGATTGTAATTCATGAACCTTAAACATGAAATCCTTTAGCTTGAATGTGGCCTGCAAATGAAGGTTCTATAAGTCTTTTGCATTGTTCAGAAATGCATTTCATGCATAATCTTCAAGAGTGAGTATTGAACTTGTTTAAGAACATTTCATGTAATGACAAGTGCTCAATTGCTTTGAACTCTCCAAATGTATAACCTAAGTTAAACCAAACCCAAAATGCATGGAATTGATGAGGACATGAAGTTATTGACTTATGGATATGTTTCATTGAGCTAACACTTCATTTTTGCAGGTCTGGGTCATTTCGGTCGACCAACGGACCTTGGCCGGTTGACCAGAATTGATAGAACCTAAAAGATGGAACTCTGCAGAAGTTCGGTCGACCGTCGGCCAGTGGTCGGTCGACCTGTTGCATTTCGGTCGACCGCCGCCGCAGGGTCAGTCGACCAGTTTTGATAGAATGCAACCAATGATCTGTCTGCACATTTTCGGTCGACCGACCCAGGCGTTCCGGTCGACCGGCAGCCCCGAAGCCGCCATTTTTGACTTTATATTTCCAGCTCGTGGAGAGATTCCCTTCCCCATTTCTTTAATCCCACTGCCCCCAATCAAGGAAGGATTTGTGGATCTGGTCTAGGGGTTGTCTCCTAACCTTCCAAGATCTATAAAAGATATCATTGGAGTCATAAACCCTAACAACTCCAAGGGGCTTCAAGGAGAGTCCAAGGGGAGGCTGTCCAAGGGAGAAGAATGGTATTGTAGCTCTGTGAACAGTACTTCGTGCAAAAGTTCATCATCCATCTCCAAGGTGATTCAAGCTCAATCTGAAGCTAGAAACCTCCAAGGAAGTGAAACAGCAAGCACGGCTCTAAAGGAAGACAAAGGAGCTGTCCAAGGAAGAAGGAGCTACTACTGTAGCAGTGAACAGTACTTCGTGGAAAGATCTCTTCATCCCTTCTCAAGATCTTCAAGCTTCATCTAAAGTTATTCAAGTGAAGAAGGAAGCATCACTCAAAGATCAGCAACATACACTTAGTGGAAGCCAAATCAAGAGTTTTCTAAACTGTGCCTCGTGGTCTTTGTGTTTTGGATTTTATATTTGTGTTCCTTATAAACTAAACACTCGTGTGTGTGTGGATCATTTTAGATCTGTGGTCGTGTGTGGTTATCATGTTTCATTCGTGTGTGTGTGTAAGTCTTCTTAGATCTACGTGTGTATGTGTGGATCTATTTAGATACAGTCATTTTAGTGTGTGGAGTGCTGCATTTGTTGCAACGTGTGTGTGTCTTGTTGATCTAGTTGTTGGATCATGTTGGAGACCTCGTCTCCATGAGTGTGTGGGTGTGTGTTGGGGCGCATCCCCGTGTGTGTGGGCAGGCATCATCCTGCGTGTGTGTTTAGAGCGTCATCTCCATTTGGGGATGTATCCCCGAGTGAAGCCTCACCACGTTTGGTGAGGGGTGGACGTAGGATTGCCGTCGTTGCATCTGAACCACCTTAAAAACCGCTGTGCATTATGTTTTGAATTGTGTGGTTTGGTCCTTTTCATCTACCTCCATTCTACGTGAGTGTTAGTGTAAATTGTTGTTCCGGATTTATCCACGTATATCTTGCATAATACATATCATTATCAAATTAAGTTTGATAAATCCAATTTGTGAACAAACATATTTGAACCTCTTGATTAGCTTTGTATCACATTCTTTTAAAAGGCAAAAAGTTTTCTTAAAATTTGTAAACACCCAAGTCACCCCCCTCTTGGGTGTCATTGATCGCGGGACTTCAATTGGTATCAAAGCTAAGGCTCGATTCTTTATAGATCTAACAATCTAGAGAGATCCAGATCAATGACTACCAACATGTACACCTTGAATTCTCCACCGGTGTTTGATGGTTCCAAGTTTGATTTGTGGTTAGGAAGAATGTGCAGTCTTGTCAACTCATATGACCCAAAGCTATGGAAGCTTATTTCACATGGTCCTTATGAGTTGCCTACAGATAAATCTGTCTGGACCGCAGATTATTAATTTAAACATGATCAAAATTATTTGGTTTTAAAGTTGCTTACTGCAGCAGTTGATTCTAATCACTTTCCCTTTGTCTCTCATTGCAGATCTGCGAAGGAAATATTGGATGGATTAGCAAACTTCAAGGAAGGGCATGAAAACCAATGCCTTGTCGCAGGCACGAGTGATCAAGGGAGTGATCAGCAAACTGAATCACCCTCGAGGTAAATTCAGACTCTGAAAGTATATCCCTTGATGATCTATTGCTTGCATATGGTGAGCTTGAAAATAAATACAAGAAGATAAAATCTAAAAATAAAAAAAATTGAAAAAGAAATCTGAACATACTTTTCTTGAGAATGCTTCTTATGATAAATGTTCAGAACTTGTAAAGGAGAATAGTGCCTTGTTAATTCAGAACTCCTTACTTGAAAGCAATGTGAAAAATCTTGAAAAACTTCAAAAAGAAAAATTTTCATGTGATAAATGCTCAGAATTGAAAACTCAAAATGAAACTCTTTTGATTGATGTTAAAAATCATGAAGAAACTAGTTCATGTATGAGAGAAGAAAATGAAGAATTGAAACCGTTGAACAATGCCATTTCTGAAAGATTGCTTATTTTTGATAAAGGGAAATGTGTGAATGTTGTTGAATTTGAAAAGGTGCATGTGTTAGAACAAAAAATGGAAAGCTACAAAACCATCAATGCACATTTGAATGAAAAAATTATTTCTTGTGAAAATGAGATTGTTTCCTACGAATTGCACATTACATCTCTTGAAAAAGAAACTATTGATTTGAATGCTTCATTGTCTACATTTATTCAAGGGAAGGAAAATCTTGATAAAATCTTGGGAATAAAAGTCAATTTTCAAAGAGAAGGGTTAGGCTATAATCCGGTTAACAAAAAAAAAATTGAAAGTAAATTGTTTACATCTTTTGTCTTGAGTTGGATGTAGCTAGTGTGAATCTTGTTTTTCACATCAAAAATAAATAAGTAAGAAGATAAATAGTGAAATAAAGGGAATAAAGGGGAGCAAGAGATTGCTATTGGAGTGTGATCGCCAGAGGGGTTACCTCAAAAGAAGGGAGATTGATCGTGAATACCTGGTGAAAATAGGATGCGGAATGAGTGTAGATTCCTTCCTCCTCCTTCTACCGGCCGGCCGATGAAGGGGGTTTTCCTCTTGATTACCCTTAAACAAAGAACAAACAATCAAAAGAGGAGGGATTAGCCAAGTGTGTGTAGTATCAATTCAGAAGAATAATATGATGATGAAAGTGGAGCATAAAGTGTACACCTTTTGGTTCTTTAAAACCCCTAAGAAAATTAGGGAAGGAAAGAGATATGATGAGCTAATGCAAACTAACTATGATGAACAATGATGAAGTAGCAAATTGATGCAAAAAACTCCTTGCTGTTCCTGACAACAGTAAAGGGGAAACCAATTGATGCGGCTGATGCACTAGGAAAAAGAAGACCACTGCAGGAGCACGGATTCGCAAAGAAAAGGAGAGTAGAAAGGCTTCAGTGCACGGAGAAAACTGTTATGGCTAATCTCTCCTCTTCTGTTTTAGCCAACCTTCCTATCAAACTTCTGCTAACCTCGCGCGAACTCGACCCAGGAGGCTATTTATAGGGTAGAAAACACAATTTTAATGGGATAAGAACTGGCAAGACCCTTCTACGGCAAGGCCTCTAGTTCCCTAATCGAGCAAGATGACCAAGCATAGCAGGGGACTCCCCAAGAAAGGGCAGTTCAAGCAGGATACGGAAGGAAAAGCGGCGACTCACATCAAGGCGTTACTTGAAATTGACGACCTGAGTCAGGGCGTTAATTGAAATAATGACTGGCATAAAGACGTCAATTCTTGGATTTAATTTTAGTAAGAAAAACCTTCCTTATTTAAAATTTATAAAGAGACGTCTGAAGGCAAGACGTTAATTCAAAACACGACCCAGGGAGGGACGTTAATTTTTGATTTCAATTAGGGTAGGATACGTCAAATATCAGAAGCTGACGCCTCTTGCTCCAGTCGTCCTTTCTTTGAAAAACGCCCTATCTCAGGTCGCTATTTAAAACACGCCCCTCTTCGAGTCGTTAATTACAAAAATGCAAGAAAAATCATAAAAACTCACACAAAAATAGAAAAACTTTATATTATAGAAATATTGAAGTTCACTTTGGGGTGTTAACATAATGACATGAGATTCGATCAACATAGTATCAATTTTGGCGTGTCTACAGCTGCCCCGCCTTGGCGTCTGCTTTGCAAGGGAGTGAGACGTAATGTAAGTGAAAGTGTAATGAAGTGGAATGAAGTGGAACGAACTGATAAGTAGATGCCAAGATGTGATGTGACACGCCTGTGACACTAGGCTTCTGAAATCTTTCCAAGATTCTGAGTGAAGCAACTTCGGGTGATTGCAAGGAAACATTGATTTGCTGGGTAAAGGAGACTAAACTAAACAAGTAAAATGTGCGCGTGGGCACGACAGGGAGGCACCATTGGAAAGCGTTTACCAGCCAACGTGGACGTACTATAACCAAGGTGAATTTGTAAAAATAAAGGGAATTGAGATGAAGACCCAGCAAAGAGACATTTTCAAGGAACTAGCCTGAGCGGCTTCAGAGAGAATAAAGTACTCAATTTGGAGTGGAATATCTCATGTCAACTCAATTAAGAGCAAGTGACCTTCATTATTGCCATAATATGAAGATTTTTAGCATGAAGCTCAAAGTCCTATATGATGCATGCTGGGCTAAAAGAAAAATTAAAACAAACTAAAAATAGAAAAATAATCAAGGTAATATTGTTAACCATCTAGATTCGGTCAAGAATCCAGATCTCTGAGCTGACACTAAGTCGAAGCCCGTTTGTCTGCGTATCAACCCAGAAAGTGGAACCATCGTCCCAGACCTTTAATGACTCAACGTCCTATCCGTGCGATCAAGATTCTCCTGGAATTTTCACTATTTTTGATGAAGGGGAACTCAAATTCCAGGTTTGTCAGAATCACAAGGTCCTTGATATGCTATAATAACGTAAAATACCATATAGTAACAATGCTCATAGGAAGGAAATACAAGAGTGGGATGATGTTATTCCCATGAGTCACCCCCGCGTCTCGAAACCTGCACTCTTTTGCACTTGAAAAGTTCATTAGTTCTCTCAATTCAAAGCATGATATGATCATAAGTGCATAATCATAAGTAATCCCAATCAAAATATAGCACTTAAGTTCATTAAAACAAAGGGAGGAACCAAATATGTAAACCCATAAAATAACGACTGGAGTTCATGGCGTCAAAAGAATAAAAGACGACCGACATGAGGGCGTTTAAAATATAAAAGACGTCTACCATCAAGGCATCAATTCTTTTGGGATCTCAAGAAAGTGACGACCCGAACGTAGGTGTTAAATAAAACATGACTTTTAGACAAGTCGTCATTTCAACAAATGACGCCCCGGACACCGGGGTTAATTAACTGCGAATTCCGAACACCACGATTCCGACTAGGAAACAGAAAGCAAAACTCAGTACTACTTGTAATCGTCTCTGTAGCTTCGAACGGGCATAAGATCCTTCGAACTTCTATAACAAGAAGGAATTTCCCTCAGCAAATCAACCAAATCCTTTGTCCTGTTACTTCTGCTTCTGATTTCACAGGTGTTGCTACACCTGCTTCGGCTTCTTTCTGCAGACAGTCACTGAAATAACCTCAGAAGATGGAGAGAGCTATCAAGCGGCCAAAGATTTCTACTCCTAGGCTTTCAGAAATCAACGGACACCTTAGTAGCAGAATTGCATCGAACCAGGTATGTGAGTCTAAATTATTCTGCTGTTCTTTCCCCTTTATCTTCACCACTCCCAACCTTCTTACCCTCTGTACTCTTCTCTTCTTTTCTTTTCCTTTTCCACAGGATTATCCAAATATTCCAGGAGCCAGGAGATATACTAAGAACAAGTGGCTCCCCCTTTTACTCTCCAAATTCAACTCTGACATGAGAATTTTTATATCTAGATGGCACCTCCTAGGCCTAGTTACCCATGCCAAACATTATGGCCAAATCCACTTAGATTGGGCAGCTATAGGAGCTCTAGTTTAGATATGGCACCCCTCTACTCACACCTTCCTATTCTCCACCTTTGAAGCTACCATCCTATTGGAAGAGTTAGAGATGATCTTAGGCTTGAAGAAGATGAAGCAAGGAGATGAGGAGAAGATGGCCATCATGCCAAGGCAAATCTCCTCACATGAATTGTTAACAAGCTTAATTCCTAGCCCAAACCTAGTGAACCAAATCAAAGCCACCAAAGGAATCAACCTCCTAACACTTGCCTCATGGATCTACAAACGAATCGACCAAGCTAAAGAAGATGAAGAAGTGGAGCGAGTAGCAAAGGCTTTCGTGGTGTGCTTGGCGGGAGCAATCTTATTCCCCTCCACGGAAGACTTCTTGGATGAATCCCAATTAAACGCAAGAATTAGCCTATGGGAAGGAGAGAGAGTGGGACCGGCGATATTAGCCTTCCTATATAGTGGGCTCACTTCGGCGGCAATGGGGAGACCAATCTATGGATGCATGCTTGCACTATCAAGTTGGGTAGATCTCCACTTTAAGTTCAATCCATGTGAGGAAGCCCAACAACCATCAAGGATATTCTCTAAAAGCCAACTTTCCTATATGACCGGCTCACTGGGGATAAGCAACAGGGTGATGAATCGGATCCCTCAAATTAAGAAGAGAGCGGAATGGAGGGAGCATCTCAAGGTAATGCCAAAGAACCTCTTCACATGCACCCCGGGACTACTCAAAATGCAGGAACTCCACGCACGATTCTCTCCCGGCACGGATCTTCGGCTCGTAGGTGCCACGGAATTCGTGCTATACAACTCCCACCGGTGCCTTCCTCAACTTGGGCTCCCACGGCGGCTATTCGAGGACCCATCTCATCTTCCTCCTATCAAGACAAGGTACACTGGCAGCAATGAAGATGGAGAAGAGTGCACCACCATCCAAGCTCTGTGGAAAATTTGCAAGACTCATCACCCTGTGGAGAACTTGGAAGAAGACAGAGATCAGTGGAAATCATATGTAATAGCTTTAAGGAACCTGAGGCCCAAAGTGGCTCATTAAATGCAATGTAATCTCCTTCATTAAATAATCAATAACAACATTCAAATTGAGCCAATTACAATGTTTTCTGATTAATTCTTCCAACAATATGTGATTTTGCTCTGAATAACGACATAGTTAATGCCGTCAATTCCCAAAGTGACGCCTCAACATATGTCGTATCTCTTTAATCAGCTCTCAAAATTGACGCCTTCACGGAGGGGCGTTAACTGAATAACGACTTAAGACAAGGCGTTAATTTGATTCAAATTCCAAAAGTATTTGTTAAAGATCCAAGAGTAACGCCTTAGGGTGAGCCACGTCTCATGTAAACCACGTCTTCAGACACGTCGTTAATCAGAAACAGTAATCATTATTCCCATCATGTCAATCAAGTCCCATTAAATGCCTCTGACGACGTCTGCCATTCCCCATGCGAAACGAAATAACGCCTCAAAGCACGTCGTTAACCATGGAAGAGACGCCCTCTGGTCCAGTCGTCTTTTTAACAAGACACAACTTTGACGGGGTCGTTAATTCTTTTTGTCCGTTCAACTTGCTTTCCCTCCTTTCTTCTTCCTTCTTCGTCTTGTTTCTCCCCTTTCTTTTTTCTTCTGCAAACCCTAACCGAACCAAAACCCCCCTCCTTTCTTTCTCACCCTCTATCTCTCAAACCCTCACCTCCCTAAGCAATGGCCGGTGGTGGCGCACTCAAGCGGCAGAGGGTGTCTGCCCCTGACGTCGTGGACTTGGAGGGCGAACACGCTTATGTCGAGGAGGAGGCTCCTCCCGCGGCGGCCGAGGAGGCACCGACGGTGGTGACCGGCGACGAGAGAGAACACGGTGATGAAGAGGCCGTGGGAGATGAAGAAGATGAAAGTGAAGAAGAGGAAGACGAAGGCGAAGAGGGAGAAGAAGAACAAGGAGGGGAAGAAGGGAATGAGGAACCGCCGGCCACAGCAGCGGCCATTGCTCACCCCGACCGACTCCGTCGGCCACGGCAGCCACAACCCCAACTCCGGGGAGAGTTGGCGGGACCCAAGCGAAACAAGGTAGGCCTCAACCCCATCCTTTTCTATTTTATTTTATTTTCTTCTATTTTTTATTTCCATAGCTCTCGGGGAGAAGAAAACTAGGGACTCAGAAAGAAGACGCCCACAGGGGTGTCGCGATTTAAGAAGAAGACGCCCAACCCTGGGTCGTCAATTCATTTTATTTTTTGAAAATAATTAGCCTTATGAAACACGCCCTGCAGCATGTCGTGAATTTGAATTACCATGTTTAGCATCATGCTTATTATTTTCATGCTTCTCAGATTTTCCAATTATTTCTTCAATATTTATGCCTTGATTTATATCTCGCATAATGTTTTTATTTTATTTTCAAAAAAACCCTGGAAAACAACGCCCCCCATCGGGGCGTCACTTCAACAGATAACGACCATAGGGGTGGTCGTCAATTTAAATAATTCCAGAATATATTTCTAGGCCCAAAAAACTCATTTAAGAAAAACGTCCCATTCAGAGGCGTTACTTAAGCAAATGACGACCCCGGGGCGGGCGTCAATTAAAAAAACCTTTTGGGAATTTAGAAATTAATTTCAAAACCACGCCACCCACCGGGGCGTTTCTTAGATAAACAACGACCCTGGCTGGGTCGTTAATTCAACAGGCACATAGATTCATCAAAAACCCATTTAGAAATAACGCCACACTCAGGGACGTTAATCAAGCAAGCCACGACCCAAGGTTGGTCATTAATTAAATCAAACAGCAAAAATCTCAACCAAGGCAATTAAACGAATTTACACATGAAAATTAACACTCTTAAACAAAAATTCTTTCTTTTATGCATGCAGGGGTTGATGAGGACACGCATCTCATGGGTCCAGGTCCGGGCAGCATACCACGGCCTCCCCGAGTTTCAGAGAGCTAGGGTAGATGCCATGGGGTTCGGGGCTTTCCTTAGCATAGAGCCAGCCAGACCCGACCTAGCACTGATTCATGTTTTGAGGGAGAGATGGGATAGGACGAGCCGGGCATTCTTGATGCCGTGGGGTCATATGATCCCCACCCTAGAGGATGTGGCTAGGATCACCGGGTTGAGGGTAGACGGGGAGGCTGTGAGTGGGATCACCTATTCTGACTATACCGAGCTTACCCAGAGACTGCTAAGGTTAGAGATGGTCTACGAGACACCTAGCGAGTGCAGGACTGTCTTCCGTACCGACCTCACCACAGCTATGGGATTGGGGGATGCTAGGCAGAGACCCAGGGAGTCTTTAGAGCAGTTTTCGTAGAGGTTGATGGACGGGGCTAGGGCAGCCTATTGCTAGGACCCGACCGACAAGGAGAGGGCAGACCGAGATTTGAGGAGGTTTCTATTCTTGATGCACGGGAGGCTATTGCTTGGCACAAAGGGCGACGTCATCAACTGTCGATTCCTAGGGATACTCGAGGACTTGGAGGGAGTCGGCAGATACGCCTGGGGAGCGGCATTGCTGGCGCACATGATGGCCGACCTGTCTACGGGGACAGGACGAGAGACGACTATCAGTGGCTTCTCACCTTTTCTTCAGGTATGCATTTATTTGTTTGAATGTTTGAATGTATATGCGTATGAATGTTTTGCTAATATGATGCATGGATGCAGGTTTGGAGCCATCTATACATGCCCATGGGGCGCGTCGACCTACGACCTGGAGGTGAGGGATCTTTTCCTCTGGCGCGACGCTGGCTGCCGGTCGTGTTCGGAGCCCCACTCTCTTACGAGCTGTGGGTGCTACGGAGGGAGTTCCGCGACTTCCCTCCTTCACTGGTATGCATAATGCAATTTTTTCTTATTGTGTTTATGTCATAGAATGTGATATGATGGATGACAATGAATGTTTGTTTTGTGGATGCAGGTGCGGTGGACACCCTATGAGGGGATGACCGACAAGGGCCAGTCGTGGGTCGTAGCGGGCCGACCTCGCTTTGAGCACGAGCTTTGGGTTCATTGCTTGAGCGAGATTGAGCCGTTACGGCTTACGCTGGTGATGAGGACACTCGGCCTTCACCAGGAGTGGATAGAGGTCGGAGAGCCGCGAGGGATTGGAAAGAAGACACGCGGTCGCACCAAGGAGATTGACTGGAGGGTGCAGTTCGCGGACCAGTACGCGAACTGGCAGCGAGGCGGGACCCGAGTCACCTCACGGGCGACCGACAGCTCCGAGTACCTCCGGCGCTACTGGGAGGTTTACGCCGGCCGACCTCAGATGAGGGTCCTAGGGGTATGTATGAATGCACTTATTCTTCAATTAAATGCTAATGCTTATGTATATCTATCATGCAACTGATGTGTAATAGATGCAGGATGCACGAGACATAGCAGCGATGGATGCACAGGCCCACCTACACAGCCTGGAGGCACAGCTGGCCACCACACAGGTAGACCTTGAGACCTTGGTGAGTGTTTAATTTATTTGTATATGCAAATGAATTTTTTTTGTCCATGAATTATTGATGATTAGCCATTGACAATCTTAATGAATGCAGCGTGCCCAGCAGGGTGTAGCAGGGAGAGATACGGGAGAGGCCTCTAGCTCGAGAGGGCCTAGTGCAGAGGCGACTGCACTAGCGGAGCAGCTGGCGGGGGCAGTGGCACGGGCCGAGGCGGCAGAGCGTGACCTCGCCACATGGGTAAAACCAAAACTCAGACCTTATTCAAATATTGATTATTTATCATTATGCTGATGAAAACTGTGTTTTGCAGACTCAGGAGCTTCGAGCCGCTCTTACTTGCGTCTGCGAGGGACAGCAGGCGATGGCCGCGCAGGTGAGTTTTGCTTCTTTTTTTTCAGTCATGTGTTGCTTACTTCATGAATTATTGAATTATTGCATTAAAATGTGGAACTGATAATTTGTTTACCTGTTTGCAGACCACTCAGTTATAGGCGGCACGTACCCAGGCTGCCCTGGCTGGGGCAAAGTTGGCGATCCGTGAGCAGCGGGTCGCGGAGCTGGAGAGGGCTTTGAGGCGGCGTGAGGAGCTGCCTCAGGACGTAGCGGAGCTGAGGGTCGCTCTTGAGCTGGAGCGGAGAGAGCGTGCGCGAGAGCGCGAGGAGCGTGCTCGGGAGCGTGAGGAGCACCTGGCAGACCATGCGCGTCACCATGAGCTACAGTAGTCAGAGCGTGCCCGGTACCAGGCGCAGGTGGCAGCGCGCGAGCGTGAGCTGGCGGACTTGAGGACCCAGCTAGCCGTTACCCAGGAGTGTCTACGAGCGTCTGAGGAGCGTCTACAGTGGGGGCGGGAGCGAGCGCAAGCTGCAGGGTACAGCTTCACCAGCTCTACCTTCGTGGCGGGTTCCTCTCTTCGAGAGAGGAGCGAGGCAGGGGGCCAGGTTTGAGTTCCAGCTTCTTCACGGGGGCCCATGCCCCCTCCACCAGCGCCACCTCGGGATGGCGAGGATGAGGTAGAGAGTAGGAGAGAGGAGGGTGGAGGCGAGAGCTGAGAGAGACTTACTTGTACTCCTCCACCCTCACACCTGTACTCAGATATTTATGATGCATATATATATGAGATTAAAATTTTTGTTACCTGAGCACTTGTGTAGTTGTGTACTTGTGGTTGTGTACTTCACTTCTTTTTCACGTTCTTGGCTTTTGCTTTTATTTTTTCCCTATGCCTGCAGCTGTAGTTCACACTTAAACAAACAGGTTAATTTATCTGTTCGACTTGGCCCCTTGCTCAATAAGCAAGGGATGTCTTTATTTTGACCTTGATAGCGGGTCAAGGGGCCAAGCCTTTAATCAAATAAGGTGAATGAAATAACCAATAAAGGGAGATGCATCACACAAGCACACATATGCAACCTATAACAAAAGATGCCCATGCAAAAATGCAAGCACACATCATGAAGGATAAACCACCATTTTTTCTTTCATTTTCTTTCCTCTCTCTCTTTTTTCTTTCTTCATTTTGCAAAAAAGACGCCTTAGACTAGGTCGTTATTCATATAGAAGACGCCCTCAGCGACGGTCGTTAATTTTGGTAAAGAGTTTGAATTTTGTTAAAAAGACGACCTATTTAAAGGCGTTATTTGATAAAAGACGACTTCGACTCAGGCGTTAATTACATAAAAGGCACCTTACTCAGAGGCGTTAATTTTGCTATTTTCAGAATTAGGTTGACAAAGCTACTAGGGCATTAGGTCATACATGGTCGTCATTGAGGATGCATTGACCTTTCTTGATTAATTAAAAAGGGGTCGACGTGCTAGTGGTTAAACTTATACGCAAGATCTCGCACGGTGCAATCTCCTAGGTCAGTCTCGACCATCGTGCTGGTTTATGACTTATCACAAAGAAAGAGATGGAAGAAGATATAAGGAAGCCCATATGGAATTCTGAAAAGCTCGAGGTAAAACCACCTCCCCTACCCTATGCTTGTTGGGATTCGGTCTTTGGCATAGGGAAATTTTGTTGCCTTTTGCCTCTTTTATATTGCATGCATACGTCCAAGGTTTTCCTTGCGGGGACTTTGCCCTCTTGACATGCTTTTCTTTTCACAATTTGACTTTCACTTTGGAACTGATTTGTATTGATAAAAAAAACCTAATTGTACTTGGGCTTTTGCGGCATTTTGTTCCCTTTTGGGCCCTGACTTCCACTTACTAAGCCGGCGGGTAGGCTTAGCAGGTCTACCCTGAGACCTTCCTTCCTCCCTTATGGGTCGAAGAGGAAAAGAATGGGTATTGTCTTCACCTTTAGTCAGGTTTTTAACTTTCCATCAGATTTGGCACCGCTTGACTTCGAGGTTTAAGCGTGTAATGTGTGTGGGTGTCAACCCCATTTTAGTTAACAAGACTGACGAATGAATACTGAAATTTGACCTTTCAGACCTTGCATGCTTGTACGCCATGGCAACGATTTTTTTGGCATTTTGGAGAATTTTTGGAAAATTCTATATTTTTTTTGGATTTTGAAAAATTCTATATATATATTTTTTTGGATTTTGGATAATTCTATTTTTTCTGATTTTGGAAAATTCTATTTTTTTTTGGTTTTGAAAAATTCTATTTTTTTTTGGATTTTGGATTAGGGGTACTATTTCTTAAGGTATAGCCCGTTCCAAGGATGAGCTAGCTCTTCTCCTTCAGCGTTAATCAATTTATAAGCATTACTAGGATAAGCATCTTTTATAACAAATGGTCCTTCCCAGTTTGGTTGGAGTTTCGAACGGGGTCCCCCAGGTTTTACAAAGATTCTCTTGATTACCATCTCACCAACTTTGAATTTTCTCTCAATTACTTTCTTTTGATAAAAACGTGAAAGCCTATTTTGATAAACGCGTGCATGCTCAACGGTGACCAGACGCTTCTCATCTAGGAGTTCCAACTGGGCGAGGAGCGAATCACGATGCTCTTCAATAGAGAATCCCTTGCCCAATTGTACTCGCAGAGATGGAATGAGAATCTCGTAGGGAACCACCGCCTCCATTCCATAAGTGAGGGCGAAAGAGGTTTGCCCTGTAGGGGTACGAATAGAAGTGCGATAGGCCCAGAGAGCTTCAATTAGCTTGTCTGGCCAATCCGAAAATTTATTAGCCTCACACGTCTTTTTAACAATTTTAATCAAGGTTTTATTAGTTGCCTCTGCTTGGCTATTGCCCTGTGGATAATATGGAGAAGAATGATGCAATGCAATGTTATACCTGTTGCAGAGATCCTTGAGCTCTTGAGAGATGAATTGAGGTCCATTGTCGGTGATGATGGCACTCGGGATGCCGAATCTTGTGATGATATTCTTCATTATGAATTTGCAGACAGTTGATGCTTTGATCTCCGTGAATGCTTCCTCTTCTGCCCACTTGGTGAAGTATTCCGTTGCCGTGAGGATGAATGATTTTTGCTTCGTGAGGAGGTTCGAGTCACCAAGAGGTCCAATGATATCGAAATCCCACATGGAGAATGGCCATGGGGAGGACATAGGATGGAGTGAAGAAGCAGGAGAATGAATCTTGTCGACATGCAGTTGGCACTTAACACACCTTCGAACATAGATGGAACAATCCTCTTCTAGAGTTGGCCAATAGAAGCCTAGCCTATGGATCTTCTTAGCTAGCATCTGGCTGTTCACATGACCACCACACACTCCTGAATGCGCCTCTTCTACGACCTGCATCATCATCGAGGCATCTTAATAAAACACCCGTGAGCCCTCTTCTATAGAGCACACCTCCAACAAAAACATAACGTTGAGCCACTCTTCTAATTGCCTTCTTCTCCTCCATAGTGGCTTCCTCGGGAGAGGATTGATCATTACAATACTTGGCAATCTCATAATACCAAGGTTTCTCTTCATCAGCCAACTCTTCTTCCCAATCTAACAACATGACCTCTTTGCCTTTAAGAGCTTCCTTCTGCCTGACCCTCTCGAGCACCTTATCCCTAATATCGAGGAATGCACGATCCTTGATAGCTGGAGTGTCACGTTGATGAATCAAAGGAACATGAAAATCACGCTCAGGAGGGAAGACTAGAGCAGAAGCCAAAGAGGCAAGAGCGTCAGCTAGGATGTTCTGGCTTCGAGGGACATGAACAAAGATCAACTTGGTGAAAAGTTTGGCATAAGCTAAAGCAAGTTCCTGATAGGGTTTGAGCTTAGGGTTGATAGTGCGGCACTTGACAAGCACCTGGTGTAGAATAAGCTGACTATCACCAACAATTCGCAAGTGAGTGACACCATATTGATGAGCGGTTTGAAGACCAGCCAACAGGGCCTCATACTCAGCTATATTGTTCGTGACAGGGAAAGTGAGCCGAGCAGCAAATGGGATGGTGACCCCTTCCGGTGTTAAAAGAACCATGCCGATCCTTCTTCCTTGAGAATTTAGAGCTCTATCGAAATGTAATGTCCACATAGGATCATGGGGTTGATTAATGGACATCAGTTCTTCGTCTGGAAACTCTGAATCGACAGGATCAAAGCGGGGGAGAGGGTGATGAGCAAGGTGTTCGGCATGGCGTAGCCTTTGATAGCTTTCTGTTGAATGTAAGTGATGTCAAATTGGGAGAGGAAACTTTGCCAACGTGCTAATCGATCAGTGAGGATAGATTTTTCAAGGAGGAATTTAATTGGATTCATGCGAGCAATGAGGTGAACCTCGTGAGCTAAGAAATAGTGTTTTAACTTCTGAACTACCCAGACTAAAGCAGTGCAAGTCTTCTCTATGGCTGAGTACCTCTGCTCACAAGGGTTTAGAAGTTTAGACAAATAGTATGCTGCCCTCTCCTTCCCTTCTTCATCCACTTGAGCTAGGACAGCACATACAGAGTCATCCAAGACAGAAACATAGAGAATAAGTGGTTTGCCTGGAATCGGCGGCCTCAGGACAGGAGGATTGGCCAAATAATCCTTCAATCCATCAAAAGCTGCCTGACACTTGTCATCCCAATTAAACTTGACTCCCGGCTTAGTAAGCTCGTAGAACGGTCTGCATCGTTGTGAGTGCTGGGAGACGAAGTGGCGAATAAATTGCAACCTCCCGATTAATCCTCGAACTTCCTTCAAATTCTTGGGAGGAGACATATCTATGACGGCCTTTGCCTTGTTGGGATCAACTTCAATTCCCCTTTTGCTAACAATAAATCCAAGCAACTTCCCTGATGAAACACCAAATACACACTTTTTGGGGTTCATTTTCAATTGATATTCTCGTGATCTTTGCAAGACCTTAGCTAGAACCCCAGGATGCTCAATCCTTGTCCTTGATTTCACTACCAGGTCATCCACATACACCTCAATAAAAATATGAATCATATCATGAAAAATTGCCATCATAGCCCTCTGATAGGTAGCTCCAGCATTCTTGAGTCCAAAGGGCATGACGACATAACAATATGTACCCCATGGTGTAGTGAATGATGTTTTCTCCTGATCTTCTTCAGCCAGGCGAATCTAATTGTAACCTGAAAAACCGTCCATGAAAGAGAGAGTCTCAAATCCTGCTGTATTATCAATCAGAACATCGATATGAGGGAGGGGGAAGTCATCTTTAGGACACGCACGGTTGAGATCCCGGAAGTCTATACAAATTCGAACTTTGCCATCTTTCTTCATAACCGGGACGATGTTAGCCACCCAGTTGGGGTAGAGGACAACTCTAACAAACCTAGCCTTATAAAGCTTGTCGACCTCTTCTTTCATCTTTAAAGTCATGTTAGGGTGGAAACGTCTCAACCGTTGTTTGATCGGGACAGACCCTGGCTTAAGTGTAAGCCGATGTTCAACGAGCGCAGGGTCTAATCCAGGCATATCCTCATAACTCCACGCGAACGTGTCCTTGTATTCTTGAAGTACCAAAATAAGCGCCTCCTCTTCGGAGGGCGTCAAATGCTTGCTGATGAGGACAATCCTAGGGTCTTCCTCGGTACCCAAATTAACTTCTTTGGTAGGCTCTTCTACTGAGGCTAATGGTTCGTCGAATCTTCTCATGCCACTGGCAAAGGCATCAGCCTCGTCCTCATATTCTTCATAACTTTCATCCCCCTCTTCAATAGGGTCTTCATCATTCATGATTTCGTAGACACCTAAACCCTCATAAGAAACATTAGCATCCTCATATTCCAACTCTGGCAGGATAACTGGATTCTCCACGAATTCAGGAAGGGCTAAACAAGCCTGGCACCTTCTGGCTAGCTCCAACAGAAATCTACGTGGAATCTGCCTACCCTTGGATTTCTTGTGAAGATCTACCCCAAGAATTTTATTAGAAGAAGAAGAACAACTAGCTTGATTGAAATAAGCTGAAAAAGAGGAAGGAGGTGAAAAAGTGGATACAGAAGGAGATACAGATGGAGACCCCTCACCAGAGGGGAAGAAAGGATTTATCAATGAATCATGGAAGAGTGGCCCCTGGGTCGGGACACACTCGGAAAAGAGATAAGAAGTCTCCTCAACGGAGATGGAGGGTTGGAAAATTGGGATTTTGGCATTTTTTTTTCGTTTTTATCTTTATCCTTATTTTTATTTTCCTTTTCCAGAAGAAAACATTGTGAAGGGAGAATAACAGGAGGAGTGGAGATTGAAAGCTTGGAGAAAGATTGAATTAGAGATGACCCGCGTGGGGGTGTGATGGAGAGTTTAGAGAAATCTGCAGTGGATCTGGAGAAAAGCTGACCAGAATTGGCGGCGGTCTCGGCACGCGAGAGAACAATTGAGAATGCAGGGAAGCTAGAAGAGACGGATGCATAGAAGTGAAGGAAAAGAGGCCGGCCCACAGCCTGTCTATTGTAAATCCTTCTTCATATGGAACATCTGGCTCTCCAGTGTCCGTATAATCACTCAGCAACTGCCTCTTATCTGTAATCGCAGCCGGCATTTCAATCAATTCATGTATTAGTGGCGGCCATTCCAGATCAGTCGGCATAAAGAGACGGCTCAAAGCAATGGTAATATCATACATATCGAACCATCTATACCAATCACACTCTAGATCATCCATCTTCCTTCTTTTATCGGGCCTTAGAGATTCCAGGGCTTTATAAGTGGCCAATGGTGCAATATGACGAGCAAACTGTCTTGCATGAACATCTTGATAGTCTAGAATGGAGGTGATTATTGTAGTCTGCTCATTATTCTTAACGCCACCCGTGACAAAATGTGTTTTTAATGTCCAAGTAAGCGGCTGGCGATCTGTCTTCAAGGTGGATGTCATAACTGCCCATGGCTCATCTTCATTTTTGCCCGACCCTTTGTAGCCCAGGCCGCCTCTTGTAATCAATTTCTGAGGCTTAACAGGCCTAGTCCTACCTTGACAACTGGCACCCAGACCTTTGCCATTTTGATACCCCATTTTCATTAGAATTTTCCAACCAAGGGTGTTTATCATGCTTTTCTTCTTCTTCCCCTTGGAAGGCAAAGGTGCCATAGCAACTGTCGTGACTGTCTCGGGCGACATTGGCCGTGGATGAGGGAGGTCTAGTATTGATAGCAACGACTTGTTGGCAGGCCAAATAGAAGGAACTGATGAAGTCAAGTGTATATCTTCCTCTGGTAGAATTGGCATACTGGTAACTTTGATGACGCGGCCTTTGTGTGGAAACTTAAGGCACTGATGATTTGTAGAGGGCACTGCATCGAGCTGTTGAATTTAGGGGCGGCCCAGAATGCCATTGAAAGTTGGATCCATGTCCAAAATGTGGAAATCGACCGTGATTGTGGCCGGACCCAAACTGACTTTTAGTGTGATCATGCCTAGAGGAGGCTTCTTAGTATTATCATAAGCAGTGACTGTTATAGTAGATGGCCGAATTTAGATTTCCGGAATGCCACACAACTCTTCTGATTGCTTTCCTTTCTTCCACAGTGGCTTCTTCAGGATAGGACTGATCATTGCAATATCTGGCAATCTCAAAATACCAAGGTTTCTCCTCATCAGCCAATTCTTCTTCCCAATCTAACAACATGACCTTTTTGCCTTTAAGAGCTTCACTCCGCCTGACCTTCTCGAGCACCTTGTCCCTAATGTCGAGGAATGCACGATCCTTAATAGCTGGAGTGTCACGCTGATGAATGAGAGGAACGTGAAAATCTCGTTGGGGAGGAAAGACTAAAGCAGAGGCCAAAGAGGCAAGAGCGTCAGCTAAGATGTTCTGGCTTCGAGGGACATGGACGAAGATCAACTTGGTGAAGAGTTTGGCATAAGCTGAAGCAAGTTCCTGGTAGGGCTTGAGTTTAGGATTGATAGTGCGGCACTTGACAAGCACCTGGCCTAGAATGAGTTGACTGTCACCCACGATTCGTAATTAGGTAACACCATATTTATGAGCGGTTTGAAGACCGGCCAAAAGGGCCTCATACTCAGCTATATTGTTGGTGACAGGGAAAGTAAGCTGAGCAGCAAATGGGATGGTGACCCCTTCTTGTGTTAAAAGAACCATGTCGATCCCTCTTCCTTGGAATTTAGAGCTCCATCAAAATGTAATGTCCACGTAGGATCGTGGGGTTGATTAATGGACATTAGTTCTTCATCTGGAAACTCCGAATTGACAGGATCAAATCGGGGGAGAGGGTGGTGAGCAAGATGTTCGGCAATGGCGTAACCTTTGATTGCTTTCTGTTGAATGTAAGTGATGTCAAATTGAGAGAGAAAACTTTGCCAGCGTGCCAATCGGTCGGTAAGGATAAATTTTTCAAGAAGGAATTTAATCGGATTCATGCGAGCAATGAGGTGAACCTCGTGAGCTAAGAAATAATGTTTTAACTTCTGAACTACCCAAACTAAAGCAGCGCAAGTCTTTTCCATGGCTGAGTACCTCTGCTCACAAGGGTTGAGAAGTTTAAACAAGTAGTATTCTGCCCTCTCCTTCCCTTCTTCATCCACTTGAGCTAGGACAGCACCTACAGAGTCATCCTGGACAGAAACATAGAGAACGAGTGGTTTGCCCAGAATTGGCGGCCTCAGGACAGGATGATTGGCCAGATAATCCTTCAATCCGTCAAAAGCTGCCTGACACTTGTCATCCCAATTAAACTTGACCCCCGGCTTAGTAAGCTCGTAAAATGGCCTGCATCTTTGTGAGTGCTGGGAGACGAAGCGGCGAATAAATTACAACCTCCCGATTAATCCTCGAACTTCCTTAAAATTCTTGGGAGGAGGCATATCTCTGATGGCCTTTGCCTTATTGGGATCAACTTCAATTCCTCTTTTGCTGACAATAAACCCAAGCAACTTCCCTGATGAAACACCAAATACACACTTTTGGGGTTCATTTTCAACTGATACTCTCGTGATCTTTGCAAGACTTTAGCTAAAACCCCAGGATACTCAATCCTTGTTCTTGATTTTACCACCAGGTCATCCACATACACCTCAATATAAATATGAATCATATCATGAAAAATTGCCAGCATAGCCCTCTGATAGGTGGCTCTAGCATTCTTGAGTCCAAAAGGCATGACCACATAGCAGTATGTACCCCATGGTGTAGTGAACGATGTTTTCTCTTGGTCTTCTTCAGCCAGGCGAATTTGATTATAACCCTAAAAACCATCCATAAAGAAGAGAGTCTCAAATCCTGCCGTATTATCAATCAAAACATCAATATGAGGGAGGGGGAAGTCATCTTTAGGACACGCACGGTTGAGGTCCCGAAAGTCTATACAAATCCGAACCTTTCCATCTTTCTTCATGACCGGGACGATGTTAGCCACCCAGTTCGGATAGAGGACAACTCTAACAAATCTAGCCTTATGAAGCTTGTCGACCTCTTCTTTCATCTTTAAAGCCATGTTAGGGTGGAAACGTCTCAACCGTTGTTTGATCGGGACAGACCCTGGCTTAAGTGTAAGCCGATGTTCAACGAGCACAGGGTCTAATCTAGGCATATCTTCATAACTCCACGCAAACGTGTCCTTGTATTCTTAAAGTACCAAAATAAGCGCCTCCTCTTCAGCAGGCGGCAAATTCTTGCTGATGAGGACAATCCTAGGGTCTTCTTCCGTACCTAGATTTATTTCCTTGGTAGGCTCTTCTACTGAGGCTGATGGTTCATCAAATCTTCTCATGCCACTAGCAAGGGCATCAGCATCGTCCTCATATTCTTCATAACTTTCATCCCCTTCTTCAACAGGGTCCTCATCATTCATAATCTCATAGACACCAAAACCCTCATAAGGAGCACAAGTATCCTCGTATTCTAACTCGGGCAGGATGATCGGATTCTCTAGAAATTCGGGGAGGGTTGAGCATGCCCGGCATCTTCTAGCCAATTCTAACAAGAATCTACGGGGAATCTGCTTACCCTTGGATTTCTTATGTGAAACTAGCCCATGGATTTTATTATTAGAAGAAGAAGAGCAACTAGCTTGATCATTAGAAGAAGAAAAGGGAGGGGGTGAAAAAGTGGATACAGGAGGGTGTACAGATGAGGACCCCTCGCAGGAGGGGTGGAAAAGATTTATCAATGAATCTTGGAAGAGCGGCCCCTGGGTCGGGGCACACTCAGGAAGGAGATAGGAGGTCTCCTCAAAAGAGATGGAGGATGAAAAAGTTGGAATTTTGGCATTTTTTTTTGTTTTCATTTTTATCTTCATTTTTATTTTCCTTTTCGAGAAGAAAGCAGTGTGAAGGAAGAAAAGAAGGAGGAGTGGAGATTGAAAGATTGGAGAAAGATTGAATCAAGGACGACCCATGCGGGGGTGTGATGGAGAGTTTGGAAAATTGCTCGAGGAGCAAGGGAGGAACGGGAGGAAAAATTTGTAGTGAATTTGGAGACAAGCTGATCATGATCGGAGGCGGTCTCGGCACGCGAGAAAATAGTTGACCATACAAGGAGGAAAGAAGAGACGGATGCATGGAAGTGAGGGAGAAAAGGCCGGCCCACAGCCTGTCTATTGTAAATCCTTCCTCGTATGGCACATCAGGCTCTCCAGTGTCTGTATAATTGCTCAGCAGCTGCCTCTTGTCTGTTATCACCGTCGACTTTTCAATCAAGTCGTGGATCAGTGGCGGCCATTCCGGATCTGTCGGCATGAAGAGACGGCTTAAGGCAATAGTAATGTCATTCATATCAAACCATCTATACCAGTCACACTCTGGATCATCCATTTTACTCCTCTTATCAGGCCTTAGAGATTCCAGGGCTTTGTATGTAACCAGTGGAGCAATATGTCGAGCAAACTGTCTAGCATGAACATCTTGACAGTCTAACATGGAAGTGATTATTGTAGTCTGCTCATTATCTTGGACACCACCTTTAATAAAATGTGTCTGTAATGTCCAAGTAAGCGGTTGGCGATCCGTCTTCAGAGTGGATGTCATGACTGCCCATGGTTCATTTTCATCTTTGCTCAGCCCTTTGTAGCCTAGCCCGCCTCGTGCAATCAATTTCTGTGACTTAACAGGCCTAGTTTTGCCCTGACAATTGACACCCAGGCCTTTGCTGACTTGGTACCCCATTTTCATCAAATTATTCCATCCCGGGGTGTTCATTGTGTTCTTCTTCTTCTTCCCCTTGGAAGTTAGGGGTGTCATGGCAACTGTTGTAACTGTCTCGGGTGGCATCGGCCGTGGGTGAGGGATATCCAGCACTGATAGCAACGGTTTGTTGGAAGGCCAAATAGAAGGAACTGACGTTGCCAGGTGTATGTCTTCATCAGGCAGGATTGGCATGCTAGTCACCTTGATAATGTGGCCCTTGTGTGGAAACTTGAGGCATTGATGATTTGTAGAGGGCACTGCATCTAACTGTTGAATATAGGGGCGACCCAAGATGCCATTGAATGTTGGATCCATATCCAAAATGTGAAAATCGACTGTGATTGTTGCTGGACCCAAACTAACCTTTAATGTTATCATGCCCAAAGGAGGCTTCTTAGTATTGTCGTATGCTGTGACTGTTATGGTAGATGGCCGAATTTGATTTTCTGGAATGCCGCACATCTTCAAAGTGCTTGGCGGCAATACATTGATGGATGCCCCAGTGTCCACCAAGCATTGCTTTACCGTCACCTTATTGATATCCACTGTGATGCATAAAGCATACTTTCTTGCTGGTTGAGGTGCCAGTTCATGTTCATAAAAAGTAATTGCCGGCTGACTGCTAGCGGGCGTCAAGACTGTGGTTATCTGCTCGGCAGGGATGTCTTCACTGACCATAACTTTCTGTAAATATTCCTTTAAAGCCAATTGATGAGTGGTTGGCCTCTTAATCAATTCAAAAAATAGAGATTCTTGCTGGAGTTCGGTCAAGATGCTTCAGTAAATCATACTGAGTGCCGGGAATAGACTCTTGCTCTTGCTCTTGCTCATTGGGCCCCTGTGCGGGCTCCTGCTCTCTCTGGGGAAAGATCCGTTGGAACATCCATCCACTGCGAAGCGGTGCTATGGTTTGGCGCACCTCTGTCGGGACAAGGATGGAGGGAGGATTGGAAGAAGAAGGGGTGTTAGCATTGAGAATTGGTGGAGGAGTGTTTGAAGAAGAAGCCCCCGTAAGGGGTTTTGGTGAAGGGTTCAAAAGAGAAGCACCCGTAGGAGGCATAGGGGTGGAAGGGGGTGTTGGAGTGTGGGAAGGGCTAGTGGGTTGAACAAGGAGAGGTCGGGGTATAAATGGTGGTTGAGCTGATGGTGGAGGTGTCCTTGCTGGCAGAGGAGTGGTGGTGGTGGTGGATGTCACCGGTGCTGGTGACGGGCGAATGAGGAGTGGCCTAGATGGTGATGGCGAAGGATTGGTGGCGGATGATGGAGTTTGCTACGTCGGAGGCTGTGGTCGTGGTGGACGGGTAAGGAGAGACCGGGTTGGCAAGGATGAGGAATTAGTGGGGACAGATGGGTTAACGGGGCGCAAAAGGGGGCGACTTAGTTGAGGGGTAGAAGAAGAAGGAAGCGTGCGCAAGAGGCGCGGAGGTTGATTTGAATTATGATTGAATGCCCCGACAGAGGCGTTTTCTTCGTGCCATCCCTGCCCTCTCTCTACTTCATGGAGAGACGTGACTGGGTTCACATGCTGATTTGCTTGGTGCTCCGGCAATGGGTTGTGGACTATCCCCATATCTTGCTGAGGTGCTGGAGCTTGCTGTTGTACTGGTGGAGCTGGTTGCTGCGGCTGCTGAGCCTGCTGTTGCCGAGGAGGCCTTCTTACTTTCATAGCGGCGATGAACTGTCTCATCTGGTCCCATTTAATGCCACCCTGGTCATTTAAATCATAGATGTAGTCCTTGAAGTGAAAGCAATGGTCAATATTGTGACCAGGGGAGCGGTGGAAAACACAATAGCGGGACGTGTCAACGTTAGCGGGCCACGCTGCTCTTTCTTTTGGTAACATGAGCAGATTAGCAGCCATCAGGGCATTAAATATATCTGGGAGACTTTCTGGCAATGGCGGATAATGGGCCCTTTTGGGGCCAAGTGGTCTCCTTTGCTGTTGTTGTTGCGGGCCATAGTTGGTGGGTGGCGGTACTTGGTGGTACTGTTGCGGAGCTGAGGGATCTGCATGTGGCGTTTGGTTTTGTGGAGGAGCAAGGGAAGGTTGAAGGGCAAATTGGTGTTGTGGGGGTGAGTGGAAGAGGGTGTTTTATTGTGGAGGTGGCAGAGGTCGTGGGTTAGATTGGCGAAAATGTGTGGGGTTGCCGACCGCGCCAACCTGCTCATTGATGACGGTGCCCTCAGTCGTGGGCCCGCTATTGTTGACATTTGTATTCTTCTTGACCAACCGTGGTTTTGGTTCGAACATGCCCATGATGGGCGAATCCTTCATCTGAGTTTGAATATATCGAGCTCTTTCATAGAGCTCCTCCATGGTGGTCAATCTGTTCATGGCTAACATATGCCGGAACTGAGGGGTTGCATTTGAAATAATCATCTTAACCTGCTCTGGTTCTGACAAAGTATCTTTCAATTTCTCGGCCATTGATCGCCATCTATCAGCAAATATGATGAAGTCCTCCTCAGGCTTTATTTTCTCTGCAACCAAATCCGTAACAGATAGAGAGGGTCCAACCCAGTCCCTATACTTCTGCAAGAATTTCCTTTGAACCACATCAAAATTACTGGCATCTGTCGGGTCCAAGGAATAGAACCACTCGAGGGCTGGCCCCTCTAGAGATCTTCTAAACAAATAGGCCAGTGAGGCTTTGTTGCCCTGCCAAAAGGAGGTCTCATACATAAAATCCTTCAAGTGAATAAATGGATTGCCAGTTCCATTGTATCGCCGAAAATTCGGCATCTCAGAAGGTGGTAAGTGAAAAACTGGTAATGTAGGCAGAGAGATCTCTGGAGCATTCTTGACAGCAGTAACCTTGTTGAGTTGTTCTTCCATGCTAGCCAATTTCTGAAGGAGTAAAGCATTAGTGTCTGACTCGACTGGGACCGAATTTGGAATGAAGGTATTTGGCATAGGCGTCCTTAGAATTTGGGGAGGTTGAAAGAATTGGGGCCTAGCCGTGGAATAACTTACTTGTTGGGCCGGCATGGCCGCACCGGGCGTTGGTGGACAAGAGGGGGGTTTGTGCAAGACCGCCTGGTCATTAACAATGTGATGGCCACTCGCGGCCGGAGGGGGATTGGAAGATGAAGAGGGAACAGATTTCCCTTTCAAAGCGGCCTGAACTACTTGCCGCTGGGAATCGTCCAATTGAGATAATGCATGAATTAAATCATTGACATTGAAAGAAGGGGAGGTGTTCCCCGATGTGTTCTGATTGGATGGTAAAGCTTGAGAAGAGGGTTCAACCTCGTGAGTTGTGGTGTCAACCACATGAATTTGAGAATAATGAACCTGAGATGGAGAGTAGTTTCCCTCGTGATAGATGGAATCTTGGAGGGGTGCCTCATAGGATTGATCAAAAATATTCTCCTCCACATCATCATAGGAGTACCCGTAGCTTGCCATGTTGATAATCTTACCTGAACGGAGTTGCATGTTTAAGCAGAGAAAAGAGATTATTTTGGAGGAATTATAATTGCAATAATCGCTCAATCCAATCAAGTTATGCAAACAAGTTGTAATGAACGCAAGCTTTTAGATTCAAGTTTGAGGTTAACGTGAATCAAATTGATGCACAATCCTCTCTCTTTGTAGTGTAGAACTTAGTTGGGAGTTTTGGTTGTGATATCCGGGTTAACTAAGTTCTTTCTCTCTCCTCACCAACGGTGGGCTATCTAAACTCCGGGTACTTCAAGGTACAACCAGCCCGGCGTCCGTGAGGGAATCCACGGGTGCGGGGACTTACGGAGGTCTTGGAAAAGGAATTTCCGGTCCAAAGAGACGGAATGCTCAATGGAGGGTTTTTCCAATTCGAAGAAGGGTGTGTGGAATCCTAGTGTAGAGAGACGAGGTCTCTCAACCAAATGCCACAAAATGCAGAATAATATAAGCAGAGCAAGCAGGTATAATCAGATAATGAATATGTGAATCAATCCAGCATGAACAAACAGATCAAGCAACTTTCTGTTAACACACAGGTAAAAAGCGACTTGGCAGAAGTCGCTAAAATAAGGAAACACGACAGCGTGGCTGTCGCTACTCTGTGAAGTCCTGTCGGACCGTGCTCAAGAAACGCCTTGGTGTGAGGCGCAGATTGTGCAAAAGACGCCTGGGAGAAAGGCGCTGGATAGACAAAGGACGCCCACAGCGAGGGGCGTTAATTCTCAGAGAGTGAGAAAGCAGGAGACGCTATATAAAAAGGCGCCTTTGCAGAAGGCGTTAAATACGAGAAAGACACCTTGAGTAAAGGCGTTAATTCATGAAAAATGCCTTGATGTGAGGCGTCAATTAAGAAAATACAGAGAACACAAACTGGCTAATCCGAGGGGTGTGGGTGTGCAGTGTGCACAATGGAGGGTGCCCGTGAGACACAGTGGAGGGGTACCGTGGGTACCTAAGGGAAAGGGCACACGTGGGTGCCAATGGGAAAGGGCACACGTGGGTGCCAACATGAGAGGGTAATCAAAAGAAAAAAAAACAGTGGATGTCCCACCGTGATCGCCAATTTGTGAATCATGTTTTTCACATCAAAAATAAATAAGTAAGAAGATAAATAGTGAAAAAAGGGAATAAAGGGGAGAAAGAGATTGCTATTGGAGTGTGATCGCCAGAGGGGTTACCTCAAAAGAAGGGAGATTGATCGCGAATACCTGGTGAAAATAGGATGCGGGATGAGTGTAGATTCCTTCCTCCTCCTTCTACCGGCCGGCCGATGAAGGGGGTTTTCCTCTTGATTACCCTTAAACAAAGAACAAACAATCAAAAGAGGAGGGATTAGCCAAGTGTGTGTAGTATCAATTCAGAAGAATAATATGATGATGAAAGTGGAGCATAAAGTGTACACCTTTTGGTTTTTTAAAACCCCTAAGAAAATTAGGGAAGGAAAGAGATATGATGAGCTAATGCAAACTAACTATGATGAACAATGATGAAGTAGCAAATTGATGCAAAGAACTCCCTGCTGTTCCTGACAACAGTAAAGGGGAAACCAATTGATGCGGCTGATGCACTAGGAAAAAGAAGACCACTGCAGGAGCACGGATTCGCAAAGAAAAGGAGAGTAGAAAGGCTTCAGTGCACAGAGAAAACTGTTATGGCTAATCTCTCCTCTCTTCTATTTTAGCCAACCTTCCTATCAAACTTCTGCTAACCTCGCGCGAACTCGACCCAGGAGGCTATTTATAGGGTAGAAAACACAATTTTAATGGGATAAGAACTGGCAAGACCCTTCTACGGCAAGGCCTCTAGTTCCCTAATCGAGCAAGATGACCAAGCAGAGCAGGGGACTCCCCAAGAAAGGGCAGTTCAAGCAGGATACGGAAGGAAAAGCGACGACTCACATCAAGGCGTTACTTGAAATTGACGACCTGAGTCAGGGCGTTAATTGAAATAACGACTGGCATAAAGACGTCAATTCTTGGATTTAATTTTAGTAAGAAAAACCTTCCTTATTTAAAAATTATAAAGAGACGCCTGAAGGCGAGACGTTAATTCAAAACACGACCCAGGGAGGGACGTTAATTTTTGATTTCAATTAGGGTAGGATACGTCAAATATCAGAAGCTGACGCCTCTTGCTCCAGTCGTCCTTTCTTTGAAAAATGCCCTATCTCAGGTCGCTATTTAAAACACGCCCCTCTTCGAGTCGTTAATTACAAAAATGCAAGAAAAATCATAAAAACCCACACAAAAATAGAAAAACTTTATATTATAGAAATATTGAAGTTCACTTTGGGGCGTTAACATAGTGACATGAGATTTGATCAACATAGTATCAATTTTGGCATGTCTATAGCTAGTACCTCAAATGCTCACCCAGTCCAGCATGCTATCAAGATAACTCAAAAATGTGATGATAAGCAGAAAGTGAACCAAACCTCAAAGCTGAAAAATAATTCTTCTTGTGCAATTGATCGTGCTAGAAAGAACAACGCTAAACACCATGTTTCCAATAAAAATCCTTCTTGTTTCTATTGTGGTAAACGTGGTCACATGATGCACGATTGTTCTGTAAGAAAAATGATGAATTGAGAGCATGCAAGAAAATGAATGATTTCAAAAATACAAGAAAGTTTTCAAATGGAAGAAATGGATTTGAGAATTCTTATGTTCATGCTAAAAGACCATATGAGAAAATGGCTTCTGTGCATTATTTTTATTGTGGTGAATTTGGGCATACTAAGCATGATTGTGATTTGATGCATTTTGTTGATTTGCATGTCCAAAAATTGTGGAAAGCACCCATTAGAGGTGCAACTAACCATCAAGGACCCAAAAGGATTTGGTACCTAAGATTGCCAAATGAGAAATTTGTTTTGCATGTGTGCCATAGAGTGTAAAGTATGAAATTTATTTTCGTCAAGAAGGTAAGGCACGCGAGTCAAGTGGCATAAGGAAGGTTAAAAGAAAAATAAGAAATGGAATCTGAACACTCAGGTGATATCCGTCCTACTTTCTGTAGTGATTGTGTCATGTTTTGACTCATTTTGTGTCATATAGTCATGTGATCATGCATATACTTGAACATGCATTTCATTCGTTCTCAATTACATATCCTTGTGCATGTCGAGTGTCACATGGCATACTGTTAAGAGTTGTTTGTATACCTTCAATTAACCTTCACCACATACATTGGGTTTGCCATATGTTTTCACATCCTGTCATGCCATGCAAAGTTCGACATTGTGAGCTCATGCCATAATGTAATTGCAACTCTCTCGCCATCATAGCATCCATGTTTTGTCTTCATCATATCCATGACTGCACATGGCATTTGGATGTTACTAAACATCTTGCATTCATGCACACACAAAGGGGGAGCAACCACATTCGTCATATGGACTTAGTGTCAGGTTCACACTTGAGTCATGCATCAAGTCTGGAGCTTCTTTAGGGGATGTTTGGTTGTTAAGAGAATTTTTCATATCATTGTTAATAATTCTGAATCGAAATTGACAAATAAAATCTTTTTATCTTTGGATGTAGATTATACTCCCAAAATCTAAATGATGATGGGTTAGTCATGGCCAAGCTTGAGTCAATAAAAGGAATACCTTACAATGATGAAAAATGATGTGTACTTTCTCAATTGTCACCAGGAGATGGGATACAAGAACTTGAACAACCTCGAGGATCGACTCAAGAACAAGCTGGTGAAAGTCTTGTACATGTTGAAGCAAGTACCCAAGGCATGGTATGAAAGGGTTACACCTTTTTAATTGAGAATGGATTCAATAGGTAAGGTTCACCAAACACCTTTCACGAGAAAAACAGGTAAGGACATTCTAGTGGTTCAAGTATATATGTGGATAATATCATTTCTGGAGCTACTAATAATACCTTTTGTTAACAATTTGCAGGGATTATGCAAGGAAACTTTGAAATGAGCATAATGCATGAACTGATGTGTACTTTCTTTGGGTTGCAGGTGGAAAGCTTGGAAGATGGTGCATGCTCAAGGCATAAGTATTGAAAATAAACTTCTGAGCTCTATTTGAAAAACTCCAACTTATTTTAACCAAATCTCCATTAATAAATAAACAAAAAAAATTGATTTTGTTATTAGAATGCATGTCCATTTTCATGCATATACATTGTTGATGAACCTTGACATTTTCATGTGGGAGACTATGGAATGCACCTCTCAAATGGTCTGCTGCACTCAGGTATTCAATTCTAAAAACTTGACAAATTGGTTGAATCTAGTTTGATGCGATGAATTTTGTCAAATTGGTTGAACCAAATTGAAGATCTTGAAAAATGTGTATGAAGTGATTGGCTACTTCTTAATTTGAATTGCATGATCACACCTGAATTGAACAGAATATCTGGTATATCAAATGGCATTTGTGGAAGAGTGGATTATGTCCACTTGGAAGCATTCCCTATGCGTTGAGTTGGGTCTTCGGACTAAAATCCCCGCCTCGTACCAGATCTTGAAGATTCTGACCAGCTTGTGATTGGTTGATTTTTGAATGAATTCTTGAGCTGGGCTATTTAAATTGAAAATATATTTTTGATCAAATGATCCAAACAATTGGCTTGTGGATGATTTTTCATTTCAAAACTTGTGAAAGACCTTTGAAAATATATTTTTTAAATAATTTCTAAAAATTGGATTGCATTGCTTAATTTTGATCATTTAAGCACCCTTCTTCATAAAGGTCATGTCATGAAAATATTTGTTGACTCATTAATAGACTGTGAATGCTCTAATGTGGAATTTATCTCATGGTTTGAAAAACAAGCTCCTGCATCTTGCACTTACACATTGCATTGCATTCTTATATGCTCATAGGTTGCATTGCATTGGAACTCATGCATTAGCTACATTTAGTTCATTCAATTGCTATCCATTCAATTGATATCAACAATTTTGCATTATATTGCATATTTGCATTGCATGTTGCATACATTCCCTCTGTGTTCTTGCTTGATACTATATGCTATTCGCCCCCATCCTTTAGAATTTCTAAGACCACACATTTCTTGCTAAAAAATGTTGTATTTGAGTCATGATTGGAGTGTTTCATGTTATACACTCTGGGGGAGTTCATATTTGATAAGTGCATCTATTTAGGGGGAGTTGCATTGTTATGCACTCATGATATTTTCGGTATACATGTTGAATCAAATTCATACACATCTTGCACATAATGTGAAAATGAGTGTTAAACATAAGGATATAGGATTTTCCTTTCAACACACTAGAGATATTAAACTTGTGGCATATATGTTGAAGAGGCAGTTGAGGAAAAAGCTGCCTACCCATCATTGTTGAAAAAGTTGAAATAAAAATCAATGGCAGAGCAATGCTTAGTTTCACTAAGTAAATTGGAAGTACGTCACTTGAGACGTGATGTGGTTTATTTCTGAAAGGTGTTTCACTAAAGTACCTATGTTCAGAAAGAAATGAAACGGTTCAATATTCTGAGTAACCGGGGATTCTGGCATGAGCTCCATGTGTCTCCTCGCGTAAAAAGAAATGATTTAAACCTGATCATTCGTTTGAAAAATTCTGAATGTATTGAAAACTTTGATGTTAAAATTTGTTGAGGTAGAGCGTAGCTCCAATACACTGTTCTCAAACAATTGAAATGCACTCTGTGTAATCTCTCATTGTCCTGATTTGAAAACTGAATATCCATATGGCTATAATCATTTTTCATGTTATTCACTCAACACATTTAGAAATTTGATTTAATATGTATTCAGAAAATTGATTGACTGCATTGACTATTGCATGACTTTTCCTATATGATTGCACAATATCCTAGATGTTTTCTAGTTGTTATGACCCTCATGCACCCTTCTTATACCTATCCTCTCTTAAATAAGTACGGGGGAGCTGTGTTGCATGTATATATATATATATATATATACGCATTTGTTTGATTGCATTTTTATGCATCTCACATGTCATCACTTGTATGTGTTGCATCTCATGCATTTCAAACTAAAATTTAAAAATCTGAAAATGATGAAAATCCAAAAATTGAATGGAGTTCCAATGCTTCACATTTGCTTAATAAGCTTTAGGCATTGACTGACCAATAGGGAGAAAGATTAGAATCATATTGATTGTTGGTTTCAGGTCTACTCATCTTTCTATGTGAGAATAATCACCAATTGGTATCATCTGATTGGAATCATATTGATTTGTTAGTCCATGATCTGCTCTTGCTTGATCTACATTTTTAAGGTGTGCTATTGATATTTCAAAGGGGGAGATAAGCTTGTTCTTGCTTCGTTGGCTTCTTCCAGCTTGTTGATAATGTTGATAATGTCAAAGGAAGAGAAAGATATGCATTATCCCACCTTTTGATAATGTCAAAGGGGGAGAAAAGTTCATGATTGTGTGTGAGAAGGAGAGAAGAATATCTGTGTCTGACTGTTGTATCGTCATTCAATTTGTCATCATCACTAAGTTTGTCATCATCAAAAGGGGGGAGATTGGTGTGTTATATTTTTGATGATAGCCAAACTGATTGTTATGCTTCTGATGATAACTAAACTTAATGATTGAATGATTGCATTGTTCCTGATGACTGTATGCATTCATGTTGTTGAAATATGGTTGAGATGACAAATGAGCTTTTGAGGGTCTTGACCCTTAGTTGAGAATCTTGTTTCTACAAGAATGAACCAAGTCCATTATAATTCATGATGTATTAACCTTGACTATTTTGACTTGTAAGATCATCTCATGGCAGTCGCCTGGTAAACCAAACGAGTGGATAAGCACCTTGCTCTTCTACAATCCAAAACATGTGGGATATGTCATGTACTGTCAAGAACCATTGGTAATGCTCTTACCGTGTTATACACGCCTTGATACACCTGATCCATGACATTTAAGGTGCACGATGGTTGTGTTGTGCCCCTATGCCTTGATGATGTTTTGCTTCATGAGTTTTGATGATAGCAACTCTATGAGTCACCACTTGAGAATGAATGGTTGAAGAATGTTTTGATGATAGTTGAGTCACTTCATGTGCCTGAATTGACTTCATGTGCTTGATTGAATGTCACGGTTGCATATATATATATATATATATATATATATATATATATTGATGTGCGTTTAACTGCTGGTCTAGGTCTGAGCATGTCTCGAATGCATATATTACACTTCATGGCTTTAAACATCTATGCATGCACGCAATCAGTTAAGTCGGTGCATTCAGGTTATGTCTAAGGCTCGTGCATATATGTCAGTCAGGCTGCCTAACAAACTCGGTGCATATCATCGTTCATGGGCATTAAGGTCTGTGCATTCCATTCTCTATGCACACAGCCTTGGCGAGTGTTAGGTCGGTGCATTGCTTAGCTCGCATCTCCAAGTCTGTGCACTCTATATGTGCTAGGTCGGTGCAACGCCTTCATGTGATAGGTGCATCGGTGCAACCTCTGGTATTGCACGCTGATTAAGTCGTGCATCGGTGCATATCTTCTCTATGCTTCCTTCGCATTAGGTTAGTGCATTGTTCTACTCACATGATACTCCATGGAGTTACAGTCTGTGCAACTCATGTTGCTGTGAGTACTTAACCTAGTGCATTCTTAGCGTGCTCATTCTTAAACTCGGTGCATCATACATTTCTTGCTCTCACATGGTCGATGCATCTCATGCTGTGACACGTAATTGAGTCGGTGCATTTCTTCCTCCATGTGCATAAAAGCTTGTGCATCTCTTTCTTATATATTCAAGTCATACCTGTGCATAGTTTCCTTATCTCTATTGAGTTTGTGCACATTGGCAGGTACGTATAGCTAAGTCGGTGCATTCGTATGCCGTGTGAGCAAATCTCCATACGGATGAGCTTCAAAGTCGAAGCACTCCTTCTCATCACGGGATGGCTTCTCAGCGCGAGCAGTGTCTGGTCAAGAAAATGAGCTCGATGCAATGTCTGAGGATACTCGGTGCAACGCGTGACTTCAGAAGAAGCCACTCAGTGCAAACCATTCCTCAGGACACCAATCTAAGATGGTGCAGTGCTTTTACCAGTTCGACCAGGTCGGTGTAATGCCCAGTTCCGATAGAACAAGCTCGGTGCAATCGTTCCTAGTACGTGCAGTTTATGGAACTTGTGCAATCAAGTGATCAATCCAGGGAAGCCATAGTTCGAGCAACATATGTGCACCTGAGTATCTAACTTATAAAGAACAAAAGAATAAGGGCATGTGAGAACAACAGAACAATTAGCTGGCACGTGATCCAAGGGTGATTCTTATTGGAAGAAGCCACCACGTGGGGTCCCAATCATTCAGATTCTGACACGTGGCAAGATTCTCCTGGAGCTTCCAGGCGGGAGTGTTCCCTCCATACTCCTAGGGCATGAGCACGTGACCTCAGTCTGAGGGAGTATATAAGTCATCTTTCTGCAAGTCAAGAAGACAACTCTCGGGCGAGATCAAGAAGAACTATTGGGGAGCATAAGAAGAGAAGAGCAGAGAAAAGAATAGGAGAGTTCAAGAGAGAAAAAGAGATAGCAATAGAGAAACGCAGAAGAAGAAGAAGTAGACAGAAAGAGAGAGATATCGAGAGTTTGAGAAGAGAAGAAGACAAGCTTCATCTGAAGATTAGTTCCCACTGGAATCAGGATCAGATCCTATCCAGTCAGCTCATTGAGAGCCATATCTGCGCTTTATTGTTTACAACTTTTAATCGCTGTCATATCCTGTTTCTTGTTTTCCTTTTTATCACTATTTCAAGCTGTTTGTTAGCAGGACAAGCTGTGTTGCTCAGCTGTAGTATAGGAGGATTCCTCTAGACGGGTTAAGTTGTAAGCCCCAGCGGTTGCAGAGGTGTGGTATCCTCTAGATGGCGAAGCTGTAATGCACAGCGGTCAAGCTGTGTGTCAGCGGATGGCTAAGTTGTATTGCCCTGCAGAAGCAAGCTGTGATACTCAGCGGATGTAGGCAAGCTATGAGGCCCTGCTGTTAAGCTATGTATCAGCGGGAAGCCCTACTCTGGTTGGAGTGTGGGGTGGACGTAGGTCTGCGGACTGAACCACCTAAAAAATTCCCTTGTTTACTGTGCTTTGATTGCATTGTTCGATTCGATAGATGTATGCATAGGCACGATCTGTTTCTTTAGTCTAGTGGAAATTTGGTTTGCACACTGAACACTTGATTCCAGTTCGTTTTCGCTAGATGAATGCTTAGGTGCGATCATTCTATCTTTCCAATCTAGTGAGTGTTTAAAATTGCACACTGCACGTTTATTTTTGGTCTCATGTGAGTTGGGTGATTTTGGGTCTGTTCATCAGTCTACTCTGCAGTGTTCAGAAATTCATTTCTTCCATTATCCTCTCGTCATTCGGAGAGAGAACCCAGTTTAGTCTAGGCACTTGCTCATATTGCTTCCGCATCTTTGCCTTTCCGCTGGTTTTTATTTGGGCGTAATTTTATAAGGGGATTCATTCAACCCCCCCTTCTGAATCCATGACTAGCACCGCTTCTGTTGGTGTCAGAGCCTCCATAGGTTTTATCTATTGGCATCTGAGCTCACCATATAGGACCCTTCGGGACCTATCAGGTTGCATGGCTTCGTTTTATGTGAATGCATAGTTTCTCATTCCAATCCTTAATTGTGTGAACATAGTAGCATATATCTTGATGGGTTGAGAATGTAATTCATGAACCTTAAACATGAAATCCTTTAGCTTGAATGTGGCCTGCAAATGAAGGTTCTATAAGTCTTTTGCATTGTTCATAAATGCATTTGATGCATAATCTTCAAGAGTGAGCATTGAACTTGTTTAAGAACACTTCATGTAATGACAAGTGCTCAATTGCTTTGAACTTTCCAAATGTATAAACTAAGTTAAACCAAACCCAAAATGCATGAAATTGATGAGGACATGAAGCTCTTGACTTATGGATATGTTTCATTGAGCTAACACTTCATTTTTGCAGGTTTGGGTCATTTCGGTCGACCAACGGACCTTGGTCGGTCGACCAGAATTGGCAGAACCAAAAAGATGGAACTTTGCAGAAGTTCGGTCGACCGCCAGCCAATGGTCGGTTGATCGGTTGCATTTCGGTCGACCGCCGCCACAGGGTCGGTCGACCAGTTTTAACAGAATGCAACCAATGCTCTATCTGCAAATTTTCGGTCGACCGACCGAGGCTTTCCGGTCGACCGACAGCCCCGAAGCCCCCATTTTTGACTTTATATTTCCAGCTCGTGGAGAGATTCCCTTCCCCATTTCTTTAATCCCACTGCCCCCAATCAAGGAGGGATTTGTGGATCTGGTTTGGGGGTTGTCTCCTAACCTTCCAAGATCTATAAAAGATCTCATTGGGGTCATAAACCCTAACAACTCCAAGGGGCTTCAAGGAGAGATCCAAGGAGAGGCTGTCCAAGGGAGAAGAAGGGTACTGTAGCTCAGTGAACAATACTTCGTACAAAAGTTCATCATCCATCTCCAAGGTGATTCAAGCTCAAACTGAAGCTAGCAACCTCCAAGGAAGTGAAGAAGCAAGAAAGGCTCTCAAGGAAGATCAAGGAGCTGTCCAAGGAAGAAGGAGCTGCTATTGTAGCCATGAACAGTACTTCGTGGAAAGATCTCTTCATCCCTTCCCAAGAACCTCAAGCTTCATCTAAAGCTATTCAAGTGAAGAAGGAAGCATCACTCAAAGATCAGCAACATACACTTAGTGGAAGCCAAATCAAGAATTTTATAAACTGTGCCTCATGGTCTTTGTGTTTTGTGTTTTATATTTGTGTTCCTTATAAACTAAACACTCGTGTGTGTGTAGATCATTTTGGATCCATGGTCGTGTGTGGTTATCGTGTTTCATTCGTGTGTGTGCGTAAGTCTTCTTAGATCTACGTGTGTATGTGTGGATCTATTTAAATACGGTCATTTTAGTGTGTGGATTGTTACATCTGTAGCAGCGTGTGTTTGTCTTATTGATCCAGTTGTTGGATCATCTTGGAGACCGCGTCTCCGTGTGTGTGTGTGTGTGTGTGTGTGTGTGTGTGTGTGTGTGTGTGTGTGTGTGTGTGTGTGTGTGTGTGTGTGTGTGTGTGTGTGTGTGTTGGGGCACGTCCCCGTGTGTGTGGGCAGGCGTCGTCCTGCGTGTGTGTTTGGAGCGTCATCTCCATTTGGGGATGTATCCCCGAGTGAAGCCTCACCACGTTTGGTGAGGGGTGGACGTAGGATTGCGGTCGTTGCATCCGAACCGCCTTAAAAACTACTATGCATTGTGTTTTGAATTGTGTGGTTTTTTCCTTTTCGTCTACCTCCATTCTACGTGAGTGTTAGTGTAAATTGTTGTTTCGGATTTATCAACGTATATCTTGCATAATACATATCATTATCAAATTAAGTTTGATAAATCCAATTTTTGAACAAACAGATTTGAACCTCTTGATTAGCTTTGTATCACATTCTTTTAAAAGCCAAAAGGTTTTCTTAAAATTTGTAAACACCCAATTCACCCCCCTCTTGGGTGTCATTGATCGTGGGACTTCAGTCATAACGTCTTACGTGTGACGGGGATGGACATGTGTGCGATGGCTAGACGCCGCATGAGAGGAGTACATGTGACATACCCTTAGCGTGTACAAGCTGATCCATAAGCAATGTAGTGCCCCAGAACTTCATAAATAATAAAGGCCTAAATAAAATTATAAATGGGTTATTTGATTAATAAGTCATTATAAGGCCAAGTAGTGTTGATCAATTAACCCAACCCACTTAATTAAAGTCTAAAAGGTTTTTAACTCAGGCCCATTAAGTTAGGCCCATATTCTAAAAGGTATTCAAGCCTATCCACGGATTTTAGGATAAGTATTAATTATATATATATAATGATGTGGATAATTAACAAAATAGTTTTAATGATTTAGAAATTCTACCTACGTTGACTGTAACGATCTATCGTAAAACCGCTACATCCATGTAACGCGTGGTCTCCAGACCGTTACAAGCCTGTAAGTTTCGTGAGTGAAGGAACTCATGAAAAGATTGGAACTTGATGTTCCTATCCACTATAGATCGACTTGGGAATGCTTGTAATGTTACTAAGGACTCTTAGAGATTGGGATTTGATGAAAAAAGGACTCTAAAATCGATCTAATCCTTAAACCCTAGCCTAAACTCTATAAATAGGGCATAGTTCTGAACTGTGCGACCCCTACTTTTGGGACGTAAAGAAGCAAGGTAAGGAGTCATTATCTCAGGTAAGTTCTTTAGAGGTATTTGTTTACAATACTTTAGACTAACTCCCTTCCGAATTTCACATCTTTAGGTCAAGAGGGCGTGGAGTTAGAGCCTAAAGAAGTTGCTGAAAAAGTCACAAGAGAAGGAAGGGGTCTAGGGTAAGGTTCTCAACCAAATTCAGAAACTACAGTCTAAGTAAGAGGTAGGTTATCTCATGAACGGCAAAAATAGCATGATAGGACTAAAAGCCCTCTGGTTTGATTGAATTCCATGCATTATAGAGCATTGATTTCATGTTTTATTTGTTCTATGCACATCATGCACCTCTTAGCCAAATTAAGAAATTAAAACATGACTATTCATCTATTCATGATTACCTATGCATGTAGATGGCCTTACTTCGTTAACATGACTAGAAACTCATCATGTTTTGATAAAAGACATGATGTGAGTTGATCTCTTAGTTTCTATGATTATTTTCTGTTAACAGATACTGTAACGCACTAGCATAGGACCGTCACTTTCAAGTAACGGCCCAACTACAAACCATTACAAACTCTGTAGTATTTGAATTGCACAGATATTTCTAACGCGCTTGGACAGACGCGTTACATTCAAGTAACATCTTGATCATGACCGTCACAATAACAGTGACGCCCCATCTTCAAACCGTTATATCATGTGTTCTGTCAACCCTATGACAGAATATAACCTGCCAATCGTATTATGGTTAAAACCTAGTTACCTAAGTTTTAAACCTAATCATGTGATTTTAAGGATATTTGATTATTCATGATAGGTATTGCATGTTTTGTCATCACTTCTACTTAAGTTATGTTAAACCAAATTCTATAGTTTTGTACTATAAAGCATGACTTTTTAACATTGTATTGACGGAGTTTTTATCATGATTTTCACATTGATTATACATATCTCTCTCTGTCAATAGAGTCAATTCTATACGTACATGGCACATATTCCGGTATGTTGTCATTAGTTCACACCTTGCACTATAGGAACACAATCTTGGACATGAGGACCTCTCTATTGGATAATCCTTCCAATGGACTAGGAAATCCTTATTTCAAGGCCTCCGTAATTCTCCGCGAGCTTGGGATTCCACTAGGACGCCAAGTTAGTTGTACCAATGAAAGCTCATTAATTAGAACACTCTATCGTAGTTTTGATTCTTGAAATTTAATGGCCTTGAACTGGACTGTCAGGCTCACGTAACGGCCCAGTGCCATACCGTCACATTCCTCTGAGTCTATTTTTATCTTTTTGGACTCGGATCACTGTAACGGCATGTTACTGGCGCGTTATATAATGTAACGGCCCAGCATATGACCATTACATAGCTTGTTTATGTTAACCCAAGGTTTGACCAAGGGTTGATATTCCAATGATTCTAGACAAACCTTGATGATCTAAAACTTGTCATATTGCTTAAATTGATCTAAAAGAAATAGAAGTTAAGGAAAATACCGTTATGCTGTCGATTTATTTCTATGAGCATGACATTGTTTAAAGTCTATTTCTTGACTCCTACATTCTTATGTTGAAGCATTCATTCATTGATTTTAGTTATCATGGAATTATTGGAAGTGCTATATTCTTGGCCATACTTTACTGTTATACTACGTTGAAGTAGCTTAATTTATAACTGAAGATGCGATCAAGTACTGATTGTGTTCAAGGGCTCTATGCTAGTCCCCTCGGCTGATTGTCGAAAACATACTATTTTATAAACCATGGGGTATGATGCTACTGGCGTCGCATTACACTGGGAGTACTATTTCTATAAATAAGTGAAGATCCATGGCACAACATGACATTCTTGCTTGATATTCTACAGAAATTCACGAAGCACTTACTCTTAAGCATAAGATGCTAAAGTGAGGAATATGTGACTTGCTAGTATATTCTCGATATATTCTTGTTCATGAAAGGCCAATAGCATATTTTTGTCCTATTCTTACTAGTTCATTCTTGTTCTCATCCATCTTATATGATTGTCTTGTTACTTTGATTTAATCGCATGATCATCGCATTGCATGATTTTACCTTATTTATTTAGAGCAAAAATGTGAATCACTTTAATAATACCTTCATGTTGATGCGAAGATACCTACTGGGCAAGTGTGCTCATTACCTATTTCCAATGTTTTTCAGGAGATGGAAATAGTTCGAATTCGGATTCGGGTGATTCAAGTAGCGGGTCCGAGAGCGATTAAATGTTATTATGACAAGAGTGAAGACATAGGAAGTCTAAATTGTCTAGATTGAGTCAATGTAATTTTCCTATTTCTTGAGTCTAGTAGAATGAAAATCAAATTAGTGATTGTATCTTGAATATTGAGCATTATGAAATAAAGTTGAAGTTTGATTAAATCTTGTGCAATTGCATCTAATAGTGCGATTGTCTTGCGCTCTGATTGATTCTTGCTTGCAAGAGGCTTACCATGCCGGCTGTTCACGCTCCCCGAGCGAGTCTTCCACTGTAATTAAAGGCTCGGGGCGTGACAGTTAAGTTGGTATTAGAGCCTAAGTCTCAGGACTGAGGAAAGGAGTCATGTCATAGGATAAGTCCAAGGTTAAGGACCCATACCTATGAACTAAGGAAGAAATTCCACACCCATGTGAGGATTGGGTAGAGCCCGGGATAAGATAATTAATTAGCTTTAAGATTTGGTTTCATGAGAAATAACGAGTGTTATTTTTCTCTCTCAGGTACCTTATTATTCTTATCATGGCTCATCGTGTAGATTGGGACGGTATGCAACAAACTGTTGCCGGCCTCACCCAGGCACTGCAAACTATAGCACAAGGTGGTGCGGGGGCAAGGGCAGGAGACCTTCATCGCAATTTCCAGAGTCTAAATCCTCTGCGTTTCTATGGATCTTCCAATCCAGACGAAGCAGAAAATTGGATCGACGAGATGAATAGGATATTTGATGTTATTCAATGCACTGATCAGGAGAAAGTCCGTCTAGCTATGTTCCAATTAAACAAGGATGCTCGCACTTGGTGGAAATTGGTTCCGGCACCTCCAGCCGATGCGCCACATACATGGAATGTTTTTCTCACTTTATTTTGTGCCAAATATTTCTCCGAGCATGTAAAGGAAAGGAAGGCTATGGAGTTTGCCTCCCTTCGTCAAGGGATGATGTCCATGGCAGAATATGAGTTGCAATTTTCAAGGCTAGCACCGTATGCACCACATTTGATTAGTACAGACTTATTAAAAGCAAACCGATTTATGGACGGGTTACGGCCCGGTTTCATTCAGTAACTGGGGACACAGAATATCCGCACTTATGCGAAGATGGTTCAAAGGCCATATTTATGCGAGAGGACCTTAGAGAAGGTCGAAAGGTTGAAAGAAAAGGGAGAAGAATCTAGCCAGCGCTCTGATCGACATTATAAGAAGGAGAAGTTTAGCATCACGGAACCATACAAAAGCCGTAATAACAAGAAAAGATCAAGGAACGAGAACGGTGGAAGTTCTCAAAAGAGTAGTAAAAAGGTGAAGGAAGAGAAGGAGCAAGTCGCCTCGGCGTGCACCTTTTGCGAGAAATTCGGCCACTTGGCTGAAGAATGCTGGAAGCGCCTAGGTGCTTGTTTGCGCTGTGGAAGTAGGGAGCATCGTGTGCCAGATTGCTCCCTTATGAAAGATCAATCAAATAACGGAGGACGTAGGAGGCAGGCTCGCCTCAATGCAGTTATACATGAAGAAGAAGCGCCCAAGGATCAAAATGACAGGCTTATGGAAGGTACTCTTCAAATTTATTCTCGTCCTGCATTCGTGCTATTCGATACTGGTGTTTCTCATTCTTTTATCTCCACCACTTTTGCAAAAACTTTACCAACTGCATCAGTTCCCCTACCTTCAGATCTCACCATTACTACACCTTTAGGATCTGGAACTAAGCTTACCAACTATTATCCTGATTGTGAGGTAGTGGTAGAAGGACACAATCTCCCCGCAAACTTAGTATGCCTTGACATGAAAGGATATGATGCCATTTTAGGGGTAGATTTGCTTGTAAACCATGATGCCTATATCAACTGCCGAAATAGGATTATATCTTTCTGAAAACCTGGTCTTCCAAGATTTTCTTTTCTTGGCATCAAATACAAGAAGCATCCTACCATTATATCTTCTCTTCACGCCTGCAAACTTATCTCGAAAGGATGTGAAGTTTTTCTTGCTTCAGTCATTGTCACCGAATCTAAGGAAATTATCCTAGCAAACATTCCTATTGCAAATGAATTCCCTGACGTATTCCCATCCGAACTACCTAGTTTACCACCCGAGAGGGAAGTAAACTTTACCATTGAACTCATTCCAGGTGCTGCACCTGTTTCTATAGCCCCTTACATGGAGTCCCTGTCGCTATTGTATCAGATAGAGATCCCCGATTCACATCACAATTCTTGAAGATCCTACAACATTCACTTGGGACTAGATTGAATTTTAGCACCGCTTTCCATCCACAAACTGATGGTCAAACAGAAAGGACAAATCAGGTGGTAGAAGATATGCTCAGGGCTTGTGTCATTGATTTTGGAGGAAGTTGGCATGATCACTTGCCTTTGGTAGAATTTGCATATAACAACAGCTATCAAGCAAGCATACAAATGGCACCTTTTGAAGCTCTATATGGGAAAAGTTATCGATCACCAATATGTTGGAATGAAATAGGGGAACGGCAATTTCTAGGCCCCGATTTAATCAGGGATTCTATAGAGAAAATCAAGCTCATTCAGGAAAGGATGAAAATGGCACAAGATAGGCAGAAATCTTATGCTGACAATCGAAGGCGTGACTTAGAATTTCAAGTAGGAGAACATGTATATCTAAAGGTTTCTCCGGGTCGTGGTATTCAAAGATTTGGCATTAAAGGAAAGCTAACTCCAAGATTTATCGGTCCATTTAAAATCCTCGAAAGGATCGGTGAAGTGGGTTATAAATTGGCTTTGCCACCACAGTTAGCAGGAGTTCATGACGTATTTCACGTCTCGATGCTGAAGAAGTATGTGTATGATCCAGATCACATTATCACTTATGACAATCTGGAGATTCAGAAGGACTTGACATATGAACAAACGCCAATGAAGATTTTGGAACGAGAAGTACGTCAACTCAGAAATAAGGTCATTACAATGGTTAAGATTCAATGGAAGAAAGCATGGCCTTATGAAGCAACATGGGAAACAGAATCAGCCATGAAGAAAAGATTCCCGGAATTGTTTGACTGTAAGTACACTCCCCTCAATCCATGTATTGAATTTGGGGATCAAATTCTTTCTAAGTGGGGGAGGGTGTAGAGCTCCAGAACTTCATAAATAATAAAGGCCTAAATAAAATTATAAATGGGTTATTTGATTAATAAGTCATTATAAGGCCAAGTAGTGTTGATCAATTAACCCAACCCACTTAATTAAAGTCTAAAAGGTTTTTAACTCAGGCCCATTAAGTTAGGCCCATATTCTAAAAGGTATTCAAGCCTATCCATGGATTTTAGGATAAGTATTAATTATATATATATAATGATGTGGATAATTAACAAAAGAGTTTTAATGATTTAGAAATTCTACCTACGATGACTGTAACGGTCTATCGTAAGACCGCTACATCCATGTAACGCGTGGTCTCCAGACCGTTACAAGCCTGTAAGTTTCGTGAGTGAAGGAACTCATGAAAAGATTAGAACTTGATGTTCCTATCCACTATGGATCGACTTGGGAAGGCTTGTAATGTTACTAAGGACTCTTAGAGATTGGGATTTGACGAAATAAGGACTCTAAACTCGATCTAATCCTTAAACCCTAGCCTAAACTCTATAAATAGGGCATAGTTCTAAACTGTGCGACCCCTAATTTTGGGACGTAAAGAAGCAAGGTAAGGAGTCATTATCTCACGTAAGTTCTTTAGAGGTATTTATTTACAATACTTTAGACTAACTCCCCTCTGAATTTCACATCTTTAGGTGAAGAGGGCGTGGAGTTAGAGCCTAAAGAAGTTACTGAAAAAGTCACAAGAGAAGGAAGGGATCTAGGGCAAGGTTCTCAACCAAATTCAGAAACTACAGTCTAAGTAAGAGATAGGTTATCTCATGAACGGAAAAAACAGCATGATGGGACTAAAAGCCCTCTGGTTTGATTGAATTCCATGCATTATAGAGCATTGACTTCATGTTTTATTTGTTCTATGCACATCATGCACCTCTTAGCCAAATTAAGAAATTAAAACATGACTATTCATCTATTCATGATTACCTATGCATGTAGATGGTCTTACTTCGTTAACATGACTAGAAACTCATCATGTTTTGATAAAAGACATGATGTGAGTTGATCTCTTAGTTTCTATGATTATTTTCTATTAACAGATACTATAACGCACTAGCATAGGACCGTCACTTTCAAGTAATGGCCCTACTACAAACCATTACAAACTCTGTAGTATTTGAATTGCACTGATGTTTCTAACGCGCTTGGACAGACGCGTTACATTCAAGTAACGGCTTGATCATGACCGTCACAATAACAGTGACGCCCCATCTCCAGACCGTTATATCCTGTGTTCTGTCAACCCTATGACAGAATATAACCTGCCAATCTTATTATGGTTAAAACCTAGTTACCTAAGTTTTAAACCTAATCATGTGATTTTAGGGATATTTGATTATTCATGATAGGTATTGCATGTTTTGTCATCACTTCTACTTAAGTTATGTTAAACCAAATCCTATAGTTTTCTATTATAAAGCATGACTTTTTAACATTGTATTGACGGAGTTTTTATCATGATTTTCACATTGATTATACATCTCTCTCTGTCAATAGAGTCAATTCTATACGTTCATGGCACATAATCTGGTATGTTGTCATTAGTTCACACTTTGCACTATAGGAACACCATCTTGGACATGAGGACCTCTCTATTGGATATTCCTTCCAATGGACTAGGAAATCATTGTTTCAAGGCCTCCGTAATTCTCTGCGAGCCTGGGATTCCCACTAGGACGCCGAGTTGGTTGTACCAATGAAAGCCCATTAATTAGAACACTCTATCGTGGTTTTGATTCTTGAAATTTAATGGCCTTGAACTGGACTGTCAGGCTCACGTAACGGCCCAGTGCCATACCGTCACATTCCTCTGAGTCTATTTTTATCTTTTTGGACTCGGATCACTGTAACGGCATGTTACTGGCGCGTTATATAATGTAACGGCCCAGCATATGACCGTTACATAGCTTGTTTATGTTAACCCAAGGTTTGACCAAGGGTTGATATTCCAATGATTCTAGACAAACCTTGATGATCTAAAACTTGTCATATTGCTTAAATTGATCTAAAAGAAATAGAAGTTAAGGAAAATACCGTTATGCTGTCGATTTATTTCTATGAGCATGACATTGTTTAAAGTCTATTTCTTGACTCCTACATTCTTATGTTGAAGCATTCATTCATTGATTTTAGTTATCATGGAATTATTGGAAGTGCTATATTCTTGGCCATACTTTACTGTTATACTACGTGGAAGTAGCTTAATTTATAACTGAAGATGCGATCGAGTACTGATTGTGTTCAAGGGCTCTATGCTAGTCCCCTCGGCTGATTGTCGAAAACATACTATTTTATAAACCATGGGGTATGATGCTACTGGCGTCGCATTACACTGGGAGTACTATTTCTATAAATAAGTGAAGATCCATGGCACAACATGACATTCTTGCTTGATATTCTACAGAAATTCACGAAGCACTTGCTCTTAAGCATAAGATGCTAAAGTGAGGAATATGTGACTTGCTAGTACATTCTCGATATATTCTTCTTCATGAAAGGCCAATAGCATATTTTTATCCTATTCTTACTAGTTCATTCTTGTTCTCATTCCATCTTATATGATTATCTTGTTACTTTGATTTAATCGCATGATCATCGCATTGCATGATTTTACCTTATTTATTTAGAGCAAAAATGTTAATCACTTTAATAATGCCTTCATGTTGATGCGAAGATACCTACTGGACAAGTGTGCTCATTACCTATTTCCAATGTTTTTCAGGAGATGGAAATAGTTCGAATTCGGATTCGGGTGATTCAAGTAGCGGGTCCGAGAGCGATTAAATGTTATTATGACAAGAGTGAAGACATAGGAAGTCTAAATTGTCTAGATTGAGTCAATGTAATTTTCCTATTTCTTGAGTCTAGTAGAATGAAAATCAAATTAGTGATTGTATATTGAATATTGAGCATTATGAAATAAAGTTGAACTTTGATTAAATCTTGTGCAATTGCATCTAATAGTGTGATTGTCTTGCGCTCTGATTGATTCTTGCTTGCAAGAGGCTTACCATGCCGGCTGTTCGCACTCCCCGAGCGAGTCTTCCGCTGTAATTAAAGGCTCGGGACGTGACAAGCAAACCATTTAGCGCACTTAGCTCCTCGCGTCAATGGCCCTTGCTAGATACCTGCGGAGGAACTCCGAGGGTGCAACAGTTAGGTCGTGGGTTCTCTTGTTGCTGTATATCTTCATTCATTGCCCCTTGAGCTTCTAAGGGGTGGAATTTATAGGAAGTTGAAGGGGCAGGCAAGGGTTTAGGCGGACTAAGTTGAGGGCTGGATTTGGTCTGGGTAAACCCTTAGAAATATATATTTTTTATTTACGGAGTGGGGGAGGGAGGGTTTAGGCGGACCAGCCAAAGGGGTTGGTCTGGTCCACCTAAACTTGTCTCCCAAGGGGGGTTTAGGCGGACCAGCCCAAAGGGCTGGTCTGGTCCACCTAAACCCTCCACTGAGGGGTTTTTTTATTAAAAAAACTTTTTTTTTGTTTGGGATGTGTTTGGGCGGACAACCTACGGGTCCAGGATTGTTCGCCTAAACCATGGGTTTAGGCGGACTTGGCATGGGCTGGATTTTTTTTGTAAAAAACCTTTTTTTATTTTTCCAGGGTTTTAGGCGGAGTAAGTGGGAGAGAGAGAGGGGGTCCCACCTCTATAAAAACTGGGTTTTTTTCTATTTTTTGTCCTAATTTGGCTAAGAAGAAGACAAAGGATACTGAAAGGATACTTGCCGCTGGAGTATACTGGGATTGATATTGCCCGCGCGTGTGGACCCGACGTGTGACGTTGTTGCCGAATCCTTACACGCACGGTATGCCGGTCAACTTTGTACGATCTTTGCACGGACTAAGAGCACGAACTGGAAGCGACTAGGACTAGAACTGGGGAATGGTTGGGAGGCCACCGGACTAGGAGGAGGGTGCACTCCCCAAGGGAGGGGTTCGCCCTCCCAGGGCATGGCCGCGCCCGGGGTGAACTCTTCCAGGGTGAGCCGCGGCCCCCAGGGGTGGAGCTTGGGGGTCTTCTTTTGTTGTTTGGGGGTGTCCTTTGATGGACAAAGAGTTCTGGTGTCACGCCCTGAGCCTTTATTACAGCGGAAGACTAACTCGGGGAGCGCGGACAGCCGGCATGATAAGCCTCTTGCAAGTAAGAATGATCAGAGCGCAAGATAATCACATACATAAATACAATTGCACAATATTTACTCAAACTCCAACTTTATTTCATAATAATCAAGTATTCAAATACAACCACTAATTCAACTTATTCCAATCTATCAGACTCAAGAAATAAGAAAATTACATAGACTCAATATAAACAATATAGACCTTCCTAAGTCTTCACTCTCATCTGGACAATACTTTCATTCGCTCTCGGACCCGCTACTTGTATAACCCGAATCCGAATTCGAATCACTTCCATCTCCTGAAAAGATTGGAAATAGGTAATGAGCACACTTGCCCAGTAGGTATCTTCACATCAACATGAAGGTACTATTAAAGTAATTAACAATTTAGCTCTAAAGAATAAGGTAAAAATCATGCGAATGCGATCAATCACGCGATTAAACCAAAGTAACAAGACGATCAAGTAAGTTAGAATGAGAGCAAGTACGAACTAGCAAGAATGTAACAAGGACATGATATTGGCCTTTCATGAACAAGAATGTATCAAGAATGTACTAGCAAATCACATAATCATCACTCTAGTATCTTTTACTGATGAGCAAGTACTTCGTGAACTTTTATGGAATATCAAGCAAGAAAGTGATGTACAAGAATGTCATGTCATGCCGTATTGTGTATTTTCACTTATTTATAGAGAAAGTACTCCCAACGCAATGCGACGCCAGTAGCATCATACCCCATGGTTTATAATAGTATGTTTCTGACAATCAGCCGAGGGGACTAACATAGAGCCCTTGAACACAATCAGTGCTCGATCGCATCTTCAAGTATAAATCAAGCTTTTTCCACGCATGTAACAATAAAGTATGACCAAGAATGTAATAAGTTCAATAAGCTCATGATAACAAAAATTCAATGAATGAATGCTTTAATAAGAATCATGAGAAATCAAGAATGACTTAAGCAAGGTTATGCTTATGGAAATAAATCGGCAGTATAACGGTATATTCTTTATTTTCCATTCATTATTTTAGGTTTTTTGATCAATATGATAAGTTCTAGATCATTAATAGTCCATCTAGAAACCTTGGAATATCAACCCTTGGTCCACCTTGGGTTAAAATACTCAAGCAGTGTGACGGTCGTGTACTAGACCGTTACATGATGTGACACTCCAGTATTGGGCCGTTACATTAGTCTGAATCTAGAACCAAGAAATCGGACTCAGTTGAATGTGACGGTCGTATATTGGGCCGTTACTTGTGCCTGACGGTCCAACATAGAGCCGTTACATTACTGATAACCAAAAACATCGATAGTGTAATCTAATCAATGGGCTTTAATGGTACCACCAACTCGGCGTCCTAGTGGGAATCCCAGGCTCGCGGAGAATTACAGAGGCCTTGAAACGAGATTTCCTAGTCCATTGGAAGGAATATCCAATAGAGTGGTCCTCATGTCCAAGAATAATATTCCTATAGTGCAATGTGAACTAATAGACAACATACCGAAATATGCGCCATATACTTAAAGAAATGACGTGTAACGATGTAAAACCATGAGAAAACTCCGTCAATACAACATTTGTAAAATCATGATTTAAATATAAAACTATAGAATTTTGGCACATGAAATTAACATAACTTAAAATAACCTAAGACACATTAATCATACAATTTGATTATGAATCAGTAACTAAACTTGAAGTCATGATAACAGGTCCAACTTAGCTATCTAAGCATATTTATAAGTAAACATAACTGGTTATTATTCTGCCTTGGGCTGGCAGAACACATGGATCTGACGGTCTAGGATAGGCGTGTTACAGTGCTTGTGACGGTTTATCGAGGGGCCGTTACAGTGGTGTAACGCTCCTGCTAGGGTGCGTAAGAGACAATAGAACAATTAAACACAACAGGGTGTGATGGTCTATCGTAAGGCCGTTACATTCATGTGATGGTCTTACGTTGGTGCGTAAGAGAATCTGCTGGCAGTAAACTAAGTAAAGGTTTATGAACATGCCTGGAAATCAAAATACTACCATTATCCTAGTCATGATAACGAAGTATAGGCCAACTATATGTATGGGTTTAGTGAATAGACAGGATAATATCTTTTAACTTCCATTTAGGGCTAAGAGATGCGTGAATGTATAGAACTATTAGATCATGAAATTCTTAGTCTAGAATGCATGAAATCAAGCACAACTAGAGGGCTTTTATTCCTAACAAGTTGTTTTTTCCAATCATGAGATAACCTGCCTCTTCTAAAACTTTTAAACTTCGAATTTGATGCTAGGTGCTACCCTTAGTCCCTTGTACTTCTTGTGATAAATCAGCAACTTCAATCTGCTCTATTTCCTCAGCCTCTTGACCTAAGGATGTGAAAGTTTGAGGGTAAGAAGATAAAACTATTGGGAACAAAAAGTTCTAAAGGATTGAACTCTAATTACCTCTTTTAGACGTCCTAATCTCTGGATCTTTAAAGAACTTGCGTTCAGATTCTTGGGTTGCTAAGGTTGAATCAGCAACTTTGGAAGCTTCTATCTCCTTGGTTGCTTGATCTCCTAGCACGAAATTTGGAGAGCTATTAGTCTAATGTATTATAAACAAAAAGTCTTAAGGAACTTACCTGAAATTATGACTCTTTACCTTGATTCTTCACGAGCTAAAAGTAAGGGTCGCTCAGTTCAGAACTAGATCCTATTTATATGGTTTTGAAGATTAGATCGATTCAATAGTCCTTAATTTATTAGAACCTAATCCATAAGAGTCTTTAGTAATGTTATAAGCTCTCCCAAGTCGATCTCTTGTAGATAAGATCCCAAAGTTCTAATCTTTTTGCTCGTTCTTCCTTTCACGGAACTAACAGAGTATAACGCATCCAGCCTGGTGCGTTACAGGGCTGTGGCGGTCGCCCGATAGACCGTTACATTCAACGTGTATAGAGTTTCAATTTCATAAAACTCTTTTATTCGTTTATCGACATAATTATCTTATATAAATAGTATTTATCCTTAAAATACATGAATAAGCTAATTACCCTTCTAAAATATGGGCCAAACTTGATGGGCTTGGTCCATTAACCTTTTGGATTATCTTTAAATAGGCTAGGTTAATTATTTAACCTAATTGGGCCTTATAATGACTTATTGATCCAATATTCTATTTATTAATTTATTTAGGCCTTTATAAATTCTAAAAAATAATTAAATATTCCTAAAATAATTTATAAAAATTCTGGGGTCTTACACCGTCCCCGACTTAAGAGAATTTGGTCCCCAAATTTAATATATGGATTTCAGAGAGTGCACTTACAGTTAAATAATTCTGAAAATCTTTTCCACATGGATGCTTCGGTTTCCCAAGTTGCTTCATATGGCCATGTTTTCTTGCATTTAATCTTGACCATAGAATAACTTTATTTCTTAGTTGACGCACTTCCCGTTCCAGAATCTTTATTGGCTTTTGTTCGAACGTCATATCCTTCTAAATCTCCAGATTGTCATAAGTGATAATATGGTCAGGATCATATACATACTTCTTCATCATAGAGATGTAAAATACGTCATGAACTACTGCTAGTTGTGGAGGTAAAGACAGTTTGTAAGCCACTTCACCAATATGTTCAAGAATTTCAAATGGGCCAATAAATCTTGGAGTTTGCTTTCCTTTAATGCCAAATCTTCGAATACCACGACCTGGAGAAACCTTTAAATATACATGATCTCCTACCTGAAACTCCAAGTCACGTCTTCGATTGTCAGCATAGACTTTTCCCTATCTTGTGCCATTTTCATTCTTTCTTGAATGAGCTTAATCTTCTCTGTAGAATCCCTCATGAGATAGGGGCCTAGAAATTACTTTTCCCCTATTTCATTCCAACATATTGGTGATCGACAGCTTTTTCCATATAAGGCTTCAAAAGGTGCCATTCGTATGCTAGCCTGATAGCTATTGTTATATGCAAACTCTACTAGAGGCAAGTGATCATACCAACTACCTCCAAAGTTGATAGCACAAGCCCTGAGCATATCTTCTACTACCTGATTCGTTCTTTCCGTTTGACCATCTGTTTGTGGATGAAAAGCTGTGCTGAAATTCAATCTAGTCCCTAGTGAATGTTGTAGACCCTTCCAGAATTGTGATGTGAATCGAGGATCTCTATCAGATATAATAGTGACTGGGACACCATGTAGTTTGACAATCTCCTTTATGTATAATGCTGCTAGAATATCCACAGACCATCGACTCTTTATTGGTATGAAGTGTGCGGATTTAGTCAATCGGTCTATGATTACCCATGTTTCATCGTGTCCACCTCTTATCTTAGGTAAACCCATAATAAAGTCCATCCCTATACTCTCCAATTTCCATTCGGGAATACTCAAGAGGTGTAATTTACCCGCGAGTCTAAAATGTTCTGCTTTTACTTGTTGGCAGGTGAGACAACGGGACACGAAATTAGCTATCTCTCTCTTCATATTGGGCCACCAGAAATTTCTTTTGAGATCTTGATACATCTTTGTTCCTCCTGGATGAATTGTATATTTGGAATTATGCGCTTCATATAGGATTAGTTTTTTCGTAGCCTCATGATCTGGTACACATATCGGCCCTTAAATAACAATCTTCCATCATTGGAAATAGAAAAATCCGACCTTTGTTCAATATTGGCTTTAATTTCTAGTAATATAAGATCATCATTTTGCAACTTGACCAGATCTTCTATCAATGTAGGTTGAGCTCGGATATTAGCTATGAAACAATCTTCTTCCTTTATGTCAATATCTAAATTCAACTGAGCAAATTAAGGAACAAGGTTAGCTACACTTATCATAAGACTTGATAGCATATCCATTGGTTTTCTGCTGAGTACATCTGCTACAACATTAGCCTTGCCAGGATGATATTGAATAGCAAAATTAAAGTCCTTGAGATATTCTAACCACCTCCTCTACCTCATGATAAGCTCCATTTAAGAGAGTAAATATTTCAAGCTTTTGTGGTCCGAGTAGACCGTGAACTTTTCTCCATAAAGATAATGACGCCAATTTTTCAAGGCAAAAATAACCGCTGCCAATTCCAAATCATGTACGGGATAGTTTTTCTCGTGACATTTCAATTGTCTTAAAGAATAACAGATTACTTTTCCATTCTGCATGAGAACGCATCCTAAGCCAATGCCAGATGCATCCGTATACACTTCGAATCCACCACCTTCCATCGGTAGTGATAAAATAGGAGCTGTCGTAAGATGATTCTTAAGATTTTGAAAGCTCTTTTCACAGTCCTTTGATCAGACAAAAGAGTTTTCATTTCTTGTGAGTCTAGTTAAAGGAACTGCTATCTTTGAGAAGTCCTTAATGAATCTTCTATAATAACCAGCTAGACCCAGAAAGCTTCTTACTTCTGATACAGTCGTTGGCCGGCTCCAATTTCTGACAGCTTCTACCTTAGAAGGATCCACAACAATACCTTATTTTGAAATAATGTGGCCTAGGAATGAGACTTCCTCGAGCCAGAATTCACACTTATTGAGTTTGGCATAAAGTTTGTGTTCTCTAAGTGTTTGTAAAGCTATTTTCAAATGTTGTTCATGTTCCTCTTTTGTCTTGGAATATATCAAGATATCATCAATGAAGACGACGATGAACTGGTCCAGATATGGCTGGAAGACATTGTTCATAAGTTACATGAATGCTGCTGGGGCATTAGTTAACCCAAACGGCATCACTACGAATTCATAGTGACCATAACAACTTCGAAAAGCTGATTTATAAATGTCCTCTTCTTTAATTCTAAGCTGATGATAACCTGATCTGAGTTCTATCTTAGAGAAATATTCTGCTCCTGAAAGCTGATCGAAGAGCTCATCAATACGCGGTAATGGATACTTGTTTTTAATTGTAAGCTGATTCAGTCGCCGGTAATCGATGCATAGCCTGAGAGAACCATCCTACTTTTTCACAAATAGGACAGGCGCACCACACGGGGATGTGCTAGGTCTGATGAAGCCCTTATCCAGAAGTTCATGCAACTACTTCTTCAATTCCTTAAGCTCTGTGGGGGACATCCTGTAAGGGGCTATAGAAATAGGTGCTGCTCTTGGAATGAGTTCAATAGTGAAGTTCACTTCCTTCTCGGGCGGTAAACTGGGTAATTCAGATGGAAACACGTCTGGGAACTCATTTACAATAGGGATGTCCGCTAAGATAATCTCCTTGGATTCGACAATAATGATAGAAGCAAGAAAAGCTTCACATCCTTACGAGATAAGTTTGCAAGCATGAAGAGAAGATATTAGAGTAGGATGCTTCTTGTACTTGATGCCAAGAAAAGAGAATCTCGGAAGACTGGGCTTTCGAAAGGATATAATCCTATTTCGGCAATTGATATAAGCATCATGATCTACAAGCTAATCTACCCCTAAAATGGCATCATAACCTTTCATGTTAAGGCATACTAAAGTTGCGGGGAGATTGTGACCCTCTACTATCACTTCGCTATCAAGATAATAGTCGGTAAGCTTTGTTCCAGAACTTAAGGGTGTGGAAATAGCAAGATCTGAAGGTAAGGGAACTGATGCGATTGGTAATGTTTTAGCAAAAGTAGTGGGGATAAAAGAATGAGAGGCACCAGTATCAAATAGCACAAATGCAGGACGAGAATAGATTTGAAGAGTACATTCCATAAGTCCATCATCCCTGGGCGCTTCCTCTTCTTCTAGAACAGTATTGAGGCGAGCCTACCTCCTGCGTCCATTACCAGATGACTGGTCCTTCATAAGGGGGCATTCCGACATGCGATGCTCCCTACTTCCACAACGTAAACAAGAGCTAAGGCGCTTCCAACACTCCTCAGCCGAATGGCCGAATTTTTCACAAAATGTGCAAGCCGTGGCGACCTGCTCCTTCTCCTCCTTGACTTTCTTTTGCTTATGGGAACTTCCACCATTCCCATTTCTGGATCTCTTCTTACTATCACGGCTCTTGTAAGGCTCCGTGATGCTGAACTTTTCTTTCTTATAACGTCGATCTGAGTGTCGGCTTGATTCTTCTCCTTTCCCTTTCAATTTTTTGACCTTCTCTAAGGTCCTTTCACATAAATACGCTCGCTGAACCATCTCCGCATAATTACGGATGTTTTGGATCCCGAGCTACTGGATGAAACCGGGACGTAACCTGTCCATAAACCGATTTGCCTTTAATAAATCGATATTGATTAGATGTGATGCATACGGTGCTAGCCTTGAGAATTGTAGTTCATATTCGGCAACCGTCATCATTCCTTGCCGAAGAGTGGCGAACTCCATAGCCTTTCGTTCCTTTAAGTGCTCCGAAAAGTACTTGGCACGAAATAGGGTAAGAAAACCGTCCCATGTATGAGGTGCATCGGCCGGAGGTGCCGGAACCGTCTTCCACCATGTCCGAGCATCTTTGTTAAGTTGAAAGGTTGCGAGACGCACCTTCTCCTGATCGGTGCATTGGATAACATCAAATATACGATTTATTTCATCTATCCAATTTTTTGTCTCGTTGGGATTAGAAGAACCATAGAATCGCGGAGGATTTAAACTCCGGAAATTACGATGTAGGTCACCGGCCCTTGCCCCTGCGCCACCTTGCGCTATGGTTTGCAATGCCTGAGTAAGGCCGACAACTATTTTTTGCATGCCATCCCAATCTACATGATGAGCCATTCGTAAGATAAGGTACTTGAGAGAAAATAACAACTTGTTATTTCTCATGAAATTGGAATGGAAAAAAATCAATCTTAAAGCTAATTAATTATCTTATCCCGGACTCTACCCAATTCTCACATGGGTATGAAAATTTCTTCCTTAGTTCATAGGTAGGGGTCCTTAAACCTTGGACTTTTCCTATGACATGACTCTTCTTCCTAAGTCATGAGACTTAGGCTCTGATACCAACTTAATTGTCATGCCCCGAGCCTTTATTACAGCGGAAGACTAACTCGGGGAGCGTGGACAGCCGGCATGGCAAGCCTCTTGCAAGCAAGAATGATCAGAGCGCAAGACAATCACACACATAAATGCAATTGCACAATATTTACTCAAACTCCAACTTTATTTCATAATAATCAAGTATTCAAATACAACCACTAATTCAACTTATTCCAATCTATCAGACTCAAGAAATAGAAAAATTACATAGACTCAATCTAAACAATATAGACCTTCCTAAGTCTTCACTCTCATCTTGACAATACTTTCATTCGCTCTCGGACCCGCTACTTGTATAACCCGAATCTGAATTCGCATCACTTCCATCTCCTGAAAAGATTAGAAATATGTAATGAGCACACTTGCCTAGTAGGTATCTTTGCATCAACATGAAGGCACTATTAAAGTAATTAACAATTTATCTCTAAAGAATAAGGTAAAAATCATGCGAATGCGATCAATCACGCGATTAAACCAAAGTAACAAGACGATCAAGTAAGTTAGAATGAGAGCAAGTACGAACTAGCAAGAATGTAACAAGAACAAGATATTGGCATTTCATGAACGAGAATGTATCGAGAATGTACTAGCAAACCACATAATCATCACTCTAGTATCTTTCGCTGATGAGCAAGTACTTCGTGAATTTTTGTGGAATATCAAGTAAGAAAGTCATGTCATGCCGTATTGTGGATTTTCACTTATTTATAGAGAAAGTACTCCCAGCGCAATGCGACGCCAGTAGCATCATACCCCATGATTTGTAATAGTATGTTTCTGACAATCAGCCGAGGGGACTAGCATAGATCCCTTGAACACAATCAGTGCTCGATCGCATCTTCAAGTATAAATCAAACTTTTTCCACGTATGTAACAATAAATTATGGCCAAGAATGTAATAAGTTCAATAAGCTCATGATAACAAAAATTCAATGAATGAATGCTTTAATAAGAATCATGAGAAATCAAGAATGACTTAAGCAAGGTTATGCTTATGAAAATAAATCGGCAGCATAACGGTACATTCTTTATTTTTCATTCATTATTTTAGGTTTCTTGATCAATATGATAAGTTCTAGATCATTAATAGTCCATCTAGAAACCTTGGAATATCAACCCTTGGGCCACCTTGGGTTAAAATACTCAAGCAGTGTGACGGTCGTGTACTGGACCGTTACATGATGTGACGCTCTAGTATTGGGCCGTTACATTAGTCTGAATCCAGAACCAAGAAATCGGACTCAGTTGAATGTGACGGTCGTATATTGAGCCGTTACTTATGCCTGACGGTCTAACATATAGCCGTTACATTACTGATAACCAAAAACATCGATAGTGTAATCTAATCAATGGGCTTTAATGGTACCACCAACTCGGCATCCTAGTGGGAATCCCAGGCTCGCGGAGAATTACGAAGGCCTTGAAACGAGATTTCCTAGTCCATTGGAAGGAATATCTAATAGAGAGGTCCTCATGTCCAAGAATAATGTTCCTATAGTGCAATGTGAACTAATAGACAACATATCGAAATACGCGCCATATACTTAAAGAAATGACGTGTAACGATGTGAAGCCATGAGAAAACTCCGTCAATACAACATTTGGAAAATCATGATTTAAATACAAAACTATAAAATTTTGGCAGATGAAATTAACATAACTTAAAATAACCTAAGACACATTAATCATACAATTTGATTATGAATCAGTAACTAAACTTGAAGTCATGATAACAGGTCCAACTTAGCTATCTAAGCTTATTTATAAGTAAACATAACTGGTTATTATTCTGCCTTGGGCTGGCAGAACACATGGGTCTGACGGTCTAGGATAGGCACGTTACAGTGCTTGTGATGGTTTATCAAGGGGCCGTTGCAGTGGTGTAACGCTCCTGCTAGGGTGCGTAAGAGATAATAGAACAATTAAACACAACAGGGTGTGACGGTCTATCGTAAGGCCATTACATTCATGTGACGGTCTTACGTTGGTGCGTAAGAGAATCTGCTGGCAGTAAACTAAGTAAAGGTTTATGAACATGCCTGGAAATCAAAATACTACTACTGTCCTAGTCATGATAATGAAGTATAGGCCAACTATATGTATGGGTTTAGTGAATAGACAGGATAATATCTTTTAACTTCCATTTAGGGCTAAGAGATGCATGAATGTATAGAACTATTAGATCATGAAATTCTTAGTCTAGAATGCATGAAATCAAGCACAACCAGAGGGCTTTTATTCCTAACAAGTTATTTTTGCCGATCATGATATAACCTACCTCTTCTAAAACCTTTAAACTTCGAATTTGATGCTAGGTGCTACCCTTAGTCCCTTGTACTTCTTGTGATAAATCAGCAACTTCAATCTGCTCTATTTCCTCAGCCTCTTGACCTAAGGATGTGAAATTTTGATGGTAAGAAGATAAAACTATTGGGAATAAAAAGTTCTAAGGGATTGAACTCTAATTACCTCATTTAGACGTCCTAATATCTGGATCTTCAAGGAACTTGCGTTCAGATTCTTGGGTTGCTAAGGTTGATTCAACAACTTTGGAAGCTTCTATGTCCTTGGTTTCTTGATCTCCTAGCACGAAATTTGGAGAGCTATTAGTCTAATATATTATAAACAAAAAGTCGTAAGGAACTTACCCGAAATTATGACTCCTTACCTTGATTCTTCACGAGCCAAAAGTAAGGGTCGCTCAGTTCAGAACTGGGTCTTATTTATAGGGATTTGGCTAGGGTTTGAGGATTAGATTGATTCTAGAGTCCTTAGTTGGCCAAAACTTGATCCCTAAGAGTCCCTAGTAACCTTACAGGTTCTCCTAATTAGGTCTCTTACAGATAGGATTCCAAAGATCCCATCTTTTTGCAAGTTCTTCAACTCACAGAATTAACAGGGTGTGACGGTCCAGTCCTGATGGGTTACATGCATGTGGCGGTCGCCCGATAGACCGTTACAGCCAACGTGTGCAGAATTTAAAATTAATAAAAAAATTTTATTCATTTTATCTATATAATTATCTAATTAAGGGATATTTATCCTTAAAATCCGTGAATAAGCTAAATAACCTTCTAGAATATGGGCCAAACTTAATGGGCTTGGTCCTTAAACCTTTTGAGTCTTACTTGAATAGGCTAGGTTAATTTTTTAACCTAATTGGGCCTTATAATGACTTATTGATTCAATATTCTTTATATTAATTTATTTAGCCCTTTATAAATTCCAAAAAAATAATTAAATATTCCTAAATTAATTTATAAAAATTCTGGGGTCTTACATCTGGGATGCTGGGATTAGCCCATGGGGGTTGTTGTTGTGAAGTCGTAGTTGCCGCTCGCAAGGTGTTCGGGTAAATGCCCGACATACCCCGGGTTGTCGAACGGCCAGGATAGCTAGCTGAGGGGCCATGGAATGGGCCTTGGGATGAGGATATGAGCCTGTGGGAGCTGGGAGGAGGCACCTTGGGCACTTGGGCCTAGCCTCGAGGCGTGTGCCGTGTTGCACGACTAGTCGGCAGGGTAGCCTCGGGTTGGCCCGAGAGCTAAACATAAACGGCTCGTCGCCGTGTGTCTGGGGGTCGAGAGTGGTCCTGACTTACTGGAGGGTTGTTGTAGAACCCGACTGGTATGTTGGAGCCGTGGGTTGACCCACGGTTTGTTGTAGAAGGGCTGGAACATATGCGCCCACAAGGTGTTCGGGGAAATGCCCGACGCCTGTGTGTGAGTCTAATGCACGTGCTGCGGGCCTCCAAAGCCTGTGGTTGACTTAGTAAAGTCTCCCTTTAACCTTGGAGGGCTGGAAGAAGGCATCTCGGGGTGGGACCCTGTCACGTCCCGAGCAAGACTGTCACGTCCCGAGTGCGGAAGATTACCCGGAGGCGTGACACGTCTATATAGATCGTGTCAATCATGTAAATATCAGAGTGCGTAAATAACTAAGATTTAACTCGAAATTAATAAAAATAGTATGAGCTGACAATTGTCACAACTAATCAAAGGAAAAATACATATGTTTCCAGAGTCCAACGACTAGGCTTCAAATCTTAAGCAGTTCTAATCAAGTTGACTAATACAAATGACATAGATGAATTGATAAAACTGACATAAGTGAACTAATACAATAACACAAAGGACATGACAATTTGATAACTTCACTCTAACACTCATCACTCAGTCTCATTCCCTTCCGAGTGTTGGTTGTCATCCAAATTACCTGAAAATATTAGAAAACAACTAGATGAGCGAATCGCTCAGTAGGAATTACATATCAAGATTTAACATGCTTTAAGTGGTTTACAAGTTCAATTAATGTCAGTAAAGCTATGCATGTAGATGAGTAGATATCAAGGATTGTAAAAATCGACAAGAGTAGTGAAGGAATAACAAGTGAGAGTATAAGGATTCCAACTTCAATGCAGTAATAGCAAGAGATTCAACCAAGTAATAACTGGAATTAACAAAATCTTTCCAAGAGAGTAAGAACTCATGTCAAGCAAGTAATAGAAAGTAATATAAATTCAAGCATGAAAAACTGGAATTGGCTATTTATCAATTTCATTCAAGCAAAAACTTTACCCTTCTGCGGGTCTCAAGTCAAATCAATCAAGTAATATCACGAGAATGAGTGGAATGTCTAAAGCTTAGCAAGCAAGTACTCAGGTGCAATGCCAAACACCGTGGTCAATAAACTCCCATGGGCACAAGTACCTTCGGGTGCTCCTCCCAGGACCAGACCGGGCCCTATATGCACAGCATTAATCATGTTTGTTGACATCCACTCTCATTTATAGCCAATATGGAATTTCAAGGTTTGACCAATATGATATCATCATCATCATCATCAGAGCCTTATCCCAATTAATTGGGGTCGGCTACATGAATCCTATTCCGCCAAAGATTTCTATCAAGTGCAATATTCGTATTTAAACCCAAGAAACTAATGTCCTTCCTAATAACATCGCACGATCTCATTTTAGGCCTTCCCCGAGCTCTTTTACTAGCATCCACTAAGATTTGGTCACATCTTTTAACCGGCGCTGAGTTAGGGCGACGACACACATGCCCAAACCACCTGAGTCTATTTTCTCTCATTTTACTATCAATTGGAGCTATCCCTAAGTCCTTACGGATACGCTCATTCCTAATCTTGTCTTTCTTAGTCTTGCCACACATCCATCTCAACATCCTCATCCCTGTTACACACATTTTGTGGATGTGTTCCTTTAGTACTGCCCAACACTCGGTACCATATAACAAAGCAGGTCTCACAGCCGTTCTATAAAACCTCCCTTTGAGTTTCACAGGCATACGACGATCACAGAGGACACCTGATGCACTTCTCCATCTTAACCAGCCTGCCTTAATCCTATGTGTAACGTCATCATAAATCTCCCCATTCTCTTGTATGATAGACCCTAAGTATCGAAAGCTACTATTCTTCTGAATGTTATGTCCATCAATTAGAACCATGTCTTCCTGAACCACTCTCCCATTACTAAAATTACAGTGCATAAACTCTGACTTACTCCTACTAATTTTAAAACCTTTAGACTCCAAGGCAAGTCTCCAATGCTCTAACTTAGCATTTAGAGCATTAATACTCTCATCAATTAAAATAATATCATCTGCAAAAAGCATACACCAAGGGAACTCCTCATGCAATTGACCAATATGATATATAAGGTGGAATTATGGAATGGAATCTAAGGGCGCATTGATGTGTAGGGATGAACTAGGAGTGGAAACCAGTAACGTTTGATACACGGAAAAAAACTAGATAAGAGAGGTGCCTTATGGGCCACCTAATAATTTTAGAAACGACACCCTCACTGTGGGATGCCCTTTCTGGGAACTATACAGGGTTTAGAGGACCCTGTCAGGAGTTAAATGTCTCCTCTCAGGCTGCCATCTATCAGTGGAGATGGCAAAAGTGAAAGCCTAACGATCACATTAATGCAATGAGCCAACTGTGTCGACTCTACAGTTCATCGCGTCAACGCGGTGAACAGGCTGGGTCGACCTTGTGAATAGGCTGGGTCGACTCTGCAGTTCATCGCGTCAACGCGGTGAACAGGCTGGGTCGACCCTGTGAACAGGCTGGGTCGACTCTGTAGTTCATCGCGTCAACGCGGTGAGCAGGCTGGGTCGACCCTGTGAACAGGCTGGGTCGACTCTGCCGTTCATTGCGTCAACGCGGTGAACAGGCTGGGTCGACCCTGTGAACAAGCTGGGTCGACCCTGTGAACAGGCTGGGTCGACTCTGCAGTTCATCGCGTCAACGTGGTGAACAGGCTGGGTCGACCCTGCAGTTCATATCTGCTCAAAATGGCTTAAGGTATTAATCTTTGATTAAGCTAGGGTTAACTGGATGATTAGTTTAACATCATGCCGTTAGAAGGCGCCCATGGGGCTGCCATCTCTTAGAAGAAGGCACCCTAGGGGCTGCCATGAAATTTTTTTTTTATAGGTGCCCAAGGGGGGGGGGCCCTTCACAGAGGGGCAGTTTGCCCATTTCCTATTTAAAATGAGCGTCTGTTCTATAGCCGTTGTTCAGTGAATAGCGTCCGGGTCAGGGACGCCCTTTGATTTAAGTTGATTTAGGTAAAACTGATGACATGGATAGATAGAGAAAACTGTAAGGATTATAGATCTTTATTCATGCACTCGTTTCATGCTTTAGTTGCTTAAATATCAGATTTTTAACATGACGTATCATACTAGTTTTCATTTTTAAAGGAACTAAATGGAGACAAAGTTTCTGGATAGGCTACCTAACAGACTAATTAGGTATGCTAATTAGTTAGTAGATCAACTAACATATTAATTAGGTATGTTAATAGGTTAGTTAATAGCTACACTAATAGGTTACGTAAAAACACGATAAAACTTGCGTTACACAGAAATATCGTATGGATATGAAGCTAATACATGCCAACTACCCTAGATTGAAGCTAATACATGCTAATCAATGCTAATCATCTTGGGTATAAGGCTAGTACATGCTAATTATCTTAGGTATGACGCTAATACATGCTAATCATCCTAGATTTAAGCCAACACATGCTAATTATTCTAGGTGTGAGACTAATACTTGCTAATACTTGTTAATACTTGCTAATTATTCTGGGTATAAGGCTAATACATGTTAATTATCTTAGGTATGAAGATAATACATGCTAATAGTCCTAGATTTAAGCTAACACATGCTTTATAAACACTAAATATCGCATGGAAATGAGCCTAAGACTAAATGCCTAGACTAATCATCCTAGATTAGCTACTAGTTTAGTTAAAAGTTGAGAACACCTACCTTGTTGGAAGATCTCTAGCAGTAGCAGAACCCTTCTAGGCGACTGTGTAATCCCTGCAGAGCTTTGCCCCAACCTTAGCTAACCTAGAATGGGGGTAGCAAAGGATATGTTATAGGGTCTGGTATGACCGGATAGGGGGGCAAGATCTGGAATAATGGGGCTTTACAGCTTGTACAGGCTGGTGAGATAAGGGATAATGTTTGGACATCCAATCCATGGCCCAGATCGTAAAGTCTATCTCCCACATTCATACACGATCCCTCTTCAATGTGCACACTTTCGAAGTCTGTACATTCTCTCAAAGTCTATACATTGGCTTCACAAGTCTGTATATCTCTCAAAGTCTATACATTGGCTTCACAAGTCTGTACATCCTCTCCCTCTCAAAGTCTATACATTGGCTTCCATCACAAAGTCTATACATCCTCTCAAAGTCTATACATTGGCTTCACAAGTCTGTATATCTCTCAAAGTCTATACATTGACTTCACAAGTCTGTACATCCTCTCCCTCTCAAAGTATATACATTTGTTTCCATCACAAAGTCTGTACATCCTCTAAAAGTCTATACATTGCAGCTCAAGTCTATACATTGGCCATTTGTGCAAAGTCTATACATTGCTTCCTCTCAAAGTCTATACATTGCAGCTTAAGTCTATACATTGGCCATTTGTGTAATTCAAAGTCTATACATTGCTGCAGCTCAAGTCTATACATTGTTGCGGTTACTGCGGTGGCTCAAAGTCTATACGTTACTGTAGCCCGCAACAAAGTCTCTACATTGCTATTGCTTGCCTATTTACCAAGTATGTACGTTGCTAGCCTATAATGTATAATTAATTGGCACAAAAGGTAAATGGTGGATGTTAGGATTTGAACCCTGGTCACTGGGTTGAAAGGCAAGTTACTTAACCAACTACACTAGGAAGCTACTTGTTACGTGAATAATCTTTACATATGATAACTTCGTGTTCCAACTTCTTACTTAAGCTTCCTTTAGAGTTTATCTAATATATTTTTTTTATTTGGGAAATATTATTAATAAATATATATATATATATATATATATATATATATATATATATATATTATACGGGGTGCTACACCCTCCCCCACTTAAAAGAATTTGGTCCCCAAATTCAATTACATTATACAGAAATATAGAATGTGTAAAGTTCTTACAATTAGAATAACTCGGGAAACCTTATTTTCATAAATTCTTCAGCTTCCCAGGTAGCTTCTTGTTCTGAACATTGATTCCATTGGATTTTCACCATAGGGATTGTCTTGTTTCTTAGAACTCGGACTTCTCGGTCAAGGATCTTCAGTGGCTTCTGCTCGTAGGTAAGGTCCTTATGTACCGCTATAGCACTATGGTTAATGACATGGGAGGGGTCGTGCACATATTTCTTCAGCATAGAAATATGAAATACATTGTGCACTTCTGAGAGTTGAGGAGGTAAAGTAATACGGTAAGCCACCTCGCCCACTCTTTCCAATACTTCAAATGGACCGATAAACCTTGGTGTAAGCTTGCCCTTAACACCGAATCTTCTAATACCTCGGCCAGGAGATACCTTGAGAAATACATGGTCCCCTACTTGAAATTTCAAATCTCTCCTTCTGTTATCAGCATAAGATTTTTGCCTGCACTGAGCTACCTTGAGTCTCTCTCTAATAAGGTGTATCTTTTCAGTTGAATCTCTAACCATATCTGGGCCTAGAAGTTGTCTTTCACCGACTTCATCCCAACATATTGGAGATCGACAAATCTTGCCATAAAGTACCTCGAAAGGTGCCATCTGGATACTTGCTTGATAACTATTATTGTAGGCAAATTCGACTAGGGGTAAGTGGTCATGCCAGCTTCCGCCGAAATCTATAATACATGCCCTTAACATATCTTTAACAACCTGATTTGTCCTTTCAGTCTGACCATCTGTCTAGGGATGGAAAGCAGTGCTGAAATTAAGTTTCATCCCCAGAGAGTGTTGTAGACCCTTCCAAAAATGAGAGGTGAAGCGTGGGTCTCGGTCAGATACGATCGAGACGGGAACTCCATGCAATCTAACCATCTCCTTAATATACAGGGCAGCAAGTATGTCGACTGTCCATCGACTTTTGATGGGTAAGAAATGGGTCGATTTAGTTAACCGGTCGATAATTACCCAAATTCCATCATATCCGCCCCTAGACTTGGGCAAACCCATGATAAAGTCCATGCCAATATCTTCCCACTTCCACTTGGGAATATCCAGCGGATGTAGCTTTCCGGCAGGTTTTTGATATTCCGCCTTCACTTATTGGCATGTGAGGCAACGAGACACAAAGTTTGCTACCTCCCTTTTCATGTTAGGTCACCAAAAAGTTCTTTTCAAGTCTTGGTACATCTTAGTGGCTCCAGGGTGGATTGTGTACCTCGATCTATGAGCTTCTTCAAGAATCTTCTTCTTCAATTCGGGACAGTCGGGCACACATGTCCGTTCATGAAATAGTAATCTACCATCAGGTGCCAGCTTGAAATCCAGTCTCTCGTCCAGCTTGCTCTTTATCTTCACTAGCGAGAGATCCTCTTCTTGTAACTTCTTGATTTCAGGTAGTAAATCTGGATGTAGGCTCATATGAGATAGAATAATACACATGTTCTTCTCATTTGTGCTGATATCAAGCTCAGAGAATTTCTCCAGCAGTTTCCATTCTTGTATCATGCAGTTGGCCAATATTGTTCTCGGCTTTCGACTAAGGGCATCAGCTACGGAATTACCCTTACCAAGATGGTACTGTATAGTGAAGTCGAAATCCTTGAGATACTCGAGCCAACGCCTTTGCCGCATGTTCAGCTCCTTTTGGGAGAATAAGTACTTGAGGCTTTTATGATCGGAGTACACAGTGAATTGTTCTCCGTAGAGATAGTGCCTCCAGATCTTTAAAGCAAATACTACTGCGGCCAGTTCTAAGTCGTGAACTGGGTAGCTCTCTTCATGTTTCTTCAATTGTCGGGAAGAGTATGCAACGACTCTCCCATTCTACATCAATACACATCCGAGGCCAATACCAGAAGCATCGGTATATACCTCGTATTTTTCTCCTTCCATTGGTAAAGATAAGACTGGAGCAGTGGTCAAGAGATCCTTCAAAGTTTGTAAACTCTTTTCACAGTCTTCCTTCCACTCATAAGGCACTTCCTTGCGGGTTAACCTGGTCAAGGGAACAGCAATTTTGGAGAAGTCCTTTATAAAACGTCGGTAGTAACCAGCTAGACCCAAGAAGCTCCGAATCTCAGTTACATTTGTCGGTCGTTTCTAGTTCTTCACGGCTTCGACCTTTGATGGGTCAACAACAATTCCGTTCTTCGAAATGATATGGCCTAAGAAGAATACTTCCTCGAGCCAAAACTCGCATTTGCTGAATTTGGCATATAGCTTGTTTCCCCTTAATATCTGCAATGCCTTCTTGAGGTGTTCTTCATGATTCTCTTCGGTCTTTGAATAGATCAGAATATCATCAATTAAGACCACAATAAATTGGTCTGAATAGGGCCTGAATATGCTGTTCATTAACTACATAAAAGCTACGGGGGCATTTGTTAGTCCGAAAGGCATAATAGTAAATTCGTAATGCCCATACCTGCTTCGGAATGCAGTTTTATGAATGTCTTCTTCTTTGATCTTCAATTGGTGGTAACCAGAACGAAGATCAATCTTGGAGAAATATAAAGCTCCAGATAGTTGATCGAACATCTCATCAATCCTTGGCAGTCGATACTTGTTCTTGATTGTATGGTGATTTAGCTGTCGATAATCTATGCATAATCTCATCGATCCGTCCTTCTTTTTGACGAATAGAACGGGTGCTCCCCATGGGGAAGTACTCAGCCTGATGAAACCCTTGTTCAACAACTCCATTAGCTGCTCTTTTAGTTCCTTCAGCTCAGTAGGGGACATTCTGTATGGTGCCCCTGAAATAGGACCAGCACCAGGGACAAGGTCGATTGTGAACGACACTTCCCTTTCCGGGGGTAAGCCGGTTAAATCTTCTGGAAAAACATCAGGAAAATCCCGAATTACACGGATGTCTTCAAGTTTAACATTCTCGACTTCCGTGGCAGTCACAAATGCTATGAAAGCCATGCATCCCTTATTCATAAGTTTACTAGCTCGGAGTGCTGATATAAGAAGTGATTTACTCCGAGGGCTATTGTAAACTAGCTCTGGGAAATCTACGAAAGTTACCTTGCCATGCCAGCAATCTACGGTTGCTTGGTATGTGGATAGCCAGTCGGCACCTAGTATGACATGATAACCCTTTATATCTAGGCATATCAGGTCAGCAGGTAAATTATTTCCCTTAATCATCACTTCACAGTTTGGATAGTGATAAGTGATATCAGACTCATTCCCAAGAGGTGTAGATATGACCAAATCTAACAGTTCATGTTTCTTAGAAAATGAAGCAGCAAAGTTCTTGGAAATGAATGAATGAGTTGCTCCGGTATCGAATAAAACTTGAGCAGTTTTTGAACAAATAGTGAGAGTACCTTCCACAATTCCACCTTTAGCGGGTTCCGTCTCTTGGAGAGCTTGCAGATGGCCTTGTTTCTTTACCGGACGCTTCTCGTCTTTGGTGTCTTGTTCCTTCATCAGTGGGCAGTCTGGGATTCGATGCTCTCGGCTCCCACATCGAAGACAAGCTCCTAACTTTCTCCAGCATTCCTCGGTCTTATGACTAGCTTTATCACAATACTTGCAAATCTCCTTTGATGGTGTGGTGGTGGAGAATGGCCTGTCATTCTTCTGGAATTTCTTCACCTTAGAGGGCTCCCTTCCCATGAAGAATCACTTCTTGTTGAAGGATTGTTTGAATTTTCCCGGGCTTGTGATGGGTTCCTTCTTATCTCTTCCTCGGATTCTCTCAGATAATTCGGTGGCGTCTTCCAGTAGTTGAGCACGCCGAACCATCTCCGAATAGACTTGGATGTCCATCGGGGCAAGTTGTGTGATATAAAGGGGCCGAAGCCCGTTGAGGAATCTTCTCACCTTCATCTTTTCCGTATACACCGAGTGGGGTGCATACCTAGATAATCTGGAGAATTGGGCCTCATACTCGGCCACTTTCAGGCCCCGTTGTTTTAGAACGACGAATTCCATGGCTTTCTTTTCCTGGATATGATCGGAGAAGTACTTGTTGTTGAAATTCTCCGTGAATTCATCCCATGTGACATGGTATTCTGGCAGTGTTGCTTCTATGGATTCCCACCAGCATCGAGCGTCCCGCTCTAGTTGGAATACGGCAAGTAAAACCTTCTCTTCATCCGCGCATTGCATCACACGGAAGATTCATTCCATCTCCTTTAGCCAATTCTCGGCATCCTCGGGGTCGGACGAACCCGTGAACCTCGGTGAGTTCATGTTACGGAAACTTCGGTGGAGATCTCCCGCTCCACGATTTGCTCAGCCTTGGGCCACTTGCTGTAGTGCCTGTGTGAGGCCTTGCACGGTGCGCTGCATCTCGCGCCATTGTGCTCTTTCCGCAGTCATGATCCTACAAAAGAGTTAAGTATGATAAAGATCGGATTTACTTGTAAGGTCGAAAGTCATTATAGAACTTAACCAATGGCTCTATCCATCTCACCAGGTAAGGTATATCTATCCTTGAACTTGGGTTTTACCTATCCTTGGACTCAAGTTTTTACTTAGATTTCAATTTCTAACCGTTTATTTTTTTCCAGTTCCCTAGGTTTGGAAACCTAGGCTCTGATACCACGAAGATTGTCACGTCCCGAGCGCGGAAGATTACCCGGAGGCGTGACACGTCTATATAGATCGTGTCAATTATGTAAATATCAGAGTGCGCAAATAACTAAGATTTAACTCGAAATTAATACAAATAGTATGAGCTGACAATTGTCACAACTAATCAAAGAATAAATACATATGTTTCCAGAGTCCAACGACTAGGCTTCAAATCTTAAGCAGTTCTAATCAAGTTGACTAATACAAATGACATAGATGAATTGATACAACTGACATAAGTGAACTAATACAATAACACAAAGGACATGCCAATTTGATAACTTCACTCTAACACTCATCACTCAGTCTCATTCCATTCCGAGTGTTGGTTGACATCCAAATTACCTGAAAATATTAGAAACCAACTAGATGAGCGAATCGCTCAGTAGGAATTGCATCTCAAGATTTAACATGCTTTAAGTGGTTTACAAGTTCAATTAATGTAAGTAAAGCTATGCATGTAGATGAGTAGATATCAAGGATTATAAAAATCGACAAGAGCAGTGAAGGAATAACAAGTGAGAGTATAAGGATTCCAACTTCAATGCAACAATAGCAAGAGATTCAAGCAAGTAATAACTGGAATTAACAAAATCTTTCCAAGAGAGTAAGAACTCATGTCAAGCAAGTAATAGAAAGTAATATGAATTCAAGCATGAAAAATTGGAATTGGCTATTTATCAATTTTATTCAAGCAAAAACTTTACCCTTCTGTGGGTCTCAAGTCAAATCAATCAAGTAATATCACGAGAATGAGTGGAATGTCTAAAGCCTAGCAAGTAAGTACTCAGGTGCAATGCCAAACACCGTGCTCCTCCCAGGACCAGACCGGGCCCTATATGCATAGTATTAATCATGTTTGTTGACATCCACTCTCATTTATAGCCAATATGGAATTTCAATGTTTGACCAGTATGATATATAAGGTGGAATTATGGAATGGAATCCAAGGGCGCATTGATGTGTAGGGATGAACTAGGAGTGGAAACCAGTAACGTTTGATACACGGAAAAAAACTAGATAAGAGAGGTGCCTTATGGGCCACCTGACAATTTTAGAAACGACACCCTCACTGTGGGATGCCCTTCTTGGGAACTATACAGGGTTTAGAGGACCCTGTCAGGAGTTAAATGTCACTTCTCAGGCTGCCATCTATCAGTGGAGATGCCAAAAGTGAAAGCCTAACGATCACGTTAACGCAATGAGCCAGCTGTGTCGACTCTGCAGTTCATCACGTCAACGTAGTGAACAGACTGGGTCGACCCTGTGAACAGGCTGGGTCGACTCTGCAGTTCATCGCGTCAACGCGGTGAACAGGCTGGGTCGACCTTGTGAACAGGCTGGGTTGACTCTGCAGTTCATCGCGTCAACGCGGTGAACAGGCTGGGTCGACCCTATGAACAGGCTGGGTCGACCCCGTGAACAGGTTGGGTCGACTCTGCAGTTCATCGCGTCAATGCGGTGAACAGGCTGGGTCGACCCTGTGAACAGGCTGGGTCGACTCTGCCGTTCATCGCGTCAACGCGGTGAACAGGCTGGGTCGACCATGTGAACAGGCTGGGTTGACCCTGTGAACAGGCTGGGTCGACTCTGCAGTTCATCGCGTCAACGCGGTGAACAGTCTGGGTCGACCTTGCAGTTCATATCTGCTCAAAATGGCTTAAGGTATTAATCTTTGATTAAGCTAGGGTTAACTGGACGATTAGTTTAACATCATGCCGTTAGAAGGCACCCATGGGGCTGCCATCTCATAGAAGAAGGCGCCCTTGGGTCTGCCACCTTCTATTAGAAGTCACCCTAGGGGCTACCATGAAAAAAAAAAATTTATAGGTGCCCAAGGGGGGGGGCCTTCACAGAGGGGCAGTTTGCCCATTTCCTATTTAAAATGAGCGTCTGTTCTACAGCCACTGTTCAGTGAATAGCGTCTGGGTCAGGGACGCCCTTTGATTTAAGTTGATTTAGGTAAAACTGATGACATGGATAGATAGAGAAAACTGTAAGGATTATAGATCTTTATTCATGCACTCGCTTCATGCTTTAGTTACTTAAATATCAGATTTTTAACATGACGTATCATACTAGTTTTCATTTTTAAAGGAACTAAATGGAGACAAGGTTTCTGGATAGGCTACCTAACAGATTAATTAGGTATGCTAATTAGTTAGTAGATCAACTAACATGTTAATTAGGTATGTTAACATGTTAGTTAATAGCTAAACTAATAGGTTACATAAAAACACGATAAAACTTGCGTTACACGGAAATATCGTATGGATATGAAGCTAATACATGCCAACTACCCTAGATTGAAGCTAATACATGCTAATCAATGCTAATCATCTTGGGTATAAGGCTAGTACATACTAATTATCTTAGGTACGACACTAATACATGGTAATCACCCTAGATTTAAGCCAACATATGCTAATTATTCTAGGTGTGAGACTAATACTTGCTAATATTTGTTAATACTTGCTAATTATCCTGGGTATAAGGCTAATACATGTTAATTATCTTAGGTATGAAGCTAATACATGCTAATTATCCTAGATTTAAGCTAACACATGCTTTATAAACACTAAATATCGCATGGAAATCAGCCTAAGACTAAATGCCTAGACTAATCATCCTAGATTAGCTACTAGTTTAGTTAAAAGTTGAGAACACCTACCTTGTTGGAAGATCTCTAGCAATAGCAGAACCCTTCTAGGTGACTGTGTAATCCCTGCAGAGCTTTACCCCAACCTTAGCTAACCTAGAATGGGGGTAGCAAAGGGTATGTTATAGGGTCTGGTATGACCGGATAGGGGGGTAAGATCTGGAATAATGGGGCTTTACAGCTTATAGAGATAAGGGATAATGTTTGGACAGCCAATCCATGGCCCAGATCATAAAGTCTGTCTCCCACATTCATACACGATCCCTCTTTGATGTGCACACTTTCAAAGTCTGTACATCCTGACAAAGTCTATATATTGGCTTCACAAGTCTGTATATCTCTCAAAGTCTATACATTGGCTTTACAAGTCTGTACATACATTGGCTTCACAAGTCTGTATATCTCTCAAAGTCTATACATTGGTTTCACAAGTCTGTACATCCTCTCCCTCTCAAAGTCTATACATTGGCTTCCATCACAAAGTCTGTACATCCTCTCAAAGTCTATACATTGGCTTCACAAGTCTGTATATCTCTCAAAGTCTATACATTGGCTTCACAAGTCTGTACATCCTCTCCCTCTCAAAGTCTATACATTGGCTTCCATCACAAAGTCTGTACATCCTCTCAAAGTCTATACATTGGCCATTTTTGCAAAGTCTATACATTGCTGCAACTCCAAGTCTATACATTGCTGCGGTTACTGTACGTTGCTAGCCTATATTGTATAATTAATTGGCACAAAAGATAAATGGTGGATGCTAGGATTTGAACCCTGGTCACTGGGTTGAAAGGCAAGTTACTTAGCCAACTACACTAGAAAGCCACTTGTTAAGTGAATAATCTTTACATATGATAACTTCGTGTTCCATCTTCTTACTTAAGCTTCCTCTAGAGTTTATCTAATATATTTTTTTATTTGGGAAATATTATTAATAATTAAATAAATAAATAAATATATATATATATATATTATACGGGGTGCTACAGACCCAGCCTTGTTGCTGGGTGTCGCGTGGCACGACTTGTAGTCAGGGCGCCCCCGGGTTGGCCCGGGTGGCTGTATAGAATGCGGGAAGAACCCACCACCGAGTGGTCGGAGGTAGTCCCGACCAATTATTAATGTCACTGTATGTCACGGCTAGCTAGTTGGGACCCTTGGTAGGGCCGGCAAGTTGTATGAGAGGTTGGGTAGTTTGTGCCTTAAAGGTGTTCGGGGAAATTCCCGAACCCTTATCCTTTAAGATTTTACCGGGGAAATTGTCTGGGTACAACAGCAGCAAACACGAGGATTTCTCCCCACACACACGGGGTAAAAACCGTAACACACACACACACACGCTGCGAGCGCAGCAAACACGACACACACACACGAGCTGCAACAACCGCAACACAATAGACCCACAACCGTACGCAGACGATTCACACACACTCTTTCTTAGTTCAGAAAAATCAAGACAAATATCCAAAATATGCTCAAACCAAAATATAAGACATGAAGAACATCACAAACAACAGATATAAGATGTGTAAATAATCCCCCTTGATCTCCATTGGACGGTTGATCATGTTCTTTGAAGCTAAAGTCGGAGGGAGAACTGATCAACACGATTTCAGCATCCTCTTGATCGTCTCCTCATTCCGCTCCTCCTTTTCTTCTTCCACAAACCTCAAAGATGACTTGAAGGAGATGAGACCAGTTCTTCTTTTGTAGCTCCTCTCTTTTTCGCTCTTCTTTACCTGTAAGATAGAAAGAATAAGCTCATTAGGGTTCCTCTATCCCAAATTCGTAGCTCTCATATGAATATATATAAGGAAGAGTAAAAGACCAAGAAACCCCTTCTAGAATCCTCCAAAATACCCCCAATAGGTCTACCAAGAATCCAGGGTCATAAAGGTAAAGTTTAGACCCCAAATGGATTGAGTTTACTTGGTTTCAGACTGAGTTCGTAAGGACGTTTGCCGTATTTGGTCAACTGAAATTGGCCGTCGATCGACCGACTTTTATAGGTTTCAGATTGGAGAGCACTGGCTAGTTCGATCGACCGAACTGCCTAGTTCGGTCGACCGAACTCTGCTGCACTTCCCATTTTTCAGATCTGGCCCAATAGGTCGACCGTTCCCTTGCCATTGGTCGACCAAATCCTATGAAATAGAAAAGTCAAGTTAAAACCATGTAAATTCATCCACTTTGATGCCATCTTACATTTGATCAAAGTCTAGGTGTCTTGGGAGCCTATTAAGCAATATGAAACACATTTTCAAAACCATGAAATAATTCACACTTCATAACAAGAGAGTTATATGATTCAATATATGAAACTCAAAGACCTCTTGTAGAAGATACATGAAACACAAATTGAGCCTAATTTTCTCAATCCAAAGTTTAAGACCAATTAACCATTCACTCAACCAAAGTGTGAAAACCATGTAATAACCATTCAATTCACATTCACTCAAGTTTTGTATGAATAGATTGAACGTGATGCTAGCCCAAGAATCTCATATAAGAGATGCACGAAAACACAAAGTTTCCCAACCAAGGATGAAGTTCATTTTACATGAATTATATGGAAAAGGTGCATGAAACCACTTTGTTAACTTGATTAACCACAACTAAGATCAAGGTCATATGGCAATGCAATTTATGCAATATGAGTGAGCGTTGCAAAACCAAAAAACCACATGAACGATACAATTGATTTTAACACATGTTATCTTCACAATACCATGAACAAAATGCATTGGGTTGATGCTTAGGAGACATGGGGTCGACTCCATCCTTGATGGGTCGACTCTATGACAAACTTCCTATAGCCATGCATTTAAACAACAAGTAGGAGAACCATCTCAACCATATTTGAACATCAAGAGGACAAATGCTCATATGAAACACATGTAAGCATGGCAAATATCATGAGTGCACACAATCATCAAAAGCATGTGCAAGCATACACACACACACACACAATATTTTGTTATCATCAAAAATAAGAGGGAATACAACGATCCCAATAATCTCCCCCTTTTTGATGATGACAAAATATTGTGGCAATCAATGTCAATTGCAATCTTTTCTCCCCCTTTGGCATAATCAAAAAGTGGGAGGAAAGCAATGAAGTTCAAATTTCAACAAAACAGATTCATGAGGCAATAAAAGCTCACTTCATATTTTCAGATGATGCAATAGCAAAGCATAACAGTTACCACATCGAATGATTTTCTTTGATTTTCAGATTTTTAATGTTCTTTTGAAATGCATGAGACTTGATGCATACGGATGATGACATATGAAATACACACAATGTAACCAGATAGATACGTATATATACATGCAACATAGTTCCCCCTTACTTATTTAAGAAGGGAATAGGTGTATGAAAATTGTAGGTGAGTCAATACAACCAGGATGTTCATGTGTAACACCTAAGAGATTGTGCAATCACATAGAGGAATCTTGCAATAGCCAATGCAGTCAATCAATTTTCTGAATACATATTAAATAAAATTTTCATATGTGTAAGTGAATAACATGAAAATAGATTGTTGCCATATGGATATTCAGATTTTTAGATCAACACAATGAGAGATTATACAGACTACACTTCAATTTATGGGAACAGCGTATTTGAGGCTACGCTCTGCCACAAATAGTTTTCACCAGAATTTTATCAACTCAAGCAATATCACATTGACAATCAGAATTTTTCAGGAGTGATCAGGTTCAAATATTTTTTTTTTACGCGAGGAGACACATGGAGCTCATGCCAGACTCCCCGGTTACTCAGAACATTGACCATTTCACTTCACTTAAACAGAGGTACTTCAATACAACACTTTTCAGAAATGAACCACATCACGTCTCAGGTGACGTGTATCCAGTTTACTCAGTGAGACTGACCATTGCTCTTCCATTCATTTTCTTTTCAGATTCTTTCTACAAAAATAGGCAGATAACTTTTTCCTCAATTGTCTCTACAACATTCATGCAGCAAGTTTAATTTCTCTAGAGTATTGAAAAAAAATTCTTATATCCTTATGTATAGCACTCATTCTCACATTTAGTGTATGACGTGTGTGAATTTAATTCAGCATGTATACCAAAAATATTATGAACACATAACAATGTAGCTCCTCTTACAAAGATGCACTTGTCAAATATTTACTCCCCCAGAGTGTATGACAAGAAACACACCGGTGATGACTCAAATGCAATAGTATTTATCAAGAAGACATAAGGTCATAGAAATTCTAAGGATGGGGGTAAATAGCATATATAACATGTAAGCACACAATGAGGAAACATGCAAAATGCAATGCAGAATGCAATATGGATGTAAAATTTTAGATTTTATTTGAATATCGTAAATGCATTGCATAGTGCAAGATGTAACATGGGTGCAAGATGCAAGTTTTCAGATCTTCATTTGAATGACCTAAATGCACCCAATGCATGAATTCTAATGCATGCAACATATAACAATATGAGAATACAAAGCAAGATGTAAAAGCTTATTTTTCAGAACATCATGATAGATTGCAGAAGAAAGCATTCAGATTCAATTAATGAACAATAAACATTTTTCATCACATGTCATTTATCAACAAGGGTGCAGAAAGGATCAGAAATGAGTAATGCAACCCAATTATTTTTAGAAACGTTCAAAAATAGATTTTCAATGACTATTCAGAAGAAAAAGAATCCAATCACAAGTTAGCCATTTAATTTCTCCAAGTTCTGGTACAAGGCGGAGTTTGAGGTCCGAAGACCCGACTCACACATGGTGAGAGCTTCCAAGTGGACATGATCCACTCTTCCACTATCACACCATTTTATATATCAGAAGCTCAGCTAATCTCAAAGGCTCATACACATCCAATAGATGAATATTCAATCCATTCAAACATTTTTCAGCACAGCACAATATGGAAACAATAGTTCAAGTTTTTCGGAATCAATTCCTGTCATAAGAACAATACCACCCAATGCCATAAGCTAATGCATGGGGTTTCATTTCTATAGCAACATGTTGAGTTACCTTAGTTCAGCAGGCAGTACCATATGCCTTCAAGCACCAAAAACACTAGTCTCATGAAGGTCAACATTTTAGCAAGCCCAATCTTCATTGTCCATACAATGGTGCATCAAAAACTTTGAATAGGCCAGCAGTTTTCAGCACAATCATTAGCACAAGATATACTTTCTTACAAATGAGCCTTAGCCTTGAGCACATATCAACCAACTAGCAACTCCCCTTCACAATGTTCATGAATTACACAAATGATATTTTAATAGAAAATCATGCATCCCATGACTTATATGAACACGTGACTCATGGTACCAAGCGGAGGCACATTCTCACGCATGGTGATAGATTTCAGGCAGGAATGACCCGCCCTTCCTTAAATCATAATTTAATATACCATGTAGTCATGCAATGATGATCAAATAGATGCAATGCAATCTCATAAGAACAACATATTTTTATGATTTTCATGAATGGAAATTCAGTTAAAGTAAGTTTCAGTTGTTCAAAGAGAATTCTGAAATTTATTTTCAAAACCTGTGCCTTGAGCAGCCATTATTTTCCAAGCCTTTCACTTGGCCTCAACGCATCCATGCACCAAAGTTCTCATTTGACAGTTTTGGGTACCCAAACTTTCTTGGGTCCCGGATGGTTAACACGAGCATTCAATTTACTTAAAGCATTCAAATCATCAAAACTCATTAAAGCACAGTCATGCATAGTATGCCCAAAATTGCCATAGTAGTGACAACTAACAAATGACTTTGCATTCTTCTTAACAAGATAAGCATGGAATCTCTGTAGGTTGGCAAAAATGTAATTATTTTTAACATGGACGTTCTTTCTTCTATTTGTTTGCCAACATTGTGACACATGGTGTCCTGACTTTCCACAGGAATGACAAGAAATGTCTCTTCTTTTGGAAATAAATTCATTTCTGCATGCTTTTTGGTCATCTTTTTTCAATTGAAAATAGAATTCCATTTTATGACCATATCTCCCAGAGTTGCAACAAAACAAAGATGCATTCCTAGCATATGGTCTTTGAGCATGAACTTTAAGATTTTCACATTCCCTTTTTCTGTTTGAAAACCTCCTTATATTTTTGAAATCAGCTTTTCTATTGCATGCTTTTAATTCATTATTTTTCAAAATAAAATAATCATGCATGATGTGACAACGTTTACCACAATAAAAATAGAAAAAAAATTGTTGGAAACATGGTGTTTAACATTGTGCTTCCTAGCATGGACATTTGTATAAGCAGAATTATTTTTCAGCTTTGAGTTTTGGTTTAATTTCTGCTTAACATCATATTTTTTGGTTTTCTTGATAGCATGCTGAACCCGGTGAACGTGTGAGATACTAGCTACATCTAAACTTGAGACAAAAGATGTGAAGAGTTTTTTTTCAAAATTATTTTTTCTTTACTGGATTGTAGCCAAGGCCTTCTTTTTGAAAGTTCACTTTGGTTCCAAGTATCTTGTTTAGATTTTCTTCACCATTCACAAATTTGGACAGGGAGTCATTCAATTAACTAATTTTTTTTAAGAGATATAATGTGCAATTCATAGCTAGTTATTTCTTATTCACTGCAAACAACACTTTCATTTAACACTCTATTTGTAGTTTTATAACTTTCAATTTCTTGTTCTAGCACATGCATTTTTTCAGATTCATCAACAATCATAAATTCCCCCTTTTTCAAAATTTTCAAGATTTTTCAATCTACCTTGAAGCAAAGAAGTCTGAATCAGCATAAAACTATTTTCATTTGGGAGTTTTTCATTTTCTTCTTTCATACATGAAATGGTTTCTTTATGCTTTTCAATATCAATCAAGAGGGAGTCGTTTTTACTTTTTAAGCATGCAATGGTTTCTTTGTGACAATTTACATCATGCTTTAAAAGTTCAATCATTTATCAAGCTCAGAACATTTATCACAAGAAGCATTCTCAAGGAGGGTGTTTTCATATTTCTTTTTTAGTTTTCTATTTTCAGATTTAACCTTCTTATACTTATCAACCAGCTCTTCATAAGCATTCATCAATTCTTCATAAGTAAATTCACCTTCATCATCAGAATCAGAATTTACCTTTGAGCTTTCCTTGGTTGATGTGCCTACCTTATCAACCATGAAGCATGGATCGCCCAGCTTTATCTCTTGGGCCTTGATCAATCCATCCACGATTTCCTTCGCCGTTTCACATGAAGAAACAAATGGATATATATCAATGTTTACGGTAGCTTTTAATAGTCTTAAAACTGTAACATTATCATGGTACATCCATTTATCCTCTTTAGACCACATGGTCTCATCTAAAGGCAGTTTGTTGGGACCATGATAAATTAACTTCCAGAGGTTAGGATTAACAGAATTAATCAGCCCACACAATTTGCCTAACCATGAAGAAAAATCAGATCCATTAAAAACAGACAAGCAATTCATCGAGATTTGTTCAATAGAAAAATTCATGATTGTAGAATGCACTGGGATCACTCTGTAGATCGTTAGATCTAGGGACAACAGAGCCTCGCTCTGATACCAAGTGTTGGGTCCCGTAGTGCAGGAAGACGGATCTAAAGGGAGGGTGAATAGATCCTTTAAAAATATGTCCTATTTAAAACACAAAACTACTCACATCAGACTTCAACTCAACGCCTAAGACAATTAGGCAAACCGTAGATTAACTAAGAGGCAATTTGATGGACGTTCAGAATTAAATGCGAGTTGAAGAACCAAACACAAATTAGCTCTTTGTGTGTGTGCAAAATAGATGTGTGAAACAGTCTAATTAGATTGAGTGTGTGTGTGATAGTGTTAGTTTAAACATGTGATGGAGATAGAGGAAAAGGACAATCACACAGGAATTCAGATATGGACACGAAGATTTTTTAGGTGGTTCGGGACCACGACGGGCTCCCTACGTCCACCCCACACTCAACTGAGTGAGGCTTCCTCAACATGCTGCGAATGCAGCAAACACAGGGATTTCTCCCCACACACATGGGGTAAAAACCCCAAAGTGTAGCAAACATGGGGATTTCTCCCTACACACACAGGGTAAAAACCCCAACACACACACGCTGCGAGCACAGCAAACGCGACACACACACACGAGCTGCAATAACCGCATCACAATAATCTCACAACCGTACACATACAGTTCACACACACTCTTTCTTAGTTCAGAAAAATCAAGACAAATATCCAAAATATGCTCAAACCAAAATATAAGACATGAAGAACATCACAAACAACAGATATAAGATGTAGAAACAATCCCCCTTGATCTCCAATGGACGGTTGATCATGTTCTTTGAAACTCAAGTCGGAGGGAAAACGGATCGACATGATTTTAGCATCCTCTTGATCGTCTCCTCATTCTGCTCCTCCTTTTCTTCTTCCACAAACCTCAAAGATGACTTGAAGGAGATGAGATCGGTTCTTCTTTTGTAGCTCCTCTCTTTTTCCCTCTTCTTTACCTGCAAGATAGAAAGAATAAGCTCATTAGGGTTCCTCTATCCCAAATTCGTAGCTCTCATATGAATATATATAAGGAGGAGCAAAAGACCAAGAAACCCCTTCTAAAATCCTCCAAAAGACCCCCAATAGGTCTACCAAGAACCCAATGGCATAAAGGTAAAGTTTAGACCCCAAATAGATTGAGTTTACTTGGTTTCAGACTGAGTTCGTAAGGACGTTTGCTGTATTTGGTCAACTGAAATTGGCCGTCGATCGACCGGACTTTTATAGGTTTCAGATTGGAGAGCACTGGCTAGTTCGATCGACCGAACTGCCTAGTTCGGTCGACCGAACTCTGCTGCACTTCCCATTTTTCTGATCTGGCCCAATAGGTCGACCGTTCCCTTGCCATTGGTCGACCGAAATCCTATAAAATAGAAAAGTCAAGTTAAAACCATGTAAATTCATCCACTTTGATGCCATCTTACATTTGATCAAAGTCTAGGTGTCTTGGGAGCCTATTAAGCAATATGAAACACATTTTCAAAACCATGAAATAATTCACACTTCATAACAAGAGAGTTATATGATTCAATATATGAAACTCAAAGACCTCTTGTAGAAGATACATGAAACACAAATTGAGCCTAATTTTCTCAATCCAAAGTTTAAGACCAATTAACCATTCACTCAACCAAAGTGTGAAAACCATGTAATAACCATTAAATTCACATTCACTCAAGTTTTGGGTGAATAGATTGAACATGATGCTAGCCCAAGAATCTCATATAAGAGATACACGAAAACACAAAGTTTCCAAAGCAAGGATAAAGTTCATTCTACATGAAGTATATGGAAAAGGTGCATAAAACCAGTTTGTTAACTTGATTAACCACAACTAGGATCAAGGTCATATGGCAATGCAATTTATGCAATATGAGTGAGCGTTGCAAAACCAAAAAACCACATGAACAATACAATTGATTTTAACACATGTTATCTTCACAATACCATGAACAAAATGCATTGGGTTGATGCTTCGGAGATATGGGGTCGACTCCATCCTTGATGGGTCGACTCTATGACAAACTTCCTATAGCCATGTGGATGTGACACGACCTTGGGGTGATAGTCACAAGACCGAATGCCCTTGGACCTACAATTGCAAGCAAGTATCTTTGAGCGGCAGACTTACTCTAGCGAACTCACTCGCGTGGCGCACACTAGTGCTCGTAGGCGACTCGGCGATGATGGAGAGGGTCTGAGGTGAGACCTTGATGCTCCAATGGTTGGCTAGCTTGGGGACAACCCCAAATGGGCCAAGGATTCCCAACTCACGGGCGGCCAGCACACCAAGGGTGTGGGATGTAGGGGATCACTCACAACTCGCCCGCGGTGATCACTCACATCAATGGCAATTATGGGCCGAGCTCTCACTCTCTGTCCGACGAAGCAATAACGATAATACTATGCTAAGCATGGAATTTAAATCAGCCAAGAGGGGGACCGAGGCTCACCTAGTTAGCGTGAAGACGTCGACCACGGCCGGAGACGGGGGCGAGCGGGGAGGCGAGGGTATGCACCCGCACGCCGCGTCGATGAAGCTTCAAACCTGCGACTGGAATTATTACATGAACTACACCCCTTGCAAGGGGTGGGGGGGGATCTCGGGGTGGGGGTTAAGTAATTACAGCCAAAACTACCTCCACGTAGGGAGGGGCCTTCAGCCGGCCAAGCTAGGGAAGGGGAGAACCGACCTAGGAGCTAATTGATAGAACATCGACGGTTCTGTCCGCCCTCTGGAATAGGGGACAGGCAGTCGAAGACGATGCTACTGCGGCTTCTCCCGAATTTTTTGATGACGAGACCAGTGGCAAAATCTTAAAGATTGGATCAGGAAGACGTCCAATTTTGTGGAATTTACTGGTTGGCGGTGCTGGTCGGGGAATAGCCACGAACAGGGACTCAGATCTCTGGTTCTGACTGTCTCAGCACCACTGCATCAGAAAGGCGGAGTCGTCACGATTGCTCCTGAGCTCCGAATTGAGTGTGGCCAGAGTCTTTGGAAAGGTTGTCGAGTACGCTTTGAAATGAGACCCACGGGGATGCCATAGGGTGTTGGAGCAGATCGGGAGAGCATGAACTGTGGACGGAGGTCGGTTCAGTCCCAGGAGGAGGAGAACTGCGCACCTGGAGGAGAAAATTGATAAATCTTATCTTCGGATGCCGAACGGGGTTCCTCTTCTTGTCCCTCGAAGTAGGCTCGTTGTAGAAGATCCCAGCCAAGTCCTGCCTCCAGATCCTCAAAAAGATGGCCGTGGCAGACTCTAAAAATGGCTTCAGGTTGTTGACCGGGCCCATCCTGCGCAGTCGGAGAAGAATAGCTCTCCTTGGCAATCACGAACTCAGACGGGGATGAAACCACCACCGTTGCGAAGATGCTTTGACAATGATTCCAACAATATATGGTATGCCTCCTGAAGCCTCACAATGATGTCGTGGCCACTGCTGCAATCTGCTGGTGCTTTGCTGCCTTCGAACTGAGAACTGCAGGTTGAAGATGATAGGGGGAATGGGGTATATGGGAGGGGAAATGGGGTGGATGGGTGTGGGAGTGACCCCTAGCTGTGAGGGGGTCTGGGAGGGGGTGTTCCAGGGTTTGGGAAGGGGAGAATGGGGGCTGGAATGGGGTGTTTGCAGTGGGTGAGAGAGAAGTTGCTAATTTGGGATGGGTGGGGGAGGGGGAAGGAGAGTTCTCTCTCCAAGGTTTGAAAATTGACTAATGGGGTGGTTAATGGGGCTTTGGGGAAGGGAATGGTTGTTTTGGGGAAGGGAAGGGGTGCTTGGGGAGTGGGGAATTCTCCCTTGGGAGATGAGAGGGTGCTTAGGGAAGGGGATTGGGTAGTTGGTGGTTGGGTGGTGGAGTATGGATTGGTGGAGGGTCTCTTGGGACTAGGGGTGGAGTAATGAGGGTTGGGGTAGTTGGGAGGATGATTAATGAGGGGAGAGGAAGGGTTGATGATGTGGAGGAGAGAGAGGGAGGGGAGGAGAAAGAAATGGGTGCCTCCTCCTCTTGGAGAGAGAGAGAAGAGAGAGAGAAAGAGAAAGGGAAATCCACCCCTTAGAGAGAGAGAGAGAGAGAGATTTGGAGAATCCACTCCAATAAGACACTATAACTCACTTGATTTAAATTGATCATAAAAGGTTGTTACATATGAGAGGAGTGGGGACCTATTTATAGGCTCACACAATTTCATGGACTAAAATGACCTTGAACAAACTAACTAATGACTAGCCTATCCAGGTGGGGGGCGCCCATGGGCCAAGCCCATCTTTTGGGCCCATTTGGCTACTCAAACCAAGCTAATGACTCATAGACTTAGGTAGACAACCCACTAACCTAGGTATATGACTCAAATAAAGGGAAAATTACATAGTTTATGACTCAAAGAAAATATGAAAATTACATGGATAGGCTCAGAAAAATGTGAAGAACATAATGACGCATGCCGTCGATCCATTTGAGCTTCAAAAAAAAGTGGGGGGGCAAGGGATGCCTCCATCATACCCCTGGGGTGGGGAGAACTCGACCCCGTCGAGTATGGGTCCACCGGGGAAGTGGTACACCAATGCAGCTCCAGGCGAGCCACGATCTCCGAACTCAACCCGCGTCCATAGATGGGGAATGGTGCTTCAACTTTTCAAAGTGGCTCGGACACACCCTCATGCTGGCAATGAGATCTTGCTTGCCTAATATTACCGTCGTGTGCTCACGTCGGGCACTCAGGCTAATTTGTGGTGGCACTCCGAGGGTGTCTCTCACAAGGATAGGTGTAATCTAAGGCACTCACTAGGACCCACCGCGGTGCCCTTAGAGGGTGTCGGATCCGTCACGTGGGAAGTGGGGTGAATCCCAAAACCCATTAGAAAGTCCAACCCATAAGTTGGTTTGCCAAAGCTACTCGGAACTTGGGAAGGTCCAAGTCCTCGTGCCCTCAAATTGGAGGTGACCCTAGAGTAGAGCCACTCCAAAGCCATCATTGCCAAGTTGCCAACTTGGAAGTCCAAGTGGTGCTCATGAGCTTTTGCCCGCTTCTTGTGAATCTCACCGCTTGTTGCTTGATACTTGCTTGAATGCATATGCCATGCACTATGATGCGGTGTGAGTGGGAAATGTATGATATGCATAGGGGGGCCAGGACAACCATATTTAGACCAATCATGTAGAAATGCCATGGAGACTTTGATGGAATTGGGAAGACTGGGGCATCCATAAATGTCCCTCTCATGCGTAGGTGTGATAAGTGCCGGAGGACACGGACATCCGTGAATGCTCCTAACATGCTTAAGACCCATGATGAATGAAGGTGGACCATTACATCCGAATATGGACCACTCATGCTTCCTACTTGACATGTGGGTGATATGAATGAGTGGACCCAACATAGTCTTCATGCCAAGTGGCGTGGTAAGTCTAGACACTTGCATGCTTATCCCAAAGGTGACTTCTATGTGCATAGGTGTGGGACAACCTTTGAACTCCCATGTGAAAGGGTCGAAGGGGTCAAAGAAGGTATGTGTCATGGAGTGGGGCACTTCATTGTTTCCTAGGTACATTTCAATCATGGTCATGGTTCCCTTGGTGTGGACCGGGTCTTGGGAGAGGTGGGCTTGGTCCAACATGGTTGGTTGGGGTAGGAAAAGGTTGGTGGTGAGTAAGGTGGGTGGGTATAGGAAGGGATCGAAGGGGTCATGGTAAGGGTCACCTCGGGAGAGGAACTCCATGTCCTCAAGGTCCTCACATAGTGGTGAGTCATCCTCCTCTAATGAAATAATTGGGCCAAAGTCTATTGTGGGATGGTCGGCCATGAACGGAGGGCTTGATGTTCTACTCGAGATAAGCAACTCTAATTCGTGGATAGCATCGGGCTCATCGGGTGTAGGGAGAAATAGAAGGAGGTCGCTCATATAGCAACCAACGGTGCAAACCGAGGTGATAGACCCGACACATAGGTGTACGAGGTCAAGGCTCCTAGGTCGGTCGGCCATTGTGGTCAACATGCCAGTCAACTCCATTTGCCATCCTAGGCCCTTAAGAAGATCCCCTAATGTCTCCACTTGGTAAGATGATTGGATGGTGGTGTGATAGGAGAGGAAGGGCACTATGGGGAGGTGTCGCTCCAAGGAAGGGTGGGCCATGATCGGGTGAGCTGGATTCTTTTTTAACCATCTAGACAAGGACCCACTTATGATGAGTTCACTCCCAACTAGAGGAGAGGGCATAGAGTGAAGATCGTAATGCAAGGCTTTGTCCTTGTATTGGGCATGTGTTTCTTTCAAAGTGGGGGTTGGACCCGGGGTGTTCACCACTATTGGGTTGGGTGTTGGGATTATGGGTTCCTCTACCAAGGAGGTGAGAAGGTCCTTTGTGGGTGGGGTGATGATGATCGGTGCATGGTGCACCCGGGGTGGTGGGTAAAGGGAGGCTTGGGTTAGGATAGGGAGGGGAAGTAGTGGAGGCCTAAGACATGGTAGAGTTGGGGTAGGGAGTGGGAGATGGGTTGGGTTAGGAGGATTGGGTTGGTTGGTCTTAGGAGGTGTGTCCCTTTTAGGGGACGATGGAGGGGTAGTGGTGGAATCCAAGGAGGTATGTGGGGTACGGATTTGGTGAGGGATTTTGGGTTAGGGAGTGGTGGCCGTCTTGGGCCTTGGTGGAGGGGTGGACACGGGATACCCTTGGGTTTGAATGGTGAGGGTTGGGTGAGTGACTTTGGGTTGGGGAGCGGTGGCCCTCATGGGGAGAACCGGGTCATTTACAGGTCTCTTACCCTTGGGATCGACCGGTTGTGGAGGGGTAGGGGAAGTGGGAGTGCTCCTCGGGCTGTGATTCTCCTAGTGAGAAGTGTAGGTTTTCCTAAGTTTGGTCTTCATCACTTCCCAAGTGCTAATCGGGGCTTCCCCGCGGATCCTCTTTAAACCCTCCACAATTAACCAATGATTTTTAGCTCATTTGGAGAGGTGCGCCTTGGTTAGCCTCATTCTCCCTCCTTCGTTCAAGGGGCACCTTTTAAAGAATTGGTCCATGGAAACCTCCCAATCTAAATAAAGGCTTGGGCTATAGGATCCATCAAAGGCGGGGGTTTTGGCTTTCAAGTGTTCCAAAAAGAAAGTTTCTAGATTTTCCCAAAGGTCACTCTCATTCACTCTCGGTGCACAACCATTTCCTTCAAGTCGGTCGAGTCGGAACATGATGTCTTCAAGCCGATAAAGGACATTAGGCAGGGCTTCTAAGATGCCACCCACTTTGTTGGCAGTGGAGCTTCCATGAGGATTAGTGCCTCTTGGGAAAGGTGATGGGGCTAGGTATGACAGGTGTGAAGTGGCCATTCTAGTGGGCAAGGGAGAGGTACCGGGTGACTTGAAATGCATATGTGCCCCAAGACTAGACTCGTAGAGACAAGTCTAAAACTTGCTCTGATACCAATTTAATGTGACACCACCTTGGGGTGATAGTCACAAGACCGAATGCCCTTGGACCTACAATTGCAAGCAAGTATCTTTGAGCGGCGGACTTACTCTAGCAAACTCACTCACGTGGCGCACACTAGTGCCCGTAGGCGACTCGGCGATGATGGAGAGGGTCCGAGGCGGGACCTTGATGCTCCAATGGTTGGCTAGCCTGGGGAGAACTCCAAATGGGCCAGGGATTCCCAACTCACGGGCGGCCAGCACACCAAGGGTGTGGGATGTAAGGGATCACTCACAACTCGCCCGTAGTGATCACTCACATGAATGGCAATTATGGGCCGAGCTCTAACTCTCCGTCCGACGAAGCAATAATGATAATACTATGCTAAGCAAGGAATTTAAACCAGCCAAGAGAGGGACCGAGGCTCACCTAGTCGGCGTGAAGATGCCGACCCCGGCCGGAGATGGGGGCGAGTGGGGAGGCGGGGGTATGCACCCGCACGCGGCGTCGATGAAGCTTCAAACCTATGACTGGAATTATTACATGAACTACACCCCTTGCAAGGGGGGGGGGATCTCGGGGTGGGGGTTAAGTTATTACAGCCAAAACTACCTCCACGCAGGGAGGGGCCTTCATCCGGCCAAGCTAGGGAAGGGGAGAACCGACCTAGGAACTAATTGATAGAACGCCGACAATTCTGTCTGCCCTCTGGAACAGGGGACAGGCAGTCGAAGATGATGCTGCTGCGGCTTCTCCCGAATTTTGTTGATGACGAAACCATTGGTAAAATCTTTAGGATTGGATCAGGAAGACGTCCAATTTTTGTGGAATTTGCTGGTTGGCGGTGCTGGTCGGGGAAGAGCCACGAACAAGGACTCAGATCTCTGGTTCTGACTGTCTCAGCACCACTGCAGCAGAAAGCTGGAGTCGTCATGATTGCTCCCGAGCTCCAAATTGAGTGTGGCAAAAGTCGTTGGAAAGGTTGTCAAGTCCTCTCTGAAATGAGACCCACGGGGACTCCATAGGGTGCTGGAGCAGATCGAAATATCTCGAACAGTGGACAGGGGTCGGTTCAATACCAGGAGGAGCAGAGTTGTGCACCTGGAGGATAAAATTGATAAATCTTATCTCCGGATACCGAACGGGTTTCCGCATCTTGTCCCTCAAAGTAAGCTCGTTGTGGAAGATCCCAGCCAAGTCCCGCCTCTAGATCCTCAAGAGGGTGGCCGTGGCAGACTCTGAAAATGGCTTCAGGTTGTTCATCGAGCCTATCCTATGCAGTCGGAGAAGAATAGCTCTCCTTGGCAGTCACAAACTCAGACGGGGATGAAACCACCACCGTTGCGAAGATGCTTCAACAATGATTCCAACAATATACGGTACGTCTCCTGAAGCCTCACGATGATGCCGTGGCCGCTGCTGCAATCTACTAGTGCTCTGCTGCCTTCGAATTGAGAACTGTAGGTTGAAGATGATAGGGGGAATGGGGTATATGGGAGGGGAAATGGGGTGGATGGGTGTGGGAGTGACCCCTAGCTGTGAGGGGGTCTGGGAGGGAGTGTTCCAGGGTTTGGGAAGGGGAGAATGGGGGCTGAAATGGGGTGTTTGCAGTGGGTGAGAGAGAAGCTGCTAATTTGGGATAGGTGGGGGAGAGGGAAGGAGAGTTCTCTCTCCAAGGTTTGAAAATTGACTAATGGGGTGGTTAATGGGGCTTTGGGGAAGGGAATGGTTGTTTTGGGGAAGGGAAGGGGTGCTTGGGGAGTGGGGAATTCTCCCTTGGGAGATGAGAGGGTCCTTAGGGAAGGGGATTGGGTAGTTGGTGGTTGGGTGGTGGAGTATGGATTGGTGGAGGGTCTCTTGGGACTAGGGGTGGAGTAATGAGGGTTGGGGTAGTTGGGAGGATGATTAATGAGGGGAGAGGAAAGGTTGATGATGTGGAGGAGAGAGAGGGAGGGGAGGAGAGAGAAAGGGGTGCCCTCTCCTCTTGGAGAGAGAGAGAGAAGAGAGAGAGAAAGAGAGAGGGGAATCCACCCCTTAGACAGAGAGAGATTTGGAGAATCCACTCCAATAAGACACTATAACTCACTTGATTTAAATTGATTATAAAAGATTGTTACATATGAGAGGAGTGGGGACCTATTTATAGGCTCACACAATTTCATGGACTAAAATGACCTTGAACAAACTAACTAATGACTAGCCTATCGAGGTGGGGGGTGCCCATGGGCCAAGCCCATCTTTTGGGCCCATTTGGCTACTCAAACCAACCTAATGACTCATAGACTTAGGTAGATAACCCACTAACCTAGGTACATGACTCAAATAAACAGAAAATTACATAGTTTATGACTCAAAGAAAATATGAAAATTACATGGATAGACTCAGAAAAATGTGAAGAACATAATGACGCATGCCGTCGATCCATTTGAGCTTCGAAAAAAAGTGGAGGGGCAAGGGGTGCCCCCATCACATGCATTTAAACAACGAGTAGGAGCCTCAAAATCCATCAACCATCTCAACCATATTTGAACATAAAGAGCACAAATGCTCATATGAAACACATGCAAGCATAGCAAATATCATGAGTGCACACAATCATCAAAAGCATATGCAAGCATACACACACACACACACACAATATTTTGTTATCATCAAAACCAAGAGGGAATACAACGAACCCAACAGAGATATACAAGAATCTAAAATAATTGCAGAACTACAAGATAATATATATATTAATGCAAGAAAAAAATAAATAATTAACATAATTAAACAATTATATAGTCCAGAATATCCAAGTCCATTATAAGTACAATCAACAAAAAGAAAAGTACAAGAATACGGGGCATACCCCATCTCTGGCAAACTAGCTGCTAAACTGGACCACCGACACCACGAGGAGCCTCCGAAGTACTCCACGTCAACCTCGCCTCACCTGAAAAGCAAAGGGGGTGAGCTTCATCTCATTGGCTCAATAGGGGTCCCGCAAATCCCTACCTCACAACGAGAAACACAACAGCACGATAAACAACAAGCGAGGACAATAAATAATAAGCATATAACAGAAGGAGGTAGTAAATAATAATAAATGAGAACTATACAAATGCAAGCCTCTCAAACCACGTGTCACATAGCACAAGGTACACGGAGCTGCCAAAATAGTAATCTCATGACGAAGGGAACCAGAGTCGCTACCTCACAGGAGACATGAGTACTACCGACTAGAAGCAAGGTCGGATGCACCCACTGACGTCTTAGTACTTGGCCCAGGTGTCTCCCTACATGTCCCAGGCGGAAACTGAGACACACTAACCACGTAACCACAGAAAAAGCACTAGCTAGGGTCGCTCTCATCAGCGCGGGTCTAATGCCCCGAACCACGTGTGCATACACAGACTATGCTCTCTAAGTTGGGTCCTCTAGCTGATTTTTCCCCTAGCCCAGACTCAAGTTGCAAAGGTGAGGGGCCCTACGATAACCAGCCTAAAAACTGTCTCACCAAGACAAGCTCTCCACCACTCCCAAGTGGGTCCACACACGGTGCATAGGAATGCTACGACTAGTGGGAAAAGTCATTAGCGGTGTTAACTTGCTAAGAAGCAAAAATCACCATAGTACCATCGGTCCGTACTAACTCAATAGTACATGCAGAATACACCACGAGGTGGCTCATACCATGAAACCATGGACCTTAGACTGGATGGCTAATCCATCAACTGTCGGCGCAAGAAACGCAACCCGGAACTAAGCGTGAAAGCTCGGAAAGAGGAAGGATGGGCCAGCAGAGAGCTAGGCCTGGGCGGCCAACCCCCTGGCCACCTAGCTCCTCTGTCCTGGGCAGCAAGCACCTTGGCCACGCAGCCTAGGTGACCAGCCCAATGGCTGCCCAGCATAGGACACGACGGCTAGCCCTCTGGCCGCCCAATCCCTGGGCCAAACACCCTGGGCGACCACCTCTGTGGCCACCCTAGACTAGGGTTGGGCGGCCAGCACACTAGCCGCCCAAGGGTTTGTGGCCGCCCAGAGGAAGAGGCACCTAGGCGGCCAACCCAGTGGCCGCCCAGCCCACTGGCCATCCCGCTGGGTAGAGACGGCAGCCTACCCAGCAGTCTCTAGAGTAGGATCCTCCCTAAACCCAGCTGGAAGGTCCTCCGAAGCCCGTCTTGTCCCCATTGCGAGTGGGAACCACCGGGAAAACAAGGGGAACTCGTCCCCAATGAGGATGACACTCGATAAAACCGATCTAAACTAGAAATCGCGAGGAACTAGGACGAATCAAGCTCACATCCCAGAACATGGTATTTGCCCCCAAAAAATGCAATGCACCTCACTCTCTTGCCCAAATCATCATCAATCAGAAAGAAAATGCGAGAGGGGAGTTAGGGATCCATCCCCCTACCTCGGTGAAGCTTCAAACCTCAAATGGTGCTTCAAACTAGGCCGAAAGTCACCGGAACTCGAACCCACTAGCGAGGAAACATGATCCCGCATGTGCATACACAAACCACATTCCCAACGCTTGCCAAGACCGCTGTCGTCGCCGATCGTGCTCCCCCTCGCACTCGCCATCTGCAGCCAGAGAGGAAGGGCGAGCGATTTTGCGATCGGAAGCGGAGGAAGAGTGAGGAGAGGGAGGAGCGGGGTTGCGTTAATGGGAAAAAGAAAAGGTTTGGGGATTTCTCCAAAATCCTAGAAAAATCAAAATTGTAAACATTCCCTATCCTCTTGCATATAAGGCCAAACACCCGTAGAAAAATTTTGGAAAGCCGCGATCTGAAAGGAATTTGAATTCTGACATTTAAAAATTAATTTATCTAAAAAAATAAATTCAAACTCTGGAAAAAATAAGATCCAAAAATCTAGGGGCATTACAGTCCTCCCTCCTTATAAAAATTTCATCCTCGAAATTAAGCTAGAACATGGCCAACAAGGGAAGAGACTTACTCGAACAGGTAGAGGAACTGATGTCGCATCTCATCTTCTCGCTCCCAAGATGCCTCACCACCTAAGTGACGTTGCTAAACCACCTTAACTAGGGGAGTAACCTTGTTCTGCAGGCACTGCTCACACAGATCCTCAATGCGGATAGGATCCTCTGGAAGAGATAAGTTTGAGGTCACCTCAGGTCACACGGAATTTTCCAGGACATGGGAGCCATCCGGCATGTACCTCCGAAGCATTGACACATGGAACACATCATGCATAGCCGCCAACTCCGGGGTAGCTACAACCTATAAGCCACCTTACCAATGCGCTTGATAATGGGAAAAGGGCTAATGTAGCGGGGACTCAGCTTCCCACGCCAGCCGAAGCGCATCACCCCCTTCATGGAGGAGACTCTCAAGAACACCTGGTCTCCCACAGCAAAGCTAAGGGGTTGCCTCCTCTGATCTGCACAACTCTTTTGCCGACTCTGCACTGCCAGCAATTTTTGCCTTACCTATTGCACCACCTCAATACACTGCTGCACCAACTCAGGCCCTATCATGACTCGCTCACCGATCTCAAACCAATCGAGTGGAGTCCGGCACGGTTGCCCATACAACACCTCATACGGAGCCATATCAATGCTGGAATGATAGCTATTGTAATAGGCGAGCTCCACTAGTGGCAAATGATGAATCCAACTCCATTGCCACTCCAGGAAACAAGATCTCAACATATCCTCTAGAGTCTGGATGGTCCTCTCTGACTGCCCATCCGACTAAGAGTGGTAAGCCATGTTGAATGCTAACTTCGTACCTATAGCTCTCTAAAAGCTCCTCCAAAATCCTAAAGTGAAGCAAGGATCTCAATCTGATATGATGGAAATGGGGACTCCATGCAAGCGAACAATCCACTCCACATTTAATCGAGCCAATTTGTGCACACTCCAACTGACTTTAATCGCTAATAACTGAGCTGTCTTCGTCGGTCTGTCCACCAGCAACCAAATACTATCATGCCCACTAGGAATCCTCGGTAACCCAACTACAAAATCTGTAGTCACGTGGTCCCATTTTCACGTGAGAACCTCCAAGGGTTGAAGTGTACCACCTGGTCGCTGATGTTTCGTGTTCACCTGCTCGTAAGCCAAACACCTAGACAAACTCTGCAACATCCCTCTTCATGCCAGGCCACCAAAACTACCTCTTGAAATTTCGGTACATCTTTTTCGCTTTTGGATGTACGGTGTACCGGATGCCATGAGCCTCTTGTAACACGGCATTCCTCACCTGCTCCTTGGCAGGGACATACAGTCTACCTCTGAACCTTACTGCCTTATCCTCACCAAACTCCACCTTAGCCATCAACTGAATATGAGGTAGCTCGGGTCCACACGTTGAACCTCCATCACCTGACAACGGATAGCTGGCGTAACGGTCAAACTCGCAAGAATGGCCGACCCCTGGTCCCGTGGGACCTTGAGGCAAAAGGTTACAGTTGGCATCTGCTCCCACAACCTCCATTTCCTCAACATCATCCGATTTACCACCACTTTCCGGCTCAAAGCGTCTGGCACTACATTCATCCTGTCTGGATGATAAGATAGGGTGAAATCGTAGTCCTTCATGTACTCCATCCACCTCCTCTGCCTGAGGTTAAGATCCTTCTGAGTAAACACATACCTCAAACTCTGGTGGTCAGTGAAAATCTTGAATTTCTCCCCATACAGATAGTGCCTCCAGATCTTCAGAGCAAAGATCACTGCTGCTAGCTCAAGATCATGAGTAGGGTAGTTCTCCTCATCCGACTTCAATTGACGGGATGCATATGCTACAACTCTAGCATTTTGCATCAGCACTGCACCTAGTCCTACCTTGGAAGAATTCATACACACCATAAAACCTCCTGATCTAGAAGGTAACACAAGCACTAGAGCAGTAGTGAGCAATCTCTTCAACTCCACGAAGCTCTGCTCGCACTCATCCGTCCAGATAAAAGGCACATCCTTCCACGTAGGCCTAGTCATCGAGGCTGCAATATGAGCAAAATGCTGAATGAACCTCCTATATTAGCCTGCCAACCCCAAGAAGCTCACGATCTCCGTTACTGACCTTGGCCTCAGCCACTGCACCACAGCTTCCACCTTGGCCGGATCCACAGAAATGCCATCACTGGAGATCACGTGCCCAAGAAAATGCACCTCCCGTAGCGAAAACTCACATTTGCTCAGCTTGGTGTACAGTTGGTGATCCCACAAAGTCTGCAACACGATCCTCAAATGGTACACATAGGGCTGTTCATAATTCGGTTCAAATCAAAAAATCAAACCGAACCGTTCGATTCGATTCGGTTCGGTTTGGTTCAGTTTGAAGTCGAATTCGGTTTGGTTCGGTTTCATAATGTGTGAAATCGAACCAAACCGAATAAACTGAATTTGTTATTTATATATTTTTATTCATATTATATAATGTAAATATATGAAAAAATTAAAAATTTAATTATATACATATAAAAGCATACAAAATATAAGTATGTTTATTTTTATTTTTATTTTATATACATATAAGTCATTAAATTTATATATATTATAATAAAATATGAAAATTCGGTGTGAAACTGAACCAAACCGAATTTTTTCGGTTTGGTTTGGTGAGCAAATTTGATTTGGTTCGATTTGAAAAAAAATGGTCCCAAACCGAACCATGTTCACCTCGAGGTACACATGCTCCTCCTCGGACTACGATTAAACAAGAATGTCATCCACAAACACATAAGGATGAAACACTCTATGCATCAAATTCATGAATGCCGTAGGGGCATTGGTGAGCCCGAACGGCATTACCAAGAACTCGTAATGCCCATATCTCGTACTAATAGCAGTCTTCTCTACATCTGTGTGTCTAATCCGTAGCTGATAATAGCAGACCTCAAATCAATCTACGAGAACACCTGGGCCGACTGAAGTTGGTCGGACAAGTCATCAATCCGAGATAGTGGATACTTGTTCTTAATAGTCACCTAGTTCAGCTACCGGTAATCAATACACAGTCTCAGACTACCATCCTTCTTCTTCACAAATAGCACAGGCGCACCCCAAGGGGAAAAGCTAGGGCAAATATAACTCTTAGCAAGGAACTCCTGCAACTGTGCCTTCAAATCTCTCTGTTGAAATTAGATGGAAGGCTCTTTCACCACAGAATGTTGATCTAGAGGGGGGGATGAATAGATCAGCTGGCCAATAAAAAATTATGCCTAAAGTCAGATGCGGAATTAAAAGAACACTGATCAAACACAGTCAATGCATCGGATAATAGAGATAAGATCTGCTAGACAGACAAGCAACCACATGAGAGGCACAAAGAATTTTAGGTGATTCAATCAATCTGACCTACGTCCACCCCACATTCAACTCGAATGTGGATTACTGCTGATACACAGCTTCAATCTGCTGGGCACTACAGCTTGCCAACAACGGCTGGGGCTTACAGCTTATCCCGACCAGAGGAACCTCCTCTGCAACAGTTGAGCTTCACAGCTTGCTCTGCTGGGCTTTACAGCTTAGCCGACCAGAGGTAACACCTCTGCACACCGCTGCCTCACAGCTTGACACCACTGACTAACAGCTTGATCGAACAAGAGTTTCCAAAAGAAAAATAACAAAGACTGAAAAGCAAGAAACGCAGAATCGAATGGAATGAAAACCAAAACGACTGTAGCTAAAATTGAGCAATATCAGCTCTGGTATCTGAACCAAGAGACTGATTCACAAGCTCTCATATAACTCTCTCAACTCATCTCTCTCACTTTCTTCTTCTCTCCTTTTCTTCTCCTCTGCTTTTCTTCTCTTTGGATCTCGGTGGCTCTCTGCTACCTCAGGTTTGTCTCACTGTATAGACTTGCCACTGGTCGATCTGCCTTCAACAGAAGATGAAGACTTCTATATATATCAACAGCAGATTGGATAAGGGCGCGTGGATTCCACGTTTTCTCGCCCAAGGAATTCGCCAGATCCGAGGTGCTTTCATCCACGTGGCAGCATCTGGTCACCTCGTCCTCCTGGGATCATGAGCCATGTCAGCAATCTCAGTAACAAATCCTTGTCAGATAGAGTATCGGATTATCAGGTTAAGTGAAGAAATCTGTACAGACTTTGTAAGATGAAATGCCTTGTATAGACTTCATGATGTATAGACATTGTGAAACGTGAATGCAATGTATAGACTTCAGTGTATAGACTATGTGAAGGCGAGTGCAATGTACAGACTCCATGAGACTCTAATGAAGATAGACGATGTATCGACTTCAGGACTGATGCACGATGTACAGACTTCATGAGACTCTAATGAAGATAGACGATGTATAGACTTCAGGACTGATGCACGATACAGACTCGTCCAATGTATACACTTGCTCGTTGTTCAGTCTTCACGAAAGATGTACAGACATGCCAGTGGAGACTCTGTACAGACTTACTGAACTGAGCGTAGGTAAAAGATATGAGGAATGTATAGACTTACTCGGTTCAGTTCAGAACATAGGTAATAATCAATGTATAGACTTAACAGTCGCCTTGGCTGTACAGACTTGGTCACAAACTAAACAGTCGGTTGTATAGACTTGCACAAACCAAAGTCTGTACAGACTTGAAATGAAAACCAATGTATAGACTTTGTGAGTGCCTAGAGGATGTACAAACTTAGTGACTGTACAGACTTGGAAGGCTCAGCAAAGGATGTACAGACTTGGTCACAAATTGAACAGTCGGTTGTATAGACTTCGCCCCAATGCATAAGACGCTAACTGAGACGGACAATGTACAGACTTGCTGTAACAGTCCGATGTATAGAGTTTGCCCAATGCCTGAGACGCTAATAGAGACGGACGATGTTCAGACTTGCTGAAAGACCTATGTACAGACTTTGAAGTTCAACTAGTGAGTGTACAGACTTCACCAATGAGACGCTCGCTGTACAGACTTGGCACCGACCAATGTATAGACTTGACAATGCTGAATGAACGAATGAGCAATGTATAGACATTGGGTGCCACAATGTGCAGACTTCACGATGTATGGACTTGAGTGTTCGCGTGAGCTGCACTGTATAAACTTTTACAAAATGCCTAAGACGATGCATGAGACACAAGACAGACAGATAGTGTATAGACTTGCACTCTGGGGGTGTCGACCCATCTGTGAAGAGGGTCGACCCACTACTGTCCAGACTAAACAAGGAAAAGTATAGGCTCTATGTTCATGCTGCAATGCACTGTGTAGACCTGTGAATGTGTGCATAACAATATATAGACTCTGACTGCATTATATACACAGACAACCTGATAAAAATAATTTCATCAAAATAAGAACAGTTGCCAATCAATCAAAACAAGCTGTTGCCAATGAAGTAAAACTTATTGTCAACATCATCAACACAGAGGGGTCACAACAATCTCCCCCTTTTTGATGATGGCAACACCCTATTATATAGAATAGCAACATCCTGTTGTGCTGATGCATTTTTGATGAAGGAAATGATTTGTTATTCAGATTTGTCATGCAGATGCTATGAATGGCATGCTGAGACATGAACACAACTCTCTACTCACAAGATCTCCCCCTTTGCCATAGACATGATGCATACACTTCCCTGGAATGAATTCATCAAATAGACAAGATATTCTCCCCCTTTGCCATCAACAAAGAGGAGGGAAAGAAAGTGCAAGGGAAGGAACAAGAAGAATCAGTTGACTAGCATTCTTAGCAGGTAGTTCAGAAATTTAAGCAGCTAAAGCACAGAACCTTCAGTCATATGAATTGAGAAACTGCTTAGAAAGTGAAGTTCTGGTTTAAATTGCTGAGAGTTCATGCACTACATTCATTAGATAAGGTAGCTATGCATGATAAAACAATAAACCAGAATCATATTTACATGAGAGATTCAATTTCAGAATATCTTACTTTCATAGACTCAGTAGAATGTGCTAAGAGATACCATGTCATGTATTGAAATTAAACAAATTGACATCCATGAAATTTCTTTTGAAGGAACAGCATTTTCAATATTATTTCATTTAGGGCATTCAGGTACCATAAGTCTTTTTGCGTAAAGGTATACGTTTATCAGACGCCAATACCCCTAGATACTCAACATGATGGACCATTTTGCCTATGATCAAACTCAATAGAACTGATTTACACCTTTTTGTGTGAGGGTACACGTTTATCAGACGCTAGTTACCCCCAGGTAGTTAGTGAAACCAACCTACTGTTTTGATCATTTTATACAGAGATAGCTGATACACCTCATGACATGAGTGTTGTTCACTTCTTTGATGGACCACTCAGTTTCTCAGTGATTTACCAGTCATTGCTCTGCCAATGCTATTTTTTAATTAATTTTCAATATTTTTCAATATCTTTCTTAGCTGTCATTTATTTGTTTTAGAATGACTTTTTAAAGAACAATACACATACTTAGTTTCTCTAACATGATTTCAGATGAGTTTTCAGATTTCAGACATAATTAGCTTTGTCTGACATGAAATAAGATGAGGGTTGAGTGCTTTATCAATTTTCAGCATCCTTATTTACTGATTGTAGTCTTTCAACTCTAAAGATTATAAAATTTAAACCATTAAGTCAGTCTTTAAGCAATTAAAGTTCTTATGAGGGAAGAAGTCTATTTTCTATTGCGTAATATTAGAACTGACTAAAAGATTACCATACTGTCAGACTCAATCATTCAGAGTCAAAGGATGAATGAACAGAGTCGACGCTGGGAGTTCAAGGCGTCCACGCATCAGTTGAAGAGGCAACAATATAAAACACTGAGATAATATCAGTGCATCGACTCCACGCTATTGTAGCGTCAACTCATCAGAATAAGAAGTAGAGGCATTCACAGATCTAGTTCACTACATCAACACCACAGTAGAGCAGCATCGACGCAGCAGTTCACCCTGAATTTCTGATAAGACTCCCCCTGTCTATATGCATGCAGTTTTGCAAATGAATGGCAAGAATTAAATGAGAGAAAGCTTCGACATAGGTCATGAATGAATGATATGCAATGAAAACTATGTCATAAAAAATTATGAATGATATGCATGTGGTTTTAGACACATTCATGACTAAATGTTATGCAGTGATGATCATGAGTGTAAAACAAATATGAGTGACATGCATGATCATGAGTCTGTTGCTACATTCAACATTCACATATTTTATTCAAGCCATCAGAGAATTTATTCATTATGCTGAAATTTACACAAACCAAGTTCTCTTCTAAGAAATTTAAACCTTTCATTCCCAAAAGGCTTAGTAAAGATATCAGTAATTTATTTTTCAGTTTCAATGAAATTCAGTTCGATTTCCTTTTTATCCACAGCATCTCTAAGAAAATGGTGTTTTATCTCTATGTGTTTAGTCCTAGAATGATGAACAGGATTTTTAGCAAGGCATATGGCACTAGTATTATCACATAAAATTGGAATACATTCCAGTTTTATCTGATAATCATCTAGTTGGTGCTTGATCCATAGTACTTGGGTAGCACAATACCAGCTGCAACATATTCAGCCTTAGCTGTAGACAAGGCTATAGTGTGTTGCTTCTTAGATGCCCAAGATACTAGACAGCCACCAAGGAATTGACAATAGCCACTAGTGCTTTTTCTATCTACTCGACACCCAGCATAATCATCATCAGTGTAAGCTAGAAGCTATAACTCACACCTAACAGGATACCATAATCCCAGCTCTTGGGTGCCTAACAGATATCTAAAAATCCTTTTTACTGCTTTAAGATGAGTTTCTTTAGGACTGGCCTGAAACCTAGCACATAATCCTACAGCAAATTGAATATTAGACCTAGATGCTGTTAAGTAGAGAAGGGTTCCGATCATACCTCTATATAGCTTTTGATCAACAGGTTTACCTTTAGTGTCTTCATCCAAGCTTGTAGAGGTACCCATTGGAGCAGCTATCTCATTGAGGTTGTCCATCTTGTATTTCTTGAGTAGATCCCTTGTGTACTTGGATTGAGTGATAAACATTCCATCCTTTGTTTGTGTAACCTGCAGTCCAAGAAACAATTTGAGCTCACCCATTGAGCTCATTTCAAACTCATTAGTCATTGTTTTAGAAAATTCCTCACACAATTTGGGGTTAGTTGACCCAAAAATAATGTCATCCACATAAATTTGTACAATAAGAATGTCAGAATGACTCACCTTTGTAAACAAGGTCTGATCAACTACTCCTCTAGTGAAATTTTGATCAGTAAGGAACTTGCTCAACCTGTCATACCAAGCTCTGGGAGCTTGCTTAAGACTATAGAGAGCTTTATTTAATTTGTAAACATGATTAAGGATATCTAGACATTCAAACCTAGGGGGCTGTCTTACATAGACATCCTCACTAATTTCCCCATTCAAGAATGCAGATTTTACATCCATCTGCTGGAGGATTATTCCTAGGGAGCATGCATAAGCCAATAGAATCCTAACAGCTTCTTAATCTTACTACAGGGGCAAATGACTCTTCAAAGTCAATACCAAACTCCTGGTTATACCCTTGAGCAACAAGTCTGGCTTTATTTTTAACAATATTCCCTAATTCATCAGATTTATTCCTGAATACCCACTTAGTCCCTATGACTGTTCCATGATCAAGAGGTGGGACCAAGTGCCACACCTTGTTCCTGTCGAACTGATTAAGCTCCTCATGCATGGCATTAATCCAATGCACATCCTTGAGGGCACAGTCAACGGACTTGGGTTCAATTTGAGAGACAAGAGCATATGTATTTAATTCATCCTGAATTCTAAAGTGACCTCTAGTCCTAGGGGGGTCATTCAGATTGCCAATGACATTATTCACAGGGTGATCTTTAAGATATCTGATATTAACAATCTGAGTTTCAGAAATTTCACTTACCTCCCCCTGAACTTCAGATTCTTCTTCATTCTGCTCTTCTTTTTCTTCCTCACCATCAGACTGGTCTGCAAAGTTATCATCTTTTAAAATGTTCCCATCTTCATTCTTGCAATGACCATGGTTAGTTTCCATTAAGGATTCATCAAAGATAATGTGTGGAGATTCTTCAACAATTTTTGTGTTTAAGTTGAACACTCTATAAGCTCGGGTGTGTTCAGAATAACCAAGAAAAATTCCTGGTTCACCTTTTGGCTCAAATTTATCAAGGTCCCTCTTATCATTTATATGTATAAAACATTTACAACCAAAGACCTTGAAATGGACAATTGAAGGTTTCTTACCTTTCAAAATCTCATAGGGGGTTTTCTGGGTAGAAGGTCTTACCATTGCCCTGTTAATTACATAACAGGCTATGTTGACTGCTTCAGCCCAGAATTTTCTTGGCAGTCCACCTTCAACTAGAAGTGTTCGGCCCATCTCCACTAGAGTTCTATTCCTCCTCTCGACAACACCATTCTGCTCAGGTGTCCTGGGTGAGGAGAACTTATGATGAATCCCACTACACCTGCAAAATTCTTCAAAGTGTGAGTTTTCAAACTCACCTCCATGATCAGTCAAAATATTTTCAATTTTCTGATTTATTCTAATACAGAAGTCCTGTAATTCTGAAAATGCATCATTCTTGTGTGACAGAAAATATACCCAAGTATACCTAGAAAAATCATCTACTAAGACAAACCCATACCTCTTCCCTGATAAACTGACAGACCTGGTTGGCCCAAATAGGTCCATGTGTATCAGTTCATAAGGTTTAGTGGATAGGTTTTCTGTCCTAGATTTGAATGATTTTCTAGTCAACTTGGACTGAATGCATGCATTACAAAATTTATTGTCCTTTTTAAAAGAGACTTCAGGGAGTCCTCTAACCTTGCTATGCTTGTTTAGTTTATGCAAAACAGTATAACTCGCATGGCCTAACCTACGATGCCATAAAAATGCTAAATCTTTTTTACTGGCAGTAAGACATAGGTTAGAATGCTGAATATCATCTAAATCTATCATGTATGTGTTAGTTATTCTTTTTCCAGAAAATTTAACAATTTCAGAATCAGGTTCAAAAACCTTGCAGCATTGAGAATCAAATAAGACTTTATGTCCTTTATCACACAACTGGCTGATATTGAGTAAATTATAAGCTAACCCTTCAACCAGCATAACATCATCAATGCAGCAGGTAGAACACTTACCTACCTTACCTGATCCAATGATCCTACCCTTTGTGTTGCTTCCAAAGGTGACAAGGCCACCTAGCTTCTCAGTCAGCATGTAGAACTTGGCCTTATCTCCTGTCATAGGCCTGGAGCAGCCACTATCCAAGTACCACAAGTTGCTCTTGGCTGCCAGGCATACATGCACACACAATTAGGGCAAAAAGTTTGGAACCCAGTCTGTTTGGGCTCTAATGCAGATGAAGTGCAAGTAAAGGAAGAAAGCATGACTTTGGGAATCCACATTTGTTTAAAAGAACTTTGTTCAGTGGATTTTGCAGATTTCCTTCTGTTATTCTTTCTCTTATTTTTGTTGTTTTTCTTTTTATTTGCACCAACAGAGTTATTCACAGAATTGTTGTTGTTGTGCCAATGCTTTGGCCAGGTTGCATTCATAAAGTTTTGGTCAAGGTGATATTAGGGCTGGCTGAAAGATTGGAAGTTTCTAGTTGTTCGACTACCATACCCATTACCCCAATTTTTGACATAGGGTCTGTAAAATTGTGTAGGTTGATGAACGTACCCTATATGCATCCCTTGAGTTCTAGTCCACCCAAACCCATTAGGATAGATTGACTGTGTGGGGTAGTAGGACTGGACTCTAGGTGGATTGAATTTGTTGGGCTGACTCCTGAAAATATTTTGTCTTCCTTGCACCCTTGACCCTGCTAACCTGTTCATAGGTTTTTGTTGGGTCTTTTTCTGTGATGGTGGTGGTGAAGACTTTTTGGGATTGACATGGGATTTGTTTACCTGAGCAGGCTGACCCCTAGCCTTGGATTGAGCACTAGAGCTAGGTTTGGATGTGCCAATTCTACTAGACTCACCAACATTCTGTTTGCCCTTCTCCTCTGTATTGGGCTTTTTCAGATTCACATTTATTTTCACAGCATTATTAGAATTCATATTAATCAGAGGCCCTTTCTCCTTTTGTGCAACAAAGGAAATAGTTTTCATTCCAAAGCTCTTAGTTGCACTAGAGTTGAATCCTAGGCCCTCTCTCCTGAAATTAACCTTTGACCCTAATAATGCATCTAAATTTTCAGATCCTTGGGTCATTTTCTCAATGGTTTTCAGCTTATCCTCATTGTCTTTCTGAATTTCATCAATAGACTTTTTCAATTCATTATTTACATTGAGGACAGTTTCATATTTTTCAGAAGTAATTTTTATCTCACTTTCATAATTCTGAATTTTCAATTTCCATGCATCAATTTCATTGTCTAATCTCACATTTTCTTCCTTAGAGATTTTCAGTTCTTTCTTGATTTCTTCAAATTCAGAACATGTGAGTTTCAGCTTACTGTTCTCATTCTCTAAGCATGCAATTTTATCAGACAATGAAGTATCATTTTGCATGATGTTAATTTTTCTTCGTAGATGCCTATTTTCTTTTATGACATCATCTACTCTATCAGCAAGTTCATTATAAGCATCCATCCAATCAGCAATAGTAAAGTTTTCAAAACGAGAGGATACCTCATCAGATTCTTCCTCTCTATCTTCTGAGCTGGTTGCCATGAGACAGATTGGCTTCTCAGCTTCAACTTCACTGTCCGAAGTGTTGCTCAAGGATCCCTCGTCCTCATCACTCCAGGTACTCACCATAGCTTTCCCTCTTGTGTTCTTTTTCTTGGACTTGTCCTTGAGGTTCTGATTTGTCGGACATTCAGCTTTAAAGTGACCAGCCTTCTTGCATTGATAGCAAACATTAGTCTCAGCTTTCTTTACAGGGTTTGATTTGTACCTTGTGTCTCGGTGGCCACCACTGGGATTTCTTCGGCTAAATCTTCTTCCTTCTTTCTTGAGAAAATGCCGGAATTCCCTAGTAATCATAGCAATATCGTCATTTGCCATTACTTCTTCAGACAAGCTCTCTTCAATTGATGATCCGTTGGGGCTGGATCGACTGGATTTGCTAGCACCAGCCTTCAGAGCTATTGGCTTCCTCTTTCTACCAGCCTCCTCTATCTTTGGCAGATTCATCTCATATGCCATTAGAGATCCGATAAGCTCATCTGCCCTTGTATTGTGCAGATCTCTTGACTCTTCCATAACAGTGGCCTTGGTGTGCCAAATTGGAGTCAAGGATAGCAAGATCTTTCTGACTATATCATACTCAGAATACTTCTTCCCAAAACCTCTGAGACTATTTGTGATAATAGTCTACCGAGCATACATTTCTTTGATTGTCTCGTTTGGCTTCATCTTGAAGGCCTCGTATTCTGAAACCAGTAGATTAGTCTTGGTCTCTCTAACTTGTGAAGTCCCCTCGTAGATAACTTCAAGTGCATCCCACATTTCCTTCGCTAAAGAGCAGGCAGATACTCGTGAGAACTCGGTGGGATGCAGAGAACACTGGATTGCATTGATTGCACTCCAGTTGAGCGTGGACCTTCTAATTTCCTCCTTGGTCCATACATCTTCATTTGGGGACAGCTCAAAAGGTCCCTTGCTAACTACCTTCCAGATCTCATAATCTTTAGCCCTCAAAAAAACCTACATACGGGTCTTCCAGTATGCGTAGTTGGATCCATCGAAGTACGGGGGCTTGGATGTGGAGTGTCCTTCTGCTATCATCCCTCTTCCGTCCATCTGTACCTTCCTCTTCGGGCTGTAAGTCCCTGCAGAAGAGTTAGGCTCTGATACCAAATGTTGAAATTAGATGGAAGGTTCTTTCACCACAGAATGTGGATCTAGAGGGGGGGGTGAATAGATCAGCTGGCCAATAAAAAATTATGCCTAGATTCAGATGCGGAATTAAAAGAACACTGATCAAACACAGTCAATGCATCGGATAATAGAGATAAGATCAGCTAGACAGACAAGCAACCACATGAGAGGCACAAAGAATTTTAGGTGGTTCAGTCAATCCGACCTACATCCACCCAACATTCAACTCGAATGTGGATTACTACTGATACACAGCTTCAATCTGTTGGGCACTACAGCTTGCCAACAACGGCTGGGGCTTACTGCTTATCCAGACTAGAGGAACCTCCTCTGCAACAGTTGAGCTTCACAGCTTGCTCTGCTAGGCTCTACAGCTTAGCCGACCAGAGGTAACACCTCTGCACACCGCTACCTCACAGCTTGACACCACTGACTAACAGCTTGATCGAACAAGAGTTTCCAAAAGAAAAATAACAAAGACTGAAAAGCAAGAAACGTAGAATCGAATGGAATGAAAACTAAAATGACTGTAGCTAAAATTGAGCAATATCAGCTCTGGTATCTGAACTAAGAGACTGATTCACAACCTCTCATATAACTCTCTCAACTCATCTCTCTCACTTTCTTCTTCTCTCCTTTTCTTCTTCTCTGCTTTTCTTCTCTTTGGATCTCGGTGGCTCTCTGCTGCCTCAGGTTTGTCTCACTGTATAGACTTGCCACTGGTCGATCTGCCTTCAATAGAAGATGAAGACTTCTATATATATCAACAGCAGATTGGATAAGGGCGCGTGGCTTCCACGTTTTCCCGCCCAAGGAATTCGCCAAATCCAAGGTGCTTTCATCCACGTGGCAGCATCTGGTCACCTCATCCTCCTGGGATCACGAGCCATGTCAGCAATCTCAGTAACAAATCCCTGTCAGACAGAGTATCGGATTATCAGGTTAAGTGAAGAACTCTGTACAGACTTTGTAAGATGAAATGCCTTGTATAGACTTCATGATGTATAGACATTGTGAAACGTGAATGCAATGTATAGACTTCACTGTATAGACTATGTGAAGGCGAGTGCAATGTACAGACTCCATGAGACTCTAATGAAGACAGCCGATGTATCGACTTCAAGACTGATGCACGATGTACAGACTTCATGAGACTCTAATGAAGACAGACGATGTATAGACTTCAGGACTGATGCACGATACAGACTCGTCCAATGTATACACTTGCTCGTTGTTCAGTCTTCACGAAAGATGTACAGACATGCCAGTGGAGACTCTGTACAGACTTACTGAACTAAGCGTAGGTAAAAGATATGAGGAATGTATAGACTTACTCGGTTCAGTTCAGAACGTAGGTAACAATCAATGTATAGACTTAACAGTCGCCTTGGCTGTACAGACTTGGTCACAAACTAAACAGTCGGTTGTATAGACTTGCACAAACCAAAGTCTGTACAGACTTGAAATGAAAACCAATGTATAGACTTCGTGAGCGCCTAGAGGATGTACAAACTTAGTGACTGTACAGACTTGGAAGGCTCAGCGAAGGATGTACAGACTTGGTCACAAACTGAACAATCGGTTGTATAGACTTCGCCACAATGCATAAGACGCTAACTGAGACGGATAATGTACAGACTTGCTGTAACAGTCCGATGTATAGACTTTGCCCAATGCCTGAGACGCTAACAGAGACGGACGATGTTCAGACTTGCTGAAAGACCGATGTACAGACTTTGAAGTTCAACTGGTGAGTGTACAGACTTCACCAATGAGACGCTCACTGTACAGACTTGGCACCGACCAATGTATAGACTTGACAATGCTGAATGAACGAATGAGCAATGTATAGACATTGGGTGCCACAATGTGCAGACTTCACGATGTATGGACTTGAGTGTTCATGTGAGCTACACTGTATAGACTTTAACAAAATGCCTAAGACGCTGCATGAGACACAAGACAGACAGACAGTGTATAGACTTGCACTCTTGGGGTGTCGACCCATCTAAGAAGGGGGTCGACCCACTACTGTCCAGACTAAACAAGGAAAAGTATAGGTTCTATGTTCATGCTGCAATGCACTGTGTAGACCTGTGAGTGTGTGCATAACAATATATAGACTCTGACTGCATTATATACACAGACAACCTGATAAAAACAATTTCATCAAAATAAGAATAGTTGCCAATCAATCAAAACAAGCTGTTGCCAATGAAGTAAAACTTATTGTCAACATCATCAACACAGAGGGGTCACAACACTCTCAACTCTGCCAGTGCCATTCGATAAGGTGCCTTAGACAAAGGCATGGTGTCAGGCATAATCTCGATGATGAAATCAATCTCCCTCTGCGGAGGTAATTGTAACGACCCGAGAATCCGATTACCGGGAAGGCCCGATAACCCGAGACTCGCACCGCCACCCACGAGTCCGAAGACTCGGAAGGGTTAAAGGAAGGTGTGGAGACTACACAAGTATCACAAATAATTACAGAAATAAAATAGTTTACATGATACATTGTCCACAAGATAAAGTAAAATAACAACAGCAGTAGTCCACAACTAGTACAGAGACAAGAAAGAAAAGTACAGCTACATTGGACATACCCCGGCTCTGACCTCTGGCACTAACGATGGGCACGCGAACCACGCTGAGCCTCAAACACGCTCCCCTGAGGCCGCAACTCACCTGAAACACGGTAAAAATACGAAGGGAATGAGTCTCGGAACAAGACTCAGTAGGGATCACTCGAACCCTACCTCACAAACGAAGAAACCGCTACGCTAGCAGTAAGCGAGTACCTCGAAAAGGGAAGCCATGCAATCTACAAAACACCGCTCTCACGGCACGAAAGTCGACACACGTGCCAAGGTGAAATGACCGGAACACCAAGGTCAACGTGACAAAACCCAAAGGTCGAAGTCACAAGGACTGACAGTCTGACACTCCCGACTCGATAGGAGTACCACCCACTAGAAGCACAGCCAGTAGCGTCCCCTGACGTCATATACCGCACCGCAGGTGAACTGCCTGACATGGTAGCTCCTACCAAAGGCACGAACACCACACAAGAACAATAAACGAGTGACTAGCTGGGGTCACGCTCATCAGCGTGGGTCCAACCGTCCCCAACCACGTGTGCACACACAGACCACGCGTCCCTGGTCTGGCCCTCTGACCGGTTTTTCCCTCAGCCGGACTCTGGCTGCAAGATGTGGGGCCCGACGTAAATCGGTCCACAAACCATCTCTAAGGGTAGCCTCTCCACCACTCCTTGGTGGGACCACACGCATGTTAGCAGGCTACAACTAGTGGAGGGTCACTACGGAGTAGACTCTCAAGTCAACGGAAAGCAGCGTCATAACCGGACGGTATAAGGAACACCCCTCGTACCAATACCGTCGCAGGGTGACAGAAGCCGACAGCGACATCTCTCGGTACCACTCGGTATGACGGGAGACCCGCCGACACGATCTGTCCCCTTGAATGGTCCACACTGGGCCGCTCAGGGATGTGCGGTCGCAGAAGGACCGCACCAAGGGTTAAACAGCCAGAACAGGACCGTTCTACCCTGGTCTAAACAGACTGAGGAACAGCCAACAAGGGCCCATTCAACAGATGTGCGGCCAGCTCCTGGCCGCACGTGGGTGAAGAACGGTCAGCTCCTGGCTGTTCATCTTCCAACGGTAATAAATCTGAACGGTTATGCCGTAGCCGCACTAGGGAAGAATGGCTATGGTTTAACCGTTCAAGGGTTGTGCGGCCTAGATCTGGCCGCACACCCAGGCAACGGCACCAGACGACGTACGGCCAGCCCCTGGCCGCACGAGGGGTTATGCGACTAGCTCCTGGCCGCACACCCCGGTGCACTGTACAATGGTAAACTCAACGGTCGAATACCCCAGGGTTGTGCAGTCGTTGTGGGGTCGCACCCTAGGATATGCGGTCCCACGACAGACCGCACAAGCCCACTGCGCGCCAAGCCTCGGACACAGCACGCCGAGCTGATAGACGGCCAGAACGTTGCCACACAAGGGTTGTGCAGTCCCTGGTTCGACCGCACATCGCCCACGAGTGCGAAAACGGTGAACCTCGCCAAAATCGCCCATTCCAACCCCAAACAAGCCCCACGAAGGGGGAAACGGTGAGAGAAGAACCCCCAAGCCCCCTAGCATGCTCCTACGCCCGTGAACCACGGAATCGGGGCTCAAAATGGCAGATCGGATGAACTCTCCCCACGGCATGAACGGCCCTTCTCGGCACGAAATTGACCCCTCTCGACCTCGTCTCGAGCTAAAACTCGCGGGGAAGGAAGACAAGAGGCTAAGGAACGTCACCCTACCTCCGGTCCGCGATGAGACGCGCCGATCCAAGCCCAAATCCATGAAGAATGCCATTAGAACCTCGCCTTCCCACGCTTCCCACGCTTGCTGCACGCCCGCACGATCACCTCGTCGTCACCCACATCCTCGCGCCGTCGCACCGCCGACGCCTGCAGTCGGAACGGAGGTCGCCGTGCTCGAACGGGAGAGAGAGAGAGAGGGGGGCGGCCACGGTCGTGTGGGAGGAAGGAGAAGAAAGGAAGAAGAAGAAGAAGAAAATAAAATGGGGGCGTTTAAATAGAAAATCCAAAATTTCTGGAAAATACCAAAAAATAGATAATTACATTTTCGCAATCCTCGGAACGCACCGATCGCAACGGTACCACTCTCGCCTAGGTGAACGTGATGTGAAACGGCTACGGTCTAGTGCAGAATGACCCTTAGACCTATGCATCCACAAGCATACAAGTGAATATGAACCCTTGGACGTACTTCGCAACACAATCTCAAAGCAAGCGATAATTGCAACGTTCTCAACACCACGTTCACACGCGTCCCCTTGGTGACTTGGTGATACCAAGAGAGGGTGTTGGGACAAGACCCTAGCTGGTTAGGAACCAGCACCGCTATGTGTTAGCCCTCCCGCAAGTGTGGAGCCCGATTCGTGGGCGGCCGGGTGCCTTGGGGGCACTAGGACTCTCTTTCTCACTCAACCACGATGGCCCACTCAAGGGCGGTGGCAACGGGACCGGGCACTCTCGTTCTAACCAGCGGATTGCAGCGTAAATATTAAATGAGCAGAAAGACGAGGGAGCAAGGGTGAGAGAATACCTGACCGGCGTGAAGACGCCGATCCCGCTCGGAGACGAGGGCGAGCGGGGAAGTGTGTTCCCCGCACACTGCGCCGGTGACGCTTGAACCTGTTTATTACAATTACCACGTCCCACAAGTGGGGGAAGAGGGATGAATTATTACACCAAACACTACCTCCACGCAGGGAGGGGCGTTAAGCCGGCCAGGCGGGGGACGGGAATCGGGTAAGAGCTAAGGACGGTGGACTGTGCTGTTCTGTCCGCTTGCTGAAGTTCTGACCCCTGATCACTGTTTGGGACGTAGTTCCCGCTCCAGAATTTTGCCGGTGACGTGGCTGGTGGGGTTCTCTTCTTCACTGGACCCTGGTCGACTGTGAATTTTCTGAGAATTTTGTCTGGCCGCCGCTGGCCGTGGTGGCGGTACGAACAGGGATGAAGATTCTGGTACTCTGATCAATCTGTCTGCAACAGCAGGTTGCCGGTGATGCTGCGGACGCTCCCAAGCTCCGATTCACGAACAGCAGGTGGCGTTGGAACCGTCTGGGGGTCTACTTTCCAGCAAATCTGGTCTCGCTGTCGTCTGAGGTCGGTGGAGACGGGGAGGGCCGAAAGAGTGCTGACTGGTCGGAGCAACCTGACTGGGACAGAACCGGCTGACCTGTGAGAAAAAGGGGATAACTTCGTCCCTCGACCCCGGATGGCCGTTCCGCTTGCTGTTCCTGGTACCAGACTTGAAGGGGAGAAAATTTGATGAAGAGACCCGTGTCAGATTCTGCCGCCGGCGGTCGTGGGAAGCTCCCTTCTCCGGCTCAAGTCCACTGCAGGTCTTGTCTTGCGCAGTCGGGGGAGAACCGCCACTGTGAACAGTCCCGAGCTCGGATCAACGCGAAATCGCCTCGCCTGCGAAGTAGACCCCGAGCTCTTTCCGTGGATGGGTGGTACGCCTTCAGAAGATGCCGGATGAGCCCTGAACAGACGTGATCTTCAGGATCCTTTTCTGCTGCCAGCGAACTAACTAGAGAGGGGGGTGAGGGGAGGGAGAGGGTGAAGTGAAAATGGAGGTCTTGGCTAGTGTTGGAGTTGTAGGGTGATGGCAGGAGGGGGAGGAGGTGTGAGGTGGTGAGGGGGTCGGATCTGGTGTGGGGATGGGGCAGGGGCCCTGTTCAGGACCTGCACAGGTTCAGCTTCTGAACATCAGATTGCCGAGGACGCCACGAACGCTCCCGGGCTCTGTTTTGCAAACGGCCGGTGTCGATGGAAGCGTGGGGAGGTCTACTTTCCAACGGAGCCGGCCTCGCCACTGTCTGAAGTCCGTGTGGACAGGATGGTCCCGTTGAAGGGGGACAGGTCGGGGAAGACAGACAGGAGGCAGAACGAACGCCCGGCGGTATAAAAATGGTAACTTCCACTTACGGCGTTCAAACGATGCTCCGTCTTCGGCTTCTGAAAGCTGACAGGGGGAGGAAGAATTTTGATGAAGAGTTTGATGACCGATTCCTCCAGTCTTGGCCGCTGCACGAAGGTCGAACAGAGATGGCCTTCTGGTTGAGCCCCCAGTGCGCAGTCGCGGTAGAACGGAGCTAGCGGCCGGCCACGATCTTGGAACGGAGCGATTCCAACTCGCCTGCGGAGAAGACTCGTGGATGCACAAGTTTGCTGAAGCGCTTGGATGCCGAATCCTCCTGGAACGGGTTGGAAAATGCTCTGCAAGTTGGGGCCAGAAACTGCCTGCGGGCTGGAATGGATTTGTGGAGGGGAGGCTAAGGTGGTGGTGGTGTATGTGGGTGGAGATGGAGGGGGGTGCGACCCTAGGAGGGAGGGGAAGGGGATGGACGACCTAGGGAGGTGAAGGGGTCCCTTGGAGAGGGGAAAGGGGTCTTGAGTGGAGGAATATGGCTTGGGAAGGGTGGGGAGTGGCCTTGGGAAGGTGAAAGGGTGCCTGGGAAGATGAAAGGGTGCCTAGGAGAAGGGGTTTCCACCTAGGGGTTGGAGGGGGAATTGAATGAGTGTATAGGGAAGGGGGAGGGGTCTTAAAGAAGGGTGATTAGGGAGGAGAGAGAGGGGATTTCGAAATTTAGGGAGAGAGAGGGAGAAGTAGTGGGAGAGAGAGAGAGAACTATAGAGAGAGGGAGAAGGAGGGAGGGAAATCTCAATGTGGACTCAAATTCATCAATTCTTCATTAACCTCTTCAAGTGGGGATTGGGGTCCTTATATAGGAGACCCACAATTTACATTAAGTCCTCACATTGTGGACTAATGACAGAAGATCAAGGGTCATGGGAAGGGGCGCCCATGGGCTTGGCCAATGACTTGGCCCAATAAGACATACTAGCCCATTAACTCACTTGGCCACTTAATGAAGACCTTAGACTTAGGTAAATGACTAACTTACTTAGGTACTAGACTCAATAAGAGGGAAAATTACATAGATAAGACTCAAGAAAATGAGAAAATTACATGGCTGGACTCAGAAAATGATGGCGAACAAAATGGCAAGCAATATGATCCTCGGAGAAATGTGAAGGGGTAATTGATGTCCCCATCATACTCCCGGGGTGCGAAGGACTCGACTCCGTCGAGTAAAGACCGTCCCTGCTGCGATACTGCTCCAACAGGTCGGGCGCAAGCTGCTGGAGGTCTTCCCTACTCACCCAGGCGTCGTCCGAGGGTGGACGGCCCTTCCACCGGACCAAGTACCTCTCATGGACCTTGTTCCTCGTGCTGGTGGTCTGTTCATCCAATATTCGCGCCACAGTATCACGCTGGTCCCTCAGGTTTGGGGGGAGCTCTCGGGGGTGTGGGGGCACTCTCAAGGGATGGATCAGGCTGGATATCCTTACTGGGTGCCATCGTGGGGCCCTTGTAGGGCACCAGGTCCGCCACATTGAATGTGGGGTTAACTCCGTACTCCTCTGGGAGATCTAACACATAAGCATTGGTGCCACGGCGTTTCAGCACCCGGAAGGGACCAGTCCCATGTGCCCTCAACTTTGAGGCATTCCCTGGGAATAACCTCTCAGTTCTCACCATCACATAGTCACCAATGTGGAACTCCTGGTGGTGGTGGTGTGAATCAGCTGCTTTCTTGTAAATTTCATTGCCTTTGTTGATGTTGTTGCGAATATGCTCATGCATCTTTATGGGTGTTGACTCACTAGGAGATAATGGGGGTCCTGGACAGCCAAAAGTGGACCTATCATGCAGTGGTGCTATGCAGTTTTTGATGGACTTCGGGGAACCCGGGTATCCGAGAGTTGACCTATCATGCATAGATGTGATGAGGACTTTCATGAACTCAGGTGGACCGGGGCAACCACTGGTAGCTCTATCGTGCATGAGATGGATGAAGAGTGGGGGGGGACCAACATACCCAAATGTAATCCGGTTAAGTTTTGAGCCTAAACTGTGTGTGACATGCGTGGGAGGGTTGGGCTCGTGACCCTTGTTGAATGATGTGACATGCCAAGATGGGTGCTTCCTAGAGATGATGACCATGTGGGTGGGTATGGGGTGGTCTTTAAGCTCCCATTTGTAAGGGTCGAAGGGATCATAGTAGGTATGCATCACGGGGTGGGACACTACCTTGTTCCCTAGGTGTATGGTTCCCTTAGTGTGGACTAGGTTTTGGAAGAGGTGTGTTGGTTCTAGCATGGTAGGTGAGGGTAGGAGGGAGTGGGTGGTGGGTAGGTATTGGAAGGGGTCAAAGGGGTCATAGAATGTGTTACCCTGAGAGAGGTGCTCTATCATCTCAAGGTCTCTATGTGAGGGTGAGTCCTCCTCCTCAAATGTAGTAATTGAACCGAAGTTTGAGGAGGGTTGGTTGGTCATGATTGGAGGGCTTGGCATCCTACCCAAAATAAATAACTCCAATTCGCGGATAGCATTGGGCTCTTCGGGTATGGGGAGGGATAAAAGTAAGTCGCTAGTGTAGCCACCTACAGTGTAAATGGAAGAGATGGACCCGACGCATAGATGTAGGAGGTCAACGCTCCTTGGTTGGTCAGCCATTGTGGCCAACATGCCTGTCAACCCTATTTGCCAAGCTAGGCCCTTAAGAAGGTCATCCCAACTCTCAACCTCATAGGAGGATTGGATAGTGGTGTGATAGGAGGAGAGAGGGACTATGGGGAGGTGTTGTCCCACGGGAGGGTAGGCAAGGGCCATCATCTCTCTAATTGGGCTACCCCTCAACCAGCTAACAAGGGTCTCTCCTAAAATAAGCCCGATCCCATCTAGAGAGGGTGGTGTAGGGTGAAGGTTACCATGTGAGTTCTTTTCTTCAATTTGGACAGGTGTGGTCTCCATGTTGGGGGTTTGGTCCAGGGTGTTCACCACTTTGGGGTTGGGTATGGGCTCCTCCTCCAAAGAGGTGAGGGAATATGTTAGGGGTGGGGTGGTGATGGTAGGTGCATGGCGCACCCAAGGTGATGAGCAAGGTCGGAATTGGGTTGGGGTTGGAAGTGGAGGTAGTGGGAGTCTAGGTTGGGGTAGGTTTGTAGTTGGGAGTGGAAGGTGGGTTGGGAGAAGACAGTTGGATAATGGAGGGGCATCCCTTATAGGGGATAATGGATGGGTAGTAGTAGGGGCTACGGGGGTTTGGGGAGTATGGGTCTCATGGGGAATAGTGAGTTGGGGGGTGGTGACCGGTGCGGGACTAGGTGGAGGGGTGGGCACGAGATCTACTTGGGTTTGGACGGTGAGGGTTGTGGAAGTGAGTTTTAGTTGGGGAAGGTCGGTGGGGATTAGGTTTTCCTGACTTGACTCTTGGCATTGTGCCTCAAATTCTTCCTCCCATTCAAGGGGAGATTCATGAACTTCAATCACTTCCCCAACTCTTTGGGGTGGAGGGGTTGGGTAGGGATTTGTGGGTTGGAGGGTGGTGGCCGTCATGGGCTTAGGTGGATGAGAGAGGACATGGGTGTTGTTGAATCGGAAGGCCCCCGGAAGGTGTGACGGATGCACAAGGCAAGTCCGACGTGTCGGGTCAATGGTGGCATTCCTTTCATCTAGCCATCTCCTTCCTAGGATTATGCAAGGTCCCGCCATAGTGCCAATTTGACACCAAGCTCCATCACAGTACATGGTCTTCCCAAACCATTTATGGAATTCAACGAAGACTCGTTCTCCGTCGTGCACGATTTGTCCGGCCCTAGAAAGAGAGGCAACAATATCGGGAGATACCCAATTATCGGGCTCTAAGTCAATGAAGTCAATTTCCGTAGGTTCTCCACTGGGTAGGTATGCAAGAAATATGATTGGGAGAGGGATCATGTGGTCCGTAGACTCTTTGACAGTGGGTGGTGGACTATGCATGTGACGATCTGTCGGAGACTCTAATGCAATCGTTCCCATGGACTAGACTTGTAGAGACAAGTCTAAAACTTGCTCTGATACCACTTGATGTGAAACGGCTACGGTCTAGTGCAGAATGACCCTTAGACCTATGCATCCACAAGCATACAAGTGAATATGAACCCTTGGACGTACTTCGCAACACAATCTCAAAGCAAGCGATAATTGCAACGTTCTCAACACCACGTTCACACGCGTCCCCTTGGTGACTTGGTGATACCAAGAGAGGGTGTTGGGACAAGACCCTAGCTGGTTAGGAACCAGCACCGCTATGTGTTAGCCCTCCCGCAAGTGTGGAGCCCGATTCGTGGGCGGCCGGGTGCCTTGGGGGCACTAGGACTCTCTTTCTCACTCAACCACGATGGCCCACTCAAGGGCGGTGGCAACGGGACCGGGCACTCTCGTTCTAACCAGCGGATTGCAGCGTAAATATTAAATGAGCAGAAAGACGAGGGAGCAAGGGTGAGAGAATACCTGACCGGCGTGAAGACGCCGATCCCGCTCGGAGACGAGGGCGAGCGGGGAAGTGTGTTCCCCGCACACTGCGCCGGTGACGCTTGAACCTGTTTATTACAATTACCACGTCCCACAAGTGGGGGAAGAGGGATGAATTATTACACCAAACACTACCTCCACGCAGGGAGGGGCGTTAAGCCGGCCAGGCGGGGGACGGGAATCGGGTAAGAGCTAAGGACGGTGGACTGTGCTGTTCTGTCCGCTTGCTGAAGTTCTGACCCCTGATCACTGTTTGGGACGTAGTTCCCGCTCCAGAATTTTTCCGGTGACGTGGCTGGTGGGGTTCTCTTCTTCACTGGACCCTGGTCGACTGTGAATTTTCTGAGAATTTTGTCTGGCCGCCGCTGGCCGTGGTGGCGGTACGAACAGGGATGAAGATTCTGGTACTCTGACCAATCTGTCTGCAACAGCAGGTTGCCGGTGATGCTGCGGACGCTCCCAAGCTCCGATTCACGAACAGCAGGTGGCGTTGGAACCGTCTGGGGGTCTACTTTCCAGCAAATCTGGTCTCGCTGTCGTCTGAGGTCGGTGGAGACGGGGAGGGCCGAAAGAGTGCTGACTGGTCGGAGCAACCTGACTGGGACAGAACCGGCTGACCTGTGAGAAAAAGGGGATAACTTCGTCCCTCGACCCCGGATGGCCGTTCCGCTTGCTGTTCCTGGTACCAGACTTGAAGGGGAGAAAATTTGATGAAGAGACCCGTGTCAGATTCTGCCGCCGGCGGTCGTGGGAAGCTCCCTTCTCCGGCTCAAGTCCACTGCAGGTCTTGTCTTGCGCAGTCGGGGGAGAACCGCCACTGTGAACAGTCCCGAGCTCGGATCAACGCGAAATCACCTCGCCTGCGAAGTAGACCCCGAGCTCTTTCCGTGGATGGGTGGTACGCCTTCAGAAGATGCCGGATGAGCCCTGAACAGACGTGATCTTCAGGATCCTTTTCTGCTGCCAGCGAACTAACTAGAGAGGGGGGTGAGGGGAGGGAGAGGGTGAAGTGAAAATGGAGGTCTTGGCTAGTGTTGGAGTTGTAGGGTGATGGCAGGAGGGGGAGGAGGTGTGAGGTGGTGAGGGGGTCGGATCTGGTGTGGGGATGGGGCAGGGGCCCTGTTCAGGACCTGCACAGGTTCAGCTTCTGAACAGCAGATTGCCGAGGACGCCACGAACGCTCCCGGGCTCTGTTTTGCAAACGGCCGGTGTCGATGGAAGCGTGGGGAGGTCTACTTTCCAACGGAGCCGGCCTCGCCACTGTCTGAAGTCCGTGTGGACAGGATGGTCCCGTTGAAGGGGGACAGGTCGGGGAAGACAGACAGGAGGCAGAACGAACGCCCGGCGGTATAAAAATGGTAACTTCCACTTACGGCGTTCAAACGATGCTCCGTCTTCGGCTTCTGAAAGCTGACAGGGGGAGGAAGAATTTTGATGAAGAGTTTGATGACCGATTCCTCCAGTCTTGGCCGCTGCACGAAGGTCGAACAGAGATGGCCTTCTGGTTGAGCCCCCAGTGCGCAGTCGCGGTAGAACGGAGCTAGCGGCCGGCCACGATCTTGGAACGGAGCGATTCCAACTCGCCTGCGGAGAAGACTCGTGGATGCACAAGTTTGCTGAAGCGCTTGGATGCCGAATCCTCCTGGAACGGGTTGGAAAATGCTCTGCAAGTTGGGGCCAGAAACTGCCTGCGGGCTGGAATGGATTTGTGGAGGGGAGGCTAAGGTGGTGGTGGTGTATGTGGGTGGAGATGGAGGGGGGGTGCGACCCTAGGAGGGAGGGGAAGGGGATGGACGACCTAGGGAGGTGAAGGGGTCCCTTGGAGAGGGGAAAGGGGTCTTGAGTGGAGGAATATGGCTTGGGAAGGGTGGGGAGTGGCCTTGGGAAGGTGAAAGGGTGCCTGGGAAGATGAAAGGGTGCCTAGGAGAAGGGGTTTCCACCTAGGGGTTGGAGGGGGAATTGAATGAGTGTATAGGGAAGGGGGAGGGGTCTTAAAGAAGGGTGATTAGGGAGGAGAGAGAGGGGATTTCGAAATTTAGGGAGAGAGAGGGAGAAGTAGTGAGAGAGAGAGAGAGAACTATAGAGAGAGGGAGAAGGAGGGAGGGAAATCTCAATGTGGACTCAAATTCATCAATTCTTCATTAACCTCTTCAAGTGGGGATTGGGGTCCTTATATAGGAGACCCACAATTTACATTAAGTCCTCACATTGTGGACTAATGACAGAAGATCAAGGGTCATGGGAAGGGGCGCCCATGGGCTTGGCCAATGACTTGGCCCAATAAGACATACTAGCCCATTAACTCACTTGGCCACTTAATGAAGACCTTAGACTTAGGTAAATGACTAACTTACTTAGGTACTAGACTCAATAAGAGGGAAAATTACATAGATAAGACTCAAGAAAATGAGAAAATTACATGGCTGGACTCAGAAAATGATGGCGAACAAAATGGCAAGCAATATGATCCTCGGAGAAATGTGAAGGGGTAATTGATGTCCCCATCAGAACGACCCGGTTCACCCACAACGAGGTTCCGAAGGAATTACTGAAACACACATCGGGAATCGGAAAACACACGCGGAAAAGCCGCGGAACGCTGCCGGGCCTCCGAAACAACTCCGGATCGTGCCGATCCGGACACAGAAGATGTCCGAAACAAAATTTCAGACACGACAGAGTTGAGCGCTCCGAGAAACTAGATCTGAGACCCATGAAGAGGGATCTGAATAGTCTGGGATATTACAGCCCTCCCCCCTTAAGAAATTTTGTCCTCGAAATTGAGAACAACCCACGGGAAAGAAGAGGAAGACTCACTCAAACAGGTAAGGGAACTGTTAACGCATCTCGTCCTCACGCTCCCAAGAAGCCTCACCACCAGAGTGCCGCTGCCACACCACCTTAACCAAGGGGATGACCTTGTTCCACAGGCGCTGCTCTCGCCTATCCTCCACGCGGATCGGAAACTCTGGAAGAGAAAGGTCTGGAATCACCTCGGGCCAAACAGAATCCTCGAGTACATGAGAGTCATCGGGCATATAATTCCGCAGCATCGAGACGTGGAACACGTCATGTGATGTGACACAACCTCGGACCTAATGCAAGTAAACACAATCGCAATCTAAATGGGCCAATTTGGGCCGCCGCTCTCTCGTCGCTCACCCAAGCCCGGGGTAACTTGGCAATGCCAAGGTGAGATTGAGGGGTTGGGCCCTTGCTAGTAGAGGGCCAGCAAGGCCAAGATTTGATTCCCTATGGATTTGGAAGCCCAATTCAACGGGGCCGACGAAGTGCCGAAGGCACCGGTTGCACTCTTCCCACGGTGATCACTCAAGGCAATGGGGCTTGAGGATCGGGCTCTCACTCGCATAACCAGCGGAATTAGAACTAATATTGAAAGACAAGCACTAAGTGGAGTGAAGGTTTGAGCACTTACTCGACCGGTTTGAAGAAACCGGTCCCGGTCGGAGACGAGGGCGAGCGGGGAGGCGAGTGGATCCCCACACGCCGCGGCGGTGTCGCTTGACCTGCCCAAACAAATTACACCACTACACCTCTCGCAGGAGGGGGAACTTGGGGTGGGGGTTAATGATATTACATCAATACTACCTTCACGCAGGGAGGGGCCTTCAGCCAGCCAAGCGGGGTGGGAAAACCAAAGCAAAGAACTAGGAACAAGGGTGGACGCCGAATCTGCCTGCTGTCTGCGAACCAGGATAGAGGGTCGGTGTTGCTGTTGTAGATCTTTCTCAAGAATTTCTCTGATGGCGAGACCGGCGGAGAAATCTTCGTAATAGGAAGGGGAATGCCTCAGAATTTTTGTAAATTCTTCTGGAGTCGCTGCAGGTTGGGGCAGGAGCTTGAATAGGGCCTCTATTTCTTGGACTAGCAGGGGCAGGTCACCAACAGTAGGATGCAGAGGCTGTCCTGGCCGCTCCCGAACTCCTAATTTGATGCCGTCAGTGCTTTTAGAACCATGGGTGAGTCCTCTTTGCAGCAAAGGAAACGGGGATGCCAGAAGAGAACGGAGACGATATGTGGAGCCATAAAAGTGAGGAGGTGTCGATGCAGACTGGGGAAGGCAGAGCCGTGCGACCGTGAAATAAAATTGGTAACTTCTGTTCCCGGATGCTGAATGGGATTCTGCTTCTTGATTCTGAAAGTAGACAGGCCGATGAAGAACTTTGAAGAAGGACTTGACGACTGATTCCTTCGGGGCTGGTTGTGGCGGAGCTTCTAAGCCGGCTCAGGTCCTCAGCCAAGGCAGAACCGCGCAGCTGTGGGAGAATGGACCTCTTGGACGACTCGGAGATCGGAAGAAGATGAAACCACTTCGGTTGCGAAGCCGACTGGCAGACGCTTCCGACGATGTCTATTGGGTCTTCAAACTCGTCCGGAGGAGGTCGTGGTGGCCGCTGCAAGTTGCTGGTCTGCTGTAGATCTTCAGTTGAGAGCTGTAGGTTGATGATGATGGGGGGGAATGGGGTATATGGGAGGGGAAATGGGGGTGGATGAGTGTGGGGAAAGCCCGGGCTGTGAGGGGGTCTAGGAGGGGGTGTTCTAAGGTGGGGGAAGGGAAGAATGGGGTCTGGAAGGGGGTCTAACAGGTGGTGGGAGGAGGAGCTACGAATTTGGGAAGGTGGGTGAGAGGAGAAAGTGAGGGGGGGGGGCACAAGTGAGTGGAGGGAAGGGTGGATTTCAAATTTGAAATGGCCTTGGAAGTTGTGGGGTTGTGTGGGGAAGGGGTTGATTGTGTTGGAATGGGGAAAGTGGTGTTGGAATGTGGAATATGGTGTTGGAATGGTGAGGGATCTTCTTGGGACTAGGGGGGTGGAGTAATGGAGGCCATGGGGAAGTGGAGGGCTTTAATGATGGTAGGTGGGGGTTGAGGTGGTTGGGAAGGGAGGAGAGAGAAGAAAATTCGAAATTGGGTGTTGAGGAGAGAGAAAGTGGAGTGAAAAAGAGGGATTAAGAGAGGGAAGGGTGGGGAATCTCTCCCCTAGGGTTTCTCACCCAAAAATTGTTGGAATCACTCCACTAAACTAAGCTTTGGACGCTCAAATGGCATTTTTTTCATTGATTGATTCATTACCTCCAAATGAAGGAAATGGGGCCCTATATATAGGAAACCCACATTTTACAATAAGTCCCTTACAAAAGACTCAATAACAAATAACCGAAGGGGTAGGGGGGGCTCATGGGCCAAGCCCGAAGAATTGGGCCCAATAGCACATTACACAATCTAATGACACTCAAACTTAGGAAAATAAATGTAAGACCTAGGAACATGACTCAAATTAAAGGGGAAATACATCAAATGACTCAAATAAAATTACATAGGACTCAAAATTAAATGACTAAACCATGCCGGATGCAACCGGGGCGAGGAGACGAGCTGTGAACGTGGGCATGGGAGGTGATGTCCCCATCATACTCCCGGGGTGCGGAGAACTCGACTCCGTCGAGTAAGTGTCCTTCCCTCCTTGGAGGGTGTAGAAGTGGTACAGCCCTCAAGTCTTCCGAACGAGACTGATTCATCCACCTGCCGAGATAGCGCTCGTATACCTTGCTCCGAGTGGTAGTGACTTGTTCATCCAATATTTGTTCAATTTGTTCACGCTGGGCTCTCTTGGCTGGTGGTCTCTCCTCACGGGTGGGTGCTCTCTCAAGGGAAGATGTAGGCTCAATCTCCTCACTAGGTACCACCGTGGGTCCCTTATATGACACTAGGTCGGCAACATTGAATGTGCGACTTATTCCATACTCCTCAGGGAGATCTAACTCGTAGGCATTTGCACCAATGCGCCTCAAGACCTGGAAGGGACCAGCCCCACGTGGCCTCAGTTTAGAGTTGGCTCCCGGGGAGAGCCTCTCCGTCCTTACCATCACAAAGTCACCCTCATGGAATTCTTGGTGACGCCGATGAGAGTCGGCCCGCCTCTTATAAGCCTCATTCTTTTTGCTTATGTGCTTGCAAAGGCTTTCATGCAATTTTGTGAATGTTGACATTCTAGGGGTGATGGGTGGACCTGGGCAACCAAAAGTAGACCAATCATGCTTTGATGCCAAGAAGACTTTGATGGATTTTGGAGGGCCGGGGCAACCATATGTGGACTTATCATGCAATGTTGTCACGTAGACTTTGGTGGGCCTAGTTGGGTCGGGGCACCCGTAGGTGAACCTATCATGCAAAGTGGTGATGAATGTAGGGGGACCTGGACATCCGTAGATGCTTCTGACATGCTTAAGACCCATGATGTATGAAGGTGGACCATGACATCCAAATATGGACCACTCATACTTTCTACTTGACATGTGGGTGATATGAATGAATGGACCCAATATAGTGTTAATGCCAAGGGGTATGGTAAGCCTAGACACATGCATGCTTTTCCCAAAGGTGACTTCCATGTGTATAGGTGTGGGACAACCTTTGAACTCCCATTGGAAAGGATCGAATGGATCTAAAAAGGTGGTCATCATGGGGTGGGGCACAACCTTATTACCTAGGGATATGTGGCCCAAGGTCATGGCTCCCAAGGTGTAACCCGGGTCTAGGATGGGGTGGATTGGGTCAAACATGGTGGGTTGGGATAGGGAAAGGTAGGTGGTGGTTAAGGTAGTTGGGTCACCCAGGTTCCTTGGCTCCCATTGTAATGGATCATAGGGATCATAAAATGGGTTACTAAGGGGAAGGAGCTCCATGTCCTCAAGGTCCTCAAAAGGTGCTAAGTCATCCCTCTCAATGATAATTGGGTCAATGTTCATGGTGAGTGGGTTGGCCATGAGGGGAGGGCTTGGCTCTCTACCCGATATAAAAAGCTCCAATTGGAGGAGAAGTTCGGGCTCATCGGGTGTGGGGAGGAATAGAAGGAGGTCGCTAGTGTAGCAACCAATGGTGCATACCGAGGTGATAGACCCGATGCATAGGTGTAGGAGGCCAAGGCTCCTAGGTTGTTCGGCCATAGGGGTCAACATGCTAGTGAACTCAATTTGCCATGCTAGGCCCTTAAGAAGATCCCCTAAAGTTTCCACTTGGTAGGATGATTGGATGGTGGTGTGATAGGTGGAGAAGGGTACTATGGGGAGGTTTAGCTCCATGAGAGGGTAGACATTGGACGTGATGGGGTGAATTGGTTTCTCATTTAGCCATCTAGCTAGGGGCCCATCTATGATTATGGTGCCATTTGTGAAGGTTTGTGGCTCTTGAAGACTCGGACAATTTGAAGTGGTAAAGGGTTGAAGCTCTTCCTCACCATTGGTGTGAACTTGGGTTTCCTCATGGGTAGGGAGTGGGTTTGGGGTGTTCACCACTATTAGATCGGGTATGGGTTCTTCTTCCAAGGAGGTGAGAGGGGCTTTTGAGGGTGTGGTGATGATTGGGGCATGGTGTATCTGGGGTGGTAGGTAGTGGGAAACTTGGGTTAGGATAGGTAAGGGTAGTAGTGGAGGTTTTGGTGGGAGTTGGATTGGGGTAGGGAGAGAAAGATGGGTGGGTTGAAGGGGTTTGGGTTGATTGGTTTTGGGAGGAGTGTCCCCTTTTGGGGGTGGTGGAGAGGTAGTGGTGAGGGTTACCATGGGCCTAGGTGGAGAGTTGGTCATGGGGCCCAATTGGGTATGGGGACCTATGGTTGTGGTGTGGACTTGGAGGTGGGGTGTAAATGTAGTGGTTGGGGTATGAGAGATGGGAAGTGGTGGGGAATAGGTGATTGGGGTCTTGGATTGACTGGGTGGGGATGATGGAGTTGAAGTGCTCCTTGGACTTTGCTGATTTGAGTAGGAGGGAGAGGGTTGGTAAGTGTGTAGGTTTTTCTAAGCTCGGTCTTCATCTCATCCCAAGTGCTAATTGGAGCCTCCCTACGGATCTTTCTCAAACCTTCCACAACTAACCAATGAGTTTTAGCTTGTTTGGAGAGGTGTGCCTTGGCTAGCCTCATTCTTCTTCCCTCGTTCAAGGGGCAACTTTTAAAGAATTGGTCCATGGAAATCTCCCAATCTAGGTAAAGGCTTGGGCTGTTGGATCCATCAAAGGCGGGGGTTTTGATTTTCAAGTGTTCTAAAAATATGATTTCTAGATTTCCCCAAAGGTCACTCTCATTCACTCTTGGTGCACGGCTATTTCCTTCAAGTCGGTCGAGTCGAGACATGATATCTTCAAGCCGATTAAGGACATTAGGTAGGGCTTCTATGACAGAGGTGTTGCTACCCACTTTGTTGGCAATGGAACTTCCATGAGGATTTGGGCTTCTTGGGAAAGTTGATGGGGATGGATATGACGGGTATGAAGTGGCCATTCTAGTGGACATGGGAGATGCAACCGAGGACTCTAAATGCATAAACATACCCTAGGACCAACTTGTGGAGAGACAAGTTGTGAACTTGCTCTGATACCACTTGATGTGACACAACCTCCGACCTAATGCAAGCAAGCACAATCGCAATCTAAATGGGCCAATTTGGGCCGCCGCTCTCTCGTCGCTCACCCAAGCCCGGGGTAACTTGGCAATGCCAAGGTGAGATTGAGGGGTTGGGCCCTTGCTGGTAGAGGGCCAGCAAGGCCAAGATTTGATTCCCTATGGATTTGGAAGCCCAATTCAACGGGGCCGACGAAGTGCCGAAGGCACCGGTTGCACTCTTCCCACGGTGATCACTCAAGGCAATGGGGCTTGAGGATCGGGCTCTCACTCGCATAACCAGCGGAATTAGAACTAATATTGAAAGACAAGCACTAAGTGGAGTGAAGGTTTGAGCACTTACTCGACCAGTTTGAAGAAACCGGTCCCGGTCGGAGACGAGGGCGAGCGGGGAGGCGAGTGGATCCCCACACGCCGCGGCGGTGTCGCTTGACCTACCCAAACAAATTACACCACTACACCTCTCGCAGGAGGGGGAACTTGGGGTGGGGGTTAATGATATTACATCAATACTACCTCCACGCAGGGAGGGGCCTTCAGCCGGCCAAGCGGGGTGGGAAAACCAAAGCAAAGAACGAGGAACAAGGGTGGACGCCGAATCTGCCTGCTGTCTGCGAACCATGATAGAGGGTCGGTGTTGCTGTTGTAGATCTTTCTCAAGAATTTCTCTGATGGCGAGACCGGCGGAGAAATCTTCGTAACAGGAAGGGGAATGCCTCAGATTTTTTGTAAATTCTTCTGGAGTCACTGCAGGTTGGGGCAGGAGCTTGAATAGGGCCTCTATTTCTCGGACTAGCAGGGGCAGGTCACCAACAGTAGGATGCAGAGGCTGTCCTGGCCGCTCCCGAACTCCAAATTTGATGCCGTCAGTGCTGTTAGAACCATGGGTGAGTCCTCTTTGCAGCAAAGGAAACGGGGATGCCAGAAGAGAACGGAGACGATATGTGGAGCCAGAAAAGTGAGGAGGTGTCGATGCAGACTGGGGAAGGCAGAGCTGTGCGACCGTGGAATAAAATTGGTAACTTCTGTTCCCGGATGCTGAATGGGATTCTGCTTCTTGATTCTGAAAGTAGACAGGCCGATGAAGAACTTTGAAGAAGGACTTGAAGACTGATTCCTTCGGGGCTGGTTGTGGCGGAGCTTCTAAGCCGGCTCAGGTCCTCAGCCAAGGCAGAACCGCGCAGCTGTGGGAGAATGGACCTCTTGGACGACTCAGAGATCGGAAGAAGATGAAACCACTTCGGTTGCGAAGCCGACTGGCAGACGCTTCCGACGATGTCTATTGGGTCTTCAAACTCGTCCGGAGGAGGTCGTGGTGGCCGCTGCAAGTTGCTGGTCTGCTGTAGATCTTCAGTTGAGAGCTGTAGGTTGATGATGATGGGGGGGAATGGGGTATATGGGAGGGGAAATAGGGGTGGATGAGTGTGGGGAAAGCCCGGGCTGTGAGGGGGTCTAGGAGGGGGTGTTCTAAGGTGGGGGAAGGGAAGAATGGGGTCTGGAAGGGGGTCTAACAGGTGGTGGGAGGAGGAGCTACGAATTTGGGAAGGTGGGTGAGAGGAGAAAGTGAGGGGGGGGCACAAGTGAGTGGAGGGAGGGGTGGATTTCAAATTTGAAATGGCCTTGGAAGTTGTGGGGTTGTGTGGGGAAGGGGTTGATTGTGTTGGAATGGGGAAAGTGGTGTTGGAATGTGGAAGATGGTGTTGGAATGGTGAGGGATCTTCTTGGGACTAGGGGGGTGGAGTAATGGAGGCCATGGGGAAGTGGAGGGCTTTAATGATGGTAGGTGGGGGTTGAGGTGGTTGGGAAGGGAGGAGAGAGAAGAAAATTCGAAATTGGGTGTTGAGGAGAGAGAAAGTGGAGTGAAAAAGAGGGATTAAGAGAGGGAAGGGTGGGGAATCTCTCCCCTAGGGTTTCTCACCCAAAAATTGTTGGAATCACTCCACTAAACTAAGCTTTGGACGCTCAAATGGTATTTTTTTCATTGATTGATTCATTACCTCCAAATGAAGGAAATGGGGCCCTATATATAGGAAACCCACATTTTACAATAAGTCCCTTACAAAAGACTCAATAACAAATAACCGAAGGGGTAGGGGGGGCTCATGGGCCAAGCCCGAAGAATTGGGCCCAATAGCACATTACACAATCTAATGACACTCAAACTTAGGAAAATAAATGTAAGACCTAGGAACATGACTCAAATAAAAGGGGAAATACATCAAATGACTCAAATAAAATTACATAGGACTCAAAATTAAATGACTAAACCATGACGGATGCAACCGGGGCGAGGAGACGAGCTGTGAACGTGGGCATGGGAGGTGATGTCCCCATCATCATGCACCGACGCCAACTCAGGGGGTAACTGCAACTGATAAGCTACATCATCGATGCGCTCCACGATGTGGAAAGGACCAATATAGCGGGGACTCAGCTTCCCACGCCGTCCAAAACGCATCACCCCCTTCATCGGAGAAACTCTCAAGAACACGCGATCGCCCACGGCAAATGCGAGAGGCCGTCGCCTATGGTCAGCATAACTCTTCTGCCGACTCTAGGCCGCCAACATGTTCTGACGAACCAGGTACACAACCTCCACACACTGCTGCACCAACTCCGGTCCCGTCAAAACACGCTCACCAACCTCAAACTAATCCAGTGGAGTCCGACACGGACGCCCATACAACGCCTCATAAGGAGCCATGTCGATGCTCGAATGATAGCTGTTGTTATATGTAAACTCTACCAACGGTAGGTGGTGAATCCAACTCCCCTGCCACTCCAGGCAGTAAGACCCTAGCTTGTCCTCCAAAGTCTGAATGGTCCTCTCTGACTGACCATCTGACTGAGGATGATACGCCGAGCTAAAATCCAAATCCGTGCCAAGCGCTCGCTGGAAACTCCCCCAGAATCCAGAAGTGAAACGCGGATCCCGATCCGACACGATGGAGATGGGAATCCCATGCAACGGAACGATCCGCTCCACATAAAGATGAGCCAACCTGGACACGCTCCAGCTGACTTTGACCGATAGCAACCGAGTGACCTTCATCAGCCTATCCACCAGCAACTAAATACTGTCTTATTTGCTCGGTGTCCTCGGCAATCCCACCACGAAATCCATGGTCACGTAGTCCCACTTCCACGCAGGAACATCCAAGGGCTGGAGAGTACCTCCCGGTCACTGTTGCTCTGCCTTCACCTACAGATAGGTCAGGCACCTGGCCACAAATTCTGCAACATCTATCTTCAAGCCAGGCCACCAGAATTGCCTCCGCAAGTTCCGATACATCTTCGTCACACCCAGGTGTACGGTGTACTTGCTTCCATGAGCCTCGTGCAATACCGCACGGTGAACCCGCTCCTCGATCGGGACGTACAGCCTGCCACGGAACCTTACGGCACCGTCCTCGCCAAGTTCCACATCAGCCAAAGCCAAAATCCGGGGCAACTCAGGGTCCACATGCTGAGCCTCTGTCACCTGACGGCGGATAGCAGGCATGACAGTCAGACTAGCAAGCACTGCCAGCCCTAGCCCCTGGGAAATCTTGAGCCTGAATGAAACTTCGGGCACTTGTTCCCAGAGCCTTCACTTCCTCAACATTAAGGCACTGATCGTGACCTTCCGACTCAAGGCATCGGCGATGACATTCATCCTGCCCGACTGATAAGACAGGGTGAAGTCATGTATGATAGATTGGTGGTCAGTGCATCTGTTCAGAATATCTGATTAATTCTTATGAACTGTTTGCATGCTGAATTACTCTTGCCAGGAAACTCTAGTCTTGATAATGTCTTAGTGATGAATCATGCTTAGATATTGGTGCCTTAAACTCTTCAATTTCATCTGTTGAGTACGGCTCATGTGGTCTATGCTATTTCATTGTCAGTGCATGCAGTGTCTCGCTCATAATCCTTCAATGCAACATCGCACTTAGTTCTGCACCTCACACATACATGCTTACCTCGGTGCAAGCTCAGCTCATGCTCACGTTCCACCGATAAGCCTCTTCCTCGGTGCATCCAAATGCATCATGCCTCTCTTGACTCGGTGCAAGCATTGTCGTGTATCTTTTCTCTCTACTTAAGCTTATCTCTGACCGGCATCTCGGTGCAGATCTTGCCTGGTCAACCATACTAGACCCTTCATCTCACTACAAACAATCTCGGTGCAAGTGTTGATTTACAACAAGTCAGTGCATGTGTCCATCTAACCTTACATCTCATTTATGTTAAACATTGTGCATATCCCATATCTCACGTTGTGTCCTGCGTGGCTTAGAGTCTGTGCAACCTTTACCTCGGTGCATCGCCCATACAATGTTCGTACATATGTGTACATGTCCGGTCTATGAGTATGACATTTCCTCATTATACTAGGCCAGTGCACATCTAGCATTTTGTCTTCACAAGTCTGCTAGCCTTGCATATTTGTCGCTTCTTGGCCGTACAACTTCAACTCGGTGCAAAGCATTATAGCACTTGGGTTAAGTCTGTCGATATGTCGGCTTGCGCATTTTCCGGTCAGTATACATCTAGTTCGAATAAGCCTTAGGGATATGCAAGGTTTGGTCATCCACGTGACCTCTGCAAAGTGAACCTAAACAATACTCTGTCTGTTACAGGGAACAATTCCCTTCGTAGGAAAGACTCCTGAAATCTTAAAAGGCACAAGGCTGACCCATGAAAAAGAATGGAAGGGGAGAAACGGTAGGCACGTGAAGCCTCTACTCCTTAACACGTGGATGAATGGGAGTCTTCGTAGAATTCTTTTGATTCTTTCTTACCGAGCCCCTGCTCCTATAAGAAGCTATATACCCTTCGGAGAAGTAAGGCTACAGAAGTGAGACTGGTGGTGCTGGAAGAAGAGGCCGCCAGAAGAAAAGAAAAGAGAGCCAGCTGCTGAAAAAAAAAGGAGAAGGAGTTTCCAGAGAGTGAGAGAGCTGAGAAGTGAGAAGAGAGAGCCTAGAGGAAGAGATCGTGGAAGCAAAAGAGAGAAAGAGAGTGCAGTTACTCATACTGAAGATATGTCTAGTTTGTTCGTGGATCAAATCCAGAACAACCGTGCTTACTGGAGATTATTTTTTTTGTTTTTCTTCTTCATCGTTGATTTTCCTTTTGGGTTGCCTTTTCGTATCTTCTTCATGTTCTTCGACACTCTGTTTTGAGTTCGGGTTCCTCCTGTGGACTCAAGAGAAGGGAGAAGTGGTCTCCGCTCTGCAAGTAGTGGTGTGCTACTTGTGGGTTACCCTCTGGCTTGGAGGAAGGGAGGTTGTCTCCGGTTCTGGTCTTGTGGGTAGCAAGTCCAGGTGCCAAGATTCTATAAGTTCCAGAACTTGGTGTGAGGGATTTGTCTCTCTTGGTTTGTCAAGCTGTTAGGCAGCGTCTGTTTGCAGACTGAGTCTGCGGTTCTTGCTACTGCAAGGGAAGCCTCACTCTGATCTGGAGTGAGGGGTGGATGTAGGCAGACTGTGGGTCTGGCCGAACCACCTAAAAACTCTCCGTCCATCGTGGGTTGATTGTTCTGTCTGACTCGCTAGATGCATGCTTAGGCTCGATCTATATTTCCCATCTAATGGGTATTTGGTTTACCTGAGCACCGATTGTATGTAGTTGATCTACTCTAGTTAATGTTCTGTCTGGGCTCTCAGCCCTCTAGCTATTCACTTTTATTCCAAAAATCAGGTTCATTTAAGCATTATGTGAGCAAAGTTTCTTGGAGGGATTCATTCACCCCCCCTCTGAATCCGGGCCCTGCTACACAACAAGTGGTATCAGAGTGGGTTCTTACTGCCCAGATTTATCGATTCAAAGTGGATCATGTGTCTGTGTGGTACGTATCCGGTTGCTGTCTTAGATCCATGGCTCATCCGCCGATCTTCAACGGTTCGAATTTTGATTCGTGGTTCGCAAGTCTGCGCAGAAGTGTAATCTCAATGGATCCTAATCTATGGAAATTAATTTCACTTGGTCCTTACAGATTACCAAAGAAAATGTCCAAGTGGACCGACAATCACAAACTAACGCACGAGGAAAATCAGAAAGCCTTGAATCTGATGAAAGTAGCTATTGACAAGGTCTTACATCCTTCCCTTCTTGACTGCAGATCTGCAAAGGATGTTCTAGAGAAACTAAAGGTAGCTCACAGGAAAAGGGAGAACATTTGCATGATGGCTAATGGAAGCTATGAAAGTAGCAACCAAGATGAAGACGAGGATGATGATCAGGTAAACCCTTTCGAGAGTTATACTCTGAATAATTGGCAGAATGCATATAGTGATCCGCTAGAGTCACATGAAAAACTTAGAAAACAATACAAAAGATTGAAAAAGAAAACTAGTCAGAATATCTCTGAAATCACAGATGAAAATTACTTGGAGTTGAAACAATCTCATGATGCGTGTAAGTCTGATAATCAAAATTATAGACACGCCAAAATTGACATTACTTTGAGTATTTCTCATATTGCCTTGTAATGCCCCATTTGACCCTCAAATTAGCTTATTTGAGTGTTTTTTCCATTTTTCATGGATTTTCTCACCTTTCCCTCTTTTTTAAAAATTAACGCCCTGGAGAGGGGCGTGTTTTTAAAACGCGGCCTGATCCAGGGCGTGTCTCCCCATTTTTATCTATTTCCCCCCATTTTACCTATTTTATAAATTCGTGACCTGATGAAGGGCATGTTTTAAAACACGACCTGACCGGGGGCGTTTCTTGATGAAAGGACGCCTTGAGATGAGGGCGTCAATTCCCGGAATTATCCAATTTTTGAAAAAGAATAAATGTTTTGAAAAATGTTAATTAACGCCCTTCTTTGGGGCGTTTTTCAATTAACGCCTCTCCAGGAGGCGTGTTTCAGAATTTCTAAATAAAAGAAATATTTATTTCCAAAATTGATCTGGGAGTTGACGCCCTTTGCCCAGGGCGTGTTCTGAATTAACGCCCTATGACAGGTCGTCAATTCTTAAATTGACGCCCTGACCAAGGGCGTGTTTCATTTTCTAGCTTTGCAGCCCTTTCCCCAGAGAGTCCTTGCTTCGTTAGACCCCTGCCTTGGTTGGGCTCTTGCCCATTCTTATCCTTTCCCTCCGTAGGACTCTTCCCTCCTTATCTCCTTTTCTATCTTATTAATAGGGCTTCTGAGCTCTGTTGATCGGTTGGATTTCTTCTTCCTCTTCTCCCTTCCGACGTTGTTCTTCTTCTGTTTGTTTTTATGTTGTTGTTTTTTCCTTTTCTTTTCCTCTTCACGCAGGGCGTTGTTGCTGTTGGCTAAGGAAGAAGCTCCTACGTCCCACCTCTTCATCCATTAAAGCCTCCTCCCAAACGTTAATCAAAGCCAGAAGAACAAGCAACAGGCTCTTCTTCCTTTTATCTATTCTTCCTTTTGTTTTTTATCATCATTAGTTTGCTCATGCATGCATGTTTTATCTCCTATTAACTCCCCTGCTCAACCACGTTGAGAAACTCTCTTAGTGCGACACTGGCACTCTTTCCACTTATTTATATATTTACATTTTCATGCATCATATTTTCCATACCCTCTTTGCATAGGGGTTTAAGGGCTAACACCCACAAGGTGTGTTTTTAATCATGTTATTCATGCTCATCTATTTACTATGGATTTGATGCTACACACCATGTTCTAATTCAATTCTTTATTGGTGTTTGTGTCTTTTTTGCAAGGGTAATAATTAAAGAACTCTCTTCATCGGCCGGCCGATCTAGAAGAGAAAGGAGCACTCACAATCCCCGCTTTTAAAGGTATTTTTCGCGATCCCTCCCATATTTTTATTGTTATATCTTTTGAGACCCTCGTGTCTCTGGCGATCACAAACTCCTCTTGTGCACCTTGTGCATGTCTTTCTCCACATTATTGATTATTGCTTGTTCTTAATTTTCCCTTAAGTGGATTTTCTTATTAGGATCTACAAATTGGCGATCACGGTGGGACCACTTTGTGTTCTCTTTATTACCCCTTTCCCCTTAGGCACCCGCGTGTGCCGTCTCCCCTATTGCACCCTCGGTGCGTCTCCCTTTTTTGTGCCCCTCGGGCACCCTCCATTGGTTTTACACCCTCCCCTAAGTGATTGGTCGGTTTGTTGATTCTTCTTTAAAATTTCCACTTATTTAAAATTCTTGATGAGCATGCTTATTCTATTGATTGCCATGATTGTGTGATTGAGTGTTAATACTGCTGGCCGCGAAGTTTTTTCTGGAGAAAGTGAATTCACGCCTCTGGAAGAGGCGTTTTTCTTGATTTAACGCCCTAACGCAGGGCGTCTTCTTCATATTTTACGCCCTCTGACAGGGCGTTTTCCAGCATATTTCCGGGTTTTCCTGCTTTATATTGCTGCCTGTGAATTCACGCCCTTTCCAAGGGCGTTTATTTGTTGATTAGCGCCCCACATCAGGGCGTCTCTTTATTGATAACGCCTCACCCTAAGGCGCGTTTTACCCTACCCCTGGGCCCCTCACGTTGATTTTCGACAGTTACACTGCCGTGTCTTTTCTTAGTAGCGCCCTCTGCCAGGGCGTGTTTTTTCTGTGGGTTTCCAGAACCCTTCCCGTGGGTGAGTTTTCATGCTATTTCATGTTGATTGATCATATTGTGTGGTTGGCCTGATTTCCCCTGTTGCATTCATTATTTGCATTGGTTTGGGAGTCCCCTCCTCTTCATTAGGATCCACACACCCTCTTGGAATCGGGATGACCCTCCATTGAGCATTCCATCTCTTTGGACTGGAAATCCCTTTTCCAAGCCTCCGTAAGTCCCCGCACCCGTGGATTCCCTCACGGACGCCGGGCAGGTTGTACCCTTTTGAAGTCCCGGATTAGTTGGCCTAAACGTGGTGAGAGAGTGTTCCTAGTTGGCATTGGAGTTAAATCATATTTGAAACTAGGCTCCTCCCCTTGTGTGAATCATATCAATTTGCATAAATTCATTAATTCACCAAGGTTCAAATCAAGGTAACCATTTCAACTTGAGTGTGTTTCTTTGCCAATTGTTTGCACATTATTTTGATTGCATGATGGCTTATCATGATAGGAAAAATAACATGTTCAATTCAATTAATGTTCATGAGGGTGATCAACCTAGCACATCTTATTCCCCTCAATTTCAACATGTTCATCATTCTCACCATACTTTCAAGGGACCACGTCCTCATTCTTATGGTCATGCCCGACCCACGGGCAATGTCCATCCTCATGGTCCACCCACTCAATCACGAGCCACTATCTTTTCGGGATCCTCTCGTCCCAATGATGAGAAGGTCTCCCAAATTTTGCATGCATTAGATCATCTCACCCCTCAACAGATCCAAGCCCTTAAGGCCGCCGTTAGGGGTGCATCTCCTTCATCTCATCCTCCTTCTAATCCTCCACGGGTGGCCCATCACCCACCTCCTTCCAATTCTATTCGGGTGGTCTATCACCCATCTCCTTCCAATCCTGATCGGGTAGCCCATTACCCATCTCCTCCTGTTCATTCTACTCGGGTGGCCCATCACCCGCCTCCTTCTATTCCTCCTCCATCACGGCCCCGAGGCCCATTTACTCCTTGCAATCCGGCCCGTCTGGGTTCTTTTATGGGTCATCCCGTCAACTCCCCTCCACGGCCTTTTTATGCGGCCCCTCCTCCTTCAAGGCCCTGCCAGCCCTCGGTTGTTCAAGTCACACCCCTCCAACAATCTCTGCTTGATAAGATTACTTTGATGGAGGAACAAATAAAGAGGGTCACGGCTCCTCCTACTCCAGTCAATCCTCTCCATGCCGCTTTGGACGAGATTACAAAGATGGAGAGAGAATGGAAAGATAGGAGAGATGATTATGGCATCGGCATTCCAAGTAAGCAAGAGCCGGCATTTGAAGAATCCGAGGCAATATACGATGATGAAGCTCCGCAGGCACCCCTTTCGAGTTTCCTTAATTTCCCGCTCCCTCCACTATCATTTGATGAACCCCCTGCTTAGGATGAAACCATCCTGATCCAACCCCTATTTATGAGACTAATTGGTGTTACGATGATGGGTCGATACTTCAATCACCCACACCGGCACATTGTAAGTCTCCTCCTATCCTTGACACCGCATACATTACACCTCCTCCAGTTACACCATTAACCTCCGCAACACTGGCCTCCCCCAAGCCTTCCACTATTAAACCTCCACACGTTAAGCCATCTACCTCCACACCATTAGCCTCCGTCGAACCCACTATTGAACCTTCCCCAATTAACCTCCCATTACCGCCACCTTGGCCTTCCACTATCCCTTTAAAATCCACTTTGCCTATTCCACCATTTAACCCTTTACCCTTACCCATGGCTAATTCTGAGCAGGATCCACCCCTTTTTACACCCGAGCCAATCCCAACTGCTTCCGAGCAAAGGGAGAAACTCGACGTGTTTGAACCCCCGCTTACGCTCACCCATTTGCCAACGCTTTCCATCATGCCTCCACCATTCATGGAGCCTTTCGCCTCCGCTTCACCTCCCCTTATTACTCGAAATGGGGGGCCTTCTACAAGCACAGGTGCCGAAGATAATCAAGAGCCGGGCAGCAAGGATTTGGCCGTGCCATTCAAGATGCAAGAATTCATTTGCCGGATGCCAATCCGGATTATTGTACCAATCACGGCCAAAGAAGTCAAGTCGCCGCCATGCCGGGCGTTGATGCCGTCCAAGGGCCGGGCAGGGCACCCCTTGTTCCAATTTCCAAATCCTGAATCCATTCCTCCATGCAAGGGGTGAATGCCCATTTTGTCCAACACTCTATATACGCCACAGTTAATGGGTAGCACAATGCTTCATGTTCCAACTTCCAATCCTCTCACATTGTTGTTCTTTGCCTTCCAAGGGGGTTGTTATTTATTATTGAAGCTTCTTCCATTGGGCCAATTGGCTATACACTTTCACTGCCGTGGAGGGGCAGTTATCTTAATGCCAAAAGGCCTTCCATTATTTCATCCATTTCTATCACTTTTTCTTCATGGGCCATTCCCAGGGTAAGGAGGAGGATTTCGTCCTCTCACCCTTCTAATTCTTCACATCCTTCATATTCTTCATATTCTTTGCATTTCATGCCTTCTGTTGCATTCATGCATTCATTGCATCCATTGCATTATATTTGCACACATTTGCACCTCCTGCTTCTCGGGTTTCCAAACCTTTATCTTCCCCGCCTTCCGGCACCTCCGGATATTCCGCATTTCTCATCTTCATCTATTTCGAATTCACTCTCCCAGGGGCATCGCGTCCCTTTTCCTGCTATCTCCCTGGAACCTCCAGGAATTTTATCCCTCCTCTTTGGGCATCTCGCCCTTTCTGATTCTATTCCTCCGGAACCTCCGGACTTTCCCCTCGGGCATCGCGCCCCTTTCCATTCTCCTCCTCCGGAACCTCTGGATTTTCCCCTTGGGCATCGCGCCCCTTCTCATTTGCTACCTCCGGAACCTCCGGATTTTTCTCCTGATCCTCCTTCATTCCTCTCTCTTGGGTATCGCGCCCCTTTCTATATCCTTCCTCCGGAACCTCCGGATTCTCCACCTGATTGTCTCCATCTTTTCCCCGGGCATCGTGCCCCTTTCCATTTGCTTCCTCCCAAACCTCCGAATTCTCCGTCTTATTCTCTCTATCATCTTCCAGGGCATTGTGACCCTCCTGATTTCATTCCTCCGGAACCTCCGGATTTTTCTCTCCTCCCTGGGCATCGCGTCCCTCGGCATTTGCTTCCTCCGGAACCTCTGGACCCTCCATCTTTCTTCCGATTCATCTTTCTAATCTTCCTAAACATCACATCCTTCATTTTCTTCTTCCTTTTCCATCATCTTTTTCCCTATTTCTCCCCAGGGCATCGCATCCCTTCTCTTAATATTCCTCCGGAGCCTCCGGATGATTTTTCCTCTCATGATTCTCCTCTGCCTCCGGACCCTCCAGATCCGCCTCTTTCCATCTATCAATTTCTTCTTCTGATTCCTCCTAATTCTGGGTCCGACCCAACTTCTTCCACATCCACTGCCTTGGGCATCTGCCCATTCTCTCACTGCTTTCGAGGCTTTAGTCCTCACTCATCCTTCTAATTCTTCACTTCTTCTGTAGACTGTTCCATGTGATCAGGGTCTCCGCGCTTTAGTGAGGGAGTTCTAGCCGTCGCTTCTCTTCCCTTTTCTCCTTATTCGTCTAAGTCTGGTTTGAGCACCACTCATTCTTGTTAAGCCACTCCCAAAATCCTTTGCTTCCAATCCTTTTGACTCCCAAAGAGGATAAATCGCATGATGATCAACCTCGCCTCTGACAGCTGCTTCTACAAAGGTTGCAAGGTAACATATTGGCGTAAGTATGCATTTTTATGATATCATTTTCTCATTACTTCACGCATGATTTTCAAAATCAAGTGCTTCTTAACGAGATTAAGAGTGGTGTTTTAAACCTTTATCTTAAGCTTTTGTTTAATTGAAATCATTCTCAAAAGAGTCCTTTAGGCTTATTTTTTGCAGCACCTCTGGTTAATAAAAACCCACGCTGGGAATTCAATATTCTCTCCCCGCTTGTTAAGAGCAACCCTTAGCTGGGCACCGCACACACTTCACGGCGTCCTTAGCCGGCTCCTTGGTTAGACACCGTTGCTACTTTGGCCATGCCATGAGTATTCCTGAAAGTCTTTTCTCTTCTTTACTCGGCCGCATGCAGGGGCAAGAGGTTGACGGATGAGATGACCAACCTTGGTAATCCCCAATACGAGAGGAGTCTCAAATAGGGGCAGTCTTGACCTAGACTAAATATGAGTTTTCATGATATACATCTAGCCAAAAGGGGTATTATGAACATCAAGTCAGAATTTCGATAAAAGCAAAAGTATGAATTATGGCATGACAAGAGTGGCAAAGTCCCCGCAGGGAAAACCCTGGTCGTATGCATGTCAAGGGTCTAAAAATTAAAGGCACAAAGCCCCAGCGCAACAGACTACCTCTTTGAAGGGAACACCTTGGAAGGAATTCAAGTCCCGATATCTCCCATCCTGCACAAAGCTTGTCACAATTGTTCTTCTCTTTTCCCTCTAAGACCGAATGTTTCTCAGGTATGACCTTGGTAGGGGCACCGTTGATCAAAGGCGGTCGGTTATAGGATGCCACTTTCAATGCACGCCCAGCTTTGGGCAATTTTTAGCGAAAGGGGAAGGAACGAGGGCCCCTGGCCAGTGGTTTAAGACACCGTTTGATGCTGCTTTAGCAATGTCTAACCAAAATCAAACAAAAAAAATTGAATATTTCTTGTCCAAAATCCATAAAAATTTGAATATCTTTCTCAAAACTTCATAAAAATTTGAATATCTTTTCCTAAAACCCACAAAAATTTGCATATTGATAAAATTCATAAAAATTTGAATATCTTTTTCAAAACTCATAAAAATTTGCATATTTCAAAATCCAAAAAAATTGCATTGTATTTTCTGATGGTGTTTTTACAAGAACAACAGCTTTGCAGAGACCAAGAGCACGGGATGAGTCCTCTCTCCACTTATTGCTATCAATCTATTGGTTCTTCCTGATATTCTCATGACATGCCACCCTGGGAACTTTGATTATCATTTCCTCATATCTCCTGATTATCGTTCATCTCTAGATCTTCTTAATCAACTCCTGCTGATTTCCTTGATCACTTTGCCAATGGGCATTATCATTCCCTGATCGCTCTACCACTGGGCATTATCATTCTGATCATTCATCTCCAAATCTTGATTAGCCAGATTGTCTCCTTATGATAAAACAACAAACAATGCTATGATTTGACTTATGCTATTCATGCCATATACATGCTATAATTGATGCTTTGATGATTGCTATGCTTAAATGCCTTCTTCATTGTTTGTTATCTTTTATATCTTGGCTAATGAATTTTGAGCGCAGGATAAGAAGCTCTTGGTCCCGCCGACTGGGCATCATCATCAAAGTCCCACGGTGCTTGCAGCTCATTTCTCAGTTCCCCCATACTTATTGCTCCACCATCTCTCCCTGTATGCATTTTTACTATATGTTACATACACTACTAGATTATATCAAGGACCTTGTGGCTTTGGTAAATCTGGGATTTGAGTTCCCCTTCATCAAAAACAATGATGATTCCAGAGAAGTCTTAGTCACACGGATAGGCCGTTGAGCCGTCCAAGACTGGGGACGATGGTTCCCTTTTTACGAGTTGGTGCGTGGATAAACGGGCTTCGGCTTAGTATCAGCTCGCAGAATTGGTTTCTTAACCCAGTCTGAGCAGTTTAGCAATATTATCCTTGATTATATTATATTTTCATTTGATTTAATTTTTCCCTTTAGCCCAGCATGCATTCATGTAGGACTTTGAATTAACATTGGAAAATCATTCTGATAAGCTGATGTTGAGAGTTGAATTGATCTTAATCTTTCTCGATATGAGATTTTCATTGTCGAATTGGATCCTCAGTTCGTTTTATCGCTATTTTGGGTCTTTTCTCGAAAGCTCCTTGTTTAGATTTTTATCATCTTATTTCAATCCTCTCCTTTGATCCACCTTGGCTGCAGCACGTCCACTGGCTGGTAATCACTCCCCAATGGTGAAACCTACAGGTTTGTGACCTGGGGTACTTCCACCGCGCTGGAAGTTGATCATTTATTTTATCTCCTTCGTGCACCGCGTGCACATCTCCCCATTTTATCCAAACATTGTTGATTTCGTTGGATTTCCGAGATTTGCTTCATCTCGAGCTTTTGATTTCATTCTCATCAAGTGATGTTGATTGCGTGTCTCATCACACTTTGGCATCTACTTTTCAGTTTGTTCTGCTCCCTTGCAAAGCAGACGCCAAGGCGGGGCAGCTGTAGACACGCCAAAATTGACATTCCTTTGAGTATTTCTCATATTGCCTTGTAATGCCCCATTTGACCCACAAATTAGCTTATTTGAGTGTTTTTTCCATTTTTCATGGATTTTCTCCCCTTTCCCTCTTTTTTAAAAATTAACGCCCTGGAGAGGGGCGTGTTTTTAAAACGCGGCCTGATCCAGGGCGTGTCTCCCCATTTTTATCTATTTCCCCTCATTTTACCTATTTTATAAATTCGTGACCTGATGAAGGGCGTGTTTTAAAACACGACCTGACCGGGGGCGTTTCTTGATGAAAGGACGCCTTGAGATGAGGGCGTCAATTCCCGGAATTATCCAATTTTTGAAAAAGAATAAATGTTTTGAAAAATGTTAATTAACGCCCTTCTTTGGGGCGTTTTTCAATTAACGCCTCTCCAGGAGGCGTGTTTCAGAATTTCCAAATAAAAGAAATATTTATTTCCAAAATTGATCTGGGAGTTGACGCCCTTTGCCCAGGGCGTGTTCTGAATTAACGCCCTATGACAAGTCATCAATTCTTGAATTGACGCCCTGACCAAGTGCGTGTTTCATTTTCTGGCTTCGCAGCCCTTTCCCCAGAGAGTCCTTGCTTCGTTAGACCCCTGCCTTGGTTGGGCTCTTGCCCATTCTTATCCTTTCCCTCCGTAGGACTCTTCCCTCCTTATCTCCTTTTTTATCTTATTAATAGGGCTTCTGAGCTCTGTTGATCGGTTGGATTTCTTCTTCCTCTTCTCCCTTCCAACGTTGTTCTTCTTCTGTTTGTTTTTCTGTTGTTTTTTTTTTCTTTTCCTCTTCACGCAGGGCGCTGTTGCTGTTGGCTAAGGAAGAAGCTCCTACGTCCCACCTCTTCATCCATCAAAGCCTCCTCCCAAACGTTAATCAAAGCCAGAAGAACAAGCAACATGCTCTTCTTCCTTTTATCTATTCTTCCTTTTGTTTTTTATCATCATTGGTTTGCTCATGCATGCATGTTTTATCTCCTATTAACTCCCCTGCTCAACCACGTTGAGAAACTCTTTTAGTGCGACACTGGCACTCTTTCCACTTATTTATATATTTACATTTTCATGCATCATATTTTCCATACCCTCTTTGCATAGGGGTTTAAGGGCTAACACCCACAAGGTGTGTTTTTAATCATGTTATTCATGCTCATCTATTTACTATGGATTTGATGTTACACACCATGTTCTAATTCAATTCTTTATTGGTGTTTGTGTCCTTTTTGCAAGGGTAATAATTAAAGAACTCTCTTCATCGGCCGGCCGATCTAGAAGAGAAAGGAGCACTCACAATCCCCGCTTTTAAAGGTATTTTTCGCGATCCCTCCCATATTTTTATTGTTATATCTTTTGAGACCCTCGTGTCTCTGGCGATCACAAACTCCTCTTGTGCACCTCGTGTATGTCTTTCTCCACATTATTGATTATTGCTTGTTCTTAATTTTCCCTTAAGTGGATTTTCTTATTAGGATCTACAAAAATCTCCTGGAACTTCTGAAGGATCTGGAACAAGATAAATCAGAATTAAACAAGGTCAAATCTGAAAATGATTCCCTTAGAAAATCTGTTAAATAAAACCAGAAAAGTATTGAAAAACTTTAAAAAGATCTAAAGGAAACTTCTAAATTTAAAAGGAGGGAGGAAGCCAATTCAGATGACCAAGTTTTAATAAATGAATTAGTTCAAAATGATAAGCTTAAAGAAGAAATCGAAAAATTAAAATTGTTGAACAATGCCATGTCTAAAAGACTTCTTACTTTGGAAAAAGGGGAAAATCATTTGTACAAACGAAACTGAAAAAGCTGATGAGCTGAGAAAGGAGATCGAAGAATACAAAATTGCCAACAAAGTGTTGAGTGAAGCTGTCAATTACAGCGATCAAGAGATTGCTAGTTATGAAATACACATTGCATCTCTTGAAAACAAAATTCAAGATTTGAACAAAGTTTTGTCTAAATTTGTTGATGGAAAAGAAAATCTAGACATGTTGCTAGGTGTTAAGGTGAATGCTCAAAAGGAAGGGTTAGGCTACAATAATGTCAACAAAGAGGCTTTCAAAAACAAGATAATGACAAGCTTTATCAAAGCATCAAATGTAGCCACAACCTCAAAAAATGAGCAACCTAATGTTCAGAAAAATCAGAAACAAACTGGAAAAATGGAAAAGGCCAGTCATGTGAAGAAAGGATTGAATCACACTCATAAAAGAGAACTCATGAAATGTTATTACTGTAACAAGATTGGTCATTTGATGCATGAATGCAACTTAATGGAATCAGATGATCTGAATGCTAGAAAAATGCATGCTAGGGATCCTCAGGCCAAGTTTCCTGTCACTTAGGACAAGAGTGTCACATGTTCAAATTGTGGTAAAGTAGGACACGCTGCTGCTCATTGTTGGTCTGGAAATGCTAAGAAAAGACCTCATTCATATCATGTTAAATTCCCTGCAAGCCAACATGTTTTTAAGAGAAAATTTGTTTCAATGAACCAGCACATCACTTGCTTTAACTGTAACAAGATTCGTCACAAGGCCACTGAATGCTGGTCAAGCTCGTTCAGAAGAAATTCTCTCAAATGCTCTCATTGTAGAAAGCATGGCCATACAGTCAAGGACTGTTGGCACCTTCAAAATTGGCGGGAAAATTTCAAAAATGCTAGACATCCTGTTGAGGAAAACAAGTTTGATAAAATAAACAGGAACAGTCTCCATGATAGAAATAGATACTTCCATGAACCTAGAGTTCGTGGCTCTATCAATGTGCATCATAATATTAAAAACTCCATTGGTGCATGTAGATATTGTGGAAAATTTGGACACTCCATGGCTAATTGCTATTTGATGAAACTTGACGACAATACCGCTAAAAGATTGCTCAGAACACCTGTTAGGGCTACAACAGGACCCAAGGTTGCTTGGGTTCCTGCTGGAATAAACTGACAAAATTGTTGCAGATATGCCTTGGTCAAGAAATAAAGGGGTAAATGAACCAAGGCATTTGAAGAAGAAAAACCCCAGGTCTGCACATTTCAGGTTAGTCAACCAAACTCTATTCCATGACTTTGCATTACTATCTAGATGAATGCATGCAAATGATTGAAACTATTGCATAACTATGGAATGCCACATGAATTATCGCACTCCCCCATGTTAGTTCATTACACAAATCACTGGTATGAAAATCTAAAAGGAGTCAATTGAATGCTAGCATATGCGTCAAGAAATAAAACATGCATACACATCTGTGTATCTACAAGAAAAACAAAGTGATGCTTGATTGGGTTCTTGGGACTCAGTAAGGGGGAGCTGAACTATTCTGAGTAGAATGGAGTAGCTGGTGTGCTTTGTGAGTTTGAAAGCTAAAAGTATTCAAGATGAGATGATGAGCTGAAATTGTCAGGTCTAATCAGAAGTGATTGGGTCAAGAATTGGCTAAGGATGTCCTTGGTGAGTGCCTGTCTGCAACCCTACGCCAATTTCGACCTCTACTCCAATGACGTTGGAAAGCTCACTTCTTCATATTTCACCTTTTCATCAAATGATACATCCCCTCTCATCTAAATTCATTTCCCTTGGGCTGACACTTAGGGGGAGCAATGTATGGAACATTATTATCCTTGTCCATGGTGCATTATTTTTATCAACACCACTCTTAGTAGTGTATAACAATGTTGATCTTCCCAATTGAGTGCTCTTCGGCCTATAAAGATTATATCTTATAGTAACTTGTTCAAGAGGACTCTTGAAAGTACTTCAATGGAGCTGAAAACATCTCTGTTATCTGGAAGTGTCCAACTAAATGAAATCATCAATCTGAAAATCATGAGTATTGGGGTTAACTGGTAGAAGAGGTTGTCTTATAGAGTGCTTTCAAATCATGTTCTCAAGCTAATATGAATGTAGACCAGGGAATACGCCATTAAGTAATATAACTGCAATGGCAGAGCAATGGCAAAATTTCTGAGAAATTGGTTATCTAGATTAAAGAAATCTAAAAAACTATGTCATGAAGAAATGAGCTATCTCTGTTCATAAAAATGGCATAAAGGTAGACTGTGCTGAGTAACCAGGGACTCTGGTGTCTGATAAACATGTCTCCTTGTGTAAAAAGGCCAGTCCTACCGAAATGCTGTTGTTTTAAAAAAATATATAAGAAAAGAAAAAGAATGAATGGTAATGGTTGACTCTGGTCCTTCTTCGGAAGCTGAAACAGGACTTAAACGCAATATAAGATATACTTTTGAAAACCAGACTCACTCTATGAAAATGATGAATAATTTTGATGAATTGTATTAACAGGACATAGTTCTGTGTATAAGGGGGGTATGTTCATCTCCATTGGCTGTGCATTAAAAGTTGAATTCTTTGAGCAACAAACGCATAAAATATAAGCTTAATACGCCCAAGACCATAAAAAGGGTGAAGAAATATATCATATACACGAGAAGGGTAGTTTGGGTACAAAAAGTGCACCGGGTAAAAGTGATAATATATTTTACATATTTTTAAACCCTAGAGTATCGCTCAAGTTTCCTATAGACGCCCAGTCATTCCTTCCCACTCTCACGACTTTCCGCCGTGAGTGTCTCTCCAGTTCTTTCTTTTCCGTCTCCATTGTTCTGCTACTCGCCTCTTCACCTTCTTCGACATCTACACTCACCCGTCCTGAAAGAGGTCGCTCTTAGGGGTCGCTCTTATCTCCATCGCCATCTTCCGTGATGTCTTCTCCGTCAGTAGAGGGCAAGGGGCAAGAGCAGGTATCTGAGGAGCATCTGCCGCCAACTCAAGACGCTAGCATGACCAAATGAGAAAAAGATTTTGAGAGCAAGAGCGAGGAGGGGCCTTCTGAAGACGCCCAAGGAAAAAGGAAGGCCGATGAACTCGTCCATCTCGAAGAAACAGAGGCTGAGAAAAGCAAAGAAGTTCCAGAAGGTAAGAAAAGGAAAGGAAAAGAGCCAGTGGGGGAATCTTCAGGAAGCAAAGTGTCTAAGGATCCAGCTGAACCATTTGCCGAGGATACACAAATGTTTGAGGAAGATTATCCGGTTTACCGCGTCGAGTACCCTGATTCAAGCACTATGTCTGCAAGTTCTACTGAAGCCAATAGTGAGCCGAATATCTTGGATCTGCTCAACAATCTGTCAACCTTGGTTCAAAATCACAATAAGATGGTGTCTTCCCAGCTTTTGTACACAAATCTTTATCTGAATAAAATGAGCGCAAGACTACATCTTCTAGAGCTCAGAGTGAATACGCAGTGGACACAATTTATGGTTGAAAAATAGAGGGTAGATGATTCAATGCAAGAATTCTTAGGAAAGCTCCTAGATCTGATTGATGGAATCGGGGAGGCTGTTAGAAGTGTTCAGAACACTCAGACCAAGTCTTACAAGACTCTTGTCACTATCCTCGACAAGACCTACGATATCAACATTGAGCTTGCGAACATGAGGACTCAGGATCATCCCTTCCTCACTGGTCAACAGGAGATCCGTACTGCATTGGACCAAGCTCAATCTGAAGCTGCTGATGTTGTAGCCAGACTTGAAAAATTCCTTACAGAGAAAGCGGATATGTCTTCTCTCTCGTCCAGTATTAGCGGCACAATTTTCTTCTGCTTTGAGCAACTGTCCAACTCCTTGCAGTCTCTTCAGCGTTCCATCCTAGACAGACACCCTCAACGAGGAAGCTCAAGCTCTGCTCCCTCCAGAGATTCGAGGGACCCAAGAAGCTCTCATGGTTTCTGATAATGACAAAGGGGGAGAGGAATCATCATGTGATCTGATATGCTGAGTTGCTGTGAATGCTAGGCTGATGATTTTTTTTGTGAATCTTGGATGACTTTTGGATGACTTTAATGACTTTTGGATGACTTTAACTTTGTGGTTGTTTGTTTGTTTTTTGATTTGGATAACTTTAAATCTTCCCTATAGATGTCCTTAAGTTTTTGATGAATCTTAGAGTTCTGATGATAACTGTTTACACCCGGTTCATATTGCTTTATGTGCTGAAACAATAGTTGCTATATGCATGACAGAAATTATTTTCACTCAATTTATTATGAATTATCTTACATGACTCCTTAGGTTGTCATCATCAAAAAGGGGGAGATTGTTGGAACCCTGGTTTTGATTATGACAACCTCTGAGTCATGTATGATAGATTGGTGGTCAGTGCATCTGTTCAGAATATCTGATTAATTCTTATGAACTGTTTGCATGCTGAATTACTCTTGCCTGGAAACTCTAGTCTTGATAATGTCTTAGTGATGAATCATGCTTAGCTATTGGTGCCTTAAACTCTTCAATTTCATCTGTTGAGTACGGCTCATGTGGTCTATGCTATTTCATTGTCAGTGCATGCAGTGTCTCGCTCATAATCCTTCAATGCAACTTCGTGCTTAGTTCTGCACCTCACACATACATGCTTACCTCGGTGCAAGCTCTGCTCATGCTCACGTTCCACCGATAAACCTCTTCCTCGGTGCATCCAAATGTATCATGCCTATCTTGACTCGGTGCAAGCATTGTCGTGTATCTTTTCTCTCTACTTAAGCTTATCTCTGACCGGCATCTCGGTGCAGATCTTGCCTGGTCAACCCAACTAGACCCTTCATCTCACTGCAAACAATCTCGGTGCAAGTGTTGATTTACAACAAGTCAGTGCATGTGTCCATCTAACCTTGCATCTCATTTATGTTAAACATTGTGCATATCCCATATCTCACGTTGCGTCCTACGTGGCTTAGAGTCTGTGTAACCTTTACCTCGGTGCATCGCCCATACAATGTTCGTACATATGTGTACATGTCTGGTCTATGAGTATGACATTTCGTCATTATACTAGGCCAGTGCACATCTAGCATTTTGTCTTCACAAGTCTGCTAGCCTTGCATATTTGTCCCTTCTTATCCGTACAACTTCAACTCGGTGCAAAGCATTATAGCACTCAGGTTAAGTCTGTGGATATGTTTGCTTGCGCATTTTCTGGTCAGTATACATCTGGTTCGAATAAGCCTTAGGGATATGCAAGGTTTGGTCATCCACGTGACCTCTGCAAAGTGAACCTAAACAATACTCTATCTTTTACAGGGAACAATTCCCTTCGCAGGAAAGACTCCTGAACTCTTAAAAGGCACAAGGCTGACCCATGAAAAAGAATGGAAGGGGAGAAATGGTAGGCATGTGAAGCCTCTACTCCTCAACATGTGGATGAATGGGAGTCTTCGTAGAATTCTTTTGATTCTTTCTTACCGAGCCCCTGCTCCTATAAAAAGCTATATACCCTTCGGAGAAGTAAGGCTATAGAAGCGAGAGTGGTGGTGCTGGAAGAAGAGGCCGCCAGAAGAAAAGAAAAGAGAGCCAGCTGCTGAAAAAAAAGGAGAAGAAGGAGTTGCCAGAGAGTGAGAGAGCTGAGAAGTGAGAAGAGAGAGCCTAGAGGAAGAGATCGTGGAAGCAAAAGAGAGAAAGAGAGTGCAGTTACTCATACTGAAGATCTGTCTAGTTTGTTCGTGGATCAAATCCAGAACAACCGTGCTTACTGGAGATTATTTTTTTTGTTTTTCTTCTTCGTCGTTGATTTTCCTTTTGGGTTGCCTTTTCATATCTTCTTCATGTTCTTCCGACACTCTGTTTTGAGTTTGGGTTCCTCCTGTGGACTCAGGAGAAGTGGTCTACGGTCTGCAAGTAGTGGTGTGCTACTTGTGGGTTACCCTCCGGCTTGGAGGAAGGGAGGATTGTCTCCGGTTCTGGTCTTGTGGGTAGCAAGACCAGGTGCAAAGATTCTGTAAGTTCCAGAACTTGGTGTGAGGGATTTGTCTCTCTTGGTTTGTCAAGCTGTTAGGCAGCGTCTGTTTGCAGACTGAGTGTGCGATTCTTGCTACTGCAAGGGAAGCCTCACTCTGATCTGGAGTGAGGGGTGGACGTAGGCAGACTGTGGGTCTGGCCGAACCACCTAAAAACTCTCCGTCCATCGTGGGTTGATTGTTCTGTCTGACTTGCTAGATGCATGCTTAGGCTCGATCTATATTTCCCATCTAATGGGTATTTGGTTTACCTGAGCACCGATTGTATGCAGTTGATCTACTCTAGTTAATGTTCTGTCTGGGCTCTCAGCCCTCCAGTTGTTCACTTTTATTCCGAAAATTAGGTTGATTTAAGCTTTATGTGAGCAAAGTTTCTTGGAGTGATTCATTCACCCCCCCTCTGAATCTGGGCCCTACTACACAACATTCATGCCCAACTGATAAGACAGGGTGAAGTCATAATCCTTCATAAACTCCATCCAACGCCTCTGCCTGAGGTTAAGGTCCCTCTACGTGAACACATATCGCAGACTCTGATGGTTAGTGAACACCTCGAACCTCCCACTGTACAGAAAATGCCTCCAGATCTTCAGCGTGAAGATCACAGCCGCCAACTCTAGGTCATGGGTAGGGTAGTTCTCCTCGTGGCGCTTCAGCTGCCGAGATGCATAAGCCACCACTCTACCATGCTGCATCAACACAGCACCCAATCCAACCACGGAAGCATCTGTACACACCATGAAACCCCCCGATCCAGAAGGTAAAACCAACACCGGAGCCGAGGTGAGCAATCTCTTCAGTTCCCTGAAACTCTTCTCACACTCCTCAGACCAGACGAAAGGCACATCCTTCCGCGTAAGTCTAGTCATCGGGGCAGCAATGCGAGAAAAATCCTGAATAAACCGACGATAATAGCTCGCAAGCCCCAAGAAACTCCGGATCTTCGTCACAGACCTCGGCCTCGACCACTGCATTATTGCCTCTGTTGAAGTTAGATGGAAGGCTCTATCACCACAGGATGTGGATCTAGAGGGGGGGGTGAATAGATCAACTGGCTATTTAAAGTTTAGCCCTAGAATCAAATGCGGAATTAGAAGAACACTTAAAGAACACAGCCAATGCACCGAATAAAACACACACAATCTGCTGAACAAGCAATCAAACACACGAGAGGCACAAGGCTTTTAGGTGGTTCGGTCAATCCGACCTACGTCCACCCCACATTCAACTCGAATGTGGATTACTGCTGATACACAGCTTCAATCTGCTGGGCACTACAGCTTGCCAACAACGGCTGGGGCTTATAGCTTATCCCGACCAGAGGAACACCTCTGCAACAGCTGAGCTTCACAGCTTGCTCTGCTGGGCACTACAGCTTAGCCGACCAGAGGAACTCCTCTGCAACCCGCTGCCTCACAGCTTGAAACCACTGACTAACAGCTTGACCGAACAAGAGTTTTCAAACGAAAATAACAAAGACTGAAAACAAACAAGAACACAATCGAATGGAAGAAAACCAAGATTACTGTAGCTCAAAGTTGAGCAATATCAGCTCTGGTAACTGGACCAAGAGACTGATTCACAAGCTCTCATATAACTCTCTCTCAACTCATCTCTTCTCACTTTCTTCTTCCCTCCGTTTCTTCTTCTCTGCTTTTCTTCTTCTCTGCTTTTCTTCCTCTCACAGTGGATCTCGGTGGCTGCTGCTTCAGACTGGATGTGTAGACTTCGCCAACTTCGATCAGTCTTCTTCTGTGGAAGAAGGCTCATATATATAGCAGCAGCAGCAGCAGTGACCTCCACATTTCCCGCCCAATCGACTCTGCCACGTGCCAGCATCTCAGCTCCTTGGATCACGTGCCAGACACCTGCAAGACAAATGAGGAGTTCAGTCGATTAACAAAATCAACTGAAGACAGTGTATAGACTTTATAACTCATACTGTAAAATGCAGTGTATAGACATGAAATGAACGCTGCATGATCGAGCCTAACCAATGTATAGACATTACAATGCTCATCCACTGAATAGACTTCACAATGCTCAATCAGACTTCATGATGCTCAATCAGACTTCACGATGCTCAATCACCCTTGAAGATGTGAGTGAGAGAGTGTATGGACTTCAAAAGCTTGAAAGCCCAATGTACAGACTTTGAAGAGTCTGAACCAATGTACAGACTTGTAACGCTTGAGGACCGATGTATAGACTTAGGAGCATATGAAGTCTCAGGGGAGCATCTATGGCCTCTGGACAGCATCACCAGCGTCAGGGGAGCATGTGGAGCACATGCTGTCTCTGGGGAGCAATCGCTGCTCCAGGGGAGCATCCTCAAAGTTAGGAAAGCATTAGCAGTCACTGGAGGGCAAACTCGCTCCCAGGAGAGCATCCGGGGGGACAGGCGAGCATGCACGTCTGATGTACAGACTCTACCAATGTATAGACTTGGTGGATAGTGATGCATAGCCAAACGGATGTACAGACTTCACTATGAATGCATGAACAGTGAATGAGTGTATAGACTTGATCAAGAGAGACGCTAGCCAATCGGAGCATTAACAGTCACTGGAGAGCATACTCGATCCCAGGAGAGCATCCGGAGGGACAGGCGAGCATGCGCGTCTGATGTACAGACTTGTGAAAGACTTGAATGCATGACCAATGTACAGACTTGGAGAACGATGTACATACTTGGGCAAACACAGTCTGTATAGACTTTACCAGTGTGCAGACTTTGAAGAGCAACAGCGATGTACAGACTTGGCCAAACAGTCCAATGTATGGACTTGAGGCATGGAGGCCAATGTACAGACTTTACCTCGTGCAAGCTACAGTGAATAAATGTATAGACTTCATCGATGCATATAGACGCTAAGTGAGACTGTGTGTGCACTGTAGCGGATATATAGACTTTAAAGAAATGCATGCTACAGTGCAATGTCTAGACTTGCTATATGCATGAGACGCTGATGAAGACGCTCAATGTACAGACTTTGCCTTAGACTTTAAATGAGACGGACAGTGTGTAGACTATGCAATGCACTGTGGATGTATGGACTTTGCAATCGATAGGCAATGTACACACTTGCTAGAATGCTGCAATAGACACGGACAGTGTACAGACTTACGTGGCTGGAGCAATGTATATACTTTGAGACTTTGAGTGTGTGTTCAGTGTGAAAACAAGATAAAATGCATATAACACAAGATAATCTGATAAAAGTAATTTTATCAAAACATAAACAGTGTTGCCAATCAATCAAAACAATGTGTTGCCATATGAAGTAAGGTTGCATGTCAACACCATCAATACAGAGGAGTCACAACAATCTCCCCCTTTTTGATGATGGCAACCCCCTATCATATAGAGTAGCAACATCCTGTCATACAGATGCAATTTTTGATGAAGGAGATGATTTGTTATTCAGATTGTCATGCAGATGCATGTAGATGCTATGAATGACATGCTGCATGCTACAAAATGTAAGCAACTCCCTGCTAACAAACTTTCCCCTTTTTGCCATACCATGATGCAGATGCATACACTCCCCCTGAATGCAGAATTGAGAATTCTGAATTCTCCCCCTGAACAGAAGGAATGAATTCAGACAATATTCTCCCCCTTTGCCATCAACAAATAGGAGGGAAAGTGAGTGCAATGGAAGGAAAAAGAAGGTTCAGCTAACTGGCATTCTTAGCAAGTAGTTTAGAAATTAAGCAACTAAAGCACATAACCTTCAGTCATATGAACTGAGAAACGGCTTAGATATTGAAATTCTGGTTTAAAGGTTATAAAAATGAGAGTTCATGCACTACAATCATTGGATAAGGTAGATGTGCATGATAAAATAATAAACCAGAGTCATATTTACATGAGAGATTCAATTTCAGAATATCTTACTTTCATAGACTCAGTAAAATGTGTTAAGAGAAACCAGGTCATGTATTGAAATTAAACAATTGACATCCATGAAATTTCTTTGAAGGAACAGCATTTTCAATGTTATTTCATTTAGGGCATTCAGGTACCAAAAGTGTTTTTGCGTAAGGGTATACGTTTATCAGACGCCAATACCCCTAGATACTCAACATGATGGACCGTCTTGCCTATGATCAAACTCAATAGAATTGATTGACACCTTTCTGTGTGAGGGTACACGTTTATTAGATGCCAGTTACCCCCAGGTACTCAGTGAAAACAACCTACTGTTTTGATCATTTTGTACAGAGATAGCTGATACTCCTCATGACATGAGTGGTGTCCACTTCTTTGATGGATCACTCAGTTTCTCAGTGATTTACCAGTCATTACTCTGTCAATGCTATTTTTCAAATAATTTTCAATGTTTTTCAATATCTTTCTTAACTGCCCTTTATTTGTTTCAGAATGACTTGTTTAAGGACCATGCACATACCTAGCTTCTCTAACATGATTTCAGATGAGTTTTCAGATTTCAGATATAATTAGCTTTGTCTAACATAAAATAAGATAAGGGTTGAGAGGTTTATCAATTTTCAGCATCCTTATTTACAGATTGTAGTCTTTCAACTCTAAAGATTATAAATTTAAACCATTAAGTCAGTCTTTAAGCAATTAAAGTTCTTATAAGAGAAGAAGTCTGTTTTCTATTGCTTAATATTAGAACTGACTAAAAGATTGCCATATTGTCAAACTTAACTCTGAATTATATGCAATACTCCCCCTGTCTATGTGCATGTGATCTTGCAGATGTGGACTGAACAAATGATTTTGAAAATCCTGCTTACTCAGACTAACTTATCGTGCAGTATGACCCATGGTACTAGGCGGAGAACCTGGTCATAAGGACCATCTCACACATAGTAAGAACCTCCAGATAGATTTTCCTGCCCTTTGGTAGCTTACCATTGGATATACCAGGGTAATACAAGGAGATGCAGTGCAATACAATCATGCAGAAATATAGACATATCATGCATCTAGACATATATATGCAATGATGATCATGAGTGCAATAAAAAATATGAGAGTCATGCATTTTCATAAGTCTGTTGCACAATGTTTATTCAACCTATCAACAGCAAGTTCAAATGAGAAGTTTATTCAAAGCAGCTCAAAAGTTTTATTCAAGTCAACAAAGATTTCATTCATTATGCTGAAATTTACACAAGCCAAGTTCTCTTCTAAAAAAATTAAAATTTTCATTTCCAAGTGGCTTAGTAAAGATATCAGCAACTTGTTTGTCTGTTTCAATGAAGTCCAGTTCAATTTCCTTTTTGTTCACAGCATCTCTTAGAAAATGATGTTTTATTTCTATGTGCTTAGTCCTAGAATGATGAACAGGATTTTTAGCAAGGCATATGGCACTAGTATTATCACATAGAATTGGAATACATTCCAGTTTTATCTGATAATCATTTAGTTGGTGCTTAATCCAAAGTACTTGGGCAGCACAATTACCTGCTGCAACATATTCAGCTTCAGCTGTAGACAATGCTACAGTGTGTTGCTTCTTAGATGCCCAAGATACTAGACAGCCACCAAGAAATTGACAATAGCCACAAGTACTTTTTCTATCTACTCGACACCCAGCATAATCAGCATTAGTATAAGCTACAAGCTCTAACTCACACCTAGCAGGATACCATAATCCAAGCTCTTGGGTGCCTAGCAAATATCTAAAAATCCTTTTCACTGCTTTAAAATGATTTTCTTTAGGACTGGCCTGAAACCTAGCACATAATCCTACAGCGAATTAAATATCAGGCCTAGATGCTGTTAAGTAGAGAAGGGATCCGATCATACGTCTGTATAACTTCTGGTCAAATGGGTTACCTTTAGTGTCTTCATCCAAACTTGTAGAGGTACCCATTGGAGAAGCTATCTCTTTATGATTATCCATCTTGTATTTCTTGAGTAGATCCCTTGTGTACTTGGACTGAGCTATAAACATTCCATCCTTTGTTTGTGTAACCTGCAGTCCAAGAAACAATTTGAGCTCACCCATTGAGCTCATTTCAAACTCATTAGTCATTGTTTTGGAAAATTCCTCACACAATTTGGGGTTAGTTGACCCAAAAATGACATCATCCACATAAATCTGTACAATAAGAATTTCAGAATGACTCACCTTTGTAAACAAGGTCTGATCAACTACTCCTCTAGTGAAATTTTGATCAATGAGGAACTTGCTCAACCTGTCGTACCAAGCTCTGGGATCTTTCTTAAGACCATAGAGAGATTTATTTAATTTCTATACATGATTAGGGAAATCTAGACATTCAAACCCAGGGGGCTGTCTAACATAGCCATCCTCATTAATTTCCCCATTCAAGAATGCAGATTTTACATCCATCTGCTGGAGGATTATACCTAGGGAACATGCATAAGCTAATAAAATTCTAACAGCTTCTAATCTGGCTACAGGGGCAAATGACTCTTGAAAGTCAATACCAAACTTCTGGTTGTACCCCTGAGCAACAAGTCTGGCTTTATTTTTAACAATATTCCCTAATTCATCAGATTTATTCCTGAAAACCCACCTAGTCCCTATGATTGTTCCATGATCAGGAGGTGGGACCAAGTGCCACACCTTGTTCCTGTCGAACTGATTAAGCTCGTCATGCATGACATTAATCCAATGCATATCCTTGAGGGCACAGTCAATGGACTTGGGTTCAATTTGAGAGACAAGAGCATATGCATTTAGTTCATCCTGAATTCTAAAGTGACCTCTAGTTCTAGGGGGATCATTCAGATTGCCAATGACATTATTCACAGGGTGATCTTTAAGATATCTAACATTAATAATCTGAGTTTCAGGAATTTCACTTACCTCCCCCTTAACTTCAGGTTCTTCTTCATTTTGCTCTTCTTTATCTTCCTCACCATCAGACTGATCTGCAGAGTTTTCATCTTTCAAAATGTTCCCATCTTCGTTCCTGCTATAATCATGGTTAGTTTCCATCAAGGTTTCATCAAAGATAATGTGTGGAGATTCTTCAACAATTTTTGAGTTTAAATTGAACACTCTATAAGTCCGGGTGTTTTTAGAATAACCGAGGAAGATTCCTGATTCACCTTTTGGCTCAAATTTATCAAGGTCCCTCTTTTCATTTATATGTATAAAATATTTACAACCAAAGACCTTGAAGTGGGCGATTGAAGGTTTCTTACCTCTCAAAATCTCATAAGGAGTTTTCTGGGTGGAAGATCTTACCATTGCCCTGTTAATTACATAACAGGCTGTGTTGACTGCTTCAGCCCAAAATTTTCTTGGCAGTTGACCTTCAACTAAGAGAGTTCAGCCCATTTCCACTAGAGTTCTGTTCCTCCTCTCGACAACACCATTCTGCTCAGGTGTCCTGGGTGAGGAGAACTTATGATGAATCCCACTTGACCTGCAAAATTCTTCAAAGTATGAGTTTTCAAACTCACCTCCATGATCAGTCAAAATATTTTCAATTTTCTGATTTATTCTTATACAGAACTCCTGAAATTCTGAGAATGCATCATTCTTATGTGACAGAAAAAATACCCAAGTATACCTAGAAAAATCATCTACTAAGACAAACCCATACCTCTTCCCTGATAAACTGACAGACCTGGTTGGCCCAAATAGGTCCATGTGTATCAGTTCATAAGGCTTAGTGGATAGGTTTTCTGTCCTAGATTTTAATGATTTTCTAGTCAACTTGGACTGAATGCATGCGTTACAAAATTTATTGTCCTTTTTAAAAGAGACTTCAGGGAGTCCTCTAACCATGCTATGCTTGTTTAGTTTATGCAAAATAGTATAACTAGCATGGCTTAACCTACGATGCCATAAAAATGCTAGATCTTCTCTTTTGGCAGTAAGACATAGGTTAGAATGCTGAATACCATCTAGATCTATCATGTATGTGTTATTTATTCTTTTTCCAGAGAATTTTACAATTTAAGAATCAGGTTCAAAAACCTTGCAGCATTGAGAATCAAATAAAACCTTATGACCCTTATCACACAACTGGCTGATACTAAGTAAATTGTAAGCTAACCCTTCAACCAGCATAACATCATCAATGCAGCAGGTAGAGCACTTACCTACCTTACCTGATCCAATTATCCTACCCATTGTGTTGCTTCCAAAGGTGACAAGGCCTCCTAGCTTTTCAGTTAGCATGCAAAACTTGGCCTTATCTCCTGTCATATGCCTGGAGCAGCCACTGTCCAAGTACCACAAGTTGCTCTTGGCTGCCAGGCATACCTGCACACATAATTAGGGCAAAGAGTTTGGAACCCAAGTCTGATTGGGCTCCAGAGGAGATGAAAAGCAGTTAAAATAAGAAAGCAGATTTTTAGGAATCCACATTTGTTTGAAGCAGTTCTGTTCAGTGGATTTTCCAGATTTCTTTTTGTTTTGCTTTTTCTTGTTGACTTTCTTCTTATTTTCACCAACAGAGTTATTCACAGAATTGTTGTTATTGTGCCAGTGCTTCGGCCAGGTTGCATTCATAAAGTTTTGGCCATAGTAGTTTCTGGGCTGGCTGTGGAAATGTTGGTAATTCCTAGGCATCCGACTACCATACCCATTTTCCCAATTTCTGACATAGGGTCTGTAAAAGTGTGTAGGTTGATGAACATACCCTGTATACATCTCTTGAGTTCTAGTCCACCCACACCCATTAGGATAGATTGGCTGTGTGAGGTAGTAGGACTGAACTGTAGGTGGATTGAATTTGTTGGGCTGACTTCTGAAACTATTTTGTCTTCCCTGCACCCTTGACCCTGCTGACCTATTCATAGGTTTTGGTTGGGTCCTTTTCTATGATGATGGTGGTGAAGACTTTTTGGCATTGACATGGGGTTTGTTTACCTGAGCAGGCTGACCCCTAACCTTGGATTGAGCACTAGAGCTAGGTTTGGAAGTCCCAATTTTACTAGGCTCACCAACTTTCTGTTTGCCCTTCTCCTCTGCATTAGGCTTTTTCAGATTCACATTTGTTTTCACAGCATTATTAGAATTCATCTTAATCAGAGGTCCTCTCTCCTTTTGTGCAACGACGGAAATAGTTTTCATTCCAAAGCTCTTAGTTGCACTAGAGTTAAATCCTAGGCCCTCTCTTCTGAAATTTACCTTTGACCCCAATAATGCATCTAAATTTTCATATCCTTGGGTCATTTTCTCAATTATTTTTAGCTTTCCCTTTTGTGTTCTTCTTCTTGGACTTATCCTTGAGGTTCTGATTTGTCGGACATTCAGCTTTAAAGTGACCCGCCTTCCTGCATTGATAGCAAACATTAGTTTCAGCTTTCTTTACAGGGTTTGATTTATACCTTGTGTCTCGGCGGCCACTGTTGGGATTTCTTCGGCTGAATCTTCTTCCTTCCTTCTTGAGAAATCTCCGGAATTCCCTAGTAATCATGGCAATATCAACATTTGCCACTTCTTCTTCAGACAAGCTCTCTTCAGTTGATGATCCGTTGGGGCTGGATCGACTGGATCTACTAGCACCAGCCTTCAGAGCTATAGGCTTCCTCTTTCTGTCAGCCTCCTCTATCTTCGGCATATTCATCTCATAAGCCATTAGAGATCCGATCAGCTCATCTGCCTTAGTATTGTGCAGATCTCTTGACTCTTCCATAATTGTGGCCTTGGTGTGCCAAATTGGAGTCAAGGATCGCAAGATCTTCCTGACTACATCATACTCAGAATACTTTTTCTCGAAGCCTCTGAGACCATTTGTGATAATAGTCAGCCGAGCATACATTTCTTTGATCGTCTCATTAGGCTTCATCTTGAAAGCTTCGTATTCTGAAACCAGTAGATTAGTCTTAGTCTCTCTGACTTGTGAAGTCCCCTCATAGATGACTTCAAGTGCATCCCACATTTCCTTCGCTGAGGAGCAGGCAGATATTCGTGAGAACTCGGTGGGATGCAGAGAGCACTGGATTGCATTGATTGCACTCCAGTTGAGCGTGGACTTTCTTATTTCCTCCTTAGTCCATACATCTTCATTTGGGGACAGCTTGAAAGGTCCCTTGCTAACCACCTTCCAAATTTCATAATCTTTAGCCCTCAAGAATACCTGCATACGGTGCTTCCAGTATGCGTAGTTGGTTCCATCGAAGTACGGGGGCTTGGATGTGGAGTGTCCTTCAGCTATCATCCCTCTTCCGTCCATCTGTGCTTATCCTCTTCGGGCGGTAAGTCCCTGTAGAAGAGTCTAGCTCTGATACCAAGTGTTGAAGTTAGATGGAAGGCTCTATCACCACAGGATGTGGATCTAGAGGGGGGGTGAATAGATCAACTGGCTATTTAAAGTTTAGCCCTAGAATCAAATGCGGAATTAGAAGAACACTTAAAGAACACAGCCAATGCACCGAATAAAATACACACAATCTGCTGAACAAGCAATCAAACACACGAGAGGCACAGGGCTTTTAGGTGGTTCGATCAATCCGACCTACGTCCACCCCACATTCAACTCGAATGTGGATTACTGCTGATACACAGCTTCAATCTGCTGGGCACTACAACTTGCCAACAACGGCTGGGGCTTACAGCTTATCCCGACCAGAGGAACACCTTTGCAACAGCTGAGCTTCATAGCTTGCTCTGCTGGGCACTACAGCTTAGCCGACCAGACGAACTCCTCTGCAACCCGCTGCCTCACAGCTTGAAACCGCTGACTAACAGCTTGACCGAACAAGAGTTTTCAAACGAAAATAACAAAGACTGAAAACAAACAAGAACACAATCGAATGGAAGAAAACCAAAACGACTGTAGCTCAAAGTTGAGCAATATCAGCTCTGGTAACTGGACCAAGAGACTGATTCACAAGCTCTCATATAACTCTCTCTCAACTCATCTCTTCTCACTTTCTTCTTCTCTCCTTTTTTTCTTCTCTGCTTTTCTTCTTCTCTGCTTTTCTTCCTCTCACAGTGGATCTCGGTGGCTGCTGCTTCAGACTGGATGTGTAGACTTCGCCAACTTCGATCAGTCTTCTTCTGTGGAAGAAGGCTCATATATATAGCAGCAGCAGCAGCAGTGACCTCCACATTTCCCGCCCAATCGACTCTGCCACGTGTCAGCATCTCAGCTCCTTGGATCACGTGCCAGACACCTGCAAGACAAATGAGGAGTTCAGTCGATTAACAAAATCAACTGAAGACAGTGTATAGACTTTATAACTCATACTGTAAAATGTAGTGTATAGACATGAAATGAACGCTGCATGATCGAGCCTAACCAATGTATAGACATTACAATGCTCATCCACTGAATAGACTTCACAGTGCTCAATCAGACTTCACGATGCTCAATCACCCTTGAAGATGTGAGCGAGAGAGTGTATGGACTTCAAAAGCTTGAAGGCCCAATGTACAGACTTTGAAGAGTCTGAACCAATGTACAGACTTGTAACGCTTGAGGACCGATGTATAGACTTAGGAGCATATGAAGTCTCAGGGGAGCATCTATGGCCTCTGGACAACATCACCAGCGTCAGGGGAGCATGTGGAGCACATGCTGTCTCTGGGGAGCAATCGCTGCTCCAGGGGAGCATCCTCAAAGTTAGGAAAGCATTAGCAGTCACTGGAGGGCAAACTCGGTCCCAGGAGAGCATCCGGGGGGACAGGCGAGCATGCACGTCTGATGTACAGACTCTACCAATGTATAGACTTGGTGGATAGTAATGCATAGCCAAACGGATGTATAGACTTCACTGTGAATGCATGAATAGTGAATGAGTGTATAGACTTGATCAAGAGAGACGCTAGCCAATCGGAGCATTAACAGTCACTGGAAAGCATACTCGATCCCAGGAGAGCATCCGGAGGGACAGGCGAGCATGCGCGTCTGATGTACAGACTTGTGAAATACTTGAATGCACGACCAATGTACAGACTTGGAGAACGATGTACATACTTGGGCAAACACAGTATGTATAGACTTTACCAGTGTGCAGACTTTGAAGAGCAACAGCGATGTACAGACTTGGCCAAACAGTCCAATGTATGGACTTGAGGCATGGAGGCCAATGTACAGACTTTACCTCGTGCAAGCTACAGTGAATAAATGTATAGACTTCACCGATGCATATAGACGCTAAGTGAGACTGTGTGTGCACTGTAGCGGATGTATAGACTTTAAAGAAATGCATGCTATAGTGCAATGTCTAGACTTGCTATATGCATGAGACGCTGCTGAAGACGCTCAATGTACAGACTTTGCCTTAGACTTTAAATGAGACGGACAGTGTGTAGACTATGCAATGCACTGTGGATGTATGGACTTTGCAATCGACAGGTAATGTACACACTTGCTAGAATGATGCAATTGACACGGACAATGTACAGACTTACGTTGCTGGAGCAATGTATATACTTTGAGACTTTGAGTGTGTGTTCAGTGTGAAAACAAGATAAAATGCATATAACACAAGACAATCTGATAAAAGTTATTTCATCAAAACATAAACAATGTTGCCAATCAATCAAAACAATGTGTTGCCATATGAAGTAAGGTTGCATGTCAACACCATCAACACAGAGGAGCCACAACAGCCTCGACCTTGACGGGGTCCACGGAAATACCATCACCAGAAATCACGTGCCCCAAAAAGTGCACCTCACGAAGCCAGAACTCGCACTTGCTGAGCTTTGCATACAACTAGTGATCTCACAACGTCTGCAGCACCACACCCAAATGGTACGCGTGCTCCTCGGCAGACTGCGAATAAACAAGGATGTCATTCACAAATATGACCACGAAATGGTCCAAATACAGATAAAACACCCTCTGCATCAAGTCCATGAAGGCTGCAGGGGAATTGGTGAGCCCGAACGACATCACCAGAAACTCATAATGCCCGTACCTCGTACTGAACGCAGTGCTCTCCACATCGGACTCGCGAATCCTCAGCTGATAGTAACCGGACCGCAAATCAATCCGCGAGAACACTCGCGCAGACTGAAGCTGGTCGAACAAATCATCAATCCGTGGCAACGGATACTTGTTCTTATTGGTCACCTCATTCAGCTACCGGTAGTCAATGCACAATCGCAAGCTACCGTCCTTCTTCTTCACGAACAACACGGGCGCACCCCAAAGGGAAAAGCTAGGACAAATGTACCCCTTGGCCAGCAACTCATGCAACTGCGCCCTCAACTCCCTCAACTCAGCGGGGGCCATACGGTAGGGAGCCTTCGCCAAAGGTCCCATACCCGGCACAACCTCGATAACGAAATCAATCTCTCGCTGGGGAGGCAATCCAGGTAAGTCCTCCAGAAAAACATCGGGAAACTCGCACACCACCGGAATGTCCTCGACATCCGACTCATGCGATCAGTCACAACCACGGAGGCGAGAAAATCCTGACAACCCGCATCAAGCAAACGATGAGCTCGAATCGTAGAAATAAGAAAGCGGGAAGAGGAAGACCCGATACCTTAGAAATAGAAGGTGGGTCCGTGAAGTCACCGGAAATAAACCCTCTTCGAGCCGTAATCCACCAACGCATGATGTGCCTCGAGCCAATCCATGTCCAAAATCACATCAAAGTCCAGAAGCGGCAACGCATAGAGCCTAGCCGGCAAACTCCGCCCTTCCATCCACACAGGAACCTCATCGAAGTAATACGGAGTGATCATAAAATCACCCGAAGGCAACTCCACTGCCAAATCACAAGACAACTGGGTCACCGGCTCCTCAATACTCAGCGTGAAATCCTCTGAAATAAACGAATGAGACACGCCAGAATCGAACAAAACCCGAGCCGCATAACCCAAAATCCGAACGGTACCTTCCATGATCTGTGACGCCACTGCCTCTGCCCTGGTCATGTGTGTGATCTGGCCTCGAGCTCTCTGCCTGCCTCCCACGCTAGCTGACCTGGTAGTGGCGGATACTGTCCCTACTGCTGCTGCTGTTGCCTCTGCTGTGGGGGAACCTGCTACTGCTGCAGTGGCCTCTAAGGATAGTCACGCGCCATATGCCCTGTCTGGTCACACCAGAAACAAACTATCGACACTGTGCACTGCCTGCCTGGGTGGTACTCGCTACACCATGGACACGGTCCTCACGATCCACCTACTGACCCCTTTCGCTGAAATGGGACCGGCTGCTATACACTGCCCGATGATGCCTGCCCCTGATCCTTGGACTTCTTCTTACCAAACCCCTTCTTGAAGAACTTCTTGACCTTCGAGCCAAAAGACACAGATCCTGTCGCCGACGCTGCCGGTGCCGGCGCTCCTGACCACTCGACACACGCTGAAAGGAACCCTGCTGCTGGATAGCCGGCTGCTGGCTGCGACCCGACAAAGACTGCCCTTGGCTGATCGGTCCTCGAGTCCTCTGCATATCCATCTCCAAGGAAGCCGTAACACGAGACGCTATCTCCAGATCAGTGGCCGCATTCACGATCAAATGGTACCTCAGCTCCTGCCTCAAGCTCTGGATGAACTGTGCGGTCTTCACCCTCTCATGCTCCATGATATGGGCTGCATACCGACCCAGCTCAACAAATCAGGCCATGTACTGTAACACAAACATGTCATCCTGAACCAGCTCCAAAAACTCACGCATCCGCTGTGTAGCAATAAACTCTGGACAGTATGTACGCTCGAAAGTACTGACAAAGTTGCCCCATGCAATCTGCTCAAGTGGACGAAGCTTGAAAGACGTCTTCCACTCGGAAGACCACCACTCCCGAGCCATACCTTGCAACTGGTTGGAGGCCAACATCACTCTGTCCTCCGCAATACTCCCCGCGAAACTGAACACCCACTCCATCTCGTCGAGCCAACTCCGAGCCGTATCAGGGTCTGGCTGATCGCTGAAGTAAGGTGGATGAAACTGCATGAAATCCCTCAGTGCTAGGCCTGGCCCACCCCTAGTCGATGAGCCCTCACTAGCCTCTCCGCCAAACTGCTGCGACATAAGCTGGAACATGGCACGAAAGAAATCCTCGGCCCCCGGAAGCCTCGTAGTATCCACTGCCTCGGTGGCCCCCGGTGGCGCTCTACTATGCTCCTCCTGATCTCGCTGAACCCCCTGCTAGATCTTCTGACCTCCAACCGACTGCCCCTGCTGAGAGCGAGTGCTCCGCCTCGGCGCCATACTCACTCCTGAAGCAAAAGATAGAAAACACGGAAACAACAAGGTCAAGATAAACGCACGATGCCCGATGCCAGTGTCAACCGTACATCCCCGATGTGGACTAGTGGACCACCACAATTACTTATGATTCTCGTATAATCCCACAGCCGCTGCTTTGATACCATTCTGTAACGACCCGAGAATCCGATTACCGGGAAGGCCAGATAACCCGAGACTCGCACCGCCACCCACGAGTCTGAAGACTCAGAAGGGTTAAAGGAAGGTGTGGAGACTACACAAGTATCACAAATAATTGCAGAAATAAAACAGTTTACATGATACATGGTCAACAAGATAAAGTAAAATAACAATAGCAGTAGTCCACAACTAGTACAGAGATAAGAAAGAAAAGTACAGCTACATGGGGCATACCCCAGCTCTGACCTCTGGCACTAACGCTGGGCACCCGAACCACGCTAAGCCTCAGACGCGTTGTCCTGAGGCCGCGACTCACCTGAAACACGGTGAAAACATGCAGGGAATGAGTCTCGGAACAAGACTCAGTAGGGATCACTCGAACCCTACCTCGCAAATGAAGAAACTGCTACTCTAGCAGTAAGCGAGTACCTCGAAAAGGGAAGCCCTGCAATCTACAAAACACCTCTCTCACAGCACGAAAGCCGACACACGTGCCACGGTGAAACGACCAGAACACCACGGTCAACGCGACAAAACCCGAAGGTCGAAGTCGCAAGGACTGACAGTCTGACACTCCCGACTCGACAGGAGTACCACCCACTAGAAGCACAACCGGTAGCGTCCCCTGACGTCTTATACCGCACCACAGGTGAACTGCCTGACATGGTAGCTCCTACAAAAGGCACGAACACCACACAAGAACAGCAAACGAGTGACTAGCTGGGGTCACGCTCGTCAGCGTGGGTCCAACCGTCCCCAACCACGTGTGCACACACAGACCGCGCGTCCCTGGTCTGGCCCTCTGACCGGTTTTCCCCTCGGTCGGACTCTGACTGCAAGACGTGGGGCCCGACGGAAACTGGTCCACAAACCGTCTCTAAGGGTAGCCTCTCCACCACTCCTTGGTGGGACCACACGCGTGTAAGCAGGCTACGACTAGTGGAGGGTCACTACGGAGTAGACTCTCAAGTCAACAGAAAGTAGCGTCACAACCGAACAGTATAAGGAACACCCCTCGTACCAATACCGTCGCAGGGTGATAGAAGCCGACAGTGACATCTCCCAGTACCACTCGGTATGACGGGAGACCCGCCGACACGATCTGTCCCCTTGAACGGTCCACACTGGGCCGCTCAGGGATGTGCGGTCGCAGAAGAATCGCACCAAGGGTTAAACGGCCAGAACAGGACCATTCTACCCAGGCCCAAACAGACTGAGGAACGGCCAACAAGGGCCCATTCAACAGATGTGCGGCCAGCTCCAGGCCGCACGTGGGTGAAGAACGGTTAGCTCCTGGCTGTTCGTCTCCCAACGGTAATAAATCTGAACGGTTATGCCGTAGCCACACTAGAGAAGAACGGCTATGGTTTAACCGTTCAAGGGTTGTGCGGCCTAGATCTGGCCGCACACCCAGGCAACGGCACCAGACGATGTACGGCCAGCCCCTGGCCGCACGAGGGGTTATGCGGCTAGCTCCTGGCCACACACCCCAGTGTAATGTACAAGGGTAAACTCAACGATCGAAAACCCCAGGGTTGTGCGGTCGTTGTGGGGCCGCACCTTAGGATATGCGATCCCACGACAGACCGCACAATCCCACTACGCGCCGAGCCCCGGCCACAGCGCGCCGAGCTGATGGATGGCCAGAACGGGGCCGCACAAGGGTTATGCGGGCCCAGGTTCGACCGCACATCGCCCACTGGCGTGAAAACGGTGAACCTCACCGGAATCGCCCATTCCAACTGCAAACAAGCCCCACGAAGGGGGAAACGGTGAGAGAAGAACCCCCAAGCCCCCTAGCATGCTCCTACGCCCGTAAACCACAGAATCGGGGCTCAAAATGGCGGATCGGACGAAGTCTCCCCACGGCATGAACGGCCCTTCCCGGCATGAAATTGACCCCTCTCGACCTCGTCTCGAACTAAAACTCATGGGGAAGGAAGACAAGAGGGTAAGCAACGTCACCCTACCTCCGGTCTATGACGAGACACGCCGATCCAAGCCCAAATCCATGAATAATGCCGTTAGAACCTCGCCTTCCCACGCTTCCCACGCTTGTCGCAGGCCCGCACGATCGCCTCGTCGTCACCCACGTCCTCGCGTCGTCGCACTGCCACCGTCTGTAGCCGGAACGGAGGTCACCGCGCTCGAACGGGAGAGAGAGAGAGAGGGGGGGGGCGGCCACGGTCGTGAGGGAGGAAGGAGAAGAAAGGAAGAAGAAGAAGAAGAAAAAGAAAAGAAAATGGGGGGGGCTTAAATCGAAAATCCAGAATTTTTAGAAAATATCGAAAATAGAAAATTACATTTCCGCGATCCTCGGAACGCACCAATCGCAACGGTACCACTCTCGCCTAGGTGAACGACCCGGTTCACCCGCAACGAGGTTCTGAAGGAATTACTGAAACACACACCGGGAATCGGAAAACACACGCGAAAAAGCCGCGGAACGCTCCCAGGCCTCCGAAACAACTCCGGATCGTGCCGATCCAGACACGGAAGATGTCCGAAACGAAATTTCGGGCACGACAGAGTCGAACACTCCGAGAAACCAGATCCGGGACACACGAAGAAGGATCCAAAAGGTCTGGGATATTACAGTAATCCTAGCAACTCCTCAGGGAAGACATCGGGAAACTCACATACAACAGGAATGTTCTCTACACCCTGCCGTTGTTGATCGAGCATTACCACAGAAGTAAGAAACTCCTCACATCCAGCATCAAGCAATCTGCGAGCTTTAATAGCTGAAATAAGGAAGCGGGAGGAAGAAGATCGAATACCTTGGAAGTAGAAAGCGGGTCTACAGGGATGCTGAAAATAGACCCTCTTCAAACTGCAAGCAACCATAGCACCATGGGCATCAAGCCAATCCATTCCCAAAATCACATCAAAATCTCTAAGCTACAACACATATAGCCTAGCCGGCAAATTCTGCCCCTCAATCCACACTGTCACATTCTCAAGGCAATAACGGGTGAACATGAAATCACCAGTGGGGAACTCTACTACCAAATCACAAGACATCTCGGTAGCGGACTCATCGGCACAATGAGTGAAATCCTCAGATATGAAAGAATGTGAAGCACCAGAATCAAACAAAACTAGAGCCGCACAACCCAAAATCACGATTGTACCTTCCACTAACTGCTATGCGTCTACCTCAGCTCGGGTCATGTATATCACTCGACCTCGGGACCTCTGCCTCCCTACGCTGGCCGACCATGGTAGTGGTGGAAATTGACCCTACTGTTGAGGTTACTACTACTACGGCGATGGTGGCTGCTAGGGTTGGAATTGCTGCTGTTGGAACTGGTGTCGCTGGCCAGCTTATGAGGACAGTCACGTGCCATGTGCCGTACCTGGTCACACCTGAAGCACGTCACGGGCAATGAGCATGGTCTGCCTGGCTGAAAGTCGCCACACCGGGGACACGCCCCCTGCTGACCACTGACTGAACCCTAGCACTGGAGTGGTGAAGGTTGTTGTACATTGCCCACTGATGCCAGCCTCTGCTCTCTACGCTCCTGACACCTTCTACCAAAACCGGCCCTCCTAAACTTCTTTATGAGCTTCAAGCCAAAGGATGAAGAACCAGCGGCCGACGATGCTGACGTTGATGCTCTTGTGCTGCCTGGGGAGTGCTAGAAGGCACTCTACTGCTGCACCAATGACTGTTGACCATGGCCCGACTATGGATGCCCCACGCCAGTCTGCCCCCGAGTCCTCTGCAAATCCTCTTCCAAATCTACTGCTGCCTGGTATGCTGCCTCCAAGTCGGTAGTACGAGTCTCGATCACAACATGCTTGAGCTCCGACCTTAGACCTCTAATAAACTATTGAGCCTTCATCTTCTCATCTACCATAATGTGAGGAGCATAGAAACCCAATTCTACAAACCTGAACATGTATTGCATCACTAACATGTCACCCTAGGTCAGCTCCATGAACTGATACATCTTCTTGGCCTTGACATGCTCTGGGCTAAAGACACGCTCAAATGCTTCAAGAAACTCCTGCCACTAGATCTATCGGAGGAGGCAAAAATGAAATGTCGATTCCCACTCAGTCGTCCACCAAGCTAAAGCAGTACCCTGCAACTGATAGGTAGCCAGCAATACTCTCTCATCATCTGCACACTCCATGGAATGAAACACCCTCTCTATGGCATCAGTCTACGCCTTCGTTGCATCTGGATATGGCTGCCCGTCAAACTGAGGTGGGTGGAACTGCAAGAACTTGCATCTGGATCTGGTTGCCCGTCAAACTGAGGTGGGTGGAACTGCAAGAACTCCTTCAGCACACGCCTATGGCTTCCTTGTGATGACGAGCCCTCGCCGACTTCACCACTATGTTGCCAAAGATAAAACTGGTACATGCCCTCTATGAACTCCTCATGCCCCTGAACTCTAGCTGCTCCTACCACTCCTGCCGTAGCTGACGCTCTACTTTGCCCCTCTTGATCCTCAGCTGACTGCCCCTGTTGGGAGTGGGTCCTCCTCCTCGGTGTCATACTCTTCTAGCACAGAAAAATGCAAAAGGTGGAATTAATAAAACACACGGTACCCTAGGCCAGTTGCCAACTGTACTAAACATTATGGACTTTCTAGACCACTGCAACAATGTTAAGTTCCTATACACCTCCATACCTCGCTCTGATACTGTAATGACCCAAGATCCGGATACCGAGTCAAACCCGATGCCATTCGGATCCTACGCTGCCACCCAAGAGCTGGGAAGCTCAAAAGGGTTAATAGGGATGGTGTGGTTATGCATTGAAATTTTAAACAAAGAAGGAAATAAACAACATAATTAATAATTAATTGACAAAAATAAAAATAACATCTTATAATAACTTAATATAACTATGGAGTCCATTCTACGAGTACAGTCAACAAGAAAAGAAATGTACACTTCCTCGGGGCATACCCTGGCACTGGCGAACTAGCTGCTAAAAGACCTCCGGTCGAGACGCACCACCTCAAGGAGAGCGCTGCACCTGAAAAAGTAGGGAGTGAGCCTCATCTCATTGGCTCAGTAGCAGTCCCGCGGATCCCCACTGTTGACACCCATTTTTTTGCCGATAAGCTGTGTCGTTTCTCTTACTCCCATCCTGTTAATGCCTCGAATTGTCCATCACTTGTTGGGGCTATTTTCAGACGTATTTTGGACTAGTTTTATGGGTTACCTCCCTCCTTGATTAGGTCCAAGTCATTTCAGGGCTTAATGGGCCTTGGTTGGTTGATTGGGCCTTGTTATGAGTTTCCAACGTCTATATGCACGCACGGTTCACCCACGACCGCTCAATCATCTGACCTTATTATGCGGTTGACTATGGGCCGTCCATGTATTTTGGAACATTTTGGTTAATTTTCTGAATTTTCACCGACAAGCATTTGTGCGACCCTCTCCTAGCCATTCAACCTGATGGGCGGACTAAGGGTGACCGCTTATATCTCAGAGTCCTGCACTTGGTAATTTTCTCAGATAATTATCCAGTTAATTGAATTATCACCGGCAAGGCTAGAACGGTTTATCCTTGGCCGCGCTACATTTGAACGGTCTCAATAGAGCTGCTCATCTGTGAGAGTCCAACGGCGGGCGTTCCGGTTAGTTCGAGGGATAATTGGGACTATTTTATAATTATTTTGAATTTTCACCGATGGGTTTGGATGGTTAGTAGGTGACAGCCCATCATATTGAGCGGTCTATCGTAAGACCGTTGATCCCGTCGACTGTTGAATTTTAACATATTTTAATCCTTCTATCCATGGTTTTATCCCCAACTTCTTCCATCAATTTCTCCGTGGATAATCAACCATTTTGAGTGCCGTTTTGACTGGATGAGAGATAATTCTATTATCTACGATTTATCTTCAATAATCTTGTCCCGAAAATGGCTCTAAACCCTAGTTTCAGGGTTGGCTTTCTAGGTTCTTTAAATAGACCCTAAAGGCCGGACTTCGAGAGGGGGGGAGATTTTTTAGTCATCGGCGAAGCCCTGCCGCATTCTTGAGCAACCTAGCACCAAGGAGGGAGGCTTTCTACGTCCATATAAGCCTCCGGTTAAGGGAGTAGTCTTGTTTTGAGTCCTCTGTGTCTTTATAGCTTTTGTCACTTCCTCATTACATGCATTTTTCTCTCCCCAGGTATCCCCCTTTCCACTCATTTATGTTCGTGCTCCTTTATTGTGACTTTTACTACACCATTTAGTTCTAATCTGGGTGTTCTTCTTGTGTTTCCATGTTGTTTTGCAGGTCAGTAGCACATCAATACGAGGCCCATCCTTTCTGGCCGGCTGGAATGGGTGGAGGTGAACCCATTTTGCAACTTCTGGCGTGGTGGACTTGAGCGGCTCCCAACTGCCCGTTCTAGCTGACGCGCGGTTCTATCCAGACCGTCCATCGTCTCCCTGCGGTCTACTTCGAGCCGTCCATCCTCCAGGAGTGCTTCATCCCGCACGTTCTGCAACGCTTTCAGATGGTCTATCGTAAGACCGTATATCCTTTAGGCGGTTTTACCTCAACCGTTCAACATCCCAATGCTGCAGGTAAGGCGAGTGTCTCCCTTTTCCAAGGTGTGGCGTGTCCCTCGCGCGCGGCACTTTGGTGGTGATCACGGTCATTCCTCCGATCTCCTCTTGTCATTTTCTTTCATTAATCCATCACAATTGATTCTTATTCATCCAAATTGAATTAGAAGAGGAGAAAATACATCAACACCCCCTTTTTTGGCGATCACGGTGGGACACCTAGTGCCCATCGTGCTTGTGAGTTGCTGACCCCCTCTCGTTGTTTAGTTCTCTTCTTGGAGTGGTTTACAGGTTGGGTGTGTTTTCTGCCTTCTAGGACGTGCGCGGTTCTCCTAGAGCCGTTCATCCTCTAGAGCGGCTGATCATCCACCGTCTTTCCCCTGCGACCAGCGCCAGTCCTCCTCCAGCGCCCTATTGTAGACGGTGTCCCGTCAACCGTCCTTCCTTCGACGCGGCCTATCTCTGGCCGTGCATATCTTCGACACAGGTACGCTTCGGTGTGTTCTGGCTGTAGGTACGCGGCTGCTGGAGGTCCGTCCTAGAGAGTACGCGGCCGGTTATAGACCATTCTTCTGGTACGCTCCTCATTACTGCTATCCCACGTTTACAGCATTCTGTGATTAGTTTACAGTCATTTTGTTGTTCTGTGGCTCCCTGGATTATACGGTTCCCCACAGACCATCTGACGCTTAGAGCGGCCGCATACAGACAGTTCTTCTGGTGCCGCAGCACCCTCATTGTTCATTTTGATGGCTATATTCCATGTGATTTGTCAGTTTTGGTGCTAGTTGTTGATCTCCCCCTGCTCCCTTACCATTGTTGCATCATTGTTTTATTGCTCATATATTTGCTTGATCATTGTTTGATAGTTGCTAGGCTAGATTCTGCATGCACTCCGGTGCGCATAGGAGCATCCGTCTCTTTTCATAGTAGTTGCATTCCTACCGAGGTAGGGTTTCCTCTCGTCTCCATATTCCTTGGAGCCGACTAGGGACCTTGCTGAGGGCCTCCGTAAGCCCCTGTGAGCCGTGGATTCCCACAGGGACGCCGGGCCGGTTGTACCGTTGTCACACCTCAGTCTAGGGTTTGCATCCGCGAGTGAGAGTTCCCTAGAGTCACCCAGTTCCCCTATCCATACCCTGGTTAGGCACCTATTGGTTGAGTGAATTTGCACTTTGATTAATCCATTAAGATTCAAAGGGGAAATTATAAGAATTTGACGCACATCATCTAACAACTTGATTGGTTAATTGGGTGATTCTCCTCTAATCTCCTTCTTTCATTGCATGTTTGTGTTTGTTTGTTTGCGTGGTTTGGTTTTGGGCGGTCTTGTCCCTCCACTCTGCTCTATTTGGTGTATGTGGAGTTGTTTTCCCCCCTTAGGATCACCTCCTAGGGTCAGTTCTCCTTTCCGATCTTACCTTAATCCCGTGTTCGATTCACCATCCTCCATGTCATCCTACGATTTCTCCCAGTCTCACGAGGACTCTCTTCCTCGCGGACTTCTGGAGGACCCACCCAGGGTCGCCCCCATGTAGGAAGGAGAGAGGACTGCCCCTCCCCTCCCGAACATTCTCAGTGAGGGATCTCACCCCCCTCTCTCTGATCCTTCCATTCAGAATCCGGCTAGTCAGATCCTTAACATGATGGCTCAGCTCGACCCCACCCAGTTCCACCTTATTCGATAAGCCCTGCAGGGGGCCGATGCCCCGAGTTCAGTTCCTTCCCGTGGTGTGACCAGTGCTGCCACCACCTCCGCCGTTGCTGGGGCCACCTCTGTGGCCCCTATTGATCTTACTCCTACTCGTCCCTAGGTCTCTGGTACTCCAGTATGGAGGCGGGCCAGGCTTCTACCTCGGCCCATCAATTGCTCAACAAGGGGAAGACCCAAATCCCCTCTATTCCTTATCTTGATCTGTATGCCACTGTCTCTCCATCGCCGCATGTCTTTCTGGCCCCGGCTGATCTTGCTAGGTTGCAACCAGGGGCCACCCAGCTAGCTCATGCGGATGTGGGACCTTCCCCGGCCCATTATCCATCTTACGGGCCGCCCCCTCAATCGGCATATCCTTTGGCAATCTATCCAGGTACTACTCCTCCTGCTCCTTCCCCTCCTTCCCGGGAACAGGAGATTCTCGATAAATGGGCTGCTATGCAGCAACAAATTGATCTCCTCCACAAGCGGGTTGGCCCGCAATCTTTGGCTGACGTCCCTATTCCATACTTCAGGGACATTCATTTTCCTTCTCAGTCCAAGATCCCTGTGTACCGCAAATATGACGGGAATGGCAACCCGTTCATCCATGTTCGGGAGTTCCTATATGAGTCAACACAGTTTCAGCAAGATGATCGCCTGATGGCTTATTTGTTTCGCCGATCGTTGGAAGGGGTCGCCCTAGAATGGTTCTATACTTTGCCCATGGAGAAGGCCGAGAATTTCAAGATCGTCAAAGAGAGGTTCATTCAGAGATTCCAAGATCGGGTCGGACCCGAGTATTCCTTCACCGACCTGGTAGCTGAGAAGATGAAGCCAGAGGAAGATTTCGCAACCTATGCAGATCGATGGCGGCAGATGGCCTCACGTGTGCCCGGGCAAATCCCGGAAGATGAAAAAGTAATGTTGTTGATCTCTAACGCTACGCCAACATTCAGGAATATCTTGGCAATGAACGACATTTCAAATATGCACCAGTTATACAGCAGAGCTTGGTTCATTCAAACCCAGTTCAAAGACTCCCCTATTCATTCACTATTTGAGGCCCAGAAACCCAAAACTGCCAGAAAATCCCAGGGCCCCGTCACTGAGGGAGTACAGATCAATGAGCAGGTCTAGGCTGTTCAGTTCCCCCACCAAGCCGCTCCACCTCGCTTCCCTCAGCCTCCACGCAACCCCCAGTTCGCCACTCCACAAGTTCCCCAACCCACCTTCCAGGTTCCACAATACCCGCAACAACAACCGCCACCACCCCAACAGCCTCAGCGACCACCACAATACAACAATGTTCCTCCCCCTGCCGCCGATGGATCTACTCGACCGAGCCCAAAGAGGGCCCATTACCATCCTCTTCCCGAGACTTTGCCCGATATTTTCTCTGCTTTGATGTATACTGGTGATCTTCAATTGCCTCCTGAGTGTCAAAATTGGAATCCGGCCACCGATCAGTCCCGATATTGCATATTCCATCGGCAGCCCGGGCACACGATAGAGCAGTGCTATCAGTTTAGAGAATTGGTGATGGGAATCGACGCCGAGCATGTACATTTTATTTTGCATTTATGTCCTTTAGTTTATTTTTATATCCATGGGAAAGTATGTGCGCAATTGTAAGGCTTTGTAAGCCACTGTGTCATTCCCTTGGATTGTGTTGGTTTTTGTGCAAATATGCAGTAGGTCCAGCTAGGGGGTTGTCAGCCCTTTCCCTTTGGTCCATGTCACTCATGTGGGGCTGGTCAACCATCCTAGGTGGCCATCTAGAAGGTTGGAATGCCAATTGATCACATGGGAGACAATTGGTTAAATATTTCCATGGTAGGCTACCTACCATTTCAACTTGTCCCCCTCATGGTCAATAGGCCGCCCCCCCCCCCCCTTGATTTTTTTTATATTTTGTGTGTGTTGTTCACATTTCATCTAGGCCTTTCATTCCCCATCCCTAGATCCAAGGGTGAAAATTTGATTTGATGTGAATCATATAAAACCTTGTATTTTCATTTGGAAATTAATGAATGATAGAAAGAATTGTGTGTAAGCTTGAAGCTTCTTGTGCCCCAGCCCTCTCCCTTGGTGTTCTTTCTTCTCCAATCCCCAATTCTAGAGTGGATCCTCTCTATCTCCTCCCCCTCAATCTCTGAGTTCATCTCCAGTGCCGCCGCCGCCATTCGTGCCGCCAACGAGCCGCCGCGACGCCGATTCTGAATTGCTGCCAAGGTTCTGTTTTACAGAATAGAGGTCTACTACAGAAATTCCTGCATTCAACTCCGACATCCTCTTTATCTAAAATTTTCAGAGGTTGTTCCTATCTTGTATTCCCATCTCCACAAAATATTTCACGTCCAAATTCCTTCTTTTGATATTTTTACATTTTCGGTTTTCAATCTTCCTTAGATCTGTCTGCTGTCTGTTCACTGTAACAGTCCACCTGAGTTTCTCATATTCGACCCATCTTTTGATTTTCCCAGGAGTCCCCATTTTTACGGGAGATTCTGTCCACTATTCCCTTTCTCCACAAAGTTTCTTGATGTTTGTTCAGCCCTCCACATATTTTATAAAATTCGTCCAATTCCTATCTACAGTTCTGCCAGTCTGTTTCCAGATCTGACCATAGTCTAGTATACAATTCCTAGAAAATTCAATTCTCCACAAAACTTTTCACAAAAAATATCCCCGTCTTCCTTGTTAAAATTCCTACAACTTTGGTGAAGATCTCAGGAGTTGAACCAGATGTATACCTCACAGTCAATGGCAGTTCTCAGACAACTCACCAGCTGATCTGAGACTTCGGATAATGTACAATAGAAACTTCAAAATTCAGTAAAGTCTATATCCGAGCAGATTCAGAAAATCCCTCTGGCCCTAGATTGAAGGATTTTGAGTTAGCTTTCCAACAGCGCTAGTTTCGTGTCGATCCGACATCGGGGTTGATCACAGTGTCCGTTCTTGCCGGAGCGCACGCTGAAAAACAAAACCGGCAGATCCGTGGCCGGTTATTCCGACCGGTGCCGATCGAAGCCGCCCGGCCCCCGGCCGGCGAACCAGCGTGCCGCCACCCCCGGGAGAGCTTCCCCAAGCGTCCCCACTACAGCGGTGCCACTGGGTCCCACACAGCCCCTCCGGATAGCACGTGGGCCCCACGGTCGTGAGTACGTGTGCTGCCGAAGCTACACAAGAAGCCGCCCGTCAATCCGAAATTGGTCCTCCCGGACCCACTTGTGTAGCCCTTTACCTCCCTGCGTGGAGTGGGTGATATTTCATTGCTGTCATTATTATGTAATATTTTTCCGGGAGTATGAGATCGGCCGGGTCCGTCTTCCCCACGCCCGGTAGCGTGGAGGTATCGTTTCCGCTCCCTTCTCGGCATTTGCTTTCTTTCGTATATATATCTTTATTCCGCTGCTAGAGAGTATGTGTAGGGATATCTAGTTCGCCATATGATGTTTATTACCACTGCTGTGAGAGAGAGAGTGACCGTCCCGTGACCCGATCCGGGCACAAGAGAGAGTTGACCACCCTAGCTCACTGCTGGTTTCTCAACCGCGCACGTCTGACGCTTCCCTCGTTAAGGGACAATCGCGAGCTCACCTAGAGTCCGAGGATCACATATCATTTTGGAGTCAAGTCCGTGGTCCGTCCCGCATCAATTTGGTATCAGAGCGAGGTTGAGTCTAGGGTGTCAAAAAAAAAGAGTGTCATTTACGTCTAGTCATTAGTCATTGTCTAAGTCATGTTTAGGGTCATCATTGTTTTAAAACAAACAAAAAAAAGTGTCTTTTTGCATCGCATCCCTTTACTTGGTATATCAAAAGGTGTTGTCCGAATGTTAGGCTACGCCTATCGGGAAGGCCGCACACTTGCATGAGTGATCTTCGGATCGGTTATCTCCGCCACGTGCCGAGTCTTGGTTACGTCTAGGTGCATCATCTTGTAGTGTGCATTTGCATTAGTCGGTGTCTCCTAGTCCGTGTGTCATTGCATGCCCACTCGGCGAGGTACCCCATACCATCACCCTACCCCTATGGCTAACCCACGGGACAACTCGATAGACCTTCTCTCCCTACGCGAGGCGATCATGGCCCTCGTAGCTCGGATGGATCAATCCGATGCCACCTTTAAGAGCCTCTCGGACGGCATAGATGGTCGATTTAATGCCATGGAGGAAAGGATACGGTCATACGATAGATCCGTCCAAGGCTTGGTCGGACAGTTGGAACGGATGTCCCACGGAGACCCTCCTAGAGTGGTCCAAGACCCACCCCCACCTGCCCAGGCGGCCGCCCAAGGCCAAGCCAATCCTATAGCTCAGGCCTCGCCTGTCATAGTGGCCCAGGACCCGCCCGCACATGCTCCTCAGCCACCCGCCCCTCCTCAGGTTCCCGACCTACCACGCCGTGACCTTGGTCTCGAGGACTATGGGTCCGACAATGCCTATGAGGGGTATGGTCAACGCCGTCATGGCTTTCAGCCACAAAGAGATGAGGATGATGATAGGGTCCTTAAGACCGTACGAGCGGACCCTCCCACTTTTTACGGGTCTTTGGATCCGAAAGTCTACCTAGATTGGGAGTTCGGCATGGACCGTTACTTTGAATGGTATGACATGTCGGAGCGTCGAAGGGTCCGATTCGTCACCATGAAGCTCATGGGACAGGCGCAAACCTATTGGAAGAATGTAGAGCACCTGCTACTTCAGCGGCTAGAGCCCCCGATTGACACATGGGTCGAGATGAAGAATAAGCTTCGGCAAAAGTACCTTCCTCCCACATACCACCAGCGACTCATCGATAGATGGCAAAGTCTTAGCCAGGGAGACCGGTCCGTCTCCGACTACATCGCTGAATTTGATGAGTACTTTCTACGATGTGGTGTCACGGAGGAGAGTACCATACCCGTTTCCCACTTTCGACGTGGTTTGCGGCCACACTATCAGTATGAGCTTTTTCGCCGCAATGCCAAGACGTTGGAAGAGGCATACCAGGTTGCTCTCGAGTTGGAGCAATTTGAGGGAGAGTTCGAGTCTAGCCATCGGTTGGGCCCTACCCCTCTCCGTAGTACCGAGCCCCGTCACTCTGTAGGCCCACATCAGCGGCCTCCCATGGCTCGACCTCAGAAGCCCACCCGTCAGGAGCACTTCGCTCCACGGCCTCGCCCTCTTCCACCCAGGATCTACTTCCATCCCAACCACCGGCACCCGTTGCCCGTTCCCCGGCTCCTATAGCCCGTCCTCTGGCACCAGCACCCCCTCCACTATTGTCCAAGGCACCTACACCTCCACCATTGCTGCCTACACCCACTACCCGACGGGAGGATAAGGGTAAAGGCCCTTTCACCGGAGAGAGTAGTAGGTCGCGAGTGCAGTGTTTCCACTGTCATGGGTTTGGCCACATTGCCAGTGAATGTCCCGCTCGCACCACCCTAGCCCTAGGTGTTGGAGATACCTTACCTCCCGAGCTTGAGTGTGTCAATTACGTGGCTGACCCGGCACTAGCCAAGGAGTACTATGCCTTGGGGGAAGAGCTGGAGGACTCTCCCGCAGCTCAGGATGCAGCCACTTAGTGGGGTGATGTCATTGCGTGTCCGTGCATGAGTCAGTGTGTTTTCTTTGTGTGGTTTGTTTGTGTGGTGTGTTTTGAGTCGATTGTTTGTGTGGTTTCCTTACGTGTGTTAGTGCATGGTGAGTCTGCATGTGTCTTGTGCAAGCTCGTTGTCGTTCTCTTATGAGTGAGAGGCGAGTGGATTCACTCGATGAGTATGGGATCAGTTCTATATCTACCCCCGGATCTAGTCACCTACAGGGACTCAGCGATGATTCCTAGTGAGTCTTCGAGCCGCCACCTTCCCTTTTGAGAGTATATATGGAATGAGCAGGTGATAGTCACTTGGAGTGGAGCATACCCGCGTTACTTGGCACGGTGACGGATCCGCCGGAGTACCCGAGCAGCCGCACCTCTTACTCGACGGAGTCGAGTTCCTCCCACCCGGGGAGAGTTGATGGGAATCGACGCCGAGCATGTACATTTTATTTTACATTTATGTCTTTTAGTTTATTTTTATATCCATGGGAAAGTATGTGCGCAATTGTAAGGCTTTGTAAGCCACTGCGTCATTCCCTTGGATTGTGTGGGTTTTTGTGCAAATATGCAGTAGGTCCAGCTAGGGGGCCGTCAGCCCTTTCCCATTGCTCCATGTCACTCATGTGGGGCTGGTCAACCATCCTAGGTGGCCATCTAGAAGGTTGGAATGCCAATTGACCACATGGGAGACAAGTGGTTAAATATTTCCATGGTAGGCTACCTACCATTTCAACTTGTCCCCCCAATGGTCAATAGGCCGCCCCCCCCCCCCCCCCCCTTGATTTTTTTTATATTTTATGTGTGTTGTTCACATTTCATCTAGGCCTTTCATTCCCCATCCCTAGATCCAAGGGTGAAAATTTGATTTGATGTGAATCATATAAAACCTTGTATTGTCATTTGGAAATTAATGAATGATAGAAAAAATTGTGTGTAAGCTTGAAGCTTCTTGCGCCCCAGCCCTCTCCCCTGGTGTTCTTCCTTCTCCAACCCCCAATTCTAGAGTGGATCCTCTCTATCTCCTCCCCCTCAATCTCTGAGTTCATCACCGGTGCCGCCGCCGCCATTCGTGCCGCCAACGAGCCGCCGCAACGCCGATTCTGAATTGCTGCCAAGGTTCTTTTTTACAGAACATAGGTCTACTACGGGAATTCTGGCATTCACCTCCGACATCCTCTTGATCTGACATTTTCAGATGTTGTTCCTATCTTGTATCCCCATCTCCACAAAAAATTTCACGTCCAATTTCCTTTTTTTTATATTTTTACATTTTCGGTCTTCAATCTTCCCTAGATTTGTCTGTTGTCTGTTCACTGTAACAGTCCGCCTGAGTTTCTCATATTCGACACAACTTTTGATTTTCCCAGGAGTCCCTAATTTTACGGAAGATTTTTTACACTTTTCCCTTTCTCCAAAAATTTGCTTGATTTTTTTTTCAGCCCTCCACATATTTTATAAAATTCTTCCAATTCCTATCTACAGTTCTGCCAGTCGGTTTCCAGATCCGACCATAGTCCAGTATACAATTCCTAGAAAATTCAATTCGCCACAAAACTTTTCACAAAAAATATCCCCGTCTTTCTTGTTACAATCCCTACAACTTTGGTGAAGAGCGCAGGAGTTGAATCGGACGTATACCTCGCAGTCAATGGCCATTCTCAGACAACTCACCAGCTGATCTGAGAGTTCGGGTACTGTACAATAGAAAATTCAAAATTCAGTAACGTTTACATCCGGGTAGATTCAGCAGATCCCTCTGGCCCTAAATTGAAGGATTTCAAGTTAGCTTTCCAACGGAGCCAGTTTCGTGTTGATCCGACATCGAGGCTGATCGCAGTGTCCGTTCTCGCCGGAGCGCGCGCTAAAAAATAGAACCGGCAGATCCGTGGCCGGTAATTCCGACCGGTGCTGATCGGAGCCGCCCGGCCCCCGGCCGGCGAACCAGTGTGCCGCCACCCCTGGGAGCACTTCCCCAAGCGTCCCCACTACAGCGGTGCCACTGGGTCCCACACGGCCCCTCCGGATAGCACGTGGGCCCCACGGTCGCGAGTACGTGTGCTGCCGAAGCTACGCGAGAAGCCGCCCGTCAACCCAAAATCGGTCCTCCCGGACCCACTTGTGTAGCCCTTTACCTCCCTGTGTGGAGTGGGTGATATTTCATTGCTGTCATTATTGTGTAATATTTGTCCGGGAGTACGAGATTGGCCGGATCCGTCTTCCCCACGCCCGGTAGCGTGGAGGTATCGTTTCCGCTCCCTTCTCGACATTTGCTTTCTTTCGTATATATATCTTTATGCCGCTGCTAGAGAGCATGTGTAGGGATATCTAGCTCGCCATATGATATTTATTACCGCTGCTGCGAGAGAGAGAGTGACCGTCCCGTGACCCGATCCGGGCACAAGAGAGAGTTGACCACCCTAGCTCACTGCTGGTTTCTCAACCGCGCACGTCCGACGCTTCCCTCGTTAAGGGACAATCGCGAGCTCACCTAGAGTCCGAGGATCACATATCGTTTCGGAGTCGAGTCCGTGGTCCGTCCCGCATCACTTGGTGTATGACTTACATGAGGGCCAGAGGATTGATTGGGCCCAGATGCACCAGCTGATTGAAGACATCAAGCCAAGGCAGAGACAAGCCAGGCCGTAGCAAGCGGCGCCCCAGCAACAACAGCAGCAGCAACAGCAACCCCAGCAGCAGCAACAGGACCTTGGGATCCATCAGAATCCCATGTCGATGCATCAACCCACTCCTCAGCAACAACAACAGCCGCCGGCACCAGCACAAGTAAACATTGTCCAGCACCCAGCCCCCAACGCTGGGTGGACTTTTGATGATGAAACCCCCGCACACCTTTTGGCCTTCCACCACAACCATTCCCCCGCACCTGCTACCCCCTCCATCCGCAGGCCTGCCATTCTGACCACTACCCCACTCGTTATTCCCTCCGCATCACCCATCAGGCCCATCGCATTCCCCTCTGCACCGCCAGTCCTTGCGCCACCACTCCCCATACCCTCCATCATCACCCCTCCGCTTAACCCCTCGCCCATCTTCCCTTCACCAGGGCCCATTAGACCAACTTCCGCCATCCTTACCCCCATTTCTACACCTTCCACCTACCCCACCGGGCCGAGCGGGGGTCCATCTCAGGCCGTGCCGGCACCACATTGCGCCCTTTGGAGCGGGCATCCCTTCTAAAGAATTTTTCCTCCCTCTGGTGCGTCTGCACCCAACCTCCAAGTTCCTTCCCCCACAGCTGAGACATAAGAAGTAGACCCCGTGCCAGGCACGAAATATGACCTATTGCAGCACTTGGACCGAATGCCGGCCAAGATCTCAGTTTTGGAATTGATCAAAAGGTCGCAACTACACCAGGATGCCTTGAAGACTTTTTTTCAAAAGGTTCTGGTGAGCGAGGATGTGGCAGTGGATAGCTTGCCGTCGGTTTTGGCAACGATTACCAAGGGGCCTTCTATTTCATTTTTGGAGTCAAAGCTAGCGCCCCCTGAGGCACGGCAGATGCCGCTATGTATTACCATCTCTTTAAACAAAGTGGCCGTGGAGTCTGCCCTTGTGGACACGAGAGCGTCGATAAATGTGTGTCCATTGAGTACCCTTCGTGCCTGCAACATTTCAGAGGATATGCTCAAGCCAACACCGACCACGATAGCAGCATATGACAATTCCAGACGTGCTTGTCACGGGGTCGTGACTATACAAGCCGAGCTAGGGCCTTTGGTTATGGATGTGGAATTTTATGTATTGGACATAAACCCAATGTTCAAAGCTATTCTGGGTCGTCCATGGATAAATAGCCTGAACGCCGTACCATCGACTGCCCACCAGTGTTTGAAATTCCCATTCAAGGGGCGGGTGGTCAAGGTAAAAAGCATTTCCACGGTCCAAAATGTTGATGCGATAGCAGCCAAGATTCTTCCTACATGGCTGAGTAATAGGCCAGTTCTGTTAGTTATGGACTTGAATTATTCATGGGCATATGCGTCACGCAAGCCCGCCACTGCGCCAACAAACGTCAAGATCAAGTCCAAGATGAGAGACTCCAAAGGGTGGTGCATGATTCTGAAACTGGGCTATCAGCTGGGCCTGGGTCTCGGCGCACAATTGCAGGGCCGGACCAACCCCGTCCCTAAAGGCAGGAAGATGGGCCGCCGAGGCCTCGGCTACAGTGATTCCGCAATGTCGATACTTGGAGACTCCGGGTCATTAACATGGGACTATCGACAGCATTTTGTGAGGCCCGTTACAGCCCGGCACCTTGAAGAAGCCGTCGCCCAGTCTTGAAGAGAAGGCAGATGATGCCTGTGTTGTTGTTGACCCACCACCGCCGCTGCAGGGGCTGGTGGGTGATTCAGAAGATTTTTCTGATTGTTTTGAGAAATTATTTTGTGAAAAAGAAAGCCAGCCGAAGAAGAAGGAGACGTAGCTGGTGAAGCGTCCTCCAATGCAGCTGGTCCGTCGGGGGCCACGGGAAGTGGAGAGCTCCATCACTACTTATTCTATGTCCCCGTCCCGTCTTGCCTCTTGGTTTCAGCAATCGGGGTTTGTCCCCCGTTCCCCTCCAATCATGGTCGACCCGTACTTCACGGAGAGACCACCTGAAATTTTATTCGTTCCCTGTGCTTGCGGGCACTGCCCGCCTATTGATCTTTCAACCCTATTTACTCCTCCTCCCCCCGGAGCTCAGCTCCATGAGATGTGGTTCTCTTCCTCTGATCCGTTCTTTGATTGCATATTCCCTTAATTATTTCCCATGCAATTGCCTCCTCCTCCGTCTTCTTCCTCCTCGTGCTACGTGATCTCCTCCGGCCTCCAAAAAAAAACATCAATTTCAAAACGGAGGTTTCAATGGAAGATTACGATGTGTTCTGCTCAGATTCCCAGGGGCACAAGACCCCTATTCATTTTCCAGTAGATTTCCTCTCTCCTAGGTTAGATGTATAGTGTGCAGAGTCTCCTAGGTCAGTAGAGTCAGTTGGGGTAGAATCTAGTTCGAGTCCAGTCAGCCCGTCCACATCTGCGGCGCACCCCATGATGCGTCATCTCAAATCCATTCCTGATAGGTTTCTGCAAGATCTGGCTGAAAGATGCCACGCCCTTTTGAGATGTCCTGAGTTTGTAGAGACATCGATTGTTCTAGAGGATGATGAGGAATTAGAAGGGATATGGAACAACGACGGATTAGGGGTATATGAAATTGTGAACGAGAAGGACCAAGCTGATGATGAGGTAGGTGAGGTGGATGACATTGCCGACTTGTACGCACAAGGCTTAAAGAAGTTTGACGAACCCTCCTCGGCAGCGGATGAACCCACTAAGGAAATTAATCTCGGAACAAAAGAGGATCCCAGGCCCATACTTATTTCTGCTAATCTCCCTCCTCAGGTTGAAGAGGAGCTTATCAAGGTTTTGAGGGAGTATAGTGATTCTTTTGCCTGGTCCTACGAGGACATGCCGGGTCTTGACCGCACATTGGTTGAACATAGACTAATTCTTAAACCAGAGGCAGCACCCGTTAAGCAGAAAGTGAGAAGATTCCACCCACAGATGGCCTTGAGAATTAAGGAAGAAGTCGACAAATTGCATAAGGCCAGGTTTATTAGGGTTGTTTTATATCCGCAGTGGGTGGCCAACATAGTCCCGGTAATGAAGAAGGATGGCAAAATCTGGATTTGTATCGATTTCAGGGACTTGAATAAGGCATGTCCGAAAGACGATTTTCCACTTCCTCACATTGATGTATTGGTTGATAACACAGCTGGATATGAAGCCCTCTCGTTCATGGATGGTTATTCTGGATATAACCATATCCATCTAGATCCGGAGGATCAAGAGAGGACCTCGTTCACCACGCCCTGGGGCACGTACTGTTACGTTGTCATGCCATTCGGATTGAAGAATGCAGGTGCCACTTATCAAAGGGCGATGATAGCTATCTTCCACGACATGATGCATGTCTATTTAGAAGCTTATGTGGATGATATTTTGGTCAAGTCAAGGTCTGAAGAGGAACACCCTGCCATCTTGGCCAAAGTGTTGCAAAGGGATAGGGAGTATAAATTAAAGATGAATCCAAAGAAATGCGTGTTCGGAGTTGCATCAGGGAAGTTGCTCAGGTTTATAGTTAGTAAACGGGGGATTCAGATCGACCCAAACAAAGCAAAGGCCGTTATGGAAATGCCGCCGCCTAAAAACATTACTAAACTTTGAGGTTTGATTGGGCGCTTACAATTTATCAGGAGATACATATCTCAACACTCACAAAGATGCTGCCCATTCTTTGAATTGTTAAAGGCGGGAGCAAAATTTGAATGGAATGAACAATGCCAGAAGGCCTATGAGGAGCTTAAGGTTTATCTTTCTAATCCCCCGGTTCTACAACCACCCGTCCCTGGGAAACCCCTGATCTTATACATTTCTGTGATTGAGGACCCCCTAGGAGCTGTATTGGCTCAGGTAAATGATGAAGGAAGGGAAAGGGCAGCATACTACCTCTCGAGGTTGTTTAATCCTACTGAATCCAAGTATACTGCCATGGAGAAGACCTGTGCAGCGCTAGTGTGGGTAGCTCAAAAGCTCAAACATTATTTTCTTACCCACGAGGTTAGGCTGATCTCTAGAATGGACCCCATTCGTTATCTTCTAGAAAAACCTGTCCTTTCTAGCCGATTAGCTCGCTGGAAGAGCTTCCTTTCCCAATTTCGACATCACCTTCATCGTCCAGAAAGTGATCAAGGGATATGCTATTGCGGAGCATCTTGCTTATTCTCCTATCCCTCGCACTGATTCAATCCAGGATGAATTCCCCAATGAACACTTGGCAGTAATCACTCATCTCCCATTTTGGTCTCTCCACTTTAATGGTGCTCTTAATTCCTAAGGCAGTGGAATCAGTGCCGTTCTCCTTACTCCCGAAGGAGTAACCATCCCAGTCGCTTATCAGCTCTCATTTCCTGCCACTAATAATATAGCCGAGTATGAGGCTCTCCTTGCTGGTCTGAATCACGCCTACATCATGGGCGTGCGATACCTTAACATCATAGGAGACTCTCAGTTGGTGATGCGTCAAGTTCTGTCAACTTACCGCACCCGTGACCCCAAGCTTAAGCCCTATCAAGATCTGGTCACGCTACTGGCTAGGCAATTCCGGAAGCTTATCTATATTCATACTCATCGCTCTCAGAACATTTTGGCTGATGCCCTTGCATCACTCGCTTCTTCTCTTTCATTCCCCCTCAGTCGCACCACTGAGACCATTGTGGTCTAGCGGCTAGATGCTCCTTCTCTTCAAGATCCTTGGTTCGACAACCTTAGGAAATCTATAGAAAGGAAGGCAGAGAGGGAAGAAGTGAAGGAAGTATCGTTAACTGAGCTCGAGGAGATCATCGAAGAAGAAGAATTGCCATGGTATTATGAGATTGAGCAGTATTGCAGGGATGGTACCTTTCCGGAGGTGGCAAATGTCGAGCAGTGAAAGGCCATTAGAATAGTCGCCGCAAGATACACAATTATTGCTGGTGAATTATATAGGCGGGCTCTGAACGGAGTTCTAATGAGGTGTCTAGATGACGACGAGGCATGGAAAGTAGTAGAAGTAGCTCACTCTAGTGAATGTGGAGGGCACGTAAATGGGCAGGCATTGGCGAAGAAGATTCTTAGGCAGGGCTATTATTGGCCAACCCTAGAAGAAGATTGTTCCACCTATGTCCGTAGGTGTCTTCAATGCCAGCTCCATGCTGACAAAATCCATGCCCCTGCTTCTTCTCTCCATCCTCTTTCTGCTCCTTGGCCATTCTCCATGTGGGCCTTTGATATCATTGGACCCCTCGGTGACCCGAATTCCGCAGTCAAGCAGAAGTCTTTCATCCTGACGGCTACGGAGTACTTCACCAAGTGGGCGGAAGCTGAAGCCTATGCAGAAATCAAAGCCACCACAGTATGCCACTTTAACATGAAGAATATCATCTCGCGGTTTGGAGTGCCAAGTGATATCGTCACCGACAATGGGCCCCAATTCGTTTCTCAAGAACTTCGGGACCTCTGTAAGAAGTTTGATATATCATTGCATCATTCATCACCATACTACCCCCAAGGTAATGGCCAGGCTGAGGCCACGAATAAAACCCTTCTTAAAATTATCAAGAAAACATGTGAATCACACAAATTTGCTGATTGGGCTGATAAACTGATAGAAGCTCTATGGGCATATCGCACCTCCGTCCGCACTCCCACGGGAAAAACCCCTTTTTCTCTTACCTATGGGATGGAGGCGGTACTCCCGTATGAGATCTTGATCCCTTCCCTAAGAGTGCAGCTGGACAAAGAACTCAATCTCGATGAACGTCGAGAGGCGTTACTAGTCCAACTGGAACTCTTAGACGAGAAGAGGCTTAACGCGGCCAATCATGTTTCAGTTTATCAAAAGCGTGTCTCGCGATATTTTCAAAAGAAGGTTATCGAACAAAAATTCTAAGGGGGTAATATGGTTTTGAAACGCAAATTTATCAGATCGTTAGGTCCCAAGTCTAAGCTGCAACCCAACTGGGAAGGGCCGTTTGTAATTAAAGAAGTCTATCCGGGTAACGCGTATCGATTAATCAACGCGGAGGGCGAAGAATTACCAAATCCATGGAATGGGCTATATTTAAAACGCTTTTATCCATAAAGTCAAACCAGCGACGACTTGGTGGCGGGGCACGCCTTCACTTTATCACGAAAGGAAATCCCCGACTCGACATTTCACACACTACACAACCCCTCTTGGATCGGTTTTTTTCTTTTGCATAAACGCCGTTTCTACCTTGGCCATGCTTCAGGAGCGGTGAAAATCCTTGCTTTCCTTCTCTCTCGGCTGAAAATGGGGGCAAAGGGTGAATAAGGGGGCGAGAACCGATCTAGACCCCCCAATTAAAGATGTCTCAAATAGGGGCAGTCCGTTATGACCTTATTCTGCAAAAGAATAAAAAAGAAAAGAAAGAGCGAAATGAGAAAAAAGGGACAAAAATCGAGGCTAAAAGCTCCCTCAAAGCTCGCAGCTCTCCAAAAAAAGTTTGAAAGTCCCCAAAAATAGCAAAACTAGGCACGACAAGAGTGGCAGTACAGTTTCCCTGCGGGACGTTATGAGCCCGGTCGTATGCGTGCCTAGAGCGGAAGTAGGTTCGAGAATGGACATAAAGCCCCGGCGCAACAGACCAAATTCTTTGAAAAGGGGGTGTCGTGAGAAGAACTCAAGCCCTAAAAACCTCTACACCTACCGCCAGCTTTCCTGTTAAATCTGTTTTATTTTCCAAGGATCGGATCCTACCCCGGGTATGGCCTCAGTAGAGGCACTATTAAAGCAAGGTTAGCGCCAGCCACGAGCGGTCCTTTATATTGCACGTAGAGCCCGGGAGGCCCCTGGTGAGATGGGGAGGCTCCATGTCGTCAGGTCTAAGCTAGTTTCAAAACTCAAAAAAAAAATCAAATATTTCAAAACTCAAAAAAATCAAATATTTCAAAACTGAAAAAAATCAAATACTTCAAAACTCAAAAAAATCAAATATTTCAAAACTCAAAAAATCAAATATTTCAAAACTCAAAAAAATCAAATAATTTAAAACTAAAAAAAATCAAATATTTCAAAACTCAAAAAAATCAAATACTTCAAAACTCAAAAAAATCAAATATTTCAAAACTCAAAAAATCAAATATTTCAAAACTCAAAAAAATCAAATACTTCAAAACTCAAAAAAATCAAATATTTCAAAACTCAAAAAAATCAGATATTTCAAAACTCAAAAAAAAATCAAATATTCCAAAACCCAAAACAAAATCAAAATATTTTGAAAACTCAAACAAAAAGTAGATATTTTCAAAACTTCAAAAAAAAATTTCTTCATTTGCATTCATTGCATTCATTTGACATATGTTGTTTGCCTATTTAATAAGTCTTACCCCCTTGACCAAAAAATCAAGAGCTGGTCAACTTGCTGTAGGCAAGGGGTTAAGCCTAGAACAGATTTAATCTGTTTTCTGTATTTTTGCGTATGCAGGGGCAGGTTGAAGCTGAGAGTACAGTTGGTTCGTGGCCGTGTGAAAGGTAAAAATCCTATTCCAATCTGTGCAATCGCATCATAACCCAAGCCCAAACTCAAACTCAACCCAATCATCAATCTTATTCATTCTCATATCAAACACTAAGCATCCATCTCTATATCAATATCATCATGAAAAGATAAAACAATCACTCAGTCCGCCGCTAGGCATCCCCGCGGGGACGTATCTCTCTCAACTCCCTAAGGTAAGCCTGCCGTGTCTCTGGAGCCTCCTTAACCTCCGCCGGTAGGGTGCGCACCCTGCTCACCTCCCACATGATCAGCGCGCTCCTGACCGCCTGCTCGTCCTCCTCTGTCCCGATCCTCCTCGCCTGTAGCGCGGGAAGGTGGGGTAGCGTCGGTAGCACGGTCCGGGGTAGTCCAACATGTAGGTAGCACCGGTGTGGGCTGTACATCACCAGAGCGGTGTCACTCACAAGCCTCAAGTCCAAGCCTACCCTACTAGGTAGCCTGATGGTGGTGTCGTGGAGGAAGTCCGGGCGCATCCCAAATCTATCCAGGGACAGCCTGTTGATGTATGGGCGCCACTCGTCCCTGGTCTTCATCTCAGCCGTCCTACACTCAACCTGTGGAGAGAACCGGAAGGCGCCTCCTATGAAGTAAAGAGGGTGGCTCCTAAAAATCCTGCTAACAGAAGTAATGTCCTCCCTCTGGATGAACTTCATCCTGACTCCCGTCCAATACTCCAATAGAATCATAGAGCCAAAGAGAGGACCTCCTAGGGCTGCAGAGCTAAGACCCTCGTACAAGTAGGCTAAGACAGCCTGGGAGATGGAAAGTCCCTGCCATAGGCCACTAATGGTGCTAAGTAAAGGGATCTCTAAGACGTGGTCAGCAGAAGGGAAGAGGATGGCCCCACACAGGCAGATGGATGTGGCCTTGGCTATGGCCTCAGTCCACCCACATTTATTCTTACAATGCTCCACTACCCACTAGCTCAGAGGAAGAAGGTGAACATGACGGGGTCCTACAAAGGTATGGACATCCCTACTATCTGGTATGAACCCTCCTAGGATGAGTTTTGAATCTATAGGGGCAACGGTATGGCATATCAAGTCCTCCCCACCCACCTTAGACCTAGGGAACCCGAAGTAGGTCTCTACCTCCTCTAATAGGATAATGGCCTTGAAGGGTGGAAAAAAGAACATATGGGTCTCAGGGTGCCATGTTTCTATCAAAGCTGAAATGATGTGCCAATCCAAGGAGAGCTTTAGGTAGTTCTGGCCTAAAACTAGAAGGGAGTGCAGGTGCCAGGATTTGAGAAGGCTAGTTACTCTAATGGGCAATGCACGGATCATGGGAGCCACCCATTTCAAACTAGAATAGCGCCTCGGGCCCGGAAGGAGCTAAGAAGAAGAAAAGAAGGAATAAGAGAAAAAGGACATATAAGTAAAATTGAGAGAAAAGAAATTGAGTGAACCCATCATCATTGACTTACTTCTTTTATAGGGTTTGCGCTGAGATGTTGAGGAATTGAACTTAGTCACCGGAGCGCTTCCCGCTCCTTCTTTGCTGCTCTGGGCCCTTCAAAAGACCTTCCCTCCATGGAGCTTCCCTCTAGGGCCCTCTTCATGAGGGTTTGGTGGAGAATTACAAGGGTTTTGAGGCTTAGAGGAAGAGGCTTGTGTGAGATACGAGTTTAGGCTTTCTCACCCACTTATAGGGCTTGTTAGGAAGCCTGGGCCTCTGGAGATTGGGTTGGATAAGTCTAGGATCGATTAAGGTGAGTTTTGGATGGGTTCAAAGTAACTTACCCTCGGGGTAGGGACTCTCCAGGAGAGTCCCTTTTTGAGTTCGCAGTGTACTCCTTTGGATGGTCTCGCGATAGACCGCCCATCTACTTGGGCGGCTCGTTTATGGCCGTATATATACATTCGGGTGACTGAATATGAGTGGCCTATCTTAGACCGTCCTTCATTCTGAACGGTACTATGAGGACCGTTCACCTAATTCTGAGCGGTTAAGGAGGAATCGCCCAATTTTTGAGTGGTCAGACGCGAGCCGTTCTTCCCATTTAAAGCTTTATCTTGACAAACCCGCACTCATCTCTCACTCAGTTGGCGCACTTCTCTCTCACTCAGTTTGGCGCACTCATCTCTCGCTCAAGTCGGTTTGTGCGTCTCTCTCTCTCACTCAAGTCGGTGTGTGCGTCTCTCTCTCTCGCTCAAGTCGGCGTGTGCGTCTCTCTCTCTCTCGCTCAAGTCGGCGTATGCGTCTCTCTCTCTCTCACTCAAGTCGGCGTGTGCGTCTCTCTCTCACTCAAGTCGGCGTATGCGTCTCTCTCTCACTCAAGTCGGCGTATGCGTCACTCTCTCACTCAAGCCGTGCGCGTCTCTCAATCTCACCCGTCTGTCTCACTCTCGCTAGTAGTCAAGTTGCATTCATGCATACATTCATTCATTCATAAAACAGAGTAGAAGCAAAATGCATATCACTATCATATCATATCACATCATGTACAAAGTAGAGTCCCGAGTACAAAGTCAAGTCTGTCCCTCTCCCAGGCCCCCGTCACTGTCTCCACCACCCTCGTGCCTCTTTAGTGGAGGCATCGCTGAAGTCGCATCATCACGCTGACGTCGCCGACGCTGCTCGTCCTCCTCGTTCCTCCGGTGACCGGAGGAACCTATGAAGTAACTCCTCACGGAGTCGTGGGTGCCGTGGCTGCCACTCGGAGTCCCGCTGCGCGATCGCCGGCTCATCTCCTTATAGGCTCACAGCTCTCCACTCAGCCCGGACGCCTCAATCAAGGCCCGATCCCGCTCCGCTCGGACCCGCACCAGCTCCTCTGCTCCAGCTCGGAGTCGCTCTAGCTCCGCTTGCAGGAGCGCCATCTCCAGCGCATTGTTAGGGTGCTAGGCCCGGATTCAGAGGGGGGTAAATGAATCCTGCCCTTAAAAAACTTTTCGCTCAAATAATATGCGGAATTAAAACACAGACGGCTCAATCAATTGAGCAAATATGTTAGGCGCGCCAAAAAGATCACCTAGCGGAAGCAGTACCGATAGAAACAATAGAGCTCAAGGCAACCTGTGAAGGGTGGTAGAAGACAAGGAACAAGCGCACAAGGTCAATCACACAGCACAACAGATTTTTAGGTGGTTCGGTCACCAAGACCTACATCCACCCCTCACTCCCAACCGGAGTGAGGCTTCCACTAGCACACAGCTAGAAGCTGCAGACTCAGTCTGCGAACAAGTGCTGCCACACAGCTTGACCAGGGGAACAACCTCCCCTCTTCCTCCCAACCGGAGGGACACCCCAAGTGACTCCCAGCCACTTGGAAATCAGAGACCGAAGTCTCTCTTCCTCCAGACCAGGAGGGAACCCGCTAGTGACTCCCAGTCACCAGCAACCAGAGGTCGCAGACCTCTCTTCCTCCAACCGGAGGGACCCCTGGACTTGCAAGCCACAAGCCCAGAACCGGAGACAAGTCTCCCTTCTCCTGAATCCACAGGAGGAACCTGATCCCCAGCAGGGCAATCGGAAGAACAAGGCTAACCAAAGAAACAAAAGAAAAAAATAAAGAAACATAAAAAGCACAGCAACAAAATCTGGAAATGAGACACAAGAAATGTAGCTCTCAATGAGCATAGTCGTTCTGGATTTGATCCACGAACAGACTGAACTGATCTTCAATAGACTCTCTCCTCCTCTTCTTTTCTTTCTCTTCTTTCTGCTTCTCTTTCTTCTCTCTTTCTTCTCACTTCTCACGAGCACTATCTCTCTCTTTTCCTTCTTCTGCTCTCACTCTCACTCTCTTCTCTGCTCTCTTCTTTTCTTTCTTTTTTTCCCTGGATCGAAGACCTCTCTGCACTCTCTATATCGTGGAGGCACTCACTCCTCTTCTACTTTTCTCGATGGCTCACTGCTCATCGATCCTTTTTTTGGCCGATGGAGGAAGCTCCATATTTATACCAGCAGCAGGCAGCTAGGGCGTGAGCTCTCGACGATTCCCACCCAGAAGGTTCGGTCCACGTGTCAGCATCTCAGCCTCTAGGATCACGTGCCAATCTTAATAACCTCGCCCATTAATCCTGTCAGATAATCAGTCGAAGACAATATTAGAAGGGTGTACAGAGTTGCTGCTTAAATAGCGTTGAAAGAACAAGCCATAGTAATGTATAGACTTAAGCGTTACTGTGCATGACAGAACCAATGTACAGACTTGCTTTCTGAACGATACACAAAAGTAGTGTATGGACTTAGTAGCACATGCTGCAGTATGCATATGGTGAAGTGTGTACATTGACGATGAATGCTCAGCAAAGCCAAACCGAGTGTGTAGACTCAGCCAAGCCAAACGAATGTGTAGGCTCTGCGTAACACTGCATAGACTTGCTCATATGATAACAGCAGAATGTGCAGATTTGAAGGACTTTCAGCTCGTGCAAAGAATGGTGATGTATAGACTTAGACAAGCACACAATGGAACAATGTATAGACTTGGCCCAACAAACAATGTATGGACTTGCGTGAATGCAACAGTGATGTATAGACTTGCTTAAGACACAGCATGAGACGCTGCCAGACTGTACAGACTTCGAGTGAGACAAGACGTTGAACAATGTATAGACTTGAGGAATTGTCGCCAATGTACAAACTTGTCGAATAGCTCAGCAATGTATAGACTTGGCGAACCACGGTCCAATGTGTAGACACGCCAAAATTGACGCTTTGTTGATTAAATCTCATGTCACTATGTTAACGCTCCAAAGTGAACTTCAATATTTCTATAATATAATTTTTTTCTATTTTGTGTGGTTTTATGATTTATTCTTACATTTTTGGTGATTCGTGACCTAATCTGGGGTGTGTTCTTAAGAAAGGACGACCAATTGTAAGGGCGTCAATTCCTGGTATTTTACGAGTCCCGCTACGATTGAAAATCAGTGATTAACGTCCTTCCTCAGGGCGTGTTATTAATCAACGCCTTTGCTTCAGGCGTCTTTTGGAATTTTCAAATAAGGAAGGTTTTATTACCCAAATTGAATCCAGGAAGTGACGCCCTGATCCTAGTCGTGTTTTGAATTAACGTCCTTGGACAGGTCGTCAACTGTTGAATTGACGCCCTTCGGAAGGTCGTGTCTCACTCCTTTTCGTGTCCTTCCTAAACTCGTCTTTCCTGAAGAGTTCCCTGCCTTTCTTGGTCACCTTGCTCGATCTGGGAACTAGAGTCCTTGCCTTTGATAACCACTGCCTATTCTTATCTTCCGAATCTGTGTCTATCTTTGATCGAGACCTTATAAAAGGACTCCCTGATCGATCTCGCGTGAGTTTTTTACACACAGAAGACAGAGCACAGAGAGCATACAGCAGAGAAGAGTTTTCTTCATCCGTGCGATTTCTTCATCGTTTTCCTCTGCTTCTTGCTGCTTTGTTGGTTCTCCCCTTTACTGTTTACAGGAACAGCAGGGATTCCTTCTCTTTTGTTTATAATTGTCTTCATCGCATCATCACGTCCATCGTGTTGTTTTTTTTTCTTCTGTTGCATTAGTACTGCATCTCCTCTCCTCACCCTTAATTCTCTAGGGGTTTTAAAACCAAACAAAAAAAGGTGCGCATGCTATATTCATATTTCATCATCATATTGTTTATTTGGATTGATACTACACTCACTCTTGGCTGATCCACATTTTTTCTTTTATTTGTTTGTTCTTCATTTCAAGGTAATCAACAAGGAAAGCCCCCTTCATCGGTCGGCCGATAGAAGGTGGAGGAAGGAATTCACATCAAGCCCGCATCTTATTATCACTAGGTATTCGCGATCATCTTTTCTTGTTATTGAGGTAACCCCTCTAGCGATCACTCTCTGTATTAGCACCACGTGCTCTCTTACTCCTTTTTTTCACTATTCTTCTTATTATTCTTCATATTCTTATTATCACTCGTATTCCCTTCTAAGAGTGGATTTTTCCATGATCCACAAATTGGCGATCACGGTGGGACATCCACTATTTTTCTTTTGATTACCATCTCCTTTTGGCACCCGCGTGTGCCCTTTCCCCTTTGGCACCCACGCATGCCCTTTCCCTTTGGTACCCACGGTACCCCTCCTTTCTGCCTCACGGACACCCTCCACTGTGCACACTGCACACTCCCGGGATCAGCCAGTTTGTGTTTAAATCTACTGCTGTTGTTGAATTAACGCCTTTCACAAAGGCGCCGTTTTATTTAACGCCTTAAGCCAGGGCGTCTTTTCTCTGTTTAACGCCTTCCACGAAGGCATCTTTTATCATATCTGCTGCTTCTGTGAATTTGCGCCCTCCTCTCGGGCGTCTTTTTATTTGGCAGCGCCTCACACCAAGGCGCGTTTTTCGATCGTGCGCACCACTTATATTTGACGCCCTCTACCAGAGGCGTCTTTATCAGAGTTAGCGCCCCACATCAAGGCGCGTTTTTGCATTGTCCGAGAGCCCCTCCCAGAATTCACGACAGCCACGCTGTCGTCTCTTTTGTTGGTAGCGACTGCCTCCAGGTCGCCTCTTTCCTGTGTGTTTACAGAAACCTGTTAGTTATGTTTATTCATACTGGATTGATTTATATGTTAATCATCTGATTATACCTGTTTGATCTGATCATATTATTCTGCATTTTGTGGCATTTGGTTGAAAGACCTCCTCTCTCCACACTAGGATTCCACACACCTTTCTTGGAATCGGGACAACCCTCCATTGAGCATTCCGTCTCTTTGGACCGGAAATCCCTTTTCCAAGACCTCCATAAGTCCCCGCACCCGTGGATTCCCTCACGGACGCTGGGCCGGTTGTACCCTTGAAGTACCCGGAGTTTAGAAGAACCTATCGTTGGTGAGAAAAGAGAAAGAACCTAGTTGACACGGAGGCTACACTTGGATCCAAACTAGGTTTCACTTTGCAAAGAGGAGCGAATTATTCTGCAAATTAATCCACCTTAATCTCAAACCTAACACTAAAATCTTGCGTTCATCCCAACTTGTTTGCATAACTTGATTGAGTTGAACTGTTTAAACTTGTTTGAATTGAGGGATTGTTGTGTGATAATTCATTCGTAAAGCCTTCTCTCCTTTTTAAGCATGCAACTCCGTTCAGGTAAGATTATCAACATGGCAAGCTACGGATATTCCTATGATGATGTGGAAGAGAACGTTTTTGGTCAATCATATGAGGTTCCCTAAGATTCTATCTATCATGAAAGGATTACCCTCCTCCTCATTCTCATTATCCTCAAGTTCATGTGGTTGATACCACTACTCAAGAGGTGGTGCCCTCCTCTCAGGCTTTACCCTCCAACACTCCGGGGAACCCCTCCCCGTCCTTCAATGTTACCAATTTGATTAATGCCCTATCTCAATTAGATGACTCCCAGCGGCAGGCAGTTCAGGCCGCTTTGAAAGGGAAGTCCGTTCCCTCTTCATCCTCCAATCCCCCTCCGGCCGAGAGTGGCCATCACCTCACTAATGACCAGGCGGTCTTGCACAAACCTCCTTCCCATCCACCAACGCCCGCTGCGGCCATGCCGGCCCAACAGGCGAGCTACTCAGCGGTTAGGCCTCAGTCTCTCCAACCTCCCCGAATCCTACGGATGCCTATACCGCATTCTTTCATTCAAAACCCGGCCCCAGTCGAGTCTGATACTAATATTCTACTGCTTCAGAAGTTGGCTAGCATGGAAGAGCAACTTAAGAAAGTCACTGCGGCCAAGAATGCCCCAGAAATCTTGCTCCTAACACTGCCAGTCTTCCATCTGCCACCATCTGAGATGCCGAATTTTCGGCGATATAATGGCACTGGCAATCCTTTTATTCATCTGAAGGATTTTATGTACGAGACCTCTTTCTGGAAAGATAACAAGGCCTCTTTGGCCTATTTATTCAGGAGATCTTTAGAGGGGCCAGCCCTTGAGTGGTTCTATTCGTTGGATCCCGCTGATGCCGGCGATTTTGATATTGTTCAAAAGAAGTTCTTGCAGAAGTATAGAGACCGGGTCGGACCCTCCCTCTCAGTCACAGATCTGGTTGTAGAAAAAATGAAGCCCGAGGAGGACATCATCATATTTGTTGATAGATGGCGGTCAATGGCCGAGAAGTTGAAAGACACTTTGGCGGAACAACAACAAGTTAAGATGATAATTTCCAATGCAACTCCTCAGTTCCGGCACATACTGGCCATGAACAGATTAACAACCATGGAAGAGCTCTATGAAAGAGCTCGTTATATTCAGACACATATGAAGGATTCGCCCATTATGGGCATGTTTGAGCCAAATCCACGTCTATTTAAGAAAAGTACAAGTGTCAATAACAGCGGGCCCACGACTGAGGGCACAATTACAAACGAGCAGGTTGGTGTAGTTGGCCACCCCCACAATCAATCTAACCCACGGCCTAACCCACCTCCACCACAAAACCCCCATTTCAACTCCACTCCACAACACCAATTCGCACCCCAACATTCCTTTGCTCCATCGCAAAACCAAGCGCCCCGTGCTAACCCTCCAGCTCCGCAACAGTACCACCAGGTACCACCACCTACCAACTATGGCCAACAACAACAACAACGGAGACCACCACTTGGCCCCAAGAGAGCCCACTACCCTCCACTGCCAGAAAGTCTCCCAGATATTTTCAACGCCCTAATGGCCGCCAACTTGATCGTATTACCAAAGGAAAGGGCAGTGTGGCCCGCTAATGTTGACACGTCCCGCTACTGTGTCTTCCACCGCTCCCCTGGTCATAACATTGATCGTTGCTTTCACTTCAAGGACTATATTTATGACTTAAATGACCAGGGTGGCATCAACTGGGATGAGATGAGGCAGTTTATTGCCACCATGAAAGAAAGAAGGCCTCCTCGGTAGCAACAAGCTCAGCAGCCACAGCAACCAGCTCCATAGTAGCAACAGCAAGCTCCAGCACCTCAGCAGGATATGGGGATTGTCCACAATCCACTGCCGGAGCACCCGCCAAACCAGCACGTAAACCTGTCACATCTCTCCCTGAGGTGGAGAGAGGGCAGGGGTGGCATGAAGAAAATGCCTCTGTCGGGGTATTTAATCATAATTCAAATCAACCTCCGCGCCTTTTGCGTACCCTTTCTTCTTCTTCTACCCCCCAATTGAGCCGATCCCTTCTGCGCCCCGTTAATCCACCTTCTCCCACCAATTCTCCAACCTTGCCAACCCGATCCCTTCTTACCCGTTTACCGCCTCCGCAACCTACCACGCAACGAACTCCGCTATCCACCACCAACCCTTCACCTTCGCCGTCTAGACTACTCCTTATCCGCCCGTCGCCAGCACCCGCTGCACCCACCACCACTACTCCTCCATCGGCAAGGAACCCTCCACCATCGGCCCCCCCATCTTTTATACCCAGATCTCTCCTCATTCCACCCCCCAACTCTCCTCGCATTCGGGTATCCCTTTCTACTCAGACGCCTCCTGCGGGGGCATCTTTGTCAAACTCTTCATCAATGCTCCCTACAGGGACTCCCTCTGCAAACACCCCTCCACCACTTCTTAACGCCAATACACCCTCCTCCTCTTCCAACCCCCCTCCTCCTTTACTTGCCCCGACAGAGGTACGACAAAACGTGGCACCACTCCGCAGTGGACGGATGTTCCAGCGCATTTTTCCCCAAAGAGAGCAAGAGCCCGTACAGGGGCCGAATGAACAAGAACAAGAACAAGAGTCAGTGCCAGGAACGCAGTATGATTTGTTAAAGCACTTGGACCGAACTCCAGCGAGGATTTCAATTCTGGAACTAATCAAAAGGTCCACCACTCACCAGCTAGCTCTGAAAGAGTATCTGCAGAAGGTCATGGTCAATGAAGACATCCCAGTTGAGCAGATAGTCACAGTTTTAACGCCCGCTAGCAGTTAGCCGGCGATTACTTTCCATGAACATGAGTTGGCACCACTCCCAGCAAGAAAGTACGCTCTATGCATCACAGTTGATATCAATAAGGTGGCTGTTAAGTAGTGTTTGGTGGACACTGGTGCATCTATCAATGTGTTGCCACCTAGCACTTTAAAGTTGTGTGGCATTCCGGAAAGCCAAATCCGGCCATCTACTATAACAGTCACTGCTTATGATAATACTAAGAAGCCTCCTCTAGGCATGATCACACTGAAAGTCAGTTTGGGTCCGGCCACAATCACGGTCGATTTCCACATTTTGGACATGGATCCAACTTTCAATGGCATTCTGGGCCGCCCCTACATTCAACAGCTCGATGCAGTGCCCTCTACAAATCATCAGTGCCTTAAGTTTCCACACAAAGGCCGCGTCATCAAAGTTACCAGTATGCCAATTCTACCAGAGGAAGATATACACTTGACTTCATCAGTTCCTTCTATTTGGCCTGCCAACAAGTCGTTGCTATCAATACTAGACCTCCCTCATCCACGGCCAATGTCGCCCGAGACAGTCACGACAGTTGCTATGACACCTTTGCCTTCCAAGGGGAAGAAGAAGAAAAGCATGATAAACACCCTTGGTTGGAAAATTCTAATGAAAATGGGGTATCAAAATGGCAAAGGTCTGGGTGCCAGTTGTCAAGGTAGGACTAGGCCTGTTAAGCCTCAGAAATTGATTACAAGAGGCGGCCTGGGCTACAAAGGGTCGGGCAAAAATGAAGATGAGCCATGGGCAGTTATGACATCCACCTTGAAGACAGATCGCCAGCCGCTTACTTGGACATTAAAGACACATTTTGTCACGGGTGGCGTTCAGAATAATGAGCAGACTACAATAATCACCTCCATTCTAGACTATCAAGATGTTCATGCAAGACAGTTTGCTCGTCATATTGCACCATTGGCCACTTATAAATCCCTGGAATCTCTAAGGCCCGATAAAAGAAGGAAGATGGATGATCCAGAGTGTGATTGGTACAGATGGTTCGATATGTATGATATTACCATTGCTTTGAGCCGTCTCTTTATGCCGACTGATCTGGAATGGCCGCCACTAATACATGAATTGATTGAAATGCCGGCTGCGATTACAGATAAGAGGCAGTTGCTGAGTGATTATACGGACACTGGAGAGCCAGATGTTCCATATGAAGAAGGATTTACAATAGACAGGCTGTGGGCCGGCCTCTTTTCCTTCACTTCTATGCATCCGCCTCTTCTAGCTTCCCTGCATTCTCAATTGTTCTCTCGCGTGCCGAGACCGCCGCCAATTCTGGTCAGCTTTTCTCCAGATCCACTGCATATTTCTCTAAACTCTCCATCACACCCCCACGCGGGTCATCTCTAATTCAATCTTTCTCCAAGCTTTCAATCTCCACTCCTCCTGTTATTCTCCCTTCACAATGTTTTCTTCTGGAAAAGGAAAATAAAAATAAGGATAAAGATAAAAACGAAAAAAAACGCCAAAAGCTTAATTTTCCAACCCTCCATCTCCGTTGAGGAGACTTCTTATCTCTTTTTCGAGTGTGTCCCGACCCAAGGGCCACTCTTCCATGATTCATTGATAAATCCTTTCTTCCCCTCTGGTGAGGGGTCTCCATCTGTATCTCCTTCTGTATCCACTTTTTCACCTCCTTCCTCTTTTTCAACTTATTTCAATCAAGCTAGTTGTTCTTCTTCTTCTAATAAAATTCTTGGGGTAGATCTTCACAAGAAATCCAAGGGTAGGCAGATTCCGCGTAGATTTCTATTGGAGCTAGCCAGAAGGTGCCAGGCTTGTTTAGCCCTTCCTGAATTCGTGGAGAATCCAGTTATCCTGCCAGAGTTGGAATATGAGGATGCTAATGTTTCTTATGAGGGTTTAGGTGTCTACGAAATCATGAATGATGAAGACCCTATTGAAGAGGGGGATGAAAGTTATGAAGAATATGAGGACGAGGCTGATGCCTTTGCTAGTGGCATGAGAAGATTCGACGAACCATTAGCCTCAGTAGAAGAGCCTACCAAAGAAGTTAATTTGGGTACCGAGGAAGACCCTAGGATTGTCCTCATCAGCAAGCATTTGACGCCCTCCGAAGAGGAGGCGCTTATTTTGGTACTTCAAGAATACAAGGACACGTTCGCGTGGAGTTATGAGGATATGCCTGGATTAGACCCTGCGCTCGTTGAACATCGGCTTACACTTAAGTCAGGGTCTATCCCGATCAAACAACGGTTGAGACGTTTCCACCCTAACATGGCTTTAAAGATGAAAGAAGAGGTCGACAAGCTTTATAAGGCTAGGTTTGTTAGAGTTGTCCTCTACCCCAACTGGGTGGCTAACATCGTCCCGGTTATGAAGAAAGATGGCAAAGTTCGGATTTGTATAGACTTCTGGGATCTCAACCGTGCGTGTCCTAAAGATGACTTCCCCCTCCCTCATATCGATGTTCTGATTGATAATACAGCAGGATTTGAGACTCTCTTTCATGGACGATTTTTCAGGTTACAATCAGATTCGCCTGGCTGAAGAAGATCAGGAGAAAACATCATTCACTACACCATGGGCTACATATTGTTATGTCGTCATGCCCTTTGGACTCAAGAATGCTGGAGCTACCTATCAGAGGGCTATGATGGCAATTTTTCATGATATGATTCACATTTTTATTGAGGTGTATGTGGATGACCTGGTAGTGAAATCAAGGACAAGGATTGAGCATCCTGGGGTTCTAGCTAAGGTCTTGCAAAGATCACGAGAATATCAATTAAAAATGAACCCCAAAAAGTGTGTATTTGGTGTTTCATCAGGGAAGTTGCTTGGATTTATTGTTAGCAAAAGGGGAATTGAAGTTGATCCCAACAAGGCAAAGGCCATCAGAGATATGCCTCCTCCCAAGAATTTGAAGGAAGTTCAAGGATTAATCGGGAGGTTGCAATTTATTCGCCGCTTCGTCTCCCAGCACTCACAACGATGTAGGCCGTTCTACGAGCTTACTAAGCCGGGAGTCAACTTTAATTGGGATGACAAGTGTCAGGCAGCTTTTGACGGATTGAAGGATTATTTGGCCAATCCTCCTGTCCTGAGGCCGCCGATTCCAGGCAAACCACTTATTCTCTATATTTTTGTCTTGGATGACTCTGTAGGTGCTGTCCTAGCTCAAGTGGATGAAGAAGGGAAGGAGAGGGCAGCATACTATTTGTCTAAACTTCTAAACCCTTGTGAGCAGAGGTACTCAGCCATAGAGAAGACTTCCGCTGCTTTAGTCTGGGTAGTTCAGAAGTTAAAACACTATTTCTTAGCTCACGAGGTTCACCTCTTTTTTTTTTTTTCTCTAAATTACGAGTCACCTAGTGAAAAAGGGAGAGTGCACCCACTTCCAGCGGAAGAGAATGTTCCCACTCCACCTAAGAACACTAAGTGCTGCTTTTATTATATGTAAAGTGGCATTTACAAGAGGAGGGCCATAGCCTTACAGAAAATGGCAAACGGCCAGCAATAAAGAAAGCCCCAGAAAAGGTGGAAATATTTCTCAAATCTCGCCAAGTGAAGAAAACAAAAAAGGATAACAACTAAACAAGGCTTCTGCGGAAGTTTGGAAGAGCAGCTGCATCCGCCAGTGCATAAGCTTTCGCCCTTGACGGTAGCTCATGGTGAGTAAAAAATACCCTATTTTCAGCTTGAGTGGTAGCAAAGTCAGCTAAAGAATCAGCTACTTGATTAGCTTCCCTGTAAACATGAATAATAGAACATCTCATGGAAGAAAGGAGAAAAAGAATTTCATCCCACCATGGGAAAAGAACCCAAGGAGGGGACTTTTTGTTAACTATGGTATTCACAAGTAAAAGAGAATCAGAGTAAATGACAGATATAGGAATGGATAGGCTAAAAGCCAATCTCAATGCATCCAGAATTGCCCGCCCTTCTGCCTGGATAATATCGCCCAAACCGTACCAAAAAGAGAAGCTTAAAATAATATCTCCATGAACATTTCTAATACACCCACCTCCACCAGACAAACCACTATTGGGCTTGAAACAACCATCACTATTAATACAGTGATCAACTAATGGAGGAATCCATCGAACTAACTTGAATGCAACTTGTTTAAATCTGGCTTTGATATTAAAAGCATGAAGGGCATTGATATAAGCAGAGTTAACTGGCGTATTAAACTTGATATTCTGGACAGAGTTTCTAACTGTATGTAGGATATCAGCAACAGATCTGATTATGTAAGGTTTACCTCCTTCATACCTGCAGTGGCACCTAACCTTCCAGATCTCCCAAGTTGTAGTCACAAGTGTAACCAAAGTGATAAAACCAACAGCGGAATTTATCTTCACCTCTCGCATCAGCCAAGTGAACCAGCCCAGGAAACTCCCTGATCTATATCTGTAATCTGCTAGCAGGGGATTGATAGAATTCCATAATGCAACAGCCAATTCACTAAATAAAAATAAGTGGTCAAAATCTTCGACAGCATTATTCCCTAAACAACAGGAACAACGAGACACAATCTCAATACCCATACTCTGCAACCTGGAATCAATGGGAACAGCCTTGTGGATTAGCTTCCAGCAGTAGAGACCAGCCCTTGGGGGCAGTTTATTGGATAAAAGTTTAATGCTGCCATCAACTGGGGACAGAAGAATAACATGTTTCTTCCATTGTCTATACACTGACTTAACAGACAGATCACCAGAATCAGTAAAAGCCCAAACAGGGATATCATCTCCCTCCAATAATGTAAATGATTTTAACTCCTGAATAACAGCTTCATCAGATAGAATGGACCACACTGGGTGAGAATGATCAGTCAATACCTCTCTAACAGTGCAGTGAGAAAGATCAGAAGAATAAGAATCAGAGACTGTTAAAGGGATTCTAAACCAATGATCCTTTAGAAAATTTGTGTTGTTGCCATTCCTAACAGACATACGAAAACCCTCCAATAATAAGCCTTTAGCTCTGTCAAAATCTGACTTTCTGATACCAGCAGGGAATGGATATACACAGTCAGAGACATGAGATCCTTTCAGATATTTGTTTCTAACAAACTGAGCCCACAGTGAATTACTAACAGCAGCTAACCAAATAAGCTTAACCTGGAAGCATACCTGAATATCTTCCATACTTCGAATACCAAGCCCACCCTGATCAACTGGACAGCATATCCTCCGCCAAGAAATCCAGTGTTTTCTATGAATATGATCAAGCCCTTGCCAGAAAAAGTTTGAACAGATGCTATCAATCTGCCTGCAGATAGACTTAGGAACAGATATGGCACTGGCAGTGTAAATAGACAAAGATGATAAAACAGCCTTAATTAAAGTGACCCGTCCAGCTTGAGAGATGAATTTGGATTGCCAACCAGCAAGTTTGCTTTGAATCCTATCAACCAAATATTTGAAATGAACAATTTTCTGTCTGCCCTTGAAAAGAGGTATCCCCAGGTAAGTGATAACAGATTTCTTATGAAGGTAACCAGTCTGGGATTTAATCCTATTAATAGCAGCAACAGGCATCCTCTGAGATGCAATGAAACAACTTTTCGAGCAATTGATAGATTGGCCAGAAGACCTTTCATACTTTTCCAAAAAATTAAGAAGATGCTGGATTGATTTCTTGCAGCCATTTGAGAATATAATACTGTCATCAGCATATAAAATGTGAGAGTGCAATGGAACACCACGAGGAACATGAAAATAACTACAATCACCAGATTGAAAAAGCTTGGAGAGACCTCTACTCATCACTTCCTCCGCTATGATAAATAAAGTGGGAGCAAGGGGATCCCCTTGTCTCACACCCCTGGTGGATTTGAAATAGCCCTTCAACTGCCCATTGAAAGAGATGGAGAACCAGCAATTCATCAAGGTCTGACCAACCAAAGAGGTAAATCTAGAAGAGAAACCAAATCTTTTCATGACCATCAAAAGGAAATCCCACTCAATTCTATCATAGGCCTTAGCCATATCTAATTTAAACAAAACATTATGCCCTCTGACCGGTCTGTCTAATTCCATAAATAGCTCTCTAGCTAACAGAAAATTGTCTGATATCAATCTGCCTTTGATGAAACCACTCTGCTGTGTTGAAATGATAGTAGGAAGAACATGCTGGAGCCTATCATTCATGATCTTGGTTATTACCTTAAAGGAGAAGTTGCAAAGACTGATTGAAAAATCTGTCCTCACTGATCGATTAGCACGCTGGCAAAGTTTCCTCTCCCAATTTGACATCACTTACATTCAACAAAAAGCTATCAAAGGCTACGCCATGCCGAACACCTTGCTCATCACCCTCTCCCCCGCTTTGATCCTGTTAATTCGGAGTTTCCAGACGAAGAACTGATGTCCATTAATCAACCCCATGATCCTATGTGGACATTACATTTCGATAGAGCTCTAAATTCTCAAGGAAGAGGGATCGGCATGGTTCTTTTAACACCGGAAGGGGTCACCATCCCATTTGCTGCTCGGCTCACTTTCCCTGTCACGAACAATATAGCTGAGTATGAGGCCCTGTTGGCTGGTCTTCAAACCGCTCATCAATATGGTGTCACTCACTTGCGAATTGTTGGTGATAGTCAGCTTATTCTACGCCAGGTGCTTGTCAAGTGCCGCACTATCAACCCTAAGCTCAAACCCTATCAGGAACTTGCTTCAGCTTATGCCAAACTTTTCACCAAGTTGATCTTTGTTCATGTCCCTCGAAGCCAGAACATCCTAGCTGACGCTCTTGCCTCTTTGGCTTCTGCTCTAGTCTTCCCTCCTGAGCGTGATTTTCATGTTCCTTTGATTCATCAACGTGACACTCCAGCTATCAAGGATCGTGCATTCCTCGATATTAGGGATAAGGTGCTCGAGAGGGTCAGGCAGAAGGAAGCTCTTAAAGGCAAAGATGTCATGTTGTTAGATTGGGAAGAAGAGTTGGCTGATGAAGAGAAACCTTGGTATTATGAGATTGCCAAGTATTGTAATGATCAATCCTCTCCCGAGGAAGCCACTGTGGAGGAGAAGAAGGCAATTAGAAGAGTGGCTCAACGTTATTTTTTGGTTGGAGGTGTGCTTTACAAAAGAGGGCTCACAGGCATTTTATTAAGATGCCTCGACGATGATGAATCTTGGAAAGTTGTGGAAGAGGCGCATTCCGGAGTATGTGGTGGTCATGTGAACAGCCAGATGTTAGCTAAGAAGATCCTTAGGCTAGGCTTCTATTGGCCAACTCTAAAAGAGGATTGCTCCATCTATGTTCGAAGGTGTGTTAAGTGCCAACTACACGCCGACAAAATTCATTCTCCTGCTTCCTCACTCCATCCTATGTCCTCCCCATGGCCTTTCTCCATGTGGGCTTTTGATATCATTGGACCTCTTGGTGATTCGAACCTCCTGACCAAGCAAAAGTCGTTCATCCTCACGGCAACGAAATACTTCACCAAGTGGGCGGAAGCAGAAGCTTACGTGGAGATTAAAGCGTCAATAGTCTGCAAATTCATAATGAAGAACATCATCGCGAGGTTCGGCATCCCGAGTACCATCGTCACCGACAATGGACCTCAATTTATCTCTCAAGAGCTCAAGGATCTCTGCAACAGGCATAACATTGCATTGCATCATTCATCTCCCTATTATCCGCAGGGCAATGGCCAAGCAGAGACCACTAATAAAACTTTGATCAAAATTGTTAAGAAGATGTGTGAGGCGAATAAATTTTCAGATTGGCCAGACAAGCTAGTTGAAGCTCTCTGGGCTTATCGCACTTCCATTCGTACCCCTACTGGGCAAACCCCTTTCGCCCTTACTTATGGAACGGAAGCGGTAGTCCCTTATGAGATTCTCATTCCATTTTTGCGAGTACAATTGGACAAGGAACTCCCTATTGATGAGCGTCACGATTCGCTCCTTGCTCAATTGGAACTCTTAGATGAGAAGCGTCTGGTCGCCGCTGAGCATGCGCACGTTTATCAAAATAGGCTGTCACGTTTTTATCAAAAGAAAGTAATTGAGAGAAAATTCAAAGTCTGTGAGATGGTAATCAAGAGAATTTTCGTAAAACCTGGTGGACCTCGTTCAAAACTCCAACCAAACTGGGAAGGACCATTTGTCATAAAAGATGTTTATCCTGGCAATGCTTATGAACTGATTAATGCTGAAGGACAAGAGCTAACTCACCCTTGGAATGATCTGTACCTTAAGAAATATTACCCCTAATCCAAAAAAATAGAACTTTCCGAAATCCAAAAAAATAGAACTTTCCAAAATCCAAAAAAATAGAATTTTCCAAAATCCAAAAAAAATAGAATTTTCCAAATTCCAATATATATATATATATACATTGAAAAGGGTTGCCATGGCACACAAGGGCTCAAGGTCTGAAAGGTCAAAATTCAAAATTTATTCATCAGTCTTGTTAACTCAAAAGGGGGTTGACACCCACACACATTACACACTTAAACCGTGAACTCAAGTGGTGCAGAATCCGAGGGGAAGTCAAAAAATATGACTAAAGGTGAAGACGATGCCCATTCTTTTTCTCTTCGGCCCATAAGGGAGGAAAGGAAGTCTCGGGGTAGATCCACCAAGCCTATCCGCCGCCCTAGTAGGTGGAAGTCAGCGCCCAAAAGGGAACAAATGCCACAAAAGTCCAAGTACAATTAGGTTTATTTTTCAGCAATACAATTCAGTTCCAAAGTGAAAGTCAAATAATGAAAAGAAAAGCATGTCAAGAGGGCAAAGTCCCCGCAAAGAAAACCTTGGGCGTATGCATGCAATAAATAAGGCAAAAGGCAACAAAGTTTCCCTATGTCAAAGATCGAACCCCAACAGGCATAGGGTAAGGGGAAGTGATTTTATCTAGAGTTTCTCAGAATCTCTTACGGGCTTCCTTATATCCTCGTTTTCTTTGTGGTAAGTCGTAAACCAGCAGAATGGTCAAGACCGACCTAGGAGATTGCACCATGCGAAATCTCGGGTATAAGTTAACTATCATCACGTCACCCCCCTTTTGATTAATCAAGAAAGACCAACGAATTTTAAATGGTGACCGTGTAGGATTAAGAGCCCGGGGTGGCTTTGTCAACCCAAAGAAAAAAGAATTAACGCCTTTTATTAAGGTGCTTTTTATTGAATTCACGCCTTTATTCAGGTCGTCTCCTTCAAAATAACGCCCACATGTATGGTCGTCTTTTCAACAATCCAAAAAAAAAAAAACGTTTTTCAAATTCACGCCGTCACCTAGGGCGTCTTTTATTTGAATAACGACCTAATCTAAGGCGCGTCTTTTGAAAAATAAAAGAAAAAATATATAAGGAAAAGAAAAGAAAAGAGGAAATTGGATTTATTCTTCATGTGCGTGCTTGCATCATTACATAGGGCATCTTGATTATTGTTTGCATACGTGTGCTTGCGTATTACATCTCCCTTTATTGGTTATTTCATTTACCTTATTTGATTAAAGGCTTGGCCCCTTGACTCGCTATCCAGGTCACAAGTAAAGGCACCCCTTGCTTATTGAGCAAGGGGCCAAGTCGAAAAGATGAATTAAGATGTTTATTTAAGTGTGAACCACAGCTACTAATACAGGGCAAAGTAAAAGCGAACACGAAGAACGGGAAAAGAAGCGAAGTACACAACCACAAGTACACAACTACACAAGTGCTCAGGTAACAAAAATCTCAATCTCATATATATATACATCATGAATATGAGTACAGGTGTGAGGGTGGAGGAGTACAAGTAAGTCTCTCAGCTCTCGCCTCCACCCTCCTCTCTCCTACTCTCTACCTCGTCCTTGCCGTCCCGAGGAGGCACTGGTGGAGGGGGCATGGGCCCCCGAGAAGAAGCTGGAACTCGAGCCTGGCCCCCTGCCTCGCTCCTCTCTCGAAGAGAAGAACCCACCACAAAGGTGGAGCTAGTGAAGGAGTACCCCGCAGCACGAGCTCGCTCACGCCTGCGCTGGAGACGCTCCTCAGCAACTCGTAGCCGCTCCTGAACAAGGACCAGCTGCGTCCTCGAGTCTGCCAGCTCACGCTCGTGTGCTACCACTAGCTCTTGGTACCGGGCACGCTTTGACTGCTGTAGCTCCTGGAACCGGGCACGCTCTGACTGCTGTAGCTCGTGGTGACGGGCACGGTCCGCCAGGTGCTCCTCTCGCTCTCGAGCACGCTCTCGTCGCTCCAGCTCAAGGGCAACCCGCAGCTCTGCCACGTCTTGAGGCAGCTCCTCCCGTCGCCTCAAGGACCGCTCCAGCTCTGTAATCCGCTGCTCGCGGATCGCTAGCTCTGTCCCGGCCAGGGCAGCCTGGGTACGTGCTGCCTGTAATTATCTGGTCTGCAAACAGGTAAACAAATCATCAGTTCCACAGTTTAAATTCATGAAATAAGCAATGCATGACGGAAAGTAAATCACTCACCTGGGCAGTCATCGCCTACTGTCCCTCGCAAACGCAAGCAAGAGCGGCTCGAAGCTCCTCAGTCTGAAAAGAAATGAATTTCATCAGTGCACATTGAAATATATATAATCAATAATTGAATGAGGTTTGAGTTCTGGAATTTACCCGTGAGGCGAGGTCGCGCTCTGCAGCCTCGGCCCGAGCCACCGCTCCCGCTAGCTGCTCTGCTAGTTCGGTCACCTCTGCACTGGGTCCCCTCGAGCTAGAGGCCTCTCTCGTATCTCTCCCTACGGCTCCCTGCTGGGCACGCTGCATTCATTAAAGTCGTCAGTGGTTAATCATCAATAATTCAACAAAAATTCATTTGCATATAGAAATAATTTAAACACTCACCAGGGTCTCTAGCTTGGCCCATGTGGCGACCAGCTGGTCCTCTAGGCCGTGTAGGCGGGCCTGGGCATCCATCGCCGCTATGTCACGTGCATCCTGCATCCATTTCATATTAGTCACATGATAGTCACATAAGCATTTGCATTCAATTTAGAAATAATTGCATTCATACATACCCCTAAGACCCTCATCTGGGGTCGGCCGGCGTAAACCTCCCAGTAGCGTCGGAGGTACTCGGAGCTGTCAGTCGCCTGGGAGGTGACTTGGGTCCCGCCTCGTCGCCAGTCGGCGTACTGGTCCTCGAAGCACACTCTCCAGTCGATCGCCTTCGTGCGACCGCACGTCTTCTTCCCGATCCCCGTGGCTCCCCGACCTCTATCCACTCCTGGTGTAGGCCCAGGGTCCTCATCACCAACCTAAGCCATAACGGCTCGATCTCGCTCAGGCAATGAACCCAAAGCTCATGCCCAAAACGAGGTCGGCCCGCTACGACCCATGGCTGGCCCTCGTCGGTCATCCCCTCGTAAGGCCTCCATCACACTTGCATCCATAAACATGCATGTCATCATTCCATCATCATCATAATCATAATCATAATAAAATCAAATAAAAAATGCAACATTCATACCAGCGAGGGAGGGAAGTCTCGGAACTTTCTCCGTAGCACCCACAACTCGTAGCCGAGTGGGGCACCAAAAACAACTGGCACCCAGCGCCGTGCTAGAGGAAAAGATCCCTCACCTTATGGCCGTGGGTCAGCACGCCCCATGGGCATGTATAGGTGGCTCCAAACCTGCATCCATGCATAGCATTAGTGAGGCATTCGCATGCATAATAAAAGAAAAGAAAGAAGAGAGGAGAAATAAATACCTGAAGAAAAGGTGAGAAACCACTGACGGTCGTCTCTCATCCTGTTCCCGTGGACAGGTCGGCTAGTAGGTGCGCCAGCAGTGCCGCTCCCCAGGCCTATCTGCCGACTCCCTCTAAGTCCTCGAGAATGCCCAGGAATCGGCAGTTGATGACGTCGCCCTTCGTCCCGAGCAATAGCCTCCCGAGCAGCAGCAGTAGAAACCTCCTCAAGTCCCGGTCTGCTCTCTCCCTGTCAGCTGGGTCCTGGCAGTAGACCGCCCTAGCCCTGTCTATCAACCTCTGTGAAAACTGCTCCAAGGACTCCCCTGACCTATGCCTAGCATCCCCTAAGCCCATCACTGTAGTCAGGTCGGTGCGGAAGATAGTCCTACACTCGCTAGGTGTCTCGTAGACCATCTCTAGCCCTAGCAACCTCTGGGCAACGTCGGTATAGTCTGGTAAAGTGATCCCGCTCACTGCCTCCCCGTCTACCCTAAGTCCAGTGATCCTAGCTACATCCTCTAGGGTAGGAACCATATCTCCCCAAGGCATCAGGAATGCCCGGCTAGTCCTATCCCATCTCTCCCTCAGAACCTGGATAAGTGGTAGGTCGGGTCTGACTGGCTCTATGCTAAGGAAGGCCCCGAACCCCATAGCATCTACCCTGACTCTCTGGAACTCGGGGAGGCCGTAATATGCTGCTCGGACCATGACCCAGGAGATCCGTGCCCTCATCAACCCCTGCACACATGAGGAAAGAGATTTTGGTTTAATTGTTCAATTATTCTTGTTGAAATTCACTTAATTGCCTTGGTTTGAGATGTTGAAGTTTGATTTAATTAACGACCATCCCAAGGTCGTGGTTTGTTTAATTGGCGCCCCTGAGGAGGGCGTGGTTTCTAAGAGAGCATTGAATTAACGACCTACCCTAGGTCGTTGTTTATCTAAGAAACGCCGCGGTGGGAGGCATGGTTCTGAGGTTAATACATTTATCATGAATTACATCATTTGGAATATTAGAGGTATTGGCAATGACCTCTCTATTGGTAGATTGAAATTTCTGATTAGAACCCATGATATTAATTGCTTGGTGATCCTGGAACCAAAAATTAATTGTAACAGAATGGACAATATCTGTCGGCAATTGGGAATGGATTATGCTGCTGCTAACTATGATGGGATGGCCCACATTTGGATTCTTTGGAAGGACCCTCTGAAATTCTCTGTTGTCTACAGGGATGACCAGCAGATTACTATTCTTCAGTCCAATGCTATTATCCCAAGCTTTCATGTTACATTAGTCTATGCTAAATGTAGTGCTATAGAAAGGCAGTCTCTGTGGGCTTCTTTATTTAACGTTCAGTCTCAAACAAATGGCCCTTGGATGGTAGCTGGTGATTTCAATTGCATTATTTGCTCGGAGGAGAAGCTTGGAGGAAATTCTCCAAATTTGTCTGCCATGACTGATTTTAACAATTGCATCTCTGACTGTGCGTTAATTGATGGTGGATTCACTGGGTCCAAATTTACTTGGCATAACAATCAGTCCGGTGGCAGAGGCATTTGGGCTCGACTGGACAGAGTCCTTCTTAATGCATCTTGGATGAATGCTCTTCCTATTTCTATTGAGCATCTCTCTAGGGAGGCCTCAGACCATGCTCCCATTCTTGTCAAATTGATCACCCAAGATCGTAAATTTAGTAGATTCTATTTTCAGAAAATGTGGGTTCTGCATGATCAGTTTTTGGATGTTGTGCGTGATTGCTCGCTTTCAAGCCCCATAGCTTCTTCTCCCATGACTTGCCTGTACCTAAAACTGAAAGCCCTGAAGAAAATGCTTCAGATTTGGAACAACCAAACTTTTGGAAATGTTCATTCTAACCTGGCTGCTGCCGAGGATGCTGTTCTTAAAGCTGAACATTGTTATGACCTCCAACCTTCTGATGCCAATATGGATGCTTTGGAAGAAGCCAAAAATAACCTCTCTGACAGGATCCTTCAGCGGGAATACTTTTGGAAACAGAAATCTGGCATTCGCTGGCTCCTTGAGGGAGACAGAAATACAAAATTCTTCCACATGTCCATTTTAGCCAACAGACGCAGACACAACATCACCCATTTGAGAACTGCTGCTGGTGCTCTTACCTCTAACCACGAGGATATGAAAAGAATTGCCATTTCTCATTTTTTGAATGCCTTTTCCACTCAGGAGCATCACATCAATAATGATTTCTTGAACTGCATCCCCCACCTCATTAATCAGGAAGACAATGATTGTCTCACTGCTACCCCTTCTGAAAGTGAAATTCATGAAGCTGTCTTCACCTTATCAGCTGATAGTGCCCCTGGACCCGATGGTTTCACTGGAGCCTTCTTCCAGAAAGCTTGGAGTATTATAGCCCCTTTGGTTATCAAAGCAGTGCAGGAAGCTTTCTCTTCCAGGAATCCTTTACCAAGAAGTGTGACGGCCACCTTGATTGCTCTTATTCCAAAAACAACAAATGCTGTGGAGATAACCGATTACAGGCCTATCAGTTTGTGCAACTTCTTTTGCAAGATTATTTCTTCTATTATCAACAAGAGATTGGCTCCTATTCTTCCCAAGATCATATCGCTTGAGCAATCTGCTTTTGTTAAGGGTAGACAGATCACTGAAAATATTGCCCTTGCTCAGGAACTCTCCTTGGATTTGGGTAGGAAAACAAGAGGTTCCAATGTCATGCTAAAACTTGATATGTCTAAAGCGTATGATAGATTGGAATGGGATTTCATCTATTCTGTTTTGCTCAGATTTGGGTTTAGCCAGACATTCATAAAACTTGTTGAAAAGCTGATTAGTAACTGTTGGTTTTCCATTCTGCTCAACGGTGATACTGCTGGTTTCTTCAATTCTTCTAGGGGTGTCCGTCAGGGTGATCCGTTAGCTCCTTCTTTATTTGTTATTGCTGAAGAAGCTTTGAACATATCTTTAAGAGAAGCCTTTATCAGTAGTAGGGTTGATTGGTTCAGGGGTTGTCAGAGATGTCCAAATATCTCTCATTTACTTTTTGCAGATGATACCATCATTTTCAGCAAGGCCTCTTCAGCCTCCATCAAAAATCTTCTTGAAGTCCTACATCTTTATGAGGAAGCATCCGGGCAATTGATTAATATTAACAAAAGTGGTTTTTTACTTCATCCAAATCAGCCTTGTTCTGTTGCTCAGAGAATTCATAGATTGACTGGTTTTTCCAGACTGCACTTCCCTCACAAATACCTAGGCATTCCTTTGGTTATTGGCAGAACTAAAAAGGTACATTTTGCAGGGATTATCACTTCTATTCATAAAAGAATTGCTGGATGGAAAGCTAGCATGCTTTCTCAGGGTGCTGGAATGATTCTTATAAGGCATGTTCTCTCTTCATTGCCTATTTATTCACTGTCTTCAACTTCTATACACAGTGGTATTCATAAATTGCTTGAGCAGGCTTTTGCTAACTTTTTCTGGGGCTCTTCCCCCCTTGGGAAAAAGAAACACTGGAAATCATGGCAGGCTATTTGTAAGCCTATTTCCAAGGGTGGCCTTGGTATCAGCTCCCTTAGGATCATGGAAACTGCACTTCGGGTTAAAATGTTGTGGAATGCAATGCATTCGAATTTCCTATGGGCTACTTTCTTTAGAGCCAAATACTTGAATCTGGGTCATATCAGAGATGCCCATTTCAGAAATATGAATGGTTTTTCTAGAAGAAGCTGGCTGAAGGCTAAGGAGACTATTCTTAAGTATAAGAAGGTTGTAATTGGAGATGGTTCTAATACTAATTTCTGGCATGACCATTGGATGGGCCATCAATGTCTAGATTCTTTTGTCCCTAATGCTCTCATTCCTAACTCAAGAGCAACTATTCGAGATGTCATTATTAACCCAACTGCAGAGGAATCTGGCCTATTGCTCTCTATGTTACCCAGCTGCATACAGCAAGCTATCAAATCAGTGAATTTAAATCAGGAAGTTGATTTAGCTGTTTGGTGTTTAACCCCCTCTGGTCAGTGTTCAGTTGGCTCCACTTACAAATCTCTGGTTAACTGTCCTCTCCATTCTGATATCCCCTGGAATAAATTATGGTCTAAATGGGTTCCTACCAAAATATCAGTCCATATATGGAAGATTTTACATAATTGCCTACCGACTGATGATAATATTCAAAGAGTGGGTGTTGGTTTTTGCTCTAAATGCTACTGCTGCAGGCAACCGCAGGTAGAGGACCCCAACCATCTATTTCTGCACAGTGATATAGCAACATTTGTCTGGAATGCATTAACAGCTGTAGGACTTCAGTTTGATGGGCGCACTGTTAGGGAATGTATCCTGAACTCCCTCAATAACCTGCAGCCAGGTTCAGCTCATGGTTTATTTTCTCTTGCTTCTATTGGACTCGGACTGTGGGAAATTTGGAAGAGCAGAAATTCAACCAAATATGATGACAAATCTAAATCCAACTCCACCATCATACATCACATTTTTTCTCTAGTAAGGAAGATCTGTTCGGCTGCTGCTCTCAAGGAACCTAAACTCAACAACCGGAAAACTCTGGATCACTTCGGAATCAGGTTTCAAGACCCCTGCAGACAACAGCTGAAAATTGTTAAATGGATGTGTCCTCCTTGGCCCTCCCTAAAACTAAATTCTGATGGTGCTTGCAAAAATAGTTCAGAATCCGGAGGAGGTGGTATCATTAGGGATAGTAGAGGCAAGGTCATCATGGCCTTCTCTCATTTCTATGGTCAGTCTAACAGTTTAATAGCCGAAGCTCGTGCCCTTCATGATGGCATCAAATATTTGAAGACTTTTGACAACAAACCAGCTTTTATTGAATGTGATTCTCTTACCCTTGTCAGGATTATCAAGAAAGAATATCAATGTCCCTGGTCCATTCTCAACTATGTCAGGGATATTTGGAACACTCTATCTCACCATGATTCTATTAATCATATCTTCAGAGAAGGAAACACTATTGCGGACTTACTTGCCTCTATAGCTTGCACCAATAAATGTAATTCCTTTTATTCTTTTAATGAGCTCCCTTCTATTATAAAAGGTGCTGCTCGACTAGACTTACTAGGATTGCCTAGTATTCGACTGATGTAATTCTTTATTTATTATCAATGGAATATATATTGCCTCCTAGTGGTCTGATGGTGGAGTGGCTTTCTCCTTACCTCTGGTAAGGGGTGCACTCTCTCATTGACCCCTAGGCTAGGTTTTTCTATTAAAAAAAAATTCCTAAAAGGATTTTTAATTGACGCCCGTCCTAGGGTCGTAATTTCATTAAGTAACGCCCCTGTGTAGGGCGTTTTCTGTTAAAATGGATTTTGGGTTTTAATAATTTATTCGGGAATTAATGAAATGGACGACCATCCTTATGGTCGTTATCTGTTGAATTGACGCCCCGATGGAGGGCGTTGCTTTCCAGGGATTGTAAAAATAAAATCAAAAAATAGCATGCGATATAAATCATGGAAAAATACATAATTGAACAAATATGCACGGAATTAACAGCATGATTGATATGAAAAAAATATATATGATGATAATTTGAATGGACGACATGCTCTAGGGCGTGTTTTCATGATGATAATTATTTTTTTTAGGAAATAAAATGAATTCACGACCCAGGTATGGGCGTCTCTTCTTGAATTCACGACACCCCTGGGGGCGTCTTCTTTCTGAGTTGCAGGTTTTCTCGCCCGAGGGCTATGGAAATTGAGGTAAAAATAAAAGAAAAAAAAAGAAAAAAATGGGAATTAGGTTGGGGGCCTACCTTGTGGCGTTTGGGTTCTTCCCGTGGAGGGCGTGGTTGCCGTGGCCGTCGAAGTTGGTCGGGGCGAGGAGCGGCCGCCGTGGCCGGCGGTTCCTCATTCCCTTCTTCCCCTCCTTGTTCTTATTCTCCCTCTTCGCCTTCATCTTCCCCTTCTTCACTGACATTTTCTTCATCTCCCATGGCCTCGTCGTCGCCGTGTGTTTCCTCGTTGCCGGTCTCCACCACCGGAGCCTCTTCGGCCGCCACCGGGGGAGCCTCCACGGCGTGATCGCCGTGCTCGCCGTCCAAGTCTACTACCTCCGGGGCCGAGACCCTTTGTCTCTTTTGACCACCGCCGGCCATGGCTAGGGCTAGGGGGTGAGGGGAAGAGAGAATGAGAGATGGGGGAGGGTTACGGTTAGGGTTGCAGAAGAGAAGAAAGGAAGAGGGAAAGAGAACGGAGGAAGAAGAAGAAAGGAGGGAAAGTTAAGTCGAACGGTCAAAAAGAATTAACGACTTAAGGAAGGCCGTGTATTATGGAATTAACGACTGAAACAAGGGCGTTTCTTGATGATTGACGACATTGCTTAAGGCGTTATTTTTGTTTGCATGGGGAATGATAACCGTCGTCAGACGCATTCAATGGGGATTGATTGATGTGATGGGAGTGATGATTACTGTTTATGAGTAACGATTACGCTTGAGGCGTTATTTATATGAAACGTGGCTTTGCTGAAGGCGTTTTTTTTGGAATTTCAACGAATACTTTTTGGAATATAAATAGAATTCACGCCTTGTCCTAAGACGTTATTCAGTTAACGCCCATTGGTGTAGGCGTCAATTATGAGAGATCAATCATTGAGGACGACGTATGCTGAGGCGTCATTTATAGAAGTAACGACTATGATTGATGCGTTATTTGCAACAGAACCGCAAGTTATTAGAAGATTTGATCAGAAACACTGTGTTATTAACCCAATCAGAAAATTATCATTGATTTATTTGGAAGAAAGATTACATTGCTTCAATGAGCCATTTTGGGCCTCAAGCTTCTTAAAGCAATTACATAAGACTTCCATTCATCTCTGTCTTCTTCAAAGTTTTCCATAGGAGGATGAGCCTTGTTGATTTTCCACAAAGCTTGGATTGTTGTGCACTCTTCTCCATCTTCATTGCTGCCGAGGTCCCGTGTCTTGATCGGAGGGAGATGAGATAGATCTTCAAATACTTGCCTTGGAAGCCCGAGTTTAGGAAGGCACCGATGTGAGTTATACAGAACGAATTCTGAAGCGCCTATGAGTCGAAGGTCCGTGCCGGGGGAGAATCGTGCGCGGAGTTCTTGAGTCTTGAGTATTCCCGGGACGCAAGTAAAAAGATTCTTTGGCATTACCTTGAGATTTCCTCTCCATTCCACTCTCTTTTTGATTTGAGGTATCCGGTTCATCACCCTATTGCTTATTCCTAGTGAACCGGTCATGTAAGAGAGTGGGCTTTTTGATAAGATTCTTGAAGGTTGTTGGGTCTCCTCGCATGGATCGAACTTGAAGTGGAGATCTACCCAACTTGAGAGTGCTAGCATGCATCCATAGATGGGTCTTCCCATTGCCGCCGAGGTAAGCCCGCTATAAAGATAGGCTAGAATTGCTGCTCCCGCTCTCTCTCCTTCCCATAGGCTCGCTACGGCGCTTAATTGGGTCTCCTCTAAAAAATCTTCTGTGGATGGAAATAGGATCGCTCCTGCCAAGCATACCACGAAAGCCTTTGCTACCCGTTCGATCTCTTCTTCTTCTTTAGCTTGATCCGCTCTCTTGTACACCCAAGAAGCAAGCTTTAAGAGATTGATTCCTTTTGTAGCTTTGATTTGGTTCACTAAGTTTGGGCTGGGAATTAAACTTGTTAGTAGCTCATGTGAGGAGATTGGTCTTGGCATGATGGCCATCTTTTCCTCTTCTCCTTGCTTCATCTTCTTTAGACCCAAGAGCATCTCTAGTTCTTCTAACAGGATTGTGGCTTCAAAAGTTGAGAAAAGGAAGGTATGAGTGGAAGGGTGCCATGTTTCAACTAAAGCTCCTATGGCAGCCCAATCAATTTGAACTTGATCATAGTGTTTGGCATGAGTGATTAGGCCTAAGAGGTGCCATCTTGCTAAGTAGATCCTCATGTCTGAAGAGAATTTTGAGAGCAGAAGAGGCAACCACTTGACTTTTGTGAATCTTCTTGCACCCGGAATATTTGGATAATCCTGCGGAAGGCAGAAAAAAGGAAAAGACAGAGAAGCGGATGAATATAGAATGAAGTAATACAGTAAGAATGATGAAAAGGAACATAAAGAAAACTCACATACCTGGTTCGATGCAATTCTGTTGCTTATATGTCCGTTGATTTCTGAGAGTCTAGGAGTGGAGATCTTTGATCTCTTGATTGCCCTCTCCATCTTCTACGGATGGCAGTCTACAGGAAGAACTTGAACAGTAGTAGTACATGTTACAGAAGTAGCAGAAGAAGCAGAAAGTCGACGAGCTGTTTGATTGATCTGAGGAAGATACTTGCTTTTTATAGAAGTTTGGAGAGGCTGATGCCTGTTCGAAGTTGGAAGATTGATTACAGTTAGTACTGGGATCAAGCTTTTGATTCTTAGTCGGAAGCGGGGTGTTGCGAACTCCAGTTGATTAACGTCCTTCGTTAGGGCGTCAATTGTGAATTGACGACCTTACTGGGGTCGTGTTTTATTTAGCGCCTTCCTGAGGGGTGTCTCTTTCTTGAACTTTCACCTCAATCAACGCCTTGATGAAGGGCGTGTTTTATTTTTTTAGATGCCCTGATGTCAGTCGTCTCTTATAAATTTGACGCCATGCACCGCAGTCGTTATTTTATTGGCTTGAAAGTTTGGTTCCTCTATGCTTTGATGAACTTAAGTGCTATCTTTTAATTGGAGTTATTTTTGGTTAAGCACTTATGATCATATTTTGTTTTGCTTTGAGAGAACTAATGAGTTTTTAAGTGCAGAAGATTGCAGAGTTCGAGGAGCGTGGGTCATGTGTCGGAGTATCATCGCTCTATTTTTATATTTCTTTTCTGTAAGCATTATTACTATATGGTATCTACGCTATTATAGCATATCAAGGACCTTGTGGTTCTGATGGACCTGGAATTTGAGTTCCCCTTTATCAAAAACGATGATAATTCCAGGAGAATCTTGATCACACGGATAGGCCGTTGAGTCATTCAAGGTTTGGGACGATGGTTCCACTTTCTGAGTTGATGCGCAGACAAACGGGCTTCGGCTTAGTGTCAGCTCAGAGATTTGGATTCTTGACCAAATCTAGATGGTTTAGCAATATTATCCTTGATTATTTTATATTTTTAGTTTGTTTTGATTTTTCTTTTAGCCCAGCATGCATCATGTAGGACTTTGAGCTTCATGCTGAAAATCTTCACATTATGGTAATAATGAAGGTCGCTCGCTCTTGATTGAGTTGATATGAGATATTCCATTCCAAATTGAGTACTTTATTCTCTCTGAAGCCGCTCAGGCTAGTTCCTTGAAACTTTTCCTTTTGCTGGATCTTTATCACAATTCTCTTTATTTTTCTGCAAATCCACCTTGGTTGTAGCACGTCCACATTGGCTGGTAACCGCTCTCCAATGGTGTCTCCCTGTCGTGCCCACGTGCACATTTTTATTTACTTAGTTTAGTCTCCTTTATCCAGCAAATCAATGCTTCCTTGGAATCACCTAGAGTTGTTTCACTTTGAATCTTGGAAAGATTTTTCCGATGCTTAGTGTCTGAGGCGTGTCACATCACACCTTGGCATCTACTTATCAGTTCGTTCCACTTCATTCCGCTTGTTGCACTTTCACTCCATTTCATCTCACTCCCTTCCAAAGCAGACGCCAAGGTAGGGCAGCTGTAGACACGCCAAAATTGACGCTTTGTTGATTAAATCTCATGTCACTATGTTAACGCTCCAAAGTGAACTTCAATATTTCTATAATATAAAGTTTTTCTATTTTTGTGTGGTTTTGTGATTTATTCTTGCATTTTTGGTGATTCGCGACCTAATCTGGGGCGTGTTCTTAAGAAAGGATGACCAATTATAAGGGCGTCAATTCCTGGTATTTTACGAGTCCCGCTACGATTGAAAATCAGTGATTAACGTCCTTCCTCAGGGCGTGTTATTAATCAACGCCTTTGCTTCAGGCGTCTTTTGGAATTTTCAAATAAGGAAGGTTTTATTACCCAAATTGAATCCAGGAAGTGACGCCCTGATTGTCACGCCCCGAACAAGGCGGAAGTATCGGGACGTACAGTTAGGGACACGCTAGCAAGAGAGGGAACTAAGTTTAAAACAATACACAAGTGCTACAAGATGGAAATGCTAAATGATCATTAATAAACCACGACTAATACAATAATCCTCAAGTTCAACTTAATACAACTGGAATAACAACCACTAAGACTCAACAACAAACTGAAACTAAAAGATCTCCAAACACAACTAAAGAATAAACACACTGCTAACACACTAGAACTGATACACTCAAGACATCACTCCTGCCCTTCCCCATCGGTAAGTGCGTCACCTGAAAAGCCTGGAAAGGGGGAAAAACAACGGGGTGTGAGCTGACGCTCAGTAGGAAATAACAGACATGTATAAGTGATTAACAGTTTAATTACATTTTCAAAATGTCATGCTACAAATGATAAAAATGATAAAAAGATAACGATGATGAAACGAAATTCAAAGATCTTACAAGGTCAAGAAATATAATGAATAGAATAGTAAGACAAGAATTTACTACAGGAGATAACGATAAAAAGTTGGCCATATCAAGTCGATTCAAGTCATGTCAAGCACGTATGTAATTTCATTTCCACGTCCAAGTAATGAGCAAGTACAGTAACCACAAGTAGAGTATAGAACAGTGACGAGTGGAAAGTGAAAAGTAGTAGAAAGTAATGTAGAGAGTAGTGGAGAGAGTAGTGGAGAGTCCTAGATTTAACACATGTCAAGTACTGGTGCCAAATGCCACACCTAGTCATTCACCTCCCAGGGGTACACGTAGTGTTCGGGCGCTCTTCCCAGGACTAGACCGAGCCCTTAATTATTTGCCAGGCATTGATTTCTTTGGATCAAAGATCCCACGAATCTAGACTTCCACAGTTTATGGCCAGAATTCCAAGGTTTAAACTAAGTAGCAATAACAACTTCAAGTAGGAAGGAGATTCATTTCCAGAATTTCAAGGTAAGTATAATCATCAAGGAGATTGAAATCAAGTCACAACAAGAGTTAATCGTGCTGCGCTACTGTAAAACAGCAGCAATCAAACAGGTTAACCAACATATTAATCCTAATCATCAAGTTAAGATATCATGATTTAACCATTATCATTTGCATTAAGACAATTGCCAAGAAGCTGATTCAAGATGATAAGGCAAAGAACAACTCCCACAGGAGTGAAATAGAATGCATTAACAGAGATTTAGTTACACCATTAACCACTAATTATGTGGGTTTCTATTTAATCTTGTATGCATTGAAATGAAGATGATAAACGATGTGTTTTTATACTAAGTTTGCATGTATGGACCAATGTTAATTGAAACTAAAAGGGTACATGAATAGGTCATTAGTTCCTCAAAAATGTAGTTTTCAAAGTGTTTAGGTTGAATGGTTTGATTCCCCGATGATCCGGATTGATCCCCGGGTCAAATCATCAAAAAAAATGGGTTTACAATGCATGGGTCGACCCCTGGAAAAATTCCAGGGATGGGTCGACCCCTGCAATCCTGGCTGCATGGGTCGACCCATGGGTCGACCCCTGCAGGTTGTGGGTCGACCCATTGGGTCGACCCCTGCAAGGCAGCAAGCTGCTGCTTGTAGGGCTGAAATGGGTCGACCCGTGGGTCGACCCCTGGGTCTCCAGACCCAAAAAGCGATGAAATCTCCACGAATTTGGGGTCTAAAAGTATTGGGATCATAACCATAGACTCTAGGGTTAATAATATGCATCTTAGGGTCATAAAACACAATTTTAAATCACGAATTTCGATAGGAATCCAATGAAATACAACCTATTCTATGAAGAACACAAGTAAAGTCTAGCTTGCTAGCATGCTTCTAATAACACACGAAATACTCTAGGCATGATCTATAAAAATTGGGGATTTTGATGTCAAAAAAAAGCTAACATGATATTGATTACATTCATGTATGTTAATTAGAAATTGGGCTGTTATCACCTACCTCAAATTGAAGAAGGAACTCGAAACCTAGAATAAAGAATAACTTGACAGCACCTCACTAAAACTTCGATATCTCCTCGGATACCTAATGAAAATTGGGGCTTTTGCCACCAATGGAAAGAGCTCGATGAGAGGTACAATCTTCTATACTCATGATCAAGATTTGGTTGAGAATTCCTACCTCAATCGATTGATCAAAGAAGGATGAAGGGAAGCCAACGGCCTACTGACCGACCTCCACAAATCGAACTAGATCTCTCCAGATCCGAAATTTCAGCGAACCCCACAGCAGCCAAATGAAAGAAGACTCGTAGGGCTTCATTTTGATAGCTCATAGAGCTTCTGGAGCCTTCTGAATTGGGAGTATTTGCTGCTGCAAGCTACGAGTTTAGAAACGGCGCCGAAATCCTTGACTTGACCTAACTATGTCGGCAGCACGTTTTGGGGCTAAGTTTACCTCAAATTGATTGAGGGTAAATGTTCCTTTATGTAATACCTTTCATTTGCCTCTGGAATCACCCTATTTGGTTGAGAATCAAGCTCGAATTTGATGTTCAAAGTTTGGGTGAATAGTAAATTCGAATTTGGGTTAGGTGGGTTATAAGTCAGGCTTAAACCACTTATTAGGGCTAGATAATGATTTAATTAGGCTTACTCCAAGAAGATAAAAGTGTTAGTCGAAACATCTATTATTTAATTACTATTTTTATGAATTTTTATATGTTAGATAAAATTCCATTTCTACTATTCCGTAATTAATTAAATATTAAGTTCGGAAGAATTAGTTCGCTAATTCGGCTTAATAAACGATTGTATTAGACTTAATTGTAGAAGACAAAGTTGATAAAAAAAATTAATTCTACAAGATGTGATTTTTGGGGATTTTTAGAAAATAGTAGAAAAATAACTTATTCTATTAATTAATTAATTAATCCAATTAATTGGGATAATTCTCATTAATTTCGAATAACTTCAAATAAAATCCAAATAATTACAAATAACTTTCTAAATAAATTTCTAAAGAATTTGGGGTCTTACACTGATCCTAGTCGTGTTTAGAATTAACGTCCTTGGATAGGTCGTCAACTGTTGAATTGACGCCCTTCGGAAGGTCATGTCTCACTCCTTTTCGTGTCCTTCCTAAACTCGTCTTTCCTGAAGAGTTCCCTGCCTTTCTTGGTCACCTTGCTCGATCTGGGAACTAGAGTCCTTGCCTTTGATAACCACTACCTATTCTTATCTTCCGAATCTGTGTCTATCTTTGATCGAGACCTTATAAAAGGACTCCCTAATCCATCTCGCGTAAGTTTTTTACACACAGAAGACAGAGCACAAAGAGCATACAGCAGAGAGGAGTTTTCTTCATCCGTGCGATTTCTTCATCGTTTTCCTCTGCTTCTTGCTGCTTTGTTGGTTCTCCCCTTTACTGTTTACAGGAACAGCAGGGATTCCTTCTCTTTTGTTTATAATTGTCTTCATCGCATCATCACGTCCATCGTGTTGTTTTTTTTTCTTCTGTTGCATTAGTACTGCATCTCCTCTCCTCACCCTTAATTCTCTAGGGGTTTTAAAACCAAACAAAAAAAGGTGCGCATGCCATATTCATATTTCATCATCATATTGTTTATTTGGATTGATAAAACACTCACTCTTGGCTGATCCACTTTTTTTCTTTTATTTGTTTGTTCTTCGTTTCAAGGTAATCAACAAGGAAAGCCCCCTTCATCGGCCGGCCGATAGAAGGTGGAGGAAGGAATTCACATCAATCCCGCATCTTATTATCACCAGGTATTCGCGATCATCTTTTCTTGTTATTGAGGTAACCCCTCTGGCGATCACTCTCCTTATTAGCACCACGTGCTCTCTTACTCCTTTTTTTCACTATTCTTCTTATTATTCTTCATATTCTTATTATCACTCTTATTCCCTTCTAAGAGTGGATTTTTCCATGATCCACACAATGTATAGACTTGAAGCCTTAAGAACGAGTGATTAGACTTTGAAGCAAACGCCAGGTAAACGATGTGTAGACTTGGCCAGAAAACGTAGGGAAAGGTATGAGTGTATAGACTTGGCCAAACGTAGGGAAAGGTGAGGAGTGTATAGACTTGGCTTCACTTCGAGCAGCCACGGTGATGTATAGACTTTGCCAGGGCATGCACAATGCAATGCGTTCACGCTTCACTACATGCCAATGCACTGCGTTGACGCAATACAATGTGAATTTGAAGGCTATGAACAAAAAGGCATGCTGTACAGACTTTAGGTGAAGACCAATGTATGGACTTCAAATATGAAGACGCTAAGAAAGATGATCCAGCGTATAGACTTTGAAGAAATGAGGTGATGTGCATACTTGCTGAGTTGACGCTGTATAGACTTTGTCTTCTAGCGTATAGACTTGATGAATGCATGAAGACATTGAATAAGACCCAACAATGTGTAGACTCTACAGTGAATGCATGACCCAATGTATACACTTGATGCAATGCATGCCGATGTACATACTTCAGTTGAAGTCAACCGAAGAGTGTATGTACTTTATGAATCCATATCCCAAGACCAGTGTACAAACTTGATCGAATGTCTAGACTTTGCATGAACAGTCGATGTGAAGACTTCACATGAAGATAGTTTGTACGTGTGTGCTGGCAGTGTATAGACTTGGAGAGCGACCAAATAGGATGTGTAGACTTGCACAAACAGACAGCATAACTGAACATGCTTTATGCAGCAGATAAAATGACTAACATAAAACATGCAATGCTTTAAATCTGTTAAACTAACTGAACAGCAATACAATGCTTTGATAATCAGACTGAACATCAGAATATGCAATGCTTGACTGAACATTTGAAAAAGACTGCATTATGAATAGAAAGTGACTGAATATCAACATGATGACTCACACAGCAAGATGACTCACAGTGATTAACACACATCAAAAGTCAATCATCAAAACCACAGCCATCATCAAAATCACAGGGGCACAACAATCTCCCCCTTTTTGATGATGGCAATACTACGCTGTGAGTAATGCTGATGACACAAACTATTCTCCCCCTTTGACTTCATCACAAAGAAAAATAGTTTGAGAAGTTGAAGCATGTATAAAAATTCAGTTAATTTTTCCCTTTTACAAGAACACAATTCTCCCCCTTTAAGAGTTTCAGCAAAAAGTCATTAGTTAGAGATGATCAAAAGAAGCCAGCATGTAATGATTGAATGAAAATCTCCCCCTTTTTGGCAAACAATCTCCCTCATTTGGTATAATCAAGATGAGCCATGGGAAGGGGTAAATACAGAAATGCAGATGCAACAAAAAATGCAATACTTCCCCCTAAGTATATGAATGCAAGGTCACAAATGATATGAACATGATTCATTATGACAAGGAATGCTCCCCCTGAATAGATGCCAATTGATATGCAAGTGATGCATGACACCCAAAGATATTGTCGAGAAGAAGACCACAGAGGTAGTTCAAAGATAAGTTCAGGTCAATGAATCAAAGACAATGAGCAGAAGAGTTTCAATTAATAGACTTTCAAAGAAGCTCCATTCACAAGAAATTCAGTCAGATTTTTAGAGAGATATCAATCTCATAAATCTAAATCATAGTTTTTTCAAAATCTTCAATTATAAGGGCTTATGAATGAATTTTATTGTTCAGCATGGTTTAAACATGATGTATGCTAAGTTTGTCAATAAAATTCTGTATTGATATCTAAAACCACAGTTTAATAAAAATGATCCAAGCCCTCATATCTATCTTGATTAATCACCCTTTTTCTTACACAATCAAATTTATTGACTTCTTTCTAAATTACATGCATTAGTATTGAGATTAAGCAATTATGAAGTCATATGAGATTTTGTCTAGGGTTGTAGCAATTTGATTTTAGCATCAATATTCAGATATTTCAATTTGTTCAACAATTTTTCATGCTACAAATTTTACGAGCACTCTAGTTCAGTGCACACCTTGTAACTAGAGGATATACCTTGATTAGAGGCCAATATCCCTAAGCACTTAGTGTGACTAACAGTCATGCTTTATATGAACAGAGGTAGCATTTACACATCATGACACATTCCAAATCATTTCTGGATGAGTGAGTTATATTTCTCAGTGTGCATGCCATTGCTCTGCCTGATTTAACAATCAATTTTTATTTTGCAGAGTTAACTAGGCACCTCATGACACAATCCTTTGGACATGGTTTCTCAGTGACCAAAGTCATTGCTCTAACAATTATTTACCCTTTAGACATTTCAGACAATTATTTTACTTCAAGTCAATAATAATTTCATGTACTTAACCAATTAAAGCCATGAATTTAATAATACAGATTTCAGAAGATTTTACAAGATACAGCATGAAATAGATGGTTAAGGTTTATTAAAACATGCTTCAGATATTTTTAAGAGATTTTAAAGTCAAACTCCATGAATATATTAAACTTAAACCACATGAGTTATTTCAGATATTCATAAAAACATATAATAGAAGATTTCTAATTCAAGAGTTTTCAGATTTATGATCGAGATAGCCCATTGAAATCTTCATGAGAGACTGATAGAATTTTAAACCCAAATGATACCAATTGATAGGAGAAATACCAATTGTTAAGAGAGATTGTGAAGCTCAAAGTTTTCAGAATATGATCAAGGTTTGTCAACAAAATCAATAAGAAAGGATATGCAATGAATTCTGACAAATGTATGCATTTGACAACTTATATGCAATGCATTGACTCCCCCTCACAATATGCATTCAAACTCTCTTTTTGGCATTTTCAATATACGGAAATGTAATGCACTATATGTATGCAAGGACATGCAAAGACTCAACATTGAATGCTATGCAAAGATATGCAACTAACTCCCCCTGAAAACATGCAATGTTTGCACTGAAAACTGAACATATGATTCCAAATGATATTGTGACTTGTGCACAATCAGACTGTCCTATCAGCAAAGTGACCCATGGTACTAGGCGGAGCACTTGGTCTAAAAGACCACCTCACACATAGTAAGAACCTCCAGACAGATTTTCCTACCTTTTGGTAGCTTACCATTTATATACCATTGAGGTCAATCATGATAATTCAATATGCAGTCCTATATGCAATTCAGATTTTCAATGAACTATGCAACAGACAGATTTCAACAACATTCATATGCAGTTCAGATTTAAACAGACAAAACAGTATGAGCATTGAGAGATGTGAATACTCATAGTGTCCAAAGCATAAATTTCAGTTGAGGAGAGTTCAGAGGCTTCAATTTAGACAATGCAGATGAAGAGTGAATATGCTATGCAGAAAAAAAATAGCAATTATACATGGACACATCAACCAAGATATGTAATGAGTTTCAAAACAAGAAATGCAGAGAATTTACCTGAACAGTGTGAGAATGGGGTTTATCAACTTGGATGCCTTGGTTTATTAACCCCTTTTATTCTTCAGCTTCCAAGGCACACCTGCAGGTTAGCAAACTATTTTGCACAAATAGGCACCCAAGAAGTCTTGGATCCTGACATGATAGTATCACTTCTAGCAGGTTTTCTCAGCACATTTTTAACTTGATGGCAAGGAGCAGCAGTTTTCAGATCTGATTTATGCACATTCTTGTTAGCATGAATTCTATGTGCATATGCATGAGGATTTTTGTTAACAGAATAAACATTCTGTTTGCCAAAACCAGTTTGGTTTTGATATCCTGCCAGCCAACAGGTTGCAGCCCTGTGACCTGGCTTTCCATAGTTAAAACAATGAGAAGAATTCATTCTCTTAAAATTCTCATTTCTACTCTGAGCATGCCAGCATTCAATGGCCCTATGGCCACTCTTTCCACATTCAAAGCATGAAATAGAGTTTCTCCTACCAGCATTCAGCCAGCATTCAATGGCCCTGTGGCCATGCTTTCCACAGTGAGAGCATTTGAAAGAATTTCTTTTAAAAGAACCTGACCAGCATTCAGAGGTCTTGTGACCAATCATGTTGCAGTTAAAATAGATGATGTGCTGGTTCATTGAAACAGATTTGTTTTTACTAAAAACATGTTGGTTTGCAGGGAATTTAGCATGATATGAATAAAAGGTTTTCTTACCACTAGCAAACCAGCAATGAGCAATTGAGTGTCCTAATTTGCCACAATTAGAACATGTGACACTCCTTTTCTGAGGTGAAGGATTTTTATCATGAGATCTCCTAGCATTCTTATCATCCTTCTCCATCAACTTACACTCATGCATCAGATGTCCAAATTTATGACAGTAATGACAGATCATTTTCTTTTTGGATGCATGTGAATGTGTGTGAGGACTGTAATTAACATGCAGTGATGAACCATGTTTGTTTATTTCCTGATTTACAGTCCTTTTCTGATTTTTATCTTATTTTCTTATTTTCTTAGCCTTGTACTGAGTTGGAGATGAAGTAGAAGGCTTTTCTTGTTCAGAAGATTTAACAAAAATAGTTTTCAAGTTGGCTCCATCAACCTTCCTCATGACTGGACTTTAACCCAGTCCTTCTTTCTTAAAATTAATCTTTGTTCCCAGCTTTTTCTGAATAGTGGGCTGTTTGTCTTTTGATGTTGTGGCTATATTTGAAGCATTTACAAAGGATGTTGTTACTTTGTTCTGCAGAGCCTTTTTATTTAGATTATTGTAGCCCAACCCTTCCTTTTTGACATTGACTTTTACACCAAGCAGCTTGTCTAGGTTTTCTTGCCCATCAACAAATTTAGACAAAGATATTCTCAAATCCTGAATTTCATTTTGTAAAGAGGAAATATGCAACTCGTAACTGGCAATTTCTTGCTCACTGCAATTCACACATTCAGTTAACACATTGTTAGCAGTTTTGTATTTTTCAACTTCCTGTTCCAGATAGCTCAGTTTATCAGAATCTTCAACGCAAACACTTTTACCTCTTTCTAAAGCTAGAAGTCTCTCAGACATGGTGAAGTTCAGCATTCTTAACTTCTCATTTTCTTCCTTAAGTTTGTCATTTTGAACCAATTCATTTATTAGAAGCTGATCTTCTGAATTGACATCGTACTTTCTTCCATTTTCAATTTCCTTCATATCTTTTTGCTATTTTTCAAGATCTTTCTATAATTCTATGTTTACAGATTTTATGGCATTAAGTTTTTCAATCAGCAATTTGTTCTCTTGTTTAAGTTTCTCTGATTTTTCTTCATCTTCTTTGGAGAGTTTTCTGAGAGAGTCATCTTCAGATTTTAGCTTGTTTAGTTCAGAGTAAGCACATTCAAGTTCCTTCTTCAGTTTTGCATTCTAATTTTTATACATATGATTATCAGACAGACATGCATCATGAAATTACTTCGTACTTGAATAGTTTTCACATGGAGAGCTACAACTATCTATCCCAGTACCCTTCTTCAACTTTTTATACTGTTTTCTTAAGCTCTCATGTGACTCTAACAATTCAGCATATGCATTCTCCCAATCATCAAGAGAAAAATTCTCGAAGAGATTTACCTCATCATCATCATCTTCTTCACCTTGACTGCTACTTTGATTGCTTCTGTCAGCCATCATGCAGCTGTCCTCATTCCTCTTCTGAGTTCGTATAAGCATGTCCAGAATATCTTTAGCAGAACTGCAATCAAAGAAGCATGAATGAAAAGCTCTATCAGTAGTTGCCTTCATTAGATTTATTGCTATTTGATTTTCTTCATGCAGTGATTTTTGACTGTCAGTCCATTTGGACTTTTTCTTTGGTAGTTCATGAGGACCATGTGAAATCACTTTCCACAGGTCTGGATTAACATATTTAGCATAATTTTTCAGACTAGCAAACCATACACTAAAATTGGAACTGTTGAAAATTGGTGGTTCACCCATGGAGACAAACAGATATAATGCAACAGGAATATTGATGCACCAAAAGTAAATTAGCACCTAAGACTGTAAGATCGGATCTGCAGGTCGCTGGACCTTGTATGCAGACACTGCTCTGATACCAATTGTTAGGGTGCTAGGCCCGGATTCAGAGGGAGGGTGAATGAATCCTGCCCTTAAAAAACTTTTCGCTCAAATAATATGCGGAATTAAAACACAGACGGCTCAATCAATTGAGCAAATATGTTAGGCGCGCCAAAAAGATCACCTATCGGAAGCAGTACCGATAGAAATAATAGAGCTCAAGGCAACCTGTGAAGGGTGGTAGAAGACAAGGAACAAGCGCACAAGGTCAATCACACAGCACAACAGATTTTTAGGTGGTTCGGTCACCAAGACCTACATCCACCCCTCACTCCCAACCGGAGTGAGGCTTCCACTAGCACACAGCTAGAAGCTGCAGACTCAGTCTGCGAACAAGTGCTGCCACATAGCTTGACCAAGGGAACAGCCTCCCCTCTTCCTCCCAACCGGAGGGACACCCCAAGTGACTCCCAGCCACTTGGAAATCAGAGACCAAAGTCTCTCTTCCTCCAGACCAGGAGGGAACCCGCTAGTGACTCCCAGTCACCAGCAACCAGAGGTCGCAGACCTCTCTTCCTCCAACCGGAGGGACCCCTGGACTTGCAAGCCACAAGCCCAGAACCGGAGACAAGTCTCCCTTCTCCTGAATCCACAGGAGGAACCCGATCCCCAGCAGGGCAATCGGAAGAACAAGGCTAACCAAAGAAACAAAAGAAAAAATAAAGAAACATAAAAAGCACAGCAACAAAAGCTGGAAATGAAACACAAGAGATGTAGCTCTCAATGAGCATAGTCATTCTAGATTTGATCCATGAACAGACTGAACTGATCTTCAATAGACTCTCTCCTCCTCTTCTTTTCTTCCTCTTCTTTCTGCTTCTCTTTCTTCTCTCTTTCTTCTCACTTCTCACGAGCACTATCTCTCTCTTTTCCTTCTTCTGCTCTCACTCTCACTCTCTTCTCTGCTCTCTTCTTTTCTTTCTTTTCTTCACTAGATCGAAGACCTCTCTGCACTCTCTGTATCGTGGAGGCACTCACTCCTCTTCTGCTTTTCTCGATGGGTCACTGCTCATCGATCCTTTTTTTTTGGCTGATGGAGGAAGCTCCAAATTTATACCAGCAGCAGGCAGCTAGGGCATGAGCTCTCGACGATTCCCGCCCAGAAGGTTCGGTCCACGTGTCAGCATCTCAGCCTCTAGGATCACGTGCCAGTCTTAATAACCTCGTCCATTAATCCTGTCAGATAATCAGTCGAAGACAATATTAGAAGGGTGTATAGAGTTGCTGCTTAAATAGCGTTGAAAGAACAAGCCATAGTAATGTATAGACTTAAGCGTTACTGTGCATGACAGAACCAATGTACAGACTTGCTTTCTGAACGATGCACACAAGTAGTGTATGGACTTAGTAGCACATGCTGCAGTATGCATATGGTGAAGTGTGTACATTGACGATGAATGCTCAGCAAAGCCAAACCGAGTGTGTAGACTCAGCCAAGCCAAACGAATGTGTAGGCTCTGCGTAACACTGCATAGACTTGCTCATATGATAACAGCAGAATGTGCAGACTTGAAGGACTTTCAGCTCGTGCAAAGAATGGCGATGTATAGACTTAGACAAGCACACAATGGAACAATGTATAGACTTGGCCCAACAAACAATGTATGGACTTGCGTGAATGCAACAGTGATGTATAGGCTTGCTTAAGACGCTGCATGAGACGCTGCCAGACTGTACAGACTTCGAGTGAGACAAGACGCTGAACAATGTATAGACTTGAGGAATTGTCGCCAATGTATAGACTTGTCGAATAGCTCAGCAATGTATAGACTTGAAGCCTTAAGAACGAGTGATTAGACTTTGAAGCAAACGCCAGGTAAACGATGTGTAGACTTGGCCAGAAAACGTAGGGAAAGGTATGAGTGTATAGACTTGTCCAAACGTAGGGAAAGGTGAGGAGTGTATAGACTTGGCTTCACTTCGAGCAGCCATGGTGATGTATAGACTTTGCCAGGGCATGCACAATGCAATGCGTTGACGCTTCACTACATGCCAATGCACTGCGTTGACGCAATACAATGTGAATTTGAAGGCTGTGAACAACAAGGCATGATGTACAGACTTTAGGTGAAGACCAATGTATGAACTTCGAATATGAAGACGCTAAGAAAGACGATCCAGCTTATAGACTTTGAAGAAATGAGGCGATGTGCATACTTGCTGAGTTGACGCTGTATAGACTTTGTCTTCCAGCGTATAGACTTGATGAATGCATGAAGACATTGAATAAGACCCAGCAATGTGTAGACTCTACAGTGAATGCATGACCCAATGTATACACTTGATGTAATGCATGCCGATGTACATACTTCAGTTGAAGTCAACCGAAGAGTGTATGTACTTTATGAATCCATATCCCAAGACCAGTGTACAAACTTGATCGAATGTCTAGATTTTGCATGAGCAGTCGATGTGAAGACTTCACATGAAGATAGTTTGTACGTGTGTGCTGGCAGTGTATAGACTTGGAGAGCGACCAAATAGGATGTGTAGACTTGCACAAAGAGACAGCATAACTGAACATGCTTTATGCAGTAGATAAAATGACTAACAGAAAACATGCAATGCTTTAAATCTGTTAAACTAACTAAACAGCAATACAATGCTTTGATAATCAGACTGAACATCAGAATATGCAATGCTTGACTGAACATTTGAAAAAGACTGCATTATGAACAGAAAGTGACTGAATATCAACATGATGACTCACACAGCAAGATGACTCACAGTGATTAACACACATCAAAAGCCAATCATCAAAACCACAGCCATCATCAAAATCACAGGGGCACAACACGCATCTGCTGGTCGGCTATGTGCTGCCTCCTCCCGTACACGAGCCACCTCCTCCCGAGCCGCTGCCCGGCTCTGCTCCAACTCAGTCCTAAGGTGGGTCAGCTCGGACGTCTGCATGTATATATCATTGTCAGTCAATTGCATTTCATACATATCATAAGCATAAGTAAGCAAATGGGAGGTGTAGTGATTCACGTACCCTCTCGGTGAGCGCCACCTCGGCCACCTTGGCCCGCGCTACCATCCTGGCAAAGTCAGCCTCCCGCTCGGCCCGGTCTACAGGAGTTTGGGTAGAGGAAGAAGAAGGAGCATCGACCCCCTGTCCCTGGGCCCCCTCAGCACGCTGCATCCAAAACTCCTGGTCAGTCACATGCATAATCATAATCATAAGCAGTTGCATAATTCAAAGAGTTTAGGGTTTAGAAAACTCACTAGTAAGGCTAGGGCCTGCCGGGCCTCGTCCCGCTCCCTGATGGTGGAGTGTAGGAGCCCCTGTAGCTACGCTGGTCGTCCCGTAGGGTCGATCTGCATTTAGAAGTCCATGTGTCAGTACATCATCATATAGGAACCATAAGCATAATAGATAGAGTTTAGGTTCAGAAGTCGTACCGGTCGGTGAGCACCTCGAAACACCTGGTCTCGGTAGTGCCGTGCGTACGCAGTGTAGTACATGCTATCGCTCTCTGCTCGGGCAGTCACCACTCGCCGTCGTGCGGTCCAATCGACAACCTGAGTGGCGTTCCTCGCTATCCAATCAAATGCCTCACCGAGTCCTTGCGTCATCCTCGTCATTCGCTCCCCCACCTTCTCAGGTGCAGGGAACTCCACCGCAGGATGATGGACCCCGATGGTCCTCATCACCAACCTGAAGTGTAGTGGCTCCACTACATTCATGCAGTGAAGCCACACGTCTCGTCCGGAGAAGGCAAGGGCGCCGACCACCCAAGGCTGACCCTCCTGGCCCTCCTCTGCGTAGGGTGTCCACCGTACCTGCAAGGAATAGGAAGTCGCATCAGCATCAGTCTCATATAGGAATTGCATTTAATTAAAAAGTCGGTGTTTAGAAGCACACCGAGGCGTACGGTAGAGCGTCCAGGTTGTCCTGCAGCTCCCAGACTTGTCGTCTCAAGGCTGTCATCTCCCGAGGTGCTGTCCACCTCCGTGCAATCGGTAGGAGCCCAGGATGGGTCTCCTCGCCTCTGCCCAGCCCACGTAGGTACACGTAGGCCCACACCTACATCACAGCATCGTGTCAGCATTTGAGAAACATGTAGAATTGCATAATTGAGTCTAAGGTAGAGAGTCGTACCTGGAGTAAGGGGGAGAAACCCCCGAGCATCGTCCGACGCACCGTCGAACTGAGGGTGTCGAAGAGAAATGCGAGAACTGCCACACCCCAAGCGTAGTCCTCGGTGTGCTCCAGCTCCTAAAGGAACGGAAGGAAGCGGTAGCTCATCACGTCTGCCCTGGTGGAGAAGAGGAGTCATCCAAATAGCAACATCAGGAACCGCCGCAAAACTCGGTCTGCCTCCGCTCCCGATCCTGCTGCAACCCTCGGCCGCGCCAGCTCTATCAGTCGCTGCAGGTGCTCCTCCGGCTGCTCGCCGACTGCAACTCCAGCTCGCCGTAAGCCCAGGCGGTCCTGAAGACCAGCCTGGGGAAGAAGGGTCGACTGCCTCTCGGGGCGCCGTAACTCGAGGCCCAGCAACTCCCGAGCCATCCCCCGGTAGTCGAGAAAAGTAGTCCCGCTGACCGGTGACCCATGCAGTCGAAGGCCAGTGAGCCTGGCCACGTCCTCCAGCGTGGGGACCCTATGCCCCCACGGGAAAAGGAACATCCTACTCACTGGGTCCCAGCGATCGTGTAGGGCGTTGAGCAGAGCTGCGTCGAACCGACACACCTCGTTGCTCAGGAATGGGGCGAACCCCATGGCAGCCAACCGCTCCCTCTGGAAGTCCAGTAGTGCTAAGTACACTGCGCGGACCTGCAGCCACGAGGTGCGGGTCCTGCGCTTTCCCTGCATTCATTCATTCATTTTAGATGCATTTTAATAATTAATTTAAGCCTTTTGTTTCATTTCTAAATATAATCATCAAGCTTTGAATCTCTGTCATAAGAGCGGTTCACATCAGGCCGCTCGTCCCTTGAACGGTCCCATGTTCACCGTTTCATTCCTCTGGTTCTGTTGATTTGAACGGGCTGACGTTGACCATCCTTAACGTGGACGGGTTATCATGCGACGTTTGTTCCTCAAGCTTCCTAGGGTAGGACGGCCACTCCTAGGCCGCGTAAATGTTGGACGGTCCTATGGGGACCGCATTGTTCTGCGTTGATTGGTTGTTGACCGGACCAATATGGCCCGTATGTTGTTTGTACGGTGATCCCCTCACCGTCCCTATTTTGTTCGGTTCTATTGGTGAGTGAAGTTGAACGGCTTATTCCAAGCCGTATGGATGTTGAGCGGTCCTATGTGGGCCGCGTGTTTTGGTATATGTGCTTTCTATTCAACCGCTCTACCGTCGTCTTCTCCGACGACGGTGGGGGTTCCCCACCGACAGGGAGGCCACCATGGCCCCCCAAACCAGCCCTTAGCCATCTAAAATCCCTCTAAAACCCCCCTAAGACTAACATGCATATCTTAAAATCAAAGAAAATGAGGTTAAGGGTGGGGGGGAACCTACCTCGGGGTCCCTCACCGGCCTCTCCGTCCTTGCCGCCGCCGGTGGCGCCTCGGCTTCCTCCTCCTCTTGTGCCACGACGATAGCGGTCGTCTCCTCACCGGTTGTAGCCACCGATGGCATCTCGGGGGTCGCCGTCACCTCCGCTTCCATGGCCGCCGTCGTTGCCGGCGGTGGTATGCTCTCGCCCCGGGGCGGGTGGCCTAGTGCTTTGTCCTCGTCATGGTGGCAACGGGCAAGATGGGGAGTGAGGGGGTTTGAGAGAGGGGAAGTTGAGAATGGGCTCGGTTGCCCCTTCATCCTCTCCACCATCGGTTACGGTGGAGGGAGACGAAGGGGTTTCAGCTTTTTCAAGGTTGCAGAGATGAACGGTCTATCGTTAGACCATTTGTCATTTGAGCAGTTAAATTCTTGCCGCACATCTCCAACGGCCACTACTTTTAAGTCAGTTTGAATTCTAGCTATGAGCGGTCTATGCTAGACCGTCCTTATTTGAGCGGTATTTTGTTGGCCGTTCATCCCCAGCAGTCTGCTGCTTTGAGTCTGTTCAAGTTCCAGGTACGCACGGTGTACACGTAGACCGTTCTTCTCTTTGTGCGGTTGTAATATGGCCGTTTGGTGAATTTAAATCATGAATATTCTTGGGAATATTGTTGCTTAACCATCTTATGTAGCATCACTACATCCGGTCCCGCCGTTCGCCTGCACAGGTAAGTCAGGTATGGCTTTCTATCCCTACATCCTTTATTGCATTATTATATGGTACTAGTATATATTATCTCGAGAACCAGTTGGTTACCTACGTGTTCCAGGATCTGATGTTCCCCTTCAACAAAAACAATGATGATCCAGGTTCACGTATTTAATCTTCAGATAGGCCGATAAGTTGGGATGTCACGGGGAGGATGGTTCTGTCCGGCACGCTGTGGTTGCGGATGGTATCTTTACTCTGATTTTCCCAGCTTAGCAATATTATTCTTGAGTATTTTATATTTTAATCCTTCTTTGCATTCATTTTACGATTTCTTTTATTTTTAGCCCAGCATGCATCATACGCATCTTTTGAGCATTCACGACCCGTTGGATTTGCCTGAATAATGTCGCACCCGCGATGGTAGCTGTGTGTTAAGTGTTTGAGTAAGAGGAATTAATTCCACTATGAGTTAGAAGGTTCTCTTTGGATGATTCGCTTGGTTTGGTTAATTGAGAGGTCCCCGTCTGGAGTTTTAACATGTTTCCTTTACCGCTGCTTTTGGCCTCCTCATTGGACCGTGAGATTGTGTCCCCCATAAGGTTGGTCTTGTCAATTTATTTCATTTAGTTTAGTTCCTCCAGACTGGTGTCGCTTTTGGTTTTATCATCTCTTGCGTTTGGTTCAGAGTTCTCCCGAAGATTCCTGTTGCTTGTTGGTGAAAACGGGTGTCGCATCACCTTAACACCCGCTCTTTCGGTCCACTCCACTGCATGTCCCCTCTACCTCCATGTTCCATGTCACTTCCGCTTCACCTCCGCTCGCTCCCCTGCAAAGAGGACGTTAAGGAGGGGCATCTGTTGACACCCATTTTTTTGCCGATAAGCTGTGTCGTTTCTCTTACTCCCATCCTGTTGATGCCTCGAATTGTCCATCACTCGTTGGGGCTGTTTTCAGGCGTATTTTGGGCTAGTTTTATGGGTTACCTCCCTCCTTGATTAGGTCCAAGTCATTTCAGGGCTTAATGGGCCTTGGTTGGTTGATTGGGCCTTGTTATGAGTTTCCAACGTCCATATGCACGCACGGTTCACCCACGACCGCTCAATCGTCTGACCTTATTATGCGGTTGACTATGGGCCCTCCATGTATTTTGGAACATTTTGGTTAATTTTCTGAATTTTCACCGACAAGCATTTGTGCGGCCCTCTCCTAGCCGTTCAACCTGATGGGCAGACTAAGGGTGACCACTTATATCTCAGAGTCCTGCGCTTGGTAATTTTCTCAGATAATTATCTACTTAATTGAATTATCACCGACAAGGCTAGAATGGTTTGTCCTTGGCCGCGCTACATTTGAACGGTCTCAATAGAGCCGCTCATATGTGAGAGTCCAACGGCGGGCGTTCCGGTCAGTTCGAGGGATAATTGGGACTATTTTCTAATTATTTTTAATTTCCACCGATGGGTTTGGACGGTTAGTAGGTGACCGCCCATCATATTGAGCGGTCTATCGTAAGACCGTTCATCCCGTCGACTGTTGAATTTTAACAGATTTTAATCCTTTTATCCATGGTTTTATCCCCAACTTCTTCCATCAATTTCTCCGTGGATAATCAACCATTTTGAGTGCCGTTTCGACTGGATGAGAGATAATTCTATTATCTACGATTTATCTTGAATAATCTTGTCCCGAAAATGGCTCTAAACCCTAGTTTCGGGGCTGGCTTTCTAGGTTCTATAAATAGACCCTAAAGGCCAGACTTCGAGAGGGGGGGGGGGGGGAGATTTTTTGGTTGACAGCGAAGCCCTGCCGCATTCCTGAGCGACCTAGCACCAAGGAGGGAGGCTTTCTACGTCCATATAAGCCTCCGGTTCAGGGAGTAGTCTTGTTTTGAGTCCTCTGTGTCTTTATAGCTTTTGTCACTTCCTCATTACATGCATTTTTCTCTCCCCATGTCCTCCCTTATTCTCATCACCATGCACACATCCACCCACATTTTTGCCACCCTAGGCGTTTAAAACCCCCCAGGTATCCCCCTTTCCACTTATTTATGTCCGTGCTCCTTTATTGTGACTTTTACTACACCATTTAGTTCTAATCTGGGTGTTCTTCTTGTGTTTCCACGTTGTTTTGTAGGTCAGCAGCACATCAATACGAGGCCCATCCTTTCTGGCCGGCTGGAAAGGGTGGAGGTGAGCCCATTTTGCAACTTCTAGCGTGGTGGACTTGAGCGGCTCCCAACTGCCCATTCTAGCTGACGCGTGGTTCTATCCAGACCGTCCATCGTCTCCCTGCGGTCTACTTCGAGCCGTCCATCCTCCAGGAGTGCTTCATCCCGCACGTTCTACGGTGCTTTCAGATGGTCTATCGTAAGACCGTATATCCTTTAGATGGTTTTACCTCAACCGTTCAACATCCCAGTGCTGTAGGTAAGGCGAGTGTCTCCCTTTTCCAAGGTGTGGCGTGTCCATCGCGCGTGGCACTTTGGTGGCGATCACGGTCATTCCTCCGATCTCCTCTTGTCATTTTCTTTCATTAATCCATCACAATTGATTCTTATTCATCCATATTGAATTAGAAGAGAAGAAAATACATCAACACCCACCACAACAAAACCAGTAACAATAGTAACAGCAACAGAAATAACAACCGTAAAGGAAAGCAGTAAGAATAATAATAACAAGAGCAACAGTAGTGGCAAAGCAACTAAAATAGCAACAATAACAACGCTGGTGGCTATAACGATAGAACAGTGAAACGACAGAATCACGGAGTCTCTACAGTACTCCTACCCTTATAAGGGAACCACGATCTCAAGTTGGAACTGCCGATCTAAGGGGGGTCACGGTTGCACTGCCAAAAGAACCTACGAAGCCTCTAACGTAGGAAAAGTCCTTACGTACAGAAGCCACTTCAAAAATCACACCGTAGAAACATCATATCCTAGCTATAAGGAGAACATTGACCATGATGTCGGGAAACCTCGGCCTCGCAGGCGAGAAGTCACGCTAAAGTCACCCGGTCAGAATACACTACCCCTACTCCGGAGAACCACAGCTCACGATCGGGAACTAAACCCACGGGTGACTAAAGTACTCTCCCACTAGCAACGACCGGATGTGTCCATTGACTTCTTACACCACGCCGTCTCTCCCTAACCAGGCTACCTCTCCCAGAGAGTGAGGCAAGGGACTGGGTCAGATGCGTCCCGGATGCCTTACACCGCCCACTACGCTCACACATGCCTGCCTCTCCCAAAGAGTGAGGTGGGCACGCAACAACACAAGGACTAGTTGGGGTCACACCCGTCGGTGTGGGTCCTCTGCCCCCAACCGCATGTGCACACACAGACCATGCGCTCTAAGTTAGGTCCTCTAGCTGGTTTTCCCCCCAGTCAGACTCGGGTTACAAAGACGAGGGGCCCTAAGGTAACTAGCCTAAAAATCGTCGCATCGGGAACAACTCTCGACCACGTGGTCGGAACGTGTCGGCACTCAATGAGTAAAACTCTTGGCCCAGTCGGTATGTACACGACACTTAGTAAGCTGATCTAGTGGAGTACTACTCGAAAGAAGGTCCAACTCACGTACACCTAAAACCATGAAGTGGCACAGCTCGGTACAGGTAAACCACCTAAGGCCGGTAACACGAACCAATCAACGCCGGCCAACTAAACTCGCGCAGGAATAGACCTCCGCTAATGATAACCAACACGGTGAAGAACACTCCCTACAACATATAAATCCCACATGGATGGCCCATGATAACTTATACAGAAATCTCGGATCATCGAGAATCACCCGGATACCCCTTCCGTGAAACCGCATTGCATAAGGACACCGCGGGGTGAGAAACGGTGAAGCACAGCAGCCCAGGGCAGGAAGGGGCTGGGCGGCCAATCTCCATCACTGACCGCCCAGCACAGGGCCACCCTGTGCACTAGGTGACCACCTGCTGGGTGGCCATCCCTTTAGCCCCCCAGTCCAGGGCAACTTCAGAGTATGGGTTGCCAGAGTACTAGCTGCCCAGCAGACCAGGGCGGCCAACCCTTTGGCCACCCAGGAACAGTGCAGGGCTACCAGCAGTCTAGCCGCCTACAGTTGGGACACAGGGGGAAGAAAATGGGGTAGGGTGGCCAGAGGTCTGGTCGCCCAGTAGTCCAGGGCGACCAGGGTTCTGGCCGCCAAGCACCGGGGCACCCGACCACTCCCGTGGTCGCCCACAGCGGGTTCACAGAAGCAAACCGAACTCTACGCGGAGTTTGATCCGAAGCCCCATTCACCTAGATGCGAAGGGAAAAATAAGGTGAAACAAACCCCAGGCATTCCTACATCCATAAAATCGAATCCAAACCATAATCGAGGCCTAAATCGGCCGAAATCGCCGCTCGTCTCAAACATGATCATTTCCCCCCGGACATGCAAAGCACCCACTCTCAACCTCGCCGGAGCACAGAATGATAGGGTGCAAGCCCCGGATACAGAGGGGGGGTGAATGTATCCCTCTTCAAATATCACCCAATTAATACTCTAATGCTCTAATATGCGGAATAAGAACAGTTGATGAAATATACTAAAAATACTAAGACGGATCTCGGCAAGACAACACAATTGAATTAGCCCTCACATGATCCTAAGCAAGCATCTAATGCGCAGCAATGAAAAGAACACAAGTACAAAAGCAAACGACAAGTGAACACCAGGATTTTTTAGGTGGTTCGGTCCACAGACCTACGTCCACCCCTCACTCCAAACCGGAGTGAGGCTTCCACTAGCAGGGCTAGATAGCAGACTCAGTCTGCAACAAATGCTGCCAAACAGCTTGACCAGGGGAACAACCTCCCCTCTTCCTCCCAACCAGAGGGAACCACTAGTGACACCCAGTCACTAGCAAACCAGAGACGCAAGTCTCTCTTCCCCCAGACCAGGAGGGAACACCTAGTCTTGCAACCCACAAGACCAGAACCGGAGACGAATCTCCCTTCCTCCAAACCAGGAGGGAACCCACAAGTGACTCTCAGCCACTTGCAACCTAGAGGTCTCGGACCTCCCTTCCTCCCAACCGGAGGGAAACAACCAGTGACATCCAGTCACAGGCAACCAGAGACGCAAGTCTTTCTTCCTCCAAACCGGAGGGCACCCGACCTCACACTAGTGGAATGAAAGAACAACTAGTGAACAGTTAAAAGAAGAAAAAAAAACTGCAGCAACTGAAAGCTGGAAAAATGAAATGCACAATAGCTCTCGCAGGAGCTGGCTGGCCTGGATTTGATCCACGGTCCAGCAGAAACTGATCTTCAGTTGAAGCTTCATTTACTCTAGCTCTCTCTTCTTCTCACTCTTCTTTTTCTTCTCTTTCGCATGCTCTCTCGATCTCTCTTCTGCTCTCTGGCTCACTCTTCTTCTTTTTTCTTTCTTCTTTTTCTGCTCACTGCCTCTCTGCCTCTCTGCAGCTCTTTCCTTCTATATCGATCACTCTCTTGCTCTCTTGATCACTTCTGCACGTTCACTCTCTCCTTTTTCGATCTTGATCAATCTTCACAAGATGGAGGAGGCTTCATATTTATAGCAGCACCAATTAGGGCGTTGTCCTCGGATCACGTGCGAGGTGCCAACCTCGGATCACGTGCCACTTATCAACTTCTCGAAGGATGTACCTGTCAAGCAGTCATAAGAAGATATCATATGGATGTACAGACTTCGTTCAGGCTGTTAACAAAGTGTGTACATGCATGATCCAGCTTGAGTGTATAGACTTGAAGGGTGATAACGAGTGTATAGAGTTGAAGCCTTGGAAACGAGTGTATAGACTTCATCTTGAAGGAGATGCAGACGTGCACTGAAGTGTGTAGACTTGAAGCCCTTCAAGCGACCTCAGTGTACAGACTTGCGTGGGTAATATGCATGGACAAGCCATAGCCAATGTATAGACTTAACCGATGCATGAATATTGCGCCGGTGTATATACTTGGAGAACTGATGCATGAACAGTGCGCCGATGTATAGACTATGATGTAAAGACTTGAGTTATACAAGCAGTGTATAGACATCACAATGCTCACCCATATCCAATGTATACACTTACCCCTTGAAGATGTACAGACATTGAATGCTTACATGCAGACACGATGTATAGACTTTAAATTAAAGGAGACGGTGGATGTACATACTTTAAGTTCAACTGAGATGGTGCATGAATATACTTGACACTGTATAGGCTGTACAGACTTGGAAAGCTTGAAGGCGATGTATAGACTTGGTAAGGCTTCAAAGCACAAGACACTTGGCCAATGTACAGACTTGGAAAGCTTGAGCCAATGTGCAGACTTGAAACAAGTGAACACATCGATGTGTAGACTTGGCCAATGTATAGACTTGAAGCGAAGACCAATGTGTAGACTTCAAAGCAGATGCCAAGGCTGTACACACTTGAAGAGACGCAAGGTGAGACAGAGTTGGCTGTACAGACTTTGGATGACGATGCACTGTACGCAAACGCTGTACAGACTTGATAGCGTGAGACGCTGGAAGAGACGATCGGATGTATAGACTTTGAAGATGTGGGCGAGACAATGTATAGACATGGTGCAGCTTCAAAGCACAATGTGCAGACTTTACCAGTGTATAGACTTGGGGTTCTGAACGTAGGCAAAGACTGGGAATGTATAGACTTGTCGAATGGCTTGAAACACAGACACGCTGCCAATGTATGGACTTAGATGCCCAAAGGCAATGTATAGACTTCAACTAAGCAAGCTACAATGCAATGTATGGACTTGATGAACGATGCAAAAAGCTCTGTACAGACATGATGCAAACTGGATGTGCAGACTTTGTAGCATGCAATGTATAGACTCTAGTGAATGCATTCTAGGCAGACCATGTACAGACTTGAGAGACGTTGCATGCACGATGTATAAACTTGTTAATGCACTAATGCATGATGTACAGATAACATGAGACGTTGCATGGACTATGTATAGACTTGTTAATGCACTGATGCAAGGCAATCTGATGTGTAGACCGTCTCAACACAGTGGCGTGCAACTAAACGATGTGTAGACTTTAGAAATGCATAGAGACGCTATAGCGTAACAGCGTCGACATAGCAGTTCACCCTGATGTGAAGTTAGATCTGGGTCAGTTCAGTGGGTCGACGTAGTGACCCCATGCGTCAACGCATCCAGCCTTATCTTCAAAGCCATCTGAGACATTTCAAGGCTGCGTCAACCTCGTGGACTCAATGGGTTGACGCCATCTGAACTACTTACGAGATGTATAGACATGCGAATCTGATGTAAAGACTTGAGGGGGGTCGACCCATCTATGAAGGGGGTCGACCCACAGAGCTAGCACACTCATGCATTCTCCACATAATAAATCAGTCATATGCATTCATGTTGCTATCATTCAATGTGATGTTCTTAGCAAAACAATATGGTGACTCATTTATGTTGCTATCATTAAAACACCACATAATCATCAAAGCACAAGGGGCACAACATTTCATGCACACATGCATATGGTGACTGATAGTGTTTGCTATCATCAAAACCATAGGGGTACAACAATCTCCCCCTTTTTGATGATGGCAACACTATGAGTGACACTGACTCAAGTCAAAAATATTCTCCCCCTTTGACTTCAGCAAAAAGATATTAATTAGAGAGAGGAAAATTAAGCAGATAAGGCACATTCTTCCCCAAAGAGCAATATGACTCATACCAGTTTCTCCCCCTTTGTTTTTTAAAAAAAAATCATGGAAGAGGTATGAATGTAGAGATGCAGATGCAACAAGAAATGTAAGAACTCCCCCTAAATGTATGAATGCAAGACAATTCTCCCCCTAAATCATGGAATTTCCATGCAGCATGATTCATATGACAAGGAAACTCCCCCTCAATAAATGGAACCATATGAAATGAATGAGAAGGAAACCACAAAGGCAATCAAGGATAAGTTCAGGTCATGATGAATCAAGGACAGTGAGATTCAACAAGATTTTCAAGGAGATATCAATCTCATAAATCCAAAACATAAGTTTTCAAAGTCTTCCATTATAAGGATAGGCCGCAGGGCCATAATCAAACTACTCCCCCCTTTGACTCAGTCATTTTGACATGAAAGACACAGAGGCAGTTAAACAATGAAGCTCAAATCAAGACAATGATAAAATCATGCACAAATCAAGTCTATGATGCAGATGTTAATCTCCCCCTTAAGGCCAGAATAGAGTTGACGTATGACAAGAGGAGATAAGCATCTATCAGCAAAAGCACATAGGCACTCAAGGATTTTCATTAGCACACCAAATTCATAAATCTCTGTAAACGAATTTCAGATTCGTCTATTATAATAGATTATGAATGAGTTTAAAACTTACCATCATGATTTAAGAGTGATGTATTCAAAGTTTATCAAGAAAATTCAATACTCATATCTGAAACACCTTTTAATAGAAATGAACCAACAACTCATTGGATATTCATGTTTAACCTCCTTCCATCTTACTCATTTAAATTCAATGACTCCTATGGAAGTTACACAAGATAACATTGAGATTAAACAGAGATAAATGTGTTTGCACTTATCTTTATATTTTCAGAATTTTCTATTGATCAGCACTCATTTTTCCTGAGCAAGTTTGGTTCAGTCAACACCTTTTTACGTGAGGCACAACACTTCTCAGGTGAAGTGACCCAGTTACTCAGTGTGACAACCATATTGCCTCTTAAGGAGAACAGAGTTAGCAATGGAGTATCTTTTTACATGAGGAGACACCTTGATCAGAGGCCAAAATCCCCAGTTACTCAACACATCCATTCCATTGCTCTGCCAGATTTTCAAATATTTTTGAAAGGAGAGGTAACTATGGCACTTCATGACTTGGGTTTACTCCATTTCTTTGATAGAGAACCCAGTTTCTCCGTGACCAAAGTCATTGCTCTTGCATTAAATTTTTAAGTGTTTTCAGATTTTTCAAACAATGCTCAGTACACTGAAATGTTTAAGAACAACACCTTCTATATGTATCTTAACCAAAGAAAGCCATGTCTTTTAGAATTTCAGATTTCAGAAGGTTTTGCATGAAGTTCAAGAGGCAATTTGTTAAGATCTATTAAGCATGATGATTGAGATATTTTCAAGTCTTTTATATCAAAACCTATTAAATACATTAGTCTTAGATCAATTTGATTCATCAAAACATTCTTAAGCCAGTATAATAGAAGTTTCTTCTTTTCAGAATATGTCTGATTTATGTCTAGGGTGCACTGACTAAAATCTTTCCTCATTCAGATGAATCAATGACATTGCCAGGAAATCAGTGGAGTCAACAAAGCATTTTTATTGAGAGATTAGCAGAGAGCAATCATGAAGAGACAAGGAGTGAATCATTAGAATAGTGCAGTTTTGAAATCAATAGCTGAGTTTGGAGTTCAGACAGAACAGCTACATAAGTGTAGTCAGCAGAGAATTCAAGTGAACCACACATATGCCAAGAATGGATCAGATAGCTAGACAGTGAGAGTTCAAGAATGGAATAGGAAAGCTCCCCCTGACTAGATGCTACATATATACAACAAAGCATGATCAACAGTATGGTTAATTAAGAATGATTGAGCTCCCCCTGACTAAGTGCATGATGTGCAGTGAAAGTACACCACATGATTTCAAATTTGTCATTCAAATATAATCCATGCACTTCAGACATAAGTGAGCTACCATGAACATGATTGAGCAATTCCATTTTAGAAAATTCCAACTAAGCATAGATCAAATTAACATGATGCTTAACCATCTCAAGCAGTCAATTTTCAGATTATGGGATTTAAACAGATTGTTCAGAACTAACCTGGAGAGCAAGATCATGGGGTTATCATTTTGAGTGCCTTGGTTTATTTACCCCTCTTTGTTCATTCCAAGGCACACCTGCAAAGTTCTTGATCATTTTGATCCTGCAGGGACCCAAGCAGCTTTGGGTCCTGCGTTAGCCCTGACAGGTGTTCTAAACAATTTCTTAGCAACATGGTCATCATGATCCATCAAATAACAATTTTCCATAGAGTGACCATACTTTCCACAATATCTACATGATGTGACTGGTTTCTGGTTCTTATGATGCATAGTAACAGCAGTATGAGGTTTATAAATATGATCATAAGATTTTCTGTTGTATGCATGAACAGTTTGTTTCTTATTCCTAACCAGCCAACATTCAGCAGATCTATGGCCTGACTTCCCACAGTTATAGCATGAGAATCTTGCAAATAGTTTTGCAGGGAATTTCACAACATAGGGGTTAACTGAGTTCTTCTGAACATGCCAACAGTTCTTGACTGTATGGCCATTCTTCTCACAGTGAGAGCAAGCAAAAGAATTTCTTCTATGAAAGCCATTTTTACCCCAAGTGGATCCAAACCAGCACTCAGTAGCCTTGTGCCCATGCTTATTGCAGTTAGAGCACACAATGTGCTGACTAGTCTTGTGTTTAGTTCCATAAGGACCATGAATATTCATGGAAGACCTGGCATGTAGTTTATTATCTTCTTTCATGATAAAGCATGCATTCATGAGATGACCATACTTACCACAATAATAACATGAAGCATCAGGCTTCCTAGTAGCATGGTTTCTATCAGAAAAATTTCTAGAATGTAATGTTCCACTAGCATGCTCATCCTTTAACATTAATCTGCAATCTTCCATTATGTGACCTCCTTTCCCACAATAATAACATGACCCCTTTTTAATATGGGTGTGTGAGAGATCATGTGAATTGTGTGCAGCCTTCTTTATAGCAACAGGAGTTTCTTTGTCCTTTTTCTGTGAATTTTCATTCTTTTTCAGTTTTTGAATTTATTCTGCAGATTTGGAATTGACAGTGGACTTTTGTGCAGTGAATTGAAAAACAGAAGGAGCAGAGGTTGTGTTCTAATTAGAAGCTTTGACAAAAATAGTAGACGTTTTATTCCCATTACTCCTTTTGTTTGTCGGACTGTAACCCAGTCCCTCTCTCTGAAAGCTAACATTATTACCAAGAAGCTTATTCAGATTGTCCTTTCCTTTGACAAATTTTCATAGAGAATTTTTCAAATCTTGAATCTCAGAGTTTAAGACAGCAATATTAGCTTCATATTTGGACAGATCTATTTCACAGGAAATGACTTGTTGATGCAAGGCATCATTCAGACTTTTGAGTTTTTCTACTTCCTATTTTAACTTTATTTCATTGTCAGCTTCAAATAGAGACTTGTTAAGATCATCAATTTCTTGTTGAAGGGATGTGATAGTGAGCTCATAGTTAGCTATCTTCTCTTCACAGCAATTGACATTTCTACTCAACATTAAGTTGATAGTTTTTAGACTCTCAATTTCTTGTTCAGCATTCACCAACCTATCAGAATTATCTACGCTCACACACTTGCCTTTTTCCATTGTCAATAACCTATCTGTCAGCTGGGTGTTTAGATGTTTCAGTTTGTTGATTTCTTTTTTCAACTTATTGTTTTGCTCTGTGAGTTCATCATCAAGCACCTAATCATCCGATGAAAACTGACATTCATAAAACATTTCTTGTTGTTTTTCAGATTGAAGTTTGTTGAAATTTTTCTGAAGATCTAAGTTTATTACTCTCACAGCCTCCAGTTTCTCGGAAATCAAACTATTTACTTTTTCAAGATTATTTGATTTGTGTTCAGATTCTTTGAGCTGGTTTTTGAGTATTTCATTTTCAGATTTCATGTTTTCCAATTCAGAGTTGACAAGCTCTAAGTTTCTCACCAGTTCTTCATTTTGAACAACATCACTGTTATGAGCCTGATCATCATCAATTAAACTATGCCACTCCTTTAGTTTAGCAATTTCACAAACAAGCTCTTGATTCTCCTTTTTGTGTAAATCAATTTGTTTCATAAGAGTTTGTTTTTCAGATTTCAAATGATCTAAATCTGAACTAATAGAATCAAAATCTGTTAAATGTCTTCTAAATATGTCATTTTCAATTTTTACAATTTCAGGGCTTTCACCTCGAGATTTAGCATCCTCATGTTTCTTTAGCTTCTTTATCAGTTTTTTATTCTTCTTCTTTAGTCTTTCATAGGATTCTAACAGATTGGCATAGGCATCTTCCCAGTCGTCTAAAGTGTAACTAGAGAAAGGGTTGGTTACCTCTTCAGCATCTTCGGATTCATCTTGATCACTCCCATGGTTGCTCTTGTCAACCATCAGGCAGCTGTCCTCGTTTCTCCTCTGAGCTAGCTTCAGCTTATCCAAATGTCCTTAGCGGACTTGCAGTTATAAAAATAAGAATGTAGAGCCTTGTCAGTAGCTTCTTTCATTAATTTCAAAACTTTCTGATTCTCTCCATTTCTTGATCTGTGACTGTTAGTCCATTTAGACTCTTTCTTTGGCAGTCTGTGAGGACCATGTGAGATTAACTTCCACAGACCCGGATCCATCAATTCACATAGTTATGTAGACTGCTAACCCGTGAGTTAAAATTAGAGCCATTGAAAACTGGTGGAGAATCCATTGATTAAATCGGCAAGCAGATTAATGCAGCAGAGAGTAAATTCAGAAATGCACCAAAGATAATAGGATCCTCTACAGATCGTTGGATCTGATCAGTCAGAGAACCGCTCTGATACCAATTGATAGGGTGCAAGGCCCGGATACAGAGGGGGGGTGAATGTATCCCTCTTCAAATATCGCCCAATTAATACTCTAATGCTCTAATATGCGGAATAAGAACAGTTGATGAAATATACTAAAAATACTAAGATGGATTTCGGCAAGACAACACAATTGAATTAGCCCTCACACGATCCTAAGCAAGCATCTAATGCGCAGCAATGAAAAGAACACAAGTATAAAAGCAAACCATAAGTGAACACCAGGATTTTTTAGGTGGCTCAGTCCATAGACCTACGTCCACCCCTCACTCCAAACCGGAGTGAGGCTTCCACTAGCAGGGCTAGAACAGCAGACTCAATCTGCAACAAATGATGCCAAACAGCTTGACCAGGGAAACAACCTCCCCTCTTCCTCCCAACCGGAGGGTACCACTAGTGACACCCAGTCACTAGCAAACCAGAGACGCAAGTCTCTCTTCCTCCAGACCAGCAGGGAACACCTAGTCTTGCAACCCACAAGACCAGAACCAGAGACGAATCTCCCTTCCTTCAAACCAGGAGGGAACCCACAAGTGACTCCCAGCCACTTGCAACCTAGAGGTCTCGGACCTCCCTTCCTCCCAACCGGAGGGAAACAACCAGTGACATCCAGTCACAGGCAACCAGAGACGCAAGTCTCTCTTCCTCCAAACCGGAGGGCACCCGACCTCACACTAGAGGAATGGAAGAACAACTAGTGAACAGTTAAAAGGAGAAAAAAAAACCGCAGCAACTGAAAGCTGGAAAAATGAAATGCACAATAGCTCTCGCAGGTGCTGGCTGGCCTGGATTTGATCCACGGTCCAGCAGAAACTGATCTTCAGTTGAAGCTTCTTTTACTCTAGCTCTCTCTTCTTCTCACTCTTCTTTTTCTTCTCTTTCACAGGCTCTCTCGATCTCTCTTCTGCTCTCTGGCTCACTCTTTATCTTTCTTCTTTCTTCTTCTTCTGCTCACTGCCTCTCTGCCTCTCTGCAGCTCTTTCCTTCTATATCGATCACTCTCTTGCTCTCTTGATCACTTCTGCACGTTCACTCTCTCCTTTTTTGATCTTGATCAATCTTCACCAGATGGAGGAGGCTTCATATTTATAGCAGCACCAATTAGGGTGTTGTCCTCGGATCACGTGCGAGGTGCCAACCTTGGATCACGTGCCACTTATCAGCTTCTCGAACGATGTACCTGTCAAGCAGTCATAAGAAGATATCAGATGGATGTACAGACTTGGTTCAGGCTATTAACAAAGTGTGTACAGGCATGATGCAGCTTGAGTGTATAGACTTGAAGGGTGATAACGAGTGTATAGAGTTGAAGCCTTAGAAACGAGTGTATAGACTTCGTCTTGAAGGAGATGCAGACGTGCACTGAAGTGTGTAGACTTGAAGCCCTTCAAGCGACCTCAATGTACAGACTTGCGTGGGTAAGATGCATGGACAAGCCATAGCCAGTGTATAGACTTAACCGATGCATGAATAGTGTGCCGATGTATATACTTGGAGAACTGATGCATGAACAGTGTGCCGATGTAGAGACTATGATGTAAAGACTTGAGTTACACAAGCAGTGTATAGACATCACGATGCTCACCCATATCCAATGTATAGACTTACCCCTTGAAGATGTACATACATTGAATGCTTACATGCAGACACGATGTATAGACTTCAAATTAAAGGAGACGGTGGATGTACATACTTCAAGTTCAACTGAGACGGTGCATGAATATACTTGACACTGTATAGGCTGTACAGATTTGGAAAGCTTGAAGGCGATGTATAGACTTGGTAAGGCTTCAAAGCACAAGACACTTGACCAATGTACAGACTTGGAAAGCTTGAGCCAATGTGCAGACTTGAAACAAGTGAACACAGCGATGTGTAGACTTGGCCAATGTACAGACTTGAAGCAAAGACCAATGTGTAGACTTCAAAGCAGATGCCAAGGCTGTACACACTTGAAGAGACGCAAGGAGAGACAGAGCTGGCTGTACAGACTTTGGATGACGATGCACTGTACGCAAACGCTGTACAGACTTGATAGCGTAAGACGCTGGAAGAGACGATCGGATGTATATAGTTTGAAGATGTGGGTGAGACAATGTATAGACATGGTGCAGCTTCAAAGCACAATGTGTAGACTTTACCAGTGTATAGACTTGGGGTTCTGAACGTAGGTAAAGACTGGGAATGTATAGACTTGTCGAATGGCTTGAAACACAGACACGCTGCCAATGTATGGACTTAGATGCCCAAAGGCAATGTATAGACTTCAACTAAGCAAGCTACAGTGCATTGTGTGGACTTGATGAATGATGCAAAAAGCTCTGTACAGACATGATGCAAACTAGATGTGCAAACTTTGTAGCATGCAATGTATAGACTCTAGTGAATGCATTCTAGGCAGACCTTGTACAGACTTGAGAGACGTTGCATGCACGATGTATAGACTTGTTAATGCACTGATGCATGCTGTACAGATAACATGATACGTTGCATGGACTATGTATAGACTTGTTAATGCACTGACGCAAGGCAATCTGATGTGTAGACCGTCTCAACACATTGGCGTGCAACTAAACGATGTATAGACTTCAGAAATGCATAGAGACGCTACAGCGTGACAGCGTCGACGCAGCAGCTCACCCTAATGTGAAGTTAGATCTGGGTCAGTTTAGTGGGTCGACGCAGTGACCCCATGCGTCAACGCATCCAGCCTTATCTTCAAAGCCATCTGAGACATTTCAAGGCTGCGTCAACCTCGTGGACTCAATGGGTTGACGCCATCTGAACTACTTACGAGATGTATAGACATGTGAATCTGATGTAAAGACTTGAGGGGGGTCGACCCATCTAAGAAGGGGGTTGACCCACAGAGCTAGCACACTCATGCATTCTCCAGAGAATAAATCAGTCACATGCATTCATGTTGCTATCATTCAATGTGATGTTCTTAGCAAAATAATATGGTGTCTCATTTATGTTGCTATCATTAAAACATCACATAATCATCAAAGCACAAGGGGCACAACATTTCATGCACACATGCATATGGTGACTGATAATGTTTGCTATCATCAAAACCACAGGGGCACAACACAGAAGGGGGAGGGAAAACATGCAAGAGTGCTAGGGATCCATCCCCCTACCTTTTCTACAGCTTTACCATCAAAAACCCCACGAAAATGATAATCTCCCATGTAGTCGACTCCCACGGCCGCGATCACCTTCGCCTCTCCTCACGCCATGCTCCTCACCTTCATCCTCAACACACGCCCCTGCCGACGCTCCACCGCACGTCCCCTCGCCACCGCTGTCAGCCGTCGGAGATGAGAAAGGGAGAGGGAGAGAGTGCCAGGAGTGTAAGGGAGAGGAGAGACGCGAGAGAGTGAGAGATGAGAGAATGGAGGGGGGAGAGGGGAGAGGGGTGTTGACACACAAAATATGATTGGGCAATAACCATGTGCTCGAAGGAGTCAACCAAAAATCAAAGATAGATCCACTCGGACTGTTGAAGCCTCAAGCCACCTTACAGGAATTGCCAGGGACTCAACATTCTGTCATCTCGGGTTTACACACCCACCACAGCTCGCTTAAGGCCTATTGATGATCAGAGCCTATGAGACCGGCACTAGATGATCGTGCCAGATACACCTCTTACCCCGTCCAACCAGGACGAGAATGTAACAAGTGGGTCCCGCCTGATGAAGAAGCCTCCCCGAGATGAAGAGATGTCCCTGGCCCCTCGGAATAGAGAACCGAAGGCAATGTCAGCGAAAACTCAAGTCACCTGACCAGAGTACCTAGGACTCCAAAGTGGCCCGAGAGCGACCGATGGATGATTTCAAAGGAGCAAGAACCCCCAGAGCGGTGGCTCATTCAATGAGAACGCTTCGTACAAGCATAGGGCGACCCTGGAGAACCAATATTCTACGTTAATAGTGTCACTAGCAGAAGTTTTGAGGTTTCCGTAAGACACACGTGGAACACCAGAATGATCCAAAAGCAGCCTCGAAGGTATACGAGCCTGGCAGAAACCATCCCAGGGGTTACCATTTTAGTGAAGAAGGTCCACGTACTCTCTGAGAGAAGGTGGCAGCACAAACCAGTGTGCCAAAGGGGAAATCAATGCAAATCCCAGGAAAATCGGTACGGGTTCGACACATCTTGGAAATCTGTGGAGGTCTCGAATCAACACTTCAAAACATATTCTGGGACTACTGCACCAACTCCAAAGCTACTCCGGACGGCGAGTTCTCACTGGGTTAATTTCAGGTAAAATGATGAAATTACGGAAATACCCTTACAAGGGAGTCGGTGGCGCCTTGATATTGAGTCGGCAGCACTGAGAGCTTGAGCCGGTGGCGACCCTCGCGCTTTAGCCGGTGGTGCTGGCGCTCGAGGCGGTGGCCCCCCCTCCACGACCGAGTCGGTGGCGTGGTGCGCGCCTTGAGTCGGCAATGGCTCACCCATCCCGTCAGGTTTCCGATGCCTTGTTTTGGTGGCATTCGCCTATATAAAGGGCCCTGAGCCCTTAGAAAAAGGGGGGGATCGAAAGAAAAAGGGGAACGAAGAGAGAAACGAAGCACCATATAAGGAAAAGAGGGGAGGGAGATAGAAAGAATGGAGAGGAGAGAAAGAAGTCTAGAGATCGGAGAGAGGAGTCATGAGGAAGAAGGTAGGGTGTAGATATCTAAGTTCTGCCTTTTTCCTCCCTCTGTATCTTCTATTCAAAAGTTCTCCCTTTCTATTTCATATGTTCCCTTTTCACTCCCCGATTATTGTATCCTCCCCCATGTTCTTCTGCGATTATAGAGGTAAATGAATAAAAGATAGCAGCGGGTTGCAAGAAGCGTAAGTCTCATATTTAGATCTACTATTTACGATGCTCTCGATACCGCCGTGATTCTCCATCTATTCCGATTTCGAAGCTCCTCAATCTCTTTTTCCCCGAGCATGAGGAGGCCCCCTCCTCGAGGGGCTAAACCTCTCATCAATCCCATGATCGCTCAGCAAGGGAGTAAGATTCGTGGAGTTCGTTGTTCCTCTCCGTGAAATGGTATCTGACCACGCCCTAACAGGGCGACATTAAATCCCTCCCCAGGGGCTGTTCTTTTACCGATAGCGTAGTTTCATCCATGATCTTGGGTTTTGTTTGAGTGAATGATGAATAAGAGACTCTTGAGTCCCCGTTCACTCGTTTCTATCAATTGTAAGGGTGCCAGTGCACTCCGATAGTCAATATGATAGTCGTCTGTTACTTTCTTCCGAAACTACCATATGCCTCCTCTCAGTGTTCAATGATTTAACCTTGAGGGTCTCGACCCCCGTTCATCTTATCTCTGGTGGCAGTGAGCATGAGTTGCCCATGGCAATTATGACCACTCGCAGAATAGGGCTTGTCTCATGGCAAAGCAGAGTGGTATGCTGTGTCCCTAAAATTGTTGCTAACCGATGAACAATTTTCGCCGATTGTTTCTAATCGTCCTTGACTGGGGAGGGGTACAACCCTTTTGCTCGTTTGCTTAATTTCTTCGAACCAATGCCACTCTAGGTTCCAGGGGGTCTATCGTCTTATCACATGTTCCCCTGGAAGCCCTTTGCATCGAGTGGGCAAATGAAATCGCCATATGTATGGCCACAATCAGAGGCCCATTTCACCCCCAGATCATCACGAGTCTCTAGTAGGCTGGCCCTCGAGACTCTGTTCGTGATGACCCCAGGGACTGAGGTAATACACCTGGGCTCCTCAATGTTTATGGTTTGGCACCGTCTACCGTGTGCTATGCCACTTGTCTAATTGAACATCTCCCTGTGCTGGGGAGATGCTGCCCAAATTTCCTAAGATGAGACTGTGTTTTCACGATGATTTGCTTTTAATCTCTGATAGATCGTGGGACTAGCTTATATGATTATGCATGGTATTCAGAGGGGCCTATACATCAATGGCTGTCAAGTGCTGGAGTATGAACCTTGCACAGACGAACAAAAAGGGAGAGCAGACACGTGAATGAGAGAAGAACACATATATATAAAAGATGACAACAACAGAATTTCTCTTAACACCTGGGCAGTCATGCCTTTGGGTCCTTAAATCTTCACGGATTCTCATTCAAATGCCCTATTTGATGCGAGACCACAAGTAAAAATTTTCTTGCCGAAGCTTATATGGTGGATCCTTGTGACTCGGTGGCATCACCACCGAATTAACCCCCACGAACTTCAATTCGATGGCGACGCCACCGAATCACCTTTTTCTTTGCTCGTCACCGACTTCGCACGTCGCTTTCTTCTCCAACAGCACCAACCCAGCTTGCATCCCTCTCCACCACAAGCACCGACCCAGCTTGCATCCCACTCTGCCACTAGCACTGACCCTGCTTGCATCCCTCTCCGCCACTAGCATCGACCCACACCGCTTCCTCTCCGCCACTAGCATCGACCCATGCCACTTCCACTTTATCTTGCACCGACCTGCATCGCCTCCTCTCCACTATCATCGACCTACATGGCTTCCTCTCCACTAGCATCGACCCACACCGCGCCCGCTTGCCATTGCACCTACCCTCATCATCTCTTGCACCGACCTATGCTGCTCCTCTACTCTACCTGCACCGACCTCACACCACCCCCATCATCCCTTGCACCGACCTTCCAAAGCCTGCACCGACCCCAGCTCTAACCCTGCACCGACCCACCTCCTCCCTTCTCATCCTGCACCGGCCCCCAAAAGCATTGCACCGACTCTTGTGGTGCCTGTCGCCGACTCGGCTCCTCTACATGCCCTTCTTGTTAAATACTCCCGAATACATAACCAAATACATTATATGTATGCATATACATATGTATATATGTGTAAATATATATGTCCATATAAACATGCCGATATCATGGACTTTTCATGCTCCTTGTACGTACTCTTCTTAATCACGCATGTTGTGAACATAATGTCTACCTGTGTGTTTGGTCAAACTTCAGTATATAAAATGGCATCTAACAAAAGGTCGGGTCCCACCCAGCTAGAAGTATCGCTATGCGTGATGGTGGTCTTCAGACCTAAGTTTCCCGCCTCGTGCCGAAGCGCGAACGTAACAAATCTTAATTCCGCTTGCATGAATAAATGAAAGCATGAGGGCCTACGTAGCTTCGCGTTTAAGTAACTTCCGACACGCCTTTATTATTTGGCACCGAGTGGCACTTATCTTGGCAATTAATCAAGGATTTTCTTCCTTCTCAAAGGATGTAATTGATGCTATAGCCTTTACGGTATAGCGGACATTCAATCCCGACCTGAACCTCATAATCGACTGACCAAGTCGGATCGAGCACACGATAAATTTTGTCACTCTGGTGACTGGCACGCCCCATGAATTTTTATAAAATCGACGTCACCAAAGTGGCACGCCCGGTGGGACCGAGTCTCCCTTCATCTCTTTGCCAAGATAAGAAGCCACTTGGGGCTTCCCCCAAGAATACTGATCGTTCGCCTGTTTCTTTTCTTACAGGAGAGCGAGAATGGAGACCGGACTAGCTGCACTCGTATTCAGTTCGAGTGTCATCAACAACCACGTCAACCACGGGTACCTGGCGGTGCCCACTGTGTTCTGGTCCTTCCCGCTTGCCGTCGGCTTCCCCAACTTTTTGGGGCTGGCCTTCACTGAACTATTGGGAGTGGAGTCTCCCGAGCCGACTGGGATCAAGGACGCTAAAGAAGTCAGAGCCCCTGAACCCCCACGCTGTGCAAGCCCACCGAAGAGGCTAGCGAGAGAAGTTAGCTGCATGGTGCATCACGCCACCAATGGAGCTTGCCCCATTTGCAACAGGAAGTCCGGAAGCCGTCAGTAGAGGAGTATCTGGAAGAGAATTGCTACTACTATCACTGGGAGCCTCTCGACGTCCGGGAAGTCTATTCTCATTGGAGGTGTCCGCCTTTTCCTCGATGGACGTGACGCCCAGGCCATCCCTGACCGGGTGATCCCTATTGTGCCTATTCATAACTCCTTTTAGGCCTTGTCTGGAAGAAAGGCAGAGAAGGAAGAAGAAGGTTGCCATGGCCGGAGAGAGCTCGCCACACGGCCAAGGAAGTTTAAACAAGTGTGGGTCCCCAAGAGGGTCCAACCTACGAAAGAAGACATGCCCATCCGTCCCTAAGAGGCCAGATCAAGGGAGGTCGGGAGGAGGAGAAATGAGAGGGGTGTGGCCCCAGAAGAGGAGGAATATGCGGTCGCGGAGCTTCCACGCCGTGATGTTTTCCATGCCTACACCAGGCAGGCTGATATCCCAATTGTGAGGGTAAGGTTCCATCGACCATCGGAGAGAGCCCGATTGGCGTATCTGCCTCAGGTGCGAGGCCACATGCTATCTCCCATTCCCCACGGGGGGTGGGATCAAGAAGAAATGACCGATATGGTCAGAGGGTATTTCAGGGGCTTAGGCAACCCATCGCTAGGCCAACAGCGCCTGCTCCAAGTAGCTCTGGCTGAAGAAGAGAAGTACCTACCAATGGAGATCGGGGAAGAAGAAAATCTACAAGCCTCGTCCGTGGATAATAACGGACATGAAGACCAGTTCCAGCAAAATATGATGCTATAGAAACCCCACCCCGGCAAGGGGGAAGGACGATGAGAATGTCAGTCTTCAAAAGACTGGCCTACCCAAGCCAGATGAAGAGAAGTGTCTCCAGATATAGGAGAAGTTTGAATATTGTCACCTACAATATGGCCGGAGTGGTCAGATGATGTGACCGTTTGCCAGTCGAACCGCAGGAGTTAGCTCATCTAGCCAATCGGCTCGAGGCAGATACCAGGATGGTCACAGCTGCTAGAGAAAGACTACAGATGATGGAAGAAGACCGGGAGGTTTCTGAAGTAACCGCCACCCTGGCTGTTAATATGGTGACCACCGAGGAAGATGAAGTCTTGCTGAATGCCTCGCCTGAGGGAGCTGCGAGAGAAGTAACAGAAGGCACTTCAAGCACGGCGACCATGGACCCGTCTGTATTGATGTTGCTGCAAAAATATCAACAGGAAATTGAACTCCTCAAGAAGCAATTGCAAGATAAAAATGAACAAACATCCACTTCCAAGCAGCTGGAAATGCTAGCAGAATCTTCACAAGGAGGGGTCCACCCCCGTGATTTCCCACCTCTATACACTCTGCCTCAGCATGCCGAGCATAGCCAAGCTGCTCCGTTGCAAAGGGCTCCTCAGCCATTGATACCGCCAATATTACTACAGTTGCATCAGGCACCTTTGTTACGCCCGCTCTCGCAAGCGACTATACTAAACACACAATACCGGCAGCCGGCCCACTTCTATCCGGAGCTAGCAGATCCTGCAACAGTAAACTGACTTATGGTCGAAAAGATGATAGAAATGAAATTGGCTGAGTGGGGCAAAGGTGAATACATGGCTTTTGATGCCTACCGGGTGCCTTACCCACCACACCATGCTGCCAAGCGGCTTCCCCCGGGAGTCAGCAAGCCGCCAAAGTTTGAAAAGTTCAACGGGCAGGGATCCCCTAAGGAGCACATAGCCTATTACATGACCGTCATGGGGAATCTGGCCTCTGACGAGTCATATCTACAAAAAATTTTCGGGTCCTCTCTAACAGGGCTCGCAGTTGAATGGTATTCAAGCTTACCGGCCAGCCGATCAGCGACTGGCCAGATATGTAGAAGAGATTCCGAGAAAGGTTCCATGTGACTGAAAGAGAAGTTACTATAGCCAAACTCTATGCTACCCATCAAAGACCGTATGAGACGGCTCTTGATTATATACAGAGGTGGAGGAACCTTGGAATGAGATGCAAGCGGCCCCCGCATCAGGAGGACACTGTACAGATATGTAAGCAGAACCTCCGTAGAGAGGTGTTGGAAAGGATGATTGGAATGGAGATTAGGTCATTTGACCGTCTTAATAATATAGTAGCTGAGATTGAAGACTTCCTGGTAAAACATTCAACTGCCACATCCGGCACTTCGATACCAAAAGCAAAGGCAGTCGAGCGACGCTCGAGACACAAAGAAGCCAACACCATCGACTTCAAGGCCTTTGAAAAGCAAAGGGATAAAACTAAAGAAGTCGATGCGCCTCCACCGGATAAGGCAGATGATAAGAAAGAGGGCCCCTCACTCAGGGACAAGATGAAGAAGTCTTACTCTTTTCCCAAGGAGAAGACTAAGGTGCTGTTTGACTGGGTTACCCAGTATGACATAATTACTCTGCCTGAGCCAATAAGGGAAGAAGATCTGAAGAAGCAAGATAGTCCCAGGTTCTGTCCTTACCACCGAATGCTGGGGCATCCAATTGAAAATTGCTATGTCTTTAAAGACATTATAGAAGGTCTGATAAGGAAGGGAGAGATAGATATGGGGGAGTACAAGGTTGATCCCCCGCAGCCACATGAAGTTCAGCTGAAGCGGACGGCTATTAATATGATATCACTGTACCAGGCATTACCTGAAGAAATGGCGGAGGTCAGTACGCAGCATACATATGAGGCATGTTTTCTCACACCTCTAAAAGAACAACAGGGATGGCAGCAGGTCTCTACAAGAAGCAAGAAGAAGCCTTTACCCCAGTCAGCCAAAGGGGTATAAATTCGAGGCGTTACGCCCCGGCTAACCCTGCCATCCCTAGCTCTAGTCTGGGTTGAGCAACCTGTGAGGGTCAAAATTCCTATCCGCAACTGGAAGAAACCAAGCCCCTTGCCCGAGCCTAAGAAGGTCGGCCCAGAGCTTCAACGGCTATAGGCCTATATAAATGGGCTAGAAGAGTATGAACAACCCGCACTACAGCTACTACTGGTGAAGGATCATGTTCCGTGGGAAGAACTGGAGTAACTCTCCTTGCAGCAACAAGAAGAGTCCCAAGAAGTCCCTAAAGGGGACGAGATCATGTTCTGGGGGCAGGCGCCTACTGAAAAGAAAAAGAAGAAGAAAAGAAGGGGTCGAAAAGCCAAGAAGGAAACATTGTTATCCTGCAACACACTGTCTGCCCTCTTCACCCTACCCGGGGATGAGGATGGAGATGAAGACATATGTTATACCCCCGCCGCAGAGGCTAATCAGGCTGAGACCTCTTAGTCAGCACATGTGACCCACTCAGGCAGAAGATGGGGGCGCCCGCCACCCGCCAATCATAATATCATCTTCAGGGGTGAGCAGCCGTACAAGATACCTGCACCAGAGGTTAAGGGAGTCCAAATCCCTCCTCCATCAGGACTATACAACCAGGCTGGGGGCAGTAGCAGCACTCCCTCCTTTCTAGAATTTCTCAACAAGTCCCAGGGCAAGAAGCCCTGCCGTGAAGCCAGCCCCGCAGCTAGGAACCTACCTCCATGACCTCAACAGCTGTCGATCTAGACAAAGGAGTTAAAGCCAAAGCGGGGATAGATGCCAAAAAATAGCCGGGTGAAGCTACTGAGCCATAAGAGGACATAGAACCAGAGGCTGATGAAGCAGGCCCATCAGGGGCCACTGTGCAAGGCTCCTCCAGGCCGAGATGGGCAGAAGAAATGAAGCTGTCGAATGTCCGAGCAGGCAACAGAATCATGAAACTTTTGAAAAAGCCTCCTGCTCGATTTACTATCTGGGAAATCTTATCCCTAAGTTAGGAGACCCGACATGCGATTATTACTGCTTTGCAGACTGCTGCCCAGTACGAGAGCTGTTTGGCCGAGGCGTTGCCTTTGACAAATATCACATTCACTGAGGAAGACATGCTATTGCCTACTACTGAGCACAACAGACCCCTATACATGAGGGGGCAATTGAATGGCCAGCCGTTGAGCCAGATTCTGGTAGACCCGGGGATAGCTGTCAATATACTCCCCTACAAGATATTTCAAAAATATTGCTTTAATGTTCACCTGGACAAGGTCGGGGATATGCACATCACGGGCTTCAATCAGAAGTCTGAAGTCCCACTTGGCGTGGCGGAATTCACCCTTGCCATGGCAGACTTCACTACGAAGGTCCAGTTCCATGTAATAAATTCAAATACCAAATACAAGGCGCTGCTTGGCCGTCCTTGGCTGCATGAAAATATGGTGGTACCTTCAACTCTCCACCAATGTATCAAATATAATCATGAAGGATGGGAGGAAAGGATATTCGCCGACCTCCACTCATTTGAAGTATTTGAATGTCACATGTTGAATGCGCCATTCTACATAGAACATCCGTAGAAAATTCCTAAGGCAAAGGTCTCGGTGAAGGCAGTAAAGAAAGCTTCCGGGGATGGTTGGTTCTCGCCACCGCCGCCTGGCTATGTGAACCCCCGAGGGGTATCCCATATCACCACCACAAGAGATGTGGGCAGGACAGCGCCTCCTGCTATTCTCCCACGGGTGAACGAACCTAAAATGGAAGATCGGCATGATCATATCAAGGTGCCGGAGGGTCTCTTCAGGCCGATAGTTGGTCTTGACCACCCCACGGTCAGGCCTCTCAGAACCTTAGAAGTGGCCCATGATGAAGGCCCCACCAGTTTGTTCTATGTCACAGAAGAACACACGGCGTGAGAAGATGCTGATTGTTACATCCCGGAAGACTTGGAGAGCGCTGTAGTGCCCGTTAAGAGGTTGCCTTTTAAATCGGACAAGATGGCCAGAATGTTCGTAAAACAGCATATCCATGTTGGCCAATCTCAAAAGATGACTGGGGCCTTCCAAAAGCTCTGGTATCCTGCTAGCACTGACAAGGAGCTCAGATGCGTATCTCAGCATCTAGGGCTGGGGTTCTCACTAGAAGAATATTATTACAACTGACGATATGAGGTGGATACCATCTCTATCCTCTCATCAACAGAAGATGCGCCTCTGGGGGCAGCTTATGATGAAAGCCCGGTAGAAGAGGAACAAGATCAGATGTTTTAACAAGAGGAACAAAATCTGGAAGTTACCACCCTCTGCAAATGTTGGGAGCAACTCGGAGGTGAAGAGATAACTCTCCAAGCTGAATTCGATACGGCTAATAACAGCGAGGCTGAACATGCTGAAGAAGAGGTGTACAATTCCTCCTGCAGTCCCTTCACTACCACCACAGCAACTCATTCTCAGTCGGCCGATGCAGGGGCCGTTGCAACATGTCAAACAATATTTGTCGATGAGGGCGTGACCAAGCAGGAACAAGACGCCTCTCGCAAAGATGTGGTAGTGCAAGCTGATGCAGAAACTGAGCAGTCCCCACTTCTGGTGGAGTTGGAGAGCCGTCTTCCTAATCCAGCAATCAAAGAGCCAACTCCCATCAAAGCAGCTGATGAATCCCATGGAGAGGGAATTGGAAAGAACCTGATATCGGGACAATCTACGCTCCGGCTGTCCCCAAAACTACAAACCCTTGGAGGGGTTGGCGGGCAAAATGATGATACTACCGAGGTCCTTGAACTCGACGACATTAATTATGTCCCAGATTTCATTGACCTTGAACATGCACCTCTGAAAATTGAGGACTGGGGGCAGGCCACAGTCGATGAATTGGTAGAAGTCAACCTGGGGAGTGAAGAGGACCCTATACCTATCTTCCTTAGCGCTCAACTCAACTAAGTAGAGCGAAAGTTGTATGTTCAATTGTTGCAAGAATTCTGGACTATTTCGCCTGGAGTTATAAAGAAATGCCCGGGCTTAGCCCCGCAGTTGCTCAACATGAACTGGCGATTAGCCCCGATGTGGAGCCAGTGAAGCAGTCACCACGGCACATGAGGCCGGAGCTCATCACTCAAATATGCAAAGAAGTTGACAAGCTTATTGAGGAGGGCTTCGTTGAAGAGAACCAATACACTACATGGCTGGCCAACATAGTGCCCGTCAAAAAGAAGAACGGTCAGATCCGGATTTGTGTGGATTGTCGTGATCCAAATAAAGCTTGCCCGAAAGATGACTTCCCAGTGTCGATAATAGAAGTCATGATAGATGCTACAACTGGCCATGAGGCCCTTTCCTTTATGGATGGTTCATCAGGCTACAACCATATATGGATTGCGGAACATGACCGCGTTCATACTACTTTCCGTACCCCCAAAGGTATCTACCATTACAAAAGGATGTCTTTCGGGTAGAAGAATGCTGGCGCCACCTACCAGCGGGCGATGACTAAAATTTCTGATGAATTGCTCTACCACACAGTCGAGTGCTACATCGATGACTTGGTGGTTAAGACCAGAAGAAGAGAGGATCACCTACAAAGTCTGTACATGCTTTGTTCAAAACACAAACTTACTCAGTGCATCCTCGTCTGACCTGACAGAATATCTACTCGAGGAAATTGAGAAGGGCACGTGATCCAAGAAGCCAGGATCGTGACACGTGTAGTGCAGCAGGCTGAAATGCTACCACGTGGTCAAGGCGCTTGGGTGGGAATCGTGGAGAGCACACGCCCTATCTGTTCACTGCTCTATAAATAAGAAGCTTCTTCCAGAGGAGCAGAATGATCGTGAATATATTTTAGAGGAGCAGAAGAAAAGAGAGCCTGCCCGATCCAAAGAGAAGAGAAAAAGAAAGAGAGAGTAACAGAAGAAAAAAGAAGAAGTGAAAGAAAGAGAGCTCGTGAGATCGAGAGAGGTCGAGAGAGAGAGAGAGTGAAGAAAGAGCTCGAGGAGAAGAAGATAGAAGCTTTTCCTAAAGATTAGTCCCACTGGACCTTGGATCAAATCCAGGCCAATCAGCTCTCTAAGAGCCACATTTGTGCTATCATCATATACAGCTTTCTGTCACTGTGATTTCCAGTTTCTTGGTTTTCTTTTGAACTTTCTTTCAAGCTGTTAGTCAGCAGAGCTAAGCTATATTGCTCAGCGGTGCAGAGGAGGATTCCTCTGGTCAGCAAGCTGTGTTGCTCAGCGGGCGAGGTAGATACCTCGGACAGCAAGCTATGAGGCTCAGCGGTTGTAGGCAAGCTGTGAGGCCCAGCGGTTTAAGCTGTGTATCAGCGGAATCTACACTCGGGTTTGAGTGTGGGGTGGATGTAGGTCTGAAGGACCGAACCACCTAAAAACTCTTTGTGCAGTGGTTTGAATGCTAATTGTTTTGCTTCCGCTAGATGAATGCCTAGGCTCGATCTATCTTTCTATGTCCAGAGAGCCAATTGATTGCATGCTTCTTGTTTGATTGAACAAATCACTGTACTTCAGTTTCAGTAGAACTGAATCTGCTTCTAATTTCATATCTGAGTGTTCTAAGTTTTTATTCGGACAATATTTTAAAGGGGAGATTCATTCACCCCCCTCTGAATCGCTCGCACCGATCATAATAATTGGTATCAGAGCAGGTCTCTGTGCATTCAGATCCAACGATCTACAGAGGATTCTGCTATTTTCGGTGTATTATTGCTTCTACTATCTCGTGTTCAGTGCTTCACTACCCCGTGCATTCGTGTTGAATTTCATTATCGATCTGCATCAATGGATCATCCTACCGTCTACGATGGGTTTAACTTCAGTAATTGGTTAGGCGGCCTCCGGGTACACCTGAACTCCATTGATCCCAGTCTGTGGATTCTAGTATCAAGAGGCCCATATGAGTTACCTCACAATCAGACCAAGTGGTCAAGAGAGGACAGATTAAAGAACCGTGATAATATCACAGTTCTTAACATTTTGAGAGGAGCGGTCAACACTGATAAATTCTCCTTTGTTCATAGGTGTGTCTCTGGAAAGGAGATCCTGGATAGATTAAAGATTGCCTACGGCAGAGATGATGATCAATGCATGATGGCTCAAGGGAGTGAACAAAGTAGCAATCAAGATGAAGAATAGGACGATGATCAGGTAAAATTATTTGAAGATTATTCTTTGGATGATTGGATTACTGCATACAATGAATTGCTAGAGTCTTATGATCGCTTAAGAAAATAGTATAAGAAGATGAAAAAGAAAACTTGTCAAAATGATTCTAATTCATCATGTGAAAAGTGCTTGAAGATCAATGAACTATATGATAAATGTCTATCTGAAACTCACGTGAATATGAAGCAAATGTGCTTGCTAAAAAATGAAAATCAAGAATGTGCCAACAAAATTTCTGAATTAGAAAGTCAGTTAAAGCTGAAAACTAATGAACACCTGATAAATCTGGAAGAGTTGGAAAGGATTAACTCCGATCTGGAGAAATTGAAAGTTGAGAATGGAGAAACTCAGAGGAATAATGAAAATCTTAAAGCTGAAATAGAGAAAATAAGCAAGGAAGGCATGCAGGGTTTCTCTTTAATATCGATATGCAACAAGTGCCTAGCTCTAAAAGAGCGTAATGAAGATCTGTATGATACAAATGAATGGCAGAGGAAGTTGATTGCTTCCCTTAGAGAGGAAAACAAAGATTTGTTGAAAGATAAACTTGATTTTGAACAAAGGGAAGAGAAACTGATTGAAAGACTGGACTTGATATCCAGTAGTAAAAAATGCAATGAAGGATTTGAGAAGTTGATTAAGGAGAATAAAGATCTGAAGGAACAAAACAAAAATCTCAAAGTCCTAAACACTGCTATTTCAGAGAGGCTTCTGTCTATAGAAAGAGAAAGATGTTCTGGCAATGAAAATCAAGCTGGAAAATTCGAGAATGAGAACCATGAATTGAAAGCTGAAATTGAGAAGTTAAAACTGTTAAACACAGGTATGTCTGAACAACTTCTCATGTTAAAGAAAGGAAAAACTGCTTGCAATGAAGAAACAAACATACTGAGCAGTCTGGAAGAAAAAATTGAGAAATATAAAATTGTAAACAAGGTCCTGAGTGAATGCGTTAATTGCAGTGAATAGGAGATAGCCAGTTATGAACTTCATATTGCATCTCTGTAAAAAAAAATTCAGGATTTGGAAAAACCGACATCCGAGTCTGTTGAAAATAGGAGAAAAATGAAAGATGTCATAAAAAGTGAGGATAAGAACTCAAAGAAGGGGATAAGATGTAGTTCTGATGTTAAGGAAAGTGTGAGAAACCAGCTATACACCACTTTTGTGCAAAGCTCTGATGTAGCTGGTACCTCATGTCAATCCCCAAAATAAAACAAAAACATGAAAACACCCTCATCATCTGCATTTCAATTCAAAGCACAGAAAAATGAAAAACAAACGAAAATTATGAAGAATAGTCAGAAATTTAAAAAGAAGGGTCAAACAAAGAAGGTAAAGAATGTTCCTGTTCATGACCCAAGATTTGCTAGCTTGGCTGAATTTGATGGGTCAATGCACACTGCTCATGCCTCATGTACTCATTCGCATGCATCTAGTAAGTCTGTTAGTAACCATGTTGCCAGGGAATCACAAGTGTCATGTCACTACTGTGGTAGGCATGGTCATTTTATGGATGACTGCAGTATTATGAAAAGTGATGATGTGATGCATGATAAATTCACTTCAAATCATCATCACCACCCCAAAAGAAACACGTTTGCTTCAAACCAACACATCATCTGTTATAACTGTAACAAACGTGGTCATAAAGCTGTTGAGTGCTGGTTTGGGTCTTCATGGGGATACAATGACTCAACAGGCAAGCACCTAAGGTGCTACGAGTGTGGGAAGTATGGTCACACAGTCAAGGACTGCTGACATGCCCAAGGAGGCAATGTTAATGACAAAAACTTCAAATACTCTCCCAAAAGACCTGTGAATTTTTCATGTTTCAACTACGGCAAATCAGGTCATAAGTCTACAAATTGTTGGATGACGGGCAATAAGAAACAAACTGTCCAAGCATCCAACAGAACATTTCACGATTATGTTCATGGGTCTCATACTGCTGTTGATATGCACTATAGGACTAGAAAACATGTTGGTTCATGCAGATATTGTGGTAGAATTGGACATTCCATGACTAACTATTTTTTGATGGATTTTGATGACGATGTTGCTAAAAGACTGTTTAGAACTCCTGTTAGGTCTAATACATGACCCAAGGTGGCTTGGGTTTCTACAGGATCAAACTGATTACTTTACTGTAGGTGTGCCTTGGAATGAATAAAGAGGGGTCAATAAACCAAGGCACTCAAAAATTGAAAGACCCCATGATCCTGCTCTCTAGGTCAGCTCTGAAAAATGTGTTTAAATTCCATCATCTGAAAATTGCTTGTTTGAGATGGCTAGGCATCTTGTTGATTTGATTTGCGCTTAGTTGATATGTGCTTAGTTGATTTGAGATGGCTGATCATGCTACTCTTTATCTCTTTATTAGATTTGCTGCATACTGCACATTTGAAGAGTAGTGCATGTAATAAAATTTGAAAGTCCTAAAAAGATATTCCATTGTATCTAGACAGGGGGAGCTTTCCTGATTCATCTCAAAATCTCTTAGACTCTCTCTGTCTAACTATCTGATCTACTCGCTACACTTAGGTGGTTCACCTAAATTCTCTGCTATCACTATTGAAATAGCTAATCTGTCTGAATTCCAGACTCAGCTACTGCTTGTTGATATACTCTTCTTAATGCTCCTCTCTCTTGTTGCTGACTCTTCCACCAGCTTACACTCATCCTTCACATACTTCTTAGCTAGTGTGACTGATTTGTTTCTATTGTTGATTAGTTGGTCAGCTATATTTTTGATCTGATCAGAGGAACACAAGCTGCAGGTCATGCAATTCAGTCTGAGAATCATGTAGAAATTCCCATCATATAGGCTTAAGAATGACCACTAAATCAGACTGATATAAGGTTAATGTATTCTCAGATTTGCATTTAAATGACTTGAAAATATCTGAATGATAAGCTTTAATAAATTTTAACCATATGTGTCATGAAAACCTTAGAATCACTCATATGAAATCTGAAAATTTAAAATCAATGCTACTTTGGTTGAAATACATAGAGTGAGTATTGTCTTTAAACAATAACCTAAAAAATGTTGACTAAAAGGACACTGAATTCAGAGCAATAACTTGGTCACTGAGAAACTGGGTTCTCTATCAATGAAATAAAGTAAATCTATGTCATGAAGTGCCATAGTTATCTCTGGTGAAAATTTATTAAAAAACCTGACAAAGCAATGGCATATTTGTGTTTAGTAACTGGGGAGTCTGGCCTCTAATCAAGGTGTCTCCTCACGTAAAAAGACATTTCTATTGTTAACTCTAGTCTCAATGTTGAGAGGCAATGACAGTTATCACACTGAGTAACTGGGTCACTTCACCTGAGATGTGTTATGCCTCACGTAAAAAGGTGTTGATTAACTTAAATTGCTCAGGAAAAGTATAATGTGCTTCAAATGAAAATATCTTGTAAATTCTGTCAACTCATGCTCTTGTAAAAATGTTTAATCTCAACACTAATCTGTGTAACTCTCAAAGGAGTCATTGAGATCATGCGCGTAAGATAAATATGATTGGTCTTAAGTGTTATCTGATCATTTGGTCCACCTTATTAAAACTTGAATTCAGATATAAGTATTAAGTTTAATTGACAAATTTGGTATACATCATAATTGAATCAGGTTGGTCAAGTTGCCAATTCATAACCCTCTATGATGGGAGAGTCTTTTCATGTTAAGACTTATTGAAGTAGTGCATGCCTTAAAATCCCTCATGATCTGATTCACCCCTGACAACTCGATCAACAGGAACTTAGTTGACAATCCTCTCTTATTAGTTGATTGATTCCTCAGATGATCTACTCTCCACATTGTTGGAATCTTCCATCTTGTTTCTATAACCAGTTCTGATTATGTGGACCTTCCACCTGCTTTATTCTGTCCATGCATTTGTTTTGGAGTTCTTATGATGGCAGATTTCAAATTGCTTCATTGGATAACCAGAGTTCATTCCTGCACTTCAAGGGGAGTTCTGGGAGAGTAGCCAAACATTCATATTGATAGGGGGAGTTCTTATATTTAATTTTCAATACTCATTGTGCATGGTTCTATGGGGGAGAATAGGTATCATATCTCATACATGGCTTTCATTACACTCTCAAACTATTTCCTTTCTGCTGAAGTCAAAGGGGGAGATGTTTTATCAATCTTTTCATAACTACTTAAATTTTCTCTCTCAAACTTTTTTCTTTTTGATGAAGTCAAAGGGGGAGAAAAGTTTGGGTCTGTGTGACTCATAGTGTTATGTGTCTCATAGTGTTGCCATCATCAAAAAGGGAGAGATTGTTGTGCCCCTGTGGTTTTGATGTCAGCAAGCACTATGAGTATGAATGATTGATCACCATGTGAATGATTGATTGAGCATCTTATTTGTGGTTTTGATGTCAGCAAGCACTATGAGTATGTTTGTTTGATTGATTTGAGTGTGCACATTCATCTCATTGCATTATCTGTCTCTGCATTGGAGCAACTCTAGTTCCTGCATAACAAGTGTAGTTTGCATCAGTACAGGGTTAATAGACTGCACTATTAGTTCTCCTGATACATTGCATCGGTTCAATATCTGCCATATGCATACACTGCATTGGTGCATTCATCAGTTGCCTTAAGTCGATGCGTGTTCATTATGCATACATAGTCGGTGCAGGGTTAACCGTCTAGGCTTGTGCATTTCATAACTTTGTTTCATGGTGGCCATAAGTCAGTGAATGCCTAGACTTATGCATGCTCAAGGGTTAAAGTCTGTACAGAGCTTGCCTAGACTGCATCAACTCAAGTTTGTACATTCCCTGGTGGCTGTCTGTACAACCTCCATTGTTTCATTCGACCAAGTCAGTTCAGCCAGTGGTCTACATGCATATACATAGTCTATGCATTGATTTGTTTCGCACACATACTAAGTCTGCACACGATTGCTCAGTTAACTTAGCGAGTCTATACATTCACGGGCATAGTGAGTGCATTCGATTGTTTCATGCATATACAAAGTCTGCACACTCTTTGCTATCATGTCCATGCTGTAGTTCAGCAAGTCTGTACATTGCGTGCACATTGCATCTGTCAAGTCAGAACATCGCTGCTTGATATCAAGTATGTACAGCCCGTGTCCTTCATGCATGCACATAGTCAGTACATTTGGTTGTTTCATGTAGAGTCTGCACATTCGTTACTTTCACGTTCATGCGTCATTCTAGCAAGTCTATACATTCATGAGCATAGTCAGTGCATTTGGTTGTTTCAATTTATATGCAAAGTGTGTACATTCTTTGACAGCATGCCTGAGCACTCATCTTCATTGTGCATACTTTGATAGATGCAAAGTCTATACACTCTTTACCAAGCATTCAAAAGTCTATACATTCCATTGCTGGTACGAGTGGTTAAGTTCATGCATCATCACTTCAACGAGTCTGTACATTGGTGTCGCATGCACACCAAGTCCATACAGTCCCTGATGGCATGCTTGTGCATTCATTATCAATGTGCATACTTTACTATATGCATACTGCATTACATGTTATAAAGTTTGTACATGCTTTGTTCAAAACACAAACTTACTCAGTGCATCCTCGTCTGACCTGATAGGATATCTGCTCGAGGAAATTGAGAAGGGCACGTGATCCAAGAAGCCAGAATCATGACACGTGTAGTGCAGTAGGCTGAAATGCTACCACGTGGTCAAGGCGCTTGGGCGGGAATCGTGGAGAGTACACGCCCTATCTGTTCACTGCTCTATAAATAAGAAGCTTCTTCCAGAGGAGCAGAATGATCGTGAATATATTTTAGAGGAGCAGAAGAAAAGAGAGCCTGCCCGATCCAGAGAGAAGAGAAAAAGAAAGAGAGAGTAGCAGAAGAAGTGAAAGAAAGAGAGCTCGTGAGATCGAGAGAGGTCGAGAGAGAGAGAGTGAAGAAAGAGCTCGAGGAGAAGAAGATAGAAGCTTTTCCTAAAGATTAGTCCCACTGGACCTTGGATCAAATCCAGGCCAGTCAGCTCTCTAAGAGCCACATTTGTGCTATCATCGTATACAGCTTTCTGTCACTGTGATTTCCAGTTTCTTGGTTTTATTTTGAACTTTCTTTCAAGCTGTTAGTCAGTAGAGCTAAGCTGTATTGCTCAGCGGTGCAGAGGAGGATTCCTCTAGTCAACAAGCTGTGTTGCTCAGCGGGCGAGATAGATACCTCGGACAGTAAGCTGTGTGGCTCAGTGGTTGTAGGCAAGCTGTGAGGCCCAGCGGTTTAAGCTGTGTATCAGCGGAATCCACACTCGGGTTTGAGTGTGGGATGGATGTAGGTCTGAAGGACCGAACCACCTAAAAACTCTTTATGCAGTGGTTTGAATGCTAATTGTTTTGCTTCCACTAGATGAATGCCTAGGCTTCTTGTTTGATTGAACACATCACTGTACTTCAGTTTCAGTAGAACTGAATCTGCTTCTAATTTCATATTTGAGTGTTCTAAGTTTTTATTCGGACAATATTTTAAAGGGGAGATTCTTTCACCCCCCTCTGAATCGCTCGCACCAATCACAACAAAGCCATTGCAGATTTCTTTGCTGCACACGCAATACCTAAAGATTCTCTATTGCATGCTGAACTGCACGAAGACGAGACACTAGAAGCAAACCAGGCGCAATCCACTTTGTGGCAACTGTAATTCGATCGTGCTTCCAGAATTGACACTACGGCCAGCGGGCCCAGCAGAATTCGAGCCGACGCAGGCGTAGTCCTGAAATCTCCAGAGGGGGAGGTCGTGCACACCTCCTGTTCAATCAACAAGCCTTGCATAAACAATGAGGCAGAATACGAGGCTTTGATTATCGACCTGCAAATTGCCTTATATATGGGGATTCAAATGCTAGAAGTCTATGGGGATTCCATGCTAATTGTTAAACAAGTCGAAGGAGAGTTAGATGTCTGAAAGCCAGAACTCCTCCCCTATCACCAGCTGGCCCTAGGCCTGATGGCAAAATTCTATTTTGCCAGATAAAGCACATCAACTGAGTACATAATGCTCAAGCAGACGCCCTCACAAAGCTAGCTAGTTCCTTGGTAGTCCCACCGGAGGAGAGCCTGAATGTGACCGTCATCAATAGACGACAGGTGCTGAGTGTGGTGGATATTCCAGTTACGGGAGAAGAAAATGAAGTAATGGTTGTAGAAGAAGCTCAACAACCTGATTGGCGGGAGCATCTGCTACAATGGTTTCAACGCCAGCAGCTGCCGAAAGAAAAAGAACAGAGAATGAAATTAATAAGAACCAAGGATTCTTATGAAATGAGAAATGGGACTTTGTTCCAAATAATGGCGAATGCCAGAAATAGAATATTGCTGCGGTGCTTGTCCGCTAACGAAGCCATGCTAGTCATGCATGAGGTGCATGTTGGGTCAGCTAGAGCACATCAGGCCAGTCCGAAAATGAAAATCGAGATAAAAAAGCTGGGCTACTATTGGCCCACCATATTTGATGACTGCTGCAAGTTCGCCAAGACTTGTCAAAAATGCCAGGAGCATGCTAACATCTCGAGGAGGCCACCAGCACCGCTACATCCCACCATCCCAAGTTGGCCGTTTGCTCAATGGGGCATAGACGTGGTAGGTCCTCTGCCACCCACCTCCTCTGGATGCAAGTACATCTTGGCAGCCACAGACTACTTCTCCAGATGGGCAGAGGCGGTGGCATTAAGAGAAGTAACGGGGGAGCTGGTCGCCAGGTTCTTCTGCCAGAATATAATATTCCAGTTTGTGGCCCCTAGCCGAATCATTTCTGACAATGGAAGCCATTTCAGGAACTAGAAGACATACCAGTTGGCCGATAAATACAAAATCGATTGGAGGACTTTGTCTCCCTACAACCCTCAAGCTAATGGGCTTGTAGAAGCTTTCAATAAGATGCTGTGCACTTTGCTGATGAAAATCGTTAACTCCAGTAAGCGAGATTGGGAAGAAAGGATGTACAAAGCACTATGGGCTTATCGTATAGTTTATAAAACCCCAACTGGCTTCTCACCGTTCTCCCTCTTGTACGGGTCAGAAGCGGTGGTACTAATTGAATTGGAAGTCCCGTCACTGCGGGTCGCCATTCAGCATGGTTTGGTCGGCAGCGAACAAGCCAATGTGGAAAGAAGATTGGAGGAGCTTTCCGATTTGGAAGGAAAGCGACTCCGAGCACAATAGAATATTTAGCTATACCAAGCTCACATGGCCCGTGCTTTTGACAAGCTGGTCAAAGAGCAAGAATTCAAGAAAGGCGACCTTATTATGGTCAAGAGAAGAGAAGTTATGGCAGCCAACCCCAAGGGAAAACTGATTGAAAATTGGGTGGACCCGTATATTGTCAATCGGGTCTACGAAGGAGGCGCTTACATCCTTGTAGATCACAAGGGCGCAGTTCAGTTCTCCCCTCTCAACGGGAAGCATATGAAGCTATATCGGGCAGCTGCGCCGACGCCTGAAGACTAAAAACACCCACCGGGTCATAATGTTTCCAACGGACCTTACGTCCGTCTGGGTAAAGAAAAACCTCTCCTTTGCTCGAGTATTAACCCCATACCCGTGGATCTTACTTACATGACTCCCCACGGACCTTACGTTTGTCCGGAAGAAGAAAACTCTCTCTTTGCTCGGGCATTAAACCCATGCTCGTAAACACTATTTTTCAAGACATCCAACGGACCTTACGTCCTTGTGGACAAAAAGGACCCCGCCTTGAATACTACCTCCATAAATGCCCTCGATGGACCTTACGCCCGTGAGGGTAAAGAAAACTCTTTCCTTTGCACAGGCATCAACCCCATGTCTGTGAATACACAGCTTAGCGGTGTAAGACTTCGTGCCCTAGCCAGCTCATATGTCATATTGCCATTACGGGCCTTATGCCCGAATCGGCATCAATTCTATCCTTTGCGTTGGCATTCATCCTTGCCAACGAATAAACCATTCTTCGGCGCAAGGCTTCGTGCCCCAGCCAACTATGTCCACAATGTTGCCATTGCAGGCCTTACGCCTGAATCGGCGGAAATCCTATCCTTTGCGTTGGCATTTGATCTTGTCAACGAATAAGCCCCTTTTGGTGCGAGGCTTCGGGCCATAGCCATTCGCATACATACAATGTTGCCAGCGCGGGCCTTACACCTGAATCGGCAAAACTTCTGCTCCTTGCGTTGACATTCACCCTTGTCAATGAACAAACCCTTCTTTGGCGCAAGGCTTCGTGCCCTAGCCAACTATATATACACAGCATTGCCATTGCGGGCCTTACGCCTGAATCGGCACTAATTCTATCCCTTGCGATGGCATTTGATCTTGTCAACGAATACATCCTTCTTTGGCGCAAGGCTTCATGCCCTAGCCAACTATACATACACAGCATTGCCATTGCGGGCCTTACGCCCGAATCGACACAAATTATATCCCTTGCGTTGACATTTGATCTTGTCAACGAATACACCCCTCGTCGGTGAAAGGCTTCGTGCCCTAGCCATTCATATATACACAAGGTTGCCATTGTAGGCCTTACGCCTGAATCAGCACTAATGCCTTCTCTTGCATTGGCATCCGTCTTTGCCAATGAACAAACCCTCCATTGGCCAAAGACTCTGGGTCCTAGTCGATGATCATCTATTGTTCCCAATTGTCATCAAAAAAAAGAAAGAAAAAATGGGGCTTAAAATAGAGGTGCCACGCCAGACTTGTTCTTTCGTTAGAACAAGGGTAAAAAAGGCAATAACCCAGCTGTGGTGAAAACCCGAAAGGGCGCCGCAAGCAAAATCAGGTACCCCGTCACATGAAAACCTGAAAGGGCGTGTGGGCAAAAGTAAGAGGGGGTCGATATACAAAAATGCTTTCTCCCAAAACATCCTCATAAGCAAGACACCCCCATATGTCCCATCGAAAACAAACCACCTATATGGCAAAGTCCAATTGGAGTAGGCCTTCTGCCTATTTCGACGATAAAACCATTTCTTGCTTCGACATTTAACCCAATGTCGATGAATACATCTACCCTGATCGTCATCAGCATCGGTGACGTCAGTGATTGAAACCTTAACTCGAACCTTCTCTCCTTGTTAATGATATTAAAACCATTTATTGCTTCGACATTTAAATCAATGTCGATGAATACATCTACCCTGATCGTCATCAGCATCGGTGACATCAGTGATTGAAACCTTAACTCAGACCTTCCGTCCTTGTTAATGATATTAAAACTATTTCTTGCTTCGACATTTAACCCAATGTTGATGAATACATCTACCCTGATCGTCATCAACGTCGGTGACTTCAGTGATTGAAACCATAACTCGGGCCTTCCGTCCTTGTTAATGATATTAAAACTATTTCTTGCTTCAACATTTAACCCAATGTCGATGAATACATCGACCCTGATCGTCATCAGCATCGGTGACGTCAGTGATTGAAACCTTAACTCGGACCTTCCGTCCTTGTTAATGATATTAAAACTATTTCTTGCTTCGACATGTAACCCAATGTCAATGAATACATCTACCCTGATCGTCATCAGCATCGGTGACGTCAGTGATTGAAACCTTAACTCGGGCCTTCCATCCTTGTTAACGATATTAAAACTATTTCTTGCTTCAAAATTTAACTCGATGTCGATGAATACATCTACCCTGATCGTCATCAGCATCGGTGACGTTAGTGATTGAAACCTTAACTCGGACCTTCCGTCCTTGTTAATGATATTAAAACCATTTCTTGCTTCGACATTTCACCCAATGTCGATGAATTCATCCACCCTGATCGTCATCAGCATCGTTGACATCAGTGATTGAAACCTTAACTTGGACCTTTTGTCCTCGTTAATGATATTAAAGCCCCACTTTGCTTTGACATTCTACCCGATGTCGACGATGCCCTGATTTTTGTCAACATTGACAAAATCAGTGAACAAGAATTTAACTTGGACCCTTCATCCTTGTTAATGAAGAATCTACCGCTTGGCCCCGGTATTCATTCAGCCAGTTGTTGACACCCATTTTTTTTCCCATGAGTTGGGTCATTTCCCTTACCATTATTTGTTGATGCCTCGAGTTATCCATTACTCATTAGGCTATTTTCAGGCATGTCTTTGGGCTTATTTTATGCGTATCTCCCTCCCTGGTTAGGTCTGTTCTCGAATTTGGGCTTAATGGGCCTTGATTTCGCTTGGTTTTGGGGGTAAATAGGCTCGTTTATCCCATTTTATTAATTTCTAACGCCCAGCCTGTACGCGGTCTAGCGATTGGCCGTTCAGTTATTGAGCAGTTTGTTTTGAACCGTTTACAAGCTTAGAACTATTTATTGGGTATTTATTTGATTTTTTGAATTTCCACCGACAAGCCTTTGGACGGTCTTAGTTCAGCCGTTTACTGCCATTGAACGGCGTGGCTTTAGACCGTTCAGATCCCAGAGTCCTCAGCTGGTTGATTTTTTGGATAATTATCTATTTATCCTATTTTATCAGTTTTTTCACCGAAACGATTTGCACGGTCTAGCATAGGACGTGCCATTCATTGAGTGGTCTATCATTAGACCGTTTTATCCTAAATAGTACAGCACCAGATCAGCCGGTCAGTTCGGTGGATAATTGGATAATTTGTTGTTTTATTTATTTTTCACCGACAACATTCAGCGGTCTAGGATTGGGCGTTTACCATGTTGGACGGCCTATCGAGCGACCGTGTACAGGCCCGATATCCTTGGTTTTATTGGTTTTTCTCTCTCCATCCGTGGTTAAATCCCTAACTTCTCGCACCCATTTCTCCGCGATCTCTCCACCAAATGGGGTGCCATTTGATTTGGACGGGAGATTAGTGTATTATCTACGGATTTTGTTTAATAATCTCAGATTAATATCCAGTGGAAAACCCAATTTCGGGACGGGACTTTTAGGCGTCTATAAATAGAACCCCTAGTCTAGGCTTGAAAGGGGGGAGATCCAACGTCGACGTCGAAGCTCTGCTAAATTCTTGAGCAAGCTGTAGCCAGGGAGGGAGGCTTTCTACATCCTTTTAAGCCTTCGGTTCAGGAAGTAGGCTTTTGTTTTGTGTTCTAGTCTAGGTGTTTAGTTATTAGTTCATCCATGGAATGATCATCTTCTCCATCTTCTTCCCACATTTTTGCACTTGTCTACCTCATTTCTACACCCTTCCCATTTGTTTTGCGCCCTATAGGGGTTTAAAAACCACCCCAGGTATCGCCCATTCCATGCCGTTATGTTGATTTTTCGTTCTATTTTATAGCTACTACACATTCCAGGGTTAATTTAGGTTTTGTTTGCTTGTTGTCTATGTTGTTTTGCAGGTCAGCATCAGTACAACATGAGGCCCATCCCCTCTGGCCGGCCGGAAGGGGTGGAGGATCAAGTCTTACAACTTGGAGTCTTACGGCTTTGAATGGTCTACTTTCGTCCGTTTACAGAAAAGCACGGTCCTACACGAATCATCCGGATCCTGTGAGCGGCCATCTGCGAACCGTTTTGGAGCCAGTCCAACCTTCATCCTGTTTCTCTTTCCAGCATTGTGAACGGCCTATCGAGCGGCCGTGCCATCCCTTGAGCAGTCGTTACTAGACCGTGTACAACTGTCAACGCTGCACTTTGGGCGAGCGTCTTCTCCCTTTCCAAGGTACGGGTGCACTTCCTTTACATTCTACACCTTGGTGGTGATCACGATCACACACACCCTCTCCACCTTTCTTTCCTTCATCTTTGATTGCCTTTACATCTTGACTTAGAAAGGTAAGGGAAAGAAGAAGAAGAGGGGGGGAACATGTCAACACCCCATTTTTTGGCGATCACGGTGGGACACCGAGTGCCCATCGTGTTGTTGTTTTGCTGACCTGCATTCTGTGCTTGGTTAGGGTTTTTCTAAGTTGTTTCAGGTTGCTATCTCATCCCTGATGCATTTTCTGTTCCTGGAGGTGTATGTGGTCTTTCTAGGGCCGCTCAAGTCTCCCCGCGGTTGGACGATAGACCGTCCTGTCCCGGTCTCAGGTGCATTCCCATTTGATTTCTTTCACATTCTTCTTGACTGAGTGGTCTATTTCTGGCCGCTCTTCAATTTCCACGGTCATTCGATAGACCGTCCATTTCCATCTCACGAGTGTCTGTGCTTCTACGAGCCTGATAGTTTCAGCGGTCCTCCTTGGGCCGTGCACTGACTTCCACAGTCTGCAAAAGGCCGTTCACGTCTGCTGGCTTGGGTACGTTACTGTTCTTCATACACTTGTGGTTTTACTGATTCTCCGCGGTCTATTTAGGGCCGTTCCACAATTTGCACGGTCGATCGATAGACCATCCTGTCAGGTACGCATCCGTCACTGCAGTTCCACCTTGGTTCAGTTCTGTGTTTTAGTTCTTTTTTTTTTACTACTCCCAACTGTTGCACGGTCCTGCCTAGGACCGTCTACCTCCTTGAGCGGTCTCCCATCAGACCGTGTTTTAGTGCTACAGTGCACCCATGATCACCATTTTGACTATTATTTCACATTATTCCATATCAGTTTAGGTGCTATTTTTATCTCCCTTGACAGTCATTTCATGTTGCATGATTATTGTCATACTTGTCATAATTGATTGATCATTGCTTGTTAGATTTAGGTTAGATCTTGCATGCACTCCGATGCGCATAGGGCCATACATATATTCCATATTAGTTGCATTCCTACCTTGGTAGGGGATCCTCTCGTCTCTATATTCCTTGGAGCCGACTAGGTGACCTTACCCGGGACCTCCGTAAGCCCCCGTGAGCGGTGGATTCCCACACGGACACCGGGCAGGTTGTACCTTACCACACCACTCCAGGATTGCATTCGTGAGAGAGAGTCCCCTTTAGAGTCAACCAAGTCTCCCGTTCAACCCTTGTTAGGCACTTTTGTGTTGAGAGAATTTTCATTAAATCAATCCACTAAGGTTCTAAAAGGGAGAAGTTATAAAATTTGCCGTGCATCATTTAAACTTGGTTGTTCAGTTGATTGCCTCTTCTCTCCTCTCTTTCTGTGTGCATAGCTTTTATCCAGGATCTTATTAGGTGTTGTTTTTGTGTTAGTGAGTGTTGCATGTGGAGTTGCCTCACACCCTCAGGATCTTCTCCTAGGGGCAACTCTCATTTCTTTTCCTACTTTCACCCATTGTTCGATTCCTCACCCACCATGTCTTCCTACAATTTCTCCCACTCCCATGAGGACTCTCTCCCTCATGGACTTCTGGAGGACCCACCTAGGGTCATGCACGTGCATGGAAGAGATGGGACCGCCCCTCCTCTTCCGACCATTGTTGTTGAGGGTGCTCAACCCTCCCTGTCCGATTCCTCCTCTCAGAACTCGGCCAATCAAATCCTTCATATGATGGCCCAGCTAGATCCAACTCAGCTTCACCTCCTCCGTCAAGCTTTGCAGGGGGTGGGTGCCCCGTCTTCTGTCTCTCCTCACGGCGTGTCTGCTACCGCCACTTCATCTCTGATTGTTGGGTTAGGGGCTGCTTCTGCTGCGCCCATTGATCTCACTCCTGTCCACCCTCGGATCCTCCGATTTCCTAGTATGGAAGTGGGCCAAGCTTCTAGCTCGGCCCATCAGCTTTCTGATAAGAGGAAGGCCCAGATCCCGTCATCTTCCTATCCAGATCCTTATATCACCACTTCTCCAACGCCGTAGGCCCTTGTGGCCCCAGTTGATGTTGTTCGTCTCCAACCAGGGGTCGCCCAATTGGCTCATGTGGATATGGGCCCTCCCTTGGCCCATTATCCTTCTTACGGGCTTCCCCCTCCATCAGTCTACCCATCAGCTCCATACACTGGTTATGTTCTTCCTACTTTGTCTCCTCTATCCTGGGAACGGGAACTTCTCGATAACTGGGCTGCCATGCAGCAGTAAATTGACCTCCTTCACAAACGGGTCGGCCCACAGTCCCTCGCTGATGTCCCCGTTCCTAACTTCCGGGACATTCGCTTCCCACCTCAGTCCGAGCTTCCTACTTACCAAAAGTATGATAGGAATGGCAACCCATTCATTCACATAAGGGAGTTTCTATATGAGTCAGCGCAGTTCCAGCATGACGACCGCCTTATGGTGTATCTCTTTCACCGATCGTTGGATGGGGTTGCATTAGAATGGTTCTATACTTTGCCCATGGAGGAGGCAGAGAGCTTCAAGGTTGTTAAGGAGAAGTTTATACAAAGATTTCAAGACTGGGTAGGCTCAGAGTATTCATTCACAGACCTGGTAGCAGGGAAGATGAAGACAGATGAAGATTTTGCCACTTATGCAGATAGATGGAGGCAGATGGCCTCCCGTGTGCCAGGGCAAATCCCGGAAGAAGAGAAAGTGAATTTGTTGAGTTCAAATGACACGCCTACATTTTGGAACATTCTGGCAATGAATGGCATATCTAATATGCACCAGTTGTACAGTCGAGCCCAGTTCATACAAACCCAGTTTAAGGACTCCCCTGTCCATTTCCTATTTGAGGCCCAGAAGTCCAAAACCACAAGAAAATCCCAGGGCCCTGTTACTGAAGGAGTCCAAACCAATGAGCAGGTGCAGGCTGTCCAGTTCCCCAACCAATCCGCCCCACCACGCTTCCAGCAGCCCCCACGTAACCCCCAATTCGTCGCTCCACCAGCCACTCGACCTTCTTTTCCAGCTCCTCAACAGCCACAACAACCACCACCACAACCACAACAACCTCAGTAGCCACCCCAATACCACAATGTCCCTCCTCCTACTGGTTATACACCTGCTTGACCGGGTCCGAAAAGAACCCATTATCCTCCACTTCCTGAAACTCTGCCAGATATATTCTCAGCCTTAATGTACACTGGTGACATACAGCTCCCTCCGGAATGTCAGAATTGGAATCCGGCCACCGATCAATCAAGATATTGTATGTTCCATCGGCAGCCCGGGCACACAATTGAAAGATGTTATCAGTTCCGAGACTTAGTGTATGACTTGCATGAGGGGCAAAGAATTGACTGGGCCCAGATGCATAAGTTAATAGAAGACATCAAAGAACGAAGAAGACAGGCGAGGCCGCAGCAGGCGGCGCCACAGCAGCTGAAGTCCCGCGATCAATGACACCCAAGAGGGGGGTGAATTGGGTGTTTACCAATTTTAAGAAAACTTTTGGCTTTTTACAAAATATGTGGTAAACAATAATTAGCAATTGAAAACTAATTAACCAATTCTCTCAAACTTATCGTTCCCACACGACCATACAATGAAAACAATCAAACCACACAAATAACACACAATGCACAGTGGTTTTTAAGGTGGTTCGGATGCAACGACGGCAATCCTACGTCCACCCCTCACCAAACCCGGTGAGGCTTCACTCGGGGATAAATCCCCAAATGGAGACAACGCTCAACCACACACACAGGATGACGCCTGCACACACACACGGGGACGCGCCCCAACCCACACACGGAGACAAGCTCCAACACACATACACACACACGGAGATGAACTCCAACACGATCCGACAGCCGGATCACAACCACACACATAAGATCGAACGGATCTAAAAAGACCCTCACACACACAAACGCAGATCTAGGAAGATCCACGTACACACACGAATCAATTACAACACACATACAAGCAACCACGGATCCAACACGATCCACACACACACAAGTTATTGAGGTTTATGATGAAACACAAATATGAGACTTAAAGCACAAGACACCAAAGTAAATAGACCACATTTTAGAATGCTCCTGATTTAGGCTCCCCCTGAGTGTATGCTCCGGATGTTCGCGTTGATTCCTTCTTCATCTGAATGGCTTGAGACTCAGCTTGAATGGCCTTGTATTGGATGTAGGTTTCCTTGCACGGAGTACTGTTCAATGCTACAGTACTTCTTCTTCTCTTCACTTGGACAGCCTTCCCTTAAGCTCTTCTTGAGATCCTTGCTTGATTGGAACTCCCTGGCTTTAGAAGATGACTGAATGGTATCAGTTGATGCTTGAATGGCTTCGATCGGATGAAGAACTTGGTGGAAGGAATGTTGTTCACGATTGTTGCAGCAACCTTCCTTTGATACCTACTATCTTGATCTCTCTAGGTTGATTTGGTGTTGCTTCAATTCATGGGAAGATGAAGGCTTCAAAATAGATCTTGGATCTTCAACTATGATGAGGCTTTGATCTTCTGATCACTGTTCATGGCTACAATGATATTCCTCCTCTTCCTTGAGCCAACTTGATCTCTCTTGTTCTCTTGGAGCCTCTTGGGGTTTATGACCTCAAAGAGAGGTTTTATAACCCTTGGAAGGTTAGGAGACAAGTCCCAGACCTAGATCCACAGAATCTGGGGTGATTGGGAGCATTGGGATTAAAGAAATGGGGTGAAGGACCTCTTTTCGAACTTGACACAAAAGTCAACAAAGGAGGGCCTCGGGGCTGGCGGTCGACCGGTGGAGGGCTGGCGGTCGACCGCTAGGGGCCATTCTGTAGCTTTGTGGCTGCTGGGAAAATAGGTCGACCGCTAGCTCCTCGCGGTCAACCGCCAGGTTCACAGGTGCCAATTTTTCAGTTCTGTGATTTCAGGTCGACTGCCAGTCTCCAAACCTACAAAAGTCAAGTGTTAGTTCACTTGAAACTATCCATTGGTTCGATACTTGAAAAGGGCTTGTGTTATAGTCGATTACAAGTTTGTTTAGACTCGATTTAACTCATGGAATGATTCATGAACACAAGTTGGAAAAGGAGTGAATCTTGATGGTTTAAAGCATGAAGCTTCGTTTTAATACAAGGTAGGAGTCTTACCAACGGTTCTTGACAGTAAATGACATATATCACCTATTTTGGATTGTAGAATAGCAAGATGCTTATCTACACGTTAGGTTCACCAAGTGACTGCCATGAGTTTAATCCTGCAAGCAAAATAGTCAGGGTTAATACCATACTTGCTCACATTAGAGAGGTTATGAAACCTCTTGCCTCTTGTAAAACCAATTTATGCAAACCAAGGATCAAGGCCATGTAACCATTGTCATTTTCCATCTCAATCAAAAGTGAACATGAAGTTATCATCACTCAATCACACATTAAGTTTAGTTATCATCAAAACCATAACTGAACAATTACAACAATCATCAAAACCATAACTCAACAGCAGCAACAACTTCAGCAACCCCAACCTCAACCTCAGCAGCAGCAGCAGCAACAACCCGAACTTGGGATTCATCAAAATCCCATTCCAGACCATCCGCCCGCTCTGCAACAGCAACCACAGGCACCGGCACAAGTCAATGTTGTTCACCGCCTAGCCCCTAATGCTAGGTGGTCTTATGACGATGAGACTCCCGCTCATCTCCTGGTCTTCCACCACGCATACACCAACTCCCCTGTGTTGACACCCATTTTTTGTCGATAAGTTGAGTCATTTCTCTTACTCCCATTTATTGATGCCTCGAGTTGTCCATCACTCGCTGGGCTTTTTTTAGGCAAATTCTGGGCCAATTTTATGGGTAGCCTCCCTCCTTAGCTAGGTCTGAGTTGATTCAGGGCTTAATGGGCCTTGGTTTTGGTTGATTGAGCTTTTCTATGAATTTCAAGCGGCCATGTACATGTACGGTCAACCTCCAGCCGTTCAACCATATGTGCGGTTGATACTGGGCCGTTCATATATTTATGGGATATTTAGCTAATTTTCTGAATTATCACCGACAAGCATATATAGGGCCTAGCCATAGCTGCATAAGACCATTGTGTAGTACATACTAAGCCGTCTATCTCCTACAGTCCAAACGTCGCTAGTTTTTAGATAATTATCTAATTGTCTAATTTATTTTGATTTATCACCGATAAGGAATGGGCGGTTTCCTCTTGGCCGCGCTTGTGGATGTACGGTCTACCAGCAGCCTTTCATCTATGAGAGTCCAACGGCGATAATTTCGGTCAGTTCGATGGGTATTCGGATAATATTTTCTATTTTATTGAATTTCCACCGACAGGAATGGACGGCCTAGGAGATGGCCGCTCATCCCGTTGGGTGGTCTATCGTGAGACCGTTCATCGTCTCGGTTCCTGAGAATTTCAAGGGTTTTCTCTCTCTATCCGTGGTTTTATCCCTAACTTCTCCCGTCATTTTCTCCGCGGATATTGAGTAATTTTGAGTGCCGTTTCTTCTGGATGAAAAATCATTCGATTATCTACGACTTTCCTTTGATTATCTTGACCTAAAAATGCTTAAAAACCCTAATTTCGGGGCTGGCTTCCTAGGCTCTATAAATAGACCCTAAAGGCTACCTTCGAAAGAGGGGGGGAGATTTTTGGTCGACGGCGAAGCCCTACCGAATCTTTGAGCGACCTAGCACCAGGGAGGGAGGCCTTCTACGTCCCTACAGGCCTCCGGTCCAGGGAGTAGTCTTTGTTTTGAGTCTTTTGCATTTGATAGTCCCGTCTCCTCTAGTTGCATGCTTATTTTCTTCACACCCATTCTCCACATTTTTGTCATTCTTATGAATCATTCACACACCCTCCTATGTTTTTGACGCCCCTAGGGGTTTAAAACCCCCCAGGTATCCCCCACTTCATTTAGTTATGTTTATTTCCTTCCGTTTGAGCATTTTCTGCATTCTATAGTTCTGATATCAGGTTTTTCTTTGTGTTCTACACTCTGTTTCACAGGTGAGCAACACACTAACACGAGGCCCATCCTTTCTGGCCGATCGGAAAGGGTGGAGGTTGGACCTTTGCATCTTAAGGCATGGTGGCGTTGGGAGGTTCCAGACTGTCCGTTCTAAGGGAAGTGCGGCCAATATTACACCATTCATATCCTTCCCGCGGCCGATCCTGAACCGTTCATCATCCATCGTTCTTCATCTCGCGTTCCACCCCAGCACTGACGAGCGGTCTGTCGAGCGGGCGCACTACCCTTAAGGTGGTTCTTCACGGGCCGCTCATCCCCTGCAGTGCTGGTTAAAGGCGAGTACCTCCCCTCTTTCCAAGGTACGGCGTGTCCATCACGTTTGGCACCTTGGTGGTGATCACACATGTTTACATGCTTCTGCAAAGATAGGAAGAGATCTTTTAAGTCCGGGTAAAGAAATGAAGAGTAGAAATACGTCAACACCCCATTTTTTGGTGATCACGGTGGGACACCTAGTGCCCATCATGTTAATGATTTGCTGACCTTTTCTTTTGCTGTGTTAGTCCTCTTCCTGAAGTGGTTGCAGGTTGGGTCGCATTCTCTATCCTCTGGAACTTGCGCGGATCTTCCAACGCCGTCCATCGTTTCTGCGGCTAAAAGTCCACCGCCCTTCTCTGTGAACAGCGCCAACTCTTCTGCGAAGCCTGCTGTTATAAGCGGTCCATTACCGCCCGTTCACATTGTTTATGGCCTATTATTGGTCATTCATCTTGCTAGCATAGGTTTGCCTCTGTCCCCATAGTATTGGTTTGGTTGCTATTACACGGTTGCTGTAGGTCCGTTCCAGATCTCACGCGGTCTACCTGGAGACTGTTCAACCTGGTACGCTTCATATTGCTATCCCCTTCCATTCTAGAGTTTTCTGATTTTCGTGTTAGTCTGTCGTTACTCTCTAGATTATGCGGTCACCTACAGACTGTCTATCTCTCTGAGCGTTCTTACAGAGACCGTCCTTGTCGTGCTACAGTGCACCCGTGCTTCACTTTGATTGCCATGTTATTTGATTTTCATGACACTTGGTACTGATTATTGATGTCTCCCCCTGCTCTTATATCATCGTTACATACTTGTTTTCATTTCTTACATATTTGTTTGATTATTGGTTGCTGGTTGCTAGGCTAGACTTTGCATGCACTCCGGTGCGCATAGGATTCATGCATATTTATCATCTGTAGTTGCATTCCTACCAAGGTAGGGTTTCCTCTCATCTCCATACTCCTTGGAGCCAACTAGGTGACCTTGCTGAGGACCTCCGTAAGCCCCCACGAGCCGTGGATTTCCAAACGGACGCCGGGCAGGTTATACCACATCATCCCCTAGTCTAGAGTTTGCATCCGCGTGAGAAAGAGTCACTTAGATTCACCTAGTTTCCCATTCTTACCCTGGTTAGGTACCTTGTGGTTGAGCGAATTCAGATATAATTAATCCACTAAGATCCTAAAGAGAAACTTATAAGATTCTTCGTGCATCATTTATAACTTGGGTGGTCAATTGGTTGATTCTTTTCTCATATCTTCCCTCCATTACATGTTGCAATGTCATCATTTGCATCTTCTTATTAGATTAGGCTCATTTGGTCTAGTTCATCTTTGTGTGTCTCCATTTAGTCGCATTTGTCCTAGGCTCATTTCTATCCTTGTATTCCTTTGAAATTATTGACTATATAATGTCTCCATTCTCCCCATGGAGCACTTCTCCCATGTACCTTATTCCTATACTTCTCCATCTTCTTATCCCCGTCTGGATTCCACTTCCCATGCGGGCCCTTCTCCTTATTCCTCCATTGGACCCTATTCTTTAAACGGGCCTTCTTATCCCGCCCGTGCTGCTATTGGCCCGATCAATCCCCATTCCCACATTCACGATTCTTCCAGGCCCATGCATTCCTCCATTCCCGGAATGGGCTTGTCTTTACCTCAGACCGTATCCCCTTATCCGGCCCATCATCATTATCCTAGTCTAAATTCATCCTCTCTTGCTTAGGCTGGCCCATATCCTTCTCAAACTCTTCCTACCGAGGAGATGTTCGCTCAAGCCCAACGCCAACTTGATGAATTGCAATGACGAATCAATCCTCAAACTTCTTTGGATATCCCATTAGCATTCCAGGGTCTTCAACCCCCACCACGTTCACAAATTCTGGCTTATCGTCGCTATGGTGGAATTGGTGACCCCTACGTCCATTTGAAGGATTTCCTATACAAGTCGGCCCAGTTCCAGCATGATCAACACTTGATGGCCTATTTGTTTGGCCTATCTTTAGAGGGCTCGGCCAAAGATTGGTTCTTCACGTTACCGCAAGAGCAGATGATGAATTTTCAGGCCGTCCAAGCAAGATTTATTAAACAGTACCAGTACCAGGTTGGGCCCAGATATTCTATAGTTGATCTGGCCCAAGAGAAAATGAAGCCCGACCAGGAATTCCCCATGTTTGCTGACCGCTGGCGTCGCCTAGCCGCGCAAGTCTCGGGGCATATTCCGGAGGGCGAACAAATCAAGATGGTTATTTCTAATGCAACGCCCGAGCTTAGATGCATCTTAGCCCTGAATGATATTACATCATGGCAACAGCTTTATAGCCGAGCCCACTTCATTAGCCAACAACTCCTAGTTTTCCTTGACCACGAGTCTCCTCCACCGTCACCTTCTATATACACTTTCCCTCCGCCATTCCCCGTGAGTCAGCACTCCACTACATATCCCTCCATGAGTCGGCCTTCCGCTCCCATACACCCATACACCTCCACATATCAGCCCTCCACGAGTCAGCCCTCTGTTGTTTTATTTCCCCACACCTCTCCACTTCTGGTCATGGAAACGTCACACCCTGAGCGGGTTGATGCCATCTATTATATTCCCACTCCCTCCACGCCTCCACACCCTTCGCTTACTAGCCCTCCGCCTTCACCTACGCAATCCCCCTTACCTACGCAACCTCTGCTACCATCCCCATTACCTTTTCATACCCCTCGGCATCCACCTTTCCCGAAGCGGGCTTCTCACTCTCCGTTGCCAGAATCCTTTACATATGTTTTTAGGGCTTTGATGGCCACCCATGCGTTGCGACTCACTCCGGTTATGCCTTGCCAACCCGCGGTCAGGAATTTGCTCCATTTCTGTGAATTCCATCGTCAACAGGGGCATTTGGTTGAGGATTGCTCCGAGTTCCGGGAACTTGTTTACAGCTTGGAAGATAAGAAGATGATTGAATGGGCAGTTGTGCACAAAGTTATTTCAGATTTCAGCAGCAAGAAGCAGCAGTAGCAGTAGCAAGCACCACCTAGGCAGCTGTCTCCATCTCAAGACCAGGGGCATCCCTGTGATTCTCCAGTTGATGAAGCACCCGCTCCGTTATCTATCCCCTTACCTACCCCCTCACCCTCGCCATCTCTTACTCAACCTCCACGGCCTCCACAAACCCAAGCCTCTGCTCAGACTAGCACAAACTCTTCTCCTTCACCCTCCATTTCCACCACCGTTTCTACTCCCAACGCTGCTCGACGTGTTGTACCGACACGTCGAAGATGGGCGCCAGGACCTGCCACCTCTTCCGCCTCGCCACCACCTTCTTCACCCCCATCTTCGCTGCCTCCATTGACCACATCTCCATCATCACTTTCTGCATTATCCCCATTGCCATCACCACCACCAACATCATCGCCTCCCCTCTCAATGATCCCTGTTCCGTCACCTTCACAACCATCCCCGCCGCCGATGCCACTCCATCAACCAAAATCATCATCCGAGCCTGAGCAAGTTACCCTTACACCCACACCCCCGCCATTGCCTTCATCTCCACCCACGCCACCATCTTCACCTTTGCCCTCTCCTACGCCTCCACCCTCTGAACCTTTACCCCCACCCTTGTCTATCATCGCCACTATTCCTCCACTACTAGCATTACCTTCACCCACACCTGCTAAGCCTCCTCCATCCCTCTCTCCACCTATTTCTACCCCACGAAGCGGGTGCGCACTACCTTTGGTGCCCCTCGGGTCTAGTCCCCAGGGAGATAAAGAGCCGAACCAGGCTTTAACTGTGCATTACAAGCTTCAAGATTTCATTTGCCATATGCCGGTCTGACTCCTGGTCCCTGGCTATTCTAGGGACAATGAGCCTGCACTTGCTATGAAGACGGTTGATCAGAAGAGTTCTTTAGCACTGGTGCCCGTTTCTTCAAAAGCGAGGCCTGTGGCAATCTCTTTGCTCGCCGGAGAATTCACTGCTGATGTTGTTATCAACTCTCGCCTGATTGCTATTCACTTCACTAGCCCAGAAGAGTTTTTCACCCGGATGGTGCTAACCCACACGGCCGCCAAAAGTTTAAGGTATTCGGCATTCAAGGGGCAATCGGTCGTGTCCTCGAGATTGAACAGGGGCATTCTGCATTTTCTGTCTCATCTCCCTCGGCTTATTGGTGAGGCGGCCATGTCAACGCCGCGCATCGCCCTCCCTCAGTTCCGTCTTTCACTTCTAGCAAGGGAGTTATGCTTCATGCCCAACTGCTGAGTGAAGATGTCAAAGCTCCATGTTCAGCTAGGGGCAACCGTCCCAATGAAGCAGCATATTCATAGTCGGGCCAGGCCGTCTGCCAGGTGGGCCCGTTATTTAAGAAAACATTGCAAGACAAGAAGCCCGAAGGCCCGAGTCCGCACCAGGCAGAGTTGTTTCAAGATGATTTCTGCTAAGAAGAGGCGACGGCATAAGTTCAAGAGCCGTCAGTTGTGTATTCGGGGGTCCACTTCCTCCTCTCCTTCTTCCAGCCATTCATCTTTTCTTTTGCTCAGTTCCTATCCTTGGGTGGTGTACCTTCCACCACCTGACTATATTTCTATCATCTTCTCCTACCCTCACCATTTTAGGTCTCGGCCTATGTCCTCCTCTTCCCCTGATCTAGGGGCATCTTCTAGTTTTTCTCCTCGAATACGTCCGGATTTCACTTCTCATCTTTTTTCCCCGACCTTGTTGGGGATTTCTTGTGCTCGTTCCCTGACCTCGTCGGGTGGTTTTTCTGATCCTTCCCCGACTTTGTCGGGTGGTTTCCATTTCTTTTCTCGACCTTGTCAGGTGTTCATACATTTTCTTCCCCGTCTCTGGCGGGTGATCGCTACTCTTTTTCTCCGACCACGTCGGATGATCATTTTCCTTCTTCCTTATCTTCACAGTTATCCTTTCATCATTTTTTCTATTCTTTCCTCCTCACCCTTTCAGGGTTCTTACCCTTTTTCTTGCTATTTTTGAGGCTTTAGTCCGCCTTGATCTCAGTTAATCTCTGTTCATTCTGTATTCGATTCCTTGTTATCAGGGCCTCTGTGCCTTAACGAGGGAGTTCTAGCCCTCGTCTCTCTTCCTTTTATTCTTCTTCGTTCAGTTTGGTGTCTGGCACTCCTCTGTGTTGAGGAATCCAATCCTTTACTATCATTTTTTCACCTTTTATCCTGTCAAGCAAGGGATATAAAGCTCGTGCTGATCAAAGCTCGATGATCAAGGTCGCTTGTCGATGCTACTTCCACGCCATGGATTTGCAAAGGTATCGTTATTTTGTGTAAGAAAATGTTATCATCGCTATTATCTCTCTTACACCTGCACATGCTTATAATGCTATTCCTCAACATGATTGAGTGGCTTTAGAAGCTTTTGTTTAAATTAGATCTTAACTTTGTGTCAAATAAAATGAGTAGCTTTTGCAGCATCTCAGGCTGGTGATAGCTTAGCGTTGGGAGTCTAGTTTCTTTCCCCAATTGCTGAGGGTGACATTTGAGTATGGGTTTTTCACACGCTACACGGCAAGCCATAGCCAATCTCTCTAGAGCAACACCGTTGCTGCTTTGGCCATACTTTGGGTATGCACGAAGGCCTTTTCTCTTCTCTGCTCGGCCAAGTGCAGGGGCAAGAGATGGATGGATAAGATGACCAACCTAGGCGCTCCCTAATACGAGAGAGGTCTCAAATAGGGGCAGTCTTGACCCTCAGAAAAGTAAGCTTTCATGCTTTATCTAGCCAATAAGGGCTATCAAAATGAGAAAATGAATCGAATGTAAAATTATGAATCAAAGGCATGGCAAGAGTGGTAGTACAGTTCCCCGCGGAACATCATGAGCCCGGTCGTATGCATGCCTAATAAATAAGGGTCTAAAAATAAAAGACACAAAGCCACGGCACAACAGACCTACTCTTTGAGCGGTAGTGCCTTGGAAGGAAATCGAGCTTTGATATTTCCCATCCTGCACGAAGCTTGTCTCCAATTTTTCTTCTGCTTCTCCCTCTTAGGCTGGGTTGTATCCCGGGTGTGGCCTTAGTAGGGGCACTATTCTTTAGAAGCAGTTGGTTGTGGCAAGCCATCCTCACATGCACGCCCTACTTAAGGGAAGCCTTTAATGAAAGGGGTGGGAACGACGATGCAAGGCTAGCAGTTTGAGCCTGTCATTGGGTGTTGCGGATTGCTATTTCAAAAATCTAAAAAAATCAGATATTATCAAAATCTTAAAAAATCAAATATTTTCAAAGTCCTAAAAAAATCAAATATTTTCAAAAATCCAAAAAAATCAAGAAAATTGAAAAATCAAAAAAAATATTTGTCTTTTGTTCCTTTCTATCTATTTATCTTGAGAACAGATACGTAATCTGTTTGCTAAGTGTGCAAGTTGCAGGTGCTCAAGCTTTCCTTACTCCATATTTTGTTCTATCTGTCTCCTGTTCACATTTTTTGATATGTTCTCTCTTCTTCAATCATATCTCTCGATCTGTTCTGAAGCTCATATCCTTCTCAGCTTGCAATGATCATATCTATATGAGAGGGCTTTACCTCACGATTATGAACCTGACAGTTCTGCTTCATTCTGATCTTGGGTTTTGATTGAAGGACGTATTTTGTTCATGTCTTTTGTCCCGCCGTGTCCTTGTCTCGTGTCTATGTCCCACAGTGTCATCCCACACATTTTCTTTTGTCCCTCACAACATGTTGTTAGTTGTCTTACATATGTTGATAGTCGTCCCTTTATGTTCCATGGGTTGTCCCAACCACGTGATCATCTGTCATATTCTTGTCCCAACCACGTAGTCATCTGTCGTGTTCTTATCCCAACCGTGTGTTGTCCCACCACATTGTTGTCTTGTCACACCGTGTTCATGCATGCATGTTGTTTGTTCATGCCATTGCATATGTGTTCGTTTGCCTTTGTTATGTTATGTTGATCGTTATGTTATGTCATGTTGTTTGTCGTTCAGTTAATCATTGTGTTATCTCTGCTATGTTTATACTTGTTTGTCTTATTCATGAAAATTCATAAAAATCTTAAAATGAAAATCTAAAAATACACCGTTTCACTAGCACAGGTAAGTCAGGTATGGCCTTCTATCCCTACATCCCTTATTGCATTACTATATGGTACTATGCTATACTATCTTGAGAACCAGTTGGTTATCTACGTGTTCCAGGATCTGATGTTCCCCTTTAACAAAAACGATGATGATCCAGGTTCACGTGTTTAATCTTCGGATAGGCCATTGGGTTGGGAAAGCCTGGGGAGGATGGTTCTATCCTCCACGCCGTGGTTGCGGATAGTGTCTTGACTCTGATTCTCACAGCTTAGCAATATTATTCTCGAGTATTTTATATTTTATTCTTTCTACGCATTCGTTTTAATGATTTCTTTTATTTTAGCCCAGCATGCATCATGTGCATCTTTTGAGCATTCATGACCCATGGTTTGCCTGCGAAGTGTCCCACCAGTGGTGGTTAGCTGTGCGTTCAGTGATTGAGTAAGAGGAACAATTCCACTCTAAGTTGGAAGGTTCACTTTGGTCGATTCACTTGGTTTAGTTGATTAAGAGGTCCCCGTCTGGAGTTTTAATCTGCTTCTTTATTTTTCGTCGCTTATTCCAGTTTCCTCATTGGTTCGCGGGATTGTGTCCCCCATGAGGTTGATCATGTGTTTCTTTTATTTAGTTTAGTTTCTCCAGATTGGCGTCGCTTTTAGTCTGATTATTCCTCGTGTTTGGTTCAGAGTTTTTCGGAAGATTCCCATCGCTTGTTGGTAAAAACGGGTGTCATTTTACCTTAATGCCAGCTTTTCAGTCCGCTCCGCTTCATCTCCACTTCATCTCCATGTTTCATTTCGCTTTCGCTTCACCTCCGCTCGCTCCCCTGCAAAGAGGACGTTAAGGAGGGGCATCTGTTGACAACCATTTTTTGCCGATAAGTTGAGTCATTTCTCTTACTCCCATTTATTGATGCCTTGAGTCGTCCATCACTCGCTGGGCTTTTTTCTGGCACGTTCTGGGGCAATTTTATGGGTAGCCTCCCTCCCTGGCTAGGTCCGAGTTGATTCTGGGCTTAATGGGCCTTGGTTTTGGTTGATTGAGCTTTTCTATGAATTTCAAGTGCCCATGTACATGTGCGGTCAACCTCTAGCCGTTCAACCATATGTGCGGTTGATACTGGGCCGTTCATATATTTATGGGATATTTAGCTAATTTTTTGAATTATCACCGATAAGCATATATACGGCCTAGCCATAGCCGCATAAGACTATTGTGCGGTACATACTAAGCCGTCTATCTCCTAGAGTCCTAACGTCACTAGTTTTCAGATAATTATCTAATTATCTAATTTATTTTGATTTATCACCGATAAGGAATGGGCGGTTTCCTCTTGGCCGCGCTTGCGGATGTATGGTCTACCAGGAGCCGTTCATCTATGAGAGTCCAAAGGTGATGATTTTGGTCAGTTCGATGGGTATTCGGATAATATTTTCTATTTTATTGAATTTCCACCGACAGGAATGGACGGCCTAGGAGATGGCTGCTCATCTCGTTGGGTGGTCTATCGTGAGACCGTTCATCGTCTCGGTTCCTGAGAATTTCAAGGGTTTTCTCCCTCTATCCGTGGTTTTATACCTAACTTTTCCCGTCATTCTCTCCACGGATATTGAGTCATTTTGAGTGCCGTTTCTTCTGGATGAAAGATAATTCGATTATCTACGACTTTCCTTTCATTATCTCGACCTAAAAATGCCTAAAAACCCTAATTTCGGGGCTGGCTTCCTAGGCTATATAAATAGACCCTAAAGGCTTCCTTCGAAAGAGGGTGATGTGACACCACCTTGGGGTGATAGTCACAAGATCAAATGCCCCTTGGACCTAGCAAGCAACCAACGCACGGACCGGTGACTTTACACGAGCGGACTCACCCGCTAAGCGCACTCTTGTGCCCGTAGGCAACCCGATGATGGTGGTGAGGGTTTGGGATGAGACCTCGCTTCTCCGGAGCTTGGCTAGCTTTGGATTGAACCCCCAAGGGTGCTGGGATGCCCACTCTCATAGGCGGCCAGCACGCCAAGGGCGTGGGTTGTAGGGTCGCTCTCTCAACTCACTCCGCGGTGGTTGCTCAATTCGATGATAATTTGAGATCGGGCACTCTCTTACCACCGACGGCACTAAGAAACAATACTAATTAAGCAAGGAAATCCAGAAAAGAGAAGTGTTCAGTGGCTCACCTGATCGGTGTGAGGACACCGATCCCGGCCGGAGACGAGGGCGAGCGAGGAAGCGTGGGCTTACCCGCACGCCGCGCCGGAGAAGCTTCAACCTAAAATTTCAGATTACATGCACTACGCCCCATGCAAGGGGGGGGGGGAGATCTTGAGGAAGGGAAGCCAATGAATAGACCCAAACAGTACCTCCACACAGGGAGGGGCCTTCAGCCGGCCAAGCGGGGAGGGGTGAAACCGAACAAGAAGCTAAAAGGAAGCCGATGCCGATTCTGTCCGCTTCCTGTGCTTCAGGACAGATAGTTGGATATCTTGACGCTGCGGCCGCTACAGAATTTTGTTGATGATGAGACTAGTTGGGAATTCTTCGTCGCTAGATCAGGATGATGTCAGAATTTTTCTGATTTCTTTGGTCACCAGTGCTGGTCGGGGCAGAGGCTCGAACAGGGAGGTAGGTCTTCATTTCTGACTGCTTCAGGTTCACAACAGAAGGAAGAAGAGGTTGCCACGAGCACTCCGGAGCTCAGAATCAGGTACCGCCAGAGTCGTCAAAACCGTGGATGAGTCCTCTTTGAAACGAGACCAACGGGGATGCCAAATGTTGTCAGAGTAGACCGGTAGAACTCAAACAATGAGGGGGGGTCGGAGTAGACTGATAGGAAGCAGAACCGCACACCCGGAGGAAGAAAATGGGAACTCTTGATTCCGGGTACAAAACAGAGCTCCGCTTCCTGATTCGGGAAGTAGACTTGTTGACGAAGCTCCCGGACAAGCCTCGCCTCCAGATCTTCTAGAGAGTGGTCGTGGTAGCTTCAGGGAGGAGATGCACAGTTGGAGAAGATCGACTGCTCAGGACGGCCCCAAGCTCAGAACATGATGAGACTACTGCCGTTGCGAAGCAGACAAAGAGACGCTTCCAAAGGTACCTCTTGAACCTTTAGATTCACTGGGATGTGGTCGGGGTTGTCTCTGCAAGCTGCTACTTCTCTGCTTCCTTCGAACTAAGAACTGGATGTTGAAGATGATGGGGGGAAATGGGGTATATGGGAGGGGAAATGAGGTGGATGTGTATGGGGGCAACCTCTAGCTGTGAGGGGGTCTGGGAGGAGGTGTTCCAAGGTGTGGGAAGGGGAGAATGGGGGCTGGAATGGGGTGTTTAGAGTGGGTGAGAGAGGAGCTGCGAATTTGGGATGGTGGGTGAGAGGGAAGGAGAGATCTATCTCCAAAGTTTGAAAGTGGACTAAAGGGGTGATTAATGGGGGCTTTGGGGATGGGAAGGGTTGTATTGGGGAAGGGAAGGGGTGCTTAGGGAGTGGAGAAGTCTCCCTTGGGAGATGAGAGGGTGCTTAGAGAAGGGGATCGGGTAGTTGGTGGTTGGGTGGTGGAGTATGGATTGGTGGAGGGTCTCTTGGGACTGGGGGTGAAGTAATGAGGGTTGCGGGTAGTTGGAATGACCTTAATGGATGAGGGGAGGAGAGAGAAAGGTGGTTGGGAGGGGAGGAGAGAGAAAGGGGCACAGGTTTTAGAGAGAGAAAGTGGGGGAGAGAGAAAATAACTTTCTAGAGAGAGGGGGGTAGGGGCTTCTCACCCACTCAATTGGCTTCTCACCAAAAAAGAAGATTTAAGTTGGACACTAAAGAATTCAAATTTTCATTCATTCATTGATTAACTTCAAATGGGGAGATGGGGGTCCTATATATAGGCAACCCACATTTTACAAAAAGCCCCTAACTCTTGACCCAATGACAAATAACCAAGGGGGTAGGGGCACCCTTGGGCCCAGCCCACAGAATTGGGCCCAATATGCAACATAATCACCCTAATGACACTTAACCATGTAAATGACTCATTAACCTAGGTAGAAGACTCAAATAAAAGAAAAATTACATAATATGACTCAAATAAAATAAGAAAATTACATGACTCGACTCAGAAAAATGTGATGGACACAATGGAACCATGCCGTTGAACAATCGGAGCTGTGGAAAAAATGAGAAGGATGAAAGATGCTCCCACCATACCCCCGGGGTGCGAAGAACTCAACTCCGTCGATTATGGGTCCGCCGGGGAATAGGTCCTCCAATGCAGCTCCGGGCGAGCCACAACCTCCAAACTCAACCTCGCGTCCTTAGCCGGGGGACTGCTCTTCATCCTCTCAAGGTGGCTCGGGCACACCCTGCTTACCTAGTATTGCCTCCATGTGCACACGTCGGACTCTCAAGCTGATATGAGGAGGCTCTCCAAGGGTGTCACTCACAAAGGTGGGGGTAGGCTCAAGGTGCTCACTGGGATCCACCGCGGTGCCCTTAGAGGGTGCTAGATCTGCCACGTGAAAAGTGGGGTATATCCCAAAATCCCATTGATAAATCCAACCCGTAAGCCAGGTTGCCAAAGCCACTCAGAATATGGAAGGTCCAAGTCCTCGTGCCCTCGATTTGGAGGTGACCCTAAGGTAGAGCCATTCCAAAGCCACCATCGTAAGGTTGCCTACTTGGAATCCAAAGTGGCACTCGTGAGTTTTTTCCCGCGCATTATGAACCTCACCGCCCGTTACTGGATGCTTGATTGAATGAGTATGCCATGAGCTATGGTGCGGTGTGGGTGGGAAGTGTGTGGTATGCAAAGGGGGACCGGGGCAACCATAAGTGGACCTATCATGCAATGCAGCTATGTAAACCTTGATGGACCTAGGAGGGTCGGGGCACCCGTAGGTGAATCTGTCATGCATAGTGGTGGAAAATATCGGGGGACCCGGACATCCGTAGATGCCTTTGACATGCTTAAGACCCATGATGAATGAAGGTGGGCCATTACATCCGAATATAGACCACTCATGTTTCTTACTTGACATGTGGGTGAGATGAATGAATGTACCCGACTTATGAATCATGCCAAGTGGTTTTGTATGCCAAGACTCATGCATTTTTGTGCCAAAGATGTTTCCTATGTGTGGGCTTTTGAACTTCCATTGGAATGGGTCAAAGGGGTCTAAGAAGGTGGATATCATGAAGTGGGGCATTTCCTCAATCCCTAGGTGTATATCGCCCATAGTCATGGTTCCCATGGTGTAACCTTGGTCTAGGATTGGGTGGATTGGATCAAACATGGTGGGTTGGGGTAGGGAAAGGTGGGTGATGCGGGACAGGACCGAAATGGGCTAAGACCTACGAATGCAACAAGTGCGGCCAGCACTCGCACGCCAAAGGCAAGCCGGGCGGCTGACCTCCGTAGCGTTCCTCCGGGTGGAGGCGTCTCTCAACAAGAAACTCAAGCCCAACGACCGTCCCTATGAGGGAAGCGCGGGGATCTCAGCGACTAAGGAGCCGCCGTGCGCCTATGGGAATCTAGTCCGAGCTCGGCGCTCGACTAGGGCCACGGAATGGGTGCTCTCAACTCACAACCACGCAGTGAATAATAAGCTAGCTAGGAACCTACACACACTCACGCGGCATGCTAGAAAGTATACTAGTAAAGCAAATGCCAATAAAGGGAGCGTCGCACGTACCTCCACGCCTAGGCGTGGGGAAGAAACCCCGGCCGAGATCGACAACCCCGATACACAAGGACGAACAATAATACAAACTCAACCACCAACGCCCACTCCTCGCAGGGAGATAACAGGCTACACAAAGAGATTCGGGGCTGCCGATGTACGGGCTGACGGGCGGCACTCGGTGAAGGGTTGGCCGCGAGGAGGATCCGAACGGTGGTCGGCAGATTCGCAGCAATGCGTGACTCCGCGGTGAAAGCTCCCACGACCTGGTCCGGTGTCCGATCGAGGCGCCGTCAGCGATGGCGCGTAGCCAGGTCACGGGAGGAAGCCTCGGCGAAAGGGGGCGCGCAGATTCCGTCCGTGGAAGCCGGGGGCGCACCTGCAAGTTGCGACTGGATTCTGCTCCCAGAACCGCGCGCTCGAGCGGGAAAAATCATCAGAAATAGCTCCGAAGGGCGAACGGAGCTCTGCTTGTTGGAGGATGAAGAGGACGCAGAGCAGCAGGTCCCGACTGAAGGAATCGATCAGATCTGATCGTGGCTGAGAGCAGCAAGCTCTGGAATCGGCAGGTGGTTCTGGCGCCGGGTGGACAGGGCAGACCTGCACGACCTCACGGGAATAGACGCCGCGAGCAGCTCGGACGTCGGAACGAGGCGAGATCAGCGGCGTTGGACAGAGGTCGAAAAGAGGTACGACCGGTGAAGATCCCACGTCCAAACTCGCAGACGTCCGTCCCATGGGATTTTTGCAAGGGGGCGAACAGAACCTGGCTCGCAGGGAGAGGGGGTCCTGCGCGCGCTCACGAGGAAAATCGCCACGGGTGATGCCGAACTCCGAATGAGGCGAGACCACCTCGCACGCGTCGACGACTCGTAGCAGAACCACCCAAAAATGGGCTGGTCACCCACAGTCGCCAAGGACAGAGGAGGACGTCGCAGATCTTGGAGACGAAATCTGATTGCAACGAGCTTGAACCTGTGAGGAGATAGAAGAGAGGGGGAACCTCGGCGTCGCACCGAGGGGATGGGGAGTCACACCCCAAGCTTACTCCCGTCGCAGGAGCAAGGAGGAACAGAGGGGGGCACAGCCACCTTCAAGAGCACAAGCAATTTCTTTTCTATTCATTCAATAATTCCAAAAGGAAAAATTACAAGCCTTTATATCGGGGGGGAAAGCTAGGGTTTCACCCTTGCGACATGGAGGGGGGGGGGCGGAAATGGAAGGGGGGTGCGACCCAGCCCTTCCCCATTCAAGGGGGGGTGCGGCCATCCCTCCTCCAATCAAGGAGGGATCAAAGGGAGGGGGCGCCCAAGGGGGAAAGGGGAGGGAGATGGAATGGGGCAAGGGGGGGCGCCCAAAAAGGCAAGTGGAGGGGGCAAGGGGGGGAAGGTGGCGCAGCCACCCAGGATGAGGGATGAGGGGTGCGCCCCAACCCTAACCCTAAGCCAACCAATTATGGGCCAAGCCCAATAATAAAAGAAGATAGCCCACTACTCCCTCTACACATAGTCTGCTAATATAAAGAACTAGATAACGTGTCCACGCAGGGACCAAACCTAGGCCCAACATGGCCTCAAATGAGAAGGGAAATCCACTAATAGATGCCGTAGTCGCCCAGCCAAAGAGATGCTGGCGTGCTCCGTGTGCTCCGTCGAGTGATGCGGCGCGTGTCCTCACCAGTGGGTGGTGGATAAGGTGGTTGGGTCACACGGGTTCATTGACTCCCATTGGAATGGATCGTAGGGATCATAAAATGGATTACCAAGGGGGAGGAGTTCCATGTCCTCAAGGTCCTCAAAAGGTGCTAAGTCATCCTTCTCCATAATAGTTAGGACCGTGTCTTGGGTGAGCAGGTTGGCCATGAAGGAAAGGCTTTGTTTCCTACCCGAGATAAGGAGCTCTAATTGGAGGATGCAGTTGGGCTCATCGGGTGTAGGGAGGAGTAAAAGGAGGTCGCTAGTGTAGGAACCAATGGTGCAAACTGAGGTGATAGGCCCGACACAAAGGTGTAGGAGGTCAAGGCTCCTAGGTTGTTCGGCCATAGGGGTCAATATGCTAGTGAACTCAATTTGTCAGGCTAAGCCCTTAAGAAGATCCTCTAAGGTCTCCACTTGATAGGATGCTTGGATTGTGGTGTGATAGCAAAAGAAGAGCACTATGGGAAGGTTTTGTTCTATGGGAGGGAAAATATGGGCCGTGATATTTCTTATTGGGCTCTCCTTTAGCCAACTAATAAGAGGTTCTCCTAAGATGAGCTCAGCCCCAACTAGAGAGGGTGGTGTAAGGTGAAGGCTACCATGTGAGGTTTCTTCTTCTACTTGGTCATGGGTGGTCTCCGTGGTGGGGATAGGGTCTGGAGTGTTCACCACTATGGGGTCTGGTATGGGTTCCTCCTCCAAGGAGGTGAGAGGGTCTTTTGGTTGCAGGGTGATGATGGTTGGTGAATGGCACACCCGAGGTGGTGGGCAAGGTTGGACTCAAGTTGGGATTGGTAAGGGAAGTAGTGGAGGCCTAGGACATGGGAGTTTTGGGGGAGGGAGTGGGAGATGGGTTGGTTTGGATGGCTTGGGTTGGTCGGTCTTGGGGGGAGTGTCCCTTATAGGGGAAGATGGAGGGGTAGTGGTGGGGATCATGGGGGCTTGTGGAGTATGGGTTTTGTGGGGAATTGTGGGTTGGGGAATGGTTGCCGTCGTGGGCCTATATGGATGGGTGGACACGGGGTCCAGTTGGGTTTGAATGGTGAGAATGGGGTGAGTGGTGGTCCTTATTGGGGAAATCGGGTCGGTTAGCGGTCTCTTCCCCTTGGGATCGGTCGGTTGTGGAGGGGTGGAAGTGGGGGCCAATTGGGTTTGGATAGTGATGTTTGTGGAAGGGGGTTTTGGTTGGGGTGTGGGGATCCTCATGGGGTTAGGTGGGGAGGTGGATGCTTGGATTAGTTGGGTCTTAAGGGATAGGATTTGGTGGCGAAGTGTAGTGGTGATGGTTGAGATGGAATTTGTTGGGAGTGGTGGGGGAGGAGGCCTAAAGGTGGTCTCAAGTTGGCCGGTTGGAAATGGAGGAGTGATAGTGTTCCTCGGGTTAGGGGTGTTTGAGTAGGAGGGGTGGGAATATTTGGGGATGTAGATCTTCCTAAGTTCCTCCTTCATATCATCCCATGAAGAAATGAGCTCTTGCCTCCTAACCCTTCTTAATCCCTCTATGTGTTCCCACTTCCTCTTGGCTTGACCCCGAAATTGTCCCTTGGCAACACGGACTCTTGCGGGTCCATAAACCATAGTCCTCTCATAATCTTTTTACATGGTAACCTCCCACTTTAGGTAGGCACTAGAGCATGATCCATTGAAGAGGAGATCCTCAAAAGAGATTATGTCAAATGGAGGGTTGATTGGACCCTTGTGTAGGGCCGAGTGGGATGAATGTGACCAAAGAGAGGTAACCATGCTAGAGGGCACGATTGATGCACCGGGTGACTCTAAATGCAAGTGCAACCTAGGACTAGACTTAGTAGAGACAAGTCTAAAACTCGCTCTGATACCAATTTGATGTGAAACCACCTTGGGGTGATAGTCACAAGATCAAATGCCCCTTGGACGTAGCAAGCAACCAATGCACGGACCGGTGACTTTACACGAGCGGACTCACACGCTAAGCGCACTCTTGTGCCCGTAGGCAACCCGATGATGGTGGTGAGGGTTCGGGACGGGACCTCGCTTCTCCGGAGCTTGGCTAGCTTTGTATTGAACCCCCAAGGGTCCTGGCATGCCCACTCTCATAGGCGGCCAGCACGCCAAGGGCATGGGTTGTAGGGTCGCTCTCTCAACTCACTCCGCGGTGGTTGCTCAATTTGATGATAATTTAAGATTGGGCACTCTCTTACCGCCGACGGCACTAAGAAACAATACTAATTAAGCAAGGGAATCCAAAAAAGAGAAGTGTTCAGTGGCTCACCTGATCGGTGTGAGGACACCGATCCCGGCCAGAGACAAGGGCGAGCGAGGAAGCGTGGGCTTACCCGCACGCTGCGCCGGAGAAGCTTCAACCTGAAATTTCAGATTACATGCACTATGCTCCATGCAAGGGGGGGGAGATCTTGGGGAAGGAAAGCCAATGAATACACCCAAACACTACCTCCACACAGGGAGGGGACTTCAGCCGGCCAAGCGGGGAGGGGTGAAACCGAACAAGAAGCTAAAAGGAAGCCGATGCCGATTCTGTCCGCTTCCTACGCTTCAGGATAGACAGTTGGATATCTTGACGCTGAGGCCGCTCCAGAATTTTATTGATGACGAGACCAGTTGGAAATTCTTCGTAGCTGGATCAGGATGATGTCAGAAGTTTTCTAATTTCTTTGGTCACCAGTGCTGGTCGGGGCAGAGGCTCGAACAGGGAGGTAGGTCTTCAGTTCTGACTACTTCAGGTTCACAACAGCAGGAAGAGGAGGTTGCCACGAGCACTCCAGAGCTCAGAATCAGGCGCCGCTAGAGTCGTCAGAACCGTGGATGAGTCCTCTTCGAAACGAGACCAACAAGGATGCCAAATGTTGTCGGAGTAGACCGGTAGAACTCAAACAATGAGGGGGGGTTGGAGCAGACTGATAGGAAGCAGAACCGCACACCCGGAGGAAGAAAATGAGAACTCTTGATTCCGGGTGCAAAACAGAGCTCTGCTTCCTGATTCGGGAAGTAGACTTGTTGACGAAGCTCCCAGACAAAGCCTCGCCTCCAGATCTTCCAGAGAGTGGTCGTGGTAGCTTCAGGAATCAGCTTCAGGTTGCTCTTCAGGGAGGAGATGCGCAGTTGGAGAAGATCGACCGCTCAGGACGGCCCCAAGCTCAGAACATGATGAGACTACTGCCGTTGCGAAGCAGATAGAGAGACGCTTCTGACGGTACCTCTTGAGCCTTCAGATTCACTGGGATGTGGTCGGGATTGTCTCTGCAAGCTGCTGCTTCTCTACTTCCTCCGAACTAAGAACTGCATGTTGAAGATGATGGGGTGAAATGAGGTATATGGGAGGGGAAATGAGGTGGATGTGTATGGGGGCAACCTCTAGCTGTGAGGGGGTCTGGGAGGGGGTGTTCCAAGGTGTGGGAAGGGGAGAATGGGGGCTGGAATGGGGTGTTTAGAGTGGGTGGGAGAGTTGCTGCGAATTTGGGATGGTGGGTGAGAGGGAAGGAGAGATCTATCTCCAAAGTTTGAAAGTGGACTAAAGGGGTGATTAATGGGGGCTTTGGGGATGGGAATGGTTGTATTGGGGAAGGGAAGGGGTGCTTAGGGAATGGAGAAGTCTCCCTTGGGAGATGAGAGGGTGCTTAGGGAAGGGGATTGGGTAGTTGGTGGTTGGGTGGTGGAGTATGGATTGGTGGAGGGTCTCTTGGGACTAGGGGTGGAGTAATGAGGGTTAGGGGTAGTTGGAATGACCTTAATGGATGAGGGGAGGAGAGAGAAAGGTGGTTGGGAGGGGAGGAGAGAGAAAGGGGCGCAGGTTTTAGAGAGAGAAAGTGGGGGAGAGAGAAAATAACTTTCTAGAGAGAGGGGTAGAGAGAGAGGGGGGTAGGGGCTTCTCACCCACTCAATTGGCTTCTCACCAAAAGAAGAAGATTTAACTTGGACACTAGAGAATTCAAATTTTCATTCATTCATTGATTAACTTCAAATGGGGAGATGGGGGTCCTATATTTAGGCAACCCACATTTTACAAAAAGCCCCTAACTCTTGACACAATGACAAATAACCAAGGGAGTAGGGGCACCCTTTGGCCTAGCCCACAGAATTGGCCCAATATGCAACATAATCACCCTAATGACACTTAACCTAGGTAAATGACTCATTAACCTAGGTAGAAGACTCAAATAAAAGAAAAATTACATAATATGAGTCAAATAAAATAAGAAAATTACATGACTTGACTCAAAAAAATGTGATGGACACAATGGAACCATGCCGTTGAACAATCGGAGCTGTGGAAAAAATGTGAAGGATGAAAGATTCCCCCATCAGAGGGCGGGCGGAGATTTTTGGTCGACGGCGAAGCCCTGCCGAATCTTTGAGCGACCTAGCACTAGGGAGGGAGGCCTTCTACGTCCCTACAGGCCTCCGGTCCAGGGAGTAGTCTTTATTTTGAGTCTTTTTGCATTTGATAGTCCCGTCTCCTCTAGTTGCATGCTTATTTTCTTCACACCCATTCTCCACGTTTTTGTCATTCTCATGCATCATTCACACACCCTCCTATGTTTTTGACGCCCCTAGGGGTTTAAAACGCCCCAAGTATCCCCCACTTCATTTAGTTATGTTTATTTCCTTCCGTTTGAGCATTTGGTACATTCTATAGTTCTAATATCAGATTTTTCTTTGTGTTCTACACTCTGTTTCGCAGGTCAGCAACACACTAACACGAGGCCCATCCTTTCTGGCCAGCCGGAAAGGGTGGTGGTTTATAGCAACCCTGGTAAAATAAAAGGAAGATTTCAAGAAAAAATTAAGTAAGTAAATGATAAGAACCAAAATGAATAAATAATAAGTCAAATGTAAATAGCGCCTCTCAACAAGGCGCGATTTAAATAAGAAACGCCTTCACCTGAGACGTTAATTCAAAAAGTGGTGCCTATACTAAAGGTCGTCAAATTTCAAAAACGCCCAAAACGAATAAAAGGAAAGGGAAAGAAACGCCCTCTTCTTGAGCGCGAATTACAAAAGAAACGGCACAGGTAAAGACGTCAATTAGAATTAACGCCCTAACCTAAAGCGTTAATTACATTTGTGTTTCGTTCGAACCAGGAGACTATCCAGGGTAAGTTTTAGGAATGCTACGTGTTCGAGTGACTATGGTAAGGACTCTATCAAGGAAACTAGAGTTCTAATTAAATTCTAACCCTAAGGGATTCCTGAAACCCTATAAATACCCCTTTCAGTTGAACCTATTAGCTATTTTGGTCAAAGGCGTTCTGTTGTTGTCTCGTGCGTGAAGAGCAGGTTTGTTCTTCTTCATCTGCCTTCGGTTATGGATATGGAGAATATTAATGTTCTTCATCTTCTTCTTCTGTAGGTTGCCTGCAGCAAGTAGTAACTCTCTTGTCTAGCTGAAGAACGTGGGTTCTTCATCAACATCGTTTTCTCAGAAGACTCTATTTAGAACAGAGTATCGTTTTCTCTTCACATCCTTCACGTTCCTTCACCCAGATCATCATCAGGTAGGTTTTCTCAAGAACTGTAGCCCAAACTAGCATAAAATGTATGATAATATCATCTGTTAATTCATGCATATAGTTTTACTGTGTTTTCGAAGTTTTCTGTGAAATTTTGGAAAGAGGCGACCCTATCTAGGACGCTAATTCAAGTTCTGACGACTGATAGAAGAGTCGTCAATTCCACATAATTAATAAATACCCACATTTAAAATTTAATATCTATGAGAACTGTAGTTGAATCTAATGCATGATCACATACCTTGAATCCTTCTATTTTTCTTGTCCAGTTCATATACGTGGTTCCTGCAAATTATTTATCATGAAAACCTTTACTGTTCATATTCTTGGAAACCAATGAGAATTAACGACCTCCAGTAGGTCGTCTTTTCTGAAAGTGACGCCCCTGGATAAGGCGCATTTTATCAAAAATACAGAATAAAGAAAATTTCAGTAAAATAGAAATTTATAATGGACGACGGTTACAGAAGTCGTCAAATTTAAAATAACGACCCAGTGAAGGGCGTTAATTTAATAAGTAGTGACTTATGTTAAGGCGCTAATTTCCTGTGTAATTATTTTATAGTGTTTACTGTTAGCCGAGGGTTTTATATAAATATATATGTATATATCGGCACTATATTTCCATTCCGTGAATATAGTCCCATGTTCTACGATGTTTATCGATTACCCCTTAACTCTCGGTGACATACAAGCCCTCCATTGGACATTCCGTTCCTTTGGACTGGCAAGTTAGTCATTGGGACCTCCGTAAGTCTCCTCATAGCCTTGGATTCCCTCAAGGCCGACCGAGCGGGTTGTACCATAAAAACCTATTGCACTATTTTGCCATGTCACTCTATAGAAACATGGTGTACCGGCCCTCATGATATGCTATGTGGATATCATGAGAATATTCTTAATGGGATGAGGACATCATGCCATTAATATGCTGTTCTTGTGGACCTCAATTCTATATCAAATGACATGACCATCTATATATGGACACTTAATTGTCATGGTACCCAATTAGGGAACCAACTCCACCCAGTTTTATCGATACTCGTGTTTATATCGTTATTATCGTCCTAATACATCAAGTTCAATTTTGAACTCTACTCTATCTTGAATTTCCACAAGCTTTTTCTTTGAAATTCCATATTGGCTATACGAATAAAGTGGATTTCTAGATCTATCTTTAATGCTGTGCATATAAGGGCCCGATCTGGTCCTAGAAGAAGCACCCAAAAGTACTAGTGCCCATGGAGTTGTAATGATCACGGTGTCTAGCATTGCACCGAAGTACTTGTCTCTCTTGATCTTTGGCATTCCACACACACACTCCCTTTCTTGCATGCGTGACTCGACTTGCGTGACTTTACTAGCGTGGCCCGACGCGGGCAAAGTACTTGCTTGAAATAGCCAATAATCTATATAGTCTCTCATGAATATTTCTTGTTTAAGACTCGCTTGGAAGTTTTGCACGACGTGTTATTCTATTATTAGTTTTATTTCACTTGCTCAGTTATTTCTACATGCATATTGTATTTACATGTGAAAAATTGTAATTACTTAAACTCATTGCTAGTTCTTGAGATATAATTTCCTACTGAGCGTTCGCTCACTCAGTGTTTCCCTACTTTTCAGGTAAGTCCGATGACGAGACTCAATCGGACTGGGAAGGTCAAGAGTGAAAGAGACTAGAGCTTCTCAAAGCGTTAACTAGTCTTGTCTTTTCTATATTTTCTTGAGTCAATTTTGTACTTTTCTTTTTATTAAGTTTAGCATTTTCAAGGGATTGTAATAGAAATACTTTTGTGAAGGAATAAAAGATTGGGTTATCTTTACTCTTGTGCATCTCTGATTTGGTGTCGAATACACTAATACTCTGATTGACATGATCGATATAAACTCGTCACGCGTCTCCGGGTATCTTCAGCGCTCGGGGTGTGACAGTTTTTGTGGTATCAGAGCCTAGGGTATTCATTTCCTAGGAAACCCAAGTCCAAGGATAAGTCTGAACCTCTAACCAGTGAGATTGGGTAGAACCAAGGGTTAAAGTCAAAATAGAATTAAAAGCCTTTAAATGCAATCACATACTAATAGCTATTGTAATTGTAGGACAATGGCTGCCGAACGTGCTCAATGGCGCAACATGCAACGCACTCTTCGAGGCATGACCCAGGCACTTCAACAAGTGGCACAAGGAGGTGCACTACGTGGAGCCGAAAATCTCCACCAAGGCTTTAAGAACATGAATCCTCCAAAGTTCATAGGATCTACTGATCCGGACGATGCCGAACACTGGATCCGGGAAACTGAACGGATCTTTCGGGTTATGCAATGCACGGATCAAGAGAAGGTCCTGCTAGCAACTTTTCAATTAGAAAGGGACGCCCGCTGTTGGTGGGAGTCGGTAGAAGCTACGTTAAATCAAGGACAAGTCACTTGGGATGAGTTTGTTGAACATTTCAACAATAAATATTTCTCAGATTGAGTTCAAGAGAAGAAAGCCGTTGAATTCGCCGCACTTAAGCAACGATCTTTGTCGGTGGCTGAATATGAAGCGCAGTTCTCAAGGCTGTCTTGGTATGCTAAACACTTAGTTAGTACTGAGAAGATGAAAGCTCGAAGATTCCTCAATGGGCTCAGGCCCCAATATATCACACAACTGGCACCGATGGACATACAAGTCTATTCGGAGATAGTTCGACGAGCCCAATTACTAGAAGATGCCACAGAACTATCTGATAGGATCCGTGGGAAAGACAAGAAGGAGAATGTTACTAGCTCTGGCACCTTCAAACCCAATTTCAAGAAGAGGCCAAGTAATGGAGGTACTCCCTCCCAGAAGCAAAAGTCCAAGAAGACCAAACCTTTCTCCATCACCACTACACCTTCTAAGGTGGTATGTAAGCACTGTGATAAGGCCGGGCACAAGGCCGAAGAATGTTGGAGGAAACTTGGAGCGTGTCTCCATTGTGGGAGCCGTGATCATCGGATTCCCGACTGTCCCCTACTCAATGATCAAGTCGGTGACAGAAAGTGCCCGGTGACAAAGAATGCTCGTCTCCAAGCTATTAAGGAGGCGGAACAAGACGAAGGCGGACTAGTAGGAGGTACACTGAAAGTTTGTTCCAAGTCTGCACATGTCTTATTTGATACGGGTGCATCACATTCTTTTATTTCCAAGAAGTTTGCTGACCCACTACCTATGGAACCGGGATGGATGCAAATATTTTTATCTACTCCTCTCGGAAACGAAACCGATGTTACTCACCCTTATCAAAACTGTGAAGTCTTGGTAAAAGGAAGAAATCTTCCTATCAATCTCATATGTTTAGACCTAAAGGAATATGATGTCATATGGGGAGCAGACTGGTTATCTAAGTATCAGGCAACTGTGGATTGCCGTAACAGCAAAGTTACTTTCAAGGACTTTCCAGAACTAGTCTATTCTAGCCCTAAGAGTCGGAGCAAGTCACCTCTTATTTCGGCTCTCCGAGCTAGCAAGCTAATAAGGAAATGATGTGTATCTTTCCTTGCTTTTGTCACCATTAAGGAGACTAAGGAGACTAAGTTAGAAGACATCCCTGTTGTGCAAGAATTTCCGGACGTGTTTCCGGAGGATTTGCTTGGATTACCCCCACAAAGAGAAGTGGCCTTCACCATCGACTTGGTCCCTGGTGCTGGACCAGTTTCTAAGGCACCATATAGGATGTCCCCTGCCGAACTCAAGGAGCTGAAGGAGCAATTGATGGAACTTCTCAAAAAGGGATTTATTAGACCAAGCACTTCCTCGTGGGGAGCACCTGTGCTATTTGTAAAGAAGAAAGATGGATCCATGAGGTTATGCATCGACTATCGACAGTTGAATCATCTCACTATCAAGAATAAGTATCCACTGCCGAGAATCGATGAGTTATTTGATCAAATATCTGGATCCATGTATTTTTCAAAGATTGGTCTCAGGTCGGGATATCACCAACTAAGGATCAAAGATGAGGACATTTATAAGACTGCGTTCAGAAGCAGGTATGGGCACTATGAATTTGTTGTTATGCCTTTTGGACTAACAAATGCCCCTGCTGCCTTTATGTAGTTGATGAATAGTATATTCAGGCCTCATCTAGATCAATTCATAGTGGTTTTCATTGATGATATACTGATCTATTCAAAGACCAAGGAAGAGCACGAGGAGCATTTGAGAATAGCATTACAAATATTGAGGATGAATCAGTTATATGCAAAGCTCAGCAAATGTGAATTTTGGTTAGGAGAAGTAGCTTTCTTGGGACATGTTATATCAAAAGATGGTTTATCCGTAGATCCATCAAAGGTTGAAGCTGTAAGGAATTGGGAAAGACCGACCAATGCTAGCGACATCCGTAGTTTCTTGGGTCTTGCGGGCTACTATCGGCGATTCATCAAGGATTTCTCAAAGATAGCCGCACCACTCACTAGGCTAACTCGCAAGGAGATACGTTATGAATGGAGTGAGAAATGTGAAAGAAGCTTCCAAGCTCTCAAAGATCATCTAACTACTGTCCCGATTTTAGCTTTACCAATTGAAGGCGAGAGATTCGAAATATACACCGATGCATCTGGCATTGGCCTCGGATGTATTTTAATGCAACAAGGGAAGGTTATAGCCTACTCTTCTCGCCAATTGAAGAAGCACGAGGAGAACTACCCAGTTCATGATTTAGAATTAGCTGTGGTAGTATTTGCACTGAAGATATGGAGACATTATCTGTACGGAGTGCAGTTTATTGTATACTCTGACCATAAAAGTCTTAAGTATCTCTTCTCTCAGAAGGAATTGAATATGAGGCAAAGACGTTGGCTAGAATATCTTAAGGACTTCGACTTCACTATACAATATCATCCTGGAAAGGGTAATCCTATAGCCGATGCCCTCAGTCGAAAGCCGAGAGCACTATTAGCCAATTGTATGGTTCAGGAGTGGAAGTTGCTAGAACAATTCTCTAAACTTAATATAAGCATGGACAAGGACAGTAGGTGTGTCACCTTATCCCATATGAGCATACAGCCAGACTTGCTATCCGAAATACAAGGACTTCAAGGTAGTGACCCCGTACTAGTGGAAATCAAGGGCAAATGGAAAGAACAACCTGATTTCAAATTAGCTCCAGATGGAAGATTGATGTTCAGAAATAAAACATGTATACCGAATTGCCCAGAGCTAAAGAAGAAAATCTTAGATGAAGCTCACAGATCAAGGTACACGATTCATCCAGGATCAACTAAGATGTACCAAGATTTGAAAATGACCTTTTGGTGGCCCAATATGAAAAGAGAAATAGCGGATTTTGTGTCTCGCTGTCTCACGTGTCAACAAGTCAAGGCAGAACACCAAAAGCCTGCCGGTAAGCTACATCCTCTAGATATTCCCAAGTGAAAGTGGGAGGATATCGGTATGGACTTCATGATGGGTCTGTCCAAGTCAAAGGGAGGATATGACGGAATATGGGTTATCATCGACTGATTGACCAAATCGGCACACTTCTTGCCAATCAAGAGTCGATGGTCAGTTGATATTCTTGCTGCATTATACCTTAAAGAGATAGTCAGGTTACATGGAGTACCTGTCTCAATTGTGTCTGACAGAGACCCCCGTTTTACTTCTCACTTTTGGAAGGGTTTACAACATTCACTGGGGACGAGACTTAACTTTAGTACAGCTTTTCATCCTCAAATGGATGGTCAGACCGAGAGAACTAATCAGGTAGTGGAAGATATGCTCTGAGCTTGCATCATTGATTTTGGTGGAAGCTGGCATGATCACTTGCTGTTGGTTGAATTTGCATACAACAACAGCTACCAGGCAAGTATACAAATGGCACCTTTCGAAGCTTTATACGGAAGGAGTTGCCAATCGCCTTTGTGCTGGGACGAAGTTGGCGAAAAATAACTATTAGGTCCAGACATGGTAAGGGATATCACTGAAAAGATTCAGTTGATTAGAGAAAGACTTCAAATTGCTCAGTCTAGACAGAAGGCTTATGCTGACACACGAAGAAGAGATCTCAAATTCCAATTGGGAGATCACGTATTTCTTAAGATATCACCTGGACGTGGAATAAGGAGATTTGGTGTTAAAGGCAAGCTTACACCAAGGTTTATCGGACCTTTTGAGATACTAGAAAGAGTTGGCGAGGTTGCTTACCGCGTTGCTTTACCTCCTCAATTGTCTGAAGTTCATAATGTATTCCACATATCAATGTTGAGGAAATATGTGCATGATCCGTCACATATCATTGATCATGGAGACCTGGTGATTTAGAAGGACCTTACGTATGAGCAAAAGCCTATGAAGATCCTCGATCGCGAGGTATGAACCCTAGGGAATAAAGTTATTTCCATGGTTAAGGTGTAATGGAGTAAATGTTCAGAACATGAAGTCACATGGGAGACCGAGGAGTCTATGAGGAAACGATTCCCAGACTTATTCTAAAAAAAGAAGGTATATACTCTACACTCTCCACGTTTATATGTGATGGAATTTGGGGACCAAATTCTTTTAAGTGGGGGAGGGTGTAGCAACCCTGGTAAAATAAAATGAAGATTTCAAGAAAAAATTAAGTAAGTAAATGATAAGAACCAAAATGAATAAATAATAAGTCAAATGTAAATAACGCCTCTCAACAAGGCGCGATTTAAATAAGAAACGCCTTCACCTGAGACGTTAATTCAAAAAGTGACGCCTATACTAAAGGTCGTCAAATTTCAAAAATGCCCAAAATGAATAAAAGGAAAGGGAAAGAAACGCCCTCTTCTTGAGCGCAAATTACAAAAGAAACGGCACAGGTAAAGACGTCAATTAGAATTAACGCCCTAACCTAAAGCGTTAATTACATTTGTGTTTCGTTCGAACCAGGAGACTATCCAGGGTAAGTTTTAGGAATGCTACGTGTTCGAGTGACTATGGTAAGGACTCTATCAAGGAAACTAGAGTTCTAATCAAATTCTAACCCTAAGGGATTCCTGAAACCCTATAAATACCCCTTTCAGTCGAACCTATTAGCTATTTTGGTCAAAGGCATTATGTTGCTGTCTCGTGCGTGAAGAACAGGTTTGTTCTTCTTCCTCTACCTTCGGTTATGGATATGGAGAATATTAATGTTCTTCATCTTCTTCTTCTGTAGGTTGCCTGCAGCAAGTAGTAACTCTCTTGTCTAGCTGAAGAACGTGGGTTCTTCATCAACATCGTTTTCCCAGAATACTCTGTTTAGAACAGAGTATCATTTTCTCTTCACATCCTTCACGTTCCTTCACCCAGATCATCATCAGGTAGGTTTTCTCAAGAACTGTAGCCCAAACTAGCATAAAATGTATGATAATATCATCTGTTAATTCATGCATATAGTTTTACTGCGTTTTCGAAGTTTTCTGTGAAATTTTGGAAAGAGGCGACCCTATCTAGGGCGCTAATTCAAGTTCTGACGACTGATAGAAGAGTAATCAATTCCACATAATTAATAAATACCCACGTTTAAAATTTAATATCTATGAGACATGTAGTTGAATCTAATGCATGATCAGATACCTTGAATCCTTCTATTTTTCTTGTCCAGTTCATATATGTGGTTCCTGCAAATTATTTATCATGAAAACCTTTACTGTTCATATTCCTGGAAACCAAAGAGAATTAACGACCTCTAGTAGGTCGTCTTTTCTGAAAGTGACGCCCCTGGATAAGGCGCATTTTATCAAAAATACAGAATAAAGAAAATTTCAGTAAAATAGAAATTTATAATGGATGATGGTTACAGAAGTCGTCAAATTTAAAATAACGACCCAGTGAAGGGCGTTAATTTAATAAGTAGTTACTTATGTTAAGGCGCTAATTTCTTGTGTAATTATTTTATACTGTTTACTGTTAACCGAGGGTTTTATATAAATATATATGTATATATCGGCACTATATTTCCATTCCGTGAATATAGTCCCATGTTCTACGATGTTTATCGATTACCCCTTAACTCTCGGTGACATACAAGCCCTCCATTGGACATTCCGTTCCTTTGGACTGGCAAGTTAGTCATTGGGACCTCCGTAAGTCTCCTCGTAGCCTTGGATTCCCTCAAGGCCGACCGAGCGGGTTGTACCATAAAAACCTATTGCACTATTTTGCCATGTCACTCTATAGAAACATGATGTACCGGCCCTCATGATATGCTATGTGGATATCATGAGAATATTCTTAATGGGATGAGGACATCATGCCATTAATATGCTGTTCTTGTGGACCTCAATTCTATATCAAATGACATGACCATCTATATATGGACACTTAATTGTCATGGTACCCAATTAGGGAACCAACTCCACCCAGTTTTATCGATACTCATGTTTATATCGTTATTATCGTCCTTATACATCAAGTTCAATTTTGAACTCTACTCTATCTTGAATTTCCACAAGCTTTTTCTTTGAAATTCCATATCGGCTATACGAATAAAGTGGATGTCTAGATCTATCTTTAATGCTGTGCATATAAGGGCCCGATCTGGTCCTGGGAGGAGCACCCAAAAGTACTAGTGCCCATGGGAGTTGTAATGATCACGGTGTCTAGGATTGCACCGAAGTACTTGTCTCTCTTGATCTTTGGCATTCCACACACACTCTCTCTTTCTTGCATGCGTGACTCGACTTGCGAGACTTTACTAGCGTGGCCCGACACGGGCAAAGTACTTGCGTGAAATAGCCAATAATCTATATAGTCTCTCATGAATATTTCTTGTTTAAGACTCGCTTGGAAGTTTTGCACGACGTGTTATTCTATTATTAGTTTTATTTCACTTGCTCAGTTATTTCTACATGCATATTGCACTTACATGTGAAAAATTATAATTACTTAAACCCATTGCTAGTTCTTGAGATATAATTTCCTACTGAGCGTTCGCTCAGTCAGTGTTTCCTTACTTTTCAGGTAAGTCAAGAGTGAAAGAGACTAGAGCTTCTCAAACCGTCAGCTAGTCTTGTCTTTTCTATATTTTCTTGAGTCAATTTTGTACTTTTCTTTTTATTAAGTTTAGCATTTTCAAGGGATTGTAATACAAATACTTTTGTGAATGAATAAAAGGATTGGGTTATCTTTACTCTTGCGCATCTCTGATTTGGTGTCGAATACACTAATACTCTGATTGACATGATCGATATAAACACGTCACACGTCTCCGGGTATCTTCCGCGCTTGGGGCGTGACAAGGTTGGACCTTTGCATCTTAGGGTGTGGTGGCGTTGGGCAGTTCTAGACTATCTGTTCTAAGGGAAGTGCGGCCAATATTACACCGTTCATCTCCTTCCCGCAGCCGATCCTGAACCGTTCATCATCCCTCGTTCTTCATCCCGCGTTCCACCCAAGCATTGACGAGCGGTCTGTCGAGCGGCCACACTACCCTTAAGGCGGTTCTTCACGGGCCGCTCATCCCCTGCAGTGTTGGTTATGTTGTGACTCCTCTGTGTTGATGATGTTGACAATAAGCTTTACTTATTTGGCAACAGCTTATTTTGATTAATTGGCAACTGTTTATGTTTTGATGAAACTGACTTTATCAGATTGTCTGTGTGTTCCATGCAGTCAGAGTCTATACATCGTCATGCACATACACACAGGTCTACACATTGCACATACACACAGGTCTACACATTCAAAGTCTATACATTGCATTGAAGCATGCACATAGAGTCTATACATTACTTTGTGTTGTGTTTGTGCATCGTTTAGAACACAAGTCTGTGCATTCAAATGGCCTGTCTGCATGCTAAAGTCTGTACAGAGTTTTTGTCTGTTTGACCAGCAAGTCTGTACATCAATTGCAAAGTCTGTACATCGGACTAAGTCTGCATCGGCTAAGTCTATACATCATCCGTCTCACTTAGCGTCTTACGCATATACATAGTCTGTACACTCATTGCCAGCATGTCTGTACATCGCCTTGGGCATGGCAAAGTCTATACATTGCTGCATTGCTCACACATGCAATGTCTATACATCGTGTTGCAAGCATGCATTCAAGTCTGTACAGCTTGTGAGGTCCGTCTCACTCAGCGTCTCAAATGGACTCGAAGTCTATACATTGGACCGTCTTACTTAGCGTCTTTGTGCATGTCATACACTCGCAAGTCTACACATTGTGGCACGCAGAGTCTGCACAACGCTTTGTCAGCAAGTCTGCACATTGCTATAGCACGCATGCAGAGTCTAGATAGTCATGAGCAAGTCTATACATCGTGTTGCATGCACGCATTCAAGTCTGTACATCGCATAGCATGCACGCATGTCCAAAGTCTGTACATTGTCCACTTGCAGCATTAGCACAAGTCTGTACAGCCTGTGTTCGCAACACAAAGTCTGTACATAGTTCATGCATATACAGTGTCTTGAACGTCAAGTCTATACATTGCTTCTTTATGCATTGCATGAAGTCTGCACATTGTGTGCTGCATGCTCACCAAGTCCATACACTAGCTAGTCTGCACAAGTCTGCAAGTCTATACATTGGCTGCTGCATGCTCATCGAGTCTGCACATTTGATAGTGGCAAGTATGTACATCGCCCAGTGTCATGCATTCAAAGTCAACACATGCACACACTTAGTTTGTGCATTGTGCTCTCATGCTTTAACACTAGGCATTGCAATGTCTATACACTGCTGTCGCATGTACACCAAGTCCACACATCTATTGACGGCACGTCTATGAATTCATCTTCAATGTACACACTTTGCTTGATGCATTCTACATTACACGTTAGCAAGTCTATACAACGTCTGCATAGTGAACATGAAGTCTGTACAATGGTCGACGGCATGTTAGTGCATTCAGTTTTGTTGTGCATACTTCACCTTGTGCACACTGCATTACACTTCAGCAAGTCTATACAATGTCTGCACATTACATACTATAAAGTATGTACAAGGTTTCAACCTTAAACTGATAAGTTTCTTCGACTGACTGACAGGGACTCTTTGCAAAGATTAATGATTGGCTCGTGATCCAAGGATGGATGAGGTGCCCAGATTGTGACATGTGGAATGCAGCCCAGCCAGGATGCTGCCATGTGGTCGAAATTCCTCAGATCTGGCAAAAGCTCTGGGTGGGAAATGTGGAAGCCACACGCCCTATCCAAACTGCTGCTGGTATAAAAGGAAGTCTTCTTCCTCAGAAGAAGGCTGATCGAGAGAAGAAAAGGCTAGAGAGCAGAGAAGCTCGAAGCAACAGAGAGCCACTGAGAGCAGAGAAGAAAAACCCACGATCCATAGAGAAGAAAAAGAGAAAGAAGAGAAGATTGAGAGAGATGAGTTGAGAGAGAGTTTGTTTGAGAGATTGTCTGATTGTTCCTCAGACTCTTGGTTTAGATACCAGAGCTGAGTTACTCATTGCGAGCTACATTCCCTGTTGGGATTTATTGTTTTCGTTTGCTTCTATTTTTGTTTTCTTCGAACTCTTATCTTCAAGCTGTGAGTCAGCATTTGCAGAGGTGTTGCCTCTGGACGGGTAAGCTGTATTCCCTAGTGGGTTTGTAGAGGTGTAGCCTCTGGACAGGTTAAGCTGTAACTCCTCAGCAGGCGAGACTAGGTCTCGGACAGCAAGCTGTGAAGCTCAGCGGTCTGTAGGCAAGCTGTGAAGCCCAGCTGTTCAAGCGGTGAGTCAGCGGAATCCACACTCTAGTTGGAGTGTGGGGTGGACATAGATCTCTAGATTGAGATCGAACCACCTTAATGATTGCTTGTGGATCTTATGATTTCATTGTGCTCCTTCGTTTGTTCAACAGCTGCTCATTTTAATTCCGCATTATAGTATAACTGTGTTCTTAATTTAGGCAATCGATCTATTCACCCCCCTCTAGATCCACTCTCCGTGGTAATAGAGTGCTTCCATCTAACATAACAGTTGGTAACAGAGCCTAACTCTTCTACAGGGACTTACTGCCCGAAGAGGAAAGGCACAGATGGATGCTAAAGGAATGATCGTTGAAGGACACTCAACCACCAAGCCCCCTTTCTTTGATGGATCGAATTATACATACTGGAAGAACCATATGCAAGTCTTCTTGAGGGCGAAAGACTACGAGATTTGGAAGGTAGTCAGTAAGGGACCTTATGACCTGTCCCCTAACGAGGATGTCTGGACCAAGGAAGAGATCAGAAGGTCCACTCTGAACTGGAGCGCCATAAATGCTATCAAGTGCTCTCTGCACCCCACAGAATTTTCTCGTGTATCGGCTTGCAGTTCAGCTAAGGAGATGTGGGATGCACTGGAAGTCATCCATGAAGGGACTTCTCATGTTAGAGAGATGAAGGCGAATTTCCTAGTGTCAGAGTATGAAGCCTTCAAGATGAAGCCCAACGAGACCATCAAGGAGATGTACACTCGATTGACAATCATTACTAACGGTCTCAGAGGTCTTGGGAAGACACAGACATAATATGATATGGTAAGGAAGATTTTGCGTTCCCTGACTCATGTTTGGCACACCAAAGCTACTGTGATGGAAGAGTCAAGGGATCTGCGCAACACCAGGGCAGATGAGTTAATTGGTTCGCTGATGGCGTATGAAATAAATCTGCCAAAGATAGAGGAAGCTGAGAAGAAGAAGAAACCAATTGCTCTGAAAGCTGGTGCCCACAAATCCAGCCGATCCAGCTCTAGTGGATCATCATCCGAGGAGAGCCTGACTGGAGAAGATATAGAACGTGATGAGATGGCAATGATCACCAGGGAATTCAGGCGGTTCCTCAGAAAAGAAGGAAGGTGATTCAGCCAAAGGAACCATGGTGGCGGCCGACGGGATACAAGGTATAAATATAATCCTACAAAGAAAATTGAAACTAATACATGTTTCCAATGCAGGAAGACCGGCCATCTGAAAGCTGATTGTCCAGAGAACCAGAAGCACAAGGACAAGTCTAAGAGAAAGAACGCTAAAGGGAAAGCCATGGTGAGTACATGGAGTGATGAGGATGAAGGCTCCTTCAGCAGCAGCTCAGACAGTGAGGGTGAAGCTGAAAAGCCCATTTGCCTTATGGCAACCAGCTCAGAAGACAGAGAGGAAGACTCAGATGAGGTATCCTCTCGATTTGATAATTTCACTATTGCTGATTGGGTAGATGCCTATCATGACATAGCTGATAAAGTAGATGATATCAGAAAGGAAAATAGGCATCTAAGAAGAAAGATAAATTTCATGCAAAATGACACAACTCTAATTGATAAAATTGTATGCCTTGAATCTGAGAAAAATAAGCTGAAACTCACCTGCTCTGAAATAGAAGAAATCAAGCATGAGTTAAAAGCCTCTAAAGAAGATAATGAGAGGTTAAAAAAAAAACTGATGAATGGAAATTGTAAATACAGGAATATGAGAGTGAGATGAAAATTGTGAATGAAAAATATGAAGCTATCCTAAGTGTGAACACCGAACTGAAGAAATCTATTGAAGATATTCAGAAAGATAATGAGGACAAGTTGAAAACTATTGAGAAAATGACCCAAGGTTCAGAGAACCTAAATGCTTTGTTAGGGTCAAAAGTAAATTTCAGGAGAGAGGGCCTTGGATTTAATTCTAGTGCAACAAAAAGTTTTGGAATGAAGACCATTTCATTTGTAGCACAAAAAGAGAAAAGACCTCTCATCAACATGAATTCAAATAATTCTGTGAATAAAACTGTGAATCTGAAGAAGTCCAGTGCTGAGGAGAAGGGCAAACAAAAGATTGGTGAGCCCAGTGGAGCTGGTACATCCAAGTCAAATCCTAAAGCTCAGTCTCAGGTTAGAGGTCAGCCTATACATGCATATAAACCCTATGTTAAGATCACCAAGTCTCCACCATCACCTCAATCTTAGAAGAAGACCCAACACACACCTGTGAATAGGTCAGCAGGGTCAAAGGTACAGGGGAGACAGAATGCATTTAGGAGTCAACCCAACCATTTCTGCCAATCTAGAGCCCAGTCCTACTAAACTGCACAGTCAACCTATCCAAATAGGTTAGGGTGGACTAGGACTCAGGGAAGGTTTACAGGTCATGGACATCAGGCTACACAGTCTTATAGACCTTACACCAGAAATTGGGTTGGTGGGTATGGCAATTGGACACCTAGGAACCAACATTTCTTCAGCCAGCCCAAAGATTACTATGGCCAAAGTTTCGTGAATACACCCTGGCCAAGGCACTGGCACAGAAGCAACAAATCTGTAAATAATCTTGCTAGTGCAAATAAGAAGAAACACAACAAAAAGAAATTTGAAAAATCCACTGAATAGAATTCTTTTAAACAAATGTAGATTCCTAAAAGCTTGCTTTCATGTTTTAACTGCATTTCATCAGCTCAGGAGCCCAATCAGACTTGGGTTCCAAAATTCTCTACCTGATTGTGTGTGCAGGTATGCCTGGCAGCCAAGAACAATCTGTGGTACTTGGATAGTGGCTACTCCAGGCATATGACAGGAGATAAGGCCAAGTTCTTCATGCTGACAGAGAAACATGGAGGCCTTGTCACCTTTGGTAGCAACACAAAGGGTAAGATTGTCGGGACAGGTAAGGTAGGTAAGTGTACTACCTGTTGCATTGAAGATGTTATGATGGTTGAAGGTTTAACATATAATTTACTTAGTATCAGCCAGCTATGTGATAAAGGATATAAAGTTCTTTTTGACTCTCAATGCTGTAAAGTTTTTGAACCTGATTCCGAAATTGTTAAATTTTCTGGTAAAAGAATAAATAATACTTACATGATAGACTTAGATGATATACAACATTCTAACCTATGCCTTACTGCCAGCAGAGAGGACTTAGCATTCTTATGGCATCGTAGGTTAGGCCATGCTAGTTACATAGTATTGCATAAATTAAATAAGCACAGCATGGTTAGACGACTTCCTGAAGTTTCTTTAAAGAAAGAAAATAAACTCTATGATGCATGTTCTCAGTCCAAGTTAACTAGGAAGTCATTCAAATCTAGAACAGAAAATCTATCTTCTAAACCCTATGAGCTGATACACATGGACCTTTTTGGGCCAACCAGGTCTGTCAGCTTATCAGGGAGGAAGTATGGGTTTGTCATGGTAGATGACTTCTATAGGTACACTTGGGTATATTTCTTATCACATAAAAGTGATGCATTCACAGAATTTCAGGAGTTCTGTCTTAAAATAAACCAGAAAATTGAAAATATTTTAACTGATCATGGAGGTGAGTTTGAAAACTCACAGTTTGATGATTTCTACAAGACAAATGGAATTCATCACAAGTTCTCCTCACCAAGAACACCCGAGCAGAATGGAGTTGTGGAGAGGAGAAATAGAACCCTAATGGAGATGGGTCGAACACTCTTGGTTGAAGGTGGTCTGCCAAGGAAGTTCTGGGCTGAAGCTGTAAATACTGCCTGTTATGTAATTAACAGAGCTATGGTAAGACCTTCTACCCAGAAAACACCTTATGAAATCATAAAGGGTAAGAAACCTTCAATTGCTCATTTTAAGGTTTTTGGTTGCAAATGCTTTATTCACATAAATGATAAAAGAGACCTTGATAAATTTGAACCTAAAGGTGAACCAAAAATTTTTCTTGGTTATTTTGAAAACACCCAGGCATATAGAGTGTATAATCTGAATTCCAAATCTGTTGAAGAATCTCCACATATTGTTTTTGATGAATCTTTTGTAAAGACTAATATTGGTCAATGCAGGAATGAAGACAACGGTGATATTCTGAAAGAAGGGAATCCTGCAGACAAATCCGAAGATGAGGAAGAAAATGAAGAGCTTAATGGAGAAGAGCCTACAGGTCAGGGGGAGGTAAGTGAAAATCATGATGATCCAATTGTCAACATTAGATATCTAAAAGATCATCCTGTAGATAATGTGATTGGTAATTTGCATGACCCTCCTAGGACTAGAGGCCATTTATGAATTCAAAATGAATTGAATGCATATGCTTTTATTTCACATGTAGAACCCAAGTCCATTGATTGTGCTCTCAAGGATGTGCATTAGATTAATGCCATGCATGAGGAGCTCAATCAATTTGACAGGAATAAGGTGTGGCACTTGGTCCCACCTCCTGATCATGAGACAGTCATAGGGACTACATGGGTCTTCAGAAATAAAACTGATGAATTAGGAAATGTGGTTAAGAATAAGGCCAGACTTGTAGCTCAGGGGTATAATCAGGAATTTGGAATATACTTTGAAGAGTCTTTTGCCCCTGTAGCCAGGTTAGAAGCAATCAGAATCTTGTTCGCTTATACATGTTCCCTAGGAATAAATCTTCAGCAGATGGATGTAAAATCTACTTTTCTGAATGGGGAAATCAGTGAGGATGTCTATGTAAGGCAGCCTCCTGGCTTTGAATGTTTAGACTTCCCCAATCATGTTTATAAACTTCGTAAAGCTCTCTATGGTCTTAAGCAAGCTCCTAGAACTTGGTATGACAGGTTGAGCAAATTCCTCACAGATAAGAACTTCACAAGAGGTGTAGTTGATCAAACCTTGTTCACTAAAGTAAGTCATTCATATATTCTTATTATTCAAATTTATGTAGATGGCATTGTTTTTGGGTCAACTAACCCCAAACTGTGTGAGGCGTTTTCTCAGATTATGACTAATGAGTTTGAAATGAGCTCAATGGGCGAGCTCAAATTATTTCTTGGACTGCAGGTGACACAGTCAAAAGATGGAAGCTTCATCTCTCAGTCCAAGTACATAAGGGATTTACTGAAGAAATACAAGATGGACAACCTCAAAGAAATAGCTGCTCCAATGGGTACCTCGACCAGCTTAGATGAAGATCCTCAAGATAAATCAGTGGACCAAAAGCTATATAGAGGTATGATCGGATCCCTTTTATATCTTACAGCATCTAGGCCTGATATTCAGTTTGCAGTGTGTTTATGCTCTAGATTTCAGGCTAGTCCTAAAGAGTCACATCTTAAATCTGTGAAAAGGATTTTTAGGTATCTACTAGGCACCCAAGAGCTTGGTCTTTGGTATCCTGCCAAGTGTGAGTTAGAACTTCTAGCCTACACTGATGCAGACTATGCTGGGTGTCGAGTAGAGAGAAAGAGCACTAGTGGCTACTGTCAATTCCTTGGTGGCTGTCTAGTAACTTGGGCATCTAAGAAACAACACATTGTAACTTTGTCCACAGCTGAAGCTGAATACGTTGCAGCTGGTAACTATGCAGCCCAAGTACTTTGGATCAAGCACCAACTGGCTGATTATCAAATAAAATTGGAATGCATTCTAATTTTGTGTGATAATACTAGTGCCATATGTTTAGCTAAAAATCATGTTCATCATTCTAGGACTAAGCACATAGAGATCAAACACTATTTTCTTAGAGATGCTGTTAATAAAAAGGAAATTGAACTGAATTTCATTGAAATTGAAATACAAATTGCTGATATCTTTACTAAGCCACTAGGAAATGAAAGGTTCAAATTTCTTAGAAGAGAACTTGGCTTGTGTAAATTTCAGCATGATGAATAGAATTCAGTTTGTTTGAATATCTCGTTTTAAACTTGTTTGTCTGAATAAAATTCTGTGGCAGTTGAATAATGGATCAAACCTTGCATGCATCACATTCACATTCTTCATGACATATTCACTGCATAACATGCATATCATAACTACATGCATATAGACAGGGGGAGTGTTGTATGTAATTCAGAGAGGGTATCAACTTCATTGCAACTCAAATTCTTGTCTCTCGTGAATTCATTCATTCCTTGACCCTGATGAGTTGAGTCTGACACTATGGCAATCTGTTAGTCAGTTCTAATTCTTAAGCAATAGAAAATAGACTTCTTCCTTTATAAGAATTTTAATTGCTTAAAGACTGACTAAATGGTTTAAATTTTATAATCTTTAGAGTTTAAAGATTGCAATCAGAAAATAAGAATACTGATAATTGATAAAGCTCTCAACCCCTATTTCATTACATGTCAGACAAAGTTAACTATATCTGAAATCTAAAAACTCACCTGAAATCCTGTTAGAGAAGGCTAAGTATGTGTATTGTCCTTAAACAAGTCATTCTGAAAAAAATAAAAGACAGCTAAGAAAAGGTTGAAAATCTTGAAAAATATTTGAAAAATAATGTTGGCAGAGCAATGACTGGTAAAGCACTGAGAAATTGAGTGATCTATCAAAGAAATGGACAATACTTAAGTCATGAGGTGTATCAGTTATCTCTGTATAAATGATCAAAACAGTAAGGTGGTTTCACTGAGTACTTGGGGGTAACTGGCGTCTGATAAACGTGTACCCTCACACAAAAAGGTGTAAATCAGTTTTATTGAAATTGATCATAGGCAGAATGGTTCATTATGTTGAGTATCTAGGGGTACTGGCGTCTGATAAACGTGTACCCTTACGCAAAAAGACAAATGATACCTGAACGCCCTTAATGAAATAAAATTGAAAATGCTGCTCCTTCACAAGAAAATTTAGAGATGTCAAACTGTTTAATTTCAATACATGACCTGGTATCTCCTAACAATTTTTACTGAGTCTAAGAAAGTAAGATATTTTTGAAACTGAATCTCGCATGCTCAAATGTGATTTTTGTTTATTGCTATTATCATGCACAGAAAACTTATCCAATGATTGTAGTGCATGAACTCTAAATTCTATAATCTTTAAACCAGAACTCTATCTGAAAGCAGTTTCTAAATTCATATAACTGAAGACTCTGTGCTTTAGAATGCTTTTTCCTAAACTACTTGTTCAGAATGCCAGTCAGATGATTTCTCTTGTTCCTTCCCTTGTAATTTCTTTCCCTCCTCTTTGTTGATGGCAAAGGGGGAGAATATATGTCTGTTTGACGAATTCCAAGGGGAGTGTATGCATCATGTTATGGCAAAGGGGGAGATCTTGTTAGCAGAGAGTTAGTTTCATTTCTCAGCATGCATTCATAGCATCTGCATGACAAATCTGACTAACAAATCATGTCTTTCATCAAAAATACATCTGTATGATAGGATGTTGCTATTCTATATGATAGGATATTACCATCATCAAAAAGGGGGAGATTATTGTGACTCCTCTGTGTTGATGATGTTGACAATAAGCTTTACTTCATTGGCAACAGCTTGTTTTGATTGATTGGCAACTGTTTATGTTTTGATGAAACTGTCTTTATCAGATTGTCTGTGTGTTCCATGTAGTCAGAGTCTATACATCATCATGCACACACACACAGGTCTACACATTGCACACACACACAAGTCAACACACTCAAAGTCTATACATTGCATTGAAGCATGCACGTAGAGTCTATACATTACTTTGTGTTATGTTTGTGCATCGTTTAGAACACAAGTTTATACATTCAAATGGCCTGTCTGCACGCTAAAGTCTGTACAGAGTTTTTGTCTGTTTGACCAGCAAGTCTGTACATCAATTGCAAAGTCTGTACATCGGACTAAGTCTGCATCGGCTAAGTCTATACATCGTCCATCTCACTTAGCGTCTTACGCATATACATAGTCTGTACACTCATTGCCAGCATGTCTGTACATCACCTTGGGCATGGCAAAGTCTATACATTGCTGCATTGCTCGCACATGCAATGTCCATACATTCAAGTCTGTACAGCCTGTGAGGTCCGTCTCACTCAGCGTCTCAAGTGGACTTGAAGTCTATACATTGGACCGTCTTACTTAGCATCTTTGTGCATGTCACACACTCGCAAGTCTGCACATTGTGGCACGCAGAGTCTGCACAACGCTTTGTCAGCAAGTCTGCACATTGCTATAGCACGCATGCAGAGTCTAGACAGTCATGAGCAACTCTATACATCGTGTTGCATGCACGCATTCAAGTCTGTACATCGCATAGCATGCACGCATGTCCAAAGTCTGCACATTGTCCACTTGCAGCATTAGCACAAGTTTGTACAGCCTATGTTCGCAACACAAAGTCTGTACATAGTTCATGCATATACAGTGTCTTGAACGTCAAGTCTATACATTACTTCTTCATGCATTGCACGAAGTCTACACATTGTGTGCTGCATGCTCACCAAGTCTATACACTGGCTAGTCTGCACAAGTCTGCAAGTCTATACATTGGCTGCTGCATGCTCATCGAGTCTACACATTTGATAGTGGCAAGTATGTACATCGCCCAGTGTCATGCATTCAAAGTCCACACATGCACACACTTAGTTTGTGCATTGTGCTCTCATGCTTTAACACTAGGCATTACAATGTCTATACATTGCTGTCACATGTACACCAAGTCCACACATCTGTTGACGACACGTCTATGAATTCATCTTCAATGTACACACTTTGCTTGATGCATTCTACATTACACATTAGCAAGTCTATACAACGTCTGCATAGTGAACATGAAGTCTGTACAATGGTCGACGGCATGTTAGTGCATTCAGTTTTGTTGTGCATACTTCACCTTGTGCACACTGCATTACACTTCAGCAAGTCTATACAATGTCTGCACATTACATACTATAAAGTCTGTACAAGGTTTCAACCTTAAACTGATAAGTTTCTTCGACTGACTGACAGGGACTCTTTGCAAAGATTAATGATTAGCTTGTGATCCAAGGATGGACGAGGTGCCCAGATTGTGACATGTGGAATACAGCCCAGCCAGGATGCTGCCATGTGGTCGAAATTCCTCAGATCTGACAAAAGCTCTGGGCGGGAAATGTGGAAGCCACATGCCCTATCCAAACTGCTGCTGTTATAAAAGGAAAAGGAAGTCTTCTTCCTTAGAAGAAGGCTGATCAAGAGAAGAAAAGGCTAGAGAGCAGAGAAGCTCGAAGCAGCAGAGAGCCACTGAGAGCAGAGAAGAAAAACCCACGATCCACAGAGAAGAAAAAGAGAAAGAAGGGAAGATTGAGAGAGATGAGTTGACAGAGAGTTTGTTTGAGAGCTTGTCTGATTGTTCCTCAGACTCTTGGTTCAGATACCAGAGCTGAGTTGCTCATTGCTAGCTACATTCCCTGTTGGGATTTATTGTTTTCGTTTGCTTCTATTTTTGTTTTCTTCGAACTCTTGTTTTCAAGCTGTGAGTCAGCGTTTTTAGAGGTGTTGCCTCTGGACGGGTAAGCTATATTCCCCAGTGGGTTTACAGAGGTGTAGCCTCTGGACAGGTTAAGCTGTAACTCCTCAGCAGGGGAGACTAGGTCTCTGACAGCAAACTGTGAAGCTCAGCGGTCTGTAGGCAAGCTGTGAAGCCGAGCTGTTCAAGCTGTGAGTCAGCAAAATCCACACTCTAGTTGGAGTGTGGGGTGGACGTAGATCTCTAGATTGAGATCGAACCACCTTAAAATTGCTGTCTACTATGCGATTGCTTGTGGATCTTGTGATTTCATTGTTCTCCTTCATTTGTTCAATAGCTGCTCATTTTAATTCCGCATTAGAGTATAACTGTGTTCTTAATTTAGGCAATCGATCTATTCACCCCCCTCTAGATCCACTCTCCGTGGTAATAGAGTGCTTCCATCTAACATAACAGGTTAAAGGCGAGTACCTCTCCTCTTTCCAAGGTACGGCGTGTCCATCACGTTTGGCACCTTGGTGGCGATCACACAGCCCTTCTATCCCTCTTCTATTTTCCATTTATTTCTCACATCGATTTAGAAGAAGGGATAGGAAGATATCTTTTAAGTCCGGGTACAGAAATGAAGAGTAGAAATATGTCAACACCCTGCACCTACTGTTCCTTCCATCCCCGTTGAAGGATCCTGCGTTTACTGATCTAGGTGAACCTGCAGTTTTCTTTTCGAAGGCTGAAATTCAAGCATCTTTGCAGTTCCTTTCATTCTCTGTTGTTGCAAAATGTGCCTACGGTCGTCCAGTCTTCTATGAGATTAAGAGCTGCTTGATGCAGCGGTTAGCATTCTCTGCAGATTTTGTTATTAGCAAGCTTACTCCTAGACATCTTCTCTTTCGATTTGATTATGAAGCAGATTTCATGAAATTACATATTCTTAAACATCTGTATATAAAGGGATTTTTATTTCGGTTTTTCCGATGGACTCCAGATTTCAATTTCGATGCAGATCCTCCAACAGTGCCAGTTTGGAATGGTTTTCCTGGCCTTCATGCCAATTTATATCATGAGGACTGCTTACGATCCATAGCTGGAAACTTTGGATCTGTATTATGTATTCATGACAGAACTCTAGCCATGTCAGATACTTCTGAGGCGCTGGTTTGCGTAGAGATGAATTTATCCTCTCTGCGCAGAGAATGTATTTGGATCGACTTTGAAGGTTCGGGCTATTGGCAGGCAATCAACTACAATCGTGTTCCAGTTCTATGTTCCTACTGGCATAAGCTGGGACACTCAGAAGATAGCTGCAAGAAAAAGAGAGGCAGAATAGCCAGAATCCAATTGAGAAATGAACTTGAGACCAGGAAAACCAGTCAGGCTTTTCGACCACGGCTGTTTGGCCCTCTGGCTACTCGACGAAATGTTTCATTGGAAAACAATTTTGAGGTTCTGCAACACACAGCTGAAGTCCAAGAGCATCAACAAGTTAACCCTGCATCCAAAAGTAAAGCTGAATGTACCACTGAATTCATTCTCTCTCCCCACTGTGATGATATTGACAAATTTGAGAAACAAGGTCAGAACCAGCCGGCAACTGACAGGGATCTCCTGGATGCTGGAGACTCTGCAGATGGCGTCCTTAATCCAGTTGTAAGTGATCCCTCTATGGAAGAAACCACACTTAATACTACGGCTTTGAATATAGTGGGGGCACAAGGAATCCAGATGGCCAGTACTGAAGTTGCGGTGAAAGCCAAACTAGATAACGAATTGATGCAATTACCACTAAAAGACAAAGAAGGTGAAAATGGCCCCTAGCATAAGAAAGGTGGGATGATCACTAGATCAAGAGTTAGATCTCTGGAAGACATTAAATGGATTCCTCCCTGATTAAGCAGATCATTATCTGGAATATCCGGGGGGTGGGGAATGCTGGCTCCCGCAGACATGTTAAACATATTCTGTCTTCTAATAAGGTCCAAATGGTGGCTATTAGTGAACCAAAGTTAAACTTCAATAAAGCTTCCTCATTGGGAAAATATCTCAAGCTTGGAAGGCAAGTAGGTAATAACTCTTCTGACTCGAAGATCTGGGTTCTTTGGCATGATAGTTTTAATTTGGAGGTCATTGTGTCCTCGCCACAATACATAACTCTTGGTCTCAAGGTAGATAACTCATTTTGTACATACTATTCTTTTGTATATGCTTCTAATGATCCACACCTAAGGCAGTCACTGTTTAGTGACCTCCTTCTTTTTGCTGATTCTGTTTCAATACCTTGGATAGTGGGGGGTGATTTCAATTGTGTTTTGTGGCCCTCTGAGAAAATTGGTGGTGTAATCCCAGCCCTGGCTCCTATGATAGATTTCAATGCTTTTATATGTTCTGCTGGTCTGTTTGATATTGGATTTTTCGGGCCCCCTATGACATGGACCAATTATAGATAAGGTCCTACAAATATCCAGGCAAGATTGGACAGAGTTCTTGTAAATAGACAATGCCAATCTGCTTCATCTCAATTGCATGTAAAACATTTGCTAAGAGGCCCCTCGGACCACTCCCCTTTACTCCTCTCTGTTGAGAGAATGACAGTTTTCCCAGGCCGCTTCATATTTCAGAAGATGTGGAGTACTCACTTGACTTTTAAACAGTTGATCTCCGAGGTATGGCATCAATCCCACACATCCCACCCTAATGCCTTAATTAGGCTTTCGGTTAAGCTAAAGGCAATAAATAATTCTTTGTGTAAATGGAACAAAGAAGTTTTTGGAGATATATTTCTAAGAAAAAGTCAGGCTGAAGCTGGGGTGGAACTAAAGCAGTCTGTCTATGACTCTGATCCATCTCATGCTAATAGAGAAAACCTAAATGCTGCAAATGCTAGTCTCCGCCAAGCTTTGTCTAGAGAAGAAATATTCTGGAATCAAAAATCTCGTATTGAATGGATTGAAAATGGAGACAGGAATACCTCTTTCTACCATGTTGTTACTCAACATAATAGAAGGAGGAATTTTATTAAGAGGTTGAGAGTGGACAATTCTGAAGAGTGGTGTAGTGATCAAAATTCTCTAAAGCTCCATGCTGAATCTTATTATAAAAACCTATTCTCTTCAGAGGAACACCATGTGGAACCTACCATGCTGGAATGCATTCCCCACATTATTATTGATTCTCAAAATTCTGTTCTGTGTGCTATCCCAGATGCTCAGGAGATTTGTAAGGCAATCTGGTCTTTAAAAGGCTCAAGCTCCCCTGGTCCTGATGGTTTCTCAGGTGAGTTCTATACTGTTGCTTGGGATATAGTTGGACAAGATGTTATTGAAGCAGTTCAAGCTTTCTTCAGTGGGTTCCCTCTCCCCAGGGGTATCTCCTCTTCCTTACTTACCTTAGTCCCTAAGGTTCAGGATCCTCGGTCCTTTAATGATTTCAGACCAATTAGCTTGTGTAATTTTTCTTATAAAATTATCTCCAAGATTTTGGCTGAAAGGCTGGTTCCATTGCTTCCTAGTATAATTTCCATTGAGCAAGGGGCATTTGTGAAAGGTCGGTTCATTCTTGATAATGTGGCCTTAGCCCGACAACTCATGATGTATATTAATAGGAAGGTTAGAGGGCACAATGCCATATTCAAGCTTGATATGGCTAAAGCTTATGATAGGATGGAATGGGATTTTATCTTGGCAGTTTTGAGAAAATTTGGATTCAGCACTAGGTTCACCTCTTACATTGGTATGCTCCTATTCAACTGCTGGTTTTCTGTTAATTTCAATGGCTCCATATCTGGTTTCTTCAAGTCAGGCAGGGGGATCAGACAGGGGGACCCAATTGCCCCATATTTGTTTATCATTGCCTCGGAGGTTTTAAGTAGAGGCCTTTCAGCTCTATTCCAATCTAGAAATTTGAAAGGATACAAAGGCCCCAGACAGTCCTTACAAGTCTCTCATCTCTTATATGCAGATGATACTCTGGTATTTTTGAATGCCTGCAGGCATAATGTAGAGTCATTTCAAAGGTTTATCAATAAGTATGAACTCTGCTCAGGTCAGAAAATCAATGCAACTAAAAGCAGTTTTATACTATCTGATAAAGCTCCCACCTCCCTAAGGCAAACTATTTGAGGCATCACTAGATATAAATTTCAATCTTCTAACATTATCTATCTTGGTATTCCAGTTAAAAAGGGAAGATACCTTTGCTCAGATTTCTCATTCCTGATGGACAGAATTCAGCAAAAATTGGAAGGCTGGCAATCAAAACTCCTTTCTCAAGCTGGCAGAATGGTTTTAATTAATTCAGTTCTTTATAGTATGCCAGTTTATTTGGCTACGGCTTTCTTTATTCCGAAAAAGGTTATTAACTTCATAAACAAGCTTTGTGCCAACTTCTTTTGGCAGGGAGAGAAAGGTATAAAATACAGGCATTGGGTTGCTTGGTCTGATATTCAAAAGCCAAACCTGGAGGGAGGTTTGGGTATTAGAGATCTACAATGGATTCAGATTGCCCTGGCTACCAAAACCCTATGGAATATTCTTCATGGATCTTCTCTTTGGTCTACCTATGCCAGGCGAAGATTTATTAAGACTCATTTTGCTGATTGTATTAAATCATTTCCAATAGGAATGCCTCTGGCTATCTTCAGACAAGCTAAAGAGATCATTATCTCTAATTGTAGATGGATAGTTGGAGATGGAGCTAACACTGATTTCCTGAGGGACAACTGGACTGGATCTGGTCCTGCTGTACATATTTCAATGACTAATGAAGGAAATGGGTTTCAAAGCTTTCCCTTGGCTTCTGTTAGAGAAGTTCTAAGTGACAACCAGCATGTTGCTAAGGAATATATTAGCAATGATTTCCACATTCCAAATACTCAACTTAGCAATAAGAAAGATTGTTGTGTCTGGACTAGAACTTTAAAGGGCTCCTTTTCTGTGAAGTCAGCCTGTAACCTTGTATGGACTAAAGGTTTTGCAAGGCCAGCCTGGGCTAAACTCTGGCACCCTACCATTTCTCCAAGAGCTGCTATTTTTGTTTGGAAATTAATTCATCGGGCAGTACCTGTGGATAGAAGAGTGGCTGAATGTGGAATCCCCATGGTCTCAAAATGCAACTGCTGCTGCTCCCATAACCAAGAAGACCTCAACCATTTGTTCATTTTTGGTGAATTAGCTTCAGAACTTTGGGGCTGGATACTGCCTCTGCTTAGTAACAAGACTGATTTTAGTGATCAGATTACTATAAGGTGCTGGAATCTTCTGAAATCTACTAATCCTCTTTCAGCTTTTAGTTTCATTGGTATGTATGCTGTTATCCTGATGATATGGGAGATTTGGAAGCAAAGGTGTGCCTCCAGATTTAAGGGATTGGCCATTAGACCAGATATTATTAAAAGGAAAATTCTATCTTCGATAGCCTATTCTATAGAGAAGCTAAGATTTTGCAAGCCAATATCCCCTGCTCAACTCAATAACCTTGCCTTATTTTCAGTTATTTCCTCAGGTGAACTTAAAGCAACCCTTACTAGTTTACTGCATATTTGCTTCTCAGAAATTCACTCTTCATGTTGATGGGGCCTCTAAGGGGAATCCAGGCAAGTGTGGTGGTGGAGGCTGCATAAGAGATCCTAATGGCAAATGGATAGTTGGATTTGCCTTCCATTATGGCATTGGTAATAGCCTACTGGCTAAAGCTAGAGCCTTATATGATGGACTACTGATTGCTAAGCTTGGTGGTCTAGACTTGGCAGCGGTCTTTTCTGATTGCAGCATTCTTGTGGAAGCTCTCAAAAAGGGTATCTCCCCTAGCTGGATGATCCTCCCATGGTGGAGGAAAATTCTCACTCTTATCCAAGAAACTAGCAGTGAATTATTGCATACCTATTGAGAAGGCAACCAGGTAGCTGACTCATTGGCGTCCTCTGCATGCAATATCTCAGAAAATAAAATCTACACTCATGCAAGAGACCTCCCTAGGCTGACTAAGGGAGCATTAAGAATAGATGCAGCAGGGCTACCGGCTACCAGAGTTACCTAACTCTCCCTGCCCCCTTGGTGTTAAATTGAATGCTATCTGATTTTTTGTTCTAGGTTCGAACTTGTGACTCGGGGTAGGCCCTTTCCTTCTTTTTTCAGCTGTACATTTCCTCTTACAGCTCCATATTGTAACCTGAGGCATTATTGTGGCCTCTAGGTCTTTCGGGGTATGCCCCTCTGCTGTTGTAATCCGCTCATTCATCAATAAAATTAATAACCTCAGTTAATACCTGGAGGAATGAGAACACATCCCCTCTCTGAGGGTGGGGTGCATTCGACCAGTGTATAAACTGTTGGTTGGTTTCACAAAAAAAATTATTCCTTCCATCCTCCGGCCCACTACCTTGACCACTGCTCCACCCTCTATTCTCTCTAGGTCACCTGTTACACCCACCACATTACCCACCATTCAACCAATCCTCGCGACATCACCCACTGTACCCTCCATCGTTACCCCTCCATTCAACCCTTCACCAATCACCACTCCGCCAGGGCCCGTCAGACCAGCCTCCGCCATCGTCACCCCCATTTCTATCCCTTCTACTCACCCTACCAGGCCAATTAGGAGTCCATCCGTCACCGTGCCGGCACAGAACCTTGCCCTCAGGAGCGGGCACTTATTTCGGAGAAACTACCCTTCTACTGGTGCACCTGCACCCAATCCCCCAACTCCTTCCTCAGCGATTGAAGCAGAAGAAACAAACCCCTTACCCGGCATGAAATATGATTTGTTGCAACACCTGGACCGAATGCCAGCCAAGATCTCAGTCCTGGAGTTGATCAAGAGGTCAACGCTACACCAAGATGCCCTAAGGGCTTTTCTACAGAAAGTCATGGTTAGCGAGGACGTGGCGGTAGATAGTTTGCCGTTGGTATTGGCCACTATCACAAAGGGGTCGTGTATTTCCTTTTCTGAGTCAGAGTTAGCACCCCCAGAGGCACGTCAGATGCCACTATGTATTTCAATTTCATTGAACAAGGTGGCCGTTGATTCAGCTCTAGTGGACACGAAAGCTTCTATTAATGTTTGTCCCTTGAGCATGTTGCGTGCCTGAAACATCCCTGAAGACATGTTAAGGCCGACATCGATAATTATTCCAGCATATGATAACTCTAGGAGAGCTTGCCACAGGGTCGTGACAGTTCAGGCCGAGCTAGGGCCTTTGAAAATGGACGTGGAATTTTATGTATTGGACATAGACCCGATGTTCAAGGCTATTCTGGGTCATCCAAGGATTGAAAGCTTGCATGCAGTGCCCTCGACCGCCCACCAGTGCCTCAAATTCCCATTTCAGGGGCGGGTAGTCAAGGTGAAAAGTATTTCCACGGTCTAGACAGTTGATTCTATTGCTGACAAAATTCTGTCGACACTATGGCCGAGCAACAAGCCAGTTTTATCTGTGATGGACCAATTTGATGCGGGACAACTACGAGACTCGACTAGACAGATGACGCGACCAGCAACACACTACGACGCGGCACCGACGAGCTCCAGAAGAGACGAACTTGTCCCAAACAAGAAGCGCTACTCACAGTCATCCCCATCAAGGGAAACGCGACGATCGTGCACAGTTGGGAAACCGGCTTTGTGACTTTGGGTAGTCGGCTCACTCTCGTGCTCGGAATGAGTCACGGGACGGGTTTCGCTCTCACAATGTGCGGTTCCGGGCGGTGGCGCTCAATGTGGGGCCCATAAGGCTCCAAGTGGGCCCGACTACTGGGACAGCGGCTTTGGGGCATCTTCTGGCATCGGCGACCGGAGGGAGAGTCCCTGGAGTGCCCCGGGTCGATCCCCGGGAGCGGTGGTCGCCGGTGGTGAGTTGGGGAATTTATTGGGAATTAATCCCCAATGCTGTCCCGCAGCTTTGCTTCTGGTCAGATCTGTGTGCTCCGACGAGATCAGCCGGTACGCCCAGCCATGACGTCAGATCGAGACGAGGTTAGCGCCGTTGCGAAGAGCACTCGAAGAAATTCAACATACTAGAGTTTCAGAACCATCCAAAGGTCTGAATGGAAATGAATAGCTCTGCAAACGGAGTGATGGTTCTGTCCCGAAACTCAGAATCCATAGGGCAGACTAGAACCAGCCTGTTTATGGGCTTTGACCGTAGATCAAAGGAAGGAAGTAGGACTTGAGATTTTTATGGTGGGTAGAGCAGAGGGACACGGTGACACACATAGTTTTTTTGTAGGATTCTGATCACGTTTGGGGGGTTGGAAAAATCGTCTACCACAGACTATCTCGCTGGCCTGCTCACAGGCAGACTGTGAGGGGAACAATCTACTGACTGGGACGGGGGGCAAACAAACTCTGAGTGACGTGAAATTTAAACTGGGGATGTAGGAGACATGGGGAAACCAACCAGAAAAATATCAGCTCGATCCAACGGTCGGATCTGGAGTTATGGCCTCCTCTTCAAGCTTCAGATTTACAGGCCGGAATCCAGGACAGCAACTCGGAGAAGTGGTGGTGGCAGCTTGATGGCGGCACGAACGGCGGCGACGGTGGCAGTGGACATTCACAATAGGTAGAGGGAGAAGAGAATGGGAAGAGATTTGAGCGATAGGAGAGATTTAGATCTAGATCTGGAGAAGAGAGGGGGAAGGAGATGAAGAACACCAAGAACACTAGAAGAAAGAGGGGGGGCACACACCAAGCATAATTCTCTTGAATTTTTCATTAGTTCCACACAAAATACAACAAGAGACTATAAATATGAAAACCCTAGATCTAAATCCAAGGACATCCACTAACACCAAAGGACATCCACTAACACCAAAGGACACCCACTAACATTGGTCAAGGGTGGGTGGGAGACAAGCATGGGGGACAAGGAGGGGGCATCCTCCACCTTTGTCTCCTTGGTCTAATAGTCCAAGTCTTCTAGAAGCCCATCTTGGGCCTCGGGCCAGCCTTTTAGGCTCACATGTGTAGAAGTCCAATTGGGCTCCTAATGGTCTTGAGGCCCAATTTAGAATTTGGACCCCTTACATGAAGTGTAGCCCACATTACAATCTTGACCCAACTAGAAGCTAAAATACAAAATACACACTAATACACTCACAATAAGTAAATACATGGTAATACACTCATAATAAATATAGGAAAGTATCAACACTCAGGTATGGACTCCATACTGTCGCCCAGCCACAACGATGTCGATGTCGACCGAGTTGTGCTATGGGTCCGGTATCGACGGCTCACTGAGTCGGGCCGTACTCGTGCTCTGGTGTCCTCACCAATTCTCTCCGGGTGGGAGAAGCCCGACCCCGTTGAGTAAGGGTCCGGGTCGCTCTGGTACCGATCCAGCAGATCTGGATCTATCCTCTGTAGCTCTGCCCGGGTGATCCAGGTGTCATCGGACGCGGGCTGTCCCCTCCAACGCACCAAGTAGCGCTGGTACACTCCGCGTCTAGTAGTCGTCACCTGCTCATTTAGTATACATTCTATCTGCTCTCGCTGCTGAGGTAACAAGGCTGGAGGTGGACACTCTAGGGTGGTGTCACTCATAATGGGTGGAGACGGCTCAAAGGGCTCACTAGGTATCACCGCTGGGTCCCTATAAGCGACAAGATCCGAGACGTTGAAAGTAGAGCTGATCCCGTAATCCTCTGGCAAGTCCACAACATATGCATTTGATCCTACTCGCCTCACTACCCGAAAGGGACCGGCACTGCGAGCATGCCACTTCTTCACGGCTCCTGAGGGAAACCGTTCAGGTCTGACCCTGATCATGACAGAATCGCCCCCCTGAAACTCACGGTGGTGCCTATGGGCGTCAGCCAATTCTTTGTATCGTGCGTTGCTGGACTCAATGTGACGACGAATATGCTCATGCAACTGTCTAATATGGCTAGCAAAAGTCTCGGCTGACTCAGACACACGGGACTGGATGGGAGATGGGACCTGGTCTATGGGTCTCCTAGGTCTACGGCCAGTGACAATCTCGAAGGGGCTCATACCTGTAGACCTATTGACCGAATCATTATAAGAGAACTCGGCAAAGGGTAAGACCAAATCCCAATCCCTGACTCGATCTCGGACAAGACACCTAAGAAGATCCCCCAAACTCCTATTGACAACCTCAGTCTGACCATCGGTCTGGGGGTGATATGCAGTGGAGAATTTTAATTGTGTGCACATCATGTGCCATAGGGTTTTCCAAAAATAGCTAGTGAATCGTACATTCCTATCTGACACTATGGTATGGGGAAGGCCAAACCTGGAGACACAATGAGAGAAGAACAGGCAGGCAACTATAGTGGCATCCGAGGTCTTGGAGCATGGAATGAATAATGCCATCTTGGAGAACCGATCGACAACCACAAAGATTGAGTCATGCTTTCGGAGGGTGCGGGGCAATCCTAAAACAGAGTCCATGCTAATGTCCTGCCATGGACTATCCGGGACGGGAAGGGGAGTATAGAGGCCGGTACTTTGCTTCCTTTGTTTGGCCATAGCACAAGTGCGGCACTGGGCCACAATACGAGCAACATCCCTCTTTAGGCTAGGCCAATAGAATCGATGCTCAACTGCCTCTATGGTCTTGTTCCGACCAAAGTGGCCAGCAAGACCTCCCGCATGCATCTCCCACATAAGAAAGTCACGAACAGAAGCCCGTGGGATGCACAACTTGTCACCCCGGAATAGGTGACCCTCCTGTAACACAAACTCGCTATAATCGCGCGAGGGACCATCCTGAAGGATGACATAGATCGGACCAAAGTCTGGACAGTCAACATAAGTGTCCTTCAGCCTCTCTAGCCCTACCACCTCCACACTCATGGTGGTCAACATCATCACCCGACGACTCAGTGCATCGGCGACCTTATTCTCCGCCCATGCTTTGTGCTTGAGCACAAAGGTGTACTCCTGGAGATACTCCACCCAACGACTATGGCGAGCATTCAGCTTCTTTTGGGTATGGAGGAATCGTAAGGCCTCATGGTCAGAGAAGAGGACAAACTCCTGGTGCAACAAATAGTGCCTCCAATACCTCAATGCCTGGACAACTGCGTAGAATTCTTTGTCGTATGTGGAATATCGCAGTTTGGCATCATTAAGCTTCTCGCTAAAGAATGCAATGGGGTGAGACTCCTGACTCAATACGCCACCAATACCCACACCAGAAGCATCACATGTGACCTCGAACACCTTAGAAAAATCAGGTAAAACAAGGACAGGCACCTGGGTCATGCGCTCCTTAATGTCCTGAAAGGCCGTGGCTGCAGCCTTAGTCCATATGAATGCCCCCTTCTTTATGCAATCAGTGATCGGGGCAGTGATAGAACTGAAGCCACGAATGAAGTAACGATAGAACATCGCTAAGCCATGGAAACACTGGACATCGTGGAGGGTGCGAGGCTCGGGCCACTCTCTGATGGCCCTAATCTTCTCCGGGTTAGTGGAGACTCCATCTCTCGACACAATGAACCCGAGAAAAGTGATATGATCAGACATGAAAGCACATTTATTTGGGTTGGCGAATAAACTTTCTCGCCTCAACACAATGCAGACTTGTCTATGATGGTCTAGATGATCTTCCTTAGTGCGGCTTTAGATAAGGATGTCATCAAAGTAGACGACCAAGAAGACCCCTATCATAGGGCGTAAGACCTGGGTCATCAACCGTATGAAGGTACTAGGGGCGTTGGAAAGCCCAAAGAGCATAACCAATCACTCATAAAGACCATCATTGGTCTTGAATGCCGTCTTCCACTCATCCCCAGGCCTGATCCACACCTGGTGATAGCCACTATGAAGATCTATCTTTGAAAAGATAGTGGCTCCCGACATCATATCAAGCAAATCATCCAATCGGGGAATGGGAAAATGATACTTCACCGTGATCTTGTTGATTGCACGGCTATCAACGCACATCCTCCATGTGCCATCCTTCTTCGGGGCCAATAGTGCAGGAACAGCACAAGGGCTCTTGTTGTCCCGAAGAGATCCCCGACTCATCAACTCCTCGACCTGCCGCTGTAGCTCGGCATGGTCAGTGGGACTCATCCTATAGTGGGGAAGGTTGGGCAAGGATGAGCCTGGGACGAGGTCGATCTCATGCTGGATATCCCTCATAGGTGGAAGGCCTCCCGGGAGGTCTTCGGGAAATACAGCGGCGAATTCCCGCAATATTGCAGCTATCTCCGGGGGATGCTCATCGTCGGACCTAGGGGCAACATCCTCAACGCCCCTGACGATGACTGCTAGAATGGGGTTGCCCCCGGTCACCTCCTGCTCCATCTCTCTCGGACTGATCATCATAAACCTCCTGGGTGGAGGATCTACTGTGCTAGGAGCAGTCGAAGAGGTGGTAGCCCGTGCCGAGGACAAAGTGGGTGGATCGACTTCCCCTGACTAGGAGAGGTCACAGTACTGGGGCCATCTGGTCCTCGGACAGATGTGTCCTTCGGCTGGACGGGGTGGAGGGTAATCCTGTGGCCATCATGGTCGAAGGTGCATGTGTTCGACCTACCATGGAGGGTGGCATCTCGGTCAAAGAGCCAAGGCCTACCAAGTATGATACTACCCACCTCCATAGGTAGTACATCACACCAGATCGCATCATGGTATGCCTGGAACTGCAGCGGCACCAGACACTGCAATCTGACCGGGATGGAAGTGGAATCCACCCAAGAAACTCTGTAAGGTGCAGGGTGATCCACGGGCGTCAAACCAAGGAGCTTGACGGTGCCTGTGGAGATAGCGTTGATGCAACTCCCGCTATCTTTAATCACCTTGCAAGCTTTCCCTTCCAGCCTACAAAATGTGTGGAATATGGTTGTGCGACGCCAATCGTCGCTCACCTGAGGCTGGGTAAGGATGCACCTAACTACACCCAAATGTACGTCATCCTGATATGAGGTACCAGGGACGTCAACCTGCTCGCCCTCCAATAACTCGTCAAAGAATTCCTCGGCCAATTCTTGGTCCGGCTCGTAGCTGACTGGCACCAATTCAGGCGTGGGGTCACGGACCGGTGTGTCGGCGATAACAAGGGCTCCCCGGGTGGGACACTTGCTGGCAAAGTGGCCAACTCCACCACAAGTGTAGCAACAGTCTCGTGTCCCATTGCCCTGAGATGTTCCACCAATCATTGGACCCCTACCCTTGTCCTCTCGATGGACTGGGGGTGTAGGAAGAAGAGGCCGAGCTGGTACGGCAGGCTGATAAGGCCGAGTGGCAGGGATGGGTGCCTGCGGGCGAGGGGGAGGGTCCCTCGGAGGGAAAGTGCGGAGCTTAGGAGCAGTGGGGTCCTGCCGAGGGGGTTCTGGGGGACGGGCCACTGGAAAGCGGCTATAGGAGGTAGGCGTGGTACAAGGGTCGGTCCTACGCTGATATGTGAACCCTGGGCGCTGGACGGGAGCAAACTCCGCCTCAAACTGCTCCAACTCTAGAGCAACCTGGTATGCATCTTCCAAGGTGGTAACATTGTGGCGAAATAATTCATATTGGTAGTGGGGCCGCAAACAATGACGGAAGCGTGATACAGGCATAGTGCTCTCCTCCGTAACGCCACATCGCAAAAAGTACTCATCAAACTCCGCGATGTAGTCTGACACGGATCGGTCCCCTTGGGTGAGACTCTGCCACCTATCAATAAGTCGTTGACGATACGTGGCAGGAAGGTACTTACGCCTAACCTTGTCCTTCATCTCATCCCAAGAACCTACCTAAGGCTCATGACGCTGAAAGAGTAAACTCTCTACATTGCTCCAGTAAGTTTGTGCTTGCCCTAACAACTTCATCTTGGCATACCTGATCCTCCGGTGGTCCGTCATCTCGAACCACTCAAAGTACCGATCCATGCTGGCCTCCCAATCAAGATAGATCTTGGGTTCCAAAGGTTTGGACCCATCAAACGAGGGAGGGTCTGCACGGACGCTCCTGAGGATCCGTTCGTCCTCATCATCCCTGTGTGGTCGGCGACCATGTCGGCGCCAGCCATTTTCCTCATAATCGTTGTCGGACAAGTAGTCCTCAAAATGGGGGGCACGTTGCTGTTGCTCCTCAGCCCGAGGTGGTGCGAGCTGGGCAGCAAGCGCGGGCTGGGCAGCAGCCACGGGCTGGGCAGCATGTGCCTGAGGGACCGGGAGAATGCCGGGTAGGTCTCGGTGAGGGGTTCTCTCCACACTCTCTAACCTTCCAACCAGACCTTGGACAGATCGGTCAGAAGCCTCGGCGCGGTCCTCCATGGCTTTGAATCGGCTCTCCATACGCTCGATATGCTCCCAAAGAGTTTGCTCGGACCTATCCATGCGCTCCATGAGTAGGGCTATCATGTCCTCTAGGGAACGGCCTCCCGGGTTGGCACCTCGATGTTCACCCATAGTGTCAGGGCGATGGTACTGGGCACCTCCACGGGTGGGCATGCAATGAGGCCTAAAGAGAACTAAGGGTGACTCACTAGACCTATATGGATGGACCGATGCAAGTTGAGGACCCTTGACTTAAACCGATATCCAATACCTGGCGGAGTCCGGGGATCCGAAGATCCTCTCACGCGAGTGAATCGCCTCCCCGATTGGCGTAACCTAACGGTCGGGCAACATCTTTTTATATATCGAATATTGGGATGCAATGCAAGACCTTGGACAATACTACCCTAGACTCAAATCGGCTCTGATACCAATTTCATGTGGGACAACTACGAGACTCGACTAGACAGACGACGCGACCAGCAACACACTACGACGCGGCACCGACGAGCTCCAGAAGAGATGAACTTGCCCCAAACAAGAAGCGCTACTCACAGTCGTCCCCATCAAGGGAAACACGATGATCGTGCACGGTTGGGAAACCGGCTTTGAGACTTTGGGTAGTCGGCTCACTCTCGTGCTCGGAATGAGTCACGGGACGGGTTTCGCTCTCACAACTCACAGCGGTGATTAAAATTAAACTAGCTAGGAAAGACAACTACTCACATGTAGCGGCAGTAAAGTGCATACTAAATAAGCAAAAAGACAATAAGAGTGATGGGTGTACCTCCACGCTCACGGCGTGGCGACGACGTCCCGGCCGTGAACCGTCACTCCCGGTACAAACTAATATTTAATTACAGCAGTAAAAATAAACTACGGCCCACTCCACGTAGGGAGGTAAAAGGCCACAACCAGCTATCCGGGAGCGCCGTTCAGGGGTTGGCGGGCAGCAATGTGCGGTTCCGGGCGGTGGCGGGTAGCACGGTGGTGGCACTTAATGTGGGGCCCACAACGCTCCAAGTGGGCCCGACTACTGGGACAGCGACTCTCGGGCGTCTTCTGGCATCGACGACCGGAGGGAGATTCCCTGGAGTGCCCCGGGTCGATCCCCGGGAGCGATGGTCGCCGGTGGTGAGTTGGGGAATTTATTGGGAATTAATCCCCAATGATGTCCCGCAGCTCCGCTTCTGGTCAGATCTGCGTGCTTCGACGAGATCAGCCGGTACGCCCAGCCATGACATCAAATCGAGACGAGGTTAGCGCCGTTGCGAAGAGCACTCGAAGAACTTCAACATACTGGTGTTTCAGAACCATCCAACGGTCTGAATGGAAATGAATAGCTCTGCAAACTGAGTGATGGTTCTATCCCGAAACTCAGAATCCATAGGGCAGACTAGAACTAGCCTATTTATGGGCTTTGACCGTGGATCAAAGGAAGGAAGTAGGACCTGAGATTTTTATGGTGGGTAGAGGGGAGGGACACGGTGACACACATAGTTTTTTTGTAGGATTCTGATCACGTTTGGGGGGTTGGAAAAATCACCTACCACAGACTATCTCGCTGGCCTGCTCACAGGCAGAGTGTGAGGGGAACAAACTACTGACTGGGACGGGGGGCAAACGAACTCTGATCGACGTGAAATTTAAACTAGGGATGTAGGAGAATGGGGAAACCAACCCTCAAAATATCAGCGCGATCCAACGGTCGGATCTGGAGTTATGGCCTCCTCTTCAAGCTTCAGATTTGCAGGCCGGAATCCAGGACAGCAACTCGGAGAAGTGGTGGTGGCAGCTTGATGGCGGCACGAACGGCGGCGACGGCGGCAGTGGACATTCACAATAGGTAGAGGGAGAAGAGAAGGGGAAGAGATTTGAGCGATAGGAGAGATTTAGATCTATATCTGGAGAAGAGAGGGGGAAGGAGATGAAGAACACCAAGAACACTAGAAGAAAGAGGGGGGGTGCACACCAAGCATAATTCTCTTGAATTTTTCATTAGTTCCACACAAAATACAACAAGAGACTATAAATATGAAAACCCTAGATCTAGATCCAAGGACATCCACTAACACCCAAGGACACCCACTAACATTGGTCAAGGGTGGGTGGGAGACAAGCATGGGGGACAAGGAGGGGGCATCCTCCACCTTTGTCTCCTTGGTCTAATAGTCCAAGTCTTCTTGAAGCCCATCTTGGGCCTCGGGCCAGCCTTTTAGGCCCACATGTGTAGAAGTCCAATTGAGCTCCTAATGGTCTTGAGGCCCAATTTAGAATTTGGACCCCTTACATGAAGTGTAGCCCACATTACAATCTTGACCCAACTAGAAGCTAAAATACAAAATACACACGAATACACTCACAATAAGCAAATACATGGTAATACACTAACAATAAACATAGGAAAGTATCAACACTCAGGTAGGGACTCCATACTGTCGCCCAGTCACAACGATGTCGATGTCGACCAAGTCGTGCTGCGGGTCTGGTATCGACGGCTCGCTGAGTCGGGCCGTACTCGTGCTCTGGTGTCCTCACCACTTGAACTTTCCATGGGCATATGCGTCACGTAAGCCCGCCACTACACCAATTAATGTCAAAATCAAGTCCAAGATTAGAGATTCCAAGGGATGGTACATGATCCTGAAATTAGGCTATCAGCCGGGCATGGGCCTCGGTGCGCAGTTGCAGAGGCGGACTAAGCCCGTCCCCAGGGGCAGGAAAATGAGCAGAAGAGGCCTTGGCTACCGGGAGTCAGCATTGTCAATACTGGGAGACTCTGGGCCACTGACATGGGACTACCGTCAGCATTTCATGAAGGGCCCGTTGCAGCCAGGTACCTTGTAGAAGCCGCCCTGTGCTGATGTAAGAAGTGATGCCGCTTGTGCTGTTGCCGACCCACCGCCGCCACTGAAGGGGCTGGTGGGTGATATGGAAGACTTTTGTGATTATTTTGAGGAATTGTTCCATGAGGAAGAAGCTTGTTCAAAGGAAGCGGAGATGCAGCTTGTGAAGTGCTCTCTGGCGGAGCCAGTTTACCAGAGGCCTCGGGAAGAGGGGAGCTCCATCATTACTTTTTCTTCGCCTCCCTGCCATTTTGCCTCCCTATTTCAGCAGTTGGGCTTTATTCCCCGTTCACCACCAATTATGGTCGACCCGTTCTTTACGGAAAGGCCATTCGAGATTTTGTTTGTTCCGTGTGCATGTGGGCCGTGCCCACCTATTGATCTGTCTACTATGTGGACCCCTACATCCAATCTTTCATACATGTGGTTTTCTTCTTCTGACCCTTTCTTCGATGCTCTCTTCCCGTCTGTCTTCCCCCTTCAACTTCAACTTCCTCCTCATCCTTCCTCCTCTAACCCCTCTTGTTGCATGATTTCCTCCAATCTCCAAAACAAATGCCAATTTCAAAACGGAGATTTCAATGGAGGATTATGCTTTGTTTTGTTCGCATCCTTCCCAGGGGCACGATCCCCCTGTTTCCGTTCCCGTAGATTTTCTATCCCCTCGGTTAGGTGTAGGACTTGTTGAGATTAGAGAAGTAGAGTTAGCTGGGTCTAGTGAGTTAGGTTCTTGTTCTAATGTCTCTGACCTGTCCACACTTGCTACACGCCCGAGGACGCGTCCTTCTAAAACCGTTCCTGATAGATTCCTTCAAGATCTTGTCCAACGTTGTCACTCCCTCCTTAAGTGCCCTGAGTTCGTAGAGACAGCCATCATCTTGGAGGATGATGAAGAGATAGATGGGGTGTGGAGCGATGATGGATTAAAAGTTTATGAAATCATAGATGAGAAGGACCCTATCGATGATGATGATAGCGACGTGGATGACGCTGCCGATCTGTACACACAAGGTTTGAAGAGATTTGACGAACCATCGTCGGTAGTGGATGAACCCACGAAAGAAATTAACCGTGGAACTTAAGAGAATCCCAGGCTCATAATCATCTCTGCTAATCTCCCTCCTCAGGTTGAAGAGGAGTTAATCAAGGTTTTGAGGGAGTATAGCGATTCATTTCCTGGTCCTATGAGGACATGTCGGGTCTTGACCCCACTCTGGTAGAACATAGATTGGTACTCAAACTAGGGGCAATGCCCGTTAAATAGAAATCGAGAAGATTCCACCCCCAAATGGCCTTAAGGACAAAAGAAGAAGTTGATAAATTGCATAAGGCCAAATTCATTAGGGTTATTTTATATCCACAATGGGCGGCAAATATAGTCCCGGTGATGAAAAAGGATGGAAAGATTTGGATTTGCTTTGATTTCAGGGACTTAAATAAGGCATGTCCGAAAGAAGATTTTTCGCTTCCTCACATCGATATGTTGGTGGACAACACGGCTGGGTATGAAGCCCTCTCGTTTATGGATGGCTATTCTGGTTACAACCAAATCTGTCTTGCGCCCGAGGATCAAGAGAAAACCTCGTTCACCACGCCCTGGGGCACATACTGTTATGCTATCATGCCGTTTGGATTGAAGAATGCAGGTGCCACGTATCAACGGGCAATGATGGCTATCTTCCACGACATGATGCATGTGTATATGGAAGCCTACGTGGATGATATTCTGGTAAAATCGAGGTCCAAGGAAGAACACCCCGTCATTTTAGCCAAGGTGTTGCAAAGGGCTAGGGAGTATAAGTTAAAAATGAATCCCAAGAAATGTGTGTTTGGAGTCGCATCCGGGAAATTGCTAGGGTTCATAGTTAGTAAGCGGGGGATTCAAATTGATCCAAACAAAGCAAAGGCCATTATGGAAATGTCAGCGCCTAAGAACATCACTGAACTTACAAGATTGATTGGGCGTCTGCAGTTTATTCAAAGATTCATATCTCAACATTCGTAAAGATGCCACCCATTTTATGAATTGTTGAAGACGGGGGCCAAATTTGAATGGAATGAACAATGTCAGAAGGCCTACGAGGATCTCAACGTTTATCTATCTAATCCCCAGGTTTTGCAACCACATGTCCCTGGGAAACCCCTGATATTTTACATTTCTGCTATTGATGACTCCCTAGGAGCTGTCCTGGCGCAAGTGGACAACGAAGGGAAGGAAAGGGCGGCGTACTGCCTTTCTAGGTTATTCAATCCTACTGAATCTAAGTATACTGCCATAGAGAAAACCTGCGTAGCATTAGTATGGGTAGCTCAGAAACTCAAGCATTATTTTCTCACCCATGAAGTTAAGTTGATCTCTAGAATGGACCCAATCCATTACCTCCTAGAAAAACCTGTCCTTTCTAGCAGATTAGCTCGCTGGCAGAGCTTTCTCTCTCAGTTTGACATCACTTTTGTCATTCAGAAAGCGATCAAGGGATACGCGATTGTTGAACATCTTGCTCATTCTCCTATCCCTTCCACCGATTCAATCCAGGATGAGTTTCCCTATGAACACCTAGCTGTGCTCAATCATCACCCTTTTTGGTCTCTTCATTTCGACGGTGCGCTCAATTCTCAGGGCCTTGAAATCGGCGCCATTCTCCTCACTCCAGAAGGAGTAACCATCCCCATCGCTTATCAACTCTCTTTTCCTGCCACAAATAACATAGCCGAGTATGAGGCTCTCCTCACTGGACTAAAGCACGCCTACATCCTAAGAGCGCGATACCTAAACATCATAGGAGACTCTCAATTGGTGCTAAGCCAAGTTCTTTCAACTTACCGCACCCGTGACCATAAACTCAAGCCCTATCAAGATTTGGTCACGCTCTTGGCTAGGCAGTTCCGTAAGCTCATCTACATTCATACCCCTCATTCTCAGAACATTCTTGCAGATGCGTTAGCATGTCTTGCTTCCTCCCTTGCCTTCCCCCTCAGTCGCTCCACTAAGACCATCGTGGTCCAGCGGTTAGATACTCCTTCCCTCAAGGATCCGTGATTCGAGAACCTTAGGAAATCTGTAGAGAAGAAGGCTGAGTTGGGAAATTTGAAGGAGGTGTCCTTGACTGAGCTTGAGGAGATTATAGAGGAAGAGGAATTGCCGTGGTATCATGAAATAGAGCAATACTGTAGGCATGGTTCATTCCCAGAAGCGGCAAATGCCGAACAGCGCAAGGCCATCAGAAGAGTCACCTCCAGATACACCATTATTGCAGGGGAGTTGTATAGGCGGGCTCTCAATGGAGTTCTTATGAGGTGTTTATATGACGACGAGGCTTGGAAGGTTGTTGAGGCAGCTCACGCAAGCGAGTGTGGAGGGCACGTTAATGGTCAGGCTTTGGCAAAGAAGATTCTTAGGCAGGGCTATTACTGGCCAACCCTAGAAGAAGACTGCTCAACCTATGTCCGTAGGTGTCTTCAATGCCAACTTCATGCCGACAAAATCCATGCTCATGCTTCCTCTCTCCATCCTCTCTCCGCTCCTTAGCCATTCTCCATGTGGGCTTTTGATATTGTAGGCCCACTGTGTGAACCTAATGCTCAGGTCAAGCAGAAATCACTTATCCTCACCGCAACAGAGTATTTCACCAAGTGGGCAGAAGCCGAAGCATATGTAGAAATCAAAGCTATCATAGTTTGCCACTTCATCCTTAATAATATCATTTCGCGGTTCGGAGTGCCGAGTGACATCGTCACCGACAATGGACCTCAATTTGTGTCTCAAGAACTCCAGGACCTCTGTAAGAAATTTCATATTTCATTGCATCATTCATCACCATACTACCCTCAGAGCAACGGTCAAGCCGGGGCCACCAATAAGACTCTTCTTAAAATCATTAAGAAAACATGTGAGTCACACAAATTCGCTGATTGGGTTGATAAATTAGTAGAAGCTATATGGGCTTATCGCACCTCCGTCCGTACTCCCACGGGGCAAACTCTTTTTACTCTCACTTATGGGATGGAGGCGGTACTCCCGTATGGGATTTTGATCCCTTCCCTAAGGGTGCAGCTCGACAAAGAACTTAATCTCGACGAACGTCGAGAGGCGTTGCTAGTCTAGCTAGAACTCTTGGATGAGAAGAGGCTTAATGCGGCCAATCACGTCTCCGTTTATCAAAAACGTGTCTCGCATCATTTTCAAAAGAAGGTTATTGAAAGAAAATTTCAAATGGGTAACATGGTTTTGAAACGTAAATTTATTAGATCAGCAGGTCCTAGGTTTAAGCTGCAACCCAATTGGGAGGGTCCGTTCGTGATCAAGGAAATTTATCCTGGGAACGCGTACCGTCTTAATAATGCAGAGGGCGAGGAATTGTCTAATCCATGGAACGGGTTGTATCTTAAACGTTTTTATCCATAGAGTAAAGTCAGCAACAGCTCGGTGGTGGAGTGTTCCTCTACTTGATCATGACGGGAGGTCCCTAGTTCGACACAAACACACTACACGACCCCCGTGGTTGAGTGATCCTTTTTTTACACAACACCATTTCTCCCTTGGCCATGTTCGGGGGAAAGTGAAAATCCTTATTTTTCTCCTCTTTCGGCTGAAAATAGGGGCAAGTGGTGAATAAGGGGGCAAGAACAGATCTAGGCACCCCGATAAAAGAGATGTCTCAAATAGGGACAATCCCTTATGACTTAATTCCGTAAAAACAAAAGAAACAAAAAAGAAAGGAATAAAAGAAAAGGGGCAAAATCAAGTGAAAGCTAAAAACTCATTCAAAAGCTCGAAGCTCAAAAGTCTAGATGCTCCCAAGAAGAGAATGAAACTAGGCATGGCAAGAGTGGCAGTACAGTTTCCCAACGGGACGTCATGAGCCCGATCGTAAGCGTGCCTAGAGCGGATGTAAGTTCGATGACGGACACAAAGCCCTGGCGCAACAGACCAAAATTCCTTGAAAAGGAGTTGTCGTGAGAAGAACTCAAGCCCTAAAAGTCTCTATACCTATTGTTGGCTTTCCAATCGAATTCTCATTTATTTTTCAAGGACTGGATCGTACCCCGGGTATGGCCTCGGCAGAGACACCGTTAAGTAGGATTGGACCCCGGCCATGGGCGGTCACCCATAATGCACGTTGAACTTGGGAAACCCCTAATGAGATATGACGAGATCCCATCGTCGGGTTTAAGCTGGTTTCAAAATTCAAAATCTAAAAAAAACCAAATATCTCATAATAAAAAAAATCAAATAGTTCAAAACCCAAAAAAAATCAAATATGTCAAAATCAAAAAAATCAAACATTTTAAAATAAAAAAAAAACAAATATCTCAAAAATAAAAAAAATCAAATATTTCAAAACCCAAAAAAAACAAATATTTCAAAATCTAAAAAAAATCAAATATTTCAAAATCCAAAAAAATCAAATATTTCAAAATCCAAAAAATTTGAATATTTCAAAAATAAAAAAAACAAATATTTCAAAATCCAAAAAAATCAAAATATTTCAAAACTACATAAAAGTATTTTCAAATATTTTCACTTACATTTCATGACATGCATTGTATCCTTTTTCTTTTGTCATTTTTCCTATTTAATAAGGCTCACCCCCTTGACCAAAAATCAAGAACTGGTCATTTTCTAACTTGCTACAGGCAAGGGGTTAAGCCTAAAACATATTTAATCTATTTTTTTGTTTATATGTGTGCAGGGGCAGGTTGAAGATAAGATTCAGCATTTTCATCTCTGCACGGTCCGCTGGCGACCGTTTTAAACCCCCCAACGGTCTATATCAGACTGTGCCAGCCTTCACACGGCCTCGTTCAGACCGCTTCCAATTCTAGAACCTTCGAGAAGCAACGGTCTTTACTAGATTGTTTACAAATCAGAATGGTGTAGGCTTGTCCATTCTACTCTGTCCACGGTCCATCGATAGACCGTCCCACTCTCTAAAGGTCCATGTTCTTAACCCTACGGTTGATCTGCTACACGGCCCAGGCCTGGCCGTTCAATTCTCTGGAGCGGTTAGACTCTAATCATTTATCTAACTAAGTGGTCTTGTTATGGGCCGTATTCATCTCAAGATCGTATCTCAAACTCATTCAATCACATGCAAGAAAGGTCAAATTCAGATCAATCCAATCTAATTTTATTCATTCAGATGCAAACATTTCAAAACATCAACATCATGAAAATAAGAAAATCAATCAAGCCTCAGCCGGACATCCCCGCGAGCCCTAAACTCTTGTAGCTCTCTCACATATGCCTGGTACGCCTCTTGGAGCTATGTCACCTCCGTAGGTAGGGCACGCACCTTGCTGATCTCCCACATGATCAGCGGGCTCCTGACTGCTTGCTCGTCCTCCTCGGTGTCGAGACTCCTCGCCTGTAGTGCGGGAAGGTGGGGCAGTGCTGGAACTATCATCCTGGGGAGCCCGACCTATAGAAAACACCTATGTGGGCTATACATCGCCAACATGGTGTCCCCCATGAGTCGCAAGTCGAGTCCAAGCCTCCTAGGAAGCCTGAGCGTGGTGCCGTGGAGGAAGAACGGGGGCATCACGAACCGATCCAGGGGCAAGGTGTTGATATAGAGGCGCACTCATCCTTGCTCTTCTTGTCCACTGTCCTACACTCTACCTACTGGGAGAACCTGAAAGAACCGCCAATGAAGAATAATGGATGGCTCCCGAAGATCTGGCTGACCGAGGAGACATCCTCCCTAGGCATAAACTTCATCCTAACTCCCATCCAGCACTCAAGGAGAATCATAGAGCCAAAGAGCGGACCCCCTCGAGCAGCTAAGCTAAGACCCTCATATAGGTAGGCAAGGATGGCCTAGGAGATGGAAAGACCCTGCCACAGACCACTGATGGTGCTAAGGATGGGGACATCTAAGACATGGTCGGTAGAGGGGAAAAGTATGGCCCCACACAAGAAAATGGAAGCGGCCTTAGCTATGGCCTCGTCCCACCCACACTTATTATTACAGTGAGCTATCACCCACTGGCTGAGAGGTAGTAAATGGATCTGGTGTGGGCCCACTATGGTGCGAATATCTTTGCTACTAGGTATGAACTCTCCTAAGATGAGGGCAGGATCCACAGGAGCAACAGTGTGACAGACTAAATCCTCCTCACCCACCTTGGACCTAGGAAAACACAAGTAGGTCTCCACCTTCTCTAGAAGGATGGTGGCCTCAAAAGATGGGAAGATGAAAGTGTGGGTCTGAGGGTGCCATATCTCTACCAAGGCTGAAATGCTATGCCAATCTAGGGAAAGCTTGGGGTAGTTCTTGGCTAGCACTAGAAGAGAATGAAGGTGCCAGGACCTAAGGATCGATGTCACAGATATGGGTAGTTCGCGGATCATAGGAGCCATCCACTTCAAGGTGGAGTATCACCTCGGGCCAGGGAGAAACTGAAATAAAGAGAAGAAGAGGAGAAAATAGAGGAAGAACATATAAGCTTTTTGAAGGAAATAATGTGAAATTAAATGAGATTGAACAACGTTCACTTACCTCTCTCATGGGGCTGGAGCTCAAATGACCCAGGATGGTGGTCAGCCATTATAGCAGCCCGTGCTCCTTTCTAGCCAACTTTGGACCTTGGTAAACCACCTCACCCATTGAGCTCCCTTCCAAGGCCCTCTTCATGATGTTTCGAGGAAGATTGAGAAGGATTTCAAGGTTTGAAAGAGGGTTGATGTGTAAAGAATGAACTTGGAAGTCCCCTCTTATTTATAGGACTTGATTAGAGGCCTAAACCCACTAGAATTAAGGTAGGATAGTTCTAGATCGGATTAGGATAGAATTTGGGTTGGTTTAGAACCCCTACTCTCGGGTTAGGACTCTCCAAGAGAGTCCCGCTCGGGCTCTCAGGGCGCCTGCGTACGCGGTCTATCGATAGACCACTTTGTTCAAGGCACGGTCTCATAGAGACCATTCAGCAACCTTCTACGCGCTTCGACCCCTGGTATTTGCACGGTCATGGAGAGGCCGTTCTGCTAAAACTCACGGTTTTAACAGGACCGTTTTGGTTCTTTGAACGGACCATCATGGACCGTTTATTTGCTTCATTGACGCTTAGCCGAGCAGGTTACAGCGGTCTACTGGCCTACCGTATCAACCCTAGAGCGTTCATTTGTATGAACGTTTAGCAACCTGAAGCCTCAATTTTTATCCTCTTGCACCAACTCCACTCAGGCTATTGTCATCTCCCTCTCCCACTCACTCGTGTTAGGTTAGGAGTCATTGTTAGCTAGTTAGCATCAAGCATTTGCATTCATTCACACATTTCATTCACAAAATCAAAATCAAAAATATATCATATCACTCTCATATCCACATATACATAAGTCGGGTCTCAAATATATCAAGCCGCTCCCTCTCCCTGGCCCCCACCGCTGTCGCCCGAGCCCTCATGCCTCTTCGAGGGCGGGGGCATCGCCGAGCTCACCTCCTCACGGTGTCGTCGGCTTCGCTTTTCCTCCTCGCTCCTTCGACGACCAGAGGAGCCTGTAAAGTAACTCATATAGGAGCCGTGCGTACTATAGCTGCTACCGCTCGAAGTGCCACGACGCTCGGATTTCCGGCTCATCCCCTCCACAACGCCCTCCAACTTCGCCGCCTGAAGCCAGGCTCCCTCTGCCTCAACTCGGTAACACTCCGCCTCAGCTCGGTAGCGTTACGTCGTTGTAGCTCCGGCCCGGAGACGCTCTATCTCTGCGTGGAGGAGCACCGTCTCGACCACGTCTGCTGGTCGGCTCCATGCCATCTCCTCTCGAAGGCGGGTAGCCTCCTCCAGTGCTACTGCACGGCTCTGCTCAAGCTCCGCCCTCAGTCGGGTCAGCTCGGTCGTCTGCATACACGCATCATGGTTAGTCAATTGCATTTTATAAGCATAATCAAAAGGGAAAGTATAGTGACCACTTACCCTCTCGGAGAGCGCTGCCTCGGCCGCCTCGACCCACGCCACCATTTGCGCAAACTCTGCCTCCCGCTCGGCATGGTCCGTAGGAGTCTGGGAAGAGGAAGAGAGTGCGTCAGCCCCCTGACACTGGACTCCCTCAGCTCGCTACATTTTAGATGTCCAAGGATAGCCATTTCACAGGCATAATCATAATCAAGTACATAAGTAAATTTAAGAGTTAGGGAAACTCACCAGAAGAGTCAGGGCCTGTCAGAGCTCGTCTTGCTCCTGGATAGTCGAGTGGAGGAGTCCCTGCAACTCCGCGATCCTCCCCTCGGGGTCAATCTGCATTTAGGAAGTCCAAAGGTCAGTGCATAATCATATAGAAACCACAATAATAAAGCATTAGAGTTAGAAGTTGTACCGGTCGGCGGGCACCACGGAGCACCTGGTCCCTGTAGTGCTGGGCATAGGCCGTGTAGTAGGCCTCCTCACTCTCTGCTCGGGCGGACACCACCGGCCCGCGTGCTACCCAGTCGACGATCTGCTCTATCGGCCGCACTATCCATGTTGTGCCCATGTAGTTTTGATGATGGTTTTGATGATTGGTTTTTGATGTGAGTTAATCACTGTGAGTCATCTTGCTGTGTGTCATCATGTGCTATTATTCAGTCATTCTCTGATCATAATGCTTTCTTTTTTCTGCACGATTAATTCATGTTTTATCATGTAAGTGAATGGAGTTCATATGGCTGTCAGATAACATGCTCTATTTAATTCTATCTACACTCTGTCTGCACAGTCTCCACAGCAGTGCGTCAACTCATTGTGCTGATGCGTCGGCCCTTCAGTCATATTTGTTTCTGTCCACACAGTAGTGCGTCAACTCCTTGAGCTGATGAGTCGACTCTTCAGTTCAGTTTCTTCAAGTCTATACATTAGACTGTGGCAAAGTCTATTCATTCGTTTGGAAAACAAGTCTGTACAGCCGTGTCATATCCTCCTGAAGTTCATATCATCAAGTCTATACATTGACCGCTGTTCCCCAAAGTCTGCACAATGGTCTTCACACCTGAAGTCTGTACATCCACAGTTAAACTTGAAGTCTGCACACTGGTCTTCAAATCCAAAGTCTGCACATTGGTCTTCGAATTCAATGTCTATACATTGGGCTCTTACATGAAGTCTATACATTGTAGTTTGCATTGTAAAGTCCATACATTGGTTGTTGTTCTTCAATGTCTATACACTACCTTTAGGATTTAAAGTCTATACAGCCGTTGTCTCTTTGTTGAAGTCAACACATTGGGCAAGTCTGTACGTTGCATTCGCCTTCACAAGTCTATACAATGAAGTATATACACTGTAATGTACATACTTAAATCTTATGACTTCATTCTTGTTGCTGAAGGGAACAGGTCGACGCTGGGAGCTTAAAGCGTCCACGCATCAGTTGACGAAGCCTTCACGATATCTTCCACTGCGTCAACGCCACAATGGAGCAGCGTCGACGCAGCAGTTAAAGGAGCATTCACTTTCACAGGCTATTCCACTACGTCAATGCCACAATTGAGCAGCGTCGACGCAGCAGCTAAAGAGACGAAGCTAATGGCTTACTGGAATGTCTTACTACGTTAACGCCATTGATTGAGAGCGTCGACGCAGCACGCCCATCTGCTGAAGACTTGATCACTGGATCACCAATGCGTCAACGCAGCAGGCTGATGGAGTCAACGCAGCAGACTTGAGTTTTGCTAGTCGAATGTCTTTGAAGGCTGCGTCAACCCCTTTGGAGCAAGTGTGTTGACGCCACCTCAACTCCAGTTGCTGAGCGTACTGATGAATGGGCACGTGACCCGAAGCTGGCACCTGACACGTGATCCGAGGTGGGTGCTGAGCACATGATCCGAGAAGGAATCTTCTAGACGGAAGGCGTGGGAAGCTCACGCCCTAGCTGCTGTTGCTGCTTATAAAAGGAAGCCTTCATCCAACAGATGAAGACTGATCGAAGCCTTGAGAGCAATAGCAGAAAAGCAGAAGTGCTGTGAGTTCGATCCAGTGAAGAAAAGAAAGAAAAGAAGAGAGCAGAGAAGAAAGTGAGAGTGAGAGCAGAAGAAGGAAAAGAGAGAGATAGTGCTCGTGAGAAGTGAGAAGAAAGAGAGAAGAAAGAGAAGCAGAAAGAAGAGGAAGAAAAGAAGAGGAGGAGAGAGTCTATTGCAGATTAGTTCAGTCTGTTCGTGGATCAAATCCAGAATGACTATGCTCATTGAGAGCCACATCTCTTGGGTTTCATTTCCAGCTTTTGTTGCTGTGTTTTTTATGTTTCTGTATTTTTTCTTTTGTTTCTTTGGTTAGTCTTGTTCTTCCGATTGCCCTGCTGGGGATCGGGTTCCTCCTGTGGATTCAGGAGAAGGGAGACTTGTCTCCGGTTCTGGGCTTGTGGCTTGCAAGTCCAGGGGTCCCTCCGGTTGGAGGAAGAGAGGTCTGCGACCTCTGGTTGCTGGTGACTGGGAGTCACTAGCGGGTTCCCTCCTGGTCTGGAGGAAGAGAGACTTCGGTCTCTGGTTTCCAAGTGGCTGGGAGTCACTTGGGGTGTCCCTCCGGTTGGGAGGAAGAGGGGAGACTGTTCCCCTAGTCAAGCTGTGTGGCAGCAACTGTTCGCAGACTGAGTCTACTTGGTTCTAGCATTGGCTAGTGAAGCCTCACTCCGGTTGGGAGTGAGGGGTGGATGTAGGTATAGAGGACCGAACCACCTTAAAATTATTTGTGCAGTGGTTTACCTTACATTAGCTCCATATCTTCTACCTCCTATTCACAGGTTGTGCATGCTTGGCTAGTTGAATTATCTAGAGAGTTATTTTTGAGCATTATATTCTGCTAAGTGTGTTTGGGTTGTTTAGCTCTGCCTTCGTTTCTGGTTGTTCAGGTGGCTGCATTGGTGCAGTCCAACTGTTTGTTCATTTTTTGCCTTATCATTTCATCTTGGAAAGCTCATTAGTCTTTATTCCGCATATCTGAGTTTTAGAGTTTTAATTTGGGCTATATTTTCTAGAGGGATACATTCACCCCCCCCTCTGTATCCGGGCCTAGCACCCTAACAGTTGGTATGAAGTCAATTCAGAAAGAGAAAGTATGAAGTCAATTCATAAGATCAGCTTCTAATAAATGAATTGGTTCAAAATGATAAGCTTAAAGAAGAAATTGAAAAATTGAAGCTGTTAAACAGTGGTATGTCTGAAAGACTTCTTACTTTAGAAAGAGGAAAAACTGTGTGTGTTGAAGATTCTGATAAACTGAGCAATCTAGAGCAGGAAGTTGAAAAATATAAAACTGCTAACAAAGTTTTGAGTGAAGCTATGAATTGCAGTGAGCAAGAGATTGCCAGTTATGAGTTACACATTGCCTCTTTGGAAGAAGAAATTCAAGACTTGAGGAACTCTCTGTCAAAGTTTGTTGATGGGCAGAAAAACCTAGACAAGCTACTTGGTATAAAAATCAACCCTAGGAAGGAAGGGCTGAGCTACAATAAGATAAACAAGAAAGAACTTCAGAACAAAGTTATGACATCTTTTGTAAATGGTTCAGATGTAGCCACCACCTCTAAAGACAAACAGCCCATTGCTCAGAAAATGTTGGGAGCAAAGGATAATTTTAAGAAAGAGGGACTGGGCTATAGTCCAGTCATGAGGAAGGTCGATGGATCCAATTTGAAAACTATTTTTGTTAAATCTTCTGAACAAGAAAAGCCTTCTACCTCATCTCCACCTCAGTATAAGGCTAAGAAAATAGAAAAATATGATAAAATTCAGAAAATGATTGGAAAATAGAAAATAAATAAAAAGGGTCCATCAGTGTTTGCTGATCACAGTCCTCACACACACTCACATGCATCTAAAAAGAAGATTATCTGTCATTACTGTCATAAAGTTGGACATCTGATGCATGAGTGTAAGTTGATGGAGAAGGATGATAAGAATGCTAGGAGATCTCATGATAAAAATCCTTCACCTCAGAAAAGGAGTGTCACATGTTCTAATTGTGACAAATTAGGACACTCAATTGCTCATTGCTGGTTTGCAAGTAATAAGAAAAAATCATGTTCATATCATACAAAACACTTTGTAAATCAGCATGTCTTTAGTAAAAATAAATCTATTTTTATGAACCAGCACATCATCTATTTTAATTGCAACAAAAGGGGTCACAGGGACTCTGAATGCTGGTCAGGTTCTTGTAGAAGAAATTCTATTTCATGCTTTGAATGTGGAAAGACAGGCCACAGAGCTGGAGATTGTTGGCATGTTCAGAATAACTCTGCTAAACTCCATGTTGCGAAATTTACATGCCATCATTGTGGGAAGCCAGGTCACAGGGCTGCAACCTGTTGGCTGGCAGGATATCAAAACTAAACTGGTTTTGGTAAACAGAATTTTTATTCTGTTAACAAGAAATCTCATGCATATGTACATAGAATTCATGCTAATAAGAATGTGCATAAATCAGATCTGAAAACTGCTCCTAGAAAATGGTTGAGAAAACCTGCTAGGAGTAATACTGTCATGTCAGGACCCAAGACTTCTTGGGTACCTGTTTGTGCAAAATAACATTGCTATGCAGGTGTGCCTTGGGACTGAAATAAAAGGGGTAATTAACCAAGGCACTCAAGAATGAAAACCCTTCCTGAATCTTTTAGGTAAATTTCTTGCACTTCCTGTTTTTAGTTCTACTGGATGACATACTAAATCTGTTTTTGCATAATCATTCTTCATCTGCATTGTCTGAATTGATGCCTCTGAACTCTCCTCATCTGAAGTGCATATATGTGATTTGCATATATAGTACATTGAAAAATCTGAACTGCATTTGAATGCTGTTTGAAATCTGTCCATTGCATTCTGAAAAATCTGATTAGCTGAAATTTGATCCATGCATACTGCCCATGTTGAATTATCATGCATGACCTCAATGGTATATAAATGGTAAGATACCAAAAGGCAGGGAAGTCTGTCTGGAGGTTCTTACTATGTGTGAGGTGGTCTTTTAGACCAAGTGCTCCGCCTAGTACCATGGGTCACCTTGTTGGATAGGACAGTCTGAATGTGCATGAATCAAAATCATATGTTCAGTTTCTCATGGCAAACATTGCATGTTTTAAGGGGGAGTTACTTGCATGTGTTTTTGCATACATAAAGTGCATTGCATTTCCTTAGATTGAAAATGCCAAAAAGATTGTCTAAATGCATGTTGTCAGGGGGAGTCAATGCATTGCATATAGGTTGTCAAATGCATACTCATGTGAGAATTCATTGCATATCCTTCCTTATTGATTTTGTAGACAGACCTTGAACATATTTTTGAAAACATTGAGCTTCAAAATCTCTCCTATCAATTGGTATCATTTGGCTTCAGAATTCCATCAGTCTCTCATGAAGATTTCAATGGGACTATCTCGATCATAAATCTGAAAATTCTTGAACTAGAAATCTTCTATTATACATTTTTATGAATGACTAAAATAACTCATGTGGTTTAAGTTTAATGTATTCAATGAGTTTGGCTTTAAAATCTCTTAAAAATATCTGAAGCATGTTTAATAAACATTAACCATCTGTTTCATGCTGTGTCTTGTAAAATCTTCTGAAATCTACATTATTGAATACATGACTTTATTTGGTTAAGTACATGAAATTGTTATTGATTTGAAGCAAATGAATTTTTCTGAAATGTCTAAAGGGTATTTTCTGGCAGAGCAATGACCTTGGTCGCTGAGAAACACATGTCCAAAGGACTGTGTCATGAGGTACCATAGTTAACTCTGATTAAGAATAATTGAATTTCAGGCAGAGCAATGGCATGCACACTGAGAAATACAACTTACTCATCAAGAAATGATTTGCAGTGTGTCATGATGTGTAAATACTACCTCTGTTCATATTAAGCATGACAGTTAGTCACACTAAGTGCTTAGGGATATTGGCCTCTGATCAAGGTATATCATCTAGTTACAAGGTGTGCACTGAACTAGAGTGCTCGTAAAATTTGTAGCATGAAAAATTATTGAACGAATTGAAATATTTGAATATTAATGCTAAAATCAAATTGCTACAACCCTAGACAAAATCATATGACTTCATAATTGCTTGATTTCAATATTGATACATGTAATTTCGAAAGAAGTCAATAAATTTGATTGTATAAGAGAAAGGGAGTTTTATCAAGATAAATATGAGGGCTTGGTTCATTTTTATTAAACCATGGTTTTAGATATCAATACAGAATTTTATTGATAAACTCTGCATACATCAGGTTTAAGCCATGCTGATCAATAAAATTCATTCATAAGCCCTTATAATGGAAGACTTTGAAATATTCTGATTTGGATTTATGAGAGTGACATTTCCTTGAAAATCTGACTGAAATTCTTGTAGTTGAAGCCTCTTTAAAAATCTGCTAATTGAACCTCTTCTGCTCATTGACCTGAACTTGTCCTTGTTTGCCCCTATGATCTCCGTCCCATTCATCTCATAAGATTCCACTTAAAGGGGGAGAATTGTGATCTTGCATTTTGTAATCTCCATCTGCATCTGCATTCTTACCTTCCCATGGTTCATCTTGACTATATCTAAGGGGGAGATTTTTGCCAAAGGGGGAGATTGTTTTTCAATTATAGCATGCTGGTTGCTTTAATTTCTCAAACTATTTTCTTTTTGATGAAGTCAAAGGGGGAGAATAGTTTGAGTCATCAGATTGACTCACTGTGTAGTGTTGACATCATCAAAAAGGGGGAGATTGTTGTGCCCATGTGATTTTGATGATGGTTTTGATGATTAGTTTTTGATGTGAGTTAATCACTGTGAGTCATCTTGCTCTGTGTCATCATGTGCTATTATTCAGTCATTCTCTGGTCATAATGCTTTCTTTTTTCTGCTCGATTAATTCATGTTTTATCATGTAAGTGAATGGAGTTCATATGGCTGTCAGATAACATGCTCTATTTAATTCTGTCTACACTCTGTCTGCACAGTCTCCACAGCAGTGCGTCAACTCATTGTGCTGATGCGTCGACCCTTCAGTCATATTTGTCTCTGTCCACACAGTAGTGCGTCAACTCCTTGAGCTGATGAGTCGACTCTTCAGTTCAGTTTCTTCAAGTCTATACATTAGACTGTGGCAAAGTCTATTCATTCGTTTGGAAAACAAGTCTGTACAGCCGTGTCATATCCTCCTGAAGTTCATATCATCAAGTCTATACATTGACCGCTATTCCCCAAAGTCTGCACAATGGTCTTCACACCTGAAGTCTGTACATCCACAGTTAAACTTGAAGTCTGCACACTGGTCTTCAAATCCAAAGTCTGCACATTGGTCTTCGAATTCAATGTCTATACATTGGGCTCTTACATGAAGTCTATACATTGTAGTTTGCATTGTAAAGTCCATACATTGGTTGTTGTTCTTCAATGTCTATACACTGCCTTTAGGATTTAAAGTCTATACAGCCGTTGTCTCTTTGTTGAAGTCAACACATTGGGCAAGTCTGTACATTGCATTCGCCTTCACAAGTCTATACAACGAAGTATATACACTGTAATGTACATACTTAAATATTATGACTTCATTCTTGTTGCTGAAGGGAACAGGGTCGACGCTGGGAGCTTAAAGCATCCACGCATCAGTTGACGAAGCCTTCAAGATATCTTCCACTGCGTCAACGCCACAATGGAGCAGCGTCGACGCAGTAGTTAAAGGAGCCTTCACTTTCACAGGCTATTCCACTGCATCAACGCCACAATTGAGTAGCGTCGATGCAAGCGCTAAAGAGACGAAGCTAATGGCTTACTGGAATGCCTCACTGCGTTAACGCCATTGATTGAGAGCATCGACGCAGCACGCCCATCTGCTGAAGACTTGATCACTGGATCACCAATGCGTCAACGCAGCAGGCTGATGGAGTCGACGCAGCAGACTTGAGTTTTGCTGGTCGAATGTCTTTGAAGGCTACGTCAACCCCTTTGGAGCAAGTGTGTTGACGCCACCTCAACTCCAGTTGCTGAGCGTACTGATGAATGGGCACGTGACCCGAAGCTGGCACCTGACACGTGATCCGAGGTGGGTGCTGAGCACGTGATCCAAGAAGGAATCTTCTGGACGGAAGGCATGGGAAGCTCACGCCCTAGCTACTGCTGCAGCTTATAAAAGGAAGCCTTCATCCAATAGATGAAGACTGATCGAAGCCTTGAGAGCAATAGCAAAAAAGCAAAAGTGCTGTGAGTTCGATCCAGTGAAGAAAAGAAAGAAAAGAAGAGAGCAGAGAAGAATGTGAGAGTGAGAGCAGAAGAAGGAAAAGAGAGAGATAGTGCTCGTGAGAAGTGAGAAGAAAGAGAGAAGAAAGAGAAGCAGAAAGAAGAGGAAGAAAAGAAGAGGAGGAGAGAGTCTATTGTAGATCAGTTCAGTCTGTTCGTGGATCAAATCCAGAATGACTATGCTCATTGAGAGCCACATCTCTTGGGTTTCATTTTCAGCTTTTGTTGCTGTGTTTTTTATGTTTCTGTATTTTTTCTTTTGTTTCTTTGGTTAGTCTTGTTCTTCTGATTGCCCTGCTGGGGATCGTGTTCCTCCTGTGGATTCAGGAGAAGGGAGACTTGTCTCCGGTTCTAGGCTTGTGGCTTGTAAGTCCAGGGGTCCCTCCGGTTGGAGGAAGAGAGGTCTGCGACCTCTGGTTGTTGGTGACTGGGAGTCACTAGTGGGTTCCCTCCTGGTCTGGAGGAAGAGAGACTTCGGTCTCTGGTTTCCAAGTGGCTGGGAGTCACTTGGGGTGTCCCTCCGGTTGGGAGGAAGAGGGGAGACTGTTCCCCTGGTCAAGCTGTGTGGCAGCAACTGTTCGCAGACTGAGTCTGCTTGGTTCTAGCATTGACTAGTGAAGCCTCACTCCGGTTGGGAGTGAGGGGTGGATGTAGGTCTGGAGGACCGAACCACCTTAGAATTATTTGTGCAGTGGTTTGCCTTGCGTTAGCTCCATATCTTCTACCTCCTATTCACATGTTGTGCATGCTTGGCTAGTTGCATTATCTAGAGAGTTATTTTTGAGCATTATATTCTCCTAAGTGTGTTTGGGTTGTTTAGCTCTGCCTTCGTTTCTGGTTGTTCAGGTGGCTGCATTGGTGCAGTCCAACTGTTTGTTCATTTGTTGCCTTATCATTTCATCTTGGAAAGCTCATTAGTCTTTATTCCGCATATCTGAGCTTTAGAGTTTTAATTTGGGCTATATTTTCTAGAGGGATACATTCACCCCCCTCTGTATCCGGGCCTAGCACCCTAACAATCCAGTCCAACTCCGTGGCCAATCCTCGGGGGTGTCTCCCGACTCGCTCCTCCAACTTCTCTAGTGCCGGAAACTAGACCGCAGGCTGATGGACGTTGATCATCCTCATCACCAAGCGAAAGTGGAGCGGCTCCACCACGTTCATGCAGTGAAGCCAGACGCCTCGGCCAGCGTAAGCAAGGGCCACCACGACCTAAGGCTGACCCTCGTGTCCCTCACTCTTGTACGGTGTCCACCGGACCTGCCAAATAGAAAAATTGCATTAGTATCATAAGCATATACATTGTATTTAATGAAAATGTTTGAGTTTAGATTCATACCAAGGCAAAAGGCAGTGTGTCTAAGTCGTCCTGGATCCCCCGGACCTGTCTCGGTAGGGACCCCATCTCCCGTGAAGCCGTCCACTGCCTAGTGATGGGCAGCCGCTCTGGGTAAGTCTCCTCCCCTCTCCCTAGCCCACGTAGGTGCACGTAGGACTACACTTGCATTGCATTCCATCAAATGTCAGCTTATAGCATTTATAGACTTCATATAGTAAATTGCATAATAGTTTAAGAGTCGAGTCGTACCCGGAGTAAGGGAGAGAAGCCCTCGAGCATCGTCCGCCGGCTGGTGGAGCTGAGGGTGTCAAACAGAAACGCGAGGACTGCCACTCCCCAAGCGTAGTCCCCGACGTGCCCCAGGTCCTCGAGCAGTGGAAGGAATCGACAGTTGATGACGTTGGCCCTCGTCGCGAACAGTAGCCTCCCGAAGAACAGCATCAGGAAGTGTCGTAGGACCACGTCCGCCTCAGGCCCCGCCGTAGCTGCTACTCTAGGTCGAGCTCGGTCCACCAACCTCTGCAAGTGCTGCTCAGGCAGCTCCCCTGTCGCTATCCCCGCGCCCCTCAGTTCGAGGCTCTCTTGTAGCCTCACCCTCGTCAGCATCGTCGACTGACGCTCCAGATGCAGCAACTCCAGGCCCAGCAGCCTCTGGGCTAGCTCCTGGTAGTCGAGGTACGTCCTCCCGCTAATCGGTGTCCCATGCACGCGCAATCCGGTGATGCGCGCAATGTCCTCCAGCGTGGGGACCACGTGGCCCCACAGGAAAAGGAACATCCGGCTCACCGGATCCCAGTGGTCATGTAGAGCATAGAGGTGCGGCGTGTCCAGCAGAGCCACCTCTACGCTCAGGAACTCGGCAAAGCCCATCGCCGTGAGCCTCTCCCACAGAAAGTCCAATAGTGCGAGGTACACTACTCGGACCTGCAGCCAAAAGATCCAAATCCTGCGCTTTCCCTGCATACAATTGCATTAGTTGTACATTTCATAATAGAATCATGTATTTCATTAAACAAATAAATGAAGGAAAAAAGAAAAAAAATACACTCTGCTAAATGAGCGGTCACATATGGGCCGTTTGCCCCCTTCAACGGTTGTCTTCCAACCGTTCCAATAAGCCCCTTTCAGAGGTCCACGGCCACCCATCCACCGCTCTAACTAATGGACAGCCATGTGAGAACCATGCTATTGTCTTGTGTCCACCCTGGTAATGGCCCATTTCTGGCCGCCCAATAAGTCCACGGTGCCCATCTGACCGTGTCATTCTCCCCTCAAACCCAACTCACACGGTCTTTCCTTAAACCGTGTCGCTTCCCACGGTCTGTTGGAGACCGTCTTGTTCTCAACGCTTCAAATTCTGAATGGACCAAATTGGAATGTTCCATTTAATCACGGTCATGCATGGACCGTGCTACATCCCCAATACCCCGCTGGTTCGACTCCCTTGGAACGGCCACTCATGAGCCGTGTTATCTTTGAACTGTTCTATTTGAACCGTGTGGTTTTTGTGAGCGGTTCCTATTGAACCGTTTTATGACTGTCGTCCCCGACGGCGTTCAAACCCATCCCGCCGGCGGTGGCGGCCCTTAGAGCTCCCAACCGGCCCTAAAGGGGGTCGTAAGCCCCTCTTCTACCCATCTAGACTACGTGGAGGGACTAAAAAGAATGAAACGGGGGAGTTTGGGGGGGGGGGCTAACCTCGGTCGAGGGTGGCTCCTTGGCCAGCCTCGCCGCGGGCACCGCCGCCTCCTCCGACATCGGTCCTTCCTCCTCCATCGCGTCACACTCGCCAGCGACGATCGCCAGGGTCTCCTTGGCCATGGGCGGTGGTGCTCCCACCTCCCCCTGCGAGCTTGGTGGCGCGGTGGTCTCCTCCACAGCTGCTGCCGGCGGCGGCGTTTGGTCCTCCTCACTGGCCATCTGACAAGCGTGGTGGGCTAAAGCTTGGTGCTTGAACCGCATGCATAGAGGGGGAGATGAGGGGGACAGAGTAGAAGAAAATGGGAGAATGAGAGTGGGGGAGATGGAGAGAGTGGAGAGTGGTGGGAAGTCTTCCTCTCCTCCTTTGTCGGTTACGGTGGAGAGGGAGGAGGAAATGGGAGAGTTTATTTTTTTCAAACCGCCAGAGATTACACGGTCTATCGATGGACCGTGTAATTACTGGACGGTCTGCCATGTGACCATTTTAGTTCTAACAATGCACTTCCATTGAACGGCTGGAGAAGGGCCGTGCTGTCCATTGAACGGCCTCATAAAGGGCCGTGCATCTTCACGATCACATTCAAACTGGAAATGATTGTGCAGCCCTAATTGGACCATTTACTTTCTGGAGTGGTCTATTGTTAGACCATTCATAATGATGAAGAATGCTTTTTAAGCCCCACTTTACTGCACTATGTGATTAAGTGGCTGATCTTTTTATTCCATGATAGACTATTGCAAACCTTGTTCGTGATTCCTTTGCAGCTTCACTCCAAATTGCCTTCCGCTGTTGCCAGGTAAGTCAGGTATGTATCTTGATCCCTATATCCCTTATTACATGACTATATGGTATTATGCTATATTATCTCGAGAACCGGTTGGTTGATCACGTGTTCCAGGATCTAACGTTCCCCTATAACAAAAATAATGATGATCCGGGTTCATGTGTTTAATCACTGGATAGGCCGTTAGGTTGTGAAAATTAGGGGATGATGGTTCTATCTTGCACGCCGTGGTTGCGGATAGTGTCTTGATCCCGATTCTTCAGGTCTAGCAATACTATTCTCGAGTATTTTCTATTTTATGGCTTTCTTTGCATTCGTTTTAATGATTTCTTTTATTTTAGCCCATCATGCATCATACGCATCTTTTGAGCATTCATGATCCATGGTCTGTCTGAAGATGTCTCATTTGTGATGGATGATTGTGCGTTCATGGTTTTGAGTAAGAGGAACTATTCCACTCAGAGTTGGAAGGTTTTCTCTGGTCTGTTCACTTGGTTTGGTTGACTGAAGGTCCCTGTCTGGAGTTTTAGTCCGTTTATTTACTTTTTGCTACTTGCTCCGGTCCCCACATTGGTCCGAGAGATTGTGTCCCCCATGAGGTTGATCGTGTGTTCTTCTTTTCGTTCAGTTAGTTTCTCCAGATTGGCGTCGTTTTAGTCCGATCGTTCCTTGTGTTTGGTTCAGAGTTTTCTGGAAGATTCCTATCGCTCGTTGGTGATAAAACGGGTGTCTTTTACCTTAACGCCTACTTTTCAGTTCGCTCTACTTCATTTCTACTTCATCTCCATGTTCCATTTCATTTTCACTTCACCTTCGCTCGCTCCCCTGCAAAGAGGACGTTAAGGAAGGGCATATGTTGACACCCATTTTTTTGCCCATGAGTTGGGTCATTCCCCTTACCATCATTTGTTGATGCCTTGAGTTGTCCATTACTCATTGGGCTATTTCCAGGCATGTCTTTGGGCTTATTTTATGGGTATCTCCCTCCCTGGTTAGGTCTGATATCGAATTCAGGCTTAATGGGCCTTGATTTCGCTTGGTTTTGGGGGTAAATAGGCTCGTTTATCCCATTTTATTAATTTCTAACGCCCAGGCTGTACGCGATCTAGCGATTGACCGTTCAGTGATTGAGTGGTCTGTTTTGAACCGTTTACAAGCTCAGAACTATTTATTGGATATTTATTTGATTTTCTAAATTTCCACCAACAAGCCTTTGCACGGTCTTAGTTCAGCCGTTTACTGCCATTGAACGGCGTGGCTTTAGACCGTTCTGATCCCAGAGTCCTCAGCCGGTTGATTTTTTGGACAATTATCTATTTAACCTATTTTACTGGATTTTTCACTTACACGGTTTGCACGGTCTAGCATTGGACACTGACATTCATTGAGTGGTCTATCATTAGACCGTTTTATCCTAAAGAGTCCAGCGCCGGATCAGCCGGTCAGTTCGGTGAATAATTGGATAATTTGTTGTTTTATTTATTTTTCACCGATAGCATTCAACGGTCTAGCATTGGGCCGTTTGCCGTGTTGGGCGGCCTATCGAGTGACCATGTACAAGCCTAATATTCTGGGTTTTATTGGTTTTTCTCTCTCCATCCGTGGTTAAATCCCTAACTTCTCCCACCCATTTCTCAGCGATCTCTGCACCAAATGGGGTGCCGTTTGATTTGGGTGGGAGATTAGAGTATTATCTACGGATTTTGTTTAATAATCTCAGATTAACATCTAGTGGAAAACCCAATTTCGGGATGGGACTTTTAGGGGTCTATAAATAGAACCCCTAGTCCAGGCTTGAAAGGGGGGAGATCCAACGTCGACGTCGAAGCTCTGCCGAATTCTTGGAGCTGTAGCCAGGGAGGGAGGCTTTCTACATCCTTTTAAGCCTCCGGTTCAGGGAGTAGCCTTTTGTTTTGTGTTCTAGTCTAGGTGTTTAGTTATTAGTTCATCCATTGCATGATCATCTTCTCCATCTTCTTCCCACGTTTTTGCACTTGTCTACCTCATTTCTACACCCTTCCCATTTGTTTTGCGCCCTATAGGGGTTTAAAAACCACCCCATGTATCGCCCATTCCATGCCATTATGTTGATTTTCCGTTCTATTTTATAGCTACTACACATTCCAGGGCTAATTTAGGTTTTGTTTACTTGTTGTCTACGTTGTTTTGCAGGTCAGCATCAGTACAGCACGAGGCCCAGTCCCTTTGGCCGGCCGGAAGGGGTGGAGGATCAAGTCTTACAACTTGGAGTCTGGCATCTTTGAATGGTCTACTTTCGTCCGTTTACAGAAAAGTGCGATCCTACACGAACCGTCCGGATCCTGTGAGCGGCCGTCTGCGAACCATTTTGGAGCCAGTCCAACCTTCGTCCCATTTCTCTTTCCAGCGCTGTGAACGGCCTATCGAGCGACCGTGCCATCCCTTGAGCGATCGTTACTAGACGTGTACAACTGTTAGTGCTGCACTTTGGGCGAGCATCTTCTCCCTTTCAAAGGTATGAGTGCACTTCCTTTGCATTCTACACCTTAGTGGCGATCACGATTACACACACCCTCTCCACCTTTCTTTCCTTCATCTTTGATTGCCTTTACATCTTGACTTAGAAAGGTAAGAGAAAGAAGAAGAGGGGGGGAACATGTCAACACTAGTGAATATAATAATGCTCTGGCGTCGGCCTAGAAGAATATTTTCCACTCAATTTAGCCTAACCTTGATTTCGGGGGACATAGCGTGGCAGTGGAGTGAACTCCTCCCCCCTTCCCTGAAGGCATGAGCGCTCTCCTATCTTAGCAGCTAACATGCCCCATGATTGGTGAAGCTATTCTTGTACCTCCACTCGCATTAGGGAAGGAAGGAAAATAAGTACACAACTAAGGCTCGAAACAAGTATGTAAGGCAAGACTGAAGAAAAAATCATTGCATGAAAGGGGTGCACAGAGTTCCTGCGCTGACACACACTAAAAGAGAGAGAGAGAGAGAGACGACAAAATCAAAAAATATACATCATTGGCCCGGATGGCGAGAGATATCATCGAGCGCCGGAAGTCTGATAGAGGGATGGACAACTAAGTCCTGCAGCCAGCGTTCCTCGACTTCCAACCTCCACAGCTCATCCTGAAAAGAGCCAACGTGCTTCTCCGCTAACTCGGCCTCACCCGAGCATCACACCCCTAGTTGCTCGGTGCAAGCCAGGTCTTCTTCGGCCTGAGCCAGTTCAGCATGGAGTTCAAAAACTCATTGCCGAAAGAAGGAAGCTCATTCAGTAGCTCCCTCAACGATATTCCTACGCTCGCTAATGAACTCTGTGGAAGCCCGTATAGCGGTATGGCATTCTTGCCGTTGAAGCGCCAGGGTGGTCAGCTGGTCCCTCAAGCCTTGCTCAACAAATTCTCACCGATTTACATACTTAAGTAACAATGTTACTCGTGGCACCCAGTTCTGCATGGGACAACCGAAGGCTGTGAGGGTGCCTGATATGGACTCAGCCAGCCTTCTCAGCTGGGCGTAAGATAAGTCTCGACGAGCCAGTACAGTTTGCTTGAGCGTCTCCAAGTTCTGCCACACTATCTTCTCCAAAGACTGCAAGCCAAATGACGGTGCATCAGGGAGATGAAACTCTACTCTGCTATCGACTTCGGGCTAGAGATCATCAATGGGCTCTGAAGAAGATGAAGGCAGTGCCGGTAGGGAGACAAGGGGTGTCATACAGTCTTCTGTTTGCACGACGGAGTCGATAGAAGTCAAGGCAGACACTTCGAGACCTCCGCCCAACTGAGGCACAGAATCTGAAGACTCGAAGCCTGCACTCTCAGAAGCAAACTCCGACTGCTCCGTCGGTTCTGACATCTCCCTCAATTCGATCCCGAGGGTTATTTATAGGATGGCCATTTCTCTCGGGAGCTCTATATCATTCGGAGGAGGCTCTTCATGCCATTTAATCTGGGCCGCCTGTTCCGACTTGGACTCCGCTACAGATGGCAAGATTGTTGTCCCACTGCCTACTTCTTTAGGAATTCCTACACCCTCTGAGGGAGGTGGTGCGTGCTGTCCCACTGGGGCTGGCCGCTCTAATTCGACGCTGGCCGTGATGGTTAAAGCAGTGGCATCCCCGGCCTGTTCCTCTTCCGACTCCACCCCCTGATGCACCCTCGGTAATGGCCACACCAGTTGGTTCTGGCCTAGACTCTGTTGACTGGATCTGAAGTTGTTTTACCAAAGAGCCACCTGTGTCCAACACAGAGCCGGGCCCGCCCAGGAATTTCAAAGCAATCGACTTTAATATGGGCACCATGCCCACGATGGGGGTGAAGGCCGTCCCTATTGCTTGGAAGGGGGAGAAAGCAGTGGTAGCTGTCATTGCTGGCAAATTCAACCCCCCTGAAATCATGGGCTCCTGAGAGAAAGGAACAAAGGAGACAGACCAAGAAAGCTATGTTATACCTTCAGATGCGAAGGCTAGAAGACATGACCAAAGCTCACGTAAAAGAGTGCGAGGATTACCTCCAAAGGAACAAGGCTTGAACTAGTGGCCCCTGGGGCTCCCAAGTCTGGCTGTGTCAAAGCTGAGGAAATTTCTCACCCAGGACTTGGTGTGCCTGAAGGGCCCAATGCTAACCGGAGTGGGCTGAATGCAACAAAATCGCTTCCATACGATAGGGAAGGGGTGCTAGCCTCTGACCCTACATCCTACTCATCCTCATCACTGGAGCGTTCATAGTCTACAAGTTCCTCCGAAGAAGAACTTTCAGCTAGTTCTGCTGCCACTGTGCCTGGACCCGTAAGGCGCACTGAACTGTCAAGCGACGCCCCTGAAGAGACTTTCTGAAGGGCTAACATGGCTAGCCGTTCGGAGCATCGTCGGGTTGACCGGGTACTCCGGGCAGGAGATGATGTAGGAGGAACTTTGGCAGGTTCCGAAGGGACAATACCTGAGTGATTAAATAGATAAGAATGATGAGTAAGAAGAAGAGCAGTAAAATGAGGTGCCTGCAATAGAGGTCCCTCGGGCTATAATATTACCTTCATCACCATAACCGGGTGTTGGATAGGGAAGGTCCGTGGTGGTCGGAACAGCGAGTGTCTCAGCGCCCCCAACTTCTTCCACACTGCCACTAGTTACCGCTTCCTCGATAGCTAGGATAGAGGAAACTGTGGTGCCTAAATGAAAGAAGCAGAAATGACAAAGCCCCAAGGGTTATATCCCGGAAAGGAGTTCAAGGGAAATATACCTGCTACAGGAGCCGTATGCCCCTGTGATATCTCAAACATCTGGAAGGTTAGAATAGTGGGCAATGGAATGACAGGTTCTGCAGGCGCAGTCCTCTTTTCCATTGTGACTTTGGCCCGGGCCCTCTTAGCCCGAGAAACTGCCTCCTTGACCTTAGACCTCTCCCGCTTCTGAGAACCCCTGGTGGGTAAAGGTGTGGTAGTCGGGGCAGCGGGCGAAGATTCAAATTATCTTGGCTTCTGGGCCTTGTTAATTAAAGACCAATACTCTAAGGTCACTTTAGAGACCAGGAAATCTGCAGAGAAATGATGCATCCACGTGGTGACTATGCGAATAGGACGCGTATATAAGTAGAGGAAAAGGCAAGAGTAAACAGCATATACCTGGTGGGCCCGAATACAATGGAGAGAGGGCCCAATAATATAAGGAGGGCTCTTTGTTCCTGGAGGCCCCCTCCAGAATCAGCCAGCAGATGTCGCCAATTTTGGCACAATGTTCGGCTAGAAGTGCTAGGCCCCCATGGCCACGAGTAGAAAGACAATAGTACAAGCCGAGGTGGTCCATACCCCATCCGTTGGCATACTTAAAGGCAATGAAGAGAGGCCTCTCCAATATAGCCTCGGCCTTATCAGTAATAGAAAGGCCATGAATGTGCAATAAGACACAGAGCCAAGAGGTTTGGCTATATAGGGTGGGACCCCGATCTTCTTTCCTCACAAAACTCCTATACGGACACATGCGATCAGTCTCTAGACGCCATGAGGCCGGGGCTGTGATAGGCCCCTCCACTGGTAGCGGAAGCTGCTGAAGAGCAATCCTCTCACCGCTAACTTTACACAAGCCCCGAAGAGTCTCTGCCAAGATGTCTTTATTAATTTCCAGAAGCACCAGCTGTGGCTTGGACTTCTCCCGTTTGACAGCTTTCCATGCCGCCAAATAAGCCTGTACCTTAGCATCTTTATGAGACCTCAGCCTCTGCAGATGATAAGGATCAATTTCAAACACGGTGGAAGGTTGGGAGCTTAAGAATCGACGCTCGGCAATGTCCCAACAATCGTTCCGAGAAAGCTGATAGAAGCCAATACGAGCATTCCACCATTTAATATATTCTGGCATCACCTGGGGAAAACACCCAGGGACTGGCATCTGAAAAGAAGCAGCCTCGCGACGATGAAAATAGTCCCACCATGTACGGGCTTCTTTGACAGCGGCTGATCCTCCTCTCGATCGACTCTCCAATGGGAACTGTGTTGAAGAGGAAGGAATATGCTGATCATAACCAAAGTTTCTGCTAAACCTGAACGGGTAATAGGGCTCTAAGTAAGTGCTAATGCCCTTTCTAAATACCAAAACACTAGGTCTAATAGACAAAGCCCAGTCTACCAGCTCTGGCTCCAATGACGGCTTATCACTGAGCTTGCCCGAGATAGGGTGAACATACTGCTCAACTTTGCCAAATTTGCATTCTCTCAGCTGATTCACCAACGGGCTAGAATGAGCAGCCAAACACCAGAAATGCAAGGCCCCAGGAGCAATCATTGGCACTTTCGTCAATTGCCCCCTGATTGAGAAAAGCTGATCTGACACCTGTTGTGGCTCGACATTGGCAAACTCTAACATCCTCGGAAACAAGTTTGGGGACTGTAGTGACCTGGGAGCAAACTCCGGAAATAGTGAACACACCCAGGCATTGAAGAAATGAAGAGGGCCAACGGTCCGCAAGGTCCTTGGGAGGCGGCTATGGTGGATATCTCCCAACATCTTGTAAATGAAACATAATGCTACGGGGTAGAGGGACAACTTCACAACCCATGCCATTAAACACGCCGGATATATGGCTTCGGCGCGGATAACTGTTTCATCGCCTTACGGCATAGCAAATGTGCACAACCAATATGTCAAGTAGGCCGCACAATGAGTAATGGAATCCAGTCTGGCTGGGTTAGGGCCACTCGGGCACCCTCTGCAAAGAGAAGAAGATAAGTGAGTCTTCCGGCGAGACCGCGTCTTCAGTCTATTCGGAGCCATTCCGACAGAAGGAAAGTCTTTGTACCTTGGCTCGCCTTCAAAAAAATATTCCAGCCATAAGCCCAGGCGCACCCGTTTCCGCTCCTTGTGCGAACGGGATGAAGAAGACTTTGCAGTACCCTGAATGGATAGCCACAGTGTATGGTACACCTTCATGAGGTACCGATAGGCAAACCCAATATAATAGCGGCCCTCGCCGTCAGTGCGGTCTTTAATCTAGTGAGGCCAGCAGACCTCCTCATATGGCTCGCCATCAATTGGAAGACCAGAAAGTTGATGTAAACCCCACAAGTCTAAGGAAGTCTCCCCTTCCGCAGTATAGAAGGTGTTGTACTCTAGACAAAACGTCTCCATCATGCCGCATCACAAGCCCTTCGAGATGGGATAACGAAAGCGGGACGCATATACAATTTGGTACACTCCGGCCTTCATCAGGATGGGTCCATAATTCTGGAGCACGTACTCAATAAATTCAACAACCCCGTCTCTGAAAGCATGAGCATCGGTGGCTTTACAGTCAGCAAACCAGCCCACGACAATCTGATGTTTGAACTTGACAGCCAAACAATCCAAAAGAAATGGCTCTTCTCTGAACCCCCACTTCAATGGAGCTAGGAAAAGGCCAAATACTGGCCTCTCTTTGTGAACGATGCCTGCTGATAGGTCCCACCTGGCCGGAGTAAATTCAGGGGTGTGAGTCAACATGCCTTGTTCCAGACTCAGTTCTAGCACGCCGGTAAGGGCGTCCCATTGCCTGGTGTCTCCCTGGAAGTAAATCGATTCACTTCTCACTACTGAACCGATCAGGCTATCTCGGCTTGAGAGAATATTGTACTCGACTGCTCGCAGTATGAGGGTATCCCGCTTTCCCATTAAGTTGAAAGCATGGAGGAAAGCCATCAAGTGCTTGTCCTTCAGAAAATCGACCCGGTAGTTCTGACTCCGGTCGAAGGAGAAGTTATCTATGTCAGAAATGGTCAGACGACCGACGTCCATCGAATCGATCTCTGAATCTGATGATTCAGAGACAATGGCCAGGTGGTCCCTTCCTTAATCGAGTTCATTCACGTTCATGCCATATTACTACTGGCCGCACCGTAGAGGAGCCGCTTGTCCCTTGCCCGGTCGTAGAAGAAGTTGTTGAAGCCATTGGCTGCAATTAAAAGAAGCAACAAAGTTAGAAAGACAAACAGTGCCAAAAGTAATTTCTGACGAAATTTTGGCAGAGTCTCCCCTTAGCCGGGAGCATCCGAGAACAAAGGGGAATACGTCCACTAGCTAGGCTGGTACGGTCGCTAAAAATAGAGCCACAGGTGATGAACACCTGGGCCGAATGACGACGGGGGTATTAGTTCCGAGGGCTAGCCTTCTAGGAACCTCCAAAAGCCATTTGAGCAAGAAGGACTGAGCCTTCTGGAACTTGTCCAGATTGGGCCTATCAACCCATCCTCGAGGTCCCAAAAGCCCACAAACGGGACGATGGCGGTAGCCACCGTCTCGACCCACCACCACCACCGTCGACGATCAGAGGAGGGGACGGCCACAGGAACAAGAGAGAGAGGAAGAAAGGTCGCCCGCCGTCTCTTCTACCAAGATCGCCGTCGGAAAGGGCGATGGCTAGGGTAGACCCTTCGCCGTGAACCTCGCCGTCTGTGGAAGAGAAAGAAGGAAACGGATGGGAGGAGCCCACCGTTCACACCACCGAGCTCGCCGGAGTTGGAAAAGAAGAAGATGCATGCCGCACTCGCCAACGGTGAACCAGTCGCCGGAGCCAAAAATGGAAGCGGGGAAACCTCCGCTACGATGGTAGAAAAAGAGAGAGAGAGGAGAAAGCCCCGCTGCGGTGGTGAAAAGGGAGGAGAAACTAAAACAAAAGAAGAGAAAGGGTTTCAAAAAAACCCTTCAATGAATTCAAAAGAATTTAAAGAAAGGGGAGAGCTCGAGCCGGTGAGACCATCACCGACTCAAGGTCAAAGCGCCACCGACTCGGGGCACTGAAACGGTCACCGGCTCGGCACGCTAGAGTTCACCACCAACTCGACCAGCTGAAGTGCCACCGCCTTAACGAGCCAAAGGGGCCGCCGATTCAGCACGATGAAGGTGCTACCAAATTGAGGTTGCCACCGATTCCGAGTTTGAGGGTCATCGAATCAACTACAGAGGTTGATCGCCGACTCACATCCCTGAGTTGTGTCATCGACTCAAGATGAAGTGGGCCTGATGGGGACATCAACGTCAACCCGCTCACTTTGTGTTTGCATCTACGTCCTTTTGTATTTGTATGTACGCCCTTGTGATATATGGGTACACAATAGTAGGTCTTAGTGGGTTTATTTGCAAAAGGCCATTGGGTTTCTTTGCAAATGTGCATGTAGGCCCTGCAGGGGCCCCCTCCCTCCTCCTTATTGGTCCACCTAGACTCCTGGGCCCAAGGTGGCTGGTCCATGGTCCAAACTTGGACTTGGACCTAGAATTAATTAAAGAAGACAAATTCTAATTGTCTTCTTAAAGGAGGGGGCGAACCTTGTTGTTTAATGGGGTTTAATGTGGTTGTCAAACCACATCCCAACCCTTCATTAATCAACCCTTGATCCAAGGGCTTAGAATAGGTTAGACCCCTTGCATATATATAGTTGTATTTTCATATTGAATGAATTAATGAAGAGAAAATAGGCATTTGCCCCCAAGTGAAACTTGCGCCCCTCCCCTCTCTCTCCCTGGTTCCTCCACCCCCTCTCCCCTTTCTAGAGTGTAATCCCTTCCCCCTTGATCCCCTCCAGCATCTGAAGCAACTCCGGTGATCGCCGCCGCCATCGTCTCGCCGCCGACGCGTCGTTGCCAACGGTTTCGGTGTTCTGTCCACTCATGACAGATCCTTCTTCTCCGAATTCCTGCTATCACTCCCTTCATCTTATGAATCTCAAAATTTTAGGGTTGGTTCCCCTCTAGAACCCTTATCCCCACAAAACAAATCACGTCAAAATTCATCCTTTAGCTATTTTTTGATTTTCATCCAAGCCCAAGTTCCAGATCTGTCTTGGTTCTGTTTACTGTTCATCAGCTCTGAGTTTACCCCATTCGAACCACCTTTTGATTTTTGTTGGGTCGTACAAATTTATTGGGAGTTCTGTCCACATATATCTACCACCAGGAATTTTCTTAATGTTTGGTTCACCCTCCAAGTATTTTAAAAAAACCGTCTAATTTCCCAAGAACAGTCTACCCACAGTTTCCCAGATCCGACCCAGGTCTAGTAAAAAAATCCCAGAAAATCCATTTCTTCTCCAATCAAAAAACCAAAAATAGTCTCGGATTCCTCTCTCAGAGACCTTCAACTTTTCTGAAGAAATCATTTCCATATTCGGAGGTCTTCTCCCCGGTCAACGTCGATCTTCAGAGAAGTCAGAACCTACCCCTGCAGTTCTGGCCAGATTCCAGCAAGCTTGTAAAATACATGATCAGAAATACAGATCTGATTATTTTTTTTGAAGACCCCTACGTCGAAGTATTCTGAGTCAGCTTTCCAACGGCGCTAATCTCGTCGCATTCCGACGACGGGGCTGATCGCAGCAGCAGTTTTCTCCGAGTCGCGCGCCTGCAAACAGAACTTTCAGGTTCGTGGCCGAGTTCCCAACGAGCGTCATCCGAGGGCCGCCCGGCGTCCGGCGGTCGTTCCAGCAGCTCGCCATCCCAGGGGAACACTTTCCAGGTGTCTCCACAACAGAGGAGTCATCAGGCCCCACACGACCCCTCCGGTCAATACGTGGGCCCCCCCCACTAGCACGAGTACGCGTGAAGCCGAAGCATTGCCCGAAACCGCCCGTCAACCCGAACTTGGTCCTCCCGGGCCCACTTGTGTCGCCCTTTACCTCCCTACGTGGAGTGGGCTTATTTGTACTGCTGTAAACATAATGTACTAAGTTCCCGGGAGTACGAGCTTTGGCCGGGCGCCGTCTTCGCCACGCCGAGAGCGTGGAGGTATTGCCTTCACCCTTACACTTGGCATTAGCTTAATTCTTTATATGCTTTATATGCCGCTGCTAGAGAGCATGTGTAGGGATACCTAGCTCGCCTTCAATTTATAATATCACTGCTGCGAGAGAGAGCGAAGCCGTCCCGTGACCCGATCCGGGCGCAAAAGAGAGCCGACCACCCTAGCTCATTGCCGGTTTCTCAACCGCACACATCCGACGCTTCCCTCGTTAAGGGACGATCGCGAGCTTGTCGTGTCCGTGGTCCCGTCCCGCATCAATTTGGTATCAGAGCGAGTTTGAGTCTAGGGTGTCAAAAAGAAAAAAAAAAGAGTGTCATTTATGTCTAGTCATTAGTCGGTCTAAGTCATGTTTAGGATCATCATATTTTTAAAACAACAAAAAGAGTCATTTTTGGGTCGCATACATCCCTTTACTCGGTATATAAAAAGGTGTTGTCCGACCGTTAGGTTACGCCTATCGGGAAGGCCGCACACTTGTGCGAGTGACCTTCGGGTCAATTATCTCCGCCGCGTACCGAGTTTTGGTTAAGTCTAGGCGTATCATTTTGCATTAGTGTGTTTTGCTTTAGTCGGTGTCTTCTAGTCGGTGTGTTTGCATGCCCACTCGTCGGGGTACTCAGTACTCACCCCCACCCCCACCTATGGCCAACCCACGGGATACCTCGGGAGACTTCCACTCCCTACAAGAGGCGATGATGGCCATTATGACTAGGTTGGACCAATCCGATGCTAACTTTCAGACTTTCTCCGATAATATGGATGGTCGCCTTAGGGCCATAGAGGGACGCTTGGAGACCTCCGATAGGTCGGTCCAAGACCTCGTTGGGCGGTTAGATAGGATGTCACACAGGGACCCTCTTGGGACAGCCCAAGGTCCACCCGCACCTCCTCCCGCGGTGGCCCAAGTCCAACCCGCTCCCATGGCCCAAGTCCAGGCCGCTCCCGCCGCCCAAAACCAGCCACCACTGGTTCCTCCACCCGCCCCTCCTCGGGTTCCCCAACTACCGCACCGTGACCTTGGTCTCGAGGACTATGGGTCCGACAATGCCTACGAGGGGTATGGTCAACGCCGTCGTGGTTTTCAGCCACAACGAGATGAGGATGATGATAGGGTCCTTAAGACCGTGCGAGCGGACCCTCCCGCTTTTTACGGGTCTTTGGATCCGAAAGTCTACCTAGATTGGGAGTTTGGCATGGACCGTTATTTTGAATGGTATGATATGTCGGAGCGTCGAAGGGTCCGATTTGCCACCATGAAACTCATGGGGTAGGCATAAACCTATTGGAAGAATGTGGAGAGCCTGCTACTTCAGCGGCTAGAACCCCCGATCGACACATGGGCCGAGATGAAGAATAAACTTCGGCAAAAGTACCTTCCTCCCACCTACCGCCAGCGACTCATCGATAGATGGCAAAGTCTTAGCCAGGGAGACCGGTCCGTCTCCGAATACATCGCGGAGTTTGATGAGTACTTTCTACGATGTGGTGTCACGGAGGAGAGTACCATGCCCGTTTCCCGCTTTCGACGTGGTTTGCGGCCACACTATCAGTATGAGCTTTTCCGCCGCAATGCCAAGACGTTGGAAGAGGCCTACCAGGTTACTCTCGAGATGGAGCAATTTGAGGGAGAGTTCGAGTCTAGCCATCGGTTGGGCCCCACCCCTCTCCGTAGTACCGAGCCCCGTCACTCTATAGGCCCACATCAGCAGCCTCCCATGGCTCGACCTCAGGAGCCCACCCGGCAGGAGCACTTCGCTCCACGGCCTCGCCGTCCTCCACCACGGGATCTATTTCCACCACAACCCCCGGCACCCGTTGCCCGTTCCCCGGCTCCTATAGCCCATCCTCTGGCACCGTCACCCCCTCCGCTATTGTCCAAAGCACCTACATCTCCTCCACTGTTGCCTACACCCCCTACCCGACGGGATGATAAGGGTAAGGCCCCTCTTATCAGGGAGAGTAGTCGATCGCGAATACAGTGTTTCCACTGTCACGGGTTTGGCCACATTGCCAGCGAGTGTCCCACTCGCACCACCCTAGCCTTAGGTGTTGGAGGATCCGCACCTCCCGAGCTTGAGTGTGTCGATTACGAGGCTGATGAGGCACTGGCCGATGAGTACTATGCCATGGGGGAAGAGCTGGGCGACCCTTCGGCCGCCCAGGATACCGCCACCTAGTGGGCTTGATGCTACCACCTTAGTCTAGAGTCGTGCATGAGTCGGTGTGTTTTCTTTGTGTGGTTTGTTTGTGTGGTGATTTTGAGTCGATTGTTTGCGTGGTTTTCATTCATGTGTCAGTGCATGGTGAGTCTGCATGTGTCTTGTGCAAGCTCGTTGTCGTTCTCTTATGAGGGTGAAGCGAGTCGACTCACTTGATGAGTATGGGATCGGTTCTACATCTATACCCGGATCAGTCACCTAAAGGGACTCAGCGGTGATTCCTAGTGAGTCTTCGAGCTGCTTCCTTCCTTTTTGAGAGTGCCCCTTCGGAGTGACCACCTTTAGCCTATAGCAGTTCGCATATCGAGTATATATGGAATGAGCAGGTGCCGATCACTTGGAGTGGAGCATACCCGCGCTACTTGGCACGGTGACGGATCTGCCGGAGTACTCGTGCAGCCATACCCCTACTCGACGGGGTCGAGTTCCTCCCACCCGGGGAGAATTGATGGGGACATCAACGTCAACCCGCTCACTTTGTGTTTGCATCTACGTCCTTTTGTATTTGTATGTACGCCCTTGTGATATATGGGTACACAATAGTAGGTCTTAGTGGGTTTATTTGCAAAAGGCCATTGGGTTTCTTTGCAAATGTGCATGTAGGCCCTGCAGGGGCCCCCTCCCTCCTCCTTATTGGTCCACCTGGACTCCTGGGCCCAAGGTGGCTGGTCCATGGTCCAAACTTGGACTTGGACCTAGAATTAATTAAAGAAGACAAATTCTAATTGTCTTCTTAAAGGGGGGAGCGAACCTTGTTGTTTAATGGGGTTTAATGTGGTTGTCAAACCACATCCCAACCCTTCATTAATCAACCCTTGATCCAAGGGCTTAGAATAGGTTAGACCCCTTGCATATATATACTTGTATTTTCATATTGAATGAATTAATGAAGAGAAAATAGGCATTTGCCCCCAAGTGAAACTTGCGCCCCTCCCCTCTCTCTCCTTGGTTCCTCCACCCCCTCTCCCTTTTCTAGAGTGTAATCCCTTCCCCCTTGATCCCCTCCAGCATCTGAAGCAACTCCAGTGATCGCCGCCGCCATCGTCTCGCCGCCGACGCGTCGTTGCCAACGGTTTCGGTGTTCTGTCCACTCAGGACAGATCCTTCTTCTCCGAATTCCTGCTATCACTCCCTTCATCTTATGAATCTCACAATTTCAGGGTTGGTTCCCCTCTAGAACCCTTATCCCCACAAAAAAAATCACGTCAAAATTCATCCTTTATCTATTTTTTGATTTTCGTCCAAGCCCAAGTTCCAGATCTGTCTTGGTTCTGTTTACTGTTCATCAGCTCTGAGTTTACCCCATTCGAACCACCTTTTGATTTTTGTTGGGTCACCCAAATTTATTGGGAGTTCTGTCCACATATATCTACCACCAGGAATTTTCTTAATGTTTGGTTCACCCTCCAAGTATTTTAAAAAAACCGTCTAAGTTCCCAAGAACAGTCTGCCCACAGTTTCCCAGATCCGACCCAGGTCTAGTACAAAAATCCCAGAAAATCCATTTCTTCTCCAATCAAAAAACCAAAAATAGTCCCGAATTCCTCTCTCAGAGACGTTCAACTTTTCGGAAGAACTCATTTCCAGATTCGGAGGTCTTCTCCCCGGTCAACGTCGATCTTCAGAGAAGTCAGAACCTGCCCCTGCAGTTCTGGCCAGATTCCAGAATGCTTGTAAAATATATGATCAGAAATATAGATCTGATTATTTTTTTTGAAGACCCCTACGTCGAAGTATTCTGAGTCAGCTTTCCAACGGCGCTAATCTCGTCGCATTCCGACGACGGGGCTGATCGCAGCAGCAGTTTTCTCCGAGTCACGTGCCTGCAAACAGAACTTTCAGGTTCGTGACCGAGTTCCCAACGAGCGTCGTCCGAGGGCCGCCCGGTGTCCGGCGGTCGTTCCAGTAGCTCGCCATCCCAGGGGAACGCTTTCCAGGTGTCTCCACAACAGAGGAGTCATCAGGCCCCACACGACCCCTCCGGTCAATACGTGGGCCCCCCCCACTAGCACGAGTACGCGTGAAGTCGAAGCATTGCCCGAAACCGCCCGTCAACCCGAACTTGGTCCTCCCGGGCCCACTTGTGTCGCCCTTTACCTCCCTGAGTGGAGTGGGCTTATTTTTACTGCTGTAAACATAATGTACTAAGTTCCCGGGAGTACGAGCTTTGGCCGGGTGCCGTCTTCGCCACGCCGAGAGCGTGGAGGTATCGCCTTCACCCTTACACTTGGCATTAGCTTAATTCTTTATATGCTTTATATGCCGCTGCTAGAGAGCATGTGTAGGGATACCTAGCTCGCCTTCAATTTATAATATCACTGCTGCGAGAGAGAGCGAAGCCGTCCCGTGACCCGATCCGGGCGCAAAAGAGAGCCGACCACCCTAGCTCATTGACGGTTTCTCAACCGCGCACATCCGACGCTTCCCTCGTTAAGGGACGATCGCGAGCTTGTCGTGTCCGTGGTCCCGTCCCGCATCAGGGCCACACGTGTCAAGCCTGATAAAGTGAATACATCCACGGACCCCGCTCCGCTCATCCTTCGTACGCGATGTCCACAGCTGGGGGGCATTTGTTGACACATAAAATATGATTAGGCAATAACCATGTGCTCGAAGGAGTCAACCAGAAGTCAAAGATAGATCCACTCGGACCGCTGAAGCCTCAGGCCACCTTACAGGAAGTGCCAGGGACTCAACATTCTATCATCTCGGGTTTACACACCCACCACAGCTCGCTTAAGGCCTATTGATGGTCAGAGCCTACGAGACCGGCACTAGATGATCGTGCCAGATACACCTCTTACCCCATCCAACCAGGACGAGAATGTAACAGGTGGCTCCCGCCTTATGAAGAAGCCTCCCCGAGATGAAGAGATGTCCCTGGCCCCTCGGAATAGAGAACCGAAGGCAATGTCAGCAAAAACTCGAGTCACCCGACCAGAGCACCTGGGACTTCGAAGTGGCTCGAGAGCGACCGATGGATGATTTCGAAAGAGCAAGAACACCCGAAGCGGTGGCTCATTCAATGAGAACGCTTCGTGCAAGCATAGGGCGACCCTGGAGAACCAATATTCTGCGTTAATAGCGTCACTAGCGAAAGTTCTGAGTTTTCCATAAGATACACGTGAAACACCAGAATGATCCAAAAGCAGCCTCGAAGGCATATGATCCTGGCAGAAACCATCCTAGGGGTTACCATTTCAGTGAAGAAGGTCCATGTACTCTCTGAGAGAAGGTGGTAGCACAAACCGGTGTGCCGAAGGGCAAATCAGTGCAAATCCCAGGAAAATCGGTACGGGTTCGACACGTCTCGAAAATCTACGGAAGCCTTGAATCAACACTTCAAAACATATTCTGGGACTACTGCACCAACTCCAAAGATACTCCAGACGGTGAGCTCTCACTGGGTCAATTTCGGGTAAAATGATGAAATTACGAAAATACCCTTACAAGTGAGTCGGTGGCACCTTGATATTTAGTCGGCAGTGCTGAGAGCTTGAGCCGGTGGCGACTCTCACGCTGGAGCCGGTGGCGCTGGCGCTTGAGGCGGTGGCCCCCCTCCTTGACCGAGTCGGCGACGTGGTTCACGCCTTGAGTCGGTAGTGGCTCACCCATCCCGTCAGGGTTCTGATGCCCTGTTTTGGTGGCATTCGCCTATATAAAGGGCCCTGAGCCCTCAGAAAAGGGGGGGGATCGAAAGAAAAAGGGGAACGAAGAGAGAAACGAAGCACCAGAGAAGGAAAAGAGGGGAGGGAGATATAGAAAATAGAGAGGAGAGAAATAAGTCCAGAGATAGGAGAGAGGAGTCGTGAGGAAGAAGGTAGGGTGCAGATATCTAAGTTCTGCCGTTTTCCTCCATCTGTATCTTCTATTCGAAAGTTCTCCCTTTCTATTTCATATGTTCCCTTTTAACTCCCCGATTATTGTATCCCCCCCATGATCTTCATGTGATTATAGAGGTAAATGAATAAAATATAGCAGTGGGTTGCAAGAAGCGTAAGTCCCATATTTAGATCTATTGTTTACGATGCTCTCGATACCACCGTGATTCTCCGTCTATTCCGATTTCGAAGCTCCTCAATCTCTTTTTCCCCAAGCGTGAGGAGGCCTCCTCCTCGAGGGGCTAAACCTCTCATCAATCCCATGATCGCTCAGCAAGGGAGTAAGATTCGTGGAGTTCGTTGTTCCTCTCCGTGAAATGGTCTCTAACCACGCCTTAACAGGGCGACATTAAATCCCTCCCCAGGAGATGTTCTTTTACCGATAGCGTAGTTTCATCCACGATCATGGGTTTTGTTTGAGTGAATGATGAATAAGAGACTGTTGAGTGCCCTTTCTCTCGTTTCTGTCAGTTGTAAGGGCGCCAGTGCACTCTGATAGTCAATATGATAGTCGTCTGTTACTTTCTTCTGAAACTACCATATGCCTCCTCTCAGTGTTCAATGATTTATCCCTGAGGGTCTCGACCCCCGTTCGTCTTATCTCTGGTGGCAGTGAGCATGAGTTGCCCATGGAAATTATGACCGCTCACAAAATGGGGCTTGTCTCGTGACGAAGCAGAGTGGTAAACCGTGTCCCTGAAATTGTTGCTAACCGATGAACGATTTTCACCGATTCTTTCTAATCGTCCCTGAATGGGGAGGGGTACAACCCTTTTGCTCGTTTGCTTAATTTCTTCGAACCAACGCCACTCTGGGTTCCAGGGGGTATGTCATCTTGTAACATGTTCCCCTGAAAGCCCTTTGCACCGAGTGGGCAAATGAAATCGCCATCTGTATGGCCACAATTAGAGGCCCATTTCCCCCCTGGATCATCACGAGTCTCTAGTAGGCTGGCCCTTGAGACTCTTTTCGTGATGACCCCAGGGACTGAGGTAGTCCACCTGGGCTCCTCAGTGTTTACGGTGTTGCACCGTCTACCGTGTGCCATGCCACTTGTCTAATTGAACATCTCCCTATGCTGGGGAGATGTTGCCTAAATTTCCTAAGATGAGAATATGTTTTCATCATGATTTGCTTTTAATCTCTGACAAATCGTGGGGCTAGCTTATATGATTATGCATGGTATTTAGAGGGGCCTATACATCAACGGCTGTCTAGTGCTGGAGTATGAACCTCGCACAGACGAACAAAAAGGGAGAGAAGACGAGTGAATGAGAGAAGAACACATATATATATAAGATGAAAACGATAGAATTTCTCTTAATACCTAGGCCGTCATGCCTTTAGGTCCTTAAATCTTCACGAATTCTCATTCAAATGCCCTATTTGATGCGAGGCCACAAGCAAAATTTTTCTTGCCGAAGCTTATATGGTGGGTCCTTGTGACTCGGTGGCGTCGCCACTGAATTAACCCCCACGAACTTCAATTCGGTGGCGACGCCACCGAATCACCTTTTTCTTTGCCCGTCATCGACTCTGCACGTTGCTTTCTTTTCCAACAGCACCGACCCTGCTTGCATCCCTCTCCGCCACTAGCATCGACCCAGCTTGCATTGCTCTCCGCCACTAGCATCGACCCACACCGCTTCCTCTCCGCCACTAGCATTGACCCACACCGCTTCCTCTTCATCCTGCACCGACCTGCACCGCTTCCTCTCCACTAGCATCAACCCACACCACTTCCTCTCCAATAGCATCAACCCACACCGCTTCCTCTCCACTAGCATCAACCCACACCGCTTCCTCTCCGCAAGCATCGACCCACACCGCGCCCGCTCGCCATTGCACCGACCCTCATCATCCCTTGCACCGACCTACGTTGCTTCTCTGCTCTACCTGCACCGACCTCACACCACCCTCATCATCCCTTGCACCGACCTTCCAAAGCCTGCACCGACCCCAGCTCTAACCCTGCACCGACCCAGCTCCTCCCTTCTCATCCTGCATCGGCCCCCAACAGCATTGCACCGACTCTTGTGGTGCATGTCGCCGACTCGGCTCCTCTACGTGCCCTTCTTGTTAAATACTCCCGAATACATAGACAAATACATTATATGTATGCATATGCATATGTATATATGTGTAAATACATATGTCCAAATAAACATGCCGATATCATGGGCTTTTCATGCTCCTGGTACGCAATCTTCTTAATCACCCATGTTGTGAACGTAATGCATGCCTATGTGTTTACCCAAACTTTGGTATATAAAATGGCATCTAACAGAAGGTCAGGCCCCACCCAGCTGGAAGTATCGCTATGCGTGATGGTGGTCTTCAGACCTAAGTTCCCCGCCTCGCACCGAAGCGCGAACGTAATAAATCTTAATTCCTGTTGCATGAATAAATGAAAGCATAAGGGCCCGCGTAGCTTCGCGTTTAGGTCACTTTCGACACGTCTTTATTATTTGGCCTCGAGTGGCACTTATCTTGGCAATTAATCAAGGGTTTTCCTCCTTCTCGGAGGATGTAATTAACGCTATAGCCTTTACGATATAGCGGACTTCCGGTCTCGACCCGAACCTCATAATCGACTGACCAAGTCGGATCGAGCGCACGATAAATTTTGTCACTCCGGTGACTAGCACGCCCCATGACTTTTGATGAAATCGACGTCACCAAGGGGTTAAAAAGGTTTTTAATTTTTTTATTTATTATATTTTCCATTTTCATTTAAAAAATTCACATAAAACACAAATATTTCTAAAAAATCAATTTGGACTCTGAAAAATTCCTTGAAAAAGCTAGGCCGCTCAACGCACCGCCACGTGTTGTGTCCCTACAGTTATGATGTTATCTAACATCATTAGTCATTTCATTAGTCATTGGCATTATGAGGTTTTAATGTTGTCTAACACAATGAATCATTGACCTTCCAATGACACTTTGATATTTTCAAGGCAGTTCAAGCAAAAGGCTCAAATGAAAAGAAAGAAATCAAGTGCACAGAAATCGAGGCAAGTGGTTGCACAGAAAATAAGCCAAGTTGAATTGGGAAGCAATGACAAATCCAGCAGCAAATCAAGCAAGGCTGAAGAGCACATTAAAAACAATTTTCACATAGGTAGTGTCGACCTCACAAGCTAAAGTGTCGACCTCACCAACTCAACCACCATCTGTCTAAAGGATTCCTAAGGGCAGTGTCGACACTATGTTCCCAGGAGGTCGACGTTAGACCCTTCCAGAGAGCATAGTAAACATTCCTCCACATTGCAGTGTCGACCTTATCCCATCAGCAGGTCGACACCATGATGTTTCTAAAAGCTCGAGACTGGATTTCTGGTGCGGACACCAGAGCTAGTCGCCGGTACCAGACGCGCAACATGGCTTGAGCGACGCCGACATCCTTGTGGTTGGGTGATAGTATGGAGTCTCTACCTGAGTTTTGATCTTTCTCTGTATTTATTTTGAGTGTACTGGTGTGTATTTGTATTTTCAGCTTTAATATGGGCCAAGAATGTAATATGGGCTAAACTTCATGTAAGGGGTCTAATTTCCAAAATGGACCTCACGACCTTTAGGAGCCCAATTGGGCCATCCCTCTCTGGTGGGCCTCCATTCATAGAGGCCCCAATATGATGGCCCATGGTAAAGGAGATAATATTGACCATGGGTTACAATTTTTGACCAAGGAGGGGGGGGCGCCCCCTTGTTTGTCCCCATGTGGGAAATTGTTTAGTATTTTTTATTCTCCCTTCCCCTATATGCCCCTTAGACCAAGGACATTAGCGGTCTTTTGTCCTAGGTCTAGGGTTTGAGTATAAGACCTCTCTTGTTACATTTTATGCAGAAAATAAAGAAGAAAATATATTGAAAAGGCCATGGGCGCTCCCCCCTCTCTCTCTCTCTTGCTAGTTCTTCTTCTTCTTCTTCCTCCATGATGCCTCAGATCTAGGGCTGAAACCCTAATATTTCTGAGTGATCTTCCTCTCCTTCTCTTCCTATATCTGCTGCAATCGACCATCGCTGCCGCCGCCTCCATTCGTGCCGCCATCAAGCCAACACAACATGGCTTCCACCCTGCTATCCTGAATTTCGGGATTCTTGGACAGAAGCTCAGTAAAAAGGTTGGTACCGAAGATCCGACCGTCGGATCGTCTTCATCTTTTGAGGGAGTCTTCCCCCAGTTCTCCTTCAATCCCAGTTTAAACTTCACGCCGATCAGGTTTTCCTTGCCCCTCCTCCCAGTCATTTGTTTCCCACCCTTACAGTCTGCATGTGTGCAGATATGCGAGGTAGTCTATTGGTAGCCGAATTTTCCACCCCCTCAAACGTTGTCAGAAAAATACAAAAAAATTATGACGTGATCACCTCCTTCCCCTCTGTCTCCAAAAAAACCCCAAGCCCTAGATCCTCCATTTGATTTTCGTTCAACCCCATAAACAGGCAGTTCTCGTTCTTCCCTATTTGTTTTGTGTTCCGGGATAGAAACCACAGCCAACTTTCAAAGGTTTTCATTGTTAACCCAACCGTTGGGCAGACATGAGTTTCAAGTATGTCGAATCCCTTCGAGTCCTCTTTCCAACGGCGCTAATCTGGCCCCGATCCGACATCGGATCTGGTCGTGCCAGCCATTCTCGGGGAAGCGCGCCGTCCTACTCCGAACCAGGCTAGCGAGGAAGGCGACCATAGAAATTCATCGAAAAATACATCGGAGAAGATTCAGTGACGGCCACTCCCAGGGGTCGACCACGAACCCTCTGCCATCGTCCCGGTGAACCGCCGCCATCAGAAGCTTACCGGAGGTCGTCGTCCCTTTGGAGGCCCTTGTCCGCTGTCCTGTCGGCCAGCAATTCGCAAAATCGGAGCCGATGCCCGCCACCGCCCAGAACTGCTGCCTTGCTGCCCGTCAACCCATGTTTGGTGCTCCCGGTATTATTGTGTATCCCTTTACCTCCCTGCATGGAGTGGGTGATAAAATCAATGTTGTAATTAAATTTTATTACTGTACCCGGAGTTACGAAACTTGGCCGGGACGTATTCCCCATGCCTCGAGTGTGGAGGTACACTCGCCACCCACTTTATCTTGCTTGCTTATTTAGTATACGTTCTTGATGCCACTACATGTTGATAGGTGAGCTAGGCCCGGATTCAGAGGGGGGGGATGAACCCCTCTTGTTAAAAATTTCAATCAACTAAAACTACTAATTACGCCTAGTTAACACTTGTGGAAAGGCAAAGACGCGGAAGAAATATGGGTAGGTAATTACCACGAACTGGATGCTCTCTACGAAGGATGAGAAGATGACAGACAAACAAAATTTCAGAACTCTGCAGAATAGACTGATAATAAGAACAGACTTCATGAAACTCACACGAGACCTATATCAAACGTGCGGTATGCAAATGGAACACTCGCTAGATTGGAAGAACAAATTAATCGGCCTAAACATGCATCTAGCTAGAGCAGATGAGACAATCAAACCATAGTGCACAAGGCAATTTTAAGGTTGTTCAGTCTGCAACCCGCAGACCTACGTCCACCCCACACTCCAGCTAGAGTGTGGCTACCGCTGATACACAGCTTAATGGATGGGCTTCACAGCTTGCCTACATCCGCTGAAGAACAGCTTGAATAGTTGGGCATTACAGCTTCGCCAACCGCTGACTCACAGCTTGACCCACTGGGCATTACAGCTTAGCCGACTAGAGGATACCACACCTCTGCAACCGCTAAGGCTTACAGCTTAACCCGACCAGAGGAATCCTCGTCTACCCGCTGAGCATCACAGCTTGCTCTACTGACAAACAGCTTGAAAGAAAAGTAAAATGAAAACATAAGACAAGAAGCAACAGCGACTGAAAGCTGTAAACAATAAAGTGCAGATGTGGCTATCAAGGAGCTGACTGGCCTAGATTTGATCCACGATCCAGTAGAGCAAATCTTCAGTGAGCTTCTTCTTCTCTTCGATCTCTCTCTCTCTCTCTCTTTCTTTCTTCTTCTTCTTCGTTTCTTTTCTTCTCTGCTACTCTCTCTCTCTCTCTTTCTTTGTTTCTTTTCTTCTCTGTTACTCTCACTCTCTCTCTTTCTTTCTTCTTCTTCTTCGTTTCTTTTCTTCTCTGCTACTCTCTCTCTCTCTCTCTCTCTTTCTTTCTTCTTCTTCTTCATTACTTTTCTTCTCTGCTACTCTCTCTCTCTTTTTCTTTGTTGAACTGTCTCATCTTCTCTCTCCGATAATTCTAATTGATCTTGTCGGGGAGAGACCTTCTTGACTTGCAGAAGGGTGGCTTCTATACTTCCTCAGACTGAAGATGCGCGCTCATGCCCTAGGCGTGTGGAGATAACACTCCCGCCTGGAAGCTTCAGAAGACCCTTTCCACTTGTCAGAATATGGATGAATAAGGATCCACGTGGCAGCATCTATGAATGAGGATCATCATTGGGTCACGTGCCCTTCTTAAGGAACACGGGCTGTTGACCTGTTGCATAGGTGACATTTAGTTAAGTATAAAAGATGCACAGACCTTACCATAGCACCATGTATGGACCTGGGATGCATTAGGCTAAGCATGCATATACTTGAATAGAAACAAGTATAAACTCAGGCTGGCTAGTAGGGACAAACAGGCATCGACTCTAGTATGCATGCAACGCAACTAGCATTGACCTTAATGCAGTCAAACACACGATAGCACAGACATTGTATTTGATAAGCAGGAATCTACACCGAGAATGAATGTCCAAATAGAGCAATGCACTGACTTTGATGAATCATGCACGGACTTGATATGAGTGCAGAGCTAAGAGATGCACAGACTATGTGTGTGCATAAGCAATGAATGCACCGACTTGGTGTGTGCAAAGTGCAGACACTTCACAGACGTAAAATGCCAAAACCTATCTTGCACAGACTTTATGCAATCATGCACTGACATCATTTTGCATATGTAAGATGTGCATGGACTTTGGGTATGCACGGTACAAAAAGATGCACAGACATGCCACCGAAGAATGTACCGACTTTGTGTGCATGGTACAAAAGTTGCATCGACTTGATGTGGAATATATGCAAAGTATGCACAGACTTATATGCTCGCAGCAACTAAAGTTACACAGACATGGTTAGTACAAGGTAAACTTGCACCGACTAGGAGGTTGCATGATATGCAAGTTGCACCGAGTTTGATTTCACACAGGCCAAATGTGCACCGACTTTTCTCTTTGCATGTGACAGAAAACATGCACCGACTTTGTTCATGCAAGAAAACTTGCATCGAGTATGTATGCTTATGTAAAACCTGCATCGACTATGTATGTTCACAGCGCAGCCCAAAAACATGCACCGAGTATGGTTTGGCTTAAACAAAGTATGCACCGAGTATGTATGCCTTAGACACAAACAAGACACTAAGTGAAATGCAGACTTGCACCAACTTGGCATGAGCGAAAGAAAGAACATGCACCGACTAATGGCCACCATGAACCACAATTATGATATGCACAGGCCTAGACAATTAACCCTACACTGACTTAAGGTTCATGCAGCAAACATATGCACGGACTTAGCTTGTTCAAGATGAGAGTATGCACCAGGAAGACATGCAGTCTAAGCAAAACTCTGTACTGACCTTGTATATCACAAGGCAATACACATCATGCAACAAGACATGGTTTGCCCTGAGTATATGTATACATGCAGTAGCAAGATTATGCATTGACCTATGCGGGATGAAAACGTGCACCCCCGAGAGCATATGCAGAACAAGCACTAGATCACTCATGCATTCTTATGTGGTGACTCATTATGTTGCTCTCATCAAAACAATGTGGTGACTCATTATCTTGCTATCATCAAAACATCACACCATCATTAGAGCACAAGGGACACAACAATCTCCCCCTTTTTGATAATGGTAACACAATGAGAAAATGAGTCACACTGACTCGTCAAACTACTCTCCCCCTTTGACATAATCAAAAAGGAGATGGTTTGCGTGAGAAAAGATAAGCAACAAGAGCATGAATACATAGACTAGTCTCCCCCATAAATTCAGCATACAGATAATGAAGCAATGCCTATTGTAATAAAGTTCCCCCTTTTGGCAAGAATACAATTCTCCCCCCTTTATCAACATGCATGTAGAGCTACGCTCCCCTAAAAACATATAATAACTAGAGATCCCCCTGAGAACATGAGGGAAAACAAAGAAAACAAAGATGCTCGCACAAGATGTATCTACAGGAATTAACACTGGTAACCACCACCATAAGAATTCTCAAGCAAGATTGTTTGTGGCACCTTACATTAGTGTGAACAGAATAATGTAGGTGGAAGGCCCACAGAACCAGAACCGGTTACATGAGTCATTCGTCAGGGCTATAGAAACAAGATGGACGATTCCAACAGTGTGGAGAGTGAAACTGATGATGTAAATGAAGTAGATGTAGTCAAGGGCAGGGGTAAGTAACAGTAAACAAGGCACATGATCTCCAATAGGTGAGTAAGCATAATGATTAAGTTGTCAGAGGTGAACCTGATCAAAAGAAATTGTGAGGCAGTTACCACAGTAATAAGTCCTCATAAGGATAGACTCTCCTATCATAAGGGGTTATGAATTAATCTACATGACCCAGCTGGTTTAAATATTATGTATACCAAATTTGACAAGTAAACTCAATACTCATATCTGAATCTTTGTTTTAATAAACCTGAACCAGTGAATCATGCCGAACACAAGATCAACCACCTTCCATCTTACACAAATGAACTCAAAGACCCCTTTGAGAGTTACATAGTATAGTATCGAAATTAAACACACTTACAAGAATGTGAGTTGACAACTTTTGCAATAAATTTTCTTTCAATTAGCACAATATTCCCTGAGCAATTTAATTTGATCAATACCTTTTTACATGAGGCACAATACGTCTTAGGTGAAGTGACCCAGTTACTCAGTGTGATGACTGTCATTGCCTCTCAACTTTGAGAACAGAGTTAGTAATAGGAGTGTCTTTTTACATGAGGAGACACCTTGATCAGAGGCCGGACTCCCCAGTTACTCAACACTAACATGCCATTGCTCTGTCAGATTTTCAATACATTTTTACCAGATATAACTATGGAACTTCATGACATAGGTTTACTCTATTTCATTGATAGAGAACCCAGTTTCTCAGTTACCAAATTATTGCTCCGAATACAATTTTTCCCTTTAGTCAACATTTTTCAAGTTAATGTTTAAAAACAATGCTATCTCTATGTATCTCTACCAAAGAAGCCTTGATGACAAATTTTCAGGTTTCAGATTAGTGAATCTAGAGTTTTCATGACACAGGTGGTTAAAATTTAGTAAAACTTAACATTCAAATATTTTCAAATCATTCAAGAGAAAATCTGAGAATACATTAAACTTATATCAGTCTGAATCAATGGTCATTCTTAAACCTGTATGCTAGGAATTTCTTTTTCTTTTTTAGACTAATAACATGGTACATAACTTGAATATCTTAGACCAGTTCAATCAAAGTAGCTGAACAACTTATTATCACTAGAGCAAAAATGGATCAGTCATACCAGCTAAAGAGAATGTGAGGGATGATGGTAAGCTGGCAGTGCAACAAATATCAAGAGAAGAGTATCAAAGTTGTGCTGGATTAAATTCAGTAGCTGAGTCTAGAATGCAGATAGATCAGCTTGTCTAGAGGAGAATAGCAAAAAATTCAGGTTATCCACTAGAGAGCAGTAGAGTGATTCAAATAACTAAACATGAGGGATTCAGGAAGTGAGGAACAAATGAATCTGACAAATCTCCCCCTGTCTAGATGCAGTGAAGCTAATCATGAGCATCAATAACATCAAACATAACCAGTCAAGCTCCCCCTGACTAAGTGCACGATATATAGTGAAAGTATAACACATGGTCTTAAATTTTATGTTTAAGAAAAAATCATGCAGTTCAATCGGAGGGAAAGACTACCAAGAGCATCAGGTTCATTTCAAGTTTCCAGAGGATTTCAATTAAGCATGAATCAAATCAACATGAAATTCAAACCTTTCAAACTCACAAATTCAGATGATGGAATTTAAACAGAGTGTTCAGAACTGACCCGAAGCATAGGATCCTGGGATTTTCATTTTGAGGGCCTTGGCTTATTAACCCCCCTTCATTCATTCCAAGGCACACCTGTAGCAAAACAATCATTTCGATCCTGCAGGAACCCAAGCCGCCTTGGGTCCTGTATTAGCCCTAACATGTGTTCTAAATAATCTTTTAGCAACATTGTCATCAAAATCTATCAAATAACAATTAGTCATGGAATGTCCAATTCTACCACAATATCTGCATAAGATAGTAGATTTTCTGGTCCTATGATGCATATCAACATCAGCTTGAGACCTATGAATGTGAGCATGAAGTTTCCTACTGTTCACATGGACATTTTGTTTCTTATTGTCTGACAACCAACATTCCACTGACTTGTGACCTGACTTGCCACAGTTAAAACATGAAAAATTCACAGGTCTTTTGGCAGAGAATTTGAAAAATTTGTCATTAACATGGCCTCCTTGGGCATGCCAACAGTCCTTGACTGTATGGCCATACTTCCCACACTCGAAGCACCTTAAGTGCTTGCCTCTTGAGTCATTGTTTCCCCATGAAGACCCAAACCAGCACTCAACAGCTTTATGACCACGTTTGTTACAGTTATAATAGATGATGTGTTAGTTTGAAGCAAACGTGTTTCTTTTGGGGTCATGATGATGATTTGTAAAAGATTTATCATGCATCATATCATCATTTTTCATTACACTATAGTCATCCATATAATGACCATGCCTACCACAGTAATGACATGACACCTGTGATTTCCTGGCGGCATGGTTACTAACAGACTGACTAGATGCATGCGAATGAGTAAATGAGGCATGAGCAGTGTGTATTGACCCATCAAATTCAACCGAGCTAGTAGATTTTCGGGCATGAACAGTAACATTCTTTACCTTCTTCGTTTGACCATTCTTTTTCAATTTCTGATTATTCTTAACAATTTTTGTTTGTTTTTCATTTTTCTGGGCCTTGAACTGAAATACAGATGATGAAGGTGATTTCTGATTTTTATTTTGTTTTGGGGATTGATTTGTGGTACCAGCTACATCAGAGTTTTGTACAAAAGTGGTGTATAGCTGGTTTCTAATAGTTTCCTTAACATCAGTACTGCAACTTATCCCCTTTCTTGAGTTATCATCCTCACCTTTCATGACAGCTTTCATTTTTCCTCTATTTTTAGCAGACTCGGATGCTGAGTTTTCCAGCTCATGAATTTTATTTTCCAAAGAAGTAATGTGAAGTTCATAACTGACTATCTCCTGTTCACTGCAATTAACGCATTCGCTTAGAACTTTGTTTGCAGTTTTATACTTCTGAATTTCTTGTTCCAAATTGCTCAAAATTTTTGATTCTTCATCACAGACAATTTTTCCTTTTTCTACGGTGAGAAGTTTTTCGGACATACCAGTGTTTAATCATTTTAATTTTTCCATTTCAGCTTTCAGTTCAATATTTTCTTTGGTCAGCTTCTTAATTTCTTCACCACTGGATACAGACTCTAATCTTTCAATTAATTCTTCTTCTCTTTCCTCCACTTTAATTTTCTCAGCAAGCAGATTTCTGTGATCCTCTTTGGATGAAGCAATCATTTTATTCAGCCATTCATTCTCACTATAAAGATCTTCATTGCATTCTTTTAGCAGAGAACAAGTGCTGCGAGCAGATTTTTCAATTGAGATATGTGAATTTTCCTTGTTAAAATCTTTTATTCTATCAGCAAGAATTTTATTGTTCTCATGTAATTCACTGTTCTCAACTCTCAATCTTTTCAGTTCGGAATTAATCTTTTCCAACTCTTCCAGTTTCGTCAGATGTTCATCGTTTTTGATCTTCAGTTGGTTTTCCAATTTTGAAACATCATTAGCAAATTTTTTGTTTTCATTTTTCAACAGACATATTTGTTTCATGTTAGAGTGAACTTCAGACAAACAAGCATCATATGATTGATTTATTTTTAAGCAATTTTCACATGATGAACTCAAATCATTTTTATCAATTTTCTTTTTCATCTTCTTATGTTGTTTTCTTAAATGGTCATGAGACTCAAGCAACTCATGGTATGCAGCAATCCAATCATCCAGGGTATAATTCTCGAATATATTTACCTGATTATTGTCATGTTCTTCATCTTGATTGTTGCTACGTTCACTTCCTTGAGCCATCATGCATCGGTTATCATTTTTCCAGCTGCCATCCTTCAGTTTGTTCAACATTTCTCCGGAAGACCTGCAAGATGAGACACATGAGATTAGTGCTCTGTCAATTGATGCTTCTATCAAGTTCAATGCTCTAGAATTGATGGAGTTTTTCAATTTATCCTTCTCGGTCCATTTGGATTTATCTCTTGATAATTTGTGTGGACCATGAGTCATTACCTTCCAAAGATCAGGATCGGTTGTCCTTACATACCGATGCAACTTTTCCAGTCATAGATCAAAGTCATCACCTCTGAAGATGGATGTGTTGTGTAATGGACAGCGGATCTAGAGGGGAGGGGTGAATAGATCTGCCCCTCTTTTTGTAATGCAACCCTCTTTAAAGCTAGATGATGAAATAAGCAGCGGAATATAACTAGCTTGACGAAGAACACGAATGATTTGCTTGACAAGATGATTACGCAATATAGATATTGAATCTAAGCATGCATCTAACATAAAGCAATCGCACAAGTAAACCACAACACACGAGATTTTAAGGTGGTTCGGACTAAATTTCCAGTCCTACGTCCACCCCTCACCAAATCCGGTGAGGCTCCACTAGTGCCACACACTGAACCGCAAATCGGAAAGACCATCGATTGCCTTCCTACTAACCACCGGTAGGGACGTCAACACCGCAGATCGGACAACTTCCGATTACCTTCCTACTAACCACCGGTAGGGATGATCTTCATTTCTAAATGTTTGAATGAAATGGAAAAGAACAAGATATGAAAACACTCAAACAAGATATGAAATATGCTCAAAGAGAAAGGATCTTGTCTGAGATTGCTGGGGCTTGAATCTTCTTTTGAAGTAGCTTGAATCACTTGGAGATTTGATGAAGAACTTCTTCCCGGAGTACTGTTCACAGCTACAGTACTCGAACTCCTCTCCCTTGAACGCACTCTTGCAGCCTTCTTTGATCTCCCTTATTAGCCTTTCTTGCTTCTACTCTTCCTTGGAGGTTGCTGGATTGAGATATGAACTTGAATCACCTTGAGTTGATGGAGAGAGTGTTGGATGTAGCTTTGATCTTCCTTTTGATCCTCTTGAATTGATGAAGAGGAAGAAGGATGCAGTTTAGATCACCCTTGAGAGTCTTGATTGCTTCTTCTTCCTTGGAGGTTGAGATGGCTTCAGATCTGGACTTGAATCACCTTGGATGGATGAAGAACTTCCTCCCGAAACACTGTTCACGGAGGTGCTATAGTACCTCGAAAATGGCCTCCCTTGATCTCCCTTGAAGCCTTGAAGTGATAGGGTTTCCAACCCCTCATGTGTTGGTTTTATAGACCTTGAATGGTCCTTGGACACCCCCCAGACCAGATCCATAAATCATGGGAGATTAGGTGAGTTTTGATTAAACAAATCTATGGAAAGGGGCTGTCCACGAGGTGGATTTTGAAGTCAAACATGGCCGCATCGGGGCTGGCGGTCGACCTGTGGCTTCTGGCGGTCGACCTCTACTGAGAAACACTATAGACGGATGGTCACTGGGAATTCCGAACCACCGCTACGGGCTAGCGATCGACCGCCAGCTGAAAGACATGCAGACTGGCAGATGTTGGCTGGGGCGGTCGACCGCCCCTGTGCTGGCGGTCGACCGCCAGCTGGGCTGATTTCGGGCTTGCCCGGGTCGGTTCGTTATCCGCTTCAGCTCCGTCGTTCAACTCCATTAGCAGCCCGTTAATGTCTGTAACTTCATCCTTATTGGTCTAGAAAGTACAAACTGAATCTTTGTCTTTTGACTCTCATCTTGTGCAGTGGCCATGGCTATTTGAATGAAGCTTGTAGTTGTTGTATGGACTTTGCATCAAGGCTTGGACGTGTAGATTTTGTGTGCATGTATGAACTCTGTACAGACTTTGCACCTTAAGCATGCATGAGCCTGTACAGACTTGCTTCATGAACGTACAGACTTGGTAACTTGATGCACGAACACAACAGAACACAATGTATAGACTTTGTGTGTGAAGTAGCCGGCCAATGTATAGACTTGTGTTGCAGCCATCAACCAACGTATAGACTTGGAGTTGTGCTAGCAGCCAACGTACAGACTTTGTCTTGTGCAACGTACAGACTTTGTTTTGTGCATGCAGCCAATGTATAGACTTCATCTACAGCAACGTATAGACTTCAAGTTGTGCTAGGCAGCCAACGTACAGACTTCATGTTCAGCAACGTACAGACTTTGTCCAACGTATAGACTTCGTCTAACGTATAGACTTTGTCCAACGTATAGACTTTGTCCAACGTATAGACTTTGCATGTTGTGCACATGCCCGCAACATGTTCGATGAAATGACAAACTGCTTAAACAGATACACAATGACATCATATGCAAACACAATGTGACTTATAGTAGTTGCTATCATCAAAACCATAATAGTAATCATGGTGCACATGTGTTCAACATTCTCCCCCTTTTTGATGATGGCAACACTGTGAGTCATTATATGGCAGAAATAGCCAAGATGACAAAGTGTATGATATATGTAACATATGCAGCTCAAGATCCATGATAGTAATAGCATGTGAATGCAATTATGAATGCAGATATGAATGCTATGCAAGTATGCAAACCCCATCACATACACATGAGATGCAAAGTGAGCAATGGATTCTCCCCTTGGACTCTCCCCGTACACCATTCACACATCCCCCATGACAACTCACAAATCACATAAGCTCTCCCCTTTGAAAATGCTATAACGCATATAGCTCTTACAAAGGACTCACACAAAGAATTCTCCCCCTTTGCCAACCGTAAAAAAGAGTGATAATAGTAAAATGTCTGTGAGACCAGAGCTGAAGGGAGTTAAGAGCAAGCCATTATATGCAAACCTGAAACAGACCGTGAGCAATATATATGGTTCAAAGCTAATGAAATCTGAATTCATCAATAGAGTTCGAAAAGCAGCTACATCCAAGATGTAATAGAAATGAACCAAAGGTGCATATCATGGCAATGTTTAACCGTCCCTTGTCTTATATATCCATATTCAGTAACTATAAAGGGAATAACACAAAAAATGAGTATTGAGGCTAAACAATCATGACTAAAGCATGGAATTTTATGAGTTCAACAAATTTGATTTTCAATATCTTTTGAATTTGAAGGCACATGACTCATATTTTACGAGCAATCAAGTCTAGTACATGCCTCCAAGCCGTAAGAATACACATTGTTTAGACGCCAATATTCCTAGGTATTTGGTAAGACTGACTATGATGCTTCAAAATTAATAGAGATAGCAAAGTCACGTCATGACATATCCAAACTCATTTCATTGATGAGAAGATATGTTTCTCAGCAATTATGCCATTGCTCTGCCTAGAGTCCAGATGAATTAAGATAGAGATAACAGAGGCACATCATGACATATCATTCGTCCCTTGATTTGATGACGTGACATATTTCTCCGTGCAACACTATCATTGCTCTGCAAATTAATTTTCAAGAATTCCAGCTCATCAAGATGTTTAGAAACAATACTAAGCTCTAGAGTATCACCAAGATTGTCATGAAGTCTGGATTTTCAGATTTCAGGGTAGTCATTCAAGACATAACATGCAGTCTTTAGTGAAAGTCTATTAAAACTACAGAACATAGATGATTTCAAACAAGATATATCAGAACTACAAGGAAATCGTTAAATCTGAACCATTTTCATTGAATGGACAATCATTAGGGCATATAATAGAAAGCTCTTACACCATATGTCTGTCTGTCTCATGAACTCAAACTAGACTATAAGCCACTAAAGTGCAGTTTGTAAGAGGTTAAGAGAATCAACAAAACTCCCCCTAAGGATATGCAATGGATGCGCGGAGGAGTTATGTTTGCAATCAAGTGGAATGACAAAGGAGGTTGACCTAGTCACTCATGAAGGTGGCAGAAATGAAATGTATGACCCAACCCATGGTTGTACACTTATTAAATGCCACAGAATGAATATGAAATATATGCATGAATGCTGCAAAAGGACAACTCTTCCGTACTATATGGCCTATATGCGACATTGACACATGGTACTTGGCGGAGGTGAAACCTCACGCATATTGAGTGCTTCGAGACAAGCATAACCTGCCCTTCTATACATCAACATTTGATATACCATGGCCATGCAAGAATGATGCGACACAAACCATGCAATGCATTGGGAATATAGATTCAACTTGATTATGCAACTACATGCAATGCGACACCATATGTAAAAAGACATATTGACATATAAACAATGCATGAATACCAACGTGCAAAACACACAACTAATTGAACATGATCATCATTTCAAATTCTTATTGGCCTGAGGTCGGTAAAGACCAAGCTCCCTTCTAAGTGTTGAAAACCTGTCATTACACAAGGGCTTGGTGAAAATATCAGCAATTTGATTTAGAGTATCAACAAAATGCAGTTCAAAATTTTTCTTACTGACCTCGTCTCTAATGAAGTGATGCCTAATCTCAATATACTTAGTCCTAGAGTGCTGGACTGGATTTTTTGCAAGGTTGATAGCACTAGTGTTATCACACAGAATCGAGACACAACCAAGATCCACCAAGTAGAATTAGAGTTGATGTTTAATCCACGACACTTAGGTGCCACAGCTCCCCGCAGCAACATATTCTGCCTCCGCGGTTGAGAGGGCAACCGAGTGTTATTTCTTGGAGGCCCAAGAAACTAAAAACCAGCCTAGAAACTGGCAATAGCCACTAGTACTCTTACGATCCAACTTGCATCCAGCGTAATCCGCATCAGAATAAGATATAAGAGATAAATCACATGATGACGGATACCACAATCCCAAATCTTGAGTGCCGGTAAGATATCGAAGGATACGTTTGACGGCAGTCAAATGAGATTCTCTAGGACTAGCTTGAAATCTAGCACAAAGGCATACACTAAACTGGATATATGGTCGGGATGCAGTCAAATAATGCAAAGAACCGATCATACCTCTATAGACCTTTGCATCCACTAATTTACCATTTTCATCCGAATCCAGTGATGTTGTGGTGCTCATAGGAGTTGCAATGATTTTGCTGTTTGCCATGTCAAAACTTTTCAACAGCTCCTTGATGTATTTGGATTGATTTATGAAGCACCCATCTTCTCCTTGGTTGACCTGCAAACCGAGAAAGAATTGAAGTTCTCCCATTAGGCTCATCTCAAATTTGCTAGTCATGAGGTTAGCAAATTCCTCACACATTTCAGATTTTGTAGAACCAAACACAATGTCATCAACATAAATTTGAACAATCAAGATGTTCTTACCTTGCTTCTTGGTAAAAAGTGTTTGATCTACCTTACCTCGTGTGTACCCTTTTTCAATGAGGAACGAGCTTAGTCTCTCATACCAAGCTCTTGGTGCTTGCTTAAGTCCATAAAGCACCCTGTCTAGCTTGTATACAAAATCTGCATTGTTAGAATTCTCAAAGCCAGGGGGCTGCTCAACATAGACTTCTTCTTTGATCAAGCCATTCAAGAAAGCACTTTTGACATCCATTGGATACAGCTTTATTCTAAGGGAGCATGCAAAGGCAAGTAAAATTCTGATGGCTTCGAGTCTAGCAACTGGGGCATAAGATTCATCAAAATCTACCCCAAACTCTTGATTATACCCTTGAGCCACCAATCTAGCTTTGTTTCTTATTATCTTGCCATCCTCACTTAGTTTGTTCCTAAAGACCCATTTAGTGCCTATGACAGATTGTGATGAAGGTCTAGAAACAAGATGCCAGACTTTATTCCTTTTAAACTGGTTTAACTCGTCTTGCATTGAATTTATCCAGTTTTCATCTTTTAATGCTTCATCAATGTTTTTGGGTTCAAGCTGAGAGACAAGAGCAAGTTTATCTAGTTCTTCCATAATTCTAAAATATGACCTTATTCTAGGTGGGTCATTCAAGCTGCCAATGACATTTTCCAAGAGATGATCCTTAAGAATTCTAATGTTTGTAGAATCGTTACCTTCCCCTGGAGATTGATCCCTTGCATTACTTGATTTAGCTAGGTCACCATCTTCTTTTATTTCTTCTTGTGGAGGATCACTCTTGTCCTTCATGTTTAGGAATTCCCCATCTTCATCATTTTTTCTACAAGAGTTATCATTGTTAGAATCATGATATTCATCAAAGGAAATATGGGGTGATTCTTCCACAGTTTGACTTTTGATATTATAAATTCTATAAGCCCTAGATCTATCAGAATATCCAAGGAATATACCTTCATCGCTCTTGGGCTCGAATTTATCTAAGTCTCTTTTATCATTGTTGTGGATGAAGTATTTTGACCCAAACACTTTCATATGTGAGAGAGAGGGCTTTTTACCTTTCAGCAACTCATAAGGAGTCTTTTTGGTGTGTGGCCTTACCATAGAGCGATTGATAATGTAACATGCCGAGTTTACCGCTTCGGCCCAAAACCTCCTTGGAAGTTGCCGTTCAGCAAGCATGGTTCTTGCCATCTCTACAAGTGTTCAGTTTCTCCTTTCAACTACACCATTTTGCTCCGACGTTCTTGGTGAAGAGAATCGGTGTGAAATGCCTTCAGCCCTGCAAAGATTATAGAAGTCAGTGTTTTCAAAATCACCACCGTGATTAGATTGAATCTTGGAGATCTTGAACACACCGTCCTGCTTTATCTTCATGTAGAGCGCCTGAAACTCATCAAAAGCATCATTTTTATTTGTAAGAAAGAAAACTCATGTGAACCTAGAGAAGTCATCCACCAAGACATATCCATATTTTCTACCACTTAAACTAGCAGTTCTGGTTGGACCAAACAAGTCCATATGAATTAGCTCGAGTGGTTTGGATGATGTATTTTCAGATCTTCCCTTGAAAGATTTTCTTGTTTGTTTACCTATGGCACATGCATCACACAACTTGTTTTCTTGTTTAAAAGATAATTCAGGTAACCCTTTCACCATTGAATACTTTAACAATTTATGTAAGACATTGTAGCTAGCATGTCCTAGTCTACGATGCCATAACCAAGCAATTTCTGATTTTGGTGCAGCAAGACAGAGATTTAAATGAGCAGGATCATATAAGTCAATCATGTAAACATTGTTGACTCTCTTACCAGAAAATTTTACCTTGTCAGATTTTGGTTCAAGAATTCTGCATTCATGAGAGTCAAACAACACTTTATGACCTTTATCACACAATTGACTTATGCTAAGTAGGTTATATTTCAAACCTTCAACTAGTAACACATTTCCAATGGAGTTGGAGAGGTTCTTACCTACATTACATGTTCCAATGATTTTTCCATTGTTATTCCCTCCAAACGTAATGTATCCTCCTTCCTTTTCATCCAAGAGACAAAATTTTATTTTGTCTCCAGTCATGTGTCTTGAACAGTCGCTATCAAGATACCACATGTTATGCATGGCTGCAAGACATTCATGCACAAACAATTAAGCAATTGTATTTGGAACCCAACCAATTTTGGGTCCCATCAAACTCTTAAGATTTTCAAAACATGAAACCATTTCTTTTGGAATCCAAACCTTTCTAACATTCATGTTTTATTTGCTTAAAGCAGGGATTTGGTTTTTCTTTTCAGCCTTGACATTTCCTTTTTGTTTAGAGGCTCTTTGTTAGATTTTGTGAAAGTTTGATGAAGTTGGCTTCTTAACCCATTGTGGCCATTGGTTATTTTTAGGTTGAAAGTGATTGTTCTGCCACCTAGGAGATTAAAAGTTATAGGATTGATGAACACATGAATCACAATTTCTCCGAAAGTATGGTGGTGTTGGCCTATATGAATGAGCAATCCAGTTTTGGTGATATCTGGAAGATTGAGCATGCAATGGCCAAGGAAGTGTTGACCTATGCTGCGGGGAAGGTTGACCTTTCTTAGGTTTTTGGACAGGCTTTTTGGCAATGTTGGTGACTGCCTCTTCAATCTTTTCTTTCCCCTTCTCCTTTTATTTTTGCTGGTTTTGTGTGGGAGTTGTGTTTGAGGTGGAAGCTTCGGAAGATGAAATAAATGTGACAGTTTTGAGCCCAATTGGCTTTTTATTTGTTGGTTCAAAACCCAACCCTTCCTTGTTGAAGTTCATTTTGGTACCTAGCAAAGCATCTAGGTTTTCTCTTCCATCCACAAACTTTTCTAAAGATTGTTGTTTATCCTTCAACTCTTTTTGTAGGTTTTCAATATTTTGAAGAAGTTGAATGTTGACTTGTTTGACAGCTTCATACTTTTCATTGCTCAATTTACTATCTTTTTCATAGCTTTGCATTTTGAGCTTCATGCTATCAATCTCATTTCTCAAATTCTCATTTTCAGTTTCCAAGTCAGCCATTTCTTTTCTTCCTTCCTCCAAATCCTCAATCATTTTCTTAAGATCTTCAATTTCAGTTTTAAGTAGAGCATTCTTATCATTCAAATCATGATCATGCTAAATGAGTTAATTTTCTTTTTCAATGATTTATTCTCCTTTTTGTACATTTCATATTTTTCCATGAGTTGTATATATGCATCCTCCCAATCATCAATTGTATAATCTTCAAATGGAGAATTTACCTCAGTTTCTTCATCACCTTTGGCCATAAGGCAGAAATCTTCTTTTTCTTTGTCCGAGGAGCTAGTTCCGTCATCACTTTCCTCTTTATCGCTCCATGTGGACACCATGGCCTTATTCTTCTTCTTGCCCTTCCATTTGTCAGCTTTTCTGAATCTGTCGGGACAATCATTCTTGAAATGCCCTGGTTTGTTGCAAGAATAAAAAATGATTTTGTCAGATTTCTTAAGAGTTTTCAGAAATAGATTTGAAACCATTTCTTACCTTTGACCTTCCTCTCATGAAGCTCTTACCTTCCTTTCTCAGGAATTTTTTAAACTTACGTGTGAGCATGGCTACGTCATCCTCTTCTCGCTCACTTGCCGAATCCTCACCTTCATCAGAAGTGCCATGACCGCTGGGTCCTGCTTTAAGAGCTAGGGACTTCTTCTTAGGTGCCTCAGCCTCTTTGTTCTTGAGGTTGATCTCATAAGTCATCAATGACCCAATGAGTTCATCTACCTTGGTAGTTGCGAGATCTCTCGATTCTTCAACCACGGTAGCCTTTGTGTGCCATGCTGGAGTTAACGATCTGAGAATTTTCCTTACAGTTTCTTGCTCTGAATATTTCTTTCCCAAATCAGTTAAACTGTTAGTAAGCACAGTCAATCGAGCATACATATCTTGAATTGATTCATCAGGCTTCATGCGGAACATTTCATATTCAGAAACTAAAATGTTGACTTTTGTTTCTCGTACCTGACAGGTTCCTTCGTAGATTACCTCTAGCTTGTCCTACATTAGTTTTGCAGATGCGTAGGTAGCCACTCTTGAGAATTCAACTGGATGGAGTGAGCATTGCATGATGTGTTTGGCACTCCAGTTGACAGTGGATTGCCTTATATGTTCTTTGGTCCACAAGTCCTCATTATCCGTAAGCTCATACGGACCTTTGTTGATCACTCGTCAAAGTTCGTAGTCTTGGGCGCGAATGAACACCTGCATACGATGTTTCCAATAGGGATAGTAAGATCCAATGAAATAAGGAGGCCTATTCACATAATGTCCTTCAGGTAAATAACCCTTAGACGCTGATCCACCATTTCCCTCAAGGTCGTTGGACCCCATAATGAGAGATTAGGCTCTGATACCACTTGTTGTGTAGTGGACATCGGATCTAGAGGGAAGGGGTGAATAGATCTGCCCCTCTTTTTGCAATGCAACCCTCTTTAAAGCTAGATGATGAAATAAGCAGCGGAATATAACTAGCTTGACGAAGAACACGAATGATTTGCTTGACAAGATGATTACGCAATATAGATATTGAACCTAAGCATGCATCTAACATAAAGCAATCGCACAAGCAAACCACAACACACGAGATTTTAAGGTGGTTCGGACTAAATTTCCAGTCCTACGCCCACCCCTCACCAAATCCGGTGAGGCTCCACTAGTGCCACACACTGAACCGCAAATCGGAAAGACCACCGATTGCCTTCCTACTAACCACCGGTAGGGACGTCAACACCGCAGATCGGACAACTTCCGATTACCTTCCTACTAACCACCGGTAGGGACGATCTTCAGTTCCAAATGTTTGAATGAAATGGAAAAGAACAAGATATGAAAACACTCAAACAAGATATGAAATATGCTCAAAGAGAAAGGATCTTATCTGAGATTGCTGGGGCTTGAATCTTCTTTTCAAGTAGCTTGAATCACTTGGAGATTTGATGAAGAACTTCTTTCCCGGAGTACTATTCACAGCTACAGTACTCGAACTCCTCTCCCTTGAACACACTCTTGCAGCATTCTTTGATCTCCCTTATTAGCCTTTCATGCTTCTGCTCTTCCTTGGAGGTTGCTGGATTGAGATATAAACTTGAATCACCTTGAGTTGATGGAGAGAGTGTTGGATGTAGCTTTGATCTTCTTTTTGATCCTCTTGAATTGATGAAGAGGAAGAAGGATGCAGTTTAGATCACCCTTGAGAGTCTTGATTGCTTCTTCTTCCTTGGAGGTTGAGATGGCTTCAGATCTGGACTTGAATCACCTTGGATGGATGAAGAACTTCCTCCCGAAACACTGTTCACGGAGGTGCTACAGTACCTCGAAAATGGCCTCCCTTGATCTCCCTTGAAGCCTTGAAGTGATAGGGTTTCCAACCCCTCATGTGTTGATTTTATAGACCTTGAATGGTCCTTGGACACCCCCCAGACCAGATCCACAAATCATGGGAGATTAGGTGAGTTTTGATTAAACAAATCCATGGAAAGGGGCTGGCCACGAGGTGGATTTCAAAGTCAAACATGGCTGCATCGGGGCTGGCGGTCGACCTGTGGCTTCTGGCGGTCGACCACTATTGAGAAACACTATAGACGGATGGTCACTGGGAATTCCTGTCGACCGCTACGGGCTGGCAGTCGACCGCCAGCTGAAAGACATGCAGACTGGCGGATGTTGGCTGGGGCGGTTGACCGCCCCTGTGCTGGCGGTCGACTGCCAGCTGGGCTGATTCCGGGCTTGCCCGGGTCGGTCCGTTATCCGCTTCAGCTCCGTCGTTCAACTCCATTAGCAGCCCGTTCATGTCTGTAACTTCATCCTTATTGGTCTAGAAAGTACCAACTGAATTTTTGTCTTTTGACTCTCATCTTATGTAGTGGCCATGGCTATTTGAATGAAGCTTGTAGTTGTTGTATGGACTTTGCATCAAGGCTTGGATGTGTAGACTTTGTGTGCATGTATGAACTCTGTACAGACTTTGCACCTTGAGCATGCATGAGCCTGTACAGACTTGCTTCATGAACATACAGACTTGGTAACTTGATGCTCGAACACAACAGAACGTAATGTATAGACTTTGTCTGTGAAGTAGCCGGCCAATGTATAGACTTGTGTTGCAGCCATCAACCAACGTACAGACTTAGAGTTGTGCTAGCAGCCAACGTACAGACTTTGTCTTGTGCAACGTACAGACTTTGTTTTGTGCATGCAGCCAACGTATAGACTTCATCTGCAGTAACGTATAGACTTCAAGTTGTGCTAGGCAGCCAATGTACAGACTTCATGTTCAGCAACGTACAGACTTTGTCCAACGTATAGACTTCGTCCAACGTATAGACTTTGTCCAACGTATAGACTTGGTCCAATGTATAGACTTTGTCCAACGTATAGACTTCGTCCAACATATAGACTTTGTCCAACGTATAGACTTTGTCCAACGTATAGACTTTGTCCAACGTATAGACTTTGAATGCAGTGCATATGCACGCAACCTGTTCGATGAAATGACAAACTGCTTAAACAGATACACAATGACATCATATGCAAACACAATGTGACTTATAGTAGTTTCTATCATCAAAACTATAATAGTAATCATGGTGCACATGTGTTCAACAGGATGAGCCATCGAGAAATGACTTGATCAATTCAAGGAGATGAGAAAAGCATCGGAATCAACAGAGGTGTAGCAAGACACCAACTCAGTGAGACGGAAGCACCAGAAACAACAAAACCAGACCCACTATGAAATGCACCACAAAAGTAGCCGGATCCTCTGTAGATCGTTGGATCTGAATGCACAGAGACCCGCTCTGATACCAACGGATAGGTGAGCTAGGCCCGGATTTAGAGGGGGGGGATGAATCCCTCTTGTTAAAAATTTCAATCAATTAAAACTACTAATTACGCCCAGTTAAAACTTGTGAAAAGGCAAAGACGCGGAAGCAATATGGGCAGGTAATTAGCACAAACTGGATGCTCTCTACGAAGGACGAGAAGATGACAAATAAACAAAATTTCAGAACTCTGCAGAATAGACTGATAATAAGAACAGACTTCATGAAACTCACACGAGACCTATATCAAACATGCGGTATGCAAATGGAACACTCGCTAGATTGGAAGAACAAATTAATCCACCTAAACATACATCTAGGGAGAGCAGATGAGATAATCAAACCACAGCGCACAAGGCAATTTTAAGGTGGTTCAGTCTGCAACCCGCAGACCTACGTCCACCTCACACTCCAACTAGAGTGTGGCTACCGCTGATACATAGCTTAACGGCTGGGCTTCACAGCTTGCCTACATCCACTGGCGAATAGCTTGAACAGTTGGGCATTACAGCTTCGCCAACTGCTGACTCACAGCTTGACCCGCTGGGCGTTACAGCTTAGCCGACCAGAGGATACCACACCTCTGCAACCGCTGAGGCTTACAGCTTAACCCATCCAGAGGAATCCTCCTCTGCCCGCTAAGCATCACAGCTTGCTCTGCTGACAAACAGCTTGAAAGAAAAGTAAAATGAAAACATAAGACAAGAATCAACAGCGACTGAAAGCTGTAAACAATGAAGTGCAGATGTGGCTCTCAAGGAGCTGACTGGCCTGGATTTGATCCACGGTCCAATAGAGCAAATCTTTAGTGAGCTTCTTCTTCTCTTCGATCTCTCTCTCTCTCTCTCTCTCTCTCTCTCTCTCTCTCTCTCTCTCTCTCTCTCTCTTCTCTTATTCTTCATTTGTTTTCTTCTCTGCTACTATCTCTCTCTCCCTTTCTTTCTTCTTCTTCTTCTTCTTCGTATCTTTTCTTCTCTGCTACTCTCTCTCTCTTTTTCTTTGTTGAACTCTCTCTTCTTCTCTCTCCGATAATTCTTCTTGATCTTGTCGGGGAGAGACCTTCTTGAATTGCAGAAGGGTGGCTTATATACTTCCTCAGACTGAAGATGCGCGCTCATGCCCTAGGCGTGTAGGGATAACACTCCCGCCTAGAAGCTTCAGGAGACTCTTTCCACTTGTCAGAATCTGGATGAATAAGGATCCACGTGGCAGCATCTATGAATGAGAATCATCATTGGATCACGTGCCCTTCTTAAGGAGCACGAGCTGTTGACCTATTGCATAGGTGACTTTTAGTTAAGTATAAAAGATGCACATACCTTACCATAGCACCATGTATAGACTTGGGATGCATTAGGCTAAGCATGCATATACTTGAACAGAAACAAGTATAAACTTAGGCTGGCTTGCAGGGACCAACAGGCATCGACTCTAGTATGCATGCAACGCAACTAGCATTGACCTTAATGCAGTCAAACACACGATAGCACAGACATTGTATTTCATCAGTAGGAATCTACACCGAGAATGAATGTCTAAACAGAGCAATGCACTGACTTTGATGAATCATGCACGGACTTGATATGAGTGCAGAGCTAAGAGATGCACAGACTACGTGTGTGCATAAGCAATGAATGCACCGACTTGGTGTGTGCAAAGTGCAGACACTTCACGGACGTAAAATGCCAAAACCTATCTTGCATAGATTTTATGGAATCATGCACTGACATCATTTTTCCTATGTAAGATGTGCACGAACTTTGGGTATGCACGGTACAAAAAGACGCACAAACATGCCACCGAAGAATGTACCGACTTTGTGTGCATGGTACAAAAGTTGCACCGACTTGATGTTGAATATATGCAAAGTATGCAAAGACTTATATGCTCGCAGCAACTAAAGTTACACAGACCTGGTTAGTACAAGGTAAACTTGCATCGACTATGAGATTGCATGATATACAAGTTGCACTGAGTTCAATTTCACACAGGACAAATGTCAAGAAAACATGCACCGACTTTGTTCATGCAAGAAAACATGCACCGAGTATGTATGCTTATGTAAAACTTGCACCGACTATGTATGTTTGTAGTGCAGCACAGCCCAAAAACATGCACCGAGTATGGTTTGGCTTAAACAAAGTATGCACCGAGTATGTATGCCTTAGACATAAACAAGACACTAAGTGAAATGTAGACTTGCACCGACTTGGCATGAGCGAAAGGAAGAACATGCACTGACTAATGGCCACCATGAACCACAATTATGATATGCACAGGCCTAAACAATTAATCCTGCACTGAATTAAGGTTCATGCAGCAAACATATGCATGGACTTAGCTTGTTCAGGATGAGAGTATGCACCAGGAAGACATGCAGTCTAAGCAAAACTCTGTACTGACCTTGTATATCACAAGGTAATACACATCATGCAACAAGAAACGGTTTGCACTGAGTATATGTATGCATGCAGTAGCAAGATTATGCACTGACCTGTGCGGGATGAAAATGTGAACCCCCGAGAGCATATGCAGAACAAGCACTAGATCACTCATGCATTCTTATGTGGTGACTCATTATGTTGCTCTCATCAAAACAATGTGGTGACTCATTATGTTGCTATCATCAAAACACCACACCATCATTAGAGCACAAGGGACACAACACATGTGAGAAGTTTATTTCCTAGCTAGTTAAATTTAGTCACCGCTGTGAGTTGTGAGAGTGAGACCCGTCCCGTGACTCAGTCCGAGCACGAGAGTGAGCTAACCACCCGAGACTCGAAGTCGGTTTCTCAACCGTGCAGATCATCACATTTCCCTCGCCGGGGACGACTGTGAGTTTAGCGCTTCTTGTTTGGCGCATGTTCGCCTCTTCTGGAGCTCTATAGGTGCCGCGTTGTTGTGTTGTTGCTGGTCGCTGTAGATTTGTTTTAATTAGATTCCTATCCTGCCCCCCTTTAAATTAATACATACATAAACATGTGAATCAAAGACAAGGGGGATGAAAGGATGAGAAATACTAACCGTGATCGCCACCAAGGATCCAACAACGCTAAAGCATGAAGAAAGGAGAGGAACGGCACCGTGTACCTTGGAACTTAAAGACTTGATCGCGCTTGAAACAGGGTGCGGGGAGCTTTGTGGGATCAAACCTCCTCACCTTCCAGCCAACTAGAAGAAGAGGGCCTCACGTCTATATCATGCTCTCCTGCAAAACAAAGATCAAAACACAAAGGTAAAAACCAATTAGAACATGAAGTGTAGCATCAATCCCAAAGTGATGAAATAGCATAAATAAAAGGGGGAGAACGCACCGGGGGAAGGTTTTTAACCCCTGTGGAAGGGTGGAACTAATAGGTGTGTGTGTTGTGCATGCATAGGATTTGAAATTATGAAATTTGGTTGAGAGAATAGAGAGAAAACGTTGATACAAAATGTGCAAAAATGCATGTGTAGTAGAAAATGCAGAAAACTGTGATGATTTGTGATTTTGAGGAGACTAGAACTAAGCGTATGGACCATGAAATCAAATTAAGCCCAGAATGATGCAATGGAAAGCCAATACTTCCTTCTTCAAGCTGGGGTCAAAGTTGTGAGTTGGAGTTACAGCATGGCTTTGCCTCACGTCCGAAAAGAGCCCTCCTTTGCAACTGTGAACTGGGCAGTTTATATAGAGGTTGCAGAAAACCCAGAAAGTTCTCCCAAGATTTTAGAGGATAGATTCCACCAAAATTCGTGTTCTATGGATCAATCTCGAGATAATACAAAGGATAAGAAGTAGGAATAAGTGGGACTCAATTTGGTGGAAGGATATGGAAGATATGACTTCTAGAAGGGAGCCCCGGAGCTTAATCTGTAGAGTTTGTGTTGAACTAGGACGCATAAACCCCCAACTTTCATCCGCATTTCTGAGCAAGATAGCCAATGAAAATATAAGATCTATGGATAAAATTCAAGATAATATAAAGGAGAAACCATAGGAACAAATAGCGCTCAATTCAAAGTAGAATTCAAGAAGTTATGGTCTCTGCAAGAGGGCCATGGCGCACAGAAACGGAGCAGAGTCCAGCACGAATTGGACTCTCGGTGTCATCTGGCGGTCTATCGTAAGACCGCTTGAGGCAACAAATGGTCTAGGGTAGGACCGTCAGGCTCCGGGGGTCGAACGAGATGATTTTAGGCAAGTTTAGGTGTAACGGTCTATTAATAGACCGTCACTTGTGTTCTGGCGGTCTTACAATAGACCTTCACATGGGCTCTGGCGGTCTAATAATAGACCTTCACACCGATGAAGGAACATTTTGGGCAGACTACGCGTGACTTTAGAAATTGAAGCGTATCTCTCAAACGGTGCAGAACTAGTGAAAGTATTAGAAAGATAAATTGTAGATAACTGACAGAGGAACAACTTTCATGAAGGGAGCAAGATGAGAAAATGATCAGAAGAAGGAGAAAATTGGTATAGAACAGAGAGAGAAAATTTTGGGATGTAGGTGAACAACACAGCCTGCTAGAAAAATGCAAATAGCTCACAATCGGGGCAGAACTGACCAATGGCGTAGAATAAGAAATTGTATAGCTTTAAAAATCAAACAACTTTGATGAAGACGACCTTTTGAATAGAGGAACAAAAAAAGATGAAAAAGGACCACTTTCCGGACTGCGCAACGGGAGAGAATCGAATGCTTGAAGGAAGCCGGCCTAAATGGGCCGTAAGTCGACTTGGAAGCCGGAAGTGTTGTGTCCCCTGTGGTTCTGGAGATTTGATGATGACAAATATTATGCCTCATTATGTTTACATCCTTGATGATATAATCATGTTGTATTATGAGAAACTGTCAGAACAGGTTTAAGGATGAAGTCAACCCAAGTCAAAGTCAAATCATGACAGGTAAGGTTAATGCTCAGATCAGGTAATGCTCTGTCTACTCTCAGATTTGTATGCATTATGCCTTGATGATGTTTTAACTGATGTGCATAAATTGTTCTGTACATCATCAGTGCATTTTCAAGTCTATACACTTTATTGCCTTGCTGCATTACTGCCTTGCTGCATTGCATGCCATATAGTCTATACATTCTTTGCTGTAACGTTTGCACATCATGCACTAGCAAGTCTGCACATTGTCACAAGTCTACACATTGCAGTCTGTTCGTGTGCATCGTCTCATGTTGCATCATCTCAGCAAGTCTATACATCGGACTAGTCTGCATCGGCTAAGTCTATACATCGTCCGTTTCACTTAGCGTCTCATGCATATGCTAAGTCTATACATTGCAGCATGCATTGTCTCCAAGTCTGTACAGCGTCTAGCGTCTCATGCAAAGTCTGTACACTGCATTGGTTGTATAGACTCAGTGCTGAAGTCTACACATTGCTATCTTTACCTACGCTCAAAGTCTGTAAATTATCTTCATGGCATCGCAAGTCTATACATTGACTGTGCATTCATTTGTCTGGCTGCAGAACACTAAGTCTATACAGTCAACTATGCTCAGAATTTGACGCCCATAAACAGTGGCGTCACTTCTGAAACTGACGCCTAGGAAAGAGGCGTCTTTTTGTTGAGCATCAATTTAACAAAGTCTAGACATTGTCTGGTTGCATATCGCATAGTCTGTACATGATGCATTGTGTTCCCATGTTTTAACACTAGGCATTGCAAAGTATGTACATTAGTTGCACATTGCTATAGCACGCATGCAGAGTCTAGACAGTCATGAGCAAGTCTATACATCGTGTTGCATGCACGCATTCAGGTCTATACAATGCATCGTCTCATGCATCATCTTTCAAGTCTATGCATTGTAAGACCAAGTCTATACATTGCATGCAGGTAAAGTCTGTACAGCCCATGATCAAGCTAAGTCTGTACAGAGTCCTATTTCATCGCATGGACATTTCATCAAGTCTATACATTTATTGCATGCCTGCACATCAGTCAAGTCCATACATTGATCTGTGCAGACAACATCAGTCAAGTCTATACATTGATCTGTGCATCACTATACTCAAGACACTAAGTCTGTATAGAGCTCGTAAAGTCTGTACATTCCTTAGCGTCTTGTGCATGCATCGTTTAGCAAGTCTATACATCGTGCGTCTGTCCAAGGCATATTACAAAGTCTATACATTGTTGAAAGTCTGTACAGTGTCTCACATATGCAAAGTCTATACATTGGTGGCTAAGTCTATACATCACCACATTGTTCATGCATCATCTCTCAAGCCTGTACAGCCTGTGTCTGCATCAGTTCATAAGTCTATACATTGTCTTCTGCACAAACACTAAGTCTACACATTGTAGCATGCACGAACAAACAGAGTCTGTACACACTTCAGCACTTAAAGTCTGAACATTTTTCAGCAGAGTCTGTACACACTTCAGCACTTAAAGTCTGAACGTTCTTCAGCAGAGTCTGTACACACTTCAGCACTTAAAGTCTGAACATCCTTCAGTGAAGACTGTACACACTTCAGTGCATATGTGCATCTCCTTCAAGACAAACTATGTACACTCTTTATCTCTAAGTCTATACATTCTATTGCATATGCATCTTTCATACTAAGTCTGTACACGGTGGTCTTGAGTTACCCGGCAAGTCTGTACATCTCTCTAATATATTCTCTTATGACTGTGTGACAGGTATATCCTTCGAGAAGAAAGATGTCTGGGCACGTGATCCGAGGTTGGCACCTGGCACGTGATCCAAGGACAAAGAGGGCACAAGCCCTGCACACGCCCTAGCCGCTGCTAGTATAAATATGGAGCTTCTTCCATCAGAAGAAGACTAATCAAGGAAGAGTGATCGAGACAGAAAGAGAGAAGTAGCAGAGAGTGATAGAAGAAGAGAGCAGCAGAGAGGCAGAGAACAGAAGAAGAAGAAGAAGAGAAGAGCAGAGAAGAAAAAGAGAGAATAGCGTGAGAGAAAGAGAAGCAGAGAGAAGAAGAAAAAAGAGGAAGAGAGAAAGAGAGAGAGAGTTCGTGGAGAAGAAGAAAGAAGAATTTATTGAAGATCTGTCTACTGGACTGTGGATCAAGTCCAGGCCAGTCAGCTCCATGGGAGACACATCTTGTTATTATTCTTTACAGCTTTCAGTCGTTGTGGTTCTATCTTTTGTTTTCTTTTTCCTTTTCATTTGATCACTATGTTTTCCGATTCTCTGGTTTGAGATCGGGGTTCCTCCTGTGGTCTCAGGAGAAGGGAGATCTGTTCTCCGGTTGCAAGTGGCTGGTGTCACTTGTGGGTTCCCTCCTGGTCTGGAGGAAGAGAGACTTCATCTCTAGTTGATAGTGACGGGTAGTCACTAGTGGTTGCCCTCCGGTCTAGAGGAAGAGAGGAGATTTTTCCCCTGGTCAAGCTGTTTGGCAGCACTTGTTTGCAGACTGTGTCTGCGGTTCTAGCTTGTGCTAGTGGAAGCCTCACTCCGATTTGGAGTGAGGGGTGGACGTAGGTCTGTGGACCGAACCACCTAAAAAATCTACTGTGCCGTGGTTTGCCTTGTACGTTTGCCCCTTGTCTTCTACCTCTTTCACAGGTTGTCTGAGCATTCCTGTTTCTATCTGAAGTGACCTTGAGCATTACATATTTTGCTAAGTGAGTCTGGTTTGCATAGTTCTATCTTCGGCATTAGACTTGATCAGGTTCCACCAGTATAGTTAGCAGTTCAACTGATTGATCAAATGTTTATTTGAATTTCTTCTTGAAGAGCTCTATAGCTTTTATTCCGCAACTGTGTCTAGCAGCAGGCTTATTGTTTTTAAGTGGGGCAATTTTGTAGAGGGATACATTCACCCCCCCTCTGTATCCATCGCACCGTCCTGGTGCGGACACCAGAGCACACGAGCGGCACGGGACGGCGAGCCACCGGTATCGTACGCGGAGCACGACTCGAGCCACTTCATCGTCCATCTGGCTCGGAGACAGCCTGGAGACTCCCCCTTGAGTCCCGACATTTATCATATTTGTTTAGACTTTATTTGTGTGCAATGTGTGTTTGTTTCATTTTATTCGGTTTGTAATTTCGATTGTAAGAGGGGTTTATTTGCAAAATGGGACCCCCGGGTCCCACGGCCCCCCCAGACCCCCTCCCATTGATCCACCTCAGCCTAGGGCCCCATGTGGGGTCAGTCAACATGTCAAATGGAGGCATCTAGAAGGTTGAATGGTAAAAGGCACATGGGAGACAAGTGGACTTCAAAGTCCAAGGTGGCTAACTACCATGTCCCCCCCCCCTTGCCTCTCTAGTCAATAGGCCGCCCCCCCTTAATATTTTATTGTATTTTTTGTGTGTGTGTCACACTCAATCCAGGCCACCCATTCCCATTCCCATCCCCTAGATCCAACGGTGGACAATGGATTTGAGATGTAGCACATAAATACTTATATTTTCCCATTTTGGAGAATTAATGCATTTGAAATCTGGAATTTGCTTGGAGCAGCCCTTGGGCGCACCCCTCCTCTCTCCTCCCTCTCCCACTTGCAGCTGTGAAGGCTTCCTTCTGGAGGTGTGACTCCTCCCCTATCGGTTCCGATCATCATCGCCGCCGCCACGAGCCGCCACCGCACCGCCATCGCAACCGTCGGAGTTCTGCCATCTGCCCGTAGCTGCCACTTCCATGAATTACTGCCATCCTCCACGAGCTCAGATCGATTTGGAATTTTGAGGAGATGTTCCAGAGGTGTTCCCCACATCCTACAAAAATTGGTGGGTCATAATTATTCCATTTGGTAATTTCCCATTTTCGTCCAACCTCCTTTCCCAGATCTGTCTACTTTCTGTTTTAATTTCCACCCGCCATGTGTTTCCCATGTTCGGAACCCTTTGTGATTTTTTCTAGGGCTCCCAATTTTACTGAGAGTTCTTTCCATCAACACCTCCTACCATGCATTTTCTTAAATTTGGATAAGCCCTCCACCTATTTTTTAAAATTCATATTCAGAGCTAGCTACAGTGCTGTCCACCTGTTCCCAGATCCGACCTCTGTCTAGAGAAAAAATCATATCAATTTGTATCCACCTCCAATCAGTCCACAAAAAATATTTCCATCTTCCTTGTTCAAAATCCTATAACTTTTGTGAAGAGCTTAGGAGCTGAATCGGCCATCACTGAGAGTTCGAGTACTGTTCATCAGAAGTTTCAAAATTCATTAAAGCCCAGATCCATGCAGATCCAGGCTCTATATATGGGCCAAGATTGAAGGACTTCAAGAGAGCTTTCCAACGATAGCTCATGTGTCCCGATCCGACATCAGGATTGATCGCAGCGGCCGTTCTCGTCGGAGCGCGCGCTGGAAAACAGAACCTGAAATCCGTGGGCAGCTAGTTCAAAAGTTGGAGATCGGGGCCGATTGACCCCCGATCGGTGTTTCCGGCCGACCGCCGTCCGAGGAGGCGCGCCACCAGGGGTCTCCATCACAGTGTGCCCCACCCCAGCAGGCCGAGAGGACAGCGCCATCCGTGGGCCCCATGGGTCCGTAAAACCCGCCGTCCGGACAGCACGAAAACGCGGAGTTCGGCACCGCCGGGCGAAATCAAGATGCTGCCCGTCAACCCGATTTGCGCGATTCCCGGGCCCCACATGTGACCTTTTATCTCCCTACGTCGAGTGGGTCAAATCATTGTACTGCTGTAACATTGTTTAACCAGGAGTCCGTAATTCGGCCGGGGTTGTCTTCGCCACGCCGGGTGCGTGGAGGTAACGGTCTCACCTTCTTGGCATTTACTTGCTTAGCTAGTATACGGTCATATGCCGCTGCGAGAGTGTAGGTTTCTAGCCCGTGTGTTCATGTCACCGCTGTGAGTGTGAGAGTGACCCGTCCCGCGACTCGATCCAAGTCCGGAAGTTGAGTCTGACTACCTTGAACTCTGTCGGTTCCTTAACCGCGCACGATCCACGCTTTACCTCGCTTGGGACGACGAGTGAGTTTGCACTTCTGTTAGCGACGTGTAGCCCATAGGAGCTCTTAGTGTCAAGCCGAGGTCGCTCTAGTAGTCGTGTCATTACTGGTCGAGTCGTGTCCGTCTCATATAGCGTCGTCTCCTCAGTCCGTCCCGCATCAGTTTGGTATCAGAGCGAGTTGAGTCTAGGGTAGTCGTTGCATAAGTCTTGCATAGTCTAAGTCAAGTCTAGGATCATCATTATTTTCAAAACAAAAAAAGGTGTTTTGAAATTGCATTTCATCCCGATAATTCGGTATCTTAAAAGGTGTTATCCGAATGTTAGGCTACGCCTATCGGGAGGCCGCACACTTGCGGGAGTGATCTTCGGATCGATTAACTCTGCCACGTACCGGATATTGGTTTAGGTCTAAGTGCATTAGTCGGTGTTTGCATTAGTTAGTGCATTCCAACCTTGCATAGCCGGTCTAGTGTCGTGTCCAAGAGTCGGCATGTTCAACATGTAGTTCCCCCCAATTTCCCATGGATTCCCAATCACCCGGGCCATATGGCCGTTGGTCTACCCATGGGCTTGGCAACCATCCTCTCCCCTTCCGTAGGCCCGAAGCCTCGATTTTTATGGCTCTAATGATCTGGGCGACTACCTCAATTGGGAGGCCACCATGGATAAATATTTTGAATGTTACACCATGTCCGATGCCATGCAAGTTAGTTTTGCCCGAGAGTGGCTTGTCCACAAAGCCGCCTGGAAATGGGAGAGCATTGAGCGCATGAGGGAGGTTAGGAGGCAAAGGCCCATCGAGTCGTGGCATGAGATGAAGGATGAACTTAGGAAGGTCTACCTACCCGGCCCGGTCACCTCCAACCGACCCCACCCAATCACCTCCACCCAAGTGGGACATAATCGAAGGTAACGCGCCGCGCATGTAAGATAGCCTAGGTCCACGACTAAGCCACGTTCATATGGGAGAGTCCACCACATTACTCCTACTCCAAACCCCACCATTGCCAAACTCTTCCAAATCATTTGGATAAAGTGGATAGGAAGTGTGCTTATATCGAGTCCCTGCTTCCCCCTTGCCTACCTCCTAGTCGGGATGGAACCAAGCACGAGTCCAAGGAGGTAGCCGCCGGTAGTCCTAACCCGGTGCCATCTATGGCTCCATCCCAAGGTCCTCTCCCCATCACAGTGGATCCTCTTTCCCCACCCACGAGAGCCCCTTTGCCTACACCCCCTATCCATCTGGAGGATAAGGATAAGGACACACTTATCAAGGAACGTAGTGGATCACGGTAGCAGTGTTATCGCTGCCAGGGGTTCGGCCACTTTGCCGGACAGTGTCCCACTCGGACATCTCTAGCCCTAGGGGACAAAAGGGTTGGAGAAGCCTCACTCTCCGATCTTTATTCAGAGCCACCTTAGCCACAGCTACCTGTGTTTCTAACGGGAAAGCTACTTATAGCCGAGCCACTCCTTAGCTAGCTTAAGAATGGCATGACCCCATCTCCCCTCCCATCTATGGACCCTATCCTACCTCTGGTGCTAATCAATTTATTTCATACCACTTTTCGGTCTAGTCACTATGTGGATACATTGGATGACCTTCTTAAAGGGTTATACCGGCAATTGACATTTACGCACTTGTTGGCCCCAGGCTTTGACCAACCTATCGGTCGTAGCTTCACACATCCATCCTTAGGGTCTATCACCTCCGTGTACACCGTGGGCCATATCACCATGGAGGTTCTTTTACTCCTCCCCTTACCGGCCGAGCCTGACTTCACTCCTTTTATCTCGAGGGAGGAGCCCTATCTGCTATACACAGTCCCATCTACGTCGATGGATGAAGGTGACCATCAACACCTTCTAGAATTCCACACGTGGGACCTGGAGATGAGGGAATCCATATCGAGGGGTCACACATTCTTCGATCCCTTCGATCCCTTTCTTCATGGGCCCTTTGGCCCACAACCTCCAATCCACCTCTTTAAGGAAGTCCACTATCACACCCCTCCTACTCGGGCCTGGCAACCTTCACATGGTAATAGGTCCGAACCGTCATTTGGGGGAAATGAAGACTTTGGCTTCCCCGGCCCACCTAAACCACCCAAACCTCCTGGATTTCCCGCATCCAAACCCAATGTCCATGATTGGTGCATCGTAGGATGTCTAGGAGTCCACCATGACATTAACCTCCGGTTATGTCAAATGCATGCATGGCACACATTCGGATGTCCTGGACCACCTTGCATATGATTGGGTCAGACTAGCATTAGGTTTGTGTAGGGTCGTGTGTGCATCTGTGTGTTTTTCTTTTTGTTAGGCATGTTAGGAGTCTGCATGACGACGTCAGTCGTCATAGTAAGGCCAGCAATGCACGATACAAGGAGTTAGCCGGTGCCCATAGACACCACCGAGAGTTCCAAGAGGGCGAATATGTCATGATCAGGGTAAGACCTGAACGGTTTCCCTCGGGAACCGTTAAGAAGTTGCAAGCTCATGGAGCCGGTCCATTTAGAGTGTTGAAACGCGTTGGATCCAATGCGTATGTTGTGGACCTGCCCAAGGAATATGGTATAAGCTCTACTTTCAATGTATCGGATCTAGTTGCATATAGGGACCCAGCGGTGATCCCTAGTGAGCCTTTCGAGCCATCTCATCTCCTTGAGAGTGATCCCACACCTGAGTGTCCACCTCCAGCCCCTTTTTCACGGCAGCGTGAGCATATAGATCATATACTGGATGAGAAGGTGACAGTTACCAGGAGTGGATCCTACCCGCGCTACCTAGTGCGATGGAGAGGACGGCCCGCTACCAAGGACACATGGATCACACATGGAGAGTTGCAGCGGATTGATCCGGACCTTCTGGAGTGATACAGGAGCGATGCAGACCCTTACTCGACAGGGTCGAGTTTCTCCCACCCGGGGAGAATTGGTGCAGACACCCGAGCAGTTGAGCGACGCGATACGCCGAGCCACCGGTACCGCACGCGGAGCACGACTCGAGCCACCTCAGCATCCATCTGGCTCGAAGACAGCCTGGCGACTCCCCTTTGAGTCCCGGCATTTATCATATTTAGTTAGACTTTATTTGTGTGTAATGTGTGTTTATTTCATTTTAGTCGGTTTGTAATTTTGCTTGTAAGAGGGGTTTATTTACAAAGTGAGACCCCGGGCCCACGGGCCCCCCAGACCCCCTTCCATTGAACCACCTCAGCCCTAGGGCTCCATGTGGGGTCAGTCAACATGTCAAATGGAGGCATGTAGAAGGTTGAATGGTAAAAGGTACATGGGAGACAAGTGGACTTCAAAGTCCAAGGTGGCTAACTACCATGTCCCCCCCTTGCCTCTCTAGTCAATAGGCCCCCCCCCCCTTAATATTTTATTGTATTTTTTGTGTGTGTGTCACACTCAATCCAGGCCACCCATTCCCATCCCCTAGATCCAACGGTGGACAATGGATTTGAGATGTAACACATAAATACTTGTATTTTCCCATTTTGGAGAATTAATGCATTTGAAATCTGGAATTTGCTTGGAGCAGCTCGTGGGCGGACCCCTCCTCTCTCCTCCCTCTCCCCCTTGCAGCTATGAAGGCTTCCTTCTGGAGGTGTGACTCCTCCCCTATCGGTTGCGATCATCATCGCCGCCGCCACGAGCCGCCACCGCACTGCCATCGCAACCGTCGGAGTTCTGCCATCTGCCCGTAGCTGCCACTTCCACGAATTACTGCCATCATCCACGGGCTCAGATCGATTTAGGATTTTGAGGGGATGTTCTAGAGGTGTTCCCCACGTCCTAAAAAAATTGGTGGGTCATAATTATTCCATTTGGCAATTTCCCATTTTCGTCCAACCTCCTTTCCCAAATCTGTTTGGTTTCTATTTTAATTTCCACCCGCCCTGTGTTTTCCATGTTCGGACCCCTTTGGGATTTTTGCTAGGGCTCCCAATTTTATTGAGAGTTCTGTCCATCAAACCCTCCTACCACGAAGTTTCTTGAATTTGGATCAGCCCTCCACCTATTTTTCAAAATTCATTTTCAGAGCTAGCTACAGTGCTGTCCACCTGTTCCCAGATCCGACCTCTGTCCAGAGAAAAACTCATATCAATTCGTAGCCACCTCCAATCAGTCCACAAAAAATATTTCCATCTTCCTTGTTCAAAATCCTATAACTTTTGTGAAGAGCTCAGGAACTGAATCGGCCATCAACCTTGCAGTCAACGGCAGTTCTCAGACAACTTACCTGCAGATCTTAGAGTTCGGGTACTGTTCATCAGAAGCTTCAAAATTCATTATAGCTCAGATCCGTGCAGATCCTGGCCCTCTATATAGACCTAGATTAAAGGACTTCAAGAGAGCTTTCCAACGATAGCTCATGTGCCCCGATCCGACATCAGGATTGATCGCATCGGCCGTTCTCGCCGGAGCGCGCGTTGGAAAACAGAACCTGAAATCCGTGGGCAGCTAGTTCAAAAGTTGGAGATCGGGGCCGATTGACCCCCGATCGGTGTTTCCGGCCGACCGCCGTCCGAGGAGGCGCGCCACCAGGGGTCTCCATCACAGTGGGCCCCACCCCAGTAGGCCGAGAGGACAGCGCCATCCGTGGGCCCCATGGGTCCGTAAAACCCGCCGTCCGGACAGCACGAAAACGCGGAGTTCGGCACCGCCGGGCGAAATCAAGATGCTGCCCGTCAACCCGATTTGCGCGATTCCCGGGCCCCACATGTGACCTTTTATCTCCCTACGTCGAGTGGGTCAAATCATTGTACTGCTGTAACATTGTTTAACCGGGAGTCCGTAATTCGGCCGGGGTTGTCTTCGCCACGCCGGGTGCGTGGAGGTAACGGTCTCAACTTCTTGGCATTTACTTGCTTAGCTAGTATACGGTCATATGCCGCTGCAAGAGTGTAGGTTTCTAGCCCGTGTGTTCATGTCTCCGCTGTGAGTGTGAGAGTGACCCGTCCCGCCACTCGATCCGAGTCCGGAAGTTGAGTCTGACTACCTTGAACTCTGCCGGTTCCTTAACCGCGCACGATCCACGCTTTCCCTCGCTTGGGACGACGAGTGAGTTTGCACTTCTGTTAGCGACGTGTAGCCCATAGGAGCTCTTAGTGTCAAGCCGAGGTCGCTCTAGTAGTCGTGTCATTGCGCGTCGAGTCGTGTCCATCTCATATAGCGTCGTCTCCTCAGTCCGTCCCGCATCACGTCCCAAGAGGAAGTTGATAAGATAAGCTCTAGGGCTCTAGGAAATCATGATCTCTGAGGCTCAAAGGATAGGGAACAGTAAAAATGGGCTCAAAATCCATCCAAGGAAGGCTCCAAAATAGTGGGTAATTCGGGACATCAAAAATGATGAATAAGAGAAATGACGCAACTTGCGGGATAAAAACGGGTGTCAACAGATGCCCCTCCTTGATGTCTGCTTTGCAAGGGAATTAGCGAAAGCGACGCAGAGGTGGAATGGAAAGAAGATGGAGTGAAAATGAAAGCGAGGTGAAACGGAAATGACGCGGAGATGAAGCGGAGAGAATTGATAAGCGGGCATCAAGGTAAAAGACACTCGTTACAACCAACAAGCGATAGGAATTCTCCCAAAAACACCGAACTAACCACAAGGAATGATTGACAAGGATGGGACATGTCTGGAGAACTAACTAAGGGAGGAAAGGAAATACGACCAACCTCATCGGGGACACAATCCACGGACAATGAGTGGGTCGGCAGGAAACACATCATAGGAGCTGGAAAAGGAGAGATAACACTGAGATAAAATCCAGACAGGAATCACGCTGGCCAACCAGACCAAGCGGGAAGATCAGAGAAATCGTTCAAATTCGGAGTGGAATGAAGAATCTCTTATCCAAGAAAACTGAGATGTAATTAACCATTGCTGAGGAGAAACCTTGAACGGATCACGAGACGTGAATGCTCAAAAAAATGACATGATGCATGCTGGGCTAAAATAAAGAAATCATCAAAACGAATGCAAAGAAAGATAAAATAGAAAGTACTCAAGGATATTATTCCTAGACTAAGCTAGGATGGGGTCAAGAGTCTTCTTGCAACCACGACGTGCGAGACAGAGTCCGTCGTCCCCCACCCGACTCAATAGAGCGGCCTATCCAACGATTAATCGTATGCTCCTAGATCATCATTATTTTTGTTAAAGGGGAACATCAGATCCCAGAACACAGGGCTAACCAGCCGGTCCTTGAGAGGCTATAATAGTGTATATATCATATAGTAATGTAACAATGAGAAGGGATAGAGAGTCATACCTAACTTACCTGCCAAGCGAAACTGCATTTTTTGGATTTTGGATTTTTGCTTTTCAATTTTTTATGGATTTTCAAATAAGACAACCAACAACATGAACATAACATAAAGATGAACATAACCTAACGAACAAATGAACAAAAAAGATAGCTCAACATAACATATTAACGGATGAACCAACAACACATGCAAGACACAAATCAACAACATGTATATAGGACGAACATGGTGGGACAAGACAACAATGTAGTGGGACAACACACGGTTGGGACAAGAACACGTGGGACAACAACACATGTGGGATGACAACATGAGATGAGACAACACACGGGACATAGAGGGACAACTAACAGCATATGGAAGATAACTAACAACACATGGTGATAGACAACACAACATGCGTGGGATGACACGGAGGGACATAAACACGTGGCAAGGACACAGTGAGATAAAAGACATAATAAATACGCCCTTCAATCAAAATCTAAAATCAGAATGAAGCAGAACTGCCAGGTTCATAGTCGTGAGGCAAAGCCCTCTCATGGAGATATAATCAGGTTAAACAAGCTGAGAATGACTAAAGCTACAGAACAGATCGAGAGAGTAGATTGAGGAAGAGAACAGATCAAAGATAATGACATGAGGCAAATTGAGAGATAGAGCAAGGAAACTTGAAGCACCTGCAACCTGCACACTTAACAAATAGATCATGTCCGTCCTCAAAACAAATAGATAGAAAGGAATAAAAAGACAAATATTTTTTTGATTTTTCAATTTTCTTGATTTGTTTGGATTTTGAAATATTTGATTTTTTTTATTTTGAAATATTTAATTTTTTTTTTGAATTTTAAAATATATGATTTTTTTTAAAATTTTGAAATATATGCTTTTTTTATTTTGAAATATTTTTTTAAATTTTGAAATATTTGATTTTTTGATAATATCTCATTTTTTTAGATTTTTGAAATATTTAGATTTTTTTAGATTTTTGACAATATCTCATTTTTTTAGATTTTTGAAATATTAATCTGCAGCACCCAAAGACGGGCTTGAACTGCTTCCTCCCCCTCTCATTAAAGGCTTCCCTTAAGCAAGGCGTGCATGTGAGGGTGGCTTACCACAACCAACCGCCTCTAAAGAACGGTGTCCCTACTAAGGCCATACCCGGGATACAACCTAGCCTAAGAGGGAGAAGTAGAAGAAAAATTGGAGACAAGTTTTATGCAGGATGTGAGACAATAGGACTTGAATTCTTTCCAAGGCACTACCCCTCAAAGAGATAGGTCTGTTGCGCCGGGACTTTGTGTCTTTGATTTTGAGACCCATATTTATCAGCCATGCATGCGACCGGGCTCATGACGTCCCGCGGGGAACTGTACTGCCACTCTTGCCATGCCTTTGATTCATAATTTTGCATTGATTCATCCATATATTTTTGACAGCCCTTATTGGCTAGATATTGCATGAACGCTCATATTCGAGGGTCAAGACTGCCCCTATTTGAAACCTCTCTCGTATTGGGGAATGCCTAAGTTGGTCATCTCATCCATCCATCTCTTGCCCCTACACTCGGCCGAGTAGAGAGGAGAAAAGACTATTGTTCATGCCCAAAGTATGGCCAAAGCAGCAATGGTGTGCCTCAGAGGAATCGGCTATGGCTCGCAGTGAAGTGTGTGAAAACCCATACTCAATGGTCACCCTTAACAATCGGGGAGAGAAACTAGACTCCCAGTGCGGAGCTATCACCAGGCTAAGAATGTTGCAGAAGCAAACTCATTTGATTAAAAATAAGAAAACATAACAACCTAAGGCCACTTAACCATGTTGAGGAATAGCATTATAAGCATGTGCAGGTGTAATAATTATAGAGATAATAGCGATGATAATATTTTCTTGCACAAAATAAAGATACCTTGCAAATCCATAGTGTGGTAACCGCATCCTGACGCGATCTTGACCATCGAGCTTTTGAGCAGCACGAGCTTTGTATTCCTTGTTTGAGAGGACGAAAGGGAGAGGATAGCAAAGGATCAAAGATTCCTCTATGTTGCGTATGTGATTTTGATGATTACAAAATGACTTTGTTGCTTGGCCTTGCTTGGCCTTGTGCTTGAATGATACTTCATGTTCTCATGTGCTTGAATCATACTTGTTCTCTTGCTATGGAGTCATGTCCATGCTCATTTGAATGCTATCATGCTCACTTGTTTGTAATAGCTTAACTCTCACTTGAATGAGAGTTATGCTCATTTGAATGCAAGTATGATAATCTTATTGCATTGCAGGATCGAGTCATGATGGACATCAAATGGAACTCAAGAGAATGCTTAAATAAGTCATCTTTCTGTCCACAATTCAGAACATGTATTAATTCTATCTTCATTCTTCAAAGAACCATTGGTAAGGCTTTGCAATTCACATATCTTTAGTTAAGTGAACTTTGGGTAAGAGAGTGGCAGTGTGTTGACCCAGAATACTTGTGCATAGATATACATGTGGTTTCATGTACCTTTTTCATGGGTCATTATGGTTTGAAGATGTATGCTTCATGCATTTTCTATATGAGGTTTTGAGGGTCATACATGTTATTCAAATGCATGGGTTATGATGTAGATTTTTGGTTGAGACGCCTTGGGCTTTCATGCATATTCTTCTAAGTTGCCAAAGACATGAATGTGGTTCATGTACTTTCTACTTGAAGCTTTTAAGCTTGTGATGTGCTTGAAATATTCATACAAGACTTCTGAGAGTTGGTTCTATATTGCTCATGCATTGCATGAATGCTTGGTCTTGTGAGCTATGCACTAAAAGCTTGATTTATTAACTTGATGTGTGAAAGAATTGCATGAAGTTGGCTCTTATGAAGATGGCTTCAATTAGGTCTCAATCAATGAGATTGTGTTCATTGAACACACCTTTCTATTTGAATGACAGTGTCATATCATTCATGAGGTTATTGTGATTTCAATATATGGATGATTAAAAAGATCCCTTGTTTATATCAATGCTCCTCGTGATATCAATTCTTCATGAATATTAGTTTTTGTCAACAAGAATGCCATTTGAATGAATGTGTGTTTAGGTGTTCGCACTTTGTCAAATTGAGTTTCATGATATGTAAGCGTATCTTGGCAATGTTATTTGAATGATTGAGCTCCCATATCATTACATATGCCTTGGATGCAATGGAAGATTCATAGTTCCCCAAATGCCATAGCTCGTGACTTATGTCTTTAGGGAAACATTTATTTATGCAATGAGCATTTGGATGGTTGACAAGTTATGGAGGTTCTTTTGGAAGAATCTAGTTTATGAGCTCTTAACTTTCACACCTGTGGTAACTTGATACTCTTGTGTTTTTGCAGGTCCAATGATGGTTTTTTATACCCTCCCATATCAAGTGGATCATGGTAATACACTAACGACCTTGTATGCTTGAAATGGAGGTAGTTGAGGTTGAGCTTTCATACCTTTGTATTTGGACAATTGAGAGATTCAATTTCATTACAACAAACACTTGTCATATGGTGGAATGTGTTTTTGTTGGTTGTAAATGGAAAGCCAAACACATGTTTGAATGGGTTGTATGATGCATTTTTATGTGAACAAGTTGAAATTGTTGATGCTTGATTCATGAACTTTGATTATGATCTAACCTCTTGTTTTATCATGTGTTTCAGGGTTAATATTCATGGTTGATCAACATGGGTTTATGGTAATATTTATTCATTTATTTACCCATGAAATCTTAGTGGTTTAGCGGTGTTTTCCAACCCCTACTAGCAGGGGTCGACCCATAGGGTCGACCCTTAGGGGAATTGGGCTAGACAGAAGCTGTAATATGCAGCCTGTCTGCAGGGGTCGACCCCTGACTGCCAGACAGCAGAATTGCTGCTGGCCGCCCTCTGGTTGCCCAGGGGTCGAACCATGGGGTCAACCCATTCCGGCACGGGATTCTCGGGAGCATCCGATACCCAATGAAAATCTTTCTAAACTTTACCAAACTACCCCCCAATGGTTTCTAATATTATTAGGGTGTTTCTAACATATTTTAGGAGGGTTATATGAGTCTTTTATCTAGTTCTCTATATATATGAATGTGAACTCCGATTTTGTAAGATAAGAACCCTAATGTGCTATATTTCAATCTTGTAGGGCAAGGAAAAGGGGGGAAAGAAGAGGAGCTCTTGCAATGTGGTTTTCATCTACTTCCATGGAGATTTGGAGCTCGTGGTAGAAGAAGAAAAGAAGCGTCTCGAAGAGAGGAACGTGAGGACGCTGAAATCGCGGCCCTCCGACAATGAGCCAAGAAGAGCCGGAGTCTTTCTTGAAGGGAGAGCTTCATACATGCTTTATCTTCTTTGATTCAGTCTCTAGAGTTTTTTTTGGGGCTCAATGCATCTATTTGTCTTCGCTTCTTAAATTTCTGAAAGGATATATTGTGTGGGGGTTCGGAGAAAGGGTTCTCCGAGTGTTTATGTTGACGCGTGTACGTCGTTTTGTGCTGAGCATATCCGCGTGTGTGCTTGGACATATCTTGGGGTGTGTTCCCCGTGTGTGGTTAGGAGTTTACTCCTGTGTGATTGTGTTGGCTTCGCCCTACATGTGTGTGTTGGAGCTTGGCTCCGTGTGTGTGTAGGGATTTATCCCCGGGCTGTTTTATACAGCAGTGAAGCCTCACCGGTTTTATGAGGGGTGGACGTAGGGAGCCCATCGTGGTCCCGAACCACCTTAAAAATCCTCGTGCATTGTGGCTTGCATTGTGATTTGTGTTATGGTGGTTTGCTTTATTGTTCATATCTAATTATCCATTCGAGTGAGTACGGTGAGATTGAGAGAATCAAGTCTATTCCAATTAGTTTAAATTCCTCACTCTTGCTAATCTTCTATTTTCCGTTGCGAGCTAGTTTAAAGTTTTAATTGGACATAATTTTTAGTAGAGGGTTCTATTCACCCCCCCTCTAGAATCGTGTTCCTGCACTACAGTACCCAACAATTGGTATCAGAGCGAGGCTTTGTTGTCCCTAGATCTAACGATCTACAGAGTGATCCCAGTGCATTCTACAATCATGAATTTTTCTATTGAGCATGTATCAATGAATTGCTTGCCTATTTTTAATGGTTCTGATTTTACTTCATGGTTAGGTAAAATGTGTGGAATGATTAATTCTTTTAATCCCAATCTTTGGAAGTTGATTTATGATGGTCCTCACATATTACCTTTAGATGAGACCAAGTGATCTAATCATCACAAATTGAAGAACCATGAAAATCTCACTGTCTTGAGTTTATTGAAAGCTTCCGTGAGTACTAACAAGTATCCTTTTGTATCTTCTTGTAGGTCGGAATAGGAGCTTATGGATGAGTTGATCAAAGCTCAAGAGAAGGAAAGACAAAAATGTCTCATGGCCGACGATGTTGATGAACAAAGTGAGGAAAATGTAGAAGAGGTAAATTCTGATTCTGAAGATTTTACTCTTGATGAACTTATTGATGCTTATGATGAATTAGAAAAGCAATATAAGAAAATCAAGACGGAAAACAGAAAATTAAAAAAGAAACTTAACGAGAATCTGCATGATAATCCTTCATGTGAAAACTGTAAAACATTGGAGTCAAAGATTGACGAACTTAGAATATGAAAATGAACTTTTAAATCTAAAGTAAAATTATTTTCAGATGAGATGTCTTGCATGAATGAAGAGCTAGAGATGTTTAGAAAATCTAATATTGCTCTTGAAAATGAGAATGTTTATCATGAATTGAGTGATCAAAATAAACTCTTGTTATCTAAGATTTCATTGCTTGAAGAAACTGAAAGATGTCTTAGAAACAAGTTGGATTCACTATCTGACGATGATAAAATACTTGAAAAACTTCTTGATTCTAAAATTGATAGCAAGAGCACCATGTTTGAAAATGAGGAACTTAAAAAGAAAAATGGTGCCATGCTAATTGAGAATGCTTTGCTTGAATGTAGATTGAACAGTTTTGATAAAAGTGAAAAAGAAAATGCGTTGTTGAAATCTGAAAATGAAAAGTTGAAATAATTAAACAACGCCATGTCTGAAAGATTGCGAGTTCTTGAAAAAGGAAAATCTATTAATGTCAAATTGCATCAAGATGAATGTGAAAAAGTGCATGTGCTAGAACTGTTGTGACTCCTCTGTGTTGATGGTGTTGACATGTAACTTTACTTCATATGGCAACACATTGTTTTGATTGATTGGCAACACTATTTATGTTTTGATGTAATTACTTTTATCAGATTGTCTGTGTGTTATATGCATTTTATCTTGTTTTCACACTGAACACACACTCAAAGTCTCAAAGTATATACATTGCTTCAGTAACGTAAGTCTGTACACTGTCTGTGTCTATTGCAGCATCCTAGCAAGTGTGTACATTGCCTGTCGATTGCAAAGTGTATACATTGTCATGGGTCGACCCCCTGTTCTCATGAGTCGACTCATCTGGTTGTGCATAGTTTACACATTGCCCGTCGACTGCAAAGTCCATACATCCACAATGCATTGCATAGTCTATACACTGTCCGTCTCATTTAGAGTCTAAGGCGAAGTCTGTACATTGAGCGTCTCATGCAAGTCCACACATTGGCCTTCAGGCTTGAAAGTCTGTACATTGGACTGCGTCAACTCATTACATTGGCTAAGTCTATACACTGTCCGTCTCATTTAGAGTCTAAGGCAAAGTCTGTACATTGAGCGTCTCAATGAGCGTCTCATGTAAGTCCACACATTGGACTGTAGCATGCATTTGTCAATGGCATCTAAGTCTGTACAATGAGCGTCTTCCTTAGCCTCTTGATCTTCCAAGTCTGTACAGGCTTCTGTTTTACAAAGTCTGTACATTGGTCTCAGACTCCAAAGTCTATACATCGCCTGTTGACTGCAAAGTCTATGCAGAGCTCAAGAGTTCGAAGTCTATACATTCATTCACTGTAGCTTGCATGAGGTAAAGTCTGTACATTGGCCTCCATGCCTCAAGTCTATACATTGGACTAGTTGGCCAAGTCTGTACATCACTGTTTGCCAAAGTTTGTACATTGGCATCTGTTCCATTGTTGCGATTCAAAGTCTGCACATTGGGTTATTTACCTACGTTCAGCTTCGAAGTCTATACATCGATGCCTTTACCTATGTTGCAATTCAAAGTCTATACAGTTGATGTTTTCTATTGCTTCAAGTCTATACAGCCGTTCTTTTAGAAAGTCTATACATCGGTCTTCACCTCAAGCCTGTACAGTCCTTTGTTGATAAGTCTTCACATCGTGAAGTATATACACTCAACTCCTTCACATCTTACAAAGTCTGTACATTGCATTCATCAGTCGTGAAGTCTATACATCGCTTGTCTTCATTCGAGTCTCATGAAGTATGTACATCGTGCATCAGTTTTGAAGTCTATACATCGTCTGTCTTCATTTGAGTCTCACTGAAGTCTACACATTGCATCTTCATTCATGAAGTCTACACATTGCATCTTCATTCATGAAGTCTACACATTGCATCTTCATTTGCGAAGTCTGTACATTGCATTGATCTTCACTTAGTCTATACATTGACAGTGTTCATATCACCTAAGTCTGTATAGCGGTTGCTTCATACAGCAAGTCTGTACATAGCTTTCACTTATATGAAGTCTATACAACGCAGTTCTTCTGATAAGTCTATACAGAGTTGTTATTTAATCTGATCATCCGATACTCTGTCTGACAGGGATTCTCTACTGAGATTGCTGACATGGCTCGTGATCCCAGGAGGACGAGGTGTGCAGATGCTGACACGTGGATGGAATTGCCTCGGATCTGGCGAATTCACTTGGGCGGAAAATGTTGAAGCCACGCGCCCTTATCCACCTGCTGTTGTTATATATAGTAGTCTTCGTCTTCTGTAAAGGCTGATCGAAGTTGGCGAAGTCTATACATCCAGTCTGAAGCAGCAGCCACCGAGATCCACTGTGAGAGGAAGAAAAGCAGAGAAGAAGAAAAGGAGAGAAGAAGAAAGAGAGAAGAGATGAGTTGAGAGAGTTATATGAGAGCTTGTGAATCAGTCTCTTGGTCCAGTTACCAGAGCTGATATTGCTCAACTTTGAGCTACAGTCATTTTGGTTTTCTTCCATTCGATTGTGTGTTTTGTTTATTTTCAGTCTTGCTATTAACTCTTTGAAAACTCTTGTTCGATCAAGCTGTTAGTCAGCGGTGTCAAGCTGTGAGGCAGCGGTGTTGCAGAGGTGTTCCTCTGGTCGGCTAAGTTGTAGTGCCCAGCAGAGCAAGCTGTGAAGCTCAGCTGTTGCAGAGGGTGTTCCTCTGGTCGGGATAAGGTGTAAGCCCCAGCCGTTGTTGGCAAGCTGTAGTGCCCAGCAGATTGAAGCTATGTATCAGCAGTAATCCACATTCGAGTTGAATGTGGGGTGGACGTAGGTCGGATTGACCGAACCACCTAAAAGTCTTTGTGCCTCTCGTGTGTTTGATTGCTTGTTCAGCAGATCTTGTGTGTTTCATTCGGTGCATTGGCTGTGTTCGTTTAGTGTTCTTCTAATTCCGCATTTGATTCTAGGCCTAATTTTTTAAATAGCCAGTTGATCTATTCACCCCCCCTCTAGATCCACATCCTGTGGTGATAGAGCCTTCCATCTAACTTCAACACTTGGTATCAGAGCTAGACTCTTCTACAGGGACTTACCGCCCGAAGAGGATAAGCACAGATGGACGGAAGAGGGATGATAGCTGAAGGACACTCCACATCCAAGCCCCCGTACTTCGATGGAACCAACTACGCATACTGGAAGCACCGTATGCAGGTATTCTTGAGGGCTAAAGATTATGAAATTTGGAAGGTGGTTAGCAAGGGACCTTTCAAGCTGTCCCCAAATGAAGATGTATGGACCAAGGAGGAAATTAGAAGGTCCACGCTCAACTGGAGTGCAATCAATGCAATCCAGTGCTCTCTGCATCCCACCGAGTTCTCACGAATATCTGCCTGCTCCTCAGCGAAGGAAATGTGGGATGCACTTGAAGTCATCTATGAGGGGACTTCACAAGTCAGAGAGACTAAGACTAATCTACTGGTTTCAGAATACGAAGCTTTCAAGATGAAGCCTAATGAGACGATCAAAGAAATGTATGCTCGGCTGACTATTATCACAAATGGTCTCAGAGGCTTCGAGAAAAAGTATTCTGAGTATGATGTAGTCAGGAAGTTCTTGCGATCCTTGACTCCAATTTGGCACACCAAGGCCACAGTTATGGAAGAGTCAAGAGATCTGCACAATACTAAGGCAGATGAGCTGATCGGATCTCTAATGGCTTATGAGATGAATATGCCGAAGATAGAGGAGGCTGACAAAAAGAGGAAGCCTATAGCTCTGAAGGCTGGTGCTAGCAGATCCAGTCGATCCAGCCCCAACGGATCATCAACTGAAGAGAGCTTGTCAGAAGAAGAAGTGGCAAATGCTGATATTGCCATGATTACTAGGGAATTCCGGAGATTTCTCAAGAAGGAAGGAAGAAGATTCAGCCGAAGAAATCCCAACAGTGGCCGCCGAGACACAAGGTATAAATCAAACCCTGTAAAGAAAGCTGAAACTAATGTTTGCTATCAATGCAGGAAGGCGGGTCACTTTAAAGCTGAATGTCCGACAAATCAGAACCTCAAGGATAAGTCCAAGAAGAAGAACACAAAAGGGAAAGCTATGGTGAGTACCTGGAGTGATGAGGACGAGGGATCTTTGAGCGTCACTTCGGACAGTGAAGTTGAAGCTGAGAAGCCAATCTGTCTCATGGCAACCAGCTCAGAAGATAGAGAGGAAGAATCTGATGAGGTATCCTCTCGCTATGAAAATTTTACTATTACTGATTGGATGGTTGCTTATGATGAACTTACTGATAGAGTAGATGAGGTCAGAAAAGAAAACAGGCATCTACGAAGAAAAATTAAAATCATGCAAAATGATACTTCATTGTCTGATAAAATTGCCTGCTTAGAAACTGAGAACAGTAAGCTGAAACTCACATGTTCTGAATTTGAAGAAATCAATAAAGAACTGAAAATTTCTAAGGAAGAAAATGTGAGATTAGACAATGAAATTGATGCATGGAAACTGAAAATTCAGAATTATGAAAATGAGATAAAAATTGTTTCTGAAAAATATGAAGCTGTCCTCAATGTGAATAATGAGTTGAAAAAATCTATTGATGAAGTTCAGAAAGATAATGAGGATAAGCTAAAAACAATTGAGAAAATGACCCAAGGATCTGAAAATTTAGATGCATTATTGGGGTCAAAGGTAAATTTCAGAAGAGAGGGCCTAGGATTCAACTCTAGTGCAACTAAAAACTTTGGAATGAAAACTATTTCCTTTGTTGCACAAAAGGAGAAAGGACCTCTCATCAACATGAATTCTAATAATGCTGTAAAGATAAATTTGAATCTGAAAAGGCTAAATGCAGAGGAGAAGGGCAAACAGAAAGTAGGTGAGCCTAGTAGAATTGGGACTTCCAAAGCTAGCTCTAGTGCTCAACCCAAGGTTAGGGGTCAGCCTGCTCAGGTAAACAAACCCCATGTCAATGCCAAAAAGTCTTCATCACCATCATCACAGAAAAGGACCCAACCAAAACCTATGAATAGGTCAGCAGGGTCAATGGTGCAGGGAAGACAAAATATTTTCAGAAGTCAGCCCAACAAAATCAATCCACCTAGAGTTCAGTCCTACTACCCCACACAGCCAATCTATCCTAATGGGTGTGGGTGGACTAGAACTCAAGGGATGCATACAGGGTATGTTCATCAACCTACACACTTTTACAGACCCTATGTCAGAAATTGGGAAAATGGGTATGGTAGTCGGATGCCTAGGAATTACCAACATTTCCACATCCAGCCCAGGAACTACTATGGCCAAAACTTTATGAATGCAACCTGGCTGAAGCATTGGCACAATAACAACAATTCTGTTAATAACTCTGTTGGTGTAAATAAGAAGAAAGTCAACAAGAAAAAGCAAAACAAAAAGAAATCTGGAAAATCCACTGAACAGAACTGCTTCAAACAAATGTGGATTCCCAAAACTATGCTCTCTTTCTTTACTTGCACTTCATCTGCATTGGAGCCCAATCAGACTTGGGTTCCAAACTCTTTGCCCTAATTGTGTGTGCAGGTATGCCTGGCAGCCAAGAGTAACTTGTGGTACTTGGACAGTGGCTGCTCCAGGCATATGACAGGAGATAATGCCAAGTTTTGCATGCTAACTGAAAAGCTAGGAGGCCTTGTCACCTTTGGAAGCAACACAAAGGGTAGGATCATTGGATCAGGTAAGGTAGGTAAGTGTTCTACCTGCTGCATTGATGATGTTATGCTGGTTGAAGGGTTAGCTTACAATTTACTTAGTATCAGCCAGTTGTGTGATAAGGGTCATAAGGTTTTATTTGATTCTCAATGCTGCAAGGTTTTTGAACCTGATTCAGAAATTGTAAAATTCTCTGGAAAAAGAATAAATAACACATACATGATAGATCTAGATGATATTCAGCATTCTAACCTATGTCTTACTGCCAATAGAGAAGATTTAGCATTTTTATGGCATCGTAGGTTAGGCCATGCTAGTTATACCATTTTGCATAAACTAAACAAGTATAGCATGGTTAGAGGACTTCCTGAAGTTTCCTTCAAGAAAGAAAATAAAATCTGTGATGTATGCACTCAATCAAAGATAACTAGAAAGTCATTTAAGTCAAGAACTGAAAATCTGTCTTCCAAATCTTATGAGCTGATACACATGGACCTTTTTGGGCCAACCAGATCTGTCAGCTTATCAGGGAGGAGATATGGGTTTGTTATGGTAGATGACTTTTCTAGGTATACTTGGGTTTATTTCTAATCTAATAAGAGTGATGCATTCTCAGAATTTCAGGAGTTCTGTATAAGAATAAATCATAAAATTGAAAATATTTTGACTGATCATGGAGGTGAGTTTGAAAACTCACACTTTGAAGAATTTTGCAGGTCAAGTGGGATTCATCATAAGTTCTCCTCACCCAGGACACCTGAGCAGAATGGTGTTGTCAAAAGGAGGAACAGAACTCTAGTAGAAATGGGCCGAACTCTCTTAGTTGAAGGTCAACTGCCAAGAAAATTCTCGGCTGAAGCAGTCAACACAGCCTGTTATGTAATTAACAGGGCAATGGTAAGACCTTCCACCCAGAAAACTCCTTATGAGATTTTGAGAGGTAAGAAACCTTCAATCGCCCACTTCAAGGTCTTTGGTTGTAAATATTTTATACATATAAATGACAAGAGGGACCTTGATCAATTTGAGCCAAAAGGTGAACCAGTTATCTTCCTCGGTTATTCTGAAAACACTCAGGCTTATAGAGTGTTCAATTTAAACTCAAAAATTGTTGAAGAATCTCCACACATTATCTTTGATGAAACCTTGATGGAAACTAACCATGGTTATTGCAGGAACGAAGATGGGAACATTTTGAAAGATGAAAACTCTGCAGACCAGTCTGATGGTGAGGAAGATAAAGAAGAGCAAAATGAAGAAGAACCTGAAGTTCAGGGGGAGGTAAGTGAAATTCCTGAAACTCAGATTGTTAATATTAGATATCTTAAAGATCACCCTGTGAATAATGTCATTGGCAATCTGAATGATCCCCCTAGAACTAGAGGTCACTTTAGAATTCAGGATGAATTAAATGCATATGCTCTTGTCTCTCAAATTGAACCCAAGTCCATTGACTGTGCCCTCAAGGATATGCATTGGATTAATGCCATGCATGAGGAGCTTAATCAGTTCGACAGGAACAAGGTGTGGCACTTGGTCCCACCTCCTGATCATGGAACAGTCATAGGGACTAGGTGGGTTTTCAGGAATAAATCTGATGAATCAGGGAATATTATTAAAAATAAAGCCAGACTTGTTGCTCAGGGGTACAACCAGGAGTTTGGTATTGACTTTGAACAGTCATTTGCCCATGTAGCCAGATTAGAAGCTGTTAGAATTTTATTAGCTTATGCATGTTCCCTAGGTATAATCCTCCAGCAGATGGATGTAAAATCTGCATTCTTGAATGGGGAAATTAATGAGGATGTCTTTGTTAGACAGCCCCCTGGGTTTGAATGTCTAGATTTCCCTAATCATGTTTACAAATTAAATACAGCTCTCTATGGTCTTAAGCAAGCTCCTAGAGCTTGGTACAACAGGTTGAGCAAGTTCCTCACTGATCAAAATTTTACTAGAGGAGTAGTTGATCAGACCTTGTTTACAAAGGTGAGTCATTCTGAAATTCTTATTGTACAGATTTATGTGGATGATATCATTTTTGGGTCAACTAACCCCAAATTATGTGAGGAATTTTCTAAAACAATGACTAATGAGTTTGAAATGAGCTCAATGGGTGAGCTCAAATTGTTTCTTGGAGTGCAGGTTACACAAACAAAGGATGGAATGTTTATAGCTCAGTCCAAGTACACAAGGGATCTACTCAAGAAATACAAGATGGATAACCTTAAAGAGATAGCTTCTCCAATGGGTACCTCTACAAGCTTGGATGAAGACACTAAAGGTAACCCATTTGACCAGAAGTTATACAGAGGTATGATCGGACCCCTTCTCTACTTAACAGCATCTATGCCTGATATTCAATTCGCTGTAGGATTATGTGCTAGGTTTCAGGCCAGTCCTAAAGAAAATCATTTTAAAGCAATGAAAAGGATTTTTAGATATCTGCTAGGCACCCAAGAGCTAGGATTATGGTATCCTGCTAGGTGTGAGTTAGAGCTTCTAGCTTACACTGATGCTGATTATGCTGGGTGTCGAGTAGATAGAAAAAGAACTAGTGGCTATTGTCAATTCCTTGGTGGCTGTCTAGTATCTTGGGCATCTAAGAAGCAACACACTGTAGCATTATCTACAGCTGAAGCTGAATATGTTGCAGCAGGTAATTGTGCTGCCCAAGTACTTTTGATTAAGCACCAACTAGATGATTATCAGATAAAACTGGAATGTATTCCAATTCTATGTGATAATACTAGTGCCATATGCCTTGCTAAAAATCCTATTCATCATTCTAGGACTAAGCACATAGAAATAAAACATCATTTTCTAAGAGATGTTATGAACAAAAAAGAAATTGAACTGGACTTCATTGAAACAGACAAACAAGTTGCTGATATCTTTACTAAGCCACTTGGAAATGAAAATTTTAAATTTTTTAGAAGAGAACTTGGCTTGTGTAAAGTTCAGCATAATGAATGAACTCTTTGTTGACTTGAATAAAACTTTTGAGCTGCTTTGAATAAACTTTTGATTTGGACTTGCTGTTGATAGATTGAATAAACATTGTGCAACAGACTTATGATAATGCATGACTCTCATATTTTTTTTGCATCATGATCATCATTGCATATATATGTCTAGATGCATGATATGTCTATATTTCTGCATGATTGTATTGCACTGCATCTCCTTGCATTACCCTGGTATATCCAATGGTAAGCTACCAAAGGGCAGGGAAATCTGTCTGGAGGTTCTTACTATGTGTGAGATGGTCCTTATGACCAGGTTCTCTGCTTAGTACCACAGGTCATACTGCACGATAAGATAGTCTAAGTAAGCATGATTTTCAAAATCATTTGTTTAGTCCACATCTGTAAGATCACATGCACATAGACATGGGGAGTATTGCATATAATTCAGAGTTAAGTCTGACAGTATGGCAATCTTTTAGTCAGTTCTAATATTAAGCAATAGAAAACAGACTTCTTCTCTTATAAGAACTTTAATTGCTTAAAGATTGACTTAATGGTTTAAATTTATAATCTTTAGAGTTGAAAGACTACAATCCGTAAATAAGGATGCTGAAAATTGATAAACCTTTCAACCCTTATCTTATTTCATGTCAGACAAAGCGAATTATATTTGAAATCTGAAAACTCATCTGACATCATGTTAGAGAAGCTAAGTATGTGTATTGTCCTTAAACAAGTCATTCTGAAACAAATAAAGGGCAGCTAAGAAAGATATTGAAAAACATTGAAAATTATTTGAAAAATAGCATTGACAGAGCAATGACTGGTAAATCACTGAGAAACTGAGTGATCCATCAAAGAAGTGGACACTACTCATGTCATGAGGTGTATCAGCTATCTCTGTATAAAATGATCAAAACAGTATGTTATTTTCACTGAGTACCTGGGGGTAACCGGCGTCTAATAAACGTGTACCCTCACACAAAAAGGTGTCAATCAATTCTATTGAGTTTGATCATAGGCAAGATGGTCCATCATGTTAAGTATCTAGGGGTATTGGCGTCTGATAAACGTATACCCTTACGCAAAAAGACTTTTGGTACCTGAATGCCCTAAATGAAATAATATTGAAAATGTTGTTCCTTCAAAGAAATTTCATGGATGTCTATTGTTTAATTTCAATACATGACCTGGTTTATCTTAACACATTTTACTGAGTCTATGAAAGTAAGATATTCTGAAACTGAATCTCTCATGTAAATATGACTCTGGTTTATTATTTTATCATGCACATCTACCTTATCCAATGAATGTAGTGCATGAACTCTCATTTTTATAATCTTTAAACCAAAATTTCAATTTCTAAGCCGTTTCTCAGTTCATATGACTAAAGGTTCTGTGCTTTAGTTGCTTAATTTCTGAACTACTTGCTAAGAATGCCAGTCAGCTGAACTTTCTTTTTCCTTCCCTTGCACTCACTTTCCCTCCTATTTGTTGATGGCAAAGGGGGAGAATATTGTCTGAATTCATTCCTTCTGTTCAGGGGGAGAATTCTGAATTGAGAATTCTGCATTCAGGGGGAGTGTATGCATCTGTATCATGGTATGGCAAAGGGGGGAAATTTTGTTAGCAGGGAGTTGATTACATTTTGTAGCATGCAGCATGTCATTCATAGCATCTACATGCATCTACATAACAATCTGAATAACAAATCATGTCCTTCATCAAAAATGCATCTGTATGACAGAATGTTGCTACTCTATATGATAGGGGGTTGTCATCATCAAAAAGGGGGAGATTGTTGTGACTCCTCTGTGTTGATGGTGTTGACATGTAACTTTACTTCATATGGCAACACATTGTTTTGATTGATTGGCAACACCGTTTATGTTTTGATGAAATTACTTTTATCAGATTGTCTGTGTGTTATATGCATTTTATCTTGTTTTCACACTGAACACACACTCAAAGTCTCAAAGTATATACATTGCTTCAGTAACGTAAGTCTGTACACTGTCCGTGTCTATTGCAGCATCCTAGCAAGTGTGTACATTGCCTGTCGATTGCAAAGTGTATACATTGTCATGGGTCGACCCCCTGTTCTCATGAGTCGACTCATCTGGTTGTGCATAGTTTACACATTGCCCGTCGACTGCAAAGTCCATACATCCACAGTGCATTGCACAGTCTATACACTGTCCGTCTCATTTAGAGTCTAAGGCAAAGTCTGTACATTGAGCGTCTCAATGAGCGTCTCATGCAAGTCCACACATTGCCCTTCAGGCTTGAAAGTCTGTACATTGGACTGCGTCAACTCATTGCATTGGCTAAGTCTATACACTGTCCGTCTCATTTAGAGTCTAAGGCAAAGTCTGTACATTGAGCATCTCAATGAGCGTCTCATGTAAGTCCACACATTGGACTGTAGCATGCATTTGTTAATGGCATCTAAGTCTGTACAATGAGCGTCTTCCTTAGCGTCTTGATCTTCCAAGTCTATACAGGCTTCTGTTTTACAAAGTCTGTACATTGGTCTCAGACTCCAAAGTCTATACATCGCCTGTTGACTGCAAAGTCTATGCAGAGCTCAAGAGTTCGAAGTCTATACATTCATTCACTGTAGCTTGCATGAGGTAAAGTCTGTACATTGGCCTCCATGCCTCAAGTCTATACATTGGACTGGTTGGCCAAGTCTGTACATCGCTGTTTGCCAAAGTCTGTACATTGGCATCTGTTCCGTCGTTGCGATTCAAAGTCTGCACATTGGGTTATTTACCTACGTTCAGCTTCGAAGTCTATACATCGATGCCTTTACCTATGTTGCAATTCAAAGTCTATACAGTCGATGTTTTCCATTGCTTCAAGTCTATACAGCCGTTCTTTTAGAAAGTCTATACATCGGTCTTCACCTCAAGCCTGTACATTCCTTTGTTGACAAGTCTTCACATCGTGAAGTCTATACACTCAACTCCTTCACATCTTGCAAAGTCTGTACATTGCATTCATCAGTCGTGAAGTCTATACATCGCTTGTCTTCATTTGAGTCTCATGAAGTATGTACAGCGTGCATCAGTTTTGAAGTCTATACATCGTCTGTCTTCATTTGAGTCTCATTGAAGTCTACACATTGCATCTTCATTCATGAAGTCTACACATTGCATCTTCATTTGCGAAGTCTGTACATTGCATTGATCTTCACTTAGTCTATACATTGACAGTCTTCATATCACCTAAGTCTGTACAGCGGTTGCTTCATACAGCAAGTCTGTACATAGCTTTCACTTAAATGAAGTCTATACAACGCAGTTCTTCTGATAAGTCTATACAGAGTTGTTATTTAATCTGATCATCCGATACTCTGTCTGACAGGGATTCTCTACTGAGATTGCTGACATGGCTCGTGATCCCAGGAGGACGAGGTGTGTAGATGCTGACACGTGGATGGAATTGCCTCGAATCTGGCGAATTCACTTGGGCGGGAAATGTGGAAGCCACGCGCCCTTATCCACCTGCTGCTGTTATATATAGCAGTCTTCATCTTCTGTAAAGGCTGATCGAAGTTGGCGAAGTCTATACATCCAGTCTGAAGCAGCAGCCACCGAGATCCACTATGAGAGGAAGAAAAGCAGAGAAGAAGAAAAGGAGAGAAGAAGAAAGTGAGAAGAGATGAGTTGAGAGAGTTATATGAGAGCTTGTGAATCAGTCTCTTGGTCCAGTTACCAGAGCTGATATTGCTCAACTTTGAGCTACGGTCATTTTGGTTTTCTTCCATTCAATTGTGTGTTTTGTTTATTTTCAGTCTTGCTATTTTCTCTTTGAAAACTCTTGTTCGATCAAGCTGTTAGTCAGCGGTGTCAAGCTATGAGGCAGCGATGTTGTAGAGGTGTTCCTCTGGTCGGCTAAGCTATAGTGCCCAGCAGAGCAAGCTGTGAAGCTCAGCTGTTGCAGAGGGTGTTCCTCTGGTCGGGATAAGCTGTAAGCCCCAGTCGTTGTTGGCAAGCTGTAGTGCCCAGCAGATTGAAGCTGTGTATCAGCAGTAATCCACATTCGAGTTGAATGTGGGTGGATGTAGGTCGGATTGACTGAACCACCTAAAAGTCTTTGTGCCTCTCGTGTGTTTGATCGCTTGTTCAGCAGATCTTGTGTGTTTCATTCGGTGCATTGGCTGTGTTCGTTTAGTGTTCTTCTAATTCCGCATCTGATTCTAGGCCTAATTTTTTAAATAGCCAGTTGATCTATTCACCCCCCCTCTAGATCCACATCCTGTGGTGATAGAGCCTTCCATCTAACTTCAACAAGAACAAGAGATTGAGAGCTATAAAATTGCAAATAGAGTATTGAATGAGAGCAATGTTTGCAGTGAACAGGAGATAGCTAGCTATGAATTGCACATTGCATCCCTTGAATCTAAAATTGTAGACTTAAATGCACTATTGTCTAAATTTGTCAAAGGGAAGGAGAACTTAGACAAAATGCTAGGTGTTAAGTGTGAATCGTGAAATTAGAACACCCCCAAATTAAATGATTTGCATAAAAGATGACTTGACAAGATATAGAACTACAATTGATGATAAAAGGGGGATTACATGTAATAATCAAAATCCGTGATCGCCACTGAGGCCAGCAACATGCCAAATAATATAAAGTTCAAGATAGGGCATGTTACATACCTCAGAAATTCAAGATGGCCAAGGGCTGGCCTGGGGATGAACGCGCTGTATCGTCCCAGCGCGTTCTTCATATCGCGCCAGGAACCTATAGCGCGATATCAGACAGGAAGCGAGGTTATTTGGATTTGTTCCTTCCTTGCTCCAAGGCCGGCCAAGGTGCAAGGGCTCCATGTATTAGTCTTCTAGTGCCTGTAAACAATCATAAACAACAAATAAAAGGCCCATTAGAACGAGATTTTAGTAGAATCTACCCCTATTCTTAATCAAAAGCGTGCAAATGGGGGGCTCGATTACCTGGGGGTTTGGTGGTTTTTAAACCCCTATGGAAGGGCCAAAAGATAGGTGTGGTGTGTGTGTAGATGCGTGTGTTTTGTAAAAGAGTGTTTAAAAATCGGGATGCAATGCTATGCAAAATTAAAAATCAGTGCTTTGGGGAAAGAGAGAGTAGAAAGAGGAAGAACACGAGAATAATCCCTAAATACTCCTTTGGATGTGTGAGGAGCGAGGAGTTGTTGATTTGGAACGAAACGTAGCCTCCCCCTCGTCAAGATCTCGAGTTGCATCCCCCTAAAACGACGGCCAAAGGGTGCAATTTATAGGAAAAAGATCGAGAAGCAACCCTAGGTCGGAGTTCAATTCAATCCAAAGGTTTGGCGGCTCAAATTGAGGTAATCCTGCCGATTAATGAGGGGGAAAGACTCCTGCTAGGTTTAGAAACCTTCCTGGATAAGAAACACAATCAGAAACTTACCAAATAAGGACTCTGAGATGAAAGAAGGGAGTCCGGTCGGACTGGGTTTCTAACTGAGAACGCGCTACAAGCGTATAGCGCGTTCATGAAGAACACGCTATGACGATATAGCGCGATAATTAAAGGCCCATCAAATGATTTAGAAAAAGGAGAAAAATCCTTTGGGCAGTCACTTAATCAAATGTTGAGTGAGAATAACATCCAAAGTGGATGCTATAAAGATCAGATGTCAAGAAAATAACAACTGTTCAAATGATAACTTCAATTAGATCCACAACGCGCTATGAATAAGAAAGCGATAAGAGCGGATAGCGCGGGAATGCCAAACTCGAGATGAGATCCAAGGTATGGAAAATGTTGGGCCAAGAATAGAGAGACATCCTAGAAAATCAACCAACCAAGGATCAATTGGGGCATTAACTAGGAGAACAAAGAAAATGCCCAATTTATCGGCCAAAATTGGGTGTCTACTGATGCCCCTCCTTGATATCCGCTTCGCAGGGGAGCAAGACGGAGGTAAAACGGAGGCAAAACGGAGATGACACAGAGTGGTAGTGACGGGGAGATGAAGTGGAAATGCAGTGGAGCGGACTGATAAGTGGATATCAAGGAAAAAGAGACACCCATCACAACCGACAAATGATAGGAATAATCCAAAAAAACTCCAAGCTAACCACAAGATCGAGCTAGCATCAGTGACCCCTGCCTAGACTGTTAGGCACGGAACAAAGAAAAGGGAGCTGATCAACCTCTTGCACAAAAAGAGGCATCCACAGTGCGTAGCAACTACAAATTTCACTCAGTTAGTGGAATGGACGCGAGCCCGGCGGATCCATCGACGCCATCGTGTGGTTCACAGCTAATGAGTGGATCAAAAGAAGGAGGATAAGTTGAATTGGATTGAAAGGGGATAAGTAAATTCTAGGCAAGGGTCACATCGACCAGCGAGATCCAGTGTCCAACTAGGAGTAATCTTTCAAATTCGGAATGGAATTGAATTTCTTTGTTCAAGAACATAAGCATTATTGATCCTTAATTAGGAAGAAGAGTTTGGCAATTATGAATGCAAAAGGCATGATGCGTGTAGGGCTAAAATAAAAGAAATCATTAAAATAAATGCCAAGAAAAAAATAAAATATAAGATACTCAAGGATAATATTATTAAATCAAACAGACTTGGGTCAAGAGTTATCTGCAACCACGACGTGCGAGATGAAGTCTATCGTCCCCAAATTTGTCTGACCTAACGGCCTATCTGACAATTAACTGCATGTTTCTAAATCATCATTGTTTTTGGTAGAGGGGAACTCAAATCCCGAAACATACGGAGAACCAGCCGGTCCTTGAGATAATATAATAATGTAAGTATCATATAGTAATGCAATAAAAGGAATGGATAAAGAAATACTTACCTGATGGCGTATCATCATCTTTCTTTTGCTTTCTGTGAATTCAATGCTAAGCAAATTCAAGCAAATTCAGGCACGCATAAGCAAAAGAACACAAGTTTCTCATTCACTCTCAACATATATTCTCATGGCATTTCCTTTTCTCTCCCTCCCCCCCTTTTATTTTCATTTCTCTTTTTACTTTGGTTATCGCGCTAGATATACATAGCACGTTAATGTCGAGCTATGAACGTATAGCGCGTTAATCACACGCAGGTTTTCAAAAACCACCCCCCCTTTTCTCTTATTCAAACCCATACTTCCCTCTCTCGACTCCCTCTCTCGCCCTCTCACCAACCCAAACCCTCATTGCCCTAATCCAATGGAAGGGGATCCTCCTCGACGCTCCAAACGGCGCGCCACCCGTGGCCGTCAACGATCTTGCGTGGAGGAGCAACGAATGCCCCCTCCCGTGGAAGAGAATGTAGACTCAGAGGTGACCGTCTCGGCCCGGCTTGAAGGGGATGAAATGGAGATCCCCCCGGACGATGTCGAAGAGGTTGAAGGCGCCCTGGTGGCCGAGGAAACAGCGGCGGAGCCTATTGGTGGCGTGGCGGCCCGAAAACGTCGATTGGTAAGAAAACCACCCTAATCTTTCTTTCTTTTGATTTTTCTTGTTTTTCTTTTCAAATGAGATGAAGACGGAAGGGGAGATGCCCCTTTAGACCGATGTGTAGGGCAGAAAGCCCATGGAAAAGATCTGGGGAAAGAGGGGTTGCCCCCTACCTGCGGAAGATGAACGCGCTATATCTTCATAGCGCGTTCTTGAAGAACGCGCTATGACGACATAGCACGATAAAGAACAGAATGCCAATTTTTTTATTTTCTGATTTTTCTTTTGTTTGGTGATCACAAATTGATGTCTCTTACTTTTTATGTTGTGCAGGGTGTGGAGGGTGCAGTTCGTGCCCGGATTTCATGGACATTGGTTCGGGCCGTCTACTCCGCACTACCGGAGTTTCAACGGGCCCGCCTCTGCCGAATGGGCTTCGGGGAGTTCCTGGAGATAGAGGTGCTGAGAGTTGACGTGGGGTTGATAAGAGCTCTGAAAGCCAGATGGGATGCAGAGTGCAAGGCCTTCATCTTCCCCTGGGGTCATATGATCCCGACTCTAGAGGACGTCACCCGTATCACCGGGCTGCGGGTGCATGGATCGGCAGTGACAGGATGCACTTACCCCGACTACCGGGAGATGGCGCGTAGATTGCTAGGCTTGGAGCTGGAGGGGACTGGCCGGACCTCGCTAGTGTCGAGGATCACTTTGCAGGAGAGTCTCGGCTTGTTCCATACGCAGAGGGAGGTGGGGGAGACTTTGACGGCTCATGAGAGGAGACTAGAGGCTGGAGCCAGAGAGAGTTTCGCGACTGAGGCTGGCGCACAGGCCGACATGAAGCTGAGGAGGTTTCTTATTCTGATGATCGGCAAGCTACTTCTAGCGACTCAGGGTGATGCAGTGAGCTGCCGATTTCTACCCCTACTGGAGGATCTGGACAGAGTTGGACGGTATGCTTGGGGCGCGGCAGTCCTAGCATATTTGTTTGACAGCTTCGGCATTTCTTCACTCCAGTCATCACTCGGGGGGTTTTACCCTCTACTTCAGGTATCTCTTTAAACCTTAAACTCCATGGGATTAAATTATGCACTTACCTCTTATATTGATCACATGAGCTTCATTTCAGGTTTGGAGTTATTTGTATCTTCCTACCCTCAGGGGTGCTTGGGAGGATCGAGGAGATCTACTGCCCCTGGCCAGACGTTGTACCCCAACACGAGACAGCTGATCTTTGAAGGACCAGGTCACCCACATCCAGGAGATGTTTGAAATTGAATTATATTATCTGAATGAGATCCAGGGCAATGATAAATTGAACTATGCAGGTGGTCTGGACTCCCTATCAAAGGGACACCGAGGTGATGCCCTGGGTGGAGGCGGCCATCCCATACTTCGGGAGAGAGATCTGGTTGCATGCCCTCAACCTGGTCGAGCCACTATACCATAGGTTGATCATGAGGACACTAGGACTCCATCAGGCGGTGGTAGAGTTCCCGACCCAGGCGACGGACCCACGACCTGGCAGACGCTTTCGAGGCCTCTAGGGGACAGATGACTGGCGGCAGCGCGCCCGGGAGCAGTACGCAGATTGGAAGAGGTGTGGCCGAGCAGTCCTTGCGGGAGCGGATTCAGATGATGCCTACCTCCAGGCATACTCTCAGACATACGGTAGCCGTGTCTACCAAAGCGCACGTGGACATGTATGCTTTAAATTCATTTGCATTTTCATTTACAAGAACTTGATTATACAATATGTGACCAACATGCGTTTATTGCAGTTCGACATAGAGGGGTGACTGGCCATGGTACAGGGACTCCTCGACTCCACGATCCGGCAGCGTGAGGACCTCCAGCATACCGTCGATGAGCTGGTAAGCACTTGTAATTTAGAATGATTTGGATTTGAAATTCAATTAATGGTAATGCTTTCTCTTTTTAGCGCGAGGAGCTGGAGGCAGTCTGATCCTCGCATGGTGCTTCATCTTCCACTCAGCCTGTTTGCGACCACACCGATCTAAAGAGCCAACTTGCTAGTGCAGTTGCTCAGGCGGAGGCAGCTGAGGCCTCCCTACAGGAGAGAGTAAGCAATCTGTTCTTTTAATCTTAGTCTTGAAAAATTTTATTAACATCAGTTATTGACCAAGATTTCGGGTGCAGGAGTAGGAGCTGCGGATAGCGGAAGCAGAGCTGAGGCGTCGCGATGCGGAGGAGCTTCCTCGAGATGTGGCAGAGCTACGCCTCTTACTCGGGGTGGAGAGGAGTGAGCGGCAGAGAGAGAGGGAGGATCAAGACAGAGAGAGAGAGAGAGAGATGGGAGAGAGAGAGAGAGTGGAGCAGGAGCTAGAGAGGGTGGAGCTGCGTACCAGATTAGGCATCGCCGAGCAGCGGGCGAAGGATGCGGAGGATCGCTATCGGCGGGGGCGTGAGCGGGCTCAGCGCGAGGGATACTCCCGAGCTTATTCGAGCACTGATTATTTAGTTACCTCCTCTAAGCATCAGAGGAGGGAAGATGCTGAGAGGGGAGCACGCAGTGACAGGGGTTCAGCTTCTCGGGGATCGATGGCTCCTCCTAGGTCTTCCCGGGGAGGACAGGAGGAGGTTGAGAGCTCGCGTAGAGGGGGAGATCAGGAGGAGGCTGAGAGCTCGCGTAGAGGGGGAGATCAGGAGGATCGAGGGGAGAGCTAGAGAGGTTGTTTTATCCATTCTCATTTTGTACTATTTTAACATACATAGTGGAATGAGACAGTCTTTGATACTTGTTTGCACTTCTTGTGATTGTTCTTTTGATTTTGCGCGCCCCTGTAAAAGGATATCTCGCAATAATGCCATTAGTAATATAATGCAATTTTTTTTGGAATTTTTGAAAATATGCAAATTTTTATGAGTTTTCAAAAAGAATATTTGAATTTTTATGTTGATTTTGAAAAGATATGAAAGTTTTGGAAATGCTCAAAAAAATTTGGCAAATTTTTTTGGAATTTGGGAATATTCAATTTTTTTGGAATTTCGGCAATATTCATTTTTTTTGGAATTTTGGCAATATTCAATTTTTTTTTGGAATTTGACTTAGACATTGCTAATGCAGCATCAACGGATGTTTAAACCACTGGCTAAGGGTCCTAGTTCCTTCCCCTTTCGCTCAAAACTGCCCAAAGCCAGGCGTGCATTTAAAGGTGGCGCCCCATGACTAGCTACCTTTGGTTAACAGTGCTCCTACCAAGGCAATACCTGAGAAACATTCGGTCTTAGAGGGAGAAGAGAAGAATAATTGAGGATAAGCTTTATGCAGGATGGGAGATGTCGGGAGTTGAATTCCTTCCAAGGTATTTCCCCTCAAAGAGGTAATCTGTTGTGCCGGGGCTTTGTGCCTTTGATTTTTAGACCCTTGACATGCATACGACCAGGGTTTTCCCTGCGGAGACTTTGCCTCTCTTGACATGCCATAATTCATACTTTTACATTTATCGAAATTCTGACTTAATTTTTTATAATAGCCCTTTTGGCTAGATGTATCATGAAATTTGATTTTAGTTTGGGTCAAGACTGCCCATATTTGAGACTTCTCTCGTATTGGGAATTACCTAGGTTGGTCATTTTATCCGTCAACCTCTTGCCCCTGCATTCAGCCGAGTAAAGAAGAGAAAAGACTTTCAGATATACTCATGGCATGGCCAAAGTAGGGACGGTGCTTATCTAAGGAGCCGGCTAAGGACGCCGTGAAGTGTTTGCGGTGCCCAGCCAAGGGTTGCTCTTAACAAGCGGGGAGAGAACGTTGAATTCCCAGCGCGGGGTTTTTATAGACCAAAGGTGCTGCAGAAGCAAGCCTAAAGATTTTTTTTTTGAGAATGATTTAATTAAGATAAAGGTTTAAAACACCACTTTTAATCTTGTTAAGAAGCACTTCATTTTGAAAATCATGCGTGAAGTAATGATAAAATGATATCATAAAATGCGTACTTACGCCAATATGTTACCTTGCGATCTTTGTGGAAGCAGCTGTCAGAGGCGAGGTTGATCATCGTGAGATAGTCCTCTTTTAGCGAATAAAAGGAATGGAAGCAAAGGATTTGAAAGTGGCTTAACAAGAAGGGGTGGTGTTCAGACCAGACTCAGACGAATAAGGAGAAAAGGAAGAGAGGCGAGGACTAGAACTCCCTCACTAAGGCGCGGAGACCCTGATCACATGGAACAGTCTACAGAAGAAGCGGAGAATTAGAAGGAGGAGTGAGGACTAAAGCCTCAGAAGCAGTGGGAGAAAGGGCAGATGCCCAAGGCAGTGGATATGGAAGAAGTTGGGTCGGACCCGAGATTAGGAGGAATCAGAAGAAGAAATTGATAGATGGAAAGAGGCGGATCCGGAGGGTCCGGAGGCAGTGGAGTAGAATCATGATAGGAGGAATCAGAATCTGGAGAAGGAGAATCTCGAGGGACGCGATGCCCTGGGAAGAAATATGCAAAAAAAGGAAAAAGAGGACAAAGGACGTGATATCCCGGAGAAGCAGGAAGATGAAACGGAGGAAGGATGGAGGGTCCGGAGGTTCCGGAGGGAGAAGATAGAAAGGGGCGCGATGCCCTGAAGGAAGATAGAGAGAATAAGATGGAGAATCCAGAAGTTCCGGAGGGGGAATATACCATGGGACGCGATGCCCAAGGAGAAGAGAAAGATCCGGGGGTTCCGGAGGAATGGAATTAGAAGGGTCGGGATGCCCCGAAAGAAGATAGAAAGAATAAGATGGAGAATCCGGAGGTTCCGGTGGGGGAAGATACCATGGGACGTGATGCCCGGGGAGAAGAGAAAGATCCGGAGGTTCCGGAAGAGTGGAATCAGAAGGGGCGTCATGCCCTAAGAGGAGGGATAAAACACCTGGAGGTTCCATGGAAATAGCAGGAAAGGGGACGCGATGCCTCGGGGAGAGTGGATTAGAAGAGGATGAAGATGAATAAGATGGGAAATGCGGAAGATCCAGAGGTTCCGGAAGGCGGGGAAGATACGGGTCTGGAAACCCGGGAAAGAAGAAGTGCAAATGTATGCGAATGCAATGCAACAAATGCGATGAATGCATGGATGCAACAGAATGCATGAGATGCAAAGAATACGAAGAACATGAAGGGCGAGAGGATGAGATCTCCCTCCTTACCCTTGGAGTGGCCCATGAAGAAAATGTGACAGACAAGAATGTGGATGACATTGAATAGAAGGTGGATGAAATAGTGGAAGGCCCCTTAGCACCAAGATAACCGCCCCTCCATGGCAATGAAAGTGTATAGCCAATTGGCCCAATGGATAAAGCAAGAGCCCATGACGAAGCTTCAATGGTAAATGACAACTCCCTTGAAGAGTGAAAAGTAATAGTGTGAGAGAGTTGGAAAGTCGGGATAAGAAGCATTGTGTTGCCCAGGGGTCGTGGCATATAAAGAATGTTGAATAGGATAGGCATTCGCCCCTTGTATGGAAGAAAAGGTTTGAGGTTTGAAAGTTGGAACAAGGGGTGCCCTGCCCGGCCCTTGGGCACAAACTTACATGGCATCAAAGTTTGACATTCTCTCTTAGTGAGCAGTGGTGGGAACTTGGCTTCTTTGACCATGCTTGGCACAACAACCCGGATCGGCATCCGGCATATAAACTCTTGCATCTTGAATAGCTCGGCTGTAGCCAAATCCTTCTTGCCCGTCTCTTGGTCATCTTCGGTACAAATACTTGCAGAAGCACTCCCATTCCGAATAGTAAAGGGGGGTGAAGCGGAGGCGGAAGGCTCCATGGATGGTGGTGGTATAATGGAAAGTGTTGAAGAAAGGGTGAGTGGAAGTGGGGGTTCAAACACATCGAGCTTCTCCCTTTGCTCGGAAGCAGTCGGGGTTGGCTCGAGTGTAAAAAGGGGTGGACCTTGCTCAGGACTAGCCACGGGTAAGGGTGAAGGGTTAAATAGTGGAGTAGGGGTTATAGGCATAGTGGGTTTTGGGGTTAAAGGGATAATGGAGGGTTGAGGTGACGAACAAGGAGGAGGAGTAATAGAAGGCTCGGCAGAGGCCGGCGTAGTGGAGGGTGATGAAGGCTCGACAGAGGTCGATGGAATGGAGGATATTGGTGTGGTTACGGGAGGTGAAGGTTTAGTGCGTTGAAAATGCCGGATGGGGCGAGAGGTGTTAGGGATAGGATGAGACTCATGATGCGGCGGTATGGGTGATTGGAATATCAACCCATCATCGTAACACCAAGAGGTCTCATAAATGGGAGTTGGATCGGGGATTGTGGCATAGTCTTGAGCATAGGGGTCTTCTAGCAGTGGAGGGAGAGGGAAGCGAAGGAAACTCGGGAGGGATGCCTGCAGAGCTTCATCATCATGCGCCGTCTTGAATTCTTCAATTGCCGGTTCTTCATTATCGGGTTCAAGTGGACACCGTAGTGAAGGCGTGTATGTGGGTGGTGGAATGTAATGGTATTGTGTATGTGGAGGTGGAGGACCATATGCGTGAATTGGGTGAATGGGTGGAGGATGGACGGCGTCCACTTGAACGTTGAAACCCGTCGGCTCTTGCTTGCTCGCACTATCGATGCCATAGTCGTCTCTCCTGTCCTTCCAAACTTGCTCCATCTTTGTAATGTCATTCAGAGCGGCGTGGAGGGGATTGACTGGAGTAGAAGGAGCGGGCCGTGGGCTCGTAACCCTCTTAAATTGTTCCTCCAACAAAGTGACTTTGTCGAGAAGCGTTTGTTGGAGGGGTGTGACCTGAGTAACAGAGGGTTGGCATGGCCTTGAAGGAGGGGCCGCATAAAAAGGCCGTGAAAGGGGGTTAATGGGATGACCCATAGAAGAACCAGGATGGGCCGGGTTGCAAGGAATAAATGGGCCTTGGGGCCGTGGTGGAGGAGGAATAGAAGGAGGTGGGTATTGGACCACCCGAGGAGAAGGGTGAATAGGAGGAGATGGGTGATGGGCTACCCGAGTAGGAATGTGAATAGAAGAGGGAAGTGGGTGATGGGCCACCTGCGTAGGATTGGAAGGAGGATGAGAGGAATGAGATGCACCCTCAACAACGGCCTTAAGGGCTTGGATTTGTTGAGGGGTGAGATGATCTAATGCATGCAAGATCTGGGAGACCTTCTCATCGTCGGGAGGAGACGGTCCCGTAGGAGTAGTGGCTCGCGATTGAATCGAGGGGCCATGAGATTAGACATTGCCCATGGGCCGGGCATGACCATAGGAATGAGTACGTGGTCCCTTGAAGATATGGTGAGAATTATGATGAACATGTTGAGATTGAGGAGTATAGGATGTGCTGGGTCGTGCATCCTCATTAACACAATTAAGATTAAACACGTTATTTTCTCTATCAAGGTAAACCATTATGCAATCAAAGTTCAAGCAAAACAATTTGCAAAGAAGCACACAATTTGGAATGGTTATCGTTGATTTTTTTATTTATTTGGACCTTGGTGAATTAATGACTTTATGCAAATTGATGTGATCACTCAAGAGAGGAACCTAGTTTCAAATGTGGTACTCCGGTGCCAACTAGGAACACTCTCTCATCATGCATAGGCCAACTAAACCCGGGACTTCAAAGGTACAACCTGCCCAGCGTCCGTGAGGGAATCCACGGGTGCGAGGACTTACGGAGACTTGACTTAGGAATTTCCGGTCCAATGAGACGGAATGCTCAATGGAGGGTCCTTCCTTCACCAAGGGGGTGTGAGATCTCCTAAAAGTGTGGGGAGAGGGGGTCTCCCAAACCGAATGCAAAGATGAATGCTATGTTATGCAAGAATATCTAAACTAGAACTAGCAAATAAAATGAAAAATATATTTAAAAAAAAGAATACACAACAGGAAATGTACAAGATGCAACCAGAGAAGATGACAATCAGAACCCCGACAGAAGGTGTGGGTAAAATATCCTCTAGTGATTAACGCACTATATGTCCATAGCGCGATCTGATAGAACGCGCTATGGATATATAGCGCGACCAATGACAGGGTGGGGGAACCCCAAAAGACAAATAATCACACACACTTTGATGGATTAACAAGCAGGCAACCAAAAGAACGAACGTGGTGGCACAAAGAGTCCCACCGTGATCACCAATTTGTGAATCGTGAAATTAGAACACCCCCAAATTAAATGATTTGCATAAAAGATTACTTGACAAGATATAGAACTACAATTGATGATAAAAGGGGGATTACATGGAATAATCAAAATCCGTGATCGCCACTGAGGCCAACAACATGCAAAATAATATAAAGATCAAGATAGGGCATGTTACATACCTCAGAAATTCAAGATGGCCAAGGGCTGGCCTGGGGATGAACGCGCTGTATCGTCCCAGCGCGTTCTTCAGATCGCTCCAGGAACCTATAGCGCGATATCAGACAGGAAGCGGGGTTATTTGGATTCGTTCCTTCCTTGCTCCAAGGCCGGCCAAGGTGCAAGGGCTCCATGTATTAGTCTTCTAGTGCCTGCAAACAATCATAAACAACAAATAAAAGGCCCATTAGAACGAGATTTTAGTAGAATCTACCCCTATTCTTAATCAAAAGCGTGCAAACGGGGGGCTCGTTACTTGGGGGTTTGGTGGTTTTTAAACCCCTATGGAAGGGCCAAAAGATAGGTGTGGTGTGTGTGTAGATGCGTGTGTTTTGTAAAAGAGTGTTTAAAAATCGGGATGCAATGCTATGCAAAAAAAAAATTCAGTGCTTTGGGGAAAGAGAGAGTAGAAAGAGGAAGAACACGAGAATAATCCCTAAATACTCCCTTGGATGTGTGAGGAGCGAGGAGTTGTTGATTTGGAACGAAACGTAGCCTCCCCCTCGTCAAGATCTCGAGTTGCATCCCCCTGAAACGACGGCCAAAGGGTGCAATTTATAGGAAAAAGATCGAGAAGCAACCCTAGGTCGGAGTTCAATTCAATCCAAAGGTTTGGCAGCTCAAATTGAGGTAATCCTGCTGATTAATGAGGGGGAAAGACTCCTGCTAGGTTTAGAAACCTTCCTGGATAAGAAACACAATCAGAAACTTACCAAATAAGGACTCTGAGATGAAAGAAGGGAGTCCGGTCAGACTGGGTTTCTGACTGAGAACGCACTACAAGCGTATAGCGCGTTCATGAAGAACGCGCTATGATGATATAGCGCGATAATTAAAGGCCCATCAAATGATTTAGAAAAAGGAGAAAAATCCTTTGGGCAGTCACTTAATCAAATGTTGAGTGAGAATAACATCCAAAGTGGATGCTATAATGATCAGATGTCAAGAAAATAACAACTGTTCAAATGATAACTTCAATTAGATCCACAACGCGCTATGAATAAGAAAGCGATAAGAGCGGATAGCGCGGGAATGCCAAACTCGAGACGAGATCCAAGGTATGGAAAATGTTGGGCCAAGAATAGAGAGACATCCCAGAAAATCAACCAATCAAGGATCAATTGGGGCATTAACTAGGAGAACAAAGAAAATACCCAATTTATCGGCCAAAATTGGGTGTCTACATTAAGGTCAACTTTCGAAAAGAGGGTCTTGGATATTCTCCAATGAACAAAAAGTCTTTTGAATCAAAACTAAAAACATCTTTTGTTCATGCTTCTGATATCCCAAGCACTTCAAAACCTCCTCCTCCTATTACACAAACAAAAATTTCTAAAAAATATTTTGAGAAAAAGAAAAATGTTCACAAAAAACCCACCATGGAAAAAGTATTTCAAAAAGTTCAAGGTGGGCGAAAAATGAAATCAAATGTTGAATGTTTCTATTGCGGATTGAATAGACATGTGATGGATGATTGTGTTCTCATGAAAGAGGATGACAAACATGCATGCCAAGATAAATATGTTTTCAAATCAAAAGGAAATGTTTCTTTCTTTCATTGTGGTAAGCTAGGCCACAGGATGAAAAATTATTTTTCAAAGCAGAAAAGTGAACAAAATACTTTTATTAGAAAAAGAAATGTTTCTTGTTTCTGTTGTCAAAAACTTGGACATGTCATGGATAATTACTTCGTGAAACAAAATGATGATTATTGTGCCATGAATGCTAAGTTTGATCTTCAAAGAAAATTCAATGACAAACATGCCTTTCGTCCTCAAATGTTTTCAACTAACAAAAAAAAGTTCTTTGGAAAAACTTTTGCTCACAATGATAAATCATTTTTTAAAACTACTTCTCCTTATTGCTATCATTGTGGGAAGTACAGGTATGTTATGAAAGAATGTTGATTTTTGAAAACTAATAATTTCCATGCTTCTAGAATGAATGCTAGGTTTAATTTTGTTAGACCTAGATCTTTTGGAAATGGGAGATGGAAAACTTTTGAAAATGCCTTTGCTCTTAAAAGAAAATCATTTGCTAGAAATGTCATCCCTCAATGCTTTTATTGTGGAAACCATGGACATGTCATTGAGGATTGTAAGATCATGAAGGATGATGATATAGTGGTAATGAAAAAGTCAAAGAAAACATTTGGAAGATATGCTACTAACATCCAAGGACCCAAGAAGGCTTGGGTGCCAAGATCCGACAAATGAGTCGGTTGTTATGAAGGTGTGTCTTGAGTTAAATAAATAATGAAAGGGGTTCTAATAAAATGGAGCAAGGCACACTCATAAGGTAAAATCCCAACTTTGCCTTTTCATTGTTAAACTTGATGATTTTGATGTTTGGTATGTTATTCTGTTACGGTTTTCACATGATGTTTGAATTGCATTTTCTCACAAGTCATACAAGTCTTCAATTGGATGAATATTTGGTATATCAAATGGTGATATGTGAAACGATAGATCAAGTCTGTCAGGAAGCTATCACTATGTGTGAGGTGATCTTAGGATCAATGTTCTCTACCTTGTACCAAAATTTAGAAATTGAATTGTTTGGCTTATGAGGAACCATGTGTTTTGAATGAAATTAATTTACCTTGATTTGCAATGATCTTAATTTACAATTGGTTTCAATTGAAAATATTTCTTGTTTCAAGAAGGCAAATTTTCTGAACTATGGACTTGCTTGATCAAATACAACAATTGATATTAAATGTTGACCATAGCTCAGTTTAAGGCTCATTGACCTTGTGTGATTGCTTTGCAAAATTCATAAGTTGTTTGACATGTTTAAAAAATCCCCTCTTGTTAAAAGATGTTCAAACACTTGTCTTGATCATTGCAAAATTATGTGTGAAATCTGTAGGGCACTTGATTATGTGCATCAAAATACATCTTGCATATTCACACCTGTAGGGCTTAACATATTCAAACTGAAGCTTATGTCTCATGCAATGTTGTTTCTGAATGATCATTGTTGAACTTTTGAGTTCTAAGGAAAACGGCCTTCCATGATGAAATCTGAAATAAAATGCTCATGGTTCAGTGCAATTTTCATTAAAAATCCATCTCATGCATTTAGTAATTTCATGCTTGCTTGAATATTCAAGAATGCACAAAAATTAAAAAGAATGTATTGGCATCTTTGCATATCATTCACATGCTATGCATACAAAATGACAAAAATATGCATATTGCATATTCATGCATATGCATATATTTCATGATAATCGCATATCTTGACTCATGAATGCTTGCATGAATGTTTCATGAATCCTTGCATGCTTGTAAGTATTTACACTATGAAACCATTTCTTGATCTTTCTAAGGCCTTACCTCCTTGCCAAACTGCAATGCGGTGACTTTATTCATATGTGATACATGTCATATATTAAGGGGGAGGATTTGACTCCGAACGTGCATACATTTAGGGGGAGTCATAGCCGTGTCTTGTCGAATTCATTTTATACATGCAAAATAAAAATCTACTCCCACACTCTTGCACACAATGAATTTAATGACTCCACTTGATAATGATTTAAGAAATTACTTCCAACACTTTAAAGGGAACTTGAATCTCTACATGGACATTAAAGAGTAATCGTGAGAAAAAAGCTGCCTACCCCACAAAATTAATAAGTGGTATGTGGAACCGAGTAGTCGGGAATCCCCACTAAAATAAATAAGGAAACTCGCATTGAAAGGTAAAACAAAAATCCACATGTGTGACGAATTCAAGTAGCCGGGAATCCCCATTGAGACATATGAGGAAACTCACGCCGAACAGTGAAGTCCCTTAAAAGAAACAAAATCAGGGTTGTGTGAAGCTGTCGAAAGTCAAGAATCTAAAGTGAAAGTGTATAGAGGAGATTACCTTCTAGTGTTCTTTAGAAATTCTAAAAATCCATATATTTTGAAACTCATTATTCATTGCATCACTTTTCACATGGGCATTTTTGTGATGTATGTATTCTATGAACTTTGTTTCGATTTATGGTTTATGTAGTACTTCTAGTGGTGTATCCACAAATCTCTTAGTTATGCCTCATGTCTTACATCTTGAATTTGAATCACTTGCTCCTTTGTTAACCCGTGCCTCATTTAGGGGGAGTTACTATGTGTAAAATTTATGTGCATGACGGTTGTGCTTGTGTGCTTACATGTTCATGCATTCTCCTTTGGTCTAATTCTGAGCATAACTCTTTCGTTTAAATGATAGAAGTCATCATGTGCATAGTTGCATATCTTGCATATTTAGCATTCACATTGTCCACATTCATTGCATTTGTAAGATGAATGTCACGCCCCGAGCGCGGAAGATACCCGGAGGTGCGCGATAAGTTTATATCAATCATGTCAATCAGAGGGGGTCGTGTATTCGACACAAAGATAGAGATGCGCAAAAGTAAAGATAACCCAATCCTTTATTCCATAATAGATAGACTATTACAAATCTAATACTCTATTCAAAATAAAAGGAAAAGTACATAGTTGACTCAAGAAAATAGGAAAAAGACTAGATGACACTTGGAAAAGCTCTAGCTCTTTCACTCTGGACTTTCCCCATCCGTTTGAGTCTCGTCATCAGACTTACCTGAAAAGTAAGGGACAAACACGGAGTGAGCGAACGCTCAGTAGGAAATTATATCTCAAGCGCTAGCAAGGGGTTTAAGTAATTACATTTTTCATGAATGGACTATAGCTATGCATGCCCGTATAAAACGACAAGATAGAGAGAATGTAATATCAAGAGAACAAGATGAACTAGTCAGGAACTTTCAACAAGATAACAAGATATTCAAGATATTCAAGCAAGTACGTTTAACAGGTCATGTCAAGAATTGGCTATTACGTTTCAAGCAAGCTAGTAATTACCCTTTTTCGGGTCACGCGATTCATGTCAAGTCAAGTACGAGTCAAGTACAAGATTTGTGTGGAATGTCCAATCAAGCTAGTCATGCACTCGGTATAATGCCAAATACCTTATCATTAAAACTCCCATGGGCACAAGTACTTTCGGGTGCTCCTCCCAGGACCAAATCGGGCCCTATATGCGCAGGCATTTATCATGTATTTTTGACATCCACTCTTGTATATATATATAGCCAATATGGAATTTCAACAATTTAAGCTTGTAGACACGTAGGATAACTTTGAGAGAACGAAGTCCAAAAAAATATATAACCTTGGACATAGAGAGGCGATAAGAACGGTATAATCACGACGATTGATGAAACTAGGTGGAATTAGGTTCCCCTAACTTGGGTACCATGACAAACAAGTATGGACATTCTTTTTATAGAATTGAGGTCCACATGAACATCGGAATATGGCATGATATCATCATCCCATTAAGAATTCTCATGATATACTCTTTGCATATCATAAGGGCCGGTATACCATGTTTCTTTAGAGTGACATGGCATGCAATAGTGTAATGGGTTTTTAGGGTACAACCCGCCCAGTCGACCTTGAGGGAATCCAATGTACGAGGAGTCTTACGGAGGTCTCTATGACTAACTCGCTAGTCCAAAGGAACGGAATGTCCAATGGAGAGCTTGTATGTCAATGAGAGTTGAGGGTGATCGATGTAACATCATGAAACGTGGGACTATACTCACGGAGTGGAGATATAGTGCCGATATACATATAGATAGATATATTGAAACCATCGGTTATCAGAAACAGGAAAAAATATATATTTTTACAGGAAAATAACGACTTAAGTAAAGTCACTACTCAAGTAATTAACGCCTTAGATAGGGGCGTTTATATATTTTTTCCTATTTTGCAGGGATTTCAATAATTCAGTATTTCACCAAAAATGCGCCCTGGTGAGGGGCATTTCATTATAATTTGACGACTTATATAGTGGTCGTTCATTCTTTACTTCGATTTTACAGAATGTATATTTTCAGCAATTTATCAAAAACACGCCCTGGACAGGGGCGTTAGTTTTCAATTCACGTCCTGAACAGGGGCGTTATTTAAGTGAGAAACGACTTACACAGGGTCGTGAATTCAAGAATTTATAATTTCTAGAAACAAGAGACATGGTCATGACAGGATAAATATCGGGATTTCAGTAAATATGATCATGTACTAATTTAGAATCATGTTTAAGTGAATATGGATTAATTTCCATGGTTAATTAACAATTAATCAAATTGACGTCTGTGTACAGGGCGTCAAAATATTTGAATTGACGACCTTGTCAGGGTCATTTATTTAATTAGCGCCCTGGTCTGGGTCGCATCTTCAATTAGCGCCTTTGGAAAGGGCGTCTCTTTTTAACAAAAACAATTTAAACTCACGAAAACTATATGCAGGGATGAACTAATATATGTGGTCCAACATTATTATTGTGATTTGGGCTACAGTGCTTGAGAAAATCCTACCTTGATAATTTGAGTTGGATGAACTGACGAAGGGTTTGAAAAAGATCTGAAGCTTCAACTGCAACCAATCAACCGCAGTATCCACAGGAGGAACGTTCGTTTTGAAGAACCCTTGTTCTTCGACAGAGCTTCCTACAGAGAAATATGAAGACATATCAATCTTCACTTCATAATACTTTGGCTGGAGGTAAGAGGAGAGAAGAACTTACGGTTGTTCTTCACGACGTCAAGGTTTCTTCAACCTGGAAGAAGGAAGAAGATGACGAATCAATAACCTTCGTAAAAATCAAGAGGGACAGAGGGACAGAAGAGTTATGGTTTTGTACTTACCTTCAGAGAACTCGAACGCCAAATAGCGTTCTTGACAGAATCAAACGAGTATTTATAGGGTCTTAGAAATCCTAATAAGGCTAGAGTTATACTGGAAGTAATACTTCCATAATTGAGTTATTACCACATTCGAACTCTTTCTCGTAGTTATCACTTACCCTGAATAAGTTCTAAGTTCGAACGGAAGATGAACTGAAATTGATGCCTTGTCATAGGGCGTTTCTTAAAGACATGCCCAGTGGAGAGGCGTTTCTTGTTTAAAACACGCCCAGGAAAGGGGCGTTTATTCTACTTGCCCTATTTGGTGCCTTGTGGTGAGGGCGTCCCTTCTTGAATCACGCCTTGTTTAAGGGCGTTTTTAATTTAAATAGCGCCTTTATCAGAGGCGTTATTTCATTTTATTTTATTTATCTATTTATTTGATTTATTTAAAATTATTATTATTAATATTTTATCAGGGTTGCTACACCCTCCCCCACTTAAAAAGAATTTGGTCCCCAAATTTAATTGCACATATATGTATACACGTGGAGAGTGTAGAGTATATACCTCTTAGAATAACTCGGGAAATCGTTTCCTCATAGATTCCTCAGTCTCCCATGTTGCTTCGTGTTCAGAATTCTTATTCCATTGTACCTTAAGCATGGGAATAACCTTATTCCTTAGGGCACGTATTTCATGATCTAATATCTTCATAGGCTTTTGTTCATATGTGAGATTCTTCTGGATTACTAGGTTTCATGCTCAATAATATGTGATGGATCATGTACATACTTCTTCAACATAGATATGTGAAACACATTGTGTACTTCGGACAATTGAGGAGGCAATGCGATGCGATAAGCAACCTCGCCAACTCTTTCTAGAATTTCAAAAGGTCCGATGTATCTTGGTGTAAGCTTGCCTTTAACACCAAATCTCCGTATGCTACGTCCAGGTGATATCTTGAGAAATACATGATCTCCGATTTGAAATTCAAGATCTCTCCTTCTTGTATCAGCATAAGCTTTTTGCCTTGTCTGAGCAACTTGTAATCTTTCTCTGATTACTTGTATCTTCTCAGTTGTATCCCTTACCATGTCTGGACCTAACAGTTGTTTCTCTCCAATTTCATTCCAGCATAAGGGTGATCGGCAACTCCTTCCATATAAAGCTTCGAAAGGTGCCATTTGGATACTAGCTTGGTAGCTATTATTATATGCAAACTCAATTAGAGGCAAGTGGTCATGCCAGTTTCCTCCAAAGTCAATGATGCAAGCTCTAAGCATGTCTTCAACCACCTGATTGGCTCTCTCGGTCTGACCATCCGTTTGAGGATGAAAAGCTGTACTAAAATTAAGTCTCGTCCCCAACGAATGTTGTAGTCCCTTCCAAAAATGAGAAGTAAAACGGGGATCTCTGTCAGACACGATTGAGACAGGTATACCATGCAATCTGACTATCTCCTTGATGTATAATGCAGCCAAAATATCGATTGACCATCGGCTTTTGATTGGCAAGAAATGCGCCGATTTAGTCAATCGGTCAATGATTACCCATATTCCATCATGTCCTCCCTTTGATTTAGATAAACCCATGATGAAATCCATACCAATGTCTTCCCACTTCCATTTGGGAATATCCAGAGGATGTAATTTTCCCGCAGGCTTTTGGTGTTCTGCCTTGACCTGTTGGCATGTGAGACAGCGTGATACATAGTCCGCTATTTCTCTTTTCATATTTGGCCACCAAAAATTTCTTTTCATATCTTGGTACATTTTGGTAGATCCTGGATGAATCGTGTACCTTGATCTGTGAGCCTCATCTAAGATCTTCTTCTTTAATTCTGGACAATCTGGTATACAAGTTCTATTCTTGAACATTAATCTTCCATCAGAAGCTAATTGGAAATCAGATTGTCCTTCTACTCTGCCCTTGATCTCTACTAATGTAGGATCATCATCCTGAAGTGCTTGTATCTCAGATAATAAATCTGACTGTATGCTTACATGAGATAATGTGACACATCTAGGGTCCGTGTCCGTGCTTATATTGAGTTCAGAGAATTGTTCTAGCAATTTCCATTCTTGAATTAGACAATTGGCTAACAGTGCTCTCGGCTTTCGACTAAGGGCATCTGCTACATGATTACCCTTTCCGGGGTGATATTATATATTGAAGTCGAAGTCCTTGAGATATTCCAGCCATCGTCTTTGCCTCATATTTAGTTCCTTCTGTGAGAAAAGATATTTGAGACTCTTGTGATCGGAGTATACAGTAAAATGTACTCCATAAAGATAATGTCTCCATATTTTTAGTGCAAATACTACCGCGGACATTTCTAAGTCATGGACGGGGTAGTTCTCTTCATGCTTCTTTAATTGACGAGAAGAGTAGGCTATAACCTTCCCTTGTTGCATTATAACGCACCCGAGGCCAATGCCAGAAGCATCAGTGTATACCTTGAACTTTTCTCCGTCAATTGGCAATGCTAAGATAGGAGCTATAGTAAGATGATCCTTGAGAGTTTGGAAGCTTCTCTCACATTCCTCATCCCATTCATAACGGATCTCCTTGCGAGTTAACCTCGTAAGTGGCACGGCGATTTTTGAGAAATCCTTGATGAATCGCCTGTAATAGCCGGCAAGACCTAAGAAACTTCGGATCTCGCTAGCATTGGTCGGTCTTTCCCAGTTTCTTACCGCTTCAACCTTTGATGGGTCTACAGACAAGCCATCCTTTGATATAACATGTCCGAGAAAAGTCACTTCTTCAAGCCAGAATTCACACTTGCTAAGTTTTGCATATAATTGATTTGTCCTCAATATTAATATTTGTAATGCAATCCTCAAATGTTCCTCATGCTCTTCCTTGGTCTTGGAATAAATCAATATGTCATCAATAAAGACCACCACGAATTGATCCAAATAAGGCCTGAATATACTATTCATTAACTGCATAAAGGCAGCAGGGGCATTCGTTAGTCCGAAAGGCATAACAACAAATTCATAATGGCCATACCTGCTTCTGAATGCGGTTTTATGAATATCCTCGTCCTGGATTCTTAGTTGGTGATATCCGGACCTAAGATCAATTTTGGAAAAGTACATGGATCCTGAAATTTGATCAAACAATTCATCGATTCTCGGCAGTGGATACTTGTTCTTGATAGTGAGATGATTCAATTGTCGATAGTCGACGCATAACCTCATGGATCCGTCTTTCTTCTTTACAAATAATACAGGCGCTCCCCACGGGGAAGTACTTGGTCTAATGAATCCTTTCTTAATGAGTTCCATCAATTGCTCCTTTAACTCCTTGAGTTCATCAGGTGACATCCTATAAGGTGCCTTTGAAATCGGACCAGCACCAGGGACTAAGTCAATGGTGAAGGCCACTTCTCTTTGCGGGGGTAATCCCGGCAAATCTTCCGGAAACACGTCCGGAAATTCTTGCACTACTGGAATGTCTTCTAGCTTAATCTCCTTAGCTTCTTTAACTGTGACAAATGCGAGGAAAGATGTACATCCTTTCCTAATGAGCTTGCTAGCTCGGAGGGCTGAAATAATAGGGGATTTGCTCCGACTCTTGGGGCTAGTAAATATTAGTTCTGGAAATTCCTTGAATGTAACCTTACTATTGTGGCAATCAACCATTGCCTGATACTTGGATAACCAATCTGCCCCTAGTATTACATCATACTCTTTCAGATCTAGACATATGAGATCAATAGGGAGATTTTGACCATGAATCAATACTTCGCAGTTTTGGTAATGATGTGTAATATCAGTCTCATCATCCAGAGGAGTAGACAAAACTAACTTTATCCATTCCGGTTCTAGGGGTAATGGGTCAGCAAACTTTTTAGAAACAATCGAATGTGATGCACCAGTATCAATTAAGACGTATGCATTCCTGGAACAAACTTTCAATATACCTTCCACTAAGCCGCCTCCTTCTACTTGCTCGGTTTCCTTGATTGCATGAAGACGAGCATTCTTGGTTACTGGGCGTTTTCCGTCATCGGCTTGATTATTTAGTAGTGGGCAATCGGGAATCCGATGCTCACGACTCCCAAAACGGAGACATGCTCCAAGTTTCCTCCAGCATTCTTCTGCTCTATGACCCGCTTTATCACAATGTTTGCACACTGTATTTGAAGGGGTAGTGGTGATAGAGAAGGGCTTGGTCTTCTTAAATTTCTGATCTTGCGAGGAAATACCTCCATTGCTAGGCCTCTTCTTGAAGTTGGGTTTAAAGGAACCCGAACCTGTAACTTGTTCCTTCTTATCCTTACCACGAATTCTATCAGATAGTTCCGTGGCATCTTCTAATAATTGAGCTCGGCGCACGATTTCGGAATAAACTTGGATATCCATTGGCGCCAGCTGAGTAATATAGTGGGGCCTAAGCCCATTAAGAAATCTACGGGCCTTCATCTTCTCCGTGCTAATCAAATGCTTAGCATATCTAGACAACCGGGAGAACTGAGCTTCATACTCGGCCACGGACAAAGATCGTTGCTTCAGTGCAGCAAATTCTGCAGCCTTCTTTTCCTGAACTCGATCTGAAAAGTATTTAGCATTGAAGTGTTCTACAAATTCTTCCCATGTGACTTGATTGGGATCTATTGTAGCTTCAATCGACTCCCACCAGCATCTAGCATCCCTTTCTAACTGAAAAGTGGCTAATAAGACTTTGTCTTGATCCGTGCATTGTATAACACGGAATATACGTTCTATCTCCCTAATCCAGTGTTCAGCGTCATCTGGATCAGTAGAACCCGTGAACTTGGGCGGGTTCATGTTCTTGAAAGTCTGGTGGAGACTTCCTGCTCGTTGTCCACCTCCTTGTGCTACTTGTTGCAGCACTTGAGTCATGCCTTGAAGTGTACGCTGCATGTTACGCCACTGAGCACGTTCGGCAGCCATTTTCCTACAATTACAATAACTAGATTAATAAGTGATCGTATTTAAAGACTCATACACTATGTTAAATTTAACCCTTGGTTCTACCCAATCTCACTGGTTTAAAGGTTCAAACTTATCCTTGGACTTGGGTTTTTCCTAGGAATTGAATACCCTAGGCTCTGATACCACAAAAACTGTCACGCCCCGAGCGCGGAAGATACCCGGAGGTGCGCGACAAGTTTATATCAATCATGTCAATCAGAGGGGGTCGTGTATTCGACACAAAGACAGAGATGCGCAAAAGTAAAGATAACCCAATCCTTTATTCCATAATAGATAGACTATTACAAATCCAATACTCTATTCAAAATAAAAGGAAAAGTACATAGTTGACTCAAGAAAATAGGAAAAAGACTAGATGACACTTGGAAAAGCTCTAGCTCTTTCACTCTGGACTTTCCCCATCCATTTGAGTCTCGTCATCGGACTTACCTGAAAAGTAAGGGACAAACACGGAGTGAGAGAATGAAGTCCAAAAAAATATATAACCTTGGACATAGAGAGGCGATAAGAACGGTATAATCACGACGATCGATGAAACTAGGTGGAATTAGGTTCCCCTAACTTGGGTACCATGACAAACAAGTATGGACATTCTTTTTATATAATTGAGGTCCACATGAACATCGGAATATGGCATGATATCATCATCCCATTAAGAATTCTCATGATATACTCTTTGCATATCATAAGGGCCGGTATACCATGTTTCTTTAGAGTGACATGGCATGCAATAGTGTAATGGGTTTTTAGGGTACAACCCGCTCAGTCGACCTTGAGGGAATCTAAGGTACGAGGAGTCTTACGGAGGTCTCTATGACTAACTCGCTAGTCCAAAGGAACGGAATGTCCAATGGAGAGCTTGTATGTCAATAAGAGTTGAGGGTGATCGATGTAACATCATGAAACGTGGGACTATACTCACAGAGTGGAGATATAGTGCCGATATACATATAGATAGATATATTGAAACCATCGGTTATCAGAAACAAGAAAACAAAATATTTTTACAGGAAAATAACGACTTAAGTAAAGTCACTACTCAAGTAATTAACGCCTTAGATAGGGGCGTTTATATATTTTTTCCTATTTTGCAGGGATTTCAATAATTCAGTATTTCACCAAAAACGCGCCCTGGTGAGGGGCATTTCATTATAATTTGACGACTTATACAGTGGTCGTTCATTCTTTACTTCGATTTTACAGAATGTATATTTTCAGCAATTTATCAAAAACACGCCCTGGACAGGGGCGTTAGTTTTCAATTCACGTCCTGAACAGGGGCGTTAGTTAAGTGAGAAACGACTTACACAGGGTCGTGAATTCAAGAATTTATAATTTCTAGAAACAAGAGACATGGTCATGACAGGATAAATATCGGGATTTCAGTAAATATGATCATGTACTAATTTAGAATCATGTTTAAGTGAATATGGATTAATTTCCATGGTTAATTAACAATTAATCAAATTGACGTGTACAGGGCGTCAAAATATTTGAATTGACGACCTTGTCAGGGTCGTTTATTTAATTAGCGCCCTGGTCTGGGTCGCGTCTTCAATTAGCGCCTTTGGAAAGGGTGTCTCTTTTTAACAAAAACAATTTAAACTCACGAAAACTATATGCAGGGATGAACTAATATATGTGGTCCAACATTATTATTGTGATTTGGGCTACAGTGCTTGAGAAAATCCTACCTTGATAATTTGAGTTGGATGAACTGACGAAGGGTTTTAAAAAGATCTGAAGCTTCAACTGCAACCAATCAACCGCAGTATCAACAGGAGGAACGTTCGTTTTGAAGAACCCTTGTTCTTCGACAGAGCTTCCTATAGAGATATATGAAGACATATCAATCTTCACTTCATAATACTTTGGCTGAAGGTAAGAGGAGAGAAGAACTTACGGTTGTTCTTCACGACGTCAAGGTTTCTTCAACCTGGAAGAAGGAAGAAGATGACGAATCAATAACCTTCATAAAAATTAAAAGGGACAGAGGGACAGAAGAGTTATGGTTTTGTACTTACCTTCAGAGAACTCGAACACCAAATAGCGTTCTTGACAGAATCAAACGAGTATTTATAGGGTCTTAGAAATCCTAATAAGGCTAGAGTTATACTGGAAGTAATACTTCCATAATTGAGTTATTACCACATTCGAACTCTTTCTCGTAGTTATCACTTACCCTGGATAAGTTCTAAGTTCGAACGGAAGATGAACTGAAATTGACGCCTTGTCATAGGGCGTTTCTTAAAGACACGCCCAGTGGAGAGGCGTTTCTTGTTTAAAACACGCCCAGGAAAGGGGCGTTTATTCTACTTGCCCTATTTGGTGCCTTGTGGTGAGGGCGTCCCTTCTTGAATCACGCCTTGTTTAAGGGCGTTTTTAATTTAAATAGCGCCTTTATCAGAGGCGTTATTTTATTTTGTTTTATTTATCTATTTATTTGATTTATTTAAAATTATTATTATTATTAATATTTTATCAGGGTTGCTACAATGAAGCTCATCGTGTGCATATTTACATATTTGGCATTCTTAACGTGCATATAGTTCATGCATGATATCATCTTGAACAATTCATACTTTTCAACAATTGGTATAGTTCATTTTGAAATGAATCATTTCGAACATATCATATTTTGCTTGACCGTTCTCATTTTTGCATAAGGGGAGAAGGCTTGCTGGTTTTGGTTTTAATGCTATCCTGAACTCCTCATGTTGATCCCCATTTCTGATTATGTCAAAGGGGGAGAAAGTATTAAGGCATAATATTTTGTCATCATCAAAATAGGGGAGATTGTTGTGTATGTGATTTTGATGATTATAAAATGACTTTGTTGCTTGGCCTTGCTTGGCCTTGTGCTTGAATGATACTTCATGTTCTCATATGCTTGGATCATACTTGTTCTCTTGCTATGGAGTCATGTTCATGCTCATTTGAATGCTATCATGCTCACTTGTTTGTAATAGCTTAACTCTCACTTGAATGAGAGTTATGCTCATTTGAATGCAAGTATGCTAATCTTCTTGCATTGCAGGATCGAGTCATGAAATGGAACTCAAGAGAATGCTTAAATAAGTCATCTTATTGTCCGCCATTCAGAACATGTGTTAATTCTATCTCCATTCTTCAAAGAACTATTGGTAAGGCTTTGCAATTCACATATCTTTAGTTAAGTGAACTTTGGGTAAGACAGCTGCAGTGTGTTGACCCAGAATACTTATGCATAGATATACATGTGGTTTCATGTACCTTTTTCATGGGTCATTATGGTTTGAAGATGTATGCTTCATGCATTTTCTATACGAGGTTTTGAGGGTCATACATGTTATTCAAATGCATGGGTTATGATGTTAATTTTTGGTTGAGACGTCTTGGGCTTTTATGCATATTCTTCTAAGTTGCGAAAGACATGAATGTGGTTCATGCACTTTCTACTTGAAGCTTTTAAGCTTGTGATGTGCTTGAAATATTCATACAAGACTTCTGAGAGTTGGTTCTATATTACTCATGCATTGCATGAATGCTTGGTCTTGTGAGCTATGTACTAAAAGATTGATTTATTAACTTGATGTGTGAAAGAATTGCATGAAGTTGGCTCTTATGAAGATGGCTTCAATTAGGTCTCAATCAATGAGATTGTGTTCATTGAACACACCTTTCTATTTGAATGACAGTATCATATCATTCATGAGGTTATTGTGATTTCAATGTATGAATGATTAAAAAGATCCCTTGTTTATATCAATGCTCCTCGTGATATCAATGCTTCATGAATGTTCGTTTTTATCAACAAGAATGCCATTTGAATGAATGTGTGTTTAGGTGTTCGCACTTTGTCAAATTGAGTTTCATGATATGTAAGCGTATCTTGGCAATGTTATTTGAATGATTGAGCTCCCATATCATTACATATGCCTTGGATGCAATGGAAGATTCAAAGTTCCCCAAATGCCATAGCTCGTGACTTATGTCTTTATGGAAACATTTATTTATACAATGAGCATTTGGATGGTTGACAAGTTATGGATGTTCTTTTGGAAGAATCTAATTTATGAGCTCTTAACTTTCACACCTGTGGTAACTTGATACTCTTGTGTTTTTGTAGGTCCAAGGATAGTTTTTTATACCCTCCCATATCAAGTGGATCATGGTAATACACTAACGATCTTGTGTGCTTGAAATGGAGGTAGTTGAGGTTGAGCTTTCATACCTTTGTATTTGGACAATTGAGAGATTCAATTTCATTACAACAAACACTTGTCATATGGTGGAATGTGTTTTTGTTGGTTGTAAATGGAAAGCCAAACACATGTTTGAATGGGTTGTATGATGCATTTTTATGTGAACAAGTTGAAATTGTTGATGCTTGATTCATGAACTTTGATTATGATCTAACCTCTTGTTTTATCATGTGTTTCAAGGTTAATATTCATGGTTGATTATCATGGGTTTATGGTAATATTTATTCATTTATTTATCCATGAAATCTTCATGGTTTAGCGATGTTTTCCAACCCCTACTAGCAGGGGTCGACCCTTAGCGGAACTGGGCTGGACAGAAGCTGCAATATGCAGCCTGTCTACAGGGGTCGACCCATAGGGTCGACCCTTAGGGGAACTGGGCTGGATAGAAGCTGCAATATGCAGCCTGTCTGCAGGGGGTCGACCCACTGCCATGGGTCGACCCATGGGGTCGACCCCTGACTGCCAGACAGCAGAATTGCTGCTGGCCGCCCTCTGGTTGCCCAGGGGTCGACCCATGGGGTCGACCCATTCCGGCACGGGATTCTCAAGAGCATCCGAAACCCAATGAAAATCTTTCTAAACTTTACCAAACTACCCCCCAATGGTTTCTAATATTATTAGGGTGTTTCTAACATGTTTTAGGAGGGTTATATGAGTCTTTTATCCAGTTCTCTATATATATGAATGTGAACTCTGATTTTGTAAGATAAGAACCCTAATGTGCTATCTTTCTATCTTGTAGGGCAAGGAAAGGGGGGAAAGGAAGAGGAGCTCTTGCAAGGTGGTTTTCATCTACTTCCATGGAGATTTGGAGCTCGTGGTAGAAGAAGAAAAGAAGCGTCTCGAAGAGAGGAACGCGAGGACGCTGAAATCGCGGCTATCCGACAACGAGCCAAGAAGAGCCAGAGTCTTTCTTGAAGGGAGAGCTTCATACATGCTTTATCTTCTTTGATTCAGTCTCTAGAGTTTTTTTGGGGCTCAATGCATCTATTTGTCTTCGCTTCTTAAATTTCTGAAAGGATATATTGTGTGGGGGTTCGGAGAAAGGGTTCTCTGAGTGTTTATGTTGACGCGTGTGCGTTGTTTTGTGCGGAGCATATCCGCGTGTGTGCTTGGACATATCTTGGGGTGTGTTCCCCATGTGTGGTTGGGAGTTTACTCCAGTGTGATTGTGTAGCCTTCGCCCTACGTGTGTGTGTTGGAACTTAGCTCCGTGTGTGTGTGGGGATTTATCCCCGGGCTGTTTTATACAGCAGTGAAGCCGCACCGGTTTGGTGAGAGGTGGACGTAGGGAGCCCATCGAGGTCCCGAACCACCTTAAAAATCCCTGTGCATTGTGGCTTGCATTGTGGTTTGTGTTGTGGTGGTTTGCTTTATTGTTCCTATCTAATTATCCGTTCGAGTGAGTACGATGAGATTGAGAGAATCAAGTCTATTCCAATTAGTTTAAATTCTTCACTCTTGCTAATCTTGTTAATTCCGTTGCAAGCTAGTTTAATGTTTTAATTGGACATAATTTTTAGTAGAGGGTTCTATTCACCCCCCCCCCTCTAGAACCGTGTTCCTGCACTACGGGACCCAACACTCTACACGAAGGAGCGACAGACATCAAACTGGACGAATAAGGATAAAAAGGAAGAGAGACGAGGGATAGAACTCCCTCGTTAAGGTGCAGAGACCTTGATAACAAGGAACCAATTACATAAGAAACCAGATTAGCCGAGATTAAGGCGGGCTAAAGCCTCTAAAATAGCAAGAAAAAGGGCAACGCCCCCGAAAGGGTGAGGAAGAATGAGTAGAAAGATGAGAAGAAGAATCATCCGACGTTGTCGGAGAAGAGAGACGAGAATCATCCGACAAGGTCGGAGAAGGAGAATGAGAGACACCCGACAGGGTCAGGGAAAGAGAACTAGAGACGGAACCCGGAGATACTGGAGGAGAAGAACTAAGAGATGTCCCTAGATCGGGATGAAAAGACATAGGCCAAGGCCTAGAATTATGAGAGGAGGGAAAATCTGGAGGATTCGGAGAAAAAGGAGAGGAATGGATATGCACGGACCTATGGAAGGAGGAGAAAATGATGAAAATAGGATTAGATGGAGGAAGGTACACCACCCAAGGGTGGGAACTGAGTAGAAGGATGGATGAATGAAAAGAAAGGGTGGAAGAGGTGGACCCCTGAATGCACAACTGATGGCTCTTGAACCTGCGCCGCCGCCTTTTCTTAGCAGAAACTGACTTGTAATGGACCCGCCTGGCGCGGGCTCGCACCGTTGGCTTTCTCGACTTGCAATGTCTTAAATAACGGGCCCATCTGGTAGATGGCCTAGCCCAATTATGAATATGCAGCTTTGCTAGGGCGGTTGCCCCTAGACACCTAGTGCTAACAACAGTAGGTGGACATTCTTGGACAAGTAACCTTTCAGAGTGATAAATATCACAAACCCATGGGGTTTTGTCTCTCGGCACTAGAAGCATGAGATTCGGCAACTCCACTCAGAACTCAGCCTTGAAGCACAACTCCCTTGATAGAAGAGACGGATGAAGCTGAGGGAGAGTAATACACAGCGTTGACATGGCCAGCTTGCTAATAAACTGAGGAAGATTGCATAACAAGTGCAGAATATCCTTGTAAAGTGCAGAAGATACAACCAATTGCCCTTGAACATAGAATCTATAATCTGCTTGGCGGCCGTATGCGTTAGCACAACACGGGTAGAGAACCCTTCTTGGCCTATCATATGAATGGCAATAGAGCGAGAAGAAATAATAGCATCAACGGTGAACTCTCCGGTGAGCCAAGAGATTGCCACCGGCCTTGCTCGGGAAGAAACTGGCATCAACTCAAGGGAACTCTTCTTAGCAAATGTCATCTTTGAAAGTAGAGACGCATCATCCCCAAAATAACCAGGGACCAGGACGCGGATCGACATTCGAATGATAAAATCTTGAATCTTGAAATGCATGGTCGGCACTGAATCATCTTGACTTGACTTATTGTCTCCCTGGGGATTAGACCCAAGGGGCACCAAAGGAAGCGCACACCTGCTCCGTGGGGTGGAAGTGGTTGGAGAAGTAAAGGGAATATGTTTGGGTGGCACATGTGAAGGTTTGGAAGGCATGGAGGCTCCAACGGGAGTGGTGATGGAAAGTGAAGGCGCATGCGATGTGGCGATGATAGGCTTGGGTGGCGACAAAGGTGAAGGTAAAGGCGTGGCTGAGGGTAAAGGTAAAGGCAAAGGTGTGGCTTGCTCAAGCTCGGGCAAAGGTGATGGTGGAGATGGACGCGAGGGTGGAGATGGAGGTGGTGATGGAAGCACTGGTGGTGGAGATGGAGATGATGGTGTTGGCAATGGAGATGGTGAGGATAGTGATGAAGGCGATGGGGGTAGTGGACATGGAGGTGGAGAAGGTGAAGAGGGAGGTTGTGGTGTCCACCAACGCGTCGAGCGGTGTTAGGGATAGAAGTAGTGGAAGTGGCGGCGGGAAAAGAAGGGGAGGCACTGGCCTGAGCGAGGCTTGGGTTTGTGGAGGTTGCGGAGATTGGATAGGAGATGGCGAAGGTAACGGGGTAGGTGACGGAGCAAGTGCAACACTAGATGAAGAATCACAGGGGTGCCCCTGGCCTTGAAATGGAGACGGCTGCTTAGGCGGCGCTTCTTGTTGCTGTTGCTTGCTACGGAGATCTAAAACAACTTTATGCATGGCGGCCCAATCAATCCTCTTATTATCTTCCAGGCCATAAACATACTCTCGGAACTCGGGACAATCCTCAACCAAATGCCCCTGCTGGCGGTGAAAATCACAATATTGAAGCATATTCCCGAGCACGGGTCGGCAAGGCACAGCCGGAGAGAGCGGTAATGCGTGAGTGGCCATCAAAGCCGTAAAGATGTCGGTGAAACACTCCGGCAACGAAGGACGAGGAGCCCGCTTTGGACAAGGCGGATCCCGAGGGGTATGAGGTGGTGGAGAAGGTTGTGGAGACGGAAGTGAAGATTGCGTAGGCAATAGTGCATGGCTTGTGGAAGGACTAGACAATGGTACATGAGCGGGAATATAGTGGACGGCATCTACCTCTTCGGGGTGTGGAACTCCCTTGACCGGAGGTGGCGACAGATGTGGGGGAGGCTGACTTGTGAAGAATTGATATGCGGAGGTTTGATGTGCGGAGGTTTGATGTGCGGAGGTGGATGTGGTGTAGGGCTGACTTATGGCGGGTGCGATGTAAGTGGAAGGTTAACTCATGGTGGGCTGACTCATGGGAGCATAGGGTTGGCTTGTGGAGGGTGAAGGTTGATATCTGGAGGTGGATAGTGGAGACTCGGGGTCAAGGGAACCTTGAAGTTGTTGGCGAACGAAGCGGGCTCGGCTATAAAGTTGTTGCCAGGAGGCGATGTCATTGAGGGATAAGATAAAGCGGTACTCGGGCGTGGCATTTGAAATAAGCATCTTGATTTGTTCTCCCTCTGAAATGTATCCCGGGACATGTGCGACATGATGGCGCCAGCGGTCAGCAAAGGTGCAGAACTCCTCGTCGGGCTTCATCTTCTCATGGGCCAGATCCACGATAGAGAGCTTGGACCCAACCTGGTCCTGATATTGCTGAATAAATTTCTCTTGAACGGCTTGAAAATTCACAACCTACACTTGCGACAACGAAAAGAACCAATCCTGAGTCGGGCCTTCCAATGACAGACCAAATGGATAGGCCATCAAGCGTTGGTCATGCCGAAACCGGGCCGACTCATAAATAAACTCCTTAATGTGCACATACAGGTCACCGACTCCACCATATCGGCAATATGCAAGAATTTGTGAAGATGGCGGAAGCCGAAGACCTTGAAATGCGAATGGAATACTTAGGGAGGATTTATGATTGATCCAACGTTGGAGTTCATCAAGCTGGCTGTCACGCCCCGAGCCTTTATTACAGCGGAAGACTAACTCGGGGAGCGCGAACACCCGGCATGGTAAGCCTCTTGCAAGCAAGAACAATCAGAGCGCAACACAATCATACATAAAGATGCAATTGCACAATATATATATATATATATATATATATATTCAAACTCCCATTTTATTTCATTGATAATCAAATATTCAAAATACATCCCCTAATTCAATTTCCAGTATGCACTAGACCCAAGAAATAGGAAAATTACATTGACTCGATCTAAACAATGTAGACTTTCTAAGTCTTCGCTCATTCTTTATTCACTCTCGGATCGGCTACTTGAACATTCCAAATCCGAACCTGACTGACTTTCATTTCCTGAAAAATATTGGAAATAGGTAATGAGCACACTTGCCGAGTAGGTATCTTCGCATCAACATGAAGATGCTATTAAAGTAATTAACAATTTAGCTCTAAAGAAGTAAGGCAAAATCATGCGAATGCGAATATCATGCGATTAAACCAAAGTAACATGACAATCATGTAAGATAGAGTGAACAAGAATGAACTAGAATAAAATGTAACAAGAACATGATATTTGGCCTTTCATGAACAAGAATGTAACGAGAATGCACTTTCACTTTCACTTTCATAACCATAAAGGTTGCGCACGAGAATGTCAATCATGTAGCAATTCACTATATTTTCACGAGTGCTCATGGATTTCACTTATTTATAAAGAAAGTACTTCCAGCGCAATGTGACGTCAGTAGCATCATACCCCATGGTTTATAAAATAGTATGTTTCCGGCAATCAACCGTGGGGACTAGCATAGAGCCCTTGGACACAATCAGCGCCCGAACTGCATCTTCACGTATAAATCAAGCTACTTCCATGAGTGTAACAATAAAGTATGGCCAAGAATGTAATAAGTTCAATAACTCATGATAACCATAATCAATGAATGAATGCTTCAATTTAGAGTATGAGAGATCAAGAAAAAGACTTAAACAATGTCATGCTCAGGGAAATAAATCGATAGCATAACGGTACATTCTTTTCTCTTTCCAATCATTATATTAAGTTTCTTGATCAATATTTTAAGTTCTAGACTATCATTAGTCCAGCTAGAACCTTTAGAATATCAACCCTTGGGTCAAACCTTGGGTTAAATACTTAAGCAATGTGACGGTCGTTTACTGGGCCGTTACATCATGTAACGCTCCAGTAGTGGGCCGTTACAATGATCCGAGTCCAGAACAATAAAAATACACTCAGAGAAATGTGACAGTCATGCATTGGGCCGTTACATTGTGTGACGGTCTAGGATTAGGCCGTTACATTAGTCTGAATCCCGAAGCAAGAATTCAAACTTAGATGAATGTGAGGGTCTTATATTGGGCCGTTACATGTGCCTGACGGTCCAACACAGAGCCGTTACATTACTGATAATCAGAAAACATCGATAGTGTAGTCTAATCAATGGGCTTTAATAGTACAACCAACTCGGCGTCCTAGTGGGAATCCCAGGCTCGCGGAGAATTACGGAGGCCTTGAAACAAGATTTCCTAATCCATTGGAAGGAATATCCAATAGAGAGGTCCTCATGCCCAAGAATAATGTTCCTATAGTGCAAAGTGAACTAATGGACAACATACCGGAATATGTGCCATGTACTTAAAGAAATGACTCTATAGACAAAGAGAGGAAACGTGTATCAATATGGAAATCAAGATAAAACTCCGTCAATACATCATTTAAAAATCATGATTTAGAATACAAAACTATAGAACTTTGGCAATGAAATTATCTTAACTTAAAATAACATTAAAGTATCAAAATCATGCAATACCTATCATGAGTAATCAAATAACTTAAGGGTCACATAATAGGTTACAACTTAGATAACTAGGCATAATAATAAGCAAATTTGGCAAGTCTTATTCCGTCTAGCATTGTCAGAAGACAGGGCTCTGACGGTCTATAGATGGTGCGTCACAGTGATTGTGACGGTCTATAGAACAGCCGTTACATAAATGTAACGCTCCTGCATAAATGCGTCAGAGATAACAGAGTAGAGCAGTAGACAGCAAGACTGTGACGGCTTATCGCAAGGCCGTTATATGAGTGTGGCGGTCCTATGCTAATGCGTCAGAGAGTCTGCTAACAGAAAATAGTATGAAATTCAAGAGATCAACTCACATCATGTCTATAAATCAAACATCATGTAGTCCTAGACATGCTAATGAAGTGTAGGCCAACTACATGCATAGGTATCAGTGAATAGACAGATAACATCTTTTAATTTTCTACTTAGGGCTAAGAGATGTATGAATGCATAGAACTATTAAAACATTAAATACATGATCTATCATGCATGGAATTCAATCAAACTAGAGGGCTTTTATTCCTATCAAGCTGTTTTTACCATTCATGAGATGACCTACCTCTTAACTAGGCTTCAAACTCCCAATTTGGGTCTGAAAAGCCGGCCCTAGTTCTCCTCTTCCTGTGACTTTTCAGCAACTTCCTTGGGCTCTAACTCCACGACCTCTTGACCTAAGGACGTGAAATTTGGAGAAGAGTTAGTCCAAAGTATTGTAAACAAATTCCTCTAAAGAATTTACCCAAGATTATGACTCCTTACCTGGATTCCACGCGAGCAAAAGTAAGGGTCGCACAGTTCAGAACTAGGTCCTATTTATTGAGTTCTAGCTAGGGTTTGAGGATTAGATCGATTCTAGAGTTCTTATTCTGAAAAAACTTGATCTCTAAGAGTCCCTAGTGACTTAACATATCGTTCTAATTAGGTCTCTTGTAGATAAGAATCCAAAGTTTCAATCTTTTCACGAGTTCTTTAACTTACGGAACTCGCAGAGTGTAACGGTCCAGGGTAGGCGCGTTACACGGCTGTGGCGGTCGCTCGATAGACCGCTACATCCAACGCCTTCAGAATTTTAATTTTTAGTAAAACTCTTTTATCCATTTATCCTCCAATTATCTTATTAAGTGGTAATTATCCTTAAAATCCGTGAATAAGCTAAATAACCTTCTAGAATATGGGCCAAACTAAATGGGCTTGGTCCTAAAACATTTTGGGTTTCAATTATCAAAGCTAGATTAATTACTTAACATAAATTAGGCCTTCTAATGATTTATTTAATTCAATGTTTATTTATTAATCCATTTTGGGACTTTGAAATTCTTATTAAATATACCAAAAATAATTTATAAATATTCTGGGGTCTTACACCCTCCCCCACTTAAGAGAATTTGGTCCCCAAATTCAATATATGGATTTCGGAGAGTGTACTTATTTTAATGCATTAAGAATTAATGTGAAACGAATGGGTTAAGAAAGTACATTTTATCATCTTGCCTTCCTCGTCTAGAATGACATTTAATCGACCTTGCTTCCCGCGTCCGTTGTTATCCCTTGATGATTGTCCATTGATGAAAGGACATAGGGGCAAGCGATGTTCCCGGCTTCCACATTTGAGACAAGCGCCGAGCCGCTTCCAACATTATTCTGCCGAGTGCCCAAACTTTTCACAAAATGATCAAGGTGCCACGGCTTGCTCCTTCTCTTCTTTAACTCTCTCGTTCTTTCCATTTCCATTTCCATTTCTTTTTCCGTTACTGTTCCCATTACGGGACCTCTTAATGTGACGGTTTTTGCCCTCATCTATTTCTTTCTCTTCTTGCCTATCATGTTTTCGGCTTGACCTCTCTCCTCAGAGCTTCTCTACCTTCTCCATGGTTCTTTCACATAGATGCGCTCTTTGAACCATTTCCGTATAGGTGCGGATATTCTGGGTTCCCAGTTGTTGGATAAATCTAGGTCTTAAACCATCCATAAATCGGTTGGCTTTCAATAAATCTGTGCTTATCAAGTGTGGAGCATATGGTGCTAGTCGAGAGAATTGTAATTCATACTCTGCCACAGACATCGCGCCTTGTTTTAAGGAGGCAAATTCCATAGCTTTTCTCTCCTTTACATGCTTGGAAGAGTACTTGGCTCGAAAAAGTGTAAGAAAACCCTCCCATGTATGAGGTGCATCTGCAGGTGGTGCCGGAACGGATTTACACCACGTACGAGCATCCTTATTTAATTTGAACGTGGCAAGTCAAACTTTCTCCTGGTCGGTGCATTGCATGACGTTGAGTATTCGATTCATCTCGTCGATCCAATTTTCTGCTTCATCCGGGTTAGAAGATCCAGAGAATCGTGGGGGATTTAAACCTCAAAAAATTCCCTGCAAGTTACCCGCGCCAGCCCTTCCACCGGCTTGGGCCACTGTTTGTAGGGCTTGAGTAAGTCCCGCAACAGTTTGCTGCATCTCGTCCCAGTTTATACGATGAGCCATTGAGAATCAAGGTACTTGAGAATCATGGACATTTTAGTTATTTAGAATCGGAAAGATTTATCCTAAGATAATTTCTATATAACTATCTCATCCCAGGCTCTACCCAATTCTCACATGGGTATGGAAATTTCTTTCTTAGTTCATAGGTATGGGTCCTTAAACCTTGGACTTATCCTATGACATAACTCTTCTCCCTAAGTTCCGAGACTTAGGCTCTGATACCAACTTAACTGTCACGCCCTGAGCCTTTATTACAGCGGAAGACTAACTCGGGGAGCGCGAACACCCGGCATGGTAAGCCTCTTGCAAGCAAGAACAATCAAAGCGCAAGACAATCATACATAAAGATGCAATTGCACAATATATATATATATATATATATATATATATATATATATATATATATTCAAACTCCCATTTTATTTCATTGATAATCAAATATTCAAAATACATCCCCTAATTCAATTTCCAGTATGCACTAGACCCAATAAATAGGAAAATTACATTGACTCGATCTAAACAACGTAGACTTCCTAAGTCTTCGCTCATTCTTTATTCACTCTCAGATCCGCTACTTGAACATTCCAAATCCGAACCCGACTCACTTTCATTTCCTGAAAAACATTGGAAATAGGTAATGAGCACACTTGCCCAGTAGGTATCTTCGCATCAACATGAAGGCACTATTAAAGTAATTAATAATTTAACTTTAAAGAAGTAAGGCAAAATCATGCGAATGCGAATATCATGCGATTAAACCAAAGTAACACGACAATCATATAAGATAGAGTGAATAAGAATGAACTAGTAAAAATGTAACAAGAACATGATATTTGGCCTTTCATGAACAAGAATGTAACGAGAATGCACTTTCACTTTCACTTTCACTTTCATAACCATAAAGGTTGCGTACGAGAATGTCAATCATGTAGCAATTCACTAGATTTTCACGTGTGCTCATGGATTTCACTTATTTATAAAGAAAGTACTCCCAGCGCAATGCGACACTAGTAGCATCATACCCTATGGTTTATAAAATAGTATGTTTCCAGCAATCAGCCGTGGGGACTAGCATAGAGCCCTTGGACACAATCAGCGCCCGAACTGCATCTTCACGTATAAATCAAGCTACTTCTATGAGTGTAACAATAAAGTATGGCCAAGAATGTAATAAGTTCAATAACTCATGATAACTACAATCAATGAATGAATGCTTCAATTTAGAGTATGAGAGATCAAGAAAAAGACTTAAACAATGTCATGCTCACGGAAATAAATCGACAGCATAATGGTACATTCTTTTCTCTTTCCAATCATTATATTAAGTTTCTTGATAAATATTATAAATTTTAGACTATCATTAGTCCATCTAGAACCTTTGGAATATCAACCCTTGGGTTAAACCTTGGGTTAAATACTTAAGCAATGTGACGGTCGTTTACTGGGCCGTTACATCATGTAACGCTCCAGTAGTGGGCCGTTACAATGATCCGAGTCCAGAATAACAAAAATAGACTCAGATAAAGGTGACGGTCATGCATTGGGCCGTTACATTGTGTGACGGTCCAAGATTAGGCCGTTACATTAGTCTGAATCCCGAAGCAAGAATTCAAACTTAGATGAATGTGACGGTCTTATATTGGGCCGTTACATGTGCCTGACGGTCCAACACAGAGCCGTTACATTACTGATAATCAGAAAACATCGATAGTGTAGTCTAATCAATGGGCTTTAATGGTACAACTAACTCGGCGTCCTAGTGGGAATCCCAGGCTCGCGGAGAATTACGGAGGCCTTGAAACAAGATTTCCTAATCCATTGGAAGGAATATCCAATAGAGAGGTCCTCATGCCCAAGAATAATGTTCCTATAGTGCAAAGTGAACTAATGGACAACATACCAGAGTATGTGCCATGTACTTAAAGAAATGACTCTATAGACAGAGAGAGGAAACGTGTATAATATGGAAATCAAGATAAAACTCCGTCAATACATCATTTAAAAATCATGATTTAGAATACAAAACTATAGAACTTTGGCAATAAAATTATCTTAACTTAAAATAACATTAAAGTATAAAAATCATGCAATACCTATCATGAGTAATCAAATAACTTAAGGGTCACATAATAGGTTACAACTTAGATAACTAGGCATAATAATAAGCAAATCTGGCAAGTCTTATTCCATCTAGCATTGTTAGAAGACAGGGCTCTGACGGTCTATAGATGGTGCGTCACAGTGATTGTGACGGTCTATAGAACAGCCGTTACATAAATGTAACACTCCTGCATAAATGCGTCAGAGATAACAGAGTAGAGCAGTAGACAGCAAGACTGTGACGGCTTATCGCAAGGCCGTTATATGAGTGTGGCGATCCTATGCTGATGCGTCAGAGAGTCTGTTAACAGAAAACAGTATGAAATCCAAGAGATCAACTCACATTATGTCTGTAAATCAAACATCATGTAGTCCTAGACATGTTAATGAAGTGTAGGCCAACTACATGCATAGGTATCAGTGAATAGACAGATAACATCATTTAATTTTCTACTTAGGGCTAAGAGATGTATGAATGCACAGAACTATTAAAACATGAAATTCATGATCTATCATGCATAGAATTCAATCAAACCAGAGGGATTTTATTCCTATCAAGCTGTTTTTGCCGTTCATGAGATGACCTACCTCTTAACTAGGCTTCAAACTCCCAATTTGGGTCTGAAAAGCCGGCCCTAGTTCTCCTCTTCCTGTGACTTTTCAGCAACTTCCTTGGGCTCTAACTTCACGACCTATTGACCTAAGGACGTGAAATTTGGAGAGGAGTTAGTCTAAAGTATTGTAAACAAATTCCTCTAAAGAATTTACCCAAGATTATGACTCTTTACCTTGTTTCCACGCGAGCAAAAGTAAGGGTCACACAGTTCAGAACTAGGTCCTATTTATAGAGTTCTATTTAGTGTTTGAAGATTAGATCGATTCTAGAGTCCTTATTCTGCAAAACCCTGATCTCTAAGAGTCCCTAGTGACTTAACATGTCGTTCTAATTAGGTCACTTTTAGATAAGAATCCAAAGTTTCAAGCTTTTCACGAGTTCTTTAACTTACGGAACTCGTAGAGTGTAACGGTCCAGGGTAGGCGCGTTACACGGCTGTGGCGGTCGCTCGATAGACCGCTACATCCAACGCATTCAGAATTTTAATTTTTAGTAAAACTCTTTTATCCATTTATCCTCCAATTATCTTATTAAGTGGTAATTATCCTTAAAATCCGTGAATAAGCTAAATAACCTTCTAGAATATGGGCCAAACGAAATGGGCTTGGTCCTAAAACCTTTTGGGTTTCAATTATCAAAGCTAGATTAATTACTTAACATAAATTAGGCCTTCTAATGATTTATTTAATTCAATGTTTATTTATTAATCCATTTTGGGACTTTAAAATTCTCATTAAATATATCAAAAATAATTTATAAATATTCTGGGGTCTTACACTGGCGCTGGGCTTTAGCAATCATCTCCTGGGTAGGGAGAGATCGAGAAGAATATGGGCCAACTTGAGCAAGAGAATGTGAATTAGGACCAGGAGCATGGTATTGGGCCGGATAAGAGGATTCGGGCTGAGAAGAAGAAGGGCCCTTTCCGGGAGTGGAAGGGTATGCGGGCCTAGAAGAAACATTTGCATATGGACTGAATGGGCCAGCAACAACATGGGCGGCAGAATGAGGCCCATTAAGAGAATAAGGCCCATTAGAAATTGGGCCAGCGGCATATGAAGGAGAAGAAAGAGGCCCGTGAAGGGTAAAGGGCCCATTATGAGAAGAAGGCCCATTAAGATGAAATGAAATGAGGCGCTGGGCCTGGGCCGAGTCCATTTGGCGAACAAGGCTTGAAAGATGGGCCATGGGATTAGCCTGTTCCTCGGAGGGATCAAAGGGACCATGGGAAGATGGGTCCACGTGGGAAGAGGATTCCACGCGGGAATAGGAAAAAGATTGAAAAAAAGAATGATACAAAGGATTGGAATGATGCTCTATGAGGGCAAATGGAGACTTAATACAAGGATATCAAGGAGAATATAGGTGGGGAAGCAAGGGCTTAATGGGCTTGAGGATAATAGGGGACTGACCCACTAATGCAAAGACCAATGGACAACAGTCCACGTGACAATGGACCAGACAATGAACACACAAAATGGGCTAGCCTAAATGGGCCTAACAACAGCAAAACATGTGGATGCAACAGAAAATGCCACTAATGGGCTTGGACAAACCCAAACATCACAAACAATGCAATGTGAGAGTTCTCACCTAAGTCAAACCAGTTGATATGATGGGAAATATTTTAGAAGTTTTCATGGACCTTTTAATGATTTTAATTTAAGAATAATTCCCTCAAGATAGGAATCCTATGGCAATAAGGTCCAAACTTTTGGTTGACTAAGGTTAACTCCCTCACACTTATGCAAATGCAAGCCTAAGGGGTGGAAAAGGTACAACCGGCCCAGCGTCCGTGAGAGAATCTACGGCTCACGGGGACTTATGGAGGTCCCGGATAAGATCACCTAGTCGACCCCAAGGAATGTGGAGGCGAGAGGATCACTTACCAAGGGAGAAATGCAACTATGATATGCAATGTATGGCCCTATGTGCACCGGAGTGCATGCAAATTCTAGTTTAAAACTAGAAAATCAAGACTAAATTAAACTATACAAACATGATCCAAATAAGACAAATAGTATATGGATGGAAAGACAACATAAAGATATACACAACGGGCCCAAGAACAGATCAATCTGACCCCGGGAGGTCAATCAAATTACTGAGTAAAGTTATCCTCGTGAACCTGTGCACAGACCACATGTAGATTTTTTGGACAAAATGCTAAAATGATGACAATTTTTAACTAAGCAAATGTGACCCACATGATGCAAGTAGTATATGGATGGAAAGACAATACAAAGGTCTGCACAATGAGCCCAAGAAGAGAGTAATTGGACTTCGGGAGGTCAATCAAATCCTCCAAGAAAGTTGCTTCTATGAACCTGAGCGCAGACTGCATGCAGATTTTATGCATAAAATGCTAAAATAATGATAATTTTTAACTAAGCAAATGAGACCCAAATGATGGAAATAAGCTATGGATGGAAAGACAATACAAAAGACTATCCAATGGAACAAAAATCAGTGCAATCAGACGTCGGGAAGGCAGTCAAATCTCTAAGTAAAGATGTACATGTGAACCTATCCCTGAGCCTGCCTGCAGAACTTATGCAGAAAACTCAAAAAGGTGGACAATATTAGAATATACAAATGTTAACCAAATGGTGCAAATGATATATGGATGGAAAGATAATATAAAGGGCTATCCAATGGAACACGAATCAGCGCAATCCGACCCCGAGAGTAAAAGTTATGTCTCAACGAATATGGCCCTGTGAGCACGCGCGCAGGACTGCCAGAATCCGTAACGGTCTAACAAATGACCGTTTCTTGCCCACAGGCGGTCTACTATAGGACTGCCACACTATCAAAGCCCTTAAAACGTCTCAAACAGTGGAAGAATGGATAAAATATCACCTAAACATACACATGCACACACCCAACTCACAAAGAGCATTAAAACAAATGTGATGAGCATTGGAGTCCCACCGTGATCGCCAAAAAACTGTAGATTTGTTTTAATTAGATTTCTATCCCGCCCCCTTTAAATTAATACATGCATAAACATGTGAAACAAAGACAATGGAGATAAAAGGATGAGAAATACTAACCATGATCGTCACCAAGGTTCCAACAACACCAAAGGATGAAGAAAGGAGAGGAACAGCGCCGTGTACCTTGGAACTTAAAGACTTGATCGCGCTTGAAACGGGGTGCGGGGAGCTTTGTGGGATCAAACCTCCTCGTCTTCCAGCCGGCTAGAAGAAGAGGGCCTCACATCCATATCATGCTCTCCTGCAAAACAAAGATCAAAATACAAAGGCAAAAACCAATTAGAACATGAAGTGTAGCATCAATCCCAAAGTGATAAAATAGCATAAATAAAAGGGGGAGAACGCACTGGAGGAGGGTTTTTAACCCTTGTGGAAGGGTGGAAATAATATGTGTGTGTGTGTTGTGCATGCATAGGATTTGAAATTACGGAATTTGGTTGAGAGAATAGAGAGAAAACGTTGATGCAAAATGTGCAAAAATGCATGTGTAGCAGAAAATGTAGAAAACTGTGATGATTTTTGATTTTGAGGAGACTTGAACTAAGAGTATGGACCATGAAATCAAATTAAGCCCAAAAGGATGCAATGGAAAGCCAATACTTCCCTCTTCAAGTTGGGGTCGAAGTTGTGAGTTGGAGTTGCAACATGGCTTCGCCTCACGTCCAAAAAGAGCCCTCCTTTGCAATTGCGAACTGGGCAATTTATATAGAGGTTGCAGAAAACCCAGAAAGTTCTCCCAAGATTTTAGAGGATAGAGTCCACCAAAATTCGTGTTCTATGGATCAATCTCGAGATAATATAAAGGATAAGAAGTATGAATAAGTGGGACTCAATTTGGTGGAAGGATCTAGAAGATATGGCTTCAAGAAGGGAGCCCCGGAGCTTAATTTGCAGAGTTTGTGTTGAACTAGGACGCATAAACTCCCAACTTTCATCCGCGTTTCTGAGCAAGCTAGCTGGTGAAAATCTGAGATCTATGAACAAAATTCAAGATAATATAAAGGAGAAACCATAGGAACAAACGACGCTCAATTCGGAGTAGAATTCAAGAAGTTATGGGCTCTGCAAGAGGGCCACGGCCCACAGAAACGGAGCAGAGTCCAGCACGAATTGGACTCTCGGTGTCATCTGGCGGTCTATCATAAGACCGCCAGAGGTAACAAATGGTCTAGGTAGGACCGTCAGGCTCTGGGGGTCGAACGGGATGATTTTAGGCAAGTTTAGGTGTAACGGTCTATTAATAGACCGTCACTTGTGTTCTGGCGGTCTTACGATAGACCTTCACATGGGCTCTGGTGGTCTAATAATAGACCTTCACATCGATGAAGGAACATTTTGGGCAGACTACGCATGACTTTAGAAATTGAAGCGTATCGCTCAAACGGTGCAGAACTAGTGAAAGTGGTAGAAAGATAAATTGTAGATAACTGACAAAGGAACAACTTTCATGAAGGGAGAAAGATGAGAAAATGATCAGAAGAAGGGGAAAATAGGGCTAGAACAGAGAGAGAAAATTTTGAGACGTAGGTGAATGGCACAGCCTGCTGGAAAAATATGAATTGCTCACAATCGGAGCAGAACTAGACAATGGCGTAGATGAAGAAATTGTAGATCTTTAAAAATCAAACAACTTTGATGAAGACAACTTTTTGAATAGAGGAACAGAAGAAGATGAAAAAGGACCACTTTCAGAACTGCGCAGCAGGAGAGAGCCGAATGCTTGAAGGAAGCCGGCCTAAATGGGCCGTACGTCGACTTGGAAGTCGGAAGCTGATAAGATAAGCTCTAGGGCTCTAGGAAATCATGATCTCTGAGGCTCAAAGGATAGGGAACAGTAACAATGGGCTCGAAATCCATCCAAGGAAGGCTCCAAAACAGTGGATAATTTGGGACATCAAAAATGATGAATAAGAGAAATGATGTAACTTGAGGGCTAAAAACGGGTGTCAACAGTCGCGTCATCTTTGTAGTCGCGTCATCTTGGCATTCAGCTTAGTCTGCTTTTTCTTGCCACCTTTAATTTTGGGAGATTGTTTTTGAGGTGTGGCAATTTTTGTCTTAAGCCCATTCTGAAAATTTCTTTGCCAGTGATCAGTCCAATGGGCATTGGAAGCAGTATGTACATAGGGAACCCTAGGCTGTTTGGGCATGACATTGACAAATCCATAAAAGTTTTGGCTTCTAAAGGGTTTGTGCCTAGATTGCACATAGGAGTTCCAAGGATAGGGTCTATGCATTTGTGTAGGATGGTAGTTCTGGAACTGCATTGACCTTGTGTAGATGTTTCCTCAACCTCTCCCATCAGAGTAGTGGTGACAGGAGTTATAGAAAGAAGGATGGGTCGGAGCACTCTGGTAATAGCCTTGACATGAGGTTCCTCTGCTAAGACCTTGGCTACCAAAAGACTTGAACCCAGTATAAATGGAGGTTGGTGCAGGTTTGAAATTGCCTCGACCTTTCTGTTGAGGTCGGGTTGTTTTGGCCTTAGGGCTTCTTTGGACTCTAGTCTTAGCAAACTGACCCCTAGCCTATCCTTTGGTCTGAGGTGTGGGAGTGTATGAGCATGGTTCCCTAGACTCCTCAGCTTTCCCTTTGCCCTTGTCCTTGGCACAGGACTTAGACTTCTCAATGTTTTTCAAAGGATTTTCATTCTGAACTAGTCCAAAAGTCATTTTTATTAATGGCTGTGATGTCCCCTTTTCAGCAACAAAGGAGATGGTCCGGACATCAAATCTTTTCTTGTTAGTTGGGTTGAAACCCAAACCTTCCTTCCTGAAATTTAATGTAGTTCCCAAGATAGCATTAAGATTTTCTGCTCCCTGGGTCGTGCTTTCTAGGGAGTTTTGTTTATCTTGGTTTTCCTTCTCCAAATTTTCAATGGCCTTTTGAAATTTTGTGTTTACACCATTTACTGCTTCATATTTTTCAGTGACTATCCTAGTTTATTCTTCAAATTCTTGCATTCTTATTTTAAGCTCATCAATGGTGTTTCTTAAATTTTCATTTTCTACTCTCAGATCAGTCAGGATGATATTATCATGTTCAGCTTCATCAAGAGAGTTTTTTAGTTTGAGGTTTTTAATTTCCAGACATGGAAGTTTATCATTCAATGTAGTGTCATTAGCTAATGAATTAACTTTCCTTTTCAGATGTATGTTTTCTCTACACAAATCATCATACTTATCAAGAATTTCAGCATATGCTTCTTCCCAATCACTATAAGAAAAATTTTCAAATGGGGAAGTTACCTCATCATTGTCTTCATCACTGTTGGCCATTAAACATAGCTTGTCTTCCGTCTCACTGTCAGAAGAGCTACTCTGACTTTCCTCATTCTCGTCGCTCCAGGTGCTAACCATGGCCTTTCCTTTCTTGTTCTTCCACCTGGGTAGCTTCTCCTTCAGCTCAAGACACTTTTCCTTGAGATGTCCTACCTTCTACAATTGTAGCACACAATTCCGTCATTTTTCTTGGCAATTTCAGATTTGTATTTTGACTGCCTCTTTCCAGAGAAGTATTTTCTCCTAAGCCCCTTTCCTTCCTTTCTAAAAAATTTCTTAAACTTCCTAGTGAGCATGGCGAATTCGTCTGGATCTTCTTCAGAGTTGCTAGAACTATGCTCACTGGATGACCCTTTGTCACTAGATGTAACTTTAAGAGCCAGGGGTTTCTTCCTCTTCTCGGTCTCATTAACTTTCTTAAGGTTCAACTCATAAGTCATGAGAGAACCGATGAGTTCATCTACGGCTATAGTAGCAAGGTTCCTAGACTCCTCCATGACAGTGACCTTGGTATGCCAAACGGGTGTCAGGGACCTAAGAATTTTCCTAACTAGCTCGTACTCACTATAAACATTGTCCAAGCTTCTCAAGCTATTAGTGAGCAACATCAGACGGGCATACATTTCAGAGATGGACTCATCAGGCTTCATTTTGAAAGCCTCGTACTCAGAGACTAACATGTTGGCTTTGGTCTCTCTAACCTGAGATGTCCCCTTATAAATAACCTCTAGTTTATCCCACATTTCCTTAGCGGTTTTACAGGAAGAGACTCTGGAAAATTCAGTGGGATGTAGAGTACACTGCATGGCGTTTACAGCGCTCCAATTTAGGGTGGACTTACAGATTTGCTCCTTAGTCCAGAGATCCTCGTCCTCAGGTAATTCAAAGGGACCTTTGCTAACTACCTTCCATATATCATAGTCCTTAGCTCTGAGAAAAACTTGCATTCTACTCTTCCAATAAGCATAGTTGGAGCCATCAAAGAACGGTGGCTTGGTGGTAGAGTGACCCTCGGTAGTTAACCCTCTAGCATCCATTACTAACCTCTCCGGGATGTAAAGCCTCTAAAGGAGAGTTAGGCTCTGATACCAATTTGTGGCGTGAATGGACCGGATGGACACAAATCTAGAGGGGGGTAAATAGATTTAACCCCAGAAATAAAGTCCATAGTAGTTTTAAAAGAACTAATGAGCAATTAAAGTGCACTACTCAGATCAACAAATATTATGAGGAATGAAAACAGGAAACACTGAAGATCTAAAATCAACTAAGATGATAGCAAGATGATCAATCTTCTTCAGTATGGTACGAGGCGGAGCTTGGGGATCACATATCTCCTCACGCAAGAGTTAGTGGTCCGGATAGGCGTGACCTATCTTTCTCACTGGAACTTTTGATATACCACTGAAGAGATTCCCAAGATTCAGATGGACAAAGAAAAACTAAGCATGCATAGCATATAAAAATTCAGATTGTCAATTTCACACCAACTTTTCACGAGCCTAAGCATTCATCTAAAAGGAGAGAAATATTGGAGAATTCAATCAATCAAGAGACAACGACAATTTTAAGGTGGTTTGATCTCAAGCTAGAGATCTACGTCCACCCCTTGCTCAACCGAGCAAGGCTTCCTGCTGTTACACAGCTTAAGCACCGTAGATCCACTGCTTTGGGGACTGAAATCCCTACACACTGCTGATCCTTACAGCTTACTGTCCGAGGAACACCCTCGCAAATGCTGAGCACCACAGCTTGCTATCCCGCTGATTCACAGCTTACAATGAAAATTGAAAATAGAAACAAACGATGAAGAAGAATAGACGACGAGGAAAATAACTTGCAGACGCAAGGAATGTAGCTCTAACAATGGAGTAGTCTGACTCCGAAAATCAGAGATAGACACTCTTCCTCAATGAACCAAAAATTCACTCAGCTCTCTGAACTTTTTCTCTCAGATCCCACTTCTTTTCTTCTTCTCTGCTCGCTCTCTCTTTTCTCTCTCTCGCGCTCTTGGCTCTTCCGCTCTTCCGCTCTTCCAAGTTCTGGCTATATTCTCTGAACTTCTTCTTCTAATTCATGTTTGCTCCCATTGTAGAAGGTCTTTTTATATGTCTTCAGGCCTGGGGACCCACGAGCTCACGCATTGGGCCTGTGGAGGGCTCGTTCTCGCCTAATTGGAGATGACACGCGTTAGGTGCAGATAAGTGAGTTGATCCACGTGGCAGAATCCTCTGGACGCATCTGCCTTAGATCACGTGCCAACAATCTACTGTTCTAGAGACATGTGCCCATCATTGGGTGACTTGGAATCACGTGCCTCAACTTTAGTTCGAGCTCATGTGCTTGCATGAGATTTAATGAGTTCTGCCCTTCATATGTTTGATGAAGTTCCTGCCAATAAGAAACAAAGCATTTCATCAAACACTTGCTAGTCAGATTAGTGTCAGAGATGAGCATGATTAACAGATAATCAAATATGCTTTGAATGAGATGCCATGATAGTGTCAGTCATGCAATTACTTTGATTAAATTCTAAGTCTTGAACCACCACTAGTAGACATTCAAGAATGTGCTTTGACCTGCTTTAGTGGAGAATGCATGATGTGCATCGGCCTTGATCATGATTCACTAACATGCACAGACTTAGTGTGGCAAGGGTAAACACTTAGCATTGATCTGGTGAAGACCTACACTGACTTAGTGAACACATTCATCGACCTCAGGTTCAATTGCTTGGTCACTAGCCTCGACCTAACCTTCAACCGCTAGGTTGCTTACATTGACCTTGTAAAAGATGCACCGACCTTATAGCTCAAGGTACCAGATGTGCATCGACCTTAGATGCTGGCAGACAAAGATGTGCACCGACCTATATGATGCATTATGACAAAGTGCACCGACCTTATACACTGGTGACAAAAACATGCACCGACCTATGTATGCATGATGCAAAATGTGCATCGACCTTGATGTGCCTGAATCACAATATGCACCGACCTGTGTGTGCATGATGCAAGATGTGCATCGACCTTGATGTGCAAGAAGCACAATATGCACCGACCTGTGTGTGCACGATGCAAGATGTGCATCGACCTTGATGTGCATGAAGCACAATTATGCCTCGACCTATGTATGCACACTACAGAGTATGCATCGACCTTATGTTGCATCCTAACAGAGTGCACCGACCTTAGTGTAGACTTCACTAGATGTGCATCGACCTGTGTGCAGACCAACACAACATTAAGTTGCCAATCATTAAAAAAATTATCATAAAAAAAATTTCTGTTGCCAACATCAAAACTTGGTCATCAAGGGAAATAGCCAATCATCAAAAATAATATGAGATACAATACTTTCCCTTTCCTTTGACGACTCATCACACTCAGAGGAGACACAACATCATGGCTAGGGGAGATGAAGAATCAGAGGTACAATCTCCCTTTGATCATTTTTCAACTAGTGATTGGGAAGAAGCTTACTCTGAGTTAATGGATAAATATGATATGTACAAAAAGGAGAATAAAGCTTTAAAAAGGAAAATCAATACTGTTGTGCAAGATCATCCTTTAAGTGAAACGAATGCTGCATTGGAATCTGAAATTCTGGATCTGAAGAAATTAGTTGAAAATCTAGAATATGGAAGGAGCGAATTGAAAGATCTAGAAACTGAAAATGAGAGCTTAAGAGATGAGATTGATGATGCAAAATCAAAGATGCAAAAACTTCAAAGTGACATCAAAATAAAAAATGAAAAATAAGAAGCCGTCAAGGAAGTCAACACCAAACTGCAAGAAAATGTTGAAAAGCTCCAAAAGGAACTGAAGGATAAACAAAGTCAATTGGAGAAGTTTCTGGATGGAAAAGAGAACCCAGATGCCTTGCTAGGAACAAAAATGAACTTTAACAAAGAAGGGCTGGGATACAATCCCACAAAAAAAAGGAGATTGGCATGAAAACTATAACCTTTGTTTCATCTTCAGATGCATCTACCTCAACCTCAAAACCTATCCAAAGTCAAGAAAAATCAAACAGTAAAGGAAAAGAAAAAATGGAAGAACCCCCAAAGAAACAACCTGGAATCCCTAACAAGAATGCTTAAAAATTTCAGAAGGGTCGACACTCTCCTCTACCCAAGTCTGCACACACTCAGAGTAGAAAAGGTCTGAAGGACAGCACATGTCGACACCATCCTCAGCCAAGGTCGACACCTTCTTGGTCATCACCTAGTCAGGCCGCTAGGAATGCCCCAACAGGTCGACACTCAGGTCATAGGAGGTCGACACTCCCACCAAACAGAAACCCTTATAAATGGGTAGAACAGGAGAGAGGTCGACACCTAAGTCATAGGAGGTCGACACTATAGCCAAACAGAAATCGTTATAAATGGGCTGAACAGGGGACAGGTCAACACCCACACTCTCACAGGTCGACACCATCATACTATTGGGGCAATCACGATTCATGCACAAACAGACCTAGTCGCAATTATTTTCCTATGAGCTACAACTCCTTTTATCAATCAACAACAAGCTATTGGAACCAAAATCAACTATTTTTCAACTTCCACCACAAATCAAAGGCTCAAAACATTCTGAAACAAAGGGCCAATGTGAAAATGGAAAACATGAACAAGAATTCTCCATCAAGCAAGGAAACCAAGTATGAGAATAAAATTTGGATTCCTAAATCTATAGCATCATGCCTTGCTGAAATGAATGGTTTGCTGGGACCCAATCATGTATGGGTTCCAAAGATTGTTGGTTGATTTGCCTTGTAGGAATGTCTTGCAGCCATACACAACAGGTGGTACCTAGATAGCGGCTGTTCAAGACATATGATGGGGGACAAACCAAAATTCTATCTTCTGGTGGAAAAAGAAGTTGGACATGTCACCTTTGGTGGGAACAATAAAGGAAAGATCATTGGTTCAGGTAAAGTAGGTAAGAATCCTTTCAACTCAATTGACAATATTTTATTGGTTGATGGGTTAGAATACAATCTGTTGAGTATAAGTCAATTGTGTGATAAAGGACATAGAGTAGTGTTCGACTCTCATGAATGTAATATTTTGAAACCAAAATCTCATAAAATCAAGTTTTCTAGTAAAAGAGTCAACAATGTATACATGATTGACTTAGATGATCCAACTCATTTGAATCTCTATCTTGCTGCACCAAAATCTGAACATGCATGGTTATGGCATCGTACACTAGGACATGCTAGCTACAATGTCTTGCATAAACTTATGAAACATTCAATGGTGAAAGGGCTGCCTGAGCTCTCCTTCAAACAAGATAATAAAATTTGTAATGCATGCACCTTAGGGAAACAAACTAAAAAATCATTCAAAACTAAAACTGAAAATTTATCATCTAAACAACTTGAACTAATACACATGGACTTGTTTGGGCCAACAAGAACTACTAGCTTGAGTGGTAGAAGATATGGCTATGTACTAGTGCATGATTTTTCTAGGTTCACATGGGTGTTCTTTCTTGCACACAAAAATGATGCTTTTAGTGAGTTTCAGGCACTCTACATGAAGATAAAGCAAGATGGTGAGTTCAAAATCTCTAACATTCAATCAGATCATGGTGGTGAATTTGACAATGCTGAATTTTATAATTTTTGTAGGGCTGAAGGTATATATCACAGGTTTTCATCACCAAGGACCCCTGAATAAAACGGTGTAGTTGAGAGGAGAAACTGAACACTCATAGAGATGGCTAGAACAATACTTGCTGAACGACAACTCCCAAGGAGATTTTGGGCCGAAGCGGTAAATACAGCATGTTACATTATCAACCGCTCCATGGTAAGGTCATTCACCAAAAAGACTCCTTATGAGTTGCTCAAAGGTAAAAAGCCTTCTCTCTCTTACATAAAAGTGTTTGGATCCAAATGCTTCATTCATAACAATGATAAAAGAGAATTGGATAAGTTTGAGCCCAAGAGCGATGAAGGTATATTTCTTGGTTATTCCGATCGATCTAGGGCTTATAGAATTTTCAATATCAAGAGTCAAGTTGTGGAAGAATCACCCCATGTTACCTTTGATGAATTCAATGATGAATCTAATAATGACAGGCCTTGTAGGGAAGATGACAATGAGGAGTTCCTGAAATCAAAGGAAGAACATGATCTTCCACAAGATGAGACAAGAAAAAATGATGACTTGGGAGAAACAAGCAATTCAAGGGATCTGGCTATCGGTGAAGGTAATGACATCATTGATGTTAGAATTCTTAAAGATCATCCCTTGGATAATGTAATTGGGAACTTAAATGAACCACCTAGAACCAGGTCACATTTTAGAATAGTTGAAGAATTGGAACAAATTGCTCTTGTCTCACAAATTGAACCAAAAAATGTTGAAGAAGCATTGAAAGATGAAAATTGGATAAATTCCATGCAAGACGAATTAAACCAGTTTGAAAGAAATAATGTTTGGCACCTTGTTCCTAGACCCTCATCAAAATCTATCATAGGTACCAAATGGGTCTTTAGAAACAAAATTAGTGAAGATGGCAAGATAATAAGAAATAAGGCTAGATTGGTGGCTCAGGGTTACAACTAAGAATTTGGAGTAGATTTTGAAGAGTCTTTTGCCCCTGTAGCTCGACTAGAAGCCATTAGGATGCTGCTTGCATTTGCATGTTCACACAAAATAAAATTGCATCAAATGGATGTTAAAAGTGCATTCTTAAATAGACTAATCAAAGAAGAAGTTTATGTGGAGCAGCCACCCGGCTTTGAAAGTTCTGATCATGAAGATTATGTGTACAAGCTGGACATGGCTCTTTATGGCTTGAAGGAAGCACCTAGAGCTTGGTATGAAAGGTTAAGCTCTTTCCTCACCGAAAATGGATACACAAGAGGTAAAGTAGATCAAACACTTTTCACCAAAAAGTAAGGTAAGAACATCTTGATTGTTCAAATCTATGTTGATGATATCGTGTTTGGATCTACAAAATTTGAAATGTGTGAGGAATTTGCTAACCTTATGACTAGTGAGTTTGAGATGAGTTTAATGGGTGAACTTTAATTTTTTCTCAGTTTACAGGTTAACCAAGGTGCAGATGGGTGCTTTATAAGCCAAGCCAAATACATTAAGGAGCTGCCAAAAAGGTTTGATATGAAAAATTGTAAGTACATTGCAACTCCTATGGGGACCAACACATCACTGAATGCGGATGAGAAAAGTAATTTTGTGGATGCAAAAAATTATAGAGGTATGATTGGTTCATTGCTTTATTTGACTACATCTAGACCGGACATCCAGTTTAGTGTATGCCTCTGTGCTAGATTTCAAGCTAGTCTTAGAGAATCTCACTTGATTGTCATCAAACGTATCCTTAGATATCTTGCTGGGACTCAAGATTTGGGGTTGTGGTATCTGCCATCGTGTGATCTTTCACTCATTTCTTACTCAGATGCAGACTACGCTGGAAGCAAATTGGATCCCAAGAGTACTAGTAGATATTACCAATTTCTGGGCGGGTGTTTGGTCTCTTGGGCCTCCAAGAAATAACACTCGGTTGCCCTCTCTACCGTAGAGGTAGAATATGTTGCTGCGGGGAGCTGTGGCACCCAAGTGTTATGGATTAAACACCAACTTCAAGACTACTTAGTGGATCTTGGGTGTGTCCCGATTCTATGTGATAACACAAGTGCGATAAATCTTGCTAAAAATCTAGTCCAGCACTCCAGGACCAAGCACATTAAAATTTGGCATCATTTTCCTAGAGATGAGGTCCTTAAGAAAAATTTTGAACTGCATTTTGTTGATACATTGAACCAAGTTACTGAAATTTTTAGCAAACCCTTGTGTAATGACAGGTTTTCTACACTTAGAAGGGAGCTGGGTCTGTGCAGACCTCAAATCAATAAGGATTGAAGTGTTCAATATCTATAGTTGCTTGTTGATTGGTCTGAAATGTAATAAAAAGGCTGAACACAAAATCTGATGCATATGCTTTTCATTTCAATACAGGTCTTTATGCATTGGCATGCATAGTTTGATAGGTCCATGTTCATGATGCATTGCATTGGTTGCTGCATTATTTTTGCTTGACCATGGTATATAAAATGGTGAAGTGTGGAAAGGTAGGTTATGCTTGCTTGAAAGCATTCACCATGCGTGAGGATACACCTTCGCCGAGTACCATGAGTCGATATTGCATTTAGGCTATATTGTTAGGGGGAGCAACAACTTTGAACCGTTCTTGTATACATGCTGTCTTCATTTTATCAACTTTAATAAGTGTACAACTATAGGCATGAACTTCCAAATCATGTTTTGATAACTTGCTGATGATCAGGTCGACCCCAGCACCACTCAGGTCGACCTCTCGGTGGTACTTAGGTCGACCTCACAGGTCACTCGTGGTTAGAAACTGCCCTCTGTTTAAGCTCATTGCACATTCTCAGGGGGAGTGTTCTCTACTTCATTCTCTTCGCTTGATAATCATGCTTATCTGAAAATTCAATGGATCATTTCTTGTAGATGTTGCTGGCTGTTCTAATCACCTTCTCAAAAAATCTGAAATTCAGTATCTTCCAATCTGGGTACCATGATCATAAAACTGAGTGGTATTTAAAGTAAGAATCTTCTATTATATGACCTTGTACTTGTCCATCCTATAAAACTAGTTCATGTTTAATGACTTCATTGAGTTTTAAGACAAATGTTGTGAAATCATCTTTGGCCAATTTTTTTTAATAGACCTTAACCAGTGTTTACATGTTGTGTCCTGAGTAACTCTTTCTGAAATCTGTAAATTCTAATTTCAAGGCTACCTTGGTGGAGATACTGAAACTGAGTATTGTCTTTAGACATCATGAATAGCTAGAATTTTTAAATGCTAATTTTTTTTAGCAATGACATTGATTCACTGAGAAACCATGTCCCTTGTCCAAGAAGACAAGTGGACTATGTCATGAGGTGCTTTGTTAACTCTGCAGCAAGTTGAACAAAAATCTAAGGCAGAGCAATGGCACCATTGCTGAGAAATATGTCCCCTCATCAAAGAAATAAAGTCAGATATGTCATGAGGTGACAATGCTATCTCTGTTCAATATGAGGCATGACAGTCAGTCACATCACGTACCTCGGGATACTAGCATCTAAACAACATGTATCATCAAGATATAAGGCATGACTGGGCTTAATTGCTCATAAAAATCTCCTGTGCTCAAAGAAAATTATGAGCTTGATAGCAAAACATAAAAGAAAAACTGCTGTAACTCTGAATTCCATACAAACCTCACGGGTGTCTAACCTCAATACTAGGTTGTGTAACTCTCAAAGAAGTCGTTGAATCTGAATAAGTAAGGCTAAGGAAGGTTAAACATGGTTCAGACATGCAATTCTAGTTCATTTCTATTAAAACATGCATGTAGTTTTTCAAATTCTTCTCATGAACTCTGATATCATTAGATTTTGACCATGCAATTTGAATAAGGATCATGTCATAAGTCTTGTATAATGGTCGACTCTGAACATAAATATTTTCTTTGTTATGATATTAGTATCAGATTGTGAAGCTCAGGTTGTCTTTCTCCAAAATCCCTAATAATCATGCTGGCTTTGATCTTCCTTCTCTCCACCATTTCTCGTCCCATCTTTTTGCTAATGTCAAAGGGGGAGAAGAGGTTTCATGAGTCATTCAAGGGGGAGAGTATGGGAGAATAGTTGAGTCATTTTTTTAGTTCATGCTCTATCTCTCTATGCATGTGTTAAAACTTGCTTGAATTGGATCATATTGACATACAATGACTCACAATGTTGCCATCATCAAAAAGGGGGAGAATGTTGTATCCCTACAGTTATGATGCTGTCTAACATCATTAGTCATTTCATTAGTCATTGGCATTCTGAGGTTTTGATGCTGTCTAACACCATGAATCATTGACCTTCCAATGACACTTTGATATTTTCAAGGCAGTTCAAACAAAAGGCTCAAATGAAAAGAAAGAAATCAAGTGTACAGAAATCGAGGCAAGTGGTTGCACATAAAATAAGTCAAGTTGGATTGGGAAGCAATGACAAATCCAATAGCAAATCAAGCAAGGCTGAAGAGCACATTAAAAATAGTTTTCACAAGGGCAGTGTCGACCTCACAGGTTGAAGTGTCGACCTCACCAACTCAGCCACCATTCAGTGTCGACACTATGTTCCCAAGAGGTCGACCTTAGACCCTTCTAGAGAGCGTTGTAAACATTCCTTCACATTGCAGTGTCAACCTCATCCCATCAGTAGGTTGACACCATGATGCTTCCAGAAGCTAGGGACGGGATTTCATTCAGCCACGTCGACCTCAGCAGCTACTGCATCGACCTCACTATTGCTTAACAGAAGAAGAGCTCAAGCAAGCCAACAAGAGTGTCGACCTCACCTCTTCAACAGGTCGACCTCAGAAGGCTTCCAGAGACCGTTATATGGGTAGTTTCCTAAGACAGGTCGACTCTACATTTATAGTAGGTCGACCTCAGACATCTTCCAGAGAGCATTATATTGGCAATTTTCATAAGAAGTGTTGACACTTCCTTTACAGAGGTCAACACTATGATTCTTCCAGAAGCTTTTTAAGCTATTTTTTCAAACATGTTAGATCATCCAGGGAATATAAATATGAACCGTAAATCCCCAAAAACATGGATTTTGAGGTCTGGAGCAACTCCCAAGGTCAGACATGTGACTCAACCATCATCACCATATCTGAATGACTTTTTGGTGGCAGCTGTGACAGAGTTCAAATATGGAAAATGTCATACCACTTGTTGCTGGCAGCCAATGGGATATGATCCTAGAAAGGTACACCAAGTAGAGAAGTGACCTGAGCCAATGAGGAAGCAGTCTGCAGGATGTTGTCCACAAGGATCATTAAATGCTCAGATTTGGAACAGAAGGAAAGTCTTATTGTATATTTCCTCTGAACCAATCAAAAGAAAGCAAGTGTGAAGACACCTTTTTCCACTCAAGCTGAACCAATCAGTGGACAATTTTTTGGTGGGAAATTTTCCTCTCTTGAGGAGCCAAGAAAGGACACGCACCTCTTGGTATTGAGTGTGCTGCAACCAGAAGAAAGAGGAGAAGCTGCTGCTGCTAGTGCTGCGGGCACCCCTTGGAGAAGAGAAGGACAACACAAGAAGCCAACTGCGTCCAGAACTAAAAGAGAAGAAGGAGGAGGAGGAGAAGAAGGTGAAGTGCTCATGGCCATTTTATGAAGATCTGAAGCAAACCCATGAGCTCCCCTTCCACCTGCTCATTGCATTGCAAAGATAAAGCTACCACCAAAGAAGCAACGAAGCTCCTCGCAGCAAACCAAGCTCTCCATATCTCAGAAAAGGACTTTTGCATTTTGCATTGAGCTTCCTCTTCCTGTCAGAGCTTTTCATCATCCTTTTTCTTTTGTTTGATCTTATTTAATGAAACCTTGAACCGTCCCTACTGGCGACAGTAGGAAGACAGATCAAGCTTATGTGCTTGAATCTGTGGTCTAGTCGGTGTGCCATCAAGCTGTGTATCAGTGGTTCCTTGAGAGAGGATAGTCTCTCTACAAGCTATAAGACAGCGGGCTGTTAAGCTGTGTATTCAGCTGATTGTGAAGTTGCACTAGGGAAGCCTCACTTGGTTTAAGTGAGGGGTGGACGTAGGACTTTGGAGAAAGTCCAAACCACCTTAAAAATCCTTGTTCATGTGATTTGCATGTGTGATTGCTATTTGTTGGATGCTTGTCCAGGCCGGTATCTATCTACTCTCTTGCATTGTGTGTGTGCATTACCTCCATCTTATAGTAGTTGTCTTTATTCCGCTGCGGTTAGTTTTAGTTCTCGAAAAAGAGGGGCAGATCTATTCACCCCTCCCTTCTTGATCAGCCATTCCCACACAACACCACGGACCCGAAATAACTCATGTAAACATCAACTAAGGGTCCCAAAAGTCGATATTCAAGTCTGCAACCTATACGGACGTGATCTGCAATCCGCGGAAAAATGATCCGAAAAATTGGGGCGTTATAGATACCAACTGTAACGACCCAAGATTAGGGTACCGGAAAGGAACTGGTGTAACCCGAATCCTAGCCCGCCACCCACTAGTCGGGAGGCTCGGAAGGGTTATTTGGACGGTGTGGAGATATACAAGAATCTAAAATAATTGCAGAACCCCAAAATAATATATATATTAAAGTAGGAAAAAATAAATGATTAACATAATTAAACAATTGTACAGTCTAGAATATCCAAGTCCATTATAAGTACAGTCAATAGAAACAAAAGTACAAGAATCCGGGGCATATCCCGTCTCTAGCAAACTGGCTACTAAACCAGACCACTGGCACCACGAGGAGCCTCCAAAGTGCTCCGCGTCAACCTCACCTCACCTGAAAAGCAAAGGGGGTGAGCCTCATCTCATTGGCTCAGTAGGGGTCCCGCAGATCCCTACCTCACAATGACAAACACAACGGCGCGATAAATAACAAGTGAGGACAATAAATAATAAGCATATAACAAAAGGAGGCAGTAAATAATAATAAAAGAGAACTACACAAGTGCTAGCCTCGCAAACCACATGTCACACAGCACAAGGTACACGGAGCCGCCAAAATAGTAACCTCATGACAAAGGGAACCAGAGTAGCAATCTCACAAGAGACAGGAGTACTACCCACTAGAAGCAAGGCCGGATGCATCCACTGACGTCTTAGTTCGCACCCCAGGTGTCTCCCTACACGCCCCAGGCGGAAACTGAGACACACTAACCACGTAACCATAGAACAAGGACTAAGTGGGGTCGCGCTCGTCAGCATGGGTCCGATGCCCCGAACGACGTGTGCACACACAGACTATGCGCTCTAAGTCAGGTCCTCTAGCTGGTTTCCCCTATAGCCCAGACTCAGGTTGCAAAGGTGAAGGGCCCTATGGTAACCAGCCTAAAAATCATCTCATTGGGAAAAGCTCTCCAACACTCCCAAGTGGGTCCGCACACACGTGCGCAGGAAAGCTACGACTAGTGGGAAAGGTCACTGGAGGTGTGAACTCGCTAAGAAGCAAAAATCACTGGAGTACTATCGGTCTGTACTAACTCAACGGTATACGCAGAACACACCACGAGGAGGCTCGTCCCATGAAACCACAGATCTCAGACTAGATGGCAAATCCATCAACTGTCGGTGCAAGAAATGCAAGTCGGAATCAACCGCGAAAGCTCGGAAAGACGAAGGATGGGCCAACAGGGAGCCAGGCTTGGGCAGCCAACCCCCTGGCCACCCAAGGGCCTGGGCGGCCAAGGCAGTGGCCGCCCAGCTCCCTTGGCCTAGGCGGCCAGCACCCTGGCCACCCAACCTGGACAGCCAGCCCAATGGCAGCCAAGCACAGGACAGGGTGCCCAGCCCTCTGGCCGCCCAGTCCTTTGGCCAAACACCCTGGGTGACCACCTCTGTGGCCGCCCTGAACATGGGCTGGGCAGCCAACACTCTAGATGAAGAGGCTCCTGGGTGGCCAACATAGTGGCCACCCCGCCCACTCAGGCGGCCAGCCTGCTGCCCACCCTGCTGGGCAGAGATGGCAACCTACCCGGCCGTCTCTAGAGCAGGATCCTCTCGGAACCCAGCCGAAAGGTCCTCCCAAGCCCGTCTCACCCTCATTGCGAGCGGGAACCCCGGGAAAACAATGGGAACTCGTCCTCGATGAGGATGGCACTTGATAAAACTGATATAAACTAGAAATCGCGAGGAACTAGGCCGAATTAAGCTCAGATCCCCGAACATGGTATTTCCCCCCCAAAAACGTAATGCACCTGTAAGGCCCGTTCTTTAACGGATCTTTACCGGCATTAAAATATATTTTAATCCATGAATTTAGTAGATTTTTAGGGATTTATTGGGCCTAGTTTAGTGGGCTTTGTGCATATATATAATAGTTTTAGAAAATAAATGGGGAATTTACACAATTTTGCTTCACTTAAGGTCTTCTAGCAATATGAGGGTTTTTTTGAAACAAAAATATATATGTCGAAGGTTTTTCTTGAGAGGAGAGGACTGAGAGTTCCCTCTCTCTCACTTTACCCTTTTCTCCCCCCCCCCTTTCGACTGATCCCACGGACCCACGAACAGCAACCCCTCTCACCCTTCCTCTCCCTTCTCGACGCGCGTGCCAAACCGACGGCCACGGCGGAGGAGCGGCGGCCTCTTCGGTGAGCAGGCAAGGAGGAGATCGCTGCGGCGACCCTGTCGGAGCCGGACCCCGGTGCGGAGGCGCGGTTCCACGGCGGCATCGGGTGGCCCTCTCTCCCCTTCTCACGGCCTTCTCGCGGTGAAATCGACATCCTCTACTAGGAATCCGGAGGGGGCGGCCTTCTTCCCGTGCTAGGACCGATGGAAGCTTCCCCACAAAGCGAGGAACGTGGAGACGTCATCCCCGAGGCGAACCACGGAGCATGGTGACGACCGGGCAAAGGCGAGCCATGGCGGCCCTCGGCTTGCTCACGGTCGGAATAGAAGTTTTCGTCACGATTAAGGTAGGGGGATTGATACCCTAGCTCGTTAGATCATCCCTAATGACATGCCCATTGTCTTTATGTTTTAAACGGCATGCCCATCATCTTTCTATTTTTGATGCATGCCCATCATCTTTATGTTTTTGAACCATGTCCATCGTCTTTATATTTTTGGAGCATGCCCATCGTTGCTGAGTTCATAGACGATAAACTGTCATATCCCATCATTGCTGAGTTCATAGATGATAAATTGTCGTATTAAGATAATGGAATGGCAGGGAACAGGTTAAAAGTCATGATTCCCGTTGATTTAGGTCGATCGGAGGGGGGTCCTATTATGATTCCCCTGGATTCGGTTCTCCGGTAAGGGCCATATTTAGCTTATTTCAGATTTTGTAACGGTCCGCCATAAACCGTCTATTGACCCGAGCGGCTGACATCTCGACCGCGTGAATATTTTAAATCTGAATGATGGTAGAAACTTCACGGCCAGTCCGTTTAGCATCACGCAGCGGTTCGTTGTTCGACCGCCTAAGACTATAGCGGCCCTAGTTTGACCGCTTGTTCTGCAATTTTTGCGTGTTCATTTAATTATGCATTTAATATTGCATATTCGCCATGCTTAAGTTATTTTATAGACTGGGGCAATTTTTTTTCAACCGTTTAATCCCGACAGATTTTAATTCTTAGCATATTCAGTTAATTATGCTTTTAATCTTGCATATTTGCCATGTTTAATTGTTATCATAAATTATGGCATGTTTTTAGATCCCAATAGAATTATATTCTCTTTCCTAGTGATGGAACTACCAGTCGTAGCCCGACGACTTTTAGTGTTGATCCCACCCAGGAGAGGTGGCGGGGTATCCCAGTTTACGTTTTTTAAGCTAGTTCCGTGGGCCCCGGTCCAACCGTAGCGTCCTACAGAGGAGAATACTAGCTAGAGGCCTTGCTCTAGGCAATGAGCCAGTGTGTGCACACGTGGTCAGAGGCTTGCACTGACACTGATGAGTGTTACTATGGCTAGTTACTTATTTCTGGTACTGTTACGCGTCTCGCTTGCTATGATCAGGCTTGCGTAGATGCTTGAGACGCAATGTAAGCCATCAGTGGACGCATCTGGTTTCTTCTTCTGGTGGATCTCCTCTCCTTCTCTTTCTTGTCACTTGGGAATGATTGAGTTATTATCTATTGGTAGATTTCAAGTACTCGCATTTGAATTAAATTGGCATATTAGTTAGCTGTTTATAAACTGTTTAGTTAGTTTTACAGCTTTATTAAATTGTCATTTATTTATGCCAATGCATGCTATATTGCTTTCCTTTAGTTAGTTACGAAGTAGAGATCCGCGTGAACCCTACTGAGTCTCTGTTGTGAGACTCACCCCTTCCTTTTTAGGTGAGGCGGAGCAACAGGCTGCAGGATTCTCTCTTACTTTTGGCAAAAAGTCTTAGAGCCAGCAGTGGTCTGTCTATGGTCGGTTAGTAGTTAGTCTGTCTTTTTTCTTCTTTTGGCCGGGGTATGCCCAATGTAGTTATTTATTTTGACCATTGTTCAGTGTGGGACTTGTGATATATGGATCTGGACTACTTGTATAAATTTACTACTCTGATATATTTAATTACTTCCGTTTAAAGTTCAAATGAATGCTTTAATTAATATTGCGCGTGTAATTTCTATTCGTTATGCATCCCCTCGAAAAACACTTACTAACCCTTATGGGGCCTCATCAGCCTCTTGGGTGGCTTCCCCGAGTTCTTGGTATCGGTAAATCGATGATATCGGTTCATCGGTATCTAGATCTCCTGGGTCGTTACAGTTGGTATCAGAGTGGTGTTGAGGATGTGTATAAGGAATTGAAATTGCATTAGTCCAGAACAAGTGCATGTGAGTCTACTACTGCTGGCTTAGGATGTTTTCCATGATTACTGATGGGTTTTCTGATATTGCGTGTTTTATTTTTGTTCAAAATGATGCCTTGTAGAACGGCACGTGTTCTCAGAGAGGAAAGTGGCACTTCTCCTCCTCTGGCTAATGTGCCAGTTCAAGCTGATTCTGCTCCTCAAGCTGACTTGCCACCAGGTGGTCGTGGCAGGGCACTGAAAGAATTCTTGTTGTTCCACCCACCGACTTATGAGGGACATGCAGATCCCGATGCAGCCAGAGTGTAGCTATATGCAACTGAACGTGTATTCTGTTCTATGGAATGTACGGAGGATGAAAAAGTGATGCTGGCTACATCCCTATTGCAAGGAGCAGCGCTCGCATGGTAGACCACGGAGTGGGAAGTTGCTTTCAGCTCCCGTCCACTTTGTCAGATTACTTGGTAGGAGTTTGTCACATCGTTTGAGCTTGCATACGGTCCAACATATTTGAGAATGGCCAAAATGCATGAATTTATGGACTTGGCTCAAGGCGATATGACAGTCTTGCAGTATCGAAACAAGTTTATGGAATTGGGCCATTATGCCCCTCAGATCCTTACTGATGAAAACATGAAAACTTGGCATTTCTTGTATGGACTGAGGCCAGAACTGAGATAGCCTATGATTGCAACCTGGGTGGCCGAGATGGATTTGGCATATCAAGCGGCTGCAGCATTAGAACTTGATATTATAAGAGCTCAAGGGCGGACCCAGGTTGAGCTCGTGCATCAGATTGTGCAGCGTTAGTAAGTTAATTGCCAACGGAGTGTGCCATTTCAGCAAGTCAATCAGCCGTCTGTTGCAGGAGTTCCATCTACTGTACCTACTGCCAGTGGTATTTCTTTCTTTAAACCCAAGTTCAAGAAATTCAAGAAGTTTAAGAAGCGCTATGGCCGTCAAGCATCTTCGAGTAATGCGCAGCAGCAATCAGCACCTTCTTTTCCGCAGCGTCAAGACTCAGCTGTTTGTCAACCAAAATCATGTTCGAGATGTGGTGGGAGCCACCCAGGCAAGCCTTGTTTGCTGTCGATGGTTTGTTTTTGTTGTGATCAACTGGGGCATGTGGTTCGAGATTGTCCTCTGAGGCCGAAACCGGTGCAGTTCTCTCAACCACAGCTGTCTCAGTTCAGACCTCCTCCACCACCATATAACTTGTCCTGAAATAGCTGTGGCATCTCATCTCGTGGAAGGTGCGATTATGATTTATGATCCTATAGCTCATGTTCTATTTGATTCAAGTGCTTCTCACTCATTTATTTCTGAAGACTTTATTGTCTATATTGAGGAGCCGACTTTTGAAACGACTTGTGAGTTGCTTGTTACACTACCTTCTGGAGATTTCATGTTCACACCTCTCTGTCGAGACTCCTATTGTGATGGGCAATCATCAGCTGCCAGCTAGATTGTATACCTTGCAGCTTGTTGATTATGATATTATTCTGGGCATAGATCGGTTAGAGCAACTGGGAGCTGTGGTTGAAAAAGATCTAGTCTCAGCCACAGGATCTGATTTTAAGACAACTGAATCAGGTGACCACCAAGAATAAGTATCCTCTACCAAGGATCGAGGATTTGCTTGATTAATTACAGTCTGCTACTATCTTTTCTCGGATTGATTTCCGATCAATCTGATGTGGAAAAGACTGCGTTTAGCACGCGTTGTAGTCATTTTGAGTTTTGGTTAGGCCATTTAGGCTGACCAATGCTCCCGGATGCAGCGTGTGGTTCACCCTTATCTAACCCAGTTCATGGTGATCTTTGCCTATAACATTCTTGTCTATTTTGCCCCTGAGGAAGAGCATGTGTAAGACCTCAGGATCATTTTACGAACTCGGAAAAATATAGTAAATGTGAGTTTTGGCTTCGGGAAGTGCATTTTCTTGGCCATGTGATTTCTGGTGACGGAGTTGCAGTTGATCCAGCTAAGATTGAGGTTGTTCTTCAATGGCAGAGACCGAGAACTGTGACAGAGATCAGAAGTTTTCTGGGTCTTGCTGGTTATTATCGGAGATTCATTCAAGACTTTGAACGGATTACCGTGCCGATGACTAGACTGACACGTAAAGATGTACCTTTTTTCTGGTTAGATCAATGTGAACAGAGCTTTAACGAATTGAAAGGGGCTCCTTCCTTCTTCTCCAGTGCTGGTGTTACCTTCTGGCTCGGGTGGATTCGTGGTTTGCACGGATGCTTCTCGAGTAGGTTTAGGTGCAGTGCTTATGCAACATGATAAAGTCATAGCTTATGCATCCCGACTATTAAAATAGCATAAAGAGAATTATCTGACTCATGATTTAGAGCTTGCAGCGGTGATCTTTGCACTGAAAATTTGGAGGCACTATCTGTATGGTGAGAAATTTGAGATCTTTACTGATCATCAAAACTTGCAGTATGTGTTCTCTCAAAAAGATTTGAATCTTCGACAGCACAGATGGATGGAATATATGAAAGACTTTGATTTCACTCTCTCCTATCAGCCAAGAAAAATGAATGTTGTGGCTGATGCTCTGAGCAGGAAAGTGCAAATTAGTCATTTGCTTGTTCATGAATGGAAATTATGGGAACAGTTTCCTAGTGAAACTTTCAGCGTGGACATTCCTTCTGATCCGATGGTAGCTATGTGTGCTAGTCTTGTGATGACTCCAGCTATTTATTAGTAGCTCAAGGAAGCTTAGCAGGCAGATTGTGATTTGTCCCGCATTATAATGATGCATGATGTTGAATGTGATGATGAGCTGGTTGTCAGCTTCCGTGGAAGGCTGTATGTTCCAACTGTTAATGTGTTACGGAATGCCATCCTTAGTGAAGCCCCTTGATTCCATTTTGTTATTTACTTCGGCACTACCAAGACGTATCAGAATCTGAAAGGTAGTTCTGGTGGCAAGGTATGAAAAGAGATGCAACCGAGTTCATCTCGTAATACTTGACGTACCAACAGGTAAAAGCCGAGCATCAAAAATCTAGAGGAATGCTTCAACCTTTAGAAACCTGGGTGTGGAAATGGGATCATGTCACGACAGATTTTCTTGTGGGTTTACCCCGGACTTCACAGGGTTATGATGGAATCTGGCTATTAGTTGATCGATTGACAAAGACAGCGAGATTATTGCCAATTAAAGTCGCTTGGAATGTGCAGAAATTGGCCAAGCTTTATGTTGCGAAGATTGTGCCATTGCATAGAATTCCAATATCAATAGTGTCAGATCGTGACCCACGGTTTACCTCTGGCTTCTGGCGCAGTTTTCAAAAAGCATTGGGCACCGAGTTAGCCTTTAGTTCAGCGTATCATCCGTAGTCAGATGGTCATCCAGAAAGGACTATTCAGACTTTAGAAGATATGTTGAGATCGTGTTGCCTAGATTGGCGGGGTTCGTGGAGTCAGCATCTGCCACTCGTGGAATTATTTATAGTAACAGTTATCGCTCCAGCATCGATTTGGTTCCTTATGAAACATAGTATCGGCATCCTTGTCGTACTTCTTTGAACTGATTTGAATCCGGTGACAAATAGTTGACAGGACCTGATATGGTATGGTTCAGTAGTGTGCTAATGTGGTTTATTTGATCAGGCAGAAAATGTTGACAGCTTAGAGTTGACAGAAAAATTACACAGATCAGCTTAGGCGACCATTGAAATTTGAGCCTGGAGATATGTTGTTTGTAAAAATATCTCCGATGAAAGGCGTTATGAGGTTCGGGAAGCGTGGAAAGCTCAGTCCCCATTATATTGGTCTGTTTCCTATTCTAGAACGTGTGGGCCAAGTGACTTATCGTCTTCAATTGCCTACGGAGAGGCAAGCAATCCACGATGCATTTCATGTGTCCTAGCTGAGGAAATAAGTCCCTGATGCATCTCACGTGTTCAATGATTCAGTTTGGCCTAAAGTGACTGCAAATTTATCCACACCAGAGTATCCGCTCAGAATTGAAGATCATCGAGAGCAACGATTGAGAACTAAGGTAATCCCTCTGGTTAAGGTTGTCTGATAGTGTCACTCTGGTAATGAGGCTACATGAGAACGTGAGGATGAAATGCGTCAGCAGTTTCCTTTCTTATTCGAATAAGGTATAAGTTCTTTCAGTTCGCTCCTTGTTCTTCCTTTTAAATTTCAAGGATGAAATTTTTATTAGGAGGGAGGGACTGTAAGGCCCGTTTTTTAACGAATATTTACCGGCATTAAAATGTATTTTAATCCATGAATTAAGTAGATTTTTAGGGATTTATTGGGCCTAGTTTAGTGGGATTTGTGCATATATATAAGAGTTTTAGAAAATAAATGGGGCATTTACACAATTTTGCTTCACTTAAGGTCTTCTAGCAATTTGAGGGTTTTTTGAAAAAAAAAATATATGTCGAAGGTTGTTCCTGAGAGGAGAGAACCGAGAGTTATCACTCTCTCACTTTACCCTTTTCTCCCCCCCCCCCCTTTTGACTGATCCCGCAGACCCGCGAACGGCGACCCCTCTCTCCCTTCCTCTCCCTTCTCGGCGCGCACGGCGAACCGACGGCCATGGCGGAGGAGCGGAGGCCTCGCCAGTGAGCTGGCAGGGAGGAGATCACTGCGGCAACCCCATCGGAGCCGGACCCCGGCGGGGAGGCGCGGTTCCACGGCGGCATCGGGCGGCCCTCTCTCCCCTTCTCACGGCCTTCTCACGGCGAAATCGGCGTGCTCGGCTAGGAATCCGGAGGGGACGGCCTTCTTCCCGTGCTAGGACTGGCGGAAGCTTCCCCACGACGTGAGGAACGCGAGACGTCATCCCCGAGGCGAACCACGGAGCGTGGTGACGACTGGGCAAAGGCGAGCTGCGGTGACCCTTGGCTTGCTCGCGGCCGGAATAGAAGTTTTCGTCACGATTGAGGTAGGGGGATCGATACCCTAGCTCGTTCGATCGTCCCTAATGCCATGCCCATTGTCTTTATGTTTTAAGTGGCATGCCCATCATCTTTATGTTTTTGAAGCATGCCCATCGTCTTTATATTTTTGAAGCATGTCCATCGTCTTTATATTTTTGGAGCATGCCCATCGTTGCTGAGTTCATAGACGATAAACTGCCGTATCCCATCGTTGTTGAGTTCATATATGATAAATTATCATATGAAGATGATGGAATGGCAGGGAACAGGTTAAAAGTCATGATTCTCGTCGATTTAGGTCGATCGGGAGGGGGGTCCGGTTATGATTCCCATGGATTCGGTTCTCCGGTAAGGACCATATTTAGCTTATTTCAGATTTTGTAACAATCCGCCATAAACCGTCTATTGACCCGAGCAGCTGACATCTCGACCGCGTGAATATTTTAAATCTGAATGACGGTAGAAACTTCACGGCTAGTCCGTTTAGCAGCACGCAGCGGTTCGTTGTTCGACCGCCTAAGACTATAGCGGCCCTAGTTCGATCGCTTGTTCTGCAATTTTTGTGTGTTCGTTTAATTATGCATTTAATATTGCATATTCGCCATGCTTAAGTTATTTTATAGACTGGGGCGGTTTTCTTTCAATCGTTTAATCCCGACAGATTTTAATTCTTAGCATATTCAGTTAATTATGCTTTTAATCTTGCATATTTACCATGTTTAATTGTTATCATAAATTATGGCATGTTTTTAGATCCCAATAGAATTATATTCTCTTTCCTAGTGATGGAACCACCAGTCGTAGCCCGACGACTTTTAGTGTTGATCCCACCCTGGGGAGGTGGCGGGGTATCCCAGTTTACATTTTTTAAGCTAGTTCCGTGGGCCCCGGTCCAACCGTAGCATCCTACGGAGGGGAATACTAGCTAGAGGTCTGGCTCTAGGCAACGAGCCAGTGTGTACACACGTGGTCAGAGGCTTGGACTGACACTGACGAGTGTTACTCTGACTAGTTACTTGTTTCTGGTACTGTTACGCGTCTCGCTTGCTATGATCAGGCTTGCGTAGATGCTTGAGACGTAGTGTAAGCCGTCAGTGGACGCATCTGGTTTCTTCTTCTTGTGGATCTCCTCTCCTTCTCTTTCTTGTCACTTGGGAATGATTGAGTGATTATCTATTGGTAGATTTCGAGTACTCGCATTTGAATTAAATTGGCATATTAGTTAGCTATTTATAAACTGTTTAGTTAGTTTTACAACTTTATTAAATTGTCATTTATTTATGCCAATGCATGCTATACTACTTTCCTTTAGTTAGTTGCGAAGTAGGGATCCGCGTGAACCCTACTGAGTCTCTGTTGTGAGACTCACCCCTTCCTTTTCAGGTGAGGCGGAGCAACAGGATGCAGGATTCTCTCGTGCTTTTGGCGAAAAGTCTTAGAGCCAGCAGTGGTCTGTCAGTGGTCGGTTAGTAGTCAGTCTATCTTTTTTCTTCTTTTGGCCAGGTATGCCCCGTGTAGTTATTTATTTTGACCATTGTTCAGTGTGGGACTTGTGATATATGGATATGGACTACTTGTATAAATTTACCACTCTGATATAATTAATTACTTTCGTTAAAGTTCAAATGAATACTTTAATTAATATTACGCGTGCAATTTCTATTCGTTATACATCCCCTTGACAAACACTTACTAACCCTTACGGGGCCTCATCAGTCTCTTGGGTGGCTTCCCCGAGTTCTTGGTATCGGTAAATCGATGATATCGATTTATCGGTATCTGGATCTCTTGGGTCGTTACAGCACCCCACTCTCTCGCCCAAATCATAGCCGATAGGAAAGGAAATGCAAGAGGGGAGTTAAAGATCCATCCTTCTACCTGGGCGAAGCTTCAAACCTCAAATGGCACTTTAAACCACGCCGGAAGTCACCGGAACTCGAACCCACACGCGAGGAAACATGATCCCGCACACGCACACACGGACCACCTACCCCACGCTCACCAAGCCCGCCGCCATTGTTGATCTTCCTCCCACTCGCACTCGCTGTCTGCAGTCGGAGAGGAAGGGCGTGTTGGGATGACAATGGTGCACGATAAAGATTCAGAGGGGGGGTGAATGAATCCCCTTTAAAAATTTTGCGGAATTAAATTTTTCTCTGAACAATGTATGCAGAAATGACCTTGAAACAAGCTCTAAGCAAATGTGCTAACCTGCTCAAATGGGAATAATATGAAATCAAATGCTATCTGGAGAGAAACGAATAAGAGAACCTAATCAAGCATCTACCGAAACTATGACAGAATATAAAGCACTGCAATCACATAATGCAAAGGGAAGTTTTAGGTGGTTCAGTTTTCACCTACATCCACCCCACACTCAAATCTGAGTGTGGCTTACTATTGCCTAACAGCTTGAACCACTGCGCACCACAGCTTACGTCCGCTGTGCACCACAGCTTGCGTCCGCTGCACTCCACAGCTTGAGTACATACCGCTGAGCATCACAGCTTGCTGTCCGAGATATCCACCTCGCCCACTTAGCATTACAGCTTAGCTCTGCTGACTCACAGCTTGAAGAAATCAGAAATGGAAAAACAAAAGATGAATCTCAGCACCGGAAAGCTGGAAATGAAAGCTGGAAAATGTAGCTCTCGCAGGAGCAAACTTGCTTGGATCTGATCCAAAGGCCAATCGAACAAGTCTTTAGGATCTTCAATCCCTTCTCTTGATCTCATGATCTCCCTCTTCTTCTTCTTCTCTTTCTCTTACTATCTTACTTTTCTCTCTCAGACATACGGTACACTGTTTCTTCTCAGAACAAGCTCTCACTCTTTTTCTTTCAGGCTCACCCTTCTTTCTCTCTGCTTCTTTTTGCTCTCACTGCGAAATTTCTCATCTTCGTCTCTCTCTCTTATTTTCTTCTGATCGCAGAAGAGTGGTTTTATAGAGATGTAGCCTTGGGGTCCCACGAGCTCATGCTTCGGGCGTGTGGGGGGCTTGTTCCTGCCTAATCAGGGACGCAACGTGTCAGGTGCGGATGTGTACCGGGATCCACGTGACAGATCTGGTGGGTGAGAGAAAAACACGTGACTGAGTGTTCTTGGAAAGCAAGATGCCTCGCATCACGTGCTTCAATCATAGAGTCTTGGAACATGTGCATCACTTAAAGTTCTGCTGATCTTAGAGACCTGGTACTTGCACTAATCCTACCAATTAGAATAAAAGGCAATTAATCAAACACTTTGTGCGCTTGAGTTCATAGGAAAATTCATATGCTCAGACGAGAAGTATGCATAGACATAGAAACAAAAGTGAAACATACAAGCATAGACCTTCATAAGAGAAAATTCTAAGTGTGCACCAACTAGGCCATGTTGTATGTAGAATGTGCACATACTTAATCATGCACTATTAAAACATGCACTGACTAGGGACATGCACAGACTTTCGTATGCATAAGACATAAACATGCACCGACCTCTTTCATGCATATAACAAAATCTGCACTGACCTTTTACACACATATGACAAACATGCACTGACATTTATATGTGTATGGCAAATATGCACCGACCTTCATATGCATAGGTAAAGATATGCACCGACCCTTTTATGCGAATGGCAAAACATGCACCGACCTATTGTATGCAAAAGTCAAAACATGCACCAACTTCTTTTATGCGAATGGCAAAACATGCATCGACCTATTGTATGCATAAGTCAAAACATGCACCGACTTCTTTTATGCGAATGGCAAAACATGCACCAACCTATTGTATTGCCTTCTGAAGGATGTGTACCGACCCTGTTTAGCTCAAGGCAAATGTGCACAGACTTGCTACGATGTATGCACCAACCTTGTTCTGCCTAATGAAGGATGTGCACCGACCTTGTTTAGCACAAGGTAAATGTGCACTAACTTGAATATGCACAAGGCAGAGAAAGATGCATCGACCTTGGTTTTCAATATGCATGATACAAAGACGTGCACCGACCGTGTATATGCATCATGAGTAAATATGCACTAACCTTATATGCATGCATACAAACTATGCACCGACCTTAGTAAGACTAAGGTAGATATGCACCGACCTTGGTTTAGCATGAAACTAGAACGTGCATTGACCTTATATGCAAAATGCTCAAAACATGCATCGACCTACATGAATGAACAGTAACATGCACTGACCCTATATGTCACACATACTTAGACAAATGCAAACAGATTTGATTGAAGTATTTATTCATTTCAGTCTCAACATGATTCATAGATTGTCATTATCAAAACCAGGGTTCCAACAATCTCCCCCTTTTTGATGATAACAACTATGAGTCATGTATGATTCTAAAAGATGAAATTAACAGGCAAGTCATTGTTTTTATTTTATTCAATCCAGAATTCATAGTTTGACATCTATGGCAAGACCATTCAAAACAAATATGTAGTACTAACATTCTGTGTACAATAAGAAAATGCAAATTGATGTTTGATTGAGTATCTCATCACACAAGAGCTTTAGACACAGAAATTTACAAATTTGACATTCTCATTCAAGACTCTCTTCTATATCAAGAACATTCATACAAAGGACCATCTATCATACAAAAAACCATCAGCATCTCCCCCATACCAGACCCCCAGACCAAGAACTGTATGAAAAAATTTACCAAGTACTGGCATACATGACCATCAAAATTCTCCCCCTTTGTCATTATAAAAAAAATAAGTGGAGTGGTCTCTTAGATATCTGCAGGACAAGTTCTGCTGGAGCTGTCACCTCTTGAGCTCCCCCTCCTTATGGGTGGTGTGCTGCTAGAACTACCTCTCAGAGGTATTGCCCGGGGAAAAGGTATTCTGTCTACTTTAGTTCCGAGGGCTGCAAATTTGGCCATCACTTTCTGGTTATTTTACTTAACTAGGGCATTAAGCTCTTTGACATTAGATGTCATGTCTACAAACCAGTTCTGCATCATGCTGCACATGTTTTCTATTTGGGAAGTCTGCTGGTTGTGAATATCAGCCATAAATGTGGAAGAACTAGTGGCATGTTTGGTGACAACATTTTTGAAACTTTTAGCTAACATCTGAACTTGTGCAAGAACTACATTCAGTTTCTCATGGGTGTTTCCAAGTTGTATAATACTTCCATGTACTTCACCAGATATAGCATTAATTCTCTTAGTCAGATCCCCATGTTCTTATCTGAGCAAAGTCACCTGATGTTTCACATGTTCTAATTCTATCTTGATATCATAAGAATGGACAAGAGTCTGAGTATGTTTTACATAAGATGTAGTCTGAGTGCTTTGCAGTTTACCCAAAATTTCTCCTACCTTGTAACATACTACCAGTAAGGAGTCCAAAACACCATGCAATTTCATATCAGACTTGTACTTATCATATACAAACTTTATCCACTAACTGTCTATAGTCTATTCCACATGTAGCATTCTGGCATCAAGTCTCTGAATAGCTGAATGTAAGTGCATTCATTGTTCTTCCTTGATTCATGATGAGGTTTACCAATGTGGTAAACATTTCTGTAATCTGTGGTCCTGAGTCATATCCACCTGAACTAGAAGGTTGAAATTCTGGTGGGATGAATGGTTCTTCAGGAGATAAGGGAGGCTGTATTCCAAAAGCAGTAATTGGCCCATGATAAGGTCCATTGACAGGAGTAGGACCTAGATATTGTTCCTGTTGAGCTACTATCTTAGCTTCTTGGGCTTCCTGGGATTGCTCTTCCTGAACCTCTTCCACCCTTTGCTCTTCCTATCGATCTCCCTCTCTTTGCTGTTCAACTCTCTATTCAGGCTGATCAGTTGCTACTTGTTGCTGAGGCTGCTGTCCAAAATGATCAAAGAGGTCATCAATGTGCTGATCTAATTGTTGCATTATTTGCTCATTAGTTAAGTTCAGTTCATGAATTTCTTGTTCCAACTGTAAATCTCTAAGTTGCTGCTCTGCAGGAACTTCTCCTGTCTCCACTTCCATTTGCTGCCCTTCATGAACTTCTTCATCAACTACCTCTATTTCACCAACATCATGTACCTACTGATCAGGTACATGTTCATTTGTTGGAGGCTGATCCTCCCCCTGACAATGTACTTCCATATGAAGCTGTTCTGACTGACCTTCACCTTGTAGCTGCAGGGGCTGTTCAGCAATGATACCTTGGTCATCTGTTGGCTATTGTTCTGTCTGTTGTTCTGCTTGAAGCTGACCCTTTGTCACTGTTGGGACGTCTTTTTCATCTTGTCCCTTTACTTGACTCTCCGAAGATGGCTTCAACTTCATGAATTTAGATATGAAATCCATATTATAAACATTCACCTTGGGGATCTCTTTGGGAGTCTCATTCTCCAAAGAAATGTTGACTTTCTTAAAAATTGCAGTCAAGTGTGCTACATAGGGTAAAGTTCTCTTGGACTCCTTGCATGTACCCATAATCTGAATCATTAGCTGGGGTAAACATACCCTGATCCTTTTGAGCAAACAAAAGAGAATAAATCTCTGAGATTCAGTTAATCTACCTCTTCCTCCAATTTGTAGGGTTATCATTGTTGTAAGAATGTGATGTAATAACCTCTTTAGTGGGGAAAACTTGTTTGCATTAAACCGAGCCAGTTTTGCTTGATTCTTGTCTTTGGGATTACTAGGCAAATCCATGATAAGGGAGTAGGCCTCATGTAGATTGTATTCAAAGTCTCCTTCTACTTCCCCATCTTCTGGAATTCTAAAGATTTTATGAAGAAACTGCCTAGAAACTTCAATCTTGGTCCCCTTAACAAGAGTCCAAATTTTGGACTGCTCTGGATCATACTTCAGATTATTATAAAATTCTACAACCAGTCTAGGGTAATAAACCCTATGTTTACCTAGAAACTTCCTCCATTTTTGAAAGCCAATCAACTCCAACAGTTCAGAAAATTTTGAAAGCATAGTTTGGTCATCGAAGTCCACATACCGTGGAAACATAATCTTGCCAGCTTCCAATACTAATGCTACTTGCTTTGACGACCTAGCAAGATCATCTTCTTCTTCAAACTCTATATGAGTGGTTTCTGCAGCATGTGTCTGGTGCCGCTTGGAAGGAATGCTCGATTCCTTTTCTTTCCCTTTGGCTGACTTCTCTTTAAGCACTACAGAGCTGATACCTTGATCATGTGCCATTTTTGATCTTTTCTCCTTTGGTGGAGCCTCTGCAGCCTCTGCTGGCGTGGAATCCTCTGGCTGCAGCTCCTCCACTTCCTTCCTCTTCCCCTTGCTCTTGGCGACTGGAGACGACATTATAGAGGCGGTGAAGAGAGGAAGACGAGGGATGAAAAACAAGTAGGAGAACCGTAGAAACGGAGAATGGAGAGTCCAAGCTTATTGCAAGGAATAGCACGAGCGAGGGAATTGTGGATGCGGGAAGGAGTTTCGACTTGAAGAGAGAGGGTATGAAAGACTTTGTACAAGTAGGGTTGGGTTTTTATATGCGATACTGTCGACTTTACCAATTTTAATAGTTAATAACCAGAGTATCCTTCAGCCATTATTCCTTTGAAGCAAAAGTAATGGAAATAAACAATTTAATCGAGGATAATGCTCAATCAAAAACATCATCAATCTTACTAGCCATTTTTCATTTGCCAAAACTGATTGAAAAATCTATTTTATATTGAACTTAAGACAGTTTTAGTTTACTGAAAAGTAGCCCAGAGTCAACCATATTTTTCATTATTCTTTTATATTTTTGAATGAGCATTCTAGTCTTACTGTACCTTTTTACACAAGGAGACATGTTGATCAAACACCAGAATCCCTGGTTACTTAGTGCAATTTACCTTTATACTTCACATTTGGAACAAAGATAGCATTTATTTTCATGATATGACTTCTGAGTTTCTTTGAAATAGATAGTCAGTTTCTCAAATGACATGCCATTGCTCTGCCTTTTTCATTTTTATTTAATGGCGTATTCCCTGGTCTTTTAACATATTTTTCTAAAAACATGACTTAAGAACCATATAAACACCAGATTTTCTACCAGATTGACTCATTATTCAAGACTTTCATATTTTTGGAGAATCTTCTGAACAGTTCCAATTTAGACTGTTTTAAGACCATTGAAGATACATTCAAGAATAATTGTGAACAATTTAGGATAGGATTTAATCTTCATAAACAGAAAATCACATTTCTATAAAGATCATCAAATTTTATCATAGTTCAGAGTAATCTTAGTAGTTAACAATTGAAAGTTTAGTAAAGGTGACATATTTCAGATCTTTACTCCCCCTGAATAATAAAGTCTAGGAGATTATTATGAGTAATAGATAAGAGAGTAGGTTTGGATAGATCAAAGTGAAGATAAACAAGAAGGTAAGAAGGAAGGCCACACAGGAGCAAGGACAAGACTTAGGACAAATTTGCATACAGCCAAAGACTTAGCCTTAGAATCCTAGCAACTAACCAACAGCTTTCTATATAGAATCCAGCAGCCCTCAACCTTCAGCTTATAGTCAAAATAGTGTTTCCATGTCCACTTCTCTTCTCATAAACCAGATTTAGCTCATTATCCAAGCAACAATTCAGCAATTAGCACAGATCACATTCAGACAGCAAAGCACCAAATCAAAATTCAGACAATCTCAACCCAGCTTAGCTCCCCCTTAAAATGTGCAGAGGTTTCGTCCAAATATCAATTATTTTACTTAAAGTACACAGAGATGCAGCAATTAAATGCATATTACAGAGTTATCCTATACGCAATATTTTGGACTCTTGGTACTAGGTGGAGATCTAGGCTCTACGCATAGCATGGGTTTTTAGACAGAAGAGATCTGCCCTTCCCCCAACTTCCATTTGATATACCACAGAGTCATGCAGACCTATGCATCTACTCATGATCATGAACAATTAATTATATCATGAAAAATTCTTATGTGAGTTATGCATGTGGCAGATGATCAGGAATTCAACATTCATTTAGCATCAATCAATGACATTAATTGATGAGATAGTATTCAATCAGCAACAAAAATCATACTGACCAATCGTGCATGAACTCAAAGAAGAATTACTCAAACCATAAGATAAGCAAAACAGGACTAAGTAAGAATGGGGTTTAGCTTACCTTTATGTGCCTTGAATTTTTATTCAACCCCTTTTATTTCGTTCATCAAGGCACACTTGCATGACAAAATTACCTTGCATATCTAGGAACCCAAGAACTCTTGGGTTCTATCAGATGAGTAACACCTCTATCAAGTGTACTCCAATTATTCATGGCAGTAAATGGATCAAGTTTCATCCAATAACATTCAAATCTAGTATGACCAGATTTTTCACAGTTATAGCATATTGGATATCTATGCATGAAATTATTTCTGCCATGATTGTTTCTAATTGCATAAGGTTGAGCATGATTAGCATGAACATTTTTCTTTAGTGACCAGCATTGAGATGCTACATGCCCAAACTTTTCACAATTAAAACATTCCATGTTTTGAACAACATGTTTCCTAGCATGATAATTTTGTGCATGATTGTTTTGAGCATGGAACTTGTAAGTTAATTGATCATTATGAAACAGGAAATAACAATCATGCATGTGGTGTCCGAATCTACCACAGTTGTAACATGGAGTTCTACTTTTATTTCTGTTTGCATACTTGTGTGAAACAACATTAGACTTAGCATGAAAGTTAGCATTATTTTCATAGATGTTTCTGAAATTTTTCTGATGCTTCTTATTATCATTCTGAGAGACATTCTTTTTCTTTTGAGCTTTTATGTCATCATCTTTCATTACTTGGCAATCATCTATGACATGACCTGCCCTACCACAATAATGACACGAGGCTTTCTTTTTGTATGCAGGTGAATGAATGGGGAATTTTTTAGCAACATGCATTGATGAATCAGACTTCTTAGAAGTAGCAGCATTTTTAGCATGGACAGAGTTCACAGCACTAGCAGAAACATTTTTAGATTTATTCTCATTTACTTTTATTTTCTATTTTATAACTTGTTTCAAGTTAGTTGAATTTTCAGATTTTTGAGCTGTAAACTGAAAGATTGATTGAGAAGAAGTCTTTGGGTCTTCAAAGCAGCTCACAAAGGAAGTGGAAGGTTTATTCTCAATTTTATTTTTAATGACTGGATTGTAACCTAGTCCCTCTTTCTGAAAACTCACTTTAGTTCCAAGAATTTTATCCAAGTTATCCTTTCCCTTAACAAATTTAGACAGAGAATTTTTTAGGTCTTAGATTTCATATTTTAGAGATACAATGTCAACCTCATAACATGCAATGTCAGCTTCACATATAATTATTTGTTGATGTAACACATCATTCAAACTTTTGAGTGTATTAATCTCCTATTTCAATTTCTGTTCATCTTCAGCTTTACATTCATTCATGACACATTTTCCTTTTTCAATAGCCAACCATTTTTCTGACATGACAGTGTTCAAAACCATGAGCTTTTTGTTCTGATCCTTGAGGTTTTCATTTTCCTTTACCAACTTCTCAATTTCTTCATCATGTTTTTTATTACTGGATATTGAGTCCAATCATCTTTCAATCAATTTCTCCTCACTTTGTTCAGATTCAAGTTTCTCATTTAATAGATTTTTGTTTTCTTCTTTAAGAGAAGCAATTAATCCTTCCTGCAATTTCAATTTAGATTGAAGATCTTTATTCATATTTTTTGCAGACACACATCTATCACATGAATTTTCAACCTTTTTAATTTGAACCTTCAATTCATCACTTTCATGCTTCAATGACTTTATTTCAGTTGACATGATTTTTCTCATTTTCTTCTTTTCAGATTTGACATTTTTGTACTTATCTAACAAACCATTATAAAGAGTCATCAATTCTTCAAAGGTAATTTCGTCAGAGCCAGAACTTACTTGTGATGAAGACTCATCTAGTTGATCACTACTGTGATCTCTGACCATAAGACATGCGTCATCTTGCATATCAGTTCTGACCTTCAACCTATCTAAAATTTCTTTAGCGCTCCTGCACTCAGAAACATAAAGAAACTCATCAGCATCAATTTCCCTCTTCACTAGATTCAGGGCTTCCACATTTTCAGCATTCTTAAATCTATCAACAACAGTCCATGTAGATTGATCTTCTGGAATATCATATGGACTATGTGCTATAAGGATCCACAAATTGGAGTCTACAAAGATTACATAATCTCTGAACTTCCCTAGCCAATTATAAAAATCAGAACCGTCAAACCTCGGTGGATTGGCCATATAAACAGATTTAAGACAAAGACAAGGACATAGAAGATGCACCAAATATATAGGATCTGATCTGTAGATCGTTGGATCTAAGGACACAGAAACCCGCTCTGATACCAATTGTTGGGAAGACAATGGTGCACGATAAAGATTCAGAGGGGGGTGAATGAATCCCCTTTAAAAATTTTATAGAATTAAATTTCTCTCTGAACAATGTATGCAGAAATGACCTTGAAACAAGCTCTAAACAGATGTGCTAACCTGCTCAAATAGGAATAATATGGAATCAAATGCTATCTGGAGAGCAACGAATAAGAGAACCTAATCAAGCATCTACCGAAACTATGACAGAATATAAAGCACTGCAATCACACGATGCAAAGGGAATTGTTAGGTGGTTCGGTTTTCACCTACATCCACCCCACACTCAGATCTGAGTGTGGCTTACTGCTGCCTAATAGCTTGAACCGATGCGCACCACAACTTGCGTCCGTTGCACACCGCAGCTTGCATACATACCGCTGAGCATCACAGCTTGCTGTCTGAGGTATCCACCTTGCCCGCTGAGCATTACAACTTAGCTCCGCTGACTCACAGCTTGAAGAAATCAGAAAAGGAAAAACAAAAGATGAATCTCAACACCGGAAAGCTGGAAATGAAAGCTAGAAAATGTAGCTCTCGCAGGAGCAAACGGGCTTAGATCTGATCCAAAGGCCAATCGAACAAGTCTTTAGGATCTTCAATCCCTTCTCTTGATCTCATGATCTCCCTCTTATTCTTCTTCTCTTTCTCTTACTATCTTACTTTTCTCTCTCAGACATATGGTACTCTGTTTCTTCTCAGAATAGGCTCTCACTCTTTTTCTTTCAGGCTCACCCTTCTTTCTCTCTGCTTCTTTTTGCTCTCACTGCTAGATTTCTCGTCTTCGTCTCTCTCTCTTATTTTCTTCTGATCGCAGAAGAGTGGTTTTATAGAGATGCAGTCTTAGGGTCCCATGGGCTCACGCTTCGGGTGTGTGAAGGGCTTGTTCCCGCCTAATCAGGGACGCCATGTGTCAGGTGCATATGAGTACCGGGATCCACATGACAGATCTGGTGGGTGAGAGAAAAACACGTGACTGAGTGTTCTTGGAAAACAAGATGCATCGGATCACGTGCTTCAATCGTAGAGTCTTGGAACACGTGCATCACTTAAAGTTCTACTGATCTCAAAGACCTGGTACTTGCACTAATCTTGCCAATTAGAATAAAAGGCTATTAATCAAACACTTTGTGTGCTTGAGTTCATAGGAAAATTCATATGCTCAGACGAGAAGTATGCATAGACTTAGAGACAAAAGTGCAAGCATACAAGCATAGACCATCATTAGAGAAAAATCTAAGTGTGCACCGACTAGGCCATGTTGTATGTAGAATGTGCACATACTTAATCATGCACTATTAAAACATGCACTGACTAGGGACAAGCACAGACTAGAATGTGCACAGACTTTCGTATGCATAAGACATAAACATGCACCAACCTCTTTCATGCATATAACAAAATCTGCACTGACCTTTAACACGCATATGACAAACATGCACTGACATTTATATGCGTATGGCAAATATGCACCGACCTTCATATGCATAGGTAAAAATATGCACCGACCCTTTTTTGCGAATGGCAAAACATGCACCGACCTATTGTATGCATAAGTCAAAACATGCACCGACTTCTTTTATGTGAATGGCAAAACATGCACCGACCTATTATATGCATAAGTCAAAACATGCACCGACTTCTTTTATGCGAATGGCAAAACATGCACCGACCTATTGTATTGCCTTATGAAGGATGTGCACCGACCTTGTTTAGCTCAAGGCAAATGTGCATAGACTTGCTACGATGTATGCACCAACCTTGTTCTGCCTAATGAAGGATGTGCACCGACCTTGTTTAGCACAAGGTAAATGTGCACTGACTTGAATATGCAGAAGGCAGAGAAAGGTGCATCGACCTTGGTTTTCAATATGCATGATACAAAGACGTGCACCGACCGTGTATATACATCATGAGTAAATATGCACTGACCTTATATGCAGACATACAAACTATGCACCGACCTTAGTAAGACTTAAGTAGATATGCACCGACCTTGGTTCAGCATGAAACTGGAACGTGCATTGACCTTATATGCAAAATGCTCAAAACATACATCAACCTACATGAATGAACAGTAACATGCACTGACCCTATATGTCGCACATACTTAGACAAACGCAAACAGATTTGATTGAAATATTTATTCATTTCAGTCTCAACATGATTCATAGATTGTCATTATCAAAACCAGGATTCCAACAGGGCGAGCGGTCTTGTGATCGGAAGCGGAGGAAGAATGAAGAGAGAGAGGAGCGAAGTCACGTTAACAGGAAAAAGAAAAGGTTTTGGGATTTCCCAAAAAGCCTAAAAAAACTAAAATTGTAAACATGCCCTATCCTCTTGCATATAAGGCCAAACACCTGTGAAAAAATTCTAAAAAGCTACGATCTAAACGGAATCCGAATTCTGACATTTAAAATTTAATTTATCCATAAAAATAATTCTGAACTCCGGGAAAAATAATATCCAAAAATCCAGGGGCGTTACACTTGCTATCTCAGAAAGGAAAGTAACATAGACGTAAAAGGCTCTCGAACTATGTAAGAGGTAGGCGATATTGTGCCTACACTAAGAAAATGGCAAATCTAGATTGGCGAAAGCACTACCTTATTGATAGACGATTATGTGCCTATCTTAGCTAAATGACAAACGTGTCTACTTTTTCATTTCTTTGTTTAAATGAGACACGTGTCCACACATAGGAAATAATTGACCAATCATCCTGTAAAGTATGCACGTCAAATACCTCGAGGATCATAGTAATGTGCAATATCACAAGGGCCGCAGTCCTACATGGAAAGAAGTATTGATTGTCTGACCGACCTTGTAGCTGCATTTAATGCCTCATATGTTTAGAGACACGTCTCTGATTTTATATATATATATATATATATATATATATATATATATATATCACGTCTACATTTATTGCTCAATATCTATTGAGATATTCACATATTACCAAGCTGTATTATATTTTATTCTATGCCATATTGTGTCTTCGAATCGAAAAGCCATAAAGCATAGATTACTTTTAATTTATTATTTCATATGGCATTTTTAATTTCTCTACTTTATCTCATGTCACATTTATAGATATGCATGGCAGAGACGTTTTGAGTATACCTACAGGCATACATTCCATGGATGAAAAAACATACAAGTATGAAAGAAGAAAAAATGTAGATAGGCATATGTCTACAGCATAAGATCTGTCGTACCTACTACCTAGATAAAGACTAGAGTGACCAAACTATGGGCAGGACAAAGACCTAACGATTCACGCTGGAAAACCCAGGGTCCATGTTGTATACAGATCTCTACGTACTGAGATGTAGCACCCCGAAATTTATAAAGGATACATATTAATATTGGTCATGAAATAAATATAGAAAATAAAATTTTGATAATGGAAATAGCCTAAACTGATAGTGGGCCAAAACATTAATTAGAAGGCTATGAATAAATCCTTCATTAAAGCCCAACCATTAAGCTAAAACCCTAACGAATTACAAATAGATAATTGAGTTAAAGACCATAGGATCGAACCCGACTCTGATACCTGAGACAACAATGCAAAATAAATAAGATATACAAATAAATAAAGTTAAAGGAAATAAAGTATGTATATAAAGTTCTACCAATTAGATAAAACTACTTATTAGTCTACTAAATATAATTAGTGGGCCTTTGCATTAAAACAGCTATACATAATATATATATAAATATATTATAACCCAACCCAAATAATACTAAGTTAAATGGATTTCACTTAAGATCTAAATGTTAAACACTTATGCTACCCACTAAGCTCACAACTTACATATGTAGGTGTGTAAAGATATAAGGCCCAACATGCAATTTCAAAACCTAACCCATTTAACCCATAAGGCCATATATATACAAAACTCACGTAACAGCTCACCTACACACACACATATGTATATAGAGTCTCATTAAAATATTAGGCTAAAAAGCTTAAGATAATTATAAGACATATGTAATTAATGGGCTCTAAAGATATCGAATGGGCTGGAAATATATGTATAAATATATTAATATAGATATATATTATACATGAGCCTTGGCCCTAAAATAACCCACACATATATCTTATAATAAGGAGCCTTAACAATACAACCCACTATATGTCACCCGTATACATATAAAACCTAAAACATATGAAAACTAAGCCAAAAAATGAATAACGCCTTCCGTCAGGGCGTTATTTAATTGAAGACCGTACAGATGGGCGCTAATTTATGAATTGACGCCCCTATCTTAGGCGCTAATTCCAACAATAACGCCCCTTTGAATGGGCGCCATTTTCATACGTTAATAGGGTAAGGGTAATAATAATTGAAAATAACGCGAGGATAATAGGAATATAACGCCCTTCACATGGGCGCTATTTAAAATAACAACGCCCATATACGTGGGCGCTAATTCATGCCAAGGAAAATTAGAAGTAAAGTGGCTAAATATAGAAAAGTAAAAGGTGACCCTAGTTAAGGCGCTATTTAATGAAATGAAGACTGCATACGAAGGCGCCATTTACTGAAAATGTGCCCTTGTCTCAGTCGCCATTTCTTTGAGAATGAAAATAAGGAAACCCGTTGTCGTATTTCGTTCAAACTCGGATGAAGGTCGGTGATTCATCGAGATGAGATTAACACGTAAGGAAGTTTGGATAGTAATAGGATCCTAATCAAACTTCTACCCTCATTAGGATTCTCAAGCCTATAAATACCCCTTCCATCGGGCCAACCTGCTAGGCTCTTTTTCTTCAACGACGTCCTGCTAATCTCTTAGAGATTTTCTTCATTGGCTGTACGTGGGGGAAGAGAATTCTATTCTCTTTCTCTGCTTCTTCCTAGAGGAGGAGGCTTGTAAGGAGGCTGCAGCCGTTGTTGCAGAAAAGGCTTCTTCTTCTTCTGCTATTATTATTCTCTTGTTTATTCTTCTTCACCGCTGAAGTAACCCAAAGGTAGGCAATCTCCCAAGTAAAATATTATCATCATGCTAGATCATTAGAACATGTAGAAGGACTTGCAGATTCTCTCGGTTTGCCTCTGCGATTTTTGCATAAAATAGGGAATTAGCGACCCCATCATGGCGCTAATTCAATTGACGACTCGCACACGGTCGTTATTCTTTTAGTTAATTGATTAAATACACATGTTAAAAATTTAATATCCATGCAACCTGATGTCTAAATTAATGCATGATCATAGTTCTGAAATCCTACTATTTTTTCCCTACGTGACCATGTGATTATTTGTGTGAAATTTATTTTATCTGAAAGTGCTACTGTTCATGACCAAAATTACACAGGATTGAATAACGCCTGTGTCAAGGGCGCTATTTTAATATGACGCCCCTGCACACGGGCGCTAGTTATAAAAACTCCCGAATTTATCCTAAATCTAAAATCCTGTTATTTATAAATAACGTCCCAGACAAGGGCGTTATTTACTGAATTGAAGACTTAAGTCAAGCCGCCATTCTAGAAATTGATAATGACTATATATTGATATATATATAATAAAATATATATATCGACTCCATGAGGAGTCTTCAATTTGTAAAATGACGCCCCTGACCAGGACGCTACTTAACAAATTGAAGACTTTGGTTAAGGCGCCAATTTGCTATCATCTGATTTTTTCATGATTTTTCCGTAAACATGGATTTATATGTATATAGGCACTATATTCCAATCCGTTAGTATAGTCCCACGTTTTATCGATTGACCATCAACTCTCGATGACATACGAGCCCTCCGTTAGACATTCCGTTCCTTCGGATTGGCAAGTTAGTCATTGGGACCTCCGTAAGTCTCCTCGCAGCCTTGGATTCCCTCAAGGCCGACTGAGCTGATTGTATCTAGTCACCTAGATTTCCAGAATGTCATGGTTTTCATCTGGTTTATTGATATATCATCCTTATTACAAGTTCTGTCCTTAAACTCTATGTCCGTGAAATCTATCTTAATGTTCTTACATGCTTGATCCTTGAAATTCTTGGCCATTAATATGGAATTAGTCTAGACTAAATGTCAGGGGCTATGGGGCCCACTAAAATGACATTTTAAATGCTACGGGTCCTGATCTGACCCTCATTGGGTGAGGCAAAGTCCAAACGTTACCGGTATACGATGATCGGGTGCTAGCATTCACCAACTCGGTTATTGGTATTTAGGGGCAATCATATAGTCGTGAGAACTCCTAAGTGTGCGACCAAATACTACCTAGTGCTATTTCCATGAGGGGCGGTCATATCGTCATGATTTTTCCCTTAGTGCATTGGCCAATCCTATATAGTGCTAGATGTGCAAACGCTCTCGTGAGAGTAATGATCGGGAGTAATTGCCATCATAGTACACCTTTCTACAACTTATTGTTCGTCATGAAAAGATATTGATTTGCCTTATTGGAGGGGTTATCATATCGTCGTGATATTCCCTTAGTGTCTTGGCAAATGCTATATAGTGCTTGTAGAAGTAATTGTTCTACTTCTATATCGATCGTCATAAATGTTCTTGAATTATCCCATTGATAGTACTCGTTATCTTGTCACAAAGATTCTTCACAATAATGGATACATTGAAGCTCTCGTGATAGTGTTCGTCATAGAGAGATGAATGTTATATTTCCTTATGAATGCTCTTGACCTAGCTTGAGAAAGTACTTGTTAAGATCTTGCTATACTGTCATTGTCCTTACTCTTCATGAGTGTATCTAGCATCTTGCTTACTCGTTTGTTTCTTATAGTTCTTGAATTTATCTCGTGTCATTATAGTTCTCAATTTCTATATCTTACATGACCTGCATGAGCATGTTAAACTGTAATTGACTTAAAGGTAGCTTGGAAGCATGAGATATTAAGTCCTACTGAGCGTTCGCTCACCCTGCGTTTTCCAATATTTTTCAGATAATGACCTTAGTGACGACGAGACCGAACATGATGGGCAAGGGCAAGAGTGAAGAGAACTCTGACATCTAGATGAACCGTCTAGTCTGGTTATCTTGCGTCTTATGTCTCCTTATAGTTTTTCTTTATTGAGTCTTTTCGTTTATTATGGGCCCGAATATGTAAAGAACTTATATTTGAAATGAAATTTATTATTTATCCAAATTGTGTTATGTGGAAATGACTATGCTCTGATTGACATGACTGTTTAACTGCCACGTTCCGAGCAAACGACACGTTCTGCTGCTATCGGTTCGGGGCGTGACAGAAGGTGGTATCAGAGCCTAGGCTTTCTAAATTCCTAGGTCATCAGGTTCAAGTCCTAGATTGAGTCGTCCTTGTCAGTTATCCTATAGGAACCCCGTGATATTTGGGTAGAGCAATGTGTTAAATGACAAAATATGTTATATTCACGTTAGATACCTGCCAAGATATGAATATCATTAATCCAAACCTTATTCTTGTAGGCTAGAATGGCCGCTGAGAGAGCTCAGTGGAGAGAGATGCAACGCACTGTCCAGGGTTTAACGCAAGCCTTGCAACAAGTTGCACAAGGTGGAGCACGACATGGAGCCGAGGATTTGCATCGGAAGTTCTAAAAGATAAATTTCTCGAAGTTTAGTGGGTCTACCGACCCGGATGAAGCAGAGAATTGGGTGCAAGAAATAGAGATGACCTTTAAGGTGATGCAATGCACCGATGAAGAGAATGTACTATTAGGAACATATCAATTAGAGAAGGATGCCCGAGTATGGTGGGGATCCGTGGAAGCAATCTTGCCTAACGAGCAAGTTACATGGGACGAATTCTTAGAACACTTTAATGAAAAGTATTTCTCAGAAAGAATTCACGAGAATAAAGCTATGGAATTTGCGGCTTTGAAGCAACGTAGTCTATCAGTCGCCGAGTATGAAGCGAGGTTTTCTAGATTGGCCTGATATGCACCACACTTAGTTTGCACAGAGAAAATGAGAGCAAAGAGATTTATGAATGGCTTGAAGGCGAAACTTATACCTCAACTAGCTCCACTAAAAATTCAAACATATACGGAGATGGTTAGAAAAGCTCAACTCTTGGAAGATGTTATGAATATGATGGAAAGAATCAAAGGAAAGGCCGCCAAGAAGGACTTACCAAATGGATCCAAGAACAAGGAAAATGTGAACGGCAAGAAGAGATTTAATGGAGGTAACAAATTCTATGAAAATAAGAAACCCCTGAATAATGATCGACAAATTGTTCCGGCCAAGGGGAAATGCGAGCATTGCAAGAAGGGAAGGCACAATCCGGATGAGTGTTGGTATAAACTTGGAAAATACATCCGTTGTGGAAGCAGAGATCACAAAATTGCTCGATGTCCACTCTTAAAGGAAGAAGCACCGCAAGCCACGGAAGGTAACCCTATAAACCTATCTCATCTAAAAATTGCATGAATCGGATATGACCTTAAGTACTTAACATGATATGTGAATGACTTAGCCAGAATACATGTTTTAGGTATGGTGATCTTACCCCACAAATTTTGGAAGGGAAACTATATGAATTTGGGGACCAAATTCTTTTAAGTGGGAGAGGGTGTAGCACCCCGAAATTTATGAAGGATACATATTAATATTGGTCATGAAATAAATATATAAAATAAAATTTCGATAATGGAAATAGCCTAAATTGATAGTGGGCCTAAACATTAATTAGAAGGCTATGAATAAATCCTTCATTAAAGCCCAACCATTAAGCTAAAACCCTAACGAATTACAAATAGATAATTGAGTTAAAGATCATAGGATCGAACCCGACTCTGATACCCGAGACAACAATGTAAAATAAATAAGATATACAAGTAAATAAAGTTAAAGGAAATAAAGTATGTATATAAAGTTCTACCAATTAGATAAAACTACTTATTAGTCTACTAAATATAATTAGTGGGCCTTTGCATTAAAACAGTTATACATAATATATATAAATATATTATAACCCAACCCAAATAATACTAAGTTAAATGGATTTCACTTAAGATCTAAATGTTAAACACTTATGCTACCCACTAAGCTCACAACTTACATATGTAGGTGTGTAAAGATATAAGGCCCAACATGCAATTTCAAAACCCAACCCATTTAACCCATAAGGCCATATATATACAAAACTCACGCAACAGCTCACCTACACACACATATATATATAGAGTCTCATTAAAATATTAGGCTAAAAAGCTTAAGATAATTATAAGACATATGTAATTAATGGGCTCTAAAGATATTGAATGGGCTGGGAATATATGTATAAATATATTAATATAGATATAGATTATACATGAGCCTTGGCCCTAAAATAACCCACACATATATCTTATAAAAAGGAGCCTTAACAATACAACCCACTATATGTCACCCGTATATATATAAAACCTAAAACATATGAAAACTGAGCCAAAAAATGAATAGCGCCTTCCGTCAGGGCGTTATTTAATTGAAGACCGTACAGATGGGCGCTAATTTATCAATTGACGCCCCTATCTTAGGCGCTAATTCCAACAATGACGCCCCTTTGAATGGGCGCCATTTTCATACGTTAATAGGGTAAGGGTAATAATAATTGGAAATAACGCGAGGATAATAGGAATATAACGCCCTTCACATGGGCGCTATTTAAAATAACAACGCCCATGTACGTGGGCGCTAATTCATACCAAGGAAAATTAGAAGTAAAGTGGCTAAATATAGAAAAGTAAAAGGTGACCCTAGTTAAGGCGCTATTTAATGAAATGAAGACTGCATACAAAGGCGCCATTTACTGAAAACGCGCCCTTGTCTCAGTCGCCATTCCTTTGAGAGTGAAAATAAGAAAACCCGTTGCCGTATTTCGTTCAAACTCGGATGAAGGTCGGTGATTCATCGAGATGAGATTAACACGTAAGGATGTTTGGATAGTAATAGGATCCTAATCAAACTTCTACCCTCATTAGGATTCTCTAGCCTATAAATACCCCTTCCATCAAGCCAACCTGCTAGGCTCTTTTTCTTCAACGACGTCCTGCTAATTTCTTAGAGATTTTCTTTGTTGGCTGTACGTGGGGGAAGAGAATTCTATTCTCTTTCTCTGCTTCTTCCTAGAGGAGGAGGCTTGTAAGGAGGCTGCAGCCGTTGTTGCAGAAAAGACTTCTTCTTCTTCTGCTATTATTATTCTCTTGTTTATTCTTCTTCACCGCTGAAGTAACCCAAAGGTAGGCAATCTCCCAAGCAAAATATTATCATCATGCTAGATCATTAGAACATGTAGAAGGACTTGCAGATTCTCTCGATTTGCCTCTGCGATTTTTGCATAAAATAGGGAATTAGCGACCCTCATCAGGGCGCTAATTCAACTGACGACTCGCACACGGTCGTTATTCTTTTAGTTAATTGATTAAATACACATGTTAAAAATTTAATATCCATGCAACCTGATGTCTAAATTAATGCATGATCATAGTTCTGAAATCCTACTATTTTTTCCCTACGTGACCATGTGATTATTTCTGTGAAATTTATTTTATCTGAAAGTGCTACTGTTCATGACCAAAATTGCACAGGATTGAATAACGCCTGTGTCAAGGGCGCTATTTTAATATGACGCCCCTGCACACGGGCGCTAGTTATAAAAACTCCCGAATTTATCCTAAATCTAAAATCCTGTTATTTATAAATAACGTCCCAGACAAGGGCGTTATTTACTGAATTGAAGACTTAAGTCAAGTCGCCATTCTGGAAATTGATAATGAATATATATTGATATATATATATTAAAATATATATAGCAACTCCATGAGGAGTCTTCAATTTGTAAAATGACGCCCCTGACCAGGGCTCTACTTAACAAATTGAAGACTTTGGTTAAGGCGCCAATTTGCTGTCATCTGATTTTTTCATGATTTTTCCGTAAACATGGATTTATATGTATATAGGCACTATATTCTAGTCCGTGAGTATAGTCCCACATTTTATCGATTGCCCATCAACTCTCGGTGACATACGAGCTCTCCGTTAGATATTTCGTTCCTTCGGATTAGCAAGTTAGTCATTGGGACCTCCGTAAGTCTCCTCGCAGCCTTGGATTCCCTCAAGGCCGACTGAGCTAGTTGTATCTAATCACCTAGATTTCCAGAATGTCATGATTTTCAACTGGTTTATTGATATAGCATCCTTATTACAAGTTCTGTCCTTGAACTCTATGTCCGTGAAATCTATCTTAATGTTCTTACATGCTTGATCCTTGAAATTCTTGGCCATTAATATGGAATTAGTCTAGACTAAATGTCAGGGGCTATGGGTCCCACTAAAATGACATTTTAAATGCTACGGGTCTTGATCTGACCCTCATTGGGCGAGGCAAAGTCCAAACGTTACCGGTATACGATGATCGGGTGCTGGCATTCACCAACTCGGTTATTGGCATTTAGGGGCAATCATATAGTCGTGAGAACTCCTAAGTGTGCGACCAAATACTACCTAGTGCTATTTCCATGAGGGGCGATCATATCGTCGTGATTTTTCCCTTAGTGCATTAGCCAATCCTATATAGTGCTAGATGTGCAAACGCTCTCGTGAGAGTAATGATCGAGAGTAATTGCCATCATAGTACACCTTTCTACAACTTATTGTTCGTCATGAAAAGATCTTGATTTGTTTTATTGGAGGGGTTATCATATCGTCGTGATATTCCCTTAGTGTCTTGGCAAATGCTATATAGTGCTTGTAGAAGTAATTGTTCTACTTCTATATCGATCGTCATAAATATTCTTGAATTATCCCATTGATAGTACTCGTTATCTTGTCACAAAGATTCTTCACAATAATGGATACATTGAAGCTCTCGTGATAGTGTTCGTCATAGAGAAATGAATGTTATATTTCCTCATGAATGCTCTTGACCTAGCTTGAGAAAGTACTTGTTAAGATCTTGCTATACTGTCATTGTCCTGACTCTTCATGAGTGTATCTAGCATCTTGCTTACTCGTTTGTCTCTTATAGTTCTTGAATTTATCTTGTGTCATTATAGTTCTCGATTTCTATATCTTGCATGAACTGCATGAGCATATTAAACTGTAATTGACTTAAAGCTAGCTTGAAAGCATGAGATATTAAATCCTACTGAGCGTTCGCTCACCCTGCATTTTTCAATATTTTTCAGGTAATGACCTTAGTGACGACGAGACCGAACATGATGGTCAAGGGCAAGAGTGAAGAGAACTCTGACATCTAGATGAACCGTCTAGTCTGGTTATCTTGCGTCTTATGTCTCCTTATAGTTTTCTTTATTGAGTCTTTTCGTTTATTATGGGCCCGAATATGTAAAGAACTTATATTTGAAATGAAATTTATTATTTGTCCAAATTGTGTTTTGTGGAAATGACTATGCTCTGATTGACATGACTGTTTAACTGCCACGTTCCGAGCAAACGACACGTTCCGCTGCTATCGGTTCGGGGCGTGACATGAGAGCTGGGAATCTGATTGTTGGAGGGTGTTGTATCTAACAGACATAAAATTCTCACCTTATAAATACTCAAAGGTTGCTGAGAGAAAACATAGAACACTCTTGAACGAATGATCAAGCATTCAAGTGCCCTTCTACAATCAAAGTATCGATAGCATTCTACTTCCTCGCATTCATGCCAAGGCAAGACTTTACTATAGAGAAAGTTTCATCCTTGAGGTCCTTAAGCTCATGAAGCATTCAAGAGGAGAAAGTTCTCCATCATCATTCTTATTGTCTCCTATGTCCATCTATTTATCTATCTGATTAACTCATTTAGTTTTTTGTGTATTTCTGGTCCACCGATAAGCTCACCTGGGAGCAGTTGGGTGGAACCTTGATATTGTCCTGCTAATAGTTGGGAGCTAGAGCATTTGATGCTTTATGTATACTTGCTCTCTTTGAGCAAGGTTGGTCTGCTGGTGCCATGAAGTTCAGCTGGGTATTTGGTTCCTGGAAAATCAATAAATAGGTTTGCTGAGACATGAGAAAATCAGTTGAGGAGCCGGCCTTAAGGAAATAGCAAGTGTAACTTTTGTAGAAAGGTTGAGTGAAAAACCCAGGTGATTTGCTAAGGACTGGACGGAGGGAAGTTAAGGAGCACTGACCGAGCCAGTATAAAGATCTGGGTGTTTTTGTGGCGTGCCTATTCTTTGTTTATTTTTCAACTATGCATATGAGTTTATTTTTAATACACGATTGATTTTCAAAACACACCTATTCACCCCCCTCTAAGGTGAGTTTGGCTACTAATAGATATTTGTTTGAAGCACAAGTGTTTTCTATATCTGAATGTTCGTAGCTTGAATCACAATGTGTATCAGGTAAGGAGTGAATCACTAAAGTATAGCTGATTTAATCAAAACACATTCAACTGACATGATGTTTCAGCTAGAAAATGACTCAATAGAAGTACAACTAAGCTAATCAAATAAAGCAGTTGATGGAATAAGTTGAATGATGCCTAGATTTGGCGTAAGTATTGCTTCAGTCACAATCGCATAAGATTTTGACTATGGTTAGTGGTAATGAATATATCTACTATGTTTAGTCGCATAGTAAGCGCTTCAATTGAGTTGTTTCTAGTTGAGAATAGTTGAAAAATTTTGATTGGATTTTTACCGATTGTCATATGCAAGATTTGACTGAATTTTTGAAGTTTTTCTAGTTAAAAAATATTTAAAAAATTAACTAGATGAAAACCCTTAATGAATGTATCAACTTGAATGAAAAAGCCTCTACGATGTTTAACTATTCATCATTCCTTGGCTTTTGTTCTTTCTAGCTCAATTATATTTTCCTTGTACTTTCATCTATTCTTTTATCATTCTTAAGTTTTTGCTCAATATATCATGATATTATTTTTGCTAAAATTATTACTATCATTCAAAGCATGCAAAGCATAATATTTCATGAGCATGGGTTCAACAATTATACTTAATACGCTTAGAGAATACACAAGAATTCTAATCTAAGATAGTCACATCTTCTTCTCTTCCGCTCTCGACAAGTTCTAACTTAAGGTTTCGTTTGGTAACACAATCAAGGTAGGAGAAAGTTTTGAAATCTCATTTCTGTACTTAGACATGCAGTGTCAGAGATTATCTATCATTAAGAATCCTTAGAAGCTGAGTGCAACGAGCTTATGCGAATTTAAGAGTTTAGGTTTTTTGTGTCTAGAATATCTCTCCTCATAAAATCTCATTCACATGGAAATCCATGAGAATAAAATTTCATTTGATAACAATTTTTTGTTGTGGGTGTTTTGGCTTAGAATCACATGCACAAAGGGCCACTTGATTATTTTCTTGATATCTGTAGACTATTTGAGCGGCTCATAATTCATCATCAAGTATCTACGAGAACAGATCAGGTGGTTGGGATATTTCTCAATTTTTGACCTCTACAATAGTAGTTATTACAAACTCCAATTTTTCCCATGAGAAATAAAAGGTATAGATGCTTAACGTTTCACATCTCAGTTCTTGATCTTTCGCTCAGTCTCTCCTGTGTGATCTGATTTTTTTCTCTTTTTACCAGGTATTGAAGAAGGCCAATCCATTAAGCCAGTGAAGCCCAAGAGATGATGGGCTAGCCCAAGTGAATACCCATATGTCCCCCTCTCTAGACAAATACCCAATTCACCACAGTGAGCCCCATCAAATATAACCTGTGCTCGGGTCGGACTCATACATGCCCGTGTGATTCATGCTCTAATTAGCTTACAGAGCTCGCAATTGGCAAACAATTTTTCTTTTGATCACTGAAGATTTAGGGCCTCTTTGTTTTCCGAATAGGATAGGTAGAATAACAAACATATGTGAGAGAAAATTATGGTCCCTACAATTTTCTCTTACACTCATTCCCCCTTAATCGGGGTGGGGTGACTTATTCGTATCTCTGGACGCGAACAAATCATCTCACCCCATTATCAAACAGAACCCTGGGAGAGTTACTCTAACCAGACCTACCTTTTCACGACAAAACTTTCAATATAAAGGGACTCCCCCACCCCCAAAGCATCAATTTGCAGCTCTTGACATATCCATACCTATCGTTTTATTTTCCCTGCTCTTATGCAAGGATTGATTTGAGTTTTTTTAAAAAATATTTTATTATTATTTTTTTAGATGGAGAGGGGGGTAATCGAGTTTGAATTCCAGACCTCCCTTAAATAAGGAAATGTGATGAACTAACTGCACTAAGTAGTTGGTTCAACGAATGATTTGAGTTTGGCAAGGTTTTCACCCGAGATAATATCGTGCCCCCTGTGATTGTCTTCCTTTTTTTGTAGATGGAACACGAAATTGCACTGAGTTTCCATCACCTTCTCTACCATCGAGTGATGTTAGAATGAGATAAATGGCTCATGTCCTCCGACCAATTTTGATTCTCTACACTTCAATACTAGCTTCTTAGTCTAATCTACAGGACACCTATGTTTCATCTTCAAAAGGACATAATCTAAATTTCTTAAGAAAATTAATAGGGTGCTCTTTTTTACCTCTTTTTTCTCTCAAATTTAAAAATAAAAACAAAGAAGTCACTTAGACGTGTTTGGTTGTTCTCCCCTAATTTTTAGGAAGAAGTTTCATCCTTTGAAAAGTTTTCTCAAAATAAAAATAAGTGTCCACCAATTTTTTTTTTAAATCGCTCACGTCTCGTGTTTTCTCCCTTCCTCTCCCTCCCCCTTCCCTCTCCCTCCCCCCCTTCCCCCTGTGTGCTCCGTCGGCCGGCCTCTCCCTCCCCCCTCCCCCCTCCCCCCTGCGTGCGCCGCCCCTCCCTCCCCCCTTCCTACTCCGCCGGCCGGCCTCTCCCTCCCCCTTCCCCCTGCGTCCGACGGCCCCCTCTGTCGGCCAGCCTCCCCCTCCCCCCTGCGTGCGCCGCCCCTCCCTCCCCCCTTCCCCCTACGTCCGACGGCCCCCTCCGTCGTGGTGGAGCGACCGTAGCGACGTCGCCACAGTGGCTGCGTCGCGGTGGAGCGACCGTAGCAAGGTTGCAGCAGGGAGGGCTCCCCGCGGTGGTTGCGAAGCTCGAGCGGCGCTGGGAACTGGGGCAGCAGGGTCCACGGCGGCGACAGGCTGGCGCGGCAGAGCGGCTGGCTCGCACGGTAGCGGCCAGCGGCCACCTGCGGGCGGCTATGGCGGTTGGGGTTGGCGGCGGTTGGGCGCGCAGTGCAGAGCTGGGGCGGCGTTTGCCGGCGGCGTCGAGAACAGGCAGGTGGCCGCTGGGTTTATTTAAAGTTAATGATAGAAAATGTTCTCGGAACGAAACTTGTCAAACAATTTTATATAATATTTTAAAAACGTGTTAATCTTGCCAAATGGGTAGTAAGGAACTTGCATCAGTTTTAAAAATTTAGATAAAAATTGACATGAAATAAATTTTAAGAGAGAAATAGTCTCTAAGAAAAAAATACTCCCAAACACCCCGTAAGCTTTTTAATCTTCTTATCTAATGATCTCAAAATTTAAAACAAACTACGCAGGAATTTATTTTAACGGCCATCTAATCCATGATCGGATGCCTGTGGTGAAGGCTTCCCCCCTCCCCTCCCAAAAGCCTTGATGGCCATTTAATCTACTGACCGGCGGAACGGTAGAGATACATAGCGGCTGGTTCAACAAAATGAAGCAGACGTAAACGAGTGTTCGTCGTGAAAATCTATCAAAAGATGAACTGATGATTAGAGAAAGGCCATGCTCCTCTCTACAACTATAAACGATTTGCGGAGCCAACAAATTAAGGTGACATGCGTCTTTTCCCCCTTTAGGACTGAACTGCGTTAACGCTGGATTGTTCTAATGATCGATAGATAGAATGCCAGAAGAGAGACATCACCAGAAGCACCGTTTGTGAAAAATGGGAAATTTCCGAGCAAAGATTTGGGACCGATTCTAGCGAACGGGAGCGTGGAGCCCTTGGGTCTGGGTCCCACCCAGCCGCGCTCTGAGCGGGTTCGAAACCCCAAGCCAAGTACCGCCGATTGAGTGGATCAAAATCCAGGCCACAGAAAAAGCCGGACTCGGGCCCTCCCAATCATGCCAGCCTATCCGATCGGCTTCCGGTGACTCACGCCGGTTTGGCCCGACCCGGCGCCAGACAGGGGCCCAACAGTGGTGATAGCACTAGGTCACGAGAACGCAAGCCCCGGGCCCCGGAGGGACTGACACACACAACTCCTCTAACACGCTGCACACACCGGCCAGTGTTCACCCGAAACAGGCCCACTGGTGGGGGCACGTGGGTGCGTGCGCTGCACCTTATCTGCATATCTTAGCGTCCATTTATGACTGGTGAACAGATTTGATGACCGACCCACCACATAATAAAAATTGTAGTACAGCTTCGAAGGAGAAACAAATGCTGTCCAGTGAGCAGTGGGAGATCACGGGAAGATGAGATGAGCCGGCCATCACTCCAAAAAGTCCACTTTCTCCATTCATAAAAAAAAAGAGAATGCCGAGAGAGAGAGAGAGAGAGAGAGAGGTTGGTGGATGTGGGAGAAGAGTATTCACACAAGCAGGGAGGGAGATCACAGAGCCATTAATTTGCACTTGAGAAAATAGATATGGTTGGGGAGTCGGAGCTCATCGATCGATCTCTCCCAACCTCCATGTTTCTGGAAACAAATATCCAGGCAGGAAATAGGAGAAGGCGGGGTTGCTCATGAGCTATGGATTGTGGAAGACCCTGCCGGCCAGCAACGCGGCCTGCATGACGAGAGAGATTAAGTCGACCACCTCCCCCACCGGGCACTTGTTGCCCCTGAACGTGGGCCTTCCGGAGTCCCTGAACTTTTGTATGCAGTTGAGGAAGTTCTGGTTGCACTCTTGGCTCAGGTAACCATCTGCCGAACGCCCAAAAGGTTAAAAATGGAAGAAAAGGCCAGAAGGAAAAGAATATATATATATATATATATATATATATATCATCAATGCTATTTCCGACAAAAAGGGAAGATCTGTAAGAGCATCATCTCTTATGTATCTATAATCCAACTACAATTAACAGCATGCTGCATCAAAGATGTACGTAAATAGGAGACACATAAGATTGGTGTTCTTTTGGGAATTAATGCGAATGACTGCGCTCGTACGAGCGGGTTGCTCGTTAGAAAGGGATTGGTTTAATTACCAATGACGAGACGTTACCTTGAGCATGGGAAATAAAAGAAGAGGTTCGTGAATGGGAAATAAAAGAAGAGGGAGAAAATTGTTTGGTTAGATGGTGCTCGTTGGACTGGCAACAAGAAAGGACCTCTCATCACACCAGAAGGTGGTCCTAAGAGGTGAAGTCACATGCCCACTGTGTCTGCTCTTCTGAGAAGCTAAGCAGAGGCCGGAAAGGGGAAGCAACCAAAGGAGCGCTTGACGGCTTGAAGAAAATTTGGAGTGAATCTCGTGGGTCTTTTGGTTGTAAAGAGACTAGAGTTTACGGAGGCGTTTTTATCTTCTAGTTAAAACAAAGAGACAGCAAGAGGCATCAGATGGATACTGGGCAGTCGGCGAGAGAGAGAGAGAGAGAGAGTGCGAGAGGGCTCAACTGTGCTTGGCCTGGATACAGGCGTCATGGATCTGGCAGCAGGCATCGAGGCCGTCGCAGGGCTTCTCCCCCGGGCACCCGCTGTAGAGGATCCCACAGTACTTGCCGTACCTCAGGAAAGGGGGCACTGCTCGGGAGTCCGTTTATTTGGCCACATCCATCAGAGTCGTCGCCGGCGCGCCGCCCCCGGACGCACCCGCACCGACAGGTTTAGAACATGAACAGTTTAAAATTTCCGGCATCAAACATGGTCCCGTCTTCCGGACCTCATTTTTGGCATTAACAGCAAAACAAAAGAGGGAGAGGGAAGGGGGGGGGGGAAGGAAAAGAGAGAGGGCGCACAGGTGCAATACTCCGACTCACACTTCCTGCTGCAATGGGCCAGCCTCTGCAACAAAAACCGATCTCAGAAACACGTAATAGGAGAGCCAATGACGAACTCCCCAAGTGCTACAGTGTCGAGAGAGAGAGAGAGAGAGGTCAGAGGTGTGTGGGGGATGTCACGGACCACGGACGCATCGGAGCCGGCATGCTGGATGCCGATGTTGAGGGCAGAGACGCGAATGGTGGACGCGCAAATGGAGAGGAGGATGGTAGAGGACAAGACGGCGGCCAACCTCACGCCGCGTTGCATCCTCCCAGTAGCCGCCATTTGCCCTCCCTCGCTCCTTGCTGCCGCGAGAGAGAGAGAGAGAGAGAGAGAGAGAGAGAGAGAGATGCCCTCCGATCAGTGTGGCGATGGCGTTGATTTATATGTTGCAGAAGTACTGGGGGAGGGGGTGGGGAGAGAGTGAGGGAGGGGGGCAAGCGATCGATGCCCTGGGGAAGGTCGTGGTTGGGTTCCTCTCCACGGGTATGTGAAGGGGGAGGGGACATTTTATTGTCTCGTGACCCCGTGAAAAAGAGACGAGTCCTTTGTCTTCCTTCGGGCCCCTCGTGGAGGCCAGCCCACGCACAGGCACAGCGCTCCCTAAACTCCCCATCCCAGCCTGATTCCCCCTCCCACTGCCAAGCTCACCAACCATCATCACCGGCGATCCCACAGACATCAAATCCCCCCACCGTCTTCCCATTAGAAATACGCGCACATCACAGCGTCTTAACTCCACCCAGATGAGACGGCTCGCGCAAGATGCGCCGTTCGATCGAGTCCCGGCCCGCCCGTTATGTCATCAACTTATATTATATGACGTGGCGGGACTCTTGTCAAATCAGACCGTCAATTTCATGGGCCTCCCTCCTGCTCGTTGGCCGCGGTGCAATCGGCTGCCGCTGACGCGGACAAACCGTCGGAACTCCGGGGTTGGGAGGCCGGCACGGCCAGCCGCTAGCCTAGCGCCTCGGCCGGGGACGAGTGGAGGAAGCCCCGTGCAAACCTCACCCGCCTTCTTTTTAAAGCGAGGTGGGGCCGCGAAGGCGGAAGGCCCCGTGGATCTCCTCCTTGCTTATCCCACCTTGGGTTGGGTTGACGAAGGACGCCATGGGCTTCCACCTCCCCGGCCCACGAAGAGCAGGGCATTGGCCCGACGGCAAAAACAAAAAGGGCAAGTCTTGTGCCTCCTGCCCCTCTGCGCCGGCGAACTTCTGATTTCATGTTGTCGCGTGAGATAAAGAACAGGAACAGAGCACACAGAAACGGAATCGGATTAATTATGCGCCGGCGAACAGAGCTCCGTGGGATCTAGTCGAATTGATATTGTCGATACAAAAAAAAAAGAGAGTAGACTATCATTTTGACAAGTTATACTCTGAGTTTGTCACAAAGAAAGACATCGTTTTGATAATTCAGAATTTAACATAGTTGGTCTCAGACTTAGTTTGAACATTTGACCGTCTTGAGTTTAAGATTTAGTATAATTATTAATTGTGACGTGTGACCATTAATTGTGACGTATTATGTTTTTATAATAAATCAAAGATGTACAACTAAGAAATTAAAATTATACATGATAGAATTTTTCACCCACTCCATACAAACTATTTGAAGTGAATCAAATTTAATAGATTCTAAATAAAAAATTGAGAACACCACCACACCCACCTACACGCGACATCGTGTGTGTGTGTGTGTGTGTGTGTGTGTGTGTGTGTGTGTGTGTGTGTGTGTGTGTGTGTGTGTGTGTGTGTGTGTGTGTGTGTGTGTGTGTGTGTGTGTGTGTGTGTGTGTGTGTGTGTGTGTGTGTGTGTGTGTGTGTGTGTGTGTGTGTGTGTGTGTGTGTATATATATATATATATATTGAAGAGGGGACGACCACTGTTGGTTTTAATGTGTCATTTCTTTTGCAAGATGGGCTATGATGCCAACTATGAGCAAATAATGAGCCAAGTAACGAAATCAATCAACCTATGAACATGGGAATCATGAACCTAGGCAACCAACACGAGCTCTAGCATGGGCATGCTATCTCAATCAAGACTAAGCTAAGCAAATAAAGAAAAACACACGCCGGAGCGTGGAATAAGGAATAAAGGAAAACACACCGTATAGGTGGAACAAGCAAAGTATAGAAGAGATATGATGAAAGAGAAAGCTAATGCCCAAACTAAGGAAAGATGTGATCGCCACCGAGATAAAAACAAGTCAAAGACCTGATAAATACCTTAGAATAGGAGGATGATGCACCCGCCCACGGGAGAGAGAAAAATCAGGAAACTGCAGCTCCGTCAGATGTAACGGTCGAGGGAAGATGCGCCACAGCAAGTGTGACGGTCTTACGATACACCGCTACAAGACTCTAACGCGCCTGTTCCAGACCGTCAGAGCTTCTGCAGAATAAGAAGTTGGGAATCTTTTGATCTCCAAGCTTTCCAGCCGGCCAGAGAGCTTGGGTCTCGTGATATGGACTCTGTAAACCTGCAAAAGAGTGTAGAACACAAGCAAAATAACCCAGATTAGCCCTTAGATAAAGTAGTATCAATAAATCCAAGAAATTTAAGAACATGCAAAAGGAAAGGGAAATACCGGAGAGATTGGTTTTTTTGACCCCTCTGGGGCGTTTTAAAAGATGGGAGGATGTTTTGAATGAATGCAGCAAGTGCAAGAACGTAGGAGATGGAGAGGGACAATGCTATGATGTTTAAAAAGAGAGAAAAGACACTAAGAATACAACTTGACTGAATTAAACCCTTGGAAACGATACTCCCTGAACTTTGGAAGTAGATGGACGTGGAAAGTAGCTCTCTGATACGCTCGACAGTCGTCGTTTAAAAATATCGTGCCACACAAATTTCAAAATTTATAACCGCACTCACTCACTCGAATGATTTTGAAAATACGAGTACAGTGGTGAATACGGGTCGATCCCACGGGGAGAAAATATTTGATTTTAGCTCAACTTGGAAATACCCTTATGTTTGAAAACATAAATTTTGTTCATGGAGTGCGATTATCACTAAGTGGAATGAAATTATAACTTTAAATATCAAGAGAAAAGTAAAGGAATAATTAGCCAATTGAAGAACGCCGTCGTTTCCTTGCCGAGCCTTTGATGAAGACCGCTCTGCCTTGGAAGTCGACGCCGTGAGATGATTCGAAGATGACTTACCGCTTCGGGTGTGATTGAAGAACTTATGAAGAAATGTAAATAGAAACAACCATAACTTGAAAATACATCAGAATTTTGTTGAAAACATGGGGTTGGAAGGAAAAGAATAACGTGAAATCTAGATGAAAGTAGAAGAAATGAAAAATATGAAAGTTGTAGAGAATGAAAAGATGAATAACTTTGATGAAGAATGTAGACACAGAAAATAAGAGGAAGATAGTGAAAAATGAGAAAAACTAAAGAACTATCAATTCGGATGAACAGTAAAATGGCAGAAAACAGCACCTTGAAAAATTAATTCTAAAGCTCAAACGAAGAGGAATTTGAAAAAGTGTAAGAAGAATAGAACTTAGATCTACAAGAGAGGAACAACTCTTATGAAGAACTCAGAGTTATTTGAGGATTAGAAAGACTTCAAAATGAAGAAATGGAAGAAGGTATCACCACAGATGAACAGTAAATACACAGGACAGCACTTAAGACAATGGGTATTAACTCTATGAATTTGGACGAATTTGAAGAAATGCTAAACAGAGAAGTTAAAGAACACTTGAAAACGAACAACTTTCATGAAGATAAGAATTTGAAATGGGGATCACAACAATAAGTAATTGAACCAAGAATAGACTGAATGCTTAAAAAGAACCTTGCATTAATATCAAATCAACTTACAAAGGTGCCACCAAAAGCTTGTAAAACATCAAGATCCAACCCTCCTATGGAGCTCTACTAAGACTTACAATGAAGAACTTCAAGAATACAATGGAAAATCTCTATGCTATCTCTCCTTCTAACTATCCCTAACAACTAACTACTCTTCCATTACAAATGAAGGCCCTTTATATAGGGCAACACATAACACCCCCTCTCATGTGAAACAACTCAAGTGCACCTAATTTTGACCTAAATTGATAGGCTGGAATGTTCTGCACAATTTTCCAATTTTTTCTGATTTTTTTCGGATTTTTCTGGCATTTTTTTGGCCTTCTTTTCCTTCTCTTTCTCTATTTCTCTCACTTTCTCTCTCTGCCGGCACGTTGCGCCGACCGGCGCCGAACGGGTTAGGCCGCCTGCCGTGGGCCCGTCGTGCGCCCGCTCCGCTGCTGCCGCCCGCGTGTCACACGCGGGCGCGTGCGCCCGCGCCTTCCTGCCATCGCCGCTCGCCCGCCACGACCCCCGCTGTGCCACGCGTCGTCCGCCTCCATCGCCCGCCTGCCGCCTTCGCAGACCGCCACGACCCCCCCCCCACCTTCGCCTTTCTCGCCTCGTCGCCCGTGCGGGCGGCGAAGGCGGGAAGGGGGGCGGAGGGTTCAAACGTTTTTTTTTGTTTTATTTTTTTGTTTAATTATAATATATATATATATATATATATATATATATATATATCTAGTATATATCTCATATATAGCTATAAAATTCCAAAAAAATATCAAATCATTATATTTTTTTTTCTAATTTTTTTCTTTTCTTTTTGAACAACTTCCTAGGCTTCTGGCCTAGTTCAACATATATATTTTTATTCTTTTTTTCTTTTTCTTGGAGCTTTCCTCGTATTTCGTGCCTACATAAATACATAAAAATTATCATTAAAATTTATTTAATTTTAAAAAATTAAATATTTGAGTCTAAATCAACAGTAAGTGTGAGAAGTGTCTATTGATCATAATTTAAGCTCATAAAAATATGGATAATTATGAATTAAGAAGGAAAAATACACACTTATCACACCCCCCAACTTACTCATTGCTAGTCCCTTAGCAATGCAATTAATGAAAAATTCAGGACCAACAAGAGTTAAAATTATCTATGCCTCATTGCTAGATCATCTTTCATATAGTCAACTAAAGATAAGGAATCTGGAATAATTACCACAAACTAGCCGTATATCGGAAATTCAGGTACGTGATCAAGAATTCTAATCAAAATTAAGTAGCGCTTGTGCATGTGTAATACTAAATTCACAGTATAGACAATTACGTCCTCCAATTTGCTATTCCGAACAAATGCCTTTCAATTCTGCACTTCTTAATCAGAGCTTTAAGCATAATAGCTTTTTATCTGCCTTATTTCATTTGTCCCTTTTTAGGATCTCTTTTCCTCTTTTTTTCTTTTTCTCTCTCTTTTTTTAATATATACACACATGATGCTGCACTACCCGTCACTATTTTACGCGAACCTCAACACGTCTTAGGTGAAGTAGGCCCGGTTACACAGATCAGAGTTCCCGTTTCCTTTTGACGTGAACCTCAACACGTCTTAGGTGAAGTAGGCCCGGTTACTCAGAATCGGAGCATTTTTCATGGTGTATTTTTTTTCATAATTTTATATGGCAGAAAGCTTCTAAAAGATCTCTTCTTCAGAAATGCAGAATATCAGACACATACCCAAAATAGCAGAAGGCTTGTCCTTCTTGTTTCATTAGCGTGCAAAGTGATTTTTTTTCTAAAGTGCACATGAACTTTAAAGAGATTCTTAAATCAGTTTTCCATGGCTAGATTAAATAAATTATCCATCATCCTTCTCCCTAATCGTTTCCATTCCAGAATCACTTTTCATAAGACATGAATCAAGAAACTCTAACTGGGGATGTACTGTAAGGGAAGGGTAAAAAAAAAAAATTGGGCGAAAATTTTGGGCGAAAAGTTTAGAGGTTGTATATATGAATGTAGAATGTGCAACATGATTTCTTGTCCCCCCAACTTAAATGACATTGTCCTCAATGGCATAAACAATAGAGAATAATAGAACAATGTAAACATGATAGTTTGTTAAAGAACGGGACAACCTGATGTGTACTTCGACGGCTTTGGCGTTTTGAGAGGCGGTATTTGACTTTGAAAATCGGAGAAACAGAGTAAGCAATCAGCTCTCTCCTCCCAACTTATCATTTATTCAAACCTGAAAAACACAAACATAAGAAAAATTTGGGTTGCCTCCCAAGAAGCCATTTATTTGCACACCAAACTATGAAGATGTTGGGCTGCCTCCCAAAAAGCGCTAAATTTAACGTCTTCAGCCAGACGCAATGTAGCTCATTAACCAACGCGTGGCATTTTGAATGAGCCACCACGTGATCTTGTCTTCCTTCAAATTCCAGCCCTTAATCCATTGAGAGACAAGAGTAACCATGTATGGACCGGAGCTAGAAAGAGGTAGGACTCGCACATGATTGTTTGTAACATTAACCCTGTGTGCGAGCCAGTTTTCAGCTGTAGGGATCCAGAAATGATTAATGTCTAATTTGTCAAGATCGAGGTGGAACCCTTGCACCATATCAATCCCTTGATCCCCTTCGCCTGTATCGTCCTTCCTGACTAACCCTTTAGGAATGACTTCCTCCATGGATACTTGTTTAGGGCCTGGTAGCTTAGGAACAGGATTGTCATCCTTAGCCACGTTTCTTTCAGTAACAGCCTCATGAACTTTAAGAGCATTGATCAATTTATCTTCTTGAGAGGAAGGTAAATTGAAAATGAATGTGGTTGGCACATCCTCCTCAGGTCCGAGAATCTCAAATTGGAGAGGCTCAACTGAAAGGGGAAAAGTAGAAGGAAGCACTAACTCATCCACAGATTCAGATGTCATTGGATAGGCCTCAGGGGTTAGATCAAATTTAAAATTTTCTAATGAAACCCCGTCATCATAGCCCTCACTCATCTGAGGATTGTTAACCAGATTGTCCAACAATGGGGTGGATGGAGGAAATGTAAATGATTCTAGCCCGGCCCTTTCATCAGAGGTCATATCAAATGTGAAGTTATTTAAGACGGGCCACTCATCACACTCCGTACTCAACTGAGAATTATCACTCAAATTTTTCAGAAATGGGGTCGGTAGATGAAACGTAAACTTTTCTAATGAGGCCCCATCATCATGTTCTTCCAGAGAAGGAGGATATTCAGAATTTGGTTCCATTAAATCAACAATTTTATTACTTACAACGTAATCCTCCTCTTGATTCATTTCCTCAATTGAGTTGTTTGGGCCATTATCCTTTACCGTAGTATTCTCAATCTCAAAACATGAGGTGATATGATCATCATTATGAGCATCATTATCCGTCAATTCACCCCCTACTTCCTTTCCTTCCTTTATCATGGTATTGCGTGCACACACCCCCTCACTCTCAATAGTGATATCTTGAGCCAAAATGATAGGTAGAAGACTGTCATCGTCATCATCGTTCACATATTGAGGGGGTTGGTGTAATGTTGAAGGAGAGGGTTGATAAGTAGACTGAGAGTACATGATTTGAGGTTCAAAGTAGTGGCCCGGTGAATCACCCCTAGTATCAATGTGGAGTCCGAAATCTGGGTGAGATGAGTTGAGCTGAAGTTGAGGACATAGGGGCCGCCCGTGGCCTTCTTGGGGTGAAAGTGTAGACAAATGGGCTTGGATTGTTTGGTCCATCCAAGGAAAATTTAGGTGATTGCTCCAGCCAGACGTAGAATTATCGGAAAGGGTATCACACTGGCGTGGAGAGAATCCTAGGCCATTTTGGACCTGTGCTTGGATGACTGGAGAGAGTCGGGCTATAGTAGGACATTCACTCACATAGTGAGTGAGACTGGCACAGAATTCACAAGCTTTCGTGAAAGTGTGGATTGGGTTTTTGACATGTCCTACGGATTGTTGATGAGATAAGATGTAGGCACGGTTTATCGAATTTTCACTCAAAATTTCAAACAAATCATACGCCTCATCTTCACCTTTGCTCAAAAATAACCCTCCACAATATATGTCCACCATTTGCCTATCATAATCGGATAACCCCTCATAAAATGTAAATATAATTTGCCATTTGGGCAACCCATGGTGTGGGCATTGACTTATTAGATCCTTCAGTCTCTCCCATGATTCATGAAGTTGCTCTCCCGGACGTTGAGTAAATCCTGTAATTGCCCTTCTCATCATGTTGGTTCGGCCTATGGGGTAAATTTTTTTCAAAAATTCTAACTGCATATCTTCCCAAGTCTTGATAATCTTTCGAAAACTCCTTAACCAACATTTTGTTTTATCTTTTAACGAGAATGGAAATAAGATCAACTTAAGGGCATCATCATTAAAATTCTGAATTTTGATCAGGGAGCAAACTTCTAGAAAATCATCTAGATGCCTATAAGGATTTTCATTGAGATTCCCATAAAAAGATGGGAGCATCCGGATGAGACTAGGGCGAATTTCATATTGATCAACAAGAATGTCAGGGAGTTGAATACAGGTTGAGGGATTGTAAGTAGAAGGAATAAAGTGCTTCAGCATAGGCGTGGGTTTATTTTTTTTATTTTTTTGAAAATTTTTTATGCAAACACACACAAGTTATCACAAATTATCCTAATGACCTAGATGTGACTCAGACCTACAAGTAGGGTTTCACAAAGTGATTAACGTGAGACTTAAGTTTACCCTCAATATGACCACCAGCCAGGTAAGGGGTGGGGAAGTGGGAGGTTCCCCCTACTTTCGTAGGGACCTAATTATGCCAAACCACTAACCCGCTTAAGGCGTTTGTCGTCCGACCGTCTTGCCTTAGGCACCGGTTTTCATATGAGGATAAACCCAAATAACACAAGAACTACAGTGTGATCCTAGGGCCAACGTCTACTGACTTTTATTTATGGCGTAGGTCATGTAAAGATGCAAGGGAAATATGGTTTATGGGCTAAGGAAGGGTGATGAAATCCCCACCTTATGTTTATTAAAGGTAGTGCCCTTAGAATATTTTGAAATGCAATGCACACTATAATTTCAAACAAGGAGTTCTTTATGCAAAATGAATGCCAGAATATGGTGAGTAGAAAGTACCTTGCCCCTCGCAATCTTCAAAATGCAATGACAGAAATTAAACAAAGAAAAAAAAATTCTATGCTAAATGATGCATGACCTAGAACATGTTGTGTGGTTTCTAATCTGGAAATGAAATTTTTTTTTTGATTTTGGTGCAAGTATTTTTTTTGTTTTTAATTAATGAACCTATGTAGCCAGCACAAAATTTTCTTTTATTTTGATGTTTTATGATTTTTATAGAGTTTTGAAGAATTTTTTCAAATTTTTCTAGATTTTTCAGAAATTAGAAAAATAGAACCTGTTCCGACGTTTTTGCCCTTTAGCGATGCTTCCGAGCTTTTAATGACGCTACATTTTCTGAGGATTTCAGGTCCGATCTTCCTCTTTCTTTGCTTTTCGAATTTTTTTCTTTTTCCTGCACAAGTAAAAAGAGCAAAATTAATATTCACATATATACACCAAACACAAGAATATCCAACTATCAACATAATTCACTCCCCGGCAACGGCGTCAAAAATTTGATGCGCTCGACAGTCGTCGTTTAAAAATGCCGTGCCACACAAATTTTAAAATTTATAACCGCACTCACTCACTCGAATGATTTTAAAAATACGAGTACAGTGGTGAATACGGGTTGATCTCACGGGGAGAGAATATTTGATTTTAGCTCAAGTTGGAAATACCCTTATGTTTGAAAACACAAATTTTGTTCATGGAGTGCGATTATCACTAAGTGGAATGAAATTACAACTTTAAATATCAAGAGAAAAGTAAAGGAATAATTAGCCAATTGAAGAACGCCGTCGTTTCCTTGCCGAGCCTTTGATGAAGACCGCTCTGCCTTGGAAGTCGACACCGTGAGATGATTCGAAGATGACTTACCGCTTCGGGTGTGATTGAAGAACTTATGAAGAAATGTAAATAGAAACAACCATAACTTGAAAATACATCAGAATTTTGTTGAAAACATGGGGTTGGAAGGAAAAGAATAACGTGAAATCTAGATGGAAGTAGAAGAAATGGAAAACATGAAAGTTGTAGAGAATGAAAAGATGAATAACTTTGATGAAGAATGTAGACACAGAAAATAAGAGGAAGATAGTGAAAAATGAGAAAAACTAAAGAACTATCAATTCGGATGAACAGTAAAATGGCAGAAAACAGCACCTTGAAAAATTAATTCTAGAGCTCAAACGAAGAGGAATTTGACAAAGTTCAAGAAGAATAAAACTTAGATCTACAAGAGAGGAACAACTCTTATGAAGAACTCAGAGTTATTTGAGGATTAGAAAGACTTCACAATGAAGAAATGGAAGAAGGTATCACCACGGATGAACAGTAAATACACAGGACAGCACTTAAGACAATGGGTATTAACTCTATGAATTTGGACGAGTTTGAAGAAATGCTAAACAGAGAAGTTAAAGAACACTTGAAAACGAACAACTTTTATGAAGACAAGAATTTGAAATGGGGATCACAACAATAAGTAATTGAACCAAGAATAGACTGAATGCTTAAAAAGAACCTTGCATTAATATCAAATCAACTTACAAAGGTGCCACCAAAAGCTTGTAAAACATCAAGATCCAACCCTCCTATGGAGCTCTACTAAGACTTACAATGAAGAACTTCAAGAATACAATGGAAAATCTCTATGCTATCTCTCCTTCTAACTATCCCTAACAACTAACTACTCTTCCATTACAAATGAAGGCCCTTTATATAGGGCAACACATAACACCCCCTCTCATGTGAAACAACTCAAGTGCACCTAATTTTGACCTAAATTGATAGGTTGGAATGTTCTGCACATTTTCCCAATTTTTTCTGATTTTTTTCAGATTTTTCTGACATTTTTTTGGCCTTCTTTTCCTTCTCTTTCTCTATTTCTCTCACTTTCTCTCTCTGCCGGCACGTTGCGCCGACCGGCGTCGAACGGGTTAGGCCGCCTGCCGTGGGCCCTCCGTGCGCCCGCTCCGCTGCTGCCCCCCGCGTGTCGCACGCGGGCGCGTGCGCCCGCGCCTTCCTGCCGTCGCCGCTCGCCCGCCACGACCCCTGCTGTGCCACTCGTCGTCCGCCTCCATCGCCCGCCTGCCGCCTTCGCAGACCGCCACGACCCCCCCCCCCGCCTTCGCCTTTCTCGCCTCGTCGCCCGTGCGGGCGGCGAAGGCGGGAAGGGGGGCGGAGGGTTCAAACATTTTTTTTGTTTTATTTTTTTGTTTAATTATAATATATGTATATATATATATATATATCTAGTATATATCTCATATATAGCTATAAAATTCCAAAAAAATATCAAATCATTATATTTTTTTTCTAATTTTTTTCTTTTCTTTTTGAACAACTTCCTAGGCTTCAGGCCTAGTTCAACATATATATTTTTATTCTTTTTTTTCTTTTTCTTGGAGCTTTTCTCGTATTGCGTGCATGCATAAATACATAAAAATTATCATTAAAATTTATTTAATTTCAAAAAATTAAATATTTGAGTCTAAATCAACAGTAAGTGTGAGAAGTGTCTATTGATCATAATTTAAGCTCATAAAAATGTGGATAATTATGAATTAAGAAGGAAAAATACACACTTATCACTCTCCTTGGTTGGTTCGAGCTCCATGATACGGCAACACTTCGACGCGAACTCCAGATATCTCCTCTTCAAGCCATGAAGTCAAGGGTTCTATTTATAGACCCTCAAAGTCTAGGTTCGAGTTGAGGATAATCCAGCTAGAAAGTAGGACGTTTCTTAGCAAACTCTTGAAGATAATACTCCCCAGAGTCCACAGAATCAAACGGGAGCTTCTTAGGATGAGTATCGGGAGAGAAACCCTCAAACCAAACTCTTAGTTCGATCACGGAAATAGCAGAGCAAAGGCCAGGCTTGTCAAGACTCTCTGTTGGATGTAATGGCCGCACGATAGACCGCCACACTAATGTAACGCGCCAGTCTTGGACCGTCACACAACCCTATCCACTATAAGATAAGATCAACGGGAGAAGTTCGCGAACGTAGGACTCTAGATGAATGTAATGGTCAAGGGTAGATGCGTCACAATGAATGTAACGGCTGCACGATAAACCGTCACACTCAACGGATAGGCAAAAGATAAGCTTGAAAGTAAGCCCTAAGCTTAAGGACTCTAGAAGGATGTAACGCACTAGGGTAGATGCGTTAGAGAAATGTAACGCCCCTATGATGGACCGTTAGAGATAGTAGAATTCAAATGAAAATGAGAGCTTGCTAAGCTTCATCCAGCGGAAAGGGATAAGGAACCAGACCCAACCAAGGAGATATGACTCGTGAAATAGACCTCAAATTGACCAAGAAGGCTCAATAAAGGTGAACAACCCGGAGCATCATATAGAATGAACAAGGAGATGACCCGACTTATCGGTCATAAAACGGGTGTCAACAGATGCCCCTCCTTAACGTCCTCTTTGCAGGGGAACGAGCGGAGGTGAAGCGAAAGCGAAATGGAACATGAAGATGAAGCGAAAATGAAGCGGAGGCGAAATGAAAAGGAGATGGAGCGAAAGTGAAGCGAAGTGGACTAAAAAGTGGGCGTTAAGGCAAACGACACCCGTTTTCAACCAACAAGTGATAGGAATTTTCCAGAAAGCTTCGAACTAATCACAAGGAAAGGCAACCAAAGGACACATGTCTGGAGGAACTAACAACTAAGGAAACAAAAACACGGCCAGCGGCCGGAGCAACAGAAAGGAAAGAGACGATTAACTAAACTTCAGACATGAATATTCAGCTAACCAAATCAAGCGAGTAGACCGAAGGAAACCTTCCAATTCAGAGAGGAATGACTCTCTTATTCAAGATCATTAAACACATAGTTATTCACCATTACTGAGACACCTGGATAAATGAAGGTTCATGAATGCTCAAAAGATGCGTATGATGCATGCTGGGCTAAAGGAAAGGAAATCATTTAAAACAAATGCAAAGAAAGAATAAAATAACAAGATACTCAAGAATAGTATTGCTAGACCGAAGAAACTAGGGTCAGGACACCATCTACAACCACGGCATGCAAGACAGAACCATCATCCCCAAGCTTTTCCAACCTAACGGCCTATCCAATGATTAATCACGCGTACTTAGATCATCATCATTTTTGTTTAAGGGGAACATCAGATCCCAGAACACATGAATGACCAGCCGGTTCTCGAGATAATATATCATACATAACATATAGTAATGCATAAAGAGACAAAGGAATCGGGATACAATACCTGACTTACCTTCCTGGCGAGCGACGAAGCATGATGACTTAAATTTTGCAACAAGAAAGGGTTAGTCATCAACAATATAAATCATAGAACCAGACATAACCATCAATAAGCACGAATTGCATAGACAAGATACTCATATAAGCATGAATTTTCTGATAAACAAAGCATCATCATTTATCAAACACTCTGCAGCATGTAACGGTCCAGTAAGTGTGCGTTAGACGTATCTGACGGATCCACCTCGGGCCGTCAGAGTCTGGCAGTTCACATCCTTCAAGACATCATTTCAAATGACCTAACGGTCCATAGAGGACGCATCAGAGTAGTGTGACGGTCTCACGATAGACCATCATATTTCCTGAGTGTTCAAAAAAAACAAAACCGAACGGTCGTTTCCTCCATTCCCTCACAAATGCCCAAACGAACCAAAACCTCAACACCCCAACTCCAAACCCTCGACCACCTCATCCACCGGAGCAATGGCCGACGACGAGCCGTCCCAGCCACCGAAGAAAAGGGAAAAGGGGAAGAAAAAAGATGGCCATCTGGCGGTTTAGGGCTCGGGTTGATCGAGAGGAAGTCCCACAAGCGGCGTCCAAGCAACCGATGACGGCGGCAGAAGAAATGATGGAGGGAGCTCCTCCCATGACCATGGAGGAAGCCGAAGAAGCCATGGGAGGGGCCATCGGCGAGGAGGCGACCACGTCAAGGGAGAAGAAGAAGAAAAGGAGCCAAGACCCCGGGGTAGGCCGATTTCCCCAAAAACTTCCAATTTTTAATTTTTTTATGTGCATGTGTGTTTGGAGGGTAGAAATGGGTCTGGGGACCCCTTATGAATGATTGTAGGCCTCCATGGCCATTTTAGGAGCCAAAAAAAATGAAGGGGACAACGCCCCATTGCAGAGAACGTGACGGTCGTTGCAGCGACCGTCACAGGCCTGACGCACCACCCCTGGTGCGTCAGAGCACTGTGACGCATCACCTCAGGGCCGTCAGAGCAACCAGAGACAGAAACAAATTTTGGGATTTTTCAGTTTTCTAATTTTTTTATTGTTTTTATTTTTATTTATGCAATGCAATGAAATTATGATTAAATGACTGACTTAATGCTTCTAATTGTGCAGGGGAAAAGGAGAACCCAGATTTCTTGGCTTCAGATACGGGCAGTATACCAGGCATTGCCCGAGTACCAACGGGAGAGATTGGCCAAGATGGGATTCGCCGAGGTGCTTAGCATTGAGGTGACGAGGATGGATACCCCGCTCTTGTACGCACCGCACGAGAGGTGGGACCCCGTGAGCCGGGCTTTCAACTTCCCATAGGGCCACATGATCCCCACTTTAGAAGACATGGCGAGGATCACCGGATTGCGAGTCCACGGAGCAGCAGTGACCGGGTGGACATTTGGAGATTACCGGAAGACGGCCCAAGAGTTACTGGGCTTAGATCTGATCAGGCCGGGGCACACATCATCCCAGCTTTCGAGGTCGAGACTACATGACAGCTTGGGACTGAGAGGAGCAGCTATAGCAGTCGGTGAGCTCCCCGAGCAGCACATAGACTGAGTGATAGAGCAGGTACGCCCGCGAGTGGCGGCAGAGGCAGGACAGGAGGGAGACCGAGTCCTGAGACGATTTCTGATGCTGTTGTTCGGAAAGCTACTTTTTCCGACCCGAGCTGACGTGATCAGCTGCAGGCTACTGCCACTGCTAGAGGATTTGGGCAGAGTGGGGAAGTATGCATGGGGAGCGGCAGCGCTTGCCTTCCTCTTTGAGTCGCTCAGCACCACAGACCGACGGACGATGCTGGACGGCTTCTTGCCTTTCCTACAAGTAAATGCTGAACTCTAGATGCTTTCTTTATGATTATGATTCTGCAAATGCAAATGATGCAATTTACTGACACTCGACTTTAAATGCAGATCTGGAGCTTCGTGTACCTCCTGGGGATTGGGCGAGGTAGTCAGCTACATCCTGAGCGGATCCCCATCGCGAGGTGGTGGGTGGTAGCGAGGGACACGGGATCGATCAACCGGCTGACCCGAGCCATCCAGGATGATCTTGACTCATTCCCACACACAGCGGTAAGCTTCGAACTTAAACTTTTTATATGCTCTTAAATGCTGCAAAAAGCTTTCTAAATGCTCATGAATGCTTCTGAATGGATTAACATGACCTTTTCAAGTGAGATGGACCCCATACCGGGATGAGGGCTACGAGGGACAGCCTTGGGTGAAGGCGTCCCTGGCATACAACGGGCGAGACATATGGCTTCACTGCATCAACGTGATCGAGCCCCTGCACTACCGGTTGATCCTGAGGACTCGGGGACTACACCAGCCAGAGGTGACCTTCCCTCGCCGTGACGATGAATGCCTGGGCAAGTCTTCGAAGGGCATTAGCGGAGATGTCGACTGGTGCACCCGAAAGGCCAAATATGTGCATGATTGGAACAAAAGAGGCCGGGTGGTGAAAGACCGGGTGGACAGCGACGAGACCTACCTCAAGGCTTACTCCCACCGGTATGGCGACCAGGTGTTCAGAGGCACTCGACGGCCGGTATGAACTTCTAAACTCAAAACTCTGTCTATTTAAATCAATGCTTCTATATGCACTGACATATGCTTTCTAAATGTAGCTAGACCCACATGGAAGAATAGCCGAGCTCAAGGGACTCCTTCATGCCACCATCCAGCAGCGGGACGAGTACCATGCTGCCTTAGAGCTTTTGGTGAGTTTCTACACTTAAGACTTAAATGCTTATGATGCAAATGGCTAACTTTGACTTCTAAATGCAGCAGGCCGAGGGAGCCCAGAGGACCGGACCAAATGCACCGTCCTCCTCTTCACAGCCTACCGGGGGACGGGTTGAGCGAGATGCAGAGTTTACTCGAGCGGTAGCTCGGGCCGAGGCGGCGGAGGCTACCCTTGCGAAGCGGGTAAGAATCTAAACATTTATGCTTCTTTTAGACTTAAAATGCTTATGATGCAAACACCAAATACTTAATGGACTGATAATGCAAAATGCAAAATGCAGGCGAGAGAGCTGACTGCAGCGGTAGCCGAGGCTACCCATCTCCGGGCGGAGGTTGCCAGACTGAGCACAGGAGAGACCCGCCGGCGTGCGGATGATGAGGAGGTGGAGCGACTTAGAGCTGACGTTGTGCGTTTGAGGGGCGAGCGAGATCAGTTCCGAGTGCATACCATCGAGATGAAGGGCATGATTGCAGGCATGAAAGAGGCCCTTCGACTTTTAGGGAAGAAGTCGGGGACTAGCAGCAGGAGCCAGAGCGTTGCACCCAGCAGTGGATTCCGAGGCTACTTCACTGGCTCCTCCGGCCATCGGAGGAACGAGGAGGCAGACCGGAGATGACATCGGGGGGAGGAGAGCAGCGTCCAGGAGCCACCAGCAAAGCGGCATGAGGGCACTGGCGATAGTGACGGCCCGGGAGATAGACCGGCCGAGTGACTTGTATTTTCTTTCTTCTTTGACACCCATACTTGTACATGACTTTATGTGAATGAAATGGAATGAAATGAAATTTTTTTTTATGTTTTATTTTTTTAAGTGTGTATGAATGAATGGATGAATGTGTGAATGAATGGGTGAAAATAAATGCATGGATGGGAATGTAAATGAATGGGGATAAAGTGTAAGATCGGCAGGCGATATCAAAGGATAATGGAAAGAACAGAAACCTGCAGTAGAAGGTGTGACGGTCTAGTGTAGGAGCGTCAGACCCATGTAACGCACCAAGATCAGGCCGTCAGAGATGATAGCGGGTGGACTGAAAATTGTATAGCAGGAAATGTGATGGTCCACTGATGGAGCGTCAGAATCAGGTGACGGTCATAGACTAGACCGTCAGACATAACAGAACGATATTGGGCTAAAAAAAGTGTAGCAGGAAATGTGACGGTCCAGACATGGAGCGTCAGGGATCTGTGGCGGTCCAATATTAGACCGTCAGACATGACAGAGCGAGATTGAGCTAACAACGCACAGCAGGAAATGTGACGGTCCAAAGATGGAGCGTCAGAACCATGTGACGGTCTTACGATAGACTGTCAGAGAACAAACTGTACTCCGACACGGATTCTACCGTGAGAGCCCAACCTCTAGGCAAGAAGGCCTTAATCCATACTAGAACTCTCCTAGGTTTAGGATAAGGCTTTCTAACCCCAATCTTATCGTTCTAGCACCAAAATCAAGCCTTTATAAACTAGAAACAAGCCCAAAAATCACAGCTTTCATTAATTCTCTGCTACAAGGGTTGAGAACTCCATCAAAGGGCAAGGAACATCATGAAGAGAAGCTCGGAGCGATGGGCATGGAGGAGAGAGTCTACACAGGCCCTAAAGCAGCCAAGAAGGAGCATGGGGAACTGCAAAGGCTGACATCCATCCCCAAGCATCTGAGTTCAAGTGGTAAGAGAGTGGTAAGTCTCAATTGACTTCAAAAGTTCATCAATTTCTGCACTTTTCTATACCACTTATGATTCTTCTTTTTTCTTCCTCTTCTTTTTTTAGCCTCTTCCTGGTCCAAGGTGTTACTCCAACTTAAAGTGGGTGGCTCCCATGGTCAAAGAACACCCTTTAGAAGTTTTATCCATCCTTAGGGCATGGCACCTCCAACCTTTGTTAGTTTTGGCCAAGAACTTCCAGAGATTATCTTTAGATTGGGCAAGCATTTCAGCCCTTATAGAGTTATGGCATCCACAAACACACACCTTCCTCTTCCCTTCCTTTGAAGCTACAGTTCTATTGGAGGAGGTAGAGACCTACCTAGCCCTTCCTAAGACTAAAGTAGGGGACGAAGATCTAGTGTGCCATACAGTCGAACCTATTGACCCATCATTGATCTTAAGTGATTTCATACACAACCCGAAGGATGTGAGGACCATGATCAGCCCAAACCATATTCACTTGATACCCATGGCTCAATGGATAGTCTCTCATTGTAAGAACAAGTGGGAGAGATATGAAGCCATAGCCAAAGCCGTGTCAATTTGCTTATGCGGAGTCTTCCTTTTTTCTACCACCGACCACCTCCTAGATATTCAAAACCTTAGCATCATCAGCGGATTGTGGCGGGGTTTGTCTATTTCTCAAGTGGTCCTTTCATTTCTTTATGAACGACTTAGTTCAGCTTGCTTAGGAGGACTTCTTTTCGGCTCTATGATACTCCTTGAGTGTTGGATGGGCGTGAGAATCAAATTCCAACCCAAGGAAGACATATCTTCTGTAATGTCCCGGATCTTTCGGATCCTTCGTTATGGGTCCCGGATCTGGTTTGTCAGGGTGTTCAACCCTGTTGTGTCCGAAATTTTATTTCGGACATCTTTCTTGTTCGGATCGGCGTGATCCGGAGTCGTTTCGGAGGCCCGGAGTGTGTCCGTGGCTTTTCCGTGCGCGGTTTCCGATTTCCGCGTATGGGTTTCGGCGAGTCCTTCGGAACCCTGTAGCGGGTGAACCGGGTCGTTCACCAGCCCGCGAGTGGTACCGTTGCGATCAGCGTGTCGAGACGGTCGAGGAGGTGTATTTTTCTATTTTTTCGGTATTTTTGGCATTTTTTGGATTTTCTATTTAAAGCATTTTCTTTTTCTTCCCTTTTTCTTCTTCCTTCTTTCCCCTCCCGTGAGCGCGCAACGGTCACCCCCCTTTTTCCCCTCCTTGCCCGTTGGAACCTCGCAGCGGCCCCTTCCCCTCCGGCGACGGGTGGTGGACCTTGGCGGCAGCGCGGTGACGACGGCGGCGGCGAGAGGATCGCGGCGGTGCCCCCATTGGCGCGTGGTTGTGGAGTTCGTGGTTGAGATAGATTTGAAGATCGGCGGCGATTCGGTGGATTTCGAGCTTCCTTGAGGTAGGGGGGTGAATCCTTACCCTCTTTCTAGCATTCCCCGCGATTTCTAGGCCGTGGAGAGGCCGAGAGGGGCTAGATTCATGCCGAGAGGGTTATTTCCATGTTTGGGGTTTGAGCGCCGGATCCGTCGATTCGTGGGGTTTTTGATCGATTTGGGGGCTCTAGATGCATGCTAGGTCATTGTGGGGTGATTCCCCATTGTTTTCGCTTCACCAAAGGGGGTGAATGGGTGTGGTTTTGTGATTTTCGGCCGTAGTTCGCGAATCGGGCTCGGCCCGATGTCGCGCTATAGTCCAGTGGCGCGTTCTTGATGAACGCGCTGTGTCGTCCGAGCGTGTCCGTTGGAGAAGATGAACAGTAAGGCGGTGGGGGAACGCGCCTGGTTCGGGTAGCGCGATCTCTAGATCGCGCTATCCAAGACTAGCGCGTTCAGATTGAACGCGCTAGCCTTGGGCTGCGCGACATGGAAGATCGCGCTAGCCAAAGCTAGCGCGTTCTTCGGTGTCACGCTAGGGATACCTAGCGCGACCTTTTCCCTTCCCCGAACCGTGTTTTGCGGGTAGCGTGACCTCCGGTTGGATGAGTTTTGGACCCGGTTGTGGCGTGGCCCTAGGGATGCCGTGGGCACCCAGTGAGAGCCACAGGGGCGCCCGGGGTTCCTCGGAGAATCAGTTACCTAGGTAGGAGTGCCGCGTGACTTGAGGGACGGTCGGACCTCATACATGTCCCCGGCTTCCGTACCTACCGTAGGATCATCGAGAGTCTGTGCTAGTGCTTGGTCGGTGGTTTCCGTGGATTAGTCCTTACTTCCAGTGACCTGTCCACTAGTCGTAGCTTTCTGCGCACGCGTGTGCGGACCCACCTGGGAGTGGTGGAGAGCGAGACCCAGTGTGACGCGGTTTTTAGGCTGGTTACCGTAGGGCCCCTTGCCTTTGCCACCAGAGTCCGGTGGAGGGGAAAACCTGCTAGAGGACCCGACCTAGAGCAGATGGTCTGTGTGTGCACACGTAGTTGGGGGCTTAGGGCACGCACTGACGAGTGCGACCCCAGCTAGTCCTTGTTGTGGTACTTGTTGCGTGTCTGAGTCTAACGCCCGGGGCGTTGTAGCTAGACACTTGTGACGCGGTGTAAGACGTCAGGGGACGCATCCGGTCGTTCTTCTTGTGGATGGTGCTCCTGTTCACTGGCAAGCGTGGACTCGTGTTTTGTTGGACCGAGGTTCTGTACTACGGTACCGTTAGAGTAGACGACTTTTCCGTTTATTTACTTTAGCTTGTCGGTTCTACCGTACTCTCGGTCGGTAGGGTTGTCTTCTTCTTCCTCGTTTTCCGTGCGAGGTGGGGATTCGCGGGATCCCTACTGGGCCAATGAGATGAGGCTCACCCCTGCTCTTTAGGTGAGGCGGGGTTGGCGGGAGGCGCAGCCGAGTTTCAGCGTGGGTCTTCCAGCCAGGGTTAGTTGCCAGTCTGCTAGAGCCGAGGGATGCCCCGCGTAGTTGTACTCCGGGGGATGCCCTGTGTTGTTGTACGCCGGGGGATGCCCCGTGTAGTTGTACTTTCTTCCCTGTTGACTGTACTTTCTTTGGACATGAGACACTGTGGACCTTGTAGCAGTTTGATTTATTTATTAGTATGTGCATTTCCTTTTGATTATTGTGCTATCTCTGTGGACGTTGCAGCTTCTCTTATACCCCACACCACTCCTTTCCACCTTTCCGAGTCTTCGGGCTCGTGGGTTGGCGGGTCGAGATTCGAGACGCGCCGGTTCCTTTCCGGTACTCGGATCCTCGGGTCGTCACATCTTCAGCCAGCCGGATCTTGGGGAGTCACCCCTTGTTCTTTATTGGAGGTGCCTTCTGTTTCTCTTCACAGGTTGAGTGCAAGACGGCGGACAAGAAAACACGAGATGAATGGCGCCTCTTCCTCAACACTTTGCCAATAGAGAAGTTCATGATGCGTCCAAGAGTTTTGCGGAGCACCTTGCTCAGAGTACCACGACGACCATGCCTTGATCTACAGTTAGTGGGGAACACTACCTTGGTGATCTACAACTCGCACCGGTGCTATCTTCAAACTGGGCTACCCCGAACTGAAGTTTGTTGGCCCAGACGAGATGGCGGACAAGAAGGGGGGTTGAATTGTCCCCTTGACCTAGATGGCGGATTTTAAAAATTCTCTTAACTGAACACAATGGAATTAAAACAAACTACTAGATTGGCCTAACCACACATGAGATTTAATAGGTTCTCTCAATCTTTCCGATCTCACTCGTAATAACAATGCAACCGTTAGATAAAATTATGCCTAACACGGATAACAGAAGTAGCAGTGTGCAGTGGTGTAGTGAGTAAAAATCTATTAAATTAACCTGTGAAGGGAGATAGAAGGAAAGGACAAGCACACAGACATTCACACGAGACACAAGGATTTTTAGGTGGTTCGGGACCATGACGGGCTCCCTATGTCCACCCCTCACCCAACCGGGTGACGCTTCACTACACACTACTTTCATTGCAACACGGGGACGAACCCCAAACACACACACACGCTGCTTCCGCGGCAATATCCATACACGGGGAAAATCCCCAACACGATGCCACTGCAGCACACACACCCACACACAGAATCGGAGAACACGCCCCAGACACTAAATCCACACGGAGTCACCACTCCGTCAACACATAACCAACCACGGGGAAACTTTCCCCCAATAAACCCAACACACGGAGACGTAGCTCCGCTCACACACGGTTATCCAATGTTCAGAAGAAACCAAAAATTATACAAGATATGCTCAAGACTATGTATCAATCAAGAAGGGCATCATAGATAAATGGATAAGTGATATAGAACGTTTCCCCTTTGACTTTCAATGGCCGATGAAGATCTTCTTTGAAGCTTTGGTCGGAGGGAGTCAAAGCCGCAAGATGTCTTCCTTCAGATTCACGATCTAATCACACCTCCAGAAATCGATACTAATAGATCTAGCAAGTCTTTCTCCTCTCCATCTTATGGCCACTTTTTCTCTTCCTTCCCTGCAAGAGATAGAACACATTAGCCCATTCCTTTCATACCAAAGAATGAAAACCGCAGCATATATATATTGCCATTATAGGATGTTCAAATGACCAAGATAAAACCTCAACAACATTCAATCTAGAGATAGAACATGGCAAACATCTCAAATCAACTAGAAATAGATGTAGAGATTTTTTCCTTTTGCAAACTCCTCAAATCTCCAAGACGATGTCGACGGATGCTCGCGATTTTGACATCTTCAGATTCATTGCATCATTCCGCTTGCTATCTTCTTCTACACCGAGCTCCAAATCTCAACGGAGGTAGATCAGATATGGTGTAGAGGTCCTCTCCAACTCCTTCTTCTCTCACCTGCACCAAGAGCGCGAATGTTAGCCTCTTGTTATTCTAAAATCCCCAAAATCACATCATATATATAGCATGAGGATAAGTTGTGCAAAAGACCACAATACCCTTATAAAATCCTAGCAAAACCACCCTAATATGTTTATTAATGACCCAAGGGTATTAGGGTAAAATTTCATCCCATTCGGAGTCCATTTGGTTGGGCTACGGTGGCCCACGAAAATCCCGCGCGGAGCTGCGAACAGGGGGGGTCGACCCACTTTCATAGGGGGGTCGACCCACTTGCTCCCAGAAGCTGTTTTGAGCTGATATTCCAGGGGGGTCGACCCACTTTGTGAGGGGGGTCGACCCACTTCAGACAGGGTGCTGTTTACCCATTTTCTTGCCCAGGGGTCGACCCATTGAGTGGGGGGGGGGGGTCGACCCATTGACCTTGAGACCTCATGAATTGATATTTTAAAGCATTCCCAATGATCTAAAAGTGCAACCCAATGTAACCAATCATGAATTAAAATGTTTGGATCATGCATCAACATTTGAAACTAGTTTTGAGTCCAAGACCCAAAGGACATTAAATATGATTATGAAGACATTAGTATGAGGCACATAAATGTTTTATTCATATTTTCAACTCAAGAACCTCCTCAAGAACATGCATAAAGCACTTGGTAAAGTAGCACCAAATCCAATCAGATATTGCATGAAAGAATAGGAATCACAATGAGCATGATGCAATATGAGCTATAATTATCAAATGACAATTTAGAAGCCAATGAACCCCTAAGCCATGAAGTATAAATTGAGCCTAATCTCCCCACATGGAAATCTATCATAAGAATGATTCTTACCTTGATTTTCAAGATATGTGGGCAGATCAAAATCTGCACTATCAAGTAACCCAGTTTCATGAGTGATAATCCAATATAGCTCAAAAACACATTTTCAACCTAATAAAAGGCATGATATCCCAATAGAAATGACATGCATTTGATGGTATTGAAAACACTGTTCAAACCTGTCATAATTTCCAAGATACAGTCCATACCAACCTGAACTTACACACAACTATCTCTTCAATGCATTTCAACCTTAATGAAATCCAATGCATACTTCTAGCATGCATGAATGCCTACTCACTGATTTGAAGAAGCATGAACCTACACATTTGAACCGCAAAAATATGTTGTCTCACATTTAAGAATTTGAAGAAACCAGACAATACAATTATAGATGCAGTTTAGTTTGTCAGTTCATTAAGGACACCAATATAATGTTTCCATGAAGACACCAATACAAACATCAACATCAAGGATGTGTGCATGAAGGATCATTGTGTTTGAACCACCTGCAAAATAGGATATCATAGTGTTAGCTTGTTTTATCATCAGGATGCCATAAAACATAAACAGTCAAGATTTTCACTTTGAAGTAAACACAAAACACACGATATATTGGAATCATCAAAACCATTGTCAAAGACAACGAGGGGACGCACAGAACCCAACAATCTCCCCCTTTTTGATGATGACAATATATTGTGACAATTTAAAGTTCTCTCCCCCTTTGTCATTAGCAAAAAAAATGGGGGACTTAGGGAATAGATATGAAGATTCAAAAAGTAGAGCACGAACCCAGCAATACACCTACCATGAGAGGAAGGTGTGTAAACTAAGAAGCAATCAAAGGTTTGGAATTTGATGTGCAATCAGGAGATGTGTGAAATAATTGCAAAGGCTCAATTTTTGTAAATTTTTGTTATATGTATAACTAAATATGCACAAGTGGTATAAGGAGACTATATGTAAAATCTGAAAACTGAGTTATGCATAGAGTGTATTGTGCTAGAAAAGCACATTATTCTACCCCATTTGTCAAGAGCAAAAAGCCAACCGACAATGGGTTATTTATGCTATTATCTACATGTGTAACCTATAGATGCATGTAAATGAAATGAAGCTTGTTGTGAACGGACAGATCAAGCATTCAGGCACTCAAGCATGCATAGTTAAGTATAGACTAATGCAAGTCCCTTCGGGACGAGTGTAAGGATAATGCAATTGATTGTTGAACATGATGTGCATGAACAATACTAAGAAGGTCGTGCTTATATAAATAAGGTACTACATTAACCATGAAAGACGACTGATTCATAAACGACATTCAAACAATCAAACCCAATGTGAATAAGTGAAGATTGAGCAATGAAGTTCAAGTCAATATGGAAAATCATATTTTCTATAGAACACTAAAGAGAACTTCTCATCCATACACTTTCATACACGATGCTCGAATATTGGTAGCTACGTATGACCCAAAATTTTAATTACTGAAACTGGTGTGACTAACCTTTTGACTCGAGTCATGCCCTTTGTTTCAGGGGTAATTCTCGGTTACTCAGTTTCGTCACTTTTTATGATGTGGATGAGACACTTTTCGACGCGAGTTGTATCCTTTATCTCAGGGACACTTCCCGACTACTCGGTAGCAAATCACACTTATATTGATATGGATTAGTTTCTCCTTTCGACGCGAGTTTCCTCCTTTATTTCAGAGGGGATTCCCGACTACTCGGATCCACTTCCACTTATACAACCTTTTTGAAGGGGTGAACAGCTTTTTCCTCACGAGACATGTGAATTTCATGTAGAGAATCAAAAATCCTTAAGAGTGTAGGATAGAAAATAGAAATCCTTATTACATTGAATCATTATCTCAAAAAGGACCCATGGCGCATTCCTCCACTTCCACTTATACAACCTTTTTGAGGCCGAGCATTGATGAGCGAGCACCTGCTGACATCCCAGCAGTGGAGGAATGCGCCGTGGGTCCAGTCGAGGACTTACCTCCCTCTAGAGTCGATGCCGCATGCGAGCCCGAGGAGGCCAGATCATGTGACTATGTTGCCGGGGCGAACCCTTAGGAGGGCGCCCCTAGCTGTTTCTTTCAAATTCCTTTCTGTCTTTGTTGAGGCGGTTGCCTTTCCCCTGTAAGCTTTTGACCTTTGAATAGAAGACTTTCCTTTTTTTTGCAAATTCTGAAATCTGTTTTGTGTATTTTCCCTTTCTTTTGACGGCTATGAAATCCCTTGGGGATACAGAACAACACCTTCGAGGGTTACTCTGGATGGGCGCGACTTATGGGATCCGTCACTTTGGATTCTACATTTTTGAAAAGACGGTAGGAGTCCTCTGACCTTCTGGGGACTTTACCTCTCCCTATAAATAGCGATCCCCGTCTTGGCCTCATGGTGCAAAGGCTTCAGAGGAGGAGACCTTGCAGGATGTCATCGAGAGAATCTGGTACCTCTTCAGACGATGAATCTTCGCAGGCTCATCGCCAACCCCTGATCCTCCCGAGGGAGCCTCCGCCGGCTCCGTGGCGGCCATAGTAAGAGCCAAGAGCGAATGGCCCCGTCTCTGAGCAATACCAGACTGGGTACTTGGATGGCTAGTGGGAGGCCTTGGATAAGGTTAACCGCTTGTATACTGACATGGGGGTTCTGCTTATTGAACCAGAGAGGTACCATCCTTAAGGGTATGGGAGACATCTTTGTATTTATCCCCTCTACTTCTGAATAAGATCCCCCCTTCTTCTACATTCATGGTGTGTGACTGTTTTCCTTCGTGCTTCTTGGTCTGTAGGTGCGTGACGAGACTCCCTCCCGAGTTAAGGGGAGTGTTTCTCCTCCCGAAGATGACGGTAGGTAGGGCAATCATCCTTGCTTGCCAGTTTGTAGGCATGGCCAGCGTGTTGCGTCATCCTTCGTCATGGGTGGGCCTTGTTGCTCCACTGCCCCCTGTCAACCGGGGGTGGACGGGTCGTCTGGTCTTCCTTCCTGGTGCAAGCCTCTTCGCCAGCGGCGTCCCTAGTTGGCCCACTTCTGCGGAACAAAAGAGATGCTAGGTGTGGTCTTCTGGCGTGGAGAGTTTTGCCCTCTTCTCTAGCATAGGCGACTTCCACTGTTGGTCCGCTACCTCAGACCAAGCAGGCCGAGGGGAGGTTGTCTGTTACCGCCACCCTGAGGTGGTATGAGAAGCTGGGGATGGGATTGTGCTTCCGTGGTCTCATTTTCTTGTATGCTCGCACAACGGCTGTGTGAGAGCGGTTTTCTGGGATTTTGGCAGCTTGTATCCTGACTGCTTTTGGATTTTTGCAGCTTGTATTCTGACTAAAAAAATAAAATTCTCTAGTTTGGGTCCATGTCGATGTGTACCTTTTGATGGAAGACTCCCGCGTGCTCTTGGGTGGCTTTTCCGTGTGCATGCTTCGCAGTGTTTGTGTCTTCTGTTTGCTTGCTGCCATCATTTTCAAGGGGAGCGGTGCTCGCCTATAGGGAACTCGTGGGTTACCTGATCATTTTCAAGGGGAGCAGTGCTCGTCTCTAGGGAGGCTGTAGGTTACCTGATCATTTTCAAGGGGAGCAATGCTCGCCTCTAGGTAACCTGTAGGTTACCTGATCATTTTCAAGGGGAGCGGTGCTCGCCTCTAGGGAACCTGAAGGTTACCCTAGTGTTTCCAAGTGTAGCGGTGCTCGCCTCTAGGGAACCTATAGGTTACCTGATCATTTTCAAGGGGAGCAGTGCTCGCCTCTAGGGAATCCATAGGTTACCTGATCGTTTTCAAGGGGAGCGATGCTTGCTTCTAGGGAACCCAAAGGTTACCTGATCATTTTCAAGGGGAGCGGTGCTCACTTCTAGGGAACCCGAAGATTACCCTAGTGTTTTCAAGGGGAACGGTGCTTGCCTCTAGGGAACCCGTAGGTTACCTGATCATTTTCAAGGGGAGCAGTGCTCGCCTCTAAGGAACCCATAGGTTACCTGATCATTTTCAAGGGGGGCAGTGCTCGCCTCTAGGGAACCTGAAGGTTACCCTAGTGTTTCCAAGGGCAGCGGTGCTCGCCTCTAGGGAACCCATATGTTACCTAATCTTTTTCAAGGGGAGTAGTGCTCGCCTCTAGGGAACCCATAGGCTACCTTGGTTGAATACGGCTGGTGATGCTTTACTAGAAAAATTTCCTAAGATTGACATAATTCCATGTCCTGGGTACCTCTTGCCCCCCCAGCGTTGCCAGCTTTTATGCTCCTTTGCTGAGTACTTCAGTTACCCTGTATGGGCCTTCCCAATTTGGTGCGAGCTTTCCAATGGCTCCCTTGGGGTCTGCTATGCTTGCTCGTCGTAGTACCAAATCTCTGGGGAAGAAGTGTCGTTCCTTGACTCGAGCATTGTAGTATTGGGCCAGCTTTTGTTGATATGCTATGAGTTTTACTTGGGCGCTTGCTCTATCTTCTTCGAGTAGATCCAAGTTTTCTCGTATTGCCTGGTTGTTTCTGGCCTCATCGAAGTGTCCTACTCGCAGCGAGGGGTTGGATATCTCCACTGGAACTACTGCCTCCATCTCGTATGCGAGGTGGAAGGGCGTTTCACCCGTAGCGGCTCTGGCGGTGGTCCTGTGGGCCCACTGGATGCTCGGGATTGAGTCGATCAATGAGTCGCCTGCTTGGTCCAGCCGGGTTTTGATACCGTGAGGGAGCGTTCTGTTGGCATTTTCCACCAATCCATTGGCTTGAGGGTGCCCCACTGAAGTGTAGTGATTCCAGATCCTCACTTCTGAGCACTTATCCCGGAAGGCAGTGCTCGTAAATTGTCTGCCATTGTCGGTCGTGAGAACTCTAGGGATCCCAAACCGGCATATGATATTTCGTAGCACAAACTTCCATGTTGCTTCGCTTGTAATCTTTCCTAATGGTTTTGCCTCGACCCATTTGGTGAAATAGTCAATAGCGACCATGAGGAATTTCTTCCTCCCTTATGCTTCAGGGAAGGGGCCCAATATGTCCACCCCCCACCGAGCAAATGGGCGAGGCTCCATCAGGGTGTGTAGTTGCGTAGCCGGTTGGTGGTGTAGATTAGAGAATTTCTGGCATTGAGGGCACCTCCGGACGTACTCGAGGCAATCTTTTTACAAAGTAGTCCACCAGTACCCTTGCCGAATCAGTGTTCGTGCAAGTGCTCGCACCCCTACGTGGCTTCCGTAGATCCCTTCGTGGACCTCCTGGACAACCTGCTTGGCTTCCGTGGGGAACAAGCATTTTAGCAGTGGGGCTGAGAGGGATCGGCGGTACAGTCGACCATTTACCACTGTGAAGTGGGTTGCTCGTGCTCGCGTGTGATGGGCTTCGGTGCAGTCGCTTGGGAGTTGTTGTCCCAGGAGAAAGTCCAATAGGGGATCCATCCAGGAAGGCTCATAGTCGATGGCGTTCACCTGAGGTGTTGGTTCTTCAATGCTCGGTGCTGCTAGCTCCTCTACCAAGATTGATCTAGAGCTAGAAACCATGGTGGTGTGAACGTGTCACATGGACATTAAAAAGAAGGAAAATTTAATTTCTTAAAAAAAAAGAAAAAGGATGAGGATTATATGTGTGAGAAATAAAAGAAGAGAAATAGAAAGGGAGCATGTGATGCTCTAAAGGAGTGTGATCACCAGAGGGGTTACCTCAAAAGTAAAAGATGATCGCATATACCTTGTGAAGAAGCGGGGATGATTGTGAGTCCTTTTCTTCCTCCTCCAACCAGCCGGCCGATGAAGGGGGGTTTGTATCTTGATTACCCTTGTAAGACAAGCAAAGACAAAGACAATAAAGCAACAATTGATTAGCCAAAGTGTGTAGTGTCAATGCTCTAAAGAAATAAGGTTATGCAACATAGGCATGAACACACCTTGTGTGTTTTGTTTTAAACCCCTTTGGAAGGAGTAAAGGGTAGGGAATAATATGCTATGGATGCAAAACAAGTAAAATATGTAGAGATATAATATGCAAAGATGCTGATGAGTGCTTCTAGCAAGACAACTAGTATGTGCGTGAGATAATACAAGAGAAATTAGAGAGAAAGGGAGGCCTTTCTGTTGTTGCCGCAGCAGCAAAGGAAGAAGAGGAAAAGAGAGAGCGTTCAGCCCGCAGGAGGAAGAGGCGTAAGAGAGCACTGTAGAAACGCTATAGGAAAGCCCTGCAAAAGCTCGTTAATAAAAACTCTGATCGTGGCTTGAAGGAACTTCTCTCTTTCGAAGAAAACTCTCTCTCTTTCTAACAGAAGTCCCGCTCGCGAGTGGCCTTCAAGGAAGGGTATTTATAGGGTTTAAAACCTAGTTCCAATGGGATCAAAACTGTAGCAACCCTGGTAAATTAAAAGAATAAAATCTTAAATAGAATAAAAGATTTAAAACCAATGATAAAAAGTTCAACTCATATACACATAAAACATATAACAAAAAAAAGGGGCCAAGATAAATAATGCCTCCGTTAAAGTCGTCACGCAGGCACTAATTTAAGAATTGGCGCCCACTTGACAAGCGTCATATAAAAGAATTGAAGACTGTGACAGAGGCATCATTTTTAAATAACGCCCCAACCTTAGGCGTCATTTACAAACAGAACCGTTGGTGTTTGGTTCGAACAGGGATGTTATCCGGGGTAAGTTTTGATTAAGAAAGGGATTGATACGTGTATATTTAAGTTTAGTAAGGATTCTACCAAGGAAATTTTAGTTCAAATTGAACTCCTAAAAACCCATTAGGATTCCTTCCCTATAAATACCCCCTCCCATCGAGCCAACATGTTGGCTCTTTTCTTCATCAAACCTACTGCTGCTGTCAATCGTCCAAGCATCAGGGAGCCTTCCTCTTCATCCTGTTGTTGATACGAGGAGGGGTTCCCATCATCTTCCTCTTCATCCTGCCGTGGAAAATGTTAAGAACGTTGGAATTCTTCTTCTTCCTCTTCCTCCTGCTTCATCCGTTGCCTTTGTTATCAAGTTCCTCTGTTTGAAATAGAGTATCGGCTGTGGTTATTATTCTCATCTTCTTCATCGTTCTATCAACCAAAGGCCATCCAAAGCATCAAAAGGTAGGTTTTCTCAAGACTTAGCAAAACCCTGTAATTCCTAGGTTAAAAACATGCATATAAATCAGTGAGAGTTACAAATTTTGTTTCTGGATTGTGTTTTCTCCGTTTACTGCATAAATGGAAATAGCGACCCAAGCAAGGGCGCTATTTGATTTAACGACCGTGCAAACAGTCGTCAATTTCTTATATAATTAATAATTATACCATATTCAAAATTTAATAACTATGAACCCTTACATGTAAACTAATGTATGATCATGTCCATAAATTCCTGCTATTTTTCTCTATCTGTTCAGGTCTTTAGAATCTTGATCAGACATACTCCAAAAACCATGTGTCTATGATTGTACCTGCCCGGTGCAAATCATATGACAAAGAATTAGCGACCCAGATTAGGTCGTCATTTGAATGAACGCCCCTATACATGGGCGCCAATTTAGTGATAAACTGTGAAATATAGAAATGGTTATAATATTCCTGGATATTGAAATGACGACATATACCCTGCCCTTTAATTTGATATATGATGCCCCTGACTAGGGCGCTGTTTACAGAATTGAAGCCTTCATGAAAGGCGTCATTTTTATAATAATCAAAATTTGAAAGTGTTTACAGATATTAATATTTACCTAATCCGGATGTAACGACTGAGTGAACAGTCATCATTTACTGAACTGACGACCCTGACAAGGGCGCCAATTCAAAAAATGAAGAGTTAATCTAAGGCGTCAATTTATTGATCTCCTGATTTCCTGATTTTCGTGGTTTTCTATAACCCTTGACCATGGGTTGTGTACACTGGCACTATATTCCATTCCGTGAATATAGCCCCACATTTCATGATGTTTTATCGATTACCCACTATTTCTCGGTGATAGATGAACCCTCCATGGGACATTCCGTTCCTTTGGACCGGTGACTTTATCATAGAGACCTCCATAAGATTTTGCTAGTCTTGGATTCCCTCAAGACAGCCGAGCAGATTGTACCATCAAAACCCATGACACTACTTGATTTCCATGTCACTCTAAAGAAACATGGTATACCGGCCCTCATGATATGCTATTTTGATGTCATGAGAATACTCTTTAATGGAATGGGAAACCATGCCATTAATACTGCTTAAGAATGATGTGCCATACTTGTGGACACAAATTCTATCTACGTTATCATGTACAAGAACGAGCGACCATTTCTATATGAGTGCTTATTCTTAATATCATGGCACCTATCTAGGGAGCCGTTTTCACATGGTTTTATCGTTAATCATGGTTGCACCATTATTACCATCCTTACGTATCATGGTCCATCCTTGAAATCCTAATCTCTATGATCTACCTTAAAGTTTCTACAAGTTTGAATCCCTTTGGAATTCTATATTGGCTATAACTATAGTGGATGTCGAAATACATGATCAATGCCTGCGCATATAAGGGCCCGATCTGGTCTTCGGAGGAGCACCCGAAAGTACTAGTGCCCATGAGGGTTGTAATGATCACGGTATGGCATTGTACCGAAGTGCATGACTAGCTTGATAGACATTCCATAAATCTCGTACTTGACTTGACTTGACATGACATGACTTGCATGACCCGGAAAGGGTTTTTATTGTACTTGCTTGAAACATGATAGCCAATTCTTGACATGCCATGATCACTTGACATGATAGATATACGTGCTTGATTATCTTGCTATCTTAACTTGAGTTTTTGAAAGACTTGCTAGTTCACTCACTATCACTTGATATACATTATCTATTGTCATTTCACGCAAACATGCATAGCTAAATTGCATTCATCTAACTTGTAATTTTCTTAAAGCAAGCTAGCTCTTGAGATATAATCCCTACTGAGCGTTCGCTCACATAGTGTTTTTCCCTCATTTTTCATGTAAGTCCGAGGATGAAACTCTTTCGGATGGGGAAAGTCAAGAGTGATGAGATTAGAGCTACTCCAACTATCCAAGCGTTGTCAAGTCTTGACTTTTCTACATTCTTGAGTCAATCATTGTACTTTTTCATTTTATTGAGTCTTAGCACTAAAAGGATTGTAATAGAAGTACTTTGAAGGTTTTGATGAAATAAAGGATTGGGTTATCTTTACTCTTGCGCGCTCTGTCTTTGTGTTGAATACACTAACGCTCTGATTGACATGATCGATATAAACTCGTCACGCGTCTCCGAGTTCCTTCCGCACTCGGGGCGTGATAGTTTTTGTGGTATCAAAGCCTAGGATATTCAATTCATAAGAAACCCAAGTCTAAGGATAGGTTTAAACCTTTAACCGGTGAGATTGGGTAGAACCATGGGTTAAGATAATATAGATACGCAATTCTTGGTCGAATCTCATATTAATTAGTTATCTAAAATCCTTGTTGGAAAATGGCTGCCGAACGTGCTCAGTGGCGTAACATGCAATGCACTATTGAAGGCATGACGCATGCACTTCAATGGGTGGCACAAGGTGGTGTGCACCGTGGAGCGAGAAATCTCCATCAAAGCTTTAGAAACATGAACCCTCCTAAGTTCATGGGATCCACCGATCCGGATGACGCCGAGCACTGGATCCGAGAGACGGAACGTATCTTCCGAGTTATGCAATGCACGGACCAAGAGAAGGTCTTATTAGCAACATTCCAACTAGAAAGAGACGCCCGATGCTGGTGGGAGCCAGTAGAAGCCACCTTAGAGCAAGGCCAAGTTACTTGGGAGGAATATATGGAACATTTCAACACTAAGTATTTCTCAGACCGAATTCAAGAGAAGAAAGCTGCCGAGTTCGCCGCTCTTAAGCAATGATCCTTGTTCGTACTTGAGTACGAGGCACAATTTTCTAGGTTGTCCCGGTATGCTAAACATCTAGTCAGTACCGAGAAAATGAAAGCTAGGAGATTTCTTAATGGGCTCGGGCCCCAATATATCACACAGCTGGCGCCGATGGACGTACAGGTCTATTCGGAGATGGTACGATGAGCCCAGTTATTAGAAGATGCCACGGAACTATCTGATAGGATTTGTGGGAGAGATAAGAATGAACATGTCACTAGTTCTGGTTCCTGTGGGGACGGATTTTATTCCTCTTATTATTTTTATTTTTATTATTAATTTGGTTTATTAGGCGTGCCAGTCACATGTGTGACGATTTCATTGTGCGCTCGACTTGACTTGGTCAGTCGATTGTGAAGTCCGAGTCGGGACCAAAAGTCCGCCATACCATAAAGGCTATGACGTTAATTACGCCCTTCCTAAGAAGGACAACCCTTGATTAAACGCCAAAATAGAAGGCCACTCGGGGCGGTAATAAAAGAAAAATAACAGTGCGTGATATTAAAGATATTATTATTCTGAGAAGGTAATTGAGCGAACGATAGGTTATTAAATCAGCATGACCCCCCCTGTGTAGGTCGTGCCGGGTAGAGATAGGACACCGTCCACACAGTGGCGGGGCGGAGCCTGGACAGTCAGCGGGGACATATCCCCTTTCATGTTCCTCATCCAGCCAAAGGCCTCGCAATATTCATATTCCCCGAAAAATCGAGCCAGACGGGAGGTGTATGATGTGCACTTCCCGGGACTTATCGGGGTTAAAACATCTATCGACATTTCGGCAGCATCTCCCCATAATCTGGATTATGCCCAGGGGAGAATAGGCTATCACCCACGGAGTGCCGGGATGAAAGCCGAGAAAAAGGGGGGGAGCGAACCCCCCCCACACTGTACATGTATGCCCTGGGGCAATGTTCGATTCTTCCCTTACAGAAGCCGGTGACACTCGTGCAGTGGCAGAGCTCACCTTAGCTAAAGGGGTTGCTCATGAACCCGGTACGGACCAGTGGAAAATAAGGGAGTCTGACTCCCTTTGATTTTATCCTCGGGACAGTTCTGGTGACTCATGGACATCCCCAGGTGGGTTTGATAGAGATGTCGGAGGCTCATTGGGTGACAGGGCAGCCTCTCGGCATGGATTTGAATGGGTATATGAGTTCCCAGCGTGAAGACCACCGCGCCGAGAAGGGTTCTTTGCAAGGCGCTATTTGGGGCGCCGGGAAGCTGGCGTTAGTGGAGTTCTCGGCGCAGGCAAGCAGGAAAGCAAAGGGGTCTTACGGTGCCAAGGCAGAAGGGTGAAGGGGTTAGGCTCCCGGCACAGGCAAGGAGGCCAAGTAATTAGGGCTCTCGGCACCAGAAGGATGCCAGAGGGTGAGGGTTCTCGGCGGGTTCAACATGGAGGGTTCCCGGCGCGACGGGGAAGAGGCCAGGAAGTAGGCTCTCGGTGCAAGGGCCAAATGGCCAAAGGAGGTTGTCGGCGCCAGGGCCAAATGACCAAGGTGTGGGCTTCTCGGTGCGAAGAGGAGTTGCTCAAGGGGGGGTTACCGGCGCGCAGGGGAGAAGGCCAGAGGATGGGCTTCCCGACGCGATGGCAAAGCAGCCAGGGGGGTTTCCCGGCGCGGCCAAGACGAAAAGGTTCCCGGCGCGAAGGTCAGAAGGCCAGGGGTGGTTCTCGGCGCCTGAGGGATAGCGCCGAGAACTGTTCATCTGTTTTACTATGTACGGGGCCGAGATGTGTGAGGGCACCGGGATGAGAAACAGAGCTTTACGGTACCCTGTTCTTGGATTTGTTGAGGATTCAGGGGTTTCCTGGTGCTTCAGGCCAAGATAGACGGGCCTTGGGAAATCAAAAGAGATCAATTCATCAGACCTGAACTGATTTTGGCTTGGGTTTCAAAGGGGAAGGCCAGAAGTGGAGAGTGATTTGGGGGAAACGTGGTTTAGGGTATCTCTGTCACCAGCGTTCATCATAATCCCTGAGGATGATTTTGATATACTCTTCATCATCTGGGGGCCAAGAGATGGCTGTCTCTGGCCCCGGGGATGACTTCAGCAGAGCCGATGAGCATGCATATGACATCTAAAATCGAGCAGCGGTTGCTATACATCTGTGCTTCGCTTCAGAGGCCAAGGGATGGTCTGTCCCTGGCTCGGAAGTAAGCACGAGCGGCGTTCGAGAACTAGGCGAATAAGCAGGCGATCAATCGAACTAGGGAGGGGGATAGCATGCTACTGAGTCTGAGAAGAGACAGAAACATGGGGAGATAGCGATAGGGTTTCGGATAGATAGACAGCAGGCATCAAATGCAGCCTGTAGTGTTCATTCATTCGAATATCATGATTACATTCGCACATCAGAGGTAATACATAAAAGAAGGTACAGGGAGACTATGCTTTGCCCTAGCGGAATAAAATCGGTTGTGATATCACAACATACATCAGAAGGGGGAAAAAGTAAAAGCAATCGAAAATTAAAAGAATGAACTACGGAAAATGGGGAGGGGAGGGCGGAGCATTGACTCCTCTCCCTCCCCGTTGCCCACCTTCGATCAGGCTTCGAACTCCTTTCTTCTTTTTCCCTTCCGCTTCTTCCTCTCTCGGATCAGATTGCAGCCTCCACTCTCTTCTCCTTTTTTTTGTGGCTATCTATTCTTCTTCTCCACCCTTTTTGCTATCTGTTCTCCTTCTTCTGTGCTCTTTGATGCCCCTTCCTTTTTTTCTTCGAATGAGGGGGGTTTTATATCCCTCCTTGGTATCCTATCGGGCGGCCCGTCCCGGCGCGCCTCAATCGTAGGCAGACTTCCCGGCGCGTGGGACTCCAGCTTCTCGGCGCCGCTTTTGGGCTTCGACAAGGGGATCCCGGCACCACTTTTATAGGCCCATTTAGGGCTTTTTAGACCTCACATACACCTCAACCTTTATTGGTCCTTCAAATATATCAGAACCTGAGAAGGCCCTCCACTGGTGACACAGTTTCTATTGAGATCATTCATATATTTTCATCAGTCGGTAGACTGGGGTTTCATCGGCATTGCCATCTGAATGATGACAAAGTCGGACATCATCTCATCGGTATCGTCACCTGAACGGTGACAAGACCGGACATCAGCTTTAGCCTGAAAAGACTTCAGCCAGGTGACTGCTATTTCATCAGTGCCGTCGTCTGACTGACAATGGCATCGGACATCAGCTTGGCCGGGAAAAGGCTTCGGCCAGGTAGATGGTTGACGAACTTCATCATTGATCTTTCACTGTTGGTCTGATCTTCTCTTCACTTCTGTTTTAGCCCCTGTTCATTTTCAAGGTGTCAACAGTTCCTTTAAACCCGATTTCAACAAGAAGAGGCCAAATAATGGAGGAACACTCTCCCAAGAGCAAAAGTTCAAGAAGACCAAACCTTTCTCCATTACCACCACACCTTCTAAAGTGGTGTGTAAACACTGTGACAAGGCCGGACATAAGGCTGAAGAATGTTGGAGAAAACTTGGAGGTTATCTCCGTTGTGGGAGCCGTGATCATCGGATTCCCGACTGCCCGTTGCTCAATGATCAAGCCGGTGATGGGAAACACCCGATAACGAAGAATGCACGCCTCCAAGCTATTAAGGAGACAGAACAAGACGAAGGCGGACTAGTGGAAGGTACACTGCAAGTTTGTTCCAAGTCTGCATATGTCTTATTTGATTCTGGTGCATCATACTCATTTATTTCCAAGAAGTTTGCTGACCCATTACCTATGGAACCGGAGTGGATAAAATTAGTTATCTCAACTCCTCTTGGAAACGAAGCCGATATTGTTCACCATTATCAAAACTGCGAAGTCGTGGTAGAAGGAAGAAATTTACCCATCGACCTAATATGCCTAGACATGAAGGACTATGATATCATATTAGGAGCATATTGGTTATCTAAATATCAGGCAACTCTTGATTGCCGCAATAGTAAGGTTACTTTCAAGGAATTCCCGGAACTGGTCTATACTAGTCCGAAGAGTCGGAGCAAGTCACCTCTTATTTCAGCCCTCCGAGCTAGCAAGCTAATAAGGAAAGGATGTGTATCTTTCCTTGCTTTTGTCACCATTAAGAGAACTAAGGAAACTAAGCTAGGAGACGTTCCAGTTATACAAGAATTTCTGGAAGATTTGCCTGGACTACCCCCACAAAGAGAAGTGGCCTTCACCATCGACTTGGTCCCCGGTGCTATTCCAATTTCTAAGGCACCATATAGGATGTCCCCTGCTAAACTCAAGGAGTTAAAGGAACAATTGATGGAACTTCTTAAGAAAGGATTTATTAGGCCGAGTACTTCCCCATGGGGAGCACATGTACTATTTGTGAAGAAAAAGGATGGATCCATGAGATTGTGCATCGACTATCGACAGTTGAATCATCTCACTATCAAGAACAAGTATCCACTGTCGAGAATCGATGCGTTATTTGATCAAATAATTGGATCCAAGTATTTCTCGAAGATTGATCTCAGGTCAGGATATCACCAACTAAGAATCAAGGATAAGGATATTCATAAGACCGCGTTCAGGAGCAAGTATGGGCACTATGAATTTGTTGTTATGCCTTTTGGACTAACAAATGCCCCTGCAGCCTTTATGCAGTTGATGAATAGTATATTCAGGCCTCATCTAGATCAATTCATAGTGGTTTTCATTGATGATATATTGATCTATTCAAAGACCAAGGAAAGCATGAGGAGCATTTGAGGATTGCATTACAGATATTGAGGACAAATCAATTATATGCAAAGCTTAGTAAATGTGAATTCTGGCTAGAAGAAGTATCTTTCTTGGGGCATGTTATATCAAAAGACAGTTTGTCCGTAGATCCATCAAAGGTTGAAGCTGTAAAGAATTGGGAGAGACCGACCAATGCTAGCGAGATCCGTAGTTTCTTGGGTCTTGCGGGCTATTATCGGAGATTCATCAAGGATTTCTCCAAGATCACCGTACCACTCACTAGACTAACACGCAAGGAGATACGTTATGAATGGAGTGAGGAATGTGATAGAAGATTCCAAGCCCTCAAAGATCACCTAACTACTGCCCCAGTTTTAGCTTTACCAATTAAAGGCGTGAAATTTGAAGTATACACCGATGCATCTGGCATTGGCCTCGGATGTGTTTTAATGCAACAAGGGGAAGTTATAGCCTACTCATCTCGACAGCTAAAGAAGCATGAAGAGAACTACCCAGTACATGATCTAGAATTGGCTGCGGTAGTGTTTGCATTGAAGATCTGGAAACATTATTTATACGGAGTGCAGTTCACTGTATACTCTGATCATAAGAGTCTCAAGTATCTTTTCTCTCAGAAGGAATTGAATATAAGGCAAAGACGTTGGCTAGAATATCTCAAGGACTTCGACTTCACAATACAATATCATCCTGGAAAGGGTAATCCTGTAGCTGATGCCCTCAGTCGCAAGCCAAGAGTAATGTTAGCCAATTGTATGATTCAGGAGTGGAAGTTGCTAGAACAGTTCACTAGACTTAATATAAGCATGGACAAGGAGAGTAGGTGTGTCACACTATCCCATATGAGCATACAACCAGATCTACTCTCAGAGATACAAGGACTGCAAGATAATGACCCAGTAGTAGTGGAAATCAAGGGCAATATGGAAGAGCAATCTGATTTCAAATTAGCTTTAGACGAAAGATTGTTATTCAGAGATAAAAATTGCATCCCAGATTGTCCAGAGCTAAAGAAGAAGATCTTAGATGAAGCTCACATATCAAGGTACACGATTCATCCAGGATCTACCAAAATGTACTAAGATTTAAAAAGGACCTTTTGGTGGCCCAATATGAAAAGAGAAATAGCAGACTTCGTGTCTCACTGTCTCACTTGCCAACAAGTCAAGGCGGAACACCAAAAGCCTGCCGGTAATCTACATCCTCTTGATATTCCCAAGTGGAAGTGGGAGAATATCGGTATGGACTTCATTATGGGTCTGTCAAAATCTAGAGGAGGACATGATGGAATATGGGTCATCATAGACCGTCTGACCAAGTCGGCCCATTTCTTGCCAATCAAGAGCCGATGGTCAATTGACATCCTTGTTGCATTATACATTAAGGAGATAGTCAGGTTACATGGAGTACCTGTCTCAATCGTGTCTGACAGAGACCCTCATTTTACTTCTCACTTTTGGAAGGGTCTACAACATTCACTGGGGATGAGACTTAACTTTAGTACAGCTTTTCATCTTCAAACGGATGGTCAGACCGAGAGAACCAATTAGGTGGTAGAAGATATGCTCAGAGCTTGCATCATTGATTTTGGTGGAAGCTGACATGATCACTTGCCTTTGGTTGAATTTGCATACAACAATAGCTACCAGGCAAGTATACATATGGCACCTTTCGAAGCCTTATATAGAAGGAGTTGTCGATCACCCTTGTGCTGGGATGAAGTTGGCGAGAAACAACTATTAGGCCCAGACATGGTAAGGGATACCACCGAAAAGATTCAGATGATTAGAGAGAAACTCCAAGTAGCTCAGTCTAGACAGAAGGCTTATGCTTATACAAGAAGAAGAGATCTCAAATTTCAAGCCGGAGATCACATATTTCTCAAAGTATCACCTGGACGTGGAATAAGGAGATTTGGTATTAAGGGCAAGCTTACACCAAGGTTTATCAGACCTTTTGAGGTATTAGAAAGAGTTGGCGAGGTTGCTTATCGCATCGCTTTACCTCCTCAATTATCTGATGTCCATAATGTATTCCATATATCCATGCTGAAGAAGTATGTGCACGATCCGTCACATATCATCGATCATGGAGACCTGGTGATTCAAAAGGATCTCACATATGAACAAAAGCCTATGAAGATCCTCGATCGTGAAGTTCGTATACTAAGAAATAAGATAATTCCCATGCTAAAGGTGCAATGGAGTAAATGCTCAAAGCACGAAGCCACATGGGAGACCGAGGAGTCTATGAAGAAGCGATTCCCGGATTTATTCTAAAGAGGTATGAGTCCTACACTCTCCGTAAATATGTGCGATTGAATTTGGAGACAAATTCTTTTTAAGTGGGGGAGGGTGTAGCAACCCTGGTAAATTAAAAGAATAAAATCTTAAATAGAATAAAATATTTAAAACCAATGATAAAAAGTTTAACTCATATACACTTAAAACATATAACAAAAAAAAGGGGGCCAAGATAAATAACGCCTCTGTTAAAGTCGTCATTTAATTGAAGATTGTTCACGTAGGCGCTAATTTAAGAATTGACGACCTCTTGACAGGCATCATATAAAAGAATTGAAGACTGTGACAGAGGCATCATTTTTAAATAACGCCCCAACCTTAGGCGTCATTTACAAATAGAACCGTTGGTGTTTGGTTCGAACAGGGATGTTATCCGGGGTAAGTTTTGATTAAGAAAGGGATTGATATGTGTATATTTAAGTTTAGTAAGGATTCTACCAAGGAAATTTTAGTTCTAATCGAACTCCTAAAAACCCATTAGGATTCCTTTCCTATAAATACCCCCTCCCATCGAGCCAACCTGTTGGCTCTTTTCTTCATCAAACCTACTACTGTTGTCGATCGTCCAAGCATCATGGAGCCTTTCTCTCCATCCTGTTGTTGATACGAGGAGGGGTTCCCAGCATCTTCCTCTTCATCCTGCCGTGGAGAACGTGAAGAACGTATTAATTCTTCCTCTTCCTCTTCCTCCTGCTGCTTCATCGGTTGTCGTTGTTATCAAGTTCCTCTGTTTGAAACAGAGTATCGGCTGTGGTTATTATTTTCATCTTCTTCATCGTTCTATCAACCAAAGGCCATCCAAAGCATCAAAAGGTAGGTTTTCTCAAGACTTAGCAAAATCCTGTAATTCTTAGGTTAAAAACATGCATATAGGTCTGTAAGAGTTACAGATTTCATTTCTGGATTGTGTTTTCTCCGTTTACTGCATAAATGGAAATAGCGACCCAAGCAAGGGCGTTATTTTATTCAACGACCGTGCAAACAGTCGTCAATTTCTTAGATACTTAATAATTATACCATGTTCAAAATTTAATAACTATGAACCCTTACATGTAAACTAATGTATGATCATGTCCATAAATTCCTGCTATTTTTCTCTATCTGTTCAGTCTTTAGAATCTTGATCAGATATACTCCAAAAACCATGTGTCTGTGATTGTACCTTCCCGGTGCAAATCATATGACAAAGAATTAGCAACCCAGATTAGGTCGTCATTTGAATGAACGCCCCTATACATGGGCGCCAATTTAGTGATAAACTGTGAATTATAGAAATGGTTATAATATTCCTGGATATTGAAATGACGACATATACCCTGCCCTTTAATTTGATATATGACACCCCTGACTAGGGCGCTGTTTACAGAATTGAAACCTTCATGAAAGGCGTCATTTTTATAATAATCAAAATTTAAAAGTGTTTACAGATATTAATATTTACCTAATCCGGATGTAACGACTGAGTGAACAGTCGTCATTTACTGAACTAACGACCCTGACAAGGGCGCCAATTCAGAAAATGAAGACTTAATCTAAGGCGTCAATTTATTGATCTCCTAATTTCCTGATTTTCATGGTTTTCTATAACCCTTGACCATGGGTTGTGTACACTGGCACTATATTCCATTCCGTGAATATAGCCCCACATTTCATGATGTTTTATCGATTACCCACTATTTCTCGGTGATAGATGAACCCTCCATGGGACATTCCGTTCCTTTGGACCGGTGACTTTATTATAGAGACCTCCAGAAGACTTTGCTAGCCTTGGATTCCCTCAAGGCAGCCGAGCAGGTTGTACCATCAAAACCCATGACACTACTTGATTTCTATGTCACTCTAAAGAAACATGGTATACCGGCCCTCATGATATGCTATTTTGATGTCATGAGAATACTCTTTAATGGAATGGGAAACCATGCCATTAATACTGCTTAAGAATGATGTGCCATGCTTGTGGACATTAATTCTATCTACCTTATCATGTACAAGAATGAGCGACCATTTCTATATGACCGCTTATTCTTAATATCATGGCACCTATCTAGGGAGCCGTTTTCACACGGTTTTATCGTTAATCGTGGTTACACCGTTATTACCATCCTTACGTATCATGTTCCATCCTTGAAATCCTAATCTCTATGATCTACCTTAAAGTTCCTACAAGTTTGAATCCCTTTGGAATTCTATATTGGCTATAACTATAGTGGATGTCGAAATACATGATCAATGCCTGCGCATATAAGGGCCCGATCTGGTCCTGGGAGGAGCACCCGAAAGTACTAGTGCCCATGGGAGTTGTAATGATAACGGTATGGCATTGTACCGAAGTGCATGACTAGCTTGATAGACATTCCATAAATCTCATACTTGACTTGACTTGACATGACATGACTTGCGTGACCCAGAAAGGGTATTTATTGTACTTGCTTGAAACATGATAGCCAATTCTTGACATGACATGATCACTTGACATGATAGATATACGTGCTTGATTATCTTGCTATCTTAACATGAGTTCTTGAAAGACTTGCTAGTTCACTCACTATCACTTGATATACATTCTCTATTCTCTTGTTATACATTCTCTATTGTCGTTTTACGCGAACATGCATAGCTAAATTGTATTCATCTAACTTGTAATTTACTTAAAGCAAGCTAGCTCTTGAGATATAATCCCTACTGAGCGTTCGCTCACATAGTGTTTTCCTTCATTTTTCAGGTAAGTCCAAGGACGAAACTCTTTCGGATGGGGAAGGTTAAGAGTGATGAGATTAGAGCTACTCCAACTATCCAAGCGTTGTCGAGTCTTGACTTTTCTACATTCTTGAGTCAATCATTGTACTTTTTCATTTTATTGAGTCTTAGCACTAAGAGGATTGTAATAGAAGTACTTTGAATGTTTTGATGAAATAAAGGATTGGGTTATCTTTACTCTTGCGCGCTCTGTCTTTGTGTTGAATACACTAACGGTCTGATTGACATGATCGATATAAACTCGTCACGCGTCTCCGGGTTCCTTCCGCGCTCGGGACGTAACAAAAACAAGGGATAAACCTCCAGGATATGGATTTACTTCCATGGAAAGGATTGAGATCAAAAAGTAGAAGGATTGCTCTGTGAGGAAGCAGTAGCAGGAACGGATACGGAAGCTAAATGGCGACTTCAGGGTGGTCGTTAATTAAAATGACGACCACGCACGCAGTCGCTATTTCTTGGATAATTTATAGGAATAGACGACTTTCCATATTTTAAAAATAGGAAATAGCGCCTATGTGGAATGGCGTCAATTAATGAGTGCCTGCGAAGTAGACGTTAATTACTTGAATTTAATTTCTGAGTAGGATTCGTAAAACCAGGAAATGACGCCTGCGCTGACGGTCGCTAATTAATTTAAATAACGACACCTCATAGAGTCGTCGGATAAATGACACCCTGCTGATGGACGCTAATTACACATATAGCAGAAAAATTCTAAATAAATTGGAAAACTTCATATTGAGCCTGTATTGAAGTCCACTATGGGGAATTATATTGCAACATGAGATGTACCCAACATAGCATAGATTTTGGCATGTCTACAGCTGCCCCGCCTTGGCGTCTTCTTTGCAAGGGAGCGCGACAGAATGAGGAGAAAGTACAACGAGCAGAATGAAGTAGGAACAGACTGAGAAGTAGATGCCAAGGTGTGATGTGACACGCCTCCGACACTAAGTGTTATAAATCTTTCCACGATTCTGAATGAAACAACCTCGAATGATTACAAAAAAGTAACAATTGACTGGATGAAAGAACTAAGCTAATGAAGATGAAATGTGCATGCGGGCACAAAAGGGAAGACACCGTTGGAGAGCGGTTACAAGTCAATGTGGACGTGCTACAACCAAGGTGAGTTTGCAGAAAAATAAAATGAAGTGAGGTAAGAATCCAGTGAATGAATGCTTTCAAGGAACCAGCGTGAGCGGCTTCAAGGAGAACACAGTACTCAATTTTGAATGCAATATCTCATGTCAATTCAAATTAAGAGCAAGCGGCCCTCATTACTGGCTTAATATGATGATTTTTCATCATTAAAGCTTAAAGTCCTACATGATCCTTGCTGGGCTAAAAGAAAAGATTAAAGCAAACTAAAATAAAAAATAATCAAGGATAATATTGCTAAATCATCCAGGCTTGGTCAGGAATCTAGATTTCTACGCTGACACTGAGCTGAAGCCCGTTTATCCACGTACCAACTCAGAAAGTGGAACCGTCATCCCAAGCCTTAGATGACCCAATAGCCTATCTGTGCGATCAAGACTTCCTTGGAACTATCACTATTTTTGATGAAGTGGAACTCAAATTCCAGATTCATCAGAACCACAAGGTCCTTGATATGCTATAATAGAGTAAGTATCATATAGTAAAGATGCATACATGAGGAGATACAAAGGAGGAAATGATGTCACCACGGAAGAAACCTGAGCGCCCCGAGATCTACATAGCCTGTTCTTTTCCTACGCTCAAAGATCCTTAGCGCGATAAAATTCATGACATGATCAATTCATCAAGATATAAGAGTGCAAGTTCACCAAGTAATCACAATGCTATAGAATAATTCGAAATATTTAGCTCAAGAAATAGCGACTTCGTGCGGAGGAGCTAGAAAGAGAAATGACGACAGCTACCGGGTCGCTAATTAATCTCCGTGTTTAACCTGAAATTATACTGGAAATAACACCTACGTGAGAGGGCGTTAAATGAATAACGGCATTTCCCGTGTCGCGATTCAAGTAAATGACGGCAACGGCTCTATCGTCAATTATCTGTAACTTCCGGCACCCCGTTTCCTATTCAGAAACAAAACTCCAGAGACCCAATCAAACTCAAACATGAATTACCCTCTTCGATCGCCCAGCACGGGTTCAATAACTATAAATAAGAGGCACTGCTCTGCTAAAACCCATCAAGCTAAAAAGACTGTCGAGACAGTAATAGAAACAGTAGCTTCGGCTGCAACAGGACAGTGAAACAGAAGCTTTGTTCAATAGAAGATAAAAGAGCTATGGAGAGGATTCTTCAAAGGCCTTTGAAGAAAACTAAGGTGGGATTTCAAGGAATCTCAAAAATTGAGGTCCATGTAAGTGGGAGGATAGTTGCCAATCAAGTAAGTATTGAAATTAAAATTGAATTAATCTTCTATTACTACCCTTCTTCTCAAATTCTGATCATGCTTTTCCTTCTTCCTTTCTTTTCTTCTTTTGATTTCTTCAAGATTATTCAAACATCCCAGGGGCAAGAAGGTTCACCAAGATCAAATGGCTACCCCTCCATCTTTCAAAACTTACCATTGACATGAGGACTTACCTCTCTATATGGCATCTTCTAGGCTTAGTTGCACATGCCAAGCATTATGACAATGTACACCTGATACGAGAAATATAAAGTGATCTAGAATGGGAGGGGATGAATAGATCACTGTTTTCAACCGATTAAAAATTACTGAAGAATGATTCACTGAAAACAAGCAATCTCGGAGTTGAACCCACAAGAACCGCGGTGCAGACAATAGCTCGAGTGGATAGAAGGCACACCACAAAAACCACCACAGACAATCACACGCGTACACAGAGGTTTTTAAGGTGGTTCGGTCAGATCTCCTGTCTGCCTACGTCCACCCCTCACTTCAAATCGAAGTGAGGCTTCCACTAGCACCTGCTAGCAAAGCAGACTCAGTCTGCGATAACGGCTGATTCATAGCTTCACCAGGGGAACATCCTCCCCTCTTCCTCCACACCCGGAGGGAACCCTAAGGAAGCCAAGTCCCTAGAAACCAGGAAACAATTTCCTCTTCCTCCAACCGGAGGGAACACTAGTGATCTGCAGTCACTAGAACCAGAGACCAAGGTCTCTCTTCCTCTAAATCCCAGAGGGAACACCTCTTCTACGAGAGGGAACAATACTGCAACCTCTGTTGCATGTAATCCAGAGAGAACACGTCTCTCTCTTCCCCTGAACACCAGGAGGTAACAGAGAACTTTCAATCAAGAAATAAAAACAGATAAAAATGAAAGCAAGAAAGAAGGAATCCAAAACTCTGAAAAACTGGAAACAATGTAGCTCAAACTGAGCAGCAGACTTCGGATTTGATCCGTAAGTCAATACCCATCTTCTGATCACTCTTCTGCTCTCTCTTCTCTCTCAACTGGAACACTCTAGTTTCTCAGGGAGGCTCTTTCTCTTCTGCTCTCACTCAAATTTCTTTCCTGTAACCTCGGAGCTCCTCATCTTTCGTAGATGATGAGGCAGTGCTTTTATAAGCGATCAGGAGGGTGCATGCAAGGCGTGTGCTTCCCGCGCTCGATCCAGAACCTTCTTGCCACGTGCCCTTATAGCATTGGTTCCTTTAGTATCTGATCACGTGTAGCCCAGACACCGGTGAATGTTCTTCCTCGAACCACCTTCTTCTTCTCCTGTAAAGAAATTAAACCATTAAAACTCAGGGCCACAAAAACTAAAACTGCATGAGGTATGTGATAGCAATACGAGATGCACTATACTGAGAACGACACGAGATACACAAGATTATTACAGTACGAGACAAGGAGAGAATGACACGAGGTCAGATGAAAACAGCACGAGGTAGAAAGAGAACGACATGAGATACACAATAATAAAGCTGACACTACAAAAAGAACGACACGAAGTACCACTGTAACAAAACAAACACTACAAAGAGAACGACACGAAGTCAGATGAGAACAGCACGAGGTAAAAAGGAAATAGCACGGAATAAAAACGGTAGTAAGACACACGATCAGAGGAAACCTGGACGAAGATAGAAAGAAACAACACGAGGACATAAACACAAGAATAACACGAAGACACGAATACAAAAGCAACACGAAGACACGAATACAAAAACAACACGACATAACAAATAGCAAAGAGAACGATACGAGGTGAAACGACACTTTACTAAAAAGACTTGAATACACACGAAAACAACTCGAGTACTAAGTTGCTCTAACGTACGAACGACTCGAAGATGAAAATGACACGAAAACAACATGGACTGAAACCAACTCGAAGACGAAAGCAGAAACTGACACGAAGTGTGGTCACAAAAATAAGAAAGACACTAGCAACGTACAACCTTCATATGATGTGAGGCGATGTGAAGACTTTGCGTTCAACTGGATGTATAGACTTGGAACGGCTTCAAGGCAACGCAATCGAATGTATGGACTTTCACATGGTATAGACTTGGAACGGCTTCAAGGCAACGCAATCGAATGTATGGACTTTCACAAGGTATAGACTTGCCAAAGAATTGGACGATGTATAGACTTGAACAAGGCAAAGTCTGTACAGACTTGAGGGTTCACGACGTATATACTTTGGCAAGACAATGGCTGTACATACTTGAAGTGAAGACCAATGTATAGACTTCAAAGTTCAACTGCCAATGAATAGACTTGGAAAGCTTGAAGGCCAATGTACAGACTTGGAAGCTTAAACCAATGTATGGACTTAGCTTCGAACATGCTACAGTGCATTGTATGGACTTTGAAGACTGATGCATGACGCTAAGACAATGTGTAGACTTTGGCTTGGAACGAAGATAAAGATGAGGCTGTATAGACTTGGCTAGAACATAAGACACGAAGACATAGGGGTGACACAGATGGAGCGACACGAAGACAACGAACAAACATAGTTGGAGCAACACGACGTACAAAAGGACAACACGGAGTGTAGTGAACACAAACAACACGAAGTATGAAGGGAACATTACGGACATGCAAGGTATTATCTCATGGCAGTTTTCTTGTTAATCATGGAAATTTCAAATGCATAACATTACTCAAGATATCTGATTAAAATAACAATATTTAACATAGTGATGCTCATCATCAAAACACTAGGGAAGTCACAAAAGTCCAACAATCTCCCCCTTTTTGATGATGGTAACACTATATTAAATAACAGAGATGAAGTGCATGAAGATAAGCTGTGAAAATAAGCAATGCAGACACACAACACACTCGCCTCCTCTGACGACTCCCAAGAGCTCCCCCTGAACACAACATCTACTTTCCTCTGACTAGATAACTCAGGGCACTTATCTTTCGCTCCCCCTCAGCAAAGCACAAGCAAGACACTAGCAAGACACTCTCCCCCTTTGACATCATCAAAAACTAGGGGCAGGTCTGAAGATATCACGAAAAGAAAATTGCTGATAGTGGAGAGAAAACAATAGAGAGTATGGCTGATAAAGGAGAGTTATTGAGATGTTTAAGCAATTAAGAAAGCCATTAATTTTATGTGAGGATTTTGAGGATCAGTTAGTCAGACTGCGTGCAAAATGGTGAATGAAGAGTTGCTCCATACACAGAACCAGATTCTAAGCAAGTAAGGTACAAGATACCAGTATGGTCAGAGTAAGTCTTTACTCAGAGAGTATAAAGCAAGGAAGTCAGGAAAAACAAAGACCTGTGGTATTGAAAACAAACAAACTAAGACCTAAATGCCAAGTGAACAGAATCTGGATACCAAGAGGGAGAAATATTTTTCAAAGATGGTCAAGATCAAAGATAAATCTGTCAAGTACACCTTTGACATTAGGGAGACACCTTGTTTAGAGGCAGGAATCCCCAGTTACTTGGTGGCAAGACCACATTACCCCTTCTGACAAGAGGACAGAGATAGTATTCTAACTGGTGTTGACATTAAGGTGACACCTTTACCAGAGGCCAGACACCCCAGTTACTAACCAGATATGTACCATTGCTCTGTATGATCAAGACAGCTAATTAAGCCTGATTTATACTGCCATCTCATGACATGGGATACTTTCACTTCATTGATGAAAGTCCCAGTTTCTCAATGAATAGTTAACAAGGTTGTTAAAACTTCTTTCATGAATTTTTCATTAAACTGCACTTGAAACCTTGTAAATTAGTCTTGATTCAGTTTGAGAACAATACACCAGCTCCAAAGTTTTTCAGACACAAGCACTATATACCTCATTTCAGACTTAACTAGACTAAGTAGGTATGCTGTACTGGCTAGATCAGAAGTCAGTTACAGTGTAGGAAGATAGTCTTGAATTCAGATTTTGATCTCAGTGGGACTAACAGCTGAAATTCCAACAAGAAATTAGATGAACAGTTTTAACGGATAAAACATTCAAAAAAAATTTTTATCCACCTACTCAAACTGATTCTCTTAAAAGGTCAGCAAAAGTCCGTTCAAAGTATGTTCAGATTTGGCCAAAAGAGCATGACACCAATTATTAATCTAGCTCCCCCTGAGACCTTGACACCAACTCAGACTTAACCAAGACATACCTCAAAACAACTCAAGGAAAAACAAAGTGATATCAATCAATACGAGTGAATCAGCAAACACTCATAATGAGGTTATTTTCAGCAACAGACAATGAGTATAGGTAAGCACAAGAGCACATGACAGATTATTCAGAGATCAATTATTCAATTATGAAATTCTGTAAATACCTAATTCTCTGCGCAATGTGCTAAATTTTTCAGTATCCAGTGGCTTAGTGAAAATATCTGCAATTTGTGAGTTAGTGCCAACATGGATCAACTCAAAGGTCTTCCTAGCTACTTCATCTCGAAAAAAATGATGCCTGATTTCGATGTGTTTAGTTCGAGAATGAAGTACAGGATTCTTTGCAATGTTTATTGCACTAGTATTTTCATAAAAGATGGAAGTGCAACCTAGCTCAACTGAGTAAACCAGAAGCTGGTGTTTTATCCATATAACCTGTGTGCCACAGCTCCCTGCTGCCACATACTCAGCTTCAGCAGTAGAAAGAGCCACAGAGTGTTGCTTCTTGGATCCCCAAGAGACTAGGCACCCTCCTAAAAATTCGCAGTGACCACTAGTACTTTTCCTGTCCAATTTACATCCTGCATAATCTGCATCTGTATATGCAATGAGATCTAAACTACATGATGCAGGATACCAAAGACCTAGATCATGGGTAGCAGATAAGTATCTAAAGATTCTTTTTACAGCTGCCAAATGCAATTCAGTAGGCCTAGACTGGTATCTGGCACACATCCCTACACTAAATTGAATGTCAGGCCTGGATGCTGTTAAGTAGAGGAGTGAACCGATCATACCTCTATATAATTTAGCATCCACCTCTTTACCTTTTTCGTCTGAATCCAGTGAGGAGTTGGTGCCCATGAGTGTTGAGATAGTCTTGAGGTTGGTCATTCCAAACCTTTTCAGCTTCTCCAGAGTATACTTGGTTTGATTTATGAAACAACCATCCTCCATTTGTTTGACCTGCAGCCTAAGAAAATACTTTAGTTCGCTAACTAAACTCATTTCAAATTCATGAGACATAGATTCAGAAAATTCTTTACACAATTTTGAATTGTTAGATCCGAAGATGATGTCATCAACATATACCTGGACCACTATTAAATCCTTTCCGAGATTTTTGGTGAAGAGGGTTTGGTCAACCTTACCTCGAGTGTAGCCCTTGCTCAAGAGGAATTCAGAAAGTCTCTCATACCAGGCTCGGGGAGCCTGCTTCAATCCATAGAGGGCATTATTCAACCTAAAAATCATGTTAGGCTGAACAGAGAAATTAAAACCTGGAGGTTGTTCAACATATACCTCTTCCTTCAATACCCCATTTAAGAATGCGCTTTTGACATCCATCTGCTGCAGCCGAATGTTCCTAGAGCATGCAAATGCAAGCAGAATTCGTATAGCTTCCATCCTAGCCACTGGGGCATAGGATTCATCAAAATCCACACCAAATTCCTGACTGTAGCCTTGAGCTACAAGTCTTGCTTTGTTTCTAGAAATAGCTCCATTCTCATCAACTTTATTCTTGAAGATCCATTTAGTGCCAATGACATGAGTGTTATCAGGTCTGGGAACTAGTTCCCATACAATATTTTTCTCAAATTGATTTAATTCCTCACACATGGCGGATACCCAAGAATCATGTTTTAAGGCTTCTTCCACATATTTGGGTTCCACCTGAGATACCAATGCAGCTAAGTTCTGTTCTTGGACAATTCTAAAATGAGACCTAGTCCTAGGAGGATCATGCAAATTGCCTATGACATTTTCACTAGGGTGGTCTTTGTGAAATATTATCTCACCTGAGGGTTCACCTACCTCAGCTGCTCCTTCTTGCTGTGAGTTTTCTGGTTGAGCAGCTGGCTGCATTTCTTCTTCTTCAATTCTCTCCAAGAAATCTCCCTCATTAGATGGCTCCCTGTCATCATCCATCACTTTGTTAGAGAAATCATTTTCATCAAACACTACATGCGGTGTTTCTTCAACAGTTTGATCAGCTTTATTGAAAACTCTGTAAGCCCTTGAGGTTTCTGAATATCCGAGAAAAATTCCAGGAGAGCTTCTAGCTTCAAATTTGTCCAAACCATTCTTACCATTATTGTGGATAAAACATTTGGAGCCAAAAACTTTAAAGTAAGAAATGTTTGGCTGCTTACCCTTGAGAAGTTCATAAGGAGTTTTCCTATGAGTAGGTCTTACCAAGGCTCGGTTTAGAATGTAGCACGCAGTATTCACAGCTTCAGCCCAAAATCTCCTTGGAAGTCCACTCTCAATCAGCAAAGTCCTGGCCATTTCAATTATTGACCTGTTTCTTCTCTCAACAATTCCGTTCTGCTCCGGTGTCCTGGGAGAAGAGAATTTGTGAGTCACTCCCTCTCTTGAGCAAAATTCAGAAAATGAAGAGTTCTCAAACTCTCCTCCATGGTCAGACTGAATTGTAATGATGTTATGTTCACCTTGCAATTTAATTTTATTGAAAAGTTCTTCAAAGTGAACAAAGGCATCATTTTTATTTGCTAAACAAAACAACCAAGAAAATCTAGTGAAGTCATCAACTATGACTAATCCATATCTCTTACCTGACAAACTTTGTATGCGGGTAGGACCAAAGAGATCCATGTGCAAGTGTTGCAGCGGTTTAGATGAAAGATTCTCAGTTCTCAACTTAAAAATTGCACGAGTCTGTTTACCTAGTGCACAAGCATCACATAGCTTGGACCCTAACTGAAATCTTATTCGGGGCAAACCTCTAACTAGGTTATGCTTAGACAGTTTATTCATTGTAGACAAACTAGCATGGCCTAGACGCCTATGCCAGTCAAACACAACCTGTTCAGAATTAGCAGACATACACAAGTGAGTTTCAGGATTATCATCCAGGTCTACGATGTATACATTGTTTACTCTATGACCTTTGAACATGACGTTATCAGAATTCAGCTCAAAAACAGTACAGGAATTGTGGTCAAAGAGTACCTTGTGTCCTTTGTCGCAGAGTTGACTTATACTTATCAAGTTGTGCTGAAGTCCTTCTACAAGATACACATCTTCAATGGAGTTAGTAGAGGACTTACCAACTGTACCAATTCTAATTATTCTTCCTCTGTTATTTCCACCGAATTTGACCAGGCCCCCAAACTTCATTTTCAGTTTGCTAAATTTGGACCGGTCTCCTGTCATGTGCCTGCTACAGCCGCTGTCAAGATACCACTTGTTATACTCGACTGCCAGGCTAACCTGCGAGAGTTCAGACAAAGTAATGTGGGACCCAATTCAAATTGGGTCCAAAGACAGTTTTCAATTTATCCAAATCACACTTAGGAACCCACATTTGTTTTACTGTTCTTTTCAGTGATTTCATGTAGATTGATTCTTCCTTCTTGGCATTTCTCAGTGGGTGTTGAATGAGCCTATTCCTATTAAAATTATGTTGTTTCCGAGCAGAGAAATTGTTGTTTGGCCTCTTAGAGGAGACACGTGTGTGCTGAGTATAATTCATGTAACCATTTTTATTCAAATGAAAATTGTATTGAAGGTGATGCATGTTCGCATGCTTTCCTTGATAACTATCATGCTGACCTTTCTTAGCGAAACTGTTCACCCTTCTAGTGACATCAATAGGAATGGTTGTGTGAAAACCTTTGTTCCACAACTGTTGCACAGGAACAGTTCTAGTATCAGGATTTCCTGACTTAGCTTGCTGACCAGTGGATTGAATAGATTTGCTGGTCGAAACCTTCAATGTAGAGACAGATTTGGAACTGGATGGGGTTTCCAGTTTTTCTTTGCCCTTGGCGGGGCAGAACGTGACAGTTTTGAATTCAAAGGGTTTTTTACTTGTGGGATTGTATCCTAATCCCTCCCTGTTGAAGTTTACCCTCGACCCCAGAAGGGCATCAAGATTGTTTCTCCCCTCTGTAAATTTTTCTAGTATTTTTCCTTTGTCCTCAATCTCCTTCTGAAGTTCATTACATTGGTCCTGGAGTTCCTGATTAACTTTTCTAACCGCCTCATATTTTTCTGCAATTAGTCTAAACTCCTTTTTACTCTCTTCAGTTTTACTCTTCAGCTCATTCATCCTAGCTAGATTTTCCTCTCTTTCCATTCTAAACTTCTCGATCTCACTTCTAGCCTGATCTAGCTCAATGGCCATCTCCTTGGTTTTCATGTTGTCCGTAACAGCAATAGAGTGTTCCTCAGAAATAGAGTGAAACTTTCGTTTAAGCATTCTTTGCTCCTTAGTTAGAAAATTATATTTAGCTAACAGGTCGCCATAGGCGTCCTCCCAATCATCCAAAGTAAAATTCTCAAATAAGTTCGTTACCTCTTCCTCATGGTTGGCCATGAGGCAAGTCTTCTCTTCACCTTCACTGGACGAGGTGGCTTCTGGATCCTCCTCCTCGTCGCTCCATGTGCACAGCATGGCTTTCTTCTTCTTGTGCACCATCTTCTTCTGGTATCCGGGAGCCTTAGCTTGCAGCTCTGGACATTCACTTTTCATGTGACCAGGTTTCTAACAATGGTAGCATGTAACTTTCTTAACAAACCGGTTCTTCTCCAGTTCTCGTTCAGGAGACTTCCTTGCAGCATTAAATCTCTTTCTCCTGTAGAATTTCCCTTTAGTTCTCAAGAACTTTCTGAATTGCCTGGTGAGCATGGCCTGCTCGCCCTTGTCCAGGTCTGAGAATCCGTCAGAGTCTTCACTGCTACCACCACTGCTGCTGCTGCTGCTGCTCTTCTTAGTATGTCGTGAGACTTTCAGAGTAACATTCTTTCCCTTTCTGTCATGTCCATCATTCCCTTGTCTGAAGTTCATTCCGTGGGTCATGAGAGACCCAATCAGCTGGGTTACTGACGTGGTGGATAAATCTCTAGATTCCTCTATGACGGTCACCTTAGTATCCCAGATGGGAGTTAGGGACCTAAGGATCTTCCTGACAATGTCTTCTTGCTGAATCTCCTTTCCAAATCCTCTCAGACTATTGATGATCACAGACAATCTAGCATACATTTCTGTGATCGACTCCTCTAGCTTCATCTTAAACAACTCATACTGAGTTGTAAGCATATTGATCTTGGTAGCTTTCACTTGAGATGTGCCCTCATAAATTAACTGCAATTCATCCCACATTTTCTTTGCAGTCTTGCACGCTGAAATCCTCAAGTACTCTTCCGGGTGGACGGCGCACTGTATGATGCTAAGAGCTGTCCAATTCAGTGCGGAAAGTTTAACCTGTTCCTCTGTCCACATGTCTTCGTTCGGTGGAAGTTGGTACGGACCATCTGTAATTACTCTCCAGAGCTTGTGGCTTTGGGCCCTGATAAAGACTTCCATCCTGTTCTTCCAAAAGAAATAGTTATTACCATCGAAGAAAGGGGGACGGGTGATTGACTGCCCTTCAGCAATGTAGCTGCGAGGACCAGCGGATCCGTTTCCCTGGCCGTTGGACCACATATTGGGAAATACCCGCTCTGATACCAAGTGATACGAGAAATATAAAGTGATCTAGAAGGGGAGGGGATGAATAGATCACTGTTTTCAACCGATTAAAAATTACTGAAGAATGATTCACTGAAAATAAGCAATCTCGGAGTTGAACCCACAAAAACCGCGGTGCGGACAATAGCTCGAGTGGATAGAAGGCACACCACAAAAACCACCACAGACAATCACACGAGTACACAGATGTTTTTAAGGTGGTTCGGTCAGATCTCCTATCTGCCTACGTCCACCCCTCACTTCAAATCGAAGTGAGGCTTCCACTAGCACCTGCTAGCAAAGCAGACTCAGTCTGCGACAACGGCTGATTCACAGCTTCACCAGGGGAACATCCTCCCCTCTTCCTCCACACCCGGAGGGAACCCTAAGGACGCCAAGTCCCTAGAAACCAGGAAACAATTTCCTCTTCCTCCAACCGGAGGGAACACTAGTGATCTGCAGTCACTAGAACCAGAGACCAAGGTCTCTCTTCCTCTGAATCCCAGAGGGAACACCTCTTCTACGAGAGGGAACAATACTGCAACCTCTGTTGCAAGTAATCCAGAGAGAACACGTCTCTCTCTTCCCCTGAACACCAGGAGGTAACAGAGAACTTTCAATCAAGAAAGAAAAACAGATAAAAATGAAAGCAAGAAAGAAGGAATCCAAAACTCTGAAAAACTGGAAACAATGTAGCTCAAACTGAGCAGCAGACTTCGGATTTGATCCGTAAGTCAATACCCATCTTCTGATCACTCTTATGCTCTCTCTTCTCTCTCAACTGGAACACTCTAGTTTCTCAGGGAGGCTCTTTCTCTTCTGCTCTCACTCAAATTTCTTTCCTGTAACCTCGGAGCTCCTCATCTTTCGTAGATGATGAGGCAGTGCTTTTATAAGCGATCAGGAGGGTGCATGCAAGGCGTGTGCTTCCCGCGCTCGATCCAGAACCTTCTTGCCACGTGCCCTTATAGCATTGGTTCCTTTAGTATCGGATCACGTGTAGCCCAGACACCGGTGAATGTTCTTCCTCGGACCACCTTCTTCTTCTCCTGTAAAGAAATTAAACCATTAAAACTCAGGGCCACAAAAATTAAAACTGCATGAGGTATGTGATAGCAATACGAGATGCACTATACTGAGAATGACACGAGATACACAAGATTATTACAGTACGAGACAAGGAGAGAATGACACGAGGTCAGATGAAAACAGCACGAGGTAGAAAGAGAATGACACGAGATACACAATAATAAAGCTGACACTACAAAGAGAACGACACGAAGTACCACTGTAACAAAACAAACACTACAAAGAGAACGACACGAAGTCAGATGAGAACAGCACGAGGTAAAAAGGAAATAGCACGGAATAAAAACGGTAGTAACACACGCGATCAGAGGAAACCTAGACGAAGATAGAAAGAAACAACACGAGGAGATAAACACAAGAATAACACGAAGACACGAATACAAAAGCAACACGAAGACACGAGTACAAAAACAACACGACATAACAAACAGCAAAGAGAACGGTACGAGGTGAAATGACACTTTACTAAAAAGACTTGAATACACACGAAAACAACTCGAGTACTAAGTTGCTCGAACGTACGAACGACTCTAAGATGAAAACGACACGAAAACAACATGGACTGAAACCAACTCGAAGATGAAAGCAGAAACTGACACGAAGTGTGGTCACAAAAACAAGAAAGACACTAGCAACGTACAGCTTTCATATGATGTGAGGCGATGTAAAGACTTTGCGTTCAACTGGATGTATAGACTTGGAACGGCTTCAAGGCAACGCAATCGAATGTATGGACTTTCACAAGGTATAGACTTGCCAAAGAATTGAACGATGTATAGACTTGAACAAGGCAAAGTCTGTACAGACTTGAGGGTTCACAACGTATATGCTTTGGCAAGACAATGGCTGTACATACTTGAAGTGAAGACCAATGTATAGACTTCAAAGTTCAGCAGCCAATGAATAGACTTGGAAAGCTTGAAGGCTAATGTATAGACTTGGAAGCTTAAACCAATGTATGGACTTAGCTTCGAACATGCTACAGTGCATTGTATGGACTTTGAAGACTGATGCATGACGCTAAGACAATGTGTAGACTTTGGCTTGGAACGAAGATAAAGATGAGGCTGTATAGACTTGGCTAGAACATAAGACACGAAGACATAGGGGTGACACAGATGGAGCGACACGAAGACAACGAACAAACATAGTTGGAGCAACACGACGTACAAAAGGACAACACGGAGTGTAGTGAACACAAACAACACGAAGTATGAAGGGAACATTACGGACATGCAAGGTATTATCTCATGGCAGTTTTCCTGTTAATCGTGGAAATTTCAAATGCATAACATTACTCAAGATATCTGATTAAAATAACAATATTTAACATAGTGATGCTCATCATCAAAACACTAGGGAAGTCACAAAAGTCCAACAACACCTAGATTGGGCCGCCATGGGAGCCCTTATAGAGATATGGCATCCTTCCACACATACATTCTTATTTTCCACCTTTGAAGCCACTATACTCCTAGAAGAAACGGAGATGCTCCTAGGCTTGAAGAGGATGAAGCAAGGAGATGAAGAGAAAATGGCAGGCATGACAAGAAGCATGGGTGCACATGAAGTACTATCAAGCTTAATTCCAAGCTCAAACATAGTGAATCAAATCAAGGCTACCAAGGGGATCAATCTCATAAAGCTTGCGGCATGGGTCTACAAGAGGATGGACCAAGCCAAGGAAGATGATCTAGAGAAGGTAATGAAGGCTTTTATGATATGCTTGGCGGGAGGACTACTCTTCCCTTCATCAGAAGATTTCCTAGAAGAAGAGCAATTAAGCGCCATTTCTAGCATATGGGAAGGAGAGAGAATAGGACCGGCGGTGCTAGCCTATCTCTATAGCGGGCTCACCTCGGTGGCTATGGGAGGCCCCTATATGGGTCTATGCTCTTGTTCTCTAGTTGGGCAGACCTCCACTTAAAATTTGATCCATGTGAGGAAACCCAAAATGCCTCAAGGATGTATCTAAAGAGCCCACTCCACTATATGATGGGAACACTAGGATTGAGTGAGAGAGTGGTGAATCGGGTGCCAAAAGTAAAGAAGAGAGCGGAATGGAGAGAGCACCTAAAGATTATACCCAAAAACTTATTCACATGCGCGCCGGGATTCCTAAAAACACAAGATATTTGGGCACGGCTGTGGGAACAGTTTTTATTTCCTAATTCCTTGTTGGTTGGTTTATTAGGTGTGCCAGTCACCGGAGTGACAATTCATTGTGCACTCGACTTGACTCAATCAGTCGATTGTCATATTCGTGCCAGGACCCAGAGTCCGTCATACCATAAAGGATATGACGTTAATTACGTCCTTCCAAAGAAGGACAACCCTTGATTAGTTGCCAAGAAAGGATGCCTCAGGGGCAAATCGAGATAAGACTATTACGCTAACTCCGCTAGCGGAATGCGAAACATGCATAGGAAACCATGCTATGCGGGACATGATAACAATGTTATGGCGCAAATTCGGCAGCATACCCCTTATTTTAGACTATGCCAAAGGGGGAATATAGGTCATCCACCCACGGAATGCCGGGATGGAAGCCGAAAGGAGAGACGGGCGTAGCCCGAAGAATCTGAGTGTGACGGGGCAATGTCCATTCCCATGGTGCTTGTTGATATTCCCTCCGGAGACCATTGGGGGACTTGCAACGACAGGACTCCCAGGGTCAGTAGGGTTGGAAGAAAAACCCGACAGTTAATGGCATAGCATATCGGGGTAAGACCCCGTTAATATAGCTCCGTTTAGACATGGATGAAGAGCCATGAAACCCTCGTGATATGGCGGGGACTGGTATAATAGCCTGTGGGGGGGGTCAAGGTCCTAAGTCCAGGCTGATGGTGGACTTGGCAGGGCTTCTGGAAGTTGGGTATATGACAGGTGGGCAACAACGGAAGGAGCCGGCGCGGCTAAGGTTTCGGCACAAAGGTAAAACGGCGCGGCAAGGGTTCCAACACGAAGGCCAACCGGCGTGGCTGGGAATGAAGGGAGGTCAGCGCTGCAAGCTCCCTGGCGCGCCCATCACCCGGAGTGAAATTGGCGCCGAGAGGAGGCTGCGTCGGGAGTTGTATGGCGCCGATAAAAGAGTGTTTCTGAGTTTTCAAGTATTATGAGGGGTTTTATGAATTCGAAGGGGTCCTTTGTGTTCAATAGGGGTTTCATGAGTTTATTCATGGTGGTATTTGAGTGGTATAGAGAGTGAGAATAGGTTCATCCACATGAAGACTAAGGAGACCATGTGATTGTGATGTTTATATTCCCCTTTCTCGGTGGTGGCCTGAGATGGTATAGCTCAGCTCTCTGCCACACAGTTGGGGTTAAATTCATCATTTCAATGGAAGCATTATACTGTACGATAGAGCAAAGCTCGGGGATGAATTTTGACAGCACCTCCCCTTATTTTGGGGTGTGCCAAAAGGGTATTATAGGTCATCCGCTCACGAAATGTCGGAGTGGAAACCAAAAGAAGAGCCGGGAGTGGCCCGAGATCCAGGAGGATCTGAATCTTATGGGACTTTATCCACATATTGTGGGATTTATTGATATCCCATGTATAGTCAATGGAGAACATACAGTGGCAGACCTCCATGACTTGATGGGGTGACATAATGTAGGGGGGAATTGACCCCTTTGATGTAGCTCCCATGAGGATCGAGGGAAGGATAGTATTTCTCCTTAGAAGGACAGGGTATCGTGACCAAGGATGGCATAGCTCAAAGGCATCGGCACGAGCATATCAGGGTGGTCATCTTTAGGATGAAAGATGTGAAGGTCTCGGCGCGAAGAAGAGAATAGGTGTCGGGGCGACACAAGAAGCTCAGCCGGCGCGGGCAGTCCTCGGCGTGAGACTCGCGCCGAGAGGGGCTCGCGCCGGGAGGCTGGGAAGGCTTCTGAAATGAGGGTCTCAGTAATGTTTTGAAGGGATTTTTGAGGTGAAGGCTTCAAGGGGCTCTGGGAGTCTTGAAGAAGGGTTTATTCAGGGATTTGCAAAGAAGGTTTATTCAAGGGTTTGACTACCACTGAAGGGGTTATGGAGAGGGTATAATCCAAGGGGATGGTAGCCTTCCCTCTGGGGCCTCACTAGGGGTAGAACCACGGACTGCCACTTCTGAATTTATCCCTCTTCATTTCACCGACGAGAAGCCATGAGATGGACTGTCTCAGGCTCTCGACGTGGATACGAGGTTACGAGAAAACACAGCAGAGAATACTTCAGCAGATCTTGGAGAGTAAACTGTGAGATATATGTAGCTTGCGGTATCCGTTGCATATATTAAGCCTCAGATGCAGAGGAAGAAAAAAGATGAAAGGGGAAACTCAGCCCGCTTTCATTAACTATTTCATCTGAACGGCGTACACGAATTCAACTCAGAAGAGAATCCAACCAAAAACATATATGCAAACTCTATTCCTAATAACAGGGTTACATTAGCATTCAATGCTACTCAAGCAAAGATGCTCGAAAGCAGACACAAACGAAAAAAGGGATACTCAAATAAAAGACGTGGGAAAGGGAAACTGTAGCCCCTCAGGGCATCTTGAAATCGATCCCACCTTGACTCTTCCTTCGAATCGCTGCAACTCTTTCTTCTCCTCAGCTTCCTTAGAGGGCTCTCGAGCTCCCTTTTCTTTCAGTGGCTACTGCTCTCTATTTTTTTCTCTCTTTGTTTTTCTGTCTCTTCTTTCTATTTTCTTCCTCTTCTTTTCTATCTCGAAGGGCAGCAGCTTTTATAGAGGGATGGCCCTCAGCCTCTTGGCACGAGCTCCCCAGCGCGCCAGCAAGAAGCTTCTCGGCGCGCCTGAGCTTGTGTTGGGCTTGGCCCATTTCTTCATCATCCGGCGCCGGGTTCAACCTAATGGGCTCCCTTCGTCGGCATGGTGGGCTTCGCAGAGTAGAGGCTCTGTCCGAGGTTGCCTAACGCTTTGTATTCACGACTGAGTGTGAGGCTACCTGAACCCCTTTCTGTGAGCATCAGAATTATCTGAAGATCCTTTCCAGCAGGCAGATGGTTGCCTAGATTTTGTTATAGTCTTATCAGCCTGACTATCTGAATGATAGTAGTATTGGGCAGCGGCCTACCCAGATATGGCTTTAGCCAGACAAAGTGTTAGGGGTAGTGGATCTCTTCTATTCTGATTCTCATAACTTCCAGGGATGGTGCAGGAGCCACACCTCTGATCAGCCTTCAGAGGCCTGAGTCTACTTTGGTCTCTCCTGGTATATTTTAGGTGTCAACAAATGCCCCCCACCCGCAGGTGGCGTAAGCGAAGGATGAGTGACACGGGACATGAGGGTGTACATTGCACCGCGCTTCGTAATTTCTTCAGGTCTGCTCCTGTTCATTGTTCATTTTTGTGACTCTGAGTCTTCATTCTGTTTGTATAATCCCAGTATTTGTAAGCATACTCAGAGATACATCAGCATTCTTGGTTTAATCTTCTGATTGCAGCACCTTGGGTGAGCCAACCGACACTGTTAACGATCTCGGCATGGTCGTCTCGGCACAACACCTAACCAGCACGAGTTTCATATCGACACAGCACTGATTTCGGCGCGCCTCCTTCTTTGACGCTCTCGGCGCGGGGTGTTCTTCGGCGCGGCCGATATCAGCGCACCTTTCTTCTGTTGTCACTCCCGGCGCAGGCGGTTGTCGGTGCGCCTTTTGTAGCGTTCCCATCCCGGCGCAGGGGTCGTCTCGGCGTGCCTTCTGGCTTTGCCTATTTAGGCGCCGAGAGGATGGAGAAAGCTCATTTCACATTGAGCTTTCTCTCTCTTCAGCCTTCTCATCTTCCACTGTAGCGGCGATCGGTGTGGAGAGCATCCCCCTCCTTTTTTCATCTCATTCTCGTGAGGTTCCCTTCTATTTTCATTCGGGACTACGTCCCTCTTTATTACGGAATCGCCCCCTCTTGGTGGGTATTCTCCTATTTGACTTCTGGGCATACTCCGGATAAGAGGAGATGCTGTCAAAATTTTTCTTGAAATTTTCTTTTCCATTTTCCTCTTCATATCATCTTATTTTCCCTTGATTTTGCCTACAGCTGCTGAAATGGCCTCTTCTTCCAGCCGTGTTGCTTCCGGCGCTGCTGATGTCGACGCTTCTTCCCAGGGTAGGGCATCTGGCCCTGTTATGAGTTGGAAGAACGTCGGGCAACTAGACCAGGGTCTTGGGAGGATCGCCATAGTCGACGAATCCTCTGACTCCAAAATAGATATAGTATCCTCATCTCGCGTTGTGACCGTCGAGGGAGGGCTGAACTTCAATCGCGATGACGGGTATCGCCCGGACTTCCCGAAGGACCGTCATCTTGCACTATTCATCTACACTTTCAGTGTCTCGGGGAAGAGAGACGTCATGCTGGCTCGGATGGTGGAACGGGCCATGTTGGTGGACCGGGACAGCTTGAAAGGCTCCGTGTATCGTGGAGACACCATCTATCTTTCGGTAGAGCGGCACAAGTGGAACGCCATCTTGGGGGTAACAGAGCTGGAGGTAGAGCAGAAAATGCTGACATAAGCTCCAGAATTCACACCAGCTAGGTGGGACACCACTGCAAGTCGGGTCAACAGAGAGAAACCTGGCTACGGTTTATTCTTGGCGCCTATCAAGTGGGGCTATAGAGACGAGCCATTCGTCCTGAACTGCTTGGCTGTGCAGTTCAAATTCCATTTGGCTGCTGGGTGGTTTGCTGACACGAAAGTGACCGACACCCATCTCTTCTGCGTAGGAGCGGTAGAATTCACAGAATATGTTCTGAAGGAGTATGCGCCGTTGCTGGTCAGGGCCGGGGTGTATCACAGTGTGTATGCGTCCCGTTTCAGGTACCCTATCTCGAAATGGTTGTGCTGCGGCATGTTCGAAGTGTTCTACCCATAGTTCAATACTTTCTATACAGCGGAGGGCGAAACTTCTCTAGACCTCTGGAGCCTGTCACAACTGTCGAGTCTGCCGATCAATGGAGAGCCCTATGAGGAGGTATGCCTCCATGACTTCATTAAGGACGAGACAGACGGTGAGGGTGAGTACTATTTTGGCTACTCATACCGATACTTGATGAAAGCGTACCACTCCCTCTGCTTGGCACTGAATAGGGGGTCCTCGAAGGGGTATCAGCCCCGAGAGAAGAGCAGCAAATTGAGAGTCCGAGTGGGACATTGGATTCAATATTTCTTCGGTGGCCCTCTGAAGTACATTGAGTTTCCCCTTGTAGCTCCTGTTGCAGGTAAGCCCAGCAAACCACCCAAGTTCAATTCGGCATTGCCCGCTTCCCTACGACGGATTAGTCGCGGAGGACCGAATCCCACTGGGGCGGATCCCCTTACACATTGTGCGGCTTACCTCACTTTCTGGTTATGCACTTTTGCCCTCCCACAGGGAGATGAGACAGTCATTAGGCCGGAGGCAATATACCTGGCTTGTCAGATGGCTTGGGGCATGCGGCTTGCTCTATGTCCTGCAGCAGTTTGCCTGATTTACAAATCTCTTGGAGATATTCATAGGCATCGGATCCCCCACTCTTTCAGAATAGTGGGGCCATTTCATTTCTTCAATGCCTGGGTATGCAACCTGTTCCCAGAGCTGGCTCCTAGGACTTTGCAGACAGTGACATTGTACCCCAGGATGCTGGAATTTGCTAGTGCAGAGCCCGGTCCCGTGTCTCATCAACTTTTCTCCATCCGAGGCCGGCTGACAAGGGTTCCGATGGATTCAGCGGGGACCATCCATTTTTGGAATTTTGCCGCACATTCTGCTCCATTGGTGAATCGCCAGCGTGAATGTAAGCTCGAGGCAGTGGAGACTTTCACACATTTCATTTCAGGTAACACCGTGACCCTGCCAATCTTGGAGCCTGAGCTCATTGACTGGGCTTTATCAATTCGCCCCATTGTCTTAGTGTTTAGGAAAGGGGGTGTGGTTCATTTAGAACCCTACTATCCTTTCAGGTTTGGCCAAAATTTCGGCTATGATCAGCACATCTTGCCTTCGGTTGCCCTATTTCCTTTCGATAGCAGGTCGAAGCACGGCTCGACTGTTATAGCTGAGGGTCGCTCCTGGTGGGACTACTTTCACCGCAGGGACGCCAATGTTTTCAGAGTGCCGGTGTCGAACCGCATTCCCCGGGTCACTCCAGAGTATATAAAGTGGTGGAATGCTCGAACGGGCTTTTATCGCAATGCTAGGGTGGCATGCTGGGATGTAGCTGAGCGCACCTTTCTAAGCCAGCAGCCTGGGCCAGTTTTCGATATTGAAGAAGCCCATTTGAAGAGGCTATTCTCCCAACATCCGAAGGAGGTAGAGGCATATATAGCACGCAGGAAAGCCGCAAAAGAGGAAGCAACTGAACAGCTGGTGCCTGTGCTTGCTGACATAGATGAAGATAGTTTCACGCAAAATTTAGAACATCCGTGCCAGATTGGTGGTTCCCGCTTGGAGCTTCAACATTACCCATTCCCCATTGAGGAGCCGCTCTCCAAAGCAGTTTCATGGAAGTGTGAGGTCGACCGCTTCTGCCCGTACCGGGCGTTTGTTAATAGAGAAGACAGAACCCCGACATGTTATCAACATATGTCTTGGCTGTTCATCTTGATGAATATCCACGGACTGACCCTTGACAGTCCCGTAGCAAGTGTTCTGGACAAGCCTTTGTTTGTATCTTTTCATTATGCCGATGTCTGGGGTTTCGACCACCTTGACTTATATCATTGCATAGCTTCCCATGGTCACGCGGACTTGGCCGACCTAGCTGAGAAGTGCAAGAAGATTGGCGACGTTTGCTGGCTTGTTCGGGAGGCTGCATCCCGAAGCAAGGAGGTGGCTTATCAGTATTGGCCCATCTCGTCTTTTTACAACGGCCGGGTAGGTAAGTCTTCTTCAGTTGACATGTAGAGTAGTTTGTTGCTCAGTTCTTTTATAATGGCATGTGCTCCATTTGACAGACCGTCCAGATATAAAGCAGTAGGGACTTTATAGAAAAATCATTTCCCAGGCTAAGAAGCCGGAATATTTTGAGGCTCCCGCACCGGTGCCGACCACTACTCCACTGCCACCTGGTAAAAAGAGAGCAACTTCTGCGCTGAAAGTTGCAATAGGCCGAGCGAAGAAAGCTCGGAAAACTTCTTCCAAGCAGTCTTCGACTGATGCGGCTAAGGCTCCTCTACCTGAAGTGCCGTCATTTGAGCAGTTTACCGCTCAGAAAGAGGCCACTCAACAAGCAGCTGAAGGTGACATCACTTTTCTTTGCGGTCTAAAGGAGTGTTCTCTTCATGACGTCTTCACTCCTTTGACGTTTTCTTTGTTTGACCTCAGCTCAAGGAGCGGTAGGCACCACCACACGTGCTAAGGAGGTCATCCTGGAGACGGGAGACATAGGGTCTTCTGTCATAGCCACGGCAGGGGCGACCAAAACAGTTGAAGCCACAGGGGAGAGTCTCCCCGCTACTGGGGAGGATGTCAGACTCCCTTCTCCCACACCTTCCAGTGAGGCCGAGGGTGAGCCAAGTGACTGCCATCCTTCCTGACTCTTCTTTCTTATTGATCCTTTTTTGCCCTGCCTTATGTGTATGTTTGTTGTAGCAGTAGGAGTGGTTAGCACAGCGGTTGAGACGCCTGTCGTGGATGTTCCTTCACAACCTGAAGGACATAAGACTGCGCTGAAGAAGGGTGCTATCCCACCGCGGCGTGTAATCACCCGCTCAGAGGCCCGTAAGGCGACAGAGGAGGCGGGCCGACCCGAGATCAGCATAGACATTTCCTCCGGTAGTTCTGCCACCCCTTCTGACGAAGAAATTGACTATTATTCTTCAGAAGGTGACGAACGAGCACCTGCGGCAGCCATCAAAGGGGCGGTGACACCCCTCATACCGTTGAGCGGTCCTTTGATCTTTAGTCCTCCGAGGTTGCCGGTGACATCATCTGAGGGAACGTTGCCAGAGGAATTCGCCGGGCTAGACATGGAGGTGGAGATAGCCCCTCCTTTTGTTGCTTCATCTGCAGAGTTAGAATCTTCCATACAGGCTGATGTGGCACAGCCCAACGATGCCAATGAAAGAATGGTTGAACCTAGGACTTAGATCCACAAGCATACAAGCACTTTCAATGGACTCACACTAGCGGCTCACTCGTACGGTTCAAGCGATCACCCGGTGGGGCCGGGGATGATGGCGAGGGTCTGAGGTGGGACCCTAATATTCAAAGGACTAGATTGACTTAGGCTGACCCCTAAGGGTCTGGGAATTCCCAACTTCGTGGGCAGCCGGCACGCCGGGGCGTGGGGTTGGGTGGCTCTCACTCACGATCCGCGGTAGGCACACAAATCGAGCAATAACGGGACCGAGCACTATCTCACCGACCGACGGGCATAAGAAGCAATACTAGACTAGCAAAGCAATGGAATAATCATGTAGGGTCCAGTCACTCACCTGATCGGTGTGAAGACACCGATCCTGACCGAAGACGAGGGCGAGCGGGGAGGCGTGGGTACGCACCCGCACGCCGCGTCGTTGCCGCTTGGCCTGAAAACTTTAAGATTACAACACTACTCCTCTCGCAGGAGGGTGGATCAAGGGGACGGGGTTAATGTGTTACATTCAAACACTACCTCCACGCAGGGAGGGGCTGTCAGCCGGCCAGGCGGGGTGGGGAAACTAAGAGATAACACCGACTTTCCGAGTTGCGCCGATTCTGCTAGCTTCAGGAACAGCCTGACAGGTTGTTGATGTCGGCACTGCCACGGACTCAAATGAACTCAGAATTGATTGAAATTGGTGCCGAAACGTTACTGACTGACCCGGGATGCCGCCTGAGTTTTTGTGGAAGCTCGTGACGACGTCACCGGCCGGGGCAGAACCTGGAACGGGGCTAGTCTTCGCTGGTTCTGGTTGCTCTCAGGATGATGCCGCTGGAAGAAGAAGGTGCAGCCAACTGATCCGTACTCTGTTGGAGGCGAGACAGGTACCGTTGAAACCGTGGTCGAGTCTTCTTTCCGTGGAGACTGACGCCGTTGTCAGCCAATGTCGGAGCAGATCGTGAGAGCCCAAACAGTAGAGGTGGGTCGGTTCTGGCTCAGGAACACAGACCAGACACACTTGGAATGGAAAATTTGTAACTTTTCATTCCCAGATCCAAACTTATCTATGTTTCTTGGGGATTGAAGAGGACTTGAAGGGGAAGCTCCCAGCCAAGTCTTGCGCCAAGATCTGCAAGGGAGAGGCCGTGGTCGAACCGGATCTGGAGCTCTGGTCCTCTGCCTGAGTGATTCTGTGCAGTTGAGGAAGAAATGCTCCCACGGGCAGCTCAGTGCTCGGATGAAGACGAAACCACCTCGTCTGGAAAGCTCTCTGGACAACCTTTCCATAGATATATGCCTTGCCACCAGGAGGATCAGGGAACGGCCAGAGACGAAGTGACTTTCAGGACCACAGTTGCTGCCTGCAACCTGCTACCTGGAGCTGCAAGTGTAAATGGTTATGAGTGAAGGGATGGTGGGGTGTAGTTGGGAAATGGGGTGGCTGGAGGTTGTGGGGAGTGGAGGTGGTTGATGGAGGGCTGTTGTGGTGGCTGGAGAAACAAGGAGGTGGTGGGTAAAGGGGGCTGCAGCTGGTTGTGGGTGAGGGGGGAGGGGAGAGGGTTGCACAAGGTGGACAATGGAGAGGGGAGTGGGGGGGGGGGGGCGAACTTGGCTGGTTGGGGCTGGAGTTGGGCGACCAAGGGAGCTATGGGGGGTGGAAGATGGGAGGGAAATTCGAATTTGGGCCTTGGGAGGAGTTATTTCAGCCTTGGGAAGGTGGTGGGATGCTTAGGGAAGGAGAGAGGGGTAGTTGGGGGTTGGGAGGTGGGGTGTGGATTGGAGGAGAGCTCTTGGGGTTGGGGTGAGTTAATGGAAGGGTGTGAAAGAGTTATTAGGGGAGGGGGAGTGAGAGAAAGTGGTTGGGAGGGGGAGGAGAGAGAAAGGGGCGTACCCCTTAGAGAAAGAGAGAGATAATGAGAGAGAGAGAGAGAGGAGAGAAATTTAGTGGAGGGGAGTGAGATTTGGGAAATACTTCTATTAAAATTGATTCATCAAAAGTTGAGTACATGAGGAGAGATGGGGCCTATATATAGGCATCCACTCTTTACATGACCATAGTACCCTTGACAATTAGATAAAAGACCGAGCATATCCTAGACTCAACCTAATGGGCCCATAACTAAGGTAATAAGGCCCAATTAAGCATGACAAGGGACATGACTAAAATAACATGACTCAATAAAGGAAAATACATAAGATATGACTCAAAGAAAAGGAAAATAATATGTGATCTCATAGCCAAGCTTCCTCAAAATGATGTAGGCGAACCGAGCCAAAGAGAGCGCTGAGAGATGCCCTCATCAAATCCCCCGGGGTGGGGAGAACTCGACCCCGTCGAGTATGGGTCTGCATGACTGTGGTAGTGCTCCAAAATATCCGGGTCAAGGCGCAGCAGGTCTTCCCGGCTCACCCAAGCATCCTCGATCGGGGGGCGGCTCTTCCACCTCACTAGGTAATGCTGGTATACCCTGTTCCTGGTAATGGTACTCTGCTCATCCAGTATTGCCTCCACTTGCTCACGTTGGCCTCTCAAGCTAGGAGGTAGAGTCACACCGTAGGTGTCTCTCTCAAGGGAGAGTAAAGGCTCAAGTTCCTTGCTAGGTTCCACTGCGGGGCCCTTGTAGGGTACCAGGTCTGCCACATTGAAAGTAGGGTGTACCCCAAAACCCTCAGGTAGGTCCAGCTCATAAGCGTTACTACCTAGTCGTCTCAGAATTCGAAAGGGTCCCGACCCTCGTGCCCTCAACTTGGAGGCAGGCCCCGGAAGGAGCCGCTCCGTCCTCACCATCACCGAGTCTCCCACTTGGAACTCACAGTGGCGCCGATGAGCATCTGCCCGCCTTTTGTAAGCCTCATTACTTTTCCCTATATGCTTGCGGATGTCATCATGCAACTCTTTGATATGTTGTGCAAAGGACTCAGCTGAGACTGACACTCTAGCATGTGGGGGAAGGGGAATAAGATCTGAAGGTTTTCTTGGCCTATAACCATGTATTACCTCAAATGGACTCTTGCCAATGGACCTATTGACAGAATCATTGTAGGCAAACTCGGCATGAGATAAGAGGAGATCCCAATTCCCAGGATGGTCCCCTACTAGACAACGGAGCAAGTTCCCAAGGCTTCAGTTGACGACCTCAGTCTGGCCATCGGTTTGAGGATGGTAAGCGGTGGAGAATTTGAGGAGGGTTCCCATCAGATGCCAGAGAGTTTTCCAAAAGTAGCTGGGGTCGATGGCATGTTGCACATCGCGCATGGGTGGTAACTTATCCGGAAGCTTTTCGGGGAACACATCATGGAAGTCCTCAAAGAGTTGTTGAATTTCTATTATGTGTGGGTTGGTTGGGGTGGATTCCGCAAGACAAATGATGATGGCACACACTTGTCCTCCTTGGTTGACTTCTTTCTCAAGTTCTTTCCTAGTGATGAGGTGTAGGCTCCTAGTAGTCCTAATGGTTAAGCTAGAGTTAGGATTGGATGGGGTGGGGTTTGGGGTAGAGGGAGGGGTGGAGGATTCCCCTAGGGGAGGAGGTACCTTATTGGGGAGGGGGCGGGGTGGTGAAGGGTTGAGTTAGATTCTCTTCCCCTCATGGGTGAAAATGCAAGTGTTCGTCCTCCCAAGGAAGGTGGCATCTACATCATAGATCCAAGGCCGCCCTCGGAGTATGCTCCCTACTTCCATTGGTAGAATGTCACACCAAACTTGGCCTTGGTAGGATTGAAAGGTGATGGGGACAAGGCAACGGGTGCTAACGGGTATGGATGTAGCATCAATCCAAGCTACCCGATATGGTTTTGGGTGTGAAGTTATGGTGAGGCCTAGAAGTTTGACGGTGTCGGGGGACACCACATTCACACAAGCCCCATTGTCCAACATGACCTTCCTAGCATGACTCCCTATCCGGATGTAGGTATGGAAGATGGTGTTCCTTCTCCAATCATGTTCTCGGGCCTGAGTGAGGGTGCACCTAACCACTCCATGGTGAGGGTCGGTGGGTGGAGGGGGTTGTTCTTGGTTGGTCTCCATGTAGTGGTTCTCATACCCCACCTCCCATTCGAGAGAGGGTTCATATACCTCAACCTCTCCTTCAAATTCAGCTTGGGGTTGGGGGTTTGTCTCCTCTATGAGCAAGTTAGATGCGCCCTTGGTGGGGCATTGATTTGCAAAGTGTCCATACCCAAGGCACCTAAAGCATTGCTGCCCACTTTGGTGGTTTGAGGCAACCTTAGTGTGAGGGGGAGTGGGTGCCGAATTAAGCCTATTGGGAGATGGGTTTAGGGGCCCACTTGTGGGGCGGGGTGGTGGGGCGCCACTAAGAGGGGCGGCCCGGGTGGGAGGAACTCTCATGGGGGTGGGTAGAAGACGTCTTTGAGGAGGTGGGGGGTTGGTCCAAGGTGCCATGGCTTTGGGGTCCATCCCCCGAGGGGGAACCATTCGGGTGTATCGAGAGAATTTCTCGGCACCCTGGGCTACTTGATAGGCTTGCTCTAGAGTGGTTACTTGACGCATGAAAAGTTCCTTTTTTATGTGAAATTGAAGCCCATTTCTAAAACGAGAGATTGTGACCGCGGGATCCTCTTGGACTCCACACTTAAGGAGGTAGTAGTCGAATTTCTCAATGTACTCCATAACGGTTTTCCCTTCTTGGGTGAGGGTTTGCCACTCATCTAGGAGGTTTTGATGGGAGGAGGGAGGGACATATTTGAGTTTGAGTTGTTCCTTCATGGTCCCCCATGTGGTAATGGGAGCTTCCCTCCTAACTATCCTTAATGCCTCAACATTCATACAATGAGTCTTAGCTAATTTGGTAAGTTGCATCTTTGCAAGCCGGACTCTCCTATCCTTAGTCATTGGGTACCAATCAAAATATTGGTCCATGGCTACCTCCCAATCTAAGTAGACACTCAGGTGATGAGACCCATCAAAGGTGGGTGCATCGACTTTCACAAGTCTCATAAGTTGGTCATCCGGGTTGTCCCGGGGAAGTCTCTCATTCCTCATAGGGGGTGGGTCTCTTTCCGGATCGGGAGGGTGGTCAAGGTTGAGTTCTCCTATGGCTGGCTCCATATGTGGGGGTGGTTCCCTCCTATCTCCTGCCCTAGGGGCAGGCATATTTTTCTCAATTTGTTCAAGCCGGGCCGTTATATCATCAAGCCGCCCCATAATATTAGTCATACCTTCTACAAGAAACCTCATGTGATCGGGGAGCTCTTGCTCATTGTGGGAGGGATTCCCTTGGGGATTGGGATTCATTGTGATGTTGGAAGAGGAGGGGTTGGATTGATAATGGGTTCCACTACGGGTGGTCATGCAAAGTTGGGTGGGCTATGCACGGGTGTGCGAATGCACCTATGAATGACTTAGTGTGAAGACGACCCAAGATTAGACTTGTAAGGACAAACCTATGACCGCTCTGATACCACTTGATGTGACACAGCCCAACGATGCCAATGAAAGAATGGTTGAACCTAGGACTTAGATCCACAAGCATACAAGCACTTTCAATGGACTCACACTAGCGGCTCACTCGTACGGTTCAAGCGATCACCCGGTGGGGCCGGGGATGATGGCGAGGGTCTGAGGTGGGACCCTAATATTCAAAGGACTAGATTGACTTGGGCTGACCCCTAAGGGTCTGGGAATTCTCAACTTCGTGGGCAGCCGGCACGCCGGGGCGTGGGGTTGGGTGGCTCTCACTCACGATCCGCGGCAGGCACACAAATCGAGCAATAACGGGACCGAGCACTATCTCACCGACCGACGGGCATAAGAAGCAATACTAGACTAGAAAAGCAATGGAATAACCCGGTAGGGTCCAGTCACTCACCTGATCGGTGTGAAGACACCGATCCCGACCGAAGACGAGGGCGAGCGGGGAGGCGTGGGTACGCACCCGCACGCCGCGTCGATGCCGCTTGGCCTGAAAACTTTAAGATTACAACACTACTCCTCTCGCAGGAGGGTGGATCAAGGGGACGGGGTTAATGTGTTACATTCAAACACTACCTCCACGCAGGGAGGGGCTGTCAGCCGGCCAGGCGGGGTGGGGAAACTAAGAGATAACACCGACTTGCCGAGTTGCGCCGATTCTGCTAGCTTCAGGAACAGCCTGACAGGTTGTTGATGTCGGTGCTGCCACGGACTCAAATGAACTCAGAATTGATTGAAATTTGTGCCGAAACGTTACTGAATGACCCGGGATGCCGCCTGAATTTTTGTGGAAGCTCGTGATGACGTCGCCGGCCGGGGAAGAACCTGGAACGGGGCTAGTCTTTGCTGGTTCTGGTTGCTCTCTGGATGATGCCGCTAGAAGAAGAAGGTGCACCCAACTGATCCGTACTCTGTTGGAGGCGAGACAGGTACCGTTGAAACCGTGGTCAAGTCTTCTTTCCGTGGGGACTGACGCCATTGTCAGCCAATGTCGGAGCAGATCGTGAGAGCCCAAACAGTAGAGGTGGGTCGGTTCTGGCTCAGGAACACAGACCAGACGCACTTGGAATGGAAAATTTGTAACTTTTCATGCCCAGATCCAAAGTTAGCTCTGTTTCTTGGGGATTGAAGACGACTTGAAGGGAAAGCTCCCAGCCAAGTCTTGCGCTAAGATCTGCAAGGGAGAGGCCGTGGTCGAACCGGATCTGCAGCTCTGGTTCTCTACCTGAGTGGTTCTGCGCAGTCGAGGAAGAAACGCTCCCACAGGCAGCTCGGTGCTCGGATGAAGACGAAACCACCTCGTCTGGAAAGCTCTCTGGACAACCTTTCCAGAGATATATGCTTTGTCACTAGGATGATCAGGGAACGGCTGGAGACGAAGTGACTTTCAGGACCATAGTTGCTGCCTGTGACCTGCTACCTGGAGCTGCAAGTGTAAATGGTTATGAGTGAAGGGATGGTGGGGTGTAGTTGGGAAATGGGGTGGCTGGAGGTTGTGGGGAGTGGAGGTGGTTGATGGAGGGCTGTTGTGGTGGCTGGAGAAACAAGGAGGTGGTGGGTGAAGGGGGCTGCAGCTGGTTGTGGGTGAGAGGGGAGGGGAGAGGGTTGCACAAGGTGGACAATGGAGAGGAGAGTGGGGGGTGAACTTGGCTGCTTGGGGCTGGAGTTGGGCGACCAAGGGAGCTATGGGGGGTGGAAGATGGGCGGGAAATTCGAATTTGGCCCTTGGGAAGGTGGTGGGATGCTTGGGGAAGGAGAGAGGGGTAGTTGGGGGTTGGGAGGTGGGGTGTGGATTGGAGGAGAGCTCTTGGGGTTGGGGTGAGTTAATAGAAGGGTGTGGGGACTAGGGAAAGAGTTATTAGGGGAGGGGGAGTGAGAGAAAGTGGTTGGGAGGGGCAGGAGAGAGAAAGGGGCGCACCCCTTAGAGAAAGAGAGAGATAATGAGAGAGAGAGAGGAGAGAAATTTAGTGGAGGGGAGTGAGATTTGGGAAATACTTCTATTCAAATTGATTCATCAAAAGTTGAGTACATGAGGGGAGATGGGGCCTATATATAGGCATCCACTCTTTACATGACCATAGTACCCTTGACAATTAGATAAAAGACCGAGCATATCCTAGACTCAACCTAATGGGCCCATAACTAAGGTAATAAGGCCCAATTAAGCATAACAAGGGAAATGACTAAAACTACATGACTCAATAAAGGAAAATACATAAGATATGACTCAAAGAAAAGGAAAATAATATGTGATCTCATAGCCAAGCTTTCTCAAAATGATGCAGGCGAACCGAGCCAAAGAGAGCGCTGAGAGATGCCCTCATCACAGGCACTTGATGAGATGGATGATGCGGCCATAGTAAGTTCTGCCCACCCCCCTATAGAGCCGCATATCTTTTCATTCTTTTCTGCCATCTTGGTGCTTACTGGAATCTTGTTCCAGGAGCCTGACACAGCCAATCACCCTCTGGTATCACCTTCTGATGCTATCGTGGTTTCATCGGAGGCTTCGGATATGCTACCGCTGGCCACCATGTCTTCTTCTGGGGCAGTTACCATACTTCGCCTTGTGCCAGTAAGAATACACGCAGCTGCCGAAGTATCATCAATGGAGCCGAGCCCGCTGGGAGAGAGTCTCGCCCTGGTGCCGGCAATAGAATTGAGAGCTGAAGCTTACCCGTCAAGGGGTTCTGCCTTTATCCTGGTGGCCATAATGACTATTGCGCCTGACCCTACAGCTCCATCCATGCCAAAAATAGGGTTGGAACCTCTGCCTCTTCCAGCACCTGTTGGAGAGAATTCTTCAAGGAGCCCGATGGAGCAAGATAATGCTGCCGCGGTACATGCTACTTCGGCTCTGGTGGCTGTTCCATCTTCTTCTTCTGAGCTAGACATTGGCTTATGGGCTTCCATAGACAGGGAGGTTGTTTAAACGCTACAGGGTGATCTAGAGGGGGGGTGAATAGATCAATCACCCGTTAAAAATTACTGCAGCAGAATCAAATGCGGAATGAAAACTTCTACTGAACAGATAGTGGGCACAATGCGAATGTCACCCAGAACAGATGAAGAACCGTCCTAAGCATACATCTACTGTGCGAAGATAGAAATATAGAAGCTAGGCAAATCACAAAACAATCACACAGTAGACAAAGGCTTTTAGGTGGTTCGGTCCTCCAGACCTACATCCACCCCACACTCAACCCGAGTGTGGCTTACTGCTGACTCACAGCTTGAACAGCTGGGCATCACAGCTTGCCATACAACTGCTGGGCAACACAGCTTACCGTTCGAGGAATCCTCCTCGCCCCACTGAGCAACACAGCTTGCTGTCCAGTGGAATCCTCCACTACAAACCGCTGGGCAATACAGCTTAGCCGTCCAGAGGCAGCACCTCTACAATCTGCTGACTAACAGCTTGAAGAAAGATGTAAAATAGAAAACAGAAAAGATGGAAACACAGCAATCTGAAAGTTGTAAACAATGAAGCACGATGTGGCTCTTAAAGAGCTGGATGGCCTGGATTTGATCCACGGTCCATCAAGAACAAATCTCCCTCGATCTCACTCTCTTTCTTCACTCTCTCTCTTCTTCTTCTTCACACTCTGCTCGAGCTCTCTATCTCTTTCTCCTTCTTCTTTCTCTTCTTCTTCTTCACACTTCTTTCACTCTCTACTCTTCTCTTCTTTTCTTCTGCTGGATCGTGGAAGCTCTCTCTCCTTTTTCTCTTATTCTTCTCTCAGCTTCTGCTCCCTGGCTTCGATCACGATCAACCTCCATCTGAGGATGAAGGCTCCATTATATACCAGCAGCAGCAGCAGCAGCAGGGCGCGTGTGGCTTCCACAGTTCCTGCCCTAAGAATTCGGACCACGTGGTAGCATCCAGCAGGCTGTCAGTACACGTGTCCTCATCTGGGCACTCTCCTTATCCTCAGATTACGTGCCCAGCACCAGTACGCTCAGTAACTGGAGTTAGATGGCGTCAACCCACTTGCTCCAAGGAGTTGACGCAGCCTTCAGAGATATTTTATTAGCAAAGCTCAAGTCTGCTGCGTTGACGCTTCCAACCCGTAGCGTTGACACATCAGAGTAATCCAGTAAGCTTCTTTCTTGATTATATGAACTACAGCGTCCACGCCACTTGATCAAGGCGTTGACGCATTGGTGTCCAGTGATCAATGTCTTCAGTATATAGGCATGTTGCGTTGACGCTGCTAGCCCATAGCGTTGACGCAGTGGTGTTCCAGCAGCTAATACTTTAGCTTGTTTGCTTGCTGCGTGGACGCTACCAGGCCGTGGCGTTGACGCAGTGATGTGTTCCAGCAGCTAATACTTCTACTATTATACTTGCTGCGTGGACGCTGTGGTCATTCTGCGTTAACCCTACACACACAAAAATCTTATAATCATATCATAGAACAAGTGGTTATTTAAATCATATAACACTGAGTGTATATATTCTGAAACAGCAAATGGGCAAGTATGTACACTGAGAGAGTGTAGAGACTTGGAAGTCTTCTTGTGAGCTCAGTGTATATACTTCCCAATGACTAGGCTTCAGGAGATGAAGACCAAAGTGCAGACATCACGCTATTATAGACTTGATCAAGAAACTGGCTGTACAGACTTCAACATAGCTGCGATGTACAGGCTTTGACAAAGCAGCATTGTACATACTTGAAAGTTCAAGGCCACGATGTATAGACTTTCAATGAGGAAGCATTATGTAGACTTGAGAAGTCTGAGCCAGTGTACAGACTCTGCCTCAACAATGAAAGGGCAACACGGATGTACAGAGTTGGCCAAACGCTTGAAGATAGGCTGTACAGACTTGAAACTTAATGCAAAGGCCAATGTACAGACTTCTAAATGTTGATGCGTTGTATAGACGTTCATGAGACGCTAACAGAGACGGACGGATGCATATACTTGAACTTGAATGCATGAACAGTCTGTATAGACTTCACCTAGACACTGCATAACACTATGATGCAATGTACAGACTTAACTGAACAGGATGTGCAGACTTTGGCTGTACAGACTTTGAAAGCTTGGCGGAGGATGTACAGACTTGAAGAGTGAAGACCATTGTATAGAGTTGGTGAAATGAAGTCCAGTGTACAGACTTGCAGATGCGAAGTCAATGTACAGACTTACACAAGCGAGCTATAGTGCCAATGTGTAGACTTCACGCTGTACAAACTTTCCAAAGAGAACTTAACGCTGTACAGACTTGAGGCTTTGAACGTTGAAGGCACAAGACGATGTACAGACCCAGATACTAGACCAATGTATGAAGCAAAGCAAGAGCTCTTTCAAAACGATTCCAATGCGTCAACGCATTGAGTCCACTGCGTCGACGCACCAGTTGACACATTTTATAGACCAGCTCTGGGACAGACCAGTGAGTTGACGCAATGATCCCATGCGTCAACGCATCATGCAATACTCATGCAAACTCATGCATTCAATGCTGTATATCAGACACAGTCCTATGCAATCAAATCAGCAGCCTTATTCAAAACATAATATCATAATGCACTGACTGTATTGCAATCATCAAAACAAATCAGCATGCTATCATCAAAACACAATGCACATGCTTGTGCCTAAGAGGCACAACAGAGGTGACTTTCGAGGTGGCTCCGGCAGCCTCCCTGGGCTTCACTTCATCAGAGGACTTTGTCTGGCAGTATTTAGAGATGTTGCACCAGGTTGTGGAGTCTCAGCCGACACTATCTTACCCCCAGTTGAAGGAAGTGGCCGGGCGACTGACGATCGGGCTGCAAGCATTAGGCTGTCCTTTGGACACCTGGACCCAGCGAGTGTTGTTCCTGCTAAAATGTGTAAACCGCCGGGACTTTCTTGAAAGGGTGATGAACGACCGACTAACGACCCTCAAGTTGCAGAAAGCTGACTGTCAGGCGGAGCTGACGTCTCTGATCTCCGATCTTCAGAATAGCAAAGCTCATGTTGAAGCTTCTTCCGCTCGGGCACATATTCTACGTAGCCGACGGGAAGAACTCCAGGCTGAATTGGCTACCATTGAAGCTGAGATACCACGGCTGGAAGCTGCAGAAGTCCATGGCATCGAGGAAACTTCTTTACTGGAAGGCCGAGTCGTGTCCCTAGAGACTGAGGTGACTCGCGTTGAGGAGGAAGAAATGCAGCTCCGTGAACTGGGAGCGGCTCCACATGTTGGGCTCATTGACTTTATAGATATTTTCAGGCAGTCTTAGCAGATCTTCCTTTGTCATTCGTCCCCTCCGAAGGGCCCCTTTTGTATTCATTCCCCTCCTTTTTGCAATGAAATACAAGCCTCCTTTACTGTTTTAGGTGTCCACCTTTGCACTTGTATTCTATCACATCTTGTGGCAACTTTGGCGACCTGCTTGGAAGTATACCCATGTCTGCGCCACAGGAGAGCGTCCACCCTTTCAAGGAAAGGATGGGGGCCTCGCTCCACCGCGTGACGAGGTTCCAGAGGTTGCCAGATTGGTGCAGATGTAAGTCTTGCCGACAAGAAATGTCGAAAATACGACTGCTAGCTAATGAAAGGTCCATCCGAGATAGGCTCTATTACCTGTGGGACTGTTGTGATCGGTGCGGGATTCAGAGGGGGGTGAATGAATCTCCCCTTTAAAAGATTACCCAATTAAAAATTGTAACTAGACACAATATGAAATCACGACTAGTTTAGCTATATAAGATAAGGAGAATAATGATTCTCTTGACCAAACAGTTGAGCTGCAAGAGTGCAGGCTCCTAAGCAAATTTACTCTATTAACTGAACCCAAACAAGCAAACAAATGCAACTTAGAAGCTCAGATGACTTGAGTGAATTTGACACTCTTCAGAACCAATGTCAAATGTCCAAGATGAAAATAAATTCCTCGCTAGACAAATTATTTAGATCGAACCTAAGCATACATCTAGCGGATTAGAATAGACACACAAACCACTGCACAGAAGATTTTTAAGGTGGTTCGGTCCTCCAGACCTACGTCCACCCCACACTCAAACCAGAGTGTGGGTTCCGCTGCCAAACAGCTTGAAAACCGCTGGGCGACACAGCTTGCCTACAAACCGCTGACTAATAGCTTGACCGCTGGGCATTACAGCTTTGCCAACCGTTGGGGACTACAGCTTAACCCGTCCAGAGGAATACTCCTCTGCCCGCTGAGCAACACAGCTTGCTATCCAAGGTATCCACCTCACCCGCTGAGCAACATAGCTTGCTGACCAGAGGAATCCTCCTCCGCAACCGCTGAGCAATACATCTTAGCTCTGCTGACTAACAGCTTGAAACAAAGGTAAAAAAGAAAAACAACATATGGAAGGAACACAACAACAGAAAGCTGTAGACGATAGAACACAAAGTGGCTCTCAAAGAGCTGACTGGCCTGTATTTGATCCACGGTCCAGTAGGGGCAGATCTTCAGATGAAGCTTGATGAGGGCATCCCTTGCCCCTCCACATTTTCTCTGGACTCGGATTGTTCGTCGGCAAGCGCCATTATGTTCCTCTAGTGTTTGTGAGTCGAGTCATGTAATTTTCTTATTTTTATTTGAGTCTTAATCATGTAATTTTCCCTTTATTTGAGTCATGTACCTAGGTTAGTAGGTTATCTACCAATGTCCTAAGTCATTGTGTTGTTTAGATAGGCTATTGGGCCCATCTCATTGGGCTAGGCCCATGGACACCCCCTTCCCTTCGGTTATTAGTCAGTGTGTCTTTTGTTAGGGTCCTTTGTGAAAAAGTCATGTGCCTATAAATAGGCCACCCCACTCCTCATATGTAACAACTTATGCTTGAATATTGAATACAGAAAATTTCCATACCTTCTAGTTCTCTCTCAATATCTCCCTCTCTCTCTCTCTCTCTTACTATCACTCTCTCTAAGTGGGTTGTGCCCCCTCTCTCTCTCCTCCCCACCCCAATTTCGAAATTCATTCTCTCTCCTCCCCATTCACCCCTCATTAAGGCCCCTTCCCCTTCCCCATGCACTCATTCAATTCCCCCTCCAACCCCTAGGTGGAAACCCCTTCTCCTAGGCACCTTTCCACTTCCCTAAGCACCTCTCCACCTTCCCAAGGCTGAATTAACCTCTCCCAAAGCCCAAATTCGAAATTCCCTCTCCTCTCACATCCCTCCCACACCCTAGGTCGACCCAAACCAGACTCCCCTTGGTCTGGTCGCCCTCCTCCACCTCTTACTCTCTTGGCCATCCCCTTCTCCACATCTTCTTCTTCTCCTCATTCTGCCTCTGTTTCAGGCAGCAGAGTTACAGCAACTTGTAGAAGCAGTCACGACCGTCCTCCAAAGATTCAGGTGGCAAGGCCTACATTTATGGAATCTTCTGTGAGATAGCTTTCCAACGGTGGTGGTCTCGCCGGCTTCCGAGGTCGGAGCTGTCCGCAGGAGCCGATCTCCCTCGACTGCGCAGAAGACCCCAGGCAGAGAACCAGAGCGAGAGTGGAAGCTCGGCCACGACGAACCTGTTGGGATTTAGATCAAGTGTTCTTCAGCAACATTCTTCCCTCTCAAGTCCTCTTTCATCCTCAAGAAGCAGAGCTGCATTTGGACATTGACATATGAAGTTACGAATTTTCTACTCCAAGTGTGTCAGGTCAGTTTACAGGAGCCAGAACCGACACCCCTCTACTCATCTGATCGCGCCGGTCTTCTCCGACATCTTCCGACCCCGCCGTTGGCGCCGACAGAAAGAAGACTCGACCACGGTTCCAACGGTTTAGGTCTCGTATCAATCAGAGCTTGGTAGAGATCGTGGCACCCTCTGCAACCAGCCACATTGTTCTGCACCAGACAGAGGCAGAACCAATCAGTCCGGTTCCAGACCCTGCCGCAGCCAGCAACGACTGTACCAAGCTCAGCAAAAATTCAGAGATCATCCTTGGTCCGTTGGAAATCTTTTGGCGCAAGTCTCATCATGTTCTGAGTCTGTGGAATTTTTAGCAGCTTCATCACTGACCCCCTGTCCAGCAATTCAGAAGATTGGCAGAACCGGCAAAGCTCCGGAGGTCGGGTTTTCTACATCATTCCCCCACCCCGCTTGGCCGGATGAAGGCCCCTCCCTGCGTGGAGGTAGTTTTGGCTTTAATCTACATAATTCTCACCCCAAGATCCCCCCCCTTGCATGGGGTGCAGTTCATGTAATTATTAAGTCGCAGGTTTGAAGCTTCAATCGACGCGGAGTGCGGGTACATACCCTCGCCTCCCCGCTCGCCCCCGTCTCCGGCCGGAGTCGGCGTCTTCACGCCGGCTAGGTGAGCTCCTGAACATCTCTCATTGCTGTAATGGACTTGCTTAGCTTAGTATTGCTATAGTTACTCCATCGGCGGTAAGAGAGTGTCCGATTTTAAATTGCTACCCAAATTGAGTGACCACCGCGGGTGAGTTGTGAGAGCATCCACTTAACCCACACCCTTGGTGTGTTGGCCGCCCATGATTTGGGCATCCTAGGCCCATTTGGGGTTCTCCCCAAGCTAGCCAACCATTGGAGCCTCAAGGTCCCACCTCGGACCCTCTCCAACATCGCCTAGTCGCCATCGGGCACTATTGTGCGCCATACGGGTGAGCTCCCTAGTGTGAGTCCGCTGCTCAAACTTGAATGCTTGCAAAAGAGGTCCAAGGTTGGTTTTACATCAAGTGGTATCAGAGCGGTCATAGGCTTGTCCTTACAAGTCTAGTCTTGGGTCATCATACTAGGTCAAAGGTGCATCCGCACACCCGTGCATAGCCCACCCAACCTTGCATGACCACTCGTAGTGGTACTCACTATCAACCCAATACTTCATCTTCCAATCCCACTATGAATCCAAAACGCCAAGGGATACCTACCACTAACACCCATGACTTCCCTGGCCACGTCAGTTACCTCATGAAAACCTTGACCCATGCAAATGGCAAGCTTGATAACCTATCTAGACGACTTGACCAACTAGAAGAAAATTGGCCCGCCCCAAGGATGAATGATAGTAGGGCTCCTCCATCACCTCTCACCTTTGATGGGACTCATCATAATGAGTATTTAGAATGGGAGGCTTCCATGGACCATTATTTCACTTGGAATCCAATGACCGAAGAAGAGAAGGCCCAATTTGCCAAAATGCAACTTTCTAAACGCGCCCAAACTCAATGGTTGCAAATTGTCGGGATAAGGGTGCTTAGAAGGGAACCTTGCATCACCACTTGGGGGGACATGAAAGAACAACTTAGGGCTAGATATGTTTCCTCCTCCTACTCAAAACACCAAAGCCTAAGGAGCACTTCAACTCCTTCACCCCCTCCTGGCCAACCCAAGACCCTAGTCCCCCATTCCCCACCACTTCCCACCTATCCTATCCCGACCACCACATCTACACCCTACCTACAAGTCCTCACCACAACCATAGCTCCACAAACCCAATTGGGCCCCATGACCACCCCTCCACCTAACCCCATAATGGCCACCACCCCCAAACCCAAAACCCCTCACCAAACCCGTACCCCACAAGCCCCCTTGACCACCACCATAAAACCACCATCGTCCCCAAAAAGGGACACATCTCCCAAAACAAATCAACCCAAAACCCCTCACCCAACCCACCTCCCACTTCCTACACCAATCTTTCCCCAACCTAGGCCTCCTCTACTTCCCCTTCCTATCCCAACCCAAGCCCATGCTTGTTCACCACCCCGGGTGTGTCATACGCTAGCTATCACCAAACCACCCACCATAGATCCCCCTACTCCATTAGCAATAGAAGTTGCTACCCACACACCTACCCAAGTGGAGAAGGATGCCCATCCGAATCCACCTCCCAACATAGAGGAAATCCAAAGGCCAAACAACTCACACACTCTAGCCTAGCTCCTCTAGAGACACCCAACCTCACCATAGATAAGTCCATACTCCAATGGCTCAAGAAAGGTCTCACCATTCCTAGTTCACAACCATGCCACCTACCCATGGGATATCAATCCCAAATCATTCCCATTCAGCCACATGTCACTTATCAAACTTCCTATTGTGTGGAAGATTTGGGAAACTTAGTGAACTACCTACATTGGCAAATTCACTTGACCAATATGCTAGCCATGAGGCCGTCCATGACTAACACCATTAGCCTAGCATATCCAACCATTGGCTCCATCACTTCCATCTATACTAATGGCCAAGTTACTAGTGAGATCATCCTCCTTCTTCCCATGGAGGAAGAACCTATCCTAGTCCACTCCCCAACCATTGAGATCCCAAGTGCTTTGATCGGCCAACCCATTAGCAACCTTGGCCCACTTATTGAGGAGGATGACTCACCATTCGACGATCTTGAGGACATGGAGTACCCCTATCTAGGTGACCCTTACCATGATCCCTTCGACCCTTTCCTATGGGAACCTAGATCTCCATGTGACCCACTTACCTTATTCACCACCCACCTCACCCTACCCATACCACCCATGTTGACCCAAACTCCTCCCTTCCTAGAATTGGGTTACACCATGAGAGCATTGACCTTAGGCAACAAACACCTCGGGATTGAGGAAATGCCCCACCCCATAACCACCTTCCTAGACCCATTTGACCCATTCCAATGGAAGTCCAAAAGCCCACACATAGGAGACATCTTTGTCACAAGAGTGCATAAGTCTTGGCACCACACACCACTTGGCATGATTAGAAAGACGTGTCCATTCATTAACATCACCCACATGTCAAGTAGGAAGCATGAGTTGTCCCTATTTGGGTGTAACGGTCCTCCCCAATTCACCATTGGTCTTATGTATGCTAGGAGCCTACATGGGTGTCCGAGTCCTCCAATATTCATCACACTCACTTGTAAGAGGGACACCTATGGATGCCCCGGTCCTCCCAAATCCTTCAAAATCTTCATAACATCAATGCATGATAGGCTATATGTGGTTGTCCTGGACCACCTTTTCATACCATACATTGTTAACTCACATTGCATCATAGTGCATGGCATATGCATTTAAGCAAGTATCAAGCAACAAGCGGTGGGATTCACAAGAAGCGAGCATAAACTCCTAAGCACCACTTTGAGTTCCAAGTTGATAACTTGGCGATGATGGTTTTGGAGTGGCTCTACTTTAGGGTCACCTCCAAATTGAGGGCACGAGGACTTGGACCTTGCCAAGTTCCCAGTGGCTTTGGCAACCTGGCTTATGGGTTGAACTTTCCAAAGGGTTTTGGGATTCTCCCCATTTCTCATGTGGCAGATCCAGCACGCTCTAAGGGCACCGCGGTGGATCCTAGTGAGTGCCTCGAACTTACACCTACCCTTGTGAGAGACACCCTCGGAGTGCCACCACAAATAGCCTGAGAGTCCGACGTGAGCACACAGCAGCAATACTAGGCAAGCAAGATCCCATCGCCAGCATGAGGGTATGACCAAGCCACTTTCTCGAGTTGAAGCGCCGTTCCCCGACTATGGTCGCGGGTTGAGTATGGAGATCGTGGATCACCCAGAGTCGCAGTTCGATGTACTACTTCCCTGGTGGACCCATACTCGACGGGGTCGAGTTTTCCCTACCCCGGGGGTATGATGAGGGCATCCCTTGCCCCTCCACATTTTCTCCGGACTCGGATTGTTCGTCGGCAAGCGCCATTATGTTCCTCAAGTGTTTGTGAGTCGAGTCATGTAATTTTCTTATTTTTATTTGAGTCTTAATCATGTAATTTTTCCTTTATTTGAGTCATGTACCTAGGTTAGTAGGTTATCTACCAATGTCCTAAGTCATTGTGTTGTTTAGATAGGCTATTGGGCCCATCTCATTGGGCTAGGCCCATGGACACCCCCCTTCCCTTCGGTTATTAGTCATTGTGTCTTTTGTTAGGGTCCTTTGTGAAAAAGTCATGTGCCTATAAATAGGCCACCCCACTCCTCATATGTAACAACTTATGCTTGAATATTGAATCCAGAAAATTTCCATACCTTCTAGTTCTCTCTCAATATCTCCCTCTCTCTCTCTCTCTTACTATCACTCTCTCTAAGTGGGTTGTGCCCCCTCTCTCTCTCCTCCCCACCCCAATTTCGAAATTCATTCTCTCTCCTCCCCATTCACCCCTCATTAAGGCCCCTTCTCCTTCCCCATGCACTCATTCAATTCCCCCTCCAACCCCTAGGTGGAAACCCCTTCTCCTAGGCACCTTTCCACTTCCCTAAGCACCTCTCCACCTTCCCAAGGCTGAATTAACCTCTCCCAAAGCCCAAATTCGAAATTCCCTCCCCTCTCACATCCCTCCCACACCCTAGGTCGACCCAAACCAGACTCCCCTTGGTCTGGTCACCCTCCTCCACCTCTTACTCTCTTGGCCATCCCCTTCTCCACATCTTCTTCTTCTCCTCATTCTGCCTCTGTTTCAGGCAGCAGAGTTACAGCAACTTGCAGAAGCAGTCACGACCTTCCCCCAAAGATTCAGGTGGCAAGGCCTACATTTATGGAATCGTCTGTGAGATAGCTTTCCAACGGTGGTGGTCTCGCCGGCTTCCGAGGTCGGAGCTGTCCGCAGGAGGCGAACTCCCTCGACTGCGCAGAAGACCCCAGGCAGAGAACCAGAGCGAAAGTGGAAGCTCGGCCACGACAAACCTGTTGGGATTCAGATCAAGTGTTCTTCAGCAACATTCTTCCCTCTCAAGTCCTCTTTCATCCTCAAGAAGCAGAGTTGCATTTGAACATCAGCATCTAAAGTTACGAATTTTCTACTCCATGTGTGTCAGGTCAGTTTACAGGAGCCATAACCGACACCCCTCTACTCATCTGATCGCCTCGGTCTTCTCCCACATCTTCCGACCCCGCTGTTGGCTCCGACAGAAAGAAGACTCGACCATGGTTCCAACGGTTTAGGTCTCATATTAATCAGAGCTTGGTAGAGATCGTGGCACCCTCTGTAACCAGCCACATTGTTCTGCACCAGACAGAGGCAGAACCAATCAGTCCAGTTCCAGACCCTGCCCCGGCCAGCAACGACTGTACCAAGCTTAGCAAAAATTCAGAGATCATACTTGGTCCATTGGCAAGCTTTTGGCGCAAGTCTCATCATGTTCTGAGTTCTGTGGAATTTTTAGCAGATTCATCACTGACCCCCTATCCAGCAATTCAGAAGATTGGCAGAACCGGCAAAGCTCCGGAGGTCGGGTTTTCTACATCATTCCCCCACCCCGCTGGCCGGCTGAAGGCCCCTCTCTGCGTGGAGGTAGTTTTGGCTGTAATATACATAATTCCCACCCCAAGATCCCCCCCCTTGCATGGGGTGTAGTTCATGTAATTATTAAGTCGCAGGTTTGAAGCTTCAATCGACGCGGCGTGCGGGTACATACCCTCGCCTCCCCGCTCGCCCCCGTCTCCGGCCGGAGTCGGCATCTTCACGCCGGCTAGGTGAGCTCCTGAACATCTCTCATTGCTGTAATGGACTTGCTTAGCTTAGTATTGCTATAGTTACTCCGTCGGTGGTAAGAGAGTGTCCGATTTTAAATTGCTACCCAAATTGAGTGACCACCGCGGGCGAGTTGTGAGAGCATCCACTTAACCCACACCCTTTGTGTGTTGGCCGCCCATGATTTGGGCATCCTAGGCCCATTTGGGGTTCTCCCCAAGCTAGCCAACCATTGGAGCCTCAAGGTCCCACCTCGGACCCTCTCCAACATCGCCTAGTCGCCATCGGGCACTAGTGTGCGCCATACGGGTGAGCTCGCTAGTGTGAGTCCGCTGCTCAAACTTGAATGCTTGCAAAAGAGGTCCAAGGTTGGTTTTACATCAAAGCTTCTCTTCTTCTCCGCTAATTCTCTATCTCTCTCTCTATCTTTCTTCTTATTCTTCGTTTCTTTTCTTCTCTGCTACCCTCTCTTTCTTTTTCACGAACTCTTTTTCTCTTCTTCTCTCTTTCTCTTCTATCTGGATCGTACAGACTCTTTCTGCTTCTACTCTTCTAATGTAACTTTTGATCCTCTCTGCACGAGTATCTTCTCCAGATGGAGAAGTCTTCTTTTTATAGCAGGAGCAGATAGGTGGGCGTGTGTCCTCCACGAATTCCCGCCCTAGCGCCTTGAACACGTGGCAGCATTTCAGCCTGCTGCACTACATGTGTCACGATCTTGGCACTTCCTCCATTCTTGGATCATGTGCCCTTCTTAAGCTCCTCGAGCAGTAGTCCTGTCAGATCAGGCTTGTTATCAGTGTGAGTTAATCTGAAAGGAAAGAAAGGATGCATCGAGTAAGTTTGATATTTGAACTGAGCATGTACAGACTTTATAGCGTGTAATGCAGTATGCATATAATAAAGTATACACATTGAAAATGAATGCTTGGACATGCCATCAACGAGTGTATAGACTCGCTATGCCTAGAGTTTAAGCATGAATGCATAATGCACAAACTATGCGTGTGCATGTGCGGACTTTGAGTGCATGACACTGCCTTACGTATGTATGCAATAGAATGTATAGACTTTGAATGCATGGTGAAGAGTGTACAGACTTTGTCTTGAAATATGCACAAATGCATATAGGAAAGTATGCACATTGAAGAGAATTGCTCAGGCATGCTATCAAGGAGTGTGCATGCATGCGACAGGACGATGTACATACTTGCTAAAATGATGCACGTACATATCAGCAAAGAATGTGCAGACTTTGTATATGCATGAAGCAACCGAATGCACTGACTATGCTCGTGAATGTATAGACTTGCTAAGTTATCAAAGCAACCGTGTGCAGACTTAGTGTATGTGCGAGACAAATCAATGCATTGACTATGTATATGCATGAAGAGCACTGGCTGTACTGACTAGTCGAGTGAAACGCCGGAGGTTGTACAGACTAGCCACCAAGTAATGTACAGACTTGAGTTGATGCAGTCTAGGCAAAACTTTGTACAGACTTTATCCCTTGAACATGCATGAGTCTAGGCATTCACTGACTTATAGCCACCAAAAAACACAGTTATGAAATGCACAGGCCCAGACAGTTAACCCTGCACTGACTATGTATGCATAATGAACATGCATCGACTTCGAATTAAAGTAACTGATGAATGCACCGATGCAGTGTATGCATATGGCAGATATTGAACCGATGCAATGTATGCAGGAGAACTAACAATGCAGTCTATATACCAGATCATGCATCTAACGTGCAACAACAGTTAATGTACCGATGCAAACTACACTTGTTATGCAGGAACTAGAGTTGCACCAATGCAGAGACAGACAATGTAATGAGATGAATGTGCCCACTCTCAAATCAATCAATCAGTCATGCTCATAGTGCTTCCTGACATCAAAACCATTCATACTCATAGTGCTTGCTGACATCAAAACCATTAAGGGCACAACAATCTCCCCCTTTTTGATGATGGCAACACTATGAGCCACTATGAGACACACAGATCCAAGCTATCTCCCCCTTTGACTTCATCAAAAAGAGAAAAAGTTTGAGAGAGAAACAATAAGCAGGTATAAAAAGATTGAGATAATATCTCCCCCTTTGACAAATGAAGGCACATAAGAGCTATTCTCCCCCAAAATGAAGTATGCAGGATGAGCACTAGAAGAATAAAATATAAGAGCTCCCCCTATCAATATGAATGAATGACTACTCTCCCCTTAAATGCAGATGACCTAGAACTCCCCCGGAAGTGCATGAATGAATTCTGGTTAACCAAAAGCAATCTGAAATCTGCCACCACAAGGAATCCAAAATAATAATGGTTGTGGCACCTTATATTTGTATGGACAGAACAATGCAGGTGAAAAGCCCACAGAACCAGAACTGGTTACAGAAACAAGATGGAAGATTCCAACATTGTGGAGAATGAAACAATGATGTAAATGAAGTAGATGTAGCCAAGGGTAGAAGTAAATAACAGCAAGCAAGGTACAGGATCTCCAACAGGTAAGATAGCATGATGATTAAGTTGTCAAAGGTGAACCTGATCAGAGGAAATTGTATGGCAGGTAGCACAGTAATAAGTCCTCACAAGGAAAGACTCTCCTATCATAGGGGGTTATGAATTAAGCGGCATGACCCAACTTATTTAATCATGATGTATACCAAATTTGTCAATCAAATTCAATACTCATATCTGAAGGTAGGTTTTAATAAAGGTGAACCAATTAATCAAGCAATACTCAAGAACAACCACCTTCCATCTTACACAAATAAACTCAATGACCACTTTGAGAGTTACATAGTATAGTATCAAGATTAAGCACACTTAGAAAAATGTGAGTTGACAGCTTTTGCAAGAAATTTTCTTTCAATAAGCACAATATTCCCTGAGCAATTTAAGTTGATCAACACCTTTTTACATGAGGCATAACACGTCTTAGGTGAAGTGACCCAATTACTTTAGTGTGATGACTGTCATTGCCTCTCAACTTTGAGAACAGAGTTAGCAATAGGAGTGTCTTTTTACATGAGGAGACACCTTGATCAGAGGCCGGACTCCCCAGTTACTCAACACAAACATGCCATTGCTCTATCAGAATTTCAATACATTTTTACCAGATATAACTGTGGAACTTCATGACATAGGTTTACTCTATTTCATTGATAGAGAACCCAGTTACTCAGTTACCAAGTCATTACCCCGAACATAATTTTTCTTTTTAGCCAACATTTTTCAAGTTAATGTTTAAAAGCAATGCTATCTCTATGGATATCTACCAAAGTAGCCTTGATATCACATTTTCAGATTACAGATGGGTGAGACTAGGGTATTCATGACGCAGTTGGTTAAAATTTATTAAAACTTAGTATTCAGATATTTTCAAATCATTCAAGTGCAACTCTGAGAATACATTAAACTTATATCAGTCTGAATCAATGGTCATTCTTAAACCTATATGATAGGAATTTCTTTTAAGAGTTCAGACTAAAACATGGTACACAACAAAAGAATCTCATATCAGTCCAATCAATGCTACTGAACAACTTATCATTCCTGGAACAAGAACCAGATTAATCAGACCAGCTTGAAAAGATGTGAATGTTTGATAGGTGCAAGCTGGTAGAGCAAATGATAGCAGGAGAGAAGAGCATCAAATATATGCAGAGCAGAATCAATTTCAGTAGCTGAGTCTGGAATACAGATAGATCAGCTATGCAAGATGAGAATAGCAGAACATTCAAGTTATCCACTAGAGAGCAGTAGAGTGATTCAAATAACTAAACAAGAGGGATTCAGGAAGTGAGGAAAAAATGTATCTGACAAATCTCCCCATGTCTAGATGCAATGAGGCTAATCATGAGCATCAATAACATTAAGCATAACCAGTCAAACTCCCCCTGACTAAGTGCATGAAATACAGTGAAAGTGTAGCACATGGTCTTAAAATTTATGTTTAATAGAAAATCATGCAGTTCAATCGGAGGGAAAGACTGCCAAAAGCATCAGGTTCATTTCAAATTTTTAGAGAATTTCAATTAAGCATGAATCAAATCAACATGAAATTCAAATCTTTCATACTCACAATTTCAGATGATGAAATTTAAATAGAGTGTTCAAAGCTGACCTGATGCGTAGGATCCTGGGGTTTTCATTTTGAGTGCCTTGGCTTATTAACCCCCCTTTCTTTCATTCCAAGGCACACATGCAGCATATTAATCATTTTGATCCTACAGAGACCCAAACAGCCTTGGGTCCTGTGTGAACCTTGACAGGTGTTCTGAACAGTCTTTTAGCAACATTATCATCATAATCCATCAGGTAACAACTATCCATGGAGTGACCAGATTTTTCGGTCCTATAATGCATATCAACAGCAGTCTGAGACCCGTGAACATAAGCATGAAATGTTCGGTTGTATGCATGGACAGTTTGTTTCTTATTACCAGACAACCTACAAATTATAGACTCATGGCCTGGTTTATCACAGTTGAAGCATGAAATATTTACAGGTCTTGTTCTAGGGAACTTAGAAGATTTGGAGTTAACATGATTTCCCTGAGCATACCAGCAGAAGGCAGCAATGTGACCAAAATTCCCACAGCAATAAGATTGAATTTTCTTTTTCTGATCAGTAGAAGGTTTCCTAGGAAGATGATTTTTAGGATACATCCTAACAATATTTCTTTCATCATTTATCAATGTTACACAGTCATGCATAATATGCCCAATCTTCCCATAATAGTGACATGTTACTTCCTTTTTATTCACAGTCACTTGATTAACAGAATTAACATTCGCATGAGAGTGTGAATGTATGTGTGAGCAGTGAGCAGCATGCACATGTAAATCAAGGACATGTTTGGGCTTATTCATATTAACAATTTTCTTTGATTTTTGAAATTTTTTCTGATTTTTATCTGAATTTTTGACTTTCTTTGCAGTGAATTGAAAGATAGAAGCACTAGATTGGTTAGCATGTTCAGAACTTTTCATGAATACAGTTGGCTTCTTATTTTCATTAGTTTGTTTATTGACAGGCACATAACCTAGTCCTTCTTTCTGAAAATTCACCTTAGTGCCATGCAGTTTGTTCAAATTGTCCTTTCCTTTCACAAATTTAGACATAGAGGCTTTTAGATCATCAATTTCAGTTTGCAATAACACAATGTCATCTTCACATGAGATTATTTGATTATGCAAACCATCATTGAGTCTGTTCAAATTTTCATTTTCCTGCAATATCTTCAAATTCTCATTAGCTTCTATGTCATTCAAAATTGCCTTACCTTTTTCAATGTCCATCAGTTTTTCAGAAAGCACAATGTTCAAAACTATCAGTTTCTTGTTTTGATCTTTCAAGTAACCATTTTCTTCAAAACGTTTTTCTCCACTTTCTTCAACCTCAATTTTCTTTACCAACAATAATTGGTTTTCTTCTTTCAGGGATTTGATTAATTCCTTTTGCAAATTATCATCATGATCTATATCATTAATCAAATCTCTGAGAATGGCACATTCATTGCAAGAATTATTTTCACTAACAAGTTTGTTTCTAAGGTTCTCATTTTCAGATTTCAAATTGTTCAACTCATCTTTTTCTTTATTCATGTCAGATTTCAAGTTTTTATTCTCTGCCTTCAAACGAGTAACTTCATGAATCATTTCTTTTCTCATTTTTCTCTTTTCAGATTTGACTCTATCATATTTAATCAATAAATGCTCATTCATGGCAACTAAATCATCATAACTAATATTCTCTATCCTAGAGTTTACCTGAGAGGATGAGTCCTCGGCCATGAAGCACATTTCCTCATCTCTGCACGATCTCTCCAATATTCGGTTGATGATTTCCGATGCGCTCCTGCACTCATGAACAAATGAAAAGCAATGAGAGTCTATTGCCCTTTTTGTTAGATCTAGGGCTTTTTGATTTTCTTAAGATTTCAGTCTATCTGAGGACTTCCATTTGGATTTGTCCTCAGGAACTTCATATGGACTGTGAGCTATGAGTATCCATAAATCAGAATTCATATGGATCACATAGTCTCTAAAACGATCGTACCAGCCATAGAAGTCTAAACCAGTGAATACAGGAATTTCAGCCATAAGTGCAAGATGAAATAGATCAGATCAAAAGCAATGCTAGTAGAGAGCTCAAAACAATGCAAGCGAACAGATCAACTTAGATCGCACCGAAGCCAATTACGGATCGGATCTGTAGGTCGCTGGACCCTCTGTGCAGACACCCGCTCTGATACCAATTGTTGTGATCGGTGCGATGGATTCAGAGGGGGGTGAATGCATCTCCCCTTTAAAAGATTGCCCAATTAAAAACTGTAACTAGACACAATATGAAATCATGACTAGTTAAGCTATATAAGATAAGGAGAACAATGATTCTCTTGACCAAACAGTTGAGCTGCAAGAGTGCAGGCTCCTAAGAAAACTTACTCTATTAACTAAACCCAAACAAGAAAACGAATGCAACTTAGAAGCTCAGATGACTTGAGTGAATTTGACACTCTTCAGAACCAATGTCAAATGTCCAAGATGAAAATAAATTCCTCGCTAGACAAATTATTCAGATCGAACCTAAGCATACATCTAGCAGATTAGAATAGACACACAAACCACTGCACAGAAGATTTTTAAGGTGGTTCGGTCCTCCAGACCTACGTCCACCCCACACTCAAACCAGAGTGTGGGTTCCGCTGCCAAACAGCTTGAAAACCGCTGGGCGACACAGCTTGCCTACAAACCGCTGACTAATAGCTTGACCGCTGGGCATTACAGCTTTGCCAACCACTGGGGACTACAGCTTAACCCGTCCAGAGGAATCCTCCTCTGCCCGCTGAGCAACACAGCTTGCTATCCAAGGTATCCACCTCGCCCGCTGAGCAACATAGCTTGCTGACCAGAGGAATCCTCCTCCGCAACCGCTGAGCAATACATCTTAGCTCTGCTGACTAACAGCTTGAAACAAAGGTAAAAAAGAAAAACAACATATGGAAGGAACACAGCAACAGAAAGCTGTAGACGATAGAACACAAAGTGGCTCTCAAAGAGCTGACTGGCCTGTATTTGATCCACGGTCTAGTAGGGACAGATCTTCAGATGAAGCTTCTCTTCTTCTCCCCTAATTCTCTATCTCTCTCTCTATCTTTCTTCTTATTCTTCGTTTCTTTTCTTCTCTGCTACCCTCTCTTTCTTTTTCACGAACTCTTTTTTTCTTCTTCTCTCTTTCTCTTCTATCTGGATCGTACAGACTCTTTCTGCTTATACTCTTCTAATGTAACTTTTGATCCTCTCTGCACGAGCATCTTCTCCAGATGGAGAAGTCTTCTTTTTATAGCAGGAGCAGATAGGTGGGCGTGTGTCCTCCACGAATTTCCGCCCTAGCACCTTGAACACGTGGCAGCATTTTAGCCTGCTGCACTACACATGTCACGATCCTGGCGCTTCCTCCATTCTTGGATCACGTGCCCTTCTTAAGCTCCGCGAGCAGTAGTTCTGTCAGATCAGGCTTGTTATCAGTGTGAGTTAATATGAAAGGAAAAAAAGGATGCATCGAGTAAGTTTGATATTTGAACTGAGCATGTACAGACTTTATAGCGTCTAATGCAGTATGCATATAATAAAGTATACACATTGAAAATGAATGCTAGGACATGCCATCAACGAGTGTACAGACTCGCTATGCCTAGAGTTTAAGTATGAATGCATAATGCACAAACTATGCGTGTGCATGTGTGGACTTTGAGTGCATGACACTGCCTTACGTATGTATGCAACAGAATGTATAGACTTTGAATGCATGGTGAAGAGTGTACAAACTTTGTCTTGAAATATGCACAAATGCATATAGGAAAGTATGCACATTGAAGAGAATTGCTCATGCATGCTATCAAGGAGTGTGCATGCATGCGACAGGATGATGTACATACTTGCTAAAATGATGCACGGACATATCAGCACAGAATGTGCAAACTTTGTATATGCATGAAGCAACCGAATGCACTGACTATGCTCGTGAATGTATAGACTTGCTAAGTCATCAAAGCAACCGTGTGCAGACTTAGTGTATGTGCGAGACAAATCAATTCATTGACTATGTATATGCATGAAGAGCACTGGCTGTACTGACTAGTCAAGTGAAACACCGGAGGTTGTACAGACTAGCCACCAAGTAATGTACAGACTTGAGTTGATGCAGTCTAGGCAAAACTATGTACAAATTTTATCCCTTGAACATGCATGAGTCTAGGCATTCACTGACTTATAGCCACCAAAAAACACAGTTATGAAATGCACAGGCCTAGACGGTTAACCCTGCACTGACTATGTATGCATAATGAACATGCATCGACTTCGAATTAAAGTAACTGATGAATGCACCGATGCAGTGTATGCATATGGTAGATATTGAACCGATGCAATGTATGCAGGAGAACTAACAATGCAGTCTATATACCAGATCATGTATCTGACGTGCAACAACAGTTAATGTACCGATGCAAACTACACTTGTTATGCAGGAACTAGAGTTGCACCAATGCAGAGACAGACAATGCAATGAGATGAATGTGCCCACTCTCAAATCAATCAATCAATCATGCTCATAGTGGTTGCTGACATCAAAATAACTCATACTCATAGTGCTTGCTGACATCAAAACCATCAGGGGCACAACAGGGACAACTGATGGGAGTGCCACTCAGAGGCATAGCATATACTTTATAGTCATCACATTACTGACCCAAGCGCCCTTTCGGGTTTTTGCCGGGGCCAGCTTTGGGGAAATGCTGGCCGACCTTGTCGATGTTGACAAGGGTCGAAAACGTAGTTGGTCTTGCCAATGGTGACGAAGACCGAAAAGGGTAGCGACCGATCTTGCCGATGGTGACAAGGGTCAAAAAGGTAGACGGTCTTGCCGATGGTGACAAGGACCAGAAAGGGTAGACGGTCTTGCCGATGGTGACAAGGGTCAAAAAGGTGGACGGTCTTGCCGATGGTGACATGGATCGGAAAGGGTATACGGTCTTGCCGATGGTGACAAGGACCGGAAAGGGTAGCGACTGATCTTGCCGATAGTGACAAGGGTCGAAAAGGTAGACGGTCTTACCGATGGTGACAAGGATCGGGAAAGGTAGCGACCGATCTTGCCGATGGTGACAAAGGTCGAAAAGGTAGACGGTCTTGCCGATGGTGATAAGGACCAAAAGGGTAGACGGTCTTGCCAATGGTGACAAGGACTGGAAAGGGTAGCGACCGATCTTGCCGATGGTGACAAGGGTCGAAAAGGTAGATGGTCTTACCGATGGTGACAAGGACCGTAAAGGGTACCGACCGATCTTGCCGATGGTGACAAGGGTCAAAAAGGTAGATGGTCTTGCCGATGGTGACAAGGACCAAAAAGGGTAGACGGTCTTGCCGATGGTGACAAGGACCGGAAAGGGTAGCGACCGATCTTGCCGATGGTGACAAGAGTCGAAAAGGTAGATGGTCTTGCCGATGGTGACAAGGACCGTAAAGGGTAGCGACTGATCTTGCCGATGGTGACAAGGGTCAAAAAGGTAGATAATCTTGCCGATGGTGACAAGGACCGGAAAGGGTAGCGACCGATCTTGCCGATGGTGACAAGGGTCGAAAAGGTAGACGGTCTTGCCGATGGTGACGATGACCGGAAAGGGTAGCGATCGATCTTGCCGATGGTGACAAGGGTCGAAAAGGTAGTTTGGGATGGAATGACGAACGAGGATAAACCCGTTACTACATCATCTTTTCATTTCATCATCATTTTTATCATCACTTTTTTTATTCATTCATTTCATCATTTTTTTAACCACATTACCGACTCAAGCGCCCTTTCGGGTTTTCACCGGAGTTAGCCCCCTTTTGCTTTTGCCCACGCGCCCTCTCGGGTTTTCACGTAGCGGGGTACCCTATTTTACCTGCAGCGCCCTTTCGGGTTTTCGCCACAGCCGGGTTATAGCCATTTTTGCCCTCGTCCCTGTTTAGGAACAAGGCCGGCGTGATATCTCTATTTTTAACCCCATCTTTCTTTTCTCTCTTTTTTTGTAGGAAGAAGACGGGACACAGGAGAGCCTGCCCGCTATTATGCCGATCAGCCTTGTCGATGATGACAAGGGTCAAATCCTAGTTTGGTTCGTCGACATTGGTTAAATGCCGAAGCAAAGGATATAGTTCTTAACAGGGACGGAAGGTCCAAGTTAAGGGTAAAGGTCGACCTATCTCGCCGATGATGACGAGGGTCGACTCCTGGGTTTGTTCATTGGCAGGGGTTACATATCGATGCAAAGGTATGATTATTGACAAGGATGAAACGTCCGAGTTAAGGGCTAGAGGTCGACCGATCTCGTCGATGATGGCGAGGGTCGAACGCGGGTTTATTCGTCGACATGGGTTACATGTCAAAGCAAAGGATATATTCAATAACAAAGATGGAAGGTCCAAGTTAAAGGAGTAGAGTTTGACCAATTTTGCCGATGATGACGGGGATCGAACACGGGTTTGTTCATCGACATGGGTTACATGTCGAAGCAAGTGACACGCTCATTAACGGGGACGAAAGGTCCGAGTTATAGGATGGGGGTCGACCGATCCCGCCGATGATGACGAGGGTCGGACACAGGTTTATTAGGGGATCTCCGGTGGGACTTCTGATGGTTATCCCTTGGGAATCTCGTTGAGAGGAGGATGAAGAGAAATTTTTGGATTACCACTTTACTGACCTAGGCACCCTTTTCGGGTTTTCGCCGAGGCTAGCCCCCTCTTGCTTTTGCCCACGTGCCCTTTCAGATTTTCACGTAGCGGGATACCCGATTTTGCCTGCAGCGCCCTTTCGGGTTTTCACCACAGCCGGGTTATAGCCATTTTTACCCTCGTCCCCATTTAGGAACAAGGCCAGCGGGGTATCTCTATTTTTAACCCCATTTCTGTTTCTTTCTCTCTCTTTTTTTGAACTCATGTAACAGAAGGATGCTGAGAGGGTTGGCTAGAACATGAAGTATCGCACCGAAAAAAGGTTTATTCGTTAGCAAGAAGATAATGCCAATGCCAAGAGTAGATTTATGCCGATTCGAGCGTAGGGCCTGCAATGGCAATGATGTATAAAGATCGGCTAGGACACGGAGTCACCGAACAAGGGGTTTATTCGTTAGCAAGAAGGTAATGCTAACGCAAAGGATAGATTTGTGCCGATTCGGGTGTAAGGCCCATGATGGTAATGATGTATAAAGACTGGCAAGGACACGGAGTTTTGCGCCGAACAAGGGGTTTATTTGTTAGCAAGAAGGTAATGCTAACGCAAGGGATAGATTCATGCCGATTCGGGCGTAAGGCCCGTAATGGTAATGATGTATAAAGATCGGCTAGGACACGGAGTCTTGCCCCAAACAAGGGGTTTATTCTTTAGTAAGAAGGTAATGCTAATGCAAGGGATAGATTTGTGCCGATTCGGGCGTAAGGCCCGTAATGGCAAAGTCGTAGGTATTATGCGAGTCGGGCCAGGGCAGAGTGCCACTAGACCGAGGTAAGTGTAGCTTGATCAGGGCGGAGTGCCACTATACCAAGGTGAAGGTAGCTCGGTCAGGGCGGAGTGCCACTATACCGAGGGTGGAGGTAGCTCGGTCAGGGCGGAGTGCCACTGGACCAAGGTGAAGGTAGCTCGGTCAGGGCGGAGTGCAACTATACCAAGGGTGGAGGTAGCTCGGTCAGGGCGGAGTGCCACTGGACCAAGGTAAAGGTAGCTCGGTCAGGGCGGAGTGCCACTATACCAAGGGTGGAGGTAGATCGGTCAGGGTGGAGTGCCACTGGACCAAGGTGAAGGTAGCTCAGTCAGGGCGGAGTGCCACTAGACCAAGGTGAAGGTAAATCATTCGGGGAACGCTGGTTGGACCGTGTGATATAGCCTCAGGTGCTTCCCATTAAGGGGAGAGAACTGGATGACTCCTTTGTGATCCGCAAGGACATACGCACCCCCTTCATATATTCGGTAGACGACATATGGTCTGACCCAGTTTTGAACCAACTTCCCCTTGGGGTTGGAGGCCATCACTTCTCTTCTTTTAACCATTACAAGGTCACCCTTCTTGAATTCTCGTCCTTTGACCAGCTTATCAAAAGCACGGGCCATGCGGGCTTGATAGAGTTGAATGTTTTGTTACGCCCGGAGACGCTTTCTTTCAAGCTCGGCGAGCTCTTCTAGTCTTCTTTCTACATTGGCCTGCTCGTTGCCCACCAACCCATGCTGGATGGCGACCCGTAATGAGGGGACCTCCAGCTCAATTGGCACCACAGCCTCTGACCCATACACGAGGGAGTAGGGTGAGCAGTCGGTAGGGGTCTTGTAGATCGTACGGTAAGCCCACAGTGCCTCGTACATTCTTTCTTCCCAATCTCTTCTGTTAGTCTTGACAATTTTCGCCAGCAGAGTGCACATCGTCTTGTTAAAGGCTTCTGCAAGTCCGTTGGCCTGAGGGTAGTAGGGAGATGATGTTCTCCATTCAATCTTGTATTTGTCAGCTAGCCGATAATCCTTCTGATTTCTGAAGTGACTGCTGTTGTAGGAGATGATTTGGTTGGGAATCCTGAACCGAAATATTACATTCTACCGGAACAATCTCGCAACTAATTCTCCCGTGACTTCTTTTAGTGCTACTGCGTCTGCCCATCTGGAGAAGTAATCTGTAGCTGCTAAGATGTATTTGCACCCTGATGAAGATGCTAGTAGTGGCCCCACCATGTCCGTGCCCCACTGGGCAAACGGCCAGCTTGGTAAGGTAGGATGTAGAGGCACTGGAGGTCTTCTTGACACATTGGCATGCTATTGACATTTCTGACAAGCCTTGGCGAACTTGCAGCAATCATCAAATATAGTGTGCCAATAATAACCTAATTTCTTTATTTCGATCTTCATTTTCGGACCGGCCTGGTGCGCCCCGGCTGATCCGGCATGGACTTCTTGCATTACCTGCCTGGCTTCCCCTGGAGATAAGAATCGAAGTAATACCTTCTTTTGGGCATCTGCCATTATTCGGAACAATGTTCCATTCCTCATCTCATAAGAATCTTTGACTCTCAGGAGTCTCATTCTCTGTTCTTTCACCTTCGGGAGCTGTTGGTGCTGGAACCAATGCAGGAGGTATTCCCACCAGTCGGGCTGCTGGACTGCTTCAGCAACTGCTACTTAATTGGCTTGCTCATTGGCTAAGTCTTCTGTCATACTGGGGACCTGCCGCCGATTGATGACTGCTATGTTCAGGCTCGTATCAGATGGGACCGCCAAGGAACTTAGCAACTTTGCGAGGGCGTCAGCTTGAGCATTCTGTCCTCGGTTGACGTGCTTGACGTTGATGAAGTAGAATCTTATCATTAGGCGTAGGTCCAGATGGTAGTAAGGGACGAGCTCCTGCTTTCGCACCTCGAACTCCCCTTCCAATTGTTTTATAACCAGCATGGAGTCGCCGAACGCTTCTAGCATTTGAATCCCCATGGATAGAGCAATCTGCAGCCCGATTATGAGGGCTTCATATTCTGCTTCATTATTTGTGCAAGGCTTGTTTATTGAGCAGGACGTGTGTATGACTTCCCCTTCAGGAGACTTCAAGACTATGTCTGCTCCTGCACGGACTCTGGCCGATCCCATCGCTGAGGTGTCAATTCTGGAGGCACCATCAAAATACAGCTTCCATAGGGAGGGCCGCACCTGGCCAACCTCTAAAGTTTCATCTTCAGGAAGCTCTGGTTCCAGAGGGTAGTCTTCGGGTACTGGATGTTCAGTAAAGAAGTCTATAATAGCTTGGCCCTTGACGGCCCTTTACGGTACATAGGAGATGTCATACTCCATAAGAATCACCACCCATTTGCCCAGGCGGCCTTTGAGGGCCGGTTGGGACATGATGTATTTAAGCGGATCCTCCCTAGAAATTAGCTTAACTTCGTGCGATAGCATGTAGTGCCGCAGCTTCTTGACCGCGAAGACCAATGCCAGGCAAATCTTCTCGATGTAGGTGTATCTTTCTTCAGTTCTGACCATTCTTTGACTGAGATAGTAGAGGGCTTGTTCTTTTCCTTCTTCATTATTCTGGGCTAGCATTGCCCCCAGAGAATTATGTGTGGCTGCTATGTAGAGGATCAGCGGCCATCCTTTCACTGGCGCACCCAGCACTGGAGGGGTTTTCAGGTAATCCTTCAGTTTATCGAAGGCTATCTGGCATTCTTCGTCCCAGTAGAAGGGAACATCCTTCATCATCAGCTTGTGAAAGGGGTGGCATCGCCCCGACAAGTTGGATATAAACCACCGGACGTATGCAAGGCGGCCCTGAAGGGATCTTAGCTCACAGAGATTCCTTGACGAGGGTAACTCCTAAATCACCTTGATCTTGGCGGGGTCTATTTCAATTCCCCGATACCTGACAATGAAACCCAAGAAATTTCCGCTCGAGACTCCGAACGCACACTTCATAGGGTTCATCTTTAATTCATACTGCCTCAGCCTCTGGAAAATGACTCGGAGGTCTTGCAGATGGTCTTCGTTCTTTTTGGTCTTGACTACCAGGTCGTCTATGTAGCACTCGACCTTATGGTAAAGCAGCTCATCAAATATTCTAGTCATCACCCGCTGATAAGTTGCACCGACGTTCTTTAATCCGAACGGCATTCTTTTGTAGTGATAAATGCCTTTGGGGGTCTGGAAAGCAGTGTGGATCCGGTCATGTTCCACGATCCATATCTGGTTGTAGCCAGATGACCCATCCTTGAATGATAGGGCCTCATGACCAGTTGTTGCATCTATCATGACCTCCGTTATCGGCACTGGGAAGTCATCTTTAGGGCAGGCTTTATTCACATCCCGGAAGTCAACACATATCTGGATCTGTCTGTTCTTCTTCTTCACGGGCACGATGTTAGCTAACCATGTGGTATATTGATTTTCCTCGACGAAACCCACATCAATGAGCTTGTCGACCTCTTTACATATTGAGTGATGAGCTCTGGCATTATACGCCGAGGGGGCTGTTTCACCGGCTCTACCCCAGGTTTTATGGTCTGCTCATGCTGGGAGACTGAGGGGCTTAGTCCTTGCATCTCTCTGTAGGTTCAGGCAAAGCAGTCCCGATATTCTTGTAGCAGCTGGATGTACATCTTTTGTTCTTCGGCAGACAGTTGGGCGCTGAGGAAGGTTGGCCTGGGTTCATCCTCGTCTCCCAAGTTGACTTCTATCAGTTCATCGACTATTGCTTGACCTCCGTCTTCTATCTCAGGGGGTGCAGGCTGGAGGTCGACAAAGTCTGGTATATCATCTTCGAGGTCGAGGACCTCGATCCCTTCATCTTGCTTTATTTGAGTCCTGCCAGAAATCTCTTGTTCGGCTGATGATGGCTGCATGCACTGTCCTGCCAACAAGTTTACCTTACTAGCAACTTCAAGGGGCGGGTTGATTGCCTCACCCCCTCCTGAGGGGGTTGCAGTCACTAAGGGCTGGTGATTATTTGTCATTAAGTCAGAGTAGCCTTGCAGCTCCTTGGCAAGGGGTGAAGAGATCTCGATCCCTTGAACCACCATGTCCTCAGTGGGGGCAACCATTTCTTTTCTACCAGCATCTGTCTCTCGATCAAGTTTGGGGGAAGCTTCCCCGACTAGTTTGAGAAGTGCCGACATCACGAACAGAGGAGGGCCACTGGAGGGAGGAAACTCTGCTTTTTCAACATCTTCAGCTTCACTACTGCTAGTTGTGTCAAATTTGGCTTGAAGAGCTGCATCTTCCGGATAGACCTATTCCCAGCACCGGCATAGGAATACAGCATCGGATTCTGGATTTCTTGGCCAGGCTGGCTGAATGCACTCAACTTCTGTCAGGTGTTCACCAATAGTTGCCCTCAGTGGGTTATCCTCCATTGTGTAGAAAGCAGAGATGGTATCCACTTCATAGCGTCTACTATAATAGTATTCTTCGGGGGTGAAGCCCAATCCCGGGTGCTGAGAGACATGCCTCATTTCTTTGTCCAGGCTCGGAGGGTACCATAGCTTCTGGAATGCTTCTTTCCTCTTGCGAGGTTGGCCAGAAGGGATGTGTTGCTTCTGGAACATCTTGGCCATTTGATTTGTTATAAATGTCAGCCCCTATATAGGCATTGAGGGGTTTTCTATATCTTCAGGCAGATGACAATTAGTGTGTTCCTGTGTAGGGTGCTCTTCAACTGTGTAGAATAGGCTGCTAGGACCATCTATCTGTGTCACCTCCAAAGCTTTGAAAGGCTCGACAATAGCACTGTCGAGGCTGAGAATTGGCTTGGTATGACCTTCGGGGATCCCGATGTGGTCGTGCTGCTGGTCAACCCTGACTTTATTAGTTTCGGGGTAGATGCCAGGAGGCGCTATCCGGCCTACATCCCCGGTGACAGTGATGTGTGAAACCACCTTGGGATCGATATATCCACGTGGCGGCGAAGGGAACCATTCTTCTTTGGAAGTGCCTTTTGTTGTGCTAGAAGAGGTCTTGGCCGCAGGGGCTTTCTACGACCATTCTGCATATAGAGGGGCGTCTGCCAAGTGGCATTCGAATACTTCGAATGGGTGGAGATCAGCAAATACTCTTTCCTCTCTCCCATCCATGCTGTATTTGATGCATTGGTGAAGTGTGGAAGGTACCACCATATTCTCATGTAGCCAAGGGCGGCCAAGCAGTGCCTTGTAAGAGGTGCGAGAATCAATGACATGAAATTGCACCTTCGTGACAAAGTCCGCTAGAGTGAGTGTGAACTCTGCTACTCCTAGCGACACTTCGCACTTCTGATTGAAGCCGGTAATGCGCATATCCCTGACCTTTTGTAGGTGCACGTTGAAGTAGTGCCTCTCATATATCCTATAGGGCAGGATGTTGACAGCTGCCCCAGGGTCCACTAGGATTCTGTTCAGCTCCCGACCATTTAGATGCCCTCTCATATACAGAGGTCTGTTGTGGCTGGTGGTGGGGAGCAACATGTCTTCCTGGGTGAAGGTCATGCTGGCTTCCGGTAGTGCCTCAGCTAGGCAGGCTTCATATTGGGTAGGCGTCTGGAGAGCAGTAATGATCGCCTGTCAAGTCTCTTCACTGAGAGAGAGGATTTCCCAGACAGTGAATCTTGCTGGGAGCTTCTTCAATAGTTTGACCACCCGAGTTCTAGCTCGGACATTGGATAGCTTCATTTCATCTACCCACCTGGGCTTGGAAGATCCTTGGACTGTGGCCCCTGATGGACCTGCTTCATCGGACTAGGAGGCTACACCCTTTTGCTTGGGATTACATCCTGGCTGCTCCTCGCTGGTTGCTGTCGGGCGAGTTTCTACCTCTTCTGACAATTCGGGAGATTGCTGGAGTTGTGGGTGACTACCCCCAGTTACCGGTTCAACCTCCTAGCATGGATGCTTCCCTTTTGACATCTTTATGAACTCCAGAAATGAAGGAGCGGGAGTGCCGCCCCCACTTTGGTCGTATAAGCTTGACGGAGGAGGGATTTGAACTCCCCTGACCTCCGGAGGGCGTATCTTGTAGGGTTGCTCTCCTCTGAAGATATAGTTATGGTTGGCGGGCGGTTGACGCCCCCACCTTCGGCCCGACTGGGTTGCATGTGTGGCAGTTGCGGCAGTTGCGGCTTCGGCCTGGCTTTCCTTAGCTGCGGGTGTGAAGCAAATCTCTTCTTCATCCTCCTCACCGGGCAAATTGAACAGGGCAGAGAGGGTGTTGCAAGAAAGGATCACACCCGTTGTAGCCTTGCCGGCCTTTATCTTCCTTCTTTATCTTATTTTCTTTTCTTTGGCTGGTGCTTGCCCCCAGAACAGGCTGCCATCCCTGTCTGATGCTTTGCGAGCTTCCTGTTCCTGCTTCAGTGAAAGCTGTTCCAGCTCCTGCCACGGGAGATGATCCCGTACCAGCAAAGGTTCTAGCTCAGGCTGTACATACTCATCTAGCCCATTTATGTAGTCCTTTAGCCGCCGGGCTTCTGGACTGATCTTCTTGACTGCCGGCAACGGAGTCTGCCTCCTTCGATTGCGGGTAGGTATCTGGATAACTGCTGGCAGATTGGTCCACACAGGTGTTGCAACTGGTGAAGGGGGTCGTGACGTGACGCCACGAATATGTGCCCCCGGTGCCGGGCGAGGCGGGCCCTTTTTCTTGGCTCTTGTAGGGACTTACTGCCATCCCTCCTGTTCTTTTATTGGGGCTAGAAAGCAGGCTTCATATGTACGCTGAGTACTGGCTTCGGCGGTCTCCTCAGGCAAGGCTTGATACAGAGAGACCATGTTGACGACGGCTCTTCTTACGGGCACCGCATGTGGTTGTAGAGGGTCGACCTTGTACTCTCCCAATTCTATTTCTTCCTTTTTCACCATGCCTTCGATAATATCCTTGAAAAGATAACAGTCTTCAATTGGATGCCCCAGCATCTGGTGGTAGGGGCAAAATCTTGGGCTATCTCTTCTCTTTAGGTCCTCCGGCCTCCTTGGCTCAGGCAGGGTGACCTTATCATACTGGGTAACCCAGTCAAACAAGATCCTGGTCTTCTCCTTTGGGAAAGAGTAGGTCTTCGTCATTTTATCCCAGAGGGATGGGCCTTCCTCGCCATCTCCGGTCTTGGCAGGCTGAGGAGCAGCTATCTTCTTACCTTTATCGTTTTGCTATTCAAACGCCTTGATATCAAGGGCGTTTGCTTCTTTCGGTGCCTGGCGCCGTTCTGCTGCCTTGCCCTTTTGTGCAGTAGGAATATTTGGTGTAGGGGCCGGTTTCGCTAAGAAAGCCTCCACTTCGGCCACAATATTGTTCAGATGGTCGAACGATCAGATTTCCTTGCCAATCATCTTCTCCAGCACCTCTCTCCTGAGGTTCTGTTTGCAGATCTGTACAGCGTCCTCCTGGTGCGGGGGCCACTTACATCTCATCCCAAAGTTCCTCCACCTCTTGATGTAGTCGAGAGCGGTCTCATCTGCCCTCTGTCTTGTTGAATAGAGTTCAGCCACTGTGACTTCCCTCTCTGTAACGTGGAATCTTTCTCTGAACTTCCTCTGCATGTCCGACCAGTCGCTGATCGACCCGGCCGGGAGGCTGGAGTACCATTCAAATGCGAGCCCTGTGAGTGAGGACCTGAAGAACTTCAATAAATATGACTCGTCAGTGGCCAAGTCACCCATGACGGTCATGTAATAGGCAACATGTTCCTTCGGGGATCCCTTCCCGTTGAACTTGTCAAACTTCGGCGGCTTGCTAATCCCGGGAGGGAGCTGCTTGGCAGCATGATGCGGTGGGTATGGAAACCTATATGCATCGAATACAACATAGTCACCTTCAGCCCTTCCAGCGAGCTTCATCTCGATCATCCTTTCCACCATCATCTTGCTCATGATGGTCGGGTCGACCGGTTTTGGGTAGAAGTGCGCCGGCTGCAAGTAGGGGGTGACCAGGGTGGTCGCCTGTGGAGGAGGGCGCAGCAGTGGAGGCGTCTGGTGCACCTGCGGCAGCACCGGTGGAGCCAGCGGCTGTGATGGGCGCTGTTGAGTTGTCGCCAAGTTTGGTTCCGCATGCAGAGGCGGGGTATAGAGTGGTGGGAAGTCATTCTTGCTGACGGCTCCCCTTGATGATTCGGCATGCACATCAGGCTACTTGGAGGCTGAGGACTGCTCCGTCCTTTCTATTAATTGCTTCTTCTGCTGCTCTATCTCCTAGTGGTACCTCTAGAGCATCATCAGTACGGCCGGGTCCATAGCTGCTGTGCTGGGGATGGCCTCTGTCGTCTTGCCAGATGCACCTTCAGGTAGGATGTCAAGCAAGACATCTTCTTCTTCATCTGCCGTTATCACATTTACTGTGAGAATAACGACCTTGTCATGATGTCGGAGGCGAGGGAGGGCTTGCTTTCCTTCGGTCGCCGCCAGCTTCCCTTTTGCGGCTTCCACTCTTTGAGTGCTCGGCCCCGGTCTTCCGGCTAGCCAGGCCAACTCTTGAGGTTCCTCGGGCAATTTTCCATAATGGCCATCTATCCCGGCCATATTGCATGTGAAAATCTGCATCATGCGTCTCTGTTTGCGAACCCTCCTCTTGACATTCCCCGAGAAGGTAAGCCTTTCAAACATAGAAATCCTTTCATTTTCCCCTTGGCATGGAGCAGTTTCATCGACTTGAACATCAGAGCCGACTTCATATCCATTGTCATCAACCGATGACGTCATCCCCCTATCTTCTTCTTCTCCCACTGCCATTGATGGACAGCGATCTTCTTCAGCTGCCGCCGCCTGCAACAGCCGTTGTTGGCCCAAAGAGGGGTTGCCTAACCCCCTAAAATAACTTCTGACCATATTGGTCATTTCTTCTTGCCCTCGCCCCGGGTGCAGGGTTGGGGACAGTTGTCGACCTCCCATCAGAGGAATGTAAGCAAACCGAGCCCTCTCGGTAGTCTAATGTAATCTTCTTCCCACAACGGGGATGTTGACTTGTCAGGCGCAGGCCCTAAAGCTTTCTCGGCGTGGCGGATCCACGATTGTCTCTTCCTTCCTCGGGACAGGGTCCCTCTTCTTGCTCTCTTCTACTCTGGTGAACCTGGGGTGGTACTACACCGGAGCTTCTTGCTGGATAGGCTGGACCTTTTTAGGGACCCAAACCTGTTTGAATCTTCTTGGCTTAGGAGGCAACCTTCTCTGGCCATGGCGGCCGACTTCTTCTTCTCCGGCTCTTGTTCCAGCAAGAGCCTGATAGGAGTTGTGGACTGGCACTGTAGGGATCACCCGGTCCGGGCTCACTCGAGCCTTACGTCCATCCAGAAGGACGCGGAGACCACCGACCAGCATAGACCTGCCAGATGCGGAGAGACGTCCGGTCACAACAGCATCAACCTTCCTTCGGGGGTTCCGGTGTCAGCGCCTCTCGAAGTTCTTGGCAGGGACGGGGCGAGCCCTGTGAGCAATATGGTGCACCATGCAGTTGGCGACTTGAATTGGGCTGGTAGGCTAGCCAGCATAGTGTCGAGCTTTCGAGGCCTCGACCCTCTCTGCAGCCTTCTCTTCTGTGGGCCTTGAGGACTCCGTCTGTAGCATGTCGGCAAAGGCCAACCCCAAGAAGTTGGGGAAGCCTACAGCCGGTGGGAAGGAGCCGAAAACCATGGGCACCGCCAGGCACCCGTGTTCCGTGTGGTCGGCCATGACTGCGGGGCCGAAGCCAACACCGGTGAGTCCGTAGGGCATCATCGTTTGCCTGAGACAAACAGACAAACAATCAGTATTCTTGGGGGAGGCCCCCGAAGGTATCCTCTCTTGGCAAAGAGATGAAGGGAGACTCAGAAGTCCCACCGGGCGTGCCAGACTATGGGAATGGTTTTTATTTCCTAATTCCTTGTTGGTTGGTTTATTAGGCGTGCTAGTCACCGGAGCGACAATTCATTGTGCGCTCGATCTGACTCAGTCAGTCGATTGTGATATTCGTGCCAGGACCCGGAGTCCGTCATACCATAAAGGATATGACGTTAATTATGTCCTTCCAAAGAAGGACAACCCTTGATTAGTTGCCAAGAAAGGATGTGATGTGACACCACCTATGGACCTGATCAGCGTGAATACGTCGATCCCGGTCGGAGACGAGGGCGAGCGGGGAGGGGGAAAACACAATTGGAAGCCGAGCGGTGGATGAAGTCGGTTCTGCCTGCTCTCTGAAATTGAGGATAGTCAGTTGAAGATGTTGACGCTGCGGCCGCTCACGAATTTTGTTGATGACGGGACCAGTGGAGAATTCTTCGTAACTGGAGCGGGATGATGCCAGAATTTGTTTGATTTTTGTGGTCACCGGTTCTGGTCAGGGCAAAGGGTTGAACAGGGAAGCATGTTGCTGTTCTTGACTGTCGCAGAACCTCAGTAGCTGAAAGATAAGGGTACCACGGGCGCTTCAAAACTCCAAATTGAGCATGTCTTGTACCGATGGATTTGTTGTCGAGTCCTCTTCGAAACGTAAGCAACGGGGATGCCAGATGATGTCGGAGAGGACCGGTAGACTCTGAATACTGAGGAGGGGTCGGTGCAGACTGAGAGGAAGCAGAACCGCGCATCCAGGGGAGTAAATTAGTAACTTTCAGCTGCGAACGCCAAATCGAGTTCCGCTTCTTGATTCTGAAAATAGACTGGTCAAAGAAGATTTTTCAAGAATAACTCTTGCTCAGATTCCCACTAGGATCGCCGGAGTCGAGCTTCCCATCAGGTTCAGGTGCTCTGCCGGGGAAGCTTCGCACAGTCGAGGGAGAATGGCTCTCCTGGGCAGCACGGTGCTCCGACAATGACGAAACCTCCGCCGTTGCGAAGTCGACTGGGAGACGCTTCCAATAGTGCCTCTTGAGCCTTAAGGAACGTCCGAAGGAAGTTGTGGTCACTCCTGCAAGCTGCTGGATTGCTGCTGACTGTGACCTGAGAATTGCAGGTGGTGATGGGTGGTGGGGGAATGGGGTAGAAGGGATGGGAGATGGGGTGGATGGGTGTGGGGACGACCCCGGGCTGTATGGGGGTCTGGTAGAGGGTGATCCAAGGTGTGGGAGGGGCAGAATGGGGGCTGGAAGATGGTCTAGCAGGTGGAGGAAGGGGGAGCTGCGAATTTGGGTTGGGAAGGAGAGAGGAAAGGAGAGATCTCTCCCAAGGTTGGAATGTGACTTAATGGGGGTTGTTAATGGGGGTCTTGGGGATGGGAAGGGGTGTGTTGGGAGATGGAGAGGTGTGTTGGAGAAGGGAGGGGGTGGCTTGGGGAAAGGAATGGTTGCTTGGGGAAGAGGAAGGGTTGCTTGGGAGAATGGAGAGGTGCCTAGGAGAGGGGAATTCCACCTAGGGGTTAGAGGGGAATTGAATGAGTGTATGGGGAAGGGGGAGGGGTCTTAATGAGAGGTGAATGGGGAGGAGAGAGAGAGAATTTCAAAATTGGGGGTGGGGAGGAGAGAGAATGGGGTTCGTCCCCTTTAGAGAGAGAGAGAAGAGAGAGGAGAGGGGAATCCACCCCTTAGAGAGAGAGAGAAGTTAGAGAGAGAAGAAAGAACCCAAGAGAATCCACTCCTAGAGAGAGAGAGAGAGAAGAAATAAACCTAGGAGAATCCACTCCTAGAGAGAGAGAAAATATTGGAGAATCCACTCCAAAGAGAGAGAAGTAGAAGGGGGGTAGGGGCCTCACGTTGGAGGTAGTTTTCCAAATATTTTTGAATCATCTTCATTACCTTAAAAGAGAGGTTACATGACACTTATATAGACTCCACAAAGAAGACCAAAAGATAACTCACCTAACACCTAACACCTACTTTCTACTCATCATAACTCTCTTGGGAATACTAAAAGACAAAAAAGGACTCTTACATGATTATTGTGGAGATAATTACTATAAACGTAAAACATGACCCATTAGGCCCATACATGTGGCTCAATTAACATGAGACAATATCTATTTGATAATTTTGTTAAAGCCGATTCCGTCAAACCCTTCCACTTGGAGATGGTTCGACCTCGAACCTTGATTCTTGAATCTCGAACTGCAGGACCCCGGCTTGTTGGGACAAACCAGACGACTTTCTCTGATACCATTTTGATGTGACACCACCTATGGACCTGATCGGCGTGAAAATGATGATCCCGGCCGGAGACGAGGGTGAGCGGGGAGGGGGAAAACACAATTGGAAGCCGAGCGGTGGATGAAGTCGGTTCTGCCTGCTCTCTGAAACTGAGGACAGTCTGTTGAAGATGTTGACACTGCGGCCGCTCACGATTTTTGTTGATGACGGGACCAGTGGGGAATTCTTCATAACTGGAGCGAGATGATGCCAGAATTTTTTTGATTTCTGTGGTCACCGGTTCTGGTCGGGGCAGAGGGTTGAACAGGGAAGCAGGTTGCTATTCTTGACTGTCGCAGAACCTCAGCAGCTAAAAGATTAGGGTACCACGGGTGCTTCAAAACTCCAATTTGAGCATGTCTTGTACCGATGGATTCATTGTCGAGTCCTCTTCGAAACGCAAGCAACGGGGATGCCAGATGATGTTGGAGCAGACCGGTAGACTCTGAATACTGAGGAGGGGTCGGTGCAGACTGAGAGGAAGCAGAACCGCGCATCCGGGGGAGTAAATTAGTAACTTTCAGCTCTGGATGCCAAATCGAGTTCCGCTTCTTGATTCTGAAAATAGACTGGTCGAAGAAGATTTTTCAAGAATAACTCTTGCTCAGATTCCCACTAGGATCGCCGCAGTCGAGCTTCCCATCAAGTTCAGGTGCTCTGCCGGGGAAGCTTCGCATAGTCGAGGGAGAATGGCTCTCCCGGGCAGCACGGTGCTCCGACGATGACGAAACCTCCGCCGTTGTGAAGTGGACTGGGAGACGCTTCCAATAGTGCCTCTTGAGCCTTAAGGAACGTCCGAAGGAAGTTGTGGTCACTCCTGCAAGCTGCTGGATTGCTGCTGACTGTGACCTGAGAATTGCAGGTGGTGATGGGTGGTGGGGGAATGGGGTAGAAGGGATGGGAGATGGGGTGGATGGGTGTGGGGACGACCCCGGGCTGTGTGGGGGTCTGGTAGAGGGTGATCCAAGGTGTGGGAGGGGCAGAATGGGGGCTGGAAGATGGTCTAGCAGGTGGAGAAAGGGGGAGCTGCGAATTTGGGTTGGGAAGGAGAGGGGGAAGGAGAGATCTCTCCCAAGGTTGGAATGTGACTTAATGGGGGTTGTTAATGGGGGTCTTGGGGATGGGAAGGGGTGTGTTGGGAGAAGGAGAGGTGTGTTGGGGAAGGGAAGGGGTGGCTTGGGGAAAGGAATGGTTGCTTGGGAGAATGGAGAGGTGCCTAGGAGAGGGGAATTCCACCTAGGGGTTGGAGGGGAATTGAATGAGTGTATGGGGAAGGGGGAGGGGTCTTAATGAGAGGTGAATGGGGAGGAGAGAGAGAGAATTTCGAAATTGGGGTGGGGAGGAGAGAGAATGGGGTTCGCCCCCTTTAGAGAGAGAGAGAAGAGAGAGGAGAGGGGAATCCACCCCTTAGAGAGAGAGAGAGAGAAGTTAGAGAGAGAAGAAAGAACCCAAGAGAATCCACTCCTAGAGAGAGAGAGAGAGAAGAAATAAACCTAGGAGAATCCACTCCTAGAGAGAGAGAAAATATTGGAGAATCCACTCCAAAGAGAGAGAGGTAGAAGGGGGGTAGGGGCCTCACGTTGGAGGTAGTTTTCCAAATATTTTTGAATCATCTTCATTGCCTTAAAAGAGTGGTTACATGACACTTATATAGACTCCACAAAGAAGACCAAAAGATAACTCACCTAACACCTAACACCTACTTTCTACTCATCATAACTCTCTTGGGAATACTAAAAGACAAAAAAGGACTCTTACATGATTATTGTGGACATAATTACTATAAACATAAAACATGACCCATTAGGCCCATACATGTGGCTCAATTAACATGAGACAATATCTATTTGATAATTTTGTTGAAGCCGATTTCGTCTAACCCTTCCACTTGGAGAAGGTTCAACCTCGAACCTTGATTCTTGAATCTCGAACTGCAGGACCCCGGCTTGTTGGGACAAACCAGACGACTTGCTCTGATACCATTTTGATGTGACACCACCTATGGACCTGATCGGCGTGAATACGTCGATCCCGGCCGTAGACGAGGGCGAGCGGGGAGGGGGAAAACACAATTGGAAGCTGAGCGGTGGATGAAGTCGGTTCTGCCTGCTCTCTGAAACTGAGGATAGTCAGTTGAAGATGTTGACGCTGCGGCCGCTCATGAATTTTGTTGATGACGGGACCAGTAGAGAATTCTTCGTAACTGGAGTGGGATGATGCCAAATTGTTTTTGATTTATGTGGTCACCGGTTCTGGTCGGGGCAGAGGGTTGAACGGGGAAGCAGGTTACTGTTCTTGACTATCGCAGAACCTCAGCAGCTGAAAGATAAGGGTACCACGAGCGCTTCAAAACTCCAATTTGAGCATGTATTGTACCGATGGATTCATTGTCGAGTCCTCTTTGAAACTCAAGCAGAGGGGATGCCAGATGATGTCGGAGCAGACCGGTAGACTCTGAACACTGAGGAGGGGCCGGTGCAGACTGAGAGGAAGCAGAACCGCGCATCCGGGGGAGTAAATTAGTAACTTTCAGCTCCGGATGCCAAATCGAGTTCCGCTTCTTGATTCTGAAAATAGACTGGTCGAAGAAGATTTTTCAAGAATAACTCTTGCTTAGATTCGCACTAGGATCACCGCAGTCGAGCTTCCCATCAGGTTCAGGTGCTCTGCCGGGGAAGCTTCGCACAGTCGAGGGAGAATGGCTCTCCCGGGCAGCACGGTGCTCCGACGATGACAAAACGCCCGCCGTTGCGAAGGCGACTGGGAGACGCTTCCAACGGTGCCTCTTGAACCTTCAGGAACGTCCGGAGGAAGCCGTGGTCACCCCTGCAAGCTGCTGGATTGCTGCTGACTGTGACCTGAGAATTGCAGGTGGTGATGGGTGGTGGGGGAATGGGGTAGAAGGGATGGGAGATGGGGTGGATGGGTGTGGGGGCGACCCCGGGCTGTGTTGGGGTCTGGTAGAGGGTGATCCAAGGTGTGGGAGGGGCAGAATGGGGGCTGGAAGATGGTCTAGCAGGTGGAGGAAGGGGGAGCTGCGAATTTGGGTTGGGAAGGAGAGAGGGAAGGAGAGATCTCTCCCAAGGATGGAATGTGACTTAATGGGGGTCTTGGGGATGGGAAGGGGTGTGTTGGGATGTGGAGAGGTGTGTTGGGGAAGGGAAGGGGTGGCTTGGGGAAAGGAATGGTTGCTTGGGGAAGAGGAAGGGTTGCTTGGGAGAATGGAGAGGTGCCTAGGAGAGGGGAATTCCACCTAGGGGTTGGAGGGGAATTGAATGAGTGTATGGGGAAGGGGGAGGGGTCTTAATGAGAGGTGAATGGGGAGGAGAGAGAGAGAATTTTGAAATTGGGGGTGGGGAGGAGAGAGAATGGGGTTCGCCCCCTTTAGAGAGAGAGAGAAGAGAAAGGAGAGGGGAATCCACCCCTTACAGAGAGAGAGAGAGAGAAGTTAGAGAGAGAAGAAAGAACCCAGGAGAATCCACTCCTAGAGAGAGAGAGAGAAGAAATAAACCTAGGAGAATCCACTCCTAGAGAGAGAAAAAATATAGGAGAATCCACTCCAAAGAGAGAGAGGTAGAAGGGGGGTAGGGGCCCCACGTTGGAGGTAGTTTTCCAAATATTTTTGAATCATCTTCATTGCCTTAAAAGAGAGGTTACATGACACTTATATAGACTCCACAAAGAAGGCCAAAAGATAACTCACCTAACACCTAACACCTACTTTCTACTCATCATAACTCTCTTGGGAATACTAAAAGATAAAAAAGGACTCTTACATGATTATTGTGGAGATAATTACTATAAACATAAAACATGACCCATTAGGCCCATACATGTGGCCCAATTAACATGAGACAATATCTATTTGATAATTTTGTTGAAGCCGATTCCGTCAGGATGCCTCGGGGGCAAATGGAGATAAGACTATTACACTAACTCCGCTAGCAGAATGTGAAACATGCATAGGAAACCATGCTATGCGGGACATGATAACAATGTTATGGCATAAATCCGGCAGCATACCCTTTATTTTGGACTATGCCAAAGGGGGAATATAGGTCATCCACCCACGGAATGCCAGGATGGAAGTCGAAAGGAGAGCCGGGCGTAGCCCGAGATCCGGAAGGATCTAAGTGTGACGGGGCAATGTCCATTGCCATGGTGCTTGTTGATATTCCCTCCGGAGACCATTGGGGGACTTGCAACGACAGGACTCCCAGGGTCAGTAGGGCTGGAAGAAAAACCCGACAGTTAATGGCATAGCATATCGGGGTAAGACCCCGTTTATATAGCTCGGTTTAGACATGGATGAAGAGCCATGAAACCCTCGTGATATGGTGGGGACTGGTATAATAGCCTGTAGGGGGGGTGTTGGCACTCAAAATATGATCGTCGGTGACCAAGCCATAAGGACGAATGACCCGGCCCACCGAAGTACGAAAGCCGATAAAGATCAACATATTGAAGACTTCTCAAGCTGCCAGAGCCTCGAGTCACCCCATGTGGACACGGGGACTTCACCTCAGGAGAGCCGAGACAAACTCGTCAACCAACCGGCAGTGCGACCAAGCCTGCCCAATGAACCGGCATCGACTTTGTCATGCCGCATACACTACACCCGTTGTCCGATCAAGGACGACGGTCTATCCGGTGGTTCCCCACCATATGAAGAGGTTCTCCCGAAGATGAAGGAGTTCCCCCGGCTCTCCGAGACGGAGGACCGAAAGCTCTGTCGGCAGAAGATCCCGATCACCCGGCACGGGTACGGCTTCCTGCCAAGATGGGCCCATTAGTGGCCGAATGATCGCCCAGCTCGGGCGGAACTATCCCTGGTGTTATCTCGCCTTTCAAGGAGCTTCGGGCACAAGCCAGGCCGAGCCAACGGCATAGATCATAGAGCTGAAGGCCGTGTCAGCAGAAAACCCGTGTGAGCAGCCCAAAGCAATCCAGAACCTCGAGAAGGGCCATGCGCCAATCTAGGAGCTTCGACAAATCATCTCGTCGAGGTTTCAGTGAGCAGCGGCAAAACACATGTTCACGGTGGCTCCCAAAATCATCTCCGGACTCACTAGATGGCTCGAAGCTCGTATAGAGCACCAGCCCGGCATGCCCTTATCCCGGCGCGCCCCTACCTTCGACCCTTGTACCGGCGCGCCCCCATCTTCAGCCCTTATGCCGACGCGCAAATCACCCTGATGATGACTTCGATCCCGGCACGATAAGCCTTGAAGGCTCCCCCGACGCGCCAATCCCACGCCGATTCAAGGTTCTAACTCATGCCCTATATATACGGCTGTTCGAGAGCAATAAAAGGGGGCCATAGGGAGATCAAGAAAAAAAAATCAGAAGAGACAGAGAGAAGAAGAGGAGGGAGAGAACTTTCGAGAGGGTTTCTTTCCTCTTGTGGTACAGAAAGCGAGGGTTCCTTCGGGGGAGCTACCGCCGGCCATCTTCTTCTTCTACGACACCATGTTTCAGGAACAGGTGGGCGCGGCGCTGATCCCTTTCCTACTTTCCGTGGTTTTCTCTTCTGAAACTTCTACCCATCCAATGTAAGCGAGAGGGGGAGGAGCGACGATGATATGAGTCGATTCTCCTCCCCCCCTCTACGCGATTTTCTCTGCTACTCTTTCCCTGTTATTGCGCTATGAGCGTCCTCTGCTTCTGTTATTGTTGAACGGTGATCGAATAATGGCGCTGGTGCCATAGTCTGATTATGTAAATGCTGAGCCATTACCATTTCTGGGATGGTAACACATATATATATATACATGCTGAATGATGGGTTTAATAGGTCGAATGAATGGTCTTCGTCTTCCCTTTCTTATGTATGCCAATGCGTGCGCCTGAGGCTTTCTCAGTATCATTTCCTGATTCCGCTTTCCCTGAACCTCCTACCATGCCCTGAATCATCGTGGGCTACAGAAACATCCTTTCCCCGGGGTTTCCCCTCCGAATATTCTCCTGTTTAATCTCAGGATTCTCGCATACCCCTCTCTTCTCGGACGGAGCCGTGCTTCTGCGCGTGCCTCTCTCCGCCACGCCTGGGGTTTCATCCCCTGAATGATGCTCTCTAACTGATCGAACATATGCCTCGTAATGGGCCTCCCTCATTTATGCATTTACTATCTCTACGCATCACGGTCATCCGAATGGTTTTCGGGGTTTTCCTTCTCATTATCTCGATCGTCTGGGGAAGGGGGACATGCCCTTGTGGCTTCATGGAGCTGCTAGGCAACTAAGAACCCTACCTCCCAATGGTAGATGTTCTCCCTGAGCCCACAGCAGATAGCAACGAAGGGGTCTTGGTTCAACGAGCTAGACCCTAACAGTCCAGGACCCAACGGAGACCGGGGATGTGTGCTCCTCGCAGGCTAGCCCTCGGAGTTCCATCTCTCTAATGGTCGGTTCCTCTAAGGGATAAGTCATACAATGTGGGCTGTCCACCCCTCGCAGGCTAGTCCTTGGGGTATTGCTCCCACCGTCAACGGCTTCGTCTTTCTGTTTCTTCCCCTACGGTATTTTGGTGCCCCTAGCAGGCTAGTCCTCGGGGTACTCCACCCACTGGGGTTTGCTGGTTGCCATTGTGCAGACCGGCGGTTTAGGGGCTTGTTCCACAGGTGAGCACGACCCCGCTTCTCCCCTGCAACTCTTCAAGTTCAGGGGAGATGCTGTCCAATTTTGGACAGATTAAGATTAAATAAGCCTTAATGAAACGCTCGTTCTAGACCCAATTATCCCGGTGCTCGAGTTGGAACCTCGCACTTGCTTAATCACACCATCCTTCGGGGTTCTGGACTTCAATTCAATAAGCAATTGGCCCCAAATAACTTCAGAATCCTCACCCAAAACTTAACAAACCCGATAGTTGCAAAATTCATAGAAAAGGTGGGTGAACGGCGCGGCCTTAGCCGGCCCGCCCTAATCCGGCGCGGTACCCCCCCGTGCCGGATTAACGTTAGACTCATATCCCTTCTTTTTTTCTTTGCGCCTTTCCGGCGCGCCCTAAACCGGCGCGCCCCATCCCTTTTGCGCGCCGTCTTAACCGGCTGTATGGCCGCACCGTATTAGCCGCTATACCTACGTTTCTTCGCGCCGTATTAACATTCGTCATGGCCGCGCCGAATGAAGACGCTATTCCTACGTTTTATCGCGCCGTATAAGCTACCTATCGCAGGGTCGTGCCGGTTTTGAAACCTCTTGTTGCTTTAACCGCTCATTTGCCACCCCCCCCCCCCCCCCGAGTGGATCTCGTCCCTCAGGGTTGGCGTTAATAAATCACAACGGGTAATAAATTGAATAAGGGAGGGGCCAAGCGAGCCCGAACTATATTGTTATCATATCTTCATTACCATGTCCGTTAGCACTTTGCTTTCGCTATCACACTTGTGTTGCCTTCCCTCTTCTCGATGGGGAATAATAAACGTGGTTGATCACCATTTGCTTCCACAATTCCGTTATCATGCTTAATATAGTCATGAACGTCATGTGTGCATCCATGCATACATCCTCGGGTAGATCAAATGGCGTTGACAGAAAAGCCGGATTACGTCTGGTCAGAAGTCTTCGCTATGCGCGACGGTGGTCTTCGGACCTACGTCCTCCGCCACGTACCGAGGATCCATAATTCCATGAACTATGCATCTTCTGCACGATAAACATGTGCATCCTGCATGTCTTCGTCATGATCGTCATGTAGCTCTTTTTTTAATCCGGCTTCGACAGCCCGCTATCTCGACAATTAATCAAAGGTGTTCCCTCCTCGTGGGGGATGTAATTAACGCCATAGCCTTTATGGTATGGCGGACTGCTGGTCCCGACCGAACCTCACGTTCGCCCGACATGGGTCAGAATGAGCGCATCAGAAAATCGTCACTCATGTGACTGGCACGCCCGCGTCATCAATCGATCATTTGACTACCAGTTGGTCAGACGGTCGATCGACCCGCGAAAGAAAAGAAAGGAAAAAAAAAGGTTCACGAACAAGTCTGGCACGCCCGGTGGGACCAGTGTCACCTTTCATCTCTTTGCCGAGATACTTGTGCTTCGAGGCCCTCCCAGAGGCTACTGATGTTTGGCTTGTTTATTTCTTACAGGCGGACAATGACAACCAATGGGATAACTGGCGTCGGCTTCGATCTTTCGATAGTCGCTAGACACGCGCAAGGGTACCTGGCGGTACCCATGGAATTCGGCAGCTTCCCTGCCACTGTGGGCTTCCCCAACTTTTTGGGGTTAGCCTTCGTAGATATGCTGGAGGTCGAAGCCCCAGACCTGTCAAGGAAGCTGTGGAGAAAATGGAGCCTCTGGGGGTTCCCTGCTGCAAAGACTTGTTTGAAAGTCCGGCCCCGGCCGCTAGCTATCTGGTGCACTACGTCATACGTGGGACCCACCCCGATGTTATCAACAAACACCCTGGAGGACGCCAGCGTTGCCAGGCCCGCAAGAATGCTGCTGTAGTTACCGGAACTCTGTCTCAGTCTGGGACATCTATGCTAGTCAGGGGTATGCGCGTCTTCCTCGATGGACGCACTGCACGGGTGACCCCAGACCGAGTCATCCCCAACATTCCTGTTTACAATGCCTATCAAGCTCTCGCTGGAAGGAGGGCAGAAATAGAAGAAACCGGTCATTATGGCCAGGGAAGCCCAGAACCCAGGCCGAGGAAGTTTAAACAGGTGTGGGTTCCCAAGCGGAACCGACCTGCCCACCAGCTAGCACCCATCCGCCGTCGTTTTGTGAACGACGAGGCGGAAGTGAGAAGAGAAAGGGGCCTACCCCCGAAGAAGGAAGAAGAGGTGGTCGCGGATCCTCCGCGCCACAGAAGTCTCCGGGCTGCGGCCCGTCAAGCCAACGTCCCTGCTGCGGGACGAAGATTCCAACAGCCATCCGCCTGAGCTCGGCTGGCCTATATCCCTCCTGCCAGAGGTCGACAATCACCCCCCGTCCTATATCAAGAGTGGGGTCAAGAAGAGATGACCTGTTTGGTCAGAAATTATTTCCGAGGCTTAGGCAATCCCTCACTCGGACAGCAGCGACTGATGCAGACAATCGCCATTGAGAAAGATTACTGCCCATCAACGGCCGAAGAAGGAAATATGAAAGATAGAATGATGGTGTCGTCAGTCGACGACAATGGATATAATGACGGCTTCGAGGTCGAAGCCAATGAAGCCTTCCCCGAGCGGGAAGAAAGAAGAAGAGTTTCTATGTTTGAAAGACTGACCTTCCCGCAGCATGCTAGAAGGAGGGTCTATCAACAAAAGAGAAGGATGCGAGTTTTCACCTGCAACATGGCTGGAATATCTAACCAATATGGGGAGCTTCCTGAAGACCCCCAAGAATTGGCTCAATTGGCCGCACGGTCGGGGCCAACTACCCGCAGAACAGAAGCGGCAAGAGAGCTTCTGATGATGGTTAAAGGGAAACAGCCCCAGGTCTATCCCCACTGGGACGACAAGGCCCCCGTCTTGACCGCTAATGTGGTGACGGCAGAAGAAGAAGACGACGTCCTCCTTGACATCCTGCCTGAGGGTACGTCCGGGGAGACAACAGAGGGCATCCCCACCACTATAGACCCATCAGTTCTGATACTGCTACAAAAATATCAACGAGAGATAGACTCTCTGAAGAAGTAGTTGATGGAAAAAACTGAACATTCATCAGTGTCTAAACCCCCCGAAGTCCAGGGTGAGTCATCTCGGGGAGCGGCTCGTAGTGACGACCCTCCACCGCTCTATACACTGTCCCAGCCGTCCGAGCCAAGCATGGCGACAGCACAACATCAGCCGCCACAGTCTCAGCCGCTGCTACCTCCGGTGCTCCCGCAGGTGCACCCGACACCCCCGCTGCTGCGTCCTCCACAGGCGACCACCCTGGTCACCCCATACCTGCAGCCAGCGCACTTCTATCCAGAACCGGTCGACCCCACGGTCGTGAACCGGATGATGGTAGAGAGGATGATCGAGCTGAAGCTCGCAGAGAAAAGTAAAGGCGACTACGTCGCATTTGATGCCTATCGGGTGCCCTACCCGCAACACCATGCGGCTAAACGACTTCCCTCGGGGGTCAACAAGCCACCTAAGTTTGACAAATTCAACGGGAAAGGGTCACCTAAAGAGCATATTGCATATTATATGATCGTTATGGGTGATCTGGCCACCGACGAGTCGTATTTGCTGAAATTCTTCGGGTCCTCGCTGACAGGGCTCGCATTTGAGTGGTACTCTAGCCTCTCGGCCGGGTCAATCAGTGATTGGCCGGATATGCAGAGAAAGTTCAGAGAAAGATTCCATGTCACAGAGAGGGAGGTCACGGTGGCCGAACTCTACTCAACAAAACAAAGGGCAGATAAGACAGCCCTTGATTACATCAAGAGGTGGAGGAACCTCGGAATGAGATGCAAGCGGCCCCCGCATCAGGAGGACACGGTATAAATATGCAAACAAAATCTCAGGAGGGAAGTCCTGGAGAAGATGATTGGAATGGAAATACGGTCGTTCGACCGGCTGAATAATGTAGTGGCCGAAGTGGATGCTTTCCTAGCCAAGCCTATCCTGGCGTCAGCTGCCAGCACAACCCAGAAAGGCAAGGCTACGGAACGGCGCCCCACACCTAAAGAAGCAAATGCGCTTGATATCAAGGCGTTCGAACAGCAGAAGGCGAAAGGCAAGAAGGCGGCTCCCCCGCCACCTGCGAAAGCTCTAGATGATAAAGAAGGTCCTTCGTTGAGGGACAAAATGAAGAAAGCATATTCCTTTCCAAAAGACAAGACCCGAGTCCTGTTCGACTGGGTAACAGAATACAGCATGGTCACTTTGCCTGAGCCAAGGAGGCCGGAGGACCTGAAAAGAAAAGACAGTCCAAGATTCTGCCCCTACCACCAGATGTTGGGACATCCAATCGAAGACTGTTATGTTTTCAAAGACGTCATCGAAGGAATGGTAAAGAAGAATGAAATAGAGCTGGGAGAGTACAAAGTGGACCCTCCTCAACCACATGAAGCCCCTCTCAGGAGAGCAGCGGTCAACATGATCTCCCTCTACCATGCATTACCTGAGGAGATCTCTGAAGCAAGCACACGGAGCACCTACGAAATCCATTTCCTGGAGCCCGTGAAAGAACAACAGGGGTGGCAGCAGATCCCTGTGAAGCACAAGAAGAAGAGGGCACCCCACCCGAAAGAGGGGGCACATATCCGTGGCGTTACACCCTGGCCTGCTCCGCCAGTGGTAGCACCCGTATGGGTCACTCCACCTACAGCTATCAGAATACATACACCTAACAGGAGGAGACAGACTCCGTTGCTAGTAATCAAGGAAACCAATCCTGGAGTCCTTCGATTGCAGCACCTGATTGCAGGGCTAGATGACTATGTGCAACCCGAATTGAAACCTTTGCTGGTACGGGACCACATCCCATGGCAAGAACTAGAACAACTCTCACTGAAACAGGTGGAGGAAGCCGAAACAGCACCCCCTGAAGAGGGCAGCCTGTTCTGGGGGTAGGCACCAGCAGAAACCAAAAAGAAGAGAAAGCAAAAGAAGAAGAAAAGAAAGGCTGCTGGGGCCAATAAAGCACAGGTTGTCTCCTGCAATACCCTGTCAGCACTCTTCAACCTACCCGGAGAAGAGGAAGAAGAAGAAATTTGCTTCACACCCCATGCTGGGGGAGGCAAAGTCGAGGCCGCAACTGCTGTGCATGCCACTCGGTCGGGCCGAAAATGGGGGCGCTAACCACCACCCAATCACAACATCATGTTCAGAGGGGAGCAACCCTACAAGACACCTCCACCGGAAGTTAAGGGAGTCCAAATCCCTCCTCTGTCAGGCCTATACAACAAGAGTGGGGGCAGGGCAGTCCCTTCATTCCTTGAATTTATGAAGATGTCAAAGGGGAAACAACCCTGTCAAGAGGCTAACCCTACACCCGGGGCCATTCACCCGCAGCCAGCGCAATCTACTGAGGATGCAAATGCAGATGGAGCTTGCCCGGTAGCAGCTAATAAAGAAGACCCGACAGCCAGTGCCAGCCAAAAGGGTGCCGAGTCTGAGGAAGATGAAGCAGGTCCGTCTGGACCCACAAATCAAAACCTCCCCAAACCCAGATGGGCTGAAGAGATGAAGCTCTCCAATGTCCGGGCTGGGAGCCGAATAATGAAGTTGCTCAAAAAGATCCCCGCTCGATTTATGATATGGGAAATTATCTCTTTGAGTGAAGAAACTCGACAGGCGATCGTCACTGCTCTGCAGATGCCTGCTCATTTTGAAGCCTGCATAGCTGAAGCTATACCAGAAGCCAGTATGACCTTCTCTCCAGAAGACATGCTACTACCTACTGCCAGCCACAACAGGCCGCTATATATGAAAGGGCACCTGAATGGGAGAGAACTGAACCGGATCCTGGTCGATCCTGGTGCAGCAGTCAACATCCTGCCATACAGAATATACGAGAGGTACCACTTTAATGTGCATCTCGAGAAAGTCGGGGATATGCGTATCGCTGACTTCAACCAAAAATGTGAGGTTTCAATGGGAGTGGCAGAGTTCACACTGACCCTGGCAGATTTCACTACAACGGTGCAGTTTCATGTCATCGACTCTCGCACCTCCTACAAAGCGCTGCTCGGCCGCCCATAGCTGCATGAAAATATGGTGGTGCCCTCCACGCTCCACCAATGCATCAAATACAGCCTCCAGGGGAAGGAGGAGAGGATATTTGTTGATATCCACCCATTCGAGGTGTTTGAATGTCACTTGGCGGACGCCAACCTGTATACGGGGCCTCCCCGGAAGGTTTCTGAAGCTGAGGCCCCCGTAGGGGCGTCGAAGAATAGATCGAGTGACGGTTGGTACCCACCACCGCCGCGCGGATATGTCAAGCCAAAGGTGGTCTCCCACATCACAGCTTCTGGAAAGGTCGGCGGGGTGACACCCCCAGCATTATATCCCAAAGCTAAGGAAGTGCATGTCAATCGACAGCACGACCGCATCGGAGTCCCGGCCGGCCTCACCAAGCCAGTCTCCAGCCTCAACGACCCCACTGTCGAACCTTTCAAAGCTTGGGAGGTGACACAGGAAGATGGGCCCAGCAGCTTGTTCTATACAGCTGAGGAGCATCCCACTCGGGAAGACACAGACTGCAGCCTCCCTGAAGATCTAGCCAACCCGCGGGTTCCTATTCAAGGCCTGGCATTTACAACTGATCGAATGGCCAGGATGTTTCAGAAGCAAAACATTCCTCCCGATCAGTCTCAAAAGCGCAAAGAAGCTTTCCAGAAGATGTGGCATCCTGTAAATCTGGATAAGGAAATGAGACGTGTCTCTTAACATCCAGGGTTGGGCTTCACCCTGGAAGAATATTATTACAGTGGGCGGTACGAGGTGGATACTATCTCCGCCTTCTACCCTACTGAAGATAGCCCTCTGGGAGCAACCTTTGATGAGTATCCGGCGGAAGCCGAATATCTTGAACTGGCTCAATCTGGAAATCAAGAAGTAGAAACCTCGGCCCCTTGCCGATGCTGGGAGCAGGTTCACCCTGAAGAAGCGGCCCTTCAAGCTGAATTTGATACGGCTAGCAGCAGCGAAGCCGAAGACAGTCAAGAAGCAGGAGTCTCTCCCTCTATAGAGGTCATACTAATGACAACTTCAACACCCTTTCTGCCAATCAGGGAGGCCTTGGTCAACTCCAATCAAGGGGAGCCAGCTACCAGGAAAGAAAAGCCACTTCTGCAGAAGATACAACTGTCCCAGAAGGTGAAACTTCCTCAACTTCTACTGCAAAATCAGCATGCTGTCCGAGCCTAGCAGTAAACAGTCACCAGCCCGTCGCAGCTGCAGTCTCATCTGCAAACACTAAAGCTGCTCTCTCATCCTTGGGAGCTGCGACAGCAATGGATTGGCTAATAGAACAATCCACTCAGCTGCTAGCACAAGAAATCAAGAAACCTCAGGAAGCTCTGGCGGTGTCTGACGAGGAAGTCGAAGTGCTCGACCCTCAAGATGGCATTCCGGACTTCATCGACCTCCAACCGGCACCTCCGGAAATAGAAGATGGAGGCCAAGCCACAGTCGATGAACTGATAGAAGTCAACTTGGGAGATGATGGGGACCCTAGGCCCACCTTCCTCAACGCCCAACTGTCCCCAGAAGAATGGGAGCTATACATCCAGCTGCTGCTAGAATACCGAGATTGCTTCGCCTGGACTTACAAAGAGATGCCAGGTCTAAGCCCCGCTGTCTCACAACATGAGCTAACAATCAGCCCTGAGGCCGAGCCAGTGAAGCAACCACCGCGGCGCATGAGACCAGAGCTGTAATGTCTTGGATATTTCGGATCCTTCCTTGTGGGTCCAGGATCTGTTTTATTAGAGTGTCTGACCCTGTTGTGTCCGAAATTTCGTTTCGGACATCTTTCGTGTTCGGATCGGCGCGATCCGGAGTCGTTTCGGAGGCCCGGAGTGTGTCCGCGGCTTTTCCGTGCGTGTTTTCCGATTTTCGCGTACGGGTTTCGGCGAATCCTTCGGAACCCTATAGCGGGTGAACTGGGTCGTTCACCAACCCGCGAGTGGTGCCGTTGCGATCAGCGCGTCGAGACGGTCGAGGAGGTGTATTTTTCTACTTTTCAAGATTTTTCCAATTTTTTGGATTTTCTATATATATCAATTCTTTTTCTTTTTTTTTTTACCTTTTTCTTTTCTTCTTCTTCCTCCTTCCTTCAACCGTGAGAGCTCCCCCTCCCCCACGGCCGATCTTCTTCTCCCCGGGCGACCGAGACGCGGCCCCTCTCACTCCGGCAACGGCGTGGCAGCGGCGGCGGCGGTGAGGCGGTCCCGGTGGGGTGCTTTTCACCGCGAGAGGCGGGGCGTTCGTGGGAGTAAAAGCTTCATCCTTGATTTTGGCGGTGATTCGGCGGAGCTTTCGCTCCATTGAGGTAGGGAGATGTACCCCCATGCTCATCCCATCGTTCCCCGTGCTTTGTAGGCCGAGGGGAGGTCGAGAGGGGCGTTTTTGAGCGGGTTTGGGTGAAACCATGTTTTTGGGGTTTGTGAGCCGATCCGCCGTTCCTTCGCGTTTTTGGCCAATCCGAGGCGGTAGATGCATGCTAGGAGGGTTGGGGAGGGTTCCCCATTTGTTTCCCCATCATCGGGGGGTGATTGGGGCATGGAATGGAGTTTTCAGCCATTTCCCGTCGTTCTCAGTTTTTCGGGGTGATCGTGGTTCACCAGTAACCGCTATCAATGGTAGCGGTCAGGTGAGGACCGCCTTCATCGGATTTTTGACCGTTAGGCCTTAAAGTGTCGGTGGCTGGTCGCGGTCTTGCGACAGACCGCGACTGTTGGTCGCGATCTTGGGACGACCGCTATCACCGTGGGGACCGGCACGGGCCTCGAGGCATTTTTTGACCGTTCATTCCTGGTCGCGGTCCCCTAGGGACCGCTACTGTGTGAAGGCGGTCATCAGGCGACCGCCTTCATTTTTCTGGTGCTAGGGTGGTCGCGGTCCCAAGAGGACCGCTACCATGTGGTTGCGGTCCAGGGCAGACCGCTACCACCGGAGGCGGTCCTCCGGTGACCGCGTCTGCCGTTTCGTGCCGATCAAGCCCGGGTGAGTGGGTCCTGACCCCTTTGTGTTGTCTTTTGGTCCGACTGATGCTTGGCATCGTGTGGGGACTGTACGAGGGTGTCGTGGGGATCCCGGGATGTGATGTGTCGGCTGGTGTTACCGAGAGTCGGTGTGGTACAGAGGATGACCTCTGCACCTTGCTAGTGTTTAGTCGGTGGTTTTCGAGAGTCAGTCCTTACTTCCAGTGACCTGTCCACTAGTCGTAAGTCCCTGCGCACGTGGGTGTGGACCCACCTGGGAGTGGTGGAGAGCGAGACCCAGTGTGACGTGGTTTTTAGGTAGGTTACCGTAGGGCCCCTTGCCTTTGCCACCAGAGTCCGATGGGGGGAAAACCAGCTAGAGGACCCGACCTAGAGCAGATGGTCTGTGTGTGCACACGTAGTTGGGGGCTTAGGGCGCGCGCTGACGAGCACGACCCCAGCTAGTCCTTGTTGTGGTACTTGTTGCGTGTCTGAGTCTCACGCCCGGGGCGTAGTAGCTAGACACTTGTGACGCGGTGTAAGACGTCAGGGGACGCATCCGGTCGTTCTTTTTGTGGATAGTTCTCCTGTTCACTGGCAGGCGTGGACTCGTGTTTTGTTGGACCGAGGTTTTGTAGTACGGTACTGTCAGAGTAGACGGCTTTTCTGTTTATTTATTTCAGCTTGTTGGTTGCACCGTACTCCTGTTAGGTAGGGTTACCTTCTGCCTTCTCGCTTCTCGTGCGAGGTGGGGATTCGCGGGATCCCTACTGGGTCAATGAAATGAGGCTGACCCCTGCTTTTCAGGTGAGGCGGGGTCTTCGAGAGGCGCGGCCGAGTTTCAATGCGGTTCTTCTAGCCAGGGTTAGTCGCCAGTCTGCCAGAGCCGGGGGATGCCCCGTGTAGTTGTACTCCGGGGGATGCCCTGTGTAGTTGTACTTTCTTTCCTGTTGACTGTGCTTTCTTTTGGACATGAGACACTGTGGACCTTGTAGCAGTTTATTTATTTATATTATTCTATGCATTTTATTTTGGATTATTGTGCTATCTCTGTGGTCGTTGCAGCTTCTCTTGTACCCCCACACCACACCTTTCTACCCTTCCGAGTCTTCGGGCTCGTGGGTTGGCGGGCCGAGATTCGAGACGCGCCGCTTCTTTTCCGGTACTCGGATCCTCGGGTCGTCATAAGAGCTCATCACCCAAATTTATGTTGAAGTTGACAAGCTCATTGACGTGGGATTTGTTGAAGAAAACCAGTACACCACGTGGCTGGCGAATATCATGCCCGTGAAAAAGAAGAATGGACAGATCCGGATGTGTGTCGACTTCCGGGATCTAAATAAAGCCTGTCCCAAGGATGACTTTCCGGTGCCAATAACCGAGGTCATGATTGATGCTACAACCGGCCATGAGGCCCTATCATTCATGGATGAGTCTTTCGGCTACAATCATATTTGGATTGCGGAGCATGACCGAGTCCATACTGCTTTTCGAACTCCTAAAAGCATTTATCATTACAAGAGAATGCCGTTCGGACTGAAGAATGCTGGCGCAACCTATCAGCGCGCGATGACCAAAATCTTTGATGAGCTGCTCTACCACAAGGTGGAATACTACATAGATGACCTGGTGATCAAATCCAGAAGAAAAGAAGATCATCTGCAAGACCTCCGGATTGTCTTTCAGAGGCTAAGGCAGCATGAGCTGAAGATGAACCCTATGAAATGCGCGTTCGGAGTGTCGAGCGGAAAATTCTTAGGCTTCATCGTCCGATATCGGGGAATCGAGATAGACCCCGCAAAGATCAAGGCAATTCAGGGGTTACCTCCGCCAAGGAACCTCTTCGAGCTAAGATCATTACAGGGCCGCTTGGCTTATATCCGGCGGTTCATTTCCAATTTGTCAGGGCGATGCCAGCCCTTCCACAAGCTAATGATGAAAGATGTCCCCTTTTATTGGGATGAAGATTGCCAGGCAGCCTTTGACAAGCTAAAAGACTACCTGAAAACTCCTCCAGTGCTGGGTGCACCGGTGAAAGGACGACCATTGATACTGTATATAACAGCTACACATAATTCTCTGGGGGCAATGCTGGCCCAGAATAATGAAGAAGGGAAAGAGCAAGCCCTCTATTACCTCAGTCGGAGACTGGTCAGAACTGAAGAGAAATATACTTATATTGAGAAGATCTGTCTGGCACTGGTCTTCGCAGTCAAGAAGCTCCGACATTATATGTTGTCGCATGAAATCAGCTTGGTATCCAAAGAGGATCCCCTGAAGTACATCATGTCTCAACCGGCACTCAAAGGCCTCCTGGGCAAATGGGCGGTAATCCTTATGGAGTTTGATATCTCCTACGTGCCGCGTAAGGTTGTCAAGGGCCAAGCTATTGCAGACTTCTTCGCTGAGCACCCAGTGTCCGGGGATTGCCCGTTGGAGCCGGAGCTTCCTGAAGATGAAACCGTAGAAGCCGTTCAAGTACAACCCGCCTTATGGCAGCTACACTTTGATGGCGCTTCCAGAATTGACGCCTCTGCCACTGGATCAGCCAGAGTCAGGGCAGGAGCAGGCATAGTCCTGAAATCCCCAGAAGGAGAAGTGGTGCATACATCCTGTTCCATAAACAAGCAATGCACAAATAATGAAGCGGAATATGAAGCCCTGATAATCGGGTTGCAAATTGCTCTGTCCATGGGAATTCAGATGCTGGAAGCATTCAGAGACTCCATGCTAGTTATAAAACAGCTGGAAGGAGAGTTCGATGTACGAAAGCAAGAGTTCCTCCCCTATCACCAGTTGGCAACTCGCCTGATGTCAAAATTTTACTTCATCAGCATCAAGCACATCAATCGAGGCCGGAATGCTCAGGCAGACGCCCTTGCTAAGCTGGCCAGTTCATTGGCGGTCCCGCCAGACACAAGCCTAAATATAACAGTGATCAACCACCGACAGGTCCCCAGCGTAACAGAGGTCCTGGCCGACGAACAAGAGATGGAAGTAGCAGTCATCGAAGGGGTTCAGCAGCCCGATTGGCGAGAGCATCTCCTACGCTGGTTTCAACACCTGCAACTCCCAAAAGAAAAGGAACAGAGAATGAAGCTCCTGAGGATCAAGGATTCTTACGAGATGAGAAGCGGGACCCTATTCCGAATTATGGCAGATGCCCGAAGGAAAGTCCTACTCCGTTGCTTGTCTTCAGCAGAAGCAGGACAGGTGATGCAGGAGGTCCATGCAGGATCAGCTGGAGCACACCAGGCTGGCCCGAAGATGAAAATTGAGATAAAGAAACTGGATTACTATTGGCCCACTATATTTGACGATTGCTGCAGGTTTTCCAAAGCTTGTCAGAAGTGTCAAGAACATGCTAATGTGGCAAGGAGACCTCCAGTGCCATTGCATCCCACCCTACCAAGCTGGCCGTTTGCTCAGTGGGGCACGGACGTAGTAGGGCCGCTACCAGCATCTTCATCAGGGTGCAGATACATCTTAGCAGCTACGGACTACTTCTCCAGATGGGCGGAGGCAGTAGCACTAAGAGATGTGACGGGAGAACTAGTTGCAAGATTCTTCCGGCAGAATGTAATATTTCGGTTCGGGATCCCCAGCCGAATCATCTCTGATAACGGCAGTCACTTTAGGAACCAGAAGGTTTATCGGCTGGCCGACAAATACAAAATCGACTGGAGGACATCATCCCCCTACAACCCTCAAGCCAATGGACTCGCAGAAGCCTTTAACAAGACCTTATGCACGCTGCTGGCGAAGACTGTCAAGTCTAATAAAAAGGATTGGGAAGAGAGGATGTACGAAGCACTTTGGGCCTATCGTACTGTCTACAAGACCCCAACCGACTGTTCACCTTTCTCCCTCGTCTATAGGTCGGAAGCTGTAGTGCCCATCGAAATTGAAGTTCCTTCATTGCGAGTTGCCGTCCAGAACGGACTAGTCAGTGGTGAACAGGCTAATGCAGAAAGAAGATTGGAGGAGCTCGCCGAGCTCGAAGGAAAACGCCTCCGGGCACAGCAAAACATCCAACTCTACCAAGCTCGCATGGCCCGTGCTTTTGACAAGCTAGTCAAGGGTCGAGAATTCAAGAAAGGAGACCTGGTAATGGTCAAACGAAAAGAAGTGATGGCCTCCAACCCCAAAGGGAAGCTGGTCGAAAACTGGGTCGGGCCGTATATCATCCGCCGAGTATATGAAGGGGGTGCCTACATCCTTGTAGACCACAAAGGAGTCATTCAGTTCTCTCCCCTCAACAGAAAACACATTAAGCTGTATCATGCAGCGCAGCCGACATGTCCCGAGTGATCGGTCGGAGCTACCTCTCCTTGGTTTAGTGGCACTCCGCCCTAACCGAGCTACTCTTCTCCTTGATTTAGTGGCACTCCGCCCTAGCCGAGCTGCCTTTCCTTGGTCCAGTGGCATTCCGCCCTGACCGAGCTACCCTTTTCTTGGTTTAGTGACATCTCACCCTGATCAAGCTACCTTCCCTTGGTCTAGTGGCATTCTGCCCTGATCGAGCTACTCTTCTCCTTGGTTTAGTGGCACTCCGCCCTAAACAAGCTACTCTTCTTCTTGGTTTAGTGGCATCTCGCCCTGATCAAGCTACCCTTTTCTTGGTTTAGTGGCATCCCGCCCTAACCGAGCTACCCTCTCCTTAGTTTAGTGGCACTTCGCCCTGATCAAGCTACCCTTTTCTTGGTTTAGTGGCATCTCGCCCTGATCAAGCTACTGTTCCTTGGTTTAGTGGCACTTCGCCCTAACCGATCTACCCTTTCCTGGGTTTAGTGGCACTCCGCCCTAACCGAACTACTTTTCCCCTTGGTTTAGTGGCACTCCGCCCTTACCGAACTACATTTTCCTTGGTTTAGTGGCACTCCGCCCTAACCGAGCTACCTTTTCCTTGGTTTAGTGGCACTCCGCCCTAATTGAGCTACCATCCTCCTTGGTTTATTGGCACTCCACCCTAACCGAGCTACTCTTCTCCTTGGTTTAGTGGCACTCCGCCCTAATCGAGCTACCCTCTCCTTGGTTTAGTGGCACTTTGCTCTAACCAAGCTACCCTTTTCTAGATTTAGTGGCACTCTGCCCTAACCGAGCTACTCTTCTCCTTGGTTTAGGGGCACTCCGCCCTAACCGAGCTACCCTCTCCTTGGTTTAGTGGCACTTCACCCTAACCAAGCTACCTTCCGTGGTTTAGTGACACTCCGCCCTAAACAAGCTACTCTTCTCCTTGGTTTAGTGGCACTCCGCCCTAACCGAGCTACCCTCCTCCTTGGTTTAGTGGCACTCCACCCTAGCCGAGCTGCCTTTCCTTGGTCCAGTGGCATTCTGCCCTGACCGAGCTACCCTTCCCTTTGGTCCAGTGGCATTTCGCCCTGATCAAGCTACCCTCTCCTTGGTCCAGTGGTATTCCGCCCCGATCAAGCTTCCAAAAGAATACGCCACACCGCCATTACGAGCCTTACGTTCGGATTGGCACGAAAGCCCCTCCTTGCGTTAGCATTATCTTCCCGCTAACGAATAAACCCGAGTCGACTGAAGACTTTGTGTCCTAGCTGGCAATCTCACATTGTTGCCACTGCGGGCCATCTACGATCAACCAGGAGTCGAATGTCACGCTTCGATCTGCCACCCTATACATACAACTAAAAAAAGAAAGATAAGAAAAATGGGGTTAAAAATAGAGATACCCCGCCAGACTTGCTCCTATATTAGGACAAGTGCAAAAAAGGCTATGACCTAGCTGTGGCGAAAACCCGAAGGGGTGCTGCAGGCAAAATCGGGTACCCGGCCGCGTGAAAACCCGAAAAGGCGCGCGGGCAAAAGCAAGAGGGGGCTGGCTTCGGCGAAAACCCGAAAGGGCACTTAAGTCAATAAAGTGGTAATGTTCAAATTCCTCTCCTATTCTCCACCCAATGGAATTCTGAAAGGGACAATCATCAAAGACCCACCGGAAATCCTTTAACAAACCATGTTCGACCGTCGTCATCATCGGCGAGATCGGTCGATCTCTACCCTCAACTTGGACCTTAAGTCCCTGTTGATAATCCCATCCTTGTTCCGGCAATAACCATGCCGATGAATAAACCCATGTTCGACCCTCGTCATCATCGGCGAGATCAGTCGATCTCTACCCTCAACTCGGATCTTACGTCCCTGTTGATAATCCCATCCTTTTTTCGACAATAACCCATGCCGATGAATAAACCCACGTTCGACCCTCATCATCGTCGGCGAGACCGGTCGATCTTTACCCTTAGCTCGGATCTTACATCCTTGTTAATAGACCGTATCCTTTGCTTCAACATCTAACCAGTGTCGACAGACCGAAGCAGGGTCCAATCCTTGTCATCATCGACAAGGCCAGTCAATATTTTCCCGGTCCAGTTCTTCTTCATCATGAATTCAAAAAAAAAAAAAAAAATAAAATGGGGTTAAAAAAAATAGAGATACCCCCCCAGACTTGTTCCTATATCAGGACAAGTGCAAAAACGGCTATAACCCAGCTGTGGCGAAAACCCGAAAGGGCGTCGCAGGCAAAATCGGGTACCCCGCCGCGTGAAAACTCGAAAGGGCCCGCGGGCAAAAGCAAGACGGGGCTGGCCTCGGCGAAAACCCGAAAGGGCGCTTAGGTTAGTAATGTGAATAAAAAATTTTGAATGATGAATAGTGATGATTCATTCTCTATCCGGGAGACCCCTACGAGGTCGACGGGGAATTTTCATCAGATATCCCGCCTATATACATCTATTGTCTACTCTTTTCGACCCTTGTCACCATCGGCAAGATCAGTCGCTACCCTATCCGGTTTTTGTCACCATCGGCAAGACCGTCTACCCTTTTCGACCCTTGTCACCATCGGCAAGATCGGTCGCTACCCTATCCAGTTTTTGTCACCATCGGCAAGACCGTCTACCCTTTTCGACCCTTGTCACCATCAGCAAGATCGGTCGCTACCTTATCCGGTTTTTATCACCATCGGCAAGACCGTCTACCCTTTTCGACCCTTGTCACCATCGACAAGATCGGTCGCTACTCTACCCGGTTTTGTCACCATCGGCAAGACCGTCTACCCTTTTCGACCCTTGTCACCATCGGCAAAATCGGTCGCTACCCTATCCAGTTTTTGTCACCATCGGCAAGACCGTCTACCCTTTTCGACCCTTGTCACCATCGGCAAGATCGGTCGCTACCCTATTCGGTTTTTGTCACCATCGGCAAGACCGTCTACCCTTTTCGACCCTTGTCACCATCGGCAAGATCGGTCGCTACTCTACCCGGTTTTTATCACCATCGGTAAGACCGTCTACCCTTTTCGACCCTTGTCACCATCGACAAGATCAGTCCCTACTCTACCCAGTTTTTGTCACCATCGGCAAGACCGTCTACCCTTTTCGACCCTTGTCACCATCGGCAAGATCGGTCGCTACCCTACCCGGTTTTTGTCACCATCGGCAAGACCGTCTACCCTTTTCGACCCTTGTCACCATCGGCAAGATCGATCGCTACCCTACCTGGTTTTTGTCACCATCGGCAAGATCGGTCGCTACCCTACCCGATTTTTGTCATCATCGGCAAGACCATCTACCCTCTTCGACCCTTGTCACCATCGGCGAGATCGGTCGCTACTCTACCCAGTTCTTGTCATCATCGTCAAGACCGTCTACCTTTTTTCGACCTTCGTCATCATCGACAGGACCGGTCACTACCCATTCTCGGGTCTTGCCATCCTCGGCAGGACCGCTTACCCGTCAGTTTGGATATACCCTTTTGAGTCCACCGGACTCTCGGCTGGCGTAGGCGTTGTTAGTCTCAAAAAAAGTCACGGCGCGGTGGAGCGAACACCTCACCCCTTTGCTGAAGGCGTGAGCGCTCTCCTGCCCTACTGACTCATACGCTCGGATTAGAAACAACGGGCGAATGGAAGAGAAAAGAGTAATGACAAGGTGGAATCTTCATTCAAAAAGCACAATGGAGATTTTTCATTACTATGAAGTAAAAGGTACATGTTACACGGGCCATCCCCCAGAGTACATGAAGTGCGTCAAAAAGGGAGCAAATAAAGAGAAAGAAGACTACGGCAGAGGGCGTCGGAAGATGTCCTCCAGCGTAGGAATACCCAGGGAAGGATGGCGGGTCAGTTCTTGCAATCGGAATCGGTGGCCTCCAGCTCAGATAGCTTCTCCTCGAGGTAAGCAGCTTATCCCTCGGCCATCTCTGCATCCTCCGCCTTCTGGACTCCCAGGCGATCTACTTCTTCAAGTTCGGCCTCTACCCTTGAAAGTTCGGCCTGTAATGCCGCCATCCGGGTCATCAAGAAGCTTCGGCGCTGTAAAGAGGCATTGGCTTCATCCCTCATCCTCGTCGCAGTCTCTTGCAGGGAAACAAGAACTGCTCGGCTTTCAGCCCGCTCCAATGATATGGCCGCCAGCTGGTCAGCTGCTTCTCGACCTAGAAATTCCCTCCTGTTCACATACTTCAGGAGCAGGATCACCCGTGGAGTCCAGTCGTTCATGGGACAACCAAAGGCCAACAGCGAGTGGGATAGATGCTCTATCAAGCCCCTCAGCTGAACATAAGTTAAATCCCTGCTGGCCGTTACGGTCTGCTGGAGGGTCCCCAGAAACTGCCACACAAAGTCACTTGAAGATTGAAGACCAAGTGGCGACGTCTCGGGCAGTTCAAATTCCACTCTGCTATCCACGACAGCCCAGATATCATCGGCCGTCCCGGAAGATGACGATGGCATGAGCTGCAGTCCACTGCTGTGAGGAACAAGCGCGCTGGCGGATACGGTGGCCGGAGCCTCAATAACAGCAATCTCTTTTCCTACCCCCTGGGATGGAGGTGCAACAGAAACATCAAGAGCCGAAGACATCTGCTCTTCAATGATCTCTCCGGCTTCTATTTCAGGAAGACCATCCTTTTCCAGAATTGATTGCTGTGCAGCCTCCATTGGCTGAGAATCCCCGACTGCCGCCGAACTACCAACTTCCACAAGTGCTCCGGGTCCGACTGGAACCATTGCCGCTGCATAGTCCTTGGGGTATCGCAATGCGATAGGCCGTAGGATGGACGGAAGAGTTGCATGGCCCGTTCCCAGAGCCGGGAGTGGTATCTGCAACGTCATGGTTGGTAGCACCACCTCAGCCTGCATCAGAAATATATACATTAAAAAAAACAACGAGGCTGGAGGGAAGATAAAGAAGAAGAGCAGACACCGACCCTGGGCAGGTCCTTACCTCAGCGGGTACTAAGCTCAAATCTTTAAGAGCAGTTCCCTCGGCACCGGCCTCTTCACTCTCAAGCGATAATGACGGCTCGGGACCACCCCACGATAACCGGGCCGGGCTGAAAGTCAGATAATCACATTCATAGGCCGAGGACGCCCCGGCGTCATCGGTCTCGGGATCAATCAGTGAGAGCTCCTCGTCCCTAGAGCCGCCACCATAATCTACCTGCTCAGAGGAAGAGGACCCCTCTGCTCTCTCAGGACGCTCCGCCGTCGGAGCAGGAGCCTCACCAGCAGGAGCATCACCCTCGGCAGGAACTTCCCCGGTGCTCTCCGCGCCAGGGGCAACAATGGATGATACCTCAAGAGCAGGTCCGCCCTGCCCCGAGGGGATCGCCTCCTCTATACCCTCCGAGCCCGGAAGCAATGACGGTTGTATATCAACTGCAATTTACGGCAAGAAGGGGTCAAGCTAGCTAAAGACATGAAGATTTGCGGTGTTATCACGACTAAACTATAGATTACGTTCCATCTCCTGCCTGGGTGTTGGAGAGGGCAGATCCCTTTCTACAGGAGCAGTAGGGACTTCCTCTGCCCCGTCCCTAGCCGCTACATCTACCATCGCCTCCAGCCCGACGACCGCGGTGACTGTGTCAGCAACCGTCATCATGGGCTAGCCAAGGCAGTCAAAACAAGCTAATGCACTTCGAAGAGAAAAGGAGCCTACCTTCAGCCTCTAGCCCTTGTGTGCTGGAAGCTTCAAACTCTTCAAAAGATACAACCGAAGGAAGGACGGTTGCTGACTCCTTCTCTGCACCTTTCTTTCGGCGTGCCCGTGTCACCCGGGTCACCGCCGCTTTCGCCTTTCCGACGGCCTCTCTCAGCTGGGACCGAGTCCTCTTCCTCGAATCCCTAGGAGGCAGTGGCGTCGTGGTCGGAGCAGGCTCAGGAACTTCAAAATATGTTGGCTTTTGGGCTTTTATGATCAGTTCCCTAAAGTGCCGGGTCTCCTCCGAAGTCGGTCGGACTGCACATGCACAAAGGTGAGAATGACACACCACAATGAAAAGAAGAAGCTAGCCAAAAGGCCTGAAAGAAGAAATGAAACGTACTTGCCGGTCCCGTATAAAAGGGGAAGAGAGGCCAATAAAATAGCAATGGCGTTTTGTCCCTCGAAGCCGCCTCGCGAATAAGCCAGCATAGATCTCCAATCTTTTCGCTCGGTTCGGCCAGCAGTGCCAGGTCCTGATGACCATGAGAGGATAGGAGATAATACAGGCTCAGATGGTCCAGCCCCCACCTATCTGCATATTTGAATGAAATCTGAAGAGGATGGTCTAGGATGGCTTCGCTCGGATCACCCACCGACAGGCCATGCGATCGAAGGAGTGCAAATAGCCAGGGAGTATTATCGTACAAGGCATCCCGCCTGTCTTCCTTGTGAATGAAAGTCCGATGGGGATACAACCTATCCACCTCGGGACGCCAGTCGGCCACAGCCGCGATGGGCTCCTCTACCGGTAAAGGGAGTTGTTGGAGAATCACCCTCTCACTGCTGACCCGGCATAAACCCCGAAGGGTCTTCACGTAATCATCCTTGTTGATCGGGGGCAGCTTCGGTTCAACTTTTGTCTTGCGGCTTTTCACAATCTTGCGGGCCTCCATATAGGCCTTCACTTTTGTATTGGTCCAAGACTTCAACTTCTTCAGATAAGAGGCTTCAATGTCAAGAACTGGCTCCGGCTGGGAAGCTAGGAACCTGTGCTCCGCCACGGCCCAACACTCTCTCCGGGAGTTCCTGTAAAATCCCGTCCACGCATTCCACTACTTGACGTATTCAGGCGTGACACGAGGGAAGCGCGCAGGGGCGGGCACCCGAAAAGAAACATCTTCACGACGATGGAAAAAGTCCCACCATATTCAGGCGTCATCGTTTGAAACTTGCCCGGCCCTATGCCTGTTGGGCAATGCAAATTGTGAAGAGGAATGTGGAATCTGCTGATCGTAGCCAAAGTTCCGGCTGAAGCGGAACGGGTAATACGGCTCCAACCACAGAATGCCGCTTTTGCGAAATACAAGGACACTAGGCCTGATGGCCAGTGCCCAATCAATTAACTCCAGCTCCAGAATAGGCTTGGTATATTTGGCCTTGGAAATCGGATGGATGTACTCCTTGTTGGATACGGACTGAATAGATCTAGAGGGGGGGTGAATAGATCTTTCCCCCTTTTTGATAATTTACTGACTATCGACCAGATGAGCTACTGGTAATTAATGAATCATAGAACTAATGCGGATAGTAAAGATGCAAGCATACGTATAGGAAATCAAACACACACAAGCACACCACAAGAAAGGATTTTTAAGGTGGTTCAGTCTCTTCCTGAGACTTACATCCACCCCTTGCTTAACTCAAGCAAGGCTTCACTATGAGAATCTCTGATCTCAACCAAAACACAGCTGACACACAGCTTGTACCTGCTGACACACAGCTTGATTCTGCTGCCTCACAGCTTGACAATAATTGTAATCAGAAATGAAAAGATGATAAGAACAGGTGATGAAAGACAGGACTGAATATTGGCGTGTGTAGAAGAATAGGTGTTCAGCCTGGGACTTGATCACGCTTATGAAGAAGCCTAGACTCCCTGTTGATCTTCCAGTCAGTTGCCTTCGATTGTTCTGCTGCTGGAGATCACACAGTCTTGAGCTAAGTCTTCCTTCTGCAGCAACGAGATTGCCTTTAACCTTTCTGCAGATTTTTGATTGGTGGAGAGCTCCTTCTTCCTCTTCTGTGTGTATCTTCCTTGGCTTCTATTCCGTGCTCTCTCACCGCTTCCTTCTTCGTGATTAGTTGCCTTATATTCTTCATATAGCTCTTTTTATTTTCAAGAATAAAGTTCTTCCCGCTCAATTTTCAGATCGAGCGCCAATCTGCTAGAAAACAGGGATCGGTTTAAATCCAATCGTTAGAACGAGTTTGACCACTTCTAAGCAAGATTGTTTCCTTGATTCCCGTGCGGAAGCTTATCTCCTGAGCAGCCCAACAACCTGCAACAACCATCTGCAGGTTTTAAGGAACCAAAACAGAATTCGGTTAGAGTTCGGTTTTGGACGATATATAAACCCGTGGTCGACCATGACCCTGTCGCTGGTCGACAATGGGCAGTCCCCAGACGGCCGGTTCTTCTGGCTGAAACTCACGTCGCCCGTTGGTCGACCATAGCCTGGTCGCTGGTCGACAGGGGGCAGTTTCCAGATGGCCAGCAGTTCTATCTGTTGCTTCTGTCTTTTCTGTGGTCGACCAGAGGCGGGGCTTTGGTCGACAGCCAAGATGCTTCCAGAAGACAGATGATCTGATGCTTTTCTGGTTGAGTTCGTTGGTCGACCATAACCACTTCCCTGGTCGACAAGCGACCTTTGACACTTCTTCTGATTTGTTGATTCCACTTGGATTTCAGTGGACCTGAAATTACTTAACTTATCAGAGGTAAATTGAATGAGTCCAATACTTTGAAGGAACAATCAAACCACTTGTATTTGTTATGAAACAAGATAGAACTTGATTAATCAAACATATCCTATTGTCATCATCAAAACCAAGGGATGCACAACATTCTCCCCCTTTTTGATGATGACAACCATGAGTCATTGTGACAAACAACAGATTATAAAATTCATTTGATATTGCATGCAAGGCTATCATAGCACAGATTTCATTCAGTCAATGCGTTTGATGTGTCTTTCAAAAACAATAGCACTAATTACATGAGAGACTCAAAAAAGGATAAAGACACTGAGGACACGTAGACAAAGTAAATTTGACAATCTAGACTCACATCTAGACACACAACTAGACACACAATGACACATAAAGTCCTATCTCCCCCTTTGTCAACAGCAAAAAGAAGATCATTTGAACAATCCCTCTGAGGAGGATGAGGAGGTCTCTGGCTTCACGTTCTCTGCCATGCGATCCAGCTTGTCAACAATGTGGGCATAGGAGAGCCTGAGCTTCTGGATCTCTGAGATAGTATCCTTGTGATACTTCTCATTCTGCTGGGTTGTGATCTCGATACGGATTCCCATCTGATCGGACACTTCACCGAGGGTCCTTACTAGTCTGTTGAACCGAGAACTAGCCTGGTCAGAGTGTTCCTTCTGCTTGATGAACCTGGCCTCCATCTGTTGTTCCAGCCGTTGGACTTTCTGCTCCAAGCGTCCAGTGGCAGCATTGACATTCTCTTGAAATGATTGGAGTTGGGTGGTGAGAGAAGATAACTGAGATGCCATCTGGAGGAGCACGCCATGAGATTCAGGGTGGGAGATAAATGCTGGTGGTGGAGCAGAAGTAGAGGGAGTGGAGGTAGGTGGTACTGGTGTGGGTTGAGCAGAATGTGATGGAGCTTGGGTAGTTTGAGCAGATGGGGATTGAGCTGGAGGGGCAGCAGTGCCTGGCTGCCAGAGCACTAGTGAAAGGGACGATGGTGGATGGGCAGCAGTGGTGGTAGTAGGTGTAGCTTGAGGCACCATTGGTGACGGTGTGACAGCAGGGCTAACCTGTATAGGTGAATGAGGTGGAGAAGAGGGTGGCACTGGATCCTTTGCTTTGCCCTTGGAAGGGAGAGTGCGCTGAACATGGTCTCCGACCTTCTTAAATCCCAAGAATGTGGTCACGAAGTGAAAATTGTAGACGTGCCATTTGGGAATGACAATGCTTGGGCTGTGAGGAGAAGGTATGTTGGCTGCTTTCAGAATGGAAGTGATATGGGCAGCAAAAGGAAGAGAATTCAGGGGATAATGTAGGATGCTTCTGAGGGAATTCAAAAGGAGTGTGGTTAGGCGAATAGGCTGGCGAGTGATGAGGCCATGGAGTATAAACAGATGGAGGCGACTCACTTGATCTCTGGCGCCTCCTCGAGGTTGTATGATGGTGGTGATGATGTGGTGAAGCAAACGATGAAGAGGAGGGAAGGTATTAGCATTGAGGTACTTGGGAAGGACCTCAGGGGCTGGCTTGCCAGTGACCACTGCATGTGCTTCTCGGAGGTCGAAGTCCTCATGGTTGAAAACAGCTCCAAGTCTGGGAGTCTTCAGCGTCATGTGGAGAAGCTTGACGTCGAGTCTGATGACTTTCCCTTGAACTACGGTGTAGAGCTGACTGTCCACGACTTGCAGGTTGTGGTAGAATTCTTGCACAAGCTGGGGCGAGTACGAATTGTGCACTGAAACGAACGTAGTCCACTCTTGAGCTTCAAAAATTGGCAGTAGATCTGGGAACATCTCCATCAGCTTGTCATCGGAGAAATCGACGATCCTTGGTTGCAGAACTGTCCGTGGCTTGAGAGCTCCAGAAACGGGATGCACTGCGGGTTCCTCTGAAGCTGCTGATTGTCTGCCTGGACCAGGTGCATCAGCCGTGGTCGACCTGTGAGGGGCCGATGGCGAACCCTGTGCGGCCCGCGACTTGGATCGCTTGGACGGCATCGAAGCTGCGGCAGGGGCCTGATCTCTTCTACGCTTAGAGGAACTTAGAGCGCGCTTGGGAGACATTGTGAAGGGAAGCGAGATAGAGGCGAGAGAGAGGCGAGAAAAGAAATCTGGAGAAGATGAAGTTGGGAGAGGGCTAGGGCTGCGGATGGGAAAATTTCAGGGACCCAGCCGAGACAATTTATAGGGTAGGGCATTAAGGCTGGCCCTTAATTGTTAGGGCAGTGAACCATCGCGATGCAAAGAACGAGCGGTCACGATTAATCAGCATAACTCATATTTTGGGAAATTATTGAAGTGTACCCCCTTTCTTTAATAAGACAATTAAGTAACCTTTCCTCCCTTTCTCAAAGACCACCTTGTGACAAATTCGAGTGGGTCTTGTGGTTCAAAGAATTTGAAAGTATTGCCCCAATAAATTGACTCCCCATATCCACTTTCTTACTCACGGCTCCTTAAACTTATAATATTGTTCATGAGATAATTTTACTAGCTGAACAAGCTGAACAGTGTTTTATGCCTCTATTTGCATATAGTGCATTAGGTCAACCATTTTTGTTGCCTTTTCGTTTTGAAATATTTAAGAGCTGTGGTCAGGTTTATCACATGCTTTTCCACACGAGGAGACACGCTTTTTACACGCCAGAAACCCCGGCTACTTAGCATGCCTAACCATTCCATTTTTAACTGGGACACACTTTTTATCCGTGAGGATATACGTTTATCAGACGCCAATATCCCCAGTTACTCAGGATGCCCAATTAATAATTTTGAGAGTGGCAGAGGTAGATTGAGTCTTCATGACATACATGTCTCCCACTTAATTTTTCAGCCAATTTTGCTTTGTGATAGAGAACAGTAGTTTCTCAGAACTCAGTCCATTGCTCTACCAAGAAGGCAGAATTATGGCGTATTCCATATACATTCATGCTATAGCAGCGTTTATTTTCACTGTCCAACACAGACACAGGTAGAGAAACAGTCTCATTACTAAAAACATAAGTTCTCAATAGTCTTGAGTCAGAGTCATAGTTATGGTTTGAATTTATTGCAGTAGTACAGGTCAAATTCTCATTACTACACTTAACCTTTACTCTCATTGATGACTTTGGTGATTTTCTTGTAAGATATGGTTAGGTTGTTCAATGATTTATTAAGGAATGAGTTTACACTTTTTACTCCCCCTCAATTTGTGAGTCCTTGCTGAAGATAGAAAACAATAAGTTGGCCACAAAGAGATATAGAGACACAAGGAATAGGAAGTGTGAACAAGGATGAGTGAGTAAAGCAAAACTGAGCTCAGAGTCCAAAAAGTTCAGAAGATTTCCCACCAAAGCCAGCAGCTTGATTAGATCCAATTTCCCTTTTTCAGGTCCTTTGTCGACCATGGAGTGGCCTGTGGTCGACCTTTGTGCTGACACAGAACCTGCCTGTTGAGAAGACTGCGTTCTGACAAACCTGTTGTCGACCATTGGATCGCCTGTGGTCGACAGCTGCGAATTCCCAGAGCTAACTATTTCCTGTCCTGATGCCTTGGTCGACCAGCGCCTTGTCTGTGGTCGACCACAAGAGATGAGCCGTAGAGAACCAGTATTCTGTAGAACTTGCTGAAGTAGCACCCGACACAAGACTTTCCAAACTCAAAAACTTGACCAGTACTAGAGACCTAGTTGACATAACTTAGACAGAAATGACAGAATCTATGCAGTGAACACATGAATATGATTATTTCAAGAATTTTCAGGAGAAATTCTACAAATTCCTAACTCCCTTCTTAGAGTTGAAAATCTGTCATTGTTAAGGGGTTTTGTGAAAATGTCTGCCAGTTGTTTTTCAGTTTCTACAAAATGAAGCATGAAATTTCCTTTGGAGACCTCATCTCTTAGAAAGTGATGACGGATCTCAATGTGTTTTGTCCTAGAGTGTTGAATGGGGTTTTTAGACAAATTAATAGCACTAGTGTTGTCACAGAAAATAGGTGCACATCCAAGATCTACATTGTAGTCTTGGAGTTGATGTTTTATCCACAAAACCTGTGTACCACAGCTCCCTACTGCGACATACTCAGCCTCAGCAGTGGAGAGTGCCACAGAATGCTATTTTTTAGAAGCCCATGATATTAAACATCCACCTAATATTTGACAATAACCACTAGTACTCTTCCTATCAATTTTGCAACCAGCATAATCAGCATCTGAATATGAAATTAAATCTAGTTTGCAATAAGTAGGATACCATAAACCCAATTCTTGGGTACCGGCAAGGTAACGAAGGATACGCTTGACAGCCCCTAAATGTGAATCTCTAGGGCTAGATTGATATCTAGCACACATGCATACACTGAACTGAATGTCTGGCCTAGAGGCAGTTAAATATAGTAGGGATCCGATCATACCTCTGTATTTCTTGGCATCTACCATGTTACCTTTTACATCAGCCTCCAATGTTGCATTTGTCCCCATGGGTGACTCTATTGGTTTGCAGCTCTCCATGCCAAACTTTTTCAGCATCTCCTTTATGTACTTGGATTGATTTATGAAGTAGCCTTCTCTACATTGTAGAATCTGCAATCCAAGAAAGAACTGTAAATCACCCATTAAACTCATTTCAAACTCATTGGTCATTAGATTTGCAAATTCAGTACATAATGAAGCTTCAGTGGATCCAAACACAATATCATCCACATAGATTTGCACAATTAGTATATTCTTACCTTGGGTCTTGGAGAATAATGTTTGATCAATTTTACCTCTTGTGTAGCCCTTTTTGGTGAGGAATGAACTCAGTCTGTCGTACCATGCCCTAGGAGCCTGCTTTAAACCATACAAAGCCTTATGCAGTTTAAAGACATGATTAGGAAGATCATCATTTTCAAAACCAGGGGGTTGTTCCACAAAGACTTCTTCCTTTACAAAGCCATTTAGAAAGGCACTTTTTACATCCATTTGCTGCAATTTAATTCCATGGGACGCCGCAAATGCTAACAATATTCTAATGGCTTCTAACCTTGCAACTGGAGCATATGATTCTTCAAAATCAACTCCAAATTCTTGGTTATACCCCTTAGCCACCAACCGAGCCTTGTTCCTCATAACAACTCCTTCTTCATTAAGCTTATTTTTATAAACCCATTTGGTTCCAATAACAGGATGAGATGAGGGTCTGGGAACAAGTTTCCAAACCTGATTTCTTTCAAATTGATTTAATTCTTCATGCATGGCATTTATCCAAGATTCATCTCTTAAAGCTTCCTCTACATTTTTAGGCTCAACTTGAGATACAAGGGCTAGCTGATCTAATTCATCAACTGTTTTAAGCTGAGATCTAGTTTTCCTCGGTTCATTAATTCCTCCAATGATGTTATCTAGAGGATGATCTCTGAGAAATCTCAGATTTTCAGAATTGTTACCTGGGATGATCTCTCCTTCGGGTTGATCATTGGAATCACCTTGCTTTGGTTCTGCTTCAGTCTCCATTGGTTCCTCTTTGCCTTCCAGAAATTCCCCATCTTCATCTTTGCCTACCTGTCCAGTTTTGTCAAAGTCATTATTTTCATCAAATGTGATATGTGGGGATTCTTCAACTAGCTGATCTTTGGTGTTGTAGACTCTATAGGCTCTTGATCGGTCAGAGTATCCCAAGAAGATTCCTGGGTCACTCTTTGGTTCAAATTTGTCCAATGATCTCTTGTCATTGTTATGAATAAAACACCTTACACCGAAGATCCTAAAATGAGCTAGAGATGGCTTCTTACCTTTGAACACCTCATATGGAGTTTTCGCACTAGATGGTCTTACCATTGCCCTGTTTACAATATAACATGCTGTATTGACCGCCTCAGCCCAAAATCTTCTTGGAAGATTGGCTTCAACTAACAAGGTTCTGGCCATTTCAACAAGTGTGCGATTCCTTCTTTCCACCACTCCATTTTGCTCTGGCGTCCTTGGTGAGGAGAACCTGTGATTTATTCCTTTGTTCCTGCAGAATTCATCAAACTCTGAATTTTCAAATTCTCCCCCATGATCAGATATTATTGAACACACTTTGGACTTACCATCCTGCTTCATTCTTCTGTAAAAATCCTGAAATTCATGAAAGGCATCGTTTTTATGTGATAAAAACATTACCCATGTGAATCTAGAGAAATCATCAACTAGTACATAACCGTACCTCTTACCACTAAGACTAGCAGTTCTTGTTGGGCCAAAAAGGTCCATGTGCACAAGTTCTAGTGGTCTAGAAGATTGACTTTCAGTTCTACCTTTGAATGATTGTCTTGTTTGCTTACCTTGGGTACATGATTCACATACTTTGACATTTTGAGCAAACGAAATTTCAGGTAAACCAGAAACCATTTTATTCTTAACCAATTTGTGCAGCACCCTGTAGCTAACATGCCCTAGCCTTCGGTGCCACAACCAAGTCAGGTCCTCCTTCTTGGCGGTGAGGCACAAGTTGGAGTGGGCTGGATCATCCAAGTCTATCATGTAGACATTATTTACTCTCTTGCCCATAAACTTAACTTTAGCCGAATTTGGTTCAAGAATTTTACAGATCTTAGAATCAAAGACTACTTGATGGCCTTTGTCGCATAGCTGACTGATGCTTAGAAGATTATATTCCAGGCCATCCACTAGCAGTACATCTTCAATGCAATTTGTAGATGTCTTACCTACCTTACCTTTCCCAATGATCTTGCCTTTGTTATTTCCTCCAAATGTCACATGTCCTCCATCTTTTGAGTTTAGCTCGGAGAATTTTGCCTTGTCCCCTGTCATATGTCTTGAGCAGCCACTATCTAAGTACCACTTGTTGTGTATAGCTGCCAAACACACCTGCATCACAAGTTACACAGAAACTTTTGGACCCCAATGGTACCCGGGTCCAAGATAGCTTGTGAAATTATGAAATTGCTGCAGTAATCCTTTGGGAACCCAGATTCTGTTAGAGCAGTGTAAATTTTTATTTCTGAACTTGTTCAGGTTGGGTTGCTTTTGTTCTAAAGCTTCTTTAATCTGAGTCCACCTTTGTGTATTCAAGTTTTCATTTTGTTTTACCCGAGAAAACCTGTGATTTCTGTTTGCTTGTCTGGCCATGGTCGACTTTTGGTATGTCTGTGGTCGACCATCGCGTCTCCAGAACTCAGCGTCTGTTCTGGCAGCACCTCTGGTCGACATTTGGTGTACCTGTGGTCGACCACTGCTTCTCCAGTAACCAGCGCCTGTTCTGGCAGATCCTCTGGTCGACAGATGAAGGGTCTGTTGTCGACCAGCCTGTCTCCAGACATCTTGTTTTCCAGATTTATGTCTTTTAACTTGGTTTAGTCCTTGGTTTGTTTGGTGATTTCTGTGAATTTGGGTTTCTTGTTTATTATTTTGAATCTTATATTGATTGACTGTTTTCTCTTTAAAATTTCTCTCTTCCTTGGTGACATTGTTCCTTTTGGAGGAGCATTCAGCTACATCCTCTTGTTTATCTTGGTATAGATTAATCAGGGGCCTTTTTCCTTTTGAGTCAGCAATCCCAGTTACGGTTTTTATTTGGAATTCCTTTTTAGCCGTAGGATTGTATCCTAACCCTTCTTTTTGAAAGTTTACTTTTATTCCCAAGACAGCATTTAAGTTTTCTTGACCTTGAGTCATTTTTTCCAAGGTCTCCTGTTTGTTTTTCAGGTCACTCTTAATTCTTTCTATTTCTCTTAGGAGTTGGTTGTTTTCTTCCTTGAGTGAATTGTTTCTTTCTTGACTTAACTTAGTTTCCTGTTCATATTCTTGAGTCTTTAGTTTTAACTCATCAATGTCGTTTTTTAGCATTTCATTCTCTTCGGACATTCTCTTGTGGTTTTCTTCATCTAAGTCCATTTGATTCAGCTTGTTTTTCAGTGACTTGATTTCCATTTCTAGTTCAGTTTTGTTTTCCATTGAATTGCTGTCTTTATTCAGTTGACTGATCTTCTTCTTCAAATGTTTATTTTCCTTTCTTATTCTTTCATAAGTATCAAGCAATTCTGAATATACTTCTTCCCAATCCGAACTAGAGAAGTCTTGAAATGGGGAACTTACCTCAAGATCACTGTTGTCTCCCTTGGCCATCAGACAGAGCTTTCCTTCTTCTTCCTCGGAAGTTGTTTCCTCTTCACTGCTCTCTTCCTCCTCACTCCAAGTGCTAATCATCGCCTTGGGTTTCTTGCCTTTCCACTTGAAGCTTGATTTCTTAGGAGCTTCTGGACATTCAGCCTTCATATGTCCAGGCTGCCTGCAATTGTAGCAAATGAGTTTGTTAGAAGGAGCCTTATGTTTATCAGATTTAAACTGGGATGACTTCCTTACCATGCCCTTTGGATTTCTGAATCCTTTACCTTCCTTCCGCAGGAATTTTTTAAATTTTCTTGTAAGCATGGCTAGCTCACCAGATTCTTCACCTGAGCTAGATGAGTCATCATTGTCAGACACCTCAGAGGTGCTTGTCTTAGTCTTTAGGGCAAGTTGCTTCTTTTTCTTGCCCTCATCTTCCTTTCTCTTCAGATTGACCTCATAGGCCATCAGGGATCCTACTAACTCATCCACTGTCATTGTTGTGAGATCCTTTGAGTCCTCAATGACTGTGGCCTTGGTATGCCACATCGATGTGAGAGACCTTAAAATCTTCCTCACTAATTCCTGCTCTTTGTATGTCTTCCCTAAGCTCTTCAAGCCATTAGTCAATTGTACTAATCTGGCATACATCTCAGAAATACTTTCATCATTTTTCATCCTAAACATCTCATATTCTGAGACTAGCATATTTGCTTTTGTCTCTCTTACCTCGGAAGTACCTTCGTAGATTACCTTTAGACGATCCCACATTTCTTTGGCTGTTGCGCATTGGGAAACTCTTGAGAATTCTGTGGGGTGTAGTGAGCACTGCATCACGTTCATGGCTCCCCAGTTGACAGTTGATTTCCTGACCTGTTCTCTGGTCCAGGTTTCTTCATCTTCCGGTAGCTCAAAAGGTCCGCGGCTCACTACCCTCCACATCTCGTGGTCTTGCGCACGTAAGAACACCTGCATACGATTTTTCCAATAAGAATAATCAGTTCCATCAAAATATGGAGGTCTAGTTACAGAGTGCCCCTCAGCTATGAGGCTTTTAGAGTTCAGTCCGCCCGGTCTCTCCTGGTTGTTAGACCACATTTTTGGAGAACCTGCTCTGATACCACGTGTTGGATACGGACTGAATAGATCTAGAGGGGGGGTGAATAGATCTTTCCCCCTTTTTGATAATTTACTGACTATCGACCAGATGAGCTACTGGTAATTAATGAATCATAGAACTAATGCGGATAGTAAAGATGCAAGCATACGTATAGGAAATCAAACACACACAAGCACACCACAAGAAAGGATTTTTAAGGTGGTTCAGTCTCTTCCTGAGACTTACATCCACCCCTTGCTTAACTCAAGCAAGGCTTCACTATGAGAATCTCTGATCTCAACCAAAACACAGCTGACACACAGCTTGTACCTGCTGACACACAGCTTGATTCTGCTGCCTCACAGCTTGACAATAATTGTAATCAGAAATGAAAAGATGATAAGAACAGGTGATGAAAGACAGGACTGAATATTGGCGTGTGTAGAAGAATAGGTGTTCAGCCTGGGACTTGATCACGCTTATGAAGAAGCCTAGACTCCCTGTTGATCTTCCAGTCAGTTGCCTTCGATTGTTCTGCTGCTGGAGATCACACAGTCTTGAGCTAAGTCTTCCTTCTGCAGCAACGAGATTGCCTTTAACCTTTCTGCAGATTTTTGATTGGTGGAGAGCTCCTTCTTCCTCTTCTGTGTGTATCTTCCTTGGCTTCTATTCCGTGCTCTCTCACCACTTCCTTCTTCGTGATTAGTTGCCTTATATTCTTCATATAGCTCTTTTTATTTTCAAGAATAAAGTTCTTCCCGCTCAATTTTCAGATCGAGCGCCAATCTGCTAGAAAACAGGGATCGGTTTAAATCCAATCGTTAGAACGAGTTTGACCACTTCTAAGCAAGATTGTTTCCTTGATTCCCGTGCGGAAGCTTATCTCCTGAGCAGCCCAACAACCTGCAACAACCATCTGCAGGTTTTAAGGAACCAAAATAGAATTCGGTTAGAGTTCGGTTTTGGACGATATATAAACCCGTGGTCGACCATGACCCTGTCGCTGGTCGACAATGGGCAGTCCCCAGACGGCCGGTTCTTCTGGCTGAAACTCACGTCGCCCGTTGGTCGACCATAGCCTGGTCGCTGGTCGACAGGGGGCAGTTTCCAGATGGCCAGCAGTTCTGTCTGTTGCTTCTGTCTTTTCTGTGGTCGACCAGAGGCGGGGCTTTGGTCGACAGCCAAGATGCTTCCAGAAGACAGATGATCTGATGCTTTTCTGGTTGAGTTCGTTGGTCGACCATAACCACTTCCCTGGTCGACAAGCGACCTTTGACACTTCTTCTGATTTGTTGATTCCACTTGGATTTCAGTGGACCTGAAATTACTTAACTTATCAGAGGTAAATTGAATGAGTCCAATACTTTGAAGGAACAATCAAACCACTTGTATTTGTTATGAAACAAGATAGAACTTGATTAATCAAACATATCCTATTGTCATCATCAAAACCAAGGGATGCACAACACTCCTCAGTCTCAAACAGCTTGCACTGCCTCATCCTGTTCGTCAGCGGGCTCGAATGGGCAGCTAAGCTCCAGAAATGAAGAGCCCCAGGCGAATCCATGGAAATGCGGGCCAATTTACCCCGAACGGCGTAGAGTTGCTCCGCTAGTAAGGATGGCTCGGCACTCGCAAACTCTATCATACGCGGGACCAGAGGAACCGCTTGTAATGCCCGAGGAGTTGCCTCCGGAAACAGGGTGCAGACCCAAGCGTTAAAGAAATGTAACGGACCAACCATCCGAAGGCTTCTGGGGAGACGTGTTTTGTGCAAGTCTCCCAACATCTTGTAAATGAGGCACAAAGCCACTGGGCAAAGGGACAGCTTGACGCCCCAAGCCATAAGATAGGCCGGGTAAATGGCCTCCGCCCTAATCACGCTCTCGTCACCTTGAGGAGGAGCGAACGAACAAAGCCAATAAACCAGATATGCAGCACAGTGAGTGACTGCATCAACACCAGTAGAGTTTGGGTTTTCTCCCTGCCCTCCTTTCGAAGAAGATGATGAAACGGCCTGGCGTCGCACCCTCTTCTTCTGCTTCTGGGCCACGGGCGCTATTGGAGGAAAATCTTCATACTTATTCTTCCCCTGGAAGAAATATTGAAGCCAGGCGCCCATCCGCACTCTTCGCTTCTCGCCCGGCTTCCGAGCTTCCCTCGTGTCGTGCGATGAATGAAAGAGGGTGTGATACGCCTTCATCAGATACCGATAGGCGTAGCCCGCCAAATACCGACCGTCACCATCGGTCTGGTCTTTCAACCAATCAGGCCAGCAGACTTCTTCATACGGCTCTCCGTCAATGGGTAGGCCGCTGAGCTGCGATAGACTCCACAAGTCTAAAGAGGTCTCCCCCTCTGAAGTGTAGAAAGTGTTATATTTGGGGCAAAATACCTCGATCATTCCACAACACAAGCCCCGTGAGATTGGGTACCGGTACCTTGAAGCGTACACGCTGTGATACACCGGCCCTAGTCAGAAGAGGAGCGTAATGCTGCAGCACGTAGTCTGTGAACTCTACTGCTCCGGGCCTGAATGCATGAGCGTCTGTAACTTTCAGCTCAGCAAACCACCCCACCGATATCTGGTGCTTGAAGCGAACCGCCAAGCAATCTAGCAAGAACGATTCGTCTCTATATCCCCATCTCAACGGGGCAAGGAATAGACCAAAGATCGGTTTCTCCCGATCCACTCTGCCCGCGGAGTCATTCCACTGAGCGGGTACGAACTCGGGAGCTCTAGTCAGCAATCCATCTGTCGGAGCCAGGTCTTGCAGCCCTAACGCAGCGCTCCATTTCCTGACCTCCCCGGGGAGATAGATGGGTCTTCCCCGCATCACACATTCGGCCAGGCTGTCTCTCTCCAACAGCAAGGCCTGCTCGACCTTCCGAACGGCGAACACATCCCTCTTCCCCTGAAGGTTGAAGCGTTGAAGAAGGGACATTAGGTGCTTGTCCTTGGGATAATCCCTCCTGGTCACGCCCTCTCTGTTATAATGAAAGGAGTCACCCTTGAGGATAAGGAGACGGCTGGTGTCCACAGTGTCTGTCTCTGAATCCGAAGACTCCGCAACTATGGCCACCTGGTCGTGCCCCCAGTCAAGGGAATTGACGTTCTCCCATGTCACTATGGCACGAGAAGAAGAGCTGGATGCCATGATAGCTGCAAAAAGGGGCATATCAAACAAAAGCAAAGTCAGAAAATAGCTAATCAAAGGCGAACTTCTGACAAAATTTTGGCAGAGTCTCCCCGGCACAGGGAATTGCCGAAGAAAAGCGGGAACGCGTCCACTGAGGAACGGTCCCTAAAAGGCAGCCATCGGCATTACACCGAGGCCAGAGGAACACCCGGGGTAATAGCTCCGAGGGCAAGCCCTGCTAGAAGCCTCCCGGGGTCCAAAAGAATGGGTTTCGAAACCCAAATTGACAGCACCTCCACTCACCCGAAGGAAGAAATCGCCGCTCTCGGCGCCAAAGGGAGAGAAGAAAGGGAAGAGAGAGGAAGAGTTGGTGCGAATGAAGGGCAATGAAGAGAAAACAAAGAAGAAAGAAGATAAATAGGGGGAGTCCCCCATCGCTAAACCGGCGCGCTATTTAGCGCGCCGGATTAACAACCCTTTAAGCGAAAGGCGCGCCGGTAAAAGGCGTGCCGGGTCAAAGCATGAACGTCAACGGCCGCGTCGGATTAAAAGCCCAAGGGTCACAGGCCGCGCCGTATTAACATCTAAACAGCGCCGGGTTAATGCCCGTGCCGAATTAAGGGCCATCCCAGGCGCCCGCCAATCAAAGAAGGGGTCAGCCCGGATGAAATTCATCCGTCGGCCTTGCTGCATTCGTGCCTTGCCCGCAACACCCACGTCTGGGGGGCATTTGTTGGCACTCAAAATATTATCGTCGGTGACCAAGCCATAAGGACGAATGACCCAGCCCACCGAAGTACGGAAGCCGATAAAGATCAACATATTGAAGACTTCTCAAGCTGCCAGAGCCTCGAGTCACCCCATGTGGACACGGGGACTTCACCTCAGGAGAGCCGAGACAAACTCATCAACCAACCGGCAGTGCGACCAATCCTGCCCAATGAACCGACATCGACTTTGTCATGCCGCATACACTACACCCGTTGTCCGATCAAGGACGACGGTCTATTCGGTGGTTCCCCACCATATGAAGAGGTTCTCCCGAAGATGAAGGAGTTCCCCCGACTCTCCGAGACGGAGGACCGAAAGCTCTGTCGGCAGAAGATCCCGATCACCCGACACGGGTACGGCTTCCTGCCAAGATGGGCCCATTAGTGGCCGAATGATCGCCCAGCTCGGGCGGAACTATCCCTGGTGTTATCTCGCCTTTCGAGGAGCTTCGGGCACAAGCCAGGCCGAGCCAACGGCATAGATCATAGAGTTGAAGGCCGTGTCAGCGGAAAACCCATGTGAGCAGCCCAAAGCAATCCAGAACCTCGAGAAGGGCCGTGCGCCAATCTAGGAGCTTCGACAAATCATCTCGTCGAGGTTTCAGTGAGCAGCGGCAGAACACATGTTCACGGTGGCTCCCGGAATCATCTCCGGACTCACCAGATGGCTCGAAGCTCGTATAGAGCACCAACCCAGCATGCTCTTATCCCGGCGCACCCCTACCTTCGACCCTTGTATCGGCGCGCCCCCATCTTCAGCCCTTATGCCGGTGCGCAAATCACCCTGATGATGACTTCGATCCCGGCGCGATAAGTCTTGAAGGCTCCCCCGACGTGCCAATCCCACGCCGGTTCAAGGTTCTAACTCATGCCCTATATATACGGCTGTTCGAGAGCAACAAAAGGGGGCCAGAGGGAGATCAAGAAAAAAAATCAGAAGAGACAGAGAGAAGAAGAGGAGGGAGAGAACTTTCGAGAGGGTTTCTATCCTCTTGTGGTACAGAAAGCGAGGGTTCCTTCGGGGGAGCTACCGCTGGCCATCTTCTTCTTCTACGACACCCTGTTTCAGGAACAGGTGGGTGCGGCGCTGATCCCTTTCCTGCTTTCCGCAGTTTTCTCTTCTGAAACTTCTACCCATCCAATGTAAGCGAGAGGGGGAGGAGCGACGATGATATGAGTCGATTCTCCTCCCCCCCTCTACGTGATTTTCTCTGCTACTCTTTCCCTGTTATTGCGCTATGAGCGTCCTCTGCTTCTGTTATTTTTGAACGGCGATCGAATAATGGCGCTGGTGCCATAGTCTGATTATGTAAATGCTGAGCCATTCCTGTTTCTGGGATGGTAACACATATATATATACATGCTGAATGATGGGTTTAATAGGTCGAATGAATGGTCTTCGTCTTCCCTTTCTTATGTATGCCAATGCGTGCGCCTGAGGCTTTCTCCGTATCATTTCCTGATTCCACTTTCCCTGAACCTCCTACCATGCCTTGAATCATCGTGGGCTACAGAAACGTCCCTTCCCCGGGGTTTCCCCTCCGAATATTCTCCTGTTTAATCTCAGGATTCTCGCATACCCCTCTCTTCTCGGACGGAGCCGTGCTTCTGCGCGTGCCTCTCTCCGCCACGCCTGGGGTTTCATCCCCTGAACGATGCTCTCTAACTGATCGAACATATGCCTCATAATGGGCCTGCCTCATCTATGCATTTACTATCTCTATGCATCACGGTCATCCGAATGGTTTCCGGGGTTTTCCTTCTCATTATCTCGATCGTCTGGGGAAGGGGGACATGCCCTTGTGGCTTCATGGAACTTCTAGGCAACTAAGAACCCTACCTCCCGATGGTAGATGTTCTCCCTGAGCCCACAGCAGATAGCAACGAAGAGGTCTTGGTTCAACGAGCTAGACCCTAACAGTCCAGGACCCAACGGAGACCGGGGATGTGTGCTCCTCGCAGGCTAGCCCTCGGAGTTCCATCTCTCTAATGGTTGGTTCCTCTAAGGGATAAGTCATACACTGTGGGCTGTCCACCCCTCGCAGGCTAGTCCTCGGGGTATTGCTCCCGCCGTCAACGGCTTCGTCTCTCTGTTTCTTCCCCTACGGGATTTTGGTGCCCCTAGCAGGCTAGTCCTCGGGGTACTCCACCCACTGGGGTTTGCTGGCTGCCATTGTGCAGACCGGCGGTTTAGGGGCTTGTTCCACAGGTGAGCATGACCCTGCTTCTCCCCTGCAACTCTTCAGGTTCAGGGGAGATGCTGTCCAATTTTGGACATATTAAGATTAAATAAGCCTTAATGAAACGCTCGTTCTGGACCCAATTATCCCGGTGCTCGAGTAGGAACCTCGCACTGGCTTAATCACACCATCCTTCGGGGTTCTGGACTTCAATTCAATAAGCAATTGGCCCCAAATAACTTCAGAATCCTCACCCAAAACTTAACAAACCCGATAGTTGCAAAATTCATAGAAAAGGTGGGTGAACGGCGCGGCCTTAGCCGGCGCGCCCTAATCCGGCGCGGTACCCCCCCCCCCCGCGCCGGATTAATGTTAGACTCATATCCCTTCTTTTTTTCTTTGCGCCTTTCCGGCGGGCCCTAAACCGGCGCACCCCATCCCTTTTGTGCACCGTCTTAACCGGCTGTATGGCCGCGCCGTATTAGCCGCTATACCTACGTTTCTTCGCGCCGTATTAACATTCGTCATGGCCGCGCCGAATGAAGACGCTATTCCTACGTTTTATCGCGCCGTATAAGCTACCTATCGCAGGGTCGCGCCGGTTTTGAAACCTCTTGTTGGTTTAACCGCTCATTTGCCCCCCCCCCCCCCCCCCGAGTGGATCTCGTCCCTCGGGGTTGGCGTTAATAAATCACAACGGGTAATAAATTGAATAAGGGAGGGGCCAAGCGAGCCCGAACTATATTGTTATCATATCTTCATTACCATGTCCGTTAGCACTTTGCTTTCGCTATCACACTTTTGTTGCCTTCCCTCTTCTCGATGGGGAATAATAAACGTGGTTGATCACCATTTGCTTCCACAATTCCGTTATCATGCTTAATATAGTCATGAACGTCATGTGTGCATCCATGCATACATCCTCGGGTAGATCAAATGGCGTTGACAGAAAAGCCGGATTACGTCTGGTCAGAAGTCTTCGCTATGCGCGACGGTGGTCTTCGGACCTACGTCCTCCGCCACGTACCGAGGATCCATAATTCCATGAACTATGCATCTTCTGCACGATAAACATGTGCATCCTGCATGTCTTCATCATGATCATCATGTAGCTCTTTTTTTAATCCGGCTTCGACAGCCCGCTATCTCGGCAATTAATCAAAGGTGTTCCCTCCTCGTGGGGGATGTAATTAACGCCATAGCCTTTATGGTATGGCGGACTGCTGGTCCCGACCGAACCTCACGTTCGCCCGACATGGGTCAGAATGAGCGCATCAGAAAATCGTCACTCATGTGACTGGCATGCCCGCGTCATCAATTGATCATTTGACTACCAGTTGGTCAGACGGTCGATCGACCCGCGAAAGAAAAGAAAGGAAAAAAAAGGTTCGCGAACAGGGGGTCAAGGTCCTAAGTCCAGGCTGATGGTGGACTTGGCAGGGCTTCTGGAAGTTGGGTATATGACAGGTGGCCAACAACGGAAGGAGCCGGCGCGGCTAAGGTTTCGGCACGAAGGTAAAACGGCACGGCAGGGGTTCCAACACGAAGGCCAACCGGCACGGCTGGGAATGAAGGGAGGTCGGCGCTGCAAGCTCCCCGGCGCGCCCATCACCCGGCGTGAAATTGGCGCCGAGAGGAGGCTGCGCCGGGAGATGTGTGGCGTCGGGAGTTGTATGGCGCCGATAAAAGAGTGTTTCTGAGTTTTCAAGTATTATGAGGGGTTTTATGAATTCGAAGGGGTCCTTTGTGTTCAATAGGGGTTTTATGAGTTTATTCATGGTGGTATTTGAGTGGTATAGAGAGTGAGGGTAGGTTCATCCACATGAAGCCTAAGGAGACCATGTGATTGTGATGTTTATATTCCCCTTTCTCGGTGGTGGCCTGAGATGGTATAGCTCAGCTCTCTGCCACACAGTTGGGGTTAAATTCATCATTTCAATGGAAGCATTATACTGTACTATAGAGCAAAGCTCGAGGATGAATTTTGACAGCACCTCCCCTTATTTTGGAGTGTGCCAAAAGGGTATTATAGGTCATCCGCTCACGAAATGTCGGAGTGGAAACCAAAAGAAGAGCCGGGCGTGGCCCGAGATCCAAGAGGATCTGAATCTTATGGGACTTTATCCACCTATTTTGGGATTTATTGATATCCCTTGTATAGTCAATGGAGAACATACAGTGGTAGACCTCCATGACTTGATGGGGTGACAGAATGTAGGGGGGAATTGACCCCTTTGATGTAGCTCCCATGAGGATCGAGGGAAGGATAGTATTTCTTCTTAGAAGGACAGGGTATCATGACCAAGGATGGCATAGCTCGAAGGCATCGGCACGAGCATATCAGGGTGGCCGTCTTCAGGATGAAAGATGTTAAGGTCTCGGCGTGAAAAAGAGAATAGGTTTCGGCGCGACACAAGAAGCTCAGCCGGCGCGGGCAGTCCTCGGCGCGAGACTCGCGTCGAGAGGGGCTCGCATCAGGAGGCTGGGAAGGCTTCTGAAATGAGGGTCTCAGTAATGTTTTGAAGGGATTTTTGAGGTGAAGGCTTCAAGAGGCTCTGGGAGTCTTGAAGGAGGGTTTATTCAGGGATTTGCAAAGAAGGTTTATTCAAGGGTTTGACTACCACTGAAGGGGTTACGGAGAGGGTATAATCCAAGGGGATGGTAGCCTTCCCTCTGGGGCCTCACTGGGGGCAGAACCACGGACAGCCACTTCTGAATTTATCCCTCTTCATTTCACCAACAAGAAGCCATGATATGGACTGTCTCAGGCTCTCGACGTGGATACGAGGTTACGAGAAAACATAGCAGAGAAGACTTCAACAGATCTGGGAGAGTAAACTATGAGATATATGTAGCTTGCGGTATCCGTTGCATATATTAAGCCTCAGATGCAGAGGAAGAAAAAAGATGAAAAGGGAAACTCAGCCCGCTTTTATTAACTATTTCATCTGAACGGCGTACACGAATTCAACTCAGAAGAGAATCCAACCAAAAACATATACGCAAACTCTATTCCTGATAACAGGGTTACATTAGCATTCAATGCTACTCAAGCAAAGATGCTCGAAAGCAGACACAAAAGAAAAAAGGGATACTCAAATAAAAGACGTGAGAAAGGGAAACTGTAGCCCCTCAGGGCATCTTGAAATCGATCCCACCTTGACTCTTCCTTCGAATCGCTGCAACTCTTTCTTCTCCTCAGCTTCCTTAGAGGGCTCTCGAGCTCCCTTTTCTTTCAGTGGCTACTGCTCTCTATTTTTTTCTCTCTTTGTTTTTCTATCTCTTCTTTCTATTATCTTCCTCTTCTTTTCTGTCTCGAAGGGCAGCAGCTTTTATAGAGGGATGGGCCTCAGCCTCTCGGCACGAGCTCCCCGGTGCGCCAGCAAGAAGCTTCTCGGCGCGCCTCAGCTTGTGTTGGGCTTGGCCCATTTCTTCATCATCCGGCGTCAGGTTCAACCTAATGGGCTCCCTTCGTCGGCGTGGTGGGCTTCTCAGAGTAGACGCTCTGTCCGAGGTTGCCTAACGCTTTGTATTCACGACCGAGCGTGAGGCTACCTGAACCCCTTTCTGTGAGCATCAGAATTATCTGAAGATCCTTTCTAGCAGGCAGATGGTTGCCTAGATTTTGTTATAGTCTTATCAGCCTGACTATCTGAATGATAGCAGTACTGGGCAGCGGCCTAACTAGAGATGGCTTTAGCCGGACAAAGTGTTGGGGGTAGTGGATCTCTTCTATTCTGATTCTCAGAACTTCCAGGGATGGTGCAGGAGCCGCACCTCTGATCAGCCTTCAGAGGCTTGAGTCTGCTTTGGTCTCTCCTGGTATATTTTAGGTGTCAACAACGGCTCTCCTCCAGAGTGGAGCTTCGACTAGTGGGCGCCACCGAACTAATCCTCTACAATGCCCACCGGTGTCTACCACAAGTTGGTCTTCCATGCCACCACTTGGAGGAAGCGTCTCACCTCCCACCTATCAAGAGGCGGGACCTTGGTTCCAATGATGATGAGGAAGAGACCAAGACAATCCAAGCTTTATGGCGGGTCAGCAAGCTACACCGGCCTATGGAAAGGATTGAATAAGACCAGGAGCAATGGAAGATTTATGTAATAGCTCTTAGGGGATTGAGACCCAAAGTTGCTCACTAAAATGCAATGATGCTTTTCTTTAGTGAAATAATGGATCCTTCCTTAATTGAGCCAAAGAAGCATTTAGAATGATCAATACTGCTAATTTCTTTTAATTCTGTCTAAAAAAGGCTCTGTCTTGAAACGCGACTGCTACGGGAGTCGCTAATCCTTGAAACAACGCCCTTCATATTGCCGCCAATTGTCTTCATTAATTTCTTAAAAGAAACTATTAATCCATGATTGGCACCTTCATACACAGTCGTTAATTAATTGACCCCCCAATAAATGGGCGTTAATTCTTTTTAAATTCTTTTTGAATATTCCCTAAATTTCATAAAATAATGCCTTGAAAAGGGTCGTCTATTAATCAAATGACGCCTCCTATCACTATCGTCAATCAATTTTGAAAAAAAATAACCATTATTATTCCTCCAATTATTGTCTGACAACAGTTACAAATCCCCATGGAACGTAAAATGATGACCCCGTGTGCTGTCGCCTAATCCTTAAATGGCGCCTTTGATGCAGCCGTCAATTAAAAATATTTCAAAAATTCTAAAACTCCACCAATTCGCGTCTGCGCACACGGGCGTCTATTATCAAAATGACCACACTGCACGTGGCGTCAATTCTTCTCGAACTCAACCACCTAACTTTCCAAATTTATTCTTCTTCCTTTCATTATTCATCTCTTTCCTCCTTCGTTCCATCCTCTTCTCTCTGCTTTACCCTACACCACCGTGACCACCCTCTCTCTCTCTCTCTCTCATTTTCTTGTTTTCCATTCGCTCATGGCTTACATCGGAGGCTCAGGCTCCGGGAAACGACAGCGGGTCATGGCCCCCGCCGTCGTCGATTTGGACGAAGAAGCACAGGACACCGGTGAGGAGTTTCCTCCCGCGGCTGTCGAAGACGCTCCAACGGCGGAGCATGATGGAGAAGAAGGGAGTGAAGAAAATGAAGAAGAAGAAAGAGATGAAGAAGAAGATGATGACGATGATGGTGATGAAGAAGATGAAGAAGGGGATGGAGATGAAGGAGAAGACGGAGAGGGAGAAGAAGAAGGAGAAAGAGAAGATGAAGATGAAGGAGAAGATGAAGATGATGAAGACGAAGATGACGATGAACCACCCCCTCCTCGCCGGCCATTGCGGGGAGGGTTAATGGCACTAGAGCCCAACAAGGTAGGTACCCTAGCCCCTACCATTTATTATTATTTTTTTCTTTTTTTTCTTTGATTTTCCATCGCTGTTGGGAGGGGAGAACTTTGAACCAGGAAAACACAGTAAATGACGTCTGCTGGGGTGGCATCAATTCAAATAGCGACCGAGAGGAGGTCGTCAATTCCTTTTTTTTTGTTTCATTTTTATGAAGTTAAGTAATCAAAATGAAATAGCGCCTAGAACCATGTCATTATTTAAAAAACTGCCATATTTCTTTATTATTTTTTTATCATGAAAACAATTGCTATTTTTATTTATTATTTTTTTATTACAAAAACAAAACTGGCAGGACAGAATTACCCTCATAAATAGCACCTTAGCCTGGGGCGTCAATTCATGAAATAACGGCCACTGGGGTGGTCGTCAATTAAAATAATGATGGAAAACTCTTAGTCAGCAATGGATTTTCTTTCTTTTGGGATATATATATTTCCTCTTTTTTTTTGGAAGGGAGTGATGCGGACTCGGATCTCCTAGGTCCAAGTTCTGGCGGCATACCACGGGTTGCTCGATTTTCAGAGGGCAAGGGTAGAGGCGATGGGGTTCGGCCCTTTTCTTAACATTGAGCCAGTGTGCCCCGACCTACCCTTGATCCAGGTCTTGAGAGAGAGATGGGACAGGACCAATCGGGCATTTTTGATGCCCTGGGGGCACATGGTGCAGAGTTTAGAGGATGTTTCTAGGATCACCGGGTTGAGGGTACACGGAGAGGCAGTCAGTGGAGTGACCCTTTCGGACTACAGGGAGCTAGCCCAGAGTCTGTTAGGGCTGGAGACGAAAGCAGACACCCCGAGAGAGTGCGGGACTATCTCCCGTACTGATCTAACCCGGGCTATGGGATTAAGGGATTCTAGGCAGAGACCTAGAGAGTCTGTAGGGGAGTTTGCAGAGAGATTGACAGATAGAGCCCGGGCTGCCTACTGCCAGGACCCGGCTCAGAGGGAGCGAGCAGATAGGGATTTGAGGAGGTTCTTGTTCCTGATGCTCGGGAGGCTTCTGCTAGGTACAAAGGGGGATGTGATCAACTGTCGATTCCTAGGCATCCTCAAGGACTTGGAGGGAGTTGGGAGGTACGCATGGGGAGCCGCCCTGCTGGGGCACCTGATGGCTAATCTGTCCATGGGGACAGGCCGAGAGACGACTATCAATGGCTTCTCACCTTTTCTTTAGGTATACAATTTCCTTTGTTATTTATTTGAATGCTTATGAATATGATTATGCATATTTATGAATGCTTACTAATGCAATTGATGAATGCAGGTGTGGAGCCACTTATATATGCCGATGGATCGAGCCGACCCCCGACCCGGAGACAAGGGAGCCTTCCCACTGGCGCGGCGATGGTTGCCACTCATGACTGGAGCACCACACTTCTATGAGCTGCGTGTTCTTCGGCGGGAGTTCCGTGACTACCCCGCCTCACTGGTAGTGTATAAAATATGATGCACTTTTCTTTTATTTCCTACTTGATGAAATATGATGATATGATATGATGATATGAATGCAGGTGGTTTGGAGACCCTACCAGGGTATGACCGAGGAAGGTCAGCCTTGGGTCATAGCGGGCCGGCCTAGTTTTGGGCGTGAGCTTTGGGTTCACTGCCTGAACGAGATCAAGCCGTTACGGCTCAGACTGGCGATGAGGACCCTTGGCCTGCACCAGGAGTGGTTCGAGGTTGGGGAGCTACGCGGGATTGGCAGGAAGACCCGCGGATGCACCATCGCCATCGACTGGCGGATCCAGTTCCCAGATCAGTACACTGACTGGCAGCGAGGCGGGACCAGAGTTACCTCTCAGGCGGCAGATAGCTCGAAGTACCTACGGCACTATTGGGAGGTCTTCGCCGACCGACCCCAGATGAAGGTCATAGGGGTACGTATGAATGCATTCTTTCTAAATGATGTATGTTGATTATGCGACTAATATGTGATGAATGCAGGATGCGTAAGATGCAGCGGTGATGGACATGCAAGTCCATCTCCACAGCTTGGAGGCCCAGCTTGCAGCCACGCGGGCAGACCTGGAGACCATGGTGAGTGCAACTATCTATATGCAAATGATTCCTGAGTTATTAATATTCAGCCATTGACAATTTCAATGAATGCAGCGTGCCTAGCAGGAAGCGGCAGGGAGAGGGATAGGAGGTGCCTCCAGCTCGAGGGTCCCTAGCATCGTGGTGGATTCCTTGTAGGGATTGCTTGCTGGCGCGGTAGCACGGGCCGAGGTAGCGGAACACGACCTGGCTGAGCAGGTACGTTCAAAGGAATAGAATTTGAAAACTCAATTTGGGAATGAATATTTGAAACTTGAGTGAATGGTGATGTTTCATGTTGTGGAGCTACAGGAGGCACTCACCCAGGCTGCTCATGCCCAGACCGAGCTCGTGACCCGTGATCAGCAGATCGCAGAGTTAGAGGAGGAGGCGAGACGGCACGAGGTAGGGGTAAGCAACAAGACCTTATATGCTTTTTCTTCCACAGAACCTCAAATCCTAATGCTTATAATCAATTGTGAATAATGCAGGCTACTGAGCTACATGATGCACTTACTCGGGCGGGTCTAGCCGGGACCGAGCTCACGATCCACGACCAACGGGTCACGGAGCTAGAGGAGGTACTGAGGCGACGAGAGGAGCTGTCTAGTGACGTGACCGAGCTGAGGATCCTCCTCGAGGTGAAGCAGAGGGAGCACACCCATGAGAGGGAGGAGCACACCCGCGAGAGGGATGAGCAGATGGCGCGTGAGCTCACGAACACGAGAGCACAGCTAACCGTCGTACAGGAGCGGCTACGAGCGACAGAGGAGCGCGTCTAGAGAGGCCGAGAGTGGGCGCGAGCTATGGGACACTCTGGCACCTTCGCCAGCATGACCTACCTGGCAAGTTCCTCGACCCGACAGAGGAACGAGGTAGAGGAGCAGGCTCGAGCTTCTGCTGCCTCCCGGGGGTCCATGCCCCCTCCACGGGCCCGTCGCCGAGACGACGGTGAGGCGGAGAGTAGGAGAGAGGAGAGTGGAGGTGAGAGTTAGAGAGAGAGACCTATACTCCTCTACCTGCATGCTTTTGTACACAGATATTTATGCATATATATATATGAGATTTTGATGTTACCTGAGTTATCGTTTTGAGCACCTGCGTACTTGACTTGTTTCTTTCCTTTCTCTTTACTCCTGTGCCTATATTTCACACTTAAGCAAACGGATTAATTCATTTGTTCGACTTGGCCCCTTGCGCAATAAGTAAGGGGTTGTCGTTATTTGACCTTGATGACGGGTCAAGTGGACAAGCCTTTAATTAATTAAGGGAAATAACAAAGACATAGAAAAATGTAACATGCAAGCAAGCAAATGCAAACTTAAAATAAAAGAATACCCACACTGTGCAAACAAGCAAATGATATGGCAAAGGAAAAAGCAGTGGACATCAATTCAGGGAATTTCTTTTCTTCCAATTTTTTTTCAAAATTTTTCTCTTTTCTTTTAAATGATGACTCTATAAAAGACGTTAATCCTAGAAATGACGCCCTCGAGCACTGGCATTAATTGAAAACTATTTTTTTATTATTTTTATTGAAATTTTAAATGACGTCATGAAGATAGACTCTATTCAAAGAAATGACGCCCCCGCGCGAAGGCGTTAATTGAAAAATATATTTTTTTATTTTTTATTTTTTATATTTTTAATTGAAATGATGACATGCAGACTGACGCTATTCACAGAAATGGCGCCCCCGCGCAAAGGTGTTAATTGAAAAACATTTTTTTCTTTTATTTTTGTTGGAATGACGACCTGAAGACAAACGCTATTCACAGAAATGACGCCCCCGCGTGAAGGCGTTAATTGAATATTATTTTTTTATTTTTATTGGAATGACGACATGAAGATAGACGCTATTCACAGAAATGACGCCCCCGCGCGAAGGCGTTAATTGAAAAACATTTTTTTTATTTTTATTGGTTTATTCATCATTTTTTTTGAATTCTTTTGGACCTAGCATGGTATATGGATCGCGTGATCTTACTTATTCATTATCTTAAATTCATTAATCATTCTTGGATAATTTAACAGAGGATCAACGTGCCCAAGGCCTATGCTTTCACCCAAGATTTCACGCAGTGCATCCTCCAAGGCCAGTCTCCGCCATCCTTCAGGCTTAAGACATACCCCGGGGGAAGGTAGAAGAAAATGTTTTAGGGGAAGTCGACAAGGGGCTTTGAAAGACCGAGGGAATTTTCCTCCCCTACCCTATGCCTGTTGGAGTTTGATCTTCGGCATAGGGAAATTTTTGTTGCCCTTTTGCCCTTATTCATGTATGCTTACGCCCAGGGTTTTCTCTGCAGGGACTTTACCCTCTTGTCATACTTTTCTTTATATTTGACTTGATTTTTCCTTTTGGAATAAAAACCTATTTGTACTTGGGCTTTTATGGCATATTGTCCCCTTTTGGGCCCTGACTTCCACCTATTAGGGTGGCGGGTAGGTTTGGTAATCTAGCCAGGGTCTAACTCCCCCCCTTTGTGGACCGAAGAGAAGAGAACAGGTAACGTCTGTACACTTTCAGTTAGGCTTTGACTTCCCTCGGATTTTGCACCGCTTGAGTTCAAGAGCAAAACGTGTAGTGTGTATAAGTGTTGACCCCAAGTTAAACCATCAAGACTGAAAAATGAATTAGAGACTTTGAATTTTTTCAGATTTTACGTTCCGCTCACCATGCCAGTCATTTTATTATTTTATTATTTTATTATTATATTTTTTGTGTGTGTTGAGTTTTGAGACTTAGGGGTAGTATTTCTTCAGATACAGACCGTTCCACGGATGAGCCAACTCTTCCCCTGCGACGTTAACCAGTTTGTAAGCGTTGCCCGGATAAACCTCTTTTATTACATATGGCCCTTCCCAATTTAGTTGGAGTTTTGAACGAGGTCCACCAAGTTTCACAAAGATTCTTTTGATTACCATTTCACCAACTATGAATTTCCTCTCAATTACTTTCTTTTGATAAAAATACGAAAGCCTATTTTGATAAACGCGCGCATGCTCAGCGGCGGCCAGAGGCTTCTCATCCAAGAGTTCCAATTGAGCAAGGAGAGATTCACGGCGTTCATCAATAGAGAGCTCCTTGTCCAGTTATACCCTAAAAGAAGGTATGAGAATCTCATAAGGAACTACCGCCTCCATTTCATAAGTGAGGGCGAAAGAGGTTTGCCCAGTAAGAGTACGAATGGAAGTGCGGTAGGCCCAAAGAGCTTCAACCAGCTTTTCTGGCCAATCCGTGAATTTATTAGCCTCACATGTTTTCTTGATGATTTTGATCAACGTTTTATTCGTCGCCTCTGCTTGGCCATTGCCCTGTGGATAATAAAGAGATGAATGATACAATGCAATGTTATACTTGTTGCAGAGATCTTGAAGCTCTTGAGAGATGAATTGCGGCCCATTATCGGTGACGATGGTATTTGGGATGCTGAATCTTACAATGATGTTCTTCATTATAAACTTGTAGACGGTTGACGTTTTGATTTCCGCGTATGCTTCCACTTCCGCCCACTTGGTAAAGTACTCCGTGGTCGTGAGTATAAATGATTTTGGTTTCGTGAGGAGGTTTGAATCACCAAGAGGTCCAATGATGTCGAAAGCCCACATGGAGAAAGGCCATGGGGAGGACATAGGATGGAGTGAAGAAGCAGAAGAATGGATTTTCTCGACGTGCAGTTGGCACTTGACACACCTTCGAATATAGATAGAACAATCCTCTTCTAGAGTGGGCCAATAGAAGCCTAACCTAAGAATTTTCTTAGCTAGCATCTGGCTATTGACAAGACCCCCACATACTCCTGAATGTGCCTCTTCCATGACCTTCCAAGACTCATCATCTTCGAGGTATCTAAGCAAAACTCCAGTAAGACCTCTTCTATAGAGCACTCCTCCAACCAAAGTATATCTCTGAGCAACTCTCCTGATGGCTTTCTTCTCTTCAGTCGTGGCATCTTCAGGATAAGATTGTTCCTGAAAATACTTGACAATCTCATAATACCACGGCTTTTCTTCATCATCCAACTCTTCCTCTAGATCTAATAACATGATCTCCTTGTTATCAATAATTCCTCCTTCCTTAACCTTCTTGAGCACCTCCTCCTTAATACTAAGGAATGTCAGATCTTTGATAGTAGGAATGAGACACTTTTGAACAATGATTGAATGGAAGTCCCTTTCAGGAAGGAAAACCAAAGAGGAAGCAAGAGAAGCAAGAGCATCAGCTTGAATGTTCTGATCGCGAGGAACATGGACGGAGATTAGTTTAATGAAAAGCTTGGCGTAAGTGGAAGCCAGTTCCTGATAGGGTTTAAGTTTAGGATCAAGCGTGCGGCATTTGGTGAGCACTTGGTGGAGAATAAGCTGACTATCACCTACAATCCGTAATTGGGTAACATCGAATTGATGAGCGGCCTCCAGTCCGGCCAGAAGAGCCTCATACTCAGTTATGTTATTGGTTACCGGAAATGCAAGCTGAGAGGCAAGTGGAATAGTGATACCCACAGGTTATAGGAGAACAATACCGATCCCCTTTCCTTGTGGATTCAGAGCTCCATCAAAATGTAACGTCCACATCGAATCGGGCTGATTGACGGACATTAGTTCTTCATCTGGAAACTCCGAGTGAACAGAGTCGAATCTAGGGAGAGGGTGATGAGCAAGATGTTCTTCTATGGCATAGCCTTTAATTACTTTTTGCTGAATGTAGATGATATCAAACTCAGAAAGGAAGCTTTGCCATCGTGCCAATCGGTCAGTGAGAATGGCTTTTTCAAGGAGGAACTTGATAGGATTCATGCGAGCAATAAGATGAACCTCGTGAGCTAAGAAATAATGCTTCAACTTCTGCACTACCCAGACTAAAGCAGCACAAGTCTTCTCCATGGTTGAGTACTTATGCTCACAGGGGTTGAGAAGCTTAGACAAGTAGTAGGCTGCCCTCTCTTTTCCTTCTTCATCAACCTGCGCAAGGACAGCACCAACAAAGTCATCTAGGTCAGAAACATAAAGAACAAGTGGTTTGCCTGAAATCGGCGGCCTCAAGACAAGAGGATTGGCCAAATAATCCTTCAATCTGTCAAAGGATGCCTGACACTTGTCATCCCCATTAAATTTTGTGGGCCCAGAGAGATGGCGGATAAGAAGGGGGTTGATTTGTCCCCTTGCCGAGATGACGGATTTTAAAAACTTTCTTAATTAAACACAGTGGAATTAAAACTAACAACGTTAATTACCCTAAACAAACGTGAGATCTAAAAGGTTCTCTCGATCTTTCCGATCTCACACGTCTTGACAATGCAAATAACGATTGAACACAAACCAAACACGGATAACGGAGGTAGCAATGTGTAGAGGTGACGTGAATAAAAATCTACAAATTGACCTGTGAATGGAGATAGGAGAAAAGGACAATCACACAGGCAAACCACATGCAACACAGAGATTTTTAGGTGGTTCGGGACCATAACGGGCTCCCTACGTCCACCCCTCACCCAACCGGGTGAGGCTTCACTCCACGCTACGAAACGTAGCAACACGGGGACGAACCCCAACCACACACACGTTGCTTCCGCAGCAATATCCACACGGGGACAAGCCCCAAAACGTTGCCACTGTAGCACACACACACATAACGTCGGGGAACACGCCCCGGACACTTAAAATCACACGGAGACGCAGCTCCGTCCACACATACACAATAATATTCAGAGTTTGACAAACTGAAGGATGAACAATGACCGCTCACACAAAATTTAGATCAAGAAAACCAACACAAGCAAAAGGGTAAAAGATATAGAACTTTTCCCTTTCATTTTCCAATGGGTGTATGAAAATCTCCCTTGAAGTCCAGGTCGGAGGAAGTCGAATCCGCAGGGTGTCGGAGCAGCCATTTGTCTTCCTTGAGAGTCCAAGGTGTACTCCTTCAGATTTCACACTCCAAGCACTCCTCCAATCACCAAGAACAGATGCATCCTTCAAGGCCCTTTCCTCTCCTCCTTGTTCTTCTTCACCTGGAAGAATAGATAAAGATAATAAGCCCAAACTTTAAGCTAATCTCAAACAAGAATATGAAAATGAATGATTTAGATATCCCCTTAATCTTCACACAACTTGGAGATAAAATAGAAGAATGCTTTAGAACGATAAGATCATGAGAGAAGAAATCAGCCCCCTTGTAGACATGCGCCCAAGCAAGCAACGGTGGAGAGCAGCGGCGGCTCACCTCCAGCTTCGAGCTTGAGGTTGTAAGACGCAGTCCTTGGTGGCGCACTCTTCCTTCTCCAGCAGATGCAAGCACCTTCTCCACATTCTTCCTCTCTCTCTTTCTTCTTTCCTGCAAGTAGATGGAGAATGTTAGCACAAGGGGATTGTCTCCTCCGATGGAGATCGCGGCCTACATATACAAGAGAGAAGGCAGCAACAAAAAGACTACAAGGCCCTTCTAATAACCCTTCAAAACACACCCAACAGATGGGAGAAACGCTAAGGGTATTAGGGTAAAAATCCTAAGCCAATCGATACCTATCCGAAAAACCCGTTCCGGACGCACCAAAAGAAGTGTCGACTCTTAGAGTCGACACTTTCTTCACAAGACTCTGCCCGCGTTGAAAACAACACACCCAGGACTAAAGTGTTGACTCTCATAGAGTCGACACTTTTTGTCAGCATATCAGAAATCAATGCAAACAGTACACCGTGAAATAAGTGTCGACTCTTAGAGTCAACACTTTTACTGACATAAGTGAAAACTCAATTAAACTCTATTGAAACCCCATAAAACCTCATCCAAACATTTAGAACTAATTGACATGCATTGATAACAAGGTATTGGCATGAATAAAACCGCATTCCAACAAAAGCCAATGAATGTGTTAGGCAACTTGAATTTCAAATCACTCTTTGAAATATAGCATAATAAGCACTATCAAGTCACCCAAACTTCAACAAGGAATCAAGCCAATGAGACAAGTAGTTGATATATATGAAACTTATTCATTACAACCAGCTTAACACTAATAAGATTAAAGATTGACAAAAGAAACATGGGAAGCTAAAATACCAACAACAATCTTTAAGACAGTCAAGAAGAGCATGCATGAGACTCATGCAAACCCAGTACATGAAAAACCATTTCAAACCAAATCAAGGTATAGATAATCAAATTCAGAAGCAAAGTCTTACCATGGATTCAATATTTGTGGACATTTAAGAGCTTGCACTTACAAGAAACTCACATTAGTACAATGCCACTCCAAGTTCATATACCAAACAAATCAAGTTCAGTTCCAAAGTTCCAAAACCATGCAAGGATAGTCCATTTTGAATTTAGATCAAGCAACCATATGTGAAATGCAACCAAACATTATTTCTTACTTTCATGCTTAATAACCTCAACAGCATGTTATTACGCATAAGAAACACTCAATGAATTCTATCAAAGTCTGTGCAACTAAGAACATCAATGCAGATCTTTACCCATTTCCAGCTCAAGGATTCCAAATTTAGTCAAGGTACGCTGAGCTCAATCTGATCAACCAGAAAAGAAAATGCAGTCAAGGCCAATTGATTTAACCATTTGAAAACCCACCGTGAGAGACATTATGATATCCCGACATGAGATTCTCAACCATCAGAATGCATGATAACACTAGAAACAATATTCATTTGGAAAATCTGAAAACTCCATGAACCACACTTGAATGATATGCATGAGAGCATCAAATTAGAATAACATCCATTGAGACTTTTGAAGAACCAAGGGATGTGCTCATGAAAACCCAAGCATTTCACACCAGTAAAGGGTCCTTGAGATCCTGAACAAGAGACAAGGCTCAAGGGCCTTATGACCTTCTATGAAAACATGATTTCACCAATGAAAAACATCATGCATGAAGTGCATCAAGAAGTAAACATGGTGATGATGATGCACATGATGAAGGCAATCCAGAAGAGGTCGATGCAAGTTCAGAGGCAGGTCAGTGCATGTGAAGAATAAGTGAGATAACCTACAAAGGAAGATGCAACATGTGAGCATCAAGATCAAGATGATCAGTGCATATTTTCACAAATCTTACACATAATATTTTCACTTTAAAACATACGAACAACACACAACATATTGTCATCATCAAAACCATTGTCAAAGATAAAGAGGGGGCGCACCGAACCCAACAAATTTGACTCCCGGTTTAGTAAGCTCGTCAAACGGCCTACATCTTTATGAATGTTGGGAGACAAACTGGCAAATAAATTACAACCTCCCAATCAATTCTCGAACTTCCTTCAAATTCTTGAGAGGAGGCATATCCCTTATTGCCCTTGTCTTGTTGGGATCAATCTCAATACCCCTTTTGCTAACTATGAATCCAAACAATTTTTAGGACGAAACACCAAACACACACTTCTTAGGGTTCATTTTTAATTGATACTCCCGCGCTCTTTGTAAAACCTTGGCTAGAACCCCAGGATGCTCAATCCTCGTTCTTGATTTCACTGCCAGGTCATCCACATATACCTCTATAACGATGTGGATCATGTCATGAAAAATAGCCATCATAGCTCTTTGGTAAGTGGCTCCGGCGTTCTTGAGCCCAAATAGCATGACCACATAACAATAGGTACCCCAAGGTGTAGTGAATGAGGTCTTTTCCTGATCCTCTTCAGCCAAGCGAACCTGATTATAACCAGAGAAGCCATCCATAAAAGAAAGGGTCTCATACCCTGCCGTATTGTCAATTAGCACATCTATGTTGTTGAGTAGTGGATAGCGGATCTAGAGGGGAGGGGTGAATAGATCTGCCCTTCTTTTCGTAGAACACCCCTCTTTAAAGCTAGATAATGATGATAGCAGCGGAATATAACTAGCTTGACGAAGGACACAACGATTTACTTAGCAAGATGATTACGCAATATAGAAATTGAACCAAAGCATGCATCTGACACAAAGTAATTGCACAAGCAAACCACAACACATAAGATTTTAAGGTGGTTCGGACTGAATCCCCAGTCCTACGTCCACCCCTCACCAAACCCGGTGAGGCTTCACTAGTGCAGCACACCAAACCGTAAATCGGAGAACCACCGAATGCCTTCCTACTAACCACCGGTAGGGGCGATATCACCGCAGATTGGAACACCTTCCAACTGCCTTCCTACTAACCGCAGTAGGGACGATTCTCAATTTCAGTTCTTGAACAAAATGATAAGATAACAAATATGAAAATGCTCGGACAAGAAATGGAAATATGATCAAGGCTAGGAGCAAATGAAATCTTGTCTGAGATGTGATGTTGATCAGCAACAAGGGCTTCTTCTCTCTTGCAAAGACTCCTCTTGATTCAGCAAGAAAGGTTCCTTCTTCCTTGCAAATCGAACTTCCTTGAATCTCCTTCTTTGAATCCCCTTTGAGTTGATAGAGGAGATAATGGATGCTGCCTTGAACCTTGATTGCTTCTACACCTTCTTGGAGGTTGATGGCTTCAGAAATAAGCTTCAATCACCTTGGATGGATGAAGAACTCTAGCCCGAAGTACTGTTCACGGAGGTGCTACAGTACCCGTGGATCTCCTCCTCTAGCCTCCCTTGGTATCTCCTTGTTCCCCTTGAAGCATTAGGGTTTCTAACCCCTCATGTGTTTGTTTTATACCATTTGAATGGTCCTTGGACATCCTCCAGACCAGATCCACATCTTGTGGGTGATTGGGTGACTTTAGGATTAAAAAATCCATAGAGAATGGCTCTTCTCGAAGAGAAAAACAAAGTCAACAATTGTTGGCTCGGGGCTGGCCGTCGACCGGAGGTAGGTGGCAGTCGACCGTTCTGAGAAAACCCTGTAGAAATTTTGATTCTGGAATTTTCAGTCGACCGCCCTGGGCTGGCGGTCGACCGCCACTGAGAATCTTGCAGATAGTGAGCTGCTGGAAATTCCGGTCGACCGCCCCTGGGCCAGCGGTCGACCGCTGGCTGGGGAAATACTGAGTTTCCTCGATTCAGTCTGTTAACCCCTTTAACAGCTCATTCACGTCTGTGGCATCAAACTTGGCATAATCTTGAGGATTTCTACTGAGTCTTTTGACTCTTGAAGTTAACAGATTAAAGGTCAATCCGCGTGCCAGGGGCGTAATCATTGAGATTTCACTTTTACCATCTCCACTCCATTCCTTGGCTTATCTGCCATGAAAGAACATCAAGTATTTCAGTCATATGCGAGTGGAAAGCGTCAATGACTTATAGTGTTCAGCCATTATCAAAACCATGAATATCAAATGACTCAAATGACCACAGGGGCACAACATTCTCCCCATTTTTGATGATGGCAACACTGTGAGTCATTATGTGGCAGTAATATCCAAGATGCCAAAGTTTATAACATATGTAGCTCAAGATCCATGATGATGAAAGCATGTTAATGCGGATATGTATGCATGGATGATCAGCATGGATGATCAAAGCGTGTGAATTCATATGCATGATTACAAAGAGATTTCTCGCCCTTTGACTCCTCCCCCTTTGACACTCATAATCACAAAGAGATATGTATGCATGGACAATCACAAAGGATATTCCCCCATAGACAACTCATAAAGGTAACTGTAATGTCCCGGATCTTTATTGGGTCTTTCGGATCCTTTTCGGAGAGTTTCGGATTGTTGTGTCCCCTGTGGCTCTGTGGTTTTGATGATGAAAAATGTTATGGGGTTCTGTGGTTTTGATGATGACAACTGTTATGGCTCATTATGCATTGATGATCTAATCCTGATGAAATATGAGGAACTGTCAGAACAGGTTTAAGGATGACTCACACTCATGAAGTCAACCTATGTCAAAGTCAAATCTCTTACAGGTACAGTCAATGCACAGTAAGATCAGGTAATGTTCTATGCATTTCACTGGTTTACACATTGCACACACATACAAGTCTACACACTCAAAGTTTACACATTGCATTGCAGAATGCATGTAGAGTCTATACATTACTTTGTGTTGTGTTTGTACATCGTTTAGAACACAAGTCTATACATCCATTACTTCAGTTCAATATCTGCTATGTGCATACATTGCATCAGTGCATTGCTTCCACTGTGCATATACTACATCAGTGCATCTATCAGGCATACAGTCTATACAATAATGCATGTGAGGTCCTGTCTACACGATAATGTCTATACATGCATGCAGGCAGTCAAGTCTATACAATGCATCAAACTAAGTCTGTACATTGAGCGTCTCATGTTGCGTCTCATGCAAGTCTATACAACGCATCCGACTAAGTCTATACATTGTGCACTTTACATCAGACTAAGTCTGTACATTGCATGCACTACTATGCTTGCACGAGCTGAAGTCACACATTGTCCTGTTGTCGAAGTCTAGACATTGTGTGCTGCATGCTTATAAAGTCCATACACTGCATTGTGGCATGCATACTAGCAAGTCTGTACATTAGGCATCTTTACCTACGTAGGACTTGCAAGTCTATACATCGTGCAGTTTGCACGTTGTGGGTAGCAAAGCCTGTACAACGATGTGTCAGCAAGTCTGTACATTGCTCACCGTCTCACTGAGCATCTCAAGTGGACACCAAGTGTGTACACTGCCATCTTGCAGTACAGCATAAGTTTATACACTGGTCCGTCTCATCCAGCGTCTCAAGTGGACTTGAAGTCTATACACTGGACCGTCTCTCTTAGCGTCTTGTGCATGAGTCAAGTCTATACAGCCTGTGTTCAGCAACATCAAGTATGTACAACGCATAGCTACCCGCATGACTAAGTCTGTACATTGGCATCTTGCAGCGTTAGCACAGTCTATACAGTCTGTGTGCTTCATATTGCCAATTCTATACAACGGCTTGCAGCACTCAAAGTCTGTACACTAACTGCAGCAGGCTCACACACACTAAGTCCATACATTGCATAAAGTCTGAAAATTGGTATCTTTACATACGTCTAAGTCTATACATTCTCATAGGCATTGTGCATTGTTCAAGGCGGAGTCTGTACATCGTTATGTTGTTCTTGTGCCGTAGCAAGTCTATACATTTATTCTTTCAACATGTCAATGCATTCACTTGCAATGTATATACTTTACTGTCTGCAGCTGAACATGCATTTCACTCTAACTCTGTACATGCCATACATGAAGTCTATACATGCTGCTGCTTAGCATTCACTGAGTCTATACATGCTCATTAAGTCTGCACATTCGATAGGCTAGTATGAACATCGCCAAGTGTCTTGCTTTCAAAGTCCACACATCTGTTGTCAGCATGTCTATGCATTCGTATTCAATGTACACACTTCACTGCATTGCACATTGCATCTCCAAGTCTGTACATCACTGATTGAATGCATTGGGTTAGTGTCTTATTCAGCGTCTTAACAAAGTCTAGACATCGGTTGGGTTAATAACGCTAAGTCTGTACATTCATTCGGGATGACAGTGCATTCAGTTGTAATGTATATACTTTGCTATCTGCAGTTGAACATGCATTGCACTCTAACTCTATACACTCCTCCATGCATTGCATTCTAAGTCTAGACAACATTGCACGATGAGTCTGCATATTCATATGGCATGTCTATACAACCATCTGCTATGTTCTTAGCATTACATACCTGAAGTCTATACAATGCCATAGTCCTGCATGCGTGAAGTATGTACAAGGCCAAAGCACTGCATATATGTAGTCTGTACATGGCATTGTTCTACATTCACCAAGTCTATATAATGCCATGGCCACGCATTCATAAAGTCTGAACATTGCATTGCCTCCTTCATTAAGTCTGTACAAGGTTTTAACCTTATACTGATAACTCTATTCGAATGTCTGACAGGGACACTTTGCAGAGACTGATGATTGGCACGTGATCCAAGGTTGGAAGGACTGACAGAATGGTGACACGTGTACTGAAGCATGCTGAGATGCTACCACGTGTTCAAGTCATTGGGCGGGAACTCAAATGCCACACGCCCAATTCCTGCTGCTCTATATATATGAAGTTTCTTCCACATGAAGAAGGGAGATGGTGAGACAGAGAGCTCTAGCAGAAGAGAGACAGAGAAATAGCAAGAGTAGAAGAGCAGAGCGCCTGCACGATCCAGGAGAAGAAGAAAGAGAGTGAAGAAGAGAAAGAGAAAGAAAGAGAGATAGAGTGAGAAAGAGAAAGAAAGAGAGACTGAGTGATCTGAAGAAGATGAAAGGCAGAGAGAAGCTTCGTTCTGAAGATCTGTCTTCACTGGACCGTGGATCAAATCCAGGCCAGTCAGCTCATTCTGAGCCACATTGTGCTTCATCATTTACAGCCTTTCGATTGCTGTTGTCTATATTTTTCCTTTCCATTTTACACCATTTCTTCAAGCTGTTAGTCAGCGGATGCAGTGGAGAATTCAACTGGACGGGTAAGCTATAATCCCCAGCGGTTGCAGAGAAGGTTCTTCTCTGGACAGCAAGCTGTGTTGCTCAGCAGGCAAGGTGGATACCTTGGACAGCAAGCTGTGTTGCTCAGCGGTTGCAGAGGATCTATTCCTCTGGTCGGCAAGCTGTTAAGCCCAGCGAAGCTGTGTATCAGCGGTTGTATGGCAAGTTGTGATGCCCAGCTGTTCAAGCTGTGAGTCAGCAGAATCCACACTCTGGTTTGAGTGTGGGGTGGATGTAGGTCTGTAGGACCGAACCACCTAAAAACCCTTTGCGCACTGTGGTTTGATTTCTTACTTGCTTCCGCTAGATGAATGCTTAGGTGGGCTTTGGTTTGATTTTACACTGTGTGTTTGTTTAATTTCGCAATTGCTTATTAGCCTTCAGGTTTTTCTAGTTAGCGAACTAGAATTTTTAATTGAACGAAATTTTAAAGGGCTGATCCATTCACCCCCCTCTGGATCCAACGCACCGAACCCAACACTTGGCATCAGAGCGGGTTGCTGTGCATAGGATCTAACAATCCGCAGCAGATCCTGCATTTCTGGTTGGTGCATTGCAGAGTGGGTTTCCTGTGTTCTGTGTTTTGTTTCACCGAGTTAGTGTCTTGAGTTGCTCTTTTGATTTCAGTGCATTTATCATCTCTCGATGGGTCGTCCTCTTGTTTTTGATGGTTCTAACTTAAATAGTTGGCTAGGCGGCCTATGTATTTACATAGACTTATTTGATCCAAATCTGTGGAGTCTACTGTCTAAAGGCCCACACAAATTACCTCATGATGAGACCAAGTGGTCTAGAGAGGACAAAATAAAGAATCGTGATAATGTCATAGTTCTTAATATCATGAGAGCTGCTATTAATACTGACATATATCCTTTTGCACTCAGGTGTACTTCTGGAAAGGAGATATATGACAGAGTGATCTCTGATCAACTGCACGAGGATCAATGCTTAATGGTCAACCGGGGAAATGATGATGAGGAAACCTCATCCAAGGTAAGTTCTGAATCAGAAGAGATTTCAATTGATGAATTATGGGATATAAATGAGGAACTTTCTAATAGATGTGAAATATTGAAATCTGAAAATAAAAAGTTGAAAAAGAAATGTGATAAAATAAATTTGAAAGCTTCCTGTGAAAACTGTCCAAATCTGAAACAATCTTATGATGCATGTATGCTAGATGTTCAGAACCTTAAGAAACAAAATGATTCTCTAAAAATTGAAAAACAAACATGGTTGAACAAAATGTCAGAAATTGAGAATCAGCTGAATGATAAGAAAAATGAGCATTTAAAAGACATGCAAGAGTTGACTGAAACAAATTCTGTAATGGACAAACTAAAGCTTAAAAATGTTAAGGGTCAAAAGGAAATTGAAGATCTCAAGGCTAGTTTGATTAAAGTCAGCAAGGAAACAATGCATATTTCTGCTCTAAGAGAACGAAATGAAGATCTTTATAATGAAAATGAATGGATGAAGAAACAAATTATCTTGTTTAAAGAAGATCATAGAAATTTGCTTGCTGATAAAATCAAAGTGGAGGAAAGAGAAGATGAACTAATCGAAAAATTGGAGCTTATGTTTGGAAATAGAAAATGTAATGAAGGAGTCATGAAGCTATCTGAAGAGAACAAAGAACTGAGGGAACAAAACAAAAAACTGATGGTTTTAAATACTATTTTCTCACAGAGGTTTCTGACTATCGAAAAAGAGAAATCTATTTTTAAGGAAGCTCAACCTCAAAAATTTGAGAAGGAAAACACTAAACTGAAAGCTGAAATTGAAAAATTAAAGTGTTTAAATACTGGCTTATCTGAAACACTTCTCACATTAAAAAAGGAAAAATTCACTTGTGATGGAGAATCACAAAGGGTGATCAGTCTAGAACAAGAAATTGAGAAGTACAAAACTGCAAACAAAGTTCTAAGCGAATGTGTAAATTGTAGTGAACAGGAGATAGCCAGTTATGAACTTCACATTGCTAGCTTGGAAAATAAAATTCATGATCTGGAAAATTCAGCAATCGAGTCTGCTAAAATAAAAGGAAAAATGACATCTGTCATGAAAAGTGAGGACAAGAATTCAAAAAGGGGGACAAGCTATAGTTCTGATGTTAAGTAAATTACTAGAAATCAGCTATACACTACCTTTGTGCAAAGCTCTGATGTAGCTGGTACCTCAAGTCAATCCCCAAAACAAAACAAAAATCTGAAATCACCTCCATCATCTGTCTTTCAATTTAAGGCACAGAAAGCTGAAAAACCAACAAGAATTGTAAACAAAGTTAAACAATTGAACAAGAATGGAAAGAAAGATGGGGTTAAAAATGTCCCTACTTGTGTCATGAAATCAGTTAGCTCGGCTGAATTTGATGGGTCAATGCAAAATGCTCATGTCTCATGTACTCATTCGCATGCATCTAGGAATTCATCTGATAGAAACCATGCCCCTAGGAAATCTGATGCTTCTTGCTATTACTGTGGTAAGCATGGTCATATCATGGATGCATGTTTCATCATGAAACAAGATGATAAACTGCATGCTAGATCTTCTGATCATCATGGGTACAACATAAACAAACTTAAGTTTAACCAGCACATCACATGCTTCAATTGCAACAAGCCAGGTCATAAGGCTGTTGAGTGTTGGTCAGGGAATTACAGGAATAATTCTGGATCTAGAAGTAAGCATGTTAGGTGCTTCGAGTGTGGCAAGTATGGGCATGCAGTCAAGGACTGCTGGTATGCTCAGGGAAATCACTCTAATTCTAAATTTGTCAAATTCCCTGTAAATAGAAATGATTTTGGTAGGAATAAATCTATTTTTAAAGAAAAGATTCCTGCATATTTTGAATGTGGAAAACTTGACCACCGTGCTTCTGAATGCTGGTGGGCAGGTAATGGTAAATCAAAGATTCATGCAAGCAACATAAACTTTCATGCTAAATCACATAGGTTACATGACTATAACAATGTTCACAAAAAGAATTCAAGGGTTGTTATATCATGTAGATATTGTGGTAAATTTGGCCACTCCATGACCAATTGTCATCTGATGGACTTTGATGACAATATTGCTAAAAAATTGTTTAGAACACCTGTTAGGGATAATACAGGACCCAAGGCTGCTTGGGTTCCTGCAAGATCAAAATGATTGTTTTGCTGCATGTGTGCCTTGGAATGAATAAAGGGGGATTAATAAGCCAAGGCACTCAAGAATGAAACCCCCAGGATTGCACTATTCAGGTAAGTTCTGAAAAACTGTGTTTAAATTTCATCATCTGAAATTGTTAAAATGCTTATCTGATTTCTGATGTCTTCTTCTTGTCTAACTGATCAGTCTGCATTCCAGACTCAGCTACTAAATTTAATTCTGAACATATCTGATGCTCTTCTCACATATTTATGCATGTACTTTATTCTGAGCTAATTCATGTGTTGCATTGAGGTTGAATGATTCATTTAAATGCATATAGACAATGCATGTGTCCATCAAGGAAGTCATTCAAAGCATATAGAACTGCTTTGCACTGCATCTCTTTGCATAACCCTGGTATATTAAATGGTAAGTTACTAAACGGTAGATGTAATCTATCTGGAGGTTCTTACTATGTGTGAGATGGTCCTTGAGACCAAGCTCTCTGCCAAGTACCAAGGGTCATGTCTTCATTTAAAAGCAGTGTAATGAATATCATAAAATTTGAAAAATCTGAAAATTTGAAATAAAATTGATGCATTTAGTACATTCTTTCTCTGATTGAACAAGCATGAATTCTCCTTGAGCATATTCTAAAATCATGAGCAGTTCATTAATTGTATTTCATGCACTTAGTCAAGGGGAGTTTGACTGATGTTGCATATGAAGAGTAGTGCAGTTGAAAAATCTAAAAAGAAATTTCATTGCATCTAGATAGGTGGAGCATTTGGAATTGGTGTTTTGATTGTCACATTTTGAACACCTCTTGTCTAGTAATTGATCAACTCTCATCTGATGTCATATTTCTCTCTCTTGAAAATGGATTCTGCCTTCTATTCGTTGAGTTGTTAAAGAAGAGTTTCATTCAACTCTCTTCATGATACTACCTGTCAGTTGATCTGTCTGAAATCCAGACTCTGCTACTGTTTGCTGATAAACTCCCTTCTAATGCTCTTCTCTTGCTATTTGTTGCACTACTAGCTGACACTCATCTTTCACATACCTCTTAGCTGGTGTGACTGACTTAATTCTATTGTTGACTTGTTGGTCAGTTATTCTTTCGATTTGACCTGAGGAACACAAATAGCATGTCATACAATCTAGTCTGAATCATGTAGAAATATCTATCATATAGGTTTAAGAATAACCACTGAATCAGACTGATATAAGAATTATGTATTCTCAGATTTGTACTTAAATTTCTTGAAAATATCTGAATGATAAGATTTAATGAACTTTAACCACTTGTGTCATGAAAACCGTAGACTCTCTCATCTGATATCTGAAAATTAGAAATCAAGGCTACTTTGGTAGAGATACATAGAGTGAGTACTGTGGTTAAACATTAACTTGAGAAATGTTGACTAATTGAAAAAAAAATTGTGAATTCAGAGCAATGACTTGGTCACTGAGAAACTGAGTTCTTCATCAATGAAATAAAGTAACTTATGTCATGAAGTGCCATAGTTATCTCTGGTAAAAATTTATTGAAAAATCTGACAGAGCAATGGCATATTTGTGTCAAGTAACTGGGGAGTCTGGCCTCTGATCAAGGTGTCTTTTCACGTAAAAAGACATGTGTATTGCTAACTCTGGTCTCAATGTTGAGAGGCAATGACAGTTATCACACTGAGTAACTGGGTCACTTCACCTAAGACATGTTGTGTCTCATGTAAAAAGGTGTTGCTAAACCCAAATTACACAGGTAAAGTAAAATATGTTTCATATAAAAATATTTTGTAAAATCTGTCAATTCATGCTCCTGTAAAAAAGTGTTTAATCTCAATACTAATCTGTACAACTCTGAAAGTAGTCATTGAGATCTTGTGTGTATGATGAAGATGATTAGTCATGGTTATTAACTGGTTATTTGGTTCACCTTTATTAAAACTTGACTTCAGATATGAGTATTGAACTTAATTGATAAATTGGTATACATCATAATTAAATCAGGTTGGTCAAGTTGCAAATTCATAACCCTCTATGATAAGAGAGTCCTTTCATGTTAAGACTTATTGTAGTTATGCATGCTCTACAATCCCCCATGATCTGCTTCATACCTTGGTATCAGTCCTTCTTGGTATCAGTTATCTGACCATACAAATGTGAGATGCTACTCCCATTATTACCTTGTTCACTTGCAGTCTTCTGAATTTCAGAATCCTTATGGTGATGGATTTCATATTGATTCATTGGTTAACCAGAGTTCATTTCTGTTCTTCAAGAGAACTTCTGGGTCATAAATTCATGTTGATAGGGGAAGTTTCAGCATTGCATAAAAGCTCCTATATCATCACCTTCAACAGCCAATGATCATTCCATCCTTTTTACTGTTGTCAAAGGGGGAGAACCTTTTGTGAGTCATCATTTGCATACATGGTGCATTACATGCTCATTATTTCTGAAAGAGCCATTCCATTGTGTATCTTCATATTCATCATGATGAATCGAAGGCAATGACTCATAATATTGCCATCATCAAAAAGGGGGAGATTGTTGTGTCCCCTATGGCTCTATGGTTTTGATGATGACAAATGTTATGGGGTTCTATGGTTTTGATGATGACAACTGTTATGGCTCATTATGTATTGATGATCTAATCCTGATGAAATATGAGGAACTGTCAGAACAGGTTTAAGGATGACTCACACTCATGAAGTCAACCTATGTCAAAGTCGAATCTCTGACAAGTACAGTCAATGCACAGTTAGATCAGGTAATATTCTATGCATTTCACAGGTTTACACATTGCACACACATACAAGTCTACACACTCAAAGTTTACACATTGCATTGCAAAATGCATGTAGAGTCTATACATTACTTTGTGTTGTGTTTGTGCATCGTTTAGAACACAAGTCTATACATCCATTGCTTCAGTTCAATATCTGCTATGTGCATACATTGCATCGGTGCATTGCTTCCTCTGTGCATATACTGCATCAGTGCATCCATCAGGCATACAGTCTATACAATAATGCATGTGAGGTCCTGTCTGCACGATAATGTCTATACATGCATGCAGGCAGTCAAGTCTATACAATGCATCAGACTAAGTCTGTACATTGAGCGTCTCATGCAAGTCTATACAACGCATCAGACTAAGTCTGTACATTGTGCACTTTACATCAGACTAAGTCTGTACATTGCATGCACTACTATGCTTGCACGAGCTGAAGTCACACATTGTCCTGTTGTCAAAGTCTGGACATTGTGTGCTGCATGCTTATAAAGTCCATACACTGCATTGTGGCATGCATACTAGCAAGTTTGTACATTAGGCATCTTTACCTACGTAGGACTTGCAAGTCTATACATCGTGCAGTTTGCACGTTGTGGGTAGCAAAGCCTGTACAACGGTGTGTCAGCAAGTCTGTACATTGCTCACCGTCTCACTGAGCGTCTCAAGTGGACACCAAGTGTGTACACTGCCATCTTGCAGCACAGCATAAGTCTATACACTGGTCCGTCTCATCCAGCGTCTCAAGTGGACTTGAAGTCTATACACTGGATCGTCTCTCTTAGCGTCTTGTGCATGAGTCAAGTCTGTACATCCTGTATTCAGCAACATCAAGTATGTACAACGCATAGCTACCCGCATGACTAAGTCTGTACATTGGCATCTTGCAGCGTTAGCACAGTCTATAAAGCCTGTGTGCTTCATATTGCCAATTCTATACAACGGCTTGCAGCACTCAAAGTCTGTACACTAACTGCAGCAGGCTCGCACACACTAAGTCCATACATTGCATAAAGTCTGAAAATTGGTATCTTTACATACGTCTAAGTCTATACATTCTCATAGGCATTGTGCATTGTTCAAGGCGGAGTCTGTACATCGTTATGTTGTTCTTGTGCCGTAGCAAGTCTATACATTTATTCTTTCAACATGTCAATGCATTCACTTGCAATGTATATACTTTGCTGTCTGCAGCTGAACATGCATTTCACTCTAACTCTGTACATGCCATACATGAAGTCTATACATGCTGCTGCTTAGCATTCACTGAGTCTATACATGCTCATTAAGTCTGCACATTCGATAGGCTAGTATGAACATCGCCAAGTGTCTTGCTTTCAAAGTCCACACATCTGTTGTCAGCATGTCTATGCATTCGTATTCAATGTACACACTTCACTGCATTGCACATTGCATCTCCAAGTCTGTACATCACTGATTGAATGCATTGGGTTAGCGTCTTATTCAGCGTCTTAACAAAGTCTAGACATCGGTTGGGTTAATAACGCTAAGTCTGTACATTCATTCGGGATGACAGTGCATTCAGTTGTAATGTATATACTTTGCTATCTGCAGTTGAACATGCATTGCACTCTAACTCTATACACTCCTCCATGCATTGCATTCTAAGTCTAGACAACATTGCACGATGAGTCTGCATATTCATATGGCATGTCTATACAACCATCTGCTATGTTCTTAGCATTGCATACCTGATGTCTATACAATGCCACAGTCCTGCATGCGTGAAGTATGTACAAGGCCAAAGCACTGCATATATGTAGTCTGTACATGGCATTGTTCTGCATTCACCAAGTCTATACAATGCCATGGCCATGCAGTCATAAAGTCTAAACATTCCATTGCTTCCTTCATTAAGTCTGTACAAGGTTTTAACCTTATACTGATAACTCTGTTCGAATGTCTGACAGGGACACTTTGCAGAGACTGATGATTGGCACGTGATCAAAGGCTGGAAGGACTGACAAAATGGTGACACGTGTACTGAAACATGCTGAGATGCTGCCACGTGTTCAAGTCATTGGGTGGGAACTCAAATGCCACATGCCTAATTCCTGTTGCTCTACATATATGAAGCTTCTTCCACCTGAAGAAGGGAGATGGTGAGACAGAGAGCTCTAGCAGAAGAGAGACAGAGAAATAGCAAGAGTAGAAGAAAAAGAGTAGAAGAGCAGAGCGCCTGCACGATCCAGGAGAAGAAGAAAGAGAGTGAAGAAGAGAAAGAGAAAGAAAGAGAGAGAGAGTGAGAAAGAGAAAGAAAGAGAGACTGAGTGATCTGAAGAAGAAGAAAGGCAGAGAGAAGCTTCGTTCTGAAGATCTGTCTTCACTGGACCGTGGATCAAATCCAAGCCAGTCAGCTCATTCTGAGCCACATTATTCTTCATCATTTACAGCCTTCCGATTGCAGTTGTCTATGTTTTTCCTTTCCATTTTACACCATTTCTTCAAGCTGTTAGTCAGCGGATGCAGTGGAGGATTCCACTGGACGGGTAAGCTTTAATCCCCAACGATTGCAGAGAAGGTTCTTCTCTGGACAGCAAGCTGTGTTGCTCAGCAGGTGAAGTGGATACCTCGGACAGCAAGCTGTGTTGCTCAGCGGTTGCAGATGATCTGTTCCTCTGGTCGGCAAGCTATTAAGCCCAGCGAAGCTGTGTATCAGCGGTTGTATGGCAAGCTGTGATGCCCAGCTATTCAAGCTGTGAGTCAGCGGAATCCACACTCTGGTTTAAGTGTGGGGTGGATGTAGGTCTGCAGGACCGAACCACCTAAAAACCCTCTGCGCACTGTGGTTTGATTTCTTACTTGCTTCCGCTAGATGAATGCTTAGGTGCGCTTTGGTTTGATTGCACACTGTGTGTTTGTTTAATTCCGCAATTGCTTATTAGCCTTCAGGTTTGTCTAGTTAACGAACTAGAATTTTTAATTAGCGAAATTTTAAAGGGCTGATCCATTCACCCCCCTGTGGATCCAACGCACCGAACCCAACACTGATCGCTTTTGTAGCTCCCGAGTTAAGTTTTACGATCCGTGTGGGTTTTTCTCTCGTACTCGTTACAGAACCCTGCGGTGAGTTTATTTCTCAAGTCATCGACACATGGACGATACAGTGGCGATGTACTCTTCGAGCCGATCGTTTTGACTATTTTTGTGTATTTTTCTGAGTTCGGGCCAAAAATTGGATTTTTCAGAAATTAGGAAAATTTCCTAATTTCTTTCTATAAATTCAATTCCACTATCTCTCCTGCTCATTTTCAACTTCACGCTATCTCACTCCGTTCTCTCCCATCTCTGGTCCGTTCGGCGCGGGGCGCGCACCGTTGCGGAGCTGGCTGAGGCATGGACGTGCTCGAGTGATCGGTTCGCGGGATGGAGCAGCGGGTGGAGCGTGGTGGGCGCGATCCCTCGGTGGATTCCGAGAGGGCGTCATTCGTGATTCGGTGGTTTTCGGCGTGGTTTAGTCCCTTCGGGGCACGGTTTCTTCGGTGGAGGTAGGGAGATGGACCGCCACTTCGTTCTGCACGTTTTCCCTGCTTCTGTGCGTTGTTTGGTGCTCGATCGGGGGAGATCGGGGCGGGTTTGTGAAAACCGTGGTTTTTGAGGTTTTCAGGGTTCGCCAGAAAATGGCAACCATTTGTAGCTCGGTTAGTGTTGAACTAACTGTGGGGATGTCCGGATCCCATTCACGTAAGTTTCGTGTCGATCGGTTGTCATTCGAGGCCGGTAGGAGTCCGGGAACCTCGGTGACCCACTTTGGGTCGATTTGATGAAATCACCCCGATCTCTCGTTTTAGGACTTGCATGTGGGCTTTTGAGCCTCCTGGGGTTGCTTTTCGTTGTCTAGGTTTGTTTCCCCTACGCCCCGGCGTGAATGGGGCCTGGAACGGCCCGATTTGGCGTTTCCACTATTTTCCCGCCGTGACCGGTGTAGCGGTCGTTTCAGAGACCGTCACATGTCTCTGACGACCCTACGACATACCGTCACAGCGTTTGGGCGTTTTTAGTTCTTCGTGATTTTGGGAGTGTGACGGCCCAGGGGAGGCGCGTCACAGCTCTCTGACGCGTCCGGGCTGATGCATCACACATGTTTTGTCGTCTAGCATTTTAGGTGAGTCGATTCCCCTAACGCGCCTGCCCTGGTGCGTCAGGCTGTGTAACGCGCCTGCCCCAGGCCGTTACACCCTGTTTTGCTGTTTTGGGTCGTTTGGCGTAACGCGCCTATCCTCACGCGTTAGGTGGGCGTAACGCGTCTGCGCTCGCACGTTAGGCTGCTGTAATGCATCCGCCCTGGACCGTTACGTGGCTCGCGTTTTGGGTTTGAGCCTGTTGGCCCTGACGCCCCTGTCCTGGCGCGTCAGAGTGGTGTAACGCGCCTGTGCTAGGCCGTTACAGTCCGTGTGGCCGTAATGGCCGTTGGTTTGTTTTGTTCTGTGTTGGGCCGTCTAGGTGATGTTAGGGGCTGTTAGAGGTAGGTTTGTGGCGTGGCTGTGTGTGTGTCAGTCTAGGTTAGGGTTGTCTGTTGTTTCCATGGTCTGGTCGCTTTCTTCGTGGACGTCGGTCGACGTTTCTGCGAAGGCTAAGACTACGTTTCCGAGTCTGTCGGCAGTTTCCTGCGCTACCCTTGGTGTTTGAGGTATGGGTGACAGTGCATGTTTATCTATCCGTACTTCAGTGCCGCGTTTCGAGCTTCCTCTTCTCGTCGCCCTCGGCGTCCAGCAGTCGAGGGGTGACCCCGATATACGGTTTTGTAAGCTAGTTTCCGTCGGCTCCTGCGGTTACCGTAGCGTCCTACGGCGGGAGAAAACTAGCTAGAGGCCTGGCTCTAGGCAGGAGCCGGTGTGTGCACACGTGGTCAGGGGCGGAGGACTGACGCCGACGTGCGTAACCCTGACTAGTACTTGTACCTATGTTTCTGCGTGGGTCTGTGACTCGGCCGGGCTCGCGTAGGTCGCGATCGGTGGGTAGTCGAGACACTTGTGGGGTTTGTTGTGACCTGTCCGGGTTGGCCTTTCCGTGGCTGTACTCGAGGTCTGTGTCATGTCCTGTGCACGACGCTCCGGTCGTGTTGTCTGTGTCTGTCTAGGTCTTTTCTAGACTTTCTTTTGCATGCATGTTGTAGGTGTAGGTTGGGACGTTTATGCATGGTTTTTCCCCTTTTTCCTCGTTGCTCCTTACTCCTCTTTCCCTTTCTAGGCCTGCTTGCCTGTTTGGGTTATTCCCCTCGTCCTTACCTGTTCCCTACTCCTGCTTCCCTTTCTGTTGCAACTTTCTAGTGCTATTCCTCGCTGCTGTTCCTGTTGTTCCGTGTTACTGCGCATTTTTCAGTGGGGATCCACGTGACCCCTACTGAGCCAGTGACACGAGGCTCACCCCTACTTTTCAGGTGGGGTGATGTGTTCGTTCTGCTTTCGCGGGTCCTGGAGTTCGAGTCGTAGCTGCCAGCTGGTACCCCCGTCGGGCTTCCCCCGACTTTTCGGTAAGTCTTTTCTTTCTGTCGACTGTACTGCTAGACTTTTCTCTTTAGCTTTGGACCTGACTCTGGTATATAATTGTTTAAAAATCTGTTAATTAAAGTGAAATTTAATTGCTTACTGTTATATCTGTCAGTTCAATGTACTACACGACAATCCTTTTTCCCTTCGGAGCTTTACCGCTCTTGGGAGACCTCGCGGGTTCCAAGTGGTATCACGTGTATTCGGTAGTCCTACCGGGTATACCTGGTATCCGGGATCTGGGTCACCACAGTAACTCACAAAATTCTCCCCCTTTGACAACAGTAAAAAGGAGGGGTAAGGTAGAGTCGATGACAAAAGTCTTAGTGACAGAGCTGAATAGGAGTTTAGAGCAAGCCATTATATGCAAACCTTAAACATGCCGTGAGCAATATACATGGTTCAAAGCTAATGAAATCCGAGATCATCAATAGAGTTCGAAAAGTAGCTACATCCATGTTTTAATAGAAATGAACCAGAAATGCATATCATGGCATTGGTGAACTTTCCTTTGTCGTATACATTCATATTCAATTTCTTCATCGAGAATAGCACAAACTAGTATTGAGGTTAAACAAGTATGCCTAAAGCATGGAATTTTATGAACTCAGCACTGGTTTGCATGATCTTTTGCAGTTTTATGCACATGACTCATATTTTACGAGCAATCGAGTCTAGTACATACCTCTTATCCATAAGAATACACGTTGTTTAGACGCCAGTATTCCTAGGTATTTGATAAGACTAACGATTATGCTTCAGAATGAATAGAGATAGCAAAGTCACGTCATGACATATCTGATCTCATTTCTTTGATGAGAAGATATATTTCTCAGCAATTATGCCAGTGCTCTGCCTAGAGTCCAAATTAATTAAGACAGAGATAACAGGGGCACATCATGACATATCATTCGTCACTTATTTTAAGGACGTGACATATTTCTTCAGGCAACAATATCATTGCTCTGTCAAATTAATTTTTACGAATTCCAGCTCATCAAGGTGTTTAACAATAATACTAAGCTTTAGCAACTTCAACCAACGTTGCAATGACGTTTGAATTTTTAGATTTCAGGATAGTCATTCAAGGCATATCATGCAATCTCTAGTTAAAGTCTATTAACACTGCAGAACATAGATGATTTCAAAAGAAATATCAGAACTTCAAGAAAATCATTAAATCTGAACCATTTTCATTTGATGGACAATCATCAGTTCATATAATAGAAAGCTCTTACGCCATAGTTCTGTCTGTCTCATGATCTCATATTCAGACTGCAAGAGAGTAAGAAAAGTAGCAAGACTCCCCCTAAGGATATGCAGTGGATACACTCAAGGAGTTATATTTGAAGCAAGTGAAATGACAAATGTCAAGGAGAGGTTGACTTGAACCATGCAGGGGTTGACCTGGTCAAACATGAAGTTGGCAGAAATGAAATGTATGACCCAACACATGGTTGTACACTTATTAATGGCAACAGAATGAAGATGAAACATGTGCATGAATGCTTCAAAGAGACAACTCTCCCTTACTATATGGCCTATATGTAACAGTGATCCATGGTACTTGGCGGAGGTGAAACCTCATGCATATTAAGTGTGTCTAGTTAAGCATAACATGCCTTTCCATACATCAACATTTAATATACCATGGCCATGCAAGAATGATGCTACACAAACCATGCAATGCATCGTGAACATGAATTCAACTTTATTATGCATCATGACTACATGCAATCCTACACCATATGCAAAATGACATATTTACATATAAACAATGCATGGATGCCAAACTGTAAAAACACACAACTAAATTGAACAAGATCATCATTTCAATTTTTATTGGCCTGAGGTCGGCAAAGACCAAGCTCCCTTCTGAGTGTTGTAAACCTGTCATTACACAAGGGCTTGGTGAAGATATCAGCAATTTGATTGAGAGTATCAACAAAATGTAGCTCAAAGTTTTTCTTAACGAGCTCATCTCTAATAAAGTGATGCCTAATCTCAATATGCTTAGTCCTAGAGTGCTGGACTGGATTTTTTGCAAGGTTGATAGCACTAGTGTTATCACACAGAATCGGGATACAACCAAGATCCACTAAGTAGTCTTGGAGTTGGTGCTTAATCCACAACACTTGGGTGCCACAGCTCCTCGCAGCAACATATTCTGCTTCTATAGTTGAGAGGACAACCGAGTGTTGTTTCTTGGAGGCCCAAGAAACTAAACACCCGCCTAGAAACTGGCAATAGCCACTAGTACTCTTGCGATCCAGCTTGCATCCAGCGTAGTCCGAATCAGAATAAGATATAAGAGATAAATCACATGATGACGGATAACACAATCCCAAATCTTGAGTTCTGACAAGATATCTAAGGATACGTTTGACGGCAGTCAAGTGGGATTCTCTAGGACTAGCTTGAAATCTAGTATGAAGACATACACTAAACTAGATGTCTGGTCGGGATGCAGTCAAATAAAGCAATGAGCCAATCATACCTCTATAGATTTTTGCATCCACTAATTTACCATTTTCATCCGAATCTAGTGATGTTGTGGTGCTCATAGGAGTTGCAATTATTTTGCTGTTTGTCATGTCAAATCTTTTCAGTAGCTCCTTAATATATTTGACTTGACTTATGAAGCACCCATCTTCTCCTTGGTTGACCTATAAATCGAGAAAAAATTAGAGTTCTCTCATTAGGCTCATCTCGAATTCGCTAGTCATGAGGTTAGGAAATTCCTCACACATTTCAGATTTAGTAGAACCAAACACAATATCATCAACATAAATTTGAACAATCAAGATGTTCTTACCTTGCTTCTTGGTGAAAAGTGTTTAGTCTACCTTACCTCGTGTGTACCCTTTTTCAATGAGGAATGAGCATAGTCTCTCATACCAAGCTCTTGGTGCTTGCTTTAGTCCATAAAGCACCCTATCTAGCTTATATACAAAATCTGCATGGTTAGAGTTCTCAAAGTCAGGGGCTGCTCAACATAGACTTCTTCTTTGATCAATCTATTTAAGAAAGTACTTTTTACATCCATTTGATACAGCTTTATTCTAAGGGAGCATGCAAAGACAAGTAAGATTCTGATGGCTTCAAGTCTAGCAACTGGGGCATAAGATTCCTCAAAATCTACCCCAAACTCTTAATTATACCCTTGAGTCACCAATCTAGCCTTGTTTCTTATTATCTTGCCATCCTCACTGAGTTTGATCCTAAAGACCCATTTAGTGCCTATGACAGATTGTGATGATGGTCTAGGAACAAGATGCCAAACTTTGTTTCTTTCAAACTGGTTTAACTCGTCTTACATTGAATTTATCCAGTTTTCATCATTTAATACTTCATCAATATTCTTGGGTTCATTATGTGATACAAGAGCAAGTTGATCTAATTCTTCCACAATTCTAAAATGTGACATTGTTCTAGGTGGATCATTTAAGCTGCCAATGATATTTTCTAATGGATGATTCTTAAGAATTCTAATGTTTGTAGAATCATTAACTTCTCCTAGAGCTTGATCCCATGCATTGCTTGATTCAGCTAGGTCATCATCTTCTTTTGTTTCTTCTTATGAAGAATTATTCTTTTCCTTCATGCTTAGGAATTTCCCGTCTTCATCATTTTTCCTGCAAGAGTTATCATTGTTAGAATCATCATGATATTCATCAAAGGAAACATGGGGTGATTCTTCCATAATTTGACTCTTAATGTTATAAATTCTATAAGCCCTAGATCTATCAGAATATCCAAGGAATATATCTTCATCGCTCTTGGGCTCGAATTTATCTAAATCTCTTTTGTCATTATTGTGGATGAAGTATTTTGACCCAAACACTTTCATATGTGTGAGAGAAGGCTTTTTACCTTTTAGCAACTCATAAGGAGTCTTTTTGGTGTGTGGTCTTACCATAGATCGGTCGATAATATAACAAGCCATGTTTGCCGCTTCAGCCCAAAACCTCCTTGGAAGTTGCCGTTCGGCAAGCATTGGTCTTGCCATTTCTATGAGTGTTCGATTCCATCTTTCAACTACAGCATTTTGCTCCGAGGTTCTTGGTGATGAAAACAGATGTGAAACGCCTTCAGCCTTGCAAAGATTATAGAATTCAGTATTTTCAAATTCACCACCATGATCAGATTGAAGCTTAGAAATTTTAAACTCACCGTCCTGCTTTATCTTCATATAGAGTGCCTGAAACTCATCAAAAGCATCATTTTTATGTGTGAGAAAGAAAACCCATGTGAACCTAGAAAAATCATCCATCAAGACATATCCATATTTTCTACCACTTAAATTTGCAGTTCTGGTTGGACCAAACAAGTCCATATGAATCAACTCGAGTGGTTTGGATGACATATTTTCAGATCTTCCCTTGAATGATTTTCTTGTTTGTTTACCTAGGGCACATGCATCACACAATTTATTTTATTGTTTAAAAGATATTTCAGGCAACCCATTCACCATTGAATGTTTTAAAAATTTATGTAAGACATTGTAGCAAGCATGTCCTAGTCTACGATGCCATAACCATGCAAGCTCAGATTTTGGTGCAGCAAGATAAAGGTTTAAGTGAGCAGGATCATCTAAGTCAATCATGTAAACATTGTTGACTCTTTTACCAAAAAATTTCACCTTGTCAGATTTTGGTTCAAGGATTCTACATTCATGAGAGTCAAACAGCACTTTGTGACCTTTATCACACAATTGACTTATACTGAGTAAGTTGTATTTGAAACCTTCAACTAGCAGCACGTTACAAATGGAGTTGGAGAGGTTATTACCTATATTACATGTTCCAATGATTTTTCCTTTGTTGTCTCCTCTAAATGTGACGTGTCCTCCTTCCTTTTCCGTCAAGAGATAAAATTTTGTTTTGTCTCCAGTCATGTGTCTTGAACAGTCGCTATCAAGGTACCACCTATTATGCATGGCTGCAAGACATTCCTGCACAAACAATTAAGCAATGGTGTTTGGAACCCATCAAAATTTGGGTCCTATCAAACTCTTCAAGTTTTCAAAACATGAAACCATTTCTTTTGGAATCCAAACCTTCCTAACATTCTTGTTTTGTTTGCTTAGAGTAGGGATTTGATTTTTCTTTTCAGCTTTGACATTCACTCTTTGTTTAGAGGCTCTTTGTTGGATTTTGTGGAAATTTGAGGAAGTTTGCTTCTTAAACCATTGTGGCCACTGGTTGGTTTTGGGTTGAAAGTGATTATTTTGCCACCTAGGGGATTGGTGCACACAGAAATCACAATTTCCCCAAAAATAAGGTGATGTCAACCTATGGAAGTGTCGACCTGTGTGAAATTATTTGGCGGTTTGAACGGTTGATGGCCAAGGAGGTGTCGGCCTGTGCTGTGAGGATGGTTGACTCTTCTTAGGCTTTTGAGCAATCTTTTTAGGGATTTCAGTGGCTTCCTCTTCAACCTTTTCTTTTCCTTTGGATGTTGTTTTTGGGGTAGAAGCATTAGAAGATGAAACAAATGTGATAGTTTTTAGCCCAATTGGCCTCTTGTTTGTAGGTTCAAAACCTAACCTTTCCTTGTTGAAGTTCATTCTGGTACCTAGCAATGCATCTAGGTTTTCTCTTCCATCCACAAATTTTTCCAAACATTGTTGTTTATCCTTCAACTCTTTTTGTAGGTTTTCAATATTTTGAAGAAGTTGAGTGTTGACTTGTTTGACAGCTTCATACTTCTCGTTACTCAATTTGTTGTCCTTTTCATAGCTTTGCATTTTTAGCTTCATGCTATCAATCTCATTTCTTAAGTCTTCATTTTCAGTTTCCAAGTCAATCATTTCTTTTCTTCCCTCTTCCAAATCCTCAATCATTTTCTTAAGATCTTCAATTTTAGTTTCAAGTGAAGCAGTCTTATCATTCGTATCATGATCATGCACAAACAAGTTATTTTTTTTCAATGATTTATTCTCCTTTTTGTACATGTCATATTTCTCAATGAGCTGTATATATGCTTCCTCCCAATCATCAACTGCGTAATTTTTAAATGTAGAGTTTACCTCAGTTTCTTCGTCGCCTCTCGCCATGAGGCAAAGATCTCCTTTTTCCTTGTCCGTGCAGCTAGTTCCACCATCACTTTCTTCCTCGTCAGTACATGTGGACACCATGGCCTTGTTCTTCTTCTTGCCCTTCCATTTGTCAGCTTTTCTAAATCTGTCAGGACAGTCATTCTTGAAATGCCCTGGTTTATTGCAAGAATAACAAATGATCTTGTCAGATTTGATAATATTTTCAGAATTAGATTTGAAACCATTTCTTACATTTGACCTTCCTCTCATGAAACTCTTACCTTCCTTCCTTAGAAACTTTCTGAACTTACGTGTGAGCATGGTCACGTCATCCTCATCTCGCTCACTTGCAGAATCCTAACCTTCATCAAAAGTGCCTTGACTGTTGGGTCCTGCTTTAAGAGCTAGGGATTTTTTCTTGGGCATCTCAGCCTCTTTGTTCTTAAGATTGATCTCATAGGTCATCAATGACCCAATGAGTTCATCTACCTTAGTAGTTGCGAGATCTCTCGATTCTTCAACCACGGTAGCCTTCGTGTGCCATGCGGGAGTCAGTGATCTGAGAATCTTCCTCACAATTTCCTGTTCTGAATATTTCTTTCCCAAATCTGTTAGACTATTAGTAAGCACAGTTAAGCGAGCATACATGTCTTGAATTGACTCATCATGTAACGCCCGGTAACTTTGAAATAGGAAATAAATATATTTAGGAAGAAAACCTATACATAATGATAAATACATATTCTTACAAATAAGTATATAATGTTTAATAAATAAAATTTATTCAAATAAATAAATGTCTAAGTGATATTCATTTAGGGATGGAAGTAAAAGTCTTACTAAGATCGAACATGCCTCTGATACCCACGACAATGATTAAGAAGGAAATAAAAGTGAAGGAAATTATAAGAAATGAAACCCCTATATGAGGTACTACTAAGACCCTAGTGTGTATTGTTTCCAGCCACATCAAATTAATGAAATGTAAAACACTAATGGTAAACCCGAGGACCTTGCATATGAACTTAGCTTAAGGCTGATGGGCCTTATATACATATATACATGTAAATTATTAATAGATATAGGTCATGTATATGAGTTTTAGTAACTGATAAAGGGGTTTAGTGATATATATATATATGTGTGTGTGTAAATATACATATATCAAAATACATGAATGATAAATTAAACCCTCACCGATAGTAGAACCCATCCGATAAATTAAAACATACTTAGCTAATGTACAAAACTACGCATAGTATGTTATAAGGGCCTTTGATGCATCAAAATATTTACAACTATATGAGAGAGCCAAGGGAAATACCTAACTGAAGACCCATGTATATATAGATATCCATATTTATACATATATTTAGTGGGCCTGGGCATGACCTTATATATATATATATACTAGTCCTTGACCAACCCATCTTTATATCTAGTAGACCCTACCCTTAAATTTTAAGGGATTATGAATATAACATCATTTTAAGTAGTCATTTAAAATCATGTTGTAATTAATAATCAATAAACCTTGAATGAAACATCAATTTATATTTTATTAATAATTTAGAAATTTAATATTTTACATTTATTACATTATATTTTATTTGAATGAATAGGGGTATATAGATAAGATTTAGTACATTAAAGATAATTAAAAGGAGGTAGAATGGACATATATGTAATTTCGGTTAAATAAGGGTGAGAATAAAATATTTATAATAATACACGACCATGTAATGGACATTGGTTATGAAATTACGACATAAATATTGACGTTAATTCAAATAAGGTATATAGTTAAGAGAATTGTAGAAATAAGAGGGTTATATATACAATATCGATCTTTTTGAGGTTGTGGGGAAAGGGAAAAAGATGAATAGCGCCCAGCACATGGGCGCAACATTTGCTTAAAACGACAATGGCAAAGTCGCTATTTTTAAAATAGTGAATAGTGTGGGTGAATAATGTCACTTTTTAAATTAAAAGAATTTTATAAAACTAACTATATGAAAAAATAGAGAAAAATGGAAAAACATTACCCATAAAATTTCATGAAAATACCCCCATCAAATAAAAAATATAAAAATCTCTTAAAATTTACAACTATTACAAATCAACGTGAAATCGTGAATAGCGCCCGAGTGGAGGGCGTTAATTCTTTAAAAATGCTTTTACATGGACGTTATTTAGTAAAAACGTGACTGATGCATGGACGTGTCTTTCTTAAACCCAAAATAAAGAAACACCCGGTGTGAACTAGGAAGTAACGATTGTTTGGGAAAGAAATAATTTAGGAAAGGGATTAAAAATGAGAAATCCCAATACTAATATGACTCTTACTGAGAGTTTTACTCCCACTCAAACTCTAACACTTCCAAATCCCAATCAAACTTCAACACAGTGGGTTCCCAAGCACTATAAATACCAAGCTCTCCCCTAAAACCAACATGTTACTCTTCCTTCCTCAACCCACGAACTGCTTCCTCCCTGCAAACTGGACGTGCAGAAGCCCGTCTCTTCTTTCTCAAAAGGAGTTGTTGCTGCTTCCTCCTCCGAAGGAAGAAAGTCTTCTTCCTCCTAAATACTATAGAAGCTAACGTGGGAAGAGACAAATCACCTTTTTCTTTTTATCAGAAGAAGATATACTTATGTCTTCTTAGTTGCTGCATTCAGAACATTGCCAGTTCTTTTGTCCTTCAATCCCATTGATCGATCCTTCAACCAAAAATCAACATCTAAAGGTAGGTTTTCTCAAGTACGATGCCCAATTCAACAACTATATAGGGTCATGCATACATATAGTTTCATTATTTCCATATTTTAATAGCTTTCTATTTCAATTTCGGAGTTACAGTAAAATAGCAACCCAGTCAAGGGCGCTATTTTGAATTTGGGACCGTATAACAGTCGCTTCTTTCATGATTAATTATTAAACCAGCTTGTTTAAAATTTAATAACTTGAAATGTGTATATCTAATCAATTACATGCGTGCATTGCTAGATTCCTAGTATTTTTCTCTATCTATTCATGTTCTTGTCCTTAGAAAATTATTTGAATTGGAAAAACGACACTGTTCATGCCTTTTATACTCTGAATTGAACAGCGACCATCATCCAGTCGCTATATCTAAACAAGTGCCCAAGGTCTGGATGCTAATTTCTGAAACATGGTTGCGCCATAGGTGCGAATTAAAACAGAACTAAACGATGTGTTAAAAGGATATAAAAATCCAGGATTTATTTACACTAAAATTGGAACATGAATTTAAAAGTAACGGCTGGGTCACGGGCGCGATTCAATAAATAGTGGCTGAATCCCATGCGCTATTTAAGAAAATAGTGACAATGACCCAGGCGCCATTTTCTATCATGTGAGTTTTCATTGGTTTCATGTACACCCTTTCAATGGGTTACATATATGGCACTATATTCCAAGCCATGAGTATAGTCCCATATTTTCTCGGTGATTTATCGCTTACCCTATATTTTCTCGTGACATACAAGAACTTCGTTGGACATTCCGTTCCTTCGGACTGGTAAGTTAGTCATAGAGACCTCCGTAAGTCTCCTCGATGCCTTGGATTCTGTCAAGGCCGATTGAGCTGGTTGTACCATAAAAACCCATAACACTTTTATTACCATGCCCCTCTAAGAACATGGTATACCGGCCCTCATGGTACGCTAAATCGCCGCCATGAGATTAATTCTTGAGCTAATGGAATGGAAAACCATGCCATTGCTATTCATCTTGAATTGTGTGCCTCTACGTAGACACTAATTCTTTTACCTTATCATGTACAAAGAACGAGCGCTCATGTGTTTATGAACGCTTATTCGAGTACTCATGGCACCCACTAGGGAGCCAATTCCACCTAGGTTTCCGATATATTCCGCAAGATCTACCTTAAATTCCTACATGTTTCATTCCTTGGAATTCTACATTGGATCTAACTATCGTGGATGTCGAAAGTGCATTATACAATGCCTGCGCATTTAAGGGCCCGATCTGGTCCTGGGAGGAGCACCCGAAAGTACTAGTGCCCATGGGAGTTGTAATGATCGCGGTGTGGCGTTGCACCGAAGTACTCGTCATTCTAGAGTCATTCCACTACTCTCTCCCGTGACTTTACATGATATTACTTGCGTGTGTGACTCATCGTGGTACTTGCTAGAACTCTAAATAGCCAATATCGCATGCTCGATACTATCTTTAACTTTTGCTTATCACATTTTACTAGAACTTCCATATCTCAGTTTAATCGATATACTTGCATTCTGTTTTTGTGAACATTCATGTATATTAGCCTTGCATTCATGTAACATGTAATTACTTAAAGCCAACTTGTTCTTGAGATATAATTCCTACTGAGCGTTCGCTCACCCAGTTTTTTCCAACATTTTTTAGGTAATCAGGTGGCTAGCGAGACCGAGACTCACCCGGGAGGGACAAGTGTGCAAGTGAGCTTCGGAAACTAGTGAACCCGTGTCTTTTATCTTTCTTGAGTCTAGCTAGTACTTCCTATTAATTGTCTAGTCTAAGTTCACTAGCGTGTCTTTGGTCTTTTCTTTCCATTATGATGTGGTTGAGTCTTCAAGTTCTAAAAATTGAAATTGTAAAAGACTTATATTTGAAATAAAAATTTCATTGCTCCAAATTATTTGGTCGCATGCCATTGCTCTTGATCGTTCATGACTGTTTAACTACCACGTTCCGAGCAAACGACACGTTCCGCTGCTATCGGTTCGAGGCGTGACAGAGGTGGTATCAGAGCTTCGGCTTTCACATCCTCAAGTTATTAGGTTCCAATGATAGGTCAAGTATCCTTGTTAGTCATATTAGAGCTTCGGCTTTCACATCCTCAAGTTATTAGGTTCCAATGATAGGTCAAGTATCCTTGTCAATCATATTAGAGCTTCGACTTTCAATTCCTTAGGGCATCAAGTCCAAGAGATAGGTTGAGTATCCTTGTAGGTCATCCTATAGGAGTTTCGTGAGAGATGGGTAGAACTTGGGGTTAAAGTTATAAAAGAAAGATAAGATATTTACATTTCATTAACATTAATTCTTGAGTCAATAAATTATCTCCCCACTTATCCTTGCAGGAACCTAGATAAAATGGAAGCATCTAAGCCAAGCTTTGTCCCTGAGATGGTACTAGTAGATGTCCAAGCTTATGCGGACCTTGTTAGAAGAGTCCAGGAGCTAGAAAAGGCGGTGGAAGAAAAAGAGAGACTTGAAAGGAAGGATCAAACAGATAATTCTGGAAAGTTCACCACTACCAAGAAAAAGGTAAACGAGGGTGATATTTCACAAAAGTGTAAGAAATGCCAGAAATGTAAGAAGTGTAATAAGAAGGGAACTTCGACGGATCACTCGCAAGGTAAATGTAAAGCTTGTGGAAGATATGGTCACCAATCGAAAAAGTGTTGGTGGAGTTCGAGAGTATGTCTGCGTTACGGAAGCTTAGACCATAAGATAGTAGAATGCCCTATTTTAACCAAAAAGCTTCCAAGAGAAACTCAAGCGATGGCCGAACTTGCCAAGATAGAAGTTGTGGAAGGTACCCCTCACCCGTAATCCTAAACTAGTTCTTTTCCATACTTAAAATTTCTTCTTTACCTGTATAGAATCATAATAAGTTATAGCTAGTTCCCCGTTAGGAATGGAAGGTGATGTGAATTTGGGGACCAAATTCTTTTAAGTGGGGGAGGGTGTAACGCCCGGTAATTTTGAAATAGGAAATAAATATATTTAGGAAGAAAGCCTATACATAATGATAAATACATATTCTTACAAATAAGTATATAATGTTTAATAAATAAAATTTATTCAAATAAATAAATGTCTAAGTGATATTCCTTTAGGGATGGAAGTAAAAGTCTTACTAAGACCGAACCTGCCTCTGATACCCACGATAATGATTAAGAAGGAAATAAAAGTGAAGGAAATTATAAAAAATGAAACCCCTATATGAGGTACTACTAAGACCCTAGTGTGTATTGTGACTAGCCACATCAAATTAATGAAATGTAAAACACTAATGGTAAACCCGAGGACCTTGCATATGAACTTAGCTTAAGGTTGATGGGCCTTATATACATATATACATGTAAACTATTAATAGATATAGGTCACGTATATGAGGTTTAGTAACTGATAAAGGGGTTTAGTGATATATATATGTGTGTAAATATACATATATCAAGATAAATGAATGATAAATTAAACCCTCACCGATAGTAGAACCCATCCGATAAATTAAAACATACTTAGCTAATGTACAAAACCACGCATAGTATGTTATAAGGGCCTTTGATGCATCAAAACCTATACAACTATATGAGAGAGCCAAGGGAAATACCTAACTGAAGACCCATGTATATATAGATATCCATATGTATACATATATTTAGTGGGCCTGGGCGTGACCTTCTATATATATACTAGTCCTTGACCAACCCATCTTTATATCTAGTAGACTGTACCCTTAAATTTTAAGGGATTATGAATATAACATCATTTTAAGTAGTCACTTAAAATCATGTTGTAATTAATAATCAATAAACCTTGAAGGAAACATCAATTTTTATTTTATTAATAATTTAGAAAATTTAATATTTCACATTTATTACATTATATTTTATTTAAAGGAATAGGGGTATATAGATAAGATTTAATACATTAAAGATAGTTAAAAGGAGGTAGAATGGACATATATGTAATTTCAGTTAAATAAGGGTGAGCATAAAATGTTTAAAATAATACACGACCATGTAATGGACGTTGGTTATGAAATTACGACATAAATATTGACGTTAATTCAAATAAGGTATATAGTTAAGAGAATTGTAGAAATAAGAGGGTTATATATACAATATTGGTCCTTTTGAGGTTGTGGGGAAAGGGAAAAAGATGAATAGCGCCCAACACATGGGCGCAACATTTGCTTAAAACGACAATGGCAAAGTCGCTATTTTTAAAACAGTGAATATTATGGGTGAATAGTGTCATTTTTTAAATTAAAAGAATTTTATAAAACTAATTACATGGAACAATAGAGAAAAATGGAAAAACATTACCCATAACATTTCATGAAAATACCCCATCAAATAAAAAATATAAAAATCCCCAAAAATTTACTACTATTACAAATCAACGTGAAATCGTGAATAGCGCCCGAGTGGAGGGCGTTAATTCTTTAAAAACGACTTTTACATGGACGTTATTTAGTAAAAACATGATTGATGCATGGACGTGTCTTTCTTAAACCCAAAATAAAGAAACACCCGGTGCGAACTAGGAAGTAACAATTATTTGGGGAAGAAATAATTTAGGAAAGGGATTAAAAATGGGAAATCCTAATACTAATATGACTCTTACTGAGAGTTTTACTCCCACTCAAACTCTAACACTTCCAAATCCCAATTGAACTTCAACACAGTGGGTTCCCAAGCACTATAAATACCAAGCTCTCCCCTAAAACCAACATGTTACTCTTCCTTCCTCAACCCACGAACTGCTTCCTCCCTGCAAACCGGAGGTGCAGAAGCCCATCTCTTTTTTCTCAAAAGGAGTTGCTGCTGCTTCCTCCTCCGAATGAAGAAAGTCTTCTTCCTCCTAAATACTATAGAAGCTACAGTGGGAAGAGACAAATCACCTCTTTCTTTTTATCAGAAGAAGGTATACTTATGTCTTCTTAGTTGCTGCATTCAGAACATTGCCAGTTCTTTTGTCCTTCAATCCCCTTGATCGATCCTTCAACAAAAAATCAACATCTAAAGGTAGGTTTTCTGATGAGGACATCAAGAGCTTATGGGTTGTATTGTGTGTATTGGCTTGTATAGGTGTGTATTATGGGTTGTATTGACTTGAAAGTATGTATTTTTTTGATTTCTTTCATTTGGGCTCTCTTTGTAAGGCTTTAAGTAAGCCATTGGGTCACATTTATAAGAAGAGTCCATTACTAGGTTGTCATTAGTAGAGTCCATTAGGAGCCTAGTTCATATTGGACCTTAATTGCCACTTAAGGCCCAAGTGGGCTTTCCCCTCCCATGGACCACCAAGATTTGGAAGGCCCAAGTCTAGACATGGGTTATTGGACTTGAGTGGATGGCCTTGGACCAGCCAAGGCCCATGAGAAGCCCAAGAAGGGGGGCGCCCTCTTCCTTTGGCCTTATTAGGCTTGGTTGGTGAAAATTAGGTAGGTTTGAATAGAATTGGTCTAAGTTAGATTAAAATAGATATTAAGTGTTTTGACCACATGGGAGAAATATTTAGGAACTCCCTAATATGTCCTTCAGAACCCTAGATCTATGGGCATTTAGTGTCTTTTTACATTTATTATATATAGCTTGTATTTTCCAATTGATTGAATTAATGAAAGTGAAAAAATCATTGTGCAAGAACCCCTCTCTTGGAGAATTTCGACCTCTCCTCTCTCTCCCCCTAGTTTCTTCATCCCCAACCCCCATTCTAGAGTGTTATCTCCTTCCCCCCACCTCCGGTGATCATCGGTGCCGCCGCCGCCGCCGTCCGTGCCGCCATCACGCCGTCGCGGAGCCGCCTTCGGTGTTCTGTCCATCCTGGATAGAGGCTTCTTGTCTGAATATCTTCTCTCCACCACGTGAAGATCTCAAGCTGCAATGTTTATAGTGTGTTCTTCCCTTCTATCCCAAGCTCCACCTAAATTTTCACGCCCAAATTCCATCATTTAGTATTTTCCCATTTTCGTGCATCTTTCATTCCTAGTTTTGTTTTGTCTCTGTCTACAGTGACAGTAGCCCTGTGTTTCCCACCTCCGGCCATCTTTTTATTTGTCCAAACCCTCCCAATTTTACTAGGAGTTCTGTCTATCACCCCCTACATCCACAAATTTTCTTAATTTTTTATCAGCCTTCTATCTATTTTTAGAAATTTGTGTTCTTCCTCCGCTACAGTGTTGTTAGTCAGATCCCAGATCAGACCGCCCTCCACTTCCAAAATCAGAAAACATCACCACCACCTCCAAATCCAGATCCAAAAATAGTCCTGGTTTCGTCACTTGATTTTCCACAACTTTTCGGAAGAACACAACCCCAGATTCGGACGTCTACCTCACAGTCAAAGGCAATCCACAGGAAAGTTCTCTGCTGACCTGAGATTTCAGGAACTATATAACAAAAACCTTCAAAATTCGGCAATCAGAAGTACAGGCTTGATTATTTTTCTGTAATCACCTTGGGTTGAAGCCCTTCGAAGCATCTTTCCATCGGCGCCAGTTTTGTCACATTCCGACGTCGGGGCTGATCGCAGCGTCCGTTCTCGCCGGAGCGCGCGCCGAAAAATAGAACCGGCAGGTCCGTGGTCGGTCATTCCGACCGGTGCCGAACGGAGCCGCCCGGCCTCCGGCCGGTGAACCAGGGTGCCGCCAGCCCAGAGAACACTTCCACAAGTGTCCCCACCACAGTGGTGTCACCGGGTCCCACTCGACCCCTCCGGACAGCACGTGGGCCCCACCATCACTAGTTCGGGTGCTGCCGAAGAGACGCGAGAAGCCGCCCGTCAACCCGAATTCGGTCCTCCCGGGCCCGTTTGTGTAGCCCTTTACCTCCCTACGTGGAGTGGGCGATATTTCATTACTGTCATCATTGTGTAATATTTATCCCGGGAGTACGAGTTTCGGCCGGGTCCGTCGTCCCCACGCCGAGCGCGTGTAGGTATCGTGTTCGCTCCTTGCCAGGCATTTTGCTTACTTCATATATATTTGTTTATGCCGCTGCTAGAGAGCATGTGTAGGGATATCTAGCTTGCTTTATCTATTCATTACCGCTGCTGCGAGAGAGTGCGACACTGTCCCTTGACCCGATCCGAGCACACGAGAGAGCCGATCACCCTAGCTCATTGTCGATTTCTCAACCGCGCACGTCCGACGCTTCCCTCGTTAAGGGACAGTCACGAGCTTATCGTGTCCGTGGTCTCGTCCCGCATCATTTTCTCAAGTACTATGCCCAATTCAACAACTATATAGGGTCATGCATACATATAGTTTCATTATTTCCATGTTTTCATGCCTTTATGTTTCAATTTCGGAGTTACAGTGAAATAGCGACCTAGTCAGGGTCGCTATTTTGAATTTGGGACCATATAACAGTCGCTATTTTCATGATTAATTATTAAACCAGCATGTTTAAAATTTAATAACTTGAAATGTGGACATCTAATCAATTACATGCGTGCATTGCTAGATTCCTGGTATTTTTCTCTATCTATTCATGTTCTTGTCCTTAGAAAATTTTTTGAATTGGAAAAACGACACTGTTCATGCCTTTTATACTCTGAATTGAACAGTGACCATCATCCAGTCGCTATATCTAAACAAGCACCCAAGGTCTGGATGCTAATTTCTGAAACATGGTTGCACCATGGGCGCGAATTACAACAGAACTAAACGATGTGTTAAAAGGATATAAAAATCTAGGATTTATTTACACTAAAATTGGAACATGAATTTAAAAGTAACGGCTGGGTCACGGGCGCGATTCAATAAATAGTGGCTAAATCCCAAGCGCTATTTAAGAAAATAGCGACAATGACCCAGGCGCCATTTTCTATCATGTGAGTTTTCGTTGGTTTCATGTACACCCTTTCAATGGGTTACATATATGGCACTATATTCCAAGCTGTGAGTATAGTCCCACGTTTTCTCGGTGATTTATCGCTTACCCTATATTTTCTCGTGACATACAAGCCATTCGTTGGACATTCCATTCCTTCGGACTGGTAAGTTAGTCATAGAGGCCTCCGTAAGTCTCCTCGATGCCTTGGATTCTGTCAAGGTCGATTGAGCTGGTTGTACCATAAAAACCCATAACACTTTTATTACCATGCCCCTCTAGGAACATGGTATACCGGCCCTCATGGTACACTAAATCGCCGCCATGAGATTAATTCTTGAGCTAATGGAATGGAAAACCATGCCATTGCTATTCATCTTGAATTGTGTGCCTCTACGTAGACACCAATTCTTTTACCTTATCATGTACAAAGAACGAGCACTCATGTGTTTATGAACGCTTATTCGAGTACTCATGGCACCCACTAGGGAGCCAATTCCGCCTAGTTTTCTGATATATTCCTCAAGATCTACCTTAAATTCCTACATGTTTCATTCCTTGGAATTCTACATTGGCTATAACTATCACGGATGTCGAAAGTGCATTATACAATGCATGCGCATTTAAGGGCCCGATCTGCACCTAGGAGGAGCACCCGAAAGTACTATTACCCATGGGAGTTGTAATGATCACGGTGTGGCATTGCACCGAAATACTCGTCATTCTAGAGACATTCCACTACTCTCTCTCGTGACTTTACATGATATTACTTGCGTGCGTGACTCGTCGTGGTACTTGCTAGAACTCTAAATAGCCAATATCTCATGCTCGATACTATCTTTAACTTTTGCTTATCACATTTTACTAGAACTTCCATATCTTAGTTTAATCGATATACTTGCATTCTATTTTTGCGAACATTCATGTATATTAGCCTTGCATTCATGTAACATGTAATTACTTAAAGCCAGCTTGTTCTTGAGATATAATTCCTACTGAGCGTTCACTCACCCAGTTTATTCCAATATTTTTCAGGTAATCAGGTAGCTAGCGAGACCGAGACTCACCCGGGAGGGACAAGTATGCAAGTGAGCTTCGGAAACTAGTGAACCCGTGTCTTTTATCTTCCTTGAGTCTAGCTAGTACTTCCTATTAATTGTCTAGTCTAAGTTCACTAGCGTGTCTTTGGTCTTTTCTTTCCATTATGATGTGGTTGAGCCTTCAAGTTCTGAAAATTAAAATTGGAAGAGACTTATATTTGAAATAAAAATTTTATTGCTCCAAATTATTTGGTCGCCTGCCATTACTCTTGATCGTTCACGACTGTTTAACTGCCACGTTTCGAGCAAACGACACGTTCCGCTGCTATCGGTTCGGGACGTGACACATCAGGCCTCATCCTGAACATTTCATATTCAGAAACTAAAATGTTAGCTTTTGTTTCTCGTACCTGAGAGGTTCCTTCGTAAATTACCTCTAACTTGTCCCACATTTGTTTTACAGTTGTGCAGGTAGCCACTCTTGAGAATTCTACTGGATGGAGTGAGCATTGCATGATGTGTTTAGCACTCCAGTTGATAGTAGATTTTCTTATTTTTTCTTTGGTCCACAACTCCTCATCATCCGTAAGCTCATACGGACCTTTGCTGATCACTCGCCAAAGTTCATAGTCTTGTGCGCGAATGAACACCTGCATGCGATGTTTCCAATAAGGATAATTAGTTTCAGTGAAATAAGGAGGCCTATTCACAGAATGTCCTTCAGGTAAAAAACCTTTGGACGCTGATCCACCATTTCCCTCAAGGTCGTTGGACCCCATAATGAGATATTAGGCTCTGATAGCACTTGTTGAGTAGTGGATAGCGGATCTAGAGGGGAGGGGTGAATAGATCTGCCCCTCTTTTCGCAGAACACCCCTCTTTAAAGCTACATAATGATGATAGCAGTGGAATATAACTAGCTTGACGAAGGACACAACGATTTGCTTAGCAAGATGATTACGCAATATAGAGATTGAACCTAAGCATGCATCTGACACAAAGTAATCGCACAAGCAAACCACAACACACGAGATTTTAAGGTGGTTCGGTCTGAATCCCCAGTCCTACGTCCACCCCTCACCAAACCCGGTGAGGCTTTACTAGTGCAGCACATCAAACCGCAAATCGGAGAACCACCGACTGCCTTCCTACTAACCACCGGTAGGGGCGATATCACCGCAGATTGGAACACCTTCCAACTACCTTCCTACTAACCGCGGTAGGGACGATTCTCAATTTCAGTTCTTGAACAAAATGATAAGATAACAAATATGAAAATGCTCGGATAAGAAATGGAAATATGATCAAGGCAAGGAGCAAATGAAATCTTGTCTGAGATGTGATGTTGATCAGCAACAAGGGGTTCTTCTCTCTTGCAAAGACTCCTCTTGATTCAGCAACAAAGATTCCTTCTTCCTTGCAAACCGAATTTCCTTGAATCTCCTTCTTTGAATCCCCTTTGACATCTTCCAGACCAGATCCACGTTTTGTGGGTGATTGGGTGACTTTAGGAATAAAGAAATCCATAGAGAATGGCTCTTCTCGAAGAGAAAAACAAAGTCAACAATTGTTGGCTCGGGGCTGGCGGTCGACCGGAGGTAGGTTGCGGTCGACCGTGCTCCGTTCGTAGAAAACCCTGTAGAAATTTCGGTTTTGTCATTTTCGATCGACCGCCCTGGGCTGGCGGTCGACCGCCACTGAGAATCTTGCAGATAGTGAGCTGCTGGAAATTCCGGTCGACCTCCCCTGGGCCAGCGGTCGACCGCTGGCTGGGGAAATCCCGGTTTTCCCCGGTTCAGTCCGTTAACCCCTTTAGCAGCTCATTCACGTCTGTGGCATCGAACTTGGCAGAATCTTGAGGATTTCTACTGAGTCTTTTGACTCTTGAAGTTAACAGATTAAAGGTCGATCCGTGTGCGAGGGCACAATTATTGAGATTTCACTTTTGCCATCTCCACTCCATTCCTTGGCTTATCTGTCATGAAAGAACATCAAGTATTTCAGTCATATGAGAGTGGAAAGCATCAATGACTTATAGTGTTCAGCCATTATCAAAACCATGAATATCAAATGACTCAAATGACCACAGGGGCACAACATATGCGAGGGAGTGGGAAATCATCCTTAGGACACGCGCGGTTAAGATCCCGAATGTCTATGCAAATTCCTACTCTTCTGTCTTTTTTCATGACTGGGACAATGTTTGCCACCCAATTGGGGTAGAGGACGACTCGAATAAATCTGGCCTTATGAAGCTTATCGACCTCTTCTTTCATTTTTTAATGCCATATGGCGGTGGAAACGTCTCAACCGCTGCTTGACCGGGATGGATCCTAGCTTAAGTGTGAGACGATGTTCAACAAGCGCAGGGTCCAGACCCGACATATCCTCATAACTCCATGCAAACGCGTCCTTATATTCTCGAAGAACTTGAACGAGCGCCTCTTCCTCAGAAGGTCAAAAATTTTTACCGATGAGGACGATCCTAGGGTTTTCCTCGGTACCCAGATTAATCTCTTTGGTGGATTCTTCTATTGAGGCTGATAGTTCATCGAATATCCTCATGCCACTAGCAAAAGCATCAGCCTCATCCTCATATTCTTTGTACTCTTCATCCCCCTCTTCAATAGGGTCTTCATCATTCATAACCTCGTAAACACCAAACCCTTCATCTATAGAGCACACATCCTCACGTTCTATTTCTGGCAGGAAGATCGGATCATCTAAGAAACCAGGAAGAGCTAAACATGCCCGGCATCTTCTAGCTAGATCTAGCAAGAACCTACGGAGAATCTGCCTACCCTTGGCTTTCTTAGTGGCTACTACCCCAAGACTCCTATTAGAGGAGGAGGGGGATGAACAAGATGACGAAATAGATGAACTACCCTGACCTAGAGAAGGGGAAAGAGAAGAAGAGGAAGACGCAGCGGATACAGGAGAAGGTACAGGATAAGCCTCCTCATCGGAAGAGAAAAGGAAGTCCACTAATGGACCTTGAAGGAGCGGCCCTTGGATCGGGGCACACTCATGAGCAAGATAGGAGGTCTCCTCAACAGAGATGGAAGATTGGAGAGTTTAAATTTTGGCATTTTTTTTCATTTTCAAGGATAAAGCAATGGGGGGAGGAGTAGGAGATGGTGGTGAAATTGAAAGATTAGAAAAAGATTGGATAAGAGATTGCCCACGCGGGGATGTAATGGAGAGCTGAGAGAATTACTCAAGGAGCAAAGGAGGAATTAGGGAAGCTTGGAGCATATCTGGAGACATAATAATTAAGACCGCAGGTGGTCTGGGAATATCAGATATAAAGGGTTTGGAGCACCAGAAGGTAATAAGTGAGGGATGTAAAGAATCAAGAAAGAAAAGGCCAGCCTACAGCCTGTCCACAGTAAAGTCTTCTTCGAACGGCACATCTGGCTCCCCAGTATCAGTGTAGTAGCTTAACAATTGCCTCTTATCTGTGATTACTACTGGCTTTTCTATTAGCTCATAAATGAGTGGCCGCCATTCCGACTCAGTCAGCATAAATAGACGGCTTAAAGCAACGGCAATGTCATTCATATCGAACCAATAGTACCACTCACATTCTGGGTCATCCATTTTTCTTCTTTTGAATGACCTTAAAGATTCTAGGGCCTTGTAAGTGACTAATGGCACCAAGTGACGAGCAAATTGGAGTGAATGCACATCTTGATGATCTAATATAGAAGTAACCAATGTAGTTTGCCCGTCATGTTGAGTAGCCCCTTTTACAAAATGGGTATGTAAAGTCCATGTGATGTGAAACATTGACGGGAATGCAGCAAGTGACAATGATCCATTGGACTTAATTCGCAAACGCATTCACAAAAGTCGAGAAAGCTCGTGGTGACTCGATGATGCCGAGTCGAGGTGGGGGAGAGGGACCCTTGCTGGTAGAGGGCCAGCACAACTAAGGTTTTCCCTCCCGAAGGTAGGATGCCCACGATCAAGGGCGGCCGGGTGCCTTGGGGGCACAAGGTCACTCACTCACTATTATCCACGATGACCACTCAGGATGGTGGCTTCGGGAACGGGCACTCTCTCACCGACCAGCGGACAAGTTTTACGGGTATGAAATGAACAGAAGTAAATGGAGCAAGGGCAAGAGCTCACCTGGTTTGTTTGAAGAAACCAACCCTGGTCGGAGACGATGGGCGAGCGGGGAAGTGTGGGTTCCCCGCACACTGCGCCGGTGAAGCTTGAATCATGTTTAATTAGTTACACTCACTACACCTATCGCAGGAGGGTGGACTTGGGGTGGGGATGATTGAATTACATGCAAACACTACCTCCACGTAGGGAGGGGCGGTGAGCCGGCCAGGCGGGGAGGGGAGATTCGCCGGAAACGCGAAAGGAGAAGCAGAGGCCGAATCTGCCTGCTCTCTACGATGGCTGACTGACAGTTGATGTCGAGGCCGTAGATCCCGTTCTGGAATTCTACTGATGGCGAGACCAGTGGGGAACACCTCGTATCTGGGACTAGGATGCCTCTGAATTTTGCGGAATTCTTCTGTTGCAGTTGCGGGCCCGGGACGAGGTTCGATCAGGGAGACAGAATCTGGGAGCGGCAGCTTCCTGTTTCTGACGGCCGTTTGCAGAGAGTGCCCCGACTGCTCCTGGACTCTGAATCATGAACCGCAGGAGTTTCTGGAACTGTGGACGAGCCCTCTTCACAGAAAAACTGGCGGTGAAGCCGTCTAATGTCGGAGAGGACTGGGGGACTCAGAAGAGTGGAGGCAGGTCGTTGCAGACTGTGGGAGGCAGACCCGCGCAGCCGAGGGAGAAAAATAATAACTTTGGCCTCCAGATGCCGAACACGGTTCTACTTCTTGATTATGATAGAGGACTGGAGGAGGAAGAACTTTGTAGAAGGGATCTTGGCCGGAATCGTCCGCCGTTTGTCGTGGTGTAGCTTCTAATCGGGTTTAGGTGCTCTGCAGAGGGAGTCCTGCGCAGTCGGGGGAGAATGGTTCTCCCGGACAGCTCCGACCTCGGATTGAGACGAAACCACCTCGCCTGCGAAGAAGACTGGGAGAGCTTTCCGTCGATGTAGACCACGCCCCTAGGAGATCCGGGATGGAGGCTGGGACGGTGCTTCAACAGACTGTGAGTCTGCTGGTACTCAGCTATATGCAAATGAGAAGGGAGAAAAGGGTGGAGTGGTGGTTCCTTTGGTGGAGGGGTGAGGGAGATGGATGCCTTGGTGGAGGGGAGTGGTTTGGGAGGTGGGAGTGGTGGTGAGGTGGAGGCCAGGGGCGGAGCTAGCAGAGGGAGGGGCTGGGTGCGCAAATGGCCAAGGGGGAGGTGGTGGGGTGATGGGGGCGCAAGTAGCTTGGGGAAATGGGGAGGGTTCTCTTTGATTTGGGTGGAGGGTTAATGGAGGTGTTTAATGGTAGCCTAGGGAAGGGGAGGGGTTGCCTTGGGGAGGGGAAGAGTTGCTTGGGAAGTGGGGATTCCTCTTGGGAAGATGGAAGGTTGTATGGGGAAGGGGGAGGGTTGCTTGGGGAGTGGTGGGAGTAAATGGGGTTTATGGGTCTTGGGAAGGTGAAGGGGTGGAAGGCTGATGTGGCAGATGAGGTGGCAAGAGAGGGAGGTGAAGGGGCAGGTGCGCCCAAGGGAGAGAGAGAGGGGAGGAGAGAGAGGGGGGGCCGCCCCCTTTAGAGAGAGAGAGCTAGAGAGGGAGAGGGCTAGAGAGAGAGAGAGAAGCCCAAATCTTGTGCCAAACTTTTTTTTATCAAATCTTCATTAGCTTCAACTGGTGGGATTGGGGTCCTATTTATAGGAATCCCACAATTCAACATAAGTCCCTGACTTTTGGACTAATGACAACTAACCAAGGGGGAAAGGGGCGCCCCTGGGCCAAGCCCATATAACTGGGCCCATTAACCAATCTAACTGACATAATGATAATAAACTTAGGTAGATGACTCATTAACCTAGCGACTTGACTCAAATAAAAGAAAAATTACAATGATATGACTCCAGAAAAATATGAAAAATACATAACATGACTCAAGAAATCAAGACGAACACAATGGCGATCATCGGGACCCATGGAGAAATGAGAAGTGGTAAGCGATGTCCTCATCACCATGTGAGTGGATGTCGGTCCATTTTCAAAGTAGAAGTCATAATAGCCCATGGTTCTCCTTTATTCTCCGACTCTTCTTTGCTTGGCCCTTTGTATCCAAGGCCACCACGGGTAATAAGCTTATGATGTCTAATGGGCCTCACTCTGCCTTGAAGATTGGTGCCCAGGCCCTTGCCAGATATATACCCCATACTCATCATGATGTTCTCGGCTGGGGTATTCATCATACCCTTCTTCTTTTTCCCTTTTGAAGGTAGGGGCGAAGCTGGTGCAGAAGGATAAGCTGGACCTTGTGGCCTTAAAAGGTCATGCCGTGAATCAGCAAGATCTAGTACTGACAATAAAGGTGATGGGAATCGACGCCGAGCTTTGACATTTTTATTTTACATTTGTATCATTTAATTTATTTTTATATCCTTGAGAAAATATATGTGCAATTGTAAGGCTTTATAAGCCAATGAGTCATTCCCTTGGATTGTTTAGGTTTTTATGCAAATTGACTGTAGGTCCAGCAAGGGGGCCCTCACTCCTTCCCCATTGGTCCACATAAGTCATTTGGGTCCATGTGGGGCTGGTCAACTATCCTAGGTGGCATTTAGAAGGTTGGACCATTCAAGGGGACAAATGGACCACAAAGTCCAAGTTGGAGGCCACCTTGGTCAAGGGGGCGCCCTCCCATATATTGTTAATTAATGTGGTTCCAAACCACATGGGATAATTAGTTTTGACCTCCCTAGCTTGCCCTCCCTAAACCTAGATCTGAGGGTATTAGGAGTCTTTTTTCATTTCATATAAATAGCTTGTAATTCGCATTTTACATGAATTAATGAGAAGAAAAAGTTGGAAATTGCCAAAAGCTCCCAAGGTGGGTGCGCCCCTCTCCCTCCCTCCCTCTGGTTTCTCTCCTCCTCCTCCAACATTTCATAGTTTAGACCCCTTCTATCTTAGTCCCTCTACTTCTGGTTTCTGATTCTGCCGCCGCCGCCATCGCACCGCCATCGCGCCGCCGTCTTCATCGTCGGAATTCTATCTCCATCAGGATAGAAGCTCATCTCCAGAATTTTATCTTTGGTTCTTGTTGTCTGATCCAGCCCAAACTTTGAGGGCTTGTTCTACGTGTCTCTCCTAACCTCCGGTTCAAATTTTGTGTCATTTGGATACCATTTGGTATTTTCCCCACATTTATTGTTCTTCTTCATGTAATCTATCATTCTGCAGATCTACGGGACAAAGTCTCCTTGTTACATTTTTCCCACCCACATACAAAATTTCAGAAAATCCCAAAACATTCTCAGGTGTTCCTCACGTATAACCCCTTCCACCATAATTTTCGTTGAGTCTAAAAAAATCAATTACCCCTCAGTCAAAGGTCAGTTTCAGGCAGATCCCTTGCTGCCCTGTGTGTCTGTCAGTCCAGATCAGAAACAAACTCAGTTTTGCAGAGCCTCCCATTTCTCATCCCTTAATTGGATCGACCTAAAAACTTTATATGTGGTAGATCTGGGAGTCCTCTTTCCACCCCCACCAGTTTCACCTCGATCCGATTTCGGATCTGAGAGAACTAATTTTTGCCGCCAAGGTGCACAAATTTGTTCCCTGTGCAGATCAGAAAACTCAATCCGAGAAGAATTCAAGCAAAAATATCAAAAGTCAACTTCTGGAACCACCACTTCAGGGAGTCGATCAGGGACATCCTGCCATCGTCCCAGCCAAGCTGCGCCTTCAGAAGACCTCAGGAGGGCAACGTTCCTTTGGAAATCGTGTCTTACTATCCAGCGAGTCAGAACCGAGTCGGCGCATTTCCGAGTCGGCGCAGGACCGAGTCGGACCAGCAGGCCGAGTTCGTGCCGTACGCACCTCCAGATTACTACTCGTCAACCCAGGGTCGATCCTCCCAGGCCCCACTTGTAGCCCTTTACCTCCCTGCGTGGAGTGGGCAATAGATTTCACTGTTGTAACTAAATTTTACTGTTGTTACTGGGGGTTACCGTAACTGGCCGGGATCGTCTTCCCCACGCCCGGAGCGTGGAGGTACACTCGTCCCCGCTCTTTATCGCATTTTTGCTTATCTCGTATATCTCTGAATGTCTCTGCGAGTGTAGGTTTCTAGCTCGATATATATTGTTATCACCGCTGCGAGAGTGAGTGAGTGTACTGTCCCGTGACTCAACCCGAGTTAACGCGGAAAAGGCCGATACCCGAGACTCACGGCCGGTTTCTCAACCGCGCCCGATCCCACGTTTCCCTCGCATAGGGGCGATCGCGAGCTAGAGTCCCAGGTCGCATGTCCGTCCCGCATCAATTTGGTATCAGAGCGCTAGTTGAGTCTAGGGTAGTCATTAGTCTTTGCTTAACAAAAACACAAAAAAGAGTCGTTTAAGTCGAGTCTAAGTCTAAGTCGGTCTAAGTGTCATATTTGCATACCATTAATCGGTATATCAAAAGGTGTTGTCCGAACGTTAGGCTACGCCTATCGGGAAGGCCGCACACTTGTGCGAGTGATCTTCGGATCGATTAACTCCGCCATATACCGAGTCTTGGTTTAAGTCTAGGGTCCTTAGTGCGCATGCATTCCAACCTTGCATAGTCGGTCTAGTGTCTTGTCCAAGTGTCGGTATGTCCATCCACTAGTGTCCCTGTGTCCCATGGATTACCAAACGTCCGGATCTTATGCATGGTGGCGATACTATCTATGATGGGAGAACCACCCGGACCACCCCCGTAGACCCGTAGCCCGGGATTTCTATCGATCCGAAAATCCAGGTAAGAGTGGGAAGCCATTATGGACGACTACTTTGAGTGTTACCTTATGTCCGGTCCAGCGCAAGTCGACTTTGCCAAAAGGTGACTTTTCTATGAAGCCGCCGAAACATGGAGGGACATCAAGTACTTCCGGAAAGATACGAGGCTATGGCCCATCGAGTCATGGTGGGATATGAAAAGAGCGCTTAGGAGGGTCTACCTTCCCCGTCCACCTACCTCCAACCACGGGGGTCATACCACTAGCCATCCCCACCAACTCACCCGCAATCAAGTGGGCCACACCTCCAACCAACCCTGCCCCTTCACCCCCATCCAAGCCCTCCAAAGTAACCCCAATCAAGTGGTCCACCCAGTCACCTCCCACCAAGTGGAAGCCCCGCTTCTAGCCGAGCCTAGGTCCCCACCCGAGCCGAGAGGCGAGGAGCGAGTCCACCACGAGGTTCCTACTCCAACCCACACCTTTGATGAAATCGAGAAAATGTTTTCGAATTGGTTGGAAAGGACACGTGCTTCTTCACCACCCGTGAGTGCTCCATTGCTACCCACTACTTTCGAACTTCATTCGGAACCATCTTATTTGGAGCCACCAAAGCCCGAGCCACCCGTGTTTCTAACGGGTACGCTTTTCATCGCCGAGCCACTACTTAGTTGGCTCAAGGATGGCTTGGTCCCACCTCCTTAGCCATCCATGGACCCTACCCTACCTTTGGTGCCCGTCAACTCCTACCATACTACATTCCGATCTAGTCACCATGTTGACACATTGGGTGACCTTATTCTTGGTTTAGGTCGGCAATGGAAGTTGACGCATTTATTGGCCCGAGGCTTCGACCAACCCACTAGTCATAGCTTCACCCATCCGGCCATAGGGTCCATTACCTCCGTATGCACCATGGGTTGTGTCACTACGGAGATCCTCTTATTCCTCCCCATGTCGGCCGAACCTGATTTCATACCCTTTTGCCCGAGGGAGGAACCATACATCCTACACATGATCATCGTCCCACCTACAATGCATGAAGGTGACTATCCACACCTTCAAGACTTCTACACCGGGGACCGTGACCTGTGGGAATCCACCACAAGGGGTCATACCTTCTTTGATCCCTTTGACCCATTCCCTAGTGGGCCCCTTGACCCACCATATATACTTCATTTCTTCAAGGGAGTCCACTACCACACCCCTACCCCACGGGTCGGGTCTTCTACACCCACCAATCCCAATCTCGATACACCCACACCCGGCTCTTCCACACCCGGCTCTCCTAACCCTCTCAAGTCTCCCAAATCCAAAGGGTCATCCATGCATGACTGGGTCATACTAGGGTGTCTAGGTGTTTCCCATTCCGCCAACCACCGGTTACGTCAAATGCATGCATGACACATATTCGGGTGTCTTGGTCCGCTGTCGCCTATGCGCAGGTCGGACTAACATTAGGTTTGTTTAGGGTCTTTGTCTTTGTGAGTCTTTGTTTCGTTTGTCTGTCATGTGTCTATATCGAGTCGAGTCGGTTTGTACGCTCGCGTTGTTAGTCCCTTTCGAGTATGAGACTTGTCGGACTATTGGGATCGGTTCTACTCCACATATCGGATCTAATCACATAAGGGACCCGCGGTGATTCCTAGTGAGTCTTCGAGCCGCCTTCTCTCCTTTGAGAGTGACCCCACCCTGGAGTGTCCACCTCTAACTTCATTCCCATGACAGCGTGTGCATATCGAATCTATACGGGATGAGCAGGTGTCGATTACTTGGAGTGGAGCGTACTCCGCGCTTCATGGTACAATGACGGATCCGCCGGAGCTACTCGAGCAGCCGCACCCCTTACTCGACGGGGTCGGGTTCTTCCCACCCGGGGAGAATTGATGGGAATCGACGCCGAGCATTGACATTTTTATTTTGCATTTGTGTCCTTTAGTTTATTTTTATATCTTTGGAAAAGTATATGTGTAATTGTAAGGCTTTATAAGCCAACGAGTCATTCCCTTTGATTGTTTGGGTTTTTGTGCAAATTGACTGTAGGTCCAGCAAGGGGGCCCTCACTCCTTCCCCATTGGTCCACATAAGTCATTTGGGTCCATGTGGGGCTGGTCAACTATCCTTGGTGGCATCTAGAAGGTTGGACCATTCAAGGGGACAAATGGACCACAAAGTCTAAGTTGGAGGCCACCTTGGTCAAGGGGGCGCCCCCCATATATTGTTAATTAATGTGGTTCCAAACCACATGGGATAATTAGTTTTGACCTCCCTAGTTTGCCCTCCCTAAACCTAGATCTGAGGGTATTAGGAGTCTTTTTTCATTTCATATAAATAGCTTGTAATTCGCATTTTACATGAATTAATGAGAAGAAAAAGTTGGAAATTGCCAAAAGCTCCCAAGGTGGGTGCGCCCCTCTCCCTCCCTCCCTCTGGTTTCTCTCCTCCTCCTCCAACATTTCATAGTTTAGACCCCTTCTATCTTAGTCCCTCTACTTCTGGTTTCTGATTCTGCCGCTGCCGCCATCGCACCGCCATCGCACCGCCGTCTTCATCGCCGGAATTCTATCTCCATCAGGATAGAAGCTCATCTCCAGAATTTTATCTTTGGTTCTTGTTGTCTGATCCAGCCCAAACTTTGAGGGCTTGTTCTACGTGTCTCTCCTAACCTCCGGTTCAAATTTTGTGTCATTTGGATACCATTTGGTATTTTCCCCACATTTATTGTTCTTCTTCGTGTAATCTGCCATTCTGCAGATCTACGGGACAGAGTCTCCTTGTTACATTTTTCCCACCCACATACAAAATTTCAGAAAATTTCAGAAACTTCTCAGGTGTTCCTCACGTATAACCCCTTCCACCATAATTTTCGTTGAGTCTAAAAAAATCATTTACCCCTCAGTCAATGGTCAGTTTCAGGTAGATCCCTTGCTGCCCTGTGTGTCTATCGGTCCGGATCAGAAACAAACTCAATCTTGCGGAGCCTCCCATTTCTCATCCCTTCCTTGGACTGACCTACAAAATTTATATGTGGTAGATCTGGGAGTCCTCTTTCCAACCCCATCAGTTTCACCTCGATCCGATTTCGGATCTGAGAGAACTAATTTTTGCCGCCGAAGCGTGCAAATATGTTCCCTGTGCAGATCAGAAAACTCAGTCCAAGAAGAATTCAGGCAAAAATATCAAAAGTCAACTTCTGGAACCGCCACTTCAGGGAGTCAATCAGGGACATCCCGCCATAGTCCCAGCCAAGCGGCGCCTTTAGAAGACCTCAGGAGGGCGACGTTCCTTTGGAAACTGCGCCTTGCTGTCCAGCGAGTCAGTACCGAGTCGGCGCAGGACCGAGTCGGACCAGCAGGCCGAGTTCATGCTGTACGCATCTCCAGATTACTACCCGTCAACCCAGGGTCGGTCATCCCGGGCCCCACTTGTAGCCCTTTACCTCCCTGCGTGGAGTGGGTCATAGATTTCCCTGTTGTAACTAAATTTTACTGTTGTTACCGGGAGTTACCGTAACTGGCCGGGATCGTCTTCCCCACGCCCGGAGCGTGGAGGTACACTCGTCCCCGCTCTTTATCACATTTTGCTTATCTCGTTTATCTCTGAATGCCGCTGCGAGTGTAGGTTTCTAGCTTGATATATATTGTTATCACCGCTGCGAGAGTGAGTGAGTGTATCATCCCATGACTCAACCTGAGTTAACGCGGAAAAGGCCGATACCCGAGACTCACAGCCGGTTTCTCAACCGCGCCCGGCCCCACATTTCCCTCGCATAGGGGCGATCGCGAGCTAGAGTCCCAGGTCGCATGTCCGTCCCGCATCAAAAGGCTTGTTGGCGGGCCAGATGGAAGGCACAAATGTAGCAGAGTGTATATCAACTGATGGCAGAATGGGCATGCTAGTGACTTTAATGATGTGCCCTTTATGTGGAAATTTTATGCACTGGTGATTTTTGGAGGGCACAGCATCAAGTTCCTGAATGTATGGGCGACCCAAACTACCATTAAAAGTCAGGTCCATGTCTAAAATGTGGAAATCTGCTGTGACTGATACTGGACCTAGCCTGACTTTCAAGGTGATCATGCCCAGTGGAGGCTTTTTTGTATTATCGTAAGCGGTCACTTTAATGGTAGATGGCCGAACTTGACTGTCCGATAAGCCACACATTTTTAAAGTACTTGGCGATAACACATTGATGGATACTCCAATATCCACTAAACATTGTTTAACTACCACTTTGTTAATGTCAACCGTGATGCACAAGACATACTTCCTGACCGGCTTCGGAGCTAGTTCATACTCGTGAAAGACAATGGCCAGTTGGTCACTTGCTGGTGTCAAAACTGACGTAATCTGTTCAGCTGGAATATCCTCATTAACCATCACCTTCTGTAGGTACTCTTTCAAAACTTGATGGTGAATGGTGGATCTCTTTATCAGTTCCAAAATAGAAATCCTTGTCGGGGTCTTGTCTAAGTGACAAGTCATATTGAGTGCCCGATATGGATTCTTGCTCTGGCTCTTGTTCCTCATTCCCTTGTGCAGGCTCTGGCTCCCTTTGCGGAAATACACGGTGAAATATCCATCCATAACGGAGCACCATGGTTTGTGACAATTGCGCCTCTGTCGGGTTGTGGGTGGGCAAAGGATTAGTGGATGAAGATGGGACATTAGAATTAACGGATGATGGAGAGGTAACCAAAAAAGGAACCCTTATGAGGGGCCTTCTTGGCTGGTGGATAGTGGTAACTAGAGAGGTGACAGTAGGAGATGTAGGGGGCGCCTGAACGGCTGAAGGAGGCGTAGGCCGAATTAGGATGGGTCTAGGTAGAAATTAGGGATTTGCGGGTTGAGATGTGCGAGTCTTTGTCGGCGGAGGATTGGTGGTAGCAATGGGGGGAGTAGGTGCCGGTGAGGGGCGAATGAGAAGTGGCCTAGATGGCAAAGGCGAGGAATTGGTGACAGGAGGAGGGGGGGTTTGTTGTGATGCGGAAGATGGTGGAGGGCAAATGAGGAGAGGTCTAACCGGCGAGGGGTTAGTGGTAGTGGAGGCAATTTGGTTAGCGGTGTGCAAAAGGGGACGGGTCGGTTGGTGACAAGGCGTCGGATGGAGAGGCGTTCTTAACAGGCGGGGTGGTTGATTTGGAGTTTGGTTTAGAGCCCCGACAGAGGCGTTCTCTTCATGCCACCCTTGTCCTCTTTCCACCTCGCGGAAGAAGGTAACAGGGTTTAATTGCTGGTTCGGAGGGTGCTCCGGTAGTGGATTATGGACAATCCCCATGTCCGGTTGTGGTGCAGGAGCTTGCTACTGTTGAGGAGGTGGTACAACTTATTGCTGAGGCAGTTGCTGAGCCTGTTGCTGCCGAGGAGGTCTTCGTGCATTTAGGGTTACAATAAATCTCCTCATCTCATCCCAATCAATACCACCCTGATCATTCATGTCATATATATAATCTTTGAAGTGAAAACAATGGTCTATATTATGACCGGGTTGGCGATGGAAAACACAATAGCGGGACGTATCCACATTTTGAGGCCAGGCTGGCCGTTCCTTAGGCAAGGTAAGCACGTTGACGGCCATGAGTGCATTGAAGATGTCAGGGAGACTTTCGAGTAATGGTGGGTATTGGGTCCTTTTGGGTCCTGGTGGCCTTCTTGGCTGCGGGGGACCATAATTGGTGGGTGGTGGCACTTGGTGGTATTACTGAGGAACTAGAGGGCTTGGGTGGACGGCTTGATTTTGTGGAGAAGGATGGAAGGGTTGAAGGGGAATATTTGCTTGGGGAGCGGGATTAAAGAAGGGGAGTTGTTGCAAAGGTTGTGGAGGTCTCGGGTTAGGATTGCGAAAAGGTGCGGGGTTACCAACCTTGCCTACCTGCTCGTTAGTCACAGTGCCTTCGGTTGTTCCACCACTATTGTTAACATTGGTGTTCTTCCTGACCATCTTTGGTTTCTGTTCAAACATGCCCATGATAGACGAATCTTTCAACTGAGTCTGTATATATCTAGCTCTCTCATAGAGCTCTTCCATAGTGCTTAACTTATTCATGCCCAAAATGTGACGGAATTGCGGAGTAGAATTTGATATGATCATCTTAACTTGCTCCATTTTCGAAAGGGAGTCTTTCAATCTTTCGGTCATAGATCTCCACCTGTCGGCAAACAGAATGAAGTCCTCCTCGGGCTTCATCTTTTGGGTAACAAGATCTATAACTGACAAAGATGGGCCCACACGGTCCTCACAGGAGAAGTGGGTTGCTCGTGCTTGCGTGCAACGGGCTTCGGCGCAGTCGCTTGGGAATTGTTGTCACAGGAGAAAGTCCAATAGGGGATCTATCGCGGAAGGCTCATAGTCGATGGCGTTCACCTGAGGTGTTGGTTCTTCAATGCTCGGTGCTGCTAGCTCCTCCACCAAGATTGATCTAGAGCTAGAAACCGTGGTGGTGTGAACGTGTCACATAGACATTAAAAAGAAAGAAATTTTAATTTCTTAAAAAAAAGAAAAAGGATGAGGATTATATGTGTGAGAAATAAAAGAAGAGAAATAGAAAGGGAGCATGTGATGCTCTAAAGGAGTGTGATCGCCAGAGGGGTTACCTCAAAAGTAAAAGATGATCGCATATACCTTGTGAAGAAGCGGGGATGATTGTGAGTCCTTTTCTTCCTCCTCCAACCGGCCGGCCGATGAAGGAGGGTTTGTATCTTGATTACTCTTGTAAGACAAGCAAAGACAAAGGCAATAAAGCAACAATTGATTAGCCAAAGTGTGTAGTGTCAATGCTCTAAAGAAATAAGGTTATGTAACATAGGCATGAACACACCTTGAGTGTTTTGTTTTAAACCCCTTTGGAAGGAGTAAAGGGTAGGGAATAATATGCTATGGATGCAAAACAAGTAAAATATGCAGATATATAATATGCAAAGATACTGATGAGTGCTTCTAGCAAGACAGCTAGTATGTGCGTGAGATAATAGAAGAGAAATTAGAGAGAAAGGGAGGCCTTTCTGCTGTTGCCACAACAACAAAGGAAGAAGAGGCAGAGAGAGAGCGTTCAACCCGCAGGAGGAAGAGGCGTAGGAGAGCACTGTAGAAATGCTATAGGAAAGCCCTGCAAAAGTTCGTTAATAAAAACTCTGATCGTGGCTTGAAGGAACTTCTCTCTTTCGAAGAAAACTCTCTCTCTTTCTAACAGAAGTCCCTCTCGCGAGTGGCCTTCAAGGAAGGGTATTTATAGGGTTTAAAACCTAGTTCCAATGGGATCAAAACAAGGGATAAACCTCTAGGATATGGATTTACTTCCATTGAAAGGATTGAGATCAAAAAGTAGAAGGATTGATATGTGAGGAAGCAGTAGCAGGAACGGATACGGAAGCTAAATGACGACTTCATGGTGGTCGTTAATTAAAATGACGACCGCGCACGCGGTCGCTATTTCCTGGATAATTTATAGGAATAAATGACTTTCCATATTTTAAAATAGGAAATAATGCCTCCATGGAATGGTGTCAATTAATGAGCGCCTGTGAAGTAGACGTTAATTCCTTGAATTTAATTTCTGAGCAGGATTCGTAAAACCAGGAAATGACACCCGCGCGGACGGTCGCTAATTAATTTAAATAACGGCACCTCATAGAGTCGTCGGATAAATGACGCCCTGCTGACGGACACTAATTACACATATAGCAAAAAAATTCTAAATAAATTGGAAAAACTTCATATTGAGCCTGTATTGAAGTCCACTTTGGGACATTATATTGCAACATGGGATTTACCCAACATAGCATCGATTTTGGCGTGTCTACAGGTGGCGGACGCCAAACGAGATAGGGCGTCTGCTCGAACATTTTCTTCTCTAGGGATGTGAACCACTTTGAAGTGGGAGAACTCTTTCGTCACGGCCTTGGCCTTCTGCAGATACTTGATCATGGATGCTTCGCACGCCTCGAATTCTCCCTGAGCTTGAATAGCGACGAGCATAGAGTCGCTGTATGCCCTTACACTAGTCGCTCCCAGGTGTTTAGCCATTCGTAGCCCTGAGAGTAATGCTTCATACTCGGCTACATTGTTCGTGGTTGGGAAGTTGAAGCGGAGGGCATACTGGAGCTCTATCCCCTTTGGCGATAGTAAGACCACTCCTGCCCTGCTATCGGCTGCGCAGGATGATCCGTCGACATACAGCGCCCATGTAGGTCCTGAGGACTGCTCGGACAGGTCTTCAATAGGTAATGTGCACTCAGCAACAAAGTTGGCGAGGGCCTGAGCCTTTATTGCAGTCCTAGGATGGAACTTGATGTCGAACTCCCCCAGCTCGATTGCCCACTTGACTAATCTTCCTGAGGCATCAGGGTTCTGGAGGATCTCACGTAGGGGTTGGTCAGTGAGGATGATGATTAGGTGAGCCAGAAAGTATGGTCACAGCTTGCGGGAGGACGTGACTAGGGCTAGAGCAAACTTTTCTGTCCGCGAGTACCGAAACTTCGGCCCTTGTAGCGCCCGGCTGACGTAGTTGACGGGTTTCATGACACCCGCTTCCTCTCGGGCGAGTACGACACTCATTGTGCTCGACGTCACCGACAGATATAGGAGCAGTTGCTCTCCTTTCTGTGGTTTGGATAGGACGGGAGTGTAGACACGCTAAAATTGACATAATTTTGAGCATATCTCCTATCGCGCAGCGATGCCCCATTTGACCCTTAAATAGACTTATTTGAGTGGTTTTCCTCTCTTTTTTTGAATATTCAACTTCTCCCTGCTTTCCCACATGTTTTCCTATTTTTCCAAATTTTTCTGAGATTTTTCTCCATTTTTCCCCGGGCATTTTTAAATAGTGGCAGCCACCCTGACTCTATTTCTTTAAATAGTGGCAGCCACCCTGATTCTACTTCTTTAAATAGTGGCAGCCACCCTAACTCTATTTTTTTAAATAGTGGCAGCCACCTTGACTCTATTTCTCTAAATAGTTGTAGCCTGGTTGACTCTATTTAACTAAATAGTGGCTGCCTGGAAGGGCGCTATTTCTTTTAAACAGATTTAAGATGATTTTATAAATAGTGGCAGCCTGGCTGACTCTATTTAACTAAATAGTGGCTGCCTGGAAGGGCGCTATTTCTTTTTAACAGTTTTTTTCAGATTATTTGAAATAGAGACACCCCGGGAAGTCGCTATTTCTTTAAATAGCGACCATATGGAAGGTTGCCAATTCTTTTCTTCATATTTTGACCCAAACTCGGATTATTTATCATTCCATAACTTCTAGAAGGTCGCTTATTCATTAAATAGCAACCGTGTGGGAAGTCATCATTTTTCTTGTCATATTTTAAGTCTGAATCCGTCTCGGAACGCTTCCGGAATGGCGACACTTCACGTGTGCGCTCTTTTGAATAGCGACAATCTGAGTGGCCGCTATTTCTTCCTGCTATTCAAACTCCGACCGAGCCTAGCTCCTTCTTTCCCCATTTTGAGCCCTCCTTCACTTGGGAAAGGACTCCTAAGGCTTTCTAGTGTTGAAGTGACACTTGCCTAAGGTTTATCACCTTCTAAATCCAACTAAAACATGATTTTATAATTTTCCTTGGAATTAACTCCGAATTTTGGCCCTATAAATAGGACCACTCTCTCTCTTGTGTTAAGGACATCAATATCAATCCAAAGGGAGGTGCTGCTGGATTGAAGGCTCAAGGAAGAGGCTCTCATGAACCTACAAGCTTCATCCATGGAGTTCTTCTTCCTCCCTTGAAGATCTTGAAGCCAAATTGGAGAAAACCACTAAGCTTTCCCCCTCCTATCTCTTATTTTTTGCTTTAGTTAATTGCATGCATTATATCATATTCTTCTTTTATTTCTTTTTATCTCAATATTGAGATCTTCCCATGTTGTGTACTCTAGCACATCTCCCTTAGTGCAACACTTGCACATCTCCCTCTATTCTTCATCATACATCATCTTTTACCTACCCTTTTGCATAGGGGTTTAAAGGCCAAACACCAATAAGGTGTGTTCATATCCATGCTTTCTATTTCCATATTTATATTTGGATTTGATGCTACACATCTTGGTTTCAAATCCATGTTTGTTTATTGGTGTTTGTTAATTTTGCAAGGGTAATCAATAGAAGAACTCTCTTCATCGGCCGGCCGATAGAAAGAGAAAGGTAACATCCACAATCCCCCGCATCCTTTTGAGATTTTTATCTCGCGATCCCTCCTTTATTTATTGTTATATGTTTGAGGCCCGCATGTCTCTGGCGATCACCCTCCATTAGCATCCTACGCATGCTCCCCTTTCTCTCTCTTCCCAGGCTAATCTAGCCATATTATCCTTTTCTTTTCTTAAGTGGATTTTCTATAATCTACAAATTGGCAGTCATGGTGGGACTCCTTTAGTTTTTCTTTTGATTACCCCTCCCTTGGGCACCCACGTGTGCCATCTCCCCTTTGCACGCACGGTGCACCTCATCTTGTGCTCCACGTAGCACTCTCCCTAAGTGATTGTTAGTTTGATAGATTTTTTAGAAATGTCACTTATCTATCCATCTCTTAAAAAATAGCATGTCATGCTTTATTTCATGCTCATATTTGATTGCCACGATCCATGATTGGAGTTTGTGAGTGTTTTTCTTTCTTTTTCTATTGATATTCGCATTGTCTTAAGCTCTCTGGCTATTATTCGGTGTTTTGGGAGAGAGGGAAATGGCGCCTATGCAGTGGGCGACCATTCTCTGATTAGTGGCTGGGTGCAGGTCGCCATTTCCCTGCCCCAAAAAAAAATATTTGAAATTGGCGCCCATCAGATGGGCGCCCTTTAATGAAATAAGGGTTGTGAGGAGGGCGTCATTTACAATATTCTAAAAAAAATCACAGGAATTAGCGCCCACTCACAGGGGCTCTCTTCCAGGAATTGGTGGCTGGACAGAGGGCACTATTTTCCTGTGTTTTCACAGATTTTCACTCTTTTCTTATCTATTGTGCATACCTCTTGCATATTGTCATATATACATTGTCTATTCATTATTTTACATTAGTTCTGCATTCATATTACATTTGGCTTGGGAGACCTCCTCTCTCCACACTTTTAGGATACCATACCCCCTCTTGGTGAAGGAAGGACCCTCCATTGAGCATTCCATCTCTTTGGATTAGAAATTCCTAAACTAAGCCTCCATAAGTCCCCGCACCCGTGGATTCCCTCACAGACGCCGGGCAGGTTGTATCTTGGAGTTCCCCGAGTTTAGTTGGCCTATACATGGTGAGAGAGTGAACCTAGTTGGCATTGAAGAAAATCCATATTGAAACTAGGTCCCTACCTTGTGTGAATTGTATAAACTTTGCTAAAATTTTCATTCACCAAGTTTCATATAAATAAAATCAAGCATAAGCATCTCACTTGTTTGATAATCTTTGCAATTGCTTTGATTGAATATTGTTTGCTTGCATATTGTATCAACATGTCTAATTTAATTCACATTCATGAGGATGAACAACCTAGCACCTCTTATATTCCTCAATTCCATGGTTCTCACCATAACTAATTCCAGGGGCCACGTCCTCACTCTCAAGGTTTTGCCCAACCCATGGGCAATCTCCAATCTCGTGGTCCCTTGAATCCTTCACAAGCCACTATTCCCCCGGGACCATCTCCTCCACATGATGAGAAGGTTTCCCAAGTCATTCGTGCATTAGATCATCTCACCCCTCAACAACTCCAAGTCCTTAACGCCATTGTTGAGGGTGCATCTTCTTCCTCTCATCCTCTTTCCAATCCCGTTCGGGTGGCCCATCACCCGCCTCCCTCTTGTCATCTGTCTTCTCCTTCTACACATATTCCTCATCGGGTGGTCTGTCACCCGCCTCCTTCTATTCCTCCTCCTCCAAGGTCCCAAGGCCCTTATGTATCATGCAACCCGGTCCGTTCGGGTCCTTTTGTGGGTCGGCCCATTAACACTCCACCACCGCCTTTATGTCATGCCACCCCTCCACGGTCTTCCTCTCAAGGCCAACCCTCCAATGTTCAAATCACACCCCTCCAACAAACTCTTTTTGATAAAATTGCTTCAATGGAGGAACAACTTAAAGCCCACGGCCCACTCCTCCTCCTCCTTCTCCAGTCAATCCTCTTCCTGCCTTCATGAATAACCTCACTAAGATAGAAAAAGATTGGAAGGAGAGGAGAGATAATGGCATTATGGACCCAAGTGAGCAAGATGTTTCAACAAGTTTTGATGGTCAAGTTGACACCGTCTGCCCTCCACCAATTCACCATGTTCATACACATGGCCATCCGCCTTCTCCTCCGCATACATATGGCCCTCTGCCACCTTCACCTCCACATTTACCTCCACAAGATTTTCCACAATATCATGAGTCTCCACCTTTGCTTCCGCATACACGTTTACCTCCACAAAACTCTCCACCACAACATTATACTCCATTACCTATTACTACACCTCCACCATGGCATCCACTTGCTATTTTTGATGATTATGAAGATTTGGAGCCGGCATATGAAGATGATGAAGCTTCGAAGGCATCCATTCTGAGTTTCCTTCGTTTTCCACTCCCTTCATTACCCAATGAACTCCCTACTCAGGACGAAGCCACCGTCCCTAACCCTGTTTATGAGACCAATTGGTGCTACGGTAATGGGTCGATACTCCAATCACCCACGCCGGTGCACCCTACGTCTTCTCCTATCCCTAAAACCTCTCGTCCCATCCGACGCTTCCTACTCACCAAATCTTCTTCTTTTACACCTTCGACAACCGCACCATTAGCCCCCACAGCATCGGCCACCGCCGAACCTCCCACTAAAACTCAAACCATTATACCTCCAACCTCCACACCGTCAACTTCCACTTACCCTTCCACTAAGCCATCCAAGCTAACCTCCACTCCACCGACCACTGCCGAATCTCCCATTATATCTCCTCCTTGTTCGCCACTTAAGGCTTCCATTATCCTTATAACCCCAAAGCCGGTATTTACCAACACTTCACCACTTAACCCTTTTCCCGAACCCGTGGCTAATCCTGAGTAGGATTCATCTATTTTTGCACTCGAGCCGATCTCATTCGCTTCCGAGCAAGGGGATAAGCCCGACGTGTTTCAACCTCCGCCTCCACTCCCGCCGACACTCTCCATTACACCTCCATTACTCATCAAGCATACCGCTTCCATCTCACCTTCCATTTCCGCTCGGAGTGGGCGTATTTCTGCAAGCACATGTGCTAAGGATGGTCAAGAGTCGGGCAAGAAGGATTTGGCCACGGTTATGCCATTCAAAGTTCAAAATTTTATTTGTCGAACACTAATTCAAGTTCTTGTGCCCGGCATTTTTGACACCTCTCCATTAAAGCTCACTATGAAAAATTCTTACGAGTTGATGCCATGTTGGCCCAATGCCATTATCAAAATTACTTTGCTCATTGGCCGACATTCTTTTGATGCTCTCATTACCCCTCGCTCTATTATTATACAACTTCCTAAAAGGTTTTCTTCATGCATTACTATAATGCATTCTACTGTTGATGAGAGCACGTGTTCATTGATTCCATCTTTTGAGCCGTTTGGCAGGGCACGCCATTTACCATAGAGGAGCGGGCATTCTTTTATTGAAGGCTCTTCCGCCAATCCACTCACCTTTTGTGGTATTCCGTTCACCCTACCACCTACCAACTCCTCCTTATGGGCCACTCATGGGTTGAGAAGAAGGATCCCGTCCTCTCATTCCATATGTTCTTTGCATCTTATGCATTTCATGCATCCATCACATTCACTACATCTCATCCATTTGCATTTATCCTTCTTTCTCGAGTTTCTGAACCCGCATCTTCCTCATTTTTCGAGACCTTCGGATCTCCTTTTAGGGCATTCCGCCCTCCTTCTCCGTTCTTTACCTCCGGAGCCGTCGGATCTTCTAACTTTTCACCAAGGGCATCACGTCCCTACTCATTTCCCCCGATTTCTGGAACCTCCAGAGTTATCTCTCTTCTTAGGGCATCGTGCCGACTCCAATTTTTTTCCCCGGAACCTCCGGACCCTCTAGGGCATCGCGCCCACTCTGATTTTCACCTTCCGGAACCTCCAAACCTCCCTCTTTGGGCATCGCGCCTCTCTACACCCTCATGTCCGGGTCCTCTGGGCTTCTCACTGATTCTCCCTGGGCATCGCGTCCCTTCTTTCTCTATTCCTCCGGAACCTCCGGACATCCTTTCTGGGCATCATGCCCCTTTCTATTTCCTTCCTCCGGAACCTCCAGACTACCTCCCAGGGCATCACGCCCCTTTCTATTTTCCACCGGAACCTCCGGATTTTCCATCTTACTCTCTCTATTTTCTTTCTAGGTGTCACGCCCCTTCTGACTCTATTCCTCCGGAATCCCCGGATCTTCTCCTTTCTTTCTTCCAATTCCTTCTCCTTCAAGACCTCGCGTCCTTTATTCTCTTCTTCCTTTTCAATCATCTCTTCCCATACCTTTTTCCAGGGCATCGCGTCCCTTCGTACTTTATCCCTCCTGAACCTCCATACTCTTCTCCCAATCATGATTCTCCTCCATTGCCTCCGGACCCTCCAGATCGCCTCTTTCCATCTATCAATTTCTCCTCTTAATCCCTCCTGATACCGAGTTTGACCCGACTTCTTCCACATCCACCGCTTTGGGCATCTGCCCGATCTCCCACTGCTTCCGAGGCTTCAGTCCTCACTCCTCCTCTTGATTTTTCGCTTCTTCTGTAGACCTTTCATGTGATCAGGGTCTCTGCACCTTAGTGAGGGAGTTCTAGCACCTGACTCTTTTCCTTTTATCCTTATTCGTCTAGGCCTAGTCTTGGCACCACTCCTTCTTGTTAAGCCACTTCAAACCTTGGCTTCCAATTCCGTTATCTGCCACTTGAGGAGAAAACCTATGTTTATCAACATTGCCTCCGGCAGCTGCAATTTCATGAGGTTGCAAGGTAACGTATTTGCGTAAGTATGCGTTTTATGATGTCATTATCTCATTCATCTTCATGCATGTTTTTCAACATAAAGTGTTTCTTAACAAGATTAAGAGTGATTATTTTAGACTTTTATCTTAAGCTTTGGTTAAAAAAAACAAAAAATTGAAAAGAGTCTTTAGGCTTGCTTCTTGTAGCACCTCTAGTTAATAAGAACCTCACGCTGGGAGTTCGACATTCTTTTCCCGCTTGTTAAGAGCAACCCTTAGCTGGGCACTCCACACACATCACGGCATCCTTAGCCGACCTCCTTTGGTGAAACACCGTTGCTATTTTGGTCATGCCATGAGTATAATTGAAAGTCTTTTCTCTTCAATGCTCGACCGAGTGCAGGGGCAAGAGGTTGACTGTAATGCCCCGATTTTTTTAGATTATTTATCGGATCAGATCCGTGAGTTTCAGATCATTTTCGTGGGTCTCGGAGTGTATTTTGTGCTTTACACGTGTTTTTCCCTGATGCGCCTTCGGAACTCTGTGCAGGGCGAGCCATGGCGTTCTCCGACTCCGGGATAGTACCGACACGTTGTGCTCCTCCCGAGGATCGTGGAGGTAATTTTTAGTATTTTTCTGAATTTCTGGAATTTTTGGGTTTTTCTCTATATATTAACCCTTTCTCTCTCTCCCCTCTCATTTCTCTCTTCCCTCCCTCTCTCTTCTTACGCTCTCTCCTCTCTCCCTCTCTCTCCTACGGCTGACAGAGCAGAGCGCGGGTGAGGCGGGGATGGCGCGGGCGAGGCACGGGCGAGGATGGGTGAGGATCGAGGCGGTGGAGGCGCGGTGAAGTTCAGCCGCGGGTTCATGGAACGGTGAGGGTTTAAACAGTATTTCTTTGTGGATCGGCGTCCACGGCGCGTGGAATCTTCGGTGGAGGTAGGGAGATGGACCCCCAGCTGGCGCACTTCCTTTCCCGCGAGTTTTGTAGGCCGTGGTGAGCCGAGCAGGCTTATTTGAGTGTTTTGGGGAAAATCCATGTTTTGGGGGTTGTGTGCCGATCTACCATTTCGTCACATTTTGGACTGATTCGAGGGCGTAGATGCATACTAGGGGTTATAGGGGAGCTTCCCTCTTATTTTCCCCCTCATCCGTGGATGATCGTGGCGTGGAACGAGTTTTTGGATTTCTTCCCGCCAGCCCGTTCTCGGGTTGGTGTGGCGGTCCTTCCAGAGACCGCCAGAGCCTTTGGCGGCCTAGGGTAGGTGCGCCAGAGCCTGTGGTGGCACAAGGTGGGTGCGCCACAGGGCACTATTTTGTCAGCAGGTCCCTACATCATCTGGCGACTGCACGATAAACAGCTAGACGGTGTGGCGGCCGAGGGTCAGACCGCCAGAGGGCGAGTTGACCATTGATTTCCGACCTTTGGTTTTCGACCGTTGGGAATTTTTGGGGTCTGGCGGCCGAAGGCACGCCCGTCTCATCCCTGTGGCGGACCTGAGTAGGATTGCTAGTTCCTTCGCAACCCAGAGTGTGGCGGCCTATTGTTGGACCGCTACAGTCCCTGTGGCGGCCCAAGGTTGGACCGCTAGGCCTTGTGGCGGTTTAAGGTTTGTTGGCCCAGAGAGATGGCGGATAAGAATGGGGGTTGAATTGTCCCCTTGTCGAGATGACGGATTTTAAAAACTTTCTTAACTGATTGCAACAGATATAAAATTAACTATGTTGATTAACTAAAACTCAAGTGAGATTAAAGATATTCTCTCAAGCTTTCTAATCTCACTCGAATAGTTAATGCAACTAATCAAATAAATTACGCGCAACACAGATAACAGAGGTAGAAATGTGCGATGATGCAGTGAATTAAAAATCTATTTGATGGACCTGTGAAGGGAGATAGAGGAAATGGTCAATCACACAGGCAATCACACGAGACACAAGATTTTTAGGTGGTTCGGGACCACGACGGGCTCCCTACGTCCACCCCTCACCGAACCCGGTGAGACTTCACTACACGCTACTTTCGTAGCAACACGGGGACGAACTCCAACCACACACACGCTGCTTCCACAGCAATATCCACATGGGGACAAGCCCCAAAACGCTGCCACTACAGCACACACACACACAACGTCGGGGATCACACCCCGCACTACAATCCCACACGGAGACGCAGCTCCGTACACACACACGGATATATCAAGTTTAAAACAACAAGAAGATGTATAATAATGCCCACAGCAATATGTAAATGAAGATAAACTATGAAGCACTCATCGAAATAAACATCAAGAGGATGTAGAAATATCTCCTTAGTTCTCCAATAGAAATAAGCATATCTTTCTTGAAGCTTAGATTGGAGAAAGCTGAATCCAGAGGTAGTCGGAGCAGACGATCTTCCTTCTTGAAGATCAAATGTGTGTTCCTTCAAATCCATGCTCCTTACATACCTGCGAACACCAAGAACAGATTAATCGATATGCTCACCACTATGTTTTAATTGAAAGGGATATCACAAGTAAATGGATAGAAGATATATGATGTTTCCCCCTTTTAATATCCCAAGAATCCCTTCGAAAGAAGGTAGGGTGCCCTGGAAATGATGAATCGCAGAGTGGAAGCAGCCGGGGTTGTAGAACGAAATGCCCAAAATTGTAAATCATGGAGAGCAACAGTAGCGGCCTCCAGATTGAAGCTCTAGTTCGTGGAAGATGATCTCTGTGGCTTCTTCTTCCTCCTCCTTGATGATGCAACTCCCTCCTTCACGTTCTTCTTCTCCTTCTCTTCTTCACTTGCAATAGATAAAGAATATTAGCCCTAGGGATTGTTCTTCCGATGGAAATCGCAGCTACTATATACTCAAGGAATAACAAGCACAAAAGACTTGATAGCCCATGTGAAAACCCTTCAAACCAACACCCAATAGGTAGGAGAAACCCTAAGGCTATTGGGGTAAAAAGCCCCAAGCAATCGGATCATTAAATGGGGTTTTTACAACCAATCCGGAAATCACGATCCGGATGAACCAGAGAAAGTGTCGACTCATGGAGTCGACACTTTTCTCATAGCGTTCAATCCCATTATATAAAAACAGGACTTGGGTGAAAGTGTCGACTAATTAGGTCGACACTTTTCACCAAAGGTTCTCTTTTCTTTGAAAATAGACCTCCGGCCTGTAAGTGTCGACTCTAGGAGTCGACACTTGCAGCTAGAACTGTCCAGCCAGCAGGCTGGCCAGAAAGTGTCGACTCCTAGAGTCGACACTTTCTGTCTGGACAAGTGAAACAACGCATCAGACAGAACAACCTGAAATAAGTGTCGACTCAGTGAGTCGACACTTTTTCTGACAGATCAGAAAACTTAGATAAAACTCAATTGAAACCCCAAACACATTAAGGACCAATAAAACACCATTAAACCCCATTCAAAAACAATAGAATGAGATGCATGAGGGGTCTTTAAAAACACAAATCAAACCAAATTTAGAAAGCAAGTTTAGGAATTAAAATGAGCATGATCCACCGTGAAGCTCTATTTAGTAAGGGGCATATAATCAACCAAATTAACCCCAAGGCCAAGATACATGAAACAACCCAATCTTGGCACTTGGAGAACCATATAAACATGAACTTATACCAAGGATCCAAAGGATTCCAATAAGAGTGGAAGCTTACTATGGATTCCATATTTGAGGACATTCAAGAGCCTACACTTACAAGAATTTCACATTAGTACGATGCCTCTCCAAGTTCATATAGCAAGCAATTCACACACGATTGTTCTCAAATCAACCCACACACTATTAAACCAAGCTAGGTCCAAAAGTTCAGATATTCAAACTATATGTTAAATTGCCATCAAATCCAAAGTCTAAGACTTACTGAACTCACATACCCCAATTAACATGAACTTCAGTTACAGTCCAAAGAGTCCCATTTGTGAGACCATTTGCAATTCAACCTAGTGCCAAGCTCACATATTCAATGGATAATTAAATTCTTAGGTGAGGAAATTAAATTGAGTTCATTGAGAACTATCCATGAGAGCAATCAACTAAATGTCATTCACCTATGAAGAAAGCACATAAATGTCCAAATCAATAAAGCACAATTTCCACGCATTGTCAGATGTTTGCATGAATCAACTAGGGGTCGACCCATGGGGTTGACCCTTGCAAACCTGAATAGTAAAACTACTTCCATGAAGCATACTAAACATGCAAGGTAAAGATATCAACATGTGAGCATTAAAACCTCAAGACATTTTCTATAAAATAATCATGAATAAACTTCACTTTAAAACATATGACAAACAAAGACACACAATATATTGGCATCATCAAAACCTTTGTCAAAGACAAAGAGGGGATGCACCGAACCCAACAATCTCCCTCTTTTTGATGATGACAATATATTGTGACTATCCAAATCTCTCTCTCCCCCTTTGGCATTATCAAAAAGAAATGGGGGACTAAGAAGCAACTATGAAGTTCCCAGAATAAAATGAGACATGAGCGCACGAACCCAGTAATTAACTTCCCATGAAGGGAAGGTCTGGAGACCAAAACCAAGCAGGAATTTGAAATTTTATGTGAATAAGTGCGAGTTTTCAATTTTTGTAAGTTTTTGCTATATGTGTGACTAATTATTCACAAGTAGTATAAAGAAACTATATGCAGAATGTAAAACTAAGTTATGCACAGAGTGGATTATGCTTAAAAAGCACATTATTCTCCCCCAATTGTCAAGAACAAAAATCAACTGACAATGGGTTATTTAACCTGTTATTTACAAGTATAAACTATAGATGTAAACTATGAAATGAAATATGATATGAACAGACGGATCAAGTATTCAGACATTCAAGCATGCATAACAATATATAGACTCATGCAAGTCCCTTCGGGACGGGTGTAAGGATTATGCAATCGATTGTAGAACATGATGTGCATGAGCAATACTAAGAAGGTCGTGCTTACATAAATAAGGTACTGCAATAACTATGAACGACGACTGATTCATAAAGGACATTCACACAATCAAACCCAAAGTGTGTATGTGAAGATTGAGCAATGAAGTTCAAATCAATATAAAAAATCAGATTTTCTAAAGAACACTAAAAAGAACTTCTCATCCATACACTTTCATACATAATGCTCGAATATTGGTAGCTACGTATGACTCCAATTTTTAATTACTAAAAATGGTGTGACTAACCTTTGACACGAGTCATACCCTTTGTCTCAGGGGCATTTCCCGATTACTCAGTTTCGTCACTTATCTTAACTGTGGATTTCATCACTTTTCGGCGCGAGTTATATCCTTTGTCTCAGGGACACTTCCCGACTACTCGGTAGTAAATCACACTTATTTTAATATGGATAAGTTTCTCCTTTCGACGCGAGTTTCCTCCTTTATTTCAGGGGAGATTCCTGGCTACTCGGATCCATGTTCCACTTATACAATTTTTTGGTGGGGTAAACAACTTTTTCCTCACGAGACATGTGATTTCTATGTAGAGAATCAATAGCTCTCTAAAGTGTAGAGTAGAAAATAGCAATCCTTATTAAATTATTTCATTATCTCAAAAAGGTGCATTTTGTGTGGGTGGTTGTATTGAATGTCAAAGATGAATTAGCCTTATCACAGTGATGTCTCCCCCTAAATGTATGCACGATTATAAAAAAATCTCCCCCTTAATATATGCCATGAAACAGTCATGTCTAAATCAATGCAATTTCATTTAGCAAGGGATGAGTCATTGAAGTAGTCAAAAAGTGGGGGATATTTTATATACACTCAAACATGCATTGAGATTTAATTTTCAAGCAAGTTGATTATCTGTACTTGGCGGAGAACGTAGGTCCGAAGACCACCTCACGCGTAGTGAAAGCTTCCGGCTGAACATAATCCAACCTTCCACTAACACCATTTTATATACCGAATAACCATGACATTCAAGCACAGAAGTATGCATTGATATGTAAGTGGGCAGATAATCAAAGACTTTCTTTATTTACAAGTATGCAAGGATGTGTTTTGTATGTGTAATGTGTATCATGGAACTAAGTGTGTAAACTGTGTATGCAAATAAGTGTATTCTATGTAAGCACAAGTGAGTTATTATTTGCAAAACAGCAGGAAGGGTGTGCATTAAAAACTATATATGTGCAATGTGAAGCATTTGAGAACTAAGATTATTCACAGGATGTGAAAGAGAAGCATTCCAGACACCTATTCATCATATTCAAAAGATCTCACAATTCAAAAGGTACCAAAATCAGTGAACCAAAGTTGCAAACATTTCTTTCCAAACATAACTTTTACCTTTGCAAAGTTTTCAAGGAATACCTGAGCAATGTGATTTTCGAAACAAATCAATTTTCTTTCTCACCTTGAGACCCTTTTATTTATTGACATTTCCCTTGTTCTCAAGGTGCCCCTGTAAAATAAATTCTCATTTTGGTGATTTGGGTACCCAAGCCATCTTGGGTCCCGAGGGGTTAGTTCTAACATGACCAAATGTATTTTTCTGATTTTTCTTCTCAAACCATTCATCATCGGCTTTCATTAAACCACATGCTTCCATTGAATGACCATTTTGGCCGCAGTAAAAATAGTGAGAAGATTTCCTTTTCAAAAACCAATTATCATCTTTTTCCATTAAAAAATATGTATTCATTACATGTCCACATCAACCACAATAATAACATGAGAAATTCTTGTTGACAAATCATTCATCATCATTTTTCTTCATGAAATTTTTCTTCATTATATGGCCATGCAAACCACAATAGAAGCAATGATTGTTGAATCTTTTCTTCATGGGTTTTTCAAGATTTTTGGACTCATCAACAATTTTCATTTGTGACTACAATGCTTGTTCATCATCAGATTTCATCAGGAGGCAGTCATCCATGTCATGACCATAATGTCCACAATAATAGCATGAAACACTTCTCCTTTTACTTATTGCATAATTATGTTTAACAACAGGGGGTTCTACATGCACACAAGAACAATCAACAACATTTTTCTGTTTTCCATCTTCTTTATCACACGAATACAAAGATTCATTTAAGCTCTTGATTTCATTTTGTAGATTCATGATTTACAAATGAGAGCTAACAATCTCTTCTTCACATGATGCAATTTTCTCATTCAACAAGGAATTTACAGTTTTGTGACTTTCAATTTCTTGTTCAAGAATGTGCAAATTGTCACAATTATCAATGATCACACATTTTCCTTTCTCAACTTTTTCAAGACTTTTCAATTTACTTTTGAAGCAATGAAATTTGAATCAACAAAGCACTGTTTTCATTTTGGAGTTTTTCAAATGAATTTTTGTTCATGGAAGTGTGTTCAAGTTCTTTCATTTGAAAACTCACATTTTCATCAACCATATTATACATGCTTTCATTGCATTCGAATTTATCATTCACGTTCTTAAAGCTTTCTATTTCATGTCTTAACTCCCTTAACCATCCAGATTTGTCAACAGACATATATTTTTCTTTTTCAAGGACAAGTAGTTTTTCAGATATAGCACCATTCAATTCTTTCAGATCTTCATTATCTTTTGCCATATGTTGAAGTTCTAAAATTTTATCCAACAAGGATTTGTTTTCAGATTTAAGGTCTACAATCATTTCTTTGAGTTCTTCATCATAAAGCATGTGAGACTCAACTAACCTTTCAAGCTCGGTGCATTTTACACTTGAAGAGTTGTCATGCTTCTTTTTCAATCTTTTGTTTTCAGATTTTATCATTTTATATTTTTCAAATAGTTCATCATAAGCAATCACAAGTTCATTATAGCTAATCTCATCATCATCATCAGAGTCGGAGTTAGAGTTTACCTCAGAGCTATTCTTGCTTTGCCTATCACTGTTGCTTGCCGTGAGGCACTCATTGTTTTGACTTACTTCTTGGGCTTCGCTTAGCCCATCCCAAATTTCTTTGGCAGATTTGCAATCAGCAATAAATGAAAATTTGTTAATACATATTGCAGCCTTAAGAGCATTCAAAACATAAACATTCTAAGAGTTCGTTTTTCTATGCTCATTTGTCCATCTTAGCTCATTTTTGGGCAAAACATGAGGACCATGAGTGATTAACCTCATAAGCTTCAGATCAACATTATAAATCCAAACACAGATTTTTCCGAGCCATGAAGCATAATCAAAACCATCAAAGACAGGAATCATATTCAAGCAAGCCATCATAAATAGATCTTTTCTCCTAGACCGTGAGGTCCGCTAAATAAAAATCAGAGACTGGGCACTCATACCAATTGTTGGCCCAGAGAGATGGCGGACAAGAAGGGGGGTTGAATTATCCCCTTACCGAGATGGCGGATTTTAAAAACTTTCTTAACTGATTGCAACAGATATAAAATTAACTACGTTGATTAACTAAAACTCAAGTGAGATTAAAGATATTCTCTCAAGCTCTGATCTCACTTGAATAGTTAAAGCAACTAATCAAAGAAATTACGCTCAACACAGATAACGGAGGTAGCAATGTGCGATGATGCAGTGAATTAAAAATCTATTTGATGGACCTGTGTAGAGCGATATAGGAAATTGTCAATCACACAGGCAATCACATGAGACACAAGATTTTTAGGTGGTTCGGGACCACGACGGGCTCCCTACGTCCACCCCTCACCGAACCCGGTGAGACTTCACTACACGCTACTTTCGTAGCAACACGGGGACGAACTCCAACCACACACACGCTGCTTCCGTAGCAATATCCACATGGGGACAAGCCCCAAAACGCTGCCATTGCAGCACACACACACACAACGTCGGGGATCACACCCCGCACTACAATCCCACACGGAGACGCAGCTCCGTACACACACACGGATATATCAAGTTTAAAACAACAAGAAGATGTATAATAATGCCCACAGCAATATGTAAATGAAGATAAACTATGAAGCACTCATGGAAATAAACATCAAGAGGATGTAGAAATATCTCCTTAGTTCTCCAATAGAAATAAGCAGATCTTTCTTGAAGCTTAGGTTGGAGAAAGCTGAATCCAGAGGTAGTCGGAGCAGACGATCTTCCTTCTTGAAGATCAAATATGTGTTCCTTCAAATCCAAGCTCCTTACATACCTGCGAACACCAAGAACAGATTAATCGATATGCTCACCACTATGTTTTAATTGAAAGGGATATCACAAGTAAATGGATAGAAGATATATGATGTTTCCCCCTTTGAATATCCCAAGAATCCCTTCGAAAGAAGGTAGGGTGCGCTGGAAATGATGAATCGCAGAGTGGAAGCAGCCGGGGTTGTAGAACGAAATGCCCAAAACTGTAAATCATGGAGAGCAACAGTAGCGGCCTCCAGATTGAAGCTCTAGTTCGTGGAAGATGATCTCTGTGGCTTCTTCTTCCTCCTCCTTGATGATGCAACTCCCTCCTTCACGTTCTTCTTCTCCTTCTCTTCTTCACCTGCAATAGATAAAGAATATTAGCCCTAGGGATTGTTCTTCCGATGGAAATCGCAGCTACTATATACTCAAGGAATAACAAGCACAAAAGACTTGATAGCCCATGTGAAAACCCTTCAAACCAACACCCAATAGGTAGGAGAAACCCTAAGGCTATTGGGGTAAAAAGCCCCAAGCAATCGGATCATTAAATGGGGTTTTTACAACCAATCCGGAAATCACGATCCGGATGAACCAGAGAAAGTGTCGACTCATGGAGTCGACACTTTTCTCATAGCGTTCAATCCCATTATATAAAAACAGGACTTGGGTGAAAGTGTCGACTCATTTGGTCGACACTTTTCACCAAAGGTTCTCTTTTTTTTGAAAATAGACCTCCGGCCTGTAAGTGTCGACTCTAGGAGTCGACACTTGCAGCTAGAACTGTCCAGCCAGCAGGCTGGCCAGAAAGTGTCTACTCCTAGAGTCGACACTTTCTGTCTGGACAAGTGAAACAACGCATCAAACAGAACAACCTGAAATAAGTGTCGACTCAGTGAGTCGACACTTTTTCTGACAGATCAGAAAACTTAGATAAAACTCAATTGAAACCCCAAACACATTAAGGACCAATAAAACACCATTAAACCCCATTCAAAAACAATAGAATGAGATGCATGAGGGGGCTTTAAAAACACAAATCAAACCAAATTTAGAAAGCAAGTTTAGGAATTAAAATGAGCATGATCCACCATGAAGCTCTATTTAATAAGGGGCGTATAAGCAACCAAATTAACCCCAAGGCCAAGATACATGAAACAACCCAATCTTGGAACTTGGAGAACCATATAAACATGAACTTATACCAAGGATCCAAGGGATTCCAATAAGAGTGGAAGCTTACCATGGATTCCATATTTGAGGACATTCAAGAGCCTGCACTTACAAGAATTTCACATTAGTACAATGCCTCTCCAAGTTCATATAGCAAGCAATTCACACATGATTGTTCTCAAATCAACCCACACACTATTAAACCAAGCTAGGTCCAAAAGTTCAGATATTCAAACTATATGTTAAATTGCCATCAAATCCAAAGTCTAAGACTTACTGAACTCACATACCCCAATTAACATGAACTTCAATTAATCCCATTTGTGAGACCATTTGCAATTCAACCCAGTGCCAAGCTCACATATTCCATGGACAATTAAATTCTTAGGTGAGGAAATTAAATTGAGTTCATTGAGAACTATCCATGAGAGCAATCAACTGAAATGCCATTCACCTATGAAGAAAGCACAGAAATGTCCAAATCAATAAAGCATAATTTCCACGCATTGTCAGATGTTTGCATGAATCAACCAGGGGTCGACCCATGGGGTCAACCCTTGCAAACCTGAATAGTGAAACTGCTTCCATGAAGCATACTAAACCTGCAAGGTAAAGATATCAACATGTGAGCATTAAAACCTCAAGACATTTTCTATAAAATAATCATGAATAAACTTCACTTCAAAACATATGACAAACAAAGACACACAATATATTGGAATCATCAAAACCTTTGTCAAAGACAAAGAGGGGGACACCGAACCCAATAAGGTTAGACCGCCAGGAGACTTCCGTACTCGCAATGTCGGGTTCGCGTTGTGTTGGTCTCCGGTCGACCCGGTTGTGACCCAGTGGTTGACCTTTAGCCTTGTGGGTGTCCTGGACACCCTGTGGGTTCTGTGACCGTGTTTCTGAGGTGTCGGGAGGTACCGTGTTACCTCGATTAGCGTGCCCATAGGTGTGGTGGGTCCGGGCGACCCCATGTGTTCCAGGATTTCGTGTTACGCTCGATCGAGTCACCGTGTATCGTTGTGAGTGCGGTGGGGTTCCCCCGCATGTCGTGAGTTCCTTCGGAAGATGATTCCCGAGTGGGCCATGTGTTTGGCCTTGGACTGCGAGTCCAGTCATTCACCCTGGGGCTGGAGGTTTCCCACTTTTCCCTGGGATGGAGAATCGGCGTGGCAACTTGTGAGCTACTTTGGGAATCATGCTTCTGTGTTTTCCGCGTGGGCCATATGTGTGGCCTTGGACTGTGAGTCCAGCTGTCCAGCCTGGGGCTGGAAGGCTTCTCAGTTCCCTTCCCGAGAGAATGGTCTCAGCGGCTCGTGTGCTACCTCGGTATTCGTGCTAGCGTGATTTTAGACCTAGGGATTAGGCTAGATTGATGGCCTTGTGTTATTGCATACGACGGTCTTGTCCCCGAGTCTCGTGACTCAAGGACCGTTAGATTTAGTGAGTCTAGAGGACCGTCCAGAGTCCAGTGGCTCGTCGCCACTTGGTCCTTCGCGACTTTCGCGCAGGGTGCGTGCGTGTTTCTCGGAGTTTCTCCTTGGAGAGTGGTCACACCAATGACTCCCCACTAGTCGTAGCCTTCCGACACGCGAGTGGTCCCACCAGGGAGTGGTGGCGAGGCTACCCTAGAGAGAGACGATTTTAGACTGGTTTCTGTAGGGCCCCACGTCTACCAGCCAGAGTCTAGCTGAGGGGAAAACTGGTCAGAGGGCTAGACAAGAGATGCATGGTCTGTGTGTGCACACATGGTTGGGGGCGATTGGACCCGCGCTGACAAGCACGACCCCAGCTAGTCACTTGCTCTGTGGTTACTAGTACGGTGTCCCCGTTCCACCAGGGGTCGAGGGGGACACCTGAGGCGCGGTCTAAGATGTCAGTGGAGGCATCTGGCCTTGCTTCTGGTGGGCAGGTACTCCTGTCATGTGAGACGTGACTCTCCTATTTCCGGATTCCATTTTCCGTCTGCGAGACGTGGTTTTCTAGACCGTCCGGTGTTTCCGAGGTAGTGGCCAGGGTGCCAGTGGCTTCACCGAGGTTTCATCATGCCAGTGTGGGACTGTGCGGTCCTGATTGGTCGTGCCTGTGTGGGCAGACTTCTACGACAGGGTTGCCATGAGGGTTCCTTGGTAGGCCTGGTGTTAGAGTGGTCCAGTTCCCGATTGTGAGATCGGGATTTCTCTTTCTGCTTGACCGGTATAGTAGGAGTAGTTGTAGCGCCGAGTTTTGACCGGCCACCGAGTTATTGTTCCTGCTGCTACTGTTGTTCTTGTAGTTACTGCTTTTCGTGCCGCCGTTGTTCTCAGTTGGGGTTCCGCGGGATCCCTACTGAGCCAGTGACAGGAGGCTCACCCCTGCGTTTCAGGTGCGGCGATGCTTCCTCGAGGTTCGAGGATGCTGTTAAGGGGTTCTTAGTTGCCAACTCGTCGGGCCGAGTGTTCACTTGGCATGTGGTACGTTTTACTACTTTAGACTGTACTTTCTGTTGGACTGGACTCTGTTGTAGTAGTTGTTTATTTATTTCTGTTAATTGTTGAATTGTCCTGCCTTATTTCCTATTTCTTTGTACCTCCACACTCCTTTTAGCCCTTCTGAGCTCTCCCGGCTCGTGAGCGGTGGGCCAGGATTCGAATGGTATCGGGCTCCTCCCGGTATCCGGATCTTGGGTCATCACATTGACAGACGAGATCCAACCTAGGTACTCCCCAATACGAGAGAAGTCTCAAATAGGGGGCAGTCTTAACCCGAATAAAGTGAGCTTTTCATGATAAATCTAGCTAGCAAAGGCTATTATGAAAGTCAACGTAAAATTCAAAATTCATGAATAAAGGCATGTCAAGAGAGGCAAAGTCCCCGCAGGGAAAACCCTGGTCGTATGCATATCAAGGGTCTAAAAATCAAAGGCACAAAGCACCGGCGTAACAGACTGCCTGTTTGAGGGATAATACCTTGGAAGGAATTCGAGTCCTGATACCCTCCCATCCTGCATAAAGCTTATCTCCAATTTTTCTTCTCTTCTCCCTCAAGGCCGAATGTTTCTCAGGTATGGCCTTAGTAGGGGCACTGTTAGCCATGGGCAATCGGTCATATGGCATCACCCTTAAATGCACGTCTGGCTTTGGGCAGCTTTTAGCCAAAGGGGAAGGAACAAGGACCCCTAGCAAGTGGTTTAAGTCCTCCCTTGATGCTACACTAGCAATGCCTAAACCAAAATCCAAAAATAATGAATATCTTCCAAAATCCATAAACATTCAAATATTTCCAAAATTCAAACAAAAAATGAATAAATCCAAAATTCTAAAAAATCATCAAATGTTTTCTAAAATCTAAAACAATCAAATATTTTTCAAAATCCAAAAAAATGATAAATACTTTCAAAATCCATAAAAAATTTGCATATTCCAAAGTTCAAAAAAATGCATTGTATTTCTCTAATGGTATTTTCTTCATAGGGACATTTCTTAGGCCAAGAACTTGGGGCGAGTCCTCTTCTCACCCACATCCTTGATCTCCATGATTTGCCATTCTGGGTACTCTCGATTATCATCTCTCAATCCTTTATAGTGATTATTGCTGAGTTTGAGCAATTCACTGCCAATTCTCCTGATTACTCTTCCCGCTCTAACAATTGATTGGGCATCATTCCCGCATCTTTCTAAGTAATTCAATCTAATTATCTCTGCCACTCTGGGCATTCACGCTGATCATCCAAGAGCTAATCTCAGCCAAGCTTGATCTTTCATGCATACATTTTATGATTGGCCAAGTTGTTGTCCTCATGGTTCAAATGAAACAAACAATCATGCCTTCATGCTTCACGATGCTATTTCATGCTATGCTATTGATACTATGGATGCTTGAATGTTATCCATGCCTGTATGGTTGTTTGGCTTTTAATGCATTGATGGATATACTATGCCTTTTGCTATGCTCTCATGATTATATGATTTCCATGTTATCCATGCCATTCATGCTTTCCATATCTTTTCAATGCCTAAATACTCTGATGCTATGCTTAAATGCTTAATTCATTGCTTGTTATATATTGCTTTATATCTTGGCTAATGAAAATTTTGAGCGCAGGAAAGAAGCTCTCTTGGTCCCACCGTATGAGCATCAACACTCTGGTCCCACGGTGCTTGCACTGCATATCTCAGTTCCCCTCATGCTTATTGCTTCACCATCTTCCTTGTATGCATTTTACTATATATATCTACGCTATTAGATTATATCAAGGACCTTGTGGCTTTGATAAATCAAGAATTTGAGTTCCCATTCATCAAAAATAATGATAATTCCAGAGGAGTCTTAGTAATACGGATAGGTCATTGAGTCGTCCAAGACAGGGGACGATGGTTCCCTTTTGTGAATTGGTGCGCGGATAAACGGGCCTCGGCTCAGTATCAACTCACAATTTGGTATCTTGACTCAGTCTGGACAACTTAACAATATTATCCTTGATTACATTATATTTTTGTTTGTATTAATTTTTCTTTTAAACCCAGCATGCATTCATGTAGGAATTTGAATCAACTTTGGAAAATCATTCTGATAAGATGATTTTGAGAGTCAATTGATCACTAATTTTCAAGATTTGAGATATTCATTATCGAATTGAGTCCTTAGTTCGCTTTGTTGCTATTTTGAGTTATTTTCTCAAAAACTTCTTTGTTTGGATTTCTAACCTCTCATTTCAATTTCCTGTCCTTTGATCCGCCTTGGCTGCAGCACGTCCACATTGGCTGGTAACTGCTCTCCAATGGTGAAACCTACAGGTTTATGACCTGGGGTACTTCCATCACGCTGGAAGTTGATCATCTCCTTTTTATCTCTTTCGTGCCCGCGTGCACACTCCCTCCTTTATCCAAACAATTGTTGCTTTCGTTGGACTTCCAGAGATTGCATCATATTGAGACTTTTGACTCAATTCTTATCAAGCGATGTTGATTGTATGTCTCATCACACCTTGGCATCTACTTTTCAGTTTGCTCTCACTACATTTCATTACATTCCACGCCGCTTCACACCATTCCATACCATTCCACTACGTGTCACTCCCTTGCAAAGCAGACGCCAAGGCAGGGCAGCTGTGTACACGCTAAAATTGACATCATTTTGAGTATATCTCCTATCACACAGCGATGCCCCATTTTACCCTCAAATCGACTTATTTGAGTGGTTTTCCTCTCTTTTCTTGAATATTCAACTTCTCCCAGATTTCCCACATGTTTTCCTATTTTTTCAAATTTTTCTGAGGTTTTTCTCCATTTTTCCCTCAGCTTTTTTAAATAGTGACAGCCACCTTGACTCTATTTCTTTAAATAGTGGCAGCCACCTTGACTCTATTTCTCTAAATAGTGGCAGTCTCGCTGACTCTATTTAACTAAATAGTGGCTGCCTGGAAGGGCGCTATTTCTTTTAAACAGATTTAAGATGATTTTCTGAATAGTGGCAACCTGGGTGACTCTATTTAACTAAATAGTGGCTGCCTGGAAGGGTGCTATTTCTTTTTAACATTTTTTTTTGGATTATTTGAAATAGAGACACCCCGAGAAGTCGCTATTTCTTTAAATAGCGACCGTGCGGAAGGTCGCCAATTCTTTTCTTCATATTTTGACCCAAACTCAGATTATTTATCATTCCACGACTTCTAGAAGGTCACTTATTCATTAAATAGCACCCGTGTGGGAAGTCGCCATTTTTCTTGCCATATTTTAAGTCTGAATCCGTCTCGGAACACTTCCGGAATGGTGACACTTCGCGTGGGCGCTCATTTGAATAGCGACAATCTGAGTGGTCGCTATTTCTTCTTGCTATCCGAACTCCGACCGAGCCTCCTTCTTTCCCCGTTTTGAGCCCTCCTTCACTTGGGAAAGGACTCCTAAGGCTTTCTAATGTTGAAGGGACACTTGCCTAAGATTTGTCACCTTCTAAATCCAACTAAAACATGATTTCCTAATTTTCCTTGGAATTAACTCCGAATTTTGGCCCTATAAATAGGACCCCTCTCTCCCTTATGTTAAGGACATCAATATCAATCTAAGGGGTGGTGCTGCTGGATTGAAGGCTCAAGGAGGAGGCTCCCATGAACCTACAAGCTTCATCCATGGAATTCTTCTTCCTCCCTTGAAGATCTTGAAGCCAAATTGGAGAAAACCACTAAGCTTTCCCCCTCCTATCTCTTATTTTTTGCCTTAGTTAATTGCATGCATCATATCATATTCTTCTTTTATTTCTTTTTATCTCAATATTGAGATCTTCCCATGTTGTGCACTCTAGCACATCTCCCTTAGTGCAACACTTGCACATCTCCCTCTATTCTTCATCATACATCATCTTTTACCTACCCTTTTGCATAGGGGTTTAAAGGCCAAACACCAATAAGGTGTGTTCATATCTATGCTTTCTATGTCCATATTTATATTTGGATTTGATACTACACATCTTGGTTTCTAATCCATGTTTGTTTATTGGTTTTTGTTATTTTGTAAGGGCAATTAATAGAAGAACTCTCTTCATCGGCTGGCCGATAGAAAGAGAAAGGTAACATCCACAATCCCCCGCATCCTTTTGAGGTATTTATCTCGCGATCCCTCCTTTATTTATTGTTATATCTTTGAGGCTCCCGTGTCTCTGGTGATCACCCTCCATTAGCATCCTACGCATGCTCCCCTTTCTCTCTCTTCCCATGCTTTTCTAGCCATATTATCCTTTTCTTTTCTTAAGTGGATTTCCTATAATCTACAGGGAGGAGAGGCCAGGTATTGCTTCAGTTGTTGGTCTCGGGGTAGGCGAGCAGACAAGAAGGGGGGTTGAATTATCCCCCACACGATATGGCAAATTTAAAAACTTACTAAGCGGAATTTACATTTTTAACTAGATTGATAGAAAGGAACTAAGCAAGGGTAAATAAGTTCACTCAATCTCGCCGCACTCACTCGAACATTCATGCAATATAAACAATTAGGCACACATCCACAAAGCAAACCACAGGACACGGTGATTTTAAAGGTGGCTTGGGACCACGACGGGCTCCCTAGGTCCACCCCTTACCAAACTGGTAAGGCTTCACTCGGAGATAAAACTCCAACACGGAGACGACGCTCCAACACACACACGGGGGTAAATCCCCATGAGGATAACTCTACTCACGCTGTAGACACAGCAACACGGGGATGAACCCCAGGCGCTCTGGATCGTAATTCTTGCAGCACACACACTGCAACAACCGCAGCACAATAGACACACGACCGTACGCAGATGGTCACACACACACACACAGTGTATTTCCTAGTTCAGAAAATATACACAAATACTCAAGATATGCTCAGATCAAAATAAAACCCATGACAAACATTACAAATAGACAGGAATATGATGTAGAAGTTGTTCCCCCTTTGATATCCAAAGCCAGTGGATATTGATGCTGGACTCCCGCGTCCCCTGGGTGAGTGCAGAAGCAGCGATGCTGACGTCGAGATGCGGGATCCGAAGTGCCTCCGTGCGGACACGGGAGACGGAGTCCCACATCGTTTCTTCTTTCCACTACCTGAGAGCAAGCAGGGTCACCACTGACTTAGCTACCTTTCGGTAGTTGATGAAGTTCTCATTAAACAGCTTCTTGAGCTGTTGCAAAGAGGAGATGGTCCCGGTCGACAGAGACTCAAACCAGGCCCGGGCGTTCTCCCGCAGAGTCGTGACAAACGCCAGGCACTTCACAATAACTGAGGACCGGTGAAAGACCAGGTGGGACTCGAAACTGTGCATATGGTCGGCCGGGTCGGTGGTGCCGTCTAGGAGGGGAATGACGGCAACTGGAGCTTTGGCGGGATGGGAGCCTCCAGGATCTCCTTGGAGAAGGGAGCATGAAAGTCTTGGTCGTCGTTGATAAGGCCACGATTCTTGGCAGCTAGGAAGACATCATCCAAGTATCGGACTTTGTCCTCTATCTCGTCGATGCGTTAAAGCCTGCGATCCATCTCTGGGTTGGAATGCAGTGGGGGCGAGCTGCGGGATCATCGGGTCCTTGCGACAGATGCGTGGGACGCTTCCCGCATTTGGCGTGAATTCTCCCCAGTCCGGACCCTCTCATCTTGCCGCCGTTCCGGAGGGACGTGCTGGGGGGCCGCGGGCCGGTTGAGGAGTTCCTGACACATTCCATTCAGGGCTCAGATATGCTAGCAAATCTCGTCGAGGTCACCCGGCGTGACTTCTTGCCGTGGGTGGGCAGAGGAAGCTTCTTGCGACCCATGGTGAGAGTTGGGTCCCTGATGGGAGCCACGCCCTCGGTTGCTGGCGTTGCGGAGACTCCCATGTGGTGCCATGGTTTTTCGCTCGGGTTCCCACAGACGACGCCAAGAAGTGTAGATGCTGAAATATAGTTTCTATGCCACGTACCACCTTCTCTATTTGTTGAGTGGGGAAGTCGTCCGACACCCGTGGAAGCCTGTACACACTAGAAGCCAAAAAGGCGTCAGAAGGAATCCCGGGTGTGACCCCAGGGGACAACGGCCCTCTGATGCTTAAGTTAGTAACGGACTAATAGAGAGTAGAGAAGAGCTAGAGAGAGTTTGAGATAGAGGTTGAGGAAGGAGATCGGGGAGCCCAGGAGATCCTCCAAACGAGTGCTCGCCACTCCCAGCGCCCACTCGGAGAGTGTTCGCTGGGTGGTAAGGCCATGCACGAGGGCTTTTTCTCTCTGGTCATGACCTCTCTATTTCTGTAAGTAGGCTAGTAGCTCTGTGCTCTTGGGTAGCGATTTGGCAGAATGAACCACCGTGCTTCTCTTCTCTGTCGATGTCCCTTTTATAGGGGACTGTCCTAGAGAAAGAGCCCTATCCCTTAGTGGGGAAGGGCGTACGTAGTAGAGTAACGTCTCCAGCAATTTTGGAGGGAGTTTTCCGTTGGAGGACGATTATCCCGGCGTTGGCTGGTCCCTGGGCGAGTCTTACGATGCCTGTGGGGCGCGCTCGCCCGTTGTGGGGTCGAGGCCGACGTCGTGGGGGGTAACGGTCGGTCGTCGGAGGGTTCTCCGGCGATCATCGCGCCTGGGCCGTATCTTTCATGTGCTGTCGAATCCGATGTTGAATCCTACTGGGCCACGCTTAGATGGGCCGCGACTGCAGAGCGCCTCTTGGGCGTGTTGTGGATGCGGGGCCGGTTCGGACCCGTCGTTGTTGGGCCGGCCATGGGCCGGGCTAATTTTACCCTCCTCAATAGGACATAAAGATAACAAGGTATGTTGTAGGGTGAGATGAAAACTTCAAAAATGTGAATATACATCCTACTGTTTTAACTTTTAAGAAGATCCAGAGTTATATTACTGTTCATTAAATTAGTTTCATGTTCATTTGAATGAATAGTGTCACTTTTTATTTAGTGAGAATTTAATAAATTAATATATATATAAAATATGAGAAAAATATAAGAATTCCAACCATATGTATATCCAGATTGGTTTCTTGCCCGACTTAATAGATATAAAAATTTAAAGTTCATGCGAGATTTTTGAACGATGAACCGTGCTAATTTTTAACTATTATATTTTTCATGAATTTAAAAATATTGAAATTAAGATAAAAATATGAGGATTCCAAAAATATGCACTTTATGATTTTTAGATACATGGCTTCATGGATAAAAATGCTTAAGCATGTTATATTAAATAAGAAAAACATCCTAATCATGGTTAATCGTAACCCATGCAGAGGATGAAGACGTCAAGATGAATCGAATGATTAAACATGCATGCGTTACAAGGGTTTGTGTCTGGGGAAGAGAAACCTACCTTATTAGGGTTGGAGAACGACGCACGGAGGGAAGAAGTCGGGGATCAGAGAGTGGAGAAGCTTGCTTCTTCTTGCCCGTAGTAGTGCGTGCAGACAATCGGAAGAAGAAAGAGAATTCGAACAGGATGGCGAGGGAGCAAACAAAGCTCCTCATAGGACATCGACGCACTGCAGGGCGCAGAGGGAAGAAGAGGAAACAGATGACACCACGATCCATCCACACACAGCAGCAGCATCAACAGATTGCCACGGCGTTGCAGGGAGGTATTTATAGGGAAGAGTCCTAATGGAACCCTATACGAACTTTGAATACTAATGGGTTTTAAAACTTCTCATGTTAATCTGCTTCTTGCCATATCTTCAACCGATTTCCTTGTTAGATTAGAACCCTGACCTCCATGCATGGCCGATCTCCTACGTTCAAATGTCGTAATGGGTTTGGCCCTCTCTGACCCACTTATATATGTGAAAGGGGTTTAGCTTTATTTAGTGACTTAGGCCCTATAAAGACTATTAGCCAATTAAACGTGGGGTCTCTTATATTGTTTTAGCTAAGGACCATTATTTATTTATGTATTCATATAACCTCGAGCCCTATGGAAACAAGGCCCACAATCCTGATATGTGTTGGGTTTGGAATGCCCTTTATGCATAAAAGGGGTCGGGTATTATTGGGCCTCAAAGGAGATCTTAGGTTTATTTAAGACATGGTTCTTTAGCTTAGTTAGTGGTTTAGGCTACCGTTGGGTTTTTCCTTAAAGATTATGGGGTTTCACAGTTGTTAGATATAACAGTATTATTATTATTATTATTTTGTTATGAGGCCCAAGCCCATTAACCATTAATTATTCTAGATAGACTTAGTTATTCATTCGGAAGTCTTTTGGGCCATTAATTCAATTAGGCTAGTCTTAACAATTAAATAGTTTAAAGTCACTATTACTAATTCCAGATTTGAGTCGGACTTTTAAATATATTTATATATTGTTAAAATCATTTATTTATCCACCTTGTAAATTTTTATTGTCGTCTCGGGTATAGAGACATGTTTGATCCGGTGAAAGTTTCATTTATCTTTGTGAGGGACCACTCGTTAACTCGTAGCATTTTATTTTTAAGGCGAATATCCGAGTTTTCTTTCTATTTATAATCTTAAATATTCTTGATGCTTTATAAAGTTTTAAGTCACAAATAGATTATTAGATTTAAAGAATGTAGTCACTATTCATTACTCAATTATCTTTTAATTATTAATTTATATCTCCATTTCACAATTAATTCTCCAACGGATAATTTAAATTTTTTCTTGATTTAGAATTGGAATGAGATACATAAATATCTAATTATCTTTTCTCTTTCTAAAATATAGATAATTATTTCTATTTTAACCTTTATAATTTACTGGGCGTTACACCCTCCCCCACTAAAGAGAATTTGGTTCCCAAATTCACCACCTTCTACTCTAGAACGGGGAATTACCAATCATTATGGTAACTATGCAAAACAAATTTAAGATGTACGAAATGAGAAAAGAACTAGTTCAAGGTTAAGGATGAAGGGTATCGTTTACCATTCCTTCTTTAGTAGGCTCGACTTCCAATAAAACTTGAATCGCTCCTTGGTCGGAATAGGGCATTTAGCTATCTTATGGTCGAAGCTCCCACAAGGAAGACACGCACCCGACTTTCGCCAACAAACCTCCGATTGACGATTATACTTACCACAAAACTTACATCTTTCTCGAGATGACTCTAGAGGAGCTTCCTAACCATTATCTCTCTTAAGCTTCTTACCCTTTTGCGAGCTACAACCCTTATTAGGTCTTTTCTTAGCTGGGTTAAACTTCCTAGAATTAGTGGCTTGTTCCTTTTCCTCAACTCACTCTCTTTCTTGCGCGGCCTTTTCTAATAGCTGCACTCTCCTAATTAGGTCCGCATAAGCTTGTATATCTATGAGTGCTACTTGAGGAACAAGGCCAGACCTAATTGCCTCCATTGAATCTAGGTTCCTGCAAGAATAATTAGGGAGATCAATTATCTTATTCAAGAATTATGATAGTTATTAATAATAAAAATTTAGTATTTTATCCATTTTTTAATATTTAACCCCAAGCTCTACCCATTCTCACCAGGTGATAATAAGGAAAAGGACCTAATGACACATACTCACGGCCAAACCTAGGGTTTAATAAGACCTAGGTTATGATATCACTTCTGTCACATCCCGAATCGATAGCAGCAGAACGTATTACTCGGAACATGGCAGCGATACTGATGGGGACATCACTTACCACTTCCCATTTCCCCGTGGGTCCCGATGCTTGCCACTATTTTCATCTCAAGCTTCTGAGTCTAGCTATGTAATTTTTACATTTTTTCTTGAGTCTTAAATCATGTAATTTTTCTTTTATTGAGTCAAGTACCTAAGTTAGTAAGTCATCTACCTAAGTCTAAGGTTTCATTAAGTGGCCAAGAGGGTTAATGGGTTATCATATCTTATTGGGCCATATCATTTGCTTGGCCCATGGGCGCCCCTCTCCCCACCCCTTGGTCTTCTGTCATTAGTCCTTTTTCACAGGGACTTTTTGTAAAATGGGGATTTCCTATATATAGGACCCCAACCCCCCTCTTTTGAGACTAATGAAGTATTAAGCAAATTTGAGCCACTTAAGTGCATCTCTCCCTCTCTCTCTAGCTCTTTTCTCTCTCCTCTTCCCTCTCTCTCTCTAAATTTTGAAATTCACTCTCTCTCCTCCCTATTCTCCCCTAATTAAGACCCCTCCCCCTTCCCCATACCTCCCATTTAATCCCCCTCCAACCCCTAGGTGAAAGCCCCTCTTCCAAGGCACCCCTTGGCATTCCCCATACACCCCCTCACTTCCCTAAGCACCCCCTTCACCCCTCCCAAGCTAAAATTCGAATTCTCCTCCTTTGGGACTGCACCACATTCATTCCCAGCCCCCCTCACCTCCCTAGGTCGCAGCCCCCAACCCCCCTTCCCATTGTTCTTCCTTTGTCCAACCAAGTTCTTCCACCCCTCTCCCCCCCTTTGATCAGTCTGCAGGTGGCTGAAGAAGGTACGACTTGCAGAAGCTTCCCCGGATTTACACGGTGACACCCAGAGGCGTACCATACCTTTCTGGAAAGGGCGTCCAGTCATCTTCGCAGGCGAGGTGATCCTGTACCGTTCCGAGTTCGGGGCTGTCCGGGAGAGCCAATCTCCCCCGATTGCGCAGAGCTCCATCAGCAGAGCTCCTGAACCCGGTTCAAAGCTGCATCACGGCCGACAGTGGAAGATTCAAGCCGCACGTTCTTCTACAAATATCTTCCTCCACCAGTTCTCTTTCTGGATTAAGAAGCGGAAGTGCATTCGGAGTCCGGAGGTCAGAGTTTTGATTTTTCTTCCACGACTAGTCGGGTCTGTCTCCCACAGGTGGTAGTGACCTGCCTCCACTCATCGGCAACCCCCAGTCCACCCCGACATCGGACGGCTTCCCTGTCAGTTTTGCAGCACAGAGGGATCGTCCACGGTTCCAGAAACTCTGACGGTTCGAGATTCGGCATCCGGGAGCGGCCGGGACAACTTCTGCAATCCACTGTTCCTATCTGGTAGTCGCTGCGGCCAGAACCTGCAACCTAGTTCGTCGTCGCACCACGACTAACCGTGAAGGAATCAGACCGAAGGTCCTTCATCAAAGTTCTTCCTCCCCCTGTCCCCGATCAGGAGCAAGAAACGGGACCTCTTTCGGCAACCGGGATCCAGAGTTCCGAATTTTATCCCTCGATCGCGTGGGTCTGCCTCCTGCAGTCTGCAGCGACCAGTTCCCACTCGTCGGCGTCCCCCTGTCCACCCCGACCTAAGAAGGTGTTGCCGTCAGTTTTTCTGTGTAAAGGCTTCATCCACGGATCCAGCGACTCCGACGGTTCATGATTTGGCATCCAGGAGCGACCGGGGCAACTTATGCAAGTTGCAGATAGAAACAGGGAGCCATCCGTCCCAGAAGCTGTTGCTCTACTCAGACCTCCACTGCAGCCATCGACGACGTCAGAATAAATTGACATAAATCAGAAGTGTTTGGGTTCCTGTTACGAGAAGATCCCCCTTGGGCTCGTCAACGGAAAAATTCCTGGCTGAGATCTACAGCAACTACACCGCCTATCTATCGCCAACCACAGCAAGCAGTCTGGTTCGGTAGCGGCTCCTCCTCGTGGGTTTCTCGATCAATCTACCCTTCTTGCCTGGCCGGCTTACCGCCCCTCCCTGCGGGAGGTAGTGTTTGTTTGTAATCAATTAATTCCCACCCCCGAGTTCACCCTCCTGCGCGAGGTGTAGTGCATGTACTCTTGAGCAGGTTTTTTTTGAAGCTTCATCGGCGCAGTGTGCGGGGGAACCCACACTTCCCCGCTCGCCCTCGTCTCCGACCGGGATCGGTGTCTTCACGCCGATCAGGTGAGCCACTCACACTACTCTTTGCTGGCTTTCTCTTGCTTAATTAGTATTGCATCCTCAGTACCGTCGGCGTAAGAGAGTGCCCGAACCCGATTTATCTTCTAGTTGCGTGATTACCGCGGGTGAGTTGTGAGCGTGACATTTCAACCCTCGCCCTCGGCGTGCCGGTCGCCCTTGATTTTGGGCATCCTTGGCTCATTGGGATCTAATCCTAGCTGGCCAAACCCTTGGAGCCCCGAGGTCCAACCTCGGACCCTCTCCGCCATCGTCGGTCCTTCTACGGATCCGAGTATGCTTACGCGAGTGAATCCGCCAATGTGACTTTACCAACTTGTTGTGCTGCTTGCTACTCTAGGTCCAAGGGGTAGTTTTACATCAACTTGGTTTCAGAACATCATCATCCATCATTGTGTCACATCAGATACAGTCGTGTCAATCAGAGCAATAACTTAAGACACAAAATATCAGAAATTAATAAATTGTATTGATATAAACTTGTTATTACAACTTATTGACTCAATTACAATTTCCAAAAGAAAATAAAAGACACACTAACCAGACTTAATATAAAATTTTAATCTAGACTCAAGAAAAGTAAAAGACACTGGTCATCTAGATTCTGGTGCGGACACCCGAGCAGTTGAGCGGCGCGACACGCCGAGCCACCGGTACCGCACACGGAGCACGACTCGAGCCACTTCAGCGTCCATCTGGCTCGGAGATAGCCTGAAGACTCCACCTTCAGCCTCCCCATTTTTCATATTTAATTAGACTTTATTTGTGTGTAAGGTGTGTTTATTTCATTTTATACGGTTTGCAATTATGAGTGTACGAGGGGCTTATTTGTAAAATGGGACCCCTGGGGACCATGGGACCCCCAGGCCCCCTCCCATTGGTCCATATCAGCCTTGTGGGGTTGGTCAACATCCAAGGTGGACATCTAGAAGCCTTGACTAGTCAATTGTCCACATGGGGGACAAGGGACCAAAATGGTCAACAATTCCAACCAAACCCACCTACCATGTCCCCCCCTTGGTCAAGGTGCGCCCCCCTCCCCATTTGTTTATTATTTTTGTTGTGTTTTGATCAAACTTCATCCTAGCCATCCATCCCTAACCCCTAGATCCAACGGTGGAGGATGGATTAGATGGGTGACCTATATATGCTTGTATTTTCCTATTTTCATGAATTAATGCCATTTGAATTGGAAAAAACCTTGAAGCTCCAGCCTTGGTGCGCCCCCTTCTCCTCTCCCTCTCCCCCTTGAAGCTGTGAAGGCTTCCTTCTGGTGGTGAGACTCCACCCTATCAGTTCCGGTCGCCGCCGCCGCCGCCGCCGCCACGAGCCGCCACCGCACCGCCTTCGCCATCAACGGAGTTCTGCCCGCGCAGTACCACAGAAGCTTCCACTAATTTCCTGTCTCCGCCCCGAGCTCAGATAGATCTGGGAATTTTATTGGGTGTTCCAGAGGTGTCAAGGACATCCCACAAATTTTGGTTTGCCATTCAGATCTCGTTTCATATTTTTTGATTTTCGTCCACTCTTCCATTTTGGTTCTGCTAGAGTTCTGTCCAGATTCATCCCCGCCCTGAGTTTCATGTCTTAGGTCCACTTTTTGATTTATTTTGGTTCACCCAATTTTATCGGAGGTTCCACCCATCCACCGCTTCATCCAAAATTTTTATCAATTTTTGGTTCGTCCATGTCATATTTTCTAAAAATCGTTCTCAGTCCCAGCTACAGTTCTGTCCCCCTGTTCCCAGATCTGACCACCAGTCACCCCAAACATCATAGTAAATCACCACCACATCCAAATCACATTCCAAAAATAGTCCCAGTTCCGTGGTTTGCTCCCCTAAAACTTTGAAGAAGAGCCCAAGAGCTGAATCGGAGGTTTACTAGGCGGTCAACGGAGGTTCTTAGACAAGTACCCTGCAGATCTGAGATTTCGGTTACTGTACAACAGGGCTTGTAAATTCATTAAAGTTCTGATCCGACCAGATCCAGTAGATCTCTCTGAGTCTATATCGAAGCATTTGAAGAGAGCTTTCTAACGATGGCTCATGTGTCCCGATCCGACGTCGGGATTGATCGCAGCGGCCGTTTTCGCCGGAGCGCGCGCCTGAAAACAGCAACTAAAAATCCGTGGGCAGCAACTTCAAAGCTTGGGAATCGGGACCGATCGACCCCCGATCGGTGTTCCCAGCCGACCGCCGTCCGTGGAGGCGCGCCACCAGGGGTCCCCATCATAGTGGGTCCCACCTCTGCAGATCCGGAGGACAGCGCCATCCGTGGGCCCCGCGGGCCTACAGAACCCGCCGTTCGGAAAGCACGGAAACGCGGAGTTCGGCACCGCCGGGCGACATCACGATGCTGCCCGTCAACCTGAGTTGCATGATTCCCGGGCTCCACATGTGACCTTTTACCTCCCTGCGTGGAGTGGGTCAAATCTTTGTATTGCTGTGATATTGTTTAACCGGGAGTCCGTGATTCGGCCGGGGTTGTCTTCGCCACGCCGGGTGTGTGGAGGTAATGGTCCGAACCTCTTGGCGTTCATTTGCTTAGCTAGTATACGGTCTTTTGCCGCTGCCGAGAGTGTAGGTACTAGCCCGTGTGTCCATGTCACCGCTGTGAGAGTGAGAGTGACCCGTCCCGCGACTCGATCCGAGTCCGGAAGTTGAGTCGGACTACCCTTGACCACCGTCGGTTCCTTAACCGCGCACGGTCCGAGCTTTCCCTCGCTTGGGACGACGAGTGAGCTTCCACTTCTGTTAGCGACGTTTTGCCACTAGGAGCTCGTAGTGTCGGGCTTAGTGTCTCCCTGGTGTGTACTGCTGGTCGCGTCTTCATCTAGAGTCCGAGGGTGGCACCTAATAGTGTCGTCTCCCGTGTCCGTCCCGCATCAGTTTGGTATCAGAGAAGGTCGAGTCTAGGGTAGTCTTTGCATATGTCTTGCATGCATCATGGTCTAAGTCGAGTCTAGGACCATCATTATTTTCAAAACAAAAAAAAAGAGTGTGTTTTAAATTACATTTGCACCCTTTATTCGGTATCTTAAAAGGCGTTGTCCGAACGTTAGACTACGCCTACCGGGAGGTCGCACACTTGCGGGAGTGATCTTCGGATCGATTAACTCCGCCCCGTACCGGATATTGGTTTAGGTCTAAGTGCATCATTTAGTGTGTGTTTGCATTAGTCGGTGTCTTCTAGGTCGTGTGTCTTTGCATGCCCACCCGTCGAGGCACCCAGTACTCGCCACCACCACCTATGGCGGAGTCCCGAGCCCGTAGTTCCGATGAGTCTTCCACGGCCGAGATGTTCCGGGCCATCATGGATCGTTTAGATACTCGTATGGATGGTCTTAGTATGCGTATGGATGGCATAGGAACGCGTCTAGAAGGGCGGATGAAAGCCCTCTCGGATCGGGCCGAGTCTTCGGATCAGTCCATCCAGGGCTTAGTTGAGAGGATTGCCATCCTCGAGAGGGGCCCAGTAGCGGCGCAACCCACGCCGACGAACGGCCAACAGGAGCCGGTTCAGCAGCCTGCTGTGCCAAGGGCTCAGGCAGAGAATGTTGGGATTCAATAGGTGCATGTGGTGGATGATTATGCATCTGATAATGATCATGGGGGTAACGGTCGTCGTCATCAACGACAGAATCGTGATGACGAGGATGACGATCGCATTCTTAGGGGTGTGCGTGCGGACCCTCCCACTTTTAGCCGGTCCTTGGACCCTAGGGTGTATTTAAATTGGGAGGCCGGCATGGACCGGTACTTCGAGTGGTTTGAGATGACGGACCACCGAAGAGTCCGATACGCAAAGATGAAGCTGCAAGGGCAGGCCTAAACTTATTGGATCAATGTGGAGAGCCTGCTCAACCAGCGACGTCAACCCCAGATCGGTACTTGGGATGATATGAAAACCAAGTTGAGGGAGAAGTACCTTCCCGCCTCATATCGTCAACGTCTCATAGACAAGTGGCAAAGCATCTCCCAAGGGAACCGGTCCGTGACCGAGTACACCGCCGAGTTCGATGAGTATTACTTGCGGTGCGGGGTCACGGAAGAGAGCACCATGACGATATCCCGCTTTCGGAGAGGTCTGCGGCCCAATTATCAATATGAACTCTTTCGCCACAACGCGACCACTTTGGAGCAGGCGTATCAGATTGCTCTCGAATTGGAGCAGTTCGAGGCCGAGTTCGAGTCACCCCACCGGTTGGGCTCTTTTCCCCTTCGTAGTGTCGAGCCCCATGGCTCTTCTGGCACGTATCCGAGGGCCCCCATGGCTCGACCTCAGGAGCCCGCTCTTCCCGAGCCGTTTGCTCCTAGGCCTCGTCCTCCACCCCGAGGGACCTTCCTCGTCCCCAGCATATGACAGCCCCACCAATAGCCCGTCCACCGGCACCCGCACCTCCTGCACGTCCTTTGTTGCCTACGCCTCCTATCCGTTGGGAGGATAAAGGTAAAGGACCTATGATTGGGGAGCCTAGTGGATCACGGCAGCAGTGTTATTGCTGCAATGGGTTTGGCCATTTCACCAACCAGTGTCCCACCCGCCCATCTCTTCACATTGGGGACACACAGGCCCAGGATACCACCCCTATGGGCCTCGAGTTAGTCAGCTATGAGGCAGATGAAGAGTTAGCTGACGAGTACTATGAGATGGGAGGTGAGGCCCAGGATGTCCAGCAGTCGGACGATACCCACATGGGGGTCGTCAGATGTATCCTCACCCAGCCACAGGCCAGTGATGACTGGCGTCGGACCACTATCCTTCAGGTATTCTGTAGGCTGGGAAAGCAAATTTGTAAGGTGGTCATCGATAGCGGGAGTTGTATCAATGCAATCTCCACGAACGCTGTCGCTCGTCTTGGTCTCACACCCGTACACCATCCTTGTCCCTATCAGGTATCATGGGTGGATACCACTTCCATTTCGGTTAGGCTGCGGTGCTTGGTCCCGCTGTAGCTCCGCTCCTACCGTGACGAGATCTGGTGTGATGTTCTCCCCATGGAAGTGGGAAGTATCATTCTTGGTAGGCCGTGGTTATTCGACCGAGATGTCACACTCCATGGTCGGTCGAACACCTGTACCTTCGACCACGATGGCCAGCGGGTCACCCTCCACCCCGTTCGGCCCAGGAGCCCATCAGTCAGGGGTCCTACTGGCCCTAGTACTCCAAAGCCTTCCGTACCCGGGCCCAGTACCCCATCCCCAGCTCGGACTATGACCGTTACCTCTGGCCCAGGAGAGCCCTCGACGAAGAGATTGATGATGATTAGCTCCCGGGAAATGGAGCAGGAGCTTAGTCAGGGCTGTCCGGTGTTTGCCATTACGGTCCGAGAGGTGGAGTGGAACTCCGAGGGTGAGCTCCCACCCAAGGTTGTTCCTATTCTGCAGGAGTTTGCTGATATTTTTCCCGATGAGCTTCCCGAGGGACTCCCACCCATGCGGGATATTCAGCATGCCATCGACCTTGTTCCGGGCTCTTCTTTGCCCAACATTCCTCATTATCGCATGAGTCCCACGGAGCATGCCGAGCTTAAACGACAGGTCGATGAGTTAGTGCAGAGAGGGTCTGTTCGGGACAGCATGAGTCCATGTGTTGTGCCCGCATTACTCGCCCCGAAGAAGGATGGCACGTGGAGAATGTGCATTGATAGTCGTGCCATCAACAAAATCACCGTGAAGTACAGGTTCCCTATTCCCCGCCTTGATGACATGCTGGACATGATGGCAGGTGTCACTATCTTTTCGAAGATCGATCTTATGAGTGGCTACCATCAGGTGAGGATTAGGCCAGGTGATGAGTGGAAGACCGCATTTAAGACCAAGGACGGTCTATATGAGTGGTTGGTCATGCCTTTTGGGTTGACCAATGCCCCTAGCACTTTCATGCGGCTCATGACTCAGGTCCTTCGACCTTTCATTGGAGTCTTTGTAGTGGTGTATTTTGATGATATCCTTATCTATAGCCGCACCACAGGGGACCACTTAGACCACCTTCGGCAGGTCTGTCTACTTCTTCGGCGAGAGTAGCTGTTTGCAAACCCACAGAAGTGTGCCTTCATGACACCTCAGCTTACCTTCTTGGGTTTCATTGTGTCTAGTACTGGGGTCTCCGCCGATCCGGAGAAGGTCCGGGCCATTGTCGAGTGGCCGGAACCCCGTACGGTTCATGATGTCCGCAGCTTTCATGGCCTTGCGACGTTCTACCGTCGCTTCATCGCCGGATTTAGCTCCGTCGTCGCCCCGATCACGGATTGCATCCGGAAGGGCACATTTGTATGGACGAAGGCCGCATCTGCCGCCTTCAAGGACATCAAGGAGCGCATGACCCAGACACCTATCCTTCGATTGCCTGATTTCTCGAAGGTGTTTGAGGTCTCTTGTGATGAGTCGGGTGTTGGGATTGGAGGAGTTTTGAGTCAGGAGTCCCACCCGATCGCATATTTCAGCGAGAAGCTGAATGACGCGAAACTGCGATATTCCACGTATGATAAAGAATTCTACGCAGTTGTTCAGGCTCTTAGGCATTGGAGGCACTATCTTTTACATCAGGAGTTTGTCTTATACTTCGACCACGAAGCATTGAGGTACCTCCATTCCCAAAAGAAGCTTAACTCGCGTCACAGTCGTTGGGTCGAGTATCTCCAGCAGTTCACCTTTGTGCTTAAACATAAGGCTGGAGTGGAGAACAAGGTGGCTGATGCCTTGAGTCGGCGAGCATGTTTGCTTACCACCATGAGTGCCGAGGTCATAGGGTTAGAGAAGATGAAGGAGGCCTATGTTGATTGCCCTGACTTCGGTCAGATTTTTACCACTCTCCAGGCCGGACCCTCGAGAGACCTTGATGAGTACGTGCTTCAGGAGGGTTACCTCTTTCGAGGTAGCAGGCTATGTGTTCCTCGAACTTCGGTTCGAGATTTCTTAGTGTGGGAACTACATGCGGGAGGTCTAGCCGGCCACTTTGGTCGGAACAAGACTATTGAGGCAGTGGAGCATCGATTTTATTGGCCGAGCTTGAAGCGCGATGTCGCTAACATCGTGGCTCAGTGCCGTACATGTGCTACGGCCAAGATGAAGAAGCAAAGCTCGGGCCTTTATACGCCTCTACCCGTGCCTGATGCCCCGTGGCAGGATGTTAGTATGGACTTTGTTTTGGGATTGCCACGTACCTCTAGGAAGCATGATTCGGTCTATGTAGTGGTTGACCGTTTCTCGAAGATGGCCCTCTTTATCCCTTGCTCGAAGACTTCGGATGCTTCTAGGGTAGCCCGCCTATTCCTTACTCATGTGGTGTGCAAGTTCGGGTTGCCTCGCACTATAGTGTCTGACCGTGATGTTAGATTCACTTCCTATTTTTGGAAGACACTATGGCATATGATGGGTACTCACCTCAAGTTTTCCACTACATATCATCCCCAGACAGACGATCAGACCGAGGTGGTCAATAGGAGTCTGGGAGATCTTTTGAGGTGTCTAGTTAAGGACCGCATTGGGGATTGGGATCTCATTTTACCTATGGCTGAGTTTGTATACAATGATTCGGTGAATAGGTCTACCGGCATGAGTCCATTTGAGATTGTCACAGGTAGTAGGCCTAGGAAAGCCGTTGACCTTGTCCCCATGCCTATCCATGCTAGAGTGTTGGAGTCGGCCGAGTCGTTTGCTAGGCACGTTAGGAGTTTGCATGACGACATCCGTCGTCACATTGAGGCCAGCAATGCACGGTACAAGGAGTTAGCCGATGCCCACCGACACCACCGAGAGTTCCACGAGGGCGAATACGTCATGATCAGGGTAAGACCTGAGCGGTTTCCCTCTGGAACCGTTAAGAAGTTGCAAGCTCGCGGAGCCGGTCCATTCAGAGTGTTGAAACGCGTTGGATCCAATGTGTACGTTGTGGACTTGCCCGAGGAATATGGTATAAGCTCTACCTTCAATGTATCGGATCTTGTTGCATATAGGGACCCAGCGGTGATCCCTAGTGAGCCTTTTGAGCCATCTCCTCCCCTTGAGAGTGATCCCACACCTGAGTGTCCACTTCCACCTCCAGCCCCTTTTTCACGGCAGCGTGAGCATATAGATCGTATACTGGACAAGCAGGTGACAGTTACCAGGAGTGGATCTTACCCGCGCTACCTAGTGCGATGGAGAGGACGGCCCGCTACTGAGAACACATGGATCACACATGGCGAGTTGCAGCAGATCGATCCGGACCTTCTGGAGCGATATAGGAGCGATGCCGACCCATACTCGACAGGGTCGAGTTTCTCCCACCCGGGGAGAATTGGTGCGGACACCCGAGCAGTTGAGCGGCGCGACACGCCGAGCCACCGGTACCGCACACAGAGCACGACTCGAGCCACCTCAGCGTCCATCTGGCTCGGAGATAGCCTGGAGACTCCGCCTTGAGCCTCCCCATTTTTCATATTTAATTAGACTTTATTTGTGTGTAAGGTGTGTTTATTTCATTTTATACGGTTTACAATTATGAGTGTACGAGGGGCTTATTTGTAAAATGGGACCCCTGGGCCCCATGGGACCCCCAGGCCCCCTCCCATTGGTCCATATCAGCCTTGTGGGGTTGGTCAACATCCAAGGTGGACATCTAGAAGCCTTGACTAGTCAATTGTCCACATGGGGGACAAGGGACCAAAATGGTCAACAATTCCAACCAAACCCACCTACCATGTCCCCCCCTTGGTCAAGGTGCGCCCCCCTCCCCATTTGTTTATTATTTTTGTTGTGTTTTGATCAAACTTCATCCTAGCCATCCATCCCTAACCCCTAGATCCAACGGTGGAGGATGGATTAGATGGGTGACCTATATATGCTTGTATTTTCCTATTTTCATGAATTAATGCCATTTGAATTAGAAAAAAGCTTGAAGCTCCAGCCTTGGTGCACCCCCTTCTCCTCTCCCTCTCCCCCTTGAAGCTGTGAAGGCTTCCTTCTGGTGGTGAGACTCCACCCTATCAGTTCCGGTCGCCGCCGCCGCCGCCACGAGCCGCCACCGCACCGCCTTCGCCATCAACAGAGTTCTGCCCGCGCAGTACCACAGAAGCTTCCACTACTTTCCTGTCTCCGTCCCGAGCTCAGATAGATCTAGGAATTTTATTGGGTGTTCAGAGGTGTCAAGGACATCTCACAAATTTTGGTTTGCCATTCAGATCTCGTTTCATATTTTTTGATTTTTGTCCACTCTTCCATTTCGGTTCTGCTAGAGTTCTGTCCAGATTCATCCCCGCCCTGAGTTTCATGTCTTAGGTCCACTTTTTGATTTATTTTGGTTCGTCCAATTTTACCGGAGGTTCCACCCATCCACCCCTTCATCCACAATTTTTATAAATATTTGGTTCGTCCATTTCATATTTTCTAAAAATCGTTCTCAGTCCCAGCTACATTTCTGTGCCCCTGTTCCCAGATCCAACCACCAGTCACCCCCAAAAATCATAGTAAATCACCACCACATCCAAATCAAATTCCAAAAATAGTCACAGTTCCGTGGTTTGCTCCCCTACAACTTTGAAGAAGAGCTCAAGAGCTGAATCGGAGGTTTACTAGGCGGTCAATGGAGGTTCTTAGACAAGTACCCTGCAGATCTGAGATTTCGGTTACTGTACAACAGGGGCTTGTAAATTCATTAAAGTTCTGATTCGACCAGATCCAGCAGATCTCTCTGGGTCTAGATTGAAGCATTTGAAGAGAGCTTTCCAACGATAGCTCATGCGTACCGATCCGACGTCGGGATTGATCGCAGCGGCCGTTTTCGCCGGAGCGCGCGCCTGAAAACAGCAACTAAAAATCCGTGGGCAGCAACTTCAAAGCTTGGGAATTGGGACCGATCGACCCCCGATCGGTGTTCCCGGCCGACCGCCGTCCGTGGAGGCGCGCCACCAGGGGTCCCCATCATAGTGGGTCCCACCTCCGCAGAACCGGAGGACAGCGCCATCCGTGGGCCCCGCGGGCCCGCAGAACCCGCCGTTCGGAAAGCACGAAAACGCGGAGTTCGGCACCGTCGGGCGACATCAAGATGCTGCCCGTCAACCCGAGTTGCGTGATTCCCGGGCTCCACATGTGACCTTTTACCTCCCTGCGTGGAGTGGGTCAAATCTTTGTATTGCTGTGATATTATTTTACCGGGAGTCCGTGATTCGACCGGGGTTGTCTTCGCCACGCCGGGTGCGTGGAGGTAATGGTCCGAACCTCTTGGCGTTCATTTGCTTAGCTAGTATACGGTCTTTTGCCGCTGCCGAGAGTGTAGGTACTAGCCCGTGTGTCCATGTCACCGCTGTGAGAGTGAGAGTGACCCGTCCCGCGACTCGATCCGAGTCCGAAGTTGAGTCGGACTACCCTTGACCTCCGCCGGTTCCTTAACCGCGCATGGTCCGCGCTTTCCCTCGCTTGGGACGACGAGTGAGCTTCCACTTCTGTTAGCAACGTTTTGCCAGTAGGAGCTCGTAGTGTCGGGCTTAGTGTCTCCCTGGTGTGTGCTGCTGGTCGCGTCTTCATCTAGAGTCCGAGGGTGGCACCTAATAGTGTCGTCTCCCGTGTCCGTCCCGCATCAGATTCCAGAGCTCTCTTGCACACTTTCCCTTCCCGTTTGAGTCACGGCCTCGCTAGCCACCTGATTACCTGAAAAATAAGGAAAAACGCTAGATGAGCGAACGCTCAGTAAGAATTATATCCCTACTCCAGACTTGCTTAAAGTAATTAACGATTTATGCAATATGCCATGATCATGCATGAGAGAATGCAAGATAATATCGAGAGTGGAATAACAAGAAATAATAAGGATGAACTAGCAAGATTTTAAGATATATCAAGCAAAGTTAACAAGGATATCAAGCATGTAATATCAAGTCATGTCATGAGATATTGACTATTCATTCATTCAAGTTCTACCCATGTCGGGCCACGCAAGTCACGCATGTCATGTCAAGTAATATCAAGCACTAGAGAGATTGTGGAATGTCATTAATTAAGCTAGTCATGCACTTCGGTACAATGCCACACTGTGGTCAGTCAACTCCCATGGGCACAAGTACTTTCGGGCGCTCCTCCCAGGACTAGACCGGACCCCATAATTGTCAAGCATTAAGTCATGTAAATATTTAGACATCCACTATAGTTTATAGCCAACAGAATTTCAAAGGAATAAGCCATTGTAGGATAATAAGGTAGATTCACGGAATAGAGATTTCAAGGATATAACTTGAGTAAAGATGTCATAGCGATAAATCTCGTATGAAAACCAAGACATGCGTGAATCTAGGTAATTAGTGTCTACTCAGACCACCACCAAATACAGAAACAACGTCCACTATAGTGGTCGCCAATTCCTGTGAACAGGATAGGCACGAAGAAATAGCGTCCATATACATGATCCCTTATTTCAATTGGCGTGCACTGTCTGGTCGCCAATTCCAGACAGATATAGACTTCTCAAAAGAGGCCAAAAACAGTGCTCTATGAGGGCTAGGGTACCATATTTCTTCAGAGTGACGTGACATTCAAGCGTTCCAGGGTTTTTAGGGTACAACCAGCTCAGCTACTTTGAGGGAATCCAAGGCTGGTGGAGACTTACAGAGATCTTAATGAAGAAAGTACCAGTCTGAATGAAGGAATATCCCGCGGAGGGTCCAATCATCACCAAGAGTTGAGATGTAAGCGTGAAACGACGTGAAAACAGAGACTCTATCCACGGACTGGGATAAGAGTGCCAAATAGACCCGCGGTATTGGTCAAAACTCGATAAAACGGTGAGATAGAAAATTCCCGTCCAAATAAGTAGGCGTCAATTTATTAATTCGCGTCTCCTTCGAGAGACGTAAATTCTAGAATTTACCATTATTAAAATAAAATTATATTAATTGACGTCCGTGTACGGAGGTGTCATTTCATTATGTCACGTCTATTTATATGGATGTTAAATTATTTGATTTTCATATTATTTCTCCTTAATAAATTAAACATGAATTTACGTCTATTTATAAAGACATCAATTCATATCTTATTTCTATTTAATTTAAAAATTTTAAAAATTAGCGTCTCTTTAAAAGGATGCTTATTTTAATTAGCATCATGGGTATGGGTGCGCATTCAATATTTATATTTTAATATATATATATATATATATATATATATATATTATTTGAAAGATTAATACGGACAGAGACGAGGGTTTTAAAAGAATAAAGATAAAAGAGGAAAATACAAAAGACATAAAGATAATAAGATATGCCGTGGGGTGAGATGAAAACTTCAAAAATGTGAATATACATCCTACGGTTTTAAGATGATCGAGAGTAATATTACTGTTTATTAAATTAGTTTCGTGTTCATTTGAATGAATAGTATCATTTTTTATTTAGTGAGAATTTAATGAATTAAAATATATGAAAATAGGATATAAATATAAGGATTTCAACTATATGTATATCCAGATTTTTTTCTTGCCCGACCTAATAGATATAAAAATTTAAAGTTCCTGCGGGATTTTTAAACGATAAACAGTGCTAATTTTTAATTATTATACTTTCATAAATCTAAAAACATTAAAATTAAGAGAAAAATATAGATATTCCAAAAATATGCACTTTATGATTTTTAGATACATAGTTTCATGGATAAAAAGTCTTAAGCATGTTATATTAATTAAGGAAAACATGCTAATCACGGTTAATCGTAAATCATACAGAGGACGAAGACGTGAAGATGAATTTAATGATTAAACATGCATGCTTGACAAGGGTTTGTATCTGGAGAAGAGAAACCTACCTTGTTAGGGTTGGAGAACGATGCACGGAGGGAAGAAGAAGTAGGGGATCAGAGGGTGGAGAATCTTGCTTCTTCTTGCCCGTAGTAGTCACAGTCGAAAGAAGAATGGAAATTCGAACAGGATGGCGAGGGAGCAAACAAAGCTCCTCATAGGACATCGACGCACTGCAGGGCGCAGAGGGAAGAAGAGGAAACAGATGACACCACGATCCATCCACACACAGCAGCAGCATCAACAGATTGCCACGGCGTTGCAGGGAGGTATTTATAGGGAAGAGTCCTAATGGAACCCTATACGAACTTTGAATACTAATGGGTTTTAAAACTTCTCATGTTAATCTGCTTCTTGCCATATCTTCAACCGATTTCCTTGTTAGATTAGAACCCTGACCTCCATGCATGGCCGATCTCCTACGTTCAAATGTCGTAATGGGTTTGGCCCTCTCTGACCCACTTATATATGTGAAAGGGGTTTAGCTTTATTTAGTGACTTAGGCCCTATAAAGACTATTAGCCAATTAAACGTGGGGTCTCTTATATTGTTTTAGCTAAGGACCATTATTTATTTATGTATTCATATAACCTCGAGCCCTATGGAAACAAGGCCCACAATCCTGATATGTGTTGGGTTTGGAATGCCCTTTATGCATAAAAGGGGTCGGGTATTATTGGGCCTCAAAGGAGATCTTAGGTTTATTTAAGACATGGTTCTTTAGCTTAGTTAGTGGTTTAGGCTACCGTTGGGTTTTTCCTTAAAGATTATGGGGTTTCACAGTTGTTAGATATAACAGTATTATTATTATTATTATTTTGTTATGAGGCCCAAGCCCATTAACCATTAATTATTCTAGATAGACTTAGTTACTCATTCGGAAGTCTTTTGGGCCATTAATTCAATTAGGCTAGTCTTAACAATTAAATAGTTTAAAGTCACTATTACTAATTCCAGATTTGAGTCGGACTTTTAAATATATTTATATATTGTTAAAATCATTTATTTATCCACCTTGTAAATTTTTATTGTCGTCTCGGGTATAGAGACATGTTTGATCCGGTGAAAGTTTCATTTATCTTTGTGAGGGACCACTCGTTAACTCGTCACATTTTATTTTTAAGACGAATATCTGAGTTTTCTTTCTATTTATAATCTTAAATATTCTTGATGCTTTATAAAGTTTTAAGTCACAAATAGATTATTAGATTTAAAGAATGTAGTCACTATTCATTACTCAATTATCTTTTAATTATTAATTTATATCTCTATTTCACAATTAATTCTCCAACGGATAATTTAAATTTCTTCTTGATTTCGAATTGGAATGAGATACTTAAATATCTAATTATCTTTTCTCTTTTTAAAATATAGGTAATTATTTCTATTTTAACCTTTATAATTTATCGGGCATTACAGTCGCCTATTCTTGATATAGCGCCTCTGTACAGAGTCGCTGATTCTTGTTTATTTACTTGAAAGGAAAATAATGCAGAAAAATATGAACTAACGACCATCGCTTGGACGTTATTTAAAGATATGGCGCCTTCTTGGAAGGTCGCCCATCCTTGTGAAAATTATAAAAATTTTGTAAAATATTGATTTGGTGACATCGTGAACAGTCGCATATTTATATAGCGCCCTTCTGAGTGGTCGTTATTCCTGCTTCTCAGTTTTTATCGAGTTTTGACCCATACCGCGATTCTATTGGCACTCTTATCTCACATCCTAAGATAGAGTCCTTGTTTCACGATGTTTCAAGCTTACATCTCAACTCTTGGTGATGATTGGCCCCTCCGCGGGATATTCCTTCCTTCAGACTGGTACTTTCTTCATTGAGACCTCTGTAAGACACCGCTAGCCTTGGATTCCCTCAAGGCAGCCGAGCTGGTTATACCCTAAAAGTCTTGGAACCCCTTTCAGTCATGTCACTCTGAAGAAACTTGATACCCTAGCCATCATAGAGCGCTGTTTATTATGTTCTGTGAGAGTTTTGTCTCTGTCTGGAACGTGCGACCAGACAGTGGACGCCAATTAAATGAGCGACCGTGTAAATGGGCGTCATTTCCTTCGTGCCTGCTACTGTTCACAGAATTAGCGACCATACAGTGAAAGCTATTTCAGTAATTGATGGCGGTTTGAGTGGACACCAATTACCCAGTTTCATGTATGTCTTGGTTTTCATACGTGAATTATCGTTGTGTCCTCTTTACTAAAGTTTTGTCCTTGAAATCCTTATTACTTGAATCTACCTTAAAGTTCCTACAATGGCTTAATCCTTTGAAATTATATTGGCTATAACTATAGTGGATGTCTAGATATTTTACATGACTCAATGTCTGGTAATTATGGGGCCCGATCTGGTCCTAGGAGGAGCGCCCGAAAGCACTTGTGTCCATGGGAGCTATATTGACCACGGTGTGGCATTGCACCGGAGTACATGACTAGCTTGATTAATCGATGACATTCTATTCTTTCGCTATTACGTGCTTGATATTACATGACATGACTTGCGTGGCCTGGATTGGGCAAATGATGGGAATCAACACTGGGCACTAACATTTTATTTTTATATTTGTATCCTTTTGTTTGCATTTATATCCTTGGTTAATTAGGTTTACAATTGTAAGGCATTATAAGCCAATTTGTTAGTCTTTAAGAATCTTTGAGTTTCTATGTAAAATACCAGTAGGCCCAGCAGGGTCCCCCACCCTCTTTTCCATTGGTCCACCTAGGATCATAGGCCAAGTGGGGCTGGTTCAAAGTCCAAGATTAGACTTGGACCAAGGAGATAAAAGAAGAAAATTCAAATTTCACCTCTCCCTTGGTCCAAGGGGCGCCCCCATTTTATATTATTTTAATTTGGTCATTTTGACCACACGGGGTATTAATTATTCCATCCCTTATTTGCCCCTCCCTAACCTTAGATCTGAGGGTAGTTTAGGTCTTTTCTCCATTTCTATATAACCCATGTATTTTGTGAATTCCATAGCAATTAATAAAGAAAAATCCCATTTGTTGCTCAATTTACCCAAGGGCGCAACCCTCTCCCCCTCTTTGATGTGACACGTCCTTGGACTTTAATAAGCAAGCACAATTCACAATGATAACGGACCGAAATCGGCGGCCGCTCACCCGACACTCACCCAAACCCGGGATAACTTGGCGATGCCAAGTGGAGGATGTGAGGGCTGGGCCCTTGCTGGTAGAGGGCCAGTAAGGCCAAGGTTTGTTCCCCAGGGTATGGAGGCCCAATTCAATGGAACTGATGTTGTGCCGAGGGCACCGGTTACACTCTTCCCCACGGTGGTCACTCGAAGCAACAGAGCTTGAGGGACCGAGCACTCACTCTCACGGCCAGCGGAGCTATGAGCTAATATTGAAAGGACAAGCACTAAGGGAAGCAAGGTTAGAACACTTACTCGACCGGCTTGAAGAAACCAATCCCGCTCGGAGACGTGGGCGAGCGGGGAAGCGTGGTTCCCCACACGTTGCGCTAGAGTAGCTTGACCCTGTTTTAAAAATTTACAACACTACTCCCCATGCAAGGGGGTGGAACAAGGGGGGGAGGAGTCACTCATACATTCAAACACTACCTCCTGCAGGGAGGGGCTTTAAGCTGGCCAGGCGGGGAGGGGAAAAATTGAAATGGAAGCCGAACGGATGGACGATGCCGGTTTTGCCTGCTCTCTGGAACAAGGGACAAATAGTTGAAGATGACACTGTTGTGGCCACTCCCGAATTTTGTTGTGGATGAGACCAGTGGGAAAATCTTCGGTGTTGGATCAGGTTGACATCCAATTTTTATGGAATTTCCAGGTTGACGGTGCTGGTCCGGGAAGGGCTGCGAACAGGGACCCTGAGTTCTGGTCTGGGCTACTACGGTACCACAGCAGCTGAAAGGAGAGGCCGCCACGAGCGCTTCCACTTTATAAATCAAGTATGGCTGAAGTCGTTGGAATCTTTGTTGAGTCCTCTCGAGACGAGACTCACGGGAATGCCAGATGATGCCGGAGCAGATTGGGAGAACCCGAGCAGTGGACAGGGGTCGGTTCAGTCCCAGAGGGGATAGAACTGCGCACCTGGGGGAGAAAAATGCTAAAATATAGCTCCGGATGTCGAACGGGGTTCCGCTTCTTGATATAGGAAGTAGACTCGGTGTAGAAACTCTCAGCCAAGGTCCGCCTTCATAGCTTTAAGAAGTTGGCCAGGGGAGCCTCTGTAACTGGTTTCAGGTTGACTGTCAGGAAGCAGATGCACAATCTTGGGAGATCGACTCCCCCGGGCAGCCACGAACTCAGAATGGGACGAGAGCACCACCGTCGCGAAGAAGACAAGGAGACACTTCCAACAGTACAACTTGAGCCTTCAGAGACGCTTGGACGAAATCGGGGTCGCCTCTGCAAGCTACTGATCCTCTGTAAATCCTCGGCTGCGAACAGAACCTTCGTTGTAGCTCCAAGTAGACTTATGATGGGATAGTGATGGTGCTAAATGGTGAAGGGAGGTGGTGGAATGGTGGGAGGGGATGTGGGGGAGGTATGGAATGAGAGCTATGGTGGAGTTAGAAGGGTTTTGGGGAGAGGAGGGGTAGGGAGGTTGCTGGTTCACTGCACTAGGTGGAGGTGGGAAGGGGAGGTGGAGGAAGAACAAGATGATGGAGGGGGAGAGTGGGGGGCGACCTGATCTGAAGGCTCTTGGTTGGGGGCAGCCTAGGGTATGGAAAGGGGGAGGGAGGAGTGGAGGGAAAGATTCAAACTCACCTTGGGGGCTGGGAGATTGTGTGGGGAAGAGAAGAGATTGTGTTGGGAAGTGGTAGGGGGTGGTTGGTGGTTGGAGGGTGGAGTGGGGATATGTGGAGTCTCTCTTGGGGGTGGGGTGGAGTAAAGAGGAGGGTGTGGGGAGTTGGAGTGGACTTAATGGAGGGGGAAGGAGAGAGAAAGTAGTTGGGAAGGTGAGGAGAGAGAGAAGAGGGCGAACCCCATAGAGAGAGAGAGAGAGAAGGGGGGAATTGAAGTGGGTTTCTCACCCTAGGTTTCACACCTTCTCACATGAAATCTCTCCACTAAGATTTGAATTTTGAACTCTTAAAATGGTAATTTTCATTAACTTGATCTGGGGAAAATGGGGTCATATATATAGGCAACCCACATTTTACAAAAAGTCCCTGACTCAAGCAACAATGACAAATAACCAAGGGGTAGGGGGCGCCCTTGGGCCTAGCCCAATGAATTGGGCCCAATAACAAACTAATCAACCTAATGACACTCAAACTTAGTGAAATAAACAAAAGACCTAGGGACATGACTCAAATAAAAGGAAAAATACATCAAATGACTCAAATAGAAAGCTCCAAATAGGTAATGGGGCCCACATGGAATGATGCCCGAGCTCAAACAACTCTGGAGTGTGAAGATGACCCGAGCCAGAGGGAATCGTGGGTGATGCCTCCATCAAATCTCCTGGGCTACGAAGAGCTCGACTCCGTCGAGTAGGGGTCCATCCTACTGTGATACTGCTGCAGAAGGTCGGGATCCAGCTACTGGAGGTCTTCTCGACTCACCCACGAATCTTCCGAAGGAGGCCGATCCTTCCACCTGATGAGATAACGCTCGTATACCTTGCTCTTGGTGGTAGTGACATGTTCATCCAATATTCGCTCAACTCGCTCACGCTGGGCTCTCTTGGCTGGTGGACTCTTCTCACGGGTGGGTGCTCTCTCAATGGGGAGAATGGGCTCAATATTCTCACTGGGTACCACCGTGGGAGCCTTATATGGCACTAGGTCGGCCACATTGAATGTGGGGCTCACTCCATATTCCTTGGGGAGATCTAACTCATAGGCATTAGTGCCAATGCACCTCAGAACCTAGAAGGGACCAATCCCACGAGGCCTCAATTTCGAGATGGCTCATGGGGAGAGCCTCTCCGTTCTTACCATCACAAAGTCACCCACGTGGAATTCTTGGTGACATCAATGAGAGTCGGCCTGCCTTTTATAAGTCTCATTCTTCATGCTAATGTGCTTGTGGATTTCTTCTTGCAATTCTCTAATGTGTTGGGCGAATGACTCAGCTGAAATAGACACTCTAGCATGCTGGGGAAAGGGAATGAGATCTGAAGATTTCTTTGGCTTGTACCCATGCACAGCTTCAAACGGACTCATCCCTATGGACTTATTGATAGAGTTGTTATATGCAAATTCAGCCTGAGGTAGAATGAGATCCCAATTCCCCGGATGATCCTCAACAAGACACCCAAGGAGGTTCCCTAGACTCCGATTGACAACTTCAGTTTGGCCATCAGTTTGAGGGTAGTAGGCTATGGAGAATTTGAGGAGGGTACCCATCAAGTGCCAAAGAGTCTTCCAAAAGTAGCTAGTGAACTTGACATCCCTATCGGAGACTATAGTCTTAGGTAGGCCATGGAGACGAACAACCTCATCAAAGAACAATCGGGCCACACGGGAGGCATCGGAGGTTTTAGAGCATGGTATGAAGTGGGCCATCTTAGAGAATCGGTCAACTACCACAAAGATCGAGTCATGTTTCTTTTGAGTCCTGGATAGGCCTAACACAAAGTCCATGCTTAAGTCTTGCCATGGGCGGTCGGGGATGGGGAGAGGGGTATAAAGGTCGGTATTTTGCTTTACCTGTTTGGCCAAAGCACATGTGCGGTATTGACCCACTATCTTGGCTACGTCTCTCTTGAGACTTGGCCAAAAGAATTGACCCTCAACTAGAGCAATGGTCTTATGAACCCCAAAATGGCCAGCTAGCCCCCCTGCATGTAACTCCCAAACCAAGAAATCACGGAGTGAGGTCTGTGGTATGCAAATCTTTGGTCCTTTGAAGAGGAACCCATCCTCCAAGATGAAACCCTTATGTTCTTTGCTAGAATGGGTGGTCAAGGTGATATAGATGTGCCCAAAGTCGGGGTAGCCAGGGTACTCGTCCTTGAGCCTCTCAAATCCAGTAACCTCCACTTGGATAGTGGACAACAAAGAGACCCTCCTACTAAGAGCATCCGCCGCTCGGTTCTCACTTCCCACCTTGTGTTTGATGACAAAGGTGTAGGATTGGATGTACTCAACCCAACAGACATGTCGGGCATTCAATTTTTGTTGGGAGTTGAGATATTTGAGGGCCTCAAGATCAGAAAAGATGACAAATTCTTTGGACAACAAATAGTGCCTCCAATGTCGGAGGGACTGAACCACGACATAGAACTCTTTGTCATAAGTAGAGTACCATGTCCTAGCATCATATAGCTTCTCAATGAAGAAGGCCACGGGGTGACCCTCTTGACTAAGGATCCCTCCTATTCCTATCCCGAATGCATCACATGTGACTTCAAAGGCCTTAGAGAAATCGGGTAGGCATAGGACCGGGGCTTGGGTCATCTTCTCCTTAAGCTCTTGGAAGGCTTTGGAGGCTGGTTTGGTCCATACAAAAGTCCCCTTTTTGAGGCAATCGGTGGTAGGGGCGGTGATAGTGCTAAATCCCCGAATAAACCTCCTATAGAATGTGGCCAACCTATGGAAACTTTGGACCTCATGAAGAGTGTGAGGTTCCGGCTAATCTAGAATAGCTTGGACCTTCTCGGGGTCCATAGAGACACCTTTGGTAGACACCACAAATCTTAGGAAGGTGATAGATGTGGTCATGAAGTGACACTTGCCTAGGTTGGCAAATAGACTCTCTTGTCGAAGGATGATGCAAACTTCCCTAAGGTGATCAAGGTGGGCCTCTTGGGATTGACTATATATGAGGATGTCATCAAAGTAGACCACTAGAAAGATCCCAATGAAAGGCCTAAGGACCTCCGTCATAAGACGCATGAATGTACTTGGGGCATTTGAGAGCCCGAAAGGCATGACCAACCATTCATACAAGCCATCCTTGGTCTTGAAGGCCGTTTTCCATTCATCTCCGGTCCTAATCCTAACTTGGTGATAGCCACTCTTAAGGTCTATTTTGGAGAAAATAATGGCTCCAGCTAGCATGTCAAGCATGTCATCAAGTCTAGGGATGGGTAACCTATACTTGATGGTGATCTTATTAATGGCCAGACTATCCACACACATCCACCATGATCCATCCTTCTTAGGAGTGAGAAGGGCCGGTACGGCACATGGGCTTTTGTTAATGCGGATGAAGCCCTTCCTAATGAGTTCCTCTATTTGCCTCTGAAGTTCGACATGCTCCGTGGGATTGAGGCGGTAATGAGGAAGGTTGGGAAGGGTGGCTCTCGAAACTAGATCAATTGTGTGTTGCACATCACTCATGGGAGGGAGTTGGTCCGGGAGCTCCTCCGGGAACACATCATGAAACTCCTCTAGGAGGTGCCAGACTTCTATGGGATGGGGGTTGGAGGGGGTGGGCTCTCCTAGACAAATGACTACCGCACATAGAGGTGTCCCTTGAGCTATCTCCTCCTCAAGCTCTCTTTTGGTGATGAGGTGAAGACCCTTGGTCATTCCCAAAGTCTTATCTTGTTTGGGGTTTTGGGAGAGAGGTTGGGTTGGTGGGGTGGAGTTCCCCATGACTTGAGATGTGGTGGAGTGTTGACCTTGAGGGGGTGGACTTTTCTTAGGCAGGGACGTGGTGGGGAGGGATTAAGATGGATGCTCTTTCCCTCATGCTCAAAGGTGCATGTGTTAGTCTTACCCAAAATAGTGGCATCCACATCATAAAGTCACGGTCTCCCTAGTAGGATGCTACCTACTTCCATGAGGATAACATCACACCATATTTGGCCATGGTAGGAAGAGAAGGTGAGGGGCACAAAGCAGCGAGTGTTGACCTGGATGGAATTGTTGTTGATCCAAGTGACCCGGTATGGGCTAGGGTGGGGAGTAATGGTAAGTCCAAGAAGCTTAACGGTGTCGGGAGACACGGCATTGACACAACTCACATTATCTAAGATCACTTTTCTCACATGGCCCCCTATCTTAACAAAGGTGTGGAAGGTTGAAGTTCGTCACCAGTCCTCCTCTTGGGGTTTGGTGAGGGTGCATCTAATCACTCCTATATGGGAGTCGGTAGATGGAATGGTGTAGTCTATACCCGACTCATGGTATTGGGCCTCATACTCTTCTTCCCAATCTAGTGAGGCTTCATGGACCTCAAACACACTCTCAAGTTCCCCTTGGGGTGGGGGAGCTTCTTCCTCAATAAGTAAGCTAGACAACCCTTTGGATGGGTATTGCCCCGCAAAGTGGCCAAACCCTTGGCACCTATAGCATTGTTGATGGCCACTACCCAGGGTGGTCCCTCCTACACTTGGACCTTTGGAATTCTCTTCCCTCCGTGGGGGAAGTTGGCTATGAGTGGTCTTGGTTGGAGTGATGGTGGGAGGGGGATTGTGGGGCCGTATTGGGGCATTTCCACTTGGACTAGGAGCCTTTATGGGGGGGGCGGGTTAGTTCAGGGTCCCATGCCTTTGGGATCGACCGGTCGGAGAGGAGCAAACCTAGGGATCCTAGAGAATCTTTCAACATCCCGAGCTACTTGGTAGGCTTGTTCAAGGTTGGCAACATCTCTCATGAAAAGCTCTCTCTTGATGTGATTTTGGAGCCCATTCCTAAAGCGAGACAAGGTGACGACCGTAGCTTCGTGTACTCCACACTTTAAAAGATACGAGTCAAATTTCTCAATGTATTCAACCACGGTCTTCCCCTCTTGGGTGAGGCTTTGCCACTCATCTAAGAGCATTTGGTGGCAGGATGTGGGTAGGTACTTATTTCTAAGTTGATCCTTCATGCCTTGCCAAGTGTCAATGGGCTCTTCTTGCCTAATCCTCATTAATCTCTCTTGATTTAGCCAATAGGTTTTGGCTAGTTTGGTGAGATGCATTTTGGCCAATCTCACTTTCCGTTGGTCGGACATGGGGTACCAATCAAAGTATTGGTCCATGACGGTCTCCCATTCTAAGTAGACACTTGGTTCATGGGAACCGTCAAAGTTCGGGGATTCTACCTTGATCATCCTTAAGAGAGGGTCATCTGGGTCTCCCCGTGGGCGCCTTTCATTATATTGGTGGTGGCGGGGCCTCTCATGGTCATAGTAGGGGTCAACATTCGAATCCTCCCTATCAATTTCAGCATGTGGAGGGCGGGCTCTTGGTCCATTGTTCCTTGGGTGGAACTCATCCCTATTAATTTCAACATGTGGAGGGTGGGCTCTTGGTCCATTGTTCCTTGGGTGGAACTCATGCTCTTCTAGCCGAGCAAGTCGGGTGGAAAGGGACTCTAGTTGGGCAAGGATGTTTGCAAGGGTAGCATCCACCCGGTCCATTTGGGCTTGGGGCTCCTCCCTAGGGGCATCTTGATTGAGTTGGGGATTGGGATCCATGGGAGGAACCGAAGATGATGGATCGGGTCGGTATATGACTCCACTATGGGTGGACATGCAAGGGAGGGGAATGACTTAATGGATGGACAACACAATGCAATGGTCCTAGGACTTAGACTTAGTAGAGACAAGTCTAAACTTGCTCTGATATCAATTGATGTGACACGTCCTTGGACTTAAATAAGCAAGCACAATTCATAATGATAACAGACCGAAATCGGCGGCCGCTCACACGACACTCACCCAAACCTGGGGTAACTTGGCAATGCCAAGTGGAGGATGTGAGGGCTGGACCCTTGCTGGTAGAGGGCCAGCAAGGCCAAGGTTTTTTCCCAAGGGTATGGAGGCCCAATTCAATGGAGCCGACGTTGTGCCGAGGGCACCGGTTACACTCTTCCCCACGGTGGTCACTCGAAGCAACGGAGCTTGAGAGACCGAGCACTCACTCTCACGGCCAGCAGAGCTATGAGCTAATATTGAAAGGACAAGCACTAAGGGAAGCAAGGTTAGAACACTTACTCGATCGACTTGAAGAAATTGGTCCCGCTCGGAGACGTGGGCGAGCGGGGAAGCGTGGTTCCCCACACGCTGCGCCGGAGTAGCTTGACCCTGTTTTAAAAATTTACAACACTACTCCCCATGCAAGGGGGTGGAACAAGGGGAGGGGGAGTCACTCATACATTCAAACACTACCTCCCGCAGGGAGGGGCTTTAAGCCAGCCAGGCGGGGAGGGGAAAAACTGAAATGGAAGCCGAACGGATGGACGATGCCGGTGTAGCCTGCTCTCTAGAACAGGGGATAGACAGTTGAAGATGACGCTGCTGCGGCCACTCTCGAATTTTGTTGTCGATGAGACCAATGGGAAAATATTCACAGTTGGATCAGGTTGACATCCAGTTTTTATGGAATTTCCAGGTTGACGGTGCTGGTCGGGGAAGGGCTGCGAACAAGGACCCTGAGTCCTGGTCTGGGCTGCTTCGGTACCACAACAGCTGAAAGGAGAGGCCACCATGAGCGCTTCCAATCCTTGAATCAAGTGTGGCTAGAGTCGTTGGAATCGTTGTTGAGTCCTCTTCGAGACGAGACCCACTGGAATGCCAGATGATGTGGAAGAAGATTGGGAGAACCCGAACAGTGGACAGGGGTTGGTTCAGTCCCAGAGGGGACAAAACTACGCACCTGGGGGAGAAAAACAAGAAAACACAGCTCCGGATGCCGAACGTGGTTCCGCTTCTTGATACTGGAAGTAGACTCGGTGTAGAAACTATCCGCCAAGGCCCACTTTCAGAGCTTCAAGAAGTTGTCTGTGGGAGCCTCTGCAACTGGCTTTAGGTTGACTGTCGGGAAGCAGATGCGCAGTCTTGGGAGATCGACTCCCTCGGGCAGCCACGAACTCAGAACGGGACGAGACCACCACCGTCGTGAAGAAGACATGGAGACTCTTACAACGGTACCACTTGAGCCTCCAGATATGCTTGGAAGAAGTCGGGGTCTCCTCTGTAAGCTGTTGATCCTTTACAAATCCTTAGTTGTGAACAGAACCTTCGTTGTAGCTCCAAGTAGACTTATGATGGGATAGTGATGGTGCTAAATGGTGAAGGAAGGTGGTGGAATGGTGGGAGGGGATGTGGGGGAGGTATGGAATGAGAGCTATGGTGGAGCTAGAAGGGTTTTGGGGAAGGGAGGGGCAGGGAGGTTGCTGGTTCACTGCACTAGGTGGTGGTGGGAAGGGGAGGTGGAGGAAGAACAAGATGATGGAGGGGGAGAGTGGGGGGCGACCTGATCTGAAGGCTATTGGTTGGGGGTGGCCTAGGGTATGGAAAGGAGGAGGGAGGAGTGGAGGGAAAGATTCAAACTCACCTTGGGGGCTGGGAGATTGTGTGGGGAAGAGAAGAGATTGTGTTGGGAAGTTGTAGGGGGTGGTTGGTGGTTGGAGGGTGGAGTGGGGATAGGTGGAGTCTCTCTTGGGGGTGGGGTGGAGTAAAGAGGAGGGTGTGGGGAGTTGGAGTGGACTTAATGGAGGGGGAAGGAGAGATAAAGTAGTTGGGAAGGTGAGGAGAGAGAAAAGGGGGCGAACCCCATAGAGAGAGAGAGAGAGAGAGAGAGAGAGAGAGAGAGAGAAGGGGGAATTGAAGTGGGTTTCTCACCCTAGGTTTCACACCTTCTCACATGGAATCTCTCCACTAAGATTTGAATTTTGAACTCTTAAAATGGCAATTTTCATTAACTTGAAATAGGGGAAATGAGGTCCTATATATAGGTAACCCACATTTTACAAAAGTCCCTGACTCAAGCAACAATGACAAATAACCAAGGGGTAGGGGGTGCCCTTGGGCCTAGCCCAATGAATTGGGCCCAATAACAAACTAACCAACCTAATGACACTCAACTTAGTTAAATAATCAAAAGACCTAGGGACAAGACTCAAATAAAAGGAAAAATACATCAAATGACTCAAATAGAAAGTTCAAAATGGATAATGGGGCCCACATGGAATGATGCCTGAGCTCAAACAACTCTGGAGTGTGAAGATGACCCGAGCCAGAGGGAATCGTGGGTGCTGCCTCCATCACTGTCTCCCCCTTGCAGCTATGAAGGCTGCGAATTTCAGAGGTGTGAAGCCTCCCAATCAACCCCTCTCTGAGTGAAAAGCTCAGCACTGCCACCGCCGCCGCCATCGAGCCGCCATCGCACCACCACCATTTCGCCGTCGGAAGTATGTCCACCCCGGGATTGCAAACTATTGCTCGAATTTTATCTCCCAACCAGGAGATCTGATCGAGCCCAAATTTTGAGGGAATTTTCTCGCCGAGTCGCACAGTGCTGAAACAACAGAACCAGTTCGGGAGAGCAAGCTGCCGCCCGAGTAGGAGTGCGTCGGAACAGTCGGAGCTGCCCAAGAAGCCACTCGTCAACCCAAGTGCCATACTCTTGGGTCTCACTGTTGCCCTTTACCTCCCTGCGTGGAGTGGACAGTAGAATTCATTTCTGTAATTATTGTAACTATTTGTACAGGAAGTACGAATCTTGGCCGGGGTCGTCTTCCCCACGCCCGGAGCGTGGAGGTACACTCGTCGCCCTCCTACTTGACATTTGCTTTACTCGTATATATTTTTGAATTCCGCTGCTAGAGTGATAGGATAATTTAGCTCGTTATATCATTTCAATCGTCGCTGCGAGAGAGAGTGAGTGTGACCCGTCCTGTGACTCAATCCGAGTACGCGGAAAAGTCGATACCCATGACTCATTGCCGGTTCTTTAACCGCGCATGTCTACACACTTCCCTCGCTTAGGGGCATCCACGAGCTAGAGTCCCAAGTTTGCATCCCGTCCCGCATCAAATTGGTATCAGAGCGGGTTAGAGTCTAGGGTCGTCATTCCAAAGATTACATTTGCATTCCTTTACCTGGTATATCAAAAGGTGTTCCCAGAATGATAGGTTACGCCTATCGGGAAGGTAGCACACTTGCGTGAGTGTGATCTTCGGATCAAACCTCCGCCACGTACTGGATACTGGTTTTGTCTAGGTTTGTAGTCGAGTCTACATTCCAACTTTGCATTGTTGTTGTAGGGTCGTGTCTAATCCATTAGGGAGTCAATTTGTCTTGTCACCAAGTGTCTGCATGGCCATCCTATAGCTCTCCGTGTCCCATGGATCCCCAAAAGCCCATGTCATATGAATGGTGGCGACACACCCAAGGATGGGGAACCCAATCCTACCACCTCCGTAGGCCCGAAGCCCCGGACTTCTATGGATCCAAAGTCCCAAGCGACTACCTAGAGTGGGAAGAAGCTATGGATAAATACTTTGAGTGTTACATTATGTCCGATGCCATGCAAGTCAATTTTGCCTCAATGCGGCTTTTTTACGATGCCGCCAAAAAATGGAGGGACATAGAATGCTTGAGAGAAATTAGGAGGCAATGGCCTATAGAGTCATGGCGTGAGATGAAGGGGGAGAATAGAAGGGTCTACCTACCCGGCCCAGTCACCTCCAACCGACCCCACCCAATCACCTCCAACCAAGTGGGTCAAAGTCGGAGGCAAAGGGACCCGCATGTAGACAAGCCTAGACCCAAGACTAGGCCAATTGAATATGAGCAAACCCACCATGATGCCCCTAGTCCAAACCGCACCTTAGATGATCTCGTGTAAATGTTTATGGACCAGATGGATAGGAGGAATAGGATGTTGGCACGACTCCTACCCGAGCCTAAGGAGATAGCAACCGGTAGTCTGAACCCGGTGCTATCTACCGAATCACCAATTCCTCTCCCCATCATGGAGGACGTCCCCTCCCCATCCGAGGGAGATGTTTCACGCTGATAAAGGCCACCCCAAGGACCTCTTCCCCTCAGGGAGGACATTCCTTCCCCACCCATGAGAGCTCCATTGCCATCACCCTCACCTTCCGACCGTTATTTGGAGCCACCTTAGCCAGAGCTACCCGTGTTTCTAACGGGAAAGCTAATCATCACCGAGCGGCTTCTTAGTTGGCTCAAGAAAGGTGTGGTCCCACCTTGCTATCCATCCATGGACCATACACTACCATTAGTGCCCGTCAACTCATTCCATACCACATTCTGGTCTATCCACCATGTTGACATTTTCAAAGACCTTATCAAAGGATTAGACAGGCAAATGAAGTTGACGTGTATGTTGGCCCGAGGCTTCGACGAACCCCATAGCCGTAGCTTCACACATCTAGCCTTAGGGTCCATTACCTCCGTGTGCACCGTGGGTCATGTCACCACATGGGGTTCTCTTACTCCTCTCCTTGTCGGCCAAGCCTGATTTCATTCCACCTATCCCGAGAGAGGAACCATACCTTCTACACATGACCGTCGTCCCACCGATCACAATGCATGAAGGTGATTATTTGCACCTTCACGAATTCCAAGCATGGGATCGTGTCATGAGGGAACCCATCTCAAGGGGTCACAGTTTCTTTGATCCCTTCGACCCCTTCCCTAGTAAGCCCCTGGACCCACCATATCTACGCCACTTCTACGAGGAAGTTCACTATCACACCACTACCCCACCGGCCAGTCCGCCTACACTCCGCAAGGAGCCCGTTCATTGGGGTACGGAAGGCGGTGCATTCAACCCTCCTGGCCTACCCAAACCTCCCAAATCTAAAGGGCCGTCCGTGCATGAGTGGTGCACTTTGGGATATCTAGGAGTCCATGATTCTACCGACATTTGGTTGCGTCTTGTGTATGCATGGCACACATTCGGATGTCCTAGTCTACCATTGTATATGTATGGGTCGGTCTAACAGTAGGTTTGTTTAGGGTCTTGTGTGAGTCTGTGTTTTTCTTTATTTGTTCAGAGTCTATGCATACATGTGTCAAGCATATTAGGAGTCGCATAGTCGGTCTCATGTCAGCTCGTGATGTCAGTCCCTTTCGAGTGTGAGGCAAGTCAGGTCTAATGCGTACGTTGTGGACTTGCCAGAATTTGGGATCGGCTCTACCTCTCAGATCTAGTCACATATAGGGACTCCGCGGTGATTCCTAGTGAGTCATTGAGCCGTCTCCTTCCTTAGAGAGTGACCCCACTCCGTAGTGTCCACCACTAGCCTCATTCCACAGTAGCATGTGCATATCGAATATATACGGGATGAGCAAGGGACGATTACTTGGAGTGGAGCGTACTCCGCGCTATCTAGTACGGTGACAGATCCGTAGGAGCCACACGAGCATCCGCATCCCTTACTCGACGGGGTCTCAACACCGGGCACTAACATTTTATTTTTACATTTGTATCCTTTTGTTTACATTTATATCCTTGGTTAATTGGGTTTACAATTGTAAGGCATTATAAGCCAATTTGTTAGTCTTTAGGAATCTTTGGGTTTCTATGTAAAATGCCAATAGGTCCAGTAGGGTCTGTCACCCTCTTTCCCATTGGTCCACCTAGGATCAAGGGCCAAGTGGGGCCAAAGTCCAAGATTGGACTTGGACCAAGAAGACAAAAGAAGAAAATTCAAATTTCACCTCTCCCTTGGTCCAAGGGACCCCCCTTTATATTATTTTAATTTGGTCATTTTGACCACATGGGGGATTAATTATCCCATCCCTTATTTGCCCCTCTATAACCCTAGATCTGAGGGTAGTTTAGGTCTTTTCTCCATTTCTATATAACTCATGTATTTTGTGAATTCCATAGCAATTAATGAAGAAAAATCCCATTTGTTGCTCAATTTGCCCAAGGGCGCAGCCCTCTCCCCCTCTCTCCCCCTTGCAGCTATGAAGGCTACGAATTTCAGAGGTGTGAAGGCTCCCAATCAACCCCTCTCTGAGTGAGAAGCTCAGCACCGCCACCACCGCCGCCATCGAGCCACCATTGCCTCGCCGTCGGAAGTCTGTCCACCCTTGGACAGCAAGCTATTGCCCGAATTTTATCTCCCAATCAGGAGATCTGATCGAGCCCAAATTTTGAGGGAATTTTTCTCGCCGAGTTGCGCAGTGCTGAAATAGGAGAACTAGTTCGGGACAGCAAGCTGCCGCCCGAGTAGGAGCGCCTCGGAACCATCGGAGCTACCCAAGAAGCCGCCCGTCAACCCAAGTGCGATACTTCTGGGTCCCACTATAGCCCTTTACCTCCCTGCGTGGAGTGGGCAATAGAATTCATTTATGTAATTATTGTGATTGTTTGTACCGGGAGTACGAATCTTGACTGAGGTCATCTTCCCCACGCTCGGAGTATGGAGGTACACTCGCCACCCTCTTACTTGGCATTTGCTTTACTCGTATATATTTTTGAATGCCGCTGCTAGAGTGATAGGATAATTTAGCTCGTTATATCATTTCAATCGCCGCTGCGAGAGAGAGTGAGTGCGACCCATCCCGTGACTCAATCCGAGTACGCAGAAAAGCTGATACCCGTGACTCATTGCCGATTCCTCAACCGCGCACGTCCGCACGCTTCCCTCGCTTAGGGGCGTCCGTGAGCTAGAGTCCCAGGTTCGTGTCCCGTCCCGCATCAGCAAAGTACTTGAATGGATAAAATAGCAAATTCTCACAACTTGACTTGATATTACATGCTTGATATTTCTTGATACTTACATGATTCCTCTTGAAAAATACTAGTCCGTTCTTGATATCTCTTGATATGTTCACTCTTGACATTATGATGGGGACATCACCTCCCATGTCCACGTTCACAGCTCGTCTCCTCGCCCCGGTTGCATCCGGAATGTTCTAGTCATTTAATTTTGAGTCCTATGTAATTTTTATTTGAGTCATTTGATGTATTTTCCCTTTTATTTGAGTCATGTTCCTAGGTCTTGTGTTCATTTCCTTAAGTTTGAGTGTCATCAGGTTGTCTAGTTAGCTATTGGGCCCAATTCATTGGACTTGGCCCAAGGGCTCTCCCCTACCCCCTCGGTTATTTGTCATTGAGTCAATTGTCAGGGACTTTTGTAGAAATGTGGGTTTCCTATATATAGGACCCCATTCCCCCCATTCCAACTTAATGAATCATTGAATGAAAAACTTGCCATTTTGAGAGTTTACACTTCTAATCTAGTGGAGAGATTCCATTTTTTGGGGTGAGAAGCCCTAGGGGAGAGATTCCCCACCCTTCCCTCTCTTAATCTCTCTTTTTCACTCCACTTTCTCTCTCCTCCACACCTAATTTCGAAAATTTTCTTTCTCCTCCCTTCCCAACCACCACTCTCCCACCTACCCCCATTAAAGGCCACTCCCCTTCCCCACACACCCCATTACTCCACCCCCTAGTCCCAAGAGAGCTTCCACCAATCCTAGCTCCACCTCCCAACCCCCAACTACCCCACCCACTTCCCCAAGCACCCTTCCCACTACCCCAAGCACCCCTTCCCTTCCCCAACACAACTCTTCCCATCCCCAAAGCCCCATTAACCACATTAGTCCATTTTCAAATTTTGGGGAAAGATCTCTCCTTCTCTCTTCCCCACCCATCCCAAATTCGTAGCTCCCCTCTCACCCACTGCAAACACCACCTTCTAGACCCCATTCTCCCTCATCCACACCTTGGAACACCCCCTCCTAGACCCCTCACAGCCAGGGCTCTCCCCACACTCATCCACCTCCATTTCCCCTCCCATATACCCCATTTCCCCCCCACCATCTTCAACCTCCAGTTTTCAGTTCATTGGCAGCAGAAGAGTAGCAGTTTACAGAGGCGACCCCGACCACATCCCAGAGAATCTGAAGGCCCAAGAGGTATCCACGGAAGTGTCTACCTGTCTTCTTCGTAACGGCGGTGGTCTCGTCCCCTTCCGAGCTCCGAGCTCACCGGGAGATCCGTTCTCCCACAACTGCACAGAGCTGCCCCTGCTGAGCACCTGAGCCGTAGTAGAAGCTCTACCACAACAAACTTTGAAAGATTCAGGCCACAAGCTCTTCTAAAAAGTTCTTCATCGCCCTGTCTACTTTCAGAATCAAGAAGCAGAACTCTGTTCGGCATCCAGTAGCTGGAGTTATCAATTTTCTCCCTCTGCTGCACGGATCTGCTTCCCCACAGTCTACATCGACCAGTCGTCAGTGTTCAGAGTCTCCTGATCTCCTCCGGAATTATTTAGCTTCCCCGTCAGTTTTGATGTGAAGAAGACTTGTCCACGGTTCCAACAACTCCAGCGGTTCTTGATTTGGAGTCCGGGAGCTATCGGAGCATTCTCTGCAACATGCTGTTGAGAACCTACAGCTGCCAGTCCCAGATTCTGTCACTCTGTTCGAACCTCCACCCCGGCCAGCAGCGGTACCAGGTGAAATTAAAAAAATTCTGAGGTGTTTCAGTACCAGTTACGAAGAGTTTCCTCCTGGTCCCGCTATCAGAAAAATTGCGGATCAATCTAGGCGACCTCAACTTCGTCTGTCTGTCCTCCCCCACAGAAAGCAGGCAGATTCGGCATCGGCTTATTCTTTGTGTTTTCATCGCCTATTCCCCTCCCCGCTTGGCCGGCTGAAGGCCCCTCCCTACGCGGAGGTAGTTTTGGTTGTAATTCCTACTAACCCCCACCCCAAGATCCCCCCTCCTACGAGAGGTGTAGTGTTGTAATTTGTTTGGGCAGGTCAAGCTACACCGCCGCGGCGTGTGGGGATCCACTCGCCTCCCCGCTCGCCCTCGTCTCCGAGTGGGACCGGTTTCTTCAAACCGGTCGAGTAAGTGCTCTAAACTTTGCTCTAATTTGTGCTTGTTCTTTCAATATTAGTTCATAAACTCCGCTGGCCGTGAATGAGAGCCCGATCCTTAAGCTCATTTGCTATAAGTGATCACCGTGGGAAAAGAGTGGAACCCGTGCCCTCGGCACGACGTAGGCTCCCTTGAATTGGGCTGCCATTACCCTTGGGAATCAACTTAGGCCTTGCTGGCCCTCTACTAGCAAGGGCCCAGCCCACACAACCTCCACTTGGCATTGCCAAGTTACCCCGGGTCTTGGTGAGCATCGGGTGAGCGGTCGCCGACATCGGTCCGTTTGATTGCGATTGTGCTTGTTTGTTTAAGTCCTAGGTTGTGTCACATCACATTATCTCATGACCTTTCATGATTAGCGATACTTGCATTACATGTAACGTGTAATTTACTTAAAGTAAGCTTGTTCTTGAGATATAATTCTTACTGAGCGTTCACTCACCCTAGTTTTTCCCTTATTTTTTAGGTAATTCCGATGACGAAGATCATTCGGATGGGGATGGACACGAGTGAAGAGTGTAGAGTCATTCTGATCATTGTGGCTACTATCTAATCGTGTCTTTTCCTATTTTATTGAGTCGATTATTGTAATTTTCTCTTATTCAGTCTAAGATGTCAATTGGTACTCTTTGAAAGATTATGTAATGGAGTTATTTTGATGGTGATAATGAATAATTTGGATTTGGTTATTTATCATGCTATTTACGCACTTTGTCTACGTGTCGAATTCCTTATGCTCTGATTGACATGATCGATATGAACTCATCACGCGTACCGGGTTCCTTCCGCGCTCGGGACGTGACAAGTTATGCTCCGTGAACTGCACTCCGTCTGTGAATTATGGGCACTATGGGCACTATTCTTATCCCGCTCCCAATAAGAGTGAGTTATACTACATATCTACTCTTTGCTTGTTCTTGATGAATGCCTGTATACTTAGGTGAAATTTCATAAAATAATCAATAACTTAAAAATGATAAAAGAGAAATAATAATAATAAAATAGAAATTTATAAAATAAAACAAAACAAAACAAAACAAAACAATAAATAATAAATAAAAAAATAATAAGCAAAAAAATGAATCAAACCCCATCAAGGAGAATAGGTCTACAAAGAGAGAGGGTAGCTGTAAGCTTCGAAATCTCTTATGTGTTGTGTCCCCTGTGGTTTTGGAGTTTTGATGATGACAGATATTATGTCTCATTATGTTTACATCCTTGATGATATAATCCTGTTGCATTATGAGAAACTGTCAGAACAGGGTTGAGGATGTCTCACAGGTCATGAAGTTAACCCAAGTCAAAGAGTCAAAGTTAAATCATGACAGGTAAGGTGAATGCTCAGATCAGGTAATGCTCTGTTAAGTTCTCCTGCATACATTCAGTTCATATCTGCTATATGCATTGTGTTTCACTACATCAGTCATACAGTTTGCACTCTTCGGGTCGACCCCCCAGTTCGCAAGTATGTACATTGCCCTAATGCATACACAAGCATCATGTTTGCATCAAGTCTGTACAGAGTCTACTGCATTCCTTCATATCAACTCTAGACATTGCATGCTAAAGTCTGCACATCCAGTTTGCACCAAGCCTGTACACTGGTCGAGCTTTTAAGTCTTAACATTCACAAAGTCCATACAACGGCCCTGTAGCATTGTCTAGCCAAAGTCTGCACATCGGCACTGTAGCGTGCATAGCTCAAGTCTGTACATTGGCCAAGTATGTACATCGACTGTTCACAAAGTCTATTCACTGGACTTCACTTCAAAGTCTACACATTGGCTAAGTGTGTACATCACTTACATTTCTTGAGATCAAGTCCATACGTTGCACTGTTTATTCAAGTCCATACAGTGGCAAAGTCTGGACATTGTGCTTTGAAGATCACCAAGTCTATACATTAGACTGTGGCCTACTTAGCTGAAGTCTATACATCGCATTCAGACTTTCAATTGTTGAGTCTTTACATGTTTTGAGGATGACAACACTATGAGCTTTAGTGGAGAACAAAAATTATTTCTCTGTGAAAAAAAAAAAATAAATAAACTTTCGAGTCACTTCAGTTATTTTCAGAGGTTGTCTTCGTGTCGTTATTTGTTCCATCGCGTGCTGAACAGTGCAGCACCTCGTGCTGCTTTCTGTGTCACCTCGTGTCGCTCCATCTGTGTCACCCCTATGTCTTCGAGTCTTCTGTATTCGTGTTGTTTTTCCAAGACCCCGTGTCTTTCTTGCTTTGTGACCACACTTCGTGTCAGTTTCTATGGTCGTTCTTCGTGTTGTTTTTTGTTTTTATGTCTTCGTGTTATTTTTGTGTTTGAGTCTTCATGTTATTTCTATATTTGTGTCTTCGTGTTGTTTTTATGTCTTCATGTTGCTTCTTTCTATCTTCGTCCAGGTTTCCTCTGATCGCGTGTTTTACTACCGTTTTACTCCGTGTTATTTCCTTCTCACCTTGTGCTGTTCTCATCTGACTTCGTGTCGTTATCTTTAGTGTTAGCCTTGTTACTGTGGTACCTCGTGTCGTTCTCTCTTTATCTCGTGCTATAGTCATCTTATGTACCTCGTGTCGTCCTCAGTATAGTGCACTTTTTGTTGTTCCTACACACCTCGTGCAGCTTTAGCTTGAGTGTCAACCGACTTATTTCAGGTATATATATATATAGAGAACCCTGAGTATTAATGGTTTTAATCTCTTTGCAGGAGAAGAAGAAGGATTCTAGTTTCAGGATCAAATCCAAACTAGTTTGCTCTATTGTACTATTCGTGGAGCATATGCAGAGTGGGCACGTGATACGAGGCTGGCATCTGGCACGTGATCCGAGATGCAGAGGAGCCTCCACGTGGACTGAAGCATTTGGGCGGGAATCGTGGAGAGCACACGCCGCCCTAATCTGCTGCTGCTATATATATGTGTCTTCTTCCTCTGAAGAAAGGGGTGCGAGGGCAGAGAGAGTGACTGAAGTAGAAGCAGCCAGAGCTAAGAGAAGAAGTGCAGAAGAGAAGGAAGAGATAGAGAAAGCTGAGAGTCAGATCGAGAGAGTAGAAGATGAAAAAGAGAAGATAAGAAAGGAATATCGAAATGCAGAGAGTGCCTCCACGATATAGAGAATAGAGAAGAAGGAGAAGGTAGAAGCAGTGAGAAGAAGAAGAAGTAAGGAAGAAGAAGAAGTAAGAAAGAAGAAGAAGAAGAAAAGAGAGTTCGTGCTGGGAGAAAGAGAGAAGCAGTAGAAGAAGTTCCTGCTGGACCGTGGATCAAATCCAAGCCAGCCAGCTCCTGTGAGAGCCACAGTCTGATTTCTTATTTCTCCAGCTTTCTGTTGCTACGGTTTTTTACTTTTCTGTTTAAACAATCACTTGTTGTTCTTCCGATTGCCCTGTTGGAGATCGGGTTCCTCCTGTGGACTCAGGAGAAGGGAGATCTTGTGTCTTCGGTTTGCAAGTAGCTGGGTGCTACTTGTGATTGGTTCCCCTCCGGTGTGTGGAGGAAGGGAGTGTTACTCCGGTTTCCCTCTGGGTTGCAGAGGAAGAGAGATAGGTGATATCTGGTGTTGCTAGTGACAGGTTGTCATTAGCAGGTTCCCTCCGGTGTGTGGAGGAAGGGAGAGGTTTCTCCGGTTCTATTCTAGCTGGTAGCTGGAACAGGCTTCAAGCTTTGTGGGTAGCAGAGCTTGGTTGAGGGATTTGTTTCCCTTGGTTGTTCAAGCTGTGTGGCAGCACCTGTTGCAGACTGAGTCTGCGGTTTCTAGCTTGTGCTAGTGGAAGCCTCACTCCGGTTGGGAGTGAGGGGTGGACGTAGGTCTGTGGACCGAACCACCTAAAACCTGCTGTTCTGTGGTTTGCCTGTGGTGTGTTCTTCCATATCTTCTATCTATTTCACAGGTTGTTTGAATAGTCTTGTTTCGATCTGCAGTGGCCTTGAGCTTTACATCTTGCTAAGTGAGTTTAGTTTTCATTGTTCTGTCCTTTGGCATTAGACTTCATCTGGTTCCACTAGTATAGTCAGCAATTCATCTGGTCGATCAAATGCCTATTTGAACTCTATTGCTTTTACTCTGCAACTGTATCTAGTAGCAGGCGTATTATTTTTTTGGGCAATATTCTTGAAGGAGATACATTCACCCCCCCTCTGTATCGATCACACCGTCCCAACAATTGGTATCAGAGCAGGTTGTCTGCTTAGAAGGTCCAGCGATCTGTAGATTCGATCCTGCTATCTTGGTGCTTCATTATTCCTGTTGCATTTATCTGATCAGCTTTCATGGGTGATCCACCGGTTTTCAATGGTTCTAATTTTAATGCTTGGTTTATCAGTCTACGAAATTATGTTGATGCAGTTAATCCTGATCTGTGGAAATTAATTTCACAAGGTCCTCACACATTACCAAAGAAAGTGTCCAAATGGACCAACAGCCACAGATCAAAGGATGGAGAAAATCAGAAAGCCTTCAATCTAATGAAAGCAGCCACTGACAGAGCCTTACACTCTTGTTTTTATGATTGCAGGTCTGCCAAGGACATCCTGGAGGAGCTGAAGCTAGCTCACAGGTTAAATGAAGACAACTGCATGATGGCTAAAGGAAGTATTCCTAGCAGCAGCCAAAATGAAGAAGAAGATGATGAGGAGGAGGTAAACATCTTCGAGAATTTTTCTTTAGATGATTGGGAGAATGCATATGCTGAGCTGTTTGAGTCTCATGAACAATTAAAAAAATGATATAAGAACTTGAAAAAGAAAAGTGATCAGGGTAGTTCAAGTTCACCATGTGAAAATTGTTCAAAGATGAATCAATGTCATGATGCCTATTTGTCAGATATCCATATGCATAAAAACCAGAATGAAAAATTGATGAATGAACTTAAATGTGTTTGCTCTGAACTAAGTATACTGAAATCTGAAAATGAATGTCTTAAGAAACAATGTGAAAAACTCCAGGTTCAAACAATATGTTCGGTTAAATATGCATGCAATGAGTGTCCATTCCTCAAGGAAATAAATGAAAATCTTCACTCAAATTTAGAATGGCATAAGGAGTTTATTGTTTCTCTAAAGGAAGAAAACAAAGATCTGTTAAACAAGATTCTAGAGCTTGAACAGATAGAGGAAGAGTTGAATGATAAAATGAGCTCAATAAAAATTGATAAAGACTCTGTTGAAGAAATTGAAAATCTGAAATCAAAAAATGACAAACTAATTCAAGAGGTTGAGGGATTGAAGCAGTTGAACACTGCTATGTCAGAGAAACTTCTTCTCTTAGAAAAAGGAAAAACTATTTACATTGAAGAGTCTGAAAAATTGAGAAATCTGGAACAAGAAATTGAGGAATGTAAAATTGCAAACAAGGTGCTAAGCGAATGTGTAAATTGCAATGAACAAGAGATTGCCAGTTATGAAATACACATCATTTCTTTGGAAAATGAAATTGAAGATTTGAATAATTCATTGTCAAAATTTGTGGACGGAAAAGATAATCTGGACAAAATTCTAGGAACTAAGGTAAATTTTCAGAAGGAAGGGTTGTGCTATAATCCCTCAAATAAGAAGAGCTTTCAAAATAAAGTTCAAACTTCCTTTGTTTCCAGCTCAACCTCTCACATCCCTCAGAACCTTCCAGGTTATCAGTCAACTGCTCAAGAGAAAACAACAGAAAAACAGAAAGAAAAGCATCAACATGTTCCTCTTCCCACTCTGCATGTTTCACCCACACACTCGCATGCATCTAGAAAGAAAATGATCTGTCACTACTGTCACAAATATGGACATTTGATGCATGAGTGTAATTTGATGGAAAAAGATGACCTAGCAGCTGCTCAAAATTATCAGGGTAGAAATCATGTCCTTAGGGAAAAGAAAATTCATTGTTATAACTGTGGAAAAATAGGATATGTTGCTGCACAATGCTGGTTAGGCTCTCATAGAAATACCTTTTCTAATTGTTCTCATTGTGGAAAACATGGCCATACAGTCAAGGGCTGTTGGCATGCTCAGGGAAGAACTTTCTCTCAGAATATAAAACTCCCTACAAATAGAAATGTTTTTGGAAGAAATAAAACTGTTTTCAAAGAAAAGAGTCTGGCATGCTTTGAATGTGGAAAATTTGGCCACCAAGCTTCGGAATGCTGGTGGGCAGGTAAAGGTAAACCAAAATCTCATGCAAGTAACAGAAATCTTCATGCCAATGCACATAAAATTTATGTTCAGAATAATGCACACAGATTCCATGCTAACAATGATGTGCATAAAAAGAATTCAAGATCTGCTGTTTCCTGTCATTATTGTGGGCAGGTTGGGCACTCCATGAGTGAGTGTAATTTAATGAAGTCTGATGACTTACATGCCCAAAGAATGTGGAAAGCACCTATCAGAGGTGTTACTAACAAAGTAGGACCCAAGAAGTCTTGGGTACCTAGAAACACAAAATGAGATCTGTGCTTTGCAGGTATGCCTTGGGATGAGGAATAAAAGGGGGTCAAATAAACCAAGGCATCCAAAGTATGGTAAACCCCAACTCTGCTGATTAAATGTTTGTTCACCTGAATTTTTTTGTTTTAATTGAACATCATGCTTAATATGTCAATGCATACATGTCCAGAACTGCATCTGCCTTTTGTAATTTTCTTTTATCATGCACTGGTGTATACATGAGTTTAAAGAATGTCTGCATTTGATGCATACATATGTTAATTGCAGTTAGTTGATATTTGTTAAAATGCATAATCTCTGAAAACAAATTGCATTCTAAAAAATATGAAAAGGTGAGTTGAGTAAGTCTGTTGCTTGGATGATGTCTCATGCTTAAAAATGTTCATCTGCACATTTGACATGCACATGCATCACAATTGCATATCAGTGGCATAGTGTTAGCTAAAAGATGCATGTAGAACTGCATATGCATTGGATTGTCATGCATGACTCTTGGTATATAAATAGTAAGATACTAAAGGGCAGATGAACTCTGTCTGGAAGTGCTTACTATGTGTGAGGTAGTCTTTAGACCAAGTCCTCCGCCTGGTACCATAGGTCAGAGTTGCATACATTTAGGAATGTTAGATCATGCATACATTTAGGGGGAGCATTATTCATATTCTACCATTTGAACTTCTCATCTTCAGATTGAACTGCTATCTTGCCTAATTCCCTGTGATGAATGTGTAATGCAACACATTTCAACTTCCTCCTTCAACTGTTATCAGCCATCTTCACTCATCCTATTCATTGGTATCATCTGTTGAATTGGCTGTTCCCAAAAATGTTTCAGACTTTCCTGAAAACTCAGAAAGAATTCTCTGTACATATCCTGATCATAAATCTGAAAAATAACTTAAACAGGAATCTTCTATTATATAGGATTATGAATGTCTGATTCTTTCAGCCGGTTGATGTTTCATGTATGTCTTGTGTTTGCTTATGAACATATCTTGAAAATATCTGAGTTGGTCTTAATAAACTTTAACCAACATTTTCATGTTGAGTCTTTTAAACTCTTCTGAATTCTGAAAATTCTGAAATCATGATATTCCTTGATTGATATGTATGAAATTAGTATTGATTTTTAAACATCTGAGAATATGGATTATGTCTAAGGGTAAATCTTGTCAGAGCAATGACCTTGGTCACTGAGAAATCATGTCCAAAGGATTGTGTCATGAGGTGCCATAGTTAACTCTGCTTAAAAAATGATTGATAATCTGGCAGAGCAATAGCATGCACACTGAGAAATACATCTCACTCATCAAAGAAATGATCTGTAGTGTGTCATGAAGTGTAAATGCAATCTCTGTTCCTATGAAGCATGACAGTTAGTCCATCCAAGTGCTTAGGGATACTGGCGTCTAAACAACGTGTATCCTCTACTTACAATGGTGTACTAAACTCAAGTGCTCATGAAGAATGTTATGAAAATTGCTGCTAATCTAGTATACCATTTGAAAAATATGTGCAAAAGAAATATTCTATTGGAACCCTTGACAGAAACAAATGTTTTTCTTATGTGTTTAACTTCATTACTATTGATTGCATCTCTTAAAGGAATCTTTGAAATTAAGTGAGTAAGGAAGAAGAAGGTTAAACAAGACTGTCAATATGAAAGCAAGGTTCACCTTTATTAAAACTGATTTCAGATATGAGTACAGAAAGCTTATGAACAAGCCTTGCATATATCATATTCTGATCTGACTTGTCAATGAAGATCATTCATAAATCTCTATAATAGAAGAGTCTGAAATACCTATTTAATCAGATTTATGAAATTGATATCCCATTGAAAACCTTTCTCATTTATTAGGAGTGCCTTCTTTCTCACAATGGACTCCATTATTTCAGACTTAACTGTTGATTTCTTTATCTTCTGTGCTTCATTCCAATCACTGTCCATCTAAGGGGGAGAACTTTTGCATGCCCCTGTGGTTCAATGTTCATTCAGGAGAGTATCTTGTCAGGGGGAGTTTTAGATGATAGTAACTCTGTTTGCATAATAGCTTCTATTTCAAATTCTTAAACAGTCAATGACCACTCCATTCTTTTTGATGTTGACAAAGGGGGAGAATTTTTGGTGTGATTCATTAGTCTTTATTGGTGCATGCATTAGTCATTATGGGTGCATGTTTATGAACTGTCACATGGCATTTCATAATCATCATGATGGATGGTATTTCATAATCATCATGATGGAGCTATTGCAATGACTCATAATATTGCCATCATCAAAAAGGGGGAGATTGTTGTGTCCCCTGTGGTTCTGGAGTTTTGATGATGACAGATATTATGTCTCATTATGTTTACATCCTTGATGATATAATCCTGTTGCATTATGAGAAACTGTCAGAACAGGGTTGAGGATGTCTCACAGGTCATGAAGGTAACCCAAGTCAAAGAGTCAAAGTTAAATCATGACAGGTAAGGTGAATGCTCAGATCAGGTAATGCTCTGTTAAGTTCTCCTGCATACATTCAGTTCATATGTGCTATATGCATTGTGTTTCACTACATCAGTCATACAGTTTGCACTCTTCGGGTCGACCCCCCAGTTCGCAAGTATGTACATTGCCCTCATGCATACACAAGCATCATGTTTGCATCAAGTCTGTACAGAGTCTACTGCATTCCTTCATATCAACTCTAGACATTGCATGCTAAAGTCTACACATCCAGTTTGCACCAAGCCTGTACACTGGTCGAGCTTTTAAGTCTTAACATTCACAAAGTCCATACAACGGCCCTGTAGCATTGTCTAGCCAAAGTCTGCACATCGGCACTGTAGCGTGCATAGCTCAAGTCTGTACATTGGCCAAGTATGTACATCGACTGTTCACAAAGTCTATTCACTGGACTTCACTTCAAAGTCTACACATTGGCTAAGTGTGTACATCGCTTACATTTCTTGAGATCAAGTCCATACGTTGCACTGTTTCTTCAAGTCCATACAGTGGCAAAGTCTGGACATTGTGCTTTGAAGATCACCAAGTCTATACATTAGACTGTGGCCTGCTTAGCTGAAGTCTGTACATCGCATTCAGACTTTTAATTGTTGAGTCTTTACATGTTTTGAGGATGACAACACTATGAGCTTTAGTGGAGAACAAAAATTATTTCTCTGTGAAAAAAAAATAAAATAAAATAAATAAACTTTCGAGTCACTTCAGTTATTTTCAGAGGTTGTCTTCGTGTCGTTATTTGTTCCATCGCGTGCTGAACACTGCAACACCTCGTGCTGCTTTCTGTGTCACCTCGTGTCGCTCCATCTGTGTCACCCCTATGTCTTCGAGTCTTCTGTATTCGTGTTGTTTTTCCAAGACCCCGTTTCTTTCTTGCTTTGTGACCACACTTCGTGTCAGTTTCTGTGGTCGTTCTTCGTGTTGTTTTTTGTTTTTATGTCTTCGTGTTATTTTTATGTTTGAGTCTTCATGTTATTTCTATATTTGTGTCTTCGTGTTGTTTTTATGTCTTCATGTTGCTTCTTTCTATCTTCGTCCAGGTTTCCTCTGATCGCGTGTTTTACTACCGTTTTACTCCGTGTTATTTCCTTCTCACCTTGTGCTGTTCTCATCTGACTTCGTGTCGTTCTCTTTAGTGTTAGCCTTGTTACTGTGGTACCTCGTGTCGTTCTCTCTTTATCTCGTGCTATAGTCATCTTATGTACCTCGTGTCGTCCTCAGTATAGTGCACTTTTTGTTGTTCCTACACACCTCGTGCAGCTTTAGCTTGAGTGTCAACCGACTTATTTTAGGTATATATATATATAGAGAACCCTGAGTATTAATGGTTTTAATCTCTTTGCAGGAGAAGAAGAAGGATTCTAGTTTCAGGATCAAATCCAAACCAGTTTGCTCTATTGTACTATTCGTGGAGCCTATGCAGAGTGGGCATGTGATACGAGACTGGCATCTGGCACGTGATCCGAGATGCAGAGGAGCCTCCACGTGGACTGAAGCATTTGGGCAGGAATCGTGGAGAGCACACGCCGCCCTAATCTGCTGCTGCTATATATATGTGTCTTCTTCCTCTGAAGAAAGGGGTGCGAGGGCAGAGAGAGTGACTGAAGTAGAAGCAGCCAAAGCTAAGAGAAGAAGTGTAGAAGAGAAGGAAGAGATAGAGAAAGCTGAGAGTCAGATCGAGAGAGTAGAAGATGAAAAAGAGAAGATAAGAAAGGAAGATCGAAATGCAGAGAGTGCCTCCACGATATAGAGAATAGAGAAGAAGGGGAAGGCAGAAGCAGTGAGAAGAAGAAGAAGTAAGGAAGAAGAAGAAGAAGAAAAGAGAGTTCGTGCTGGGAGAAAGAGAGAAGCAGTAGAAGAAGTTCCTGCTAGACCGTGGATCAAATCCAGGCCAGCCAGCTCCTGCGAGAGCCACAGTCTGATTTCTTATTTCTCCAGCTTTCTGTTGCTACGGTTTTTTGCTTTTCTGTTTAAACAGTCACTTGTTGTTCTTCCGATTGCCCTGTTGGGGATCGGGTTCCTCCTGTGGACTCAGGAGAAGGGAGATCTTATGTCTTCGATTTGCAAGTAGCTGGGTGCTACTTGTGATTGGTTCCCCTCCGGTGTGTGGAGGAAGGGAGTGTTACTCCGGTTTCCCTCTGGGTTGCAGAGGAAGAGAGATCGGTGATCTCTGGTGTTGCTAGTGACAGGTTATCATTAGCAGGTTCCCTCCGGTGTGTGGAGGAAGGGAGAGGTTTCTCCGGTTCTGTTCTAGCTGGTAGCTGGAACAGGTTTCAAGCTCTGTGGGTAGCAGAGCTTGGTTGAGGGATTTGTTTCCCTTGGTTGTTCAAGCTGTGTGGCAGCACCTGTTGCAGACTGAGTCTGCGGTTTCTAGCTTGTGCTAGTGGAAGCCTCACTCCGGTTGGGAGTGAGGGGTGGACGTAGGTCTGTGGACCGAACCACCTAAAACCTGCTGTTCTGTGGTTTGCCTGTGGTGTGTTCTTCCATATCTTCTATCTATTTCACAGGTTGTTTGAATAGTCTTGTTTCAATCTGCAGTGGCCTTGAGCTTTACATCTTGATAAGTGAGTTTAGTTTTCATTGTTATGTCCTTTGGCATTAGACTTCATCTGGTTCCACTAGTATAGTCAGCAATTCATCTGGTCGATCAAATGCCTATTTGAACTCTATTGCTTTTACTCTGCAACTGTATCTAGTAGCAGGCGTATTGTTTTTTTGGGCAATATTCTTGAAGGAGATACATTCACCCCCCCTCTGTATCGATCGCACCGTCCCAACATTATGTGCAGGAAATGATGGCAGAAGATAGTAGGGAGAAGGGGAACTTACACTCGTAGGCCCCGCTCATTCGCGACACTTGTGGGTGGGGGGCATTTGTTGACACCAAAAATTTTCATCTACAACAGCAAGCTCCAACAGGTCGCCTGGACTTCGGAAAGTGGAAGAGGAAAAAGAAAGAAGAGGAAAAAGAAAGAGAAAGGGGGACATGAGAAGAATAGAAGAAGAAGGAAGGATAAAAGAAGAGAGAAGAAAAAGAATAAAAGGGGGGAGTTGTATCGGCAGCTAAAGAGAAAAGGAATAAAAAGAAGAAGAAGAAAGAAAGGAAGAAGAAAAAAGAAGAAGATGGTTGTATGGCACTTTTGCACGCCCTCATCCGGTGCGCTCATCCGATGGCCCCTGCTGGGCCAATCCGGTGCCCCTGTTTGGCTTATCCGGTGCCCCCTTTTTCTAGCAGTCATCCGGCGTGCTTGCGCTTGCCCTCATCCGGTGCTCTCCTGCACCTCTATATAAAGGGCATCAGAGAGACGATAGAAGTAGGCCAATCAAGAAAGAAAGAGGAAAAAATCAAGCAGAGAAGAGAGACAAAAAAGGGCAAAGCGAAAAAGAAAGAGGGAAGATAGTAGGAAAAGAGAGATATGAAGAGAAGGGATACACAAGAGGCTGGGCTGAGGAGATCCACAGAGAAAGGCATGGGAGAAATACACAGAGGCGATACGAAAAGGATGAGAGCCACTTAGAAGCCGAAGAGAAAGAGCCGTAGAGTGAAAGAGAGGAAGAAAGAGGGGGAGGAAAGGGTTTTCTGTGGGTGATTCCCTGTAGGTGGGTTCCATTGTTTCTTATGCTCGACTGAGGGCTACACGGTGTATTTTCCTTTCCTTCTCGGCAATAAAAATTCTGAATGATTTGATCTTGTCTCTGGATTTATTTAGCCTCTTATAGATGTTTTTTCTTTCTTTCTTTTCTTTTCTATAATGAACGCCTCCCGTCCCCCACCGATGATACTTCGATCATAATCTATGCGAGGTTTTGAGCATGGGTGTCCATTGATCCCAGCTTTCCCTCTTAGGCTTCTATTCTCGGAGTTCGCTCTGAATAAAGAGTGGGACCCCGAGGCACTGAAGGCCTGAAATCCCTTTCTGCCCCTTCTGTTATAAAGCCAGAACCGTATGCTACACTGTTCTTACCAACCATTTCAAATACCATCTGCGGAGGGGCGCTAGGCCTCCACCCTTCCTCTGCACTTCATCAGTGGGAGGGGAAAGATGGCCATGGGTTCGGTTTGAGCAGCTCATATGATCGCCTACCCCCTTTGCTCCCCCTTACAGTGCTCTATTCTAAGGTTCTGGTGAATCGGCGCGCTTGAAATAGGTGATCCGGAGCGGTTATGGCATGAAGTTTTGGTGCCATTAACCCCCCTTATCCCCCCTCTGCAATCCACCAATAGGGAGAAAAAGTTGCCAGGAATCTGGGCCTTGAAGGCCATACATTTCCCTCCTTTTATGACTCTTCATAACTTGATTTATAAGAGAGTTTACGATGCTCTGTTCTTCGCGTGTGTGATCCGGCATACGTTTGCTAAGTGATCCGGCCCATGGCATCAACTGATCCGGTGGAAAGCTTGTAACCCCTTTTATTAATTGTTTATTGATGTCACTATTCACTAAACACTATTTTTCTCTTTGTTGGGCGGGCGTTTGTCCTCGCACCACCGACCCGTTAGTCCCAAGGCTAAAGCCAATGGTCTTCGACACCCTGCCATGAGGAGGGGTCATTCTGGCCGCCGGATGACCAGATATTGGCGAAAAAGTGGACATTTGTAAATAGTAACATTCAACTATTCACTTTAGGCCCAATAAAAATTAATTCCAGTTTTCTTAACCTGGTGCCCCTTTAGCCCCGTCAAAGCATCTAGGCAATTCCGATACCCTAGTATGCTGGCCCTCGGGGACACGGCACCGGGATGACTTCCGATGTTGCCGCTCGCACACATTCGGTTGTTTAAGAAACCATCCCAGACTCCCCGTGGATGAGCACCCACTTCACACCTCCTCCCAAATACCCGGTCTAGGGGAGGTGTTGCCGAAATTTCACCGAGACCGTAGGCCGATAAATAAAAGGAATAAACAAAAAAATAATAACAGTAATAATAATTAAAAAATGATGAAATGATAAAATAATTCATAAAAAGGGAAATGTACAACAAGATAATAAAATAAGAAATAAATAATAAATAACTGAATAAAATAAATGTAAACAAATGTATGTATGTTTAAGAGATCAAAATAAAAATATTTGTGCCCAAAATCAAGGAAAAACAAAAAAAAAGAAAAGAGAGGGGAGAGAGGAAAAAAGGAGATGAATGTAAAGAAAAAAAACATCACGTGATCTGGCGTGGGGTGCCCCAGATCATGGCACCTCATGGGGTGCCATTATACGGCACACCCCCCTCTCCATTTCTCTAAAGAAAAAAAAGAATGAGGTCAGTCGATAGGGGGTCGAGACCCTGTCGACTAGTCGATAGGGCCCTGTGCTCTCCGTTGACTGAATCCCGCAATGTACCAAAAAAAAGAGAGGAGGATCCGGCGTGGGTGTGCACCGGATCATGGGACCCATGGGGTGCCATGATCTGGCACCCCCTATCCCTTCTTTAAAAAAAAGAGAGCAAAGCATGCTTCGGCATGGGTGTTTTAAACCAAAAAGAAAAAAAATCAAATCAAAACAAACACAACAATTGAATTGGCTCAAAACAAACACAACAATTGAATTGGCTTAGGCACTACTCATCCTTATATGACGCGGGACGGAACTGACAAATGGACTAAACCTATGATGAAGACCAAGTGCGGCCAGCACTCACACGTGACAAGGCAAGCCGAGTGATCGACCTCCGTACTATTCCTCCAAAGAGAGGCGTCTCTCAACAAGAAACCCAAGTCCACGGTCGTCCCTATGAGGGAAGCGAGTGGATCAAAGCGGCAAAGGAGCCGACGCGCAACTATAGGAGTCTAGTCCGAGCTCGGTGCTCGACTAGGGCCACGGAATGGGATACTCTCACTCACGATCTCGCGGTGTTGAATGCTAGCTAGGATCCCTACACTCTCACGCGGCATACAAAATCACATACTAGTAAAGCAAAATGCCAAGGGGGTGGAGCGTCGCACGTACCTCCACGCCTAGGCGTGGGGAAGGAACCCCGGCCGAGACCGACAACCCCGATACACACAATGAAAGAATAGGTACAAGCCAGCAATGGTGCCCACTCCTCGCAGGGAGATAACAGGCTACAACAATTCCATTCGGGGCGGCCGATACACGGGCTAACGGGCAGCACTCGGTGAAGGGTTGGCCACGAGGAGGGTCCGGATGACGATCGGCAGAATCGCAGCAACGCGCGACTCGGTGGTAAACGTTCCCATGAATGGATCCGGAGTCCGATTGGAGCGCCGTCAGCGAGGGCGCGTAGTTAGGTCGCAGGAGGAAGCCTCGGCCAAAAGGCGTGCTCAGATTCCGTCCGTGGAAGCCGTGGCCGCACCTGCAAGTGGGGACAAGGAATCTGCTCCCAGAACTGCGCTGTCGAGCGGGGAAAATGGTAACTCGCTGCTCCGGTAGGCGAACGAGGCCCCGCTTGTGGGAGGACGTCGGGGACGCAGAGCAGCAGGTCCGGACCAAAGAGCTCGATCAGATCTGGTCGTGGTTGGACGCTGTGAACTTTGGAAATCGTCGGTTGTCCTGGCACCGGGTTGACTGGGCAGACCCGCGCGACCTCACGGGAACGAACGCCACGAACAGCTCGGACGTCGGAACGAGACGAGGTTGGCGGCGTTGGAAAGAGGACGACGAGAGGTACAAACCCTGAAGAAATCAGCCCCAATCTCGGAGTTGTCCGTCCTGTGGGATTTTCGCAAGAAGGAGGGTGGATCTGGGCGCGCAGAGAGGGAGGCTCCTGCGCTAGCTCACGAGAAAACTCGCCACGGGTGGTGCCGACCTCGGATCGAGGCGAAACCAAAGCCCACGCGCTGACGACTCGTAGAAGTATCCACCAAAAAAAGGAGGGGCTTGGATTCGATCCGCACCGGATGGGGACGCCGCTGCAACTCGGGGCCGAATCTGGAACATGCGAACTCGAACCGGAGACGAAGTAGAAGGGAGGAAGAACCTCGGCGTCGCACCGAGGGGATGGGGAGTCGCACCCCGGGGTTGCTCCCGTCGCAGGAGCAGAGGAGGAAGAGAGGGTCGCCCTCTCCAAGGGGTGGCTGCGCCAATGGCTGCTCAATCAAAATATTTCATCTATTCATTAATTCTCTAAAGAAAATACAAGAGATCTTTTATATGGGGAGGGGGAAGGCTAGGGTTGAAACCCTAGCCACAAGGGAAAGGGGGGGGTGCGCAATGTGGCATGGGGGAAAGGGGGGGTGCGCACATTGGCTAGGGGGGAAAAGGGGGGGGATGCACCACTCCTAGATTCTAGGAGGGAATTGGGGAAGGGGGGGCGGCCAAAGGAGGGATGGGGTGGCCGGATGGGGAAGGGAAAGGGGGGTGCGCATCCCTCTTCCTAAAATCTAGGAGAGGGCCGCACACTCCACTCCTAGAAAGTAGGAGTGGGGCGGCTGCCACCTCCTCCTCTTGGAGGAGATGAGAGGGGCGCCCAAAACCCTAATGGGCCAAAAGGTTGGACCAAGAAGTGGCCCACTAGTCCTATTGCCCAACCAATGAGCCTAGCACACCCAATAAAGGTCTAATTGGCCCCAATTGGCCTACAAAGGTCCACAATAAAGAATAAACATGTCCACGCAGGGACTAAACCAAGGCCTGGTATGGCCATCATGTAAAAGAAGGTCCTCTAAACCATGCCGTAGTCGCCGAGCCAAAGAGATGCCGGTGTGCTCCGCGTGCTCCGTCGAGAAAGGCGGCGCGTGTCCTCACCAATTCTCCCCGGGTGGGAAGAACTCGACCCCGTCGAGTAAGGGTCACGGTCGCTCAAGTAACGCTCCAGCAGGTCCGGGTCGATCAGCTCCAGCTCTCCACGTGTGATCCAGGTGTCGTCTGTCGCAGGGCGCCCTCTCCAGCGCACTAGGAAGCGCTGGTAGGCTCCGCTCCTGGTCGTGGTCACCTGCTCATCCAGTATGCAATCTATATGCTCGCGTGTCTGTAATGGGGCTGGAGGAGGTGGACGCTCAGAAGGTGTAATGCTCTCAACAGGAGGGGTAGGCCCAAAAAGCTCACTGGGAATCACCGCGGGATCCCGATATGCCACCAGATCTGAAACATTGAACGTCGAACAGATCCCATAGTCGTCTGGCAGCTCAATCTCATACGCATTCGACCCAATTCGCTTCAAGACTCGAAAGGGTCCGGCACCGCGGTCCTGGAGTTTCTTCACGGCCCCCGAAGGGAACCGTTCAGGTCTAACCCTGATCATGACGTACTCTCCCACTTGGAACTCACGGGTGCGTCGATGCGCGTCAGCTAATTCCTTATAACGTGCGTTGCTGGCCTCTATATGACGACGTATATGCTCATGCAACTGCCTAATATGCTCTGCAAAGGACTCAGCTGACTCAGAGACACGGGCCTGGATGGGTAAGGGGACCAAATCTATCGGTTTCCTAGGTCTACGACCAGTAACAATCTCAAAAGGGCTCAGACCTGTAGGCCTATTGACCGAGTCATTATAAGCAAACTCTGCTAAAGGCAGAACCAAGTCCCAGTCCCCGACACGATCACGCACTAGGCACCTAAGAAGATCCCCCAAACTCCTATTGACTACCTCTGTTTGACCATCGGTCTGGGGGTGGTAGGCGGTGGAGAACTTCAGCTGGGTGCCCATCATAAGCCAAAGGGTTTTCCAAAAGTAGCTCGTGAAACGCACATCCCTATCAGACACTATGGTACGTGGAAGCCCAAATCGGGAGACACAATGAGTGAAGAACAGACGGGCAACTCTCGAGGCGTCAGATGTCTTGGAACAGGGAATAAACAAAGCCATCTTAGAGAACCTGTCTACCACCACAAAAATGGAATCATGACGACGCGAGGTACGGGGCAGACCTAACACAAAGTCCATGCTGATGTCCTGCCATGGACTGTCCGGCACGGGGAGGGGAGTATACAGGCCAGTATTCTGCTTCCTCTGCTTGGCCATAGCGCAAATGCGGCACTGGGCCACGATCCGGGCAACATCACGCTTCAGGCTAGGCCAATAGAAGCGATGCTCAACTGCCTCGATGGTCTTATTCCGGCCGAAGTGGCCGGCTAGACCGCCAGCATGCATCTCCCAAGCAAGAAAATCGCGAACCGAGGTCCGCGGGACACATAAGCGACTCCCATGGAAAAGATAATCGTCATGCAGCATGTAATCTGAATACTCTCGGGACGGGCCTGCCTGGAGGGTGGTGTAGATCGGACCGAAGTCCGGACAATCAGCGTACAACTCCCTCATCCTATCCATCCCCACCACCTCTACACTCATGGTGGTCAAAAGGTGAGCACGGCGGCTCAAAGCATCAGCTACCCGGTTCTCCACACCGGCCTTGTGCCTCAGCACAAAAGTATACTCCTGGAGGAACTCTACCCAATGACTATGACGAGAGTTGAGTTTCTTCTGGGTATGGAGATATCGGAGTGCCTCATGATCAGAAAATAGGACGAACTCCTGGTGTAGAAGATAGTGTCTCCAATGCCGCAGAGCCTGCACGACTGCGTAGAACTCCTTGTCGTATGTAGAATAACGCAGTCGGGCATCGCACAACTTCTCGCTAAAAAAGGCAACGGGGTGAGCCTCCTGACTCAGAACTCCTCCAATACCAACCCCAGAGGCATCGCAAGAGACCTCAAACACCTTCGTGAAATCCGGTAGACGAAGGATAGGTGCCTGGGTCATGCGCTCCTTGAGGAGCGCAAATGCAGCCGAAGCGGCCCTGGTCCACTCAAACGCCCCTTTTCGAATGCAATCAGTGATGGGAGCGGTGATGGAACTGAAACCTCGAATGAATCGGCGATAGAAGGTCACCAGCCCGTGAAAACTACGGACATCGTGCAGGGTGCGAGGTTCGGGCCACTCCACTATAGCCCTGACCTTCTCCGGGTCGGCGGAGACTCCATCACTAGATACAATGAACCCCAAGAAAGTGACCTGTGTAGTCATGAAAGCGCACTTCTTCGGGTTAGCATAAAGGCTCTCTCTCCTCAGAATAAGACAGACCTGCCTAAGGTGTTCTAGGTGGTCCTCCCGGGTGCGGCTATAAATGAGAATATCATCGAAATAGACAACCACGAAGACCCCAATCAATGGCCGTAGAACCTGGGTCATCAACCGCATAAAGGTGCTGGGAGCATTGGTCAGCCCAAAGGGCATGACCAGCCACTCATAAAGACCATCCTTGGTCTTAAAGGCCGTCTTCCATTCATCACCAGGCCTGACTCTCACCTGGTGATAGCCACTCTTTAAATCTATCTTGGAAAACACAGTGGCTCCCGCCATCATATCCAACATATCATCCAAGCAGGGAATGGGAAATCTGTACTTCACCGTGATCTTATTGATTGCACGGCTGTCTACACACATCCTCCAAGTACCGTCTTTCTTTGGGGCAAGTAATGCAGGGACGGCGCAAGGGCTCATGCTCTCACGAATGTATCCCCTAGCCAGTAACTCCTCAATCTGACGCAGGAGCTCAGCATGATCAGCGGGGCTCATCCTAAAATGGGGTAAGTTGGGTAGAGATGACCCCGGGATCAAATCAATAGCGTGCTGTATATCCCGCATGGGGGGAAGACCCTCAGGCAACTCAGCAGGGAAAACATCAGAAAACTCCTGAAGGATAACAGCAACATCAGAAGGGAGCTCACCCTCCGCCTCACTAACCCTCTCCCGAACAACGACAGCGTAGATGGGGTCCCCTCTAATGAATTCGCGCTCCATCTCCCGGGGACTAATAAGCATCAGCCTCCTAGTCGGAGGATCAATCGGGGTGGGAGCAACAGGAGGGGGTGTTGTGGTCGGAGCCAAAGATGGGGTACTGGGCCCAGAAGTATCAGTGCTGGGGTTACTAGGCCCAGTGGGACCCCGAACGGGAGGGCGTGTCGGCTGGGATGGATGAAGGGTGATCCTCTGGCCTTTGTGATCGAAGGTGCATGTGTTCGACCGGCCATGGAGGGTAGCATCTCTATCGAAAAGCCAGGGTCTCCCTAAGATAATGCTGCCTACCTCCATAGGCAACACGTCACACCAAATCTCCTCCTGGTAGGCGTGGAACTGCAAAGGCACCAGACATCGCTGCCTGACTGGAATAGAGGTGGTGTCTACCCATGACACACGATAAGGGGAGGGATGGTTCACGGGGGTTAACCCCAAGCGTTTCACTGTACCCGTGGAAATGGCATTGATGCAACTCCCACTATCAATAATCACCTTACAGACCTTCCCACCCAGCCTGCAAAAGGTGTGAAAAATGGTGGTGCGACGCCAGTCATCACTCACCAAAGGCTGGGTCAAGACGCACCTGACAACACCTAGCTGAACACCATCCTGGCACTGCGTGCCCTGAACACCTGACGACTCTCCCTCTAACAACTCATCAAAGAACTCCTCGGCGAGCTCTGGGTCTGCCTCATAACTGACAGGCTCGACCTCGGGTGCGGCCTCACCTGCTGAGGTATCTCCAAAGGCCACGGTCTGCTGCCGAGAAGGGCACAGAGCAGCATAATGACCGACCCCCCCGCATCGATAACAATCTCCACGAGGCCTAGAGCCCTGCGGTGCTCCACCAATCATCGGCCCCTTTCCCTTGTCATCACGACGGGCCGGGGGTGGTGGAAGCTGAGGTCGGGTAGGAATAGTGGGCTGCTGGGGCCGAGGGGGTGCGGGAGCTGGGGCCTGGGGGCGAGGTGGATAGTCCCTCTGGGGAGGTGGAGGCCGGGGCCTAGGAGCAAAATCCGGACGAGTGGGGTCCTGTGGTCGGGCCACGGGTCCCCTCGCATACTGTCCTGTGCTAGTGCGAGAGTCCGTCCCACGAGGGTATGTGGGAGCGGGGCGCTGATCGGGCACAAACTCAAACTCAAACAGCTCCATATCACGAGCGACCTGGTACGCCTCATCTAAGGTAGCCACGTGGCGGCGGAGTAACTCAATCTGGAGGTTCCGTCGCAGACCTCGACGGAAGCGGGCTATAGTCATGATGGCTTCCTCCGAGACTCCACATCGCAGGAGACAATCATCAAATTCGGCGATGTATTCTGCCACAGGTCGGTTCCCCTGACTAAGGGTCTGCCACCGATCAACTAACTGGTGGCGGTAGGAACGAGGGACGTACTTCTGCCGGAGCTTCTCCTTCATATCTACCCACGTCTCAATCGGGGGTGTGCCCTGACGTCTCACTAGGCTCTCCACATTGGCCCAGTAGGTTTGGGCCCTTCCAATCAACTTCATCTTGGCATATCGGACTTTCCGATGTTCTGCCATGTCGACCCACTCAAAATAACGATCCATACTAGCAGCCCAATCACTAAAAACATCGGGATCCAATGACCCATCAAAGGTAGGAGGGTCCACCCGCACGGATCTAAGGAGACGCTCATCTTCCTCATCCCTATAATACCGATGGCCTTGGCGATCACGGCCATAGCCCTCACTCTCATTATCGGACCCAAAATCATCTACCTCATGCACGTGGGGTCTCCTATTGCCTCCCCTAGGATGGTCGGGTCGAGGAGCAAGGTCACGTTGGCCATGGGCCTGCTCGGGAACATTCACCGGTGGGGCTCTACCCTGGGGGCGATCAACCAGACCTTGGATGGTCCGGTTAGAGGCCTCAACCCGACCCTCCACATCTCCCAGCCGATCCTCCATGGCCTTCATCCGGCCCTCCATCCGATCGGCGTGGTCCCTAAAGTTGAGACTCAGGGTCTCGATCATCTCCCGCAGGGATAGGTCATCTGGGACGGGATTCCTAGGGTCAGCCATCTGGATAGGGCGATGGTAGGATGTACCACGCCGGGTGGGCATGCAAGACTCTAAGGGACAAGGATGAAAGGGTACTAGACACGAACCTAGACAGAAACTCCTAACGCAACAATGGACTCCAATGCAAGTGGTAGACCTATGGACTCAAATGAACTCCAGCAAATCTAATGACTCGACATGGCCTAGGACCTCAGTCTGTAGGGACAAACTGGACGACCATGCTCTGATACCAAATTTGACGCGGGACGGAACTGACAAATGGACTAAACCTATGATGAAGACCAAGTGCGGCCAGCACTCACACGTGACAAGGCAAGCCGAGTGATCGACCTCCGTACTATTCCTCCAAAGAGAGGCGTCTCTCAACAAGAAACCCAAGTCCACGGTCGTCCCTATGAGGGAAGCGAGTGGATCAAAGCGGCAAAGGAGCCGACGCGCAACTATAGGAGTCTAGTCCGAGCTCGGTGCTCGACTAGGGCCACGGAATGGGATACTCTCACTCACGATCTCGCGGTGTTGAATGCTAGCTAGGATCCCTACACTCTCACGCGGCATACAAAATCACATACTAGTAAAGCAAAATGCCAAGGGGGTGGAGCGTCGCACGTACCTCCACGCCTAGGCGTGGGGAAGGAACCCCGGCCGAGACCGACAACCCCGATACACACAATGAAAGAATAGGTACAAGCCAGCAATGGTGCCCACTCCTCGCAGGGAGATAACAGGCTACAACAATTCCATTCGGGGCGGCCGATACACTGGCTGACGGGCAGCACTCGGTGAAGGGTTGGCCACGAGGAGGGTCCGGATGACGATCGGCAGAATCGCAGCAACGCGCGACTCGGTGGTAAACGTTCCCATGAATGGATCCGGAGTCCGATTGGAGCGCCGTCAGTGAGGGCGCGTAGTTAGGTCGCAGGAGGAAGCCTCGGCCAAAAGGCGTGCTCAGATTCCGTCCGTGGAAGCCGTGGCCGCACCTGCAAGTGGGGACAAGGAATCTGCTCCCAGAACTGCGCTGTCGAGCGGGGAAAATGGTAACTCGCTGCTCCGGTAGGCGAACGAGGCCCCGCTTGTGGGAGGACGTCGGGGACGCAGAGCAGCAGGTCCGGACCAAAGAGCTCGATCAGATCTGGTCGTGGTTGGACGCTGTGAACTTTGGAAATCGTCGGTTGTCCTGGCACCGGGTTGCCTGGGCAGACCCACGCGACCTCACGGGAACGAACGCCACGAACAGCTCGGATGTCGGAACGAGACGAGGTTGGCGGCGTTAGAAAGAGGACGACGAGAGGTACAAACCCTGAAGAAATCAGCCCCAATCTCGGAGTCGTCCCTCCTGTGGGATTTTCGCAAGAAGGAGGGTGGATCTGGGCGCGCAGAGAGGGAGGCTCCTGCGCTAGCTCACGAGAAAACTCGCCACGGGTGGTGCCGACCTCGGATCGAGGCGAAACCAAAGCCCACGCGCTGACGACTCGTAGAAGTATCCACCAAAAAAAGGAGGGGCTTGGATTCGATCCGCACCGGATGGGGACGCCACTGCAACTCGGGGCTGAATCTGGAACATGCGAACTCGAACCGGAGACGAAGTAGAAGGGAGGAAGAACCTCGGCGTCGCACCGAGGGGATGGGGAGTCGCACCCCGGGGTTGCTCCCGTCGCAGGAGCAGAGGAGGAAGAGAGGGTCGCCCTCTCCAAGGGGTGGCTGCGCCAATGGCTGCTCAATCAAAATATTTCATCTATTCATTAATTCTCTAAAGAAAATACAAGAGATCTTTTATATGGGGAGGGGGAAGGCTAGGGTTGAAACCCTAGCCACAAGGGAAAGGGGGGGGGTGCGCAATGTGGCATGGGGGAAAGGGGGGGTGCGCACATTGGCTAGGGGGGAAAAGGGGGGGGATGCACCACTCCTAGATTCTAGGAGGGAATTGGGGAAGGGGGGGCGGCCAAAGGAGGGATGGGGTGGCCGGATGGGGAAGGGAAAGGGGGGTGCGCATCCCTCTTCCTAAAATCTAGGAGAGGGCCGCACACTCCACTCCTAGAAAGTAGGAGTGGGGCGGCTGCCACCTCCTCCTCTTGGAGGAGATGAGAGGGGCGCCCAAAACCCTAATGGGCCAAAAGGTTGGACCAAGAAGTGGCCCACTAGTCCTATTGCCCAACCAATGAGCCTAGCACACCCAATAAAGGTCTAATTGGCCCCAATTGGCCTACAAAGGTCCACAATAAAGAATAAACATGTCCACGCAGGGACTAAACCAAGGCCTGGTATGGCCATCATGTAAAAGAAGGTCCTCTAAACCATGCCGTAGTCGCCGAGCCAAAGAGATGCCGGCGTGCTCCGCGTGCTCCGTCGAGAAAGGCGGCGCGTGTCCTCACCATTATATATTTAACCTTTATTTTATTCAAACACTATTTACCTTTTACACTATTTGTTTCATTGGTTGCCCGTTTGATCTCGCATCGCCGCCCCGTTCGTCCCATGGGGTAGAGCTAGTGATCCCCTATACGTCTTGTCCAAAAGGGAGATCCTTCAGACTATCGGACAACCGGATATCGGAAAAAAGGAGCGTTAATGAATAGTAACTTTTAAGCATTCATTTTGGGCCTATTAAGAGTTAAATTATGTTAATTTCATTGCTGTTGCGATTCTATGCTCCGGAATGAGCTCTTTTCACCGCTCACATGATCGTCGACCACTGGGCTTTACTCTGTGTTGTATTACCCCAATCGGAACCCCCGGGTCAGCCCTTTTATGGCCGTTTATCCTGATCGGGTCCATTGAATCATGAATAAAGAGAATACAAACAAGGCCTATTGCGAGCACGGTTTGGGCCCGTGGGTTTGCCCTACCATGGCCATGGCCTGATCTCACTTCGGGGCTGATAACCCTTCGGGTCAGACCCACTCTTGCTGGATTTCATCCCCTTTTTTAATATTAAAGTACGTTAGATCATAGGCGAAAATGTGTCTAGGCGATTCCCCATGGCGTTGCTGTATCGTCAGCATAAATTAGTCCCAAATCGATGTCCGAATAAGTTTTCTATGATGCTTTTAGTCCCAGACTCGATGACCCAGGGCTACGCTGGTTCACCTTTGAACTTGTATGTGTATGCAACGGTGTTAACGATGAGTTGAAAGATTTTCTCAGACCTGATCGAAACGCCCCGCGGGTGATTTGAACCTCTTGGTAGGCTAGTCCTTGGGGGTGCTACATTCGATATGGGCCTGGGTGCTGCCATTTCATGCACACCTGGATGATTAAGAGACCATCTCATACTTCTGTGGATGAGCACCCACTACATCCCCCCCGCATACATCGGGACAGGGGGGAATGCTACCGAAATTCTGATTCCTCATCGCTCGAGTGGCCACGCGAATAAAGGGAATATAAACGATGCCTATTACAGGTCGAATCTGGACCGCAGGGTGTAGCATCCCGTATAAAAAAATGTATATATATATTTATTAATAATATTTCCCCAAAAAAATATATTAGATAAACTCTAGATTAAGTAAGAAGTTGGAATAGGTAGTTATCATATGTAAAGAGTATTCACTTAACAAGTGGCTTTCTAGTGTAGTTGGTTAAATAACTTGCCTTTCAACCCAATGACCACAGTTCAAATCCTAGCATCTACCATTTACCTTTTGTGCCAATTAATTATACATTATAAGCTAGCAACGTACAGACTTGGATGTACAGACTTTGAGAGGAAGCCAATGTATAGACTTTGAGAGGGAGAGGATGTATAGACTTGTGATGTACAGACTTTGTGAATAGGCTTGCAATAGCCAATGTATAGACTTTGTGATGTACAGACTTTGAGAGGAAGTGATGTACAGACTTTGAGAGGAAGCTAATATATAGACTTTGAGGATATACAGACTTTGAAAGTGTGCACATTGAAGAGGGATCGTGTATGAATGTGGGAGACAGACTTTATGATCTGGGCCATGGATTGACTGTCCAAACATTATCCCTTATCTCTCCAGCCTGTACAAGCTGTAAAGCCCCATTATTTCAGATCTTGCCTCCCATTCGGCCATGACAACCCTATAAACATACCCCTTTTGCTACCCCCATTCTAGGCTAGCTAAGGTTGGGGCAAAGCTCTGCAGGGATTACAAAGAAGGGTTCTGCTGCTACGATCTTCTAACAAGTAGGTGTTCTCAACTTTTAACTAAAGTAGTAGCTAATCTAGGATGATTAGTCTAGGTATTTAGTATTAGGCTCATTTCCATGCGATATTTAGTGTTCATAAAGCGTGTGTTAGCTTAAATCTAGGATGATTAGCATGTATTAGCTTCATACCTAAGATAATTAGCATGTATTAGCATTATACCCAGAATAATTAGCATGTATTAGCAAATATTAGCAAGTATTAGTCTCATACCTAGAATAATTAGCATGTGTTGACTTAAATCTAGGATGATTAGCGTCTATTAGCTTCATACCCAAGCTAATTAGTAAGTATTAGTCTCATACCTAGAATAATTAGCATGTGTTGGCTTAAATCTAAGATGATTAGCGTGTATTAGTTTCATACACAAGATAATTAGCAAGTATTAGTCTCAGACCTAGAATAATTAGCATGTGTTAGCTTAAATCTAGGATGATTAGCATGTATTAGCCTCGTACCAAGATAATTAGCATGTAGTAGCCTTATACCGAAGATGATTAGCATTGATTAGCATGTATTAGCTTCAATCTAGGGTAGTTGGCATGTATTAGCTTCATATCCATACGATATATCCGTTTAACGCAAGTTTTGTCATGTTTTTACGTAACTTATTAGTTTAACTAACCTGTTAACATACCTAATTAACATGTTAGTTGATCTACTAACTAACTAGCATACCTAATTAATCTGTTAGGTAGCCTATCTAGAAACCTTGTCTCCATTTAGTTCCTTTAAAAATGAAAACTTGTATGATACGTCATGTTAAAAATCTGATATTTAAGCAACTAAAGCATGAAACGAATGCATGAATAAAGATCTATAATCCTTACAGTTTTCTCTATCTATCCATGTCATCAGTTTTACCTAGATAAACTTAAATCAAAGGTTAATACCCTAGTTTAATCAAAGATTAATACCTTAAGCCATTTTGAGCAAATATGAACTGTAGAGTCGACCCTGCCAGTTCATCGCGTTGACGTGATGAACTGATGAGTCGACCCTGCCTGTTCACAGGGTCAACCCTGCCAGTTCATCACGTTGACGCGATGAACTGATGAGTCGACCCTGCCAGTTAACAGGGTTGACGCGATGAACTGATGAGTCGACCCTGCCAGTTCACAGGGTTGACGCGATGAACTGATGAGTCGACCCAGCCTGTTCGCAGGGTTGACGCGATGAACTGATGAGTCGACCCTGCCTGTTCACAGGGTTGACGCGATGAACTGATGAGTCGACCCTGCCTATCTACAGGGTTGACGCGATGAACTGATGAGTCGACCCTGCCTGTTCATAGGGTTGACGCGATGAACTGATGAGTCGACCCAGCCTGTTCGCAGGGTTGACGCGATGAACTGCAGGGTTGACGCGATGAACTACAGCTAGCTCATTGCATTAACCTGATCGTTAGGCTTTCGCTTTTGCCATCTGCACTGATAGATGGCAGCCTGAGAGGTGATATTTAACTCCTGACAGGGTCCTCTAAACCCTGTATAATTCCCAGGAAGGGCATCCCACAGTGAGGGTGTCGTTTCTAAAATTGTCAGGTGGCCCATAAGGCACCTCTCTTATCTAGTTTTTTTCTGTGTATCAAACGTTACTGGTTTCCACTCCTAGTTCATCCCTACACATTAATGCGCCCTTGGATTCCATTCCATAATTCTACCTTATATATCATACTGGTCAAACCTTGAAATTCTATATTGGCTATAAATGAGAGTGGATGTCGACAGACATGATTAATGCTGTGCATATAGGGCCCGGTCTGGTCCAGGGAGGAGCACCCGAAGGTACTTGTGCCCATGGGAGTTTATTGACCACGGTGTTTGGCATTGCACCGAAGTACTTGCTTGCTAGGATTTAGACATTCCACTCATTCTCGTGATATTACTTGATTGGTTTGACTTGAGACCCGCCGAAGGGTAAAGTTTTGCTTGAATGAAATTGATAAATAGCCAATTCCAGTTTTACATGCTTGAATTTATATTACTTTCTATTACTTGCTTGACATGAGTTCTTACTCTCTTGGAAGGATTTTCATTAATTCCAGTTATTACTTGCTTGAATCTCTTGCTATTACTGCATTGAAGTTGGAATCCTTATACTCTCATTTGTTATTCCTTCACTACTCTTGTCGATTTTCTACAATCCTTGATATCTACTCATCTACATGCATAACTTTACTGACATTAATCGAACTTGTAAACCACTTAAAGCATGTTAAATCTTGAGATGTAATTCCTACTGAGCGATTCACTCATCTAGTTATTTTTCTAACCTTTTCAGGTAGTTTGGATATCGGCCAGAACACAGAAGGGGATGAGTCTGAGTGATGAGTGTAGAATGGAGTCATCAATTGTCATGTTAATTGTGATGTCCTTTGTGTTATTGTATTAGTTCACTTATGTCAGTTGTATCAATTCATCTATGTCATTTGTATTAGTCAACTTGATTAGAGCTGCTTAAGATTTGAAGCCTAGTCGTTGGACTCTGGGAACATATGTATTTGTCCTTTGATTAGTTGTGACAATTGTCAGCTCGTACTATTTGTATTAATTTCAAGTTAAAGCTTAGTTATTTACGCACTCTGATATTTACATGAATGCCACGATCCATATAGACGCGTCACGCCTCCGGGTAATCTTCCGCGCTCGAGGCGTGACAGTCTTCGTGGTATCAGAGCCTAGGTTTTCAAACCTAGGGAACTAGAAAAAATAAATGGTTCAAAATTGAAATCCAAGTAAAAACTTGAGTCCAAGGATAAGTAAAACCCAAGTTCAAGGATAGATATACCTTACCCGGTGAGATGGATAGAGCCATGGGTTAAGTTCTACAATGACTTTCGACCTTACAAGTAAATCCGATGTTTATCATACTTAACTCTTTTGTAGGATCATGGCTGCGGAAAGAGCACAATGGCGCGAGATGCAGCGCACCGTGCAAGGCCTCACACAGGCACTACAGCAAGTGGCCCAAGGCGGAGCAAATCGTGGAGTGGGAGATTTCCACCGAAGTTTCTGTAACATGAACCCACTGAGGTTCACGGGTTCGTCCGACCCCGAGGATGCCGAGAATTGGCTAAAGGAGATGGAATGAATCTTCCGTGTGATGTAATGCGCGGATGAAGAGAAGGTTTTACTTGTCGTATTTCAACTAGAGCGGGACGCTCGATGCTGATGGGAATCCATAGAAGCAACACTGCCAGAATACCATGTCACATGGGATGAATTCACGGAGCATTTTAACAACAAGTACTTCTCTGATCATATCCAGGAAAAGAAAGCCACGGAATTCACCGTTCTAAAACAACGGGGCTTGAAAGTGGCCGAGTATGAGGCCCAATTCTCCAGATTATCTAGGTATGCACCCCACTTGGTGTATACGAAAAAGATGAAGGCGAGAAGATTCCTCAACGGGCTTCGGCCCCATTATATCACACAACTTGCCCCGATGGACATCCAAGTCTATTCGGAGATGGTTCGGCGTGCTCAACTGTTGGAAGACGCCACCGAATTATCTGAGAGAATCCGAGGAAGAGACAAGAAGGAACCCGTCACAAGCCCGGGAACATTCAAACAATCCTTCAACAAGAAGCGATTCTTCATGGGAGGGGAGCCCTCTAAGGCGAAGAAATTCCAGAAGAATGACAGGCCATTCTCCACCACCACACCATCAAAGGAGATTTGCAAGTATTGTGATAAAGCTGGTCATAAGACCGAGGAATGCTGGAGAAAGTTAGGAGCTTGTCTTCGATGTGGGAGCCGAGAGCATCGAATCCCAGACTGCCCACTGATGAAGGAACAAGACACCAAAGACGAGAAGCGTCTGGTAAAGAAACAAGACCGTCTGTAAGCTCTCCAAGAGACGGAACCCACTAAAGGTGGAATTGTGGAAGGTATTCTCACTATTTGTTCAAAAACTGCTCAAGTTTTATTCGATACCGGAGCAACTCATTCATTCGTTTCCAAGAACTTTGCTGCTTCATTTTCTAAGAAACATGAACTGTTAGATTTGGTCATATCTACACCTCTTGGGAATGAGTCTGATAGCACTTATCACTATCCAAACTGTGAAGTGATGATTAAGGGAAATAATGTACCTACTGACCTGATATGCATAGATATAAAGGGTTATGATGTCATACTAGGTGCCGACTGGCTATCCACATACCAAGCAACTGTAGACTACCGGCATGGCAAGGTAACTTTCGTAGATTTCGCAGAGCTAGTTTACAATAGCCCTCGGAGTAAATCACTTCTTATATCAGCACTCCGAGCTAGTAAACTTATGAATAAGGGATGCATGACTTTCATAATACTCGTGACTGCCACAGAAGTCGAGAAGGTTAAACTTGAAGATATCCGTGTAATTCGAGATTTTCCCGATGTTTTTCCAGAAGATTTAACCGGCTTACCCCCGGAAAGGGAAGTGTCGTTCACAATCGACCTTATCCCTGGTGCTCGTCCTATTTCCAGGGCACCATACAGAATGTCCCCTGCTGAGCTGAAGGAACTAAAAGAGCAGCTAATGGAGTTATTGAACAAGGGTTTCATCAGGCCGAGTACTTCCCCATGGGGAGCACCCGTGCTATTCGTCAAAAAGAAGGACGGATCGATGAGATTATGCATAGATTATCGACAGCTAAATCACCTTACAATCAAGAACTAGTATCCACTGCCAAGGATTGATGAGCTGTTCGATAACTATCTGGAGCTTTATATTTCTCCAAGATTGATCTTCGTTCTGGTTACCACCAATTGAAGATCAAAGAAGAAGATATTCATAAAACTGCATTCCGAAGCAGGTATGGGCATTACGAATTTACTGTTATGCCTTTCGGACTAACAAATGCCCCCGCAGCTTTTATGCAGTTAATGAACAACATATTCAGGCCCTATTTAGACCAATTTATTATGGTCTTTATTGATGATATTCTGATCTATTCAAAGACCAAAGAGGATCATGAAGAACACCTCAAGAAGGCATTGCAGATATTAAGCGGAAACAAGCTATATGCCAAATTCAGCAAATGCGAGTTTTGGCTCGAGGAAGTATCCTTCTTAGTCCATATCATTTCGAAGAACGGAATTACTGTTGACCCATCAAAGGTCGAAGCCGTGAAGAACTGGGAACGACCCACAAATGTAACTAAGATTCGGAGCTTCTTGGGTCTAGCTGGTTACTACCAGCGTTTTATAAAGGACTTCTCCAAAATTGCTGTTCCCCTGACCAGGTTAACCCGCAAGGAAGTGCCTTATGAGTGGAAGGAAGACTGTGAAAAGTGTTTTCAAACTTTGAAGGATCTTTTGACCACTGCTCCAGTCTTATCATTACCAATGGAAGGAGAAAAATACGAGGTATATACCGATGCTTCTGGTATTTGTCTCGGATGTGTATTGATGCAGAATGGGAGAGTCATTGCATACTCTTCCCGACAATTGAAGAAACATGAAGAGAACTACCAAGTTCATGACTTAGAACTGGCCACAGTAGTATTCGCTTTAAAGATCTGGAGGCACTATCTCTACGGAGAATAATTCACTGTGTACTCCGATCATAAAAGCCTCAAGTACTTATTCTCCCAAAAGGAGCTGAACATGCGGCAAAGGCGTTGGCTCGAGTATCTCAAGGATTTTGACTTCACTATACAGTACCATTCTGGTAAGGGTAATTCCGTAGTTGATGCCCTTAGTCGAAAGTCGAGAACAATATTGGCCAACTGCATGATACAAGAATGGAAACTGCTGGAGAAATTCTCTGAGCTTGATATCAGCACAGATGAGAAGAACATGTGTATTATTCTATCTCATATGAGCATACATCCAAATTTGCTACTTGAAATCAATAAGTTACAAGAAGAGGATCCCTCGCTAGTGGAGATAAAGAGCAAGCTGGACGAGAGACTAGATTTCAAACTGGCACCTGATGGCAGATTACTATTTCATGAACGGACATGTGTGTCCGACTGTCCCGAATTGAAGAAGAAGATTCTTGAAGAAGCTCATAGATCGAGGTACACAATCCACCCTAGAGCCACTAAGATGTACCAAGACTTGAAAAGAACTTTCTGGTGGCCTAACATGAAAAGGGAGGTAGCAGACTTTGTGTCTCGTGGCCTCACATGCCAACAAGTGAAGGCGGAACATCAAAAACCCGCCGGAAAGCTACATCCGCTGGATATTCCCAAGTGGAAGTGGGAAGACATTGGCATGGACTTTATCATGGGTTTGCCCAAGTCTAGGGGCGGATATGATGGAATTTGGGTAATTATCGACCGGTTAACTAAATTGGCCCATTTCTTACCCATCAAAAGTCGATGGTCAGTCGACGTACTTGCTGCCCTGTATATGAAGGAAATGGTTAGATTGCATGGAGTTCCCGTCTCGATCGTATCTGACCGAGACCCGCGCTTCACCTCTTATTTTTGGAAGAGCCTGCAACACTCCTTGGGGACGAGACTCAACTACAGCACTACTTTTCATCCCCAGACAGATGGACAGACCGAGAGGACTAATCAAGTTGTGGAAGATATGTTAAGGGCATGCATTATAGACTTCGGCGGTAGTTGGAATGACTACTTACCACTAGCCGAATTTGCATATAACAACAGCTATCAAGCCAGCATACAAATGGCACCTTTTGAGGCATTATATGGCAGGAGTTGCCGATCTCCCATATGCTGGGATGAAGTCGGTGAAAAACAAATTCTAGGTCCTGACATGCTGCGAGATTCTACCGAGAAGATACAACTCATTAGAGAAAGGTTAATGATAGCACAGTCTAGGCAGAAATCTTATGCCGATAACATAAGGCGAGACCTGGAATTTCAAGTCGGAGATCATGTTTTCCTCAAGGTATCTCCCGGCCGAGGCATTAGAAGATTCGGTGTTAAAGGTAAATTAACACCAAGCTTTATCGGTCCATTCGAAGTACTGGAAAGTGTAGGTGAAGTGGCTTATCGTATCGCCCTATCTCCACAACTGTCAGAAGTGCACAACGTATTTCATGTTTCTATGCTAAAGAAATACGTGCACGATTTCTCACACGTCATCGATCACACTGACTTGGTGATACAGAAGGACCTCACCTATGAGCAAAGGCCAGTAAAGATCCTCGACCAAGAAATCCGAGTTCTAAGGAACAAGACGATCCATATGGTAAAAATTCAATGGAATCGATGCTTAGAACAAGAAGCTACATGGGAAATCGAGAAGTCTATGAGAAGGAGATTTCCAGAATTATTCTAGTCCGTAAGTAATTCTCACCCTCCTTGTCTTCGTATAATGTAATTGAATTTGGGGACCAAATTCTTTTAAGTGGGGGAGGGTGTAGCATCCGTATAATATATATATATATATATATATATTAATAATATTTCCCAAAAAAAATATATTAGATAAACTCTAGATTAAGTAAGAAGTTGGAACACGTAGTTATCATATGTAAAGAGTATTCACTTAACAAGTGGCTTCCTAGTGTAGTTGGTTAAGTAACTTGCCTTTCAACCCAATGACCAGGGTTCAAATCCTAGCATCCCTAGCAACGTACAGACTTGGAAGTGCAACGTAGAAAAAGATGCCAATGTACAGACTTTGGCAAAGCAGTGATGTACAGACTTTGAGAGGAAGCCAATGTATAGACTTTGAGAGGGAGAGGATGTACAGACTTGTGATGTACATACTTTGTGAATAGGCTAGCAATAGCCAGTGTATAGACTTTGTGAATAGGCTAGCAATAGCCAATGTATAGACTTTGTGATGTTGAGAGGAAGTGATGTACATACTTTGAGAGGAAGCCAATGTATAGACTTTGAGGATGTACAGACTTTGAAAGTGTGCACATTGAAGAGGGATCGTGTATGAATGTGGGAGACAGACTTTACGATCTGGGCCATGGATTGGCTGTCCAAACATTATCCCTTATCTCTCCAGCCTGTACAAGCTGTAAAGCCCCATTATTTCAGATCTTGCCTCCCATTCGGCCATGACAACCCTATAAACATACCGCTTTTGCTACCCCCATTCTAGGCTAGCTAAGGTTGGGGCAAAGCTCTGCAGGGATTACAAAGAAGGGTTCTGCTGCTACGATCTTCCAACAAGTAGGTGTTCTCAACTTTTAACTAAACTAGTAGCTAATCTAGGATGATTAGTCTAGGCATTTAGTATTAGGCTCATTTCCATGCGATATTTAGTGTTCATAAAGCATGTGTTAGCTTAAATCTAGGATGATTAGCATGTATTAACTTCATACCTAAGATAATTAGCATGTATTCGTATTATACCCAGAATAATTAGCATGTATTAGCAAATATTAGCAAGTATTAGTCTCATACCTAGAATAATTAGCATGTGTTGGCTTAAATCTAGAATGATTAGCGTGTATTAGCTTCATACCCAAGATAATTAGCAAGTATTAGTCTCATACCTAGAATAATTAGTATGTGTTGGCTTAAATCTAGGATTATTAGCGTGTATTAGCTTCATACACAAGATAATTAGCAAGTATTAGTCTCATACCTAGAATAATTAGTATGTGTTAGCTTAAATCTAGGATGATTAGCATGTATTAACCTCGTACCAAGATAATTAGCATGTACTAGCCTTATACCCAAGATGATTAGCATTGATTAGCATGTATTAGCTTCAATCGAGGGTAGTTGGCATGTATTAGCTTCATATCCATACGATATATCCGTTTAACGCAAGTTTTATCTTGTTTTTACGTAACTTATTAGTTTAACTAACCTGTTAACATACCTAATTAACATGTTAGTTGATCTACTAACTAACTAGCATACCTAATTAATCTGTTAGGTAGCCTATCTAGAAACCTTGTCTCCATTTAGTTCCTTTAAAAATGAAAACGTGTATGATACGTCATGTTAAAAATCTGATATTTAAGCAACTAAAGCATGAAACGAATATATGAATAAAGATCTATAATCCTTACAGTTTTCTCTATCTATCCATGTCATCAGTTTTACCTAAATAAACTTAAATCAAAGGGTAATTCCCTAGTTTAATCAAAGATTAATACCTTAAGCCATTTTGAGCAAATATGAACTGCAGAGTCGACCCTACCAGTTCATCGCATTGACGCGATGAACTGATGAGTCGACCCTGCCTGTTCACAGGGTCGACCCTGCCAGTTCATCGCGTTGACGCGATGAACTGATGAGTCGACCCCGCCTGCTCACAGGGTCGACCCTGCCAGTTCACAGGGTTGACGCGATGAACTGATGAGTCGACCCTGCCAGTTCACAGGGTTGACGCGATGAACTGATAAGTCGACCCAGCCTGTTCGCAGGGTTGACGCGATGAACTGATGAGTCGACCCTGCCTGTTCACAGGGTTGACGCGATGAATTGATGAGTCGACCCTGCCTGTTCACAGGGTTGACGCGATGAACTGATGAGTCGACCCTGCCTGTTCGTAGGGTTGACGCGATGAACTGATGAGTCGACCCAGCCTGTTCGCAGGGTTGACGCGATGAACTGCAGGGTTGACGCGATGAACTACAGCTGGCTCATTGTGTTAACCTGATCGTTAGGCTTTCGCTTTTGCCATCTCCGCTGATAGATGGCAGCCTGAGAGGTGATATTTAACTCCTGACAGGGTCCTCTAAACCCTGTATAATTCCCAGGAAGGGCATCCCACAGTGAGGGTGTCGTTTCTAAAATTGTCAGGTGGCCCATAAGGCACCTCTCTTATCTAGTTTTTTTCCGTGTATCAAACGTTACTGGTTTCCACTCCTAGTTCATCCCTACACATTAATGCACCCTTTGATTCCATTCCATAATTCTACCTTATATATCATACTGGTCAAACCTTGAAATTCCATATTGGCTATAAATGAGAGTGGATGTCGACAAACATGATTAATGCTGTGCATATAGGGCCCGGTCTGGTCCTGGGAGGAGCACCCAAAGGTACTTGTGCCCATGAGAGTTTATTGACCACTGTGTTTGGCATTGTACCGAAGTACTTGCTTGCTAGGCTTTAGACATTCCACTCATTCTCGTGATATTACTTGATTGATTTGACTTGAGACCCGCAGAAGGGTAAAGTTTTGCTTGAATGAAATTGATAAATAGCCAATTCCAGTTTTACATGCTTGAATTTATATTACTTTCTATTACTTGCTTGACATGAGTTCTTACTCTCTTGGAAAGATTTTCGTTAATTCTAGTTATTACTTGCTTGAATCTCTTCCTATTGCTGCATTGAAGTTGGAATCCTTATACTCTCACTTGTTATTCCTTCACTGCTCTTGTCGATTTTCTACAATCCTTGATATCTACTCATCTACATGCATAACTTTACTAACATTAATCGAACTTGTAAATCACTTAAAGCATGTTAAATCTTGAGATGTAATTCCTACTGAGTGATTCGCTCATCTAGTTATTTTTCTAACCTTTTCAGGTAGTTTGGATATCGGTCAGAACACTGAAGGGGATGAGTCTGAGTGATGAGTGTAGAATGGAGTCATCAATTGTCATGTTAATTGTGATGTCCTTTGTGTTATTGTATTAGTTCACTTATGTCAGTTGTATCAATTCATCTATGTCATTTGTATTAGTCAACTTGATTAGAACTGCTTAAGATTTGAAGCCTAGTCGTTGGACTCTGGGAACATATGTATTTGTCCTTTGATTAGTTGTGACAATTGTCAGCTCGTACTATTTGTATTAATTTCGAGTTAAAGCTTAGTTATTTGCGCACTCTGATATTTACATGAATGACACGATCCATATAGACGCGTCACGCCTCCGGGTAATCTTCCGCGCTCGGGGCGTGACACCGGGATTGTCCCACCATGGCCGAAATCTGACCTTGCCCCGGGGCCGACAACCTTCTGGAGCTCCACCCCATCTTCTCCATCACCGAACATTAAAGTATGGCGTCTCTCCGGCAAACATTTACTCGAAGAATGATTCACGACTTTGTCGTGCTTTTGACCCGAAACGATCTCCGAATAAAATAATAATAACAATAATAATAATGATGATGGTAATAACAATAATAAAACAAATAATTAATAGGTGAATCGGTCTGAGCATCCCTATCATCGGCATGGGATGCCCCGTCGCGCTTAACTTTTGGTTATTTCTTTTTTTTAATAAATTTAATTTCAGGCTATAAGGCCCTTCTTCTTGGCGACTAATCAAGGGTTTTCTCCCCCTCAGGGAGATGTAATTAACATCGTGACCTTATGGCACGGCAGTGTTGAGTCTCCTTGAGTGATTTTGATGATAACAAAACTATGAATGGAGGATTTATCTTGGCCCGTGTCTTAAGACTCTATATACAAGCTAATGGGGTTCAAGTTTATACCTATCAATTCTGCGAAAAACTCATAAGTTTTATTTGAATCATGTGTTTAAAATTGAGTTAACCTTGTTTAAACAAACCCCAAAATTCATGATACAATCATTCACTTAAAACCCTTGTTACCTTGATCAATTTCTCCAGGCTAACAACTCAGTTTTGCAGGTCCAGGCTATTCCGGTCGACCAGGACCATAGGCCCGGTCGACCAGTTTTTCCAGAGACGAAGGGTGGCAAGTTTTACAGGTTTCGGTCGACCTGGACCCCAGAACCAGTCGACCGGTTCTTCCAGAAACCAAAAACTCTGGAAGTTATAGGTTTCAGTCGACCGCCCCTAGAATTCCAGTCGACCGGAATTCTCGAAGCCCTCTTTTGTTGACTTTTGGTCCAAGCTCGAAAAGAGGGAGTTTCTCCCAATTGTTTAAACCCTTTGGTCTCAGTCTTGGAGTGAATTGTGGATCTGGTCTGGAGACTTGTCTCCTGACCTTCCAAGATCTATAAAAGATCTCTTTGGGGTCATAAACCCTAAGGCTTTTGAAGAAGAAGAAGGAGAGGCTGTCAAGGAGAGGGTGCTGGTACTGTTCACGTGAACAGTGATCCGAGAGAAATTCTTCATCCAAGAGCTGAAGCTTTCAAGAGCAAATCTGCATCCAAATGAAGTGAAGATCAAGCCAAGAGCAGGCTTCATTCAATACTATCTTCATCCACTAAGGGGGAGCCTGATCTATGTTTTCACTTCTTGTTTTTGTTCCTTCCATTCATGTTTGAGCTGATTCGTGCTTCCCTTGTAATATTCAAGCACTCGTGTGTGTGGATCTAGACAGATCCGTGTGTGTGTGTGTGTGTGTGTACTTCGTTGTCCATCATTGTTCTTGTGTGTCCGTGCTCTAGCACTTTCGTGGGAGTTCTATACTCCTCACGTGTGTGTGTGTGGTTGGTGTTCGTCTTGTAATCTTCTACAAGATAGTGTGTGAATCCTCACAGTGTGTGAGGGGTGGACATAGGTTGTTGTTGTTGCAGTCAAACCACCTAAAAATCGTTGTCTACTGAATGTTTTGATCCATATCTTCTACCTCCATTCTCTTTAGCTTAGCTTTATATCGCATTATCCAGCTTTAGTTCATTAATTTTTAATACCCAATTCACCCCCCCTCTTGGGTGCCATTTAATCTCGGGACTTCAGGCAAGTTTCGGTCCTAACTCACTACCCATTATTATCTGAACAGTCATACGGTGTGCACTAGCGGCTCCAGGCCACCTCGGTCTTTGGAGTCTGAATAAACTGTCACCTCGTGACTGGCACACCTGTGCATAATAAATGAGATAAATAAATAAAATAAAAAATTAAATAAAAAATCTTCGCTCACCGATCCACCAATTTCGGTCGACCGATCTCTGTAGAGATCGGGTCTGCTAGGCTCCAAAAAATTTAGTTGACTGAAACCTATTGTTCTGTCGATCGACCCTTCAACCATGTCGACCTGAGTTCTAGCGAGGCTGTCGACCAGACTGTGCATTCATTTTGGATGGGAAGATCCACAGTAGTCCTGTCGATCGGGTCCTTCATCCCTGTCGACCAGACTATAGTATGGTTCTGGATAGAAGGTGATCCTATCAACTTGAACTTAGATCCTGTCGACCTGGACTGAGATTCTATCGAAATATACATCTGAAAATCAAAACATTAAGTGTAGTCAGCCCTTAAATCACTTAAATAAAAAACAACATACCTTGGTTTTTCATTTAAATGAACTTTGGCCTTCGTTTGACCCTATTGATCACTAAAGAAGCATTTTGTCATTCAATTTGGCATGAACAAGTTTATGAGTAGGAAGACTTCATACAATTGATATTTATTCATATCAAAACTCAAGAACTAAGTGGTTATGGATCAAGAGCTCAAATCATGAGGGGAACTCAGATCTTTACAAGTTTAAAGCCTGTCAAGAATTCATCAAGAGGATAAAATACATCAATATATCAACTTGGAGCAAATCACTCTAGTGCATTCAAATATCTATTTAAAGCTATCAAATGGCATCCACATTAAGCCTATCTAAACCGAGGAACTAGCATTCATCCAATCCACTACAAAACACGTTATCATATTAGTTTTCCAAACTCATACAACTATGAGCACACATTGAACCACACTAATCATGAGCACACGATTAAAGTTCATTGCAAAAACATGAACCGCACATTCAATTGAAAATTTGTTGTGAACAATTCAACACGCACCGCATCATCAATCTCTTCAATTGAAGAACAACTACAATAAGATTTTGTCATCATCAAAATCACTTCAACACAACAATCTCCCCCTTTTTGATGATGATAAAATTTTATTGTAGGATAACCTGTAAGTAACTGATTCCCCTTTGATCTCCCCTTGACAAGGAGTGATGCAATGAAATAACAATTTATCCCCCTTTGTCATAATCAAAAACTAGAGTAGGGCATGACCATGGGTGCAATTGTAGAAAACATCAGGTGGACAAGCAATACCGGTTGTGATACTAGTTGAGTTGTGCAGACATGCTCAACTATTTTAAGGACCCAAAATGATGAATTTTTATCGTTATTTTCTCCCCCTAGCACATGAAATTTGACAATTAAGGTCAGTAAACAAGCACTATCATAGTATCATCAAAATCACACATGCGATCAATTGAAACCAAAAGGATAAGATATATAATTATAAAATTGAAAGTATGATGAACATGATGTAGAGACTTCTCCCCCTTTATCATGAAACAAGAAAACAAGAATATTCTCTCTCTCTCTCTCTCTCTCCCTTTCACCTAATCATTCTACCAAGCATTTCACTTAAGGAGAGAAAACATTAATCAGTCCACATTATCAACTAGGCTGAAGGAGTTTAAATGCATCAGAAAGATACTAGTTGATGGGACTATGACACCATGTGAGCTTTATGTACAAAAACCAGTTATTGAAGGGATGGACACCTAGTTGCTAAATGTATGCACATGTGGCACAAGGACCAAATAAACCTAAATGTCTGGTGTAGCTCTAGTATGATGCAATACGAATCAAGCTGGCATGCATGTACTTAAGTATGAATCATGCAAGTATTCTGTCAGGACATATATATATATATATATATATATGAAAGTGCAAGCTATTTCCCCCTTTCTTATTAGAAGGATGGTAATGTGATAACAAAACATGCAAATGATTCAAATGACGTGATATGCTCGATGACGATTCCACAAAGGAGGTTGTGCAGTCATTTAGAGAGAAACATGCAGATCTATGAAGCTAGTCAAATTTTTAGAGCACACTTAAAATTAAATCTCTTATTGTGAAAATAATTAAAATGCACAATGAACATCAAGTATATGGATACATGGACCTTCTAATTAACATTAGAGGATAACTCTCTATTTGCACATGCATTTTCAGCCTTTGTATGATGGTAGCTTTTTAACTGCAAGAGTGGTTAGATTTAAACCACACCTTTTTACGTGAGGAGATACATGGATCACATGCCAAAATCCCCAATTACTCAGTATGTTAACCATTCCACTTCCTCTTGGAGTAGAGATTAATCAAGACAGTACTTTTCAATGTGAACCACATCACGTCTTAGGTGACATGCATCCAATTTACTCAGTGTGTTTGATCATTGCTCTGTCTTCTTTACTTTTCTTTTATCTCAGATTGGAGTTCCATTTTGCCGTTTCACGCGAACTCTCCTCATTTTTGCAATGGGGAGGTCCGGCTACTAGGCTAGGTTTTCCTCCTTTCTTTTTGCATGAACATCCTTTTTCATTTGAGGTAGGAAGTCTTCAAAGATGATGCACGACTTTAAGTTTTGCAAGAGTGCTAAGAAGAATTTGCTATATCCTTATAAATGATATTCATCAATCACATTTCAATGCAGAGACTTGTGCTAGTTTAATTTCAAATGTATGCTGGAAATTATGCTACATACATGATCATGAAGTTCCTGCTAAATATATGCATTTATCAAAATGATTCCTCCCCCTAAGTGTATGACATGTCGCACACAAGCCATGAGTCAAGTGCAGCTTATTTAGAAAAAGAATATATGACCATAGAAATGCCAAGGGGAGTGATAGCACATAATAAGTCCTTCAAGCACACAGTGGGAGAATGCAATATGTAGGATGTGCATACATATGACCTTGTTGCTCATGCAATTAGAAATGCAGGATGTTGATTTCAAACCATACCTAAAATGCACCGTGCAATATGCCAGAATATACTGAATAATTCTAGTCCATGAACACTAGTTCTGTCCTTAATGCATGTGGAAAATGCAATGGAAGCTATCAATTTTATTGAACTGGGATTGAACCAAAGAAATTCTATTATAACCTCCCCCTGAGAAAATGCATTCCTCAGATTAACCTGAAATGGAGATAATTAAGGCACTGGACAAAGATTAGGAGGTTCTGGGACCAAGGTCAGGCTGACAAACCTGATGGGTAGGTTTACAGAAATTGATGAACAAAGTCAGAACTTTTGAAATTTCATAGAGTTCGGTTAATAGAAGCATGGATCAAGTCGACCGACATGTGCAAACCGAAGCAGAAATAGAATGGTGTTGTGGTTCTGTCGATAGCAAATGGGTGAGACAGGAGACCCTATCGATAGAATAGAAAGTTCTAACTTTAAGCAGAAGAAAATTTTTGATGAAAATTGAGTGATTTAGGGCTATTTATGAAGAAATTATTTAATGACATACCTCTCCCTCAAAATGACTTTAAAATGCACATGAGCTAGTCAAGTTTAAGAACAGACCGAAGACTCCTGATCAAATGAATAATTAGACCAGATACCTATCAGAAAAAATTTGTGTATAAACATGACAGATAGATATGAGCAGTGCACGGATAAAAGCAAACCGTTCTAAAAGAGACTATGTACACTGAACATGCAGCCACAAAAAGACATCATTAATAGTAGCTGCAAAAAAAAGCAATATCAAAATCAACTATGATCCATTGCAGTTTAGAAGTTGTGGCAGTTCTTAAACAAGGGAATTTATCAAAACCAACCTATGAGCTTTGCAAATCATAAACACTAAATTCATTATTAGATTTATTTCAACCAAACTAAAAGTTTCCTCGTAAACCAAACATTTGAATTCACTGACTTCTGATATGGGACGGAGTGAAGTCTCACACATAGTGATAGTTTCCAGACAGACATAATCTGTCTTTCCACAAATCACCATTTGATATACGAGACTATCATTCAAAAAGCACTTTGTATGGCTATGAGGGAACCAAGAGAGATTATCTGTCTCTATGCACAATCAAAACATGATGTCTAACTAGCAAGGAAAAACATCAGAATTATCAAATTTGATAATAAAGTAATGTTGATATTTTACCAAATAAGTGTGCCTGGTTTTCATTTATTGAAGCCCCTTTATTCTCTTTTTGCCTCAAGAAAACCTGCATGAAAATAGTCTCATTTAACATGTTTAGGTACCCAAGCCTTCTTGGGTCCTTGAAAGTTAGCTCCATTTCTCACAATGACTCTCCTCATCTTGAATGCATACAAATCATCATTTTTCATGATTTTGCAATCCTCAATTACATGTCTAAAATTTTCACAATAAAAACAACTAGGATGGACAACTTTAACAAAAGATCTTTCTCTATATGCATGAGATGTTTAAAGTAAATTCCTTTTATTTATCAAAACTTTAGGCTCAACACAATTCAACTTAGCATTTATTCTAGAAGTATGAGCATCATCATTCAACATTGACTAGCACTCTTTCATCATGTGACCATGTTTTCCACGATAGAAGCAACAAGAATGGGTGGTCTTTCCAAAAGAATTTTTATTGTGCGCATAAGCTTTTCCAAACACATTTCTCTTATGAGATGAAGCTCTCTTTTCATGCATGACATGTTTAGCATTGAATTTATTTTGATAAGAAGATTTCACACTCATAGTATGTAAGTCATCATGTTTCTTTGTGAAATAATTCTCCATGACATGACCAATTCTACCATAATAAAAGCACTCAACCCTAGATTTCATTTTCTATCCACTTTGACCTTTTTGAGCTTTGTTTTGCATTTTGGGTTTCGTGTTCACAGTTTTACTTTTCTCAAAGTTATTTTTAGGAGTGTTCACTTGTTGAATAGGAGGAGGTGACTTGGAAGTACTAGGTATATCGGAAGCATAAACAAATGAAGTTTGTAATTTGTTTTCAAATGACTTTTTGTTCATAGGGGTGTATCCAGGCCAAGGCCTTCCTTTTGAAAATTTACTTTGACACCCAACATTATGTCTAAATTCTCTTTTCCTTTGATAAATCTTGACAAATCATCTTTCAATCTTTTCATTTATTCTTCGAAAGTAGCAATATGTTGAAGTCCCGCGATCAATGACACCCAAGAGGGGGGTGAATTGGGTGATTACAAATTTTATGAAAACTTTTGACCTTTTTGAAATATGTGATAGAATGCTAGTTAAGAGATTCAAAACTATTTGAACACAAATTTGATTTATCAAATTTTATATGATGAGATATAGAATATGCAAGATATACGTAGATAAATCCATAACAACAATTTACACTAACACTCATGTAGAATGGAGGTAGAGGAAATAGATCTAACCACACAATTCAAACCACACTGCATAGCGATTTTTAAGGTGGTTCGGATGCAACGACGATAATCCTACATCCACCCCTCACCAAACCCAGTGAGGCTTCACTCGGGGATAAATCCCCAAACGGAGACTGAAGAGGCGAAATCTCGCGCTTGTATCCTGAGCGGGCTGTGGATCACCTGAAGATGAACTGCAAGATAGGGAAACGTATCAGAGGGCCCAGGGGGCTTCCCTGGGGTAAAACCCTCAGATGGCTAAGTCAGTAGAGCTGTGGTGGAAGCAATAATGGGGAGGAGAAAAGCTAGCGCGAGAGATTCCTCTCCACCAGAGGGTGAAGCGGATTGCTCAGGAGTTTGGGTATATGAGTACCTGAATGGCTCTCTTCTTCCGTCGGAGGGTAGCCTTGGTTTAAATAGTGTGCCGCCTTCAGGAGTCCTGCAAGCTGAGGGGTCTCCGGCGGGAGTTACGTCCTCAACGTGGGCTTTCATGGCCTTATCGTGGGAACATTATCGCCTTGAAGTCCGGCGGTTTCTTGACTCCCCTATCCGTTGGGGACTCTTGAACGGATGATATTTGGTCTGGCCGAGCTCCTGAAACGCCAGCCCTGTCCGGGCGATGAGCATAGCTCGGTGAAGGAGTGGTCGGATAGGTCGGCTAATGCCTATCTCTCCCGGGTGGGGAAACGGCTTGGGCCGGACCTTCCTTATGACCTGACCATCACTCGGGCCCTCCGAGCCTAGAGGCCGCTGGGGAGAGTTGGTTCCTCGAGTGTTTGTTTATTGGGCTTTTCTTTCCTGAGTGGGCCCCGTGGGCTGTCACCCAGGTGGGCTTGCCTCGTTGGACCCTGTTGGGTCTAGTTGGGCTGCTCTTTGGGTGGGCTACAGAAATCCCCCTCTCCACTTGTCCCCCTCCTACTCCCGAGCCATGAAGGCTCGGTCGAGTAGCTTTTGAGGCTTTGGACCGGTGTGGCTCAGGTGGGTGGAATTCTGTTGGCGTGGTGGAGCCACATGTAGTGGTCGCCTGGGCCCGTAATGATGATCCTGACGGATTTGAACTGAAGGGGCCCCCCTTTTCTCGGAGCACAGAACGACGCGCCACCTTCCTCCAGGGTTTTATAGGCGTTGGGCACTGTTCGTCGTTCTAGGCTTCTCAGGGTTTTGGGCTTTCCTTAGTTTCTTTGCTTCTGGGGCTCCTTGATGCGCCGTGAGGGCACAGTGGAGGCGCAGAGTCTTGCGGCGGCGTTTGAGGAGTTGGCGAGGATAACCGCGGAGGCGGTCCGGCAACTTCCTTACCCTCTGGAGTCTTCGAGCTCGCGCGAGGGATCATCTTCTGGCTCAATGGCTGGTCTGCCTTTGGAAATCGGGGAGATGAGGCGGGAGCCCGTCCCCAACTACAGTGAGTTGGGGGAGGCCGAGGTGAGGAAGCTGGAGCATCGCTTTCGTTTGCCTCTCAGGTACAGCTTTGCTGCCGCCGCCCCGTATGAGATGAGTCTGGACAGCCGTACGGGGCACATTTGTACTTTCCTTCTGGCTTGGCAGAGTGGGTTCCGCCTTCCCTTCGAGCCTCTTGTACTTCAGCTTCTCGAGTTTTTCCGATTGGCGCCTATTCAGTTGGTGGCCAACTCATATCTCCTTCTTTCCGCATTTCGGATTCTCTATCGTCAGCACGACATTTTTCTTTCCTTGGACCTCTTTCATTATTTTTTCGAGTTGAAAGCGCACCCGTTGACGGGGAAGGGATTTTACTTCATCCAGGCGAGGAGGAACATGAGTTGCATCTCCCTCGCTGCGAAGGACTCCTCGCACAAGGGGTGGAAGACCCAACTCTTCTGGGTGAAGGCGGAGGCGACGGACGAGTTTTGGAGATGTCCGATCTCGCCCAATTTTCATCCGAATCTTCCCCCTCGCCCGGAGGAGTTCCCTTCCCACGTGGAGCGGCAGGCCGCTCGTCTGCTGGGTAACCGCCAGTCGACCGAGGAGCTGGTGACGCCGGAGAACATCGAACGGTGCTTGCTTACGCGGTTGACGTCGACAGGTACTGCTCTCGAGGCTCTTCTCCTGGGATGGTAGTTACTTTCTTTCTCCTGACCGGGTCTTCTCCCTTTGTGGCAGACGTTAGGCGGGAACCTCTAGAGGAAGCTGCTGAGGTCATTGATCTGGGAGATGACTCGGCGGCCGATGAACCAGATGCTTCTGCGAGTCACGCCCAAGCCCGAGAGAAGGGCAAGGGGGTGGCTCCCATGGGGTCTTCACGGCCAACTGGTACAAAGCGCAAGGATCCCATGGCGGGAAAGCTGTGGGAGGCCGTGAAGGCCAAGAAACGGGCCAAGAAGGCCGGTCTTCCTCCTACCGTCGTGGGCGACTCCGGCTCGGCGGTGCTCCCCTCTCGGGGGCAAGATGGGGCCGACCCCTCGGGGCCAGCTCCCCCACCTGCCAGGCGAGAGGGGGCCGAGGAGACCGGGGGCCCTTCAGGGGGCGGCGATAGGTCGGCTCTCCCCCCCACGGGGGTAGAGGGGGCCGATGTGGAAGTAGCTGACGCCGAGGCCGGAGGATCGGCCGGAGGTGGTGGTGTCCTGGTTGGCGAGGTGCGGGCCGAGACAGGCAGGGCTGGGGGTTCGCCCGCTAGGGCGTTGCATCCCCAGGTGCTTGGAGCTCCTGGTGCGGTCGGTCCCGCGACGCCGGTCGAGGTTGGGGGTTCGCCCGGGGAGGCGTCGCAACCCCAACCGACCGTGGCGCGCGAGGCGGTTGGTTCCGTCACTCGAGCGGAGTCTTCTGGCGGGGTGCCCCGAGTGGAGCAGTCCCCTCTGTCGGAGCCCTTGGAAAGGCTCGGCATTACGAGCGACCTGTATCGGGTTTGCCGGTCGATTGTCGCAAGGACGAAGGGGGGAGAAAGGCGCAATACGCCCCCCGGGATCCTTGATGTCTTGATGGAGGGCGGCCTGGTCATAGCTCGGTCGACGGCTTTGATGGCGGAGGCGCACGCCCGGACGGAGGTGGAGCGGTCGAACCTTGCCTGGACCCTTGGGGGCTGCGAGAGGAAACTGGCCCGACTCAAGGGGGAGCATGAGGGGCTCCGACAGGAGTTCTCCGCGTTCCGGGAGGTGGCGCGGGCGAGCCGACTGGAAGCCGGGGTGCTGACCGAATAGCTCACCAAGACCTGAGAGTCTCTCGAGAGGACAAGCCGATCCCTGGAGGAGGAGCGTCTGCGTCGCCTCGAGCTAGACAATCGCTAGGAGCTCGAACGCGCCGAGCTGCTAGATCGGGCGGAGGTGGCGGAGCGTCTCCGAGCTGAGGCTGAGGCGGACCGGGCCCGGGCAGAGGAGCGCGCGGCCGAGGCGGAGCGGGCTCGGGTCGAGCTCCTCCGAAGGGCGGGGCAGATCGAGGCGGAGGCAATCGAGCGTTACAGGAGCTCGGATGCTTACTCGACCGACCTGGTGGAAGCCGCCCTACCCTATTACGAGGTAGCACTATGCCGGGGTGCTCGAAAGGGGTTCAAGCAGGGCTATCGCCGGGCGGTGGACTACACCGATGAGTAAAACTCCGCGATCGAGTTCCTCTTCAGCCAGTGTTATGACTCGGATGAGTCGGTTTCCAGCTCTTCCTCGTCGGTCGGGGGAGATTCGGAGGGGTCACCTCCATCGGGGTCACCGGCTCCGGGCGTTTCGGGAGGGCTCACGACCGAGACAGTTCTCGCACAGGCGAGGTCAGTGTCCGAGCCGGCCGTCACCGAAGGCGACGGGGGTGACGCGTCTCCTTCCGCCGTTCCCGAATGTCAAAGTGGGCCCGAGGCCTGATGTACTTTGCCTCCTTCCCTTTTTGTCTCTCTTCCCTCTTTTTAGAGGGTTTCCTTTAGGTGTGATAATAAATGACTTGCTCTGTTTGAGTACCATCCTTGCCGTGATTTGGTTGGTGGATCTTGAGTGGTTGGGAGGTGCCGATATGTCCTGCGTGGTTTTCGCATGCAGTTTTGGTAGGCTTCTGACGGGGCGTCTTTCCGTTCCCTCATGCTTTGAATGTCAGGCTGCTTCGTGAATCCCGCTAGGGCGGGGGACGAGGAGTTGGAGGTGACTGTTCAGGGGAGAAATCCTTTGGCATGTTTTCGAGGAGGGGGGGGTCATTTAAGGCATGTAGCCTCCTTTGGCCTATAAGAAGGACCGAAAGGCGCCCTTTCCTCTTCACTGCTTGGGATTTTCTCTAATAGTCTTTCCTCGCTCCTTCCTCTTCACTCTGCGTTGTGCCCTTGTATTCGGAGCATGGAGGATCCTTCGGAGGGTGATGCCGCCGATGACGGGGAGCGGCGGGCTCCCGCTGCCCTGTAATGTTGAACGGATCCCACGGTCGCCGCGCGTGCACGAGACGAGTCCGACGGTCGCCGCGCAGATCTGGAGAGGGCTTCGACGTGTGAAGGCACGGTTCTTGCCCTTTCTCAGTTCCAGCGTGGCTTCCGGGTGGACGCCGAGGCGGAGGACGGATGGGGACATCAGGGGAGCCTACCGTCACTTCCCTCCGTGTGAGGGGAGGAGGCGACTCCAGCTCCCTCCTAACCTCTCCCAGCAGCCTCTTTTTCCCTCTTTTGCTCTTCATTTCTTTCACTCTTCGGGGGCTGCTTGCTCTCTCCTTCCTTCCAAGGAGTTGGCAGATTGGAAGAGGGGAGGCCTTCACGGCGCTCCTTTTTCCTGGTTGTTGCCAACTTGGGAGGTAGCCTTCGTCAACGTTTAAAGGTGGCCTCCCTCCTGCAATTCCTCTGTCACCTTTGTCACGGGCCACCCGAGGCAACTGGCTTGACCACCTCTTGTCCGAGCCAGTTTCCGCACGAGGCAGAGTCAATGGCTGGACGCGAGGAGATCAAGACCGAGTCAGTCGAGTGATGACCCCTTGAGGCGGTGTTAGACGGATTTTTGCTTTTTGCTATGTGATGTACTGGCATTTGCCTATCTGATGTACCAATGGTTTGGAATGAAAAGAAAAGGGATTTATTCCGTCCATCTTGCTGTACAATTTCAAAAATAGAATTTGCGTAGTGCGGCTGCGTTCCATGTCCGAGGAATAGGTTCCCCTTCCATTGTCGCTAACCTGTACGCACCTTTTCCGAGCATCGCGACCACTCGGTAGGGGCCTTCCCAGTTGGGGGATAGCTTGCCCGCCACCTCTAGTGGTCGAGAGGCTTCGGCCTTTCTGAGGACGAAGTCCCCCGGTTGGAAACGTCTGTCTCGGACCTTGGCGTTGTAGTATCGAGTGAGGCGGCGCTGGTACTCCGTTGCTCGGATGTTCGCGATCTCTCGGAGTTCATCTGCCAGGTCGAGGTTCTCGAGCAATTTTTGCCCGTTTGCCTCGAGTGAGAAGCTGATCACTCGGAGAGACGGATTGGCAATCTCCAATGGAACGACGGCTTCGGTGCCATATACCAACTGAAAAGGGCTTTCACCGGTTGCCGTCCTGGGGGTTGTTCGGTGCGACCACAGTACGCTAGGCAATTCCTCGAGCCAGCTATCCTTAGCCTTGTCGAGTCTGGTTTTTATGCCTTTCAAGATAGTCTTGTTGGCATTTTCAACCAGCCCGTTGGCCTGAGGGTGGGCGACCGAAGTGAAGTGGTTGCGGATATTTAGGTCGGCGCATCTATCTCAGAAGTACCGAGAGTCGAATTGCCGACCGTTATCGCTTACTATCACTCGGGGGATGCCAAAGCGACAAATGATAGATTTCCAAACAAAGCCCCAAACGACTGTCTCGGTGATCCTTGCCGTAGCCTCGGCCTCGATCCACTTGGTGAAGTAGTCGATGGCGACGATGATGAACTTCTTCTGGGACTGGGCCGTTGGGAATGGCCCAAGGATATCGATTCCCCACCGAGCGAAAGGGTAAGGCTCGGCTAGGGTGACAAGTTCCGTAGCCGGCTGATGGACCAAGTGGTCGAACCGCTGGCATCGGTCGCACTGTTGAACATAGGTCGAGTAGTCGCGCTGCAGGGTGGGCCACCAGTACCCTTGTCGTAACAGGATTCTGGCCAGCGACCTTGCCCCTGAGTGCGCTCCGCATAGGCCTTCATGAATCTCTTGGATGGCTCGGCTTGCCTCGTCGGGACCGAGGCACTTCAGGAGGGGACCGGAGAACGATCTTCGGTAGAGAGTGTTGTCGAAGATGACGAAGCACCGAGCTTGATACTTCATTCGGCGGGCTTCTTGAGGGTCGGAGGGCTCTTGGGAGTCTTGTAGCCAGGACAGGTAGGGGGAGCGCCAGTCACTTGGAGTGGCCGAGTCAACAGCGAGGAGCTCCGTGTCAATGCTCGGGCGCTCTAGCTCTTCTAGGAGGACCGATCGTGTACCTTCCGGGTCTAGGGAGGAGGCCAATCGAGAGAGGGCGTCCGCCCGAGAGTTTTGCTCCCGAGCTATCCGGACTACCTCAAATTCCTCGAACTGTTGGGCCAGGCTCCGGACCAACTAAAGGTATTTGATCATGGGTGCCTCCCGAGCTTCATACTCGCCGTTGACCTGACCTGCGACTAGTTGAGAGTCGGTGTGGATCCTGACTCGCTCACCCCCAGCCGTCGGGCCATGCGTGCTCCCGAGATAAGGGCCTCGTACTCAGAAGCGTTGTTGGATGCCTGAAAGTTGAATTTCAAGGCGTATTGTAGCTCTATCCCTTCAAGGGACCTCAAGAGTATCCCCGCACCACTGCCTGCCGAATTGGACGATCCATCGACGAACAGTTCCCAGGTTGGCCCGGTCATGGTCGGAGGCCTGTCCTCGGCGGGGATGGTGCTTTCGGCAATGAAGTCGGCGAGCGCTTGGCCTTTGATTACTGATCGCGGCCGGTACGAGATGTCATAGGCCCCGAGCATAATGGCCCATTTGACGAGTCACCCTGAGGCCTCGGGGTGGACCAGAATCTTCTTCAACGGCTCGCCGGTTAGCACGGTGATGGGGTGCCCCTGGAAGTAGGGGCGGAGGTGCCTTGCGGAGGTAACCAACGCTAGCACGAGTTTCTCGGTTGCGGGGTACCTCCGTTCGGCCTCATTGAGCACCTTGCTGGTGTAGTAGACTGGTCTTTCGATTCCCGAGTCATTTCTGACTAGGACCGAGCTGACCGTGGATGGCGTCGCCGAGAGGTAGAGCAGTAAGACTTCGCCTGGGGCGGGCTTGGAGAGCACCGGTGGCGAAGCCAGGAACTTTTTAAGCTCGGCGAATGCTGTCTGGCACTCCTCATCCCATGCGAATGTAGCAAATGCTAGCATGGGTCCCCTCATCAGTTTGAAGAAGGGCAAGCATCGTTCGGCCGCACGGGACAGGAAACGGCTGAGAGCGGCGACACGCCCTGCCAGACGCTGAACGTCTTTAATGCATGTGGGCGGGCGCATGTCCAGGATGGCCTGGACTTTGTCGGGGTTGGCTTCGATCCCGCGCTGAGTGACCAGGAAACCCAGGAACTTCCCGGATTTTACTCCAAAGGCGCACTTGGCAGGGTTGAGCTTCATGTTGTACTTCAGGAGGGTGCCGAAGGTTTCGGCAAGGTCGGTGAAGTGGTCTTGGGCCTTGGGGGTCTTGACGAGCATGTCGTCAATGTAAGCCTCGACGTTCCGACCCAGCTGTCCCTCGAACATGTGATTTACCAGTCGCTGATATGTGGCTCCAGCGTTCTTCAACCCGAAAGGCATCCGGGTGTAGCAGTACACGCCACAGTCAGTGATGAAGGCGGTCTTCTCGACATCTTCTGGATTCATTCTGATCTGGTGATAACCTGAATAGGCATCCAGGAAACTGAGTATCTCGTTGCCCGAGGTTGAATCAACCAATTGGTCGATGCTCGGTAGCGGATAGCAGTCCTTAGGGGTAGCCTTATTCAGATCGGTGAAGTCCACGCACATTCTCCATTTGCCTGTAGTTTTTGGCACCAGGACGACATTGGCTAGCCACGTAGGGTACAGGACTGGTCTGAAGAGGCCTGTCTCTTGTCCCTTGGTGACCTGCGCCTTGATGATCGCCTGTTTCTCGGGCGCATGCTTCCTTCTCCGTTGCTGTACGGGCCTGACGGTGGGGTCGAGGCTGAGCTTGTGCATCACGGTCTTCTCTGGTATGCCAAGGAGTTGATCATCGGACCAAGCAAAGACCTGAACGTACTCAGAAAGGAATTTTTTGTATTACTGCTGTTCCATGGGTGGTAGGTCGGCTCGAATCCTTACTCCGAGGGCCGGGTCATCGTTCAAGAATACCGTTAGCAATTCGCCACCGGGCTCGTCGGTTACGGTCTTCCCTTCGATTCCCTTGGGGCCCTTATCTCCCCCGTCCGGCCTTGAGGCTTCCACCGAGATGTTGTAGCACCTTCTAGCCGTGGCCTGGTTACCTTGGACTTCCCCCAACCCGTTTTTGGTGGGAAACTTCATTTTCTGGTGATAGGTAGATGGTACGGCCTTTATCCGGCCGAAAATGGCGTTGTACGCTATCATACCCTTAATCACTATGAGGTCCACCATGACCGTAACGATTTTGGGTGGGGTGCCGATGGTGACCGGCAGGCTTAGGGCTCCCTCGGGGTAGGTGGCTAGGCCGTTAAACCCGCAAAGGGGTGTTCGGATCGGGCGGAGCTTGGATGGGTCTTCCCCCATCTTAAGGAAACAGTCGTAAGATAATACATCTGGGGCGCTCCCATTGTCAACCAGAATTCTATCTACGTTACAATGGTTTATTGTGGCCGAGATAACGAGGGCATCATCATGCGGGGTCTTCAGCCCTTCCAGGTCTTGGTCGGAGAAGACTATGACCTGGGGCTCCCTCGGCGGGCCGTTGGAGGGTTCTAAGACCTGGCTGGCCCGCTCGGCATGACGCTTCCTTCCTCGGCTGGTGTCGTCGCCCGACGCCGTTCCTCTGGAGATGACGTTGATGTGGACCCCTCGGGGGGCGTTGTCGATCTCCTCGGTGGCGTCCCGGTCTTCTTTGCGCCCGGCTGCAAATCGGGCCAGGTGCCCCTGACGGATGAGACGTTCGATCTCGTCCTAGAGCTGGTGGCAGTCGCCGGTGTGGTGCCCGTGGTCGCCGTGGAACAGGCAATGCCTGTCGCGCTTGCAGTTCTTCGATCTCATTGGTTCGGGCCGGCGGAGGAGTCTCGAGTCTTTGATGTCTTCATAGATCTCGTAGATGGGCGCGGTCAACGGGGTGTACCGCTCATACTTCCTCTTGCGCTCTCCTTCCCGATCGCGCTTCTTGCCCGAGCCAGGGTTTGGCTCGGAGGCTCGCTTCTTGTCCCCCTCCCGACCCGAGCCGGTTGTGTCTCGACAGGCACTGAGTACTTCTTCGCACTCGGCGTGGCGCAGTGCCAGAGTCACTAGCTCGGCAAGGGTCGAGGGAGGGTGTAGGACAAGTTCGCGGCGGAGGTTCTCGTCCCGGGTGCCCCCGGTCAGAGCGGTCGTGGCCGAGGCCACATCCAGGCGGGGAATTCTGAGGGCTTCCGATTTAAATCGGTGAACATAAGCCCGGAGCCTTTCCCCTTGCGCCTGTTTGAGGGCCAGGAGCCCCGCTACTGACCTTGGGGGGGCGCTTCCGGCGAAGCTCTCCTTGAAGACTCGCCCGAATTGCCTGAAGTCCCGGATGGACCCAGGGGCGAGGGCCCGGAACCATGCCTGAGCGCCTTGGACCAGGGTGGCCGCAAAGGCTCGGCATTTAATAGGATCCGGTGTTCCATGCAGTGTCACCAGGGCGTCGAAGCTGTCGTAGTGGTCGGCTGGGTCGCTCTGGCCATCATAGAGCTTGAAGGTCAGAATAGAGGTTCTGGGAGACACCTCTACCTTCAAGATGTATTCGGAGAAAGGGGATTTCTCCTCATCCTCCGGGAAAGAGGTCTTCTGCAGGGCGCGGAGGGCGCGCTCTTGCTCTGCAAAATGTCTTTCGAAATCCCTCAGCCGGAGGGATAGTTCCGGCTGCGGTCGTGCCGTGGGACTGGGGGGAGCGTCGTGGCGATCCTCAGGACCGCCGGCGCTCGGGCGTGGAGGCCTCGCCCCCTGTTTCCCTTTTCTGGGTGTGGAGGAAGCCTCTTGCTCTGGGGGCGAAGCTTGCGAGGGTCCTCCCACGTTGTTGCGGATGAGCTGCTGACCGCGGAGGGTGAAGCGGCCCCCAGCGGTATGCTGGGACGCAATTCGGGGGAGGCTCCCAGACGGGGCGCGGGACCTGGCATCCCTTGCCGCCTGGGCCCTCATGAGCTCCACGAGGACGTCAAGCTTCTTATTGAGGGCCTGGAAGACCTCGTCGCCACCGTTGGGGGGTACCCCCGTCGTCGTCGGAGGGGGCGGCGGTCCGTTGGTGGGGACGCTGGCGTTGGAGGGAGGGTTCTGTGAGGCCCTAGAGGGGCCATCTCCTGCCGCCACCACGGCCTTACCCTTCTCGACGGCGGATCTCCTCCCTGAGCTTCTTCTCACCATCTCAGCTCTTCGTGCGTTTCCCACAGACGGCGCCAGATGAAGAGGCGAAATCTCACGCTTGTATCCTGAGCGGGCTGTGGATCACCTGAAGATGAACTGCAAGATAGGGAAACGTATCAGAGGGCCCAGGGGGCTTCCCTGGGGTAAAACCCTCCGATGGCTAAGTCAGTAGAGCTGTGGTGGAAGCAATAATGGGGAGGAGAAAAGCTAGCGTGCGAGATTCCTCTCCACCAGAGGGTGAAGCGGATTGCTCAGGAGTTTGGGTATATGAGTACCTGAATGGCTCTCTTCTTCCATCGGAGGGTAGCCCTGGTTTAAATAGTGTGCCGCCTTCAGGAGTCCTGCAAGCTGAGGGGTCTCCGGCGGGAGTTACGTCCTCAACGTGGGCTTTCATGGCCTTATCGTGGGAACGTTATCGCCTTGAAGTCCGGCGGTTTCTTGACTCCCCTATCCGTTGGGGACTCTTGAACGGATGATATTTGGTCTGGCCGAGCTTCTGAAACGCCAGCCCTGTCCGGGCGATGAGCATAGCTCGGTGAAAGAGGGGTCAGATAGGTCGGCTAATGCCTGTCTCTCCCGGGCGGGGAAACGGCTTGGGCCGGACCTTCCTTATGACCTGACCATCACTCGGGCCCTCCGAGCCTAGAGGCCGCTGGGGAGAGTTGGTTCCTCGAGTGTTTGTTTAATTGGCTTTTCTTTCCTGAGTGGGCCCCGTGGGCTGTCACCCAGGTGGGCTTGCCTCGTTGGACCCTGTTGGGTCTAGTTGGGCTGCTCTTTGGGTGGGCTACAGAAATCCCCCTCTCCAGAGACGACGCTCCAACCACACACGCAGGACAACACCTACACACACACATGGGGACGCGCCCCAATACACACACACACACACGGAGACGAAGCCTCCAACACGACCCGACAACCGGATCACCAACACAAAAACCCGCTGCCACAAGTGTAGCAATCCACACACACAAGACAGAACGGATCTAATTAGACCCACACACACACAAACGCAGATCTAGGAAGATCCACGCACACACACGAATCAAGTACGACACACACACACACGACCACGGATCCAACAACGATCCACACACACACAAGTTCTTGCAGTTTATGATGAACACAATTACAACATCCAAAACATAAAGATGATGAGGCTTAGTTTAGAAAACTCCTGATTTGGGTTCCCTTTGAATGCATGCTGCGGGGTTGAGAATGGAAGAAGAACACTTGCTGCATGGAGTATTGTTCACGGCTACAGTACCCTTCTTCTTCACTTGGACAATCTTCCTTTGATCTCTTCTTGAAACCCTTGCTTGCTTCTTGATAGCCTCCCCCTTGATCTCTCTTTGTTGGTTGCTTGCTTCTTCACTTCATAGATGCTTGTTGGCTTCAGATGTACCTTGAATGGGTTGGAGATAGATGAAGAACTTGCTGCACGAGGTACTGTTCACGGAGCTACAGTACCCTCTTCTTCCTCCTTGGACAGCCTCCCCTTGGATCTCTTGGATAGTTAAGGTTTATGGCTCCAATGAGATGTTTTATAGCCTTTGAATAGTGCATAGACAAGCCCCAGACCAGATCCACAAATCATGGTATAATTGGGGCCATTGGGATTAAACAAATGGGAAGGAAGATCTCTCCACGCGCTTGAAACACAAAGTCAAACAAGACTGCATCGGGGCTGGCGGTCGACATGTAGCTTGGGGCGGTCGATCGGAATTTTACAGGAATTCCAGTTTTGAGTGCTGGGAAAATCGGTTGACCGCCCCTAGGCTGGCGGTCAACCAAAATCTGGGATTTTCCAGATTTCGATCATTCAACTCATCTTTTCGGTTCTGTTAATTCTGGTCGACCGGCCATGGTTCGTTGGTCGACCGAAAATACGTATACCTGCAAAAATGAAGTGTTAGCCCAAAGAAACTTGACCGCACTGGTCGATCCGCGTGCGAGGGCGCACGATGGCGAGTTTTTCAAGGGCTTGAAACCTCATGAACTAGGTGCATATGAACACTTTGAAACACACATGTTCTAAGGTAAGGATCAAGTTCTGGGCTAAGAATCAAGAGATAAAACTCAATCATCTCGTGTAAATTATTCATGAAATAACCTCATGGAATACTCAATAACAAGGAGTGTATAACAGGGTACGAGCCTTACTAATGGTTCTTGACTGTACATGACATATACCACCTGTTTTGGATTGTAGAGGAGTAGGGTGCTTATCCACACGTTTGGTTCACCAGGTGACTACCATGAGTTTGATCCTGAATGCAAGATAGTCAGGGTTAATACCATGCTCGTTCACATTAAAGAGGTTATGAAACCTCTTGCCTCTTGTAAAATCAATTCAATCAAGCAAGAAGCAAGACCATGTATCGTTGCCATTTGCCATCTCAACCATATTTACAACAGTCATCAGGGTTAATACCATGCTTGTTCACATTAAAGAGGTTATGAAACCTCTTGCCTCTTATAAAACCAATTCAATCAAGCAAGAAGCAAGACCATGTATCGTTGCCATTTGCCATCTCAACCATATTTAAACATGAATGTACACATTCATCAAGAACATGTGCAATCAACCATAAGTTTATTTAGCATCACTTAATAACACATTAAGTTTAGTTATCATCAAAACCATAACTTAACAATCACAACAATCATCAAAACTATAATTCAACATATGTGATGAGTGGTATGTGTGGATCTAGAGGGGGGGTGAATAGATTGGCACCAATAAAACTTGCCTAATAAAAAATTCAGAAATGTAGCATAACAGATTAAACTCGGTTGCAGACCAGAAATAGAATTGACGGTGAATAGAATAGAGGATGATGCACAGACTAAATGATTGAACCTGTGAAGGGGGTAGAAGAGATGGATCAAACCACACAAGCATGCACACCACTGCTCAGAGACTTTTAGGTGGTTCAGTTGCTATCTAGTAGACCTACATCCACCCCCACCAACACGGTGAGGATTTCACTCTTGGCCAGAGAGAAACTCACACATACGTGGAACTAGTCCGCTACATACGCTGACAGACAGCTTGACTCGAGGAACAGGCTCCTCGACCACACACATGACTGCTCAGCAGCCAAACACACTCCGATCCCTAAAACAGGGTATCGGAAAACGCTAAAACCACATCTACTACACACGAAAGATAGAAGAAGAGGTTCAAAAGGAAAACCACAAATCTAAAGAATAAAGCACAATTGTAGCTTCAGATAGAAATCTAGAAGCTGTAAGATGCAGATCTAGACTCAGATCTGGAATTGCTCCACCTCTCTGTTCAGTGGCCAGATGGTGACTTAGGGAAGAAGACTCTCTCAAATTGCTTTCAGATCTTCCCTCTCAGCACTAGGATCGCTCAGGCCAACTGCTAGGATGCTCTCCTCTCTTTTCCTCTACTCAGATGCTCTTTGAAATGCTCAGGGCGTCTCTTCTCTTCTCCAATGTGAAGGTTGATATTTATAGTAGAGAATAATGGATAATTCTCCATTTTCGAGCCATTTTCTGATTGGTCCATGTCAAAAATGGAATATTCTTATCTAGGACCTTTCCAAAAATTGAGTCACATGTCCTGAACGCGTGTGCCATAGATTGGGAATAAGTGACCACTTGACTGCGGGGCCTACTCGAAATCTGCACGTGTTGTGATCTCAGACGATATCAGTCGACCTAGGTAGCTGGTAGGTCGACTCAGTAATTCCTTGCTAGATCATCCTTTCAGTAGAGCTGAGCAAGTCTGTCGACTTGATGGGGGCCAAATCGATCTTCAACCTCTGCTAACTGAGTCTTCATATACCTTTCTTTGAGGTCGACATAGCGTTGAATTTGGCGTTTCTTTTATTACCTCTGTCGACTTGACTCAACTTCTGTTGACTGAATATGGATTAGTTCGACTGATGTTACCATTTTCTGTCGATTCTGTCTTTGCGGATAAATTACTATCTTCCAAACTCTAGCCATCTTCATCCAATTTTTGTTGTCACATGAAATGGCAGCTTGAGCTTCTCGTTCCATGTTCTTGTGTCTTGCCTTAATCCTCAAGTTCTTCAGCGTTCTCTTTGCCTTTCTGCTGATGTCTGTCGACTTGAGATTGTTCTGGTCAACTGAATATCCTGGGAATCAGACACTTAGTAATTTATTCAGAAGACTTCATATATCTTGACCTTGACATATTTGTCTAAGTTGTACACACAAGATCAGATTGTTATTTTATCAGTCATAGCTGGACATCATCAAAACACTGAACACAACATTATCCCCTTTTTTGATGATGGCAACTATGAGTCATTATGGCTTTTATTTAGTGTGAGATAATGTGGAAAATTATTAGCAGTGATCATTAAGTGTCTGATTTTGTGTTGTGATATTTAAGTAGCTAACAAGAGTTGTTAAGCATGTTCAGCAGATTTATGTCAACTTTACATAGTTAGCAAGACCTCATCCATACCCTTGCACAAACTAAAAAACATCAGAACAGAACAGACATGCATCCAACAGATCAAAGTGATCTGATTATGAATTATCTACAATGTGTGAATTATACCTCATAGGTAGGATGACCAATTCTCCATTTAGTAGACATGGAGAAAGAGCCATGGAGTTACTTGAACTCATACATTCTAATATATGTGGATTTATTTCCACCTTGATCAGAGAAGGACTTTCTTACTTCACTACTTTCACTGATAATTTCTCTATGCTTGAGTATGTGTACTTAATGAAGTACAAATATGAAACTTTTGAGAAATCTAAAGACTTTAGAAGTGAAGTAGAGAAATAAATCAAAAAGTATATTAAAACTCTTCGATCAGATCGAGGAGGGAAATACTTAAGTACATACCTCACACTATTCCTCAGGGATAATAGTATATTATCCTGGTAGACGCTTCCTTGTAGACACCTCACTTATGTTGTGTGGTAGAAAGGAGGAATGGTACCTTGTTGGAGATAGTACGCTCCATAATAAGCTTTGTCGTGTTACCCTTGTCTCTTTGGAGAGTCATCCGTAAAGACCACTGCTTATATATTGAATAAGGTTTCATTTAAATCATTATCTTCCATACCATATGAGATATGGAAAGGGAGAATGAGTGACCTTAATCGTGTTATGGTTTTGGGCTGACCCACTAAATGTGAGTTATTAAAAATATACCATGTAGCCTACCATTATAATGGACCCAAGGCTAATCCCTATTTCTAACGAGTTTGTTGTGCTACCACAAGGCTCATTTGACTTAAGGGTTAGTCTAAGTCTATGGCATAATGATGCCTTTAAGAGAGGTAGACAAATGTTGTAGCTTTGTTGTGCTACCACAAGGGCTATAACACCAATCTATGCTTTCTGTGTATTGATGGATCAACTTTACTAAGTCACCTTGAAATGTTGTGCTACCATAAGATCATGGTGATTTTAGGGATAAATTGGTTCGGATATTGAAAACATTGCAAGTATCAAGAGTTAGTGAGAATAGTGGGAGCAAAGTAGATCTAGAAGGTGTTCTAGAACTACAAAGCATAATGTAGCCTTAGGAACCTTTTCAAGTTGATGCACAAGCTGTTCATAGGTCTGGCTGGGTACTTTGAGAACTAGGAAGATATGTTGGACATATCTCTGGCATGAATAATTAGGTACTATAAAATGAGTATAATGATCCCCTGACCTATGAGGAGATAATAGGTGTTATTGACTCCAGAAAAATGGCAAGAGGTCATAAAATCATAGATGGATTCCATGTACTCCAATGGAGTTATGAACTTGGTAGGTCCACTCCAGGGTATTGTACCCATCGGATGAAAGTGGATTTTCAAGAAGAAAACTAGAGAAGATGGAAAGGTTGATACCTACAAGACAAACTTGGTGATTAAACAGGTATTGTCAAAGGTAACATGTTGGCTACGATAAAGCTTTCACTCTAGGTGTCATGTTTAAATTCATCAAGATTTTACTTCCCATTGATGCATACCATGAATCTAAGATTTGACATATGGATGTGAAAATGGTGTTCCTTATAAGTAATCTAAATCAGGAAGTGCACGTGTTATAGCTAGAGAGATTTCACCTCCATTAAATATTCAAATATGGTGTGCAGCTTTAAAAGTCTATTCATGGATTAATGTAAGCCTTCTGCAGTTAAACATGAAGTTTAATAAGGTGATCAAATCTTATGAATTCATTAAGAATGAAGGTTAGTTTTGTGTGTATATGAAGATAAGTGAGAGTATAGTCACAATTATGATTCTGTGTGCAGATGACATACTACTCATTAGGAATAATGTAGTAAATATATCTTTGATAAAGTTATGCTGTCTAAGTACTTCTCCATGAAAGACTTGGGAAAAGCATCCTTTGTATTCGTAACTTGGGTCTATATAGATAGATCAAGGAAGGGTGCTTGATTTAACCCAATCTTCGTACATAGGAGCTATTGTCAAAAGGTTTGACATGAAACAATTCCAAGACGGGTCTTATATCAATGAGACATGAAACTTGCCTCTCCAAGGAGATGTTTTCTAACTCTCCTATGAAGAGGTAGAACATGAGTAGCATTCATTATACTTAAGGCATACGAATCTATCATGTGTGATATATTATGTACGAGGTATGATATAGCGAATGCTCTAAGTGTTCTGAGCATGTATCAGACAACTCCAGGTGAGCAGTATTGGAGTACTGTGAAAGATATTCTCACATTCTTAAGAAGAATTGAAGATATATTCCTGATAAGTGGAGAAGGTGACTTAACAATTGGTTGGAAGAGTTCCAAATAGATAACAACTATCGATTCAATATTATGTAGATGAAATAGTTTATCATCATGTAGGGAGTTGTCCCTAGTGTCTCTAATCTAGTACCCTTGTTGTCAGATAATGATAGGGTTATGACTATAGCTATGGAACCATGGTCTCATTAGAAGTTGTTGTACTTTCTACAATGGTTTCACCTGATTAGAGATATTATAGATAAAAGGGAGATGTCACCCAGAAAGAGTTTCTTCTACTGATAACATTATAGATCCACTAACTAAACCGTTGACTCAAGATATAATTGAGTATCACCTAAGACTGATGGAGATCAAGCAAGAGATGATTGGCTTTAGTGCAAGTAGGAGAATGAAATAAATGTATGTCCAACAAGCTAATCAGTTATGAAGTGATGGTGTCATTTCTTATATATTCTCATCTGTAATTATGACAATTTCTTCATTATGTCTTATTTATTTATGCATATTACCGCTTGACAGGATGAAGTCTTTGAACATAGGCCACGAAGGTTGAATCATAATGAGATTATGATAGTGAGATCAACCTTCTAGATGCATGTGTTCTAAATATTTTTGGTCATAGGATCTTTGAGATAGGACATTGTTGTCGTTCGTCAGGGGTCGGTGACCGAGATGAGGGAAGGAATAAAGCGGGAAAGAAAAATACGGGAGTTTGATATATCTCAGGTATCCTTCTTCGTACCCATATACCTCTCACGGAGGCACCGGACACTCACCTTTTATGGAAGGTCAAGAGGGGTCGAATGGCACGAAAGATTTTCAGGGATTAGGGTAACTATACCGGGGTGTGGGCGTGCCAATCGATTTCTTGACAATCACCCATGGAACCGATGGTTGACTGGGCAAGCGTCGCCAGGACGTGGCATGTAGGCTCGGGAGGTCGGGCGAAATGTGGAGAGAAAAGGTTCCATGGGTGTGAGTGCGCATGTGATTGTGGGGAATCATGTACTGGACATCTTTCTCGACCGACCACAAGCAGTCGGTGTTTATTTACATCGGATTAAATCTGAACACCTTTTTTCCGTGCTGAATAGAAGCCTGGATATGTCTGAAGCCATGGATAGAGGACCGAGCATACCTTGTAGCTATAGGGGGACCATTGCACTTGATTGAGAGGGTTAATTAACAAGGGCAGAGGCACCGGATACACACTGGGTGGTGTGGAGGTGAGGCTGAGACCCGGGTACGGGTATGTGTATTCAATTGGTTTTATTATAATAGCCACATGGGTTTTACAAATGGGCCGAGGCAGCCAAAGTACAACTAGCGCAAGCCGCGGGATAATTTCGAAGCGTGGGTCGATCCCCGGGTCAATGCTGAACATAGTAGATATCCGTGTGTTTTACAAAGGCTCTCCATGAGGAGATCGAGATGAGCCCGACTGCCTAGGTGGCAGGGGCGGTTGTGGGCTAGCGCCTGAAGGAGGCCGGATGCAGATCGAGATGAGCGGTTGGGTCTGGGCCTTGGAAGGCGAGTGTCGTCATGCTGGGGAGTCGGGGCAGGTCCCGAAATATTACTTTCGGGCCAGGGTTCGGCTAACTCGATTCCGTGGTCAGGGCGGTCGGTGGCCAGTTCGGGGTGAGCAGTGGGCACGCGATTCTATGACAAAGACAGGTGAGGCATCATGGCGTATGCGTAGCCATCGTAGGGTGTTATACGTGAGTGGACCCGGGATGCGGGTGTGTTTGTCGTCATCATGATGCCTTTTACGCGACGGGGATGGACTTGTGTGAGATGGGTAGACGCCATGTGAGGGAAGTACGTGTGACATACCATCGGTGTGTATGAGCTGATCGACAAGCCAACCACATGCACAGTTAGCTCCTCGCGTCCTTGGTCCTTGCTGGGTGCCTGCGGAGGTCCGAGCTATTCATTCATGCATCCACCTATCCATGCCCCTTGAGCTTCTAAGGGGGATTTTATAGATGAATATGAAGGGTCAGGGGGGGTTTAGGCGGACCAAGTTGAGGGTAGAGCTTGGTCTGCATAAACCCTTGAGAATAATATTTTTATATTTTCAGAGCGGGGGAGGGGGGTTTAGGCGGACCAGCCTAGGGGTTGGGTCTGGTCCGCCTAAACCCCTCCCCAGGGGTGTTTACACGGAGTAAGTTTGGGTTTTTGATTTAATTTTTTTTTGTTATGGATGGGGTTTAGGAGGACTAGACCTGGGGGCAGGTCTGGTCTACCTAAACCCCTAGGGGTTAAGGCGGACCGACTTCTGGGTGGGGGGTTTTTGATAACAAAACCCCCTATTTTTTATTGTAGGGGTTTAGGCGGACCAACTTGGGGCTAGGGTTTGGTCGACCTAAACCCCCCCATGGGGGGGGGGGTTTACGTGGAGCAAAGTGAGAGAGAGGGCAGTCCCTCGTATAAAATCCCATTTTGACCCCCCTTATGGACCCACTTTGACCCAGTGAGACCGCAAAAGAGAAAGGATACAAGGCTTGGACTGCTGGACTGGCTGCTTGCGCGCAGGGCTCGAGAAGGTTGACTCGCGTGACTCCGTGTGATCTTGGGGTGCCGTCTTCGCGAATACTTACACTCACGGGTACGCCAATTAACCTTGCATGAGATTGGAAGAGATTGGGACTGGAGGATGGCTATGGGGCCCTCGGGCTAGGAGGAGGGTGCGACCCCCAAGGGAGCTTGCCCTCCTTGGGGAGCGACTGCGCCCGGGGGGAACTCCCCCCAGGTGAGCCATGGCCCCGGGGGTCTTCCGATGTCGCTTGGAGTTATCCTTTGAAGGATGGGGTGCTTCGGGATGCTGGGATTGGCCCGTGGGGGCTTGTCATAGTCGTGTTGTCGCTGCCGCTCGCAAGGTGTTCAGGGAAATTCCCGACACACCTCGAGTTGTCGATCGGCTTGGGTAGGTGACCGACGGGCCTTAGATTTGGCCTTGGGCTGAGGGTAGGGGATCGCAGGAGCCTAGAGAAGGCCCTTTGGGCATGTGGGCCCAGCCTTCGTGGCGTATGCTGCGTTGTAAGGCGGGTTGGCGGGCAGCCCCAGGTTGGCCCGGGAGCGGAAGATAAATGGCTTGTCCCTGTGTGTCTGAGGGTCAAGGGTGGCCCTGACTTGCTAGAGGGTTGTCATAGGATATGGCTGGAGTGCTAGAGCCGCGGGTTGGCCCTCAACTTGTTGTAGAACGGCTGAGATATCCACGCTCGCAAGTTATTCGGGAAAATTCCCAACACGCGTGTATAGGTCGCATAAGGGTGCTGGGGGTTCCTAAAGCCTGTGGTTGACCAAGATGAATATTCCCTTGACTTTAGGGGGCTGGAGGGAGGCGTCTTGGGGGTAGATCCCGGCCTCATTGCTGGGTACCATGTGTCATGGCTTGTAGTGTGGGTGTCCCCGGGTTGGCCTGGGTAGCTGTGTTGAAGGCGGGTAAGCCCGCAAGCTGGGTGATCTGGGGTGGTCCCAATCGATTGTTGATATTACCGTGGGTCACGGCTAGCTGGTTGGGACGCTTGGTTGGGCCTGATGAGCTATTGGAAGGGATGGGTAGCCCACGCCTTGAAGGTGTTCAGGGAAATTCTCAAACCCTTATTTCTTAATATTTTGCTGGGAAATTATCTGGGTACTATTGTGTCCCTTTGTTTTGATGATGACAAACTATGACTCAGTTATGAGTTTTTCATCATAAATGCCTTTGATGATGTCGATTTATGTAAGTCATGAATGAACATGTGTTTAATAATGTCTGATATTATTATTCTTAGTTTAGCATGTTTTGGTTTGGTATCTAGCTTATGCTAACATTGATTCTTAAGCTTGTTCAAGTGTTTCTGTAGCAAAGCTTTTTGAACAACAAGAGTCGACTAGAGTCGACCCTTGGAGTCGACTCCAGTTCAAGCCCGCAAGGTTGAAAAGCTAGTCCTATATCTATGGATTAGTGGTAACAAATAGATGCCTAACAATGATAAATAGGAGATATGGGTGAATAATACATCAGTAAGGGAGACAAATGGAAAAAGGCCTGAAATGCTTGAAAACTGATGGAGCTGCGTCAACACAACACGAAACTACATCAACGCAGCCAAGGTATGCTAGCTGAAGGTCACTAGGGGTGACATATGGCTTGTTATGCTGAAAAGTTGGAAGGAGAAGATTGACTACGTTGCAAAAGAAGCTGACTCCAGTCAAAGCAGACCTGTCAAAGTTAATTTTTGTCAAAGTCAACAAAATCAAGTTTCAGAGTCAACACTATCAACATTAGTCAAAATAGTCAACTTTAAGACCATTCACAATCAACATAGTCAACATGTTCAATGCAGTTGAAGCACCGAACTTCAGAGTCAATGGTCAACTATAGTCAGCTACAATAATCCAGGTCAAAGTCAAGCGACAAAAGCATCAACCTTGAAGAAGGGTGAAAAGGAGAACAAAGGCAACGGCTCTGGTGATTAACGGTGACAAATAGCCAGGTAAGACTAACATATACAATATAAGGGTGAAAAATACCCAATAGGGCCGATAAATGGCTGGGAAGGCTAAAAACAACCAAGATCCAACACACTGCGTCAAAACAACTTCCTATGTGCGTTAACGCAGTCAAGGTGAAATGCCAAAGGAAGAAAGAAGAGCTTTAGCGATGATATAAGGGTGACAAAAGGACTATAAGGCTGACAAATGTTCGATAGAGGTGTAAAATGCTCTTTTAGTCTGACAAGTGGGTCGTAAGGCCGAATCACGTGTATACCATGAAAGCCTTCCAACTAGGTTCAAAGATTCAATGATTGGCACATGCTCCTAGGCTGCTGGCATGATCACAGAGGCTTCCAGAAGAAAATATTCCTTGCCAAGTGGACAAATGGAAGATCAGTAAATTAATTAGGTTATCCATATGTTTTCTGGAGGCTCTGTTTCATATATATACTCTCAATATTGCTTGAAGATAGGTGCATCCGTCGAAGAGAAAGCGAGCCCATCTGAGAAGAAGATCTGAAGAGAAAAGAGAGAGAGAGAGCTGAGGAGAGCTGAAGTGTGAGAAGAGGTTCTGTGAGAAGAAGTTCTGTGAGAGTAGATCTGAAAGAGAAGATCGTGAGAATAAGAAGAAGAAGAGAGAGAGAGAGAGTGAGAGCTCGTGAAGGAGTGTGTGCAGCCAGTGCTACCTTGAAGACGTGTTTGTGTGTTGGTCTTTGGATCAGATCCAAGCCACTTTACTCTTCGTGAGCTACATTGTTTCTATTTTTCATTTTCATTATTTTGTTTTATTTTTTGTCTTTCCTTGTTCTTACATCAAGCTGTGAGTCAGCAGACAGCAAGCTGTGAGGCTCAGTATTGTGAGGATTTGTTCCTCTGGTCAGCAAGCTTTGAGGCGCAGCTGTCTGGGATTGGATCCCCGAAGCTGTGGATGTCACGCCCTGAGCCTTTATTACAGCGAAAGACTAACTCGGGGAGCGCGAACAGCTGGCATGGTAAGCCTCTCGCAAGCAAGAATGATCAGAGCGCAAGATAATCACACACATAAATGCAATTGCACAGTATTTAATCAAACTCCAACTTTATTTCATAAATGATTAATAGTCAAATACAATAATTTTTCCATCATCTTTCACTCTACTAGACTCAAGAAATACGAAATTACATTGACTCGATCTAAACAATATAGACTTCATAAGTCTTTGCTCATTCTTTATTCACTCTCGGATCCGCTACTTGAACCTTCCGAATCCGAACCCGACTCACTTCCGTTTCCTGAAAAAGATTGGAAATAAGTAATGAACACACTTGCCCAGTAGGTATCTTCGCATCAACATGAAGACACTATTAAAGTAATTAAAATTTTAGCTCTAAAGAATAAGGCAAAATCATACAATGCGATGATCACGCGATTAAACCAAAGTAACCCGATAATCATGTAAGATAGAATGAGAGCAAGTATGAACTAGCAAGAATGTGACAAGAACATGATATTGGCCTTTCATGAACAAGAATATATCGAGAATGTACTAGCAAGCCACATAATCATCACTCCAGTATCTTTTGCTTATGAGCAAGTACTTCGTGAATTTCTGTGGAATATCAAGCAAGAAAGTCATGTCGTGTCGTGGATTTTCACTTATTTATAGAGAAAGTACTCCCAGTGCAATGCGACGCCAGTAGCATCATACCCCATGGTTTATAAAATAGTATGTTTCCGACAATCAGCCGAGGGGACTAGTATAGAGCCCTTGAACACAATCAGTGCTCGATCGCATCTTCAAGTATAAATCAAGTTACTTCCACCCATGTAACAATAAAGTATGGCCAAGAATGTAATAAGTTCAATAATTTCAAGATAATAATAATCAATGAATGAACGCTTCAATTTGAATATGAGGAATCAAGAATGACATTAAACGATGTTATGCTCAAAAAATAAATCGGTAGCATAACGGTATATTTCAGACTTTCATTCATTATATTAAGTCTATTAAGCAATATGATAAGTTGTAGATTATCAAGGGTCATCTAGAAACCTTGAAATATAAACCCTTGGGTCAAACCTCAGGTCAAACCTTTAAATATACATGGTCTCCTACCTGAAACTCCAAGTTACGTCTTCGATTGTCGGCATAACACTTTTGCCTGTCTTACGCCATTTTCATCCTTTCCTGAATGAGCTTGATCTTCTCTGTAGAGTCCCTTATAAGGTCGGAGCCTAGAAGTTGCTTTTCCCCTATTTCATTCCAACATATTGGTGATCTACAACTTTTTCCATAGAGAGCTTCAAAAGGTGCCATTTGTATGCTTGCTTGATAACTGTTGTTATATGCAAATTCTACCAGAGGCAAGTGATCATGCTAACTTCCTCCAAAATTAATGACACAAGCCCTGAGCATGTCTTCTACCATCTGATTTGTTCTTTCTATTTGACCATCAGTTTGTGGATGAAAAGCTGTACTGAAATTCAATCTAGTCCCTAGTGAATGTTGTAGACCTTTCCAGAACTGTGATGTGAATCGAGGATCTCTATCAGATATAATAGTGACTGGGACACCATGTAATATGACAATCTCTCTTATGTATATTGCTACTAGAATATCCACAGACCATCGACCCTTGATTGGTATGAAATGCGCGAATTTAGTCAATCGGTCTATGATTACCCATATTATCGTGTCCACCTCTGGTCTTGGGTAAACCCATAATAAAGTCCATCCCTATACTCTCCCATTTCCATTCGGAATATTCAAAGGATGCAATTTACATGCGGGTCTAAAATGTTCGGTTTTTACTTGCTGACAAGTGAGACAACGAGACACAGAATCAGCTATCTCCCTCTTCATATTGGGCCAACAGAAATTTCTCTTGAGATCCTGATACATCTTTGTTCCTCCTAGATGAATTGTGTATTTGAAATTATGTGCTTCATCTAGGATCAGTTTCTTTGTAGTTTCATGATCTGGTACACATATTCGGCCCTTAAATAACAATCTTCTGTCATTGGAAATAGAAAAATCCGGCCTTTGTTCCATATTTGCTTTAATTTCCAGTAACATAGGATCATCATTTTGCAGCTTGACCAGATCTTCTATAAATGTAGGTTGAGCTCGGATATTGGCTATGAAACAATCTTCTTCCTTTATGTCAATATCTAAGTTCAACTGAGCAAATTGGGGAACAAGGTTAGTTACACTAATCATAAGACTTGATAGCATACCCATTGATTTTCTACTGAGTGCATCTGCTACAGCATTAACTTTGCCAGGATGATATTGAATAGCAAAATCAAAGTCTTTGAGGTATTCTAACCACCTCCTCTGCCTCATGTTAAGTTCTTTTTGAGAGAATAAGTATTTCAAGCTCTTGTAGTCTGAGTAGACCGTAAACTTTTCTCCATAAAGATACTGACGCCAAATTTTCAAGGCGAAAATAACTGCTGCCAATTCTAAATCATGCACGGGATAGTTTTGCTCGTGCCGTTTCAGTTGTCTTGAAGAATAACAGATCACCTTTCCATTCTGCATGAGGACACATCCAAAGCCAATACCAGACACATCCGTATATACTTCAAATCCACCACCCTCCACTGGTAGTGATAAAATAGGAGCTGTAGTAAGATGATTCTTGAGATTTTGAAAGCACTTTTCACAGTCCTTTGACCAGACAAAAGGATTTTCTTTTCTTGTAAGCCTAGTTAAAGGAACCGTAATTTTTGAGAAGTCTTTAATGAATCTCCTATAATAACCAGCTAGACCCAGGAAGCTTCTTACTTCAGATACAGTCGTTGGCCGACTCCAATTATTGACAGCTTCTGCCTTAGAAGGATCCACAGTAATACCTTCTTTTGAAATAATGTGGCCTAGGAATGAGACTTCCTTGAGCCAGAATTCACACTTATTGAGTTTGGCATAAAGCTTGTGTTCTCTAAGTGTTTGTAAAGCTATTTTTAAATGTTGTTCATGTTCCTTTTTTGTCTTGGAATATATCAAGATATCATCAAAGAAGACGACGATGAACTGGTCCAGATATGGCTGGAAGACATTGTTCATAAGTTGCATGAATGCTGCTGGGACATTAGTTAACCCAAATGACATTACCACGAATTCATAGTGGCCATAATGACTTCGAAAAGCCGATTTATAAATGTCCTCTTCTTTAATTCTAAGTTGATGGTAACCTGACCTGAGGTCAATCTTAGAGAAATATTCTGCTCCCGAAAGCTGATCGAAGAGCTCATCAATATGCAGCAATGGATACTTGTTTTTAATTGTAAGTTGATTCAGTCGCCGGTAATCGATGCATAGCCTGAGAGAACCATCCTTCTTCTTGACAAATAAAATCGGCACATCCCAAGGGGATGTGCTAGGTCTGATGAAGCCCTTGTCTAGTAGTTCCTGCAACTACCTTTTTAATTCTTTAAGTTCTGCGGGGGACATCCTATAAGGGGCTATAGAAACAGGTGCTGCTCCTGAAATGAGTTCAATCGTGAAGTTCACTTCCCTCTCGGGTGGTAAACTGGGTAGTTCTGAGGGAAACACATTGGGGAACTCATTTACAATAGGGATGTCTGCTATGATAATTTCCTTGGACTTTGTAATAATGACAGAAGCAAGAAAAGCTTCACATCCTTGTGAGATAAGTTTGCAAGCGTGAAGTGAGGATACAATAGTGGGGTGTTTCTTGTACTTAATGCCAAGAAAAGAGAATCTTGGAAGATCGGGCTTTCGAAAGGATATAATCTTATTTCGGCAATTGATATAAGCATCATGATCTACAAGCCAATCTACCCCTAAAATGGCATCATAACCTTTCATGTCAAGGTAGACTAAGTTTGCGGGGAGATTATGACCTTCTACTATCACTTCGCTATCAGGATAATAGTTGGTAAGCTTTGTTCCAGAACCTAAGGGTGTGGAAATAGCGAGATCTGAAGGTAAGGGAACTGATGCGATTGGTAATGTTTTAGCAAAAGTAGTGGAGATAAAAGAATGAGAGGAACCCGTATCAAATAGCATAAATGTAGGACGAGAACAAAGTTGAAGAGTACCTTCCATAAGCCCATCATCCCAGGGCACTTCCTCCTCTTCTAGAATGGCATTGAGGCGAGCCTGCCTCCTGCGTCCTCCACCAGATGACTGGTCCTTCATAAGGGGGCATTCCGGCATGTGATGCTCCCTGCTCCCACAACGTAAACAAGCGCCAAGGCGCTTCCAACATTCTTCAACCGAATGGCCAAATTTTTCACAAAACGTGCAAGCCGTGGCGACATGCTCCTTCTCCTCCTTGACCTTCTTTTGCTTATGGGAACTCCCACCGTTCCCATTCCTAGATCTTTTCTTACTATCACGGCTTTGATAGGGTTCCGTGATACTAAATTTCTCTTTCTTATAACGCCGATCCGATCGTCGGCTTGATTCTTCTCATTTCCCTTTCAACTTCTCAACCTTCTCTAAGGTCCTTTCACACAGGTACGCCCGCTGAACCATCTCTGCATAAGTACGGATGTTTTGGGTCCCGAGCTGCTGGATGAAACCAAGTCGTAACCCATCCATAAACTGATTTGCCTTCAATAGATCAGTGCTGATAAGTTGTGGTGCGTAAGGTGCAAGCCTTGAGAATTGTAGTTCATATTCGGCAACTGTCATCATTCCTTGCCGAAGAGTGGCGAACTCCATAGCCTTCCTTTCTTTCACATGCTCGGAAAAGTATTTGGCACGGAACAAAGTGAGAAAACCGTCCCATGTATGAGGTGCATTGGCTGGAGGTGCCGGAACTGACTTCCACCATGTGCGAGCATCTTTGTTAAGTTGAAAGGTTGCGAGATGCACCTTCTCCTGATCGGTGCATTGGATGACATCAAATATACGATTCATTTCGTCTATCCAGTTCTCCGCCTCGTCAGGATTAGACAAACCATAGAATCGCGGAGGATTTAAACTCTAAAAATTACGATGTAGGTCACCAGCACTTGCCCCTACGCCACCTTGGGCTATAGTTTGCAATGCCTAGGTAAGGCCGGCAACTGTTTGTTGCATACCATCCCAATCTACACGGTGAGCCATTTGTAAGATAAGGTACCTGGGAGAAAATAACAACTTGTTATTTCTCATGAATTGGAATGAACAAAATAAATCTTAAAGCTAATTAATTATCTTATCCCGGGCTCTACCCACTTCTCACATGGGTATGGAAACTTCTTCCTTAGTTCATAGGTAGGGGCCCTTAAACCTTGGACTTATCCTATGACATGATTCCTTCTTCCTAAGTCTTGAGACTTAGGCTCTGATACCAACTTAACTGTCACGCCCCGAGCCTTTATTACAACGGAAGATTAACTCGGGGAGCGTGAACAGCCGGCATGGTAAGCCTCTCGCAAGCAAGAATGATCAGAGCGCAAGACAATCACACACATAAATGCAATTGCACAGTATTTAATCAAACTCCAACTTTATTTCATAAATGATTAATAGTTAAATACAATTATTTTTCCATCATCTTTCACTCTACTAGACTCAAGAAATATGAAATTACATTGACTCAATCTAAACAATGTAGACTTCCTAAGTCTTCGCTCATTCTTTATTCACTCTCGGATCCGCTACTTGAACCTTCCGAATCCGAACCCGACTCACTTCTATTTCCTGAAAAAGATTAGAAATAGGTAATGAGCACACTTGTCCAGTAGGTATCTTCGCATCAACATGAAGGCACTATTAAAGTAATTAACATTTTTGCTCTAAAGAATAAGGCAAAATCATGCAATGCGATGATCACGCGATTAAACCAAAGTAACCCGATAATCATGTAAGATAGAATGAGAGAAAGTATGAACTAGCAAGAATGTGACAAGAACATGATATTGGCCTTTCATGAACAAGAATGTATCGAGAATATACTAGCAAGTCACATAATCATCACTCCAATATCTTTTGCTTATGAGCAAGTACTTCGTGAATTTCTGTGGAATATCAAGCAAGAAAGTCATGTCGTGTCATGGATTTTCACTTATTTATAGAGAAAGTACTCCCAGCGTAATACGACGCCAGTAGCATCATACCCCATGGTTTATAAAATAGTATATTTCCGACAATCAGCCGAGGGGACTAGCATAGAGCCCTTGAACACAATCAGTGCTCGATCGCATCTTCAAGTATAAATCAAGTTACTTCCACACATGTAACAATAAAGTATAGCCAAGAATGTAATAAGTTCAATAATTTCAAGATAATAATAATAATCAATGAATGAACGCTTCAATTTGAATATGAGGAATCAAGAATGACATTAAACGATGTTATGCTCAAAAAATAAATCGGTAGCATAACGGTATATTTCTTAACTTTCATTCATTATATTAAGTCTATTAAGCAATATGATAAGTTGTAGATTATCAAGGGTCATCTAGAAACCTTGAAATATAAACCCTTGGGTCAAACCTCAGGTTAAGTACTCAAGTAGTGTGACGGTCGTGTACTGGGTCGTTACATGATGTGACGGTCTAGTTCTAGGCCGTTACATTAGTCTGAATCTAGAACTAATAAAATAGACTCAGTGAAGTGTGACGGTCGTATAGTGGGCCGTTAGGTGCTCCTGACGGTCCAGTATAGGTCCGTTACATAGCTAGCACCAGAAAACATCGATAGTGTAATCTAATCAAATGGGTTTTAATGGTACAACCAACTCGGCGTCCTAGTGGGAATCCCAGGCTCGCGGAGAATTACGGAGGCCTTGAAACAAGATTTCCTAGTCCATTGGAAGGAATATCCAATAGAGAGGTTCTCAGGTCCAAGAATAATGTTCCTATAGTGCTAAGTGAACTAATGGACAACATACCGGAGTATGTGCCATGTACTTAAAGAAAATGACTCTATAGATAGAGGAAGAATATGTAACAACGTGAAAGCAAGATAAACTCCATCAATACAACATTGGAAAATCATGTTTTTAATTACAAAACTATAAAGTTTTGGCACATAAAATTAACATAACTTAAAATAGTTCAAGATTCCTAGATCATGCAGATTATAATATGAATTATTAAGTAAACTTGAAATAATAACAGGTCAAAACTTAGCTAACTAGGCTTATTTATAAGTTAACTTAACTGGTTACTATTCTGTCATGGCTGGTAGAACACAGAGTCTAACGGTCTAATAGGAGAGCGTCACAGTGCTTGTGACGGTCTATCGAGGGGCCGTTACAGTAATGTAACGCTCCTGTCCTGGTGCGTTAGAGACAACAGTGAAATAAAACATAACAGAGTGTGTGACGGTCGGTCGTAAGGCCGTTATATCATGTGACGGTCCTACCCTGATCCGTCAGAGCCTTTGCTGACAGCAATAATTAACAATGACCTAAGTTCAACTTGCATCATGTCTGAGAATCATACATATAATTTCCCACATGATAGAATGAAGGCTAAACGAATATCATGCATGGGTTCTCTGTGAATTTCACAAGGAAGTTTCTTTTTAATTTAGTTAGGGCTAAGAATATAGATATATGCATGTCTCTACTAAAACATGAAATTCATGAGCTAAAGTGCATGTAATCAAGCAAAATCAGAGGGCTTTTATCCCTAACATGTTGTTTTTGCCGTTCATGAGATAACCTACCTCTTCTAAGACATTTAAACTTCGAATTTGATGCTAGGTGCTACTCTTTGATCCTTGCTCTTCTTGTGGTAAATCAGTAACTTGGGAAGCTTCAATCTCCTTAGTTGCTTGGTCTCCTAGCACGAAATTTGGAGGGCTATTTGTCTAAAGTATACTAAACAAAAGCTTCTAAAGAACTTATCCGAAATTATGACTCCTTACATTGATTCTTAACGAGCCAAAAGTAAGGGTCGCTAAGTTCAGAACTAGGTCATATTTACAGGGTTTTGGCTAGGGTTTAAAGATTAGATTGTTTCTAGAGTCCTTGTTAAAGCTTAGATCAACTTATAAGAGTCCTTAACACCTCTATTAGTCTTCCTATCTCGATCCCTAAGAGATAAGTTAGCAAAAATCCAATCTTTTGGCTTGTTTTTCTCTCCACGTAACTGCAGGATGTAACGGTCGTCCATAGGTGCGTTACATGGCTGTGGCGGTCACCCGATAGACCGTTACACTCAACGTGTATAGAGTTAAATATTAATCAAACTCTTTTGGTTAATTATTCATATAATTATTTTATAAAAATAGTATTTATCCTTAAAATACGTGAATAAGCTAAGTACCCTTCTAGAACATGGGCCAAACTTAATGGGCTTGGTCCTTAAGCATTTTGGATAATAATTAGATAGACTAGGTTAATTATTTCAATCCAATTGGGCTTTATAAGGTCTTATTAATTCAATAATCCCTTTAAATATATTTAGGCCTTTATATAAATTCCAGAAAATTATTTTATAATTCAAAAATTATTTATATAAATTCTGGGGCACTAAAGTGGATCAGCAGTTGTAGGGATTTGTTCCCTGAAGTTGTGGATCAACGTTTTTCAAGCTGTGTGTCAGCGGAATCCTCACCTGGTCTAGTGAGGGGTGGATGTAGGCAGACTGGGTGTCTGGCCGAACCACCTAAAAATCCTTTGAGTCTGTGGCTTGATTGAATTGTTAAGTTCGGTAGATGTTTGCATAGGCTCGCTTCATTCACATTAGTTAAGTGTAGCTATCTTAGTTACACGCTAAGTATTCGAGCTGTGATTTTTGAGTGCTTAGCATAGAAAGTCTTCCATTCAGAATAGTGAAGATACTTTTGAAATATTAACTTCCGCTTTGCTTCACTATACGCTAAGTGTTTGAACATTGTTCTAAATAGAGCGTAAGGTTTTAATTGAGTCATATTTTTATAGAGAGATCTATTCACCTCCCTCTAGATCTCATCCTTGCACCCAACAATTGGTATCAGAGCTGATCTCTGATTGATAAGATCCAACGATCTGATGAGTAGATCCTGCTTATTTGGTGCATTGTTGTTTTCAGATTATTGGTTTGATCTGATTTTAATGGCTCATCCACCCGTGTTTGTTGGTTACGATTTTAATGTCTGGTTAGATAGCATGCGTGAATTTGTAAACTCCGTTGATTCTGACTTGTGGATTTTAGTTTCATATGGACCATATAAATTGCCAAAGCACAAGTCCAAGTGGACTATCGCTCACAAGTTCAAAGATGCTGATAATGTAAGAGCTCTGAGGTTAATGAAATCAGCAGGTGATACTGATGTGTTTTCTTTTGTCTCCAGCTTCAAGTCTGGAAAGGAGATATTGGATAAGTTTATGGCTATCCATGATTAACAGGAGTACAAATGTCTGATGGCTGATAGAGCTGATAATAGTAGTGATCAATTGCATGATTCATCATCTCAGGTAAGCTCCGGGTATGAAGGACTGTCGTTTGATGAGTTGATGAACTTGTATGAAGAGCTGTTAGATAGATATAAGAAAAAAAAACTAAAAATAAAAAGTTGAAAACAAAAGTTGAGCAAAATGATTCAAATTCTTCATGCGGAAATTGTTTGAAACTGAAACAATCATATGATGCATGTTTGCTTGATGAAGAATTGAATAAGGAACTAATTAGTTCTTTAAGAGATGAAAACAAAGATTTGCTAGTTAAAGTTGCATTCAATGAATAATGATCAAATCTCAATCGATGGATTAGTTTAAAAAGATGAGCTAATAAAGGAAATGGAAAAACTGAAGGAACTCAACATTGTCATGTCTGATAGATTGCTCAGTCTTGAGAGAGAAAAATCCATGGTTTCTTCTCTAGAGAAGGAAATTAAAAATTATAAAAAAGAAAATGAAACATTGAAAGCTAAACTGGTTGCTTGTGAAAAAGAGAAAGCTAATTCATAAATTCTCATTGCCTCCTTAGAAATTAAGATTCAAGACTTAAGTTATTCCTTATCCAACTCTGAAAAAGGCAAAGAGAAATTGAAAGCCTCTTTGGAAAATGAGGCAATTGCTCCAAGAGAATGGATAGGTTATAAGTCTAAAATCAAAAATCAGCTTTACTCCACCTTTGTGCGAAGCTCAAATGTAGCTAGCACTTCTACTATCTCTCCAAGTTAGTCAGTTGTTCAAAGAAGTCAAAAATAGAAGGAAATTAAGAAATAGAAAAACAAAGTTCAGAAATAAAAATTCAACAATGTGCATGTCAAGAATTTAAATGTTAATAACCATGCTCACAAGGCCAATCATTCATGTTTCTATTGTGGTGAGCATGGTCACTTTATGCATAATTACTTTTTAATGAAAAAGGATGAATTGAATGTTGATAGAATACATCCTAAGAACTCTCATGCTAAGAAATTTCCTAATGCTTAGAAAAAGAACATTAAATGTTTTCACTGTGGTAAGATAGGACACATAGCTGCTCTATGTTGGTTTGCCAAAGGAAATTTCCACTCTCATGTTGAACATTTAGAATTTCCTGTAAACCAACATGCTTTTCATAAATGCAGAATTGCTTCAAAAGGAAAGTTTCTTGGATGTTTTAATTATAGGAACCCAGGCCACAAGGCTAATGAATGTTGACTGGCTAGAAACAAGTTTCATGTTAAAAGTGGCAACACTCATGATCACTCACAGAGATTCCATGTTAATATTCACAAGAAAAATGTGAATACATCAAAATGTTGTCACTACTGTGGAAAACTAGGACATTCTATGTTTGAATGTTATTCAATGCAATTTGATGATTGTCATGCCCAAAAACTATGGAGAGCACTAACTAGAGATGCTGCTAACCATTCAGGACCTAAGAATTCTTGGGTACCTTTGTATGCAAAATAAGAATCTGTTTTGCAGGTGTGCCTTGAAGAAGGAAAATAAAAAGGGGTTTAATAAATCAAGGCATCCGTAGTTGGTAAAACCCCAAGTTCTGCATTCAATGTTTCATTTGTTGGCAATCAATAACTTCATTCTGTTTTACTGCACATCATGTCTTAAATTTGTTAGAATATCATGCCCTCATTTCTTGCTTAACAACTTGCACATCATGTTTGATCTGTCAGCTAAAACCTCATGCATACATGTTTACATCTGTATCGGTCATTTGCATTTTTCTTATGAGTCTCTCAATGCATACATTGGTCTGCTCATGCATACATCTTCACATCTACATATAAAATTTGCATAGTCTGAAAAGGTCATTGTTTATACAAGACTGCATCTCATATGTTATGAACTTTCATGCATTTTATATGCATTTTCATGCATGACTCCAATGGTATATCAAATGGTGTTAGGAGAAGGGCAGATTATGTCTATCTGGAAACCTGAACTACGCGTGAGGTGGTCTTCAGACCTAAGTATTCCACTAGGTACCATGGGTCAAATTGCATATAGAGCATTTTAGATATTCATGAGCATAATTCACCAAACCCTACATGGTCTTCATATCATATTTGATGTCTAAGTGCATTTAGATAGGGGGAGTTGGCATTCTCATAAGCATGCACACATACTTAATGTTGTCTGAATCATGTGCATATTATTTGTGTCAAAAATTTCAAAAAGTTTGTTTGAATGAATGCACACACTTAGGGGGAGTCAGTACATATAATTATGTGTTCACATGATGTTATGTGAAAGCCTCTCAAGTCGAGTTACTGTCATTCCAAGTCGACTTGTCTGTAAACATTCTGAAGATTTACTGAACTTCAGTCCGTCTATGAAATCCTGTGAACTATCTACTTCTTCACTTGCCCGTTGACTATTTGTGATTCCCATAAGATCATTTGCTTCCATGATTTGAAATCTTTGAAAGTACTTGAGCTTAAAATTATCATTTGTCAGGTTGGTGTCTATCCACCAGCTCCGTGCACTTGCTGAAGGGGAGTTTCATCTGAAATTGTATTGAATTGTCCTATCTCGGAAGGGGAGCATATGCCTTTCTTGAACTTCTTGTTTATCACTTGCATGAGAGTTGATCTCCTTTAGAATTTCTATGAATATGATGTATACACTGTGAAGCATGAACATCTGCTACTTTCATGTGTCTGTCACTTTCTTGGATATCATTGCTATATCTTTGAACTAGTCACCCTGGATATATTTCACCGAAATTGGTATCAATGGATTCATTTCTGAAATCATCTCTGCTAGCAGATTTTTGCTCACCCATGTCTTATCCATGAGCAACCTTCATCAATGTCACTTGATTACTTTCACTTGAAGTCACCTTCATGATTGCTGCATATATTGACTGCTTCTGTAATCTCCTTGAGCGACATGAAAATTAGGAAGATTTCAATTTATGTACCATGCTCATAAATTTGAAAACCTCTTAAGTAAAGAATCTTTTATTATACAGGAGTACGAATGTCCAATACATTCAGCTGGTTTAAGTTTCATGTATTCATTAAGTTTAGATATAAATCTCATGAAAATATCTGTGTCAGTTTAATAGACCTTAACCAGCTTCTTCATGTTGTGTCTTGAAAAATCTTCTGAAATCTAAAAATTCTAAAATGATGGCAACTTTGGTTGAGATAATTAAATGTAGTATTATCTTTAAACATCTGGTTAATCTACTAATTCCTAAGGCTAAAATTTGTCAGAGCAATGACATTGGTTCACTGAGAAACCATGTCTCTTTTCCATGAAGAAAAGAAGACTGTGTCATGAAGTGCCATTGTTACCCTTGTAGAAAATTCATTAAAAAGTTGGCAGAGCAATGGCCTGTCCACTGAGAAATATATCTCACTCATCAATGAAATGAGTTGAGATATGTCATGAGGTGTCAATGCTACCTCTGTTCTATTTGAAGCATGACAGTTAGTCATACCAAGTATCTAGGGGTACTAGCGTCTAAACAACGTGTACTCTCAAGGTATAAAGTGTGAACTGAACTCGATTGCTACTGAAAAATTGATATGAAAATTTTTGTTAAGCAAAAGAAAATATCTGGAAAAGGTAGCAAAAGAAAAGGTGTTAAAATCCTAGAATAAAATTAGAATGTATCATGTTTGTTTAACCTCAATACTAATTTTTGTAACTCCTAAAGAAGTCACTGAAATTTGATTGAGTAAGATGAAGGAAGGTTAAACAAGATGTAAATATGAAGGTTTGGTTCTTTTCTATTAAAATATTGAACTCAGATATGGATAGAAATTTTATTGACAAACTCTGAAAATATTATATTTAAACCATGTTGTCCAATAAGGATTATTTCATAAGACTTTATAATAGAAGAATCTAAAAATTTCATAGCTTTCTGATTTATGAAATTAGTATCTGATGGAAAATCTTCTTGAATGATCAATTTGTTGAAACTTCTTGTTGATGTTCATTGCTTCATTGGCTATTCAAGTTAAATTTGTTTGCCAATTTTCATTCACCATGACCTGAATTGTGTCTGTTTGAAACTAGTTCAATTCAGGTCCTTGACTGACCCTTTATGCTCTTCGAAACTTCTTTAATGTTGAAGTCATCACTATGATAACTCTGGATACTGTCCTTATATTGCTACCACCATCTCTAGCTTTCTCATTTCTATCCAAACCCATTTCTATCTATCAATGGGGGAGATAGTTTGCTGAATTATTTTGTTGGAGATGTGTGTGCCCATTTCATTTAGAGGGAGAAAATTTCTCTTCAATCTCAATGGGGGAGTAGAGTCTACTGATATTCAGAGTCTCACTTGGTATCTAATTCTATGTTTTGATGTGAACTTATTCATTTTTGAACTTGTCTTCACTAAAATTACTCACGTTCACATTATAATATGTGCATCAAACTCATTTTTTTGATGATGTCAAAGGGGGAGAGTTCGATTGAGTCACCCTAAGGGGAGAGTGTCACCCCCCAAGATTATGCAGCTGAAACAATCGGGAACGCGAACAGTCGACTAGTACATCTCGAGCAAGTAATATAATCAGAGCGCAAGATAATCACATAAAAGTAATTGCATAAGTAAACTTTTCCAAACTTCACTTTATTCCATAACAATAATAATATCAAAGTACATAAGATCTTTGACTCTCTTTACTAGACTCAATAAAACAAATATTACATCATGACTCGACTAGACACTTGATAACTAAGGCTTGTCTCGTTCATATGTCCTTCAATCACTCTCGGACCCGCTACTTGTATAATCTATATCCGATTCACTTGTACTTCCTGAAATATTGAGAAAGTAGGTAATGAGCATACTTTCCCAGCAGGTATCTTCGTATCAACATGAAGGCAAATTTAAGTGATTATTATTTTAGCTCTAGAGAATATGATAAATCATGCAAATACGGTAAAACATGTGAACAAAACCAAAGTAACAAGATATGATCCTGATGAGATACGAGAATATGATTGATCAAGTATATAACAAGAATGTAATTTTGGCATTTCCATGAACAAGAATGTAACAAGAATGTACTTTTCATAACCATAAAGGCTATGCACTAGAAAGTCAAGTAACACGCAAGAAAGTACTCTTCGCTTAATAGCAAGTACTTCTTAAATTTACGTGAATCTTTACTCATGTCCGTAGATTTTCACTTATTTATAAAGAAAGTACTTCCAGCGCAATGCGACGCCAGTAGCATCATACCCCATGGTTCACAGTATGTTTCCGACAATCAGCCGAGAGGACTAGCATAGAGCCATTGAACACAATCAGTGCTCGAACTGCATCTTCAAGTATAAATCAAGCTACTTCCACGATTATAACAATAATGTGGCCAATAATGTACAAGCTCAACAATGATTCCATGATAAGGTAACCAAGGTATAGAACGTACCAATAATTGATTATGAAAATTCAAGAAATACATTAATATCTAGGTTATGCTAAGGAGAAAATTCGGCAGCATAACGGTACATTCATTATCTTCCATATTTTTAACATTAACTTATTAACACAGGTTCAGAGTCCAGATAATTCTAAGATCATCTAGGAACTCAAATAAACCAACCCCAAAGGTCAAACCTCGGGTTAGACATAATCAGGAACCAAGCGATCTTTTACTGGGCCATTTCTTGAGACAAGCGGTCTAGTATATGGCCGCAAAGGTCAAGATCTCACAAAACATCGGTAAACGTGCTTTCTAGACAATGGGGTTTTAATGGTACAACTAGCTCAGCGTCCTAGTGGGAATCCCAGGCTCGCGGAGTCTTACAAATACCTTGAAATAAGATTTCCTAGTCCGTTGGAAGGAATATCCAATGGAGAGGTTATCAAGTCCAAGATTGTGTACTTAATGTACAAAGGTGTAACTAATGACAATATACCGGGATATGTGCCATGTACTTAAGAAAATGACTCTAGAAGAGAAAGAATTGTGATAAAATAGTAATCAAATAAGTCCATAACTTTATGAAAACAGGCCTCTAAATACAAGAGTATAAGTTTGGCCATAAAAATAACATAGGTTAAAAATAATCCCAAGTACATAAAGAACATGAAATCTTCTAGAGTAATCTATTAACATAACTAGGTATAAGAAAATAACACTTGAAACAGGAATAAAACCTACTTAACTAGGCTTAACGTACACTAATTAGGGCTAATCTGCAATATGTTTCTGGTTAACAATATTAAAGAAATCAGAAAACACAAACGGTCTAGTGTAGGACCGTTTCACTGGGCCAAACGGTCTATTGTGCGACCGCTAGGGATTCTGGCGGTCTATAGGAAGACCGTTTCTTCCTGTGTTTACAAAAAACTTAATTATAGTAAAATACAATATGAATCTAAGGCACATCATGCCTGGAAATCAACATATATAAACTTCTATAGCATGATAGAACAAATATAGGCCAACAATATGCGTGGGTTTGTGTAATAACAAGAAAATTCTCCTTTTTAACTTAATTAGGGCTAAGAATTATGCATGAGGGGTATACTAGATGCATAGTCCCAATAAATCATAAAATTTGCGGTGTACATTGCATGAAATCAGATGAAATTAGAGGGATTTTATTCCTAACTTCGAGTTTAAGCCTTTCATGAGATAACCTACCTCAAATAGTTCTCCTAGACTGCCAATTGCTGACTGGAAGTAAGCCATAGTTCTGCACGTTCTGTGCTATATCAGCACTTTCACACCCTTGTATCTCCTAATTCCCTTGACCTAAAGACGTGAAATTTTGAGGGTAAGAAGAGGGTACTAACAAGAACAATTTATTCTAAAGAACATATATCTAATTACCTCGTTTGGGGCTTCTATTTTCTGGATCTTCCTGGGTCGGTAGCATAGTTCCCTAAGTTGTTTCCACCAAACCAGCATCTTTGCAGGCTTCTACCTCTCTGTAGGCTTAATATCCTTGAACAAAAATTTGAGGAAAGTTAGATCTAACTAAAATGAACAACTTCCTAGAAGAAACTTACCTATAATTCTTCCTCTTTACATTAGTTTTATGCGAGCCAAAAGTAAGGGTCGCATTCGTTGGTTCTATGGTCTGTTTATAGGTTTAGCTAAGGTTTTGAGGATTAGAACGAACTTAGAATCCCAATTAGATTTTCAATTTGATCTTCTAACCTTTTAGACTTATCTAATTAGTAGATAGCATCGATCCTAGGTGATTTTGATGCCCAAGTTCCAAGCTTTGCACGTTCTCTTCCTTTCATGGAATCTGTAGAGCCTAGCGGTCGAATACCCGATCGTTTCCCATTGCTATGCGGTCTCGCGATGGACCGTTTTCGGTCTCAGTGCCGAATTTGAACAGTTTCAAACTCTTTTGATATTATCCACCTCTTTATCCTACTTATCTCCTTAATTCCGTGATTATACCAACTTTAAGCTTCTAGAATATGGGCTAAGGTCCAAAATAGTCTTTTGGGCCAACTGGATTTATGTAAATGGGCCTAATCCTCTTGGATCAGTGTAGGGTCATAATAATTGGATTTAATTAACCATAATTTATTTAATAGCCCTTTTGCCCTTTGAATAATTATTATAACTATATTTTAAATCTAAGAATTTTCTCGGGCATTACACCCTCCCCAACTTAAAAAGAATTTATCCCCAAATTCAATACATGGATTTATAGAGAGTGTACTTACATTCAAAGTTCTCTAGAAATCTTTTGCACATGGCTTCTTCGGTTTCCCATGTTACTTAATGTGGCCATGATTTGGTCCATTGGATCTGGACCATAGGAATAGTTTTATTCCGGAGTTGACGTACTTCTCATTCAATGATCTTGATTGGCTTTTGCTCGTACGTCAACTCCTTTTAATCTTCAGGTTGTCGTAAGTGATGACATGGAATGGATCAGGAACATACTTTTTGAGCATTGAGACGTGAAATACATCATGAATTCTTGCTAATTGAGGGGGCAAAGCTATTCGATATGCGACTTCACCAATCCTTTCGAGAATTTCAAAGGGGCCAATGAATCTTGGAGTAAGCTTACCTTTAATACTGAATCTTCGAATACCTTGACCTGGAGAAACTTTGAGGAATACGTGATCTCCCACTTGAAATTCTAGGTCGTGCCTTCGATTATCAGCATATGATTTTTATCTATCTTGTGCTATCTGAAGTCTTTCCCGAATAAGCTTTATCTTCTCGGTAGTATCCCTGATGATATCGGGGCCGAGAAATTGCTTTTCTCCTACTTCATTCCCGCAAATAGGCGATCGACAGCTTCTACCATATAATGTCTCAAATAGTGCCATTTGTATGCTAGCTTGGTAGCTATTATTGTATGAAAATTTCACTAGAGGCAAGTGATCGTGCCAACTTCCTCCAAAGTCAATAGCACAAGCCCTGAGCATATCTTCCACCACTTGATTTGTCCTTTCCATTTGACCATTAGTTTGTGGATGGAACGCAATGCTAAAATTAAGTCGGGTCCCTAATGAATGTTGTAGACCTTTCCAGAATTGTGATGTGAACCGAGGATCTCGGTCGAATATAATGGTGACAGGGACACCATGCAATTTGACAATCTCCTTCATGTATAATGCTGCTAGTACATCCACAGACCATCGACTTTTGATTAGTAAAAAATGTGCAGACTTAGTCAATCGGTCTATGATCACCCATATACCATCATGTCCTCCCCTTATCTTAGGTAAACCCATAATGAAATCTATCCCTATGCTTTCCCATTTCAACTCAAGAATTTTCAAGGGGGATAGTTTACCAGCATGCTTCAAATGTTCTACTTTTACTTGCTGACAAGTGAGACATCGGGACACAAAATCTGCTACTTCTCTTTTCATATTGGCCACCAAAAATTTCTTTTTAAATCTTAATACATCTTGGTAGCACCAGGGTGAATAGCATACCTTGATTTGTGAGCTTCTTCCATGATCAATTTCTTAGTGTCATCATGATTCGGCACACACGTTCGATCCTTGAACAATAGTCTTCCATCACTTGAGATAGAAAATTCTGCTCTCTGATCAATATTATCCTTAATCTTTATCAATGTGGGGTCATTTTCTTGCAATTGGACTATGTCCTTGATCAATGTAGGTTGAGACCTTATATTGGCAATCATACCTCCTTCTCCTTTACCTTTAAGTTTTTTGACCTTCTCTAAGGTCCTTTCACATAGATGCACCCATTGGACCATCTCCGCATATGTACAAATATTTTGAGACCCTAGTTGTTGAATAAAGCCGGGCCTCAAACCATCCATAAATCGGTTGGCTTTCAATAAGTCCGTACTAACCAAATGAGGAGCATAAGGCGCCAACCTAGAAAACTGGAGTTCATACTCCGCCACTGACATCATGCCCTGGCATAACGAAGTGAATTCCATAGCTTTCCTCTCCTTGACATGTTCAGAGAAGTACTTTGCTCGGAAGAGTGTAAGGAACCCCTCCCAAGTGTGTGGTGCATCTTGAGGCGGTGTCGGAACAGACTTCCACCATGTACAGGCATCTTTATTGAGTTGGAACGTGACAAGATGAACCTTTTCTTGGTTGGCACATTACATGACCTCGAATATACGGTTCATTTCATCGATCCAATTTTTATCCTCATCAGGATTAGAGTATCCTGAGAACAGCGAAGGATTTAAGCGCCGAAAATTGCGGTGTAGGTCTCCAGCTCTTGCCCCTGCGCCAGCTTGGGCCATATTCTGTAATGCTTGGGTAAGACCTGCAACGAGTTGCTGCATACCATCCCAGTCAACATGGTGAGCCATGATGAGAGTAAGGTACCTGAGAAGAGTAATGAATTTTGTTAATTCTAATGGAATGAGTGGGGTTAATCTCAGAAATAACTCTAATTACTATCTCATCCCAAGTTCTACCCAATTCCTCTCATAGGTGGGGAGTTTGTTTCCTAGTTTCATAGGTGTGGGTCCTTAAACCTCGGACTTAACCTATGACATAACTTTTCCCTAGGACTTCTAATCCTAGACTCTAATATCACTCTAATTGTCACGCCCCGAGATTATGCAGCGGAAATAATCGGGAACACGAACAGTCGGCTAATACGCCTCGAGTAAGCAATATAATCAGAGCGCAAGACAATCACATAAAAGTAATTGCACAAGTAAACTTTTCCAAACTTCACTTTATTCAATAACAATAATAATATCAAAGTACATAAGATCTTTGACTCTCTTTACTAGACTCAATAAAAGAAAGATTACATCATGACTCGACTAGACACTTGATAACTAAGGCTTCTCTTGTTCATATGTCCTTCAATCACTCTCGGACCCATTACTTGTATAATCTGAATCCGATTCACTTGTACTTCCTGAAACATTGATAAAGTAGGTAATGAGCACACTTTCCCAGTAGGTATTTTCGTATCAACATGAAGGCAAATTTAAGTGATTAGTATTTTAGCTCTAGAGAATAAGATAAATCATGCAAATATGGTAGAACATGCTAATAAAACCAAAGTAACAAGATATGATCATGACGAGATACGAGAATATGATTGATCAAATATATAACAAAAATGTAATTTTGGCCTTTTCATGAACAAAAATGTACTTTTCATAACCATAAAGGCTATGCACTAGAAAGTCAAGTAACACGCAAGAAAGTACTCTTCGCTTAATAGCAAGTACTTCGTTAATTTACGTAGATCTTTACTCATGTCCGTGAATTTTCACTTATTTATAAAGAAAGTACTCCCAACGCAATGCGACACCAGCAGCATCGCACCCCATGGTTTATAATATGTTTCTAACAATCAGCCGAGAGGACTAGCATAGAGCCCTGGAACATAATCAGTGCTCGAACTTCATCTTTAAGTATAAATCAAGCTACTTCCACGATTATAATAATAATGTGGCCAATAATATACAAGCTCAACAATGATTCCATGATAAGGTAACCAAGGTATAGAACGTACCAATAATTGATTTTGAGAATTCAAGAAATGCATTAATAACTAGGTTATGCTAAGGAGAAAATTTAACAGCATAACGATACATTCATTATCTTCCATATTTTTAACATTCACTTATTAACACAGGTTCAGAGTCCAGATAATTCTAAGGCCATCTAGAAACTCAAATAAACGAACCCCAAAGGTCAAACCTCGGGTTAGACACAATCAGGAACCAAGCGGTCTTTTACTAGGCCGTTTCTTGAGACAAGCGGTCTAGTATATGGCCGCAAAGGTCCAGATCTTAAAAAACACTGATAAACATGCTTTCTAGACAATGGGGTTTTAATGGTACAACCAGCTCGACGTCCTAGTGGGAATCTCAGGCTTGCGGAGTCTTACGGAGGCCTTAAAATAAGATTTCCTAGTCCGTTGGAAGCAATATCCAATGGAGAGGTTATCAAGTCCAAGATTGTGTACTTAATGTGCAAAGGTGTAACTAATGACAACATACCGGGATATGTGCCATGTACTTAAGAAAATGACTCTAGAAGAGAAAGAATCGTGATAAAACAGTAATCAAATAAGTCCATAACTTTATGAAAACAAGCCTCTAAATACAAGAGTATATGTTTGGCCGTAAAAATAACATAGGTTAAAAATAATGCCAAGTACATAAAGAACATGAAATCTTCTAGAGTAATCTATTAACATAACTAGGTATAAGAAAATAACACTTGAAATAGGAATAAAACTTACTTAACTAGGCTTAACACACTAATTAGGGCTAATCTGCAATATGTTTCGGGTTAACAATATTACAGAAATCAGAAAATGCAAACGATCTAGTGTAGGACCATTTTACTGGGCCAAACGGTCTATCGTACGACCGCTAAGGGTTCTGGCGGTCTACAGGAAGACCGTTTCTTCCTGTGTTTACAGAAAACTTAATTCTAGTAAAATACAATACTAATCTAAGACACATCATGCCTAGAAATTGACATATATAAACTTATATAGCATGATAGAACGAATATAGGCCAACAATATGCGTGGGTTTGTATAATAACAAGAAAATTCTCCTTTTTAACTTAATTATGGCTAAGAATTATGCATGAGGAGTATACTAGATGCATAGTCCCAATAAATCATAAAATTCGCGGTGTACAATGCATGAAATCGGATGAAATTAGAGGGCTTTTATTCCTGACTTCGAGTTTAAGCCTTTCATGAGATAACCTACCTCAAATAGTTCTCCTAGACTGTCAATTGCTGACTGGAAGTAAGCCCTAGTTCTACACGTTCTGTGCTCAACTAGCAACTTCACACCCTTATATCTCCTGATTCCCTTGACCTAAAGATGTGAAATTTTGAGGGTAAGAAGAGGGTACTAACATGAACAATTTATTCTAAAGAACATATATCTAATTACCTCGTTTGGGGATTCTATTTTCCTGATCTTCCTGGGTCGGTGGCACAGTTCCCTGAGTTGTTTCCACCGAACCAGCGTCTTTGCAAGCTTCTATCTCTCTATAGGCTTGATCTCCTAGAATGAGGTTTTGAGAAAAGTTAGATCTAAGTAAAACGAACAACTTCCTAGAAGAAACTTACCTCTAATTCTTCCTCTTTACCTTAGTTTCATGCGGGCCAAAAGTAAGGGTCACACTCGTTGGTTCTAGGGTCTATTTATAGGTTTAGCTAGGGTTTTAAGGATTAGAACGAACTTAGAATCCCAATTAGGTTTTCAATTTGATCTTATAGCCTTCTAGACTTATCTAATTAGTAGATAGCATCGATCCTAGGTGATTTGGGTGCCCAAGTTCCAAGCTTTGATCATTCTCTTCCTTTCACAGAATCTGCAGAGCCTAGCGGTCTAATACTAGACCGTTTCTCATTGCTATGCGGTCTCGCATTAGACCGTTTTCGGTCTGGGCGCTGAATTTGAACAGTTTCAAACTCTTTTGATATTATCCACCTCTTTATCCTACTTATCTCCTTAATTCCATGATTATACCAACTTTAAGCTTCTAGAATATGGGCTAAGGTCCAAAACAGTCTTTTGGGCCAACTAGATTTATGTAAATGGGCCTAATCCTCTTGGATCAGTACAGGGTCATAATAATTAGATTTAATTAACCATAATTCATTTAATATCCCTTTTTTCATTTTGAATAATTAATATATTTATATTTTAAATCCTAAAAATTTTTCGGGCGTTACAGAGAGAGTTAGTTGCATCATTAAAGGGGAGATGATACATTAATTGATGTGATTGTGTCTTATTTCTTGATTACATTGTTCATAATGACTCTTAGTTACCATCATCAAAAAGAGGGAGATTGTTGTGTCCCTATGTTTTGATGATGTCAAACTATGACTCAGTTATGAGTTTTTCATAAATGCCTTTGATCATGTCAATTTCTATAAGTCATGAATGAACATGTGTTTAATAATGTCTTATATTATTATTCTTAGTTTCACTTGTTTTGTTTTGGTATCTAGCTTATGCTAACAATGATTCTTAAGCTTGTTCAAGTATTTCTGCAACAAAGCTTTTTAAACAACAAGAGTCGACTAGAGTCGACGCTTGGAGTCTACTCCAGTTCAAGCCTGCAAGGTAGAAAAGCTAGTCCTATAGCTACGAATTAGTGGTAACAAATACATGCCTAACAGTGACAAATAGGAGATATGGGTGAATAACACATCAGTAAGGGAGACAAAAGAAAAAAAGGCCTGAAATGCTTGAAAACTGATGGAGCAACACAACACGTAACTATGTAAACGCAGCCAAGGTATGCCAGCTGAAGGTCACTAGGGGTGATATATGACTTGGTAGGTTGAAAAGCTGGAAGGAGAAGATTGATTTTTGTCAAAGTAGACCTGTCAAAGTTAATTTTTGTCAAAGTCAACAAAGTCAAGTTTCAGGGTCAACACTATCAACATTAGTCCAAATAGTCAACTTCAAGACCAGTCACAATCAACACAGTCAACATGTTCAATGCAGTCGAAGCACCGAACTTCAGAGTCAATGGTCAACTATCGTCAGCTACAATAATCCATGTCAAAGTCAAGAGACAAAAGCATCAACGTTGAAGAAGGGCTCTCAAGGGTGAAAAGGAGAACAAAGGCGACGGCTCTGGTGATTAACGGTCACAAATAGCCAGGTAAGACTAACATATACAATATAAGGGTGAAAAATACCCAATAGGGCCGATAAATGGCTGGGAAGGCTAAAAACAACCAAGATCCAACACACTGCGTCAAAACAACTTCCTATGTGCGTTAACGCAGTCAAGGTGAAATGCCAAAGGAAGAAAGAAGAGCTTTAGCGATGATATAAGGGTGACAAAAGGACTATAAGGCTGACAAATGTTCGATAGAGGTGTAAAATGCTCTTTTAGTCTGACAAGTGGGTCGTAAGGCCGAATCACGTGTATACCATGAAAGCCTTCCAACTAGGTTCAAAGATTCAATGATTGGCACATGCTCCTAGGCTGCTGGCATGATCACAGAGGCTTCCAGAAGAAAATATTCCCTGCCAAGTGGACAAATGGAAGATTAGTAAATTAATTAGGTTATCCATATGTTTTCTGGAGGCTCTGTTTCATATATATACTCTCAATATTGCTTGAAGATAGGTGCATCCGTCGAAGAGAAAGCGAGCCCATCTGAGAAGAAGATCTGAAGAGAAAAGAGAGAGAGAGAGCTGAGGAGAGCTGAAGTGTGAGTAGAGGTTCTGTGAGAAGAAGTTCTGTGAGAGTAGATCTGAAAGAGAAGATCGTGAGAATAAGAAGAAGAAGAAAGAGAGAGTGAGTGAGAGCTCGTGAAGGAGTGTGTGCAGCCAGTGTTACCTTGAAGACGTGTTTGTGTGTTGGTCTCTAGATCAGATCCAAGCCACTTTACTCTTCATGAGCTACATTGTTTCTATTTTTCATTTTCGTTCTTTTGTTTTATTTTTTATCTTTCCTTGTTCTTACATCAAGCTTTGAGTCAGCGGACAGCAAGCTGTGAGGCTCAACATTGTGAGGATTTGTTCCTTTGGTCAGCAAGCTGTGAGGCTCAGCGGTCTGGGATTGGATCCCCGAAGCTGTGGATCAACAGTTGTAGGGATTTGTTCCCCGAAGCTGGGGATCATCATTTTTCAAGCTGTGTGTCAGCGGAATCCTCACCTAGTCTGGTGAGGGGTGGATGTAGGCAGGTGTCTGGCTGAACCACCTAAAAATCACTATCCATCGTGATTTGATTTGTGCATACATCCTTATCTTCTACCCCCTTCGCAGGTTAGTGTATGAGCTGATACTGTATTGCATTTCCATTATACACTAAGTGTTGGACACTGATTCTGAATGAACTGATGAATGATATTTGAATTAAGCTTAATTTCTGATCAGCTTAGCCATCATCTGTTAAGTGTTCGATATCTGCTTTGCATGAACCTATGAATGCTGAGTTCGATTTTAACTGACTTAGATTATGCTTGATCTCTACATTAGTTTTAAGTCAAGTCAAGTGAAAAGGAATCAGTAGTAGCGATATCTATTAAAGTTGAATTGGGTTTGAATTCTAATTTAGCATAATTTTTATAAAGGGATCTATTCACCCCCCTTTAGATTCCACATTGCACCTAACAGGTACAACAAATGCCCCCCACGGGGCGTGCGTCAGAGGCGGAGATGAGGGCGTACGACCCGTGAGCTCCTTATTCAGGGTTGTTGTAGTTGTATTTTGGCACTTCATATGCGCTTTTGCTAGCATCTTTGTGTGTATTGACTCCCGTATGCTTACCATGTTTGTGCAATTGTTTTGCAGCTATGGCGAGATTCGGCAGGGTTGACCACGTTCCGAGGCACGTGGCCCGCGAGGAGGACCGCTGGGTGAGGACGACTAGGCGGCCTGATGGGAATCAACACCAGACACTAACATTTTTATTTTGAATTTGTATCCTTTTATTTGTATTTATACCCTTGGCTAAATGGGTTTGCAATTGTAAGGCATTATAAGCCAAAGGGTTAGTCTTTAAAGTCTTTGGGTTTTTTTGTAAAAGTCCAGTAGGACTAGTAGGGTCCCTCCCCCTCATTGTTCCACTTGGCTTAGGGCCCATGTGGGGCCAGTTCAAAGTCCAAGGTGGGCTTAGACTAGACTTTTCCAACTTGGACCAAGAAGACAAAGTTCACTTGGCCACCTTGGTCAAGGGGGCGCCCCCTTCCATTAATTGTATTTTATTTTGTGGTTTTTGACCACATGGGGAGAATATCTTCTATCCCTTGTATACCCCTCCCCTAACCCTAGAACTGAGGGGAATTAGGTCTTTAGGGTGGATCTATATAACCCTTGTATTTTTCATTTTGTGGAAGATTAATGAAGAAGAATTTCAGAAATTGCCAAGAGCAACCCAAGGGCGCCCCTTTCTCTCTCCCACCCCCTTGCACATGGAGTTATGTGAATTTCTTGAGGTGTGAAGCCTCCTCCCCTCCCCCTCTCCGAGTGAGAAGCTCAGCACTGCCGCTGCCGCCGCCATCGAGCCGCCATCGCACCGCCACCGCCGCCGCGTCGAAATTCCGTCCACATCAGGACAGAAGGTTGAAGCCCAAATTTTATCTCCACATCAGGAGATCTGATCGAGCTGTAATTTTGAGTATTTGTTCTTCTTGTTATCCCCAGTCTCCATTTTACATTTCGTGCCAATCAGATGTCATTTGCTATTTTTTCTGTAATTTTAGTTCCACCCCTGACAGACTGCCAGTTTGCAGATCTGCAGGATAGGAGTCTGTTCTTCTATTTTTTCCACCTCTTTATACATCTCCAAAAAATCCCAAAAAATTCATGTGTGTTCCTCACTTTCCTACCTTCAACCCATAATTTTTCAAGTGTCTAAATCTATCGTCTTCTTGTCGTTCAAAATTCGTTTTCATGGAAAACTCAGTCTATCCTGTGTGTCTATCAATCCGAGCCAGTAGAAACCTTTGAGGGATAGTTGTATTCATTTTCAATCCATTCACTTGATGGATCTGAAACAATTAAATGTTGTAGCCCTCTGAGTCCTCTATCCATCGGTACTAAGTTTGGGTCAATCCGACATCGGATCTAGTCGCAAGAAATCTTTTCGTGAAGGCACGCAATTCAGATCCGAGGACAGGCCAGCAACTCAGTCTGGGAATTAAATCCTCAGAAAATACGTAGGCGTGCACCCGGCCGCCGCTGCTCCCGGGGATCGATCGGCAACCTTCCAGCAGCGCCCCAGCAAGCCACAGCAGCAAGGAGACACCCGGGCAATGCCGTCCCAGTAGCCGGGCCCACCTGCCATCCCGCGGGCTCCATAGAACCGTGCCGACTAGCAGCCCGTCTCTGACCCAAATTGCTGCCCGTCAACCCAAGATCGGTCCTCCCGGACCCCACTTGTAGCACATTACCTCTCTGCATGGAGTGGGCGAAAGAATTCAATTATGTAATTATTTGTACCGGTAGTTACGGTCTTGGCCGGGATGGTCTTCCCGACGTCCGGAGCGTGGAGGTAAACTCGCCACTCTCTCTATCGCATTTGCTCAATTCGTATATTTTGAATGCCGCTGCTAGAGTGATAGGATTACTAGCTCAATATTTATTTTTATCACCACTGCGAGAGTGAGTGAGTGAGCCCGTCTCTTGACTCAATCCGAGTACGCGCGGAAAAGTCGATACCCGAGGCTCATTGTCGGTTTCTCAACCGCGCACGATCCCGCGTTTCCCTCGCTTAGGGACGCCCGCGAGCTAGAGTCCCAGGTTCGATGTCCGTCCCGCATCATGGCCCTTGCCCCCTTTGGGCCCGCCTAAGGTCACTGTGGCCAGTGTGGGCCAACTTGACTTGGGGCATTTGCTGGTAGCTGAGGGCCCCGTTGGAGATGGGGAAAATGGAGCAGGGACCGTTAAGCTGGCCAGGATCTCTGGGGCAGGTGGGATTTACACCTACGACCGTGCGGGAGGCTACCCGATAGAGTTTCCATTGGATTGCCACCTGTTTCAATTTGTTCGGAGTTTTGTTCCGCCCGGTATGGAGGACGAGGACCCTTGTGTGGCTAGAGAACGCCACCGACTGGAGTGTGCTTTTCTGCTGGGCAAGGACAGCTTGCATTGAGTCGCTCTCTACAACTTTTCGAGCTTCTCTGCTGATTTCTGGAGGCAGCGCCAGTTTCCTAGTGCCGAGTGTCTGGGTTTCTTCAGCAGGGCGGACCAATTTGGGGTCCATATTGGCGCACTGGGTCGGCTTCTTAGGACTTGCATGGCCACCAATGAGTTGAGACCGAGGGGACCATGGGGCTGGTGCTGGAGCCATCAGGGCTGTAGTTCGCGAGCGAGTGATATGATGACCACATCCTTTTGGACAGGATTCTTCGTCAGACGGTTGTGAGCTGGTACGGTCGTTGGGCGGTGATCCCTTCACACAGATATCATCAGGGGGCGATTGAGTGGCTGATGGGGATTTCGCACCACTACCGAGTGCTTTTGGACAGGGCTGGGATCAGATATGCAGTCACAGTGGTGTTGTACGGGTACCGTTGCTACACGGGGCGGCTTCAGGCACTGGCGGAGGGCTTCAACTATCGGTGGAATACCATGGCGATAGCGGAGGGGGAGTCTTCACTAGACTTTCTGGCTCGCCGATCAGCGGTGAGGGGTATGAGGAGGTGGTGCGAGATGACCTCCATCGTAGTCATATTGACAGGTAGGGTCGATACCAGGTTCCTCATAGTTATCGGTACTTGCTGAAGACCTGGAGAGACTTGGCTTTAGCAGGGAGAGAGAGAGAGAGCCGTGCAGACTCCCAGGGTGCCTCTGAAGGTATGGGTCCGTCATTTCTACAACGGGCCTTTTTGCTTCTACCACGAGTTTGCGCGGGATTAGACCTCGTGGGTGGAGTATAAGGAGGAGGAGCTACAGTTCAGGACCTACTCCAGATATATATATTTGTGCCGTGAGAGGGGTGGAACCCCCATGGATTGCCATATGTGACTCACCTAGCTGCGTATCTGGCATACTGGTTGGCGACGTTTATGGTCCCCCATGGGGAGGACAGTCTTCTGAGGGTCGAGCTACTGTGGCCCGCGTGCTTACTGGCAAAGGGGCGGAGGATGGCGTTGGCTCCTGCAATGTTGGCCAACGTTTACTAGGGGCTGGGAGTATTGTCGGCACATCTTGCGCCGTGCAAGCGGAGTTTGCTTCTGCCGACCCACTACCTCAACGTGTGGGTAGGTTTGATGTTTCCTGGGTAGGTGACACGGGCGACGGTGGCGAACCCGGCTGTAGATTATGAATTTAGAACTACCCCTGAATTGATAAATAATGAAGATTTTTGGACAAGATATAGAACTAAATTAATGATACAAAAAGGGGGTGCTCACATGCAACAATTAAGATACGTGATCGCCACTGAGGCCAGAAACATGCCGAATAATAAGAGATTAGGATAGGGGCATGTCACATACCTCAGAAATTCATTAGGGGGCAGCCGTGGGCCTGGAGATTAACGCGCTATATCGTCCTAGCGCGTTCTTCAGGTCGCGCTATCTTCGTATAGCGCGATATCAGACAGGTAGCGGGGTTTATTTGGGTTCGTTCCTTCCTTGCTCCAAGGCCGGCCAAGGTGCAAGGGCTCCACGTATCAATCTTCTAGTGCCTGCAAACAATCATAAACAACAAACAGAAGGCCCATTAGATCGAGATTTGAGTAGAATCTGCCCCTATTCTTAATCAAAAGCATGTAAAAGGGGGCTCGATTACCTGGGGGTTTGGTTTTTTTAAACCCCTATATTAGGGCCAAAAGATGGGTGTGATGTGTGTGAATGCATGTATTTTGCAAAACGAGAATTTTGAAATCAATATGCTATGTATGCAGAGATTAAACTCAACGAATTGAGGAAGAAAAGAAGAACGGGGAAGAACACAAGCATAGCCCTTAAATACTCCCTTAGATGTGCGAGAAGCAAGGAGTTATTGATCTGAAATTAGGAGCATCCTCCTCCTCGTTAATGCTCTGAGTTGCATCCCTCATAAACGACGGCCAAAGGGTTCAATTTAAAGGAGGAAGATCGAACACAAACCCTAGGTCGGAGTTTGATTCAATCCGATAATTTGGCGGCTCAAATCGAGGTAAACTTGCCGATTAAGAAGGGGAAAAGGTTCCTGCTAGGTTTAGAAACCTTTCTGGATAAGAAACACAATCAGCAACTTACCAAATAAGGACTCTGGATCGAAAGAAGGGAGTCCGGGTTGGAAAAGGACTCTGCCTGATAACGCGCTATACAACCATAGCGCGTTCATGAAGAACGCGCTATGACGATATAGCGCGATAACTAAAGGCCCTTTAAATGATTAAAAAAAAAGAAGAAATATCCTTTGGGCAGCCATTTAATCAAATGTTAAGTGAGAAAAACATCCAAAGTGGATGCTATAACGATCAAATGTCAAGAAATAACAACTGCTCCAATTAGATCCACAACGCGCTATGAGCAAGAAAGCGATAAGAGCGGGCAGCGCGGGGATACCAAACTTGAGACGAGATCCAAGGCATGAAATTGAAATGTTGGGCCAAGAAGGGGAGAAATCCCAGAAAATCAACCAATTAAGGATCAAATGGGGCATCAACTAGGAGAACAAAGAAAATGCTCAATTTATCGGCCAAAATTGGGTGTCTACAGATGCCTCTCCTTGATGTCCGCTTTGCAGGGGAGCGAAACGGAGGTGAAACGGACACAAAACGGAGACGACACGAAGTGGTAGTGACGGGGAGATGAAGTGAAAATGCAGTGGAGCGGACTGATAAGTGGATATCAAGGAGAAAGACACCCATCACAATCGACAAATGATAGGAATAATCCAGAAAACTCCGAGCTAACCACAAAGTCAAGCTAGCACTGGTGACTCCTGCCTAGAATGATAGGCACGGAACAAAGAAAAGGGAGCTGATCAACCTCTTGCACAAAAGAGGCATCCGTAGCGCGTAGCGACTACAGATTTCACTTAGTTAGTGGAATAGACGCGAGCCCGGCGGATCTATCGACGCTATCGTGCGGTTCACAGCTAAGGAGTGGATCAAAAAGAAGGAGATTGTATTAAAAAGGGATAAGCAGATTCCAGGTAAGGGTCACATCGACCAGCGAGATCCAGCGCCTAACAGGGAGCAATCTTTCAAATTCGGAATGGAATTGAATTTCTTTGTTCAAGGACAAAAGCATATTGATCCTTAATCGAGAAGAAAACTGGGCGTTCATGGATGTAAAAACGACATGATGCGTGTAGGGTTAAAAAAATAAAAGAAATCACTCAAAACAAATGCCAAGAAAGGATAAAATATAAGATACTCAAGGATAATATTGTTAAATCAAACAGACTCGGGTCAAGAGTTATTCGCAACCACGGCGCGCGAGATGAAGTCCATCGTCCCCAAATGTGTCTGACCTAACGGCCTATCCGACGATTAACTGCATGTTTCTAGATCATCACTGTTTTTGGTAGAGGGGAACTCAGATCCCGAAACATATAGAGAACCAGCCGGTCCTTGAGATAATATAATAATAAAAATAGCATATAGTAATGCAATAAAAGAAGGGACAAAGAAATACTTACCTGATGGCGTGCCACTTCATTTTTTTCTTTTCCTGAAATACAATGTTAAGCACAAGTAGAACAACTTCAAGTACGTGTAAGCAGGAGAACTCAAATTTTTCTTCACCCACAAGCTGCATTTTCTTTTATTTTCTCCCCCCCCCTTTCTATTTTCATTTTTCCTTTACTTTGATTATCGCGCTATATTTACATAGCGCGACATTATCGCGCTATGAACATATAGCGCGTCATCTACCCGCAGGTTTTCAAAAACCGCCCCCCTTCTATTATTTCAAACTCACTCTTTTCCCTCTCCCTACTCCCTCTCTCGCCCTCTCGCCCTCTCACCAGCCCAGCCCCCATTCGCATCAATCCGATGGAGGGAGACGCTCCAAACGGCGCGCCACCCGCGGCCGCCAAAGATCACACGTGGAAGAAGAACGAGCGCCCTCTCCCGTAGAAGATCACGCCGATTCGGAGGCCACGGTCTCGGCTAGGCTCGAGGGAGACGAAATGGACATTCCCAATGACGAGGCTCAGGAAGTTGAGGGTGCCCCGGCGGCCGAGGAAGGAGCAACAGAGCCGGTTGGAGGCGGGGCGGCCCGAAAACGGCGAGTGGTAAGGAACCCTCCTAATCTTGTTTTCTTTTGATTTTTCTTATCTTTTTCTTTCAAATGGATGAAAACGGAAAGGGAGCCACCCCCGTAAATCAAAATGTAGGGCAGAAAGCCCATGGATAGAAATTGGGGAATGAGGGGTCGCCCCCTACCTACAGACGATGAACATGCTATATCTTCATAGCGCGTTCTTGAAGAACGCGCTATGTCGATATAGCGCGACAAAGAACAGCATGCTAGTTTTTTCTGTTTCTGATTTTTTCTTTTGTTTGATGAACACAAAATGATGCCTTCTTGCTTTTATGTTGTGTGCAGGGTGTGGAGGGTGCAGTCTGTGCCCGGATTTCATGGACATTGGTTCGGGCCGCCTACTCCGCACTACCAGAGTTTCAACGGGCCCGCCTCCGCCGAATGGGCTTCGGGGAGTTCCTAGAGATCGAGGTGCTGAGAGTGGATGTGGGGCTGATAAGGGCTCTGAAAGCCAGATGGGACACAGGGTGCAAGGCCTTCCTCTTCCCCTGGGGTCATATGATCCCGACTCTAGAGGATGTCACTCGCATCACCGGGCTGCGGGTGCACGGATCGGCAGTGACGGGTTACACTTACCCCGACTACCGGGAGATGGCGCGCAGACTGCTAGGTTTGGAATTGGAGGGGACTGGCCGGACTTCGCTAGTGTCGAGGATCGTTTTGCAGGAGAGTCTCGACCTGTTTCACACACACAGGGAGGTGGGGGAGACTTTGACAGCTCATGAGAAGAGGTTAGAGGCTGGAGCCAGAGATAGTTTTACGACTGAGGCAGGCCCACAGGCAGACATGGAGTTAAGGAGGTTCCTTATTCTGCTGATCGGCAAGCTGCTTCTAGCGACCCAGGGTGACGCAGTGAGCTGCCGATTTCTACCCTTACTGGAGGACCTAGACAGAGTGGGACGGTATGCTTGGGGTGCGGCAGTCCTTGCCCACTTGTTTGACAGCTTCGGCATCTCCTCACTCCAGTCTTCACTCGGGGGGTTCTACCCTCTACTTCAGGTATTTCTCTAAGTCTTAAACTCCAATGATTAAGTTATGCACTCCTCTTATATTGATCACATGAGCTTCATTTCAGGTTTGGAGTTATCTATATCTTCCTACCCTCAGGCGCGCTTGGGAGGATCGGGGAGATTTACTGCCCTTGGCCAGACGATGGACCCCTACACGAGATGGCCGATCTCTGAAGGACCAGGTCACCCATATTCAGGAGACGCTAGACATGATGCCCCACAGAGAGGTAAGATTTAATTCTGACATTGAATTGAATTATGAGTGGAATCGAGGGCAATGATAAATTGAATTATGCAGGTGGTCTGGACTCCCTATCAGAGGGACATCGGGGTGATGCCTTGGGTGGAGGCGGCCATCCCATACTTTGGGAGAGAGATCTGGTTACATGCCCTCAGCCTGGTCGAGCCCCTATATCATAGACTGATCATGAGGACACTAGGGCTCCACCAGGCGGTAGTAGAGTTCCCGACCCAGGCGACGGACCCACGACCTGGGCGACGTTTTCGAGGCCTCCAGGGGACAGATGACTGGCGGCAGCGAGCTCGAGAGCAGTTGGCAGATTGGAAGAGGCGCGGCCGAGTAGTCCCTGCGGGAGCGGATTCAGATGATGCCTATCTCCAGGCCTACTCCCAGGCATATGGCAGCCGAGTCTATCAGAGCGCTCGCGGACAGGTATGCTTTTAATTTATTTGCACTTCCATTATAAAACCTGGTTATTCGATACGTGATTAACATGTGTTATTGTAGTTTGATACAGAGGGGAGACTGGCCATGGTACAGGGACTCCTCGACTCCACAATCCAGCATCGTGAGGATCTCCAGCATACCGTTGATGAGTTGGTAAGAACTTGTAATTCAGAATGATTTGGATTTGAATTTCAATTAATGATAATGCCTTCTTTTCAGCGCGAGGAGCTGGAGCTTGTCCGATCCTCGCACGGCGCGTCATCCTCTACTTAGCCCGTCTGCGACCACACCGAGCTAGAGAGCCAGCTCGCTAGTGCAGTGGCTCGGGCGGAGGCAGCCGAGGCCTCCCTTCAGGAGAGAGTAAGCAATCTTGTTCTTTTACTCTTAGTCTTGGAGTTTTATCACTTATCAATTATTGATCAAGCTTTTGGATGCAGGAACAGGAGCTGCGCGTGGCAGAAGCAGAGCTGAGGCGCCGAGATGCAGAGGAGCTTCCCCGATATGTGATAGAGCTACACGCCCTTCTTGGCATGGAGAGGAGCGAGCGACAGAGGGAGAGGGAGGAGCGAGACAGAGAGCGAGTGGAGCGTGAGCTGGAGGGAGTACAGTTGATCACCAGATTGGGAATGGCTGAGCAGCGTGCGAAGGACGCGGAGGATCGTTATCGGCGAGGGCGTGAGCGGGCCCAGCGCGAGGGATACTCCCGAGCTTACTCGAGTACCGATTATTTAGTTACCTCCTCCGAGCACCAGAGGAGGGAAGATGCTGAGAGGGGAGCACAGGGTGACAGGGTTTCAGCTTCGCGGGGACAGATGGCTCCTCCTAGGTCTTCGCGGGGAGGACATGAGGAGGCTGAGAGTTCACGTAGAGGGGGAGACTAGGAGGGTCGAGGGGAGAGCTAGAGAGATTGCTGTATCCACCTCATTTTGTACTCTTGTGATATGTTATAGTGGAATGAGACAGTTCTTAGTACTTGTTGCAGCTTGCGTGATTGCTCTTCATTTTGCGTGCCTCTTCAAAAAGATGCCATCAGAAATAGAATGCAATTTTTTTTGGAATTTTCGAAAATATGCAAATTTTTATGAGTTTTTTTGAAAATATTTGAATTTTTATGTGGATTTTGAAAAATATTTGAATTTTTTTTTGGCAATGTTCCATTTTTTTGGAATTTTTGGCAATATTCAAATTTCTTTGGAATTTTTGGCAATATTCTGGCAATATTCAAATTTCTTTGGAATTTTGGTTTAGACATTGCTAATGCAGCATCAATGGATATTTTAAACCACTGGCTAAGGATCCCCGTTCCTTCCCCTTTTGCTTAAAACTGCCCACAGTTGGGCGTGCATTGAAGGGTGGTGCCCTATAACTGACTGCCCTTGATTAACGGTGCCCCTAGCAAGGCCATACCCGAGAAACATTCAGTCTTAGAGGGAGAAGAGAAGAATAATTGGAGATAAGCTTTATCCAGGATGGGAGACGTCGGGACTTGAATTCCTTCCAAGGTGTTTCCCCTCAAAGAGGTAGTCTGTTGTGCCGGCGCTTTGTGCCTTTACTTTTTAGACCCTTGACATGCATACGACCAGGGTTTTCCCTGCGGGGACTTTGCCACTCTTGACATGCCATAATTCATAATTTTGCGTTTATTAACATTTTGACTTGATGTTCATAATAGCCTTTTTGGCGAGATGTATATCATGAAAACTCATATGAAAACTCATATTGATTTTAGGTCAAGACTGCCCCTATTTGAGACTCCTCTCGTATTGGGAAGTACCGAGGTTGGTCATCTTATCTGTCGACCTCTTGCCCCTGCACGCGGCCGAGTAAAGAAGAAAAGGACTTTCAGGAATTCTCATGGCATGGCCAAAGTAGCAACGGTGTTTTAACCAAAGGAGCCGACTAAGGACGCCGTGAAGTGTGTGGAATGCCCAGCTGAAGGTTACTCTTAACAAGCAGGGAGAGAACGTTGAATTCCCAGTGTGGGGTTCTTATAACCAAAGTGCTGCAGAAGCAAGCCTAAAGACTCTTTTTGGAATATTTTAAACAAAAGCCTAAGATAAAGGTCTAAAACACCACTTTCAATTTTGTTAAGAAGCACTTTATTTTGAAAATCCTGCGTGAAGTAATGAGATAATGATATCATAACAATACGTACTTACGCCAATATGTTACCTTGCGACCTTTCTTGAAATAAATGCTGCGAGAGGCGGGGTTGATCATCGTGGGATAGTCCTCTTTGGCAGTCAAAAGGATTGGAAGCAAAAGGGTTTGAGAGTGGCTTAACAAGAAGGAGTGATGCCAAGACCAGACTCAGATGAAATAAGGAGGAAAGGAAGAGAGGCGAGGGCTAGAACTCCCTCACTAAGGTGTGGAGACCCTGATCACACAAAGGTCTACAGAAGAAGCGGAGAATTAGAAGGAGGAGTGAGGACTAAATCCTCGAAAGTAGTGAAAGAATGGGCAGATGTCCAAGGCAGTGGATGTGGAAGAAGTTCGGTCGGACCCATGATCAGGAGGAATCAGCGGAAGAAATTGATAGATGGAAAGAGGCAGATCTGGAGGGTCTGGGAGTAAAGGAGGAGAATCGTGATAGGGGGAATCATCCGGAGGCTCCAGAGGGATAAAATATCGAGGGACGCGGTGCCCTTGGAAGAAGTAGGGAAAAAAATGATGGCAAAGGAAGAAGAAAATGAAGGATGTGATACCCTCGAAGAGCAGAAAGATGAATCGGAAGAAAGATGGAGGGTCCGGAGGTTCCGGAGGAAGCAAATGGAAAGGGGCGTCATGCCCTGGAAGAAGATAGAGAGAATAAGATGGAGAATCCGGAGGTTCCGGAGGAAGAAGATGTAAAGGGATGCGATGCCCTGGGCACGGAAAGAGGAATAGAGGATCCGGAGGCTCCGAAGGAATGGGGTGTAAAGGGACGCGATGCCCTAAGCAGAAGGAAAGAGAATCTGGAGGTTCTGGAGGAATGAGATGGAAAGGGGCGCGATGCCCAAGAAGGAAGTCTGGAAATTTCAGGAGAATGAGATGAAAAAGGGCGCGATGCCCTAGTAGGATAAAGGAGAAATTCGGAGGGTCCGGGTGCAGGAGTTGGAAAGGGGTGCGATGCCCTGAGAAGAGATTGGAAAGGGGACGATGCCCGAGCAATGAAGATGAATAGGATGGGAAATGCAGGATATCCGGAGGTGCCGGAAGGCGGGGAAGATACGGGTCCGGAAACCCGGGAAAGAAGAAGTGCAATTGCATGCAATAGGATGGATGCGATGAATGCAGTGAATGCGTGAATGCAATGAGATGCAAAGAACATGAAGAATGTGAAGGGCGAGAGGATGAGATCCTCCTCCTTACCCCTGGAGTGGCCCATGAAGAATCGGTGACAGGCAATAATGTGAATGGAGTTGAATAGAAGGTGGATAGAACAGTGGAAGGCCCCTTAGTACCAAGATAACTGCCCCTCCACGGCAGTGAAAGTGTATAGCCAATCGGCCCAAAGAAAGAAGCTTCAATAATAAATGACAACCCTCTTGAAGAGTGGAGAGTAATAATGTGAGGGAGTTGGGAAGTTGGGACCGGAAGCATTGCCATGCCCATTGATTGCGGCATATAAAGAATGTTGACAAAAATGGGCATTCGCCCCTTGTATGGAAGAATGAATTCAGGATTTGAAAGTTGGAACAAGGGGTGCCCTGCCCTGCCCTTGGGTGGCATCAACGCTTGGCATTCTTTTCTAGCGAGCAGTGGCGGCTTGACCTCTTCAGCCGTGCTTGGCACAATAACCCGGATTGGCATCCGGCAAATGAACTCTTGCATCTTGAACTGCACGGCAGTGGCCAAATTCTTCTTTCGCGACTCTTGATCATCCTCGGCACAAGTGTTTGTAGCAGCGCTCCCCTTCCGAGTAGTAAAGGGAGGTGAAGCGGAGGTGGGAGGCTTCGTGGATGGTGGGGGTGTAGTGGAAGGCGTTGGAGAAGGGATAAGTGGAGGCGGAGGTTCAAACACGTCGAGCTTCTCCCTTTGCTCGGAAGTAGTTTGGGTTGGCTCGAGTGCAAAAAAGGGTTGATCCTGCTCAGGATTAGCCACAGGTAATAGGTTAAGTGGTGGAGTAGGGGTAGTTGGGTTTGGTGTTAAAGGTGTAATAGAGGGTTGAATTGGGGAAAGTTCGACGTTAGGCTCGGTGGAGGCCGATGGTGTGGAGGCTGGCATAACTGGTGGAGGTGTAATTGGTGGAGGTTTGGTGCGGAGAAAACTTTGAATGGGGCGAGCGGTGTTAGGAGGAGGAGACTCAAGATGCGCCGGCGTGGGTGATTGAAGTACCGACCCATCATCGTAACACCAAGAGGTCTCGGAAACAGGGGTTGGATTAGGGACGGTGGCTTCGTCCTGAGCAGGGGGTTCATCAAATGATAGTGGGGGAAGCGGGAAGTGAAGGAAACTCGGAAGGGGTGCCTGCAAAGCTTCATCGTATGTTGCTTCGAATTCTCCAATTGCCGGTTCTTGCTTGCTTGAAATGCCAATGCCGTAGTCACCTCTCCTATCCTTCCATTCTTTCTCCATTTTTGTAATGTCATTCAGAGCAGCATGAAGGGGATTGATTGGAGTAGGAGGAGCGGGCCGTGGGCTCGTAACCCTCCTTAATCGTTCCTCCATTAAAATGACTTTATCAAGAAGAGTTTGTTGGAGGGGTGTGACTTGAGCAACCGAGGGTTGGCAAGGCCTTGAAGGAGGGGTGGCATAAAAATGCCGTGGAGGGGAATTAATGGGCCGACCCGTAGAAGAACCCGGATGGGCCGGATTGCAAGGAATAAATGGGCCTTGGGGCCGTGGTGGAGGAGGAATAGAAGGAGGCGGATGTCGGACCACCCGAGGAGGAGGGTGAATGGGAAGAGATGGGTGATGGGCCACCTGAGTAGGATTGTGCATTGAAGAGGGAGGTGGGTGATGGGCCACCCGTATGGGATTGGAAGAATGCGATGAATGAGATGCACCCTCAACAACGGCCTTAAGGGCTTGGATTTGTTGAGGGGTGAGATGATCTAATGCATGCAAGATTTGGGAGACCTTCTCATCATTGGGAGGAGACGGTCCCGAAGGAGTAGTGGCTCGCAATTGAGTAGGGGGGCCATAAGATTGGACATTGCCCATGGGCCGGGCATGACCATAAAAATGAGAATGTGGTCCCTTGAAGATATGGCGAGAATTTTGATGAACATGTTGAGATTGAGGATTATAAGATGTGCACGGTTGTGCATCCTCATGAATTGAATTAAACATGTTAGTTTTCTTATCATGGTAAGCCATTATGCAATCAATGTTAAAAATAATTTGCAAAGAAACACACAAGTGGGATGGTTACCGTTGATCTTAATTTGTTTGAACCTTGGTGAATTAATGAATTTTAACAAATTGATGTAATCACTCAAGGGTAGAACCTGGTTCCAAATGTGATTTAACTTCAATGCCAACTGGGAACACTCTCTCACCACGTATAGGCCAACTAAAACCTGGGATTTCAAGGGTACAACCTGCCCGGCGTCCGTGAGGGAATCCACGGGTGCGGGGACTTACGGAGGCTTGGTTTAGGAATTTCCGGTCCAAAGAGACGGAATGCTCAATGGAGGGTCCTTCCTTTACCAAGAGGGTGTGTGGGATCCTAGTGTAGAGAGAGGAGGTCTCTCAAACCAAATGCAAAGATGAATGCAATGCTATGGAAGAAAAATCTAAACTAGAACAATAAAAGGAAAATAGATGAAGGAAGTGAATATACAACAGGAAGTGTACAATGATGCAACCAGAGAAGATGGCAATCAGAACCCCGACAGAGGATGCAGGTGAAATATCCTCTGGTGATAGACGCGCTATATGTCCATAGCGCAATCTGCTAGAAAGCGCTATGGATATATAGCGCGACCAATGACAGAGGTGGGGGAAACCCCAAAAGCCAAATAAGCACACACACTTACGGATTCACAAGCAGGCAACTAGCAGAAAGAACGTGGTGGCACAAAGTGTCCCACCGTGATCGCCAATTTTTAGATTATGAATTTAGAACTACCCCCGAATTGATAAATAATGAAGATTTTTGGACAAGATATAGAACTAAATTAATGATACAAAAGGGGGTGCTCACATGCAACAATTAAGATCCGTGATCGCCACTGAGCCTAGAAACATGCCGAATAATAAGAGATTAGGATAGGGGCATGTCACATACCTCAGAAATTCATGAGGGGGCAGCCGTGGGCCTGAAGATTAACGCGCTATATCGTCCTAGCGCGTTCTTCAGGTCGCGCTATCTTCGTATAGCGCGATATCAGACAGGTAGCGGGTTTTATTTGGGTTCGTTCCTTCCTTGCTCCAAGGCCGGCCAAGGTGCAAGGGCTCCACGTATCAATCTTCTAGTGCCTGCAAACAATCATAAACAACAAACAGAAGGCCCATTAGATCGAGATTTGAGTAGAATCTGCCCCTATTCTTAAGCAAAAGCATGTAAAAGGGGGCTCGATTACCTGGGGGTTTGGTTTTTTTAAACCCCTATATTAGGGCCAAAAGATGGGTGTGATGTGTGTGAATGCATGCATTTTACAAAACGAGAATTTTGAAATCAATATGCTATGTATGCAGAGATTAAACTCAACGAATTGAGGAAGAAAAGAAGAACGGGGAAGAACACAAGTATAGCCCTTAAATACTCCCTTAGATGTGCGAGAAGCAAGGAGTTATTGATATGGAATTAGGAGCATCCTCCTCCTCGTTAATGCTCCGAGTTGCATCCCCCATAAACGACGGCCAAAGGGTTCAATTTAAAGGAGGAAGATCGAACACAAACCCTAGGTCGGAGTTTGATTCAATCAGATAATTTGGCGGCTCAAATCGAGGTAAACTTGTCGATTAAGAAGGGTAAAAGGTTCCTGCTAGGTTTAGAAACCTTTCTGGATAAGAAACACAATCAGCAACTTACCAAATAAGGACTCTGGATCAAAAGAAGGGAGTCCGGGTTGGAAAAGGACTCTGCCTGATAACGCGCTATACAACCATAGCGCGTTCATGAAGAACGCGCTATGACGATATAGCGCGATAACTAAAGGCCCATTAAATGATTAAAAAAAAGAAGGAATATCCTTTGGGCAGCCATTTAATCAAATGTTAAGTGAGAAAAACATCCAAAGTGGATGCTATAACGATCAAATGTCAAGAAATAGCAACTGCTCCAATTAGATCCACAACGCGCTATAAGCAAGAAAGCGATAAGAGCGGGTAGCGCGGGGATACCAAACTTGAGACGAGATCCAAGGCATGAAATTGAAATGTTGGGCCAAGAAGGGGAGAAATCCCAGAAAATCAACCAATTAAGGATCAAATGGGGCATCAACTAGGAGAACAAAGAAGATGCTCAATTTATCGGCCAAAATTGGGTGTCTACACCGGCGGCCCCTTTATTGTTTAGCTTCACTGGCCAACAGGATGGAGACGCCGTTGCATAGCTAGAGGGGACCAGGAGGGACCTATCTTATTTGCCCGACAGAGGTGAGGACGGGCTCCCTTTTGACAGTGCTTCGAGAGATTCTCGTCTGATTCAGGTGCCTTTGAGCAGCGGGGCGGCCTGCGCCATTCCATACCTGCGAGAGCCGGATGCCGCATTGTATACAGAGTGGGTGATCCGCACCCGATTGACGGCGCTGGCACTGCACCAGTCTGCTATGAGCTTTCTGGAGCCCTACTACCCTCACCGGTTCTCCCAGAACTTCGGGTATGATCAGGGAATCCCTCCAAACTAGGAGTTTCCTTTGGCGAGTTGATTGTATAAGGGTCGGGATAGCCACCTATTAGCAGCTGCTTGGTGGGATTTCTATTGCTGCCGGGATTCGGAGCAGTTACCGACGCCGGGGTTAGACCGCAGCGGAAGGTTCGACGTCCACTATGCCAGGTGGTGGTTTGAGCACAGCCACCTATATTTCCAAAAGGCTTCGGCGATTCGGAAGGCGGAGGAGGTCCGGATTCTACGAGAGGATCAGCCTCCTATCGTGTTGGACGACGAGTACTTGAGGACACGCTTCTCCCGGATCCGCCGGGATATGGAGCGACTTGCACAGCTGTGGCCCCGAGGCGGTCGGGCTTCTTTATCATCATGGGGTTGTAGTGGGGCCCTCAAGCCCCTGAGGCCAGTGCAGGTGGCGCCTGTGGATGCTGGCGTTAGGGCATCACGGTCGAGGATGTCGAAGATTTGGTGGACCCAGTTCCAGGTCGACTGCGGCTTTGGGAAAAAGGGTTCCCTGGACAGGCTGCTCCCGGAGGGGAGCTTCGCTGATACTGCTGTTAGCGACTGGAGACGTCACATCGCTCACGCGATTTGGTCGGCTGGACCGGTAGAGTTCGTCTCTCAAATTGAGCGTACCTACACGCTGAGAGACGTTAGGGAGGCAGTTGCAAAGGCTGCCCGAGTGCTGAGATTAAAGCTGGAGCAACTAGTTCCTCTGCCGTTGACTCCTTTCGTGGCTTCATGTGAGACACTTTCTTTACTATATTATCTCAGTCTTATCTTTCCTTGGGCATATGACTGAGATGTTGTGTGCTGCTATATTTCTTTGGCAGGTTCCCCAGCTGGGGAAGATCATCCCTCTGCGGAGGCATCTTCTGGGAGCGGGGACGGGGGTCTTCAGCCTAGGCGAAAGAGACCCCGGGTGGATGCCAGAGCGGTGGAGGCTGGCGAGTCCTCTCAAGGGCCCAGGCAGATGAGCATATAGAAGCGGAATTGGCTTTGAGTAAGTGCCACACCCACCCTTTGTCTTTTGTCGATTTATCCATTATGGTTGACTAATCTTGCATTGCTTGACTGGGTTTTATAGCTCCGCTGGAGACTGGGGCAGAGGTGGCTTTCTCGTCACTCCCGGAGGCCGATCCCTTGCTGGATGACAATGTTGAATGTGAGATCAATATTGATTAGGTCCTCCGCGCGATAGACGAGATCGACCCCCATGCCAGAACGTTCCCTGACTTTGAGTCATGGAAGGCTTCTGAGGACGTTCGGCCAGGTGAAGTCCTGGGACTGGGAAATGTTCTGTTTATGGCTGTGCTTGCTTGTGGAACTTGACATAGCCATGTACTTTATGTAGAGACTGCAGGGATGCTGGGGGCCATGGCCCCTCCTGAGGCAAGATATGAGGTGCCCACCCCTGTCGAGGTGCGCCACCTGGGATGGCTCCGGTAAGTGCCGAGCCATTCTGAGGAGAGTTGTCTCCCCGTTTGCCTAGCGTCTTGTGGACTAAGGTTGCTGACTGGTTTATGATTTCATTTTCCAGGTGAGGACCCAGTTGCTACCTTGGAGATGGTCCAGGAGCTAGTGATCACTGGACCGTCAGTGGAGCTCCCCTCATTTGAGGCTGAGTCGAGAGTGATAGGTGGCCTGGCCGCTCTAATTGCTAGAGTTGCATCCGGGCCGCCCCTCCCTCCTTTGCCAACCATTGTCTCGGCTTGCATGGTGGGGCTGGTGGGGTCTTCCCTCATGGGACCCTCAGGTATGTGGCTGGGGCTTAGCCATTCGTGATGGGCTTTTTGTATCACCCGGTAGTGCTAAGCTTCTTTTGGTGTTGGTCACAGGTACTTCCTCCCCTTTGGAGGAGGGTGAACTTCCCCGTGACCCTGCTGGGGCCGCGGAAGGAGAGCATGCAGCGGTGACTTTGACTGGTGGAGACGAAGAGATCATCGACATAGAGGGGATCTCTAAGGGCCGCGCCCCGGCTGGTGAGCTTCATGTCTGAAACCCTTAACTGGATGGCCGTCTTTATATGGGGCTAGGCTATGTGCTGACCCTTGTTGTTTTGTTGATCCGCAGGGGCTTCTAGTTCCACCACCTCCGGAAGTTCATCGCAGACTTCGTCCGGCTCCTCAGGTAGCGGTAGCTTCGTTAGGGAGACGGAGGAGAGTTTTAGCTCTTCCTCTTCTGGGGCCTCTTCTGCCGAGGGGGCTGAGATGGAGTGATGCGGGATGGACACGCGACTTGACTCCAAATGGATATGCAATCCTCGGACCCTAAGCAAGCTCGCGATCGTCCCTAACGAGAGAAGCGTCAGACGTGCGCGATTGAGAAACCGGCAAAGAGATAGGGTGGTCAACTCTCAAATTCGTGCCCGGATCGGGTCACGGGACGGTCTCACTCTCTATCACAGCAGCAGTGAATATCAATAAATAGCGAGCTAAGTTACCCTATCATGCTCTCTAGCAGCGGCATATAAAGCATATACGAACTAAGCAAAGTGCCAAGTAAGGAGCGAACACGATACCTCCACGCGCCTGGAGTGGGGACGACTTCCCGAACGATCTCGTACTCCCGGAACAGTAAATACACAATAATTACAGCAAGACAAATTACTGCCCACTCCACGCAGAGAGGTAAAGGGCGACATAATGGGACCCTGGAGTAGCGGTTTCGGGTTGATAGGCCGCTTCTTGTGTTGCTTCGGCGGCACACGTACTCACGACCATGGGACCCACGTGCTGGTCCGAGGAGCTGTGTGGGGCCGGGGTGGCACCACTGCGGTGGGGACGTCTGGAATGGCGCTCCCTGGGACGGCGGTGTGCTGGTTCACCGACAGGAGGCCGGGCGGCTCCGATCTCCACTCGCCGGAGTTGCTGGCCACGGATCTGCAGTTCTGTTTTGCAGCGCGCGACCCGGTGAGTTCTGGGGCGGCGGTCACTCCCGACATCGGATTGACACACAAGAGATATCGATGGAAAGCTGACTTGAAATCCTTCGATCTATGGCTAGAGAAAGAAATTTTAATTTCACTTTGATGGCCTTTATCGAATTTTCAAGCTGCTGGCTCACAGGATTAGAAAACTGAGGATAGAACTAAGTTTTCCTGAGAGTTGGCATTGACCGTGATGTAGACATTCGATTCAGCCTTTGAGCCATTCATGAAAGTTGTAGATACCGAAGAGAGGAAAACGGCGATATATCCTATGCAAGATTTAGTGGAAGTTTCGATTTTGTGGGGATTTTATACTGACTCGGGGTTGGATCTGGACAATAGAAACAGATCTGAATTTGGGGGAAAGACACAATTTCTAAAAAAAGGTAGAGGGATTTTGAAATTCGGATAAAATTTGTGGAGGATGGAAAAAGTGGACAGAACCTTTAATAAATTTGGGGATCCCAAATAAAATCAAGAAGAGGGTCGAAAGGTGGAAGAACTATGCTTCTGCTACACAGATCTGAAAAGGGACAGATCAGGAAAACAGAAAGACACGAAAATAGAAAAAATATAAAACGAACTATGAATGACGTGATTTGTTTTCTAGAGGTTGGGAATCAAGAGAGGAACCAACCCTGAAAATCTCAACTCCAGATGATGTCAGAGTTGGGAGTTAAAAATCTCGGAGTGGGACTTTGTCCAGCCAAACAGTTGCTTATACAGAACTTCGGAGGCGACTTCGCGGCGGCTCGATGGCGGCACGAACGGCGGCACCAGAGATGAAATCAGAGATAGAGGGGCTCATGTAGAAGGGGTTCTCAACCCTGAAATGTCGAGGGAAGAAGGAGGAACCAAGAGGAGAGAGGGGAGGGGCGCAACAGGCTCCTTACACAATTCAACAATTTCTTCTTCATTAATTCATGAAAAAGGGAAATACAAGCCTTATATAATAAATGGAAAATGACCACTAATGCCCTCAGATCTAGGGTTGGGAGGGGTATACAAGGTTTAGAACTAATTAGTTCTAATGGACTAATTTTTCAAAAATTAAAATGGATAAAAAAGGGGGGCGCCCCCTTGACCAAGGGGTAAGGGTAGGTGGCCTACCCTTGACAATTTAACCCATTTGTCCCCCCATGTGTCTAATTGACTAGTCCAACCTTCTAGATGCCACATTGGCTTTTGACCATCCCCACATGGATGAGGTGGACCAATGGGGAAGGAGTGGGGGCCCCCTTGCAGGTCTTACTGGCATTTTGCACATAAACCCACACAATCCTAAGGAAGAATAAATAGGCTCATGAAGCCTTACATTTGTGAATCTACTTCCCCCAGGATATAAAAATAAATAAAAGGACACAAATACAAAAATAAAATGTACATGCTAGGAGTTGATTCCCATCAATTCTTCCCGGGTGGGAAGAACTCGACCCCGTCGAGTAGGGGTACAGCTACTCGAGTCGCTCCGGTGGATCCATCACCTTGCCAAGTAACGCAGGTACGCTCCACTCCACGTGACCGTCACCTGCTCATTCCGTATATACTCGATATGCACAAGCTACTGTGGGAACGAGGCTAGAGGTGGACACTCCGGGTGGGGCACTCTCAAATGGGAGGAGGCGGCTCGAAGACTCACTAGGAATCACCGCTGGGTCCCTGTAGGTGACTAGATCCGGGTATAGATGTACAACTGATCCCATACTCATCGAGCGAGTCCACTCACCTCTCACTCATAAGAGACCGACAACGAGCTTGCATAAGACACATGCAGACTCACCATGTGCTAACACACGTATGCAAACCACACAAACAAGAAACTGACTCATGCATGACTCTAGATAAACCTATTGTTAGTCCGACCCGTACATGGGTGACGGCGGACCAGGACACCCGAACGTGTGCCAAGCATGCATTTGACGTAACCGGAGGTTGACGTCATGGTGAACTTCTAGACATCCTATGATGCACCAATCATGGACATTGGGCTTGGATGTGGGAAGTCCGGGAGGTTCGGGTGGTTTAGATGGATCGGAGAAACCAAAGTCTTCATTACCCCCAAATGAGGGTTTGAACCTATGGCTATGTGGAGGTTGCTTGGCCCGAGTGGAAAAGGCGTGATAGTGAACTCCGCGGAGGAAGTGGAGTGAAGATGGTAGCTCGGGAGATTCACTAGCGAAGGGGTCAAAAGGGTCGAAGAAGGTATGACGCCGTAAGATGGGTTCCAACATGACATGGTCCCAAGTTTGGAATTCATAGTCACCATCATACATTATGATCGGTGGGATGACGGACATGTGTAGAAAATAGGATTCCTCCCTTGGGCAAAAAGGAATGAAGTCGGGCTCGACCGACAAGGGGAGGAATAAGAGGATCTCCGTGGTGACACAACTCACGGTGCACTCGGAGGTAATGGACCCTAAGGCCGGATGGGTGAAGCTAAGACTAGTGGGTTGGTCGAAGCCTCGGGCCAATGAGTGCGTCAACTTCCATTGTACGTCTAATCCCACAATAAAGTCATCCAAAGTGTCAACATGGTGACTAGACCAGAATGTGGTATGGAAGGAGTTGATGGGCACTAGTGGTAGGGTGGGGTCCATGGATGGGTAAGGAAGTGGGACCAAGCCATATTTGAGCCAACTAAGCAGTGGCTCGGCTATAAAAAGTGTACCCGTTAGAAACACAGGTGGCTCGAGCTTTGGTGGCTCCAAATAAGATGGTTCCGAATAAAGTTCGGAAGTAGAGGGTGGTGGCATTGGAGCTCTCATGGGTGATGAAGGAGGGGGTCCGACCGGATCGGGACTCGGCTGGGAGGTAGATGCTTATCTAAGGGCGGCATCGACTTGCCGTACGTCATCATTAAATCGAGACTCAAAAGACTCGACCTCCAGGGTGACCTTATAGGACTGCGCCAGAGAGGATGCGTTGCGGATAAGACATTGGAGTTGAAAGTATAGCCGCAAACCTCTCCGAAACTCAAAAGCAGTCGTGGTGCTCTCCTCTCCAACTCCATATTCCAATCGGTACTTATCATAGTCCCGAATGTACTCGGACACGGACTTGTCGCCTTGGACGGGTCGGCATGGGTTGACCATAGTGGCCAAAAGATGGGAACGGATCCCTAGGAATGATCATGCAAGGCCATTTTTTTGTTTTTGTTAATGCAAGCCCCTAGACACAACTTAGAATGAGATGCACATGCAAAGCTAAAATGAGACTCGACTACAACCTAGATACAACCAAGATTCGGCACGTGGCGGAGTTAATCGATCCGAAGATCACTCGCGCAAGTGTGCGGCCTTCCCGATAGGCGTAGCCTAACGTTCGGACAACACCTTTTTATATACCGAACAATGGTATGCGGATGCAACCTTAGACCGACTTAGACGATGACTAGACGTAAATGACACTTTTTTTTGGTTTTGCAAATGACTACCCTAGACTCAACTGGCGCTCTGATACCATACTGATGTGGGACGGACACGCGACTCGACTCCAAATGGATATGCGATCCTCAGACTCTAAGCAAGCTCGCGATCGTCCCTAACGAGGGAAGCGTCAGACGTGCGCGGTTGAGAAACCGGCAAAGAGCTAGGGTGGTCAACTCTCAAATTCGTGCCCGGATCGGGTCACGGGACGGTCTCGCTCTCTCTCGCAGCAGCAGTGAATATCAATAAATAGCGAGTAAAGTTACCCTATCATGCTTCATAGCAGCGGCATATAAAGCATATATGAACTAAGTAAAGTGCCGAGTAAGGAGCGAACACGATACCTCCACGTGCCTGGGGTGGGGACGACTTCCCAGCCGATCTCGTACTCCCGGAACAGTAAATACACAATAATTACAGCAAGATAAATTACTTCCCACTCCACGCAGGGAGGTAAAGGGCGACACAATGGGACCCGGGAGTAGCGATTTCGGGTTGACGGGCCGCTTCTTGTGTTGCTTCGACGGCACACGTACTCACGACCGTGGGACCCACGTGCTGGTCCGAAGGGCCATGTGGGTCCGGGGTGGCACCACTGCGGTGGGGACGCCTGGAAGGGCGCTCCCTGGGACGGTGGTGTGCTGGTTCGCCGGCCGGAGGCCGGGCGGCTCCGATCTCCACTCGTCGGAGTTGCTGGCCACGGATCTGTAGTTCTGTTTTACAGCGCGCGACCCGGCGAGATCTACTACTGCGGTCACTCCAGACATCGGATCGATGTACACGAGGTACCGATGGAAAGCTGACTTGAAATCCTTCGATCTATGGCTGGAGAAAGAAATTTTAATTTCCCTTTGATGGCCTTTATCGAATTTTCAAGCTGCTGGCTCACATGATCTAAAAACTCAGGACAAAACTAAGTTTTTCTGAGAGTTGGCATTGACCGTGATGTAGACCTTCGATTCAGCCTTTGAGCCCTTCATGAAAGTTGTAGACACCGAAGAGAGGCAAACGGGGATATATCTTATGCAAGATTTGGTGGAAGTTTCTATTTTGTGGGGATTTTATACTGACTCGGGGTCAGATCTGGACAGCAGAAACAGATCTGAATTTGGGGGAAAGACACAATTTCTAAAAATAGGTAGATGGCTTTTAAAATTCGGAGAAAATTTGTGGAGGATGGGGAAGGTGGATAGAACCTCCAATATATTTGGGGATCCCAAAAAAAATCAAAAAGGGGGTCGAAAGGTGGATGAACTAAGCTTCTACTATACAGATCTAAAAAGGGACAGATCAGGAAGATAGAAAGACACGAAAATAGAAAAATATAAAACTAACTTTGAATGACGTGATTTTTTTACTGGAGGTTTGGAATCAAGAGAGGAACCAACTTTGAAAATATAAACTCCAGATGATGTTGGAGTTGGGAGTTAAAAATCCCGGAGTGGGACTCTGTCCAGCCAAACAGAACCTTGGACAGAACTTCGGAGGCGGCTTCGCAGCGGCTCGATGGCGGCACGAACGGCGGCGACGGCACCAGAGATGAAATCAGAGATAGAGGGGCTCAGGTAGAAGGGGTTCTCAACCCTAAAATGCAGAGGGAAGAAGGAGGAACCAAGAGGAGAGAGGAGAGGGGCGCACCAGGCTCCTTACACAATTCAATAATTTCTTCTTCATTAATTCATGAAAAAGGGAAATGCAAGCCTTATATAATAAATGGAAAATGACCACTAATGCCCTCAGATCTAGGGTTGGGAGGGGTATACAAGGTTTAGAACTAATTAGTTCTAATGGACTAATTTTTCAAAAATTAAAATGGATACAAGAGGGGGGGGCCTTGACCAAGGGGTAAGGGTAGGTGGCCTACCCTTGACAATTTAACCCATTTGTCCCCCCATGTGTCTAATTGACTAGTCCAACCTTCTAGATGCCACCTTGGCTTTTGACCAGTCCCACATGGATGAGGTGAACTAATGGGGAAGGAGTGGGGGCCCCCTTGCAGGTCCTACTGGCATTTTGCACATAAACCCACACAATCCTAAGGAAGAACAAATAGGCTCATGAAGCCTTACATTTGTGAATCTACTTCTCCCAGGATATAAAAATAAATAAAAGGACACAAATACAAAAATAAAATGTACATGCTCGGAGTTGATTCCCATCATGGAGGCTACTTCTGGAGGTGTATGGGGGTCTTTCCTTTCCCTCTTTAGCACTGGTTTATGTTTTTTGATAGAATATTGACATTTTTGTCTTATGTGTAGTGCTGGAGTCAGGGGAGGAGCGTGTGCCAGCCCCTAGTGCTGATGGTCGGGAGGAGGTTCCCAACCTCCCTGCGGTTTCTGGAGGGGACAGGATGGTGGGAGAGGGCTCCAGAGTCATTGAGGAGTCTCTACCTTCTCCGACCCTGTTGAGTGATGCAGTTGGTGTGGAGGAGTTTGCTCTGGGTAAAAAATGAGAACTCCTTTTTCTCAGGTTTTCCACCTTATTTTTCATGCAAGGTTTCATATGTATTTCTCACTTTCCCTTTTTTTGTTTCTGATCAGCCTCCACTGGCGTGCTAGCGAGGATAGGTGACTCCTCCCTGAGCTTGGAGGTTGAGTGACCCACTTCCGCCGCACCGTCGGAGCCGTTGGTGGACATGAGTGTGGGTGCCTCCCTGCTTCAGTGAGCACGGGGGTACCTGTAAAGTGACCGCCTCCCGTCTCTGGAGGATCTGAGGCAGCGATTGACAGAGTGCACCCGAGGCTACTACATCCTCTGCTTCCCACGTGAGCTTTGGATGTTCGGGCTGGCCGGGATATGGGTGGAGTACTTGTGGCTTTGTCAGACACAGGAGTAGAGGGCCAAAAGGCTGGCAGTGATCCAAGAGGAGCGAGAGCGATAGGCTCGGCTCGCGGTAGCCATGGCCGAGTAGAGGGGCCACATCGAGGCAGTCGAGTCATTCTTTCAAGGCCGAGCTGTTTAACTGGAGGAGGCCGATAGCAGGGATGAGGCCTTGGAGGAGTAGCTGTCGACCGTGGAGCGCGCCAGGGCTGAGTGGCAAGCGGTCAGGAGCACGGTCGAGGCTGGTAGTCAACTCTTGTCCACTCTTGAGGTGAAGCTCACGACTTCAGAGTCTGGTCTGTCTGTGTTGGAGGGGAGTAGGCTATGATTTGATTGTATCTCCTCCCCTCTTTTTGCCATGTTATGTGCCCTAGTTGTGTGTATTTGTTACCCCAAGGGCATGTCTTGGGCTCTCTTTATAAAGTATGAATGACAAGCTTCCGGGCTTCTCTTGTCATTTCTTGAGTCGTTCCACCTCTTTTCTTTCTTGTGGAACAGTGCTGCATGCAGGTACTGGCGACCATGTACTGTTAGCCGTGGTTGATTCTTCTACTATGTGCTGGTGCTGGTGACAGGGAACTGGGTACTTGAATCTAGGTATTGGACCAGAGACTGAGTGTTAGTTAGTGGTTGCCGGATACTGGGTACACAGGCAGACCTGAGCACAGGGTACTGGGGACTGGGCATTGGATACTGAGTGCTGAGTGCTGGGTACTGGAGACTGGGTATTGGGTATTGGATGCTGGAGGCTAACCCCGAATGGGATGTTGGCCTATATTGCTGGGAACTGGAGCTGGGAGCCGACCCGTCGGGGTGTGATGGCCTGTATGACTGGAGACTAGAGGCTAGAGGCCGACTTGTGAGGGTGCTTTGGCCTATATTGCTGGAGTTGTTGGGTCTGTATGGTTGAAGCTGGGGCTCGCCGGCTAATCGCCATGGTGACGTAGCTGGAACCGGGATCGAGATTGAAATTGGTGTTAGAATGGGGGCTGGGACTGGCCAGCTGACCATTTGGGGTGCTGTAGCCGGAGGCCAGGACTGGAGCTGGGTCTGAGACTGGAACTGGTATTGAGACTAGAATTGGAGCTGGGTGTGAGACTGGAACTGGTGTTGAGACTAGAACTGGAGCTGGGTCTGAGACTGGAACTTGTATTGAGACTAGAACTGGAGCTGGCCGGCTAACCGTTTAAGGTGTTGTGGCCATAGGCTGGGAATGGAGGTGGGACTGGAGCTGGCCGGCTGAGCGCTAAAGAATTGTAGTCAGAGACTGGGATTGGAGTTGGCCGGCTGACCGCTAAGGCGTTGTATCCAGAGACTGGGACTAGTCGACTTACCATTGAGGTGTGTAGCCGAATGTTGGAGCTGGAGACTGTAACTGGTCGGCTGACCGCTAAGGTGTTGTAGCCGGAGACTAGAACTGGAGCTGGCCGGCTAACTGCTGATGTGTAGTAGCCGGAAGACTGGAACTTGACGGCTAACCGTTGTGGTGTGTAGCCGAATACTGGAGCTTGGGACTGGAACCTGGAGCTGGCCGGCTGACTGCTGATGTGTAGTAGCCAGAAGATGGGAACTGGGGACTGGGGATGACCGACCCTTGGGGGTGTAGCGGCCGTCGGGGTATCTCTATTTTTAATCCCATATTTTGTCATTTTTTTCGAATCAAGGGATTGTCGTCCATAGTATACTGCTGTCAGGGGACGTGACCTAAGGCTTGTGTTGTTTGAAGACTTGATATCTCTGTGGCCCTAGTTTGGACTTTTGTAGGGTACTGAGTCATGGCCCCTAAGGGTCATTATATCTTGGTAGAGTGTGACTGGAGTTATAACTGGTGGGTCAGGAAATCAGTAGACATTGAAATGGTGACTGGGATCATGGTGGTGAACCATGAAGAACTACCGACTGGAGCTTTTGGGTTGAAGGTATTTAAAGCGTCTGGTCGTAGAATGAAGGGAGTCTGGGAATTGGATGATACTGAGGTTCGCTAGGATGAATGACTGGGATAACGTGTGAATACAGGGGTGTTCAGGCCTGCTACAATGGAGTGGAGGCCGAGTGTAAAATGAGCTAACCTCAGTGATATAAACCTAACTAGGAGGAGCAGGGTTAATGAATTAGAGATATGTATTAGTCAAGGACTAGCATATTTTGACTGGAGAGGCCTATGATTTGTTGAGAGGTGGGTGGATAGTCACCCTGACTGGTGGAGAGAGTTTTTTTATTATCATTACCGGCTCTACCGCCCTTTCGGTTTTTCCCCAGAGCCGCCCCCCTTTAGCTTTTTCCGATGAGCCCTTGCAGGTTTTCACACCGAGAGGTTCCCCAATTTTGCCTGAGGCTCCCTTTCGGGTTTTTACCTTAGTCGGGCTGTTGGCCTTTTTGCCCCTAGTCACCTCCTTGAGAAAGAGGACGACAGGGTCCACTGGGGTATCTCTATTTTTAACCCCATTTTTTTTCTTACCTGGGAGTCTGGCGTCTGAATCGTTGCTGGTGCTGGGTGTCCCCACTTTTGCGATCACGGGAACGAAGCTGAGAGGCCGACTCACGCTTTCTGGCAAACTTTACCCAGTGCAGCACAATCGAGACCAACACCTTGACGAAAGAAGGGAGAACTCTCCGTCACTTCCAGACGAGAGCAAAACCACATCGCAGTGCCAACATAGAGCACTCAAGCTCTCACACGAGAAGCAAAGCGATAAAGAAACACAAAACCTATGCCAGCTGTCGACTGTACTAGACCTTATGGACTCTGAGCATTGCAATATCTCGAATTCCCATGTACTTTCACGGAGACACACTCTGGTACCAACTGTGACGACCCAGACTCCGGATACTGGGTAAACTCGATATCACTTGGATTCTGAGAGGCCTCCCAAGAGCGGGAAAGCTCCGAAGTGAAAGAAAGGAGTGTGTAAGTACATTGAAACTTCCAGATAAAGTAGTAAACAATTATATAATTATGATCAAGATTGCTAAAATAATAGAAATAAAATTACATTTTTAATTAAACAAATTAAAGCTACAGAGCTAATAGAGTCCAGTCCAACTAAAGTACAGTACAACAAGAAAGAGAACGTACTCTCAAGTTGGGGGAAGCCCGACACTAGCAAAGCTGGCAACTAAGAACCACCGCGCTGCACCTCTAAAAATGAGGAAGAACAGCTACACCTGAAAAGTCAAGGCTGAGCCTCATCTCACTGGCTCAGTAGGGGTCCCGCAGATCCCCACCACAAAACAAACACAGTAACAACTGTGCAACAAAAGAAACTACTAAAGTAGGAACATGAGTAGGAATAATTAAAATAAAGAGGAAAGCTGTACTGAATAGAAACATGGCAACCGATCGAACCTCGGCCCTCTAAACTACTTCTAATCGGCAAAGACATGGATCCCCAGACACATAATCGGGAATCACTAAATCGATACAAGGAACTCTGGTTGCACAGCCATGATAACATCACGACAACTTAGTTGTGTAGGCTCGTCTATAGAGACAAAAGCCCAACTCAAGACCACACGGTCTAAAAGCACTAATACATACATGATCTCACCATCGTGTACGCTACACTGACCTCGGGTAAAGTCGAACATAGACTACCTGACAAGTCACGTCAACAGTGATGGAAAATAGTCACGAAAGCCACAAGTCATGTGTCATGTGACAGAAGCACCTCCTCACTAGAAGAAAAGCTAGATGCGTCCACTGACATCTTACACTGTGCCTCAAGCGTCTCCCACTCGTCTCGAATGCTATAATTGAGACACTGAACAAAAATCAAGGATCAAGTAACGAGTGACTAGCCAGGGTCATGCCCGTCGGCGTCTGTCCAATGCCCCTGACCACGTGTGCACATACAAGCTCAATGTCTTGAGCCAGGCTTCTAGCTTGTTTTCCCCTCTCGTAGGACTCTCACGGCAAGACAAAGGGGCCCACGTCAAGCAGCTTACAAACCGTCTCAATCTGGAACTCGCCCCACTACTACTCCTAGGTGGGCCGACACACGGAAAGTTTCATCAGGCTACGACTAGTAGAGGCTCACTAGACACAGAGACTCAAAATAGCGAAGTACGGACAGGCTAAACATGCACCTATCGCAAGTACTCAGAACACAAGGCAGCACACAGAACTGCCGCCAGACTCAGGATAGCCAATTATACTTGCTAACACAACAATCCTTGAGTCACAAGGCTAGAGTAAAGATCGTCACACAAAGCGGTAACACGCTGCCAATCAGCCTAGTCCTTAAGTCAAAACCATGGGAAACATATCATGGAAGCGGCACATGACAGCTGGATTCACAACAATCGGAAGTCCTCGGCCCCAAGGCCACTCAACGAACTCACAATTCCGCATAACACGAAACACGGAACATGAGGGATCACCAAAGCCCTAAAACCACATGGACACACAATTCAAGATAAGACAATACCTCCAAGCATCTAAAACTAAGTCTCGATCCTCACAGGATAGAGGAGACACTTACGAGGTCACGTGTCAACCGCTAGGTCACAACCGGGTTGATCGAAAACCATAATCACCCTTGAAATAACACAAAATACCGCTCGGTATAATGGCACTCCCGAACACCCTATAACATGGTCACATCCCTCATAGGAAGTCCAAGACATCCACAGAATAATGGGCTAACCAAGGGGTCGAAGCCACAACAACCGAAAGCCAAACCAACACGAAAGAATACTCTGGGCAAGTGGCGGTCATCTACCTGGCCACTACTAAAAAGTGGCGGTCACCTATATGGCCGCAAACAGGTAATGGCGGTCATAGCCTGGCCGCTACTCACAGAGCTAAATAGGCAAGAAACAGTCTGCCCAGGGCCGTCTCTTGGAAGTGATGGTCCTCCTATGGCCGTCTCTTGAAGGTAGCGGTCTTGGCGAGACCGCATCTTCAAACCGCCTTGAAAGCTTCTTGAAAAAGCACGATAAGCCATTTTGGTGGCGGTCCTTTGCCTGACCGTTACTTCATAAGGCGGTCAGCTGCAAGGCCGCTACTAGGAACCAACTTAATCAACTAACGGTCTCCCTGGACCGTTTCTAGGAAGTAGTGGTCCTCCTAGGGCCGCCACTACCAAGTTACGGTCGGTCGCGAGACCGCAACCGAAAACCAACATAGAACCTTTTTTAAGAGCCAGATAGCGGTCCTCCTTGGACTATTTCTCCAAGTAGCGGTCTCTGGTTTGACTGCCACTTCCTACCAGTGCGAAAACCGTAGGAAGGTTCAAAACTTGATCTTTCCACGCCCCAATCACTCCTAAACGACAGGGAAACATAGCTAGAGTTGATATCAACCTTCCACAAGCCGGAAGGTATCAAACCAACCACAAAACGGTAAGAAATGGGTGATTCCCACGAATCGACCCAAAATGAGCCACGAGGGCAAACGGCCTCGTACCGGCCCCAAATCACAACCAAACGGAGTTAAACTGGCGGGAATCGAATCCCAACATGCCATGGGTTCAAATGATACCATTTAAACTAAAAATCGTCACTTGGAACGGCAATCTCGGCTCACACCCTTGAAACATGATTTTGCCCTTAAAGTAGGAAAACCCACTCAAACTCACACCGTTCGACTCCAAATCATGAGAGGAAGTAGGAAAACAGTAGGGTATCCATCCCCTACCTCCGTCAAAGATCTCGCGCGCCGAAACGGCCAAACCACACCGAAAACTATCACACGAACAACCCAGGCTGGGTTCGAATCCACGAATGGGATCTCGCCAACACCACGCTCCGATTCTCGCGCCATCACGCTCCAGGTCAGCTCCATGCCATCACCACCTTGTCCAGCTCCGCCACAGTTGTACGCCCCGGGGGAGAGAAGAAGAGAGGAGAGAGAACGGAGGGAGAGAGTGAGAACGTGAGAAGAGAGAGGAGAGAGGGTGAGGGTTAAATAGAAAAGAAAATAGAAATATTTTTGAAATCTGATTTTTGGCCCAAAATTTTATAAACTCAAAAAAATACAGAAAAATTGTCTTCGCGATCCTCTAAAAGAACACAATGCACCTGTGGCGACCCGGAGTCTCAAAACTCAACAGTTCACTCTCCATTGGGTTCCGCAAGTTATACAAGGAAAAAACCTGAGTGGATCGTAAAACACAATCAGGGACCCATGAAAGTGCTCCAGAAGCTCTCCGATTCTGATCCGAAGAATCCAGGGTATTACACTTGGACTGGTGGACTAGCTACTTGCGCGCGGAGCTCAAGAAGGTTACCTCGAGTGACTCTGTGTGATCCCGCGGTGTTATCTTCACGAATTCTTTCACGCATGGGTATGCCAATTAACCTTGCACGAGACTGGTAGAGATTGGGATTGGAGGATGGCCGTGGGGCCCTCGGGCTGGGAGGAGGGCGCGACCCCCAAGGGAGTTTGCCCTCCCTGTAGAACTGCTGTGCCTGGGGCGAACTCCCCCCCGGGTGAGCCTTGGCCCCGAGGGGGTGGCCCCAGGGGTCTTCCGATGTCACTTGGAGTTGTCCTTTGAAGGACGGGGTGCTCTGGGATGCTTGGATTGGCCCGTGGGGGCTTGTCATCGTCATGTTGTCGCTACCGCTCGTAAGGTGTTCGGCGAAATTCCCAACACAACTCGGGTTGTTGATCGACTTGGGTAGGTGATCGGCGGGCCTTAGACTTGGCCTTGGGTTGAAGGCAGGGGCTCGCAGGAGCCGAGAGAAGGCCCTTTGGGTGTGTGGGCCCGGCCTTCGTGGCGTATGCCGCATTGTAAGGCTGGTTGGCGGGCAGCCCGGGGTTGACCCGGGAGCTAAAGATAAACGGCTCGTTACCGTGTGTCTGAGGGTCGATGGTGGCCCCGACTTGCTGGAGGATGTTCATAGGATATGGTTGGACTGCTAGAGCCGCGGGTTGGCCCTCAGCTTGTTGTAGAACGGCTGACATATGTGGGCCCGCAAGGTGTTCGAGGATATTCTCGACACTCGTGTATGGGCCGCATAAGGGTGCTAGGGGTTCCTAAAGCCTGTGGTTGACCAAGATGAATCTTCCCTTGACTTTAGGGGGCTGGAGGGAGGCATCTTGGGGGTAGATCCTGGCCTCATTGCTGGGTGCCACGTGTCGTGGCTTGTAGTCTGGGCGCCCTCGGGTTGGCCCGGGTAGCTATGTTGAAGGCAGGTAAGCCCCCAAGCTGGGTGATCGGGGGTGGTCCCGATCGATTGTTGATGTTGCTGTGGGTCACGGCTAGCTGGTTAGGATCCTTGGTTGGGCCTGGTGAGCTGTAGGAAGAGATGGGTAGCTCATGCCTTAAAGGTGTTCGGGGAAATTATCAAACCCTTATTTATTAATATTTTGCTGGGAAATTGTCTGGGTACAATAGACATCTAAGAATCTAGATAGACCAGTGCACATGATATCCTGTCAGATGATGAGGGTGACTGATCTCACAGTCATTGGTGTGGAGACACTAAGGTATATGTGCAGGTGCCCATTACCAGAATAGGGTTCACTAAACTAATCTGATCATGAATCTCTAGATGGTAATTATATCTAACTGCCAACCAAGAGATTCTTCAGTCACAGTAACACAATTGGTCCTTGAACATGAGTCACCAATGATACAATGCATGAGGACTTTTGTATTTTGATTCTTGGCAAAGGGACTTTATCCATAAGTACTGGATGCTCAGGTATTCGGATACAATGGAATGTATGCGAAGGTAATTGAGTGACAATAATAGATTATTCACTCTTGGACATAGCATAAGAGAGAATACCCTATGAATGATACTCAGTTAAATCGTTGGCCAAGGTAGATAGTTCAATGAAAAAAGACTTTTTCATTGGGACTTGGAGTATGTTCATCAGGTCATAGATAAGAAGTGCTTGATAGTATGACCATACCCTTAAATATGACCAGGGGCATTGGGTATGAATGAAGAAATATAGATGTGCGATAACTATTGGAGGAATGGTCCCAGAGTGATTTTATAGAACTCCTTTGTCTTCTGGGGTCACAGAGTGTTGCTTGGTGCTTGCAGTGGCCTGAAAGCCCATTAGAGGAATAATCATAAGATGATTAATTAATTATTCAAGTCATGAGATGATTAAATAAATAATTCGATGTTAATTGTTAATGTGAAAAAATTAAGGAGTTCTTAAGTTTACTGGGCCTAAAATCAGACTGACACTGGGCCTAGATGGTCACATACATTAGGGTAATAGACGGTGAAGTACATTCGTAATTTTAGACTTATGAGGGGTTTTATGACAAATCAAGAAGTCTATAAATAGTTACGATGGGAGAATCCTAGGCCAAGCATCTAGGGTTTCTCTATGGGCCGCCCCCTTCTCTCTCTCCTCCATAGGGGAGGGGTGTACCTCCTCTCTCATCTCTCTTCTCCCTCTTATCTCTAGTGTAGAGACCATGCGAGGTGCTGTGGAGGAGATCATTTGGGGGGCGCTATAAAGAGGGGATTCCATGGTTCGTGCCCATATAAATACCGCTAGAGGCCATACACTTGTGTGGTTGATTACCACCACAAGGAATTGTTTCTCGTCGCTGCGATCTGAGCATCGCAGAGGTAAAATCAAATCTTGTAGTTGTAGATTATCATTGAGTGTCACGCCTGAGCGATCGACATGACCGAGTTAAAAATTTTAATTTCTAGTTTCTACTATGTTCTTCCTGATCCCGACCTAGATTGTCAGACTCCACACTCCAGCAACAATTCCAATCATCCAGGAAAAAGCATCACTCCTGTGATGGCTAAATAAGGACAGCATGATGTCCAAAATTAGGCATCTAAACCTAGGGTATGAACGTGTGTGCCTACGCATGCAGCACCTCCCAGAGTGGATGGCGCCATGGGAAGTGTCCCTGAAGTGGAGGAAAATGTGAGATGTGGGCCTTGACAGGTAGTCATCAGAAGGCGGCCATATCATTGGGCGTTTAGGCGAGGTAGGCAGTCAGGGATTTGGCCGTCTCTCATCCTGGGCGGCCAGCGACCTTGCCGTCCAGGTCTAGTAGGCGACCGTCGATATGGCCGCCAAGCCCATGGGTCCTGCACTTCTATATTCAGGTTAAGGCCCAACAAGATAATTGGGCTGGCCTTGAAAGTATAGTGATCAATACACCCAAAAAATAATTGTGTCACTTATATGGTGACTAAATCAAAGTCCACGAGATATCCAAGATTAGGCATCTACAAATGCCGCTTTGGAACCCCCGTTTTGCATGGGAGCCTGGCAGACTGATAAATGGGTGTTTTGGAAAACACGAGCCTAATTTGGATGTCCCGCTCAAGGAAATTCTTGAGCCGAGGATGAATCTCACATGGGAACAGATAAACATGGTAGGTAAAAGGTCATAAGGGGGTAAGGAAGGAAAAGATATGCAAGGGCTTGTATTAGCAGTCCAAGGAACTCCCAGGCAATCGCAAATGGGACTTGGGCACACTCTAGGATGCAATGCAATCCAGCCCAAGGAGATACAAGACACCCAAAATAGGGATAAGTAATAATCAGGATAGGGGAAATGACGTCTGACTCACATGTTCATAGTGAGCACATACTAAACACACTCACAACTGTCAGAATCGGAGAGGAATAAGGTAGTCAATGATAAGTTCAGCAGACTTGAAGAATAGGGATGATTGATAAGAGGAATAACCCAGGGCAAACTAGTAGCTAGCCTCCTTCTCACCTTTCTCTTTCTGCTGCATACATGTGTACTATACTTTGCTAAATGCATTTTTTATGCAATAAAAGGTGTTATGTCTGGGTTTTTGATGATGTCTGAGTATGACTCATTGATGAGTCTAATGTGATTTTGATGATGCACAACTATGATTCATTATTGTGTGATTGAAGATGATTCAACTATGCTTCCATGTGTGCGTTATTGTTCTTCATGAAGACAATCCTATGTGCAAAGAAATCTTTGTTGGTATAACATTTTTTAATGATTAATATTCCCCTCATAATGGAAGTAAGTGAGTTCCATTTTAAGCTGGCAGATGAAAATTGAAGTTGGCAAAGACAAGGAAAAATTAGTCCACCAAATTCAATTTCAGTCGACCGAAATGTGTACAAGAAGCAGAACTGCCAAGAGAACAACCGACTGCGTCGACTCAACCCCTTCATTGCATCGGCACATCTTTATATCTTGCATCTTTGATACAAGCGATGTTCTTCAGCTACGTCGACACAAGTCTCATTGCGTCGACACACCTTCAAACTCAGCACCACTTCAGGAGTACACTACCAAGCTACGTTGACGCCATCCACCCTATCCGCTTTAGTGTGTCGACACTGGACTCATTCCAAGAGCTGATTCATGAGTATATCACAAGGCTACGTAAATGCAACCTTCCAGCTGCATCGACACATCTTCAGTTCAGCTAGTAGCAGCAGCAAGCAACAAGTTGACTTACTACGACAGCACGAGTAGTCTTCCAAGGAAGAGTCGACCCAGGAGTCGACTCATTTTTGCCTCTGTTCTGGTCTGGCAACTCTTTGTACAAGACACGTGAAGTCTGCCCAGTAGAGTCAACAAGGCACGTGACAACTTAAGTGATCACATGTCTGTCTACTCCAAGCCAACGTGTTTGACTCCAGGACACATGTTTCAAGGTCCAAAAAGGTCCTAGGATAGGGATATGTCCTTTTTATCATGAGATTGTCAGAATACCTTTTTGTGAGAAGGTTCTATTAGAGACCAAAATTGGAAAAAGTCACTTTCCAGGTTGTCTTTTTTTCCAGTGGACAAATCAAATTACTCTGCCAAAGATCATGACAGAAAGCAGACATGGAAAAAGTTCTTGTCCATACTCTCATATATACTTGAACAAATCAAAAGAACTTTATTTTTATCTGGTCCAATCAGAGGACATATCTGAAAAGGTTCTACAACAAAAGAAGCTTATTTTATCTAGGACCAATCAACTTGCCGATTTTGGGAGTGAAAACTTTCTACCATCTCTTCTATAAATAAGGGCCTTCTGCATGAAGAAAGGCCATTGCTGCCCTGGAGAAGAGAAGAGGAAAAACTAGATACTACCTGAGCTTGCAAAAGAAAATCTGTGAGCAGAAAAGAAAGAGAGTGGAGCAGCCCAACCCTGGTTCGACCCAGTCCAGTGCTGAGAAGAAGAGAAGAAAGGAGTGTGTCCGTGCTTGAGCGAACCAAGTGGAGAGAAAGGAAGAAGAAGAACTAAAGTAGTCTTCAGATCTGATTTCAGATTTGCCATTACAGCTTCAAGACTCAGTTCTTAAGCTACATTTGTTTTTCTCACTTCGCTTTGTGTTTTTCCTTTTACTCTGAATCTATTTTCAGTGTGTTGTGCTATCTTGACAGCAGTGTTGTTCGGTGCTTTGTTTTAGAGACCGGTGTAGTGTTTGGCTGCTATGTAGCCGTGTGTGTTTGTAGCAGTCTATCCCCGTGTTGTACTACATTTTGTAGCGTGCTTGTTTCTTTTTTTTTTTTTCTTTTCGGGCTTATCCCCGTGCAGTGTTGCAGTTCTGCAGCGTGAGGACTGTGTCCTCGTGAGGAGCTTGCTCCTCGTGTAAGCTGTGTATCAGCTTGTGTGGGGCTTATCCCCATGTGCTGGTGCGTGTAGCAGCAGTGTGTGCGTGGGGTTCATCCCCTTGTGGTGCTGCATGTAGCAGCGTGAGGACCTTTTCCTTGTGAGGAGTTTGTTCCTCATGTCAAGTTATATGTCAGCATCTGTAGGGGACTTGTCCCCGTTGCTATATTTGTAGCGTAGTGAAGCCTCACCGGGTTTGGTGAGGGGTGGACGTAGGTCTGTGGGTTTGCAGACTGAACCACCTTAAAAATATATTGTGCAAAGGTTTGTGCGTGTGGTGTGATGATCCTTCTCTTCTACCCCCATTCACGGGAACCTGCGCACTTCCGATTTACTTAGTTTAACATATTTTCACACTGCACTTGCATACTCCAAACTTCACACCAAGCCTGGGTGAAATACTTAGCGACGGTGTATGTACTCTTAGTGCTTGTGTACGTGTGTGCCACATGTTACACGGTGTGTAGTGATCTTCCTCTGTGTAGTACTGCCTTGTTCCGGTTTAGCATATCTCATTGCGTACATTAGTGCTCCTCTGTTATGCATTTCTCTAAGGGATCGGATTAGTTTTCAAATAGGGCATTATTTCTGAAATAATCTATTCACCCCCCTCTAGATCCTATTGACATACCCAACAATTGATATCAGAGAGGGTCTCTACTATACACAGATCCAACGATCTGCAGAGAAGATCCCGATACGCCTGCCATCATGAGCTCTTTCGCGAAACAAGTTTCTATGATTTCTCCGCCAGTGTTCGATGGTTCTGATTTCACCATTTGGCTAGGAAAAATGGTTGTCTTTGTTAACTCGGTTGATTCAAAACTATGGAATCTTATATCCTACGGTCCTCATGAGCTGCCATCAGATGAGTCTGAATGGTCTGCTGAACATAGGACCCAAAGCATTGACAAACTTGCTGGTTTAAACTTATTAAATGCTATAGTTGACTCTAAGTCATTTCCTTTTGTTTCTACTTGCAGCACGGCCAAAGAAATATGGGATGGCTTGGTTAGCATCCACAAGGGAGAAGAAAGGCACGACTGCCTAATGGCCGATAGCACCGACCAGCCGAGTGATCCATCCTCACCTCAGGTAAGTTCTGATTCTGAAGATTTTACCTTTGAAGAACTTATGGACGCATACGATGAGTTGGTAAAGTAGTACAAAAAAGTAAAATCAGAAAATAAACAATTGAAAAAAAAAAGCTTGAAAACAACTCTAATGAGAGCTCCTCTTGTAAAAACTGCTCAGGTCTTGAGGAACTAAATGAAACTCTCATGATTGACATAGATTTACATAAAGAGTAGATTGGGTGTTTGAGAGATGAAACTGGAACTCTGCAAGCTAAAGTCTCCAAGCTGGAAGAAACTGAAAAGGAGTCAAAAGACAAAGTGACTTAGTGTCAGATGATCAGAGATTGCTTAATGAGTTGATTGAAAATAATAACCTTGCTGAACAAAATGAAAGATTGAAAGAAAAAAAACAATTGAAAAAGGCAAGGACCTGAGTGTTGATTCTGAAAAAGAGCAATCCATTCAACAAGAAATTGAGAACTATAAAACTATAAATGCAATGTTGAATGACCAGATTGCTACATGTGAGGAGGTTTTGGCTAGTTCAGAACTGCACATCTCCTCACTAGAAGATGAAATTAAAGACTTGAATAATTCATTGTCAAAATTTGTTCAGGGCAAAGAAAATCTTGACAGGCTTTTGGGGACGAAAATTAACTTTCAAAGAGAAGGTATGGGCTACAATCTTGTGAAGAAAAAGGGCTTTGAAAATAAATTGTATACACCCTTTGTCTCTAGCTCGGATGAAACCCATGCTTCTAAAACATCCCCAAGTCAACCTATTATTCAGAAAAATCAAAAATATACTTACAACAAAACTGTTTCAAAAAATCAAAAACAAAACGAAAATCAGAAAAAGAAAACTTTCAAGCAAAAATAGAAAAATAATGTTGCTTGCTCTAGAGGCCCTTTCCTTCTCTGCTCTGGCGATAAACCCTATTCCTTCTGCAGCCGCAGTCGGGCATGGCTCCTTCCCCACCGACGATGGCCAGTGTGGCGGCGGGGATCGATCCCCCACCCCCCCTTACGTGGATGGGGCTGCTCCTATTCCAATGCCTCGCAGGTCCTATGCCCAAACGCTCATAGAGTCCCACTAGAGGCCACGACTCCTCTTCCGTGTTAGGCCCCCTGCCTTCACCGATCAAGGTGAGCCTGCTATCTTTTTCACACAAGCCAAAATCCAATCCTCCATGCAGCATCTTCATTATGCCATAATAGCTAAGTGCTCTTACGGTCGCTCGTCCATACCGGACATCAAAGCCTGTCTTGGTCAGCGTCTTCACCTCTATTCTAAGTTCGTGATCAATAGATTGAACTCTAGGCACATTCTCATCCGCCTTGGATGTGAGGGTGACTTTCTTAAGGTTCTTCTTCAGATGAATCTCTATATTAAAGGTTATTTGTTCAGGTTCTTCCGATGGACTCATAACTTTGATTTTTATTCTGACCAGGACTTTGCTCCTGTGTGGATTGGGTTCCCATCCCGCCCTATTAATTTTTATCATGAGGATCTCATGTGATCCATTGCGGGTAACGTTGGCACTATTTTGCAGATTCATGACAACACTCTGGCCATGACTAAAACCTCTGAGGCGCTTGCTTGTGTGGAATTATACCTCTCCGTGGAGCGTAGGGAGCGCTCGTGGATAGACATCGATGGTGAGGGTTTCTAGCAATCTGTGAATTATTATAGAGTCCCCCATCAATGTTCCTTATGTCATAAGCTTGGTCATCTGGAGGCTGACCGCAAGAAGAAAATTGGCAAGTCTGCTACTCGCCAAGAGGAATGGAATCCGATTGCAGAACAGAGGACCAGTCGCCTGGAGTATAGGCCTCGCCCCTCTCAGCGAGCTAGTCCTAGGCCAGATGATGATGTCTCCAACAGGTTCTCCAATTTGTTGCATGTTCCAGAGGTCCCGTCAGATCATGTGGTGGATCCACAGTCGGAGCTTGAACCCGAGGTGTCTAAAGATCGGCTGGTCGCCTCAACACATGCAAGGATCTACCAGTAGAAGGCCCCCCCTACGTCGATGCTTCCTATAGCTGGGTCGAATTTGGATGGACTTGGTTCATTTAAAGTTCTATCTAGGTCAACGCAAGCTATTGCTCCTTTGGAGCCCCCTATGATAAGGCTCCAAGATGCCCTTGCTTTGGTGCAATCGGCCTTTGTGCCTGTAGGTCGGTCGACCGTTTTGGCACCAGTGTTGCAAGGTAATGTCCAAGAGGTCCCTGCTTTGGTTAAAGCGATCACCGTGTTAGAAGCTACCACTAAGCTTATGCCTGCCACTAGCTTCGATGCAGCACTTGCTGCTTCTTCGTCGAAGGTTGGTATGGAGTCGATGCCTCCGTTGACATCGACTAATCAAGAGTCGACGCAGTCAGATCATTTTTGTTTGCAACTGTCTGTTCATGCCCTGTAGCCTCCACGGGTGTCGACTTTTCTGGGTCAAGCATCGACCTCTATTGAACATACGATGAATCTTGCCTTGGAGCTCCCTTCATCCCAAATTATTATTCAGGATGGAATGACTATTGAGCATTGCACTGTTGAGAGCTAAGCTCCACATGCTATTTTTCCTATCCCCGAGGTGCTTGTGGTGGACCATGTTGATACTCAAACTGGAGAGGCTCCTTGGATAATTGCCTCATCAGTTATATCGAACCTCTCCTTTTCTGAGAATCTGCGGATGATCCCTTTACCTGACGGCACAAAACCGGGCCATGCTGATGGGTTGGAGCACATGGAGATATCTACTTTGCCAGGGGAAGTGTTAAGTGATGTTCGAGTTACCAGGGAAAAAGCCAAGTGCTTGGCTGCATCTCAAGTTCCCTCCCATCACCATGATTAATTCTACTCTTATTTGGAATGTTAAGGGCATTGGCAATTCTGCCACAGTTAGAAGCCTTGCTCATCACATTAAATCTTATCAGGTGTCCATTGCTGCTATTTCAGAACCTCGTATTAATTTTGACAGAGCTGCTAGGGTGGCTGTAGAATCAAGCTCCCCCAGGTCATTGGTAATGATGGGGATCACTCTAAAATCTGGCTTTTTCATAGCGCTGCCTTGAATATAGAGGTCACTGAACTGCATCTACAATTCATCACTATTGCTCTTCAAGAACAAAATAGTCCCTCCATGTTCATCACTGTCGTCTATGCCTCGTGTAATATGAGGGATTGTCGGGTTCTTTTTGATGCGCTGATGGTTTTTGGCCAAGGCATATCCATCCCTTGGATCATTGGAGGCGACTTTAAATGCATTATATCGTCGGAGGAAAAGGTTGGTGGTAATTTGTCCTCCTTGACTTCTATGTCTGATTTACAGGGCTTCCTATCTGCTGCTGGCTTGATGGATGTGGGGTTTTCTAGCTCTCCATTTACTTGGAGCAATAATTAAGTGGGTGCTGGCTTCATCAGAGCATGACTTGATCGTGTCCTTTGCAATTCTGAATGGCTCAGCCTCTTCCAGAATCTGACTGTCAAGCACCTTCCTATAGGATCCTCGGATCACTCTCCTCTGTTATTGACGACTCACAAACCCAATGCTGCTCCTGCGAGGTTCATTTACCAACATATGTGGCACACCCATGCTGAGTTTTTGCAACTTGTGAAGGATCAGTGGCATAGTTGTCAAGTGACATCACAACATCCTTTCTATCTGCTGCAACACAAGTTAAAGCATATGAAAGGTGTATTTTGGTCATGGAATAAGAGAGTCTTTCACAATTTCCCTCAAATGATTGCCATGGCGGAAGTTAAGGCTGCTCAAGCCCAGTCTGCCTTTGATGCAGACCCCTTCGGTGACAACTGGTCAACACTTCACAAAGCCAATGCGGATTTGTGTCTTGCTCTTCACTGCGAGGAAACGTTCTGGTTTCAGAAGTCTTAGGTGAACTGGATGTGTAGTGGCGATCGCAATACGTAATTCTTTCACCATTATGCCAATGGCAGACGTTAGCGCAATCACATTTCTAAATTATAGGTAAATGGGTAGTCAATGGAGGATCAAGATGCCTTGGCAGATGGGGCAGTGTCCTTCTTTTGATCCCTACTCTCGTCGAAACCGCATGAGATTGATGACAGTCTCCTCTCTATGATCCCTCACCTTATCACGGATGCCCAGAATGATGCTCTTTGTATTATGCCCTCAGAAGAGGAAGTCAGGCGAGTTGTCTTTGCTCTATCGGGCAACAACTCACCGGGGCCGAATGGTTTCACAGTTGCATTCTTTACTCATTGTTGGGATGTGGTAGGTAGTGATGTTGTCTAGGCAGCTTCTTTCAAGGGTATGGTCTGCCGCAGGGCGTCACCTCCTCGATCATTTGTTTGATTCCTAAAGTGAAGCATCCGACTTACTTATGCTGACTTCAGACCCATTAGTCTTTGCAACTTCTCATATAAAATTATTTCTAAAATTATATGTGAGCGGCTACGACACATTCTTCCTCTGATTATTTCTGAGCAGCAGAGTGGCTTGGTTAGTGGTAGGTAGATCACTGATAATTTCCTTCTCGCCAAGGAGCTATTCTTGGAGCTTGACAGGTCGGTTAGGGGACATAACCTTCTTATCAAGCTTGACATGGCCAAAGCGTATGATCGCATTGAGTGGGATTTCTTGCTCCTTGTGCTTAATAAATTTGGGTTCTCCAGACGATTTACCTCCCTTATTGCACATATGCTCATCAATTGTTGGTTCTCTATTTCTTTTAATGGCTGGTTGTCTGGTTATTTCAAATATTCCTAGGGGGTCCATCAGGGCGACCCCCTTGCTCCAGCTCTATTTATTATAGTAGAAGAGGTGTTAAGTCATTGGCTCACCCAGCTATTCTGCTCTGGTAGCTGTTCTTGGTACCATGCCCCCCAAGGTGTGACTTCTATATCGCAAATCTTGTATGCTGACGACTCCATTATTTTCATGAATGGGGGTTTATGATCTGTTAAACATTTACTCCTATTCCTCAAAGGCTATGAATGCTCGTCTGGGCAACAGGTCAATGCCCAAAAGAGCAGCTTCATTGCTTCCAAGCATATGCCCGCTCGCTCCATACATCGGATTCAACAACTTATAAGTTTCCTGCATAGGATCGGGAGCATGAAATATTTAGGGATCCCTCTGTTCAAAGGTAGAATCAAGCGCCCACATTTTAAATATTTGCTAGACACCATTTCTGTTAAACTTGCAGGCTAGCAAAGCATGTTTCTCTCCCAGGCTGGAAGAGCCACTTTGATTCACTCGGTCTTAAGCTCCATTCCTATATATATAGCCAGTGCTTTGACTATCTCCTCAATCCAGAATAATACTGAGAAGGTCGGTGCAAACTTCTTTTGGCAAGGTTTAGATGAATCTCACTAGAAACATTGGGTAGCTTGGGATGCAATTTGTCGCCCATTGTCGGAGGGCGGTCTGGGAATCCGTCGGCTATCGACGGTCCAGCTATGTCAATATGTAAAGCAGCTCTGGAATTTGCTTCATGGCCCATCACTCTAGGCTCGTTATGTCAGACAAAAATACATTCAAGGTCGACACATTTTAGACTGCGATACCCCATACCCTACTGGCATTGCGTCTAGGAACTATGTGAAGGCTCGGGCAGTGCTGCCTGAGGGGACCCGTTCCATAGTTCACAATGGTGCTGCTACTAACTTTATGAAGGATACATGGTATGCTAATCGGCCTCTCCTTGATGCGATCCCCATTCATAATAGGTCTGAGGCGCCGAATGTCTCTGTTCAAGAGGTGCTCTCAGATCTCTCTCATCCGGCGTGGCATTTCCTTGCCGCCCACCCGCAAATGCTTGAGAACATAGCTAGTATCCAGCTTGAGACTGATGAGGATGATGTCGTCTGGACCATGAAAAACTCTGGTCTGTTTGACATTAAATATGTTTATTCTTATATCAGAGGACAGGTGACCCCCTCACCTCTCGTTAAGCTGTGGCAGCCAACTTTCGCTCCGAGGGTCGCTGTCTTCTCCTGGAAGTTAGCTTATCAAGCTGTGCCTGTGGACTCTAGAGTTCAAAGCTGTGGGATCTACATGGTGTCCCGTTGTGTTTGTTGCTTTGCTACCCATGCTATAGAAGATATCAATCACTTGTTTATTGCCAACGATTTGGCTAAGTTCCTGTGGAATAAATTTTTGCCATTGCTGGATGCTAGTTGCACTCAATCTAATTCGACGGCAACCAAGCTAAGGGGGACTGCATCTTGGGCTAAATCCAACTGCCCTCGAGATTTTATATCTCTGATTGTGGTAGCCCTGATTGCCTGGCAGATATGGAAAGCTTGATGCGGCTGTAGGTTTGAAGGGAAAAGGGCCTCATTGCAAAGGATCACTGGCCAGATTATGATTCAGGTGACTCATGCTCTGTCCCAAAAGGTTTTCAAATAAGACTTGAGCCCGGCCATTTGTCAACTTTACCATTCCTATGGCTTTTCCATCAATCACAAGCGCTTGGTCGCAACCGTGGTCCGATGGTCTCCTCCGACCCACGCTTATTCGCTGCATGTGGATGGTGCAAGTGTTGGTAACCCGGGACCATCTGCGGCTGGAGGATATTTCAGAAATCAGTATGGCCACATGCTGCTGGGATTCTCTTACTATTATGGTCATGGCTCGAATATGGTCGCTGAAGGCGGGGCTCTTCTTGATGGTTTGTGACTTGCGATGCATCGTTCTATCCCTATTTCTATCATTGAATCCGACTCCCTCGCACTGGTGAACCTACTCAATTCTCACAGTCGGCCCCCTTGGTCTCTGCTTCCTTGGTGGAGAACTTTACAGACTACCGTCACACACTTTTAGTGCCCCATTGTGCATATCTTCAATGAAGGAAACCAGCTCGCTGATGCTTTGGCCAACCACGCGCTTCTTGTGGAGCAGAACTCTGAGTTTCAATCCAACAGAGATCTCCCGGCCAGTGTTAGAGGGATTGCTGCTACTGATGCCAGTGGTCCTCCAAACATCTGGCTGCGGCGTGTGTAATTTGGTTGGATGTATTGTACTAAGGGGTATACCCCAGGGATTTTTCTAGTTGTGTTTAGTCTGCTGTGTCATCAGGGGTATGCCCCAGTGATGTGTAACTCTTTTATTTATTCCTTAATAAAATTTACTTCTGTGTGGTCCGAAGGTGGAGTGAGTCCATTCCCTTCCTTTGGATAGGGGGTGCACTCTCCCTTCGTCGCACAAAGGAGTGTTCTAAAAAAAAATGTTGCTTGCTCTAGTGTGTATACTTAAAATTCCACTAGACACTTTCATGCATCAAAAAGAATGAATGTTTCCTATTTCTATTGCGGTCTACATGGTCATATTATGCATGATTGTTATGTCATGAAAAATGATGAACTAATAGCATGCAAGCACAAATCTGATTTTAGTCACAATAAAAGACCAGCCAAGAAAGTTCAGTCTTGTCATTGTTATCATTGTGGAATGCTGGGACACAATGTGTCGATTTGCTGGAAATTGAAAAAGAAAAATGTGAAATCATCTGTTTACTGCTCTCATTGTGAAAAACCTGGCCACACAGTCAAGGACTGTTGACAAATAAAAAGAAGGAACCCCTTCCATGTAGAAAAGTCCAACATCTCTAATAATCCACAAAAATCAAGGGCACATGCACATATGAAAAATGTGAAGCATTCAATTTGTTCCCATTACTATGGTAGATTTGGACATGCTATGCATGATTGTCTCCTAATGAGAAGTGATGCCATAAATGCCATGAAGAAAAGGACCATTCCAGTTAGAGGTACAATTAACCTGTCAGGACCTAAGAAAGCTTGGGTACCTAAAAATATCAAATGAGAACTTGTGTTTGCTGGGATGTCTTGAGGATGAATAAAGGACGGTTAGAAATGGCAGCTTAAGGCACAGGTTCCAAATAAAATTTTATTTGCATGTTAAAGTTCGCTTTGAGTCGATGTGGTTGATTTCTTTCAATAAATCATGCTCAAATAAAAACCTCCTTCCTAAATTGCCGAAAACCCCCCGCGGTTGAAAGTGAAGATCTGAAATGGTTATTTGATTGACTTCTCATTGCATGAACCTTCTGGTATATCAAAAGGTGTCTACTGGAATGATGGGTTAAGCCTATCAAGAAGACAACACTTTACGTGAGATGATCTTCGGATCAAGTTCTCCGCCTAGTACTAGAATTCAGAAATGTTAGATGTTTGGTTCATGAAGAATTTATTATGCTGATTTGATGATGAATTCATTGCCATTGATTTGCATTGCTCATGGATCAGCTTCATATTCTTTCACTCTTGGATGCCATGTTAGCCTATGGTCTATCATTATTAACAAATGTTTTTGGTGATGTCTATCATGGCTACTTTGAAATCTGTCTTGCCCTTCACGTGGACATTTTCTTTGTTGACAATGTGCCCTGGCGGTTATGAGCATTGCATCAAGGGGGAGTATGAGAGTTCTGTCCTTCATATTAGAATGACTTGCACACATATTTTGAGTCCACATGTGTTTTTCATAATGAATATCATTCTGTGCTCCCATACATTTTCATTCATGTCATGCTAAGGGGGAGTTTGAAAATTTTGTGCTTCATATTAGAATGCATTGCATTTTTAATGCATCATCATGTCATGACCATTTTGGTATACAGAATGGTGATTTATGTAAGGTTGGATCAGGTCCAACTGAAAACTATCACTATGCGTGAGGTGATCTTTGGATCAAGTTCTCCGCCCGGTACCATGGGTCAACGGGTCATACATGTCATAGGGTGCACACCTACTTGTCATTTCACTAAGGCTCTTTGAAGTTCATGCACATATTAAGGGGGAGTCAGCACAAGAGCTTAGTCTGCATATTTGCATAATGCCTCTTCTGAAGTTTCAGCATCATTATGTAAATATCTGAATTGATTGCATTCTCTCAGGGGGAGTTTGATTTGTTTTGTCAAAATTGCTTACTGTTGGAGTTGTGTGCCTCCTTTGCATGATTCTTGAATAAACTGATTCAACTTGAGGAGAAGTTTCAGTTTCCAACAAAATTGAAAAGCATGTTTAAATGTGCCTTCCTAATAGGTAAACAAAAATTCAATGTCATGTTGCTAAATGAAAGCCTTGCCATGTCTAATAATTAAAAAAAAATGTGTTTGCTGAATGAATTTTGGAATCTTTCAATGCCTTCTACCATCTAGACCTGAAAACCTACTGAAAAACCTTTCTAACTACAGAATAGGTCGACTCACTCACTGTCATGTGTCGACCCACCCTTGTAAAGAGCTTCTTCAATGTGCATTTTGCTGCAGAATGTGTCGACACACAGACCTGCTTATGTCGACTCAACCTGCTACTTTGTCTACTTTCCCTCTGTCATACACCACCCTTGATCTCTTGCTACATAAATTTGTGTGTGTATATTTTCTGATGCCCATCATTTCCTTGTTCCCTCTCACAACATTCTTGTAAGCCATTCATTGAAGGAGGGATTTCATTTTCTGCAAACTACACACAATGCACAAATCAGTTTTATGCATCATGCTGATAATTTGCTGTTTTTCATCTTGGCTCTGATGCTCCTTGAGATGTGCATTCTTCTCTGGAAATCCTAAAAATCTGCCATATGTTCCGAAATGTCTAAACATCTTTGGAATATCTTCTGTTTGCTCAATGCTTGGTTGCCTGTCCCAAATTCCATGAATACACTTGAATTCATTAGGACTTTTTTGATTTGATTACTAAGTTCATTTATCAGAGTATATCTTAAAAGGTAATCTTCTATTATAGCGCTCTGTGATTGCCTAGGAAATAAAAATTGCTGGTTTAAGTTTAATGAGTTCATGAGCTTAAATATAAATGTCTTGAAAATGATTGTATTCAATTTTAATGGACTTAAACTAGTTTTTACATGTTGTGTCTTGCAATGCCTTCTTAAATCTGAAAGTTTCTTTTTAAGTACAAAGGCATCTTTTGTTGAGAAACTTCAATTTCAGTGTTATTTCTAAACATAGGGAAAATCTGAAAATTCCTAAAGGGCAGCACATAATGAAAGCAATTACTTCAGTCACACTGAGGAACTGGGGATACTGGTGTCTGATAAACATGTATCCTCATGTAAAAGGTGTATACTAAGATTCAATGCTCTAAGACAGAGCAATGGCAAAAGACTCATTGGGAAATCAAATCCCTTCACCAATGAAGTGGAATGGATAGAGTCATGAAGTGACTACTACCTCTATTCTAAATGAAGTAGAATGGTGAGTCACACTGAGTAACTGGGGATGCTGGCGTCTGATCAACGTGCATCCTCACGTCAAAAAGTGTCACGCCCCGAGTTTTTTTTACAGTGGAAGACTAGCTCGAGGAACGTGAACAGCCGGCATGGTAAGCCTCTTGCAAGCAAGAATGATCAGAGCGTAAGACAATCACACGCATAAATGTAATTGCATAATATCTACTCAAACTTCAACTTTCATTTCGAATGATCAATCAAGTATTCAATTACAATCACTAGTTCAACTTTCTTCATCATACTAGACTCAAGAAATAAGAAAATTACATAGACTCAATCTAAACAATGTAGACTTCCTAAGTCTTCACTCATTCTTTATTCACTCTCGGACCCGCTATTTGAATATTCCGAATCCGATCCCGACTCACTTCCATCTCCTGAAAAGATTGGAAATAGGTAATGAGCACACTTGCCCAGTAGGTATCTTCGCATCAACATGAAGGCACTATTTAAGTAATTAACATTTGAGCTCTAAAGAATAAGGTAAAATCATGCGAAATGCGATAATGAAGCGAATAACCAAAGTAATAAAGATGATCGTTTAAGATAGAATGAGAGCAAATATGAACTAGCAAGAATGTAACAAGAATGTAGCATGGCCTTTCATGAACAAGAATGTACTAGCAAGTCACATACTCATCACCGAAATACCTTTTGCTTATGAGCAAGTATTTGGTGAATTTCTGTGGAATATCATGTAACAAGCAAGAAAGTCATGTACGTGTATCGTGGATTTTCACTTATTTATAAAGAAAGTCCTCCCAGCGTAATGCAACGCCAGTAGCATCATACCCCACGGTTTATAGTATGTTTCCGACAATCAGCCGAGGGGACTAGTATAGAGCCCTTGAACACAATCAGTGCTCGATCGCATCTTCAAGTATAAATCAAGCTACTTCCACACATGTAAACAATATCGCCAAGAATGTACAATTTCAATAAGTTCATGATAACAATAATTCAATGAATGAATGCTTCTATTTGGAACAAGGAATTTAAATAACATATTGGAACTATGTTATGCCATGGAAATAAATCGACAGCATAACGGTACATTCCTTATCTTTCATTCGTTATATTAAGAACTGTGACGGTCAATAACTGTGCCGTTACATGAACATAACGCTCCACTATTGGGCCGTTACAATGGTCCAAATCCAGAAACAATAAAATGGACTCAGTAAATGTGACGGTCATATTTTGAACCGTTTGATAGGCCTGACGGTCTAATATGGATCCGTTACATATCTTGAACCAAAAAACATCGATATTGTTTCTAACAATTAGGCTTTCATGGTACAACCAACTCGGCGTCCTACTGGGAATCCCAGGCTCGTAGAGAATTACGGAGGCCTTGAAACAAGATTTCTTAGTCCATTGGGAGGAATATCCAATAGAGAGGTCCTCACGTTCAAGAATATGTTCCTATAGTGCAAAAGTGTGAACTAATGGACATATACCGGGATATATGCCATGTACTTAAAGAGTTGACTCTATAGATAAGAGAGAATATGTAACGGTATAAAATCATGATAAAACTCCTCAATATCTTTTCTAAATCAAGGTTTTAATACCAAAACTATAGTGCTTTGTCATGAAATTAACATATGCTTGAAAATAACTCTTAAGTATGCAAATTTCTAACTTGAATCAGTATTGGAACTTAAAATCATGAAAATATGTTAAGATCTAATTAACTAGGCATACATATATATTAATTGGACCGATCTTGATTATGTCAGAATGCAGTGTTGTGTGATGGACTAGTCTGGGTGCATCAGAGGAAGGTAACGGTCTAGATTAGGTACGTCAGGTTTCACAGAACCCTTTAGTCGTTCATAGAGGGTGTGACGGTCAATGCAGGTCCGTTACACGTCCCTAGCGGTCTTACGATAGACCGTTAGGTCCTCTGCTGACAGAAAATAGAAACTATAGAAAACTATTGTTTAAAACATGCCATAGACTAACTACTGTAATCATGTCAAAACGAGAAAAATGGCTATCTAGATGCATAGGTAGTAATGAAATAACAAGAGATAGCGTTTTACCTTCAAATTAGGGTTGAAGGCATGCATGAATGTATAGACTAATCCTAAAATATGAACCTCATGAAGTCCAATGCATGAAATACAAATAAACTAGAGGGCTTTTATCCCTAACAATGTGTTTTTGCCGTTCATGAGATAACCTACCTCTTAACTGGACTTTAAACTTCTAATTTGAGTCTTCAAGGGTCGCCCTAGTTCTTCTCTCCCTGTGATTTTTTAGCAACTTCACGTTGCCCTAACTCTCCAACCTCTTGACCTAAAGATGTGATATTTAGAGGGTAAGAAGATGAAACTAAGAGGAACAAAAAGTTCTAAAGAACCCTTCCCTAATTATCTTGTTTGGGCATCCTAATTCCTTGATCTTCAGTGGTCATTTGCTCTGAATCCTGGGCTGTTATGACAGAATCAGCGACTTTAGAAGCCTTTATCTCCTTGGTTACTTGATCTCCTAACATGAAATTTTGAGGGTAGTTAGTCTAAAGTATTAAGAACAAAACACTCTAAAGAACTTACCTGAGATTCTCTCTCCTTACCTTGATTCTTCATGAGCCAAATGTAATGGTCGCTCAATTCAGAACTGAGTCCTATTTATAGAGTTTTGGCTAGGGTTCAAGGATTTGAATGATTTCAGAGTCCTTAATTGGCTAAAACCTAATCTCTAAGAGTCCTTAGCAATGTTATAAGTTCACCCAAGTTGGTCTCTAGCCAAGAGAATCCCAAAGTTCTACTCTTTTTGCAACTTCTTCTCACGGAATTAGCAGGTTGTAACGGACTAGGACTGGTGCGTTACGTGACTGTAGCGGTCGCCCGATAGACCGTTACATCAACTGGGTGAAGAACTTCTCCTTAATTCAAATTCTTTGGTTAATTATCCACTAAATTATCCATTTTAAAGTGTATTTATCCCAATATTTCGTGGATAACTTAAATAACCTTCTAGAATATGGGCCAAACTTATTGGGCTTGGTCCTTAAACCTATTGGGCTTGAATTATCAAAGCTGGATTAGTTATTTAACATAATTGGGCCTTATAATCCTAATATTAATTCATTTGTTAATCTATTTTGGCCTTTATAAATTCCAAAAAATTCTATAAATAATCTATAAATTCTTTATATAAATTTTGGGGCACTACACCCTCCCCCACTTAGAAGAATTTGGTCCCTAAATTTAATATATATATATATATGGATTGTGGAGAGTGTACTTACAGTTGAATAGTTCTGGGAATCTTTTGTGGATAGCTTCTTCGGTTTCCCATGTTACTTTTGTTGACCATGATTTCTTTCATTGAATCTTGACCATAGGAATAGCTTTATTCCTTAGTTGACGCACTTCCCGTTCCAGAATCCTTATTGGTGTTTGCTCATACGTCATATCCTTCTGAATCTCCTAATCATCGTAAGTGATAACATGCTCAGGATCATATACATACTTTTTCAGCATAGAGACGTGAAATACGTCATGAACTCTTGCTAATTGTGGAGGTAAAGCTAGTCTATAAGTCACCTCACCGACCCTTTCAAGAATTTCAAACGGGCCTATGAATCTTAGAGTTAGCTTGCCTTTGATGCCAAATCTTCGAATACCACGACCCGGAGAAATCTTCAGATATACATGATCTCCTACCTGAAATTCTAAGTCGCGCCTTCGATTATCAGCATAGGACCTTTGCCTATCTTGTGCCATTTGTAATCTTTCCTGAATGAGCTTGATTTTCTCTGAAGAATCCCTGATAAGGTCGGGGCCGAGAAATTACCTTTATCCTATTTCATTCCAACATATTGGTGATCTACAGCTTTTCCCATATAAAGCTTCAAAGGGTGCCATGTGTATGCTGGCTTGATAACTGTTGTTGTATGCAAATTCCACCAGAGACAAGTGATCATGTCAACTTCCTCCAAAGTCAATAGCACAAGCCCTGAGCATATCTTCTACCACTTGATTTATTCTTTCAGTCTGACCATCAGTTTGTGGGTGAAATGTTGTACTAAAATTTAATCTAGTCCCTAGTGAATGTTGTAAGCCCTTCCAGAACTGTGATGTGAATCAAGGATCTCTATCAGATATAATAGTGATAGGAATATCATGTAATTTGACAATTTTCTTTATGTATAATGCTGCTAGAATATCTACAGACCATCGACTTTTGATTGGTATGAAGTGTGCAGACTTAGTCAATCGATCTATGATTACCCATATACCATCGTGTCCTCCTCTGGTCTTAGGTAAACCCATGATGAAATCCATTCCTATACTCTCCCATTTCCATTCGGGAATATCCAAGGGATGTAATTTACCTGCGGGTCTAAAATGCTCTGCTTTTACTTGTTGGCAGGTGAGACAGCGGGACATGAAATCAGCTATTTCTCTCTTCATATTGGGCCACCAGAAATTTCTTTTGAGATCTTGATACGTTTTTGTACCACCTGGATGAATGGTGTACTTGGACTTATGTGCTTCTTCTAGGATCAGTTTCTTCGTATCCTCATGATCTGGTACACACACTCGGCCCTTAAATAGCAATCTTCTGTCATTGGAAATAGAGAAATCCGGCCTCTATTCTATGTTGGCTTTAATTTCCAGTAACACGGGATCATCATTTTGCAGCTTGACCAGATCCTCTATCAATGTAGGTTGAGATCGGATATTAGTCATTAAACAATCCTCTTCCTGTATGTCAATATCTAAGTTCATCTGAACAAATTAAGGAATAAGATTAGTCATACTAATCATAAGACTTGATAGCATACCCATTGGTTTTCTACTGAGTGCATCTGATACCGCATTAGCCTTGGCAGGATGATATTGAATAGAAAAATCAAAGTCTTTGAGATATTCTAACCATCTCCTCTTCCTCATATTAAGCTCCTTTTGAGAGAATAAGTATTTCAAGCTTTCGTAGTCCGAGTAGACCGTGAATTTCTCTCCATAGAGATAATGACGCCAAATTTTTAAGGCGAAAATAACAGCTGCCAATTCCAAGTCATGCACAGGATAATTTTCCTCGTGACGTTTCAATTGTCTTGAAGAATAACATATTACCTTTCTATTTTGCATGAGGACGCACCCTAAGCCAATGCTAGATGCATACGTATATACTTCAAATCCACCACCTTCCACCGGTAGTGCTAAAATAGGAGCTGTAGTAAGGTGATTCTTAAGAATTTGAAAACTCTTTTCACATTCCTCTGACCAGAAAAAATGATTTTCTTTTCTTGTGAGTCTAGTTAAAGGAATTGTAATTTTTGAGAAGTCCTTAATGAACCTCCTATAATAACCAGCTAGACCCAGAAAACTCCAAACTTCTGATACAGTCGTTGGCCGGCTCTACTTTTTTACAACTTCTACTTTAGAGGGATCCACAGTGATACCTTCTTTTGAAATAATGTGGCCTAGGAATTAAACTTCCTTGAGTCAGAACTCACACTTGTTAAGCTTGGCATAAAGCTTATGTTCTCTAAGTGTTTGCAAAGCTATTCTCAGATGTTCTTCATGTTCCTCTTTTATCTTGGAATATATCAGGATGTCATCAATGAAGATGACAATAAACTGGTCCAGATATGGTTGGAAAATACTGTTCATAAGCTGCATAAATACTGTTGGGGTATTTGTTAACCCAAACGGCATTACCACGAATTCATAGTGGCCATAACGACTTCAAAAAGTCATTTTATAAATGTCTTCTTCTTTAATTCTAAGCTGATGATAACCTGATATGCGGTCTATTTTGGAGAAATACACTGCTCCCGAAAGCTGATCGAAGAGCTCATCAATATGCGGCAACGGATACTTATTTTTGATTGTAAGTTGATTTAGTCGCCGGTAGTCTATGCATAGCCTGAGTGAGCCATCCTTCTTCTTGACAAATAACACCGGCGCACCCCAGGGGGATGTGCTTGGTCTAATGAAGCCCTTATCTAATAATTCCTGCAACTGCCTCTTTAGTTCCTTAAGTTCCGTGGGGGACATCCGGTAAGGGGCTATATAAACAGGGGCTGCTCCTGGAATGAGTTCAATAGTGAAGTTCACTTCTCTCTCGGGTGGTAAACTAGGTAATTCGGATGGGAATACATCTGGGAACTCATTTACAATAGGAATGTTTGCTAGGATGATTTCCTTGGATTCGGTAACAATGACAGAAGCAAGAAAAGCTTCACATCCTCACGAGATAAGTTTGCAAGCGTGAAGAGAGGATATGATAGTGGGATGTTTCCTATACTTGATGCCAAGGAAGGAAAATCTGGGAAGACCTGGTTTTCGGAAGAATATAATCCTATTTCGACAGTTAATATCATCATCATGATCTATAAGCCAATCTACCCCAAAAATGGCATCATAACTTTTCATGTCAATACATACTAAGTTTGCTGGGAGATTGTGACCTTCTACTATCACCTCACTGTCAGGATAATACTTGGTAAGCTTTGTTCCAGAACCTAAGGGTGTAGTAATAGCAAGATCTGAAGGTAGGGGAACAGATGCAATTGGTAATATTTTTGGAAAGGTGATGCAGGATGGACATGCGACCTGGGACTCTAGCTCGCGATCGCCCCTAAGCGAGGGAAGACGTGGACCGTGCGCGGTTGAGAAATCGACAGTGAGTCTCGGGTATCGACATTCCGCGTGTACTCGGATGGAGTCACGGGATGGGCCACTCACTCTCGCTCTCTCACAGCGGTGATACAATTGATATCAAGCTAGTATCCTACACTCGCAGCGGCATATACGAATGAATACGAACTAAGCATAATGCGATAAAGAGTGAGGGCGAGTTTACCTCTACGCTCCCGGCGTGGGGAAGACGATCTCGGTCAAGACAGTAACTCCCGCTAAAAATAATTATACCACAATTACTAAAGTGAAATTCTATGCCCACTCTACTCAGGGAGGTAACAGGATACAAATGGGGCCCGAGAGGAACGAACTTTGGTTGACGGGCAGCGTTTTGATGTAGCTTTAGCGGCACGCGTATTCACGAACGTGGGGCCCACGTGCTCATAGGCAGGTCCGAGTAGGCCTAAAATGATACCACTGTGATGTTGGCTTCTGGAGAGGCGCTCCCTAGGATGGCGGCACGCTGGTTCGCCTCGTCGGAGGCGAGTCGGCTCCGGCCTCACTTGTTGACTTTGCTGCCCACGGATCTGAAGCTGCTGTTTTACAGTGCGCGACCCGGCGAGATCTGCTACTACGATCACTGCCGACGTCGGATCGATGCACAAGAGATATCGTTGGAAAGCTATTTTAAAATGCTTCGATCTAGGGCCAGAGAACTAATTTTGAATTTCTCAGATCTGGCCTTGACCGATTTTACAAGCTGCTGTTGGACAGGACCCGAAATCTCAGGAAAGAAGTGATTCTTCCTGAGAACAGACATTGACCATGGATCAAACTTCCGATCTGGAAATTGACTTCTTCATGAAAGTTGTGGAGGTGGAAACAAGGAAAACGGGGATAATTTTTGTGACAGATTTGGTGGAGGTTTGGGTGGGGAATGGTATTTTATACTGCTAGGTGGTCGGATCTGGACAGAGGCAGACATACTGAGTTGGGATCTGAAAGTGATTTTTTTAAAAATATAAACGAGATCGTAAATTCACAAGAAAATTTGTGGAATAGGTACAAGATGGACAGAACTCCCAATAAAATTGGGGACTCAAGAAGACAAGAAGAAGGAGGTCGAAACGTGGAAACTCAGGGTTGCTGTGACAGGATCTGAACAGAAGATAGAACTAAAATACTGAGGGACACGAAAATGGAAAAATACTTAACGATGGGTAAATGACTGGATTGTTTTTTTGGAGGCTGGGGCGGACGTGGATGACTCACCCTCCAAGTTTGGACTCGATCTGAGCTCCTGATGGAGAGCTAAAATTCGAGCTTTGAGGATCTATCCTGATGTAGACAGAACTCCGGCGATGAAGACGGCGGCGCGATGGCGGTGCGATGGCTGCGGCAGCATAAATAGAATTCAGAGGTGCTAAGGAGAAGATAGAAGGGCATCACACCCAAGATTTAGTAGAAATCCATCTGCAAGAGGGGGAGGGAGAGAGGAGGAGGGCACACCCTTCTTTGGCTCCAACCAAATTCATAATTTTTCTCTTCATTAATCCTTACAAAACACTATACATGGCTTTATATCGAAGGGGAGGAAGGGGGAGGGGGTTGGAATTCATGGGCGAGAGGGGAGGGGTAGCATTTTCTTCCCCCATGTGGTCAATTGGCCTAAAAATATAAAATATAAAATATCATTTTAATGGGGGGGCACCCCCTTTACTTAAGGGGAGGCATCTTGGACATTTTGTAACACTTATCCCCATTTGAATGTCAAACCATCTAGAAGCCCACCTTGGACCTTTGACTGACCCCACATGGGTCCTAAGACTTAGGTGGACCAATAGGAAAGGAGATGGGGGCCCCTTGCTGGTCCTACTGGACTTTTGCACAAAAACCCAAAGAATCTTAAGGAATGACAAATTGGCTTATAAAGTCGTACAATTGCAAACCTACTTCCCAAGGATATAAATGTAAACTAAAAGGACACAAATAAAAAAATAAAAGTTAGTGCCCGGTGTAGATTCCCATCAATTCTCCCCGGGTGGGAAGAACTCGACCCCGTCGAGTAAGGGGTGCGACTGCTCGTGATGCCGGCGGATCCGTCATCGTACCCGGAAGCGTAGAGTATGCTCCACTCCAAGTAATCAACACCTGCTCATCTCGTAAAGATTCGATATGCTCACACTGCTGTGGGAATGAGGCTAGAGGTGGACACTCCAAGGTGGGTCACTCTCAAATGAAGGGAGGCGGCTCAAAGGCTCACTAGGAATCACCGCTTGTCCCTTATGTGACTAGATCCGATATGAAGTAGAATCGATCCCAAAAATCCGACAAGTCTCGTACTCGAAAGGAACTAACATCGCGAGCGTACAAAGACTGACTCGACTCTATGAATGTAGACTCACTATGCACTCCTAATATACTGGACACATGCATGGACATACACACAAGACCCTAGACAAACCTATTGTTAGTCCGACCCGTACATGGGTGACGGTGGACCAGGACACCCGAATGTGTGCCATGCATGCATTTGACGTAACCGGAGGTTGACGTAATGGGGAACTCCTAGACATCCTACGATGCACCAATCATGGACATTGGGCTTGGATGTGGGAAGTCCGGGAGGTTCGGGTGGTTTAGATGGGCCGGGAAAACCAAAGCCTTCATTACCCCCAAATGATGGTTCAGACCTATGGCTATGTGGAGGTTACTTGGCCCGAGTGAAAAAGGTGTGATAGTGAACTCCGCGGAAGAAGTTGAGTGAAGATGATAGCTCGAGAGGTTCACTAGTGAAGGGATCAAAAGGGTCAAAGAAGGTATGACCCCGTGAGATGGGTTCCAACATGACACGGTCCCAATTGTGAAATTTTTGAAGGTGTGGGTGGTCACCTTCATCCGTCATGGTGAATGGGACGGTGGTCATGTGAAAAAAATGAGATTCCTCCCTTGGGCAAAAGGGTATGAAGTCCAGTTCAGCCAACATAGGGAGGAATAGAATAATCTCTATGGTGACACAACCCACGGTGCACACGGAGGTAATGGACCCTAAGGCCGGATGGGTGAAGCTAAGACTAGTGGGTTGGTCGAAGTCTCGGGCCAATAAGTGCGTCAACTTCCATTGCCAACCTAAGCCCAAAATAAAGTTACCCAATGTATCAACATGGTGACTAGATCGGAATGTCGTGTGGTAGGAGTTGACGGGCACTAGAGGTAAGGTGGGGTCCATGGATGGGTAAGGAAGTGGGACCAAGCCATCCTTGAGCCAACTAAGAAGTGGCTCGGCTATGAGAAGCGTACCCATTATAAACACGGGTGGCTCGGGCTTTAGAGGCTCCAAACAAGATGGTTCCGAATAAAGATCAGAAGTAGATGGCAATTGAGCTCTAGGGAAGGGGTTCCCCGACTAAGGTGGGGAAGGCTATGGTATAGGCGGTTTGATCGGATCGGGACTCGGTTTGGAGGTAGATGCTTGCCGAAGGGCACCTTTAAACCGATAAAACGGGGACTCAAATGGTTCGACCTCTAGAGTGACCTTATAGGACTCCGCCGGAGAGAATGCGTCACGGATAAGACATTCAATTTGGAAGTGAAGCCGCAAACCTCTCCGGAACTAAAAGGCAATCGTGGTGCTCTCCTCTCCAACTCCATATTCCACCCGGTACATATCATAGTCCCGAATGTACTTGGACACGGACCGATCACCTTGGACGGGTCGACATGGGTTGGCCATAGTTGCCAAAAAGGTGGGAATGGATCCCTAGGAATGGTCATGCAAGGCCATTTTCTTTTTTTGTTTTTGTTTTAGAAGCAAAATGTTATGCCAACTAATGCAAGCACCTAGACACGACATAAAATGCGATGCAAATGCAAAGTTGAAATGAGACTCGACTACACACCTAGACACAACCAATAGACGATACTTGGCGGAGTTAATCGATCCGAAGATCACTCGCGCAAGTGTGCGGCCTTCCCGATAGGCGTAGCCTAACGTTCGAATAACACCTTTTGATATACCGATTAATGGTATGCAAATGTGACACTTAGACCGACTTAGACTTAGACTCGACTTAAACGACTTTTTTTTGTTTGGAGTTTGTAAATGACTACCCTAGACTCAAACTCGCTCTGATACCAAATTGATGCTGGATGGACATGCCACCTGGGACTCTAGCTCATGATCGCCCCTAAGCGAGGGAAGACGTAGACCGTGCGCGGTTGAGAAACCGGCAGTGAGTCTCAGGTATCAGCTTTCTGCGTGTACTCGGATCGAGTCACGGGATGGGCCACTCACTCTCGCTCTCTCGCAGCGGTGATATAATTGATATCAATCTAGTATCCTACACTCGCAGCGGCATATACGAATGAATACGAACTAACCATAATGCGATAAAGAGTGAGGGCGAGTTTACCTCCACGCTCCGTGGGGAAGACGATCCCGGCCAAGACAATAACTCCCGATAATAATAATTATACCATAATTACAAAAGTGAAATTCGATGCCCACTCCACGCAGGGAGGTAATAGGCTACAAATGGGGCCCGGGAGGACCGAACTTGGGTTGACGGGCAGCATTTTGATGTAGCCTTAGTGGCACGCGTATTCACGAACGTGGGGCCCACGTGCTCATCGGCGGGTCCGAGTGGGCCCAGAATGATACCGATGTGACGTTGGCTTCTGGAGAGGTGCTCCCTGGGATGGCGGCACACTAGTTCACCTCGTGGGAGGCGAGTCGGCTCCAGCCTCACTTGTTGACTTTGCTGCCCACGGATCTGAAGCAGCTATTTTACAGCGCGTGACCGAGCGAGATCTGCTGTTGCGATCACTCCCGACGTCGGATCGATGCGCAAGAGGTATCGTTGGAAAGCTATTTCAAAATGCTTCGATCTAGGGCCAGAGAAATAATTTTGAATTTCTCAGATCTAGCCTTGACCGATTTTACAAGTTGCTGTTGGACAAGACCCGAAATCTCAAGATAGAAGCGATTCTTCCTGAGAACAGACATTGACCATGGATCAGAGTTCCGATCTGCAAGTAGACTTCTTCATGAAAGTTGTGGAGGTGGAAACAAGGAAAATGGGGATAATTTTTGTGACAAATTTGGTGCAGTTTTGGGTGGGGAATGATATTTTATACTGCTAGGTGGTCGGATCTGGACAGAGGCAGACAGACTGAGTTGGGATCTGAAAGTGATTTTTTTGAAAATATAAACGGGATCGTAAATTCACAAGAAGATTGGTGCAATAGTTAAAAGATGTACAGAACTCCCAATAAAATTGGGGACTCAAGAAGACAAGAAGAAGGGGGTCGAAACATTGAAACTCAGAGTTGCTGTGATAGGATCTGAACAGAAGATAGAACTAAAATATTGAGGGACACGAAAATGGAAAAATACTTAACGACGGGTAAATGATTGGATTGTTTTTGTGGAGGCTGGTGTGGATGTGGATGACTCACCCTCCAAGGTTGGACTCGATCTGAGCTCCTGATGAAGAGCTAAAATTCAAGCTTTGAGGATCTATCTTGATGTAGACAGAACTCCGACGATGAAGACGGCGGTGCGATGGCGGCAGAAATAGAATTTAGAGGGGATAAGGAGAAGATAGAAGGGCATCACACACAAGATTTAGCAGAAATCCATCTGCAAGAGGGGGAGGGAGAGAGGAGGAGGGCACACCATTCTTTGGCTCCAACCAAATTCATAATTTTTGTCTTCATTAATCCTTACAAAACACTATACATGGCTTTATATAGAAGGGGAGGAAAGGGGAGGGGGTTAGAATTCGTGGGAGAGAGGGGAGGGGTAGCATTTTCTTCCCCCATGTGGTCAATTGGCCTAAAAATATAAAATACAAAATGTCATTTTAATGGGGGGGCACCCCCTTGACTTAAGGGGAGGCATCTTGGACATTTTGTAGCACTTGTCCCCCTTTGAATGTCAAACCATCAAGAAGCCCACCTTAGACCTTTGACTGACCCCACATGGGTCCTAAGACTTACGTGGACCAATGGGAAAGGAGATGGGGGCCCCTTGCTGGTCCTACTGGAGTTTTGCGCAAAAACCCAAAGAATCCTAAGGAATGACAAATTGGCTTATAAAGTCTTACAATTGTAAACCTACTTCCCAAGGATATAAATGCAAACTAAAAGGACACAAATGTAAAAATTAAAGTTAGTGCCCAGTGTAGATTCCCATCAAAAGGTAGTGGAGATAAAAGAATGAGAGGCACCAGTATCAAATAGCACAAATGCTGGACGAGATTAAATTTGAAGAGTACCTTCCATAAGCGCACTATCCCTGGGCGCTTCTTCTTCTTCTAGAACAGCATTGAGGCGAGCCTGCCTCCTACGTCCACCGTCAGATGATTGATCTTTCATAATGGGGCAATCCGGCATACGATGCTCCCTGCTTTCACAGCGTAAACAAGCACCAAGGCGCTTCCAACACTCTTCAGCCGAATGGCCGAACTTTTCGCAAAAAGTGCAAGCCGTGGCGACTTGCTCCTTCTCCTCCTTGACTTTCTTGTTTTTCTGGGAACTTCCACCATTCCCGTTCCTAGATCTTTTCTTACTATCCTGACTTTTGTGAGGTTCCGTGATGCTAGATTTTTATTTCTTATAATGCCGATCAGATCGTCGGCTAGACTCTTCTCCTTTTCCTTTCAATTTCTCGACCTTTTCTAAGGTCCTTTCACATAAATATGTCCACTGAACCATCTCCGCATAGGTACAAATGTTTTGGGTCCCGAGCTGCTGAATGAAACTGGGTCGTAACCCGTCCATAAACTGATTTTCCTTTAATAAATCGGTACTGATTAAATGCGGTGCATAGGGTGCTAGCCTGGAGAATTGAAGTTCATACTCCACGACTATCAACATTCCTTGTCGAAGAGAGGTGAACTCCATAGCCTTTCTTTCTTTCACATGCTCAGAAAAGTACTTAGCACGGAACAAAGTGAGAAAACCATCCCATGTATGAGGTGCATCGGCGGGAGGTGCCGAAACCGACTTCCACCATGTACGGGCATCCTTGTTGAGTTGGAAAGTTGCAAGACGCACCTTCTCTTGATCGGTGCATTGGATGACGTCAAATATACGGTTCATCTCGTCAATCCAGTTCTCTACTTCGTCCAGATTAGAAGAACCATAGAAACGCGAAGGGTTTAAACTCCAAAAACTGCGATGTAAGTCGCCAGCCCTCGCCCATGCGCCACCTTGCGCCATGGTTTGTAATGCCTGAGTAAGGCCGGCAACCCTTTGTTGCATGCCATCCTAATCTATGCGATGAGCCATTGTAATAATGAGGTACCTGAGAGAAATATAACAACTTATTATTTCTCGTGGAATTGTAAGAAAATAAATCTTAAAGCTAATTAACTATCTTATCCCGGGCTCTACCTAATTATCACATGGGTATGGGAATTTCTTCCTTAGTTCATAGGTAGAGGTCTTTAAACCTTTGACTTATCCTATGACATGATTCTTCTCCCTAAGTCCTGAAACTTAGGCTCTGATACCAACTTACCTGTCACGTCCCGAGCTTTTATTACAGCGAAAGACTAGCTCGAGGAATGTGAACAGCCGGCATGGTAAGCCTCTTGCAAGCAAGAATGATCAGAGCGCAAGACAATCACACGCATAAATGTAATTGCACAATATCTACTCAAACTTCAAATTTCATTTCACATTATCAATCAAATATTCAATTACAATCACTAGTTCAACTTTCTTCATCATACTAGACTCAAGAAATAAGAAAATTACATAGACTCAATCTAGACAATGCAGACTTCCTAAGTCTTCACTCATTCTTTATTCACTCTCGGACCCACTATTTGAATATTCCGAATCCGATCCCGACTCACTTCCATCTCCTGAAAAGATTGGAAATAGGTAATGAGCACACTCGCCCAATAGGTATCTTCGCATCAACATGAAGGCACTATTTAAGTAATTAACATTTTAGCTCTAAAGAATAAGATAAAATCATGCGAAATGCGATAATCAAGTGAATAACTAAAGTAACAAAGATGATCGTTTAAGATAGAATGAGAGCAAGTATGAACTAGCAAGAATGTAACAAGAATGTAGCATGACCTTTCATGAACAAGAATGTACTAGCAAGTCACATACTCATCACCCAAACATCTTTTGCTTATGAGCAAGTATTTGGTGAATTTTTGTGAAATATCATGTAACAAGTAAGAAAGTCATGTACGTGTATCGTGGATTTTCACTTATTTATAAAGAAAGTACTCCCAGCACAATGCGACGCTAGTAGCATCATACCCCATGGTTTACAGTATGTTTCCGACAATCAGCTGAGGGGACTAGCATAGAACCCTTGAACACAATCAGTGTTCGATCGCATCTTCAAGTATAAATCAAGTTACTTCCACGCATGTAAACAATATGGTCAAGAATGTACAATTTCAATAAGTTCATGATAACAATAATTCAATGAATGAATGCTTCTATTTGGAACAAGGAATTTCAATAACATATTAGAACTATGTTATGCCATGGAAATAAATCGGCTGCATAACAGTACATTCCTTATCTTTCATTCATTGTATTAAGTCTATTGGATAATATGACAAGTCCTAGACCATCAATAATTTATCTAGGAACATTAGAATATCAACCCTTTGGTCAAACCTCGGGTTAAAGTACTTAAGAACTGTGACGGTCAATAACTGGGCTGTTACATGAACATAACGCTCCACTATTGGGCCGTTACAATGGTCCAAATCCAGAAATAATAAAATGGACTCAGTAAATGTGACGGTCATATTTTGGACCGTTTGATAGGCCTGACGGTCTAATATGGATCCGTTACATATCTAGAACCAGAAAACATCGATAATGTTTCTAACAATTGGGCTTTCATGGTACAACCAACTCGATGTCCTAGTGGGAATCCCAGGCTCGTAGAGAATTACGGAGGCCTTGAAACAAAATTTTCTAGTCCATTGGAAGGAATATCTAATAGAGAGGTCCTCACGTTCAAGAATATGTTCCTATAGTGCAAACGTGTGAACTAATGGACATATACGGGGATATATGCCATGTACTTAAAGAATTGACTCATAGATAAGAGAGAATGTGTAACAGTATAAAATCATGATAAAACTCATCAATATCTTTTCTAAATCAAGGTTTTAATACCAAAACTATAGTGCTTTGTCATGAAATTAACATATGCTTGAAAATAACTCTAAAGTATGCAAATTTCTAACTTGAATCAGTACTGGAACTTAAAATCATGAAAACAGGTTAATATCTAATTAACTAGGCATATATATATATTAATTGGACCAATCTTGATTATGTCAGAATGCAGTGTTGTGTGACGGACTAGTCTGGGTGCGTCAGAGGAAGGTAATGGTCTAGATTAGGTCCGTCAGGTTTCACAGAACCCTTTAGTCGTTCACAGAGAGTGTGACGGTCAATGCAGGTCCGTTACACGTCCCTGGCGGTGTTACGATAGACCGTTAGGTCCTCTGTTGACATAAAATAGAAACTATAGAAAACCATTGTTTAAAACCTGCCATAGACTAACTACTCTAATCATGTCAAAACGAGAAAAAAAGCTATGTAGATGCATAGGTAGTAATGAAATAACAAGAGATAGCTTTTTATCTTCAAATTAGGGTTGAAGGCATGCATGAATGTATAGACTAATCCTAAAATATGAACCTCATGAAGTCCAATGCATGAAATCCAAATAAACTAGAGGGCTTTTTGATGGGGACATCAAAGCAAGACCACTAACTTTTTATTTTATAATTGAGTCCTTTTATTTGCATTTATATCCTTGGGAAAGTATGTTCACAATTGTAAGGCTTTATAAGCCAATGTGTCATTCCCTAGGATTCTTTGGGTTTTTGTGCAAAAGTCAAGTAGGACCATCAAGGGGCCCCCATCTCCTTTCCTATTGGTCCACCTAAGTCTTAGGGCCCATGTGGGGTCAGTCAAAGGTCCAAGGTGGGCTTCTAGATGGCTTGACCATTCAAGGGGACAATGGGATTAAAAAGTCTAATATTCCAACCCTTAAAGTCCAAGATGCTTCCCCCTTATAATATAGTTTATCCCATGTTGTATTTTTTATTTTTTTTGGTCATTTGACCACATGGGGAAGAAAATCCCCTCTCTCCCACGAAATTCTCAGCCCCCACCCCTTGCCATTCTCTATATAAGCCTATGTATAGTGTCATTAGAGATTTTAATGAAGAATTAAGCATTTTTGCCAAGAGCAAGCCCAAGGGCACCCCTTGTGTCTCTCCTCCCCTCTTGCAGATGGATTTCTACCATTCTAGGGTGTGAAGCCCTCCTCTTGGTGTGACTCCAAGAACTCCACGTCTGCTGGATGCGACTTCAGGCCACCGCCTTCCGTTCGTGCCGCCAACGCGCCGCCACCACCGCTACATCGGAGTCTTGTCTCCATCAGGATAGAACCCCACCTCTGAATTTTTATCTTTTTTCTTGTGGTTTGATCGAGCCCTAATTTTGAGGGTTTGTTCTGTCCATCTCCCTTAACCTCCAGTTCAAATTTCGTGTCATTTGGAGGTCATTAGGTATTTTTCCCATATTTTTGTTAGTTCTCTCAGTAATCTGCCCTTTTGCAGATCTACGGGACAGAGTCACCTTGTCGCATTTTCCCCAACCCCTTACAAATTTTCATAAAATCCCAAACATTTACTCAGTGTTTCACACATATATCCTCTTTCACCATAATTTTCGTAGAGTCTATAGAATTCATTTGACCCTCGGTCAAAGGTCAGTTTCAGGCAGATCCCTTGTTGCCCTATGTGTTTGTCAGTCCAAGTCAGAAACAAAAACCATGTTACAGTCATATTTATTTTCAATCCGTTCGGTGGATGGAGCTGTCAACATTATATGTTGTAGATCTATGAGTGCTCTTTCCAACGGTACACGCCATGCCTCGATCGGCCTTTGGATCTGAGCGTCGTAATTCGTGTCGCCGAGGCCTGCAGATCTGTTCTTTGTGCAGGTCCGAAATTGTAGTCCAGAAGATATTCAGAAATAAATATCAAAAATCAATTTCAGGAGCCGCCACTTCAGGGAGTCGTTCAGGGACGTCCTGCCATCGTCCCAGCCAAGCGGCGTCTCCAGAAGATCTTAGGAAGGCGACGTTGCTTGCTGTCCAGTGAGTCAACAACCGAGTTGGCGCAGCACGGAGTTGGAATAGTGCTGAGTCGGACCAACATGCCGAGTTCGTGCCGTACGCACCTCTAGATTGCTGCCCGTCAACCCATGGTCGGTCTTCTTGGGCCCCACTTGTAGCCCTTTACCTCCCTGCATGGAGTGGGTAATAGATTTCACTATTGTAATTAACTTTTACCGTTGTTATCGGGAGTTACCGTACTTGGCCGGGAACGTCTTCCCCACGCCCGGAGCATGGAGGTACAGTCGCTACCCTCCTCGTAGGCATTACTTTACTCGTATATTTTTGTATATGCCGCTGCATGAGTGATAGATTATCTAGGTTGTTATCATTTTATCACCGCTGCGAGAGCGAGAGTGAGTGACCGTCCCGTGACTCGACCCGAATTAACGCGGAAAGGTCGATACCGGACACTCACGGCCGATTTCTTAACCGCGCCCGGTCCCACATCTTCCCTCGCTTAGGGGCGATCGCGAGCTAGAGTCTTAGGTCGCGTGTCCATCCTGCATCAATTTGGTATTAGAGAGCTAGTTGAGTCTAGGGTAGTCATTTGTAAAAACTCCAAAAAAAGTGTCGTTTAAGTCGAGTCTAAGTCTAAGTCGGTCTAAGGGTGCATTTGCATACCATTAATCGGTATATCAAAAGGTGTTATCCGAACGTTAGGCTACGCCTTTCGGGAAGGCCGCACACTTGCGCGAGTGATCTTCGGATCGATTAGCTCCGCCACGTACCGAGTCTTGGTTTAAGTCTAGGGTCCTTAGTGTGCATTAGTTAGTGCATTCCAACCTTGCATAGCCGGTCTAGTGTCTTGTCCAAGTGTCGGCATGTCTAGCATGTAGTTCCCCCCCAATTCCCATGGATTCCCCATCACCCGAGCAATATGGCCGTTGGTCCACTCATGGGCTTGGCAACCACCCTCTCCACTTCCGTAGGCCTGAAGCCTCGGATTTTTATGGCTCCAATGACCCGGGTGACTACCTCAAGTGGGAGGCCGCCATGGACAAATATTTTGAATGTTACACCATGTCTGATGCCATGCAAGTCAGTTTTGCCCAAGAGAGGCTTGTCCATAAAGCCACCTGGAAATGGGAGAGCATTGAGCGCATAAGAGAGGTTAGGAGGCAAAGGCCCCTCGAGTCGTGGCATGAGATGAAGGGCGAACTTAGGAAGGTCTACCTATCCGGCTCGGTCACCTCCAACCGACCCCACCCAACCACCTCCACCCAAGTGGGCCATAATCGGAGGCAAAGTGCCGCGCATGTAGAAGAGCCTAGGTCCACGACTAAGCCAAGTTCATATGGGAGAGTCCATCACATCGCTCCTACTCCAAACCCCACCATTGCCGAACTCTTCCAAATCATTTCGGATAGAGTGGATAGGAGGTGTGTCTATATCAAGTCCCTGGTTTCCCCTTGCCTACCTCCTAGACAGAATGGAACCAAGCGCGAGCCTAAGGAGGTAGCAACGGGTAGCCCCAACCCGATGCCATCTAAGGTGCCACCCCAAGGCCCTCTCCCCATCTTGAAGGCCCCTCCTTCACCACCCATGAGAGCTCCAATGCCACCACCCTCTACTTCCGAACTTTATTCGGAATCATCTTATTTGGAGCCACCAAAGCCCGAGCCACCCGTATTTCTAACGGGCACGTTTTTCATCACCGAGCCACTACTTAGCTGGCACAAGAATGGCTTGGCCCCACCTCCCTTCCCATCCATGGACCCTATCCTACCTATAGTGCCAATCAATTCATTTCACACCACTTTCCGGTCTAGTCACTATGTGGATACATTGGATGACCTTCTTAAAGGGTTAGACCAGCAATTGACTTTTACGCACTTGTTGGCTCCAGGCTTCGACCAACCCACTAGTCTTAGCTTCACCCATCCTGCCTTAGGGTCCATTACCTCTGTGTGCACCGTGGGTTGTGTCACCACGGAGATCCTCTTATTCCTCCTCATACCGGCCGAGCCCGACTTCATACCCCTTTGTCCGAGGGATGAATCAGACTTCCTACCTACGATCACCGTCCCACCCGCCACAATGCATGAAGGTGACTATCCACACCTTCAAGACTTCTACACATGGGACCGTGACTTGTGGGAACCCACCACAAGGGGTCATACCTTCTTTGATCCCTTTGACCCATTCTCTAGTGGGCCCCTTGACCCCACATATATACTTCAATTCTTCGAGGGAGTCCACTACCACACCCCTTCCCCATGGGCCGGGTCGTCTACACCCACCAAGCCCGTTCACTTGCAAGATACACCATCATCTAGGAGAAAGGAAGAAGATACATTTTGTACCCCTGGCCCTCCCACATCTAAGTCCAATATGCATGCATGGTCCACTTTAGGAGGTCTAGGAATTCCCCATGACGTCAACCTCCGGTTACGTCCGATGCATGCATGGCACATATTCAGGTGTCCTGGTCCGCCGTCACCCATGTACGGGTCGGACTAACATTAGGTGTGTCTAGGGTCTTGTGTGTCTGTGCATACATCGAGTCGAGTCAGTTTGTATGCTCGCGTTGTTAGTCCCTTTCGAGCATGAGACTTGTCAGACTTTGGGATCGGTTCTATCTCTACATATCGGATCTAGTCACATAAGGGACAAGCGGTGATTCCTAGAGAGTCTTTGAGCCGCCTCCCTCCTTTGAGAGTGACCCCACCTCGGAGTGTCCACCTCTAGCCTCATTCCCCAGCAGCGTGTGCATATCGAATCTATACGGGATGAGCAGGTGTCGATTACTTGGAGTGGAGCGTATTCCGCGCTTCCTAGTATGATGACGCATCCGCCGGAGCTACTCGAGCAACCGCACCCCTTACTCGACGGGGTCGAGTTCTTCCCACCCGGGGAGAATTGATGGGGACATCAGAGTAAGACCACTAACTTTTTATTTTACATTTGAGTCCTTTTATTTGCATTTATATCCTTGGGAATGTATGTTCACAATTGTAAGGCTTTATAAGCCAATGTGTCATTCCCTAGGATTCTTTGGGTTTTTGTACAAAAGTCAAGTAGGACCATCAAGGGGCCCCCATCTCCTTTCCTATTGGTCCACCTAAGTCTTAGGGCCCATGTGGGGTCAGTCAAAGGTCCAAGGTGGGCTTCTAGATGGCTTGACCATTCAAGGGGATAATTGGATTAAAAAGTCTAATATTCCAACCCTTAAAGTCTAAGATGCTTCCCCCTTATAATATAGTTTATCCCATGTTGTATTTTTTATTTTTTTTGGTCATTTGACCACATGGGGAAGAAAATCCCCTCTCTCCCACGAAATTCCCAGCCCCCCACCCCTTGCCATTCTCTATATAAGCCTATGTATAGTGTCATTAGAGATTTTAATGAAGAATTAAGCATTTTTGCAAAGAGCAAGCCCAAGGGCACCCCTTGTGTCTCTCCTCCCCTCTTGCAAATGGATTTCTACCATTCTAGGGTGTGAAGCCCTCCTCTTAGTGTGACTCCAAGAACTCCACCTCCGTTGGATGCGACTTCCGGCCACCGCCTTACGTTCGTGCCGCCGACGCGCCGCCACCGCCGCTACATCGGAGTTCTGTCTCCATCAGGATAGAGCCCCACCTCTGGATTTTTATCTTTTCTTCTTGTTGTCTGATCGAGCCCTAATTTTGAGGGTTTTTTTTGTTCATCTCCCTTAACCTCCAGTTCAAATTTTGTGTCATTTGGAGGTCATTAGGTATTTTTCCCATATTTTTGTTAGTCCTCTCAGTAATCTGCCCTTTTGCAGATCTACGGGACAGAGTCACCTTGTCACATTTTCCCCACCCCCTTAAATTTTTTTATAAAATCCCAAACATTTACTCAGTGTTTCACACATATATCCTCTTCCACCATAATTTTCGTAGTGTCTATAAAATTCATTTGACCCTCGGTCAAAGGTTAGTTTGAAGCAGATCACTTGTTGCCCTATGTGTCTGTCAGTCCAAGTCAGAAACAAAAACTGTGTTACAGTCATATTCATTTTCAATCCATTCGGTGGATGGAGCTGTCAAAATTATATGTTGTATATCTATGAGTGCTCTTTCCAACGGCACTAGCCACGCCTCGATCGGCCTCCGGATCTGAGAGTCGTAATTCGTGTCGCAGAAGCCTGCAGATCTGTTGCTTGTGCAGGTCCGAAATTGCAGTCCATAAGATATTCAGAAATAAATATCAAAAATCAATTTTAGGAGCTGCCACTTCAGGGAGTCGTTCAGAGACGTCCTGCGATCGTCCCAGCCAAGCGGCGTCTCCAGAAGATCTTAGGAAGGCGATGTTCCTTTAGAAACCGTTGCTTGTTGTCCAGTGAGTCAGCAACCGAGTTGGGGCAGCACCAAGTTGGAATAGTGCTGAGTCGGACCAGCATGCCGAGTTTGTGCCGTACGCACCTCCAGATTGCTGCCCATCAACCCAGGGTCGGTCCTCCCAGGCCCCACTTGTAGCCCTTTACCTCCCTGCGTGGAGTGGGCAATAGATTTCACTGTTGTAATTAACTTTTATTGTTGTTACCGGGAGTTACCGTACTTGGCCGCGAACGTCTTCCCCATGCCCGGAGCGTGGAGGTACACTTGCTACCCTCCTTGTAGGCACTACTTTACTCGTATATTTTTGTATATGCCGCTGCATGAGTGATAGATTATCTAGCTTGTTATCATTTTATCACCGCTGCGAGAGCGAGAGTGAGTGACTGTCCCATGACTCGACCCGAGTTAACGCGGAAAGGCCGATACTCGAGACTCACGGCCGATTTCTTAATCACGCCCGGTCCCATGTCTTCCCTCGCTTAGAGGCGATCGCGAGTTAGAGTCCCAGGTCGCGTGTTCGTCCCGCATCACTTTTATCCCTAACAATGTGTTTTTGCCGTTCATGAGATAACCTACCTCTAACTGGGCTTTAAACTTCTAATTTGAGTCTTCAAGGGTCGCCCTAGTTCTTCTCTCCCTGTGATTTTTTAGCAACTTCACGTTGCCCTAACTCTCCAACCTCTTGACCTAAAGATGTGAAATTTGGAGGGTAAGAAGATGAAACTAAGAGGAACAAAAAGTTCTAAAGAACCCTTCCCTAATTACCTCGTTTGGGCGTCCTAATTCCTTGATCTTCAGTGGTCCTTTGCTCTGAATCCTGGGCTGCTATGACAGAATCAAGGACTTTAGAAGGCTTTATCTCCTTGGTTACTTGATCTCCTAACATGAAATTTTGAGGGTAGTTAGTCTAAAGTATTAGGAACAAAACACGCTAAAGAACTTACCCGAGATTCTCTCTCCTTACCTTGATTCTTCACGAGCTAAAAGTAAAGGTCGCTCAGTTCAGAACTGGGTCCTATTTATAAAGTTTTGGCTAGGGTTCAAGAATTTGAACGATTTCAGAGTCCTTAATTGGATAAAACCTAATCTCCAAGAGTCCTTAGCAATGTTATAAGTTCACCCAAGTTGGTCTCTAGCCAAGAGAATCCCAAAGTTCTACTCTTTTTTTAACATCTTCTTCTCACGGAATTAGCAGGTTGTAACGGACCAGGATTGGTGCGTTACGTGACTGTAGCGGTCGCCCGATAGACCGTTACATCAACTAGGCGAAGAACTTCTCCTTAATTCAAATTCTTTGGTTAATTATCCACTAAATTATCCCTTTTAAACTGTATTTATCTCAATATTTCGTGGATAACTTAAATAACCGTCTAGAATATGGGCCAAACTTATTGGGCTTAGTCCTTAAACCTATTGGACTTCAATTATCAAAGTTGGATTAGTTATTTAACATAATTGGACCTTATAATCCCAATATTAATTCATTTGTTAATCTATTTTGGCCTTTATAAATTCCAAAAAATTCTATAAATAATCTAGAAATTATTTATATAAATTTTGGGGCACTACAAAAAGTATATGCTACACCTGAATGCTCTCGTAAAATGGAAAAGAATTGGTATAAAAAAGAAAAATCAGAAAATGGTAGCACCCCATGGATAAAGTTAGAAGTTTCATAAGGTGTTTAACCTCAATACTAATTGTAGTTACTCTCAAAGGGGCCAATGGAATTGAATGAGTAGGGTTGAGGGAGGTTCAACAGGACTCCTATATGTAAAATTGGTTCATTTCTATTAAATCTGAATGCAGAAATTTTCAACATTCCTAATTGATAAACTCAGAGTTCATTAGCCTTAAACCAATCAGAAAAATAAGGGAATTATCATTAGTAGCTCTTTAATAGAAGACTCTAAAAATCAATAACTCTGCATTTATGAGAAATATATCAAACTAAAATTCTCTTTCCTAAGCATTCTTGGAAATGTTCCTTCTGCAATTTCTATAAAATCTGGATGTCTGATTACTCGCTATTCAAGTGGCTTAGTATACATGTCTACTTGTTTATGGCCATCTTTGAAAAATCAACAATTGGTATCAAGATCGGTAGCTTTCCTTGCTGTAGATTCTGAAAAATCTGTAATCTGCCTTGCTAATTTCTTTGCTGTCAGTTCTGCTCTTGAATTCATCATTTGGTAATAATTGGCCTCAATTGGCATCAGTTTTCCATTCTATCCTTGAATTCTCAAATTGGTATCTGCATCTGCCTGAATTTTTCTTTTAATTTGTATCAGCTCAATTGGCATCTGATTTTCAATTGGTATCATGCTATTCCATCTGCTTACATTCTGACTTTGTGATTGGCATTAACCTATGCCCTCTTCGCTGATGTCAAAGGGGGAGAAGTTGTTAAGTCATTGAATTTATGGAATCATGGAATCAATTATGTTTATCATGTTCATTTTTGCTTAAATTGAATGTTGCTTTTAAATGCATGACTCATAATTGGCATCAATGACTCATAGTTGCCATCATCAAAAAGGGGGAGAATGTTGTGCCCTGGGTTTTGATGATGTCTGACTATGACTCATTGATAAGTCTAATGTGGTTTTGATGATGTACAACTATGATTCGTTATTGTGCTATTGAGGATGATTCAACTATGCTTCCATGTGTGCGTTAATGTTCTTCATGAAGATAATCCTATGTGCAAATAAATCTTTGTTGGTATAACATTTTGAATGATTAATATTCCCCTCATGATGTGAGTAAGTGAGTTCCTTTTTAAGCTGGCAGATGAAAAATGAAGTTGGCAAAGAAAAGGAAAAATCAGTCGATCGAATTCAATTTCAGTCGACCGAAATGCGTTCAAGAAGTTGAACTACCATGAGAATAACCGGCTGCGTCGACTCAACCCGTTCATTGCATCGACACATCTTTAAATTCTGCATCTATGATACAAGCAATGTTCTTCAGTTACGTCGACACAAGTCTCATTGCGTCGACACACCTTCAAACTTAGCACCGCTTCAGGAGCACACTACTAAGCTGCGTCGACGCCATCGACCCTATCCTCTTTAGTGCGTAGACACAAGACTCATTCCAAGAGCTGATTCGGGAGTATATAACAAGGCTACATCAATACAACCTTCTAGCTGCATCGACACATCTTCAATTCAGCTAGTAGCAGCAGCAAGCAACAAGTCGACTCAGCCTCACACCAAGTCGACTTACTACGACAGCGTGAGTAGTCTTCCAAGGAAGAGTCAACCCAGGGAGTCGACTCTTTTTTGCCTCTGTTCTGGTGTGGCAACTCTTTGTACAAGACACGTGAAGTCTACCTAGCAGAGTCAACAAGGCACGTGAAAACTTAAGTGATCACATGTCTGTCTGCTCCAAGCCAATGTGATGGGGACATAAAAGCAATGCCACTAACTTTTTTTTTTGCATTTATGTCCTTGAGTCAATTGGGTTTTAATTGTAAAGCAATTATAAGCCAATGGGTTAGTCATTAGAAAGTAATGGGTCTCTTTCCTTAAAAGACTCCATTAGGGGTTTATTTTCATATTGGGCCCTAAACACGCTAGAAGCCCAATTGGGCCAACTTTATCCCTTTGTCACCCAAAGCCCATTTGACCCTTCCAAGCCCACTTGGCCCATTCCAAGGCCCATGCCATATAACCACATTTCCCCTTCCCATAGCTACAATTGTTGACCATTCTTGGTCCACTTTCCACATTCCCCCAATTCCACCCATAAAATTCACAGAGTCTAGGTCCACCATTTTCTTTTGAGTCAAAATTCATCTTCAGGCAGTTCTTGTTCTTCCCTGTGTGTCTATAATTCTTAGCCAGAAATAACTACAAACCACAGTCATTTTTATTTCTAATTCGTCTACTGGATGGATCTGAAATAATTATATATTGTATCCCTTTGAGTTCTCTATCCATCGGTACCAATTTTGCCTCCATCGGACATCGGATCTGGGCGCAAAAATTCTTTTCGTGGAGACGCACATTCCTACTCTGAGCCAGGCCAGAGAGAAGGTGTTGGGAAATAATTCCCAATAATATATCAAAGCTCTGATTCAGCGACCGCCACTTCTGGGAGTCGACCAGGGACGTCCCGCCATCGTCCCAGCCAAGCGCCACCTTCAGAAGATTCCAGGAGGACGACGTCCCTTTGGAGGCCATTGTACGCTGTCCTGCTGGCCTGTAAATCACAGATCAGGACTTGCTATCTTCAACCGCTCGGAACCCCTCCAACGTGCTGCCCGTCAACCCAGAATCGACACTCTCGGACCGTTGTTGTGGCTTGTTACCTCCCTGCGTGGAGTGGGCCTTAAAATCACTTCTGTAATTATTAACAATTATTGTGTACCGGGAGTACGAGTCCTGGCCGGGGTCATCTTCCCCACGCTCAGTAGCGTGGAGGTATCGTTTCCGCTCCTCTCTCGGCATTTTACTATACTCATATGTATTTGTATGCCGCTGCAAGTGATAGATTAACTAGCTCGATTCAATTCAGTCACCGCTGCGAGAGTGAGTGAGTGGAACCCGTCCCGTGGCTCGATCTGAGCACGCGGAAAAGCTGATACCCGAGACTCATTACCGGTTTCTCAACTGCGCAGATCCGCATGCTTCCCTCGCTTAGGGACGTCCGCGATCTAGAGTCCCAGGTTCGCGTCCCGTTCCGCATCAAATTGGTATCAGAGCCGGTTAGTGAGTCTAGGGTAGTCATCAAAGCACTGTCTAAGTCTTAGGTGTGTTGCATTTGCATTCCTCTATTCGGTATATCAAAAGGTGTCGCCGGAATGATAGGTTACGCCTATCGGGAAGGTAGCAGCCATGCGTGAGTGAATCTTCGGATCAATTAGCTCCGCCAAGTACCGTATATTGGTTTAGTCTAGGTTGGTAGTCGAGTCTACATTCCAACTTTGCATTGTTGTTTTTGGGTCGTGTCTAGTCCATTATCTTGTCCGTTAGAGAGTCAGCTTGTCTTGTCTCCCTGTGTCTCCATGTCCAACATGTAGTCTCCCCTTCCCCCAGTTTCCAATGGATTCCTGGTCGCCCAGGCGATATAACCATTAGCACACCCATGGGCTTGGAAACCATCCTATCTCCTTCATTAGGCCCGAAGCCTCGGACTTTTGTGGCTCCAAAGTCACGAGCGACTACCTATATTGGGAAGCTGCCATGGATAAATATTTCGATTAGTACATCATGTCCGAGGCTAAGCAATTCCATTTTGCCAAGGATAGGCTTCTTCACGAGGCTATCGAGAAGTTGAGAGACATTGAATGCTTGAGGCAGAGTAGGAGGCAATGGCCCATCGAGTCATGGTGGGACATGAAGAAGGAACTTAGGAGGGTCTATCTTCCCCACCCAGTCACCTCCCACCAGTCCTACCCAGTCACCTCTAACCTTCCCCACCCGGTCACCTCCAACCAAGTGGGTCATAGTCGGAGGCAAAGAGCCCCACACTTAGATGAGCCCCAACCCAAGCCTAGGCTGGTTGAGTATGAGCAACCGAGTGATTATGGGCGAGTCCATCACGATACACCTACTCCAAGCCCCACCATTGCCGAACTTTTCAAAATCATTTTAGATAGGGTGGATAGGATGTGTACCCAGATTGACGGATTCCTGCCCGAGCTTAAGGAGGTAGCAGTCGGTAGTCCTAACCCGGCGCCATCTACGGTTGCATCCCAAAGTCCTCTCCCCATCATGGAGGACCCTCTTTCCCCACCCATGAGAGCTCCATTGCCATCACCCTCACCTTCCGATCTTTATTCGGAGCCACCTCATTTGGAGCCACCCGTACTTCTAACGGTGAAGCTACTCATTGACGAGCCACTACTTAGCTGGCTCAAGATAGGCTTGGTCCCTAGACCGCCTTGCTATCCATCAGTGGACCCTACACTACCATTAGTGCCGGTCAACTCATTCCATACCACATTCTGATCTAGTCACCATGTTTATACATTGGATGACCTTATTATGGGATTAGACTTGCAAATGAAGTTGACATGTATGTTGGCCTGAGGCTTCGATCAACCCACAAGTCATAGCTTTACCCACCCCGCGTTATGGTCCATTACCTCTGTGTGCACCGTGGGTCGTGTCACCACAGAGATTCTCTTATTCCTCCCCATGCCAGCCGAGCCAAACTTCATTCCCTTTATCTCGAGGGAGGAACCATACCTTCTATATGAGACCACCGTCCCCTATACCCCAGTGCATGAAGGTGACCATCTAAACCTTCAAGAGTTCCAAACATGGGACCGTGTCATCTCGAGGGGTCACACTTTCTTTGATCCTTTCGACCCCTTCCCAAGTGAACCTTCTGACCCACCATATCTACTCCCCTTCTTCAAGGGAGTCCACTACCACACCCTTTCCCTACGGGCCAGTCCACTTACACTTAGCCAGGGGCCCGTTCCACGGTCATCATATATGGGTGACAAAGAAGGTGAATTCGGTTCTCCTAACCCGCCCATACCCAAACCCAATAGGATTTTAATGCATGCATGGTACATCTTAAGATGTCTAGGAGTCAATGATTCTACCGACACTTGGTTGAATCTCGTATATGCACGTCACACATTCGGATGTCCTGGACCACCATTGCATATATATGGGTCGGACTAACAGTAGGTTTGTCTAGGGTCTTATGTGAGTTTGTGTTTTTTCTTTATTTGTCCAGTTTGTCAAGAGTCTATACATACGTTTGTCGAGTGCATAGAGTCCGCATTACGTCGAGTCATGTCGGTCTAATGCAAGCTCGCAATGTCAGTCCCTTTTCGAGTGTGAGGCAAGTCAGATCTAATGCGTACGTTGTAGACTTGCCAGAATTTGGGATCAACTCTACCTCAATGTCTTGGATCTAGTCACATATAGGGACCCAACGGTGATTCCTAGTGAGTCATTGAGCCGTCTCCCTCCTTTGAGAGTGACCCCACCCTGGAGTGTCCACCACTAGCCTCATTCCCACAGCAACGTGAGCATATAGAACATATACGGGATGAGCATGTGACGATTACTAGGAGTGGAGCGTACCCGCACTAGCCGGTACGGTGGAGAGCACGATCCTCATCCGACAGATCCGCAGGAGTGATACGTGAGCAGCCGCACTCCTTACTCGACGGGGTAGAGTTTCTCCCACCCAGGGAGAATTGATGGGGACATAAAAGTAAGGCCACTAACTTTTTTGTTTGCATTTATGTCCTTAAGTCAATTGGGTTTTAATTGTAAAGTAATTATAAGCCAATCGGTTAGTCATTAGGAAGTAATGGGTCTCTTTCCTTAAAAGACTCCATTAGGGGTTTATTTTCATATTGGGCCTTAAACCCACTAGAAGCCCAATTGGGCCAACTTTATCCCTTGGTCACCCAAAGCCCATTTGACCCTTCCAAGCCCACTTGGCCCATTCCAGGGCCCATGCCCACATTTCCCCTTCCCATAGGTACAATTGTTGACCATTCTTGGTCCACATTCCCCCTATTCCACCCATAAAAGTCACAGAGTCTAGGTCCACCATTTTCTTTTGAGTCAAAATTCGTCTTCAGGCAGTTCTTGTTCTTCCCTGTGTGTCTGTAATTCCGAGCCAGAAATAACTACAACCCACAGCCATTTTCATTTCTAATCCGTCTACTAGATGGATTTGAAATAATTATATGTTGTATCCCTTTGAGTCATCTATCCATCGGTATCAATTTTGCCTCGATCCGACATCAGATCTGGGCACAAAAATTCTTTTTGTGGAGATGCGCATTCCTGCTCCGAGCCAAGCTAGAAAGAAGGTGTTGGGAAATAATTCCCAATAATATATCAAAGCTTTGATTCAGCAACCGCCACTTCTGGGAGTCGACCAGGGACATCCCACCATCGTCCTAGCCAAGCGCCGCCTTTAGAAGATTCCAGGAGGATGACGTCCCTTTGGAGGCCCTCGTACGCTGTCCTGCCGGCCTGTAAATCGTAGATCCGGACTTACTTTCTTTAACTGCTCAGAACCCCTCCAATGTGCTGCCCGTCAACCCAGAACCCGCTACTCCTGGGTCCCACATGTAGCCCTTTACGTCCCTGCATGGAGTGGGCAGTAATATTCATTGCTGTAATTTAATTATTTACTATTCTGGGAGTACGAAGTTTGGCCGGGGTCGTCTTCCCCACGCCCGGTAGTGTGGAGGTATCGTGTCCGCTCCTCTCTTTACACTTTGCTTATTTCGTATGTATTCCATTGCCACTGCTAGAGTGATTGGAACGTAGCTCGTTATATTATTTCATTCACCGATGTGAGAGAGTGAGTGTGACCCGTCCCGTGACTCAATCCGAGTACACACGGAAAAGTTGATACCCCTGACTCATTGCCAGTTTCTCAACCTTGCAGATCCACGCGTTTCCCTCGCTTAGGGACATCCGTGAGCTAGAGTCCCAGGTTCGCGTCCCGTCCCACATCAAATTGGTATTACTGTGTATCGAGAGTACAAGTCTTGGTCGGAGCCATCTCCCCACTCCCGGTAGCGTGGAGGTATCATTTCCGCTCCCCTCTCGGCATTTTACTTTACTCGTATATATTTGTATGCCGCTACAAGTGATAGGTTAACTAGCTTGATTCAATTTAGTCACCGCTGCGAGAGTGAGTGAGTGGAACCAGTCTAGTGACTCGATCTGAGCACGTGGAAAAGCCGATACCCGAGACTCATTACCGGTTTCTCAACCGCGCAGATCCGCACGCTTCCCTCGCTTAGGGACGTCCGTGAGATAGAGTCCCAGGTTCGCGTCCCATCCCGCATCACAATGTCTTTGACTCCATGACACATGTTTCAAGGTCTAAAAAGGTCCTAGGAAAGGGATATGTCCTTTTTATCATGAGGTAGTCAGAACACCTTTTTGTGAGAAGGTTCTATTAGAGACTAAAATTGGAAAAAGTCACTTTTCATGTTGTCTTCTTTTTCCAATGAACAAATCAAATTACTCTACCAAAGATCCTGATAGAAAGTAGATATGAAAAAGATCTTGTCCATACTCACATATATACTTGGACAAATTAAAAGAACTTTATTTTTATCTGGTCCAATCAGAGGACTGATCTGAAAAGGATCTACAACAAAAGAAGCTTATTTTATCTTGGACCAATTAGCTTGCAGATTTTGGGAGGGAAAACTTTCTACCATCTCTTCTATAAATAAGGGCCTTCTGCACGAAGAAAGGTCGTTGCTGCCCTGGATAAGAGAAGAGGAAAAACTAGAGAGTGCCTGAGCTTGCAAAAGAAAATATGTGAGAAGAAAAGAAAGAGAGTAGAGCAGCCCAGCCCTGGCTCAACCCAGTCCAGTGCTGAGAAGAAGAGAAGAAAGGAGTGCAGCCGTGCTTGAGCGAACCTAGTGGAGAGAAAGGAAGAAAAAGAACTGATGCAGTCTTCAGATCTAATTTTAGATCTGCCATTACAGCTTCAAGACTCAGTTTTGAAGCTACATTTGTTTTTCTTACTTCACTTTGTGTTTTTCCTTTTACTCTAAATCTATTTTTAGTGTGTGGTGTTGTCTTGACAGCAGTGTTGTCCGGTGCTCTGTTTTAGAGACCGGTGTAGTATTTGGTTGCTGTGCAGCCGTGTGTGTTTGTAGGGTCTGTCCCTGTGTTATGCTGCATTTTGCAACATGTTTGTTTCTTCGTTTTTGTTTTTCTTTTGGGGCTCGTCCCCGTGTAGTGCTGTAGTTCTATAGCGTGAGGACTGTGTCCTCGTGAGGAGCTTGCTCCTCATGTAAGCTGTGTATCTGCTTGTGTGGAGCTTGTACCCATGTGCTGGTGCATGTAGCAGCAGTGTGTGTATGGGTTTCGTCCCCGTGTGGTGCTGCATGTAGCGTTGTGAGGACCTTGTCCTCATGAGGAGTTTGTTCCTTGTGTCAAGCTACGTGTCAGCATCTGTAGGGGACTTGTCCCGGTTGCTGCATTTGCAGCATAGTGAAGCCTCACCGGCTTTGGTGAGGGGTGGACGTAAGTCTGCGGGTTTGTAGACTGAACCACCTTAAAAATCTATTGTGTAGAGGATTGTGCGTGTGGTGTGATCCTTCTCTTCTACCTCCATTCACAGGAACCTATGCGCTTCTAGTTTACTCAATTTAACATATTTCCACACTGTACTTGCACACTTCGAACCTCTTACTGCACACATGTACACAAGCACTAAGAGCACACACACCGTCACTAAGTATTTCTCCCAGGCTTGGTGTGAGCCACCTATTACATTATGTGCAGTGATCTTCCACTATGTAGCACTACCTTGTTCCAGTTCAACATATCTCATTGGGAACATTAGTGTTCCTCTGTTCTGGATTTCTCTAAGTGATCAGATTAGTTTTTAAATATGACATTATTTCTGAAAGGATCTATTCACCCCCACTCTAGATCCTATTGACATACCCAACAAAAGGGACCTATATGATGTATGTTGTGTTTAAAAGAAAAAAAAACCTAACTAATGCATACCCAGAGGATTTGTTTGTCTAGCTCCGTAAATGATTCAGTTAAGAGTTTGAGAAGTCTATCATCCGAACTCAGTGACAAATCGATCAAAAATCTTGGGAGATCCATCATCCTATTTTGTACTGGGTTTGGTCAAGAATGCGAAAGTCCATCATCCCCTAGATCGTGAGTGTAGCATCTTGAATTTTTAAAATACTAAATATCATGATATTATTTAATTATTATATTATTTTATTATGTATCCTGTGTAGAACGTTATTTCCAACAACTTTGTCTTAAGAATCGGACCCAGAATAAAATTGGATTAGGACCAATTTCAAAATTTAGGCTAAAAATCATAGCTTTATAAAGAACAACCTAAATCACCTAAATTGGACCTTAATTCTCGCCCCAATGGGCTCTAATCGAAGCCTAACCCTAGCCCAACCATTGTTGACCGATTCTTCTTCGAAAACCCTAACCCTAGACGCTTCAATTTGGCGCGGCGGCGGCGGATTTGATCAATTCCAAATTTTTCATCATTTTTCACTCTTTGGACTCTTGGGTCGAATTCGATCTCTAGAAGCTTCAATAGGGTCTATAAATAGAGGGCTTCGACCTCTGGTTACCCTCATTTGATCGTTTGGTCGGCGGCGTGGTCGATCGTGGCCGGACTTGGGCAAATTTTGGGCGTTTGAGGTAGTGCGATTAGGGTTCAGGCGTGCATTTTCTCTCTTCCTTTCCCGTCGATTAAGGTAGGTGTCTCTCGGGCTAAACATTAATTAAATCATGCTAGCTTGTTCATGTTAATGTCCTCTTTCCAATGATGCTATTTCACCCAATTTTCATTCACTATACCATTTGTATTCATCGTTTAATCAAGGGTGTGTTAAAGTTTCATCGTCTTCATTTTACCTCTGTTTAGGTTAGTATACCATAGATGAAAGTTTAATTAAAGCATGTCATGTTATTCCCATTCGAGTGCTCTTTCCAATGATACTAATTTGCCCAAATTCTGTTGAGTAGATTGTTCAAAATCATCGTTTTAGTTAAGGTTTATCAGGGTTTGCCATCGGCAGATCTCTGTTTTAGAAACGGCCCTTCTAGTCACCGCATGGCAAAGTGGTGGTCATGCGATAGACCATCTGGCTGCCCTAGTTTAAAAAAAAACAAATTTTATTAATGAAACAGTCCTTGCCTAACCATTTATGACATAAAGCGGTCTTCCTCCTGAGCATTTGATGGCCTCTCATAGTAAAAAAAATTGATGCTTGTTTTCTGCATTTTGATTGATTATTAGCCAGTGTCCAGCATGTCTATTTGACCAGTAATGATGCAAAAATGTACTGTTAACTTGGGATAATAAAATTTGAAATCAATTTTTATCATCTTCATGACTATTTCCTTCTTGATTATCATCCTTTGACAACCATGTGAAACATGTGTAGAATAAACAAGTTTTGGTCGATTTAAATAATTTCTTTGCCACTTGTAAATTGCAGAATATTGTTCATAATGTTCTGTTTGACAGTCATGCCACTCCGGTAGTATTGACTGACTGCACCGTTCACGTTTTTCGTGTTTCCAAGCCTCAATCTTGTAATAGTTGGGACTCTCCACCGGATACTCCTTCCGTTGGACTAGGACCACTATTATGAGACCTACATAAGACTCCGCGAGCCTGGGATTCCCACTAGGATTCCCACTAAGATGTCAAGCAGGTTGTACCACTAAGACCCGAACCCACCAGTTTGCTTGACTCATGTTTTGGACAACCCAACATCGGGGTTGTTCTACTCAGCCTGCTAGCGGCCTTCCTGGGACCGCTAGGGCTCCCTAGCGGCCCTGGCTCGACTGCTAGCCCCCCCCTGACCAAGCTATAAGCCAGATTGATATGTCGACTTAATCTTGTTCCAAGTCAACCCTACCCTGGTCAAGTCGACCGAAGTCCCCTCTGTCAACTTAGGTTGCATGGGCTAGACCCTGGTTCGGTTCCACCCTGCCCCAGGCAGATCAAGGACTCGACTAAGTCGGCTGAACCACCTTGCTGTACCCAACAGGGTAACGGTCCAGGTTAGACCATTAGGCTCTTGCTAGCGGTCCAGGTAAGACCGTAACCTTTGAGACAGAACACTTTTCCTTGGGTTTTTACGTGTTGAAGCAGCCATGCCAAGGATGGCTTTGGACTACAAAATCTTGTCTAGATTCATGATCGTTTTCTTGAACTTTGACCTTCAAGTCACATTCCCACAACTTCTCGTCTCCACTTACTTGGAAGTTCATTGATCTTAGAAATAAGTTACATAAACTTAGCCTTGGAACTCTTGGCCATTTATAAGTGAATGTCTAGATTGGGATCTATGATCCAACCCCCTTCAGTGCCAACGTATCATAAGGGCACGGTCTGGTCCTGGGAGGAGCGCCCGAAAGTACTTGTGCCCCGGGGAGTTTGTAATGACAAGGTGTGGCATTGCACCACAGTGCATGACTAGCGTGTTAATCTACGACATTCTACTTCACTCAATCACTTGAAATTTCTTGCGTGATGTGGCGTGCATGCTTGACATGGCCAAATTCAAGTGAAAACTTTACTTTAAACCCTGTGGAAAACTCTTGTTATACTTGCATTTATTATTGAATACCATCTATTTTTTCCTTCTCTTATTTGTCATTTATCGCATGTTTATATTTTTATTTTGATTCTTTTATCGCATTGCCATACATGATGAAATGATTAATCACTCTAACTATGTCTAATGATAGAGATATAAAATCATACTGAGCACTCGCTCACGTAATTTTTCCCACATTTTCAGGTAGCTCGGATGAGGAGACTCAAACTGATGGGTTCGGGCAAGAGTGATGGCAGGAGCGAGCCAGTTAGCGTTGGTCATGTCTTTCTTTAGAGTCAATGTAGTTATGTCAATTGTAAAATGTCTTGAGTCATAGTAGGTCTTGTATTCTTTTCCTCTATGTCAGTTGTTTTTAAAGGTAGTAAAGTTCACGAGATGTCAGTAGTAATAAGTACACTTCATCTTTGTTATCAATAAAGTTTTATTAATTGCATTTTAATTATTGGCCTTTTGTGTATGGTCTCTTGTGGCAATGAATGCTCTGATTGATATGAATGTTATAACTGTTGCGTTCTGATTTTTCGAATCGGGGCATGATAATGAGGAACCAAACGGCCATCGAATAACTTAAGAAGCATAAACCCCTCATTATTTTTATTAAAGAGGAACTCAGAGTTTATGCTCCCGAAGTTATTAGCCTCCGGGATCTATATCTATATATAAATGTATATATGTTTATAAGTAACAGGAAATGACAATGCTGCACGACTCCCGTCTTTACATGCGACCAACAGCTGCATGAATACACATCAGTGAAGTTCACCAACAACTAAAAGAGTTGAAACACAAAATGTCGTGTATTAGAGGGAATGATGAAACAACAGAGTTGGCATCGTTCTCGATTCGCATGAAGCCTAACATTTTAATGATGAGGAATTAAAAGTGAATATGCAAAAATGATGAGGGATGAACTAAAAGGGGAAGGGGCAACCAATGAGATACTCAAACACAAAAGAACGTTGTTGTAGCATCCTGTTTTTGGCTCAACTTCTAATGAAATTATTAAAAATCTAGAAAAATATGTATCTAGGGTAAACTTGAATTTGTAATAACTTTGTCTTCAGGTAAGAGCCCAAAATAAAATTCGTGAAGACCCAATTTCTTGTTTTAGCAATTTTTCATGAGTTTAGAAGACCTAGTTTAACCATCACAATTTGGGTCCAATTTAAGCCCATTTGCGCTCCAATTCGAGCCAAACCCTAGCCCATTGATAGGTCCTTATTTTCTCTTCGAAAACCCTAAGTCTAGAAGCTTCTTGTGGTGGCGGCGACGGTGGATTAGAACCCCATCCGAGTTTTTCGCCGGAGTTTCTTCATTGGACTCTTCAACCAAATTCGATCGCTAGGAGTCCTTATAGGTCCTATTTATGGAGGTCTTTCGACTCTCTAGAACCCTATTTGCACCAGCGGCAGGTGGTGTAGCTGAAAGTGACCGGACGGGAGAGAATTTGGGCGTTCTAGGAGCGGTACCTAGGGTTCCGACGACCCTTCCTTTCATCTTTCTTTCCTTCAAGCTAAGGTAGGTGTCTCTCATGCCAAAAGAAAATCTAATGATACCATCTTGTTCGTCTTCCTGAGATCTTTCTTTTGGTACCTAATTGCCTAATTTTTGTACACCATGCTGTTCTAATTTCATGTTTTACTCCGAGGTATATAAAAATGGTAACTTTCATGTTAACTAGTCTAAAGTTGAATTTAATCATTTTTAGTCTTAATCAAAGCATGACATCTTGTGCGACATTTCATGCTCTTTCGAACGATAGTATTTTCCCTAATTTTTGTTCACTCTATCATGAGAAATCGAGGTTTTTAGCATAGCATGTCGAAGTTCGTCGTTGGCAGGTTCCAATTCGAGGTGACGCGCCTTCCAGAGACCGTTACAACTGTGACGGCCGCACGATAAATTGTCACCTGAGCCTGACAGCCTCACGACAGACCGTCACATGACCTTGTGTTTTAAAATTTTAAGATTTTTATCTAATTATTTTCTATTGTGTAACGCACCTACGATAGACCGTTACATGCTTGTAACGCCCCTTATATGGACCGTCACGTTCTTCTGGCAGAGTGATTTTTCCGCGTCAGGGCGTAATAGTTTTTGTGGTATCAGAGCTTAGGTTTGCCTTAGACCCTAGGTTGCTAGTAGTGTTATAGAACCTTTAACATTAGTAAAGTCAGAATCCGACCCAGTGAGTTGGGTAGAGACTTGGGCTAAGATTAATTAATTAACTATAAGAAGATAGATTCAATAGAACGTTCTAAATCACTTCTTTTATGTTGTAGGAATTCCCCGTGATGGCGGCAGAACGTGCTCAATGGCGAGACATGTAACGTACAGTGTAGGGCCTGACTCAGGCCTTACAGCAAGTAGCCCAAGGCGGCGGACAACAAGGAGCAGGCAATCTACATCAGAACTTTCAAGGCTTGAATCCTCTACGTTTCAGTGGATCTTCAGACCTAGATGAGGCCGAGAACTGGCTGAAGGAGACATAGAGGATCTTCAGGGTTATGCAATGTGGGGATCAGGATCGCGTCCTGTTAGCAACTTTCCAGTTAGAACGTGATGCTCGTGCTTGTTGGGAAGCCGTGGAAGCCACGCTTGGGAATAGGCGTGCCACGTGGAATGAGTTCAAAGAGTTTTTCAATAGCAAGTATTTTTCAGATCGGGTGCAGGAGAAGAAAACGACCGAGTTCGCTGCTTTGAAACAAAGAAACTTGTCGGTTGCAGAGTATGAAGCACAGTTCTCCAGATTGTGTAAGTATGCCCCACACTTGGTGTCCATTGAGAAAATGAAGGCTAAAAGATTTCTGAATGGTTTGAAGCTTTAGTACATCAATCAATTGGCACCCTTAAAAATCTATATCTACGTTGAGATAGTAAGGAAAGCACAAGTTTTGAAAAACACGATGGAGATGACTGACCGAATAAGAGGTCGAGATAAGAAGAAGGAACAGACTACCAGTTCCGGGAACTTTAAACCCGATAATGGTCAGAAGAGGCCAAATGGCGGGTCATGTTTTTCTAAGAACAAGTACCCATTACCAAGGATCGATGAGTTATTTGATCAGATATCTGGAGCCCAGCACTTCTCAAAGATCGATCTCAGATCTGGGTATCATCAGCTGAGGATAAAAGATGACGATATTTTTAAGACGACATTTCGTATCAGGTATGGGCATTTTGAATTTGTGGTAATGCCGTTTGGACTAACTAATGCTCCTGCAGCTTTTATGCAACTAATGAATAGTGTGTTCCGGCCTTACTTGGATCAGTGGGTCGTGGTATTTATTGATGATATTCTTATATATTCAAGGAGCAAGGAGGAGCATGAAAGGCACTTGAGAATGGTGTTACAAATATTAAAGGATCATCAGCTACACGCCAAGTTTAGTAAATGTGAGTTCTGGTTACAAGAGATATCTTTTCTAGGGCACATTATTTCTAAAGAGGGAATCGCAGTAGACCCGTCCAAAGTTCAGGCTATACATAATTGGGAAAGACCTGTGAATGTAATTGAGATCAGAAGTTTATTAGGCTTAGCAGGCTGTTATCGAAGGTTCATTAAGGATTTCTCCAAGATTGCAATGCCTTTGACTAGGTTAACTCATAAGGAGAATTATTTTGAGTGGACTGATGATTGTGAGAAGAGTTTTTAGACCTTGAAGGGGTGTTTGACCACTGCCCCAGTTTTGGCCTTGCCCTTAGGTGAAGGAGGTTTTGAAGTTTACACCGATGCTTCAGGAATTGGTTTGGGTTGCGTATTGATGCAGCGAGGGAGAGTGATAGCTTATTCCTCCAGACAATTGAGAAAACATGAAGAGAATTATCATGTTCATGATCTAGAGTTAGCAGCTGTTGTGTTTGCTCTTAAGATATGGATGCATTATCTTTATGGAGAAACTTTCACCGTGTACTCAGACCATAAGAGCTTAAAATATTTATTCTCTAAGAAGGAATTGAATATGAGACAGAGAAGGTGGCTAGAGTACTTAAAGGATTTCGACTTCTCCATTGAATATCATCCCGGAAAAGGGAATGTTGTAGCAGACGCTTTGAGCAGGAAGCTGACAGCTAGATTAGCCAGTTTGATGCTTCAAGAGTGGAAGTTGTTAGAACAGTTTGCCAATCTAGATATTACAGAAAAGGAAGATTGAATCTTGGTGACTCATGTCCAGCTCCGTTCAGAACTGCTAGTAGAAATTAAGCAGTTGCAGGATAATGACCCAGTGCTCGTTGAAATTAAAGAACAGATGGATAGTCGACCAGATTATATGTTAGTTGTTGATGGGAGATTATTGTTTTGAGGGAGAACATGTGTCCCTGATTCCACGGAGATAAAGAAGAAGATTCTTGAGGAAGCGCATAGATCTAAGTATACTATACATCCAGGAGCTACAAAGATGTACAAAGATTTGAAGAGAACTTTTTGGTGGCCGAACATGAAATGAGAAGTGGCCGATTTTGTGAGCAAGTGTTTAGTATGTCAACAAGTAAAAGTAGAGCATTTCAGGCCTGCTGGGAAATTAAAGCCTCTTGAAATACCACAATGGAAGTGGGAAAGTGTCGGTATGGATTTTATTATGGGTTTACCCCGAACACGAGGAGGCCTTGATGGAATTTGGGTGATCATTGACCGACTAACAAAGTCCGCACACTTTTTGCATATTAAGTCAAAGTGGACTGTGGATGTTTTGGCTGCCCTGTATGTGAAGGAAATAATAAGATTACATGGAGTGCCTGTATCCATCATATCTGACAGAGACCCCAGGTTTACATCTCACTTTTGGAAAGGACTACAAGCATCATTAGGAACCCGTTGGAACTTCATTACAGGTTTCACCCTCAGACTGACGGGCAGGCTGAGAGAGCAAACCAGATTGTTGAAGACATGTTGAGAGCCTGCGTAATTGATTTTGGAGGCATTTGGCATGAACACTTACCTTTGATTGAGTTTGCATACAATAATAGTTACCAATCCAGCATTCAGATGGCACCGTTTGAAGCTTTGTATGGCAGGAGTTGTAGATCTCCTCTTTGTTGGGAAGAAGTTGGTGAAAAGTAATGGCTCGGGCCAGATCTTATCTCAGAATCATCCAAGAACATTCAAGTTATCAGAGACCGTTTGAAGGTCGCCGAGTCCAGACAAAAGAGCTATGCAGATAATAGAAGAAGGGAGTTAGAATTTTAGATTAGGGAACACGTATTTCTGAAAGTTTCACCATCAAGAAGAATTAGAAGATTTGGAATTCGAGGCAAGTTAGGCCCAAGGTTCGTTGGCCCATTTGAAGTTTTAGAGAGGGTAGGCGAAGTTGCCTATAGATTGGCCTTACCACCATAGTTAGCAGGCATTCACAATGTGTTTCATGTATCCATGCTTCAGAGGTATGTGTATGACCCTTCGCACATTATCCAGTATGCTGATTTGGAATTGAAGAAAGACTTATCTTATGAAGAAAATCCTATCAAGATATTGGACTTCAAGCAACAGCAACTTAGGAATCGATCTATTCCGATGGTCAAGGTCCAGTGGAGTCGACGTGGAGCAGAGGAAGCAACATGGGAGTCCGAGGATGCAATCAAGAAGTTATATCCTAAATTATTATAAGGTTGGTTGTTATCAGATTCGGTGAATTTGGGGACCAAATTCCTTAATGAGGGGAAAGTGTAGCATCCTATTTTTATAAGTTAATTAATTATTGGCTCAACTTCTAATGAAATTATTAAAAATCTAGAAAAATATGTATCTAGGGTAAAATTGAATTTTTAATAACTTTATCTTCAAGTAAGAGCCCAAAATAAAATTCGTGAAGACCCAATTTCTTGTTTTAGCAATTTTTCGTGAGTTTAGAAGACCTAGTTTAACCATCGCAATTTGGGTCCAATTTAAGCCCATTTGCGCTCCAATTCGAGCCAAACCCTAGCCCATTGATAGGTCCTTGTTTTCTCTTCGAAAACCCTAAGTCTAGATGCTTCTTCGGGCGGCGGCGACGGTGGATTAGAACCCCATCCGAGTTTTTTTGCCGGAGTTTCTTCATTGGACTCTTCAACCAAATTAGATCGCTAGGAGTCCCTATAGGTCCTATTTGTGGAGGGCTTTCGACGCTCTAGAACCCTATTTGCACCAGCGGCGGGTGGCGTAGCGGATCGTGATCGGACGGGAGAGAATTTGGGTGTTCTAGGAGCGGTACCTAGGGTTCCGGCGACCCTTCCTTTCGTCTTTCTTTCCTTCAAGCTAAGGTAGGTGTCTCTCAGGCCAAACGAAAATCTAATGATACCATCTTGTTCGTCTTCATGAGATTTTTCTTTTGATACCTAATTGCCTAATTTTCGTACACCATGCTGTTCTAATTTCATGTTTTACTCCGAGGTATATAAAAAGGGTAACTTTCATGTTAACTAGTTTAAAGTTGAATTTAATCGTTTTTAGTCTTAATCAAATCATGTTATCTTGTGCGAAATTTAATGCTCTTTCGAACGGTAGTATTTTCTCTAATTTTTGTTCACTCTATCATGAGAAATCGAGGTTTTTAGCATAGCATGTCGAAGTTCGTCGTTGGCAGGTTCCAGGTCGAGGTGACGCACCTTCTAGAGACCGTTACAACCGTGACAGCCTCAAGATAAACCGTCACCTGAGCCTGACGGCCTCACGACAGACCGTCACATGACCTTGTGTTTTAAAATTTTAAGATTTTTATCTAATTATTTTCTGTTGTGTAACGCACCTACGATAGACCGTTACATTCTTGTAACGCCCCTTATATGGACCATCATGTTGTTCTGGCAGGGTGATTTTTTCGCGTCGGGGCGTGATAGCTGTGATCGCCACCAAGATACATAGCACAATAGGGGAGTACCACATACCTTGGAAAAAGGGAGAAGACAATGAAGACACTCTCCGATGGATGCAGCGCTAGTATGACGGACACGGTCCTTTGAAAACCACCTATGGATGTAGACGGCCGCTCGACTGGCCGTGCACAGTGCTACGGAGGAACGCGAGAAAGGCCTGATTGGTGCTTAAATGGTCCGTGATAGGTCGCTCACAGGTGTGGGATGGTCTGAGGAAGACCGCTCAACCTTACAGACGGACGGAGATGGACCGTGTACGTTCTCCAGACCCCAAACTGTGGGACTTGCTCCTCCACCCCTTCCGGCCGACCAGAGGGGATGGGCCTCGTGCTTAGACTTCTGCTGACCTACAAAACACAGTGAACAACCAAAAACATAACCCAAATTAGCCTTGTGAAGTGTAGTATCTATAAGGATGAACGGAAAACTAAGCACATAATGGAATGGGGGATACCTGGGTGGTTGGGTTTTTAAACCCTATGGGGCGTGGAAAATAATAGGAGGGGTGAGAAAATGAGAATGCTAGTGAAAACGTGGGGAAAAGATAAAGAAAATGAGCATGCAATGACTAACTAATGATCAAACAACTAAACCAAAACACAAAAAAAACACTACTCCTTGAACCGAAGGCTGAAACGGACGTAGAAAACCTTCCTCTCTGGTTGTGATTCGCTCAAGAATTCGACAGCACTTCGTCGTGAATGCTAGATCTCCCCCCCTTTTCAAGCTTGGACCAAGGGTACTATTTATAGACCCCTGAAAGTCCACTCAAAATTGAGGATTTTCCAGCGATAATTAGGGCGAGATTCTAAAGGATAAATCAAAGATAATATCACTAGCTTTCATTAGGATCAAACGGAACTCAATTTGGCTGAGAATCTGCGGAGAGAATCGCGGACGAAGGAGCTCATTCAACCATGGATGGAGAGAGAAAAAAATGTTAAAGCCAGAATTTCAGCCTTATAAGCGGTCAATCGATGGGCCGCCCACACTTATACACGGTCCATTGCTAGACCGCCTATGGGTGTCGGTGGTAAATAGAAAATAAGATAAATAAACCATTTATCTCTACGAACAGACCGAGTGGCACGGCGTAGGACTCTCAGGATAAAAACGGTCCCCTGCTAGACCGCTCAAAAATCCACACGGCCCAGTGATAGACTGTGTACCAGGTGTCGGTGGAAAATCAATAAAAAATAGGATAAATAGATAATTATATGAAAATCATCATGTTTAGGACTCTGGGCAGTAAACGGTCTAATGATGCACCGCCCAACCATGACAAACGGTCTATAAGGGCGTCGATGGAAAATAAATAAAGAAAGATAAATATGGCTATTTATCTAAAGACCATCTCCAAACAGTCTATCAATGGACTGCGGACTCACGGGACGGTCTATCGTTGGACCGCCTATAAAATGAAGGTCGACGCCAAAAAGGTGACGTCGTTGCTAGTGCAGAGTAACGTCGACGCTAGTGAGACTAAGGTCGATGCTAGTTAACGAAACGGTCTTCCCATAGACCGCCCAACTTGAATAAACGGTCTAATGACAGACCGTTTATCAAATTTCTAGCGAAAAATCAGAAAAATAGTCAATTATCCTAGAGATAAGTCAAACAGTCCCCAAAGCGACCGCCCAACGTGCCAAACGGTCTATTGCTAGACCGCCTATAGGTTGGGAGGTGGAAATTGATAAAATGGGACAAATAAGCTCATTTAACCCAAAGACCAAATCAAATCAATGACAATTAAGCCCAAATTCCAAGAGCACAGCGCTAGTATGACGGACACGGTCCTTTGAAGACCGCCTATGGATGTAGACTGCCGCTCGACTGGCCATGCACAGCGCTACGGAGGAACATGGGAAAGGCATGATTGGTGCTTAAACGGTCCGTGACAGGCTGCTCACCGGTGTGGGACGGTCTGAGGAAGATCGCTTAACCTTGCAGACAGACGGAGATGGACTGTGTACATTCTCCATACCCCAAACTATGGGACTTGCTCCTCCACCCCTTCCGGTCGGCCAGAGGGGATGGGCCTCGTGCTTAGACTTCTGCTGACCTGCGAAACACAGTGAACAACCAAAAACATAACCCAAATTAGCCTTGTGAAGTGTAGTATCTATAAGGACGAACGGAAAACTAAGCACATAATGGAATGGGGGATACCTGGGGGGTTGGGTTTTTAAACCCTATGGGGCGTGGAAAACAATAGGAGGGGTAAGAAAATGAGAATGCTAGTGAAAACGTAGGGAAAAGATAAAGAAAATGAGCATGCAATGACTAACTAATGATCAAACACCTAGACCAAAACACACAAAAAACACTACTCCCTGAACCGAAGGCTCAAACGGACATAGAAAGCCTTCCTCCCTGGTTGTGGTTCGCTCAATAATTCGACAACACTTCGTCGCGAACGCTAGATCTCCCCCCCTTTTCAAGCTTGGACCAAGGGTACTATTTATAGACCCCTGAAAGTCCACTCGAAATTGAGGATTTTCCAGCAATAATTAGGGCGAGATTCTGAAGGATAAATCAAAGATAATATCACCAGCTTTCATTAGGATCAAACGGAACTCAATTTTGCTGAGAATCTACAGAGAGAATCGAGGATGAAAGAGCTCATTCAACCATGGATGGAGAGAGAAAAAACTGTTAAAGCCATGATTTCGGCCTTATAAGCGGTCAATCGATGGGCCGCCCACACTCACACACGGTCCATTGCTAGACCGCCTATGGGTGTCGGTGGTAAATAGAAAATAGGATAAATAAACCATTTATCTCTACGAATGGATAGAGTGGCAGGCGTAGGACTCTCAGGATAAAATGGCCCCCTTCTAGACTGCTCCAAAATCCACACAGCCCAGTGATTGACCGTGTACCAGGTGTCGGTGTAAAATCAATTAAAAATAGGATAAATAGATAATTATCTGAAAATGATCCCGTTTAGGACTCTGGGCAGTAAACGGTCTAATGATGCACTGCCCAACCATGACAAATGGTCTAATCAAAGACGGTCTATAAGGGTGTCAGGGGAAATTAAATGAAGAAAGATAAATATGGCTATTTATCCAAAGACCATCTCCAAACAGTCTATCAATGGACCGCGAACTCACGGGATGGTCTATCGTTGGACCGCCTATAAAATGAAGGTCGACACCAAAAAGGTGAGGTCGTTGCTACTGCAGAGTAACGTCGACGCTAGTGAGACTAAGGTCGACGCTAGTTCACGAAATGATCTTCCCATAGATCGCCCAACTTGAATAAACGGTCTAATGATAGACCGTTTATCAAATTTCTAGCGAAAAATCAGAAAAATAGTCAATTATCCTAGAGATAAGTCAAACGGTCTCCAAAGCGACCGCCCAACGTGCCAAACGGTCTATCGGTAGACCGCCTATAGGCTAGGCAGTGGAAATTGATAAAATGGGATAAATAAGCTCATTTACCCTAAAGACCAAATCAAATCAATGCTCATTAAGCTCGAATTCTAAGAGCAAACCTAGCCAGGGAGGAAGTAACCAAAAAATAAGCCCAAAGACAGGTCTAAAAATGGCCCAATGAGTAATGGACAACTTGAGGCATCAAAAATAGAGGTAAGAAGAATGACTCAACTCATAGGCAAAAAACGGGTGTCAACAGATGCCCCTCCTTAATGTCCTCTTTGTAGGGGAGAGAGCGAAGGTGAAGCGAAAGTGAAATGGAACATGGAGATGAAGCGGAAATGAAGCGGAGCGGATTGAAAAGTGGGTGTTAAGGTAAAAGACACCCATTTTCTCGCCAACGAGCGGTAGAAATCTTCCGAAAAATTTTGAACCAAACACCAGGAATGATCAGACTAAAATGACGCCAGTCTGGAGAAACTAACTAAACGAAAGGAGAACACACGATCAACCTCATGGGGGACACAATCCCTCGGACCAATGAGGGAATCAGAACAAGCAGTAAAAAGAAGCAGACTAAAACCTCCAGATGGGGACCCTTAGTCAACCAAACCAGGTGAACAGACCAGAGAGAACCTTCCAATTCTTAGTGGAATAGTTCCTCTTACCCAAACCGTGAACGCACAATCATCCATCACTAATGAGACACTTTCAGACAAGCCATGGGTTGTGAATGCTGAAAAGATATGCATGATGCATGCTGGGCTAAACTAAAGAAATCATAAAAATGAATGCAAAGAAAGCCATAAAATAAAAAATACTCGAGAATAGTATTGCTAGAACTGAACAATCAGGGTCAAGATACTATTTGCAACCACGGCGTGCAAGACCGAACAGTCGTCCCCCAATTTCTCCAACCTAACGGCCTATCTGATGATTAAACACGTGAACCTAAATCATCATCATTTTTGTTATAGGGGAACATCAGATCCTTGAACACGCGAATGACCAGCCGGTTCTCGAGATAATATAGCATAATACCATATAGTAATGCATTAAGGGATATAGAGTACGGAATACCTACCTGACTTACCTGTCCGGGCCGGGGTAATGGAAGGGGAATATTACTGCAAAAGAATCATGAACTAGGTTTTGCAATTGATATATCATGAAATAAGTTAATTGAGCCAAAAGATTATCAACGAAGCATATAATGCAGCAACAAAAGCATCATTTATCATTTAAGCACGTACACGGTCTAACCCCTGACCGCCAAACAACATAAACGGTCCTGATTGGGCCGTAAGGGCAATGCTAGAGTGAATCTGATCGTGGCCTTAACACGGCCTAGTGACAGATTGCTTAGTAAAATGAAGGGTCAAAGGGTGACCGTTTAGATGGGTGCTGAGATGTTACTAATGAACGGTCTGATATGAGACCGTCTACGAGACAAAGGGTCTATCGATGGACCACATACCAACTATCGGTTTCAAAAAAGAAACCGACGCCTTCATCATCTTCCTCACTTCCACTCTCCCCTCTCACCGTAACCGCCAGAGGCCACCCCCACGTTCTCCATTTCCTATCCCACACCCACTCTCATTCCTTCTCATTCTCCACTCCCCGTTCTTCCCATCTTCTATGCAGTTTAAGAAGCAATTCCTACGCCGCCTAGCTCGTCGGAGGATGACCGGAGGAGACGCCCCATTACCGCTGCCACCACCGGCGGACCCCATGGAGACGATGCCACAACCGGCGGAGATGGAAGGAGAAGGCCCTCCCACGGCCATTGAAGCGGTGGAGGTTGCTCCACCGGCAGAGGAAGCCACGACGGCGGCCCGGACGTCGGCCGAGGAGCGACGTCCCTCCGAGGTAGGCCACGGCCAAAACCCACTCATTTGATGATTTTTAGTAGATGCATGTTAGCCCAGGAGGGTTGGAAGGGGCATACGACCCCTATTGGAGTAGTTGTAAGGCCCTTTGGGCCATTAACTCAGGTGGGGAAGAGGGTGAAATGCCGTCGGGCACGGCGATCAAAACGTGATTCAACAGTGGCCGCTTACAAGAACTAAACGGTTCAATTAGAACCGTCTGGCTATGGAACGGTCCATGGGTGACCGTTCAGGGGGAGTTGAACAGGCAGAGAATTGGGGAACGAACATGGTCTGAGGCAGACCATGTGGATGTTAGGCGGTCCTCCCCAGACAGTCCATAAACTGAACCGTTGAAAACAACACGGTCTCCACCAGACCGTCCAGTAGACAAACGGCCCCTAGATTGACCGTGAAGACTTCAAATCATGAGGGTTTGAGGGGAAGGCCAAACGGTCGGATGGGGACCGTTGGGTACTAAACGGTCAGGGAAGTGCCGTTCTGTGGATAGACAAATGAAGGATACACGGTCCATATTGGGCCGTCCTGAGAAACGAGCGGTCCTTAACGGACCGTCCTCTAGGCAAAACGGTCAATGGATGACTGTGCAGATAAAGGAAATTTTTGGGTGTGAAAACGGTCAGAAAGCAACCGTTATTGTGATATAAACGGCCCAATGGGGACCGTTAACCTGACAAACAACAATTATTATTAGATGCATGATTTATTATAAAATGTATGACTAATGCAAATCATTTAAATGCATGCAGGGAAAGCGAAGGACCCGGATCTCATGGATCCAGGTCTGAGCAGTGTACCTTGCACTATCAGACTTCCAGCGAGAGCAGCTGGCAGCCATGGGGTTCGGCGAGTTCCTCACCGTGGAGGTGACGAGACTGGACACAGCGCTACTCTACACCCTACACGACCGGTGGGATCTGATGAGCCGCACGTTCCTCTTTCCTTGGGGCCACATGGTCCCAACATTAGAGGACGTCGTGCACATCACCGACCTACGTGTGCATGGAGCGCCGGTTAGTGGGAGGACTTTCCCCGATTACCATGAGCTCGCTCAGAGACTGCTGTGCCTGGAGCTGCTGCGGGCGGAGGGTCAGTCGACGACGCTACCAAGGGTGAGACTTCAGGAGAGCCTCGGACTACGAGGAGCCGGGATCACCACGGGAGAGCTACCAGAGCAGCACCTTCAGAGGCTGACGGAGGGAGCATGACCACGGGTGGCAGCTGTAGCGGGACCGGAGGCAGATGTGGTGCTGAAGAGGTTCCCGATGCTCTTCTTTGGGAGGCTCCTCTTCGTGACTTAGGGAGACGTGGCCAGCTACCTCTTGCTGCCACTGCTCGAGGAGGTGGACCGCGTTGGGGAGTACGCGTGGGGAGCGGCGGTCCTCGCGTTCCTCTTCGACACCCTCAACTGGACGAGCTGACGCATGATGCTCGACGGGTTCTCACCACTACTCCAGGTACGACTCGATTCATAAAATGATTATGCATTTGCTATATGAATTCTCTAAATGCTTATGTGCTAACATTTAATACAATGCAATGCAGGCGTGGGCCTATGTGCACCTCCCCAGGTTGGGGAGAGGAGAGGAGACTCACCCGGACCGGCTACCCCTCGCGAGGTGGTGGACAGCACCACGGGAGGTTGGCTCCTTGCGTCGCCAAGTCTGGGTGATTTAGGATGACCTCGATACCCTGCCCTACGCTTCGGTAGGATCTTGAACTTAAGCTTTGTGGATGCAACTATATGCCTATTATGCTGATGCAATTGCTCTTTTTGACAGGTCCGGTGGACGCCCTACCAGGTGTTGACACCTATTTTATGCCGATAAGTTGAGTCGTTCCTCTTACTCCCATTTGTTGATGCCTCGAGTTGTCTGTCACTCACTGGGGCTATTTTCAGGCATGTTTTGGGCCAATTTTATGAGTAGCCTTCCTCCCTGGCTAGGTTTGTTTCAATTCAGGGCTTAATGGGCCTTGGTTTTGGTTGATTGGGCTTTTTCTATGAGTTTCAACACCCATGTACATGTACGGTTCATCCTTGGCCGCCCAATCAATGTGCGGTTGACTGTGGACCGTTCATATATTTTGGAATATTGTGGGTAATTTTTTGAATTTCCACAGACAAGCTTTTATGCGGTCCTATTTTGGCCGTTCAATTTGATGGACGGACTGATGATGACCGCTCATCTCTCAGAGTCCTGCGCTGAATGGTTTTCTCAGATAATTATCTAATTATCTTACCTATTTTGATTTATCACCGACAAGGCTAGAATGGTTTATCCTTGGCCACTCTACCTTTGGACGGTCTCCTGGGAGTCGTTCATCTATGAGAGTCCAACGGCGATGGTTTCGGTCAGTTCAGTGGATAATTTGGATTATTTTCTATTTATTTTGAATTTCCACTGACGAGGTTGAACGGCCAAGACATGACCGCACATCTAGTTGGGCGGTCTATCGTAAGACCGTTCATCTGTTTGATTCATGAATTTCAACAGATTTTATCTCTTTTATCCGTGGTTTTATCCCCAACTTCTCCCATCATTTTCTCCGCAAATAATAAACCATTTTTAGTGCCGTTTCGACTGGATGACAGATAATCTGTTTATCTATGATTTTCCTTTGATTATCTCGATCGAAAAATGCTTCTAAACCCTAGTTTCGAGCTAGGACTTTAGGTGCTCTATAAATAGACCCTAAAGGTCGGGCTTGAAAGGGGGGGAGATTTTGGTCGATGGCGAAGCCCTGCCGCATTCTTGAGTGACCTAGCACCAATGTGGGAGGCTTTCTACATCCATACAAGCTTCCGGTTCAGGGAGTAGTCTAGTTTTGAGTCTTTTGTATTTGATTGGTCTAGTCCACCTTTTCATTGCATGCATTGTTTTCCTCCTTTTCTCCCCACGTTCTTCTTCATCTTCATTGCCAAGCACACACCCACCCACGTTTTGACACCCTAGTGGTTTAAAATCCCCCCAGGTATTCCCCTTTCCACTTATTAATGTTCACTCCTTATTATTTTGGCATTTACTACACTGTCCAGTTCTAATCTAGGTTTTATCTTTATGTTTTCACGTTGTTTTGCAGGTCAGCAATTCCTAGCACGAGGCCCATCCCCTCTGTCCGGCTGGAGAGGGTGGAGGTTGGACCCCTTTGCGACTTCTGGCTTGGTGGTCTTAAGCGGTTCTCTAGTAACCGTTCAAGGAGACGTGCGGTGCTATGTGGACCGTCCATCTTCTTCCTGCAGTCGTTCCAGAGCCGTTCAACTTCCAGGAGCGCTTCATCCCGCATCTTCTGCAGCAGCCTTAAACGGTCTATCGTAAGACCGTGCATCCTATAGGCGGTTCTCCAGGAGCCGTTCATCTTCCCAGCGTTGCAGCCAGGCGAGTGTCTCTCCCTCTTTCCAAGGTACGGCGTGTTTATCGCGTACGGCACCTTGGTGGCGATCACAGTTCTTTACTCTCTTCTGTTCTTCTTCTACTGTCCTATTTTATTTTACATATCGATTCATTAGAAGGAGAGAAGAGATCTTTCAAGCCGATATTGAAGAGAGAAAAAGAGAGTAGAACAAAACATATCAACAGCCCATTTTTTGGCGATCACGGTGGGACACCTAGTGCCCATCGTGCTTGTGATTTGCTGACCCCTCTTTCGTTGTGTTAGTCCCCATTTGGAGTGATTGCAGGTTAAGTTGCGTTTTCTACCTTCTGGAACGTGAGCGGTTCTCACAAAGCCGTTCATCCTCTGGGCGGCAGATTATCCACCGTCCTTCCCTGCGAACAGCGCCAGTTCTCCTGCCAGCGTCCTGTCATAGACGGCTTCCTATCGACCGTCCACACTTCCGAATGGCCTTTCTACGGCCATCCATCTTTCTAGCAAAGGTACGGTTCTGGTTGGTCTGGTTGCAGGTATACGGTTTATGGAAATCCGTTCTATGAATTACGCGGCTGCTCACAGACCGCTCTTCCTGGTACGTTTCTCATCTCTGCCGCCCTTCATTTCCAGCATTTTCTGATTTCTACAGTTATTCTGTCGTTACTTTGTCGTTACTCCCTGGATTATGCGGCCCACCCCAGACCGTTTATCTTATTTTGCGGTCTCCCACAGATCGTCCTTCTGATGCCACAGTGCACCCGAGGTTGCTTTGATTGCCATATCTATATTGTCTTTGTTCTCCTTGGTGCCATTCATTTATCTTCCACTGCTTATATGTTGTTGCTGCCTATTTGCTTTCATCCTCGCATGATTATTTTGGTCATTGGTTGCTAGTTTCTAGGCTAGATCTTGCATGCACTTCGGTGCACATGGAATTCATGAATTTCATTCATAGTTAGTTGCATTCCTACCGAGGTAGGGTTTCCGCTCGTCTCCATACTCCTTGGAGCCGACTAGGGGACCTTGCCGAGGACCTCCGTAAGCCCCCGTGAGCCATGGATTCCCACACGGACGTCGGGCAGGTTGTACCATACTACTCCCTAGTCTAGAGTCTGCATTCGTGCGAGAGAGAGTCCTTTAGAGTCTGCCAGTTCTCCATTCTCACCCTATTTAGGTACCTTGTGGTTGAGTGAACTCACATTTTTTATTAATCCACTAAGGTCCTCAAAGAGAACTTATAAAAATCTTCACGCATCACTTGGAATTTGTTTGGGTAATTGGCTGATTCTTTTCTCATCTTTCTCCTCCATTATATGTTGCGTAGCATCATCATTTGCATCCTTTTGTCAGATTAGGCTTATTTGGCCTGGCTCATCTTCGTGTGTCTCCATTTAGCTGCATTTGTCTTAGGTTCAATCCCCTCCTTGTATTCATTTGAAATTCACTATATAGAGTCTCCATTCTCCCCATGGAGCACTTCTCCCCTGTACCTTATTCCTATACTTCTCCATCTTCTTACCCCCGTGTGGATTCCTCTTCCCATGCGGGCCCGTCTCCTTATTCCTCCGTTGGACCATATTCTTTAAACGGGCCTTCTTATCCTGCCCGTGCTGCTGCTAGTCCAATCCATCCTCGTTCCCACATACATAACTCTTCCAGGCCCATGCATTCCTCCATTCCTGGAATGGGATTTCCTTCCTTTGTAAAATGCCATATCAGAGTCATGGTCTCAACAATCGTTGTTAGCGAGAGAGCGTGAGAGCGTGAGAGGCTTTGGTGCGACGTGCTTCGGCCTTCTCCCCGGTGGGGGAGGAATGCATGGCGAATCCGGACGAGGGAGGTGGCCTTCCCCCGGCATCGCTCTCCTTCGCGCAAGCGCTTACTGCTTCCCTTCGGCCTCGCAGGGTCGCTCTGGCCATCGGCTTTCACTGATGCGGGCGAACAAGCGGTATTCTTCTCAAAGGAAGAGATCCAGCGTTCGGAGGATCCGCTCAAGTATGCTATTGTTGCCAAATGCTCGTATGGTAGGCCGTCCTTCTCTGATATCAAATCCTGCCTGGTGCAACGACTATCTTTGCAGAATAACCTGGTTCTAAGTTCTCTAAACCCACGTCATGTGCTGATGCACTTTGATACTGAGGAGGATTTTATTAGGGTGTTGGTGCGGAAGAGTCTTTATATTAATGGTTTTTTGTTTCGTTTCTTCCGGTGGTCGAGCACCTTTGATTTTCATGCAAATCCCTCTCTTGTTCCAACATGGGTGGGCCTCCCTGGCCTGCCAGTTAATCTTTATAACGAAGACTACCTGTGTCAGATTGCTAGTAGTTTGGGTGAGGTACTTCGTATTCATGATTCCACTCTGGCATGGACGCAAACTGCGGAGGCTCTAGTCTGTGTGGACTTGGATATTGCAAAGCCCATCCCGGAGAGGATATGGATTGGTTATGGAGACGGTGAGGGTTTCTGGCAATATATTAATTGTCATAGGGTTCCTTCAATCTGTTCATTTTGCAGGCGTATCGGTCATGTTTCCGAACATTGCAAGAAAAGGATTAAAAAGGCTGCCCCTCCGGTGGTAGCTGGGGTGCAACCCACCTCAGAATGGAGGGTTGTTCAGAAGAATTCTTCAGGAAACAAGACAGTTCCGGATACAGCCGTGGAGCAAACTAAGCATATTTCAGATAATTCTGCTATTACTGTGGTGCTTCCCATTGATAGTCCTTTGACCCCGAATGAGGAACCTCTTCCTGAGGGGCCCGGGAATCTTAACGCAACGGCGGAGTTGCCGGAGCTAAGCGAAGGTGCAGATGTCCGGGAGCATAATGTTTCAGCTGCTGTTGGCAGCGTTGGGGTGCTTTCAATAGGAGATGTCCCAGTACAACCGGATGCGGGGGAGGTACTGGAGGTCGTGCAACAGGACAGCTTACACTCCTTGGCAAAAAATAGTGGGACGGATTCGGGATTATCTAGTGAGGCAGGAAATCTTGCTATTGTTCAATTAAGTGCTTCTGCCAGGGCCCAGGCCGAGAACTTGCTCATGGCTCCTACTACTGTGAATAAGCATCGTGATATTTTAGCAGCTGGTGTTTTAACCAGGTCTAAAGCGACAGCTGCGAGGGGTGGCTCTGGGTATACCTCCTCATGAATTGCCCCTCATTGTTCTGGAATATTAGAGGCTTAACCAATTTGGCCTCTAAGCGATCTCTGAAGATGATGGTCCACCGTTTTAGCCTTGATTTCATTGCTATTTTTGAACCAAAGGCCCCTTTAAGCAAGGCCGCAGGAATCTGCCGGTATTTGGGCATGGATCATTATGAAGCAACCCTCGATGAGGACTCAAAAATTTTGATTTTTTGGAATTCACCATTATCTTTTCTGAAAGAGGCTACCTCCTCGCAGCATGTATCTGGGGTTGTTCAACGTGGAGGCATGGATATATGTAAGGTCTCCGCGGTCTACGCTGCATGTGACGTGGCCACGAGGAAAACTCTTTACGAAGATCTTCTTCTTTACTCGGAGAACAATTCTATCCCCTGGATTGTCGGAGGGGATTTCAACTGCCTCTCCGATCCATCCGAGAAGAAAGGAGGGCGTCTACCGCACTCCACCTCCATGCTGGACTTCAATACCTTTATCTCACTGGCCCCCGCTTTACCTGGTCTAATAAAAGGATGGGAGATGCAGCTATCTTTGCAAGGCTGGACCGGGTTCTGATCAGCGTCTGCTGTCAAACTACATTCCCGGGATTGGTGGTTAAGCACCTCCCGCACAGCTCTTCTGATCATGCGCCACTTCTTTTATCTTATCAGGAGGTGCAACGGCATCCGTCCCGTTTCGTCTTTCAGAAGATGTGGCTGGACCACCCCACTTTCCAATAGTGTGTTAGTGATGCTTGGTCCTCTACTATACCTTGCGACTACAACCCTTTCATCACACTTCAGAATAAACTCAAAGCCACCAAGGTGGCACTCCAACTGTGGAACAAAACTATTTTTGGCAGACTGGAGATTTCTCTCAAAGTTGCAGAGGCATGCCTCAATACTAAACAAGCTGAATTTGATATGAATCCTACAGAGGAGAACAGAATGAGTCTACAGGCAGCGGAGGCCGAACTATGCCAAGTACTTCACAGGCAGGAAGTTTTCTGGTCTCAGAAGGCCAAGGTGAACTGGATTGCAGACGGTGATCGGAACATAGCTTTTTTCCACGCCGTTGTTCAAGGCAAGAGGAGGAAAAACTACATCCACAGACTTAAGGTGGCTGGTGTCTGGTGCAAAGATCAACAAACCCTGATGAGTGAGGCGGAACAGTTCTTCAAACAACTCCTCTCTACTGAAAACCATTCCATTGAGGCCAATTTGCTCAATGTTATCCCCACTTGTATCTCTGAGCACCAAAACCAATCTCTGGTTTCTCCTCCCACTGCCCAGGAGGTAAAGGAAGCTGTGTGGGGGCTGAGTAGAGAGAGTGCCCCTGGTCCTGACGGATTCACAGGCGCCTTCTACACTGCTTGTTGGGAGACTATTGGCAGAGACGTGGTTGCAGCCATAGACGGCTTCTTTCGAGGTATCCCTCTTCCTCGAGCTGCCACCTCCAACATTATTGCCATGATCCCTAAAGTTCGTCAACCTACTCATTTTGGAGAATTCCGGCCAATTAGCCTCTGCAACTTCAGTTATAAAATAATCTCTCGGATTCTTTGTGCCAGAATGGTGGACATATTGCCCCTCATCATATCCAGGGAACAAGGCGCCTTTGTGCGAGGTCGGCATATAATTGATAATGTTTCCTTATCCAGACAATTGGTAACTAAAATTGGCAGGAAGGTGCATGGCCACAATGTTATATTCAAACTTGATATGATGAAAGCGTATGATCGCGTTGAGTGGGATTTCCTCATTGCGGTTCTCCGGAAATTTGGCTTCTCCAGTAGATTCACCTCACTTATCGCTATGATGACCACCAACTGTTGGTTTTCTGTCATGTTTAATGGAGCCTTGGCAGGATATTTTCGTTCAACTCGTGGCCTAAGACAAGGAGACCCCCTCGCCCTGGCTCTATTTATAATCATGGAGGAAGTGCTCAGCCGAGGTATTTTGGACCTCCATCAGCAAGGTGTTCTCAAGCCTTATGCCGTCCCTAGAGCTTGCCCCCATATTTCACACCTCCTATACGCTGATGACACACTGGTATTTCTTAATGGACATGCCCACAATCTCAGGAAATTCATGGAATTCCTCAAGCGGTATGAAACTTCCTCTGGACAGAAGGTAAATCACTCCAAAAGCAACTTCCTCATCTCGAAGACAGCACCACCCAGAGCAGTTACCTCAATTGCTCGGATCACTGGGTTTTGTCAGCAACATGGCGCTATCAACTACCTTGGTGTCCCGATCAGACAAGGGAGAACTCTGGTGGCAGACTACAAACCACTTATTGGGAAAATCACTAGGCGCATTAGCTCATGGAACTCACGGCTGCTCTCTCAAGCTGGGAGGATCACCCTCATCAATTCGGTGCTTGGCTCCATCCCGATTTACCTGGCCGCTGCCGCATCCATCCCGAAATCCACAATAAACGACATTGAACGGCTCTGTGCAAGCTTTCTGTGGGGCGTTTCTGATGGCAAGCAACGCCGGCATTGGGTGCCTTGGCATGTTATACAACGGCCCGTACCTGAAGGTGGATTAGGAGTTCGTAGCATTTGGCACACCCAGCTCGCCTTAGCAGTAAAGCTGGCCTGGTATATACAACGGGGCTCCTCACTGTGGGCTGAATACACCCGGCACTACACTACTTTGACAGAGAACCCAACTAGCAAGCCTCGAAGCCTGCACGGCATCCCCCGGAGCACTCTCCAGTTGGCAAGCGAAGTGGTTGCTGCTAACACAAGGTGGATCGTCAGGGACGGAGCCACTGTGAGTTTCCTGGACGATGTGTGGCTGGGTGCCCAGCCTCTTCGCCAACTTTTACAAGGCCCATACCCAGGCCCCTCTCCTTCTGTTCGGGATGTTCTTCTTAACCCTGCTCACCCTCTGAGATCCTCCCTTTCGGGCTACTTTGATATCTCTGGGATTCTTCTCTCTAACAACGAGGACCACTGCGTCTGGGTGGCGACAGAGGCTGGGAACTTCACCGTCAAATCTGCATATAACAAATTGCGTCCCACTAGCGCCCCAAAACGCCCCCTACAAGTCATATGGCACTGCCGCTTCCAACGGCGTGTCTCACTGTTTGCATGGCGGGTTCTACATAAAGCTATCCCTGTAGATGCTAGAATTGCTGATTGCGGCATCCCTATGGCATCCGCCTGCAGCTGCTGTAGACAACCAGAGTCTGAGGACATGGACCATCTTTTTCTGGATGGAGACACTGCTAAAGCACTATGGCACTAGTTATCTCCCCTTATGGAGCACGGCTTCGATGCTAATCAAAGCACCACGCAGAGGCTCTGGGTCACGCTGTGCATGCACACTGCGCAGAATATTCATGGTTTCATTGTCATCTACGCATCTATGCTCATCATGTGGGAAACCTGGAAAGCTAGATGCACAACACGATTTGAAAATCGACCAGCATCCATTACTGGAATCATTCGAAGAACCCATGGCAATATTAGCATGGCTCTCGAGAATATGTCTTTCAAGCAGCGGCCTTCGGCACACCAACTAGCGCTTGTATCTGCATTTGGCTGGTGTAGACACGCTAAAATTGACATTATTTTGAGTATATTTCATACCGCAATGCGATGCCCCATTTGACCCTCAAATCGGCTTATTTGAGTGGTTTTTCCCACTTTTCTTGAATTTCCCCTATTTTCCCCTATTTTTCCTATTTTCCCTATTTTTCTGGAGTTTTTGGCATTTATCTCCATTTTTATGATTTTATGAATTCACGCCTTGATCCAGGGCGCGTTTTGATTCACGACCGGACCTAGGGCGCCTTTTAAAGAAGTGACGACCTCTGGAAAGGGCGTCAATTCTTGGCATTATCCGATTTTCGAAAAAGAATAAATGTTTGAAAAATGTTAATTAATGCCCTTATTTGGGGCGTGTTTCAATTGACGCCTCTCCTGGAGGCATGTTTCAGAATTTCCAAATAAAAGAAATATTTATTTCCAAAATTGATCTGGGAGTTGACGCCCTTGGCCAGGTCGTGTTTTGAATTAACGCCCTATGGTAGGTCGTCAATTCTTGAATTGACGCCCTGACCCAGGGCGTGTTTCATCTTCTGTCTTCGCAGCCCTTTCCCCAGAGAGTCCTTGCTTCGTTAGAAACCTTCCTTGATTGGGGACTGGAGTCTTGCCTCCGTAGGACTCTTGCCGTTCTTACCTCTTCTTCAACCTATTTAATAGAGACATTGTCTCTGTTAATAGGTTGGATTCTGCTCTTCCGATCCTTCCTCCCTCGGTTCTTCTTCTTCTTCTATTTTTCTTCAGTTCTTCTTCTGTCTTCTCTTTTCTTTTCTTTCCTTCGCAGGTTGTTGCTGCTATGGCTAAAGGAGTGGCAGTAACATGTTCAAGTCTTCATCCTATTGAAACCTTCTCCCCGTCGAGGATCAAAGCCCAAAAGCAACAGGCTCCTTGTCTTTTATTTTCTTTCATTATTCTTTTACTGCATCACCGTTTGCATGCATGCATGTTCATGTGTTTATATGCTCTTTCAACTCAACCACGTTGAGAGATCTCCTATAGTGCACACTTGCACTCTTTCCCCTTGTTTTATTTTGCATGCATCCATCATATTTCCCACACCCTCTTTGCATAGGGGTTTAAGGGCAACCACCCTTAAGGTGTGTTCTTGCACATGTTTTCATGCTCATCTTTTTATGGAATTGATGCTACACTCACCATGTTTCTAATCCATATTTTCATTGGTGTTTGTCTTTGTTTTGCAAGGGTAATTAATTGAAGAACTCTCTTCATCGGCCGGCCGATCTAGAAGAGAAAGGAGCACTCACATCCCCGCGCATTCAAGGTATTCTTCGCGATCCCTCCTTGATTATTATTCTTATACTTTTGAGGCGTTCGCGTCTCTGGCGATCACAAATTTCCCTTAGCACCTCGTGCTATTTCATGCTTATTTATTCATATTCTTAATTTTTCCTTAAGTGGATTTCTAATTAGAATCTACAAATTGGCGATCACGGTGGGACCCCTATTGTTCTCTTTTTTTATTACCCCTTTCCCCTTTGGCACCCTCGCGTGCCCTTTCCCTTTGGTACCCACGGTACCCTTTCCTTTGTGCCCCTCGGGCACCCTCCTTTGTGCTTTTGCACTTCCCCACTAGTGATTGGCTAGTTTATTAGATCTCTTTTTTTAGAAATTCCACTTATCCTCTTAAAAATAAAATCTTAATGAGCATGATATCCTGTTGATTGCCTTATTTATGTGATTGTGAGTGTTTCATTTTGCTGGTCGTGGAGCTTTCTTAGAATTAACGCCTCAATTTGGGGCGTGTTTAAAATTAACGCCCCCATACAGGGCACTTTTTGATTCTATAATGCCTTCCAGCAGGGCGTTTTCTAGCGCGTCCCTGGTGCTTTGTGAATTAACGCCCTACCACAGGGCGCCTTTTTATTGCAGAACGCCTCACTCAGGGGCGTGTCTTGTTTTGGCCGTGCATCCCCTGAGAGTTGATGCCCTCACCCCGAGGCGTCCATTTGATTTATAGCACCGCCTTTCAGGGCATCTTTTACTGGAAATTATTGTATTGCGGTGTGCAGCTGGTTTCTGAATTCACGCCCTTCTGGAGGGCATCCTTTTATTTGGTAACACCTCACACAAAGGCGTTTCTTTGCTACCCCTGGGTTTTGACGCCCTCACCAGGAGGCGTTTCTTTGGTTTGTAGCGCCCCATATCAGGGCGCGTTTTTCTCTGCCTGTGGGCCCTCCACAGTGATTCACGCCCTGCCCAGGGCGTCTCTTTTTTGATAGCGACCTTACCCAGGTCGTGTCTTTCCTGAGTTTTCACAGAGCCCGTGCTTATCTGTGCATTGATTTTATATTGATTATACCATTTACTTGGCTCTATTGGTGGATTTGTTTATATCTCCTTGCATTGCATTCATTCATTTCTTTGCATTGGTTTGGGAGACCTCCTCTCTCCTCACTAGGATTCCACACACCCCCTTGGTGAAGGAACGACCCTCCATTGAGCATTCCGTCTCTTTGGATTGGAAATTCCTAAACTAAGCCTCCATAAGCCCCCGCACCCGTGGATTCCCTCACGGACGCCGGGCAGGTTGTACCCTTGAAGTTCCCGAGTTTAGTTGGCCTATACGTTGTGAGAGAGTGTTCCTAGTTGGCATTGGAGTTAAATCATATTGAAACTAGGATCCTCCCTTGTGTGAATCATATCAATTTGTATAAATTCATTAATTCACCAAGGTTCAAACATAAGAAATCAAGGTAACCATCACAACTTGTGTGTTTCTTTGCAAATTGTTTGTACATTAAACTGCTTGAATGGCTTACTTTGATAGACAAAATAACATGTTCAATTCAATTAATGTTCATGAGGGTGATCAACCTAGCACATCTTATTCCCCTCAATTTCAACATGTTCATAATTCTCACCATACTTTCAAGGGACCACGTCCTCATTCTTATGGTCATGCCCGACCCACGGGCAATGTCCATCCTCATGGTCCACCCACTCAATCACGAGCCACTATCTCTTCGGGACCCTCTCGTCCTAATGATGAGAAAGTCTCCCAAATTTTGCATGCATTAGATCATCTCACCCCTCAACAGATCCAAGCCCTTAAGGCCGCCGTTGGGGGTGCATCTCCTTCATCTCATCCTCCTTCCAATCCTACACGAGTGGCCCATCACCCACCTCCCTCTTCTATTCACAATCCTAATCGGGTAGCCCATTACCCATCCTCTTCTATTCACATTCCTCCCCGGGTGGTCTGACACCCGCCTCCTTCTATTCCTCCTCCATCGCGGCCCCGAGGCCCATTTATTTCTTGCAATCCGGCCCATCCGGGTTCTTCTGCGGGTCATCCCGTTAACTCCCCTCCACGGCCTTGTTATGCCACCCCTCCTTCAAGGCCCAGCCAACCCTTGGTTGCTCAAGTTACACCCCTCCAACAAACCCTTCTTGATAAAATCACTTTGATGGAGGAACAATTAAAGAGGGTCATGGCTCCTCCTACTCCGGTCAATCCTCTCCATGCCGCTTTGGACGAGATTACTAAGATGGAGAGAGAATGGAAAGATAGGAGAAAGGATTATGGCGTCAGCATTCCAAGCGAGCAAGAGTCGGCATTTGAAGAATCCGAGGCAATATACGATGATGAAGCTGCGCAGGCACCCCTTCCGAGTTTCCTTCGTTTCCCACTTCCCCCACTTTCATTCGATGAACCTCTTGCTCAGGATGAAGCCACCATCCCCGATCCAACCCCTATTTCCAAGACTTCTTGGTGTTACGACGATGGGTCGATACTCCAATCGCCCGCGCCGGCGCCTATTGAGTCTCTTCCCACTCCCACTCCCGCTCCTAACACCGCTCGCCCCATTCGGCATTTCCTACGCACCAAACCTTCACCCATTAACCCTCCACTAATTACACCTCCACCCACTATACCATCAACCTTCATACCATTAGCCTCCGCCAAGCCTTCTCCAATTGACTTCCCATTACCACCACCTCAACCTTCCCTTATCCCGTTAACCCCGAAACCCATGTTGCCTATTCCACCACATAACCCTTCACCTATGGTTAGTCCTGAGCAGGATCCACCACTTTTTGCACTAGAGCTAACCCCGACTGCTTGCGAGCAAAGGGAGAAACTCGATGTGTTTGAACCTCCGCCCCCACTTACGCCAACACTTTCCATTATACCTCCACCACCCACAAAGCCTTCCGCCTCCGCTTCACCTCCTTCTACTGCTCAGAATGTGGGTGCTTCTGCAAGTATATGTGCCGAAGATGATCAAGAGCCGGGCAAGACAGATTTGGCCATGGCCGTGATGTTCAAGACACAAGAATTTATTTGCCGGATGCCGATCCGGGTTATTGTGCCAAGCATGATTGAAGAGGCCAAGTCGCCACCATGCCAAGCATTGATGCTGCGTAAGGGCCGGGCAGGGCACCCTCTGTTCCAATTTCCAAATCTTGAACCCCTGGGCAACATGATGCTTCCGAGCCTAACTTTCCAACTCCCTCCCACTATTACTTTTCACCTTCCAAGGGAGTTGTTATTTACCATTGAAGCTTCATCATGGGCTTGTGCTTTGTTCATTAAGCCAATTGGCTATACACTTTCACTGCCGTGGAGGGGCAGTTATCTTGATGCCAAAAGGCCTTCCGCTATTTTATCCCCCTTCTTGTCTATCACATCTTCCACATGGGCCATTCCAAGGGTAAGGAGGAGGATCTCATTCTCTCGCCCTTCATGTTCTTCACGTTCTTTGCATTACGTTGCATTCATGCATTCATTGCATTCATCGCATCCATCATTCTGCATACAATTGCATCTCCTTATTCCCGGGTTTCCAAACCCGTATCTCCCCCGCCTTCCGGCACCGCCGGATCCTCCGCACTTCCCATCTTATTCATATTCATCTTCATTACTCGGGCATCGCGCCCCTTTCCAACCTTTTCATCTCCCAGATTTCTCTCCCTTCTTCCCAGGACATCGCGTCCCTCGGCATGTGCTTCCTCCGGAACCTCCGGATTCTCCATTTTATTCTCTCTATTCTCTTCCCGGGCATGACGCCCCTTTCTATCTCATTCCTCCGGAACCTCCGGATTCTCCATCTGATTCTCTCTATCTTTTCCCCGGGCACGACGCCCCTTTCCATCTTCTCCCTCCTGATTTCATCCCTCTAGAACCTCCGGACTTTCCCCTCGGGCACGACACCCCTTTCAACCTTTTTCATTTTCCTCCTCCGAAACCTCCGGACTTTCCCTTTGGGCACGACGCCCCTCTCCACCTTTTTTATTTGCTTCCTCCGGAACCTCCGGACTTTTCCCTCGGGCACGACGCCCCTTTCCACCTTCTCCTTCCTGATTTCATTCCTCCGGAACCTCCGAATTTTTCTCTCCTCCCTGGGCATCGCGTCCCTCGGCATTTGCTTCCTCCGGAACCTCCGGACCCTCCATCTTTCTTCCGATTCATCTTTCTAATCTTCCTGAACATCACATCCTTCATTTTTTTTTCCTTTTCCATCATCTTTTTCCCTATTTCGTCTCAGGGCGTCGCGTCCCTTCTTTTGTCATCCCTCCGGAGCCTTCGGATTTTTCCTCTCACGATTCTCCTCCGCCTCCGGACCCTCCGGATCTGCCTCTTTCTATCTACCAATTTCTTCTTCTAATTCCTCCTGATTCTGGGTCCGACCCAACTTCTTCCACATCCACTGTCTTGGGCATCTGCCCATTCTCCCATTGCTTTCGAGGCTTTAGTCCTCATTCCTCCTTCTAATTCTCCTCTCCTTCTGTAGACTGTTCCATGTGATCAGGGTCTCCACGCCTTAGCAAGGGAGTTCTAGCCCTCGCCTCTTTTCCTTTTTTTCCTTATTCGTCTGAGTCTGGTCTTGGCACCACTCCTTCTTGTTAAGCCACTTTCAATCCTTTGCTTCCAATCCTTTATCTGCCTAAGAGGACTATCCCACGATGATCAACCTCTCGCGGCAGCTGCTTTAACAAAGGTTGCAAGGTAACATATTGGCGTAAGTAAGCATTTATATGATATCATTACCTCATTACTTCACGCATGATTTTCAAAATGAAGTGCTTCCTAACAAGATTAAGAGTGGTGTTTTAGATCTTTTTCTTAAGCTTTTGTTAAATTAAATCATTGTTAAAAAGAGTCTTTAGGCTTGCTTATGCAGCACCTTGGTTAATAAGAACCCGGCGCTGGAAATTCGACATTCTCTCCCTGCTTATTAAGATCAACCATCAGCTGGGCACCTCACACACTTCACGGCGTCCTTAGCCGGCTCCTTTGGTTAAACATCGTTGCTACCTTGGCCATGCCATGAGTATATCTGAAAGTCTTTTCTCTTCTTTACTCGGCCACGTGCAGGGGCAAGAGGTTGACGGATGAGATGACCAACCTTGGTAATCCCCAATACGAGAGGAGTCTCAAATAGGGGCAGTCTTGACCCAAACTAAATATGAATTTCATGATATACATCTCGCCAAAAGGGCTATTATGAAAATCAAGTCAAAATTTCGATAAATGCAAAATTGTGAATTATGGCATGACAAGAGTGGCAAAGTCCCCGCAGGGAAAATCCTGGTCGTATGCATGTCAAGGGTCTAAAAATCAAAGGCATAAAGCCCCGACACAATAGACTACCTCTTTGAGGGGGAACACCTTGGAAAGAATTCAAGTCCCGACATCTCCCATCCTGCATAAAGCTTATCTCCAATTATTCTTCTCTTCTCCCTCCAAGACCGAACATTTCTCAGGTATGGCCTTGGTAGGGGTACCGTTGATCAAGGGCAGTCAGTTATAGGGCGCCACCCTTCAATGCACGCCCAGCTTTGGGCAGTTTTTAGCAAAAGGGGAAGGAACGAGGACCCCTAGCTAGTGGTTTAAGACACCCTTTGATGCTGCTTTAGCAATGTCTAACCAAAATCAAACAAAATTAAATATTTCTTGTCCAAAATCTATAAAAATTTGAATATCTTTCCCAAAATTCATAAAAATTGAAATATTTTTCAAAACCCATAAAAATTTACATATTTTTCCAAAATTCATAAAAATTTGAGTATATTTTCAAAAACCACATAAAAATTTGCATATTTCAAAAAAAACTCCATAAAAATTACATTGTATTTTCTGATGGTGTTTTGCAGGAACAGCTTTGCAAGGACCAAGAGCACGGGATGAGTCCTATCTCTACTCATTGCTATCAATCTATTGATTCTCCCGATATTCTCATGACATGCCACCCTGGGCATTTTTGGTTATCACCTCCTTATATCATTTTGGTTATATCTCCTGATTATCATTCTGATTATTCATCTCCATATCTTTCAATCAACTCCTACTAATTTCTCTTGATCAATTCTGCCGATGGGCATTATCAGATCTTGATCATTCAACTCCAAATCTTGATTAGCCAAGATTGGCATCCTCATGACAAAATAACAAACAATGATGCTTTGCAATATCATGATTCAACTCATAATGGTTACTATGTTGTGACATGCTATTGATGCTTTGATTCATGCTATGCTTGCTACGCTTAAATGCCTTATTCATTGCTTGTTATCTTTTATATCTTAGCTGATAAATTTTTGAGCGCAGGATAAGAAGTTCTTGGTCCCACCGACTAGGCATCATCATCCAAGCCCCACGGTGCTTGCAGCTCAGTTCTCAATTCCCATGCTCATTGCCCCACCATCTCCTGTATGCATTTTACTATATGTTACATATGCTACTAGATTATATCAAGGACCTTGTGACTTTGGTAAATCTGGAATTTGAGTTCCCCTTCATCAAAAACAATGATGATTCCAGAGGAATCTTAGTCACGCGGATAGGCCGTTGAGCCGTCCAAGACTAGGGACGATGGTTCCCTTTTACGAGTTGGTGCGTGGATAAAGGGGCTTCGGCTTAGTATCAGCTCGCGAAATGGGTTTCTTGACTCAGTCTGGGCAGTTTAACAATATTATCCTTGATTATCTTATATTTTGTTTGATTTAATTTTTCCCTTTAAACCCAGCATCCATTCATGTAGGACTTTGAATCAATTGTTAAAAATCATCTCTGATAAGCTTCTTTTGTGGGTCAAATTGATCACTATTTCCAGGATATGAGATATTCCATGCCGAATTGTGTCCTCAGTTCGTTTTGTCGCTGTTTTGGGTCATTTTCTCGAAAGCTCCTTGTTTGGATTTTTATCATCTTATTTTATCTCCTTTCCTTTGATCCACCTTGGCTGCAGCACGTCCACTGGCTGGTAACCGCTCCCCAATGGTGAAACTTACAGGTTTGTGACCTGGGGTACTTCCACCGCGCTGGAAGTTGATCATTTATTTTATCTCCTTCGTGCACCGCGTGCACAACTCCCCTTTTATCCAAACATTGTTGATTTCATTGAATTTCCCGAGATTTGCTTCATCTCGTGCTTTTGATTTGATTCTCATCAAGTGATGTTGATTGCGTGTCTCATCACACCTTAGCATCTATTTTTCAGTTTGCTACGCTCCCTTGTAAAGCAGACGCCAAGGCGGGGCAGCTGTAGACACGCTAAAATTGACATTATTTTGAGTATATTTCATATCGCAATGCGATGCCCCATTTGACCCTCAAATCGGCTTATTTGAGTGGTTTTTCTCACTTTTCTTGAATTTCCCCTATTTTCCCCTATTTTTCCTATTTTCCCTATTTTTCTGGATTTTTTGGCATTTATCTCCATTTTTATGATTTTATGAATTCACGCCTTGATCCAGGACGCGTTTTGATTCACGACCGGACCTAGGGCGCCTTTTAAAGAAGTGACGACCTCTGGAAAGGGCGTCAATTCCTGGCATTATCTGATTTTCGAAAAAGAATAAATGTTTGAAAAATGTTAATTAACGCCCTTATTTGGGGCGTGTTTCAATTGACGCCTCTCCTGGAGGCATGTTTCAGAATTTCCAAATAAAAGAAATATTTATTTCCAAAATTGATCTGGGAGTTGACGCCCTTGGCCAGGTCGTGTTTTGAATTAACGCCCTATGGTAGGTCGTCAATTCTTGAATTGACGCCCTGACCCAGGGCGTGTTTCATCTTCTGTCTTCGCAGCCCTTTCCCCAGAGAGTCCTTGCTTCGTTAGAAACCTTCCTTGATTGGGGACTGGAGTCTTGCCTCCGTAGGACTCTTGCCGTTCTTACCTCTTCTTCAACCTATTTAATAGAGACATTGTCTCTGTTAATAGGTTGGATTCTGCTCTTCCGATCCTTCCTCCCTCGGTTCTTCTTCTTCTTCTATTTTTCTTCGGTTCTTCTTCTGTCTTCTCTTTTCTTTTCTTTCCTTCGCAGGTTGTTGCTGCTATGGCTAAAGGAGTGGCAGTAACATGTTCAAGTCTTCATCCTATTGAAACCTTCTCCCCGTCGAGGATCAAAGCCCAAAAGCAACAGGCTCCTTGTCTTTTATTTTCTTTCATTATTCTTTTACTGCATCACCGTTTGCATGCATGCATGTTCATGTGTTTATATGCTCTTTCAACTCAACCACGTTGAGAGATCTCCTATAGTGCACACTTGCACTCTTTCCCCTTGTTTTATTTTGCATGCATCCATCATATTTCCCACACCCTCTTTGCATAGGGGTTTAAGGGCAACCACCCTTAAGGTGTGTTCTTGCACATGTTTTCATGCTCATCTTTTTATGGAATTGATGCTACACTCACCATGTTTCTAATCCATATTTTCATTGGTGTTTGTCTTTGTTTTGCAAGGGTAATTAATTGAAGAACTCTCTTCATCGGCCGGCCGATCTAGAAGAGAAAGGAGCACTCACATCCCCGCGCATTCAAGGTATTCTTCGCGATCCCTCCTTGATTATTATTCTTATACTTTTGAGGCGTTCGCGTCTCTGGCGATCACAAATTCCCCTTAGCACCTCGTGCTATTTCATGCTTATTTATTCATATTCTTAATTTTTCCTTAAGTGGATTTCTAATTAGAATCTACAGCTGGCCTTTCAAAGATCCCCAGACCATCATCAGAATGATTCGCTGGATCCCTCCCAGTAATGGTCTGATGCTTAATGTTGATGGCGCAAGCAGGGGGAACCCGGGGCACTGCGGGGCTGGAGGATGCATCAGGGACTCTGGAGGCCACCTGCTCATGGCATTCTCACACTACTACGGTTTTGGCTCAAGCATAGTGGCAGAGACTCATGCGATGTGCGATGGCATTCGCCTTGCACACCAACATGGGCTTCAGCTTGGGGCCATTAACTCCGACTCGGCTATATTGGTCTCTTCTTTGAGGACGGGGAACCCTCCTTCGTGGACAAGCCTAAGATGGTGGAGTGAGATCTACCAATTTACCCAGAATGCTGGCATCCCTATTTCACATGTGTACCATGAGGGAAATCAAGTGGCAGACGCTCTTGCCTCCCATGCCTGCAATGCTCAAGGCAATGCTTCTTATTCCTCCTCTTCTCAGCTACCGAAGAGTTGTTTTGGTCCACTTGTGGCTGACCGGCTGGGGCTAGTCTCCTTCAGATACATGTAATGCGAGGACTGACTTAGTGCCGGAATTGCAAGGAATGGATATGCTAGTCCTTTCGATGCAGACTGCACGAACCCCTTGCTCCAATAGCGACAAGCACGGACCTTCTCTACTGCTGCCCTCCCGGGCGATGGCATGGAAGAACTGGCAGCTGAAGATGGAAGCACATACCTCTTCTCTGTAGGATGGGTGCCTCCCTCCTGGCGTCCCCACATCTCTTTAGCACTCTTAGTGTTTTTGTAGCAAGGACCTTACGGATGCGTAGGCCTCATTCCTTTCTATCTCAGTGTACTCTAGAGGATGGCCTCTAAGTGATTCTGTAACATTTGAAGTATCAATAAAATAAAGCATCTAGTGGCTTGAAGGTGGAGTGGGAACATTCCCTTCCTCTGGAATGGGGGTGCACTCTCCCTTTGACCTATTAGATGAGCAACGGTTATTGAAAAAAAAGGATTTCCTTCTTCTCAGGCCGGATCCCCTTATCCGGCCCATCATCATTATCCTGGTTTAAATTCACCATCTCTCGCTCAGGCTGGCCCATACCCTTCTCAGACTCTTCCTACCGAGGAGATGTTCGCTCAGGCCCAACGCCATCTTGATGAGTTGCAACGATGAAGCAATCCTCGAACTGCTTCGGGTATCCCACTTGCATTCCAAAGTCTTCAGCTTCCACCACGTTCACAGATTCCCGCATATCGCCGCTATGGTGGAGTTGGTGACCCCTATGTCCATTTGAAGGAGTTTTTATATGAGTCGGCCCAGTTCCAACATGATCAACGCTTGATGGCCTATTTGTTTGGCCTATCTTTAGAGGGCTCCATCAAGGATTGGTTCTTCACATTGTCACAAGAGCAGATGATGAATTTTCAAGCCATTCAAGCAAGATTTATTCAGCAGTACCAGGATTAGGTTGGGCCCAGATATTCTATGGTTGATTTGACCCAAGATAAGATGAAGCCCGACGAGGAATTCTCCATGTTTGCCGACCGCTGGCGTCGCCTAGCCGCGCAAGTCCCGGGGCATATTCCGGAGGGCGAGCAGATCAAGATGGTTATTTCTAACGCAACGCCCGAGCTCAGATGTATCTTAGCCCTGAACGATATCACTTCATGGAAACAACTTTACAGTCGAGCCTGCTTCATTACCCAACAACTCCTAGTTTCCTTTGACCATGAGTCTCCTCCACCGTCACCTTCCACATACCCCTTTTCTTCCCCATCCACCACGAGTCCACCCTCCACTACATATCCCTCCACGAGTCGACCGTCTGCTCCCCCACACCCTTATACCTCCATGTGCTCCACCGCATACCAACCCTCCAAGAGTCAGCCCTCCGCTATCTCATCTCGTTGCGCCTCTCCACTTCCGATCGAGGAAACACTATACCCAGAGCGGGTAGATGCCGTCCATTACATTCCCACTCCCTCCACGCCTCTACATCATTCTAGCCCTCCGCCTTCACCTGTGTAATCCCCTTTGCCTACGTAACCCCCGCTACCATCTCCATTACCTTTTCATACCCCTCAGCATCCACCTTGCCCGAAGTAGGCTTCTCTCTCTTCATTACCGGAATCCTTTACAGATGTTTTCGGGGCTTTGATGGCCACCCATGCGTTGTAGCTCCCCCCGGTTATGCCTTGCCGACCCGCGGTCAAGAATTTGTTCCAGTTCTGTGAATTCCATCGTCAACAGGGGGCATGTGGTTGAGAATTGTCCCGAGTTCCGAGAACTTGTTTACAGTTTGGAAGACAAGAAGATGATTGATTGGGCTACCATGCGCCAAGTTGTTTCAGATCTCAGTAGCAAACAGCAGCAACAGCAAGCCGTGCCGCTTAGGCAACCGTCTCCACGTCAAGACCAGGGGTACCCTGGTGTTTCTTCAGTTGATGAGGTACCTGCTCTGTTACCCACTTCTTCCTCCATCCCGTCTCCTCCACCACCTTTACCTATTTCAGCCTCCGCTCGCGCAATTTCTTCTCCGCCCTCCATTTCCACCACCACACCTATTCCCAACGCCTCTCGACGTGTTGTAAAGATACGCCGGAAAGCGCCACCACCTGCCACTTCCTCCACTACGCCACTACCCTCCTCTCCTCCTTCTTCCCCACCCCTACCTTCACCTCCTTCCTCTTCACCTCCACCATCTCCATCAACCACATCATCCCCTTCTCCACCCCCATCTTCGCCGCCTCCATTAGTCACGTCTCCATCATCACCTTCTCCATTATCCCCATTATCGTCAGCACCGTCTTCATCATCTCCTTTCGTAATGATCCTTGTTTCGTCACCTTCACAACCATCACTTTCACCGATGCCACTCCTTTCGCCATCATCCTCTGAGCCCGAGCAGGCCGACCCTGAACCCATACCTCCATTTTTGCCTTTACCTCCCCCCATGCCCATCATCATCAACATTTCTCCATCACTTGCACTATCGCCACCCGCGCCCTTCAAACCTCCTCCTTCTAACCTCCCTCTACCACCTCCCACTTCACGGAGCAGGTACACGCTACCTTTGGTGCCCCTTAGGTCTAGTCCCCAGGGAGAAAAGGAGCCAAGCCAGGTTTCAATCGTGCATTTCAAGATCCAAGATGTTATTTCCCGCATACCGATCCAAGTCCTGGTTCCTGGCTATTTTGGGGAGGATCAGCTTGCACTTCCCATGGCGGTTGCCAAGAAGAGTTCCCTTGCGTTAGTGCCAGTTTCTGCCAAAGCGAGGCCAGTAGCAATCTCTCTGATTGCCGGAAAGTTCACCATTAATGCTGTTATTACCTCGCGCTTGATTGTTGTTCAATTCACTGGCCGAGAAGGGTGTAGATTCTAAGAAATCTACTTAGAACAATTAAAAGGAAAAAAGAAAAAATGAATAGAAGAAATGTGGAAAAGAGGGAGAAAAGGGGAGCATGCGAGGATGCTAAGGGGATGTGTGATCGCCAGAGACGCGAGGGCCTCAAAAGATATAACAATTAATGAAGGGGAGAGATCGCGAAGAATACCTTGAAAGTGCGGGGATGTGAGTACTCCTTTTCTCTTCAAGATCGGCCGGCCGACGAAGAGAGTCTTCAATCAATTACCCTTGAAAGTGCGGGGATGTGAGTACTCCTTTTCTCTTCAAGATCGGCCGACCGACGAAGAGAGTCTTCAATCAATTACCCTTGAAAGTGCGGGGATGTGAGTACTCCTTTTCTCTTCAAGATCGGCCGGCCGACGAAGAGAGTCTTCAATCAATTACCCTTGTAAGAAAGACAACAACACCAATAAAGATATGCATTAGAACATGGTGTGTAGCATCAAATCCTAAATAAAGATGAGCATGAAATCATGGTGAAGAACACACCTTAAGGGGATTGCCCTTAAACCCCTATGCAAAGAGGGTGTGGGGAGCTATGATGAATGCATGAATGTGAAATGAAAATGTAAAATATGAGTAAGGGGGAAAGAGTGCAAGAGTTGCACTTAGGGGAGATCTCAACGTAGTTGAGTTGAAGTTTAATAACAAAAGGATGAATATGCATGCAGATGAACAATGATAATAAAAGAAGAAGATAAAGGACAAAGGAAGTCTGTTGCTTTTGGCTTTGAATGCTCTATGGGGAGAACACTTCAAAAGGGATGACGAAATTAAGCATAAGAGGAGTTCCTCCTTCAGCCAGCGGCAGCAGCAACCTGTGAAGAAAGAAGAAGAAAAAAAACAAAACAAAACAAACAAAAACAAAACCGCAGAAGAAGAGAACCAAGAAGAAGAAGAAGAACCGAGGGAGGGAGAAAAATGGGCGGCTAACCTCTTAACCGAGGCCAAAAACCTCTAGTAATAAGATAGAAAAAGGAGATAAGAAGGGAAGAGACCAAAATAGGGAAGAGATCAGAACGGGCAAGAGCCCAAATAGGGGAGGATTAAGCTGGGTAAGAGCCCAAACGAAGCAGGAGTCTCTCTGGGAAAGGCTGCGTTCGTTCGGAGCACAAAAGTGAAACACGACTTGGTTCAGGGCGTCAATTGTTGAATTGACGACCTTCGCAGAGGGCGTTTCTTAAAAACACGTCTTATATCAGGGCGTTAATTCCTGGATCATTTTTTAGAAATGAAGTTGGAACACGTCTGAGTCAAAGGCGTTAATTAAAAAACGCCTTAACAAAGGACGTTAATTAAAAAAATCGAAATAGGGCCATTTTTCATTTCTCAATATTATTTTCCCATTTTTTAGGTGGAGGTGCATCTCGTCGTCCTGATTCCAACGACTATTTTTGCGAATTTTTCTGACACCCGGAAGGCCACCAAATCACCTCTGGAAGAGAGTGGAAAATAATATTAAAAAATTAATTTGAAAAAGTGACGACCATGTGTAAGGCGTGAATTCAATTTTTCGATTTTTTTATTCTTTTCATATTCAAATTAACGCCCATGGTTAAGTCGTTAATTCCCAAAAAATTCCGAAAAATTCCCAGAAAAATCTAAAAAAATGGAAATTTGAAAGAATGGACGCCCTCTAGTATAGTCGTCAATTTTTTAAGAAACGCCCATGTATAAGTCGTTATTTAAAAGACGCCCCAAGTCAAGTCGTTATTTCTAAAAAATAGAGAAAAAATGCCCAGAAAATCCAGAAAAATCCAGAAAAATAGGAAAAAATAGGAAAAAATAGGAAAAGGGTGAAAAAAGGGAGAAATCTAAAAAAAAGTGGGAAAAAACACTCAAATAGAACTAATTTGAGGGTCAAATTGGGACATTACAAGGCAATATGAGATGTACTCACAGTAACGTCAATTTTGGCGTGTCTACAGCTGCCCCGCCTTGGCGTCTGCTTTGCAAGGGAGCGTGGCAAACTGAAAAGTAGATGCCAAGGTGTGATGAGACACGCAATCAACATCACTTGATGAGAAATGAAATCAGAAGCACGAGATGAAGCAAATCTCGGGAAATTTACGGAAATCAACGATGTTTGGATAAAATGGGGAGATGTGCACGCGGTGCACGAAGGAGATAAAAAAATGATCAACTTCCAGCGCGGTGGAAGTACCCCAGGTCACAAGCCTGTAAGTTTCACCATTGGGGAGCGGTTACCAGCCAGTGGACGTGCTGCAGCCAAGGTGGATCAAGGGGAAAATTGGAAAATAAGATGATAGAAATCCAAACAAGGAGCTTTCGAGAGAATGACCCAAAACAGCGACAAAACGAACTGAGGACTCAATTCGGCATGGAATATCTCACATTGAAGATCAAGATCAATTTGACCCACAAAAACAGTTTATCAGAATGATTTTTCAACAATTGTTTCAAATTCCTACATGAATGCATGCTGGGTTTAAAGGGAAAAAATAAATCAAATGAAAATATAGAATAATCAAGGATAATATTGCTAAACTGCCAAGACTGGGTCAAGAAACCAATTTCGCGAGTTGATACTAAGCCGAAGCCCGTTTATCCACGCACCAACTCGTAAAAAGGGAACCATCGTCCCCAGTCTTGGACGGCTCAACGGCCTATCCGTGTGACTAAGACTTCTCTGGAATCATCATTGTTTTTGATGAAGGGGAACTCAAATCCCAGATTTACCAAAGCCACAAGGTCCTTGATATAATCTAGTAGCATATGTAACATATAGTAAAAATGCATACAGGGAGAGATGGTGGAGCAATAAGTATGGGGGAACTCAGAAATGAGCTGCAAGCACCGTGGGACTTTGATGATGATGCCCAGTCGGCGGGACCAAGAGCTTCTTATCCTGCGCTCAAAAATTCATTAGCCAAGATACAAAAGATAACAAACAATGAATGAGGCATTTAAGCATAACAATCATCAAAGCATCAATCATAGCATGTATATGGCATGAATAGCATAAGTCAAATCATGGTATTGCAAATCGTCATTATTTGTTGTTTGTCATGAGGATGACAATCTGGCTAATCAAGTTTTGGAGTTAAATAATCAGGATCTGATAATGCCCATCGGCGGAGTAATCAGATGAAACGAGCAGGAGTTGATTGAAAGATTTGGAGATGAATAATCATGGGATATGATAATCAGAATGATATAGGGAGATGATGCCCCTGGGTGGCATGTCATGAGAATATTGGGAAGAATCAATAGATTGATAGCAATAAGTAGAGAGAGGACCCATCCCGTGCTTTTGGTCTCTGCAAAGCTGTTCCTGCAAAACACCATCAGAAAATATAATGCAATTTTTTTGGATTTTAGAAATATGCAAATTTTTATGGAGTTTTGGAATATGCAAATTTTTATGAGTTTTGAAAAAGATATTCAAATTTTTATGAGTTTTGATCAATATGCAAATTTTTGTGAAGTTTTGAGAAAGGTATTCAAATTTTTATGGATTTTGGACAAGAAATATTCAATTTTTTGTTTGATTTTGGTTAGACATTGCTAAAGCAGCATCAAAGGGTGTTTTAAACCACTGGCTAGGGGTCCTCGTTCCTTCCCTTTTTGCTTAAAACTGTCCAAAGCTGGGCGTGCATTGAAAGTGGCGTCCTATAACCGACCGCCTTTGATCAACGGTGCCCCTACCAAGGCCATACCCGAGAAACGTTCGGTCTTGGAGGGAGAAGAGAAGAATAAGTGGAGATAAGCTTAAAGCAGGATGGGAGATATTAAGATTTGAATTCCTTCCAAGGTTTTTTTCCCCTCAAAGAGGTAGTCTGTTGTGCCGGGGCTTTGTGCCTTTGCTTTTCAGACCCTTGACATGCATACGACCAGGGTTTTCCCTGCGGGGACTTTGCCACTCTTGTCATGCCATGATTCATAATTCAATTATCGAAAGTTTGACTTAATTCTTAATTGCCCTTTGTGGCGAGATGTATCATGAAATTCATATTGATTTTGGGTCAAGACTGCCCTTATTTGAGACTCCTCTCGTATTGGGGATTACCTAGGTTGGTCATCTCATCCGTCAACCTCTTGCCCCTGCATGCGGCCGAGTAAAGAAGAGAAAAGACTTTCAGGAATACTCATGGCATGGCCAAAGTAGCAACGGTGTTTAACCAAAGAAGCCGGCTAAGGACGCCGTGAAGTGTGTGGAATGCCCAGCTAAGGGTTGCTTTTAACAAGCGGGGAGAGAATGTCGAATTCCCAACGCGGGGTTCTTATTAACCAAAGGTGCTGCATAGCAAGCCGAAAGACTCTTTTGAACAATGATTTAATTTAACAAAAGCCTAAAATAAAGATCTAAAACACCACTCTTAATCTTGCTAGGAAGCACTTGATTTTGAAAATCATGCGTGAAGTAATGAGAAAATGATATCATTAAAATGCGTACTTACGCCAATATGTTACCTTGCAACCTTTGTAGAAGCAGCTGTCAGAGGCGAGGTTGATCATCATGGGATTTGTCCTCTTTGGCAGTCAAAAGGATTGGAAGCAAAAGATTTTGGGAGTGGCTTAACAAGAATGAGTGGTGCTCAAACCAGACTCAGACGAATAAGGAGAAAAGAAAAGAGGCGAGGGCTAGAACTCCCTCACTAAGGCGCGGAGACCCTGATCACATGGAACAGTCTACAGAAGAAGCGGAAAATCAAGAAGAGGGGTGAGGACTAAAGCCTCGGAAGCAATGGGAGAAAGGGCAGATGCCCAAAGCAGTGGATGTTGAAGAAGTTGGGTCAGACCCGGAATCAGGGGGAATTAGAAGAAGAAATTGATAGATAGAAAGAGGTGGATCCGGAGGGTCCGGAGGTAAAGGAGGAGAATCGTAATAGGAGGAATCATCCGGGGGCTCCGGAGGGATAACGAAAGAAGGGACGCGATGCCCTGGGGAGAAATAGGGAAAAAGATGATGAAAAAGATGACGAAAAAGGAAGAAGAGAATAAAAGATATGGAGTCCCGGAGGAGCAAAAAGATGAATTGAAGGAAATATGGAAGGTCCGGAGGTTCCGGAGGAATAAAATCAGGAAGGAGAAGGTGGAAAGGGGCGTCGTGCCCGAGGGAAAAATCCGGAGGTTCTGGAGGAGGAGAATGAAAAGGGGCGTGATGCCCGAGGGGAAAGTCCGGAGGTTCCGGAGGAAGCAAATAGAAAGGGGCGCGATGCCCGGGGAAAAGATGGAGACAATCAGGTGGAGAATCCGGAGGTTCCGGAGGGATGAAATCAGTAAGGAGAAGATGGAAAGGGGCGTCGTGCCCGAGAGAAAGGTCCGGAGGTTCCGGAGAAGTAGAATCAGAAAGGGCGAGATGCCCAAAGAGGAGGGATAAAATTCCTGGAGGTTCCAGGGAAATGGCAGGAAGGGGGACGCGATGCCCCAAGGAGAGTGGATAAAAGGATGAATATGAATAAGATGGGAAATGCGGAATATCCGGCGGTGCCAGAAGGCGAGGAAGATACGGGTTTGGAAACCCGGGAAGTAGGAGGTGCAAATGTATGCAAAATGATGGATGCAATGAATGCAAAGAATGGAATGAATGAATGAATGAAAAATGCATGAAATTCGAAGAAGATGAAGAATGTGAAGAGTGAGAAGGTGAGATCCTCCTCTTTTCCCTTGGAGTGGCCCATGAAGAAAAGGTGATTGAAATGGATATGGATGAAGTTGAATGAACAAGAGTGGAAGAAATAGGGGACGACCCCTTAAGACAATTGCCCCTCCACGGCAGTGAACATGTACGACCAATTGGCCCAATAAAGGAAGCTTCAATAAATGACCACCCCCTTGGAAAGCGAAGATCAATAAGGTGAGGGAGTCGTAGAGTTGGAACATGAAGCATCGCCATGCCCATTGATGGTGATGAATATGGGATGTTGAATAAAATGGGCATTCGCCCCTTGTAAGGAATAATGAATTCGGAATTCAGAAATTGGAACAAGGGGTGCCCTGCCCGGCCCTTAGACGGCATCAACGCCCGGCATGGCGGCGACTTGGCTTCTTCGACCGTGCTTGGCACAATAACCCGGATTGTCATCCGGCAAATGAATTCTTGAATCTTGAATGGCACAGTCGTGGCCAAAGTCTTCTTGCCCGGCTCTTGCTTATCTTCGGCACAAGTAGCTGCAGAGGCACGCCCCTTCCGAGTAACAAAGGGAGGTGAGGCGGAGGCGGAAGGCTCCGTGAATGGTGGAGTTATAATGGAAGGTGTTGGCGTAAGTGGAGGCGGAGGTTCAAACACATCGAGTTTCTCCCTTTGCTTGCAAGCGGTCGGGATTGGCTCGGGTGCAAAAGGTGGTGAATCCTGCTCAGAATTAGCCACGGGTAAAGGTGAAGGGTTATGTGGTGGAGTAGGTATTATAGGCATAGTGGAGGGTTTTGAGGTTAAAGGGGTAATGGAGGGTTGAAGTGGTGGGATGTTAATTGGGGAAGGTTTAATGGTGGGTTCAATGGAGGCCGATGGTGTGAAGGTTAATGGTTTAATGGGTGGAGGTGTCATTGGTGGAGGTTTGGTGCGGGGAAAACGCCGGACTGGGCGAGCGGTGTTAGGAGTGGGAGGAGACTCAAGATGCGCCGGTGTGGGTGATTGGAGTATCGACCCATCATCGTAACACCAAGAGGTCTCGGAAACGGGGGTTGGATCAGGGATGGTTTCCTCCTGAGCAGGGGGTTCATCAAATGATAGTGGGGGAAGTGGAAAGTTAAGGAAACTCGGAAGGGGTGCCTGCATAGCTTCATCATCGTACATCGCTTCAGATTCTTCAAATGCCGGCTCTTGATTGCTTGAAATGTCAACGCCGTAGTCGTCCGTCCTATCCTTCCATTCTCTCTCCATTCTTGTAATGTCATCCAAAGCAGCATGGAGAGGATTAACCGGAGTAGGAGGAGCGGGCCGTGAACTTGTAACCCTCTTTAATTGTTCCTCCATGGAAGCAATCTTATCAAAGATATTTTGCTGGAGGGGAGTAACATGAACAATAGCGGGTTGGCAGGGCATTGAAGGAGGAGGGGCCGCATAAAGAGGCCGTGGAGGGGAATTAATAGGATAACCCGTAGAAGAACCTGAATGGGCCGAGTTGCAAGAAATAAATGGGCCTCGGGGCCATGTTGGAGGAGGAATAGAAGGAGGCGGGTGATGGGCCACCCGAGTAGAATGAACAGGAGGAGATGGGTAATGGGCTACCCGATCAGGATTAGAAGGAGGAGATGGGTGATGGGCCACCCGAATAGAATTGGAAGGAGGTGGGTGATGGGCCACCCGATTAGGAATATGAACGGAAGAGGGAAATGGGTGATGGGCCACCCGTGTAGAATTGGAGGGAGATGCATGAGATGTACCCTCAACGGCGGCCTTAAGGGCTTGGATCTGTTGAGGGGTAAGATGATCTAATGCATGAATGATCTGGGAGACTTTCTCATCATTGGGACGAGAGGATCCCGAGGGAGTAGTGGCTCGAAATTGAGTTGGGGGACCAGGAGGATGGACATTGCCCATGGGTCGGGCATGACCATAAGAATGAGGACGTGGTCCTTTGAAAGAATGGTGCGAAGGATGATGATTAACATGTTGAAATTGAGGATATGAAGTGCTAGGTTGTGCATCCTCATGAATTGAATTGAACATGTTTTTCTTATCATGGTAAGCCATTATATAATCAAAATTTCACAATAATATGCAAAGAAGCACACAAGTTGGAATGGTTACCGTGATTTTGATTGTTTAAACCTTGGTGAATTAATGAATTTTATGCAAATTGATATGATTCACACAAGGGGAACCTAGTTTCAATATGATTTAACTCCAATGCCAACTAGGAACACTCTCTCACCACGTGTAGGCCAATCTAAACTCGGGACTCCAAAAAGGGTACAACCTGCCCGGCGTCCGTGAGGGAATCCACGGGTGCGGGGACTTATGGAGGCTTGGTTTAGGAATTTCCAATCCAAAGAGACGGAATGCTCAATGGAGGGTCGTTCCTTCACCAAGGGGGTGTGTGGCTCCTAGTATGTGGAGAAAGGAGGTCTCCCAAACCAATGCAAAATGAATGAATGAATGAATGCAAGATATAAGCAAAAATATGATATAGTGATAAACAAAGGGGTTCGGTGAAAACACAGGAATAAGACGCCCTGGGGCAGGGCGCTACCAATCAAAAGATGCCCTTTGGCAGGGCGTGAATCACTGTGGGAGGCCCACAGGCAAGGTAAAACACGCCTTGATGAGAGGCGCTACCAATAAAAGAGACGCCCTGGGGCAGGGCGTTAATTATCAACGATGCTCAACCAAATAAAGAGACGCCCAGGGGTGGGGGCGTCAAATCATGAAAACGCGCCCTGATGAGAGGCGCTACTAAATAAAGAAACGCCCTGTGGGAGGGCGTGAATTCTTTCAAACTCCCACGGCCAGCAGGGTGGAAACACTCATAGTCACAGAGGCAATCATCACATATGATTATCAAGATAAAAACATGCTCATCAAAATTTTAACTAAGTGGAGATTTTAAAACAAATCTATTCAATTGACAAATCACTTAGGGGAAAGTGCAAAGCACAATGGAGGGTGCCCGAGGGGCACAAAGGAAAGGGTACCGAGGGTACCAATGGGAAAGGGCACACTTGGGTGCTAAAGGGAAAGGGGTAATCAAATGAAAAACAAAAAGTGTCCCACCGTGATCGCCAATTTGTAGATTCTAAGAAATCTACTTAGAACAATTAAAAGGAAAAAAGAAAAAATGAATAGAAGAAATGTGGAAAAGAGGGAGAAAAGGGGAGCATGCGAGGATGCTAAGGGGATGTGTGATCGCCAGAGACGCGAGGGCCTCAAAAGATATAACAATTAATGAAGGGGAGAGATCGCGAAGAATACCTTGAAAGTGCGGGGATGTGAGTACTCCTTTTCTCTTCAAGATCGGCCGGCCGACGAAGAGAGTCTTCAATCAATTACCCTTGAAAGTGCGGGGATGTGAGTACTCCTCCTTTTCTCTTCAAGATCGGCCGGCCGACGAAGAGAGTCTTCAATCAATTACCCTTGAAAGTGCGGGGATGTGAGTACTCCTTTTCTCTTCAAGATCGGCCGGCCGACGAAGAGAGTCTTCAATCAATTACCCTTGTAAGAAAGACAACAACACCAATAAAGATATGCATTAGAACATGGTGTGTAGCATCAAATCCTAAATAAAGATGAGCATGAAATCATGGTGAAGAACACACCTTAAGGGGATTGCCCTTAAACCCCTATGCAAAGAGGGTGTGGGGAGCTATGATGAATGCATGAATGTGAAATGAAAATGTAAAATATGAGTAAGGGGGAAAGAGTGCAAGAGTTGCACTTAGGGGAGATCTCAACGTAGTTGAGTTGAAGTTTAATAACAAAAGGATGAATATGCATGCAGATGAACAATGATAATAAAAGAAGAAGATAAAGGACAAAGGAAGTCTGTTGCTTTTGGCTTTGAATGCTCTATGGGGAGAACACTTCAAAAGGGATGACGAAATTAAGCATAAGAGGAGTTCCTCCTTCAGCCAGCGGCAGCAGCAACCTGTGAAGAAAGAAGAAGAAAAAAAACAAAACAAAACAAACAAAAACAAAACCGCAGAAGAAGAGAACCAAGAAGAAGAAGAAGAACCGAGTGAGGGAGAAAAATGGGCGGCTAACCTCTTAACCGAGGCCAAAAACCTCTAGTAATAAGATAGAAAAAGGAGATAAGAAGGGAAGAGACCAAAATAGGGAAGAGATCAGAACGGGCAAGAGCCCAAATAGGGGAGGATTAAGCTGGGTAAGAGCCCAAACGAAGCAGGAGTCTCTCTGGGAAAGGCTGCGTTCGTTCGGAGCACAAAAGTGAAACACGACTTGGTTCAGGGCGTCAATTGTTGAATTGACGACCTTCGCAGAGGGCGTTTCTTAAAAACACGTCTTATATCAGGGCGTTAATTCCTGGATCATTTTTTAGAAATGAAGTTGGAACACGTCTGAGTCAAAGGCGTTAATTAAAAAACGCCTTAACAAAGGACGTTAATTAAAAAAATCGAAATAGGGCCATTTTTCATTTCTCAATATTATTTTCCCATTTTTTAGGTGGAGGTGCATCTCGTCGTCCTGATTCCAACGACTATTTTTGCGAATTTTTCTGACACCCGGAAGGCCACCAAATCACCTCTGGAAGAGAGTGGAAAATAATATTAAAAAATTAATTTGAAAAAGTGACGACCATGTGTAAGGCGTGAATTCAATTTTTCGATTTTTTTATTCTTTTCATATTCAAATTAACGCCCATGGTTAAGTCGTTAATTCCCAAAAAATTCCGAAAAATTCCCAGAAAAATCTAAAAAAATGGAAATTTGAAAGAATGGACGCCCTCTAGTATAGTCGTCAATTTTTTAAGAAACGCCCATGTATAAGTCGTTATTTAAAAGACGCCCCAAGTCAAGTCGTTATTTCTAAAAAATAGAGAAAAAATGCCCAGAAAATCCAGAAAAATCCAGAAAAATAGGAAAAAATAGGAAAAAATAGGAAAAGGGTGAAAAAAGGGAGAAATCTAAAAAAAAAGTGGGAAAAAACACTCAAATAGAACTAATTTGAGGGTCAAATTGGGACATTACAAGGCAATATGAGATGTACTCACAGTAACGTCAATTTTGACGTGTCTACAAAGGGTTCTCTACTCGGATTATGCTAACACATACGGTCGCCTGGAGCCTGATGGATTCCCTATTCAAGGGGCAATTGGCCGTATCTTCTGCACTTTCCAAGGATATTCTACACTTGTTGTGCAATTTCCCTCAATTTATTAGCATGCCGGCCATGTCAACGCCGCGCATCACCCTCCCTCAGTTCCGTCCAGTACTTTTAGCAAGGGAGTTATGCTTCAAGTCTGATTGCCGAGTGGAGCTGCTGAACCTCTATGTTCTAGTGCCAAAAGATACAACTTTGTGGCTTCATGATATTCATTCAGTTGAGAAGCTGTTTGCTCAAGAATGTCCACCTATGGTTAGCGCCGGGAGTCTAGGGGCAACTGCCCGGATGAAGCTGCATATTCGCAATCAGGCCAGGCCATCTGCCAGGTGGGCCCACTATTTGAGAAGACGTTACAGATTGAAGAGCCCAAGAAGTCGAGTTCACGCCAGGCGGCGTTGTTTCAAGAAGATTGCTGCTAAGAAGAGGCGACGGCATAAGTTCAAGGGCCGTCAGTTGTGCACTTGGGGGTCCACTTCCTCCTCTCCTTCTTCCGTCCATTCATCTTTTCTTCTGCTTGGTTCTTATCCTTGGGTGGTGTACCTTCCACCACCTGACTATGTTTCCACCATCTTCTCCTATCCTTACCTTCCTAGGCGTCGGCCTATGTCCTCCTCTTCCCCTAAGCCAGGGGCATCTTCTAGTTTTTCTCCCCGAATACGTCCGGATTTCGCTTCTCATCCTTTTCCCCCGACCCTGCTGGGGATTCCTTGTGCACGTTCCCCGACCTTGTCGGATGGTTTTTCTGATCCTTCCCTGACTTTGTCGGGTGGTTTCCATTTCTTTTCCTCGACCTTGTTGGGTGTTCATGCATTTTCTTCCCTGCCCCTGGCGGGTGATCGCTACTCTTCTTCTTCGACCATGTCGGATGATCATTCTCCGTATTTCTTACCCTCACAGCTTTCTTTTCATCATCTTTCTGTTCTTTCCTCCTCACCCTTCCAGGGTTCTCACCCTTTTTCTTACTATTTTCGAGGCTTTAGTCCGCCTTGATCTTAGTTAATCTATGTTCATTCTATATTTGGTTCCTTGTTATTAGAGCCTCTGTGCCTTAACGAGGGAGTTCTAGCCCTCGTCTCTCTTCCTTTTATTTCTTCTTCGTCCAGTTTTATGTCTGCCGCTCCTCCATGTCAAGGAATATCTACACATTGCTATCCTTTTCACCCTTTTATCCTGGCAAGCAAGGAATATAAAGCTCGTGCTGATCAAAAGCTCGATGATCATGTTCGCTTCAGGATGCCGATTTCCGCGCCATGGATTTGCTAAGGTATTGTTATTATGTGCAAGAATATGTTATCATTGCTATTACTCTATTATCTCTGCACGCGCTTATAATGTTGGTTCCTTAAAACATGGTTGAGTAGCCTTAGGCTTTAGTTAGTTTGCTTATTCAAATGAGTTCGCTTCTACAGCATCCTTAGGCTGGTGATAGCTTAGCGCTGGGAGTCTAGTTTCTTTCCCCGATTGCTGAGGGTGACCTTTGAGCATGGGTTTTTCACACACTACACGACAAGTCATAGTCGATCTCTCTGAGACGCACCGTTGCTGCTTTGGCCATACTTTGGGTATGCACAAAGGACTTTTCTCTTCTCTGCTCGGCCAAGTGCAGGGGCAAGAGATGGATGGATAAGATGACTAACCTAGGTGCTCCCTAATACGGGAGAGGTCTCAAGTAGGGGCAGTCTTGACCCTCAAAAATGAGCTTTCACGCTAAATCTAGTCAGTAAAAGCTATGAATGAGAAGATCAACGAATACAAATTTATGAATCAAAGGGATGGCAAGAGTGGCAGTACAGTTCCCCGCGGGACGTCATGAGCCCGGTCGCATGCATGCCTGATAAATATGGGTCTAAAAATTAAAGACACAAAACCCCGGCACAGCAGACCTACTCTTTGAGGGGTAGTGCCCTAGAAGGAAGTCGAACCCTGATATCTCCCATCCTACATAAGGCTTGTCTCTAATTATTATTCCACTTCTCCCTCTTAGGCTGGGTTGTATCCCGGGTATGGCCTTAGTAGGGGCACCGTTCTTTAGAGGCAGTTGGTTGTGGTAAGCCACCCTCACATGTACACCCTACTTAAGGGAAGTCTTTAATGAGAGGGGAGGGACGACGATCCCTGGCCAATAGTTCGAGCCCGTCTTTGGGTGCTGCGGATTGCTATTTCAAAAATCTAAAAAATGAGATATTGTCAATAATAAAAAAAATGAAATAAAAAAATGAAATATTGTTCAAAATTTTAATCTTTTTTAAAATCCAAAAAAAATCAAGAAAATCAAGAAAATTAAAAAATCTAAAAATATTTATCTTTTATATTTTATATTGAGGACGGATACGTAATCTGTTTGCTAAGTGTGCAGGTTGTAGGTACTCAAGCTTTCCTTACTCCATATTTGTTCTATCTGCCTCCTGTCAACATCTTTGATCTGTTCTTTCCTTCTTCAATCTTATCTCTCGATCTGTTCTGAAGCTTATGTACTTCTCAGCTTTTATTTGCAATGATTACATCTTTATGAGAGGACTTTACCTCACGATTATGAACCTGGCGGTTCTGCTTTATTCTGATCTTGGGTTTCGATTGAAGATCATGTTTTGTCGTGTCTTTTGTCCCGCAATATCCTTTGTTCATGTCCATGTCCCACCGTGTTGTCCCACACATGTTGTTTTGCTCCTCACCCCATGTTGTTAGTTGTTTTACGCATGTTGACAGTCGTCCCTCTATGTTCCGTGTGTTGTCCCAACCGTGTGATTCGTCATATTCTTATCCCAACCATGTGTTGTCCCGCCGATTGTTGTCATGTCACTCAGTGTTCATGCATGCGTATTGTCTGTTTATGCCTCTGCTTATGTGCTTGTTCGTCTTGTTGTGTTGTTTCCATTCATCATGTTATGTCATGTTGTTTGTCGTTCAGTTAATCGTTATGTTATCTTTACTATGTTTATCTTGCTTGTGTTATACATGAAAATCCATAAAAAATTAGAAAAAAAGTAAAATCCAAAATTTCACTTGCCGTTTCGCCTGCACAGGTAAGTCAGGTATGGCCTCCTATCCTTGCCACCCTTACTGTATTATTATATAGTACTATATTATATTATCTCAAGAACCAGTTGGTTATCTACGTGTTCCAGGGTCTGATGTTCCCCTTCAACAAAAACAATGATGATCCAGGTTCACGTGTTTAATCTTCGAATAGGCTGTTACGTTGGGAGGTCCCGGGGAGGATGGTTCCATCCTGCACGCCGTGGTTACGGATGGTATCTTGACTCTGATTTTCCCAGCTTAGCAATATTATTCTTGAGTATTTTATATTTTAATCTTTCTTTGCATTCGTTTTAACGATTTCTTTTATTTTAGCCCAGCATGCATCATACGCATCTTTTTGAGCTTTCATGACCCATGGTTTGCTTGAAGAATGTCCCGTCAGTGATGGTTAACTGTGCATTCAGTGTTTGAGTAAGAGGAACTAATTCCACACTGAGTTGGAAGGTTCTCTTTGGTCAATTCGCTTGGTTTGGTTGATTAAGAGGTCCCCGTCTGGAGCTTTAGCCTATTTCGTTTACTTTTGCTGCCTCCTTTTGGCCTCCTCATTAGACCGCGAGATTGTGTCCCCCATGAGGTTGGTCTTGTCGATTTATTTCATTTAGTTTAGTTCCTCCAGACTGGTGTCGCTTTTGGTTTTATCATTCCTTACATTTGGTTCAGTGTTTTTCGGAAGATTCTTATCGCTTGTTGGTAAAAAAAAATGAGTGTCGTTTTACCTTAACGCTCGCTTTTCTGGTCCGCTCCGCTGCATTTCCGCTTCATCTCCATGTTCCATGTCACTTTCGCTTCACCTCCGCTCGCTCCCTTGTAAAGAGGACATTAAGGAGGGGCATCTGTTGACACCCATTTTATGCCGATAAGTTGAGTTGTTCCTTTTACTCCCATTTGTTGATGCCTCGAGTTGTCCGTCCCTCGCTGGGGCTATTTTCAGGCATGTTTTGGGCCAATTTTATGAGTAGCCTTCCTCCCTGGCTAGGTTTGTTTCAATTCAGGGCTTAATGGGCCTTGGTTTTGGTTGATTGGACTTTTTCTATGAGTTTCAACACCCATGTACATCTACGGTTCATCCCTGGCCGCCCAATCAATGTGCGGTTGACTGTGGACCGTTCATATATTTTGGAATATTGTGGGTAATTTTTTGAATTTCCACCGACAAGCTTTTATGCGGTCCTATTCTGGTCGTTCAATTTGATGGACGGACTGATGATGACCGCTCATCTCTCAGAGTCCTACGCTGAATGGTTTACTTAGATAATTATCGAATTATCTTACCTATTTTGATTTATCACCGACAAGGCTAGAACGGTTTGTCCTTGGCCGCTCTACCTTTGGACGGTCTCCTGGGAGCCGTTCATTTATGACAGTCCAACGGCGATGGTTTCGGTCAGTTCAGTGGATAATTTGGATTATTTTCTATTTATTTTGAATTTCCACCGACGAGGTTGAACGGCCAGGACATGACCGCACATCTAGTTGGGCGGTCTATCGTAAGACCGTTCATCCGTCCGATTCATGAATTTCAACAGATTTTATCCCTTTTATCCGTGGTTTTATCCCCAACTTCTCCGCGGATAATAAACCATTTTTAGTGCCGTTTTGACTGGATGAAAGATAATCTATTTATCTACGATTTTTCTTTGATTATCTCGACTGGAAAATGCTTCTAAACCCTAGTTTCGAGCTAGGACTTTAGGTGCTCTATAAATAGACCCTAAAGGCCGGGCTTGAAAGGGGGGGAGATTTTGGTCAACGGCGAAGCCCTGTTGCATTCTTGAGCGACCTAGCACCAAGGAGGGAGGCTTTCTACGTCCATACAAGCCTCCGGTTCAGGGAGTAGTCTAGTTTTGAGTCTTTTGTGTTTGATTGGTATGGTCCACCTTTTCATTACATGCATTGTTTTCCTTTTTTTCTCTCCACGTTCATCTTCATCTTCATTGCCATGCACACACCCACCCACGTTTTGACACCCTAGGGGTTTAAAATCCCCCCATGTATTCCCCTTTCCACTTATTAATGTTCACTCCTTATTATTTTGGCATTTACTACACTGTCCAGTTCTAATCTAGGTTTTATCTTTATGTTTTCACGTTGTTTTGCAGGTCAGCAATTCCTAGCACGAGGCCCATCCCCTCTAGCCGGATGGAGAGGGTGGAGATTGGACCCCTTTGTGACTTCTGGCTTGGTGGTCTTGAGCGGTTCTCTACTAACCGTTCAAGGAGACGTGCGGTGCTATGTGGACCATCCATCTTCTTCCTGCGGTCGTTCCAGAGCCGTTCAACTTCCAGGAGCGCTTCATCCCGCATCTTCTGCAGCAGCCTTAAATGGTCTATCGTAAGACCGTGCATCTTATAAGCGGTTCTCCAGGAGCCGTTCATTTTCCCAACGCTGCAGCCAGGCGAGTGTCTCTCCCTCTTTCCAAGGTATGGCGTGTTCATCCCGTACGGCACCTTGGTGGCGATCATGGTTCTTTACTCTCTTCTGTTTTCCTTCTATTGTCCTATTTTATTTTACATATCGATTCATTAGAAGGAGAGAAGAGATCTTTTAAGCCGGTCTTGAAGAGAGAGAAAAAGAGAGTAGAACAAAACATATCAACACCAGGGAGAGGGGCACGAGGGCCAGCCATGGGTGGTGGTTGCCCGGGCCTACGCCGGATGGGACATCTGGCTCCACTGCATGAATGTGGTGTAGCCGCTCTACTACCCACTCGTGATGAGGACCCTCGGGGTCCATCAGGCAGAGGTGGAGTTCCCGGCTCCCGAGAGGCCAGAGGAGCGGGTCGGGCGACATGCCCGAGGACTACCGGTAGAGATCGACTGGACCGTCAGGGCAGCAGAGCAGATCCACGACTAGACGGGGCTTGGGCAAGTGGTTCGCTCCCAGGCAGAGAGCGAGGAGGCCTATCTAATGGCCTATGCCTGGCGCTACGGGGACTAGGTCTTCCGTGGCACTCGACAACCGGTATGACTCTAATCCCATGCTTTCTATTATGCTTTATGATTATGATGCACTGACATTTGACTTCTATATGCAGCTTGACCCCCAGGGGTAGATTGTCGAGCTTCAGGGACTCCTCTACTCCACCATCCAGGAGCGGGACGAGCTCCGACAGGCGCTGGACCTCCTGGTGAGTGTCACTAAACCTTAGACTTAATTGTGCAAATGCTTATGACTAACCTAGAGTCCTAAATGCAGCGATCCGAGGGGACCCAACGTCAGGGAGCTGACACGCCTTCTTCTTCCTCCCAGCCGTCCGCAGACCGTGCCGAGAGGGATGCGGAGTTTGCGAGGATGGTGACACGGGCCGAGGAGCCCGAGGCGGCACTTGCTGAGAGGGTAAGTAAACATCTGCACTTTCCCTTTATGATTATGATTATGAAATGCAACTAACTGACTATGATGCATGAACATGCAGACGACTGATCTGACGGCGGCCCTGAGTGAGGTCACCCAACTGAGGGAGGAGATGGAGCACAGCCGCACAGTGATCCCGATGGAGTAGGTGCTTCTTCGTGCGGAGCTGGAGCGCAGTCGAGCCGAGGCTGTGTCGGTAGACTGCTACCGAGCTGAGGTGGAGCGCTCTCGTGCGGAGGTAGAGCGGGCTCGGATAGAGGCGGTCGAGCTGAGAGGAGAGGTGCGAGCGTTCGAGAAGATGAGCCAGCGGCCGGAGCGTAGCGGGGCCCCGAGCGGCACACATGGTATGCACGGCTCCTACAAGAGTTACTTTACGGGTTCCTCTGGTCGCCATAGGAACGAGGAGGAGGAGCGGCGCCGACGGCCCAGAGAGGAGGCTGTTGGGTTAGATGGACGCAGTCTATCTCCACAGAGTGTGGATCTAGAGGGGGGTGAATAGATCAACTTGCCTAATTTAAAACTACTGCAAGTTCTAAAGCGGAATTTAGGCAAACATCAGTTAAGCTAAACAAAAGATGCTACACAAAAGGTCGAATGCTAGACATGAGCATAAGCGATGCAATCAAAGAAGCTGAGCAAGAAATTCCCATCGCACACAGATAACACAAAAACACAAACACACTGCACACATAATTTTTAGGTGGTTCGGTCAACGACCTACGTCCACCCCACACTCAACCGAGTATGGCTTACTACTGTGCAGCACAGCTTGCGTCCGCTGGGCTTTACAGCTTGGCCAAACAATCCGCTGATACACAGCTTCGCTGGGCACTACAGCTTGCCGACCAGAGGATCTGATCCTCTGCAACCGCTGGGGAAATACAGCTTAACCCGTCCAGTGGTGACTACCACTGCAAGACCGCTGACACACAGCTTGAAGAAACAGTATTCGAAAATGAAAGACAGAATCAAAACGAAACTAGAAAAGCTCAAAAGCAGTATAGCTCTAAGAGCAAAGCTCAGCTCTGGTTTTGAACCACGAGACTGAGATACAAACGCTCTCACTCTCACTCTCGATCAGCTCTCTCTCACCTCACTCTCTCTCGATCTCTTCCTCTCTCTCTTTCTCCTTCTTCTCTATTTCTTCTTCTTCTTCTTCTCTGTATCTTCTTCTTCTCTCTTTGGATCGAAGCCTCACTGCTGTATAGACTTTCTCTTCTTTTCTTTCGATCAGTCTTCTTCTGTGGAAGAAGGCTTGTTTATATAGCAGCAACAGCAGCAGGCGTGTGCTCTCCACGTTTCCCGCCCAGCAATTTGGACCACGTGGCAGCATCCAATGGAGTGTCAGTGCACGTGTCCTCATCTGGATACCTCGTCCTTCTCGGATCACGAGCCAGGTACCTGGGATCACGTGCCCCTCATTAGCTTCTTCAGTCCGATGTATAGAGTTCTCCGTTCACATGCTCAGTGACAGCAATCTGACTTGCTGCGTCGACGCTGTCACTCAATGGCGTTAACGCAGTGAGGCATTCCAGTAGCCATTAGCCTCGTCTCTTTAGCTGCTGCGTCGACGCTGCTCAATTGTGGCGTTGACGCAGTGGAATAGCCTGTGAAGATGAATGCTTCTTCAACTGCTGCGTCGACGCTGCTTGCTTGTGGCGTTGACGCAGTGGAAGATATCGTGAAGGCTTCGTCAACTGATGCGTGGACGCTTTAAGCACACAGCGTCGACCCTGTTCCCTTCAGCAGCAAGAATGAAGTCATAAGATTTGAGTATGTACATTGCAGTGTATATACTTCGTTGTATAGACTTGTGAAGGCAGAATGCAACGTACAGACTTTACCCACTGTATGGACTTCATGTAATGCAAACGAATGTGAAGCTTCAGTGTATAGACTTGAAAGTCTTGAAGCCAATGTATGGACTTGAGCAAGCTAAAGGGCTGTACAGACATCGAAGACAAGGGCCGATGTATAGACTTGCCAAACAGTCCAGTGTATATACTTTATGCAAGGAGGCCAATGTGTAGACTTGAAAAGCTGAGGCCAGTGTACAGACTTGCCACCGACCATTGTGTAGACTTGATCAGCATAAGACACAGTATAGACATCAACTCTGCACATCGAATGTATGGACTTCAAGTGTGAAGACCATTGTATAGACTTTGGTTTCGAAGACAATGTGCAGACTTTGAGTTTGAAGACCAGTGTCCAGACTTCAAGTAACACTGTGGATGTACAGACTTGATGGAGTGAAGCGATGTGTAGACTTGAAGCTCCTGATGGATGTATAGACCTCAAATAATAAGACGCTGAGGAAGACGGACAATGTACAGACTTGCTGTAACAATCTGATGTACAGACTTCATGAAGCTCTAGATATTGAATGATGTACAGACTTAGCCCAATGCCTGAGACGCTAACAAAGACGGACGATGTTCAGACTTGCTGACAGACCGATGTACAGACTTTGCTCAAATGCATGAGACGCTAACTGAGACGCTGGACTCTGTACAGACTTTGAGCGATGTATGGGCTTCAAAGAAGTTGGCGATTCAATGTACAGACTCTGAGGTTCAATACACACTTCCTATGAAGTGCGTTGACGCTGTAACATGATGCGTTGACGCTGTACACACTTAACCAATTCAATTGAAATGCAGTGTGTGTACATTATCCAAAATGGACGATGTATAGACTCAATTGATATGAGAGCTTCCAGTGTATAGACTCATGACAGTAAGAAATGCAGACATCATTGTATTAAATGCAAAGAACACATAGTCAATCTGATAGAGCAATTTCATCAAATCAAAAGCAGTTGCCAATCAATCAAAACAATGGTGTTTCCAATGAAATAAAGCAATTGTCAACATCATCAACATAGAGGGGTCACAACAATCTCCCCCTTTTTGATGATGGCAACCCCATATGAAGTAGAATAGCAACATCCTGTCATATAGATATATGTTTGATGAAAGACATGATGTGTTATGCAGATTGACATGCAGATGCTATGAAGGCATGCAACTCACTGCCTCAAACAGAATTCAGACAGATATGTATTCTCCCCTAGACATCCCCTAGACAATATTCTCCCCCTTTGCCATCAACAAAGAGGAGGGAAAAATTAAATACAATGAAGGAATCAAGAGAAGAACTGACTGGCATTCTGAACAGGTAGTTCATGAATAAGCATTCTAGGGCATAGAGTCTTCAGTCATATGAAGTTAGAAACTGCTGTCAGAAAGAGTTCTGGTTTAAAGATGATAAAATTTGGAGTTCATGCACTACAAGCAATAGATAAGTTCACTGTGCATGATAAAACATAAACCAGAATCATATTTGCATGAAAGATTCAGTTTCATAATATCTTACTTTCATAGTCTCAAAAAAAATATTGAGAGAAATCAAGTCATGTATTGAAACTAAACAAATTGACACTCATGAACTTTTCTTTTGAAGGAGCAGCATTATCAATATTAGATCATTTTGAGCATTCAGGTACCACAAGTCTTTCTGCGTAAGGGTATACGTTTATAAGCCGCCAATACCCCTAGATACTCAACAAGATGGACCATTCTGCCTATGATCAAATTCAACAGAACTGAGTTACACCTTTTTGTGTGAGGGTACACGTTTATCAGACGCCAGTTACCCCCAGGTACTCAGTGAAACCAGCCTGCTGTTTTGAACATTTTAAACAGAGATAGCTGATACACTTCATGACATGAGTGTTGTCCACTTCTTTGATGGATCACTCAGTTTCTCAGTGATTTATCAGTCATTGCTCTGCCAATATTAATTTTCAATGATTTTCAATGTTTTCAATAGCTTTCTTAGCTGTCCTTTTTATGTTTCAGAATGACTTGTTCAAGAACAATACACATACTTAACCTCTCTAACATGATTTCAGATGAGTTTTCAGATTTCAGATATGATTAGCTTTGTCTGACATGAAATAAGAAAGAGGTTGAGAGTTTTATCATTTTTCAACTTACTTATATACTGATTGCAATCTTTAAACTCCAACCATTATAAGATTTAAACCATTACACCAGTCTTTGAACAATTCAAATTCTTATAAATGAAGAAGTCCATTTTCTACTGCTTAGAAATCAGAACTGACCAACAGATTGCCATAATGTCAGAGACAAGTATTCAGAGTTAAAGGTTGAATGACTTCAAGAAAGTTGAAACCACTCTGAATTTTTAGCAATACTCCCCCTGTCTATATGCATACAACATGGCAAAAATTAATTGAGAGAGAGTTTATGCATAGGTCATGAATGAATGATATGCAAGGACATGCAAAGACTCGACAAGCTCCCCCTAAATATATGCAATGCAGGACAGTTCTACATCCACATTCACATCCACATGATTTATCCAAGCAATCAAGAACAAGTCCACATCAGAGATTTTATTCACAGCAATTAAACAATCATTCATCATGCTGAAATTTGCATAAGCCAAGTTCTCTTCTAAGAAACTTAAAATTTTCATTCCCAAGAGGCTTAGTAAAAATATCAGCAATTTGTTTTTCAGTTTCTATGAAATTCATTTCAATCTCCTTTTTATTTACAGCATCTCTAAGAAAATGATGTTTTATCTCTATATGCTTAGTCCTAGAATGGTGAACAGGATTTTTAGCAAGGCATATAGCACTAGTATTATCACATAAAAGTGGAATGCATCCCAGATTTATCTGATAATCAGCCAGTTGGTGCTTAATCCAAAGTACTTGGGCTGCACAATTACATGCTGCAACATACTCAGCTTCAGCTGTGGATAATGCTACAGTGTGTTGCTTCTTAGATGCCCAAGACACTAGACAGCCACCAAGGAATTGACAGTAGCCACTGGTGCTTTTTCTATCTACTCGACACCCAGCATAGTCTGCATCAGTGTAGGCTAGAAGCTCTAACTCACACTTAGCAGGATACCAGAGACCTAGTTCTTGGGTGCCTAGTAAATACCTAAAAATCCTTTTCACAGCTTTAAAGTGATTTTCTTTAGGACTGGCCTGAAATCTAGAGCATAAACATACAACAAATTGTATATCAGGCCTAGATGCTGTAAGATAGAGAAGAGATCCGATCATACCTCTGTATAGCCTTTGGTCCACAGGTTTACCTTTAGAATCTTCATCCAAACTGGTTGATGTACCCATTGGAGTAGCTATTTCCTTGAGGTTGTCCATTTTGTACTTCTTCAATAAGTTCTTTACATACTTGGACTGAGAGATGAAGATGCCATCTTCTGTTTGTGTAACCTGCAGTCCAAGAAATAGTTTGAGCTCACCCATTGAGCTCATTTCAAATTCATCAGTCATTATTTGAGAGAATTCCTCACACAATTTGGGGTTAGTTGACCCAAACACAATGTCATCCACATAAATCTGAATGATAAGAATATCTGGATGGCTTACCTTGGTAAACAATGTTTGATCCACTATACCTCTTGTGAAGTTCTTGTCGGTGAGAAATTTGCTCAACCTGTCATACCAAGCTCTAGGAGCTTGCTTTAAACCATAGAGAGCTTTATTGAGCTTGTACACATGATTAGGGAAATCTAAACATTCAAACCCAGGAGGCTGTCTCACATAGACATCCTCATTAATTTCCCCATTTAGAAAAGTAGATTTCACATCCATCTGCTGAAGGTTTATTCCTAGGGAACATGCATAAGCCAATAAAATTCTTATTGCTTCTAACCTAGCTACAGGGGCAAAGGACTCTTCAAAGTCTATTCCAAATTCCTGATTGTATCCCTGAGCTACAAGTCTAGCTTTATTTTTAATAACATTCCCCGCTTCATCAGTTTTGTTTCTAAATACCCATTTAGTCCCTATGACTGTTTCATGATCAGGAGGTGGAACCAAATGCCACACCTTATTCCTGTCAAACTGATTGAGCTCCTCATGCATGGCATTAATCCAATGCACATCTTGGAGAGCACAGTCAATGGACTTGGGTTCTATGTTTGATACAAAAGCATAAGCATTCAGTTCATGTTGAATTCTTAAGTGGCCTCTAGTCCTAGGGGGGTCATGCAGATTTCCAATAACATTTTCTACAGGATGATCCTTGAGATATCTAATATTTGCAATTGGAGTATCATGAACTTGATTTACCTCCCCCTGAACTGTAGGCTCCTCTTCATTAAGCTCTTTATGTTCTTCTTCATCCTCGGATTTGTCTGCAGGATCTCCTTCCTTCAGAATTTCACCATTGTTTTCATTCCTGCATTGACCAACATTAGAATTTGCCAAGGATTCATCAAAAACTATGTGTGGAGATTCTTCAACAGTTTTAGAGTTCAGATTGTACACTCTGTATGCTCGGGTGTTTTCAGAATAGCCAAGAAAAATTCATGGTTCTCCTTTAGGTTCAAATTTATCAAGGTCCTTTTTATCATTTATGTGAATGAAACATTTACAACCAAAAACCTTGAAGTGAGCAATAGAAGGTTTCTTACCTTTTAATATCTCATATGGTGTTTGCTGGGTAGAAGGTCTTACCATGGCTCTGTTAATTACATAACAGGCAGTGTTCACTGCTTCAGCCCAAAATTTCCTTGGTAGACCACCTTCGACAAGGAGTGTACGACCCATTTCCACTAGGGTTCTGTTCCTTCTCTCCACAACTCCATTCTGCTCAGGTGTCCTTGGTGAGGAATACCTGTGGTTGATTCTATTTGACCTGCAGAATTCATCAAATTGTGAGTTTTCAAACTCACCTCCATGATCAGACAAAATGTTTTCAATTTTCTGATTTATTTTATCATAGAACTCCTGAAATTTTGAGAAAGCATCACTCTTATTAGATAAGAAATAAACCCAAGTATACCTAGAAAAGTCATCTACCATGACAAACCCATACCTCCTCCCTGATAGGCTGACAGATCTAGCTGGCCCAAAAAGGTCCATATGTATCAGCTCATAGGGTTTGGAAGACAGATTTTCAGTTCTAGACTTAAATGACTTTCTAGTTATCTTTGATTGAGTGCATGCATCACAGATTTTGTTTTCTTTCTTGGATGAGACTTCAGGAAGTCCTCTAACCATGCCATGCTTATTTAATTTGTGCAAAATAGTGTAGCTAGCATGACCTAACCTACGATGCCATAAAAATGCTATGTCTTCTCTACTGGCAGTAAGGCAAAGGTTAGTGTGTTGAATTTCATCTAAATTTATCATGTAAGTATTATTTATTCTTTTTCCAGAAAATTTGACAATATCAGAATCAGGTTCAAAAACCTTGCAGCATTGAGAATTAAATAGAACATTGTAACCTTTATCACATAACTGGCTGATGCTAAGTAGATTATAGGCTAACCCTTCAACCAGCATAACATCATCAATGCAGCAGGTAGAACACTTACCTACCTTACCTGATCCGATAATCCTACCCTTTGTGTTGCTTCCAAAGGTGACAAGGCCTTCTATTTTCTCAGTCAGTATGCAAAATTTAGCCTTATCTCCTGTCATATGCCTGGAGCAGCCGCTATCCATGTACCATAAGTTGTTCTTGGCTGCCAGGCATACCTGCGTACACAATTAGGTAGAGAAGTTTGGAACCCAAGACTGATTGGGCTCCAATGTAAATGAACTAGAAGCAAAACAGGAAAGCAAATGTTTCGGAATCCACATTTGTTTAAATGTGTTTTGTTCAGTGGATCCTACAGATTTTCTTCTGTTGTTGTTCCTTTTCTTCTTATTGTTCTTTTTCTTATTGGCAGCAGCATGATTATTGACAGTATTGTTACTTCTGCGCCAGTGCCTTGGCCAGGGTATGTCCACAAAATTTTGGCCATTGTAGTTCCTGGGCTGGCTATGAAAATATTGATTTCTAGATGTCCAGTAACCATACCCATTGACCCAATTTCCACTGTAAGGTCTTTGGTTTTGAGCACCCTGGAATGCAAGACCTGTAAACCTACCCTGAGTTCTAGACCACTTTGACCTATTGAAGTAGGTTGGCTGTGCATTGTAGTGGGTCTGAGCTCTGGGTTGATAAAAATAGTTGGGTTGACTCCTAGCAGCACCCTGTCTCCCTTGTACTTTGGACCCTGCTGACCTATACGCAGGTTTGTATTGGGTCTTCTTAAGATGTGGAGGTGTTGGTGGAGACTGGGTTACCTTGACCTGGGGTTTACCGGACTGTGTAGGTTGACCCCTAACCTGAGTCTGAGCCCTAGGATTCTGCTTAGATGTGCTAGCTCTACTAGGCTCACTGAGTTTTTGTTTACCCTTCTCCTCAGCACTGGTCTTTTTCAAATTAGCAGTTTTGTTCATTAAATTTGTTGAGTTCATGCTAATTAGAGGTCCCTTTTCCTTTTGAGCAACAAATGAAATTGTTTTCATCCCGAATGATTTTGTTGCACTAGAATTAAATCCTAGGCCCTCTTTTCTGAAATTAACCTTTGACCCTAACAAAGCATTTAAGTTATCTGTTCCTTGGGTCATTTTCTCAATGGTTTTCATTTTATCCTCATTGTCTTTCTGAAGTTCATCAATAGCCTTTTTCAGCTCATTGTTGACATTGAGGACAGCTTCATATTTTTCAGAGATGATTTTTACTTCACTTTCACATTTTTGAATCTTCAGCTTCCATTCATCAATTTCATTTTCAAGCCTTAGATTCTCTTCCTTAGAAGCTTTTAACTCATTTTTGATTTCATCTTCTTCAGAGCATGTGAGTTTCAATTCATCAATCTCAGATTCCAAACATGCAATTTTATCAGTTAGTGTTTTATCATTTTGCATGGAATTGATTTTTCTTCTAAGATGCCTATTCTCTTTTCTAATATCATCAGCTCTATCAGCTATGTCATGATAAGCATCTACCCAATCAGCAATTGTGAAGTTTTCAAATCTAGTGATTACCTCATCTGTGTCCTCCTCTCTATCTTCGGAGCTTGTTGCCATAAGGCAAATGGGCTGTTCAGATTCGGCTTCACTATCTGAGCTGTTGCTGAAAGAGCCTTCATCTTCATCACTCCATGTGGTGATCATAGCTCTTCCCTTCTTGATTTTCTTCTTTGACCTGTCCTTATGTTTCTGATTTTCTGGACAGTCAATTTTCAGATGCCCTGGTTTCCTGCATTGATAACAGACATTAGCTTCATCTTTCTTTGCAGGTTTAGATTTATACCTTTTATCCTTTCGGCCACCGCTGTATTTCTTCTGGCCGAACCGTCCTGCTCCCTTTCTGAGAAATCGCCTGAACTCTCTAGTCATCATGGCTATCTCAGATCGAGTCACATCTTCTTCTTCATTTAGGCTCTCCTCTGATGATGAAGAGCTGCTGGAGCTGGATTTTGTTGATTTGCTGGAACTAGCCTTCAGCGCTATCGGCTTCTTCTTCCTCTCGGCTTCATCTGTCCTTGGCATGTTTATCTCATATGCCATTAGTGAGCCAATCAGCTCATCAGCTCTAGTATTACGCAGGTCCCTTGACTCCTCCATCACTGTTGCTTTGGTGTGCCAATTGGGAGTTAGGGAGCGCAGAATTTTCCTCACTACATCATACTCTGCCTGAGGTTTCCCAAAACCTCTGAGGCCATTGGTTATGACAGTCAGCCGAGCGTACATTTCGCTGATGGACTCGTTCTGCTTCATCTTGAAGGCTTCATACTCAGATACAAGAAGATTGGCCTTCTGCTCTCTTACTTGAGATGTACCTTCATGAATTACTTCCAGCGCATCCCACATCTCCTTAGCTGATTTGCAAGCAGATACACGGGAGAATTCTGTAGGATGCAGAGCGCACTGGATAGCATTAATAGCACTCCAATTCAGCGTGGACCTTCTGATCTCCTCCTTGGTCCATACATCTTCATTCGGGGACAGCTCATAAGGTCCCTTGCTGACAATCTTCCAAATCTCATAATCCTTAGCCCTGAGGAACACTTGCATACGGTTCTTCCAGTATGCGTAGTTTGATCCATCAAAGAATGGGGGCTTCGTTGTTGAGTGACCTTCGGCAGTCATCCCTCGAGCATCCATCTCTGCCTATTCTCTTCGGGCGATGAGTCCCTGCAGAAGAGTTAGGCTCTGATACCAAGTGTTGGGTTAGATGGACGCAGTCTATCTCCACAGAGTGTGGATCTAGAGGGGGGTGAATAGATCAACTTGCCTAATTTAAAACTACTGCAAGTTCTAAAGCGGAATTTAGGCAAACATCAGTTAAGCTAAACAAAAGATGCTAAACAAAAGGTCGAATGCTAGACATGAGCATAAGCGATGCAATCAAATAAGCTGAGCAAGAAATTCCCATCGCACACAGATCACACAAAAACACAAACACACTGCACACACAATTTTTAGGTGGTTCGGTCAACGACCTACGTCCACCCCACACTCAACCGAGTATGGCTTCCTGCTGCGCAGCACAGCTTGCGTCCGCTGGGCTTTACAGCTTGGCCAAACAATCCGCTGATACACAGCTTCGCTGGGCACTACAGCTTGCCGACCAGAGGATCTGATCCTCTGCAACCGCTGGGGAAATACAGCTTAACCCGTCCAGTGGTGACTACCACTGCAAGACCGCTGACACACAGCTTGAAGAAACAGTATTCGGAAATGAAAGACAGAATCAAAACGAAAACAGAAAAGCTCAAAAGCAGTATAGCTCTAAGAGCAAAGCTCAGCTCTGGTTTTGAACCACGAGACTGAGATACAAATGCTCTCACTCTCACTCTCGATCAGCTCTCTCTCTCACCTCACTCTCTCTCTCGATCTCTTCCTCTCTCTTTTTCTCCTTCTTCTTTATTTCTTCTTCTTCTTCTTCTTCTTCTCTGTATCTTCTTCTTCTCTCTTTTCTCTCTGTGGATCGAAGCCTCACTGCTGTATAGACTTTCTCTTCTTTTCTTTCGATCAGTCTTCTTCTGTGGAAGAAGGCTTGTTTATATAGCAGCAACAGCAGCAGGCGTGTGCTCTCCACGTTTCCCGCCCAGCAATTTGGACCACGTGGCAGCATCCAATGGAGTGTCAGTGCACGTGTCCTCATCTGGATACCTCGTCCTTCTCGGATCACGAGCCAGGTACCTGGGATCACGTGCCCCTCATTAGCTTCTTCAGTCCGATGTATAGAGTTCTCCGTTCACATGCTCAATGACAGCAATCTGACTTGCTGCGTCGACGCTGTCACTCAATGGCGTTAACGCAGTGAGGCATTCCAGTAGCCATTAGCCTCGTCTCTTTAGCTGTTGCGTCGACGCTGCTCAATTGTGGCGTTGACGCAGTGGAATAGCCTGTGAAGATGAATGCTTCTTCAACTGCTGCATCAACGCTGCTTGCTTGTGGCATTGACGTAGTGGAAGATATCGTGAAGGCTTTGTCAACTGATGCGCGGACGTTTTAAGCACACAGCGTCGACCCTGTTCCCTTCAGCAGCAAGAATGAAGTCATAAGATTTGAGTATGTACATTGCAGTGTATGTACTTCGTTGTATAGACTTGTGAAGGCAGAATGCAACGTACAGACTTTACCCACTGTATGGACTTCATGTAATGCAAACGAATGTGAAGCTTCAGTGTATAGACTTGAAAGTCTTGAAGCCAATGTATGGACTTGAGCAAGCTAAAGGGCTGTACAGACATCGAAGACAAGGGCCGATGTATAGACTTGCCAAACAGTCCAGTGTATATACTTTATGCAAGGAGGCCAATGTGTAGACTTGAAAAGCTGAGGCAAGTGTACAGACTTGCCACCGACCATTGTGTAGACTTGATCAGCATAAGACACAGTATAGACATCAACTCTGCACATCGAATGTATGGACTTCAAGTGTGAAGACCATTGTATAGACTTTGGTTTCGAAGACAATGTGCAGACTTTGAGTTTGAAGACCAGTGTCCAGACTTCAAGTAACACTGTGGATGTACAGACTTGATGGAGCGAAGCGATGTGTAGACTTGAAGCTCCTGATGGATGTATAGACCTCAAATAATAAGACGCTGAGGAAGACGGACAATGTACAGACTTGCTGTAACAATCTGATGTACAGACTTCATGAAGCTCTAGATATTGAATGCTGTACAGACTTAGCCCAATGCCTGAGACGCTAACAAAGACGGACGATGTTCAGACTTGCTGACAGACCGATGTACAGACTTTGCTCAAATGCATGAGACGCTAACTGAGACGCTGGACTCTGTACAGACTTTGAGCGATGTATGGGCTTCAAAGAAGTTGGCGATTCAATGTACAGACTCTGAGGTTCAATACACACTTCCTATGAAGTGCGTTGACGCTGTAACATGATGCGTTGATGCTGTACACACTTAACCAATTCAATTAAAATGCAGTGTGTGTACATTATCCAAAATGGATGATGTATAGACTCAATTGATATGAGGGCTTCCAGTGTATAGACTCATGACAGTAAGAAATGCAGACATCAGTGTATTAAATGGAAAGAACACATAGTCAATCTGATAGAGCAATTTCATCAAATCAAAAGCAGTTACCAATCAATCAAAACAATGGTGTTGCCAATGAAATAAAGCAATTGTCAACATCATCAACATAGAGGGGTCACAACAGAGGCGAGCTCAGCGATGCCCCCGCCATCGAAGAGGCATGAGGGCTCTGGTGAGAGCGGGGGCCCAAGAGAGGGAGTGGCCTGATATACTTTAGATGTGACTTATGTACATATGGATGCTATGATATGCTTATGATATGATGAGTTTTGGCTTTTTGCAAATGAATGGGTGTGAATGACTGACGCTAATGGCCTAACAACAACTCCTAAATTGACACGAGACAGTGAGAGAGAGAGTCGAAATGTTTTGAGAGGAATTGGTGCAAGAAGGGCAAAAATTGAGGCTTCAGGTAGATAAACGGTCAACCAAATGACCGTTCTAGATTTTAGACGGTCCCATAGTGGGCCACGGATGCTTGCTCGGTCAAGGCTCCAAAGAAAGCCATAAACGGTCTCCGTTGGACCGTGGATTTTGGAAGATGGTCCTCGTTTGACCATTGGCATTTACAGACAGCCTCTCATAGGCTGTCTAGCACGCCAGGAATCAAAGTGTGTAGAAGGCATGTAAATGGTTCATAATAAACTGCTTATAGGAATCCGCGGTCGCTCGATAGACCGCGTAAGTGAAAACTCTGATAGCCTCGAACGGGACTCTCTTGGAGAGTCCCAACCCGAGAGTAAAGGGCCCTAATCCATGCCACGGCCTATCCTAATCTGAGTTGGAGCTATCCTACCTCAATCCTAGGGGTATTAGGCCATAAATTAGGCTCTATACATAAGAGGGTGTTCCAAATTCATTCTTCACACAAACCCTCTCCCTTAATGATGTGACACGACCTAAGGGTGCAATGGTATCAACCAAATGAACCTCGGACCTAGACTTGCAAGCCCACTTACAAATTAGCGGACTCGATGTTGGCGGACCGATATCGCAACACAACCCTTTCCCCGTGGTGACTAAGTGATGGTAGGGTGGATTCGAGAGCCTAAACCACGCTGCTTAGGGTGATGACTTGGCCAATGAGTTCCCCTCCCTTGGATTGGAGCACCCACATCAGTGGGGCGGACGCCGTGCCTTGAGGGTACGGGGATCTCTCCTCACTCAAACCGCGGTGGCCACTCGTGATCGGGAATCATGGGACCGGGCACTCTCTTCCTCGCCGCCTGAACTTAGAAATGATACTAAGAAAACACAAATATCCAGGGAGGGTTCAGCATATACATGACCGGTGTGAGGACACCGGCCCCGAGTCGGAGACGTGGGCGAGTGGGGAAGCGTGTGTTCCCCACACGCCGCGCCGGGGAAGCTTGACCTGCCCAAGAGAAGTTACAACACTACACCTCTCGCAGGAGGGGGATCTTGGGGTGGGGGTTAATGGATATTACAACCAAAATTACCTCCACGCAGGGAGGGGCCTTCAGCCGGCCAAGCGGGGAGGGGAAAATGAGCAAGGAACACCGAAGATGGAGATTGCCGATTCTGCCCGCGTTCTGTGGGTGCTGACAGCCGAGTGGAGAACCGACTGCTGCGACTACTACCAATTTTTTTTGGGGACGAAACCACCTGGAAAAGCTTCGTAGGAGGCCATGGAAGTCGTCCAATTTTTGCTGAATTCTTCTGGTGTCGAGGCTGATCTGGATGGAGGCCCGAACAGGGAAGCAGACCCTCGGACTGGCAGCTTCTGATTTCTAGCAGTAAGTTACAGAGGGTGCCCCGACAGCTCCCAGACTCGAAATCAAGCACCGTCAGAGTCGCTGGAACCGTGGATGAGTCTTCTATGCAGAAAAACTGACGGGGAAGCCAACCGATGTCGGAGAAGATCAGGGGATGCAGAACAATGGCGACTGGTTGATGCAGACTGTGGGCAGCAGGACCGTGTAACTGAGGGAGAAAAAGGATAACTCCTTCCACGGGATGGTGAATGGAGTTCCGCTTCTTGATTCTAAAAGTAGACAGGAAGAAGAAGAACTTTGTAGAAGGTCTCGTGGCCTGATTCCTCTGGGGTTTTCCATGGTGAAGCTTTCTCTCCGGATCAGGATCTCTGCAGAGCTAGCTCCTGATTTCCAACAGCTGGTTGCAGAGGATGCCCCGACAGCTCCCGAACTCTGAATCGAGCACCGTTGGTGTCGTTAGAATCGTGGACAAGTCCTCTTCGCAGCAAAACTAACGGGGAGGCCAGCCGATGCCGGAGAAGACCAGGGATCTCTGAACACTGATGACTGGTCGATGCAGACTGTGGGTAGCAGGACGACGGAGCTGAGGGAGAAAAATGATAACTCCTGCCACAGGATGCCGAACGGAATTCCGCTTCTTTATTCTGAAAGTAGACAGGAAGAAGAAGAACTTTGTAGAAGAGCTTGGGGGCTGATGCCTCCAAGGTTCGTCGTGGCAGAGCTTCTAATTCGGTTCTGGTACTCAGCAGAGGCAGCTCTGCGCAGTTATGGGAGAACGGATCTCCCGGTCAGCTCGGAGCTCGGAAGGGGACGAGACCACCGCCGTTGCGAAGAGCACAGGCAGCCGCTTCTATAGACTACTCTTGGGCTTCCAGGAACGTCCAGGAGAGGTCGGGGTCGCTGCTGCAAGCTTCAGGTCTTCTGCAGGTCCTCTTACTCTAGATAGTAGAAGGTGGGGTGATGGAGGTGAACAAGGGAAGATGGAGAGGATGAGAGGGGGGCGACCCTAACCAAAGGGGAGGGGTCTTGGGCGCCCTAGGGCTATGGAGGGAAGGGGATTTTTGAATTCAAATGGTCTAGGGAAGTGGAGGGTTGCATGGGGGAGAGGGAAGGGTGCTTGGGAAAGGGGTGAGGTGGTTGGAGGGTGGCTTAGTGATTGGGGATGCTCCCTTGGGACTAGGGGGTGGAGTAATGGGATGTGTGGGGAAGGGGAGTGGCCTTTAATGGGGGTAGGTGGGAGAGTGGTGGTTGGGAAGGGAGGAGAGAGAAAATTTTTGAAATTGGGTGTGGAGGAGAGAGAAAGGGGAGTGAAAGAGAGAGATTAAGAGAGGGATGGGTGGGATTCTCTCCCTAAGATTTCTCACCTCACTAATGGATTCACTCCACCATAAAAATGAAGATAGAACTCACAAAATGGCATATTTTTCATTCATTGATTCATTCCCCTCAAATGAAGGAAATGGGGCCCTATATATAGGAAACCCACATTTTACAATAAGACCCTGACAAAAGACTTAATAACAAATAACCGAAGGGATAGGGGGGCTCATGGGCCAAGCCCAATGAATTGGGCCCAATAGCATACTAAACAATCTAATGACACTCAAACTTAGGAAAATAAATGTAAGACCTAGGGACATGACTCAAATAAAATGAAAATTACATAATTATGACTCAAAGAAAATATGAAAATTACATGAACTGAATCAGAAAAATGTGACGGACATAATGGAACCATGCTGGTGAACAACCGGTAAATATGAAGGGTGAGAGATGCCCCCATCATACTCCCGGGGTGCGAAGAGCTCGACTCCGTCGAGTAAGAGTCTTTCCTAGCTCGCCCATGTGTCCACCATCGTGGCCGGCCCTTCCACCTCACAAGATACTGCTGGATTGCCCTGCTCCTGATGGTGTCATTATGTTTAACTAGTATCAAATCTTTGTGCTCATGCCGGGCTCTCAAGGTTAGAAGGGGATTCTTATTGGTGGGGTCACTCTTAAAAGGGGGTATGGGCTCAATATCCTCGCTAGGTGCCACCGCGGCGCCCTTGCAGGGCACAAGGTCCGCCACACTACAATGAGGGTTGACCCCATATTTCTTCAGAAGGACCAACTCATTGGCATTTATGCTCAATCGCCCCAAGACCTTAAAGGGTCCAGTCTCTCGATCCCTGAGCATAGAGGCGACTCTAGGGAAGAGCCTCTTCATCCTGACCATCAGATAGTCACCCTCTTGGAAGTCTTGGTTTCTTTTGCAGGTATCAATTCGCCTTTGACAAATCCTTTTACCTTTGATGATGGGCCTGCAAGTATGCAATCCTGAGACATAGTTGGTGAATGCTAGCACTCTATTAGATGTTGGGGGTCCCGGGCACCCAAATGTGGACCTAGCATGTCTAGACTCCCTATGAAGATTAGTGAGGATAGGAGGGCCTGGACCTCCAAATGTAGCTCTATCATGCAAAGGGGTGGCAAATGCCGGGGGACCCGGACATCCAAGAATGCACCTATCATGCTTAAGACTCATGATGAATGGAGGTGGACCATTACATCTGAAAATGGTCCATTCATGCTTCCTACTTGACATGTGGGTGATGTGAATGAATGGACCCGTCTTATGAATCATGCCAAGTGATGTGTTGAGCCAAGACTTATGCATTCCTATCCCAAAGATGACTTCCATGTGTATGGGTGTGGGCTGGCCTTTGAACTTCCATGTGAAAGGGTCAAAAGGATCTAGGAAGGTGGGCATTATGGAGAGGGGCTCTTCCTTGCTTCCTAGGCATATGGTATCACATGGGTAATTAGGCTCCCATTGGAAGGGATCAAAGGGATAATGGACTGGGCTTCCTAGAGGAAGGAACTCTATGTCCACATGGTCTACGCATAGTGGGTCATCCTTCCCCAAGGTAACTGGACCAAGGTCTTTAGTGGGCCAGTCGATCAAGGTACTTGGGATCTTAATGGTAGTGGAGTGGACCATGATGGGTTCTTCATCCATGGGGAGAATGAGAAGGAGGTCACTAGTGTAGCAACCAATGGTGAAGACTGAGGTGATAGAACCATCACATGGGTGGATGAGACTAAGTCTTCTTGGGTGGGCCGCTCCCATGGTCAATAAGCAAGTCAACTTTAGTTGCCATTCTAAACCATTGAGGAGATCATCCCAACCATTTACCTCATAGTAGGATTGGAATGTGGTGTGATAGGAGTTAATGGGTGCTAATTGGAAAGGGTGCTCCATGGTTGGGGTTTGAAAGTACAAGGCATGAGGGATGTGATTTTGCTTGAGCCATTTGATGATGAGTTCTCCTACGGTCACCACCTTTTGCGTGAGATTGAGTGGTTTGGGGAGGTATGTGTTTGTTTGGACGGGGATGAGTTGATGTCCTTCTTCCTTATTGATAGGAGTATGAATTTCCTTGAATGTGGGGAAGGGATTTGGGTTGGTGTCCAATCCCGGGGATTTGGTCTTGTGGGCCGGGTTCTCCTCATGTTCACTCATGACCTCATTCATTCTTTGAAGTGGGTTGAGAGGGCATGGTGGCCGGGTATGGGGCTCCGGTGGGTGAGGGAACAAAAGGTTGTTGAAACCATAGGCTCCCGGGAGATGTGGGGGATGAACTAGGCAAAATCAACGCAATGGGTGGAAGGTGGTATTCCGTTCATCAAGTCATTGTTTCCCTAGGATTATGCAAGGGCCTTCCAAAGTACCAATTTGACACCATGCTCCATCAAAGTATTTGATCTCTCGAAACCATTTATGGAATTCAATGAAGACTAGGTCTCCGTTGTGCACAATTTGTCCGGTCGTAGAGAGGGTGGCTACAATTTCGGGGGATACCCAATTATCTTCTACCATGTAGATGAAGTCAATTTCTGTGGGGCTCCCATTAGGTAGGTATGCTTGGGATATGATGGGAATTTGGGCCTTTTGGTCTGTAGACTCAATGATAATGGGAGATGGATAGTGCATGGAACGATCCGATGAGAACTCTAATGCAAGCGTGCCCATGGACTTGACTTGTGAGAACAAGTCAAAGACTTGCTCTGATACCACTTGATGTGACACGACCTAAGGGTGCAATGGTATCAACCAAATGAACCTCGGACCTAGACTTGCAAGCCCACTTACAAATTAGCGGACTCGATGTTGGCGGACCGATATCGCAACACAACCCTTTCCCCGTGGTGACTAAGTGATGGTAGGGTGGATTCGAGAGCCTAAACCACGCTGCTTAGGGTGATGACTTGGCCAATGAGTTCCCCTCCCTTGGATTGAAGCACCCACATCAGTGGGGCGGACACCGTGCCTTGAGGGTACGGGGATCTCTCCTCACTCAAACCGCGGTGGCCACTCGTGATCGGGAATCACGGGACCGGGCACTCTCTTCCTCGCCGGCTGAACTTAGAAATGATACTAAGAAAACACAAATATCCAGGGAGGTTTCAGCATATACCTGACCGGTGTGAGGACACCGGCCCCGAGTCGGAGACGTGGGCGAGCGGGGAAGCGTGTGTTCCCCACACGCCGCGCCGGGGAAGCTTGACCTGCCCAAGAGAAGTTACAACACTACACCTCTCGCCGGAGGGGTATCTTGGGGTGGGGGTTAATGGATATTACAACCAAAATTACCTCCACGCAGGGAGGGGCCTTCAGCCGGCCAAGCGGGGAGGGGAAAATGAGCAAGGAACACCGAAGATGGAGATTGCCGATTCTGCCCGCGTTCTGTGGGTGCTGACAGCCGAGTGGAGAACCGACTGCTGCGACTGCTACCGATTTTTGTTGGGGACAAAACCACCTGGAAAAGCTTCGTAGGAGGCCAGGGAAGTCGTCCAATTTTTGCTGAATTCTTCTGGTGTCGAGGCTGATCTGGATGGAGGCCCGAACAGGGAGGCAGACCCTCGGACTGGCAGCTTCTGATTTCTAGCAGTAAGTTGCAGAGGGTGCCCCGACAGCTCCCAGACTCGAAATCAAGCACCGTCAGAGTCTCTGGAACCGTGGATGAGTCTTATATGCAGAAAAACTGACGGGGAAGGCAACCGATGTCGGAGAAGATCAGGGGACGCAGAACAATGGTGACTGGTTGATGCAGACTGTGGGCAGTAGGACCGTGTAACTGAGGGAGAAAAAAGATAACTCCTTCCACGGGATGCCGAATGGAGTTCTGCTTCTTGATTCTGAAAGTAGACAGGAAGGAGAAGAACTTTATAGAAGATCTCGTGACCTGATTCCTCTGGGCTTTGCCGTGGTGAAGCTTTCTCTACGGATCAGGATCTCTGCAGAGCTAGCTCCTGATTTCTAACAGCTGGTTGCAGAGGATGCCCCGACAGCTCCCGAACTCTAAATCAAGCACCGTTGGTGTCGTTGGAATCGTGGACAAGTCCTCTTCGCAGCAAAACTAACGAGGAGGCCAGCTGATGCCGGAGAAGACCAGGGATCTCTGAACACTGATGACTGGTCGATGCAGACTGTGGGTAGCAGGATGACGGAGCTGAGGGAGAAAAATGATAACTCCTGCCACAGGATGCCGAACGGAATTCTGCTTCTTTATTCTGAAAGTAGACAGGAAGAAGAAGAACTTTGTAGAAGAGCTTGGGGGCTGATTCCTCCAAGGTTCGTCGTGGCAGAGCTTCTAATTCGGTTCTGGTACTCAGCAGAGGCAGCTCTGCGCAGTTATGGGAGAACGGATCTCCCGGTCAGCTCGGAGCTCGGAAGGGGACGAGACCACCGCCGTTCCGAAGAGCACAGGCAGCCGCTTCTATGGACTACTCTTGGGCTTCCATGAACGTCCAGGAGAGGTCGGGGTCGCTGCTGCAAGCTTCAGGTCTTCTGCAGGTCCTCTTACTCTAGATAGTAGAAGGTGGGGTGATGGAGGTGAACAAGGGAAGATGGAGAGGATGAGAGGGGGGCGACCCTAACCAAAGGGGAGGGGTCTTGGGCGCCCTAGGGCTATGGAGGGAAGGGGATTTTTGAATTCAAATGGTCTAGGGAAGTGGAGGGTTGCATGGGGGAGAGGGAAGGGTGCTTGGGAAAGGGATGAGGTGGTTAGAGGGTGGCTTAGTGATTGGGGATGCTCCCTTGGGACTAGGGGGTGGAGTAATGGGATGTGTGGGGAAGGGGAGTGGCCTTTAATAGGGGTAGGTGGGAGAGTAGTGGTTGGGAAGGGAGGAGAGAGAAAATTTTTGAAATTGGGTGTGGAGGAGAGAGAAAGGGGAGTGAAAGAGAGAGATTAAGAGAGGGATGGGTGGGATTCTCTCCCTAAGGTTTCTCACCTCACTAATGGATTCACTCCATAGAACTCACAAAATGGCACATTTTTCATTCATTGATTCATTCCTCTCAAATGAACGAAATGGGGCCCTATATATAGGAAACCCACATTTTACAATAAGACCCTGACAAAAGACTTAATAACAAATAACCGAAGGGATAGGGGGGCTCATGGGCCAAGCCCAATGAATTGGGCCCAATAGCACACTAAACAATCTAATGACACTCAAACTTAGGAAAATAAATGTAAGACCTAGGGACATGACTCAAATAAAATGAAAATTACATAATTATGACTCAAAGAAAATATGAAAATTACATGAACTGAATCAGAAAAATGTGACGGACATAATGGAACCATGCTGGTGAACAACCGGTAAATATGAAGGGTGAGAGATGCCCCCATCACTTAAGCCTTGAAACCCTTGCAAAAACCATCTCAAAGTACCATGAAGAGGGCCCTTGAAGGAAGCTCCATGGGTGAGGCCGCTTACCATGGGCCAAAGCCGGCCAAGAAAGAGCACGAGGTGCTGCAAAGGTTGACCGCCATCCCCGGGCATCTCAGCTCTATCCCTTTGAGGGAGGTAAGTCAATGGAATTTCCTTTATTTCATTTAATTTCTTCAAAAGTGCTTATATCTTCCTCTCTTCTTCTCTTTTTTCTTTTTCTCCTCCGTCATCTTAGCTTCTCCCCGGTCCTAGGCGTTATTCCACCTTGAAATGGATGTCCCCCATGATCCGTGAGCTCCCTATAACCGTGATATCCATCCTTAGATCCTGGCATTTGCACCCTCTCTTAATTCTAGCCAAAACTTTCCCCAACCTTTCATTGGACTGGCATAGCATCATAGCCTTGATAGAATTGTGGCATCCACAGACACATACTTTCATCTTCCCTTCCTTTGATACCACCATCTTGTTAGAGGAGGTAGAGACCTACCTATCCCTTCCTAGATCCAAAGTTGGTGAGGAAGACCTAGTTTGCCATACGATTGCCCCTGTAGATCTTGCCCTTACCCTAGGGGAGTTCTTACCTAGCACTAAAGACATCCACACTATGATTGGCCCACACCATATCCATTTGTTGCCCCTAAGCCAGTGGGTCATAGCACATTGTAGGAATAAGTGTGGGTGGGATGAAGCCATAGCCAATGCTGTTTTGATCTGCTTGTGTGGTGCCATACTCTTTCCCTCTGCCGACCACGTCTTGGACATCCCCATCCTTAGCACCATTAGTGGCCTGTGGCGGGGTCTTTCCATTTCTCAGGCCGTCCTTGCTTACCTGTACGAGGGCCTTAGCTTAGCGGCCTTAGGGGGCCCACTCTTTGGCTCTATGATCCTTCTCGAGTGCTGGAAGGGTGTCAGGTTGAAGTTCATACCTAGGGAGGATATCACTTCTGTCAGCCGCATCTTTGGGAGCCATCAACTATTCTTCATTGGCGGTTCTTTCAGGTTCTCTCAGCAGGTGGAGTGTCGGACCGCAGACAAGAAGACTAGGGATGAATGCCGCCTCTACAACAACACACTGCCCCTGGACTGGTTCATGATGCGCCTATTCTTCCTCCACGGCACTACCCTAAGGCTTCCTAGGAGGTGGGGTTGGACTTGAGGCTTTTGGGTGACACCGCTCTGGTGATGTACAACCCCTAGAGGTGCTTCCTGCAGGTTAGACTTCCCCGTACTGTAGTTCCTATGCTGCCCCATCTACCCATGTTGCAGACGAGGAGGCTTGGCATGGAGGAGGATGAGCAGGCGGTCAGGAGTGCGCTGATCATGTGGGAGATCAGCAAGGTGCGTACCCTACCTGTAGATGTGGCAGAGCTTCAGGAAGAGTATCAAGCTTATGTGAGAGAGCTGCGTGAGATCAGGCCTCGCGGGGTTGCCCAGCTGAGGATTGAGTGATTTTTAGCACTTATGATGTATGGAGACCATGGATTCGATATTGATTTGTTTGATTTTGGAATAAAGAATGGAATGCTTGACTGAAATAAACTTGGCATTTTCTTGTAAATTTGCAGATTGAGATGGTTTTCTGGACAGTAAGCGGTCCACCGTAGACCGCTGGATGAGTTAAACGGTCTTAGATAGATCGCACCATAGACGGATGGCAGGAATTCGGAATGAGGGTCCACTCGGTCTATCGATAGGCCGTTTAAGACATGGAACGGTTAATGAAAAACCGCGTACATGATAAGCGGTCATATTCAAACCGTAGAGCTCTGGGCGCAAAGAAGGGTCATTGGGCTTGTGAGATATAATGAAGGCGGCCTTATGAAGGCTGTCTATAAAACTGAAATGGTCACATTTTGACCGCTTAAAAGATTGAAACGGTCTTAGAGAGACCGAGTACCTTTAGATGCCAGTATCATTTGTAAAACTTTCCCCTACACACACACTCAGAAAAAAAAAGGTTAAATATGTTTTAGACTTAACCCCTTGCATGCAGCAAGTTAGGGAATAACCAATCCTTGATTTTTGGTCAAGAGGGTAAAGCCTTATTAAATAGGCAAAATGACAAAAGAAAAGAATGTAATGTATGTCATGAAATGCAAGTGATGATTTTGAAAATATTTTTGTAGTTTTGAAAATTTTTGATTTTGAAATATTTTATTTTTTTTAGATTTCGAAATATTTGATTTTTTTAGATTTTGAAATATTTAATTTTTTTGGATTTTGAAATATTTTATTTTTTTTGGACTTTGAAATATTTAATTTTTTTGAATTTTGAAATATTTATTTTTTTGGATTTCAAAATATTTGATTTTTTTGGATTTTGAAATATTTGATTTTTTTAGATTTTGAAATATTTGTTTTTTTATTTTAAAATATTTGATTTTTTTTTGAATTATGAAATATTTGATTTTTTTGGATATCAAAATATTTGACTTTTTTAAATTTGGAAATATTTAATTTTTATTTTTAGATTTTGAAATATTTGATTTTTTTATTTCAAAATATATGATTTTTTTGGATTTTTTAAACCAGCTCAAACGCGGCGACCGGAGACCCACATATCTCATTAGGGGCTCCCCAAGCACAACGTGCATCGGGGGTGACCATCCATGGCCGAGATCCAATCTCACTTGAGGATGCCTCTGCTGAGGCCATACTCGGGGTACCATCTAGTCCTTGGAAAAAAAGAGAATCTGATAGGGAAGCCGTTAACAGGTATAGAGGTTTTTAGGGCTTGAGTCTTTCTCACGACAATCCCTCTTCAAGAGATTTGGTCTGTTGCACCGGAGCTTTGTGTCCGTCCTTGAACCTTCATCCGCTCTAGGCACGCATACGATCGGGCTCATAACGTCCTGCGCGAAAACTGTACTGCCACTCTTGCCATGCCTAGTTTCATTCTTTGGGAGCATTTAGACTTTTGAGCTTCAAGCTTTTGAATGAGCTTTTAGCTTTTGCCTTGATTTCGCCCCTTTTCTTTTTTTCCTTTTTTTCTTTCTTTTGCTTTTGTGAGTGCGGAATCAGGTCATAGCGAATTGACCCTATTTGAGACTTCTCTTTTATTGGGGTGTGTAGATCAGTCTTTGCCTCCTTATTCATCACTTGCCCCTATTTTCAGCCGAAGAGAGGGAGAAAACAAGGACCTTCACTTTCTTCCAGATATGGCCAAAGGAGAAACGGTGTTGCGCGAAAGAGGAAAACCCAACCACGGGGGTCGTGCAGTGTGTGAGTGTTGTGCTAGGGATCTCCCTTCATGATCAAGGAGGGGAATATCCTGCCATCGGGCCGTTGCTAGCTCGACGCTAAGGGAAAAAACGTTTGAGGGACAACCCATTCCATGGATTAGGCAATTCTTCACCCTCTGCGTTGATTAGACAGTACGCGTTCCCAAGATAAACCTCCTTGATTACGAATAGACCCTCCCAATTGGGTTACAACTTAGACCTAGGACCTGCTGATCTAATAAATTTGCGTTTCAAAATCATATTACCCACTTGAAATTTTCTTTCAATGACCTTCTTTTGAAAATGCCGCGAGACACGCTTTTGATAAACGGAGACGTGATTGGTCGCATTAAGCCTCTTCTCGTCCAAGAGTTCCAGCTGGACTAACAATGCCTCTCGACATTCATAGAGATTAAGTCCTTTGTCTAGCTGCACTCTTAGGGAAGGGATCAAAATCTCATACGGGAGTACCACCTCCATCCCGTAAGTGAGGGCAAAAGGAGTTTGCCCCGTTGGAGTACGGACGGAGGTGAGATAAGCTCATAGAGCTTCTACTAGCTTATCGGCCCAATCAGTGAATTTTGACTCGCATGTTTACTTGATGATTTTAAGAAGAGTCTTATTGGTGGCCTCGGCTTGGCCGTTGCCCTGGGGGTAGTATGGTGATGAATGATGCAATGAAATGTTGAATTTCTTATAGAGGTCCCGGAGTTCTTGTGACACAAACTGAGGTCCGTTGTCTGTGACGATGTCTCTTGGCACTCCAAACTGTGAAATGATGTTCTTGAGGATGAAGCGACAAACAGTGGTAGCTTTGATCTCTGCGTATGCTTCAGCTTCCGCCCACTTGGTGAAATACTCCGTAGCGGTTAGGATGAAAGATTTTTATTTGACCTGGGAGTTTGGATCTCCTAGTGGACCTACAATATCAAAATCCCACATGGAGAATTGCCAAAGAGCAGAAAGAGGATGGAGAGATGAAGCAGGAGCGGGAATTTTGTTAGCATGGAGTTGGCATTTAAGACACATACGGACATAAGTGGAACAATCTTCTTCTAATGTTGTCCAGTAATAGCCCTGCCTAAGAATCTTCTTCGCCAAAGCCTGACCATTGACGTGCCCTCCACACTCACTTGAGTGAGCTGCTTCGACAACTTTCCAGGCCTCATCGTCGTCAAAGTATCTCATGAGAACTCCATTAAGAGCTCTCCTATACAATTCTCTTGCAATAAATGTGTATCTAGAGGTGACTCTTCTTATGGCCTTGCGCTGCGCGGCGTTCGCTGATTCTGGGAATGACATGTCCCTACAATACTGCTCGATCTCGTGATACCAAGGTAATTCCTCTTCTTCTAAAATTTTCTCGAGCTCAGTTAACGATACTTCCTTCAAATTCTCCTTCTCAACCTTGTTCTCTATAGATTTCCTAAGGTTATCAAACCAGAGATCCTGAAGGGAAGGAGCGTCTAACCGCTGGACCACAATGGTCTCAGTGGAGCGATTGAGGGGAAAAGAGAGGGAAGAAGCAAGCGATGCAAGTGCATCGGCGAGGATATTCTGTGATCGAGGTGTGTGAATGTAGATCAACTTACGGAATTGCTTAGCCAAGAGCGTGACCAAATCTTGATAAGGTTTGAGCTTTGGGTCACGGGTGCGATAAGTGGAAAGAACCTGGCACAGCACCAGTTGAGAATCTCCTATGATGTTTAAGTAGCGCGCGCCTAGAATGTAGTGTAGATATGGATTTTTACTATCTATCTCCCCGCCCAAAACCATGAACATATATGCATGAATATAAACATGAAGTTGCGTGAAGAGTAAAGGGTGATGAGTAATAGAACACTGACCGTGATCGCCACCAAGACTAATAACTCAGAAAGATCGAGCTACAAACCTTGGAAAGAGTGAACGCACCGGCACTCGCAAGCGGGGATGACTGGCACAAGACGTGATCGATCGCACGTCCGCGTACGCCTGGAAATGGTCGTTCTGTGACCGCGACCACTGCCTAGAAGAACAACCTGTGGGTTGAATCCTCCCTCTGTTCCAGCCGGCCAAAAGAGAGGGGCCTCGTGCTGGATGTGCTGTGAACCTAAAGGGGAACTAGTGCGGACACCCGAGCAGTTGAGCGGCGCGACACGCTGAGCCACCGGTACCGCACACGGAGCACGACTCGAGCCGCCTCAGCGTCCATCTGGCTCGGAGACAGCCTGGAGACTCCGCCTTGAGCCTCCCCATTTATCATATTTAGTTAAACTTTATTTGTGCGTAATTTGTGTTTATTTCATTGTATTCGGTTTGCTATTTTGATTGTAAGAGGGGCTTATGTACAATTTGGACCCCGTGGGCCCCACGGGCCCCCCAGGCCCCATCCCAATGATCCACCTCAGCCCATGGGCCCCATGTGGGGTCAGTCAACATGTCAAATGGAGGCATCTAGAAGTTTGAATGGTAAAAGGCACATGGGAGACAAGTGGACTTCAAAGTCCAAGGTGGCTACCAACTTGTCTCCCCCTTGCAACCATAGTCAATAGGCCCCCCCCCTTTGTTTTTTTTTATATAATTTTTGTGTGATGTACAAATCTCATCCCAGCCCTCCATCCCCTTCCCCTAGATCCTACAGTTGTGGATGGATGTGAGATGTAACCTATTTAAGCTTGTATTTTCCATTTTGGAAGAATTAATGCCATTTGAATCAAACAAATTCCAAGAGCAAGGGCTGGTGCGCCCCCCTCCTCTCTCCTCCCTCTCCCCCTTGAAGCTGTGAAGGCTTCCATTCTAAGGTGTGACTCCTCATGTATCAGTTCCGATGATCGCCGCCGCCGCCACGAGCCGCCACCGCACCGCCATCGCCATCAACGGAGTTCTGCCTGTGCAGTACCATAGCAGCTAGTTCGAAATTCACAAATCTTCCCCGAGATCATTTGGCTACCAAATTTGGAGGAGTTGTTCCTGGGATGTTCCTCTCCACCCAAAAACATCAGGCCAGCATTCAGATCACGTTTGATAATTTTTGATTTTCGTCCACCCTTCCATTTCGGTTCTGCCAGAGTTTTGTCCAGGTTCACCTCCGCCCTGCGTTTCACATCTTAGATCCACTTTTTGATTTCTGTTAGTTCGCCCAATTTTACTGGGGGTTCCATCCATCCACCCCTTCATCCACAATTTTTCTCAATTTTTGATTCACCCATCTCATATTTTCTAAAAATCGTTCTCAGACCCATTTACAGTTCTGTCCACCTGTTCCCAGATCCGACCACCAGTCACCCCAAAAATCATAACACATCGGAGCCACCTCCAAAACAAATTCTAAAAATAGTCCCCGTTCCGTGGGTTGATTCCCTACAACTTCTAAGAAGAGCTCAAGAGCTGAATCGGAGGGTTACTAGGAGGTCAACGATGGTTCTCAGACAAGTGCCCTGCAGATCTGAGATTTTGGTTACTGTACAACAGGGACTTGTAAATTCAATAAAGTTCTGATCCGACCAGATCCAGTAGATCTCTCTGGGTCTAGATTGCAGCATTTGAAGAGAGCTTTCCAACGATAGCTCATGCGTCCTAATCCGACGTCGGGATTGATCGCAGCGGCCGTTTTCGCCAGAGCGCGCGCCGGAGGACAGCAACCAAAATCTGTGGGTTATTAGTTCAAGAGTTGGGAATCGGGGCCGATCGACCCCCGATCGGTGTTCCCAGCCGACCGCCATCCGTGGAGACGCGCCACCAGGGGTCCCCATCACAGTGGGTCCCACCCCCGTAGATCCGGAGGACAGCGCCGCCCGTGGGCCCCACGGGCCCGTAGAAGCCGCCGTTCGGAAAGCACAAAAACGCGGAGTTCGGCACCGCCGGGCGACATCAAGATGCTGCCCGTCAACCCGAGTTGCGTGATTCCCGGACCACACATGTGACCTTTTACCTCCCTGCGTGGAGTGGGTCGACTTAGTGTATTGCTGTAATCATTGTTAACCGGGAGTCCGTAATTCGGCCGGGGTTGTCTTCGCCACGCCGGGTGCGTGGAGGTAATGGCCTTAACCTCTTGGTGGTCATTTGCTTAGCTAGTATTTGGTGTTTTGCCACTGCCGAGAGCGATAGCTACTAGCCCGTGTGTCCATGTCACCACTGTGAGAGTGAGAGTGACCCGTCCCGTGACTCGATCCGAGTCCGGAAGTTGAGTCGGACTACCCTTGACCTCCTCCGGTTCCTTAACCGCGCACGGTCCGCGCTTTCCCTTGCTTGGGACGACGAGTGAGCTTCCACTTCTGTTAGCGACGTTTCGCCACTAGGAGCTCGTAGTGTCGGGCTTAGTGTCTCCCTGGTGTGTGTTGCTGGTCGTGTCTTCATCTAGAGTCCGAGGTCCATACCATGTAGAGTCGGTCCCCGTGTCCGTCCCGCATCAGTTTGGTATCAGAGCGAGTCGAGTCTAGGTCATTGCATAAGTCTTGCATGCATCATGGTCTAAGTCAAGTCTAGGATCATCATTATTTTCAAAACAAAACAAAAAGTGTGTTTTAAATTGTATTTCATCCCGATAATTCGGTATCTTAAAAGGTGTTGTTCGAACGTTAGGCTACGCCTACCGGGAGGTTGCACACTTGCGGGAGTGATCTTCGGATCGATTAACTCCGCCCCGTACCGGATATTGGTTTAGGTCTAAGTGCATCATTTAGTGTGTGTTTGCATTAGTCGGTGTCTTCTAGGTCGTGTGTCAGTTGCATGCTCACCCGTCGAGGTACCCAATACTCGCCACCACCACCTATGGCGGATTTTCGGGCCCGTAGCTCCGATGAGTCCTCGACGGCCGAGATGTTCCGAGCCATTATGGAACGTCTTGACACGCGTATGGATGGTCTTAGTACACGTATGGATGGCATAGGAACGTGTCTAGAAGGGTGGATGAAAGCCCTCGAGGATCGGGCCGAGAGTTCGGATCAGTCCATCCAGAGCCTAATTGGGAAGATTTCCATCCTCGTGAGGGGCCCAGTAGCGGCGCAACCCGCGCCGATGAACGACCAACAGGAGCCGGTTCAGCAACCTGCTGTACCAAGAGCTCAGGCGGAGAATGTTGGGGTTCAACAGGTGCATGTGGTGGATGATTATGCATCTGATAATGATCAAGGGGGTAACGGCCGTCATCATCAACGACGGAATCGTGATGACGAGGAGGACGACCACATTCTTAGGGGCGTGCGTGCGGACCCTCCCACTTTTAGCGGGTCCTTGGACCCTCGGGTGTATTTAGATTGGGAGGCCGGCATGGACCGGTACTTCGAGTGGTTTGAGATGACTAACCACCGAAGAGTCCGATACGCAAAGATGAAGCTGCAAGGGCAGGCCCAAACTTATTGGATCAATGTGGAGAGCCTGCTCAACCAGCGACGTCAACCCCAGATCGGTACTTGGGATGATATGAAAACCAAGTTGAGGGAGAAGTACCTTCCCGCCTCATATCGCCAACATCTCATAGACAAGTGGAAAAGCATCTCCCAAGGGAACCGATCCATGACCGAGTACACCGCCGAGTTCGATGAGTATTACTTGCGATGCGGGGTCACGGAAGAGAGCACCATGACGATATCCCGCTTTCGGAGAGGTATGCGGCCAAATTATCAATATGAACTCTTTCGCCGCAACGCGACCACTTTGGAGCAGGCGTATCAGATTGCTCTCCAATTGGAGCAGTTCGAGGCCGAGTTCGAGTCACCCCACCGGTTGGGCTCTTTTCCCCTTCGTAGTGTCGAGCCCCGTGGCTCTTCTGGCACATATCCGAGGGCCCCCATGGCTCGACCTCAGGAGCCCGCTCGTCCCGAGCCGTTTGCTCCTAGGCCTCTTCCTCCACCCCCGAGGGACCTCCCTCATCCCCAGCATCTTACGGCCCCACCCACAGCCCGTCCACCGGCACCCGCACCTCCTGCACGTCCTTTGTTGCCTACGCCTCCTATTCATCGGGAGGATAAAGGTAAAGGACCTATGATTGGGGAGCCTAGTGGATCACAGCAGCAGTGTTATCGCTGCACTGGGTTTGGCCATTTCGCCAACCAGTGTCCCACCCGCCCATCTCTTCACATTGGGGACACACAGGCCGAGGATACCACCCCTACGGGCCTCGAGTTAGTCAGCTATGAGGCCGATGAAGAGCTAGCTGACGAGTACTATGAGATGGGAGGTGAGGCCTAGGATGCCCAGCATTCGGACGATACCCACGTGGGGGTCGTCAGATGTATCCTCACCCAGCCACAGGTCAGTGATGACTGGCGACGGACTACTATCCTTCATGTATTCTGTAGGCTGGGAAAGCAAATTTACAAGGTGGTCATCGATAGCGGGAGTTGTATCAATGCAATCTCCACGAACGCTGTCACTCATCTTGGTCTCACACCCGTAGACCACCCTTGCCCCTATCAGGTATCATGGGTGGATACCACTTCCATTTCGGTCAGGCTGCGGTGCTTGGTCCGCTGCAGCTCCACTCCTACCATGACGAGATCTGGTGTGATGTTCTCCCCATGGAAGTGGGCAGTATCATTCTTGGTAGGCCGTGGTTATTCGACCGGGATGCCACGCTCCATGGCCGGTCGAACACCTGTACCTTCGACCACGCTGGCCAGCGGGTCACCCTCCAACCCGTTCGGCCCAGGAGCCCACCAGTCAGGGGTCCTACTGGCCCTAGTACTCCGAAGCCTTCCGTTCCCGAGCCTAGTACCCCATCCCCAGCTCGGGCTATGACCGTTACCTCTGGCCCAGGAGAGCCCTCGACGAGGAGATTGATGATGATTAGCTCCCGGGAGATGGAGCAGGAGCTTAGTCAGGGCTGTCCGGTGTTTGCCATTACGGTCCGAGAGGTGGAGCGAGACTCCGAGGGTGAGCTCCCACCCAAGGTTGTTCCCATTCTGCAGGAGTATGCTGATGTCTTTCCCAATGAGCATCCCGAGGGACTCCCACCTATGCGGGATATTCAGCATGCCATCGACCTTGTTCCGGGCTCTTCTTTGCCCAACCTTCCTCATTATCGCATGAGTCCCACGGAGCATGCCGAGCTTAAACGGCAGGTCGATGAGTTAGTGCAGAGAGGGTCTGTTCGGGATAGCATGAGTCCATGTGCTGTACCGGCATTACTCACCCCGAAGAAAGATGGCACGTGGAGAATGTGCATTGATAGTCGTGCCATCAACAAAATCACCGTGAAGTACAGGTTCCCTATTCTCCGCCTTGATGACATGATGGACATGATGGCAGGTGCCACTATCTTTTCGAAGATCGATCTTAAGAGTGGCTACCATCAGGTGAGGATTAGGCCAGGTGATGAGTGGAAGACCGCATTTAAGACCAAGGACGGTCTATATGAGTGGTTGGTCATGCCTTTTGGGTTGACCAATGCCCCTAGCACTTTCATGCGACTCATGACTCAGGTCCTTCGACCTTTCATTGGAGTCTTTGTAGTGGTGTATTTTGATGATATCCTTATCTATAGTCGCACCACAGGAGACCACTTAGACCACCTTCGGCAGGTCTGTCTACTTCTTCGGCGAGAGCAGCTGTTTGCGAACCCACAGAAGTGTGCCTTCATGACACCTCAGCTTACCTTCTTGGGTTTCATTGTGTCTAGTATGGGGGTCTCCGCCGATCCGGAGAAGGTCCGGGCCATTGTTGAGTGGCCGGAACCCCGTACGGTTCATGATGTCTACAGCTTTCATGGCCTTGCGATGTTCTACCGTCGCTTCATCCACGGATTTAGCTCCGTCACCGCCCCGATCACGGATTGTATTCGAAAGGGCACATTTGTATGGACGAAGGCCGCATCTGCCGCCTTCAAGGACATCAAGGAGCGCATGACCCAGGCACCTATCCTTCGACTGCCTGATTTGTCGAAGGTGTTTGATGTCTCTTGTGATGCGTCGGGCGTGGGAATTGGAGGAGTTTTAAGTCAGGAGTCCCACCCGATCGCATATTTCAGCGAGAAGCTGAATGATGCGAAGCTGCGATATTCCACATATGATAAAGAATTCTACGCAGTTGTTCAGGCTCTTAGGCATTGGAGGCACTATCTTTTACATCAGGAGTTTGTCCTATACTCCGATAATGAGGCATTGAGGTATCTCCACTCCCAAAAGAAGCTGGACTCACGTCACAGTCGTTGGGTCGAGTATCTCCAGCAGTTCATCTTTATGCTTAAACATAAGACTGGTGTGGAAAACAAGGTGGCTGATGCCTTGAGTCGGCGAGCATGTTTGCTTACCACCATGAGTGCCGAGGTCATAGGGTTAGAGAAGATGAAGGAGGCCTATGTTGATTGTCCTGACTTCGGTCAGATTTTTAGCACTCTCCAGGCCGGACCCTCGAGAGACCTTGATGAGTATGTGCTTCAGGAGGGTTACCTCTTTCGAGGTAGCAGGCTATGTGTTCTCCGAACTTTGGTTCGAGATTTCTTAGTGTGGGAACTACATGCGGGAGGTCTAGCCGGCCACTTTGGTCGGAACAAGACTATTGAGGCAGTGGAGCATCGATTTTATTGGCCGAGCTTGAAGCGCGATGTTGCTAACATCGTGGCTCAGTGCCGTACCTGTGCTACGGCCAAGATAAAGAAGCAAAGCTCTGGCCTTTATACGCCTCTTCCCGTGCCTAATGCCCCGTGGCAGGATGTTAGCATGGACTTTGTTTTGGGATTTCCACGTACCTCTAGGAAGCATGATTCGGTCTATGTGGTGGTTGACCGTTTCTCAAAGATGGCCCTCTTTATTCCTTGCTCAAAGACGTCGGATGCTTCTAGGGTAGCCCGCCTTTTCCTTACGCATGTGGTGTGCAAGTTCGGGTTGCCTCGCACTATAGTGTCTGACCGTGATGTTAGATTCACTTCCTACTTTTGGAAGACACTATGGCATATGATGGGTACTCACCTCAAGTTTTCCACTGCATATCACCCCCAGATAGATGGTCAGACCGAGGTGGTCAATAGGAGTCTGGGAGATATTTTGAGGTGTCTAGTTAAGGACCGCATTGGGGATTGGGATCTCATTTTACCCATGGCCGAGTTTGCATACAATGATTCGGTGAATAGGTCTATCGACATGAGTCCATTTGAGATTGTCATAGGTCGTAGGCCTAGGAAACCCGTTGACCTTGTCCCCATGCCTATCCATGCTAGAGTGTCAGAGTCAGTCGAGTCGTTTGCTAGACATGTTAGGAGTTTGCATGACGACATCCGTCGTCACATTGAGGCCAGCAATGCACGGTACAAGGAGTTAGCCGATGCCCACCGACACCACCGAGAGTTCCACGAGGGCGAATACGTCATGATCAGGGTAAGACCTGAATGGTTTCCCTCTGGAACCATTAAGAAGTTGCAAGCTCGCGGAGCCGATCCCTTTAGAGTGTTGAAACGCGTTGGATCCAATGCGTATGTTGTGGACCTGCCCGAGGAATATGGTATAAGCTCTACCTTCAATGTATCGGATCTTGTTGCATATAGGGACCCAGCGGTGATCCCTAGTGAGCCTTTTGAGCCATCCCCTCCCCTTGAGAGTGATCCCACACCTGAGTGTCCACTTCCACCTCCAGCCCCTTTTTCACGGCAGCCTGAGCATATAGATCGTATACTGGACGAGCAAGTAACAGTTACCAGGAGTGGATCTTACCCTCGCTACCTAGTGCGATGGAGAGGACGGCCCGCTACTAAGGACACATGGATCACACATGGCGAGTTGTAGCGGATTGATCCAGACCTTCTGGAGCGATACAGGAGCGATGCAGACCCTTACTCGACAGGGTCGAGTTTCTCCCACCCGGGGAGAATTGGTGCGGACACCCGAGCAGTTGAGCGGTGCGACACGCCGAGCCACCGGTACCGCACACGGAGCACGACTCGAGCCACCTCAGCTTCCATCTGGCTCGGAGACAGCCTGGAGACTCCGCCTTGAGCCTCCCCATTTATCATATTTAGTTAAACTTTATTTGTGTGTAATTTGTGTTTATTTCATTGTATTCGGTTTGCTATTTTGATTGTAAGAGGGGCTTATGTATAATTTAGACCCCGTGGGCCCCACGGGCCCCCAGGCCGCATCCCATTGATCCACCTCAGCCCATGGGCCCCATGTGGGGTCAGTCAACATGTCAAATGGAGGCATCTAGAAGTTTGAATGGTAAAAGGCACATGGGAGACAAGTGGACTTCAAAGTCCAAGGTGGCTACCAACTTGTCCCCCCTTGCCACCATAGTCAATCGGCCGCCCCCCGCCCTTTGTTTTTTTTATATAATTTTTGTGTGATGTTCACATCTCATCCCAGCCCTCCATCCCCTTCCCCTAGATCCTACGGTTGTGGATGGATGTGAGATGTAACCTATTTAAGCTTGTATTTTCCATTTTGGAAGAATTAATGCCATTTGAATCAAACAAATTCCAAGAGCAAGGGCTGGTGCGCCCCCCCTCCTCTCTCCTCCCTCTCCCCCTTGAAGCTGTGAAGGCTTCCATTCTGAGGTGTGACTCCTCGTGTATCAGTTCCGACGATCGCCGCCGCCGCCACGAGCCGCCACCGCACCGCCATCGCCATCAACGGAGTTCTGCCTGCGCAGTACCACAGCAGCTAGATCGAAATTCACAGGTCTTCCCCGAGCTCATTTGGCTACCAAATTTGGAGGAGTTTTTCCTGGGATGTTCCTCTCCACCCAAAAAAATCAGGCAAGCATTCAGATCACGTTTGTTAATTTTTGATTTTCGTCCACCCTTCCATTTCGGTTCTGCCAGAGTTTTGTCTACGTTCACCTCCGCCCTGAGTTTCACGTCTTAGATCCACTTTTTGATTTCTGTTAGTTCGCCCAATTTTACTTGGGGTTCCATCCATCCACCCCTTCATTCACAATGTTTCTCAATTTTTGATTCGCCCATCTCATATTTTCTAAAAATCATTTTTAGACCCATCTACAGTTCTATCCACCTTTTCCCAGATCCGACCACCAGTCACCCCAAAATTCATAACAAATCGGAGCCACCTGCAAATAAAATTCTAAAAATAGTCCCCGTTCCTTGGTTTGATTCCCTACAACTTCTAAGAAGAGATCAAGAGCTGAATCGGAGGGTTACTAGACGGTCAACGGTGGTTCTCAGACAAGTGCCCTGTAGATCTGAGATTTCGGTTACTGTACAACAGGGACTTGTAAATTCAATAAAGTTCTGATCCGACCAGATCCAGCAGATCTCTCTGGGTCTAGATTGAAGAATTTGAAGAGATCTTTCCAACGATAGCTCATGCGTCCCGATCCGACGTCGGGATTGACCGCAGCGGCCGTTTTTGCCAGAGCGCGCGCCGGAAGACAGCAACCAAAATCCGTGGGTTATTAGTTCAAGAGTTGGGAATCGGGGCCGATCGACCCCCGATCGGTGTTCCCGGCCGACCGCCGTCCGTGGAGGCGCGCCACCAGGGGTCCCCATCACAGTGGGTCCCACCCCCACAGATCCGGAGGACAGTGTCGCCCGTGGGCCCCACGGGCCCGTAGAAGCCGCCGTTCGGAAAGCACGAAAATGCGGAGTTCGGCACCGCCGGGCGACATCAAGATGCTGCACGTCAACCCGAGTTGCGTGATTCCCAGACCACACATGTGACCTTTTACCTCCCTGCGTGGAGTGGGTCGACTTAGTGTATTGCTGTAATCATTGTTAACCGGGAGTCCGTAATTCGGCCGGGGTTGTCTTCGCCACACCGGGTGCGTGGAGGTAATGGTCTTAACCTCTTGGCGGTCATTTGCTTAGCTAGTATTTGGTCTTTTGCCGCTGTCGAGAGTGATAGGTACTAGCCCGTGTGTCCATGTCACCGCTGTGAGAGTGAGAGTGACCCGTCCCGCGACTCGATCTGAGTCCGGAAGTTGAGTCGGACTTCCCTTGACCTCCGCCGGTTCCTTAACCGCGCACGGTCCGCGCTTTCCCTCGCTTGGGACGACGAGTGAGCTTCCACTTCTGTTAGCGACGTTTCGCCACTAGGAGCTCGTAGTGTCGGGCTTAGTGTCTCCCTGGTGTGTGTTGCTGGTCGTGTCTTCATCTAGAGTCCGAGGTCCATACCACGTAAAGTCGGTCCCCGTGTCTGTCCCGCATCAGGAACGTAAAAACACAAAGAAAATAAACCTAATTAGATCTAAAGATAGTGCAATATCTATCAAACTACGATAATCAAAACACATAAATGGGGGTTGAAATACCTGGGGTTGGTGGTTTTTAACCCCTGTGGGGCTTGATAAACAATGGGAAGGAATGTTTGAAAATGCAATGAATGAAACGTGATAGAATAGCACAAAACGATGCAATGAAAATGATGCAATGTAAAGAAACGGGGGTAAGAAATGAGACTTGGTTGATGAAACTCAGATACTCCCTGGACCGACCATGCTTAGGACGTGGAAAATAGGGTTCCCTGACTGAAGAGCGCTCCACGCACCGGCAATGTTTCGGCGTCAACGTCCAAAACAGTCCCCCGAAGTGAGGCTCAAGCTAACCATTTTATAAAGATTGCCTAGAAAACCCTAAGTCGAGTTGGGGCTCCCGGGGCAAATTCTGGGGTTCTACAAGATATAATATCATGCAAAAACAAAGGATAATCATTTAAAAGAGTCCACAACCCTCCTGGAGCGTCAACTGCTCCGAAGATAGAGTCCTAACTCCTTCCCGGCCGAAGAAAACGGAGCCCGGACGGAACTGGGTTCGGTTTGGCTAACGCGGTCTATCGCGCAGCCGCGACCAACAGACACGGTCCACGAGCGACCGTGTCAGCACGCGATGATATCTGTTGACCAGGTCAGCACCAACGGCCAGGGCGAAGACAATGCAGAAGGATAGAGGCGGTCTGTGGTCATCCGTGACACTTGAATAGCTGTCAACTAGAGACCGTGTTAATGAAAGAGCATGCCAAGAAAAGCTAGACCCCAAACAAACCTCGTCCAGAGAGTAGGAGACCCGATAATGAAGAAACAAGCTCATAACACCATCACGAGAACCCTAGAGCAGTGGATGACTTGGGACATCATTAAGTGGATAAGAGAAAAGACTCGACTTGTGGGCATAAAACGGGTGTCAACAGATGCCCCTCCTTGATGTCCACTTTGCAAGGGAACGAGCGGAAGCGACCCGAAGGTGAAATGGAGAGGAGGTTGAGCGATAGTGACAGTGAAGTGAAATGAAGATGACATGGAGATGAAGTGGAGAGAACTGATAAGCGGGCATCAAGGCAAAAAGATACCCGTCACGACCAACAAACGGCATGAATTCTCTCAAAAACACCGAACTAAACACTTGGAATGGTTTGACGCGGATAAAACATGTCTGGAGAACAAAACTAATGAAAAGGAAAACAAACGACTGACCTCATAGGGGACACAATCCCTCGGACCAATGAGGAGATCGGGATAAGCAGTAACGAAAATAACAGGAGACAGACTAAACTCCAGACAGGAATCATGCTGGCCAACCTGACCAATGGGAAGATCAGAGAGATCGATCAAATTCGGAGTGGAATGGGAATCTCTTATCCAAGAGAAATCATGTGCAGTTATCCATTGCTTAGGAGAAATCTTGAAGGAATCATGAGGCGTGAGAGTTCAAAAATGACATGATGCATGCTGGGCTAAAATAAAAGAAATCGTTAAAACAAATACAAAGAAATATAAAATAGAAAGTACTCAAGGATAATATTTCTAGACCGAGCCAAGACGGGGTCAAGAGTCGTCCGCAATCACGGTGTGCGAGACAGAGTCCATCGTCCCCCACCTGACTCAATCGAGTGGCCTATCCGACGATTAACCGTATGCTCCTAGATCATCATCGTTTTTGTTAAAGGGGAACATCAGATCCCGGAACACACGGAGAACCAGCCGGTACTTGAGAAGCTATAATAATGTAAATACCATATAGTAATACAACAATGAGCAGGGATAGAGAGCCATACCTGACCTACCCATGCAGGCGAAATGACATTTTTTTCCTTTTGAATATTTGAATATTTATGGCTTTTTTCAAAATGAGATGACCACGCACAGACAATGATGAACACAATATAATGACAAAATGAATGGCACATAACGCAATGAAAAAACACCATACACAGGATATAACATGAACAAACAACAGCATGTATGATCATGGAGGAACAAACATCACAGACGGGAAGCAATATGTTAGGTGGAGAACAAGCAAACAAACACAAGACGGTGAATGGGCCTTCTAGTTATAGCGGTCTTCCATCGACCACGACTGCATGATAGCGGTCTTCGACAGATCGCGAACGGTTATCCAGATTTCAAATAAAACGGCCGCCCCTTCGGCGCCCCAATCACTCCCTCCACTACCACTTCTCAAACACCAGTGCCCCAAACACCCCATTCCTCCCCCTCTCTTCTTCTCAAGCTTTCCTTCCCCCCCCTCATCCGAAAAGATGCTGAGGAAAATGCTCACCCGCCACTTCCTCCGGAGAATCATGGAGACGGACGTGGGGGCTTCGCCCTCCACGGAGCCGCCGGCGGGAGACGAACGGTCGCCATCGCCCATTAGAGAAGAAACAATGCCTGCCGCTCCCGCAGGCCCTGAGGCACCTGACAAGACTGCCGCCGAAGAGACCGAGGGAGATGGCGAGGGAGAAAAAGGCCCAGGAGCGCCACCGTCCGAGGTAAGCCCGTGGCCGAAAACCCCTCGTTTTCCCTTTTTAATTTTGGTTTTGCTTCTTGCATGTGATGGGAATGGGGTGCATGATCCCTAGATGATGAAATGTAGGGCTAAAAAGCCCATACAGACGATGCTAGAAACGGGAATAGCCCGGCCCGCCGTGGCGACATGGTCGCGGTCTACTAGTGACCGTGATCATCAAAAAGGGTCCTTCCAGGACCGCGACAACCCCAGCCTCCTTGATTTGAAGATTTTCTTTTCTTTTCTTGCTTCAAATGTCTATCTTGATTATACTGATCTTTGAATGATAAATGGCCTTGCAGGGGAAGAGCCGGATCAGAATTTCATGGCTGCAAGTTCGGGCGGTATATCTCGCGCTGCCCGAGTTTCAGCGGGACAGACTGGCTGTGATGGGGTTCCTGGAGTTCTTGAGCGTGGAGGTACTCCGGATTGATGCCGCATTACTGCTAGCGCTCCAGGACAGATGGGACCCGATCAGCAAGGCATTTCTGTTCCCGTGGGGACATATGATTCCCACACTCGAGGATGTTGCATGGATTACGGGGCTCCGAGTACATGGGGCACCAGTGAGCGGTTTCACTCACTCAGACTACCGAGAGCTAGCACAGCGACTGCTAGGGCTGGAGCTAGAGAGATCAGGACGGGCGTCGTCACTGCTACCACGGGGCAGGCTATAGGACAGTTTGGGTTTGAGAGGAGCCGTGATCTCAGTTGGGGAGCTACCGGAGCAGCATTTGGAGTGACTAAGGGACCGAGCAAGGGAGAGAGTGTCTGCCGGACCAGGACCCGAGGCGAACATGGTGTTGAGGAGGTTGTTGATGCTGCTCTTTTGGTGGTTTTTTTTTGACACGAGAGGAGATTCAGTGAACTTCCGGCTGCTACCGCTATTGGACGACCTCGAGGGAGTGGGATCGTATGCGTGGGGCACGGCAGTACTTGCCTTCTTGTTCGACTCCCTTGGAACCACTACCCGCCAGATGATGCTAGGCGGCTTCGCCCCATTCCTTCAGGTATGATTTTAATTTGAATGATTTAAATTTGAATGTTTATGCTTATGCTACTATCTTATTAATGCGTGTGTGGAATGCATGTGTGGACATATATCTACCTTCCTCACCTAGGTAGAGGACTTGAGGCTCATGCGGATCGTATACCCCTCGTGAGGAGGTGGGTGACTAGACGAGACACAGGATCGCTCCGACACCAGGTGTGGGTGATTCAGGATGACATTGACTCTCTCCCTTATGCATCGGTGAGTTCTTAAACCTAAAGCTCAAAATGCAAATGCTGAAATGTATGCTTACCTTTACTCCTTTTCATAGGTTCATTGGACACCCTACCGGGACGAGGGGCATGAGGGCCAGCCTTGGGTGGAGGCGGCACAGGCCTATTCCGGTCGAGACATCTGGTTAAATTGCATGAACGTGGTGGAGCCACTCCGCTACCGTTTGGTCATGAGAACTCGTGGAGTGCACCAACCGGACGTGGCGTTCCCGACCCGAGGAGGAGCGCGTGGGGTGACACTCACCGGACTAGCTGGCTCAGTGGACTGGATCTCTCGAGCGGAGGAGCAGATCTGAGAGTGGACGCGCCGCGGATGTGAGGTATGGTCCAGAGCTGACACAGATGAGGCCTACTTAAAGGCCTATGCATGACCCTATGGGGACCAGGTCTTCCGCGGCACCCGACGACCGGTAAGAACCTCTAAACCTAGTGCTTTACTTATTATGCTGACATGCTGACATGTTGACACTTCTAAATGTAGCTTGACCCCCAGGGGCGCATTGCAGAGCTCAAAGGTTTACTCCACTCGACCGTACAGTAGCGAGATGAGCTCCAGCGCTCGCTGGACCTTCTGGTAAGCTTTTACCGCTTTCTAGACTTAGAATGCAACATGATGCTTATGAGACTGCCTTACTTCAATGTGTAGCGTGCCGAGGGGGCCCAATGCCATGGATCAAACGCCCCTTCCTCCTCCACACAGATGCCAGTAGACCGGGCCCAGCGGGATGCGGACTTCGCCAGGGCCGTTGCACGGGCCGACGAGGCTGAGACTTCACTTGCCGAGAGGGTGAGCAACACAACCCCTTTCAATGATATTTCTATGAATTGACTATTCATAAATGGAATGTATAATGCAGGCAAGGGAGTTAGAGGCAGTGGTGCAAGAGATAGCCCGTCTTCGAGAGGAGGCAGCGGCAGCGGGCCACTATCGTGAGGAGGCAGAGCAAGCCCCGCAGCAGATCCATGACCTCAAGATCGAGCTACGGAATATGGAGCGGACGATTCGGATGATAGGACGAGGCCCTGAGCGGAGCGCATCTCAGAGTGGTGCACGCAGCAGTTCTTTCAGGGACTACTTCACCAGCTCCTCCGGTCGTTGGAGGAATGAGGACGAGGAGAGGCTCCGACGCCGCGAGGAGGGTAGCACAGCCATGGGTCCTCCAGAGAAGAGGCGAGAGGGTGGAGGCGAGAGTGAGGGACCTGGCGAGGGCCAGGCTTGATTATGCCTTGTTGTTTTCTCTTATGTTTTTGCACCACACGTGTACATGGAGAACTTTGGTTTATATGATGGTGTGGGTTTATTTTAAAAAAATGTGAGTGTCCGTGTGCAACCATAGAGCTTCCCGATCTACAAATGCCTTACACAATTGACTCCAGAAGGAGAGAGAGAATGGTGCAAGGGCGAGACATGACTAAGAAAGGAAGGGGTATGCAGGTTCAAGAATTCTGTCGCGGTTTTATAACAATCGCAAAATAGAGTAGCGGTTAATTGACCGATCGCGTCAAGAGAAGGGATAACATAAAGTGTGGGGTACTCCATCGCGGTCGCGCATTGACCGCTACCTGTGATTGAGGTCGAGCGACTGACCGCGTCCTAAAGAAAGCAAACCAGCCTGACCAGGGTGAGGGGTCTAACGGACACAGACGACACATGTGACACAGCGGGGTGAAAAATATAGTGATAACAACACATGCATGACTACACAGGTCATGGGACAAAACAACACGTATGGGACAAAGATATGTGAGGCCACATATGGGGGAACAAGAGTATGAGAGATGACAAGTACTTTCCTCAATCGATCCCGTAATCGGATGAAGCAGAACCGCCGGGTTTACAATTATCAAATAAAGCTTTCTCATAGGGATATTGATCAAAAGCCAAGCACAGCTGAGTAAGGTATGAGAGACACATATGCTTCAGAACAGATCAAGAGACAAGATTGAAGAGGAGAGCAGATCGAAAGACTAATGTGAACAGGAGACAGGGCGAAAGATGAAGAGCGAGGAAGCTTGAACACCTGTGATCTGCACACTTAGCAAATAAATTACGTACCTGTCTTCAAGACAAAATGCATGAGAAGTAAAAGACATATATTTTTGGATTTTTGCAATTTGTTTTTGGATTTTTTTGGATTTTCAATAATATTTGATTTTTTTTGTTTTGTAATATTTTTGTTTTTGTTTATTTTTTTGAATTTTTTTGTTTGTTTTTGAAATTTTGACATATTTGACTTTTTTGAGATCTTTGAACAATATTTCATTTTTTTGGATTTTAACAATATCTCATTTTTTTAGAATTTTTGAAACAGAAATCTACAGCACCTAAGACGGGCTCAAAATACTGGCCAGGGGTAATCATCCTACCCTTCCTCATTAATGAGCGCTCTTGAACAGGGTGTGCATATGAGGGTGGCTTACCACAACCAACCGCCTCTAAAGAACAGTGCCTCTACTATAAGGCCATACCCGAGATGCAACCCAGCCTAAGAGGGAGAAGTAGAAGAAGAAAGGAGATAAGCTTTATGCAGGATGAGAGACATCAGGATTCGACTTCCTTCTAGGGCACCACCCCTCAAAGAGATAGCCTGTTGCGCCGAGACTTTGTGTCTTGGATTTTTAGACCCATATTTAAACGGCACGCATGTGACTGGGCTCATGACGTCCCGCGGGGAACTGTACAGCCACTCTTGCCATGCCTTCGATTCATAATTTTGTATTGATTCATTTTCTCATTTTGGTAGCCCTTATTGGCCAGATATAGCGTGAAAGCTCATTTTTGTGAGTCAAGACTGCCCCTATTTGAGACCTCTCTTGTATTAGGGAGCGCCTAGGTTAGTCATCTTACCCATCAATCTCTTGCCCCTACACTTGGCCGAGCAGAGAAGAGAAAAGGCCTTCATGCATACCCAAAGTATGGCCAAAGCAGTAACGGTGTGCCTTAGAGAGATAGGCTATGGCTCGCCGTGTAGTATGTGAAAAATCCGTACTCAAAGGTCACCCTTGTTGACATGTTTTCCTCCATATCCCTTCTACTAAATAGATATGCGAAAATATAAATATGCAGTAGAAGGAGAACAGAAGGGTGTAAATAAGTGTGATCGCCACCAAGATGCCAGACATGCGATGAACGCACACCGTACCTTGGAAAGAGGGAGGTACTCGCCTTAAAATCAACACTGGCGCATTGAACGGCTACTTAGGGGCCGCCTGTAGGTATGCACGGTCTCACGATAGGCCGCTCGTCGGTGCTGAGGTAGAACACGGGACGAAGATGGATGGAGGATGAACGGCTTGATGTTGACCGCAGGAGAGGAAGAATAGCTTTGGATCCACCGCATATATCCCTGAACGGTCAGGAAGAAGCCGCACAAAACCACCACGCCAGAAGTTGTAAGGGTCCAACCTCCACCCTTTCTGGCCGGCCAGAAAGGATGGGCCTCGTGTTAGTGTGTTGTTGACCTGCGAAACAAAGTGTAGAACATAAAGAAAAACCTAATATCAGAACTGTGAAGTGTAGAAAATGCTAAAATGGAAAGAAATAAACATAGCTAAATGAAGTGGAGGATACCTGGGGGTTTTAAACCCCTGGGGGCGTCAAAAACGTGGGAGGGTGTGTGAATGATAGTGCGAGTAAAGAAAAACATGGAGAATGATGCTACAACCAAAAGGGAATGACGGACTATCAAATATATATATATATAAAAGACTCATAACGAAAGTTACTCCCTGGACCGGAGGCCTGTATGGACGTAGAAGGCCTCCCTCCCTGGTCGTAGGTCACTCAAGGATTCGGTAGGGCTTCGCCGTGACCTGAAATCTCCCCCCCTTTTCAAAGGTAGCATTTAGGGTCTATTTATAGAGCCTAGAGAGCCAGCCCCGAAATTAGGGTTTTTAGGCATTTTCAGGTCGAGATAATCAAAGAGAAGTTGTAGATAATCGGATTATCTCCCAACCAGTCGAAACGGCACTCAAAATGATTAAATATCCGCGGAGAAAATGACGGGGGAAGTTAAGGATAAAACCACAGATAGAGAGAGAAAATCATGTTAATCTTTTAGGAATCAAGAGGATGGACGGTCTCACGATAGACCACCCAACGGGATGTGCGGCCATATCCTTGGCCGTTCAACCTGTTAGTGGAAATTCAAATAAATATAAAATATTATCCAACTATCCATCGAACTGACCGAAATCTTCGCCGTGGGACTCTGATAGATGAACGGCTGATAGTAGACCTTTCATCTACAACAGCGGTCAACGGGCAACCGCTCAACCCTGTCGGTGGAAAATCAAGATAAATGAGATAAATAGATAATTATCTAAAAACCAGTCTAACGTAGGACTCTGGAAGAAGAACGGCTTAGGAGGTACCGCACAATGAGCTTATGCGGCTATGTCCAGGCCGTGTATATTCTTGTCGGTGATAATTCAAAAAATCAGCCAAATATCCCATAAATATATAAACGGCCCAGTATCAACCGCACATATGGTTGAACGGCTGGAGGACGACGGCACATGTAATGGGCGCTTGAAATTCATAGAAAAGATCAAAACCAAAGCCCATTAAGCCCTGAATTAATTTGGACCTAGCCAGGGAGGGAGCTCACTCATAAAATAAGCCCAAAACGTGCCAGAAAATATCCTGACGAGTGATGGATAACTCGAGGCATCAATAAATGGGAGTAAGAGAAATGACTCAACTTATCGGTAAAAAATGGGTGTCAACAGATGCCCCTCCTTAACGTCCTATTTGTAGGGGAGCGAGCGGAGGTGAAGCGAAAGTGACATGGAACATGGAGATGAAGCGAAAATGACGCGGAGTGGACTGAAAAGCGGGTGTTAAGGCAAAACGACACCCTTTTTTACCAACAAGTGACATGAATTTTCCGAAAAACTCTGAACGAAACCAATGAATGATTAAACCAAAAGCGACACTAGTCTAGAGAAACTAAACTAAACGAAATGAAACAAATCGCTAAGACCAACCTCATGGGGGACACAATCCCGCGGTCCAATGAGGAGGCCAAAAGTAGGCTGTAAAAGTAAAGAAAACAAGATAAAGCTCCAGACGGGGACCTCTTAATCAACCAAACCAAGCGAATTGACCAAAGAGAACCTTCCAACTCAGAGTGGAATTAGGTCCTCTTACCCAAACACTGAACGCACAGTTAACCATCACTGATGGGACATTTTACAGGCAAACCATGGGGCATGAAAGGTCAAAAGATGCGTATGATGCATGCTGGGTTAAAATAAAAGAAATCATTAAAACAAATGCAAAGAAAGATTAAAATATAAAATACTCGAGAATAATATTGTTAAGCTGGGAGAATCAGAGTCAAGATACCATCCGCAACCACAACGTGCAGGATAGAACCATCCTCCCTAGGCTTTCCCAACCTAACGGCATATCCGAAGATTAAACACGTGAACCTAGATCATCATCATTTTTGTTAAAGGGGAACATCAGATCCTGGAACACGTAGATAACCAATTGGTTCTCGAGATAATATAGCACAATACCATATAGTAATGCAATAAGGGTGATAGGGTTAGAAGGCCATACCAGACTTACCTGTGCAGGTGAAATGGCATACTTTTTGGATTTTCATGAATAAGATAAATGAGATAAGCATAACAAAGATAACACAATGATTAACTGAACGGCAAACAATACGACATAACATGACGATCAAACGAAGGCAAAAAAGCACATATGCAAGGGCATGAACCAACAACATGCATGCATGAACACGGTGTGACAGGACAACAATGCGATGGGATAACACACGGTTGAGACAAGAACATGACGGACGATCACATGGGTTGAGATAACATAGGGAACGTAGAGGGACGAATATTAACATGTGCAAAACAACTAACAACATGTGGTGAGGAAAAAAACATCAAGCGTGACAACACAGCGGGACATAGACACGAGACAAGGACACGGCGGGACAAAAGACATGAACAAAATACATACTTCAATCAAAACATAAGATCAAAATGAAGCAGAACTGCCAAGTTCATAATCGTGAGGCAAAGCCGTCTCATATAGATATGATCATTGCAAACAAAAGCTGAGAAGGACATGAGATTCAGAACAGATCGAGAGATAAGATTGAAGAAGAGAACAGATCAAAAATGTGGACCGGAGGCAGAGCACAAAATATGGAGCAAGGAAAGCTTGAGCACCTGCAACCTGCACACTTAGCAAACAGATTACGTATCTATCCTCAAAACAAATAGACAGAAAGGATAAATATATATTTTTGTTTTGATTTTTCAATTTTCTTGATTTTTTTAGATTTTGAAAATATTTTATTTTTTTGTCAGGACTTTGAAAATATTTGATTTTTTAGAATTTTGACAATATCTGATTTTTTTTGGATTTTTTTGATAATATTTGATAATATTTGTATTTTTGACAACAGTAATCCGCAGCACCCAAAGACAGGCTCGAACTACTGGCCAGGGATCGTCGTTTCTACCCCTTTCATTAAAAACTTCCCTTAAGCAGGGCGTGCGTGTGAAGGTGGCTTACCACAACCAACTGCTTCTAGAGAACGGTGCCCCTACTAAGGCCATACCCGGGATACAACCCAGCCTAAGAGGGAGAAGCAGAAGAAAAATTGGAGACAAGCTTTCTACAAGACGGGAGATATCAAGGCTCGAATTCCTTCCAGGGCACCACCCCTCAAAGAGTAGGTCTGTTGCGCCGGGGCTTTGTATCTTCAACCATAATTTTGCATAGCCCTTATCGGCCAGATATTGAAATAACGCTCATTTTTGATTTTGATATACACATGATGCTGCACTACCCTTCACCGTTTTACGCGAACCTCAACTCTTGTTAGGAGAAGTAGGCCCGGTTACTAGGATCAGAGGCATTTTTCATGGTGTTTTTCACTCATTTCTTTTTTCCATTTTCCTTTCTTTCAAGACTACCCCTATTTGAAACCTCTCTTGTATCGGGGAATGCCTAGGCTGGTCATCTCATCCATCGATCTCTTGCCCCTGCACTTGGCCGAGTAGAGAAGAGAAAAGGCCTTTGTGCATACCCATGGTATGGCCAAAGCAGCAACGGTTTTGCACTAGAGAGATAGGCTATGGCTCGCCGTGTAATGTGTGGAAACCCATACTCGGATGTTACCCTCAACGATCGGGGAAAGGAACTAGACTCCCAGCGCGGAGTTATCACCAGCCTAAGAATGCTGCAAAAGTGACATTTTATTTGACACAAAGTTAAGATCTAATTTAAACAAAAGCTTCTAAAGCCACTCAATCATGTTGAGGAAACAACATTATAAGCATGTGCAGGTGTAAGAGAGATAATAGCGATGATAATATTTTCTTGCACAAAATAATGATACCTTGCAAATCCATAGTGTGGTAACCGCATCCTGACGTGATCATTGACCATCGAGCTTTTGAGCAGCACGAGCTTTGTATTCCTTGCTTGACAGGATGAAAGGGAGAGGATAGCAAAGGATCAAAGATTCCTCTACGCGGAGGAGCGACAGACATCAAACTGGACGAATAAGGATAAAAGGAAGAGAGACGAGGGCTAGAACTCCCTCGTTAAGGTACAGAGGCCTTGATAACAAGGAACCGAATACAGAATAAATAGAGATTAACTGAGATCAAGGTGGACTAAAGCCTCAAAAATAACAAGAAAAAGGGTAAGAACCCCGAAAGGGTGAGGAGGAAAGAACAGAAAGATGACGAAAGGATAATTACAAAGATAAGGAAGAAGGAAAACGATCATCCGATGTGGTCGGAGAAAAGAAATAGCGATCACTCGCCAGAGGCGGGGAAGAAAATGTATGAACACCCGACAAGGACGGGGAAAAGAAATGGAAACCACCCGACAAAGTCGGGGAAGGATCAGAAAAACCACCCGACGAGGTTGGGGAACGAGCGCAAGGAATCCCCAACAGGGTCGGGGGAAAAAAGATGAGAAGTGAGATCCGGACGTATCCGAGGAGGAAAACTAGAAGATGCCCCTGGATTAGGGGAAGAGGAGGACATAGGCTGAGGCCTAGAATGGTGAGGACAAGAGAAGATGGTAGAAATATAGTCAGGTGGTGGAAGGTACACCACCCACGGATAAGAATAGAGCAACAGAAAAGATGAATGGACGGAAGAAGGAGAGGAGGAAGTGGACCCCCAAGTGCGCAACTGACGGCCCTTGAACTTATGCCACCGCCTCTTCTTGGCAGTAATCTTCTTGAAACAACTCCGCCTGGCGTGGACTCGAGCCTTCGGGCTTCTTAATCTGTAATACTTTCTCAAATAATGGGCCCACCTGGCAGACGGCCTGGCCCGATCGTGAATATGCAGCTTCATTAGGACGGTTGCCCCTAGCTGTGCGGTGCTAACCATAGAAGGACATTCCAGAACCATCAACTCCTTGTGATGAACAGCAGGAAGCAATGTAGTTTTATCGTTCGGCACTAGAACAAGGAGCTTTGGCATCTTCACCCGGCAGTTGGGCATGAAGCATAACTCCGTTGTCAGTAACACAGGACTGAACTGAGGGAGGGCGATGCGTGGCGTTGACGTGGCCGCCTTACCAATAAGCCGAGGGAGATTGCATAGGATGTGCAGAATGTCCTTGAAAAATGTAGAAGATACGACCAATTGCCCCTTGAATGCTGAATTGATTAAACTTTTGGCGGCCGTGTGGGTTAGCACCATCCGGGCGAAAAACTCTTCTGGGCCAGTGAACTGAATAGCAATCAAGCGAGAGGTGATAACAACATCAACAGTGAATTCTCCGGCGAGCAAAGAGATTGCCACCAGCCTTGCTTTTGAAGAAACTTGCACCAGTGCACAAGAACTATTCTTGGCAATCATCTTCATAGCAAGTGCGGGCTCACTGTCCCTAGAATAGCCAGGGACCAGGGCTCGGACCGGCATGCGGCAAATGAAATCTTGAAGCTTGTAATGAACAGTCAAAACCTGATTCGGCTCTTTACCTCCCTGGGGATTAGACTCGAGGGGCACCAAAATTAGCGTGTACCTGCTCCGCGAAGTGGGAGGTGGTGGAGGAAGGTTAGAAGGAGGAGGTCTGAAGGGCGCGGGCGACGATGGTGCAAGTGATGGGGGAATAATGATGATGATGGGTATGGGTGGAGGTAAAGGCAAAAGTGGAGATGTGGGTTTAGGCTCGGCCTGCTCGGGCTCAGGGGATGATGGCGAAAGGGGGAGTGGAAGAAGTGGTGGTGGTGGTGGCAAAGGTGATGAGGGTGGCAAAGGGGGTGATGTGGTTGATGGAGATGGTGAAGGCAATGGGGATAATGGAGAAGGTGATGATGGAGATGTGGCCAATGGAGGCGGCGAAGATGGGGGTGAAGAAGGTGGCTTTGAAGGAGGTGATGTGGTTGATGGAGATGGTGAAGGTAAAGAGGAAGGAGGTGAAGGTAGGGGTGGGAAAGAAGGAGGCGAGGAAGGTACTGGCGTAATGGGAGAAGTGGCAGGTGGCGGCGCTCTTCGGCATATCTTTACGACACGTCGAGAGGCGTTGGGGACAGGTGTGGTGGTGGAGACGGAGGGTGAAAGAGAAGTTGCCCGCGCGGAGGCTGGGGTAGGTAAAGGTGGTGGAGGAGATGGGATGGAGGAAGAAGTGGGTAGCGGAGCAGGTATGTTATCAACTGAAGAAACACCAGGGTGCCCCTGGTCTTGAAGTGGAGACGGTTGCCTAGGCGGCACGGCTTGCTGCTACTGCTGCTTGCTGTTGAGATCTGAAATAACAAGGCGTATGATAGCCCAATCAATCATCTTCTTATCTTCCAAACTGTAAACAAGTTCTTGGAACTCGAGGCAGTCCTCAATCAAATGCCCCTGTTGACGATGGAATTCACAGAAATAGAGCAAATTCCCGACCGCGGGTCGGCAAGGCATAACCGGGGGGAGTTGCAATGCATGGGTGGCCATCAAATCCCTGAAAACATCTGTAAAGGATTTCGGCAACGAAGAGTGAGAAGCCTGCTTCAGGCAAGGTGGATGCCGAGGGGTATAAAAAGGTAATGGGGACGGTAGCAGAGGTTGCATAGGTAAAGGGGATTGCGTAGGTGAAGGCAGAGGGCTAAAATGATGTGGAGGCGTGGAGGGAGTGGGAATATAATGGACGGCATCTACCCGCTCAGGGTGTAGTGTTTCCTTGACCGGAAGTGGAGAGGTGTGGGGAGATGAAATAGCGGAGGGCTGACTCCTGGAGGGATGATATGTGGAGGAGTATGTGGAGGTGTGGGGGTGTGTGGGAGCGGAAGGCCGACTCATGGAGAGATATGTAGTGGAGTGCTGACTCGCGGGGAATGGCGGAGGGAAAGTGTATGTGGAAGGCGAAGGTGGAGGAGACTCGTGGTCAAAGGAAACTAGGAGTTTTTGGCCAATGAAGCGGGCTCGACTATAAAGTTGTTGCCATGAAGTGATATCATTCAGGGCTAAGATGCATCTGAGCTCGAGCGTTGCATTAGAAATAACCATGTTGATCTGCTCGCCCTCCGGAATATGCCCCGGGACTTGCGTGGCCAGGCGACGCCAGCGGTCGGTGAAGGTCAAGAATTCCTCGTCGGGCTTCATCTTCTCGTGGGCTAGATCAACCACAGAATATCTGGGCCCCACTTGGTCTCGATATTGCTAAATAAATCTTGCTTGGATGGCTTGAATGTTCATCAGCTGCTCTTGCGGTAATGCGAAGAACCAATCCTTGGCCGAGCCCTCTAAAGATAGGCCAAATAAATAGGCCATCAAGCGTTGATCATGCTGGAACTGGGCCGACTCATAGAGGAAATCCTTCAAATGGACATAGGGGTCACCAATTCCACCATAGCGATGATAAGCCAGGATCTGTGAATGTGGTGGGAGTTGAAGACCCTGAAAGGCAAATGGGATATCCAAAGAAACTTGAGGATTGATTCGTCGTTGTAATTCATCAAGCTGGCGTTGGGCTTGAGCGAACATCTCCTCGGTAGGAAGAGTCCGAGAAGGATATGAGCCAGCCTGAGCAAGAGATGATGAATTTAGAGCAGGATAATGATGATGGGCCGGATAAGGGGATCCGACCTGAGAAGAAGGAAAGCTCGTTTCGGGAATGGAGGAATGCATGGGCCTGGAAGAATCATGTATGTAGGAATGAGGATTGATTGGGCTAGCAGCAGCACGGGCGGGATAAGAAGGCCCGTTAAAAGAATAGGGTCCAATGGAGGAATAAGGAGATGGGCCCGCATGGGAAGAGGAATCCACACGGGGGTAAGAAGATGGAGAAGTATAGGAATAAGGTGCAGGGGAGAAGTGCTCCATGGGGAGAATGGAGACTTATACAATGAATTTCAAAGGAATACAAGGAGGGAAATGAACCTAAGACAAAAGCAACTAAATGGAGACACATGAAGATGAACTAGACCAAATGAGCCTAATCTGACAAAATGCTGCAAATGGTGATACTACAACATATAATGGAAGGAAGAGATGAGAAAAGAATCAACCAATTACCCAATCAAATTCCAAATGATGCACGAAGATTTTTATAAGTTCCCTTTTAGGACCTTAGTGGATTAATTAAAATGTGAGTTCACTCAACCACAAGGTACCTAACCAGGGTAAGAATGGGAAACTGGATGACTCTAAAGGACTCTCCCTCTCATGAATGCAGACCCTAGACTAGGAGGTGGTACGGTACAACCTGCCCGGCGTCCGTGTGGGAATCCACGGCTCATGGGGGCTTACGGAGGTCCTCGACAAGGTCCCCTAGTCGGCTCCAAGGAGTATGGAGACGAGAGGAAACCCTACCTCGGTAGGAATGCAACTAGATATGAATGAAATGCATGAATCCTATGTGCACCGGAGTGCATGCAAAGTCTAGCCTAGCAATTAGCAATCAATGATCAATCAAATATGAAGGAATGAAAACAAGTATGCAACAATGATATAAGAGCAAGGGGGGTCAATAATCAACACCAAATATCAGGACAATCATATAACATGGCAATCAAAGTGAATCATGGGTGCACTGCATCACGACACGGACGGCCATTGGGAGACCACTAAAGGAGATACATGGTTCAGGATGAACCGTTCAAACCAAGGAATAACGACAAAGAAACACAAAAACCATGAAATGCTGAAATGATAGAAGATAGAGATGAGAAGCATACCTAGATGAGCGGTCTATATACAGCCTCTTAAGCTCTGGAACGGACCGGCAGCCACTGTGCAATAGCAACCAAAAAAATAGTATGAATACAGAGGCATACCTGTGCCAGCACGGTGGACGGCCAAACTCAAGCCGTATAAAGGATGAACGGGCGGTAGGAGACCGCTCGAGACAGCAAGCTTGGAGAAGAACTGGCAGTGTTCGCAGAGAAAAATGGTGAATCTTCAACAGCACAAATGTTGGACGGCCCTCGGAGAGCCGTTCACGTTCCAGAGGACAGAGAACGTGACTCAACCTTAAAATCACTTCAAGAAAAAGGACTAACACAATGAAAGAGGGGGTCAGCAAATCACTTACACGATGGGCACTAGATGTCCCACCGTGATCACTAAAAAATGGGTTGTTGACATGTTTTCCTCCCTATCCCTTCTACTAAATCGATAGAGAAAATATAAATATGCAGTAGAAGGAGAACAGAAGGGTGTAAATAAGTGTGATCGCCACCAAGATGCCGGACATGCGATGAACGCACACCGTACCTTGGAAAGAGGGAGGTACTCGCCTTAAAATCAGCACTGGCACATTGAACGGCTGCTTAGGGGCCGCCTGTAGGTACGTGCGGTCTCACGATAGGCCGCTCGTCGGTGCTGAGTTAGAACGCGGGATGAAGATGGATGGAGGATGAACGGCTTGATGTTGATAGCAGGAGAGGAAGAACAGCTTTGGATCCACCGCATATATCCCTGAACAGTCTGGAAGAAGCCACGTAAAACCACCACGCCAGAAGTTGTAAGGGTCCAACCTCTACCCTTTCCGACCGGCCAGAAAGGATGGGCCTCGTGTTAGTGTGTTGCTGACCTGCGAAACAAAGTGTAGAACACAAAGAAAAACCCAATATCAGAACTGTGAAGTGTAGAAAATGCTAAAATTGAAAGAAATAAACATAGCTAAATGAAGTGGAGGATACCTGGGGGTTTTAAACCCATGGGGGCATCAAAAACGTGGGAGGGTGTGTGAATGATAGTGCGAGTGAAGAAAAACATGGAGAATGATGCATGCAACCAAAAGGGAATGACGGACTATGAAATATATATATAAAAAAGACTCAAAACGAAAGTTACTCCCTAGATCGGAGGCCTGTATGGACGTAGAAGGCCGCCCTCCCTGGTTGTAGGTTACTCAAGGATTCGACAGGGCTTCGCCGTGACCTGAAATCTCCCCCCCTTTTCAAAGGTAGCCTTTAGGGTCTATTTATAGAGCCTAGAGAGCCAGCCCCGAAATTAGGGTTTTTAGACATTTTCAGGTCGAGATAATCAAAGAGAAGTTGTAGATAATCGGATTATCTCCCAACCAGTCGAAACGGCACTCAAAATGATTAAATATCCGCGGAGAAAATGACGGGAGAAGTTAAGGATAAAACCACAGATAGAGAGAGAAAATCCTATTAATCTTTCAGGAATCAAGAGGATGGACGGTCTCACAATAGACCACCCAACGGGATGTGCGGCCATATCCTTGGCCGTTCAACCTGTCGGTGCAAATTCAAATAAATATAAAATATTATCCAACTATCCATCGAACTGACTGAAATCTTCGCCGTGGGACTCTGATAGATGAACGGCTAATAGTAGACCTTTCATCTACAACAGCGGTCAATGGGCAACCGCTCAACCCTGTCAGTGGAAAATCAAGATAAATGAGATAAATAGATAATTATCTGAAAACCAATCGAACGTAGGACTCTGGAAGAAGAACGGCTTAGGAGGTACCACACAATGAGCTTATGCGGCTATGTCCAGGCCGTGTATATTCTTGTCGGTGATAATTCAGAAAATTAGCCAAATATCCCATAAATATATAAATGGCCCAGTATCAACTACACATATGGTTGAACGGCTGGAGGATGACCGCACATGTAATAGGCGCTTGAAATTCATAGAAAAGCTCAAAACTGAAGCCCATTAAGCCCTGAATCACATTCATATGGCCGAATGTGATTTTTCAATGCTCACATCAATCATGGAAGTGTTGGTTACATGACGATCATTCGTGTGTTTAAATTCATTGTCATATGAACTTGATCTTTTGATGTGAATGACTAACTTGTGAATGAGTTTTTATCCTCCTTGTTATTGAGATTCCATGAGTGTGTTTCATGGAGATTGTTTTGCTTGGGGTGATTGAGTTTTTATCTCTTGATCTTTAACTTAGAATATTTGTGACTTAAAGAGTTCACATGCATCTAATTCATGGGCTTTCATGTATGTATTTCATACATTTATCATATCGATTATTGAGCTAAAGTTATAATCCTTTTTATATGGTTTTGCAGGTCAAAATACTTAGTATATATTCTCCAAGATCAAAAGAGTTTGATGCCATAGAGGTTGGAAGGGCTGCAATGGAGTTTGGGGCTGAAATGTGATAGTCTGAAATTACTGTAGCTGGCGGTCGACCGACCCTGTAGCACCGGTTGACCGAAATTCCCAGAGCTGGCAGGTTCTGGGTCTGTAAAATTCCGGTAGACCACCCAACCCGTGTAGGTCGACCGATAGTGGCGAAAACCTAAAAACGTGGTTCCGAAACCCATCTAAACCAAGTCAACTTATGCCTAACCCTTACCCCTTTGCCCTTGGGTTGGTGGGAGACCTATTGGGGGTCCTTTTGGAGGATTCTAGAAGGGCTATACTAGTCTTTTGGTGTCTCTTATATGTATACATATGAGAGCTATGAATTTCACAAGTCTTAACCCTAATGTGTTCATTGTTTTCTATCTTGCAGGTGAAAGAAAGGAGAAAGGAAGGAGAGGCTATTGTGGAGGAAATTTGATCTACATCCAGGAGGATTTGGAGATCGTGCATGAAGAGAAAGTGAAGTGGATTGAAGAAAGGAACGCGTTGATGTTCAAATCGACGGCATCCGGCTTACCACCGACCCGAGCATCAAACAACATTATCATTCGGCCTTGGAAAACAAAGGGGGATCATTTCCACATCTTATATCTGTTCTTTGTGCTGTGTTCCATGATTTATAATCTGGGTTGAGCTTGCTTTGAACATTTGTTTAGTTTCTGAAAGCATACTCTATGTGTATGTGACTGTCTGTGTATACGGTCGTGTTTGATCGCCTACGTGCGATCGTGTGTGTCGTTGTGCTGCGTTTGTTGCAGTGTGTGTGTGTGTGAGTGTTGTGATCCGGTCGTCGGATTATGTTGGAGACATCATCTCCGTGTGTGTGTGTTGGGGCGCATCCCCGTGTGTGTGTGCAGGTGTCATCCTGCGTGTTGTTGGATGATCGCCTCCGTGTTGGGGATTTATCCACGTGTGTATGTTGGAGCCTTGCTCCGTGTTGGGGAGTCTTCCCCGTGCTGGCTTATCCGACGAGTGGATCCTTACTGTTTTGGTAAGGGGTGGACGTAGGGGGCCTGTCGTGGTCCCGAACCCCCTTAAAAACCCTTGTGTCTTGTGTTTTGCATTGTGTGATTGTGTGTTCCTTGCTAACTCCGTTTAGTCGATCACGTGAGATCGGAGAGATTGAGTGAACTTAAATTACTTTGTTAATCTATTTCCTTCAATCTCGTCAAACTTGTTAATTCCGCTAAGAAAGTTTTTAATTCACTATTTTTATTGGGGGACAATTCAACCCCCCTTCTTATCCACTCACCTACCCGGGACCAACATTGGTGACTGACTATCTGGCTCTAGTCAGGTCACAATAACCTGTCCATACTCACCCATAGCACATGTTTTGTATTTGCTTAGTTTAGAATAGATTTTGAATCTATTTCTATTAGGTACGATAAATATGTATATGCGATATATATGTAATGTACCACTATTTGATGAGACCAAATGAAATTCAAAAAATCCCCCCTTCGATCAATATTAGGTTGTAAATGTGAGGCATTAAGAATGACCCAGGTGGCCTTCCATTATTTTAGTTTTGGTGAGTTGGTTTTGAACTGGGAAGGTTTGTTGTGCTACCACAAGGTCGACTCAATACGGGGTCAATGACCCAAACTACGGCATGTTTATGCCATGTGTGGGATGGAGGACTGGTGTAGCTTTGTTGTGCTATCACTAGGGATTCATTACAAATCTATGCTCACCACGTAATAATGGGTGTAACCTATCCAGACTTTGTGATTTGTTATGCTATCACAAGATCACAAGTGTTCTGGAGGCCAAATAAGACTAGAAATTGTAAGAAATTACAATTGGCAAGATTTGCCTACTTATTAAGTATGGAGTGGTTTGTTGTGCTACAACAAGGCTACTACTGTAATGTTAATGAGATTCTAGTCCCCACTAGAAAACTAGTAGAGTTTCCCATCTTTACATAATGGGGGGTATGTAAAGTCGCCAAAAATTAGCGGGAGCTCTAAATTAATATAAAAGATCATATTTTAATTGAATGTCTGTAATGTCATGTTGTGCATCTCCCTTTTAGATTAATAATGTCAAATCACGTATTGTTGTGGCATAACAGATGCCAACAAGGATTCACTGAATCCAATATTTATGACTGGTTCAGGGAGTTGAGAATAGTTCTCACAACTAAAAGGAAATGGTCTATATTCTTGATGAGCTATTGCATGTACCTCCATATTAATATTTGTAGGTAAGACCAACAAGTAGAAGGGGGCTTAGTAGGTCTTTGAGAAAGATAATGCTAAGTAATAGTTACCATTGGCTAAGGCCATCAAGAGAGATAGACTATGAGAGACTAAGGCTAGTGCTTCTATTGCCATGGGGATGGCTACTGGAAGAAGAACTGCAAGTTACATCTTGTAAGGAAGGCAAAGTAGAAGCTTGGTGAAGCTTCAGATGGTGACTAGTAGAAGGCACTTAATCAAGGTTAAGGGTATTCTACAGATTGAAAGTGGAGCAAGAGTTGCTGCCATTTTAGTAGAGAGTACTGACATTGAGATGCCTTCAGGAGCTATTTAGAATATATAGATTGCATTATATTTCTCCCATCATCGAGAATATTAATTCCAATTCTACTTTAAACCCTTGGGGTTTTAATATTAGTTTTGGAAATAATAGTTGTGTAATGTTCTTGAATGGCAGAGAGTTTGCCAGTAGGAGTTTATGTAATGATATATTTATTCTAAGCACTGGTGCTCCTAAGGTTAGTGTGGTTATGCTTCTTGATACGAAGAGGATTGATGTAAATCAAGCCTATCTCTATCACAATTGGCTTGGTCATCTTAGTGAGGAAAGAGTTCACATGTTATATAAAGATGGATGTTTTGATTCATTTGATTGTGAATCATTTACAACGTGTGAATTAAACCTCATAAGTGAGATGACCAATTCTCTATTTAATAAACATGGAGAAAGAGCCGTGGAGTTACTTAAACACATACGTTCTGATGTATGTGGATTTAATTCCACTAATACTAGAGGAGGATTTTCTTACTTCACTACTTTCACCAACAATTTTTCTTTGCTTTAGTATGAGTACAAATATGAAGCTTTTGAGAAATTTAAAGAGTTTAAGAGTGAAGTAGAGAAATAAATTGGAAAGGGTATTAAAACTCTTCGATCGGATCGAGGAGGAAAATACTTAAGTACATAGATTACACTATACCTAAGAATAATGACATATTATCTTCATAGACACTTTGTTGCACACCTCTGCTATGCGGAGTGGTAGAAAGGAGGAATCGTACCTTGTTGGACATGGTACAGTCCACAATAAGCTTTGTTGGGTTACCATTGTCTATCTAGGGAGTCATCCCCTAGAGACTGCTGCTTATCTTTTGAATGGGGTTTTGTTTAAGTCAATGTCTTCCATACCATATGAGATATGGAAAGGGAGAATGACTAACCTTAAGCGTGTTAAGGTTTTAGACTGCCCACTACACGTGAATTATTAAGAATATGCCACGTTGCCCACCATTATTATAGACCTAAGGCTAATCATTATTTCAAATAGGTTTGCTGTGCTACCACAAGGCTCATTTGACTTAAGGGTTGTTTAAGTCTTTGGCATATTGATGCCTTTAAGAGAGGTAGACAAATGTTGTAACTTTGTTGTGCTACCCCAAGAGCTATAACACTAATCTATGCTTTTTACGTAATGATGGATCAACTTAGTTAAGTCACCTTGATTTGTTGTGCTATCACAAGGTCATAGTGATTTAAAGGCTAAATTAATCAGATATTGCAAAAGTTTAAGTATCGAGAGTTGGTGGGAATAGTGGGAGCAAAGTAGAACTAGAAGAAGTTCTAGTGTCACGCCCCGATGCAGAAAATCAAAATGTAGCAGTTTATATCAATCATATCAATCAGAGTATACATTGCCACAAGAGACTAACCACCAGGCTAATAATAAAGAAATAATTAACCCAACTTTAGTAATAATCAAAATAAAAAGTATTCAATTACACCCGACTCCTTGTGGACTTCTATCTCATTAATGGAAAATACATCAACTCTAGAGAACCACCAATCTAAACTTGACTTGAGCATAAACTCTAAATGGCTCGCTCCTGGAATCACTCGTTCCCATCCCCATTGGAACGCACGTCCTCATCCGAGCTACCTGAAAAAGATTGGAAAGTAGGGTGAGCAAAGCTCAGTAGGATTTTATATCTCTATCATCAGGCATAGTTAAAATGATTAACCATTCAGTTATAAATAATGTTTGCAACAGAAACAATGATAAACAATGGCAAGAGATAGATAGGAAAGGAATACGAATATGAAATTTCAAGTGATAAGCAGAGACAAGTATAGCGAGAACTTTCATGAAATTGCATGAAAATGATAAATGGAGTTTGCCACATCAAGCACACATATCATGTCACACAGAAATTTCAAGTAATTGAGTAAAAGTGGAATGTCTTAGACCAATTACGCTAGTCATGCACTTCGGTGCAATGTCACACCTTGTCATTACAAACTCCCCGGGGCACAAGTACTTTCGGGTGCTCCTCCCAGAACCAGACCGGGCCCTTTATGATGTGTTGGCATTGAAGGGTTGGATCATAGATCATAGTCTAGACATTCATCACATTAAATGGCCAAGAGTTCCAAAGTTTAAGCTCACGAACTTACTTCTAAGATCAAGAGAAATTCCAACAAAATGGGAATGACATCAAGTAGAAGGACAAGGATGCAAACAAGGATCACCCACAGATCTCACAGTTCAAGGCCAAGCTTGATAACTACTTCATGATAATAAACAAGGGGAATATAAGAACGTCGGGAATACAAGAATATCTTACCTGTGACGGTTGATAACTGGGCCATTACAGGAACGTGACGGTCTTACACAAGGCCGTTACAATGATGTGACAGTCCAATCTTGGGCCGTTACAATACACAAATCAGTCCAACTTGAACTGACCCAAAAACACGATTCAAACCACGTTCATGGGTTCAGGTCTTTAGGGTACAACCTGCCCAGTGTCCTGGTGGGAATCCCAGGCTCACGGGGTCTTATGGAGGTCTCATAATAGTGGTCCTAGTTCGACGGAAGGAATATCTGGCGGAGAGTCCCATCTATTACAAGAATTGAGAGTAATAAACACGAAAACCAAGACGGTGCGGTCAGTCAATCCCACTGGAGTGGCATGACTGTCAAACAATAACATATATTTTGCATAGATCAGAATTTATACAAGTATTAAGGGTTTCTATCAATTTTCATATGATGAATCAACTTAGGACTATCTAACAACTTTCATGTAGATATTAAAACCTAATGTTTATGATCATGATACTAGATTATTATCATGTTCTGTATTGTTACAGATCACGAAGTCATACTAAAACATAGCAAGTCCCTGGTTAAAACGCATGAATTAAAGTTTAAAAATGCCCTGCCAGAAGAATGTGACGGTCTATGTAAGGGGCATTACAAGAATGTAACGGTCCAAAGTAGATGCGTTACGTTTCAGAAAACAAATAGGAAAAATCTTAAAAATTTTAAAACACAGGGGCATGTGACGGTCTATCGTGGGGGCGTCAGGCTCATGTGATGGTCTGTCGTGCGGCCGTCACGTTGTAACGGTCTCTAGGAGATGCGTCACATAAACCTGGGAACCCACCAACGACGAATTGGACATGTTACACTAAAAACTTCGATTTCTCATTATAGAATAATAATTTTAGGGCAAATACTACCGTTGTAAAGAACATAAAATTTCGTACAAGATAGCATGCTTTGATTTTGATCTAAAACAATAAGATTCAACCTTTAACTAATAATCATGAAAGTTGCCCTTTTTTATACCTCGGAGTAAAACATGAAATTCGAACAACATGGTGAACGAAAATTGGGCAAATAGGTATCAAAAGAAAGGGTTCAGGAAGACGAACAAGATGGTATTATTAGATTTTTGTTTGGCCTGAGAGACACCTACCTTTGCTTGAAGGAAAGAATAATGAAAAGGAAGGGTCGCCGGAACCCTAGGTACCGCTCCTAGAACGCCCAAATTCTCCCTCGTCCGGTCACGATCGGTCACGCCGCCTGTTGCTGGTGCAAATAGGGTTCTAGGGTGTCGAAAGCCCTCTATAAATAGAACCTATAGGGACTCCTAGCGATCGGATTTGGTTGAAGAGTCCTATGAAGAAATTCTGGTGAAAACTTCGGATAGGGTTCTAATCCACCGCCGCCACCGCCAGAAGAATCATCTAGACTTAGGGTTTTTGAAGAGAAAGCGAAGACCTATCAATGGGCTAGGGTTTGGCTCGAATTGGAGCACAATTGGGCTTGAATTGGGCCCAAATTACGATGGTTAAACTAGGTCTTCTAACCCACGAGAAACTGCTAAAAACGCGAACTTGGGCCTATATGAATTTTATTTTGGGCTCTTACCTGAAGATAAAGTTGTTACAAATTAAATTTTACACTAGATTCATATTTTTCTAGAATTTTAATAATCTCTTTAGAAGTTGAGCCAATAATTAATTAAGTAATTATGAAAATATTTTTAATAGAAATGGCAGGATGCTACATCTAGAACTATAAGCATAATGTTATCTTAGGAATCTATTCATGTTGCACACAAGTATTCATAGGTCTGGTCGAGTACCTATAAATCTAAGAAGATATGTTGGAATATCTTTGGTTTGAATAATAAGATACTATATAATTAGGATGATGATTGATGGGGACATCAGACCAAGAGCATTAACATTTTATTTTGCATTTTTGTCCTTTAGTTTATTTTTATATCCTTGGGAAAGTATATGTGCAATTGTAAGGCTTTATAAGCTAATGTGTCATTCCCTTGGATTCTTTGGGTTTTTGTGCAAAATGTCAGTAGGTCCAGCTGTTGACACCCGTTTTATGACCAATAAGTCGGGTCATCTCCTTGTTCGTTCTACATGATGCTCCGAATAATTCACTCTTCATTGAGTCTCCTTGATTGATTTAGAGCCTATTTCTTGGGTCTTTTTCCTTGATTGGATGTGGCTTTTTGTGGCATTTCATTTGGCTAAGGCTTAGTAGAACCTTCATTTTTTCTTTTTTGAACTCCATTGATAATAACGGTCTGCTCCAGGAGCGTTGTTTCTTTATAATGAGTGGGTCCTGGGCCGTTACTCCTTTGAAGAGTCCTGAAGCTTAAGGTCTCATTTCAAATCTTTATCCTTTGGCTTACACGTTGATAATAACGGTCTGTCGTGCAGCCGTTGTTTCATTGTGACGCCCTATGCCTTGGCCGTCGCTTTCTTCACAGAGTCCTATTGCTTTGGCCTTCTCCCTGTTGATCTTATCCTTTAGGGATAAGGTTGAAAGTAACGGACGATCCTTGGTGCGTTATTTCCAAGTGGCGGTCTGTCGTGCAACCGTTACTTCCTTCAGAGAGTCCTGGCAATTCAGGCCTTTTCTCTGCTACTCCATGGTCGAGATAAGAATTTGGATTGGCGATATCTCTTTCAAATCTGATCCTCAGGACCTTCTGTTTGATTCTATGGACTCTTGGTGATATTATCTTCAAGGATTTGCTAAGAGTTAACCCTTTATCTTGCTGGATTATCCTCTGCTCGACCTGAGAGTTTGGGGGTCTATAAATAGAACCCTTAACTTTATGGCCAAGAGGGGGGAAGATCTGGAGTTTGCGTCGAAGTGCTGTCGCATTCTAGAGCCACGTTTGATCAAGGAGAAGTGCTTCTCACGTTCGTTTGCTGCCTGGTGAAGGGAGTATTTGTTCCTTTGGTTCTAAAGTTCATAATTGCATATTGAGTTTCCATTCAATCTCCCTTTCATCATAAGCATTATTTCTCTCCTTTCTCCACGTTTTTCACTGGTTTTCATCATCTAAACATCCTCCTAATCTTTTAAAATGCCCAGAGGGGTTAAAAAACCAAAACTCCCCGGTATTTCCCTCTCCTTTTGATGATATTTTGTTTATTGAAGAATTGATGCTATATTATTGAAAGGGCTAATTTGGGTTGTTTTGTTCTTGTCTTCCACTTCTTTGGCAGGTTTACATGTTCACTAGGGCGAGGCCCAAGTCTTCTAGCCGGCTGGAAGAGTTGGAGTTAAAAGGATCTACACTTTGCTGCTACAGGTATTACGACGGCCTTGTGCAGGCACGTCAGAGTCTTCCAACGGTCTATCGAGCGACCGTCACTGTCAAGTGACGCACGGGGGTCTGGCCGTTACTTCTAGCTGACCTGCAGGTTCTCTTTGGTTTTCTCTCCCATGGGCGGGTGCTTCATCCACCTATTTCTAAGGTATTTTCAGGTCTTTGGCTTATTTTTACTTTGGTGGCGATCACGATTTTCCTTGGTATTGGGCATTAGCTTTCTCCTTCATTGCATATCTTTTATTTCCTTGCTTGTTCCACCCCTCGCGGTGTGTTTTCATTTACTCTTTGCTCCACGCCCCGGCATGTGTTTTCCTTTTCCTTAGCTTAGTTTGATTGAGATAGCATGCCCATGCTAGAGCTAGCTTTGATTGCCTAGGTTCATGATCACATGTACATAGGTTAAGAGCAGATCTTTGATTACTTGCTTGTCATCTCATCCTCTACACAAGACCCCCCAAGAAGAAGAAGATAGATAAGCAAAGTAAAATCAATAGATAATTTTTTGGCGATCACTGTGGGACAGCTTGTGCCAATCGTGCTTTTGATTCCTGTTAAACCTGCCATCATCTCTTGTGTTGTCCCCTCCCGTTTTCCCCTTATTTCCTGTTAATCCTGTTTCTCTGAGTGCTCTGACAGCCCTGTGTCCCTGCGTTACAGTCCTCTGACGTAGGGGCATTAGACCGCCACATCTGTTCTGCTGAGAGCTTTCACGATTTTTCCTGTTACTTCTGGTTGATTTTGGTTTTCTGGCTCATTTGACGGTCCTAGCTCCCTACGTTATATTATTTTTGGCGGTCTGGCATTCGACCGTTATTTTCTTCTGACGCAGGGTTCCTAGACCGTTATACTCTAGACAGGTACGCCCCAGGTGCATTTATTTCTGCAGTTTCTGGTGTGACTTGTTTGCTTGGGTGATACTTGACTTCCTCCTTGCTTTGTTTCATATCTCCATATCATTGTGTGCATCATTGATTGGTAGATTTTAGGCTAGACATTGCATACACTCTGGTGCACATAGGACCATTCATCCTTTCATATCCTAGATTGCATTTTCCTACCTTGGTGCGCGGACCTCTCGTCTCCATATTCCTTGGGGCCGACTAGGAAATCACACCAGGGACCTCCATAAGTCCCCGCGAGCCGTGAATTCCCACACAGACGCCGGGCTGGTTGTACCTTTCCCACCCCGTGTCTAGGGTTGCATAAGTGAGGAGTGATTACACTTAGAGTCAAACCAAGTCCCATACCCATCTCCTGTTAGGAACCCATTGTTGAGAGCACATTTCAATCAATTCACTAAGGTTCCAAACGAGAAATCACAAGAATTGTGTTGCATCATCTTAAAACAACTTGGTTGACTTTGAGTGTCTTCACCTTTTATCACTTACATCTTTTTCTAAAAACATTCGAGTTTGGTTACTTATTACGTGATTGGCTGTGTTGTTTGTTTGCATTTTGTCAAGGTTGTCCGTTGCATGTGGAGTTATTTTCGTCCGTCCGACTCATCTCCTCAAGTCAATTTCTTCTTCAAGTCCTACTCCAATCCTCTTTTCGAGTCCACCATGGCATCCTTTAATCCTCCCCGTTCCCAAGAGGACTCCCTTCCTCAAGGGCTTCTTGAAAACCCTCCCAGGGTTACCTCCTTTTCTTCTGGAGAGGGGACTGCCCCTCTTCTATCCTCCACTTCCATGGAAAGTGGTCAAGCCACCCCTTCTTTCTCCACTCCTTCCGCGGGCTCCGTCCTTCAGATGATGGCCCAACTGGATCCGGCTCAACTCCAAGCTCTTTATCAGGCCATGCAAGGGTCCAACGCATCTCCTTCTACCATCATCCAAAATCAATCCAATCCTTCCATTGTTTGGCTTCCCATTCAGCCCACTCCAATTGATCTCACCCCGGTCCAACCACGGACCATCACTTTCGCGGGCATGGAAACGGGCCAGTCTTCCAATTCGGCCCAACAATCCTTCGATAAGGGAAAGTCGCCCATCCCCTCTCTTGTTCAAATGGATCATCACGTATCTACTTCGGTAGCTTCGCAAGTTCTGATGGGCCCTTCTGATTTCTTGCACCCTCGGCAAGGGGTGGCTCAAGCCCATTATAATCTAGGCCAATCTCAGGCCCAATATCCTTCTTATGGGCCCCCCATCTCTACTGTTTATCCCTCCACTCCTGCTTATGGGCTTCCACCTTCTGTCGTAATCGTTCCATCTGCTCCTCAAATTCAATCAGTGTCCTTCACTACCCCTACTCCCTCCCGAGAGCAGGACTTGCTTGACAAATGGGCCGCCATGCAGCAACAACTCGATTTCCTCCAGAAGCGGGTTGGCCCGCAATCTTTGGCAGATGTTCCTGTCCCGAGCTTCCAGAATATTCGGTTCCCTCCACAATCAGAACTCCCTAGCTATCGCAAGTACGATGGGAACGGCAATCCCTTCATTCATGTGAGGGATTTTCTATACGAATTAGCGCAGTTCCAATATGATGATCGCCTTATGGCGTACTTATTCCACCGATCTTTGGATGGTGTTGCTCTGGAGTGGTTCTACTCTTTGCCACTAGAAGAAGCTGAAAGTTTCAAGGTAGTAAAGGACAAATTTATCCAGCGGTTCCAAGACAGGGTCGGCCCGGAATACTCATTTACAGATCTAGTAGCCGAGAAGATGAAGCCAGATGAGGAGTTCGCCACTTATGCAGACAGATGGAGGCAGATGGCTGCTAGAGTGCCTGGCCACATTCCGGAGGAAGAGAAGGTCAAGCTGCTCATTTCAAATGCTACCCCGACCTTCAGGAACATCCTGGCGATGAATGATATAGCTAACATGCATCAACTCTACAGTCGGGCGCGCTTCATACAAACCCAGTTCAAGGATTCTTCCATACACGCCCTATTTGAAAACCAAAAGCCCAAATATCACAAGAAACCACAAGGGCCGGTTACCGAGGGGGTCCAGACAAACGAACAGGTACAAGCCGTCGCCTTTCCATTCCAAGCCGCACCATTCCGCTTCCCCCAAAACCCCCACACTCCACAAAATCCCGCTTCACAGAACTTTCAAGCCGCTCCACAAAACCCTCCGCCCACCTTCACCATTCCACAAAACACCTTCATCGCTCCACAGCAACAACCACCACCTCCGCAATTCCATAATGTCCCTCCACCCAACGGCTATAACAACAATCCGAACAACAAGCGCCCGGCTCCCAAGAGGGCACAATATCCTCCACTGCCAGAGACCCTCACGGATATCTTCTCGACTCATATGTCAGTGAATGCAATTCAACTTCCTCCGGAACGGCCTAACTGGAACCCAGCCGTTGATCAGACGAAATATTGCATGTTCCATAGGCAGCCAGGCCACACTATCGAAGGATGTTATCAGTTCCAGGATCTGGTATACGATCTCCATGAGGGACAGAGAATCGATCATCAGGCCATTATTGAAATCAAGGAGAAAAGAGGGCAGCAGCCGAGGCAGCAAGCACAGTAGCAACAAGCACCACAGCCGCAGCAGCGACTACCACAACAGCAACTACAACAGGCTCAGGATCTGGGGATCCATCAAAATCCGATGCCAAATCATCCGCCTGCTCTACAGCAACCTCAGCCGCCTGCACCGGCTCAAGTAAACGTAGTTCAACCCCCGGCCCCTAGTGCCGAGTGGTCTTTTGATGACGATGGCGCCACACCGTAAGTCATGGCCCTCCACCACAGCCACCGCAATCCTCTTACCCCCTCTTTTGTCCTTCCTTCACACCCAATATCCGCTCCACTGGTCCTCCCATTTACGCCCGCTCCAACAAATTTACTACCACCCACCACTCCATCATACCCCTCGCCATTTACCTCTGCCACCATCATCACGCCATCACCTAACCTATCACCCGTTTTGACACCTCCGCCAACACACCCTCCATCCGTACCATCCACCATCACCGTCCCACCTTACATCAATCCTTCACCCATCATCCGCTCACCACCACTCACCACCATCACTAACCTTACACCCCACCAAATCATCTCCCCCACACAGCCTACACCGCTCATCCACCCCACAGGGCCCATCATACTATCCACCGATGCCGCGACCGCTACAAGTTGCGCCTTAAGAAGCGGGAAGATGTTCCTGTAAGGTTTCGCACAGCACCTACGGGCGACGCAGCGGATAACAAAAATTTAATTTGCCCGATCCCGGTATTGTGGAAAGCTTAATCTATGCTCTAATCGGTGTTTCTAATACCCTAATTACGGGTTGCGTGTTTCACCTTGCGCGGAACGACGCTGTCCGCTAAGCCCGATGCAGAGAAACCGAACCGCACAGCTGTACGGCCTCTAGAGCAGATCCACATGGACCCTTGCGCAGCGACGGTACCTCCCCGGCACAACTTTCCCCGGCTCTAACACCTTCTGGAGAGAGAGAGAGCAAGGGGGAGAAAGGGGGAGGCTAATCCTCTCCTTAATGCTTAATGCTTGATTAGCATTAAGGGGGGTTGGAAGGGAGAAGCCAAGAGTTCGAATGAACTCACGTAGATGGCTATATATAGAGTTTAGGTTTATTAGAAAAGGGTTCTAAAAGACCAAAACTGTATATATGTCCTTTCTCATATTATACATATGTATTAAACTCCGTTTACACTCCTTTCCAAAAGGAATTAAATGGAAATAATACATACACTTGTATAATAATTATCCGTCACCCAAGAATCCATTGTGTGTGATCCTCTAGGCCCATAGTCACTCTAGTTTAAGGTCCATTAACTTCTAATTCCCAATTAGAAGTAAATTAAACGTATTCTTCGCTTCTACTAGAGTCGAACAATAGTTTAATTTATTCCGAACCTTTGATCACGTTGGGTCAAGCAAATCCGCGTGATCCTAGATGACCCCGGGTTTAAACCAACCTGTCTGGTACCTGTAAGTCCACAGTTACCGCATCGATATAATCCCTCGCTCATTCTATGAGTCTGGTACGATCGAGGGTACGGTTTCTGTCAAACCCCATGATCGTGCCATTTGACTATGACCTCCTTAAAGTGTATGACGTCCGTTCTAAACGAACTCATACGACCCTGGCCAGGGATTTAACGGAGCGTCAATGTCATGACCCATTAACTGTCTGATATATACCCGACAGTGAGCGATCCCCTCTTGACCATTGATGATCTTCACACGTATCCTGGAGTGGTTAACGACTCGGCAACTCATTACTTATGGTTAAAGTCACTTAGCCAAGTAATTAAACCATTCCAATCCTCGTGTAAGATCCGATCAATGTCTCAGGTCAAAGGACCAACGATGCTACTGTGACCGTTGGATCTTCAGTTGACATTAGGTATAATCAACCATCTGAAGATCCAATAGCGGATCAGTTCAGTGCACATCCTCCAAGGACATACACCTACACATATGTGTTGGTGCCCCGCACCAATGACCATGAGACTGGTCACTGACAAATCATGTGTACTGGTTTAATAGGTAATCAAAGTCCCCGAGTGATTACCCTCCAACCAGGAACAGTTTAAGGTATGTGTACATGTAAAGTCAATCTCATGTTCGAGATCCCATCTCGAGCTGACTTTACAACCACATATCCTAGGGACAACGTAAAGTAACACAATCGCATATTTACGCTCAAACACCACTTTATTAATGAACAAGATCGTACAACTATTGGGCCTACCCGACCCGAAATTGGCCTGTAGCACACCAACACTAACAATCTCCCACTTGAACTACAGCCAATTGCCCACAACTTTGAGGCCCATCTTATCCCGATGACGCTCAAATACAGTCTGTGTCAAAGGCTTAGTCAGTGGATCTGCTATGTTGTCTTCTGACGGTACACGCTCTACCATCACATCTCCACGATCAACAATCTCCCGAATAAGGTGAAAGCGCCTAAGAATATGCTTTGACCTTTGGTGAGATCTCGGTTCCTTCGCCTGGGCGATGGCCCCATTATTATCACAAAATAATGGGATGGGAGCTGATATCTCGGGAACTACGCCAAGTTCCAAGATGAATTTCTTCATCCAGACGGCTTCCTTAGCAGCTTCAGCTGCAGCAATATATTCCGCCTCCGTCGTCGAGTCTGCAGTCGTGTCTTGCTTGGAGCTTCTCCAACTGACTGCCCCTCCATTCAACATGAATACAAATCCAGACATAGATTTGCAGTCATCTGGATCTGACTGGAAACTAGAATCTGTGTAAGCTCTAAGCTGTAGGTCCTCTCCTCCATAAAGCAGAAAAAGATCCTTAGCCCTTCGCAGGTACTTCAGGATACCCTTTACTGCCTTCCAGTGCTCTTCGCCTGGATTTGCCTGATATCTACTGACAATGCTTAAAGCATTGGCAACATCAGGTCGTGTACATAGCATTGCATACATGATTGACCCTATCGCCGAAGCATAGGGTACCTTATTCATGTGTGCCACCTCCTCAGAAGTTTTAGGACTCATCCCCTTGGATAGGCAAATTCCATGTCTCATGGGAATGAGACCTCTCTTGGAATTTTCCATCCTAAACCTTTTGAGGATAGTGTCTATGTACATGGATTGGGATAATCCTAGCATCCTTTTAGATCTATCTCGATAGATCCTTATGCCCAGCACATAGGATGCTTCTCCCAAATCCTTCATGGAGAAGGTCTTGGACAACCAAGACTTAGTTGATGTCAACATCGCTACATCATTCCCAATGAGTAAGATGTCATCAACATAAAGGACCAAGAAGGTCACTGAGCTCCCACTGACCTTCTTGTAAACACAGGGTTCATCTTCATTCCGAATGAAGTTGAAAGATTTGACAGCCTCGTCAAATCTTAAGTTCCAGCTTCTAGATGCCTGCTTTAATCCATAAATGGACCTTTGAAGTTTGCATACCTTATTAGGATGTGGCTTGGAGGTGAATCCCTCAGGCTGTACCATATACACCTCTTCTGACAGGTTTCCATTAAGAAAAGCTGTCTTCACATCCATTTGCCAAATCTCATAATCCAGGTATGCAGCAATGGCAAGGAGGATTCTGATTGACTTAACCATGGCTACCGGCGAAAACGTCTCGTCATAGTCAATGCCTTGCCTTTGGCGATATCCTTTCGCCACTAGTCTAGCCTTGTATGTGTCAATCTGTCCATCTGCACCGATTTTCCTTTTGAAAATCCATTTGCAGCCGATAGGGACCTTCCCTTCGGGTACATCAACTAAGTTCCAAACTTTGTTGGTGTACATGGACTGGATCTCTGAATCCATTGCCTCTTGCCATTTCTCGGAGTCTACACTACGGATCGCCTCCTGGTACGACTGAGGATCATCATCCTCATCGATGCATACCTTAGAGGACCCATCTGAGACATGTCCAACATATCTCTCAGGTTCTCTCGGTAGTCTACCAGATCTTCGTAGTGTCAGTGTTTCACCTTGAATAGGATCAACCGATATAGTCTCATCTAATGAGTGTGTGTCTATGGGTTGTGGTTCTTGGACCTCGTCCAATTCTATCTGGCTCCCACTATTTTTCTGGAGTAGATATTCTCTTTCCAGAAATACAGCTCTCTTGGCCACTAAGACCCTTTGCTTAGAAGGGTGATAGAAATAATATCCAAACGTCTCCTTTGGATATCCCACAAACCTACACTTATCGGTTCTTGACTCAAGCTTATCACTTTCGTTCTTCTTTACATGAGCTGGACACCCCCAAATTTTAATGTGATTAAAATTTGGTTTCCTGCCCTTCCATATCTCATATGGAATAGAAGGAACTGATTTACTTGATATCCTATTCAATAAATAAGCCGCAGTCTCTAACGCATAGCCCCAGAGAGACAAGGGTAGTCCTGACATAGACATCATGGATCGGACCATGTCTAACAAGGTCCTGTTTCTCCTCTCGGATACACCATTGTGCTGTGGTGTATACGGTGGTGTCCACTGAGAAACCATTCCATGGTCTTTAAGATAAGAAGTGAATTCATGGCTTAAGTATTCACCTCCTCGATCCGATCGAAGAGCCTTAATACTTTTGCCAGTCTGTTTCTCTACTTCATTCTTGTATTCCTTAAACTTCTCAAAGGCTTGTGACTTATGTCTCATTAAATACACATAGCCATATCTAGAGAAGTCATCAATAAAAGAAATGAAATAGAGATAACCTCCTTTTGCTTCTATGGACATGGGTCCACACACATCCGAGTGTATGAGCTCGAGAAGGTCAACAGCCCTCTCTCCATGTCCACCAAAGGGAGCCTTAGTCATTTTCCCCATGAGACACGACTCACAGGTATCAAATGGCTTGTATTCGAATGAATTCAAATACCCATTTGAGTGTAAGTGAGAGACTCTTTTCTCACCTACATGACCAAGTCTGCAATGCCATAGATATGCAGAATTCACTTCATCAGCATTAGAAATTTGCATAACATTAGAACGTGTATCTAATACATATAGACCATTGACCAATGAACCATTGGCTATAACCAAACCATTATTCATTATAGAGCACCCAGTGCTATTAAAAGCCAATGTATATCCAATGTTATACAAGCCAGAGATTGAAATAATGTTCTTAATAATATTAGGAACATAATAACAGTCATTCAGCTCCAGAATGACTCCTGAAGGTAAACTGAGGCGTGCAGTCCCGACAGCTTTGGCAGCAACTAAAGCTCCATTGCCCATCCTCAGTTCAATCTCCTTTTTGCCCAATCGCCTTCTATTTGCCAGCACCTGCATAGAATTGCAGATATGAGATGCACATCCAGTATCCAATACCCATGATGTGGATTCCATATATGACAAATTAAGGTCTATGACAAAAATACCTTCATTTAGAATTGCCTTGCAATTTCTTTTCCAATGCCCAGTTTCCCCGCATCGAAAACATTTGTCTTCCTTTTCATTCTTCTTGCCCTTCCCTTTGTCAACCTTGGCGAGCTGCTTACCCGTGACCTTTTTCTTTCCCTTCCCTTTGTTACTTGTGGTGGATATTTGGGTTGTCTTCCTTTTCTTGTTGGCCCGGCCAACAATCATTACAGACGAAGATGGTTTATCTTTCTGCATGGTTCCTTCAGCACTCTTTAACATATTGAGCAGCTCCGGGAGAGTTGCTTCAATCCTGTTCATGTTAAAGTTCATGATGAAGGAAGAAAAGGAATCGGGCAATGACTGGAGTATAAGATCAATGCATAGTTCAAGATCCAACTTGAACCCCAATGCATTGAGTCTTTCAATCCACTCCATCATTTTCAGTACATGAGCCTGTACTGAAGAACCCTCAGACATCCGTGTCCTGAAAAGCCTTTTGGAGATGTCATACCTCTCAATCCTACCCTGCTCCCCGAAGAGCTGGCGTAGATTGAGAAGTATACTTCTACAATCAGTCTTTTCAAATTGCCTCTGTAGCTCGGGAGCCATAGAGGCCAACATGTAACATTGGGCTAAGGAGGAGTCCTCAGACCACTTGGCATAAGCCAGTAACTCGCCCTCGTCGGCATCAGGAGCTGGCTCAGAATGAACCGTGTCCAACACGTACGCTATCTTTTCGGCGGTAAGGACTATGCGTAGATTACGCAGCCAATCCGAGTAGTTCGGTCCAATTAATCTATTTGCATCCAAGATACCGCGGAGGGGGTTGGACGACGACATTGTAATCTGGATAAGAAATAAAAGACAACTTAGCATGTGTTCAAATTCTAACTTAGATGTGATTTTCTATCTTAGTTAGTCCCACTATTTTTCGATCGAACTATGTAACCCTCAGTATATAGTACGGGAGATCAACGAGATCAACCTAGTGGGTCGGAATCCCAACGAGACTGATGTACGACCTTGTGGAAAGCACAACAAGCCATACACCATCTCAAGGGCAGTCAACAAGCACTTGCATCTAATGCAATATCCGATATTCGGCCCCCGAGAAATCATCCCCTTGTGGAAAGCACAACAAAGGATATTCTCGGTTAGATCTAACCATCATTAGTACATAGCAATGAGTTCATGACCCGACCCTTGTGGAAAGCACAACAAGGCCGAGTTCAATTCCTCACTCCATTGAGGCCGAGCCTTGGAGTTTAATCCCACCCCCAAACTCATGGACCTTGTGGAAAGCACAATAAATCCATGAAATGAAGACGTTCATTCACTCCACAATGATGGAGGGCCACGACGACTCCTAGAGCCACGCTTACCAGATCTAAAATTTAAACGCGAGGGAATTTAATTTTATCTTGATCTCACCCTAGGTGGTAATATAAATATATCCAATATATTTACCGTACCTAGTAGTTTGCACAAAATAAATGCATCCAATGCAAAAATGAACGCAAGTGATCATGGACTTTAACCCTAATGTAACTAAGACATCCGGCCCGCTTCCGAAGCAGCTGGATCGTCCTCGTCGGGTGTGCTCCACGCTTTCAATCGCCGACGCCGCATTAATTACAACTTTTACACGGCACGCAGGCCGGAAAAATTAAATTACATGTGACTCAAATTCCAGCAGCCCTTAGGGCGAGTACAACAATGGAGGAAGATAGAAGTACATTGGAATTTTAACAGAGAGAGAAAGGAGGTTCGCAGACCCCAATTAATTACATTAATCCAAGTCCATGATCACTTGCCAACCCATTCAAATAAAATCAATCAAGGGTTTATTTTCTGAAAATAATCCTTACTTTGAATTTAAAAATGGGATGTGCAAACAAAAACAGGCTAGCTTTGTTTAATTTTAAAAATCAAAGCATGATTAACTAAAATTAAACATACAAGCAGGCCAATACAAGGTAAATAAAGTAACGCACGTAAAGAACCATCATTTTCTGCAGGGGCATCTAATTGAGATAATTAATTAAATTTAAATTTAAATTTAATTATCCAATAATCAAATTTAAATTCAAAATTTAAACATGCCAATAATTTAAATTTAAATTCAAACTAATTATCTAATAATTTTTTGTTTGAAAATAAATTTAAAATAATGCAATTGTCCTCAATTAGTAATTTTCTAAAATTCAAAATTTGAATTTAACAATTATCTAATAATTAAAAATTCAAATAATTGAATTTTCCATATTTAACTTCAATAAAATTTAAAATTTGAATTTTTGAATTATCTAATAATTAAAAATTCAAAAACTTAAATTTTACCGAAGTAACTTCAATTATTACCATTTTATCTCAAGGTAAATAGTAATTATCTCACCTCGGTAAATTCAACACGGTTAAATAAAATTTAACATTTGACATTTACTTTTGAGATAATACAATTAACCTACAAGATAAAGTCCTATTTAATTTACTGTGTATTTTAATATATATATCTAATATATATATTACTATTTAAGTACATAATAAATTAAAAAGAATATAATGTAATTTTTTTTTTTATAAATAAAAAAATGGGGCGGGGGGGCCGCCCCGCGCGCGTGGGCGGCGCCTACGCGCGCGGGCGCTGACCCGCCCGCGTCGGGCGCGCCCGCACGCGGGTCGGCGCCCGCCTTGCGGGTCGGCGCCCGCCAGGCGGGCGCTGACCCCGCGTGCGGGCGCCCGCCACGCGGGCGGCGCCCGCCCGCCGCGGGGCCCCCGCGTGCGCCCCGCGGGGCACGCGGGCGGGCGCACTGCGCCCACAGCGGCGCAGTGCGCCCACCGCAACCCCAATTTTTTTTTTAAAATTTTTTTTTTAAAAAAAAAATTTACGTTCCTGATGCCCAGCATCCAGGAAGAACAGAGATATCTAAATCTCTTTCTACAAATTATAATTGAAGATTTTCAATTGCCCCTAAAACATGGTTCTAAACGGCGCTAAAACACCGACCAGAGCGCAAACCTGGCTCTGATACCACTGTAAGGTTTCGCACAGCACCTACGGGCGACGCAGCGGATAACAAAAATTTAATTTGCCCGATCCCGGTATTGTGGAAAGCTTAATCTATGCTCTAATCGGTGTTTCTAATACCCTAATTACGGGTTGCGTGTTTCACCTTGCGCGGAACGACGCTGTCCGCTAAGCCCGATGCAGAGAAACCGAACCGCACAGCTGTACGGCCTCTAGAGCAGATCCACACGGACCCTTGCGCAGCGACGGTACCTCCCCGGCACAACTTTCCCCGGCTCTAACACCTTCTGGAGAGAGAGAGAGCAAGGGGGAGAAAGGGGGAGGCTAATCCTCTCCTTAATGCTTAATGCTTGATTAGCATTAAGGGGGGTTGGAAGGGAGAAGCCAAGAGTTCGAATGAACTCACGTAGATGGCTATATATAGAGTTTAGGTTTATTAGAAAAGGGTTCTAAAAGACCAAAACTGTATATATGTCCTTTCTCATATTATACATATGTATTAAACTCCGTTTACACTCCTTTCCAAAAGGAATTAAATGGAAATAATACATACACTTGTATAATAATTATCCGTCACCCAAGAATCCATTGTGTGTGATCCTCTAGGCCCATAGTCACTCTAGTTTAAGGTCCATTAACTTCTAATTCCCAATTAGAAGTAAATTAAACGTATTCTTCGCTTCTACTAGAGCCGAACAATAGTTTAATTTATTCCGAACCTTTGATCACGTTGGGTCAAGCAAATCCGCGTGATCCTAGATGACCCCGGGTTTAAACCAACCTGTCTGGTACCTGTAAGTCCACAGTTACCGCATCGATATAATCCCTCGCTCATTCTATGAGTCTGCTACGATCGAGGGTACGGTTTCTGTCAAACCCCATGATCGTGCCATTTGACTATGACCTCCTTAAAGTGTATGACGTCCGTTCTAAACGAACTCATACGACCCTGGCCAGGGATTTAACGGAGCGTCAATGTCATGACCCATTAACTGTCTGATATATACCCGACAGTGAGCGATCCCCTCTTGACCATTGATGATCTTCACACGTATCCTGGAGTGGTTAACGACTCGGCAACTCATTATTTATGGTTAAAGTCACTTAGCCAAGTAATTAAACCATTCCAATCCTCGTGTAAGATCCGATCAATGTCTCAGGTCAAAGGACCAACGATGCTACTGTGACCGTTGGATCTTCAGTTGACATTAGGTATAATCAACCATCTGAAGATCCAATAGCGGATCAGTTCAGTGCACATCCTCCAAGGACATACACCTACACATATGTGTTGGTGCCCCGCACCAATGACCATGAGACTGGTCACTGACAAATCATGTGTACTGGTTTAATAGGTAATCAAAGTCCCCGAGTGATTACCCTCCAACCAGGAACAGTTTAAGGTATGTGTACATGTAAAGTCAATCTCATGTTCGAGATCCCATCTCGAGCTGACTTTACAACCACATATCCTAGGGACAACGTAAAGTAACACAATCGCATATTTACGCTCAAACACCACTTTATTAATGAACAAGATCGTACAACTATTGGGCCTACCCGACCTGAAATTGGCCTGTAGCACACCAACACTAACAGTTCCATCAGAATTACCCTACCAATTCCAACCCCCGGTCCTCTCAGCCAATAGTCGAGTAGGCAGAAACTGAACCTCTGCCGGGTACTCAATATGACTTGCTGCATCATCTGGATCGAGTGCCCGCTAAAATATCTGTGCTGGAGCTGATCAAAAGATCTACCCTTCATCAGGATGCACTGAGAGATTTCTTACAGAAGGTAATGGTCAGCAAAGATATGGCAGTTGACAGCTTACCAACAACCCTAGCAACTATTTCCAAAGAGCCAGCAATCACATTTTCAAAATCCGCGCTAGCGCTTCCGGAAGCTCGGCAAATGCCGCTCTGCATTACAATCACTCTAAACAAAGTTAGCATTGAAGTAGCACTAGTTGACACAGGGGCTTCAATCAATGTGTGCCCACTCAGCACTCTACGAGCTTGCAACATATCCGAAGAGTTATTACGACCTACCCCGACCGCTATAGCAGCATATGACAATTCAAGGTGAGCATGTCACGGGGTGGTCACTATCCAAGCAGAGCTCGGACCCCTTACAATGGCCGTAGAATTCTATGTGCTAGACATCGACCCTATGTTCAAGGCTATCTTGGATCGTCCATGGCTGGATACGCTTGGTGCTGTGCCCTCCACCGCACATCAGTGCGTCAAAATCCCTTTCCAAGGGAGGGTCGTCAAGGTCAAAAGCCTATCTACAGTGCAATCGGTTAAGGCCATTTCAGAACAGATTCTTCCTACACTTTGGCCAAGCAGTCAACCCGTCATATCAGTGCTGGATTTAAACTTCCCTTTGGCTTATGCGCCTCCTAGGCCCATCACTACTCCAGTTAACATCAAGATGAAGCCCCAGATCCGAGACCCAAAAGGCTGGAACATTATACTGAAACTAGGCTACCAACCGGGTAGAGGCCTCAGTGCACAATTACAAGGAATGACCAAGCCCATACCCAAGGGGAGAAAGATGGGCAGGAGAGGTCTTGGCTACAAAGAGACCGCATTATCTGTGATGGGTGATTCTGGGCCACTCACCTGGGACTACCGCCAGCACTTTGTCCGAGGGCCTCTCCAGCCCGGCACATTGGCTCTACAGCCAGCTCCGTTAGGGAGAAATACAGTATGTCCGATTGCCAGTCCTCCGCCGGCACTAAAAAGGCCAGAACATGATATGCTTGATTATGGTCAAACCCTTCAGAGATTGTTTCATGAAGAAGACTACCAAAAGAAGCAAGAGCTTCGGCTCATGCAATGGAAACCAAAGAAACTGCCAGACAATGATCCACGGGAGGAGGGGAGCTCGCCGATTGTCTTTTGTTGGTCTCCCTCCCGCTTTCAATCTCTCCTCCAGCAATGGGAGTTCTTACCCCGTCTTCCTCCTATCATGGTAAACCCATCCTTCGTTGATCCGCCCGAGATTCTATTCGTTCCTTGCGCTTGCGGGCACTGCCCGCCCATTGATTTATCCACTCTATTCACTCCTCCTCCTCCCAACACCCAACTCAACGAGATGTGGTTCTCATCTTCCGATGCCTTCTTTGACTGCATCTTCCCTGAGCTATTCCCTATGCAGCTCCCGCCTCCTCCATCTTGCTGTATAGTCTCTTCTGATTTCCAAAAAAAAACGTCAAATTCAAAATGGAGATTTTAGTGGAAGATTATGCTACCCTGTCTCCATCCTCATCCCAGGGGCACGAGTCCCCTGCTCCTTCCCTTCCACTAGGTCTCCTTTCTCCTGGGTTAGGGTTAGGGTCTATCGAGTCTAGGGAAGTAGAATTAGTTAGGTCTAAAGAAGTAGGGTCTTGTTCTGGGTCATCCAACCCTTCCTCCTTTGAGCCGCGCTCGCTTGCGCGTCCTCCCAAATCTGTTCCTGATAGGTTCTTGCAAGACCTAGCTCAGCGCTGTCATGCCCTTTTAAAATGTCTGGAATTTGTTGCTACGGGAATTACGATTGAGGATGAAGAAGAAATAGAAGGGGCATGGGGCGATGACGGACTCGGCGTCTATGAAATCCTGGGTGAGAAAAATCCGGTTAATGAGGACAGCGACGTAGATGACACTGCCGATTTGTATGCACAAGGACTTAAGAGATTCGACGAGCCATCGACGGCAGTGGACGAACCTACGAAGGAAATCAACTTAGGAACTGAAGAAGACCCAAGGCCCATCATTGTTGCCGCTAATCTCCCTCCGCAAGTAGAAGAAGATTTAATCAAAGTTCTAAGGGAGCATGGCGATTCCTTCGCCTGGTCTTACGAGGACATGCCGGGTCTTGACCCCTCCTTAGTGGAACACCGGCTCGTGCTTAAACCAGGGGCAACACCTGTCAAACAACGGTCAAGAAGATTTCACCCCCACATGGCCTTGAGGATCAAGGAAGAGGTCGACAAGTTATACAAGGCCAGATTCATCAGAGTTGTTTTATATCCTCAGTGGGTGGCAAACATAGTCCCTGTTATCAAGAAGGATGGAAAAGTGCGTATTTGCATCGATTTCAGGGATCTTAATAAAGCATGTCCTAAGGATGATTTCCCGCTGCCGCATATAGACGTCCTGGTGGACAACACTGTCGGGTATGAAGCTCTGTCATTTATGGATGGGCACTCAGGCTACAAGCAAATCCGTCTCGCTCCAGAAGATCAAGAGAAAACTTCCTTCACCACGCCCTGGGGCACGTACTGTTATGTGGTTATGCCATTTGGTCTGAAGAACGCAGGTGCCACCTATCAAAGGGCAATGATGGCCATCTTCCACGACATGATGCACATCGATATGGAAGCTTACGTGGATGATATCCTGGTGAAGTCAAGAACCAAGGAGGAACACCCCTCTATCCTGGCTAAGGTGCTGCAGAGAGCCAGGGAGTACAAGCTCAAGATGAATCCGAAGAAGTGTGTGTTCGGTGTCTCCTCAGGGAAATTGCTTGGTTTCATAGTGAGCAAACGGGGGATCCAGATTGATCCTAACAAAGCACAGGCCGTCATGGACATGCCTCCGCCGAAGAACATTACGGAACTTCAAGGATTGATTGGTCGATTGCAATTCATCCGAAGATTCATATCCCAGCATTCTCAAAGGTGCCGTCCGTTTTATGAATTGCTTAAGGCAGGGGTCAAGTTCGAATGGAATCAAGATTGTCAGAAGGCCTATGAGGACCTTGAGGAATATCTATCCAATTCCCCGGTTCTGCAACCTCCTATCCCTGGGAAACCCCTAATCCTATACGTCTCGGTTATTGAGGACTCCCTGGGGGCGGTCTTAGCACAAGTGGATGATGAAGGAAAAGAGCGGGCTGCATATTACCTCTCTCGATTATTCAACCCCGCTGAATCCAGATACACCGCTATGGAGAAGACTTGTGCCGCCTTAGTGTGGGTAGCTCAGAAGCTTAAGCACTACTTTCTTGCCCACCCAGTTAGGTTGATCTCTAGAATGGACCCGATCCGTTATCTCTTAGAAAAGCATGTCCTTTCTAGTAGGTTAGCTCGCTGGCAGAGCTTCCTCTCTCAGTTTGACATCACCTTTGTTGTTCAGAAGGCAGTCAAAGGATATGCCATTGCTGAGCATCTTGCCCATCTCCCCATTACTTACACCGATTCCATTCAGGACGATTTCCCTGATGAGCATCTCTCTGTTATCTCTCATTACCCCTTCTGGTCTCTGCACTTCGATGGTGCACTCAACTCTCAAGGCTGAGGGATCAGTGCTGTTTTGCTTACTCCGGAGGGAGTGACCATTCCCTTCGCTTATCAACTTCGATTTCCTGCTACCAACAACATCGCTGAGTATGGGGCTCTCCTGGCCGGATTGAAGCACGCCTATCTCCTAGGCGCACGTTATTTAAACATCATAGGAGATTCTCAGCTCGTCCTACGGCAAGTTCTGTCCACTTACCGTACTCGTGACCCTAAGCTCAAGCCTTATCAAGATCTGGTCACGCTCCTTGCCAGGCAATTCCGTAAGCTGATCTATATCCATACTCCCCGTTCTCAGAACATTCTAGCTAATGCTCTGGCATCCCTTGCTTCTTCCCTATCTTTCCCTCTTAGTCGGAGCAGTAAGACTATCATCGTTCAGAGATTGGACGCACCCTCTCTTCAGGACCCTTGGTTCGTCAATCTTAGGTGATCTATAGAGGCAAGAGCTGAGAAGGAAGACCTCAAAGAAGTATCTTTAACAGAACTAGAAGAGATCCTGGACGAGGAAGAGTTGCCTTGGTATCATGAAATCGAGTTGTTTTGTAAGGAGGGATTGTTCCGAGAAGGCGCAACTGCTGAGCAACGCAAGTCAATCAGAAGAGCCACCGCAAGGTATACTATTGTCACAGGAGAACTGTACAGGCACGCTACCAATGGGATGCTCATGAGATGCTTAGATGATATTGAAGCTTGGATGGTGGCCGAAGCAGCCCATTCTAGTGAGTGTGGGGGTCATGTCAATGGCCAGGCTCTAGCGAAGAAGATCCTGAGGCAGGGCTACTATTGGCCCACTCTAGAGGAAGATTGCTCCCTCTATGTCCGGAGGTGTCTTAAGTGCCAACTCCACGCTGATAAAGTTCATTCTCCAGCTTCGTCCCTCCATCCTATGACCACTCCTTGGCCATTCTCTATGTGGGCCTTTGACGTTGTCGGCCCACTCGGTGATCCTAACTCCCAGATCAAGTAGAAATCCTTTATCCTTACCGCCACTGAGTACTTCACCAAGTGGGCTGAAGCCGAGGCGTACGCAGAGATCAAAGCTACAACGGTGTGCCGTTTTATTATGAAGAATATCATCTCACGGTTCGGAGTGCCGAGCAGCATCATCACCGACAACGGACCCCAGTTCGTTTCCCAAGATCTCAAGAACCTATGTAAGAAATTAAATATTGCATTGCATCATTCATCTCCATATTATCTTCAAGGTAACGGCCAAGCCGAGGCCACTAATAAAACCCTTCTTAAAATCATCAAGAAAACATGTGAAGCTCATAAATTCTCTGATTGGCCAGAAAGATTAGTGAAAGCTCTGTGGGCTTACCGCACCTCCGTCCTACCCCTACGGGACAAACTCCCTATTCTCTAACCTACGGGATGGAGGCGGTGCTCCCATATGAGATCCTGATCCCTTCCCTTAGAGTGCAGCTTGATAAGGAACTTAATCTCGATGAACGTCGAGAGGCGTTGCTGGTTCAGTTGGAACTCTTAGATGAGAAGAGGATGAATGCGGCCGATCATGTATCCGTTTATCAAAAGAGGGTTTCACGTTATTTTCAAAAGAAGGTAATCGAACGTAAGTTTCAAAGAGGTGACATGGTTTTAAAATAAAAATTCATTCGGTCTGCAGGTCCTAGGTCTAAATTACAACCTAACTGGGAAGGGCCGTTTGTCGTAAAAGAAGCTTATCCAGGAAATGCTTATCGTTTAGTAAACGCAGAAGGTGAGGAGCTCTCTCACTCGTGGAATGGGTTGTATCTTAAGCGTTTCTTTCCTTAGAGTCTAACCATGTGCTACCCCGGCGGCAAGATGTTCCTCCTGTCACTAAAGGAGTCCCGAGTGAGGCAATCACACACTACACGACGTCCCTAGTCAGGTTTTCCACGTTGAGAAAGGACAACGTTTCTCCTTGGCCATGCTTTGGGGGAAAGTCAAGGTCCCTGTCCGTTTCTTCCTTCAGCTAAAACCAGGGGCAAGAGGTGAATAAAGAGGCGATAATCGATCCAAACACCCTCACGAGAGGAGGTCTCAAATAGGGGCAGTCCGTTATGACCTGACGTCACAAAAAAAAGGGCAAAAGAGACAGTGAAGGGGCAATCTTTATGACAAAATCAAAAGCATCACCTCAAAGTCGATATAGTATGAATTATGAATTCCAAAGCTCCAGAAAGGCAAAGCAAGGAAAGCTAGGCATGACAAGAGTGGCAGTATAGTTCCCCGCGGGACGTTATGAGCCCGGTCGCATGCATGCCTAGGGTGGATTAAGGTTCGATGACGGACACAAAGCCCCAGCACAACAGACCAAGTCTCTAATGGGTTGTACGGAAAGGAAATCAAGTCTTAAAAACTTCTATATCTGGCCTAAAGCTTACCCCCCGTATTCTGTTTTTCTTTTAGGACCAAGATTAATACCCTGGGTATGGCCCTGGCAGAAACACCGTCATGACAATTGGACCTTGTCCAGGGGTCGTCACCTTCTCTCGCACCCACCCCCCGGGCTCAATATCAACAAGGAAGGGCTCACGTTGCTGGGGAAGCACTGGTTTTTCAAAATCCAATAAAATTAAATATTTTCAAAATCCAAACAAATTTAATATTTTCTAAAATCCAAAATCAAACAAAAGAAATCACATATTTCAAAACCCAAAAAATAGCAAATATTTCCAAAAACTCACAAAAATTCAGATATTTTCCAAAATCCAAAAAAAATACCATCATGTGCATCGCATGCATCGCATTAGTTCTATTATGTTCTTCCCGCCTATTTAATAAGGCTCCACCCCTTGACCAAATATCAAGAAACGATCATTGTCTAACTTACTTCAAGGCAAGAGGTTGAGTCTAAGAACAGATCTAACTTGTTTCATGTTTTAAGTGTGCGCAGAACACAGGATCAAGATCAAAGTGAGAAGCTCACAATTATGCAGATTCAAGGGCTGTAACGCGTCATCACCAGACCGCTACAGTCATCTAATGGTCATATCCCTACCGTCACTCCTCTTCTTGCATAAGCTTTCTTTCTTTCAGCAGCCATCATTCTAACGGCCAAGGTTAGGACCGTTATTGACTCTAACGGCCTGAGTTTTGACCGTTACATCCCTCAGAGAACAGGGTTCTTCGTGCTCCCATTATGATGACCTATCGTCAGACCGTCGTTTCTTTGTAGCGGCCCACTACACATCCGTTACATTCTCCAGAGGCTCTGCCTCTTCACATCATTCTAGCCAATCAAACCACAAAGCTCATGCTCATTCAACGAAGGCAATCTCATCTCATTCAAGCAAGCTTAATGAAACATGAATTCATAAAAATTCCAAACTCGGATTGGCAATTACAAACAATATCTCTCATGAACAAAAGGAAATTAAGGTACATTCAGTTTTTTATCCGCAAGAGGGCGGATTCTTCTCAGCTCTTTCACGTAATCACGGCGTGCCTCATCGTTCTCTTCTACTTCTGCTTGCCACGGACGCACCTTGCTGATCTCCCACATGGTCAGCGCGTTCCGGATCGCCCTTTCATCCTCCTCGGTCCCCGTCTTCCTAGGTAGAAGGGGAGGGTAGTGTGATAGTGCGGGAGCTTTGGTTCTTGGAAGTCCGATCTGAAGATGGCACCGGTGCGGGTTGTAGATCGCCATGGTGGTGTTCCCCACTAGCTGGAGGTCCAGGCCTTGACGCCGCGGTATTTTAAGAAGAGTGCTTCGAAGGATTCTTGGTCGCATGATGAACTTATCTATTGGCAAAGTGTTGAAGAAGAGGCCCCATTCATCCCGCGTTTTCTTATCCACCGTCTTACATTCAACCTATGAAGAGTATCTAAACGCCCCTCCAATGAAGAAGAGAGGGTGGCTCCCGAAGATTCGGCTAGTTGAAGATAGGTCCTCCTTGTATTGGAATTTGACTCTTACTCCCATCCAGCACTCAAGGAGTATCATGGAGCCGAACAGAAGTCCTCCTAGGCAAGCCGAGCTGAGTCCTTCATAAAGGTATGAAAGGATCGCTTGAGAGATGGACATTTCCCGCCACAACCCACTAATAATGCTGAGATTTTGGGTGTATAAAAGGTGGTCGATCGTAGTGAAAAGGAAGACTCCACATAGGCAAACCGCCACCGCCTTGGCTATTGCTTCGTGTCTCTCCCACTTGTTTTTACAGTGAGACACTATCCACTGTGCCAAGGGTATCAAATGAATGTGGTGTGGGCTGATCATGGTCCTCACGTCCTTTGGATTATGGATGAAATCACTCAAGATCAAGGACGGGTCAATAGGCTCTATTGTATAGCAAACCCGGTCTTCATCCCCCGCATTAGTCTTAAGGAAGGCTAGGTAGGTCTCTACCTCTTCTAATAGGACTGTTGCTTCGAAGGAAGGGAAGATGAAAGTATGAGTTTGTGGATGCCATAGTTCTACAAGAGCTGAAATACTTGGCCAATCTAAGGATAATTTCTGGAAATTTTTGCCTAAAACCAAGAGAGGTTGAAGGTGCCAAGCTTTAAGGATGGATGTGACTTCTATAGGGAGTGCTTTTATCATGGGAGCCACCCACTTCAGATTAGAGTAGCATCTTTGACCAGGAAGAGGCTTGAAGAAAGAAGGAGAAGAAGAAGTCATAAAGAGAATTAAAGAGCAGAATTTTTTGAACTTAGATGTGTTGTTGAGGAACTTACCACCCTTTGAACATTGGAGCTTAAGTGCTTTGGAATTGACGTCAACCGTTGGAGCTCTTCATGTTCTTTTCTGGCAGCTTTAGGCCCGGTGTAGACCTTCTCCTCCATAGCCATCACCTCGAAGCTTCTCTTCATCTTGATTTCTGCCCTTAGGAGAGGTTCTTCAGCCCTAGAGCAGAGGTTTTTTAGCAAAGCTACGTTTTTTGGTTGAGTCTCCAAGTTTTAAAGGCTTGATTTTGGCTTAGGAAGGATAAGACTTGAGTTGGAAGGCTTTATCTTCAATCTAGATAGGTTCTAGTGGGAGATTAAGTGGATAAATCTCGGGTTTAGGCTCTCACGGCTCAATCCATCTCGGAACACAACTCAGTCTCTAACGGTCTATCGTGGGGCCATCATTTGTCTCTAACGCGCCATCCTTAGGCCGTCGCATTTCCTGTGGGTTTGATTTGGCCCGACCCTGTTCTGTGAAGCTTAACGGTCTAGTCTTTGGCCGTCTTTATCTTGTAACGCGTGGACCATGATCCGTTACACTCTCGGTCATTCAGACGTTGGCTTTTGGGTTCAACATTTTCCCGACGGTCTTGGATATGGCTGTTATTTCACCCCGACGCGTCTCCCGTGGGCCGTCGCATTTCCTACTAGTTGCCCTGACAACCCATCATTCTACCATGATCGACGGTCTAAGCATTGGTCGTTATTTCCCTCTGACGCACCAGAGGTGGGCCGTCACTTTTCCTGCAGCTCAGATTACAAATTTGGCCTCTGTTGTGTATAACGCTCTTCAGCCAGTGCGTTATTTGATTATGACGGTCTGACCCTGGACCGTTACTTTCTCTGCTGCTGAATTCAGGCAATTTCTTCCTGCCCTTGTGTTAGACCTGGCAGTCTTTCACACATTCTACAACGCATTCATAATCCACGCATTCTCATACATACTCCTTTTTTCCGCATACATGCATTCGTACATTCACACACATCTCTCGCACTCAAATCATCTGAATCGATCATTCATTTCTGCATTCACGTTCAAACCTGCCAAACCATTCGTTCACTCATTCATTCCTACATATTTATTCATTCACACTCATGAAACAAAACAAAAATGCCAAAAAAGAATTTCATTTTTCTATATATATAGTCATGTACAAAAAAATGAAGAAGAAATGCATCATTCGGCCGGCTCGTTCGCCGGGCCGCCCTCCTCATCTCCACCCTCCGGCTTCCTTGCTGACGGTGCTATGGAGGCACTCTCCTCCTGCTGTCCTCTCTCCACCCTCTCATTCCTCCGCTGGCCGGAGGAACTCACAAGGAAATCAGCCACCGTCCCACTCCGAGCGACGCTCCTCTGTGCTTCGCTCTGCGAAACACTCCGCTCAGGTCCTCGGCCTATCATCCGGACAGTCCTCTCGAGGGTCCGCAGCGTGATCTTCATATCGTAAGCCCGGCGCCGAGCCTCGCGTGCCTCGGTCTGGTAGCGGTCTAAATCTACCGTCCCAACTCGGAGTCGCTCGATCTCGGCCTGTGACTGAGTCAACTCCTCCCGGAGTCGTTGTGTCTCGGTCGTTGCTGCGGCTAGTTCCCTCGCCTGTAGGTTGCATTTCACATAGATAATCATAAAGCATTTAATTGGCATAATCACAAAGCATAAGCATTTTTTTGCATCTTACCCGCTCCGCGAGGGTGGCCTCCGCCTCCTCGGCCTGGGAAACCACCTGAGCAAACTCAGCCTCCTGCTCAGCCCTGCCTCCCGCAGGCTGCGAGGAAGACGATGGGGCATCCGGTCCCGCTCGTTGGGCTCCCTCGGCCCGCTGCATTTAGAAATCACGATTAGGTGTCGTGGTTAGTCAACATTAGCATCATTTTTGCATTGCATAATCATAATCATTTAAGTATAAGTTTTAGAATCTTACCAGAAGCTCCAGGGCGGTCCGGTACTCGTCCCGCTGCTGGATGGTGGAGTGGAGTAGTCCCTCCAGCTCGGCTATCCGTCCCTCAGGGTCTAGCTGCATTCAGAAAGCATGTAAGTCAGTACATCTAGCTCGTTGCATTTTTGCATATAGAAAGAGTTTTTGAGTTTAGAATTTGCATACCAGTCGTCGGGTACCTCGGTACAGCCGGTCGCCGTAGAGTCGAGCGAAGGCCTTCAGATATGCCTCGTCGCTCTCATCTTGCTCCTTCACTGCTTGGCCCCGCCTGTTCCAGTCATGGACGTACTTCGCCTTCCGAGCGCACCAATCCACGTTGCCACTAATGCCCCTTGCCGACTTGCCTGGGTAGTCATCACTGTGGCGTGGAAAGGTCACCTCGGGCTGGTGTAGTCCCCGAGTCTGCAGGATCAGCCTGTAGTGCAGAGGCTCGATGATGTGGATGCAATGCAGCCATATGTCTCACCCCCTGTACGACAAGGCCGCCTCTGCCCACGGCTGTCCCGTGTAAACCTCGCCGCGGTACGGGGTCCATCTCACCTAGAAACATTAAGTCCATTCATCAACATATAAGTTCATCATTCAGAAGCATTAAGTCCATTCATCAGCATATAAGTTCATCATTCAGAAGCATTCAGGAGCATTTAGAAGCATTCAAGATCATTTAGAAGCATTTAGAAGCATTCAGGAGCATTTAGAAGCATTCAGAAGCATTCAGGAGCATTTAGAAGCATTCAGAAGCATTCAGAAGCATTCAGGAGCATTCAGAAGCATTTAGGAGCATTTAGGAGCATTCAAGAGCATTTAGAAGCATTTTGAAGCATTTAAAAGCATGTAGAAATCATTTGGAAACCTGGACTTACTGACGTGTGTGGGTAGGAGTCCAGGTCATCCTAGATCGTCCGGGTCAATCTGATGATCGACCCTGTGTCCCTCGCTACCGTCCACCATCTCGCAATTGGGATGTAGCCGGGGTGGAGTAGTGTACCTCTCCCGATGTCCGGAAGATACATGTAGCTCCAGATCTGCATTTTAGAAATCAAGTCAGTCAAATTGCATAAACATTTGCATAGCATTCTTTGCATAATATAGAAAGCATTTAAATTGCATTTACTTGTAGAAAAGGCGAGAAGCCGCCCAGCATCGTCTGCCGGTCCGTTGTGCTGAGGGACTCGAACAGGAACGCTAGCACGCCGCTCCCCAGGCGTATCTCCCGACTCTGTGCAATTTTTCTATCATCGGAAGCAGTCTGCAGCTGATGACATCCGCTCGAGTTGCGAAGAGGAGCTTCCTGAATAGTAGCATCAGGAAGCGTCTGAGCACTCTGTCTCCCTCTGGTCCCGCCTCCGCCGCCACACGCAGGCGCACCTGGTCTATCACTCTGCCCAGATGCTCCTCGGGTAGCTCTCCAACGGCGATCACCGCTCCTCTCAGCCCCAAGCTCTCCTGCAGTACTGATCTCGAGAGTTGAGATGAGGACTGTCCCGGCCTGATCAAATCCAACCCGAGCAGTTGCTGCGCCATCTCCCGATAATCACCGTACGTCCATCCTATCAGTGCGGCTCCGTGGACTCTCAACACGATAATCCTCGCTATATCTTCTAGTGTGGGGATCATATGGCCCCACGGGAAGATGAATGCCCTGCTAATCAGGTCCCACCTCTCGTGCAATGCGTACAGTAATGGTGTGTCCATCCGGATCACCTCGATGCTGAGCACCTCGGTGAATCCCATACTGGCTAGCCGTTCTCTCTGGAAGTCGGGCAATGCCTGGTACACTGCCCGGATCTGCAGCCAGGAGATCCTTGATCTTCGCTTTCCCTGCATGTCATTTAGATCATAAGTTAGTTGATTGCATCATAAAAACATTGCATAAAATAAAAAACAAACAAAAATCTGAAATTGAAAAACCCTAAAAAATAGTCTAGGTCCCTGGTAGATGTAACGGCCCTGGGGTAGGGCGTTGCTTGGCTTTGACGCACGCAGGGTGGCGCGTCAGGCGTGTGACGGTCGCTGGCAGGACCGTCATATTGTCTGCGTTTTGGCGTTTTTTCCTTGCATTCCTGTGGTCTCCCACTTTGGCCAAAAGGCCTATAATCAATCCTAATGGGTTCTTGGACCCATTTTCTACCCTCAAAACCCACATGCATATATAATAAAAAATCAAAAAAATCAAAAATAGAAGTTAGGGCGGGAGGACCTACCTCATGGTCCATGCCCCTTCTCCTCTTCTTGGCTGGTTCTTTGGGCTCTTCTTCACCCAATGGGGCTTCTCCTTGGTTCTCCGCGGCCGTGGGAGCTTCATCTTCCTCCCTTGGATCTCTTCTCGCCGTTTGTTCTTCTTCCACCGGTGGGATTGCTTCTCGTTCGAGCCGGCGGTGGAACCGCCGTATTGCCTTCCTCTTTCCTCTCTCTCTCTTCTGTGGAGGCGGCTGGGATGCCTCGTCGCCGGCCATGGTGGTGGTGGGGGTTGGAATCGCCGGAGTTTTTTGGGGCGTTTGGTTGCTTGGTGATTGAATGAAGGCCGTGACCGTTCGATTTTATTTTTTGAACGCTCAGGAAATGTGGCGGTCTATCGACCGACCGTTACATCATTTTGACGCGTCTGGATTTGACTGTTACATGTATTGGCCCTGTTTTATTGAAGAATGTGAACCGCCTGGTTTATGACGGATTGGGGGTAGTCCGTTACTTGATGTGATGCACGTACATGAGACCGTTACAAACTTGCAAGTTTCTTGATGAATTCAATGGTCTAATTGATGTCAAAATGGTTCCATGTTCTGTCAAGATGTTCATTGATGATGTCTCTCGCACGTACAAATGGTTATGCCTTGATCCATGATCATATCTATTTTTGGCTAACCTATCTTTCATGAAGGAATTTATGAACGAAGTCACACTTGGTTATCCGTCAGGCAGGTAAGTCAGGTATTGTATTTCATTTCCTTATCCCTTAATGCATTACTATATGTTATCTATGACATATTATCTCGAGAACCGGCTGGTCATTCATGTGTTCTGGGATCTGATGTTCCCCTTAAACAAAAATGATGATGATCTGAGTTCACACGATTAATCGTTGGATAAGCCGTTAGGTTGGAAAATTTTGGGGACGATGGTTCTATCTTGCACACCGTGATTGCAGATGGTGTCCTGACCCTAATTTCTCCGGTCTAGCAATATTATTCTCGAGTATCTTACTATTTTAACTTTCTTTTGCATTCGTTTTGATGATTTCTTTTCCTTTAGCCCAGCATGCATCATGCGCATTCTTTGAAGCTTCATTTGTTCAAGGTATCTCAGTGATGGTGAATAGCTGTGTTCTTGATCCCGAACGAGGAGAATCATTCCACTCTGAATTAGAAGGTTTCCTTTGCTCTCGTCGCTTGATCTGGTTGGCTGAAGATTCCTGTCTGGAGTTTAGTCAGTTCCCTTTCCTTTCCGTTGCCTCCGGCGGCTAGCCGTGTTTCCATTCCTTAGTTGTTAGCTCCTCCAGACTTGCATTCTTTGGTTAACTATTTCCTTGTGATCAGTTCAAAGTTTTCCAGAAATTCCTATCGCTTGTTGGTAAAGAACGGGTGTCGTTTACCTTAACGCCCTCTTCTTAATCTACTCCGCTTCACTTCCGCTTCATCTTCATGTTCCATTTCGCTTTCGCTTCACCTCCGCTCGCTCCCCTACAAGAGGACGTTAAGGAGGGGCATCTGTTGACATCCGTTTTATGACCAATAAGTCGGGTCATCTCCTTGTTCGTTCTACATGATGCTCCGAATAATTCACTCTTCATTGAGTCTCCTTGATTGATTTGGAGCCTATTTCTTGGGTCTTTTTCCTTGATTAGATGTGGCTTTTTGTGGCATTTCATTTGGCTAAGGCTTAGCAGAACCTTCATTTTTTCTTTTTTGAACTCCATTGATAATAACGGTCTTCTCCAGGAGCGTTGTTTCTTTATAACGAGTGGGTCCTGGGCCGTTACTCCTTTGAAGAGTCCTGAAGCTTAGGCCTCGTTTCAAATCTTTATCCTTTGGCTTACACGTTGATAATAACGGTCTGTCGTGCAGTCGTTGTTTCATTGTGACACCCTATGCCTTCGCCGTCGCTTTCTTCACAGAGTCCTATTGCTTTGGCCTTCTCCCTGTTGATCTTATCTTTTAGGGATAAGGTTGAAAGTAACGGACGATCCTTGGTGCGTTATTTCCAAGTGGCGGTCTGTCGTGCAGCCGTTACTTCCTTCAGAGAGTCCTGGCAGTTCAGGCCTTTTCTCTGCTACTCCGTGGTCGAGATAAGAATTTGGATTGGCGATATCTCTTTCAAATCTGATCCTCAGGACCTTCTGTTTGATTCTATGGACTCTTGGTGATATTATCTTCAAGGATTTGCTAAGAGTTATCCCTTTATCTTGTCGGATTATCCTCTGCTCGACCTGAGAGTTTGGGGGTCTATAAATAGAACCCTTAACTTTATGGTCAAGAGGGGGGAAGCTCTGGAGTTTGCGTCGAAGTGCTGCCGCATTCTAGAGCCACGTTTGATCAAGGAGAAGTGCTTCTCACGTTCGTTTGCTGCCTGGTGAAGGGAGTATTTGTTCCTTTGGTTCTAAAGTTCATAATTGCATATTGAGTTTCCATTCAATCTCCCTTTCATCATAAGCATTGTTTCTCTCCTTTCTCCACGTTTTTCACTGGTTTTCATCATCTAAACATCCTCCTAATCTTTTAAAACGCCCAGAGGGGTTAAAAAACCAAAACTCCCCGATATTTCCCTCTCCTTTTGATGATATTTTGTTTATTGAAGAATTGATTGTATATTATTGAAAGGGCTAATTTGGGTTGTTTTGTTCTTGTCTTCCACTTCTTTGGCAGGTTTACAGGTTCACTAGGGCGAGGCCCAAGTCTTCTAGCCGGCTGGAAGAGTTGGAGTTAAAAGGATCTACACTTTGCTACTGCAGGTATTACGATGGCCTTGTGCAGGCGCGTCAGAGTCTTCCAACGGTCTATCGAGCGACCGTCACTATCAAGTGACGCACGGGGGTCTGGCCGTTACTTCTAGCTGACCTGCATGTTCTCTTTGGTTTTCTCTCCCGTGGGCGGGTGCTTCATCCACCTATTTCCAAGGTATTTTCAGGTCTTTGTCTTATTTTTACTTTGGTGGCGATCACGATTTTCCTTGGTATTGGGCATTAGCTTTCTCCTTCATTGCATATCTTTTATTTCCTTGCTTGTTCCACCCCTCGCGGTGTGTTTTCATTTACTCTTTGCTCCACGCCCCGGCGTGTGTTTTCCTTTTCCTTAGCTTAGTTTGATTGAGATAGCATGCCCATGCTAGAGCTAGCTTTGATTGCCTAGGTTCATGATCACATGTGCATAGGTTAAGAGCAGATCTTTGATTACTTGCTTGTCATCTCATCCTCTACACAAGACCCCCCAAGAAGAAGAAGATAGATAAGCAAAGTAAAATCAACACCAGCAAGGGGGCCCTCACTCCTTCCTCATTGGTCCAAGTGGCACCATTTGGGTCCATGTGGGGCTGGTCAAAGTCCTAGCTGGCCTTCTAGATGCTTGGACTAGTCAAGGTGGACAAGTGGTAAGAAATGTCAAATATTCCATCCCCTTGGTCAAGGGGGCGCCCCCCTTTAATCCTTTTTTAATTGTGTTCCAAACCACATGGGATAAATAAATGTGGTCTCCCCCTTATGCTCCTCCCAATTTTAGATCTAGGGTTATTTTGTGTCTTTTGGCACTTCATACAAATACCTTGTATTCTCATTTTTAGTGGAATTAATCGTATGAAAATTCAAACTTTTTCTCCAAGCAAGAAGGGTGCGCCCCTTGTCTCTCCCCCTTTGCAGATGGATTTCTGCTAAATCTTGGGTGTGAAGCCCTTCTATATTCTCCTTAGCCCCTCTGGATTCTACTTCTACCGCCATCGCGCCACCGTCTTCAACATTGAAGTTCTATCTACATCAGGACAGAGCCCTACTCCGCGATTTTTAGCTCTCCATCAGGAGCTCAGATAACAACCACACTTGGAGGGTGAGTCATCCATGTCCACCCCAGCCTCCACAAAAAAAATCCAATCATTTACCTTTTGTTTGCTATTTTTCCATTTTCGTGTATTTCCACCTTCCAATTCTGTCTTCTGTTCAGATCCTGTCACCGCAACCCTGAGTTTCCCCACTTCGACCCACTTCTTCTTATTTGTTTGAATCCCCAAATTTATTGGGAGTTCTATCCACCACCTCCATCATCCACGAATTTGCTTGTAATGTCTAATGTCCTTTTTGTATTTTTAAAAATTGTTGCCTTCTCCCAAATCTGTTCTATCCTGTGCAGTTCAGATCTGACCCCCAGTCAGTATAAAATCCCCAAAAAATCGAAACCTCCACTAAATCCTTCATAAAAATTATACCCGTCTTCCGTGTTCCATCCTCTACAACTTTTGTGAAGAGTCCAAGTTCCAGATCTGAGGTTTGAGGCACGGTCAATGTCAACTCTCAGGAAAACTTAGTTCTGTCCTGAGATTTTGAGTCCTGTCCAACATCAGCTTGTAAAATCGGTCAAGGCCAGATCTGAGAAATTCAAAATTATTTCTCTAGCCCTAGATCAAAGCATTTTGAAATAGCTTTCCAACTATATATCTTGTGCGTCGATCCGACGTCGGAAGTGATCGCAGCAGAGATCTCGCTGGGTCGCGCGCTGTAAAACAGCAACTTCAGATCCGTGGGCAGCACGGTCAACAAGTGAGACTGAGCCGACTCGCCTCCCACGAGGTGAACCAGCATACCGCCGTCCCAAGGAGCGCCTCTCCAGGAGTCAACGTCACAGCGGTACCACTCCGGGCCCACTCGGACCCGCCGATGAGCACGTGGGCCCCACGTTTGCTACTAAAGCTACATCGAAAGCTACCCGTCAACCCAAGTTCGATCCTCCCGGTCCCCATTTGTAGCCCGTTACCTCCCTGCGTGGAGTGGGCAGTAGAAATCATTTCTGTAATTATTGTGATAATTGTTTAACCGGGAGTTACTGTCTTGGCCGGGATCGCCTTCCCCACGCCCGGAGAGTGGAGGTAAACTCGGTCCCACTCTTTATCGCATTTTGCTTATCTCGTATATTTTTGAATGCCGCTGCATGTGATAGGTTATTAGCCCGTTATATCATTTGTATCACCGCTACGAGTGTGAGTGAGTGACTGTCCCGTGACTCAATCCGAGTTAACGCGGAAAAGTCGATACCCGAGACTCACGGCTGGTTTCTCAACCACGCCCGGTCCCACGTCTTCCCTCGCTTAGGGACGATCGCGACCTAGAGTCCCAGGCCGCGTGTCTGTCTCGCATCAATGATCTCATGACCTAAGAGGACACAATAAGTGTTATTGACTCTAGAAAAATGGCAAGAGGCCATAAAATCAAATATGGATTCCATGCACTCTAGCCAAGTTTTAAACTTGGTAGGTCTACCTGAACGTATTGTACCCATTAGATGCAAGTGAATTTTCAAGAAGGAAATTGAAGAAGATGGATAGGTTGATACCTACATGGTAAGCTTGGTGGTGAAAGAACTATTGTTAAAGCCAAAACGTTGACTATAATGAAACATTCTCTCCAGTTGCCATGTTTAAATCCATTGGGATTTTATTTGCCATTGATGCATACTATGATTATGAGATTTGATAGATGGATATGAAAATGGTGTTCCTCAATAGTAATCTAGATGAGGAAGTGTACATGTGTTGGCACTCAAAATATGATTAACGACGATCAAGTCTGAAAGACGAATGGTACGGCCCACTGATGCACAGAAGCCGATGGATATCAATACACTGAAGCCTTCTCAAGCTTCCGGAGCCTCAGGCCACCGTGTGTGAACACCGGAGACTTCACCTCGGGAGAATCAAGATGAATTCACAACCAATCGACAGTGCGACCAAGCATGCCCAATGAACCGACATCGACTTTACTCATGCCGCATAAACCATAGCCGTTGTCCGACCAAGGACAATGGTGTACCTGGTGGCCCGTCACCTTATTGAAAGATCCTTCCGAGGTGAAAGAATGTCCTTGGCCCTTCAAAATAGGGGACCGAAGGCTCTACCAGTAGAAGATCCCGATTACCCGGCATGGGTATGGCTTCTCAGCAGATGGGGTCCATTGGTGGCCAAATGATCGCCCAGTCAAGGCAAAAGTATTCCAGGTGCTACCCTACCCCTCAAGAAGCTTCGAACGCGAATCAGGCCGAGCCAGCAGTACGAATCATAGTGCTGAAGGCTGTGTCAGTGGAAAACCCGCGTGTTCAAGCCGAAGATACTCGAGGTTTTGAGAAGGGCCGTACGTCATCTTGAGAGCTTTGTCAAGGCTTCCCGCCAAGGTTTTGCAGGACTGCGGCAAGATGAATGGTCACGGTGACTCCCGGGACCATCCCCGGACCCGCCGTCTAACCCGCGTCAAGCGGAAGAAGCTAATATGGAGCGCTTCTCACCGGCGCGCTTCCTTATCCGGCGCCCCAATTCTGGCGCGCAAAAGGGGAGGGAGAGGCTTCTTCCCAGTGCGTCTTCCTCCACGCCGGATTAGGCTTTTCTATATAATGTCACTTGGTTCGACAAAGTGAAAAAAAGGAGAACGATTGAGAAGGAGGCTAACCTATAGGGAGACTAAGTGATCGTCGGGGAGAGGGTGACCATCAATCAAAGCCAAGGGAGAGAGGGTTTTCTAGGGGAAGAGAGGTTTTTACTTCAGAGAGCCTCTTTGCTGCCACCGTCTTCCTCTGCTCTGCCTGAAGTCCTCTAGAGCAGGAGAAGAAGAGTGAGAGTCCGATACTCTATTCGCAGAATAGGTGGGTCACGGGGTTTTCTCTCCGCCGTCTCTCCGATTCCTCTCTTATGATCTAATGTAAGCGAGAGGGGGGGAGGGCGATGATATGAGCCAATCTCCCCCCCTCCCACCATCTCTTTCTTTCATTTTTTTCTACAAACCTCTCTGCAAGTTTTGAATGGTGTCCGTGCGACAACGCCGACGCCGGAACTTTGTAATCTTTATGTTGGCTCCCTGTTCACAGGATGAATGGTATGAACATGTCATAATAGATTGAATGCTCGACGTTGCATCTCTCTCCCACTCCTCCGTCAATCTGTATGACTAATTGCTCCCCCGTGTGCTTGTTTCTCGAATATGGGTTCTCCGATGTCGGATGTGCCCTGGAACTCCATAGGCTATATAAAAGTTTCCCCCTCCCCGGGGCCTCTATGCTAATATGCCGACTGTGCCTTGTATCGTTCATCTCGTGGGTTTGCGACCAGAGGCATACTTATGTATGCACCTTTGGCCGTCCCAACTGGAGGTTGATTTTTCAACGACTCTCTGCAATATCCCTTGCCCCTTTATCTGCACAGCAATTATCTAACTCCGTGAGCGTTAGTCCCTTAACCTCGTGAGCATTAACATAATGACCCCTTGAATGACAGTCTGTCGATCGATTGAATGCAACTCATGTTGAACATCCTCTTTCATTCCGTTTGTGGTTTATAGTTGTTGGGTCATGTTAATCCCATTGGCTTTGTCCCAATAATCCGGGGAGGGGGGACATTGCCTACTGTTTCACAGAATCACCGCTTGGTCGAATGGGCTCCATCTGTGAGTGATGGATACCCCCACGGACCATAGGGTGAATATCAACACGGGCTTCAGCCCAACAACTCAAACCCACAGTCCTTAGGGACTTTGTGGTGACTAACGGATGTATGCCCCTCGTAGGCTGGCCCTCGGGGTTCCCTTCCCTAGTAGTCGTCCCTCTTTCGGATATAGTGTTGACTACGGGTCACGTGCCCTTCGTAGGCTAGCCCTCGGGATCGTCGCATCCCTCTTTAGTTGCCCTATCTGCTCGGTTTAACCCACAGAACCATGGTGCCCCTGGTAGGCTAGTCCTCAGGGTTTCCTATCCGATTGGGATCTGCTGGCTGCCATTGGGCCGACCGGCTAGTTAGGGGCTTACTCCACACGTGAGTATGACCCGCTTCTCCCCTGCAATCCTTCAGGGATGGAGAGATGCTGCCCAATTTGCGCCATATTCTAATTAATAAGTTACCTTCACGAATGGACATTAATAAACATGTGTTCTTAAACAATAAACTGTTGTGCTTGAGTATGAACCTCGCACAAGCCTATGACTCTACTCTCGGAGAGCCAGGGACCCCAATTCAGTAAACAATCAACCCAATTAACTTCAAAACCCTCAACAACATCTTAATAAACCAAAATAGATTTAAAAATCCTCAAAAATTTACTTAAACGGCGTGGTCCTAATCCGACGACCCTAATACGGCGCGGTACCCCCCCCGGTGCTGGATTAGCCGTAGACTCAAATTTTCATGGTTTTATTTGGCTTGTTCCCGGTGCGCCCTAATCCGGCGCGACCCAAAGCCGTCGCGTCGGATTAACCCATGCTCTGACCGCGCCAGATTAAGCCCCTTTGCCTACACTTGGCCACGCCGGGGAACCCTATCCCTACCCATGGTCGCGCCGGTTTTGAACTATTGTACCGTTTTAATCCCTCACTCGTCTCGGGAGTGATCTTTGCCTCCTACGATCGAGGTTAATAAACCCCAATCAGTAATAAACCAAATAAAAAGAGGGCTGTTCAATTTCAAACCATCTTCTCATTATGCTTGTTATCATCATGCTTAATTAATCATTGTCTATCTTTATGATTTTGTTATCATGCTCTAACACAATCATGAACATCATGCATGCATGCTTGCGTGGACCCCTAGGTATATCAAATGGCACTGACGGAAGTCCGGGTTGCACCCGACTGGAAATCTTTGCTATGCGCAATGGTGGTCTTCAGACCTATGTCCTCTGCCATGTATCGAGGGTCTCCGACTTAATAGATCGTGCATCTCTTGCATGCTAGATAAAAGCACTTCATGTGACCTCGTCACATTCATCCTTTTTGTTGAGTCCCAAACGGTGGCAATCAAGAGGGGAGGGGTGAATTGATTGGCTAATTAAAATTTCTTCCAAGGAAAACAATGATAAGTAAACAGGTAAGCACTAGACCTCACTCGATCATGATCTCACTTGTGAATGCTTGTAGATAAAGGTGGGTGTTTGATAAATGAAATGGTGTACGCTCAACTCACCGTGAAGCCCACTCGATAATGAATCTAGAAAAACAAACCACAAGTGACACACGGAGTTTTAGGTGGTTCGGGTACACTGCCGTGTCCCCTACGTCCACCCCTCACACGTGAGGATTAAGACTCCACTATAAAGTGAGCCACACACACACGCTGTGTAGAACAGCAAACACACACACACACGGCACCTGATCTGGGCTGCCAAACATACATACACACACAGACACACGTTCATGTTTCCGATCATGAACACCACACACAAGAATCTGATTTAAGATATACAACAAATGCACAAGCTCAAGCAAAGGATTCAAAAAATGGAGAGTGAAGAATTGTTTATCGTGGTTGAGGCTCCCCCTTTCACTTCTTTGAAGGTAATTGTGTCACGTCCCGAGCCTTTATTACAGTGGAAGACTCGCTCGAGTAACCCGAACAGTCGGCATGGTAAGCCTCTTGCAAGCAAGAACGATCAGAGCGCAAGGCAATCACACATAAGAATGCAATCGCACAATATTTACTCAACTTCAACTTTCATTAATAATCAAATCCACTATTCGAATACAACCACTAATTCAACTTCCATCATGCTAGACTCAAAAAATAAGAAATTACATAGACTCGATCTAAACAATGTAAACTTCCTAAGTCCTCGCTCATTCTTTATTCACTCTCGGATCCGCTACTTGAACATTCTGAATCCGAACCCATCTCACTTCCACTTCCTGAAAAAGAATGGAAATAGGTAATGAGCACACTTTCCCAGTAGGTATCTTCGCATCAATATGAAGGCATCATTAAAGTAATTAACATTTTAGCTCTAGAGAAATAAGGTAAAATCATGCGAATGCGATCAATCATGCGATTAAACCAAAGTATGTAAGATAGAATGAGAGCAACTATGAACTAGTAAGAATGTTATAAGAACATGATATGGCCTTTCATGAAAAAGAATGTAACAAGAATGTACTAGCAAGTCACATAATCATCACTCCAGTATCTTTTGCTTATGAGCAAGTACTTCAAGAATTTCTGTGGAATATCAAGAAAGTCAAGTATCAATCATGCTGTATTGTGTTGTGGATTTTCACTTATTTATAAATAAAGTACTCCCAGCGCAATGCGACGCCAGTAGCATCATACCCCATGATTTATAATAGTATGTTTCTGACAATCAGCTGAGGGGACTAGCATGGAGCCCTTGAACACAATCAGTGCTCGATCGCATCTTCAAGTATAAATCAAGCTTTTTCCACGCATGTAACAATAAAGTATGGCCAGAATGTATAATTCCAACAAGCTCTTGATAACAATAATTCAATGAATGAATGCTTTAACGAGAATCATGAGAAATCAAGAATGACTTATACTATGTTATGCTTATGGAAATAAATCGGCAGCATAACGGTACGTTCTTTATCTTCCATTCATTATATTAGGTTTCTTGATCAATATGATAAGTTCTAGATCATCAAGAGTCAATCTAGAAACCTTGGAATATCAACCCTTGGTCAAACCTCGAGTTAAAATACTCAAGCATTGTGACGGTCGTGTACTGGGCCGTTACATGATGTGACGCTCCCGTATTGGGCCGTTACATTAGTCTGAATCCCAAACCAAGAAATCGGACTTAGTAGAATGTGACGGTCGTATATTGGGCCGTTACATGTACCTGACGGTCCAATATAGATCCGTTACACTATTGATAACCAGAAACATCGAGTGTAATCTAATCACTTGGGTTTTAATGGTACAACCAACTCGGCGTCCTAGTGGGAATCCTAGGCTCGCGGAGAATTACGGAGGTCTTGAAACAAGATTTCCTAGTCCATTGGAAGGAATATCCAAAAGAGAGGTCCTCATGTCCAAGAATAATATTCCTATAGTACAAAGTGAACTAATGGACAACATACCGGAATATGTGCCATGTACTTAGAGAAATGACTCTATTGGTAGAGAGAGGATGTGTAACAATAGGAAATCATGATAAAACTCCGTCAATACATCTTTGGAAAATCATGATTTAGATACAAAACTATAGAATTTTGGCATATGAAATTAACATAACTTAAATTAACTTAAGATACCTTAATTATGCAATTTCTATCATGAATCAGTAGATAATCTTAAAGACATGAAATTAGGTCAAAACTTAGATAACTAGCTTATTTATAAGTTAACTTGACTGATTTTCAATTCTGTCTATGATTATCCTGACGGTCTAGAATGGGTGCGTCACAGTGATTGTGACGGTCTATCGAGGGGCCGTTATAGTAATGTAACGCTCCATCTATGGTGCGTCAGAGACAACAGAGTAATCTAAATATAACAGAGAGTGTGACGGCTTATCGTAAGGCCGTTACAGTCTGTGACGGTCTAAGTATGGTGCGTCAGAGTCCCTGGTAACAGTATAATGAAATAACAAGACTATGATTTGAAATAATGTCATGTTTTGAAAAGATTTAACTACCCCAATCATGACAAAACGAAGTAAAGGTCATCTAGATGCATAGGTTGCAGTGAATTGACAAGATAATATCTTTGATCTTTGATTAGGGCTAAGAATATGTATGTATGCATGAACTCACTAAAACATGGAATTCATAGTCTATAATGTATGAAATCAAGTACAATCAGAGGGCTTTTATCCCTAACAAGATGTTTTTTCCAATCATGAGATAACCTACCTCTTAACTAGGCTTTAAGCTTCTAATTTGAGTCTGAAATTCGAGCCCTAGCTCTCCTTTTCCAACGATTTTCCAGCAACTTCCTGCTGCTCTATCTCTACAACCTCTTGTTTTAAAGATGTGAAATTTTGAGGGTAAGAAGATGAAACTAAGGTGATCAAAAAGTTCTAAAGGATTGAATTCTAATTACCTCGTTTAGACGTCCTAACCTCTTAATCTTCAGGGGCCTTTTGCTCTGAATCTTGGGTTACTATGGTCGAACCAGTAACTTTGGAAGCTTCAATCTCTTTGGTTGCTTGATCTCATAGCATGAAATTTGGAGAACTATTAGTCTAAAGTATACTAAACAAAATCTTCTAAAGAACTTACCCAAAATTCTATCTCCTTACCTTGATTCTTCACGAGCCAAAAGTAAGGGTCGCTCAGTTCAGAACTAGGTCCTATTTATAAGATTTTGAAGATTAGATTGATTCAAGAGTCCTTAATTTGCCAGAACCTAATCCCTAAGAGTCCTTATTAATATTATAAACTCTCCCAAGTCGATCTCTTGTAGATTTGATCTCAAAGTTCTAATCTTTTTGCTCATTCTTTCTTTCACAGAACTGACAGGATGTAACGCATCAAGACTGGTGCGTTACATGGCTGTGGCGGTCGCACGATAGACCGCTACATCCAACGTGTACAGAGTTCAACATCAATCAAACTCTTTTGTTAATTTTCCATATTATTATCAAAAAATGGTATTTATCCTTAAAATACGTAAATAGGCTAAATAACCTTCTAGAATATGGGCCAAACTTAATGGGCTTGGTCCTTAAACCTTTTGGATTTTATTTAAATAGGCTAGGTTAATTATTTAACATGATTGGGCCTTATAATGACTTATTAATCCAATAATCCTTTTATTAGTCTATTTAGGCTTTATAAATTCCTAATAAATTCTAGAATATTTTATAAATAATCCAAAAATTATTATATAAATTCTGGGGCACTACACCCTCCACCACTTAGAAGAATTTGGTCCCCAAATTCAATACATGGATTATGGAGAGTGTACTTACAGTTGAATAACTCTGAAAATCTTTTCTGCATGGCTTCTTCAGTTTCCCATGTTACTTCATATGGCCATGCTTTCTTCCATTGAATCTTGACCATATGAATAACTTTATTTCCTAGTTGACGCACTTCTTGTTCAAGATTTTTTATTGGCATTTGCTCGTACGTCATATCCTTCTGAATCTCCAGATTATCATAAGTGATAATATGGTAAGGTCATATACATATTTCTTTAGCATAGAGACATGAAATACGTCATGAACTCCTGCTAATTATGGAGGTAAAGCCAGTCTATAAGCCACTTCACTGACCCTTTCGAGAATTTCAAATGGACCAATAAACCTTGGAGTTAGTTTGCCCTTAATGTCAAATCTCCGAATACCACGACCTGGAAAAACCTTGAGATACACATGGTCTCCTACTAGAAATTCCAAGTCGCGTCTTCGATTATTAGCATAAGACTTTTGCCTATCTTGTGCCATCTTTATTCTCTCTTGAATAAACTTGATCTTCTCTGTAGAATCTCTGATAATATCGGGGCCTAGGAATTGTCTTTCCCCTATTTCACTCCAACATATTGGTGATCGATAACTTTTTCCATATAGAGCTTCAAAAGGTGCCATTTGTATGCTGGCATGGTAACTGTTGTTATATGTAAATTCTACCAGAGGTAAGTGATCATGCCAACTACCTCCAAAATCAATAACACAAGCCTTGAGCATGTTTTCTACCACCTGATTCGTTCTTTCTGTCTGACCATCTGTTTGTGGATGAAAGGATGTGCTGAAATTCAATCTAGTCCCTAGTGACTATTGTAGTCCCTTCCAAAATTATGATGTGAATCGAGGATCTCTATCAGATATAATAGTGACTGAGACACCATGTAATTTAACAATTTCCCTTATGTATAATGCTGCCAGGATAACCACAGACCATCGACTTTTGATTGGTATAAAATGTATAGATTTAGTCAATCGTTCTATGATTACCCATATACCATCGTGTCCACCTCTTGTCTTAGGTAACCCCATAATGAAATCCATCCCTATACTCTCCCACTTCCATTCAGGAATATTCAAGGGATGCAGTTTACCTGCGGGTCTAAAATGCTCTGCCTTTACTTGTTGACAAGTGAGACAGCGAGACACGAAATCAGCTATTTCTTTCTTCATGTTGGGCAACCAGAAATTTCTTTTGAGATCCTTATACATTTTTGTACTATCTGGGTGAATGGTATACTTGGATTTATGTGCTTCTTCGAGAATCAATTTCTTCGTATCCTCATGATCCGGTACACACACTCGGCCCTTGAATAGCAATCTTCCATCCTTCGTAATAGAGAAATCTGACCGTTGTTCAATATTAGCCTTAATTTCTAGTAACATGATATCATCATTTTGCAACTTGACTAGATCCTCTATTAAGATAGGTTGAGCTCGGTTATTAGCCATGAAGTAATCATCTTCTTTCCTGTCAATATGTAAGTTCAACTGAGCAAATTGAGGAATACGATTAGTCATACTAATCATAAGACTTGATAGTATACCCATTGGTTTTCTGCTGAGTGCATCCGCAACAGCATTAGCCTTGCCAAGATGATATTGAATAGAAAAATCAAAATCCTTTAGATATTCCAACCATCTTCTCTACCTCATATTTAGCTCTTTTTGAGAAAATAAGTATTTCAAGCTTTTGTGGTCTGAGTAGACCGTAAACTTTTCTCCATAGAGATAATGACGCCAAATTTTCAAGGTGAAAATGACAGCTGCTAATTCCAAATCATGTACATGATAATTTTATTCGTGACGTTTCAATTGTCTTGAAGAATAATAGATTACTCTTCCATTTTGCATGAGGACACACCCTAAGCCAATACCTGATGCATCCGTGTATACTTCGAATCCACCACCTTCCCTCGGTAGTGTTAGAATAGGAGCTGTAGTAAGATGATTTTTAAGAGTTTGAAAACTCTCCTCACATTCCTCTGACCAGACAAAAAGATTTTCTTTTCTCGTCAGTCTAGTTAAAGGAACTGCAATCTTTGAAAAATCTTTAATGAATCTTCTATAATGACCAACTAGACCCAGAAACCTTTGTACTTCCGATACGGTCGTTGGCCGGCTCCAATTCTTGACAGCTTCTACCTTAGAAGGATCCACAGCGATACATTCTTTTTAAATAATGTGGCATAGGAATGAAACTTTCTTTAGCCAGAATTCACATTTATTTAGCTTGGCATAGAGTTTATGTTCTTTAAGTGTTTGCAAAGCTATTTTCAAACGTTCTTTATGTTCCTCCTTTGTCTTGAAGTATATCAAGATATCATAAATGAAGATGATGATAAACTAGTCCAGATATGGCTTGAAGACACTGTTCATAAGTTGCATGAATGCTGCCGGGACATTAGTTAATCCGAATGGTATTACCACGAATTCATAGTGGCCATAACGACTTCAAAAAGCCATTTTATTAATGTCTTATTCTTTAATTCTAAGCTGATGATAACCTGATCTGAGGTCTATCTTAGAGAAATATTCTGCTCCTGAAAGCTGATCGAAGAGTTCATCAATACACGGCAATAGATACTTATTTTTAATTGTGAGTTGATTCAGTCATCGGTAATCGATGCATAGCCTGAGAGAACCATCCTTCTTCTTGACAAATAGAACCGGCGCACCCCAAGGGGATGTGCTAGGTCTGATGAAGCCTTTGTCTAATAATGCCTGCAATTGCCTTTTTAATTCCTTGAGTTCTGTGGGGGACATCCTATAAGGGGCTATAAAAACATGTGCTGCTCCTGGAGTGAGTTCAATAGTGAAGTTCACTTCCCTCTCGGGTGGTAAACTGGGTAATTCGGATGGGAACACATCGGGGAACTCACTTACAATAGGAATGTCTGCTAAGATAATCTCCTTGGATTCGGTAATAATGACAGAAGCAAGAAAAGCTTCACATCCTTGCGAGATAAGTTTGCAAGCGTGAAGAGAAGATATAATAATAGGATGCTTCTTATACTTGATGCCAAGAAAAGAGAATCTTAGAAGACCTGGCTTTCGAAAGGATATAATCTAATTTTGGAAATTGATATAAGCATCATTATCTACAAGCCAATCTACCCCTAAAATGGCATCATAACCTTTCATGTCAAGGCATACTAAGTTTGCGGGGAGATTGTGACATTCTACTATCACTTCGCTATTAGGATAATAGTCGGTAAGCTTTGTTCCAGAACCTAAGGGTGTGGTAATAGCGAGATCTGAAGGTAAGGGGACTGATGCAATTGATAATGTTTTTGCAAAAGTAGTGGAGATAAAAGAATGAGAGGTACCAGTGTCAAATAGCACAAATGCAGGACGTGAACAAATTTGAAGAGTACCTTCCATAAGCCCACCATCCCTGGGTGCTTCCTCTTCTTCTAAGACGGCATTGAGGTGAGCCTGCCTCCTACGCCCTCCACCAGATGATTGGTCTTTCATAAGGGGGCAATCTGGCATGCGATGCTCCCTGCTTCCATAACGAAACAAGCGCCAAGGTGCTTCCAACACTCCTCAGCCAAATGGCCAAATTTTTTGCAAAACGTGCAAGCTGTAGCAACTTGCTCCTCCTCCTTGATTTTCTTTTGCTTATGGGAACTTCCACCATTCCCATTCCTGGATTTCTTCTTACTATCACGGCTCTTGTAGGGCTCCGTGATGCTGAACTTTTCCTTCTTATAACGTCGATCTGAGCGTCGGCTAGACTTTTCTCCTTTCCCTTTTAATTTCTCGACCTTCTCTAAGGTCCTTTCACACAAATACGCTCGTTGAACCATTTCCGCATAAGTACGGATGTTTTGGGTTCCGACCTGCTGAATGAAACCAGGTCGTAACCCGTCCATGAACCGATTAACCTTCAATAATTTGGTGTTGATAAGATGCGGTGCGTAAGGTGCAAGCCTTGAGAATTGCAGTTCATATTCGGCAACCATCATCATCCCTTGCCAAAGAGCGGCGAACTCCATAGCCTTTCGTTCCTTTACGTGCTAAAAAAGTATTTGGCATGGAATAGGGTAAGAAAACCATCCCATGTATGAGGTGCATCAGCCGGAGGTGCTGGGACCGACTTCCACCATGTACGGGCATCTTTGTTGAGTTAGAAGGTTGCGAGATGCACCTTCTCTTGATCGGTGCATTGGATAACATCAAAGATACGATTCATTTCGTCTATCAAGTTCTCTGCCTCGTCAGAATTAGAAGAACCATAGAAACGCGGAGGGTTTAAGCTCCGAAAGTTACGATGCAAATCACCAGCCCTTGCTCCTGCGCCAGCTTGCGCCATGGTTTGTAATGCCTGAGTGAGGCCAGCAACAGTTTGTTGCATGCCATCCCAATTTACACGATGAGCCATGATAATAATAGGGTACCTGAGAGAAAAATAACAACTTGTTATACCTGAGAGAAAAATAACAACTTGTTATTTCTCGTGGAATTGGAAGGAAAACTAATCTTAAAGCTAATTAACTATCTTATCCAGGGTTCTACCCAATTCTCATATGGGTGTGAAAATTTCTTCCTTAGTTCATAGTTAGGGGTCCTTAAACCTTAGACTTATCCTATGACATGACTCTTCTTCCTAAGTCTTGAGACTTAGGCTCTGATACCCACTTAACTGTCACATCCCGAGCCCTTATTACAGCGGAAGACTCGCTCGAGGAACGCGAACAGCCGGCATGGTAAGTCTCTTGCAAGTAAGAACGATCAGAGCGCAAGGCAATCACACATAAGAATGCAATCGCATAATATTTACTCAACTTCAACTATCATTAATAATCAAATCCACTATTCGAATACAACCACTAATTCAACTTCTATCATGCTAGACTCAAGAAATAAAAATTACATAGACTTGATCTAAACAATGTAAACTTCCCAAGTCCTCGCTAATTCTTTATTCACTCTCGGATCCGCTACTTGAACATTTTGAATCTGAACCCGACTCACTTCCACTTCCTAGAAAAGAATGGAAATAGATAATGAGCACACTTGCCCAGTAGGTATCTTCACATCAACATGAAGACATCATTAAAGTAATTAACATTTTAGCTCTAGAGAAATTAATGTAAAATCACGCGAATGCGATCAATCATGCGATTAAACCAAAGTATGTAAGATAGAATGAGAGTAAGTATGAACTAGCAAGAATGTTATAAGAACATGATATGGCCTTTCATGAACAAGAATGTAACGAGAATATACTAGCAAGCCACATAATCATCACTCCAGTATCTTTTGCTTATGAGCAAGTACTTCGTGAATTTCTGTGGAATATCAAGAAAGTCAAGTATCAATCATGCTGTATTGTGTTGTGGATTTTCACTTATTTATAAAGAAAGTACTCCCAGCGTAATGCGAGGCCAGTAGCATCATACCCCATGGTTTATAATAGTATGTTCCCGACAATCAGTCGAGGGGACTATCATAGAGCTTGAACACAATCAGTGCTCAATCACATCTTCAAATATAAATCAAGCTTTTTCCACGCATGTAACAATAAAGTATGGCCAAGAATCTACAATTCCAACAAGCTCTTGATAACAACAATTTAATAAATGAATGCTGTAACGAGAATCATGAGAAATCAAGAATGACTTATACTATGTTATGTTTATGGAAATAAATCGGCAGCATCGCGGTACGTTCTTTATCTTCTATTCATTCTATTAGGTTTCTTGATCAATATGATAAGTTCTAGATCATCAAGAGTCCATCTAGAAACCTTGGAATATCAACCCTTGGTCAAACCTCGAGTTAAAATACTCAAGCATTGTGACGATCGTGTACTGGGCAGTTACATGATGTGACGCTCCCGTATTGGGCCGTTACATTAGTCTGAATCTCAAAACAAGAAATCGGACTTAGTTGAATGTGGCGGTCGTATATTGGGCCGTTACATATACCTGACAGTCCAATAAAGATCCGTTACACTACTGATAACCCGAAACATCGAGTGTAATCTAATCACTTGGGTTTTAATGGTACAATCAACTCGGCATCCTAGTGAGAATCCCAGGCTCGCGGAGAATTACAGAGGCCTTGAAATAACATTTCCTAATCCATTAGAAGGAATATCCAATAGAGAGGTCCTCATGTCCAAGAATAATGTTCCTATAGTGTAAAGTGAACTAATGGATAACATACCAGAATATGTGCCATGTACTTAGAGAAATGACTCTATTGGTAGAGAGAGGATGTGTAACAATAAGAAATCATGATAAAACTCCGTCAATATATCTTTGGAAAATCATGATTTAGATACAAAACTATAGAATTTTGGCATATGAAATTAACATAACTTAAATTAACTTAAGATACCTTAATTATGCAATTTCTATCATGAATCAGTAGATAATCTTAAAGACATGAAATTAGGTCAAAACTTAGATAACTAGGCTTATTTATAAGTTAACTTGATTGATTTTCAATTCTATCTACGATTACCCTGACGGTCTAGAATGGGTGCATCACAGTGATTGTGACGGTCTATCGAGGGGTTGTTACAGTAATGTAACGCTCCATTTATGGTGCGTCAGAGGCAACAGAGTAATCTAAATACAACAGAGATTGTGACGACTTATCGTAAGGCCGTTATAGTCTGTGACGGTCTAAGTATGGTGCGTCAGAGTCCCTGGTAACAGTATAATGAAATAACAGGACTATGATTTGAAACCATGTCATGTTTTAAAAAGATTTAACTACCCCAATCATGACAAAACGAAGTAAAGGTCATCTAGATGCATAGGTTGCAGTGAATTGACAAGATAATATCTTTGATCTTTGATTAGGGCTAAGAATATGTATGTATGCATGAACTCACTAAAACATGGAATTCATAGTCTATAATGCATGAAATCAAGTACAATCAGAGGGCTTTTATCCCTAACAAGATGTTTTTATCAATCTTTAGATAAACTACCTCTTAACTAGGCTTTAAGCTTCTAATTTGAGTCTGAAATTTGAGCCCTAGCTCTCCTTTTCTTGCGATTTTCCAGCAACTTCCTACTGCTCTATCTCTCCAACCTCTTGTCTTAAAGATGTGAAATTTTGAGGGTAAGAAGATGAAACTAAGGTGATCAAAAAGTTCTAAGGGATTGAATTCTAATTACCTCGTTTAGACGTCCTAACCTGTTGATCCTCAGGGGTCCTTTGCTCTGAATCCTGGGTTACTATGGTCGAACCAATAACTTTGGAAGCTTCAATCTCCTTGGTTGCTTGATCTCCTAGCACGAAATTTGGAGAACAATTAGTCTAAAGTATACTAAACAAAATCTTCTAAAGAACTTACCCAAAATTCTTTCTCCTTACCTTGATTCTTCACGAGCTAAAAGTAAGGGTCGCTCAGTTCAGAACTAGGTCATATTTATAAGGTTTTAAAGATTAGATTGATTCTAGAGTCCTTAATTTGCCAGAACCTAATCCCTAAGAGTGCTTAGTAATATTATAAACTCTCCCAAGTCGATCTCTTATAGATAAGATATCAAAGTTCTAATCTTTTTGCTCATTCTTTCTTTCACGGAACTGACATGATGTAACGCATCAAGACTGGTGCGTTACATGGCTGTGGCGGTCGCACGATAGACCGCTATATCCAACGTGTATAGAGTTCAACATCAGTCAAACTCTTTTGTTAATTATCCATATTATTATCCAAAAAATGGTATTTATCCTTAAAATACGTAAATAGGCTAAATAGATTTCAAGAATATGGGCCAAACTTAATGGGTTTGGTCCTTAAACCTTTTAGATTCTATTTAAATAGGCTAGGTTAATTATTTAACATGATTGGACTTTATAATGACTTATTAATCCAATAATCCTTTTATTAGTCTATTTAGCCTTTATAAATTCCAAATAAATTTCAAAAATTTTTATAAATAATCCAGAAATTATTATATAAATTCTCGGGCACTGCAAATTGAATGCTTCTACAGGAGGAAGATCGATCCTTGAGGAAGAATGAAGCTATGTCACACAAGCAAGGTTGCAGCTTTGATATCCCACACAGCTTGCTGTTGGGGATGATGTGGAGGCTTGATTCAAGCTTCTTCCCTTCACTTTCTGGTTCATAAAAAGGTGAAAGAAGCCTCTGGAGTTGCTGCTACGTACCTTCACTCACAAGGGTTAGAAAAATAACACACTTTTAGATGCCTCTCTCTCCTTAGGGTTTCATACCCCTATAAGATGTATATAAAGAGTTTGGAACGTTCAAAGACACCCTAGAGACCAGATCCACAATTCCTGGAACGATTTAGGGATGTTAGGTTCGATTGGTATGACTTTTGGTACATGTGTACGCAAGTCAAAAATCACGGCTCGGGTTCGAGACTGAAAGGGTCGACCCTTGGGGTCGACCCTCATGACCCTTGGGGTCGACCCTCGGGGGTTGCCCGTGCAGGTTTGGAAATAAGTTTTCAGGGGTCAACCCTTGGGGTCGACCCTTGCAGGTGTGGTGAAGGAACCCGTCAGGTTTTAAATAAAGTTACCAGGGGTCCTCCCTTGGGGTCGACCCTAGCGGCTGGGGGTCGACCGAATGGGTCGACCCTTTCAGCTAGAGATCAAAAACCCAAGTTTACAGAACCAGGGGACCTAGGGGTCGACCCTAGCGGCTGGGGGTCGACCGAATGGGTCGACCCTTTCAGCTAGAGATCAAAAACCCAAGTTTACAGAACCAGGGGACCTAGGGGTCGACCCTTGTTCCAGAACTTCCAAAAGGTTGATTAAAAGGTCACTAAGTCCAAGAACCAGTCAGGGGGTTTCAAGTTGGGTTTTTTAAAACATGAGAGGGAATCTTGTAAGGACAAGAATAAGAAAAACCCAATACATTTAAGCTTAGAAAAGACCCAAACCAATATGACCCTTGAGATCAAAAATAATGAACATCAAACCACAAGATTAAGGGCCAATGAGTTGAAGTGGATCTCACCGACCGTCATTGAGCTTCTTAAGCACTTATGCACGTTCCTTGCCCTGTAAAGACATAACTTGTGAATTAGATGTAGCCTTGTAATTTTTGAGTTTAAGAAGCTTACCCGTTGAGGTTGTTCTTTAACCTCCTTAGCTCCAAGATCTCAATAACATGTTGAGCTTTTCAAGACTTTATATGCTAGAACACTTCAAGGATAATATATATACATATAGTGTTTGGTCATCATCAAAAGCCATCACAAATAAGCATTTACTCAAGGAGGGGGTTCAACAATCTCCCTCTTTTTGATGATGACAAAATACTACATGCCTTACATAAACATATGACTTCAAAAAGATTTAGCATTTACATTGAATTCCACCTTAAACCTTTATATTAAGAGTAAAACACAAGAAGCATTGTTCAACTCTTCATGCATCACATGAATTGCTCAAGAAGCATTATAATAGTGAAATACAAGACCATCCAACGATGTGAGATTGATGAGCAAAAACACATTCCAAAGTACTTTGCCGACAACACAGGTTAAATGTAAACAAGGTCTGAGTTCAAGGGCGAATTACAAGATGCAATGCATGAGATGCAACTGAACACAACTTAAATGCAAACTGAAATGCAACAAAACTTAAATGCAACATTGCTAATGAACGGAAATATGATGAAATCACACATGCATGCAAGCACACAACACACATAAAATATAAGTAGCTGATTGCCTGGGCACACATATAGTATAAAATTTCTCCCCCTTTGGCATCATCAAAAAGAGGGGGTGACAAGGGATAGGAAGTGTGCCATTCTGCAAGAGCGTAGCCATCTAATCATCATCCGAAGTCAGTGAGTTTGGCGGATGCCTAATATACTCCAAGACTTCTTCAAGCATGTGGGATTGATTAGCCAAAGTATCAGTAACATACTGAGAGTGCTCTTGATGAGATAGCTTCAGATCAGCGAGAGCATGTTGCATAGCCTCCATTGTCTCCCGATAATTGTCTAAATGATCATCATTAGTATCCAAACGGTCCATGAGCAGCTGAACCGCCTCGGAAGGCATCTCCTCAATAGGAATATGTGGCTGGTGCACACCGGCCTGTGCATCATCGGCATCCTCCTCCTCATAACTGATTTCATATGCAGCACTTTTCAATGTCCGGACCAAGTTACCATCTCACAATTCATAGCCCATATTATGACAAATAGAATGAACAGTAAATATATCAGCCTCTCTAATGGTTTGAGAAGATTCTTTGGAGAGGTTTATGTCCATGTGTGCAAATATAGCAGTAAGTGCGGCGGCATATGGAAGAGTTCTATTCTTGTGCTTCATGCTATTACACATATGTGCTAAAAACATAGCTGGGAAATTAACTGGAATACTACCCAAGAGATAGTAAAATAAGAACATATGAATCTCTGTCACTTTGTCATGGCCTCCTCCTCTCGGTAGCAGGATAGTAGTGATCATCCTGTGTAATATATGCTGTAGGGGAGGAAAATGGTTGGCGTTTAACCCAGCAAGAGAATTTTCACCTTTTTCTTCAGATGTCATCATTTGATAAACTGTTTCTTCAGGAACCACAATATCTCCAAATGTAAAGCCTTCATGAGGGAGATTAAATGCCACTCCTAAAAATTTTGTGGAGAGTATAACATGTTTTCCATTTACCACAGTAATCGGATGTTCCCCAGACATGGTTAAGTTACTATAAAATTGATGCACCAAATTCAGATAAATGCATCGATGTTCAGACATGAACAAGTCCAAATTTGGCTGACTGCAAAGAACATCCACTAAACTCGGAAGATGGCGGTTAAGGTTGGCAAATGATACCGCTCGAGGTCAGAGTACCTTTATGTCCAAGACCTTGCTCGAAGGCGCAGATCCTCTGCCATAGGCGGCCTCCCTACCACGACGTGCCATGGCCGCACTAGACTCCCCTCCGCTGCGAGAAGAACACCTCTTTGGGGCCATCTAAACATAGACCGAAGGAACCGGTTGATGAGGGTGTAGATCTAGATGGTTCAACGAGAGAGGAAGGCTATCCACATAGGTTTATGATCCTCCATACATCAAGAACATACCTCAGTGGGAGTGAAGCTCAAGGAAGACACATTGGAATCGCTCGGAAGGATTTTTTGCGCGAGAGGCCACCGAGAGAGCCACGGCTAGGGCTTGAGCATGTGGGTGCCAAGAGGGGATTTGAGGGCTTGCAAGGGGCTGTGGCGAAGCTTAGAAGGGGGCTTTGGGGGTCTTAGGAAATGGGAAGGGGGAAACATAGGGTTTCCACCCCTTTTAGGGCGGTTCGGACGCGGCGGACGCCGCCCGACCGTAATGGGTCGACCCAATGGGTCGACCCCTTTCACCCCGACCCCAGATAGGATCCAAATAGCATGAGGGTCGACCCTTGGGGTCGTCCCTTCTATGTGGGTCGACCCTTGGGGTCATCCCTTCCTCTGATTTTCTTCACAAAATTATTTTAAGTGTAAGGGAAGGTCAACAATGATGTGGCTCTAATCCCCAATGATATTATCATGTTGGAATCAAGGAATTGAAATTGTTTTATGGGTTAAAGCATTGGGGAACTTGTTTCAAGAAGATCTAGGATCATAGTAGACGTTCATTATCTAACGTCTCTGAATTTCAGATTTTGAACAGTTTGTGCTCCTTTGTTGACATGAAAATATATCCAAGGTGATTTCGGCCATAGAAATAGCAATAAACATGTGTGTATACAATATACATAGAAGAAATGTAGAAACACATCCACATGATTGTTCACACAGTTTAGTTTTTCTTTTGTTTTTCACACAACATAATGCACATGTATGACAAAGGAAAAATTCAATTATGCATTACACTAATGCAAATGCAAGTTATGCAACGACTTATACACACATTAATGCATATGATCATGATGCAGACACATCTATCCTACAGACCCCTAGTTCTCTTCTAAATGTTGTGAATTTTTCTTCACAAAGAGGTTTGGTGAAAATGTCAGCAATTTCACGATCTGTTTCAATAAAGCTGATTTTTACATCGCCCTTGCTTACATGATCCCTAATGAAATGATGTCTAATTTTAATATGCTTGGTGCGAGAGTGATGAATAGGGTTCTTTGACAGGTTTATGGCTGATGTGTTATCACAAAGGATTGAGGTGTTTTTGAAGGAAATGCCATAGTCAATCATTTGTTGTTAGATCCATAGCACATGGGCAACACAACTACCGACAGCCACATACTCGGCTACGGCGGTTGATAGTGCCACTGAGTTCTATTTCTTGGAGGCCCATGAGACCACGCATCCCCCAAGAAACTGGCAATACCCGCGGGTGCTTTTTCGATCCACCTTACAACCCGCATAATCGGCGTCAGAATAAGCAAGTAAATCAATGCTCGAATTACGCGGAAACCATAATCCTAAATTAACTGAACCAGCAATATATCTGAAAATACGTTTAACGGCCGACATGTGTGATTCCTTTGGATTTGATTGAAATTGAGCACACAAGCACACAGCAAATTGGATGTCGGGTCTACTGGCAGTTAAATATAGCAATGAGCCTATCATGCTTCTAAAGAGTTTCTGGTCCACGCATTTACCTGATTCATCTTGATCAATTTTTATTGAGGTGGACATGGGAGTTGGTTGTGGTTTGGTAAAGGTCAGATTGAACCTTTTCAGTAGCTCCATTGCATACTTCTTCTGATGTATGAACATACCGTCAGCCGTCTGTGTGACTTGCAATCCAAAGAAGAATGTCAATTCTCCCATAAGACTCATTTCAAACTCACTTTGCATCAAATTTGCAAAGTCTTTGCTGAGAGCATCTTTGGTAGAGCCAAAAATAATATCATCTACATAAACTTGAACAATTAAGATTTCCTTACCATTCAACTTCGTGAAAATGGTTTGATCAACATTACCTCGTTTGAATCTATTTTGAATGAGGAATTCACTTAACAGTTCATACCATGCCTGGGGTGCTTGTTTCAGACCGTAGAGTGCCTTGTCTAGCTTGTACACATGGTCTGGATGCTTCGTGTCCTCAAACCCCGGTGGTTGCTCCACGTACACATCCTCCTGTATGTAACCATTCAAAAATGTACTTTTAACATCCATTTGAAATAATCTAATGTTGTTACAGCATGCAAATGCTAATAAGACTCTCACTGCCTCGAGTCTTGCTACTGGAGCAAAAGACTCATCGAAATCAATTCCAAGCTCTTGGCTATAGCCTTTAGCTACTAGCCTGGCCTTATTCCTAGTTACCACTCCTTGATCGTTTGTTTTGTTTCGAAAAACCCACTTTGTTCCAATCATTGAGTGGTTTCTAGGACATGGCACGAGGAACCATACTTTGTTCCTTTCGAACTAGTGTAGTTCTTCTTGCATAGCCATGATCCAAGACTCATCCTTCACGGCATCTTCAATAGAGTGAGGTTCAAACTGAGAAAGTAAGGCAATATAGTCTTCATTTTCAACTTCCCTGAAGGAGGCTCATGTTCTTGTTCCGTCTTCAACATTGCCGATCACATTCTCTGACGGATGGTCCTTTTCGAAAGTCCATTGCCTTGGAAGTTGCTGTTCCAACTGATCTTCCGGATTTGCATCATCTTCTTGTGGTTCTTTTACTTCTTGTTTTTCAGTTTTTCTTTCCATCATCTTGATATTACCGTCATTCAATTCATCGTCCTCGGTACAGCTCATAAGGGGTTTTCTTCAACAGTGGTCTTACCATGGCGCGATTGACAATGTAGCAAGCAGTGTTCACTGCTTCAGCCCAAAAGTACCTCGGCAAATTATTCTCGTTTAGCATGGTTCTTGCCATCTCAATTAGCATCTTGTTCTTCCTTTCAATAACACCATTCTATTCGGGGGTTCTTGGTGCAGAGAAGTCATGCGTATAGCCTAGAGCCCTGCAATAGTTGCTTAACTCATGGTTATCAAATTCCTTATCGTGATCGCTCCGCACGACCTTGATGCAACACCCCTTTTCATTTTGGACTACCCTACAAAATGCTTCAAATTCTGCCAGGACATCATTTTTATGTGAAAGGAAGTAAACCCAACAAAATCTTGAGTAATCATCCATAATGACAAAGCCATACAATTTACCACCCAAGCTATATGTTCTTCTTGGTCCAAATAGGTCAATGTGGATTAACTCAAGGGGCCTTGATGTAGTTACATCATTCTTGCACTTGAATGATGACCTTGTTTGCTTACCCATGCTACACGCCGTACAGACTCCTTCATCAGTAACCTTCAGCTTAGGCAATCCAACAACCAAATCATTTCGAGACAGTTTTAGCAAAACATTAAAACTAGCATGCCCAAGTCAGCCATGCCAAAGCCAAACATCATCATTATTCCTTGCAACCAAACATAGATTTTTATGAGAGGGTTCATCCAAATCAATCATAAATACATTGTTATGTCTAAGACCATTGAACTTTATCTCATGAGTATTTTTATTCACAACGGTGCAGTAGTTAGAATGAAAAAAACCATTGCATCCTTTATCACAAAGTTGACTTATACTCAAAAGATTATGATGCAACCCTTTCACAAGCAAGACATTCTCAATAGCATGATTTTGATTCTTACCTATCTTACCTTCTCCGATGATTTTGCCTTTGTCCTTACCACCAAATGCCACTGTTCCACCATCCTTTTCATGCAAGTCCGCAAACAATTCTTTGTTTCCCGTCATGTGTCGAGAGCATCCACTATCTAAATACCACCTATTCCTTTGAGCTCTCAAGCAGACCTGCGATCACAACCAACATACTTATGCAGATTTTGGTACCCAAGCAAGCTTGGGTCCACGATGGTTAGAAACATGAGATGTGTATGATCTATTTCTCATTCTAGCAAAGCTTTCATCATCAAATTTCAGAATTTTATAATCATACATGTCATGGCCTAATCTTCCACAATAAAAGCATGTAATGGCTCTATCCCTATTTCTTTTCCTTCCTTTATTCAAGAATGAATTATGCGTATGAGTTTTTGACGTGGATGGAGATGAACTTCTGGGAGACATATGAGCTGAATGTGTTTAAGATTGTAAAATTTTTCCTTTTTCAAAAATGGCAATAGCATCCTTCAACTCATGATTTTCATGTATTAGAGAATGTACTTGATTTTTGACTTTATCTTTTGCTTGATTGCATGCCATGCTTTCAAGCTTTTCTTGTTCCAGATTATTTTTCAAATCATCATGCATTTTAGTTAGTGTGAATTGCTCCTCTCTCATGCATGAAATCTCTTCTTCAAGTAATTCATTTTTGGACACAAGAATTTCTTTCTCATTTATCAACTTCTCAGTTTCAGATTTCAACACATGACAATTTTCACAAGACTTTGTAGGATGCACAAAATGATCAATTTTCTTTTTTAGATTTCTATTTTCAGATCTGAATTTTTTGCATTTTTCATACAAAGACTCATAAGCAATCTGTCATTGTTCACATGTAAGAGTTTCGGTTTCAGAATTTACCTCATTGGCGTCGTCTTCATTTGTCATGAAACATAAATTCTGATCCAGCTCATCCAGTTCATCTTCATTAGCCGACTCTTCCTCATCTTCATCACTCCATGTGGCCACCATGGCCTTTGGCTTCTTGAAGCTTCCTTTCTTGAACTTTTTCATCAGATCGGGGCACTCACCCCGCATATGACCGGGTTTCTTGCATTCGTAGCAAATAACTTCTTCCTTCTTGCTACTTTCACCTCTATTATGACCTTGCTTCCTTGGTCCTTTTCTGAATTGGCTACCAAACTTTCTTGTTCCTTTGACGAATCTTCTTGCTCTTCTTGTGATCATGGCAACCAGCTCCTCATCTTCGGTGTTGTCGGTGGAATCATTGTCACTACCCTCTGATTCTTGTGGATTCACTTTTAGAGCCAAAGGTGTGACTACCTTCTTCTTTTTATGGTCCTCCTCGCTCCTCTTGATGTTAATTTCGTAAGTCATCAAGGAGCCAATTAGCTCGTCCAATTTCAAAGTGCTGAGATCCTTTGAGTCCTCGATTGTAGTGACCTTTGTGTGCCATTGTGATGACAAGGATCTCAGTACCTTTTTGACGAGTTCCTTGTCGAAATACTCTTTACCAAGACCCTTTAATCCATTCGTGATTTCTGTCAATCTTGCAAACATATCAGAAATGGACTCTTCTAGTTTCATCATAAAAAACTCATAATCCCGGACTAGCAGATTCGCCTTGGTTTCCTTTACTTCCGATGTTCCTTCATAGATCAACCGCAGCTTGTTCCACATCTCCTGCACAGAAGAACACATGGAAATATGTGAGTATTCATTAGGATGAATGGCACATTGTATTATATTCATGGCTTTAAAATTTGCTGAACACTTCTTTATATCCTCATCATCCCACTCATACTCATTTTGAGATAGAGTATATGGACCCTTGCTTATGACGCGCCACACGTCATAGTCTTGGGCTCATAGAAAAACATACATTCTGTTCTTCCAATAAGGGTAGTTTGATCCATCAAAGAACGGGGGTCTTTGGATCGAATGCCCTTCGGGCATCATCCCCTTGTTTGCCATAAGGAGGGATCTACTCCACAACCGCATGGTCGAGTGAAACAGAGACCAAAGTTCTGATACCAATTGTTGAGTCCCAAACGGTGGCAATCAAGAGGGGAGAGGTGAATTGATTGGCTAATTAAAATTTCTTCCAAGCAAAACAATGATAAGTAAACATATAAGCACTAGACCTCACTCGATCATGATCTCACTTGTGAATGCTTGTAGATAAATGTCACGCCCCGAACCGATAACAGCGGAACATGTAGTTCGGAACGTGGCAGTGATACAGTTGTGAATAATCAGAGCGAACATAAGACACGAAATTACAACCTGGACAATGTGGGCCAATTTAACCTTTATTGATATTCAAATATTCGAATTACATACCTTGACTCAACTTACATAAGTGAAGAAAGGACTCACTATTACACTCTAATAAAGAGAAAGGACTCAAATAACAGGATGATACTCAAAGAAAGACATCGACATGATTCTCCATTTTGCTCATCACTCTTGCCCTTCCCCATCTGTTGGACTAACTTCAATGTCGTTACCTTAAAAAAAACATTAAAGATAGGATGGTGAGCGAAACGCTAAGTAGGAATTACATCTCTCATCAAGCAGAATATAAGTGATTAGCCAATTAACATGTTCATGAAGATGCAAGGCATGGAACTAGAAAATCATGACGATCAATCTAATAGGAAAGACGAATATTAAAGTCAAAGGTAGTTACGAGCTCAAGAGAAATAGGGATGAATTCCCATGCAGAGTCAAGGACAAGCTATCAGAATATAACAAGGATAGATACTTAGATGAACATAACTTCAGAATTGGCCAGAATATAACAGAGTTTCAATAAATATAAGTAGAATTAAAAAATCTAGCAGAATATCTAAATTATCAGAATAACCGAACAACAAAATATCAGAATAACAGAATTAACAGAAATAACGGAGTTTGCAGAATAACAGATATAACAGAATAACAGAATATAACAGATGTACAGAGTTTGGTGCAATGCCACACCCAGAATTACCATGGTTTACAGAATTGGACTTCCGTCCTACCTGGCACTAAAAAGTCGTGGACCCACATCCCTTAATGTTTCAGAATCAGATTTGGCCAAATACAGAGTCAAAGGGTTATGTTCTCGAATTGATGACAAGAAGATTCCAAAAGGAGTAGAGAGTCAAGACTAACGGAAAACTAAAGTGACACGGATCGGATCCCGAGGTTTTTAGGGTACAACCAGCTCAGCTGTCTTGAGGGAATCCAAGGCTAGCGGAGACTTACGGAGGTCTCAATGACTAACTTGCCAGTCCAAAGGAACGGAATGTCCAATGGAGGACTCGTATGTCACCGAGAGTTGAGGTGTATAACGTGAACCAATCATGAAAAGGGACTCCATCCACGGACGTGAGCTGAGAGTGCCAAAAGACCCGAGGTATGGGTCAAAATCGGAAGAAAACGGTGAGAACATGAATGCGTTAATTATAGAATTCATGTCCATCTAATTCTATAATTAACTATAATTAAATAAACTTATTTTTTCATTTATTAATTAGCGTATGTAGTGTCATTTATTAATTAGAGTCCACTTGGAGGGACGTTAATTCGATGATTTTTTAACTTAATTTATTTAACAAGAATTCACGTCAATATCTATTTAATTGAATAATTTTAAAACATACATTCAAAGACACATTTATTTATATAAAATAATTTAGAGAAATAGAATATATGATAGTTAGGAGAAAAATTCAAGGATTCCAAATATATATTTTTCATAATTTTCTGTTACATATCTTAATAGATATCAATTTTCTAAGATATTGTTACAAGATATATATATATATATATATATATATATATATATATATATATAATTTGACGACTTTGTGTTACGTCGTCAAAAAGATTTGACGACAAGTATCTTGTCGTCATTTCATTAACAAATTGTCTCAACTTTTAGTCCTCTCGTTTCTCGACGTAACTACGTCGGAATCGAGCCTATGATATACTGAAATGACGGGCTCAAAAAACTCTACCTAACCGGACGTTCAAAATAATTTTTCATTGAGAGATGGGGGATCTTGAGATAGGAGGTACGAAAAATGGTGCAACCACTCTCACTATCTCGATCTCCATCCCACTAGTACGCCCATAAATTTTCATGGCCAAAGGTCACTCCGACCTCCATGAACAGGCCGACAAAGTAAAAATCCATAACTCGCATACTACAGTGAAATATGTAATTCACCGTGTCAACAAATTAACTCTATTAAATTACCAATTAATTAATATTTCTAGTTATTGTTAGCATAAAGGGTATCAAAATTTAAATAAAAATTTGAAGATTTCATCATCTATATTTTTCAATTTTTAGATAGGTGCTTATATGGAAAAAAAATTTAAAACATGTTATACGTATTACTTAAGGAAGAAAAAATAAAGCATGCAAACCGATGAACCTGGTGTAGAGATAACCTATAAAACTACAACAAACATGCTCCAAGTACTCATGAAACATGCATAAAGATCATGCAAACCTTATTATTAACTATTCGACTTGGGAGAGAACACCTACGAGAAACTAGAGACTATGAACTCAAACACACGAGATATACGCATGCTGTATATGATCATAAGAGCATGTATTATCCTTGTTAGGTGAGTTTAGCCGTCAGAGAGAACACCTACCTTGAATAACAAAGGAAACATGAGGAAGCAAATGGGGATGCGTTCTTCACGTCTGCACGTCCGCAGGTGAAGATGAAAACCGCAGTAGCAGCCCTCAAGCTTCTGCGATAGGATGAAGCCCCCGAACGCAATAGGCTCAGCAGCAAGGGAGACTCCTTTACGTACGCAGGTTGTGGGATTTCGAATGCAACAGGGTCAGCCGGCCCTGCCTGTTCGACTAGGAGGTTATTTATAGGGTGGGAAAACCCCAAGGGTGGTTCGATGGTTATAAAGGCAAGGGCATTAAACCCTTCCGTGCGTTGTTCTCATCATTGATTACCCTGCCATATATTCAGCCGCCTGCCCATTTTATCTTGTGAAACCCTAAGCCTATTCGCATGCAAGACTGTTCGACGGGTCTTTGGACCATCTGAAAAGCCTATTATTCCCTTTACGTGGAGCCCAGGGGTAAGAGGGCTTTTGTACAGGTCGAACCCATACGTATATGTGTTTGGGGTTTGGCTCCTAATGGGCTGTGAGCATGAGGCTTTCATCCTTTGTATTTGGGTGTGCGGTTTTGTCTTCATGGGTCCGAGGCCCACATTATATACGTGGGTTGGCTACTTAGTCTTGGCCCATTTGTATATATGGGTTTAAAGCTGTTAACTATGTATATGGGTTTGTGAGGTCTTATGTATTTCGCACGTACACCATGGATTGGGTAATTGAAGGCCTTCACCTTGGCACATGAGGTTTGACCCTGGGATGTGGAGAGATCCATGGATAAGGGCCCATCTAAAAATGGATTACTATATCTACAACCACCCTCCTATTTGAAGTTTCAAAAACCCTAAACCAGGTATGTTCGAACGAGAGGGAATTTGGGTTTTCACATAATAATCTTTTATATATATATATGTGCATCCTTATATATATATCTCTTATACCATTTTCCCACGTAGGTGGCTATAAGCGCTTGAGGCATTTGGGCTTTGATCTCAAAAGCCCATTTAAGCTCATGAATACGTGAGACTCCTTTATATGGTCTTTAAGGTTACCTAGAAGAGCATTAGAAAAAAATTAAATTCTTAAGCCCATTCCTTAGGCTAGTTTCTCATAAGAGAAGCCCATATGTTAAGGTTATTAAGGTCCATTTAGAAGTTTAAGGCTTTTAATACCCATGCACCTTTGTTCTTAGGAAATGAGTTGTACTAAAGGCCCATGAAGGTTAAGGCTTTGATTTAACCACTTGGATTTTGATATTTGGGCCCTTAAAATTGAATGGTATTTAAAGGACCATGGCTAGAAGTATTTCTTTTGACTTTATTGGATACTTATTCAAGGATTTTATTTGTTTAGAGAAGTTTTTTTTCACTATAATTTAATCCGGGGTGCTACATCCTCCCCCACTTAAAAGAATTTGGTCCCCAAATTCACACGACATACATTTCTAATATATTAGTGGGGTATCTAGTTCTATACTCCAATCATCCACAAGATCACATACGCTTACTTGCAACGCAATCTACATCTTAAGAAAGGAAAACTAGGCTACGGTTAAGGGATACCTCTGGTTACTTCATTGGGGGCAGGCTCGTTTTGTCTCATTGCTTGTAATTGTCCTTGACGTCGCTTATTATTACGGTCCTTTGCCTGCTGAGGTTGATCTTTAGGAAGGGGACAGTCAGCTACCTTATGCTCCTAGCTTCCACAACGAAAGCAAGCTCCATTCTTCCAGCGGAACTTTTCAGATTTATGACCATCATTCCCACAATGCTTGCACTTTGCTTCCGTAGGCTTCTTGCCGTTCGGAACGTCATTTCCCTCATTGGGCTTCTTGTTGCCATTACCTTCTCTCTTCTTCTCCATTCTCGCCTTAACTTTGTCGGATAATTCCATAGCGTCTTCCAATAACTGAGCTCTCTTAACCATCTCGGCATATGATTGAATGTCCATTGGTGCCAACTGGGGTATGTATTGCAGTCTTAGTCCATTTAAGAACCTCCTAGCTTTCATCTTTTCTATCATGATCAAATGAGGCGCATATCGTGACAACATCGAGAATTGGGCCTCATATTCCGCCACAAACATGCTTCTTTGTTTAAGTGAAGCGAACTCTCCCGCCTTTCTCTCCCGAACTCTCTCCGAGAAATACTTCTCATTGAAGTGTTCTAAGAATTCTACCCATGCTACCTGTTCATTTGGCAAGGTGGCTTCCACAGACTCCCACCAAGCCCTTGCGTCCTTCTCTAGTTGAAATGTTGCTAAAATGACATTATCTTGTTCCGAGCATTGCATTACTCAGAAGATTCTTTCCATCTCCTTAGTCCAATCTTCCGCCACATCAGGATTAGGAGTTCCACTAAATCTATGGGAATTGAGGCTCCGGAACTCACGATGCAACTCTCCAGCTCCACGATTGGATCCACCCTCGGCTACCCGCTGAAGAGCCTGGGTTAATCCTGAACCGTCCTTTGCATCTCACGCCATTGGGCACGCTCAGCGGCCATTGTTATCTATCTAGTTCTACAAGACACAATTAATTCATGTAAGATTATCAAGCGATTCTCATGAAATTTTACTAAGATATTTTCATAAGATGATATTGTTAGTATTAAAATTCCTTTTTTAGCTCTTAACCCAAGGTTCTACCCAATCTCACCGGGCAATAATGGGGTTGAACCTAGAACTTATGGCAACCTATAGTCAAGACCTAGGGTTTAATATACCTAGGCTCTGATACCACAAACTGTCACGCCCCGAACTGATAACAGCGGAATGTGTAGTTCGGAACGTGGCAGTGATACAGTCGTGAATAATCAGAGCGAACATAAGACACGAAATTACAACCTAGACAATGTGGGCCAATTTAACCTTTATTGATATTCAAATATTCAAATTACATACCTTGACTCAACTTACATAAGTGAAGAAAGGACTCACTATTACACTCTAATAAAGAGAAAGGACTCAAATAATAGGACGAGACTCAAAGAAAGACACTGACATGATTCTCCATTTCGCTCATCACTCTTGCCCTTCCCCATCTTTTGGACTAACTTCAATGTCATTACCTGAAAAAAACCCGTTAAAGATAGGCTGGTGAGCGAAACGCTCAGTAGGAATTACATCTCTCATCAAGCAAAATATAAGTGATTAGCCAATTAACATGTTCATGAAGATGCAAGGTATGGAACTAGAAAATCATGACGATCAATCTAACAGGAAAGATGAATATTAAAGTCAAAGGTAGTTACGAGCTCAAGAGAAATAGGGATGAATTCCCATGTAGAGTCAAGGACAAGCTATCAGAATATAACAAGGACAGATACTTAGATGAACATAACTTCAGAATTGGCCAGAATATAACAGAGTTTGAATAAATATAAGTAGAATTAAACAATCTAGTAGAATATCTAAATTATCAGAATAACCGAACAACAAAATATCAAAATAACAGAATTAACAGAAATAACAGAGTTTGCAGAATAACAGATATAACAGAATAACAGAATATAACAGATGTACAGAGTTTGGTGCAATGTCACACCCAGAATTACCATGGTTTACAGAATTGGACTTCCGTCCTACCTGGCACTGAAAAGTCACAGACCCACATCCCTTAATGTTTCAGAATCAGATTTGGCCAAATACAGAGTTAAAGGGTTATGTTCTCGAATTGATGACAAGAAGATTCCAAAAGGAGTAGAGAGTCAAGACTAACGGAAAACTAAAGTGACACGGATCGGATCCCGAGGTTTTTAGGGTACAACCAGCTCAGCTGCCTTGAGGGAATCCAAGGCTAGCAGAGACTTACTGAGGTCTCAATGACTAACTTGCCAGTCCGAAGGAACGTAATGTCCAACGGAGGACTCGTATGTCACAGAGAGTTGAGGTGTATAACGTGAACCAATCATGAAAAGGGGCTCCATCCATGGACGTGAGTTGAGAGTGCCAAAAGACCCGAGGTATGGGTCAAAATCGAAAGAAAACGGTGAGAACATGAATGCGTTAATTATAGAATTCACGTCCATCTAATTCTATAATTAACTATAATTAAATAAACTTATTTTAATTGACGTCCGTATGTATTGTCATTTATTAATTAGCGTCCACTTGGAGGGACGTTAATTCTATGATTTTTTAACTTAATTTATTTAACAAGAATTCATGTCAATATCTATTTAATTGAATAATTTTAAAACATACATTCAAAGACACATTTATTTATATAAAATAATTTAAAGAAATAGAATATATGATAATTAGGAGAAAAATTCAAGGATTCCAAACATATATTTTTAATAATTTTCTGTTACATATCATAATAGATATCAATTTTCAAAGATATTGTTACAAGATATATATATATATATATATATATATATATATATATATATATATATATATATATATATATATATATATATATATATATATATATATATCGTCAAAAGGATTTGACGACTTTGTGTTACGTCGTCAAAAGGATTTGACGACAAGTCTCTTGTCGTCATTTCATTAACAAATTGTCTCAACTTTTGTTCCCGAGCCAAATGAGGCTCGGTTGAGTAGTGTTTGAGGGCGTTGGACCGGCATGGCTCAGGTGGGTGGAGATCTGACGGTGTTAAGTAGCCACGTGCTGTGGTCACCTGGGCCCATAGTAATAATGATCCTGACGGATTTGAAATGAAGGGGGCCCCCTTTTTTCTCGGAGGTCGGAATGGCGCGCCGCCTTCCGCGAGGGTTTATAGGCGTTGGGCGCTGGTTCTCATTCCGGACTCTCTAGGGTTTTGGATTTCCTTTGCTTCTTTGCTTTTTGGGGCTTCTTGATGCGCCGTGAGATCACAGCGAAGGAGCGAAGCCTTGCGGCGGCGTTCGAGGAGTTGGAGAGGATAACCACGGAGGCGGTCCGGCAGCTGCCTTCTCCCCCGGAGTCTTCGAGGTCTTGTGAGGGATCTTCTACCGGTTCCTCCTCGAAACTCATGGCGGACCAGTGCTCGGGAGATGAGTTGGAGGTGAGGGCGCCGGTCCCGAACTATAGCGAGCTGGGGGAAGCCGAGGTGAAGAAGCTGGAGCACCGGTTTCGGTTGCCTTATAAGTACAGTTTCACCGCTGCTGCTCCATACGAGACGAGTCTAGATGACCGCACGGGCCATATCTGCTCCTTTCTTCTAGCTTGGAAGAGCGGGTTTCGCCTCCCCTTCGAGCCTTTCATCCTTAAGCTCCTTAATTTTTTCAAGTTGGCGCCTATTCAGTTGGTGGCCAACTCGTATCTCCTTCTTTCTGCTTTTCGAATCCTTTGCCGTCAGTGCGGGGTTCGCCCTTCCTTGGATCTTTTTCATTATTTCTTTGAGTTGAAGGCACACCCGTCGGCGGGGAAAGGCTTCTATTACATCCAGGCGAGGAGGAACAGGAGCTGCATTTCACTGGCGACGAAGGATTTCTCGCATAAAGGGTGGGAGACCCAATTCTTCTGGGTGAAGATGGAATCGGTGGAGGACACCTGGAGGTGTGAGGTGATGCCCAACTTCCACCCGAACATCCCTCCCCGCCAGGAGGAGTTTCCTTCAGATGTGGAGGAGCACGCCGCTCGCTTGCTAAAGAATCGCCGGTCTACCGAGGAGCTGGTGACGCCAGAGAATGTCGAGCAATGTCTCCTCACGCGGCTGAAACTGTCAGGTATCACAACTCGAATTTCTCTTCGGGTGTGAGGGTCATCTTTCTTTTCCTGACCACGCCTTCTTCTCTGCTGTAGACACTAGGCGGGAGCCTCTGGAGGAGGCTGCTGAGGTCATCGATCTCGGAGATGACTCGGCGGCTGATGAGCCTGACGCTCCTGTGGGTCGCTCCCAAGCCCGGGACAGGGGCAAGGGGGCGGCTTCCGAGGGAACTTCCCGGCCGGGCGGTGCAAAGCGTAAGGATCCCCTGGAGGGAAGGTTGCGCGAAGCCGCGAAGGCCCAGAAGCGGGCCAAGAAGGCCGGTCTTCTCACCACTGCCAGGGGCGACTCTAGCTCGGCGGCGCTCCCCTCTCAGGGGCAAGATGGGGCCGACCCTACCGGGCCGGCTCCCCCATCCACCGGGCGAGAGGGGGCCGAGGAGACCAGGGGCCCCTCAGAGGGTGGTGATGGCGGGTCGGCTCTCCCCTCGGTGGGGACAGAGGGGGCCGGAGTCAAAGCAGCCGATGCCGAGGCCGGGGGACCGGTCGAGGTCGGCGATGTCTCGGGTGGTGAAGCGCGGGCCGAGACAGTTGAGGTTGGGGGTTCGCCTGTGAGGCCGTCGCAACCCCAAGTTTCGGTGGTGTCCGGAGCGACCGGGCTTGCTGCGCCGATCGAGGTGGGGGGTTCACCTACGGAGGCATCGCAACCCCAACCGACCGTGGTGCGCGGGGCGGTGGACCCCACAACCCGAGCTGAGTCTTCCGGCGCGGCGCCCGGCACGGAGCAAATTCCTATGCCGGAGGCCTTGGAGAGGCTCGGAATCTCGAGCAATCTATATCGGCTCTGCTGCGAGGTGTCCGTGAGGATGAAAAGAGGAGATAGGCGCCATTCTCCTTCCGGGGTCCTCGACGTCATCATGGAGGGCGGCTTGATCATGGCCCAGATGGGGGCCACCATGGCGGAGACCTACGCCCGGATGGAGTCAGAGCGGTCGAATCTCACCTGGACTCTCGGAGGGTACGAGAGGAAGCTAGCCCGACTCATTGAGGCTCACGAGGGGCTTCAACGAGAGTTCTCCGCGATCAGGGACTTGGCGCGGTCGAGCCAGCTGGAAGCCAGAGCGCTGACCGAGTAGCTGGCCAAGGCACGGGAGTCGCTCGAGAGAAAGGACAAACTCCTTGAGGAGGAGCGCCTTCGCCATCTCATGTTGGATGGCCATTGGGAGGCGGAGCGTGCCGAGCTGCTGGATCGGGCGAAAGCAGTCGAGCGCCTCCGTTAAAAGGCCCAGGCGGACCGAGCTGAGGCGGAGAAGCGATCGGTCGGGGCCGAGGAGCGGGTGGCCGAGGCCGAACAGAAGTCGATCGAGCTCGAGGAGCGGGCGACCGAGGCTGAGCGGAAGTCGGCCGAACTTGCTGAAAGGATGGGGCAGGTCGGGGCGGAGGCGATCGAGCAGTACAGGGGCTCAGAGGCCTACCGAGCCGACCTTCAGGAAGCCGCCGTTCCCTACTATGAGATAGCACTTCGCCGAGGCGCCCGCAAGGGGTTCAAGCTGGGTTATCGTCGGGCAGTGAACTACGCCGATGAGCAAGACTCTGGGGTTTATTTCCCCTCGGGCCAGCAATATGACTCGGATGAGTCGGCTTCCAACTCCTCTGCGTCAGGCGGGGAAGATCCAGAGGGTTCTCCTGCGGCGGGGTCACCAACTCCAGATGCCTTGGGAGGGCTCGCGACCGGGGAAGTTCTCGCACAGGCGAGGTCAGTGCCTGGGTCGACCGTCACCGAGGGTGCCGGGGGCGACTCACTCACTCCCGCCATTCCCGAGCTTCAAAGTGGGCCCGAGGCCTATTGTATTTTGCCTTGTTTTTCTTTTTTCTCTGTTTGTCTCTTGTCCTTTTTTGAAAAAAAAGGAAAGATTTTCTTTTTATAAGGCAATAAATGACTTACTGGCCTCTTGCGTTCCTTGCCGTGATTTGGTTAGCGTATCTGAAGTAGTTGGAAAGTGCCGATATGTCCTGCGTGATTTTCGCATGCTGATTGGGCAGGCTCCTGACAGGGCGTGTTTCTATTTTCTGATGCTTTGAATGCCAGGCTGCTTCGTGTATCCCGCCAAGGGAAAAAATGAGTAGTCGGAGGTGACCGTTCGAGGGAGAATTCCTTTGGCGTGTTTTCGAGGGGGGAGTCATTTAAGGCAAGTAGCGTCCCTTGGCCTATAAGAAGGACCGAAGGGCGCCCCTTCCTCTTCACCGCTTGGGACTTTCTCTAACAGTCTTTCCTCATCCCTTCCTCGCGTTACACGGTGTCATTGCATTCGGGGCATGGAGGATCCTTCGGAAGATGACGTTGCCGATGATGGGGAGTAGGGAGTTCTTGCTGCTTCGGACGGTTGAGCAGGTCCGATGATCGCTGCATGGGTTCGAGACGGGTCCGACGGTCGCCGTGCGGATCTGGGGAGGACTTCGACGTGCGGGGGCACGCCGTTCCTCCTCCCTCAGTTCTGGCGAGGCTTCCGAGTGGGCGTCGGGATGGAGGACGGATGGGGGCATCCGTGATGCCTTCCCCTGCCTCCCCATCCAGCTCTGCTGGATTTCTATGCAGCCTCTTTTTCCCTCTTCTGCTCTTTATTTCTTTCACTCTTCGGAGGCTGCTTGCTCTTTGTTCCCTTCCGAGGGGTTCGTAGGTTGGAAGAGAGGAGGCCTTCACAGGCGTTCTTTCTCTCTGGCTTCTACCAACTTGGAAGGTAGCCTTCCTCATCGTGGAAGGTAGTCTTCGTCAACACACTCCCTCTGTCACCTTTGTCATGGGCCACCCGGGCTAACTGGATCGACCTCCTTTTATCCGAGCCAGTTTCTACGCGAGGCAGAGTCAGTGGCTGGACGCGAGGGGATCAAGACCGAGTCGGCCGAGCGATGGCCCCTTGCAGTGGTGCTAGATGGATTTTTTGCTTTTTGTCGTGCAGTGTAATAGCTTTTGCCTATTTGATGTACCAACAATTATTTGAATGAATAGAAGAGAATTTTATTTCATCCAACTTGTTTGCACGATTTCAAAAGTAGAATTTTCGTAGTGCGGCTGCATTCCACGTCCGAGGGATGGGTTCCCCTTCCGCTGTAGCTAGCCTGTACGCACCTTTCCCGAGCCTCTCGACCACTCGGTAAGGGCCTTCCCAGTTAGGGGATAGCTTGCCCACCGCCTCTAATGGTCGAGAGGCTTCGGTTTTTCTGAGGACGAAGTCTCCCGGTTGGAAATGTGATGAGGGCTTCTCACGACACTCCCTCTAGCTCGGGTCGCTTGCACACTTTTGGATATGGGATGGCTGCGATCTCTACATGTTATCTTCCTTTTCCTTGATCCCATCTTATGTATTTTCATTTTATTGAGTCTTATCTTATGTACTTTCTTTTATTGAGTCATAGTGTTCTAGTCTATTTCTCTTATTTTGTGTAATTGGGCCTTAGTACCTTAGTTTGGGCCTAATGGGTTGAGTCTAGGACTTGTTGGGTCTTTTGTCTTAATGTCAGGGTCATTTTGGTCATGTAAAGAGTGGTTGCCTATAAATAGGCCCCATCTCTCCCCATGTAATCACTTTTGGATGAATATTGAAAGAGCCATTCTACCACCTCTCTTAATCTCTCACACTCTTTCACTCTCTCTCTCTCTCTCTCCCTCTCTCTCTCCCAAAGAGAAGTTCGCCCCCCTCCTCTCTCTCCTCTCCTCCCAACTACCTCCAACTCTCAACTACCCCCATTAAAGCTTCCCACTTCCCATAGCCATCTTTACTCACCCCCCCTTAGTCCCAAGGAAGAATCTTCCCCATTCCAACACAATCACCTCTCTTCCCCACACAATCTCCCAACTTCCAAGACCAATTTGAATTTGAAACCCTTCCCTCCATAGCTTTGGCCGCCCCTCTCCCCTTCCATTAGGCCAAATTCGCCCCCCCACCTCCTCTCCAACTCACCCTCTCTCGTGTGCACACCCACTTCTCCACCACCACCTCTTGCAGCTCCAGCTCCCTCTCCACCCATCCCTGCCCCACCAGAACCCCTTGGAAGCCCTAACCACGTCCCTCCCCTCTCCCAAACCCTCAGCCATCACCCCAAGCTGTGCTAACTCCCCTTGCCCCACCCCTTGTTCTTGCAAGTTGCAGTTTCAGGTAGCAGGTCGCAGGCAGCAGAGTGGGGTCCTTAAGTCGCTTCATCCCCGGCCGCTCCCTGCTCCTCCTGGTGTCAAGGCCTACATCTCTGGAAAGGTCGTCCAGAGAGGTTTCAAGGCAAGGTGGTTTCGTCAACATCCGAATTATGAGCTGTCCGTAGGAGCCGATCTCCCTCGACCACGCAGAAGCCCTCTGGCAGGGAACCAGAGCCTCAGCTCCAGTCCGACCACGGCTTCTTCCTTGAAGATCTGGGCACCATTTTTGGAGGACAGAAACTACTTCCAGTTAGCTGTCATCTCCAAGAAGAAGGACCTCATTCGGCCCCCGGAGCTTCCAGTTACCATTTTCTTTGTCGGAGTGTGTAGTCTGCCCCCTGTGGGTCCAGGTTTGACCTGTCCCTACTTATCCGGCTACCTCGCTCTCCTCCGATCTCGGATTGTGGCCCTGTCAACTTCTGCTCGAAGCTACTCCGACCACGCTCGCGTCACCGTCAGTTTTGTTCTGATCGGAGTTCGGGAGAGTCCACAGTGCCTTCTGCAACCCACTGCATCTGTTCTGCACCAGCCAGAGACAGAAGTTTCTGTCCTGTTCCAGTCGCCGACCCGATCAGCCCCGAGCTTCTGAGCCTACCCAAAAATTCAGACATCATCCTTGGTCCGTTGGGAAGCTTTTGGCGCAAGTCTCATCAAGATATGAGCTCTGTGGAATTTGTGGCAGCATCATCACCGCCCCACTGTCCAGCAACTCTGAAGATTGGCAGAACCGGCAACGCTCCGAACGTCAGGTTTTCTTCATAATTCTCCCACCCCGCTTGGCCGGATGAAGGCCCCTCCCTGCGTGGAGGTAGTTTTGACTATAAAAAGTTTAATCCCCACCCCAAGATCATCCCTCCTGCGAGAGGCGTAGTGCTTTACTCTTTAATTTTCAGGTCAAGCGACAATCGCCGCAGCGTTCGGGTATTTACCCACGCTTCCCGGCGCGCCCTCGTCTCCGAGCGGGATCGGTGTCTTCACACCGATCAGGTGAGCTTCTGGTACTGTCCTTGATTGCCTCATTTCTTCAAGTTCAGTATTGCTTTGAATGCCCGTCGGATGGTGAGAAGAGAGCCCGATCTTGTATGCTACTTTGTGAGTGACCACCGCGGACCGAGAGTGAGTGCCACCCAAACCCCACCCTGCGGGCCAGCCGAAGTTGGGAATCCCAGGCCCATTGAGGGTCAGCCTAAGCCAACTAAGTCACTTAGAATCATTGGGTCCCGCCCCGGACCCTCACCAACATCCCCTGGCCCCACCGGGTGATCACGTGTGCCTTGTGAGTAAGCCGCTATTGTGAGAATCATTGGAGTACTTGTATGCTTGCGGGACTAGGTCCTAGGGTCATCAACTCATACTTAGTCAACCTTGGGCTGTGCCACATCAAAATGTCTATTTCGGACTTTGGCGTTGTAGTATCGAGTGAGGCGGCGCTGGTACTCCGTGGCTCGGATGCTGGCGATCTCTCGGAGTTCATCTGCTAGGTCGAGGTTCTCGAGTAGCTTTTGCTCGTTTGCCTCGGGCGAGTAGAGGATGAGTCGGAGAGACGGGTTGGCAACCTCTAACGGAATGACGGCCTTAGTGCCATAAACCAGCTGGAAAGGACTTTCACCGGTTGCCGTTCTGGGAGTCGTTCGGTGTGACCAAAGTACGCTAGGCAGTTCCTCAAGCCAGCTACCCTTGGCCTTGCCGAGTCTGGTCTTTATGTCTTTTAAGATAGTCTTATTGGCATTTTTGACCAGCCCGTTGGCCTGAGGGTGGGCGACCGAAGTGAAATGGTTGTGAATGTTTAGGTCGGCGCATCTGTCTCGGAAATAGCGAGAATCGAATTGTCGACCATTGTCACGCACTATCACTCGGGAGATGCCGAAGCGACAAATGATCGACTTCCATACGAAACTCCAGACGACTGCCTCGGTGATCCTCGCCGTGGCTTCGGCCTCGATCCATTTGGTGAAGTAGTCGATGGTGATGATGATGAACTTCTTCTGGGACTGAGCTGTAGGGAACGGCCCGAGAATGTCGATCCCCCACCGAGCGAAGGGGTAGGGCTCGGTAAGGGTGATGAGCTCCGTGGCCGGATGATGGACCAAGTGGTCGAATCGCTGGCATCGGTCGCACTGCTGTACGTGAGCCGTGCAGTCGCGCTACAAGGTTGGCCACCAGTACCCCTGCCGTAGCAGGATCCTGGCTAGAGACCTTCCTCCTGAATGCGCTCCGCACAGGCCTTCATGAATCTCTCGGATGGCTCGGTCAGCCTCGTCGGGGCCGAGACACTTCAGGAGGGGACCAGAGAAGGACCTCCGGTAAAGAGTGTCGTCGAGGATGACGAAGCGCCGGGCTTGATACTTCATTCGGCGTGCCTCCCAAGGGTCGGAGGGCTCTCGGGAGTCCTGGAGCCAGGATAGGTAGGGGGAGGGCCAGTTGCTTGGAAGGGCCGAGTCAACGGCCAGGAGCTCCGAGTCAATGCTCGGACGCTCTAGCTCTTCAAGGAGGACTGATCGGGTACCTTCAGGGTCGAGAGAGGAGGCTAATCGAGAGAGGGCGTCCGCTCGGGAGTTTTCCTGATGGAGGCATCATCCACAACTCCCTTTGGCTAGGGTCTTCTTCACACTCCGGCATCGTTTGAGTTCGGGCCTCTCTCTATAAAGGCCCAATTATCCCTTTTGTGCTATCTATTTGAGTCATTTTGATGTAATTTTCATTTTATTTGAGTCATGTCCCTAGGTCTTGCATTTATTTTCCTAAGTTTGAGTGTCATTAGATTGTGTAATGTGCTATTGGGCCCAATTCTTCGGTTATTTGTCATTGAGTCTTTTGTAAGGGACTTATTGTAAAATGTGGGTTTCCTATATATAGGGCCCCATTTCCTTCATTTGAAGGTAATGAATCAATCAATGAAAATGCCATTTGAGATTTCAAACTTAGTTTAGTCGAGTGAATCCAATTGGGTGAGAAGCCGTAGGGTGAGAGATTCCCCACCCCCCCTCTTCTCTCTCTTTCTCTCTCCTCCACTAAGGGGTTCGCCCCTTTCTCTCTCTCCTCCTCCTCCCAACCAACTCCAACCCCCACCTACCTCCATTAATGCCACTCCACTTCCCATAGCCACCATTACTCCCCCCCCCTAGTTCTAAGGTAGAATCTTCCCCATTCCAACACTATCTCCCCTATTCCAATACAATCTTCCCCATTCCAACACAATCACCCCTCTTCCCCACACAATCTCCCAACTTCCTAGGCCTTTTGAATTTGAAATCCCCTTCCCTCCAAGTGCTTTAGCCGCCCTCTCCCTTCCCCATTAGGCTAGGTTCGCCCCTTTCTCCCTCCATTCCCACCATCCTTGCACACCGCTTCCCCCCCTCTCCTCCAGCTGCAACCTGCGCCCTCCCCTTCTTCCTCCACCTCCATTCCACCATTAGACACCCTCCACATCTCCCACAAGCCCCCCTGCCACCCTTCATCCACCTCCCCTTCCCCATAGACCCCCTTCCCCTTCTTCTTTCTTGATCATTGGAAGCTACTCCGAAGTTGCAGCTTGCTGTCAAAGGGTTACAGTGAACCAGCAACTTGCAGCGGCCACTACGACTTCCTCCGGACGAGTTTGAAGACACAAATCCACAGAAGCGTCTACCTGTATCCTCCGCAACAGAAGTGGTTTCATCTTCATCCGAGCTGTGTGCTGCCCGGGAGCTCCGTTCTTCCACAATGGCGCAGAACTGCCCCTGCTGTGTCCCAGAACCGGAGTAAAAGCTTCACCACGAAAAACCTCGGAGGAATCCGTCCAAGAGCTCTTCTTCAACGTTCTTCATCGCCCAGTCTACTTCCAGAATCAAGAAACGGAACTTCAATCGGCATTCGTGAATCAGAGTTATCAATTTTCTCCCTCAGCTGCATCGTTCTGCTACCCACAGTCTGCACCGACCAGTCATCCTTGTTCAGAGCCTCCAAGTCTTATCCGGCATCTTTTGGCTTCCCTGTCAGTTTTTCTGTGAAGAGGACTCATCCACGGTTCCAACGACTCCAACGGTGCTTGATTCCGAGTTCGGGAGCTGTCGAGGCGTCCTCTGCAACCTGCTGTTAGAAGTCTGAAGCTGCCAGTCCGAGGATCTGGTACTCTGTTCGAACCTCCACCCAGGTCAGCAGCGGCTCCAGAAGAAATCAACAAAATTCAGAGGTGTTCCAGTACCAGTCCCGAAGAGTTTCCCACAGGTCCTGCCTTCAGCAAAATTCTGAGCAAGTCCCTGTTCAGAGAGAGTAGGCAGAACCGGTGTCTTCACCTCTTCAATACTTTTAGCCCTAGTTTCCCCTCCCCGCTTGGCCGACTGAAGGCCCCTCCTTGTGCGGAGGTAGTTTTGGTTGTAATCCCTTAACCCCCACCCCAAGGTCCTATTGTGTCCCTGTGATTTTGATGATAGCAAACACTATAAGTCCTCATCTATTTGAATCTGCATTTAACTGGTTGGGTTATGTTAGCCTGTTCAATGGGTCGACCCCTCAGTTCATTCATCAAGTTTATACAAGTCCATACATCGGACTGTTTGAGCACTTGTACAACATTTCATTCATTGGATGTCTATACATTGCACAGCATCCTCCAAGTCTATACAATCGTCTTTGAGCATCAAAGTCTGTACAGCCTGTCTGTCCTGATGGGTTCTGTGCTTTTAGTGCGTTGACGCACTTGGCTGACTGCGTAGATGCAATTGTGCGTCTTTCACTTTCTGTCTTGTTCACTGCGTCGACGCTGACACTGGATGCGTTGACGCATTGGCTAGTTGCCAAGGGCGTGAGCATATCGCTTGAGGAGCTGAGGCGACGCTGCACGATGGAAGCGTTGACGCCTTGGGCTGATGTCTAAAGGTCTTTTGATCAACATCAAGTCTATACAGCATGAAGTCTGTACACTGGTTTCTCTGGCACGTTAACACTAAAGTCTGTACATCGCTTCAAGCTTCAAGTCTACACATTGGGTTGTCAGGATTCAACTCTATACATTCGGTTGTTAAACCTTGAGTATATACACTCGATTGTTAGGTCTTCAACCCTATACATTCATTTGTTAGGCCCAAGTCTATACACTCGTTGTTAGAGGCTTGAACTTAACTGAAGTCTATACACTGGACTTCACTTTACCAAGTCTATACACTAGACCTTGTTTTACCAAGTCTGTACACTTGCTGCACTGTTCAAATCCATACACTAGCAGCTCTGCTTAAGTATATACATTCGTCTGAACTAAGTTCATTTTCCTCTGTCTGTCTGCAGATGATTCAGGCCATCAAGACTTGGCACGTCATCCAAGAGGCTGAAATGCTGACATGTGGACACAGCAGTTCAAACAGTCAAGAAAGAAGCTCCTGGATTATTCTGGTGCGTCAACACATTGATCTAGTAGCGTGGACGCAGCAGTTCAAGTATCCCTTATTGCAGCCTCTGGAGTACATTGGCAGCATCGATGCTGCAGCTCCATGCGTCAACGCAGCATGCTGAGAGCGTCAACACAGCACATCTATCTGCTGAAGACCTGATCACTGGATCACCTACGCGTCAACGCAGCAGTGGAGCAGCGTCGACGCAACAGTTAAAAAGGCCAGGCTGGTTGCTCACTGGAACGCATCAATGCGTCAACGCCACGGGTTGAAAGCGTCGACGCAGTAGTTAAAAAGGCTAGGCTGTTTGTTCACTGGAACGTATCAATGCGTCAACGCAGCAAACTGATGGAGTCAACGCAGCAGACTTGAGTTTCATAGGTTGAAGATCTCTGAAGGCTGCGTCAACTCCTTGGAGCAAGTGGGTTGACGCCATCTAACTCCAGTTGCTGAGCGTACTGATGAATGGGCACGTGACCTGAAGCTCGCACCTGACACGTGATCTGAGGTGGGTGCTGAGCACGTGATCCGAGGAGGAATCTTCTGGACGGAAGGCGTGGGAAGCACACGCCCTATCTCCCTACTGCTGCTGGTATATATTGGAGCCTTCGTCTTCAGATGGAGGCTGATCGTGATCGAAGCCAGAGAGCAGAAGCTGAGAGAAGAAAGGGAAAAAAGAGAGAGAGCTTCCACGATCCAGCAGAAGAAAAGAAAAAGAGAAAGAGAGAAAAGGAGAATAGAGATCGAGAGAAGAAGAGAAGTGCAGCAGAGAAGAAAGAGAGAGAGAGAGAGTGAAGAAAGAGAGTGAGATCGAGGGAGATCTGTTCCTACTGGACCGTGGATCAGATCCAGGCCAGTCAGCTCCGTTGAGAGCCACATTGTGCATTTTATTTTTCAACTTTCTGTTTGCTGAAGTTATTTTCATTTCGTGTTTTTGTTTTTCCTTTTTCATTTGGTTATCCTTGTTCTTCTGATTCTCAATAGTGAGGTCGGGTTCCTCCTGGTGGGTCTGGAGAAGGGAGATCTGATCTCCGGTTTACAAGCAGCAGGGGGGCTGCTTGTGGGTTCCCTCCGGGCTAGGAGGAAGAGAGGCTAGGCCTCTGGTGGATTGCTGGTAGCAGAGTGCTACTGGCTGGTTCACTGGTAGCGGGGCTGCTACTAGTGGGGTTCCCTCTTGGTATAGAGGAAGAGAGACGTTAGTCTCTAGTTTCTAGTGACCGTGGGTTGCTAGAGGTTTCCTCCGTGTAGGAGGAAGAGGGGAGGTTGTTCCCCTAGGTAAGCTGTGTATCAGCGTCTGTTGGCAAGCTATGTTGCCCAGCTGTTAGTGAAGTCACACTCGGGTTGAGTGTGGGGTGGATGTAGGTCTGCAGGACCGAACCACCTAAAAACCCCTTTTCCATTGTAGTTTGATTGCTTATGGTTTGCTTCCGCTAGATGTTTGCATAGGGGCGCTCCAAGTGTTTGATCACAGGTTCATTAGATGATTTGATCAGATTTTGTTCTAAGTGTTTAATCTGTTGAGTGAGCGAAATTCTAATTGAGCAAAAGTTTATATCGGGTGAAAGTTTTTATAGGCTATATTCATTCACCCCCCCTCTGAATACTTGCACCGAACCCAACAATTGGTATCAGAGCGGGTCTCTGACTGAATAGATCTAACAATCTGCAGAGGATCCTGCTAATTGTTGGTGCATTTCAGAGTGGGTCTTTTGGAATCATATTTTGATTTACTAACTTAGTGCTTTACGTTGACCATCTGGTTTACTGCATTTCTGCTTGGTGCATTCCAGAGTGTGTTTTCTGTGCTCGTTATTTTGTTTCACTGGTTTAGTGCTTGGCCTTACTCACCTGGTCTCGGAGCTTCAATTTTTCTGTGCTTTCAGATTGTTTGCAATGGAACCAATCGTGCTGAAGGATAGCTCCATCAAAGCAAACAGATCTAGCCACAGTGGATCATTAAGCGAGAAAAGCAGCCTCTCGCGGTCTGAAATTGATGGAGACATTGAAAGAGTGACCAGTGAATTCAGGAAATTTCTGAGAGAAAGAGAAGGAAAGCTTGGTGAAGGCAGAAAGCAAACAAGGTATAATTCTAATCCTGCCAAGATTGTTGACACTAACGTTTGCTACACATGCAAGAAGGCTGGCCATGTGAAGACTGATTGTCCAAAATTCTCGAAATTCAAAGGAAACACCGAAGACAGTGATAAAGAAGGAGGAAAGTCAATATGCTTAATGGCCAACCGGGGAAGTGATGATGAGGAAACCTCATCTCAGGTAAGCTCCGGATCAGAAGGAGTTTCTTTTGATGAATTGATAATGATGTATGAAAATCTGTTTAAAGTGTCCAAGAAATTAAAATCTGAAAATAAAAATTTAAGAAAAGAAATGAATAATTTGAAATCTGAAAATGAATCATTGCAAGAAAAGAAAACTGAATCTGAACAAAGATTGAAACAGGAAATCAACATCTTCAAAAGTCTAAATGATGCTTTGCATCAACAAGTTATTTCCTGTGAAACTGAGATTGCAGGTTTTGAAGCTAATACTGCTGATTTGAATTCTGAAATTGAAGATCTAAAAACCTCCCTGTCAAAATTTGCTAAAGGGAAGGAACAACTTACATTTGTGAAAAGTTCAGAATGTGCTAGTACTTCAAAATGTATTTCATCTAAGAAATCTCAGAACAATAAGCACAAGGCTGAACAAAAGAAAAAGGAAAATTGCTGTGAAAAATTTTCTCATAAAATTCAGTTTAAAAAGAAAAAGAATATGCAGTGTTTCTATTGTAATAAGATAGGTCATATGATGCATGAGTGTAAGATGTTTGAATTAGATGACCTAGCTGCTACTACTGTACAGAAAATTCCTGCTTGAAATCATGTTTTTCAAAGAAAGAAAATAGAGTGTTTTCATTGTGGCAAGATGGGCCACATTGCAGCCCAATGTTGGCATGCTCAGGGAAGGAAGTTTAACAATAAATCTTGTAAATTCCCTGTCAATAGAAATATTTCTGATAGAAATGAATTTGTTTTTGAAAGAAAAACACTTGCATGTTTTGAATGTGGGAAGCCAGGCCATAGAGCTGCTAACTGTTGGCTGGCTTATGTTGGTAAACAGAATCTTAATTCTGATAACAGAAAATTTCATGCAAATGCACATAGAACTCATGCTAATCAGAATGTGCATAAAACAAATCTGAAATCTGCTGCCTCTTGCTATTATTGTGATATATTAGGTCATTCAATGAATAATTGCCATCTGATAAGATCTGATGACCTAAATGCTAAAAGGTTGTTTAGAACACCTACCAAAGGTGTCACTATTAACCATGCAGGACCCAAGACTGTTTGGGTACCTGTCCATGCAAAATAGTGTGCTAACTTGCAGGTGTGCCTTGGAAGTTGAAGAATAAAAAGGGAGAAATAAACCAAGGCACCCAAGTTGATAAAACCCCATTCAGGTAAATTTCTCAAATCTGTTCAAATGAAAATTATGGTTGAGCTGAGAAGTCATAGCTTCATGCATACATGTTTTATTTTAATTGGTTTGACTCTTGCATTGATCTTTGTGGGCTTTCTTGTTTGTACTGTGAGCTGTGTGCATATATGAGAATGGTATAAACATGCACATGACATACAATCATTGAAAATCTGATGCATATAGGACTGTTTGTATTGCATTGTCATGCATGACCACTTGGTATATAAATGGAAAGCTACTAAAGGGCAGAGAAAATCTGTCTGGAGGTTCTTACTATGTGTGAGATGGTCTTTTAGGCCAAGTTCTCCTCCAAGTACCAATGGTCAAATTTGCATATCAGAGAATGTCTGCATCTTCATGTGAATATTTTGCTTCATGCCCCTGCATACATGAAGATAATTGCATTGTATTTCTTTACATTGAAAATGCCAAAAAGATAGATTGAATGCATACATTTAGGGGGAGCATTATTCATACATCTGAAATCACTCAACTGTTTTTAGATTTACTGTATAGCATGTTAAATCTGTTGTTGCATAGTCATTCATCATCTACATTGTCTGCATGACATATAGGATGATTCAGTGTTTTTAGTTAGAGGGAATCATTGCATAGCATATCACTTCTTTGAAAAATCAAAAAAAAAAGGGGAAGGGAAATGTCACTGCATATAGATAGGGGGAGCATGCTTAATCCGTTCCTCTCCAGCTATATGATTCATCTTGTCATATCTGAAGTGTCAGTGATTCCATCATTTAAAGTGGTATCAAATGATTTCTTGACTACTTCTGAAGTTGTTCATAATCTGAATGCATACCTTATTGGTATCTATTTGTCTCTCCTAAATCTGCTGAATGAGAGCTTTTCCTCTATTCAGTCAACTTTGAACCTCTTTGCTTAAGAGCAGCTCGTTTGCTACAATTCTTCAGAATCCATGCTGTCTGTTGAATATTCTCACTTGAATTATTAAGCTGAGATATGAAGTAAATCTTCAGCCTGAATACTACTTCATAAAAGTTAAAACATCTTCAATGAGGAACCTTCTATTATACATGCTTAAGAACATTTGTTAACTAGAACTGGTTTAAGTCTTATGTACTCCTGTTTGGACACAAGGAACTTGGAAATATCTGATTCAATCTCTTAATAAACTTTAACTGTCTGCTTCATGTAAATTCATGTAAGAGCTTCTGACATCTGAAAAGTTGATATCCTTGTCTATGTTGACTGAGATATATAGTGTATGTGATTTTTCTTAAACACTTAACTTGTTCTGAATCATGGACAGAGCAATAACTGTGGTTACTGAGAAACCTGTAGCAACCCTGGTAAATTTAAGGATTTGAAAGTCTAAATAAATTTAAAACCAATAGATAAACGAGGCCCAGACCTTGTACATAAACCTATTACGTCCTTATAAGTCTTACAAAAAAAAAGAACTCGTGAACCCTACTCTAGTATTATAATAAGTTTAAGAATAACATGTTATTTTATGGAAGCATCCAATACACAACATAATTTTTATTGAATTAAGGATCATTAAATCATGAAGAAAATGTCAATTTATATTTTATTACTATTTTATAAAATTTATTATTCCACATTTACTATATTATAATCTTAATAGAAGGAAGAAGGATATATACATAAGATTTAATTACACTAAAGATATATAAAGGATAAAAGACTGGACATATATGTAATTTAAGTTCTTTCAAGGACGTTGACAGAAGGCCAAAAATAGAATAACGCCCGTCTAGTGGGCGTGATTCACATAATAAACGACGTACATTATGTCGTTATTTAAAATACAAATGACATAAACAGGACATATAGCTAAGGTTTAAAGGATATAAACATAATTTTAATTCTTCAAAGAAATGCAAAATTTAATTGACGCCTTGCTACGTGGGCATCTCTTTGAAAATAAATGACTTGAAACAAGTCGTTATTTTATTGATTGAATAGTAATAGTAAATAGTGCCACTTTTTATATTAAGAGAATTTAATAAAACTAATTATATAGAAAAATAGAGAAAAATGGAAAATGTATACCCATAAAATTTCATGTCGATGTCCCATTAAATGAAAAAGATAAAAATCCCCAAAGATTGTTACTCTTTATAAACACGCCCTATATGAAGTCACGATTTAAATAAGTAACGCCTTAACATGAGGCGTTAATTAAAAAAAGTGACGCCTATACCAAAGGGCGTCAAATTTCAAAACGACCCAACCAAAGTCGTGTCTCACATTTCGACGTAAACAGAAAGAGTTCTGTCTGGGAAAGAATTGTAATGGAAACTGAGTTGTTAATGGATCGATGCGAGGAAGTGTTTCCCCAATAGAACTCCAACCCTTTTTAGGTCTCTATGAACCCTATAAATATCAACCCTCCGTGCCAATCGATTCCCTTCCTTTCACTACGACCGCAAGAGGGTTGTGGCTGCGGTAATTTAGTTCCTCCTGTTACTTCTTAGTTCTGCAACATTGGAAGCTCTTATCTTTCCGAGGGCTACTGCTGCTGCTGTTACTATCAAGAGCTGTTGCTCTTGTTGATTCGTCCAGGACGTTTCTTTAGCTGCTGTTATCTCTGTTGAAAACAGAGCATCGGGAATTCTGTTGATTTCTCATCATCTGTGAACCCAATCGACAACCAAGGTAGGTCTTCTCTCTGATGGTTAAATTAAATTAACAAAGATGATATCAGCATGTTTTTTTTTGTCAAGTTCATATCCTCTAGCTTCTTGTTAGAATTTCTCAGTATTTCTGTCGAGCATTCATATAGGTTCTTCGTGTGTTTAAAGGTTCATAGTAAAAGACGCCCCGGTTAAGGCACGTTTTTAATTTAAAACGACCCATTTGAAGACGTTATTTAAATTAACGTCGTCCATTCAGGCGTCATTTTGTGTCAATTTGTGATTCCCTGGACATTTGAAAATAACGACATTCAATATGTCATGTTTTATGATTCTGACGTCACTATTAAAGACGTTAAAAAATTTAAACGTGATAGTCACGAGGGCGTCAATTAATAGAATTCTAAAAAGATTGATCCGTGACAGTCGTCAATTGTATATATGTGAGTTATGAAGCTTTTCACATTTATAATTGTTAATGGTTATAGAAGTATCCTTTAGCCATGAAAATTTATGGGCATACTATTGGGATAGGGACCGAGGTACTGAAAGTGGTTACACCGTTTTTCGTGCCCTCTATTGTAAGATCCTCCGTCTCTCATCGAAAAATTATTTTGAACATATGGTTGGGTAGAGTTTTTCGAGCCGGTCATTTCGGTATATTATAAGCCTGATTCCGACATCAATTACCATAGAAACCGGGGACTTGAAAAATGAAATTTTGTGAAATAACGACCTACTATAGGTCGTTACAAAAAAAAAGGGACGACCTATCTATTGGGCGTCACTTTTGAGTATTATATATATATATATATGTATATATATATATCATGTACATATATCTTTGAAAACTCATATTAATTAGAATATGTAACAGAAAATTATGAAAAATATATATTTGGAATCCTGGTATTTTCCTCCTAATTATCATATATTATTTTTCTTTAAATTATTTTAAATAAATCAAGGTACCTTTAAATAAAGGTTTTTGAATTTATTCAATTAAATAGATATAAATGTAAATTCTTGTTAAATAAATTGAGATAAAAATCATAAAAATTAACGTTCCCCAAGGGGATGCTAATTAATAAATGACGGCACCCACGGGCGTTAAATAATATAAGTTTCTTTAATTATAGTTAATTATAGAATAGAATGGACATGAATTCTATGATTAACGTATACATTTTCTCACTGTTTTCTTTCGATTTTTACCCATACCGCGGGGCTTCTGGCACTCTCATCTCACGTCCGTAGATGGAGTCCCTATTTCATGATTGGTTCACACATACACCTCAACTCTCGGTGACATACGAGCTCTCTGTTGGACATTCCGTTCCTTCGGACCGGCAAGTTAGTCATTGAGACCTCCGTAAGTCTCCGCTAGCCTTGGATTCCCTCAAGGCAGCCGAGCTGGTTGTACCTTAAAAACCCTGGTTCTGATCCGTGTTACTTTGATTTCCGTTAGTCTTGACACTATACTCCTTTGGAATCTTCTTGTCATCAATTCGAGAACATAACCCTTTGACTCTATATTTGGCCATATCTGATTCTGAAATATTAAAGGGCTCTGGGTCCGCGACTTTTCAGTGCCAGGAAGGACGGAAGTCCAATTCTGTAACCATGGTAAAATTCTGGGTGTGGCATTGCACCAACGTCTGTATATCTGTTCTGATCTGTTATCTGTTGAATCTGTTAGTATGGAAATTCTGATATTATGTTATTCTGATATTCTATTATTTGTTATTCTGTTATTCTGTTAAATTCAGTTATTCCGCTAGACTGATTCATCTGCTTATTATTATTATTGAACTCTGTTATATTCTGGCCAATTTTAAAGTTATGTTCATCCGCGCATCTGTCCTTGTTATATTCTGATAACTTGTCCTTGACTCTGCATGGGAATTCGTCCCTATATCTCTTGATCTCGTATCTGCCTTTGACTTTAGTATTCATCTTTCCTGATAGTTGATCATCACGATTTTCTAGTTACATGCATTGCATCATCATGAACATGTTAATTGGTTAATCACTTATATTCTGCTTGATGAGAGATGTAATTCCTACTGAGCGTTTCGCTCACCTGCCTATCTTTAACGTTTTTCAGGTAATGACATTGAAGATAGTCCATCAGATGGGGAAGGGCAAGAGTGATGAGCGTTATTGAAGAACCGTGTCGGTGTCTTTTATCTTTCTTTGAGTCTCGTCCTGTTATTTGAGTCCTTTCTCTTTATTAGAATGTAATAGTGAGTCCTTCCTACACTTATGTAAGTTGAGTCAAGAGACGTAATTTGAATATTGGTTACCAAATAAAGATTGTTTGGCCCACATTTGTCCAATTTAATTTTTTTTATGTCTAATGTATGCTCTGATAATTCATGACTGTAATACTGCCACGTTCCGAACGACACGTTCCGCTGCTATCGGTTCGGGGCGTGACAGTTTGTGGTATCAGAGCCTAGGCTTTCTAAGTCCTAGGTCATTGAGTCTAAGTCCTAGATCGAGTCATCTTAGAAGTACCCGGTGAGATGGGGTAGAACCTTGGGCTAAGAGCTAAAAATGGAAGTTAGAATACTAATAAGATTAACTTATGAAAACTGCTTGGTAAAATTTCACAAGAAATATTTGATAACATTACATAAGATTGTTTATGTCTTGTAGAACTAGATAGATAGCAATGGCTGCCGAACGTGCTCAGTGGCGTGCCATGCAACGCACTCTCCAAGGCATGACTCAGGCTCTTCAACGAGTAGCCGATGGTGGAGCCAATCGTGGAGCCGGAGATTTGCATCGTGAATTCCGGAGTTTAAATCCTCCTAGGTTTAGTGGAACTCCTGATCCCGATTTAGCTGAAGATTGGACTAAAGAGATGGAGAGGATCTTTCGGGTCATGGAGTGTTCGGACCGGGATAAGGTATTATTGGCAACATTTCAACTAGAGAAGGACGCAAGGGCTTGGTGGGAGTCAGTAGAAGCCACCTTAACAGACGACGAGGTTACATGGGAGGAATTCTTAGAACATTTTAACGAAAAGTATTTCTCGGAGAGAATTCGGGAGAAAAAGGCAGGAGAGTTCGCTTCACTCAAACAGAGAAGCATGACCGTGGCCGAGTACGAGGCTCAATTCTCGCGGCTGTCTAGATATGCACCTCACTTAATATCAACGGGGAAAATGAAAGCTAGAAGATTCTTGAATGGGTTAAGACTACAATATATCCCCCAGTTAGCACCAATGGATATTCAATCTTATGCCGAGATGGTTAAGAGAGCTCAGCTATTAGAAGATGCCATGGAATTATCTTTCAAGGTCAAGGCTAGAATGGAAAAGAAAAAGGTAGATAATGGCAACAAAAGGCCCAATAATGAGAATAGAGTTCCGAATGGCAAGAAGCCTAAAGGAGAGAAGTGCAAACATTGTGGTAACGAAGGCCATCCATCTGAGAAGTGCCGTTGGAAGAGTGGAGCATGTTTTCGATGTGGGAGCAAAGAACATAGGGTATCTAATTGCCCTCTTCCAAAAGACCAACCTCAGCAGGAAAAAGACGGTAATAAGGAACGTCATCATGGGCGACTTCAAGCAATAAGAGTCACACCTGCTGGCCAAGGAATGGATGGAGGTATTTCTCTTTAACTTGAGCTTTAATCCCTTAGTTCAATTTGCTAGACATGATTGTTGAATTGAGGAATATGGATTAGATGAACATATGATGTGCATAGGAAATTGAATTTGGGGACCAAATTCTTTTAAGTGGGGGAGGATGTAGCAACCCTGGTAAATTTAAGGATTTGAAAGTCTAAATAAATTTAAAACCAATAGATAAACGAGGCCCAGACCTTGTACATAAACCTATTACGTCCTTATAAGTCTTACAAAAAAAAAGAACTCGTGAACCCTACTCTAGTATTATAATAAGTTTAAGAATAACATGTTATTTTATGGAAGCATCCAATACACAACATAATTTTTATTGAATTAAGGATCATTAAATCTTGAAGAAAATGTCAATTTATATTTTATTACTATTTTATAAAATTTATTATTCCACATTTACTATATTATAATCTTAATAGAAGGAAGAAGGATATATACATAAGATTTAATTACACTAAAGATATATAAAGGATAAAAGACTGGACATATATGTAATTTAAGTTCTTTCAAGGACGTTGACAGAAGGCCAAAAATAGAATAACGCCCGTCTAGTGGGCGTGATTCACATAATAAACGACGTACATTATGTCGTTATTTAAAATACAAATGACATAAACAGGACATATAGCTAAGGTTTAAAGGATATAAACATAATTTTAATTCTTCAAAGAAATGCAAAATTAATTGACGCCTTGCTACGTGGGCATCTCTTTGAAAATAAATGACTTGAAACAAGTCGTTATTTTATTGATTGAATAGTAATAGTAAATAGTGCCACTTTTTATATTAAGAGAATTTAATAAAACTAATTATATAGAAAAATAGAGAAAAATGGAAAATGTATACCCATAAAATTTCATGTCGATGTCCCATTAAATGAAAAAGATAAAAATCCCCAAAGATTGTTACTCTTTATAAACACGCCCTATATGAAGTCACGATTTAAATAAGTAACGCCTTAACATGAGGCGTTAATTAAAAAAAGTGACGCCTATACCAAAGGGCGTCAAATTTCAAAACGACCCAACCAAAGTCGTGTCTCACATTTCGACGTAAACAGAAAGAGTTCTGTCTGGGAAAGAATTGTAATGGAAACTGAGTTGTTAATGGATCGATGCGAGGAAGTGTTTCCCCAATAGAACTCCAACCCTTTTTAGGTCTCTATGAACCCTATAAATATCAACCCTCCGTGCCAATCGATTCCCTTCCTTTCACTACGACCGCAAGAGGGTTGTGGCTGCGGTAATTTAGTTCCTCCTGTTACTTCTTAGTTCTGCAACATTGGAAGCTCTTATCTTTCGAGGGCTACTGCTGCTGCTGTTACTATCAAGAGCTGTTGCTCTTGTTGATTCGTCCAGGACGTTTCTTTAGCTGCTGTTATCTCTGTTGAAAACAGAGCATCGGGAATTCTGTTGATTTCTCATCATCTGTGAACCCAATCGACAACCAAGGTAGGTCTTCTCTCTGATGGTTAAATTAAATTAACAAAGATGATATCAGCATGTTTTTTTTTGTCAAGTTCATATCCTCTAGCTTCTTGTTAGAATTTCTCAGTATTTCTGTCGAGCATTCATATAGGTTCTTCGTGTGTTTAAAGGTTCATAGTAAAAGACGCCTCGGTTAAGGCACGTTTTTAATTTAAAACGACCCATTTGAAGACGTTATTTAAATTAACGTCGTCCATTCAGGCGTCATTTTGTGTCAATTTGTGATTCCCTGGCCATTTGAAAATAACGACATTCAATATGTCATGTTTTATGATTCTGACGTCACTATTAAAGACGTTAAAAAATTTAAACGTGATAGTCACGAGGGCGTCAATTAATAGAATTCTAAAAAGATTGATCCGTGACAGTCGTCAATTGTATATATGTGAGTTATGAAGCTTTTCACATTTATAATTGTTAATGGTTATAGAAGTATCCTTTAGCCATGAAAATTTATGGGCATACTATTAGGATAGGGACCGAGGTACTGAAAGTGGTTACACCGTTTTTCGTGCCCTCTATTGTAAGATCCTCCGTCTCTCATCGAAAAATTATTTTGAACATATGGTTGGGTAGAGTTTTTCGAGCCGGTCATTTCGGTATATTATAAGCCTGATTCCGACATCAATTACCATAGAAACCGGGGACTTGAAAAATGAAATTTTGTGAAATAACGACCTACTATAGGTCGTTACAAAAAAAAAGGGACGACCTATCTATTGGGCGTCACTTTTGAGTATTATATATATATATATATATATCATGTACATATATCTTTGAAAACTCATATTAATTAGAATATGTAACAGAAAATTATGAAAAATATATATTTGGAATCCTGGTATTTTCCTCCTAATTATCATATATTATTTTTCTTTAAATTATTTTAAATAAATCAAGGTACCTTTAAATAAAGGTTTTTGAATTTATTCAATTAAATAGATATAAATGTAAATTCTTGTTAAATAAATTGAGATAAAAATCATAAAAATTAACGTTCCCCAAGGGGATGCTAATTAATAAATGACGGCACCCACGGGCGTTAAATAATATAAGTTTCTTTAATTATAGTTAATTATAGAATAGAATGGACATGAATTCTATGATTAACGTATACATTTTCTCACTGTTTTCTTTCGATTTTTACCCATACCGCGGGGCTTCTGGCACTCTCATCTCACGTCCGTAGATGGAGTCCCTATTTCATGATTGGTTCACACATACACCTCAACTCTCGGTGACATACGAGCTCTCCGTTGGACATTCCGTTCCTTCGGACCGGCAAGTTAGTCATTGAGACCTCCGTAAGTCTCCGCTAGCCTTGGATTCCCTCAAGGCAGCCGAGCTGGTTGTACCTTAAAAACCCTGGTTCTGATCCGTGTTACTTTGATTTCCGTTAGTCTTGACACTATACTCCTTTGGAATCTTCTTGTCATCAATTCGAGAACATAACCCTTTGACTCTATATTTGGCCATATCTGATTCTGAAATATTAAAGGGCTCTAGGTCCGCGACTTTTCAGTGCCAGGAAGGACGGAAGTCCAATTCTGTAACCATGGTAAAATTCTGGGTGTGGCATTGCACCAACGTCTGTATATCTGTTCTGATCTGTTATCTGTTGAATCTGTTAGTATGGAAATTCTGATATTATGTTATTCTGATATTCTATTATTTGTTATTCTGTTATTATGTTAAATTCAGTTATTCCGCTAGACTGATTCATCTGCTTATTATTATTATTGAACTCTGTTATATTCTGGCCAATTTTAAAGTTATGTTCATCCGCGCATCTGTCCTTGTTATATTCTGATAACTTGTCCTTGACTCTGCATGGGAATTCGTCCCTATATCTCTTGATCTCGTATCTGCCTTTGACTTTAGTATTCATCTTTCCTGATAGTTGATCATCACGATTTTCTAGTTACATGCATTGCATCATCATGAACATGTTAATTGGTTAATCACTTATATTCTGCTTGATGAGAGATGTAATTCCTACTGAGCGTTTCGCTCACCTGCCTATCTTTAACGTTTTTCAGGTAATGACATTGAAGATAGTCCATCAGATGGGGAAGGGCAAGAGTGATGAGCGTTATTGAAGAACCGTGTCGGTGTCTTTTATCTTTCTTTGAGTCTCGTCCTGTTATTTGAGTCCTTTCTCTTTATTAGAATGTAATAGTGAGTCCTTCCTACACTTATGTAAGTTGAGTCAAGAGACGTAATTTGAATATTGGTTACCAAATAAAGATTGTTTGGCCCACATTTGTCCAATTTAATTTTTTTTATGTCTAATGTATGCTCTGATAATTCATGACTGTAATACTGCCACGTTCCGAACGACACGTTCGCTGCTATCGGTTCGGGGCGTGACAAAACCTGTCCAAAGGATTGTGTCATGAAGTACCATGGTTAACTCTGCTTAAAGAGATGATTGAAAATACTGTGAAAAATGGGCAAAGCAATGGCATTGTTGTATTGAGTAACTGGGGATTCTGGCCTCTAATCAAGGTGTATCCTCATGCCAAAGATACTTCCAATGCTACCTCTGTTCTCCAAAATGGGAGAAGCAATACGGTTGTCACACTGAGAAACTGGGGTTTCGGGCCTCTGATCAAGGTGTCTCCCCATGTCAAAAGGTGTTGATAAACCAAAATTGTTCATTTAAAAAGAAAATTATGAACAAGTGTAAATCAAATTCTGAAAGAACAATGTAAAATTCTGTTGCATTCTCTTATGTATCTCCTAAAACTGTCATGGAAAGTAAACTAAGTAAGATGGAAGTTGGTTGAACTATAATTTTATATGAGCTTGTAGTTCCTTTTTATTAAGAGCTGGTTCAGATATGAGTACAATTCTTTTTGAAAAACTTGTTTACATCATTCTTAAACCATATCTGAAAATCAAGGTTTCATAAGCTTTTATAATGGAGGACTCTAGAACTTAAAAATCTTGTTCTATGAAGTTAGTATCTTGCTGAAAAGTTCAATATCTCAATTTTAACTAACTGTTGAATCTGCTCATCCTATGGCTCTTTATCACTGTGTTTTGATTCAGTGGTATTAGACTGGTTGTCATTTTTGAGAAGCACTTCTCTCAGTTTACCTTGTGTACTTGTGGTTTTTGGATAACCAGAGTTCATCCTTGTGGATCTCTCTTGCATCATAGATCATAAGGGCAAGATTCTCTAGTTTGTTTGAGAGACTATTTGCATAAGGGGACAATGTGCTAGATTGTCTGATCATGTTGTTTGTCTGCATTAGCTCTATATCTTCTGCCATGTCAAAGGGGGAGTATTTGTTGCATATGCATCACTGCATAAGTTGTTTAACAAAGGGGGAGAATTGATTTAATTACTTCTGATATTGTGTTGTCCTCATCTGCTGAACTATGTTGAGTGTCTCATATGACATCTCTGGATTATTCGTTTTGCTAAAGTAAAAGGGGCAGATTAGTCAAACGGGGGAGCTTTTAATTCACTCTTTTTATACAGTCTTATTCTTTCCTCTTCAACTCATACCTTTTTGCTGAAGTCAAAAGGGGAGAAATATTTTTGATCAAGTCAGTATGACTCATAGTGTTGCCATCATCAAAAAGGTGGAGATTGTTGTGTCCCTGTGATTTTGATGATAGCAAACACTATAAGTCATCATCTATTTGAATCTACATTTAACTGGTTGGGTTATGTTAGCCTGTTCAATGGGTCGACCCCTCAGTTCATTCATCAAGTTTATACAAGTCCATACATCAGACTGTTTGAGCACTTGTACAGCGTTTCATTCATTGGATGTCTATACAGTGCACAACATCCTCCAAGTCTATACAATCGTCTTTGAGCATCAAAGTCTGTACAGCCTGTCTGTCCTCATGGGTTCTGTGCTTTTAGTGCGTTGACGGACTTGGCTGACTGCGTAGACGCAATTGTGCGTCTTTCGCTTTCTATCTTGTTCACTGCGTCGACGCTGACACTAGATGCGTTGACGCATTGGCCAGTTGCCAAGGGCGTGAGCATATCGCTTGAGGAGCTGAGGCGACGTTGCACGATGGAAGCGTTGACGCCTTGGGATGATGTCCAAAGGTCTTTTGATCAACATCAAGTCTGTACAGCATGAAGTCTGTACACTGGTTTCTCTGGCACGTTAACACTAAAGTCTGTACATTGCTTCAAGCTTCAAGTCTACACATTGGGTTGTCAGGCTTCAACTCTATACATTTGGTTTTTAAACCTTGAGTCTATACACTCGATTGTTAGGTCTTCAACCCTATACATTCATTTGTTAGGCCCAAGTCTATACACTCGTTGTTAGAGGCCTGAACTTAACTGAAGTCTATACACTGGACTTCACTTTACCAAGTCTATACACTGGACCTTGTTTTACCAAGTCTGTACACTCGCTGCACTGTTCAAATCCATACACTGGCAGCTCTGCTTAAGTATATACATTCGTCTGAACTAAGTTCATTTTCCTCTGTCTGTCTGCAGATGATTCAGGCCATCAAGACTTGGCACGTCATCCAAGAGGCTGAAATGCTGACACGTGGACACAACAGTTCAAACAGTCAAGAAAGAAGCTCCTGGATTATTCTGGTGCGTCAACGTTGTAGACACGCCAAAATTGACGCTTTGTTGGTCAAATCTCATGTCACTATGTTAACGCCCCAAAGTGAACTTCAATATTTCCATAACATAAAGATTTTCTATTTTCTTCTTCGCATTTTGTGCATTTTTTTGTGATTCACGACTTTGCCAAGGACGTGTTTTAGTTAGCGGCCTCGCCTTAGGCGCTTTCTAAAGAAAGGACGACCACATATACGGGCGTCAATTCCTGGTGTGTTACGAGTCCCGCTCCGTTTGAAAATCAATGATTAACGTCCTTACTCAGGGCGTGTTTTTAATCAACGCCTTTGCTTCAGGCATCTTTTTATAATTTTTGAATAAAGAAGGTTTTATTACCAAAATTGAATCCAGGAAGTAACGCCCTGATCCTGGTCGTGTTTTGAATTAACGTCCTTGGGCAGGTCGTCAATTGTTGAATTGACGCCCTTCGGAAGGTCATGTCTCACCCTTTTCGTGTCCTTCTTAAACTCGCCTTTCCCCTTTCCTGCAGAGTTCCCTGCCTTCAATGGTCACCTTGCTCGATCTGGGAACTAGAGTCCCTGCCGTTGTTGATCATTGCCCGTTCCTATCTTCCTAAAATTGTGGTTATCTTCAACTGGAACCCTATATAAGGGAGCTCTGGTCAATCTTGTGTGAGGTTACGGTGCTGGCTATTACAAAGGTTAGATATACAGGTTAGATAGGCAGAGAGACATACATCCACGATCACCTTTCCTCTGTGCGACCTCTCTTTTGAGGGCTCTCTCTCTTTCTCTCTTCTCCCTGTTGCTGCAGCCGAACCATAGCATCCGAAGCGTTTTTTTTCCCTTTACTGTTTTACAGGAACAGTAGGGGATCTCTTTCGTTTGTTTTGTTTTGCATCATCCCATATTATCATCGTCCACGATTTTTCCTGCATTAGTTTAGTTGCATATCATCCTTCCTCTCCCTAGTTCTTTAGGGGTTTTTAAAAAAAAAACAAACAAAAAGGTGCGCATGATATTGCTTCTTTCTTTTTCATCATATGGTTATTTGGATTGATACTATATCCACTCTTGGCTGATCCACTTTCTTTACGTGTTTGTTTTATCTTTGTGCAAGGGTAATCAACAAGGAAAACCCCCTTCGTCGGCCGGCCGATAGAAGGAGGAGGAGAAATCCACATCCATCCCGCATCCTATTTTCCACCAGGTATTCGCGATCATCTTTATTTATTATTGAGGTAACCCCTCTGGCGATCACTCTCCTTGGTAGCACCACGTGCTTTTCTTCATCTTTATTTTTATCTCCCATCATTATATTTCCCCCCTAAAAATATATTTTTGTTCATCATGAGTAGATTTATCACGATCTACAAATTGGCGATCACGGTGGGACATCCACTATTTTTCTATTGATTACCCCTTTCCCTTTGGCACCCACGTGTGCCCTTTCCCCTTTGGCACCCACGTGTGCCCTTTCCACTTTGGCACCCACGTGTGCCCTTTCCCTTTGGTACCCACGGTACCCCTCCTTTGTGCCCCACGGGCACCCTCCACTGTGCACACTGCACACTCCCCGGATCAGCCAGCTTGCGATTGTTTATCTTGCTGAATTAACGCCTCAACCAGAGGCGCATTTCATTTTAACGCCTTCATCCAGGGCACCGTTTTTACTCTGTAACGTCTTCTGAGAAGGCGTCTTTTATCATATCTCCTGCATTTATTATACTGTCTGTGAATTCACTCCCTTCTCCAGGGCGTCCCTTTATTGCGTAGCGCCTTTCATCAGGGCGCGTTTTACTCGATCACGTGCATCACTTGCATTTGACGCCCTCATCTAGAGGCGTCCTTTTGACATATAGCGCCTCACACCAAGGCGCGTTTTTACTGCCTGTGGGCTCCCACAGTGATTCACGACAGTCACCCTGTCGTCATTTTTTTGATAGTGACCGTAGCCAGGACGTCTCTTTCCTATGTTTTTACAGAACCCTGCTTCCTGTTGCTGTCTGTGCTTACTGGATTGATTCTTACATTGCTTGATGATATTGCTGTGGTCTGCTCATATTGCCTTGCATCTTGTGGTAGTTGGTTGAGAGACCTCCTCTCTCTACATTAGGATTCCACACACCTCTCTTGGAATCGGGACAACCCTCCATTGAGCATTCCGTCTCTTTAGACCGGAAATCCCTTTTCCAAGACCTCCGTAAGTCCCCGCACCCGTGGATTCCCTCACGGACGCCGGGCTGGTTGTACCCTTGAAGTACCCGGAGTTTAGAAAGCCTATTCGTTGGTAAAAAGAGAGAAAGAACTTAGTTGACCCGGAGGTCACACTTGGATTCAAACTAGGTTTCACTTTGCAAAGAGGAGTGAATTATTCTGCAAATTAATCCACTCTAATCCCAAACAAACACTAAAATCTTACGTTCATCTCAACTTGATTGCATAAACTTGATTGGGTTGATTTGTTTAAGCTTGTTTGGATTGAGTGTTTCTTGCGTGATAACTCCTTTATAAAGCTTCCTCTCGTCCTAAAAATGAAACTCCGTTCAGGTAAGATCATCAACATGGCAAGCTATGGGTACACTTATGATGATGAGGAAGAAAATGTCTTTGGACAATCTTATGAGGTCCCCCACCAAGATTTCATCTATCATGAGGGGAATTACCCTCCTCCTTATTCTCATTATCCACAAGTTCATGTGGTTGACACCACTTCCCAAGAGGTTGAGCCCTCCTCTCAGGCTTTACCTTCCAATATCTCGGAGAATTCTCCCCCATCCATTAATGTCACCGATTTAATTCAAGCTTTGTCTCAGTTAGATGATTCCCAGCGGCAGGCTGTCCAGGCCGCTTTGAAGGGGAAGTATGTTCCCTCTTCCTCCTCCAATCCCCCTCCGGCCATGAGTGGCCATCACATTGTTAATGACCAGGCAGTCTTGCATAAACCTCCTTCCTGTCCACCAACGCCCGCTGCGGCCATGCCGGCCCAATAGGCAAGCTACTCTGCGGTTAGGCACCAATTTCTCCAACCTCCTCAAATTCTACGGACGCCTATACCGCATTCTTTTGTTCAAAATCCGGCCCCAGTCGAGTCCGACACTAATGTTCTACTGCTTCAGAAGTTGGCCAGCATGGAAGAGCAACTGAAGAAGGTCACTACGACCAAGAATGCCCCGGAGATCTCACTCCCTACACTGCCAGTTTTTCACTTGCCACCATCTGAGATGCCGAACTTCCGGTGATATAATGGCACTGGCAATCCTTTTATTCATCTGAAGGATTTTATGTACGAGACCTCTTTCTGGCAAGACAACAAGGCCTCTCTGGCCTATTTATTCAGGAGATCTTTAGAGGGGCCAGCCCTTGAATGGTTCTATTCGTTGGATCCTGCTGATGCCAGCGACTTTGATATTGTTCAGAAGAAGTTCCTGCAGAAATATAAGGACCGGGTCGGACCCTCCCTCTCAGTCACAGATCTGGTTGCAGAAAAAATGAAGCCCGAGGAGGACTTCATCATATTTGCTGATAGGTGGCGTTCAATGGCCGAGAAGTTGAAAGACACTTTGGCGGAACAAGAACAAGTTAAGATGATAATTTCCAATGCAACTCCTCAGTTCCGGCACATACTGGCCATGAACAGATTAACCACCATGGAGGAGCTCTATGAGAGAGCTCGTTATATTTAGACGCAGATGAAGGATTCGCCCATTATGGGCATGTTTGAGCCAAAGCCACGGCTATTTAAGAAAACCACAAATGTCAACAACAGCGGGCCCACGACTGAGGGCACTATTGTAAATGAGCAGGTTGGCGTAGTTGGCCACCCCCACCACCAAGCTAACCCACGACCTAACCCACCTCTACAAAAAAACCCCCATTTCAACTCCACTCCACAACACCAATTCGCACCTCAACATTCTTTTGCTCCACCACAAAACCAAGCGCACCGTGCTGACCCTCCAGCTCCGCAACAGTACCACCAGGTACCACCACCTACCAACTATGGCCAACAACAACAACGGAGGCCACCACTTGGCCCCAAAAGGGACCACTACCCTCCACTACCAGAAAGTCTCCCGGATATTTTCAATGCTTTAATGGCCGCCAACTTGCTCGTATTACCAAGGGAAAGAACAGCGTGGCCCGCTAATGTTGACACATCTCGTTACTGTGCTTTCCATCGCTCCCCTGGTCACAACATTGATCGTTGCTTCCACTTCAGAGACTACATTTATGATTTGAATGACCAGGACGGCATCAATTGGGATGAGATGAGACAGTTTATCGCCACCATGAAAGAAAGAAGGTCTCCTCGGCAGCAACAGGCTCAGCAGCCGCCGTGACTAGCTCCACAGCAGCAACAGCAAGCTCCAGTGCCTCAGCAGGATATGGGGATCGTCCACAATCCATTACCGGAGCACCCGCCTAACCAACACGTGAACCCTGTCACGTCTCTCTCCGAGGTGGAAAGAGGGCAGGGATGGCATGAAGAAAATGCCTCTGTCGGGGCATTTAATCACAATCAAAATCAACCTCCGCACCTTTTGCGCACTCTCCCTCCTTCCTCTACCCCTCAATTGGGCCGTTCTCTCTTACGCCCCGTTAATCCACCTCCTCCCACCGATTCTCCAACCTTGCCAGCTTGATCTCTCCTCACCCGTTTACCACCTCCACAGCCTACCACACAGCCAACTTCTCCATCCATCACCAACCCTTTGCCATCTAGGCCACTCCTTATCCGCTCATCGCCAACGCCCACTGCACCCGCCACCACTACTCCTTCACCGGCAAGGATCCCTCCACCATCGGTTCCCCCACCTTTTGTACCCAGATCCCTCCTCATTCCACCACCCAACTCTCCTCGCATTCGGGTATCCCTTTCTACTCGTACGCCTCCTGCGGGGGCATCTTTGTCAAACTCTTCATCAAACACCCCTCCACCACTTATCAACACCAACACACCCTCTTCTTCTTCTAATCCTCCTCCCACACTTGCCCCGATAGAGGTACGGCAGAACGTGGCGCCGCTCCGCAGTGGACGGATGTTCCACCGTATTTTCCCTCATAGAGAGCAAGAGCCCGTGCAGGGGCAGAATGAACAGGAACAAGAACAAGAGTCAGTGCCGAGCACTGAATATGATTTGTTGAAGCAGTTGGACCGAACTCTAGCAAGAATTTCAATTTTAGAATTGATTAAAAGGTCCACCACTCATCAGCTAGCCTTGAAGGAATATATGCAAAAAGTCATGGTCAATGAGGACATCCCCGTTGAACAGATAGTCACAGTTTTAACACCCGCTAGCAGTCAGCCGGCGATTACTTTCCATGAACATGAGTTGGCACCACTCCCAGCGAGAAAGTACGCTCTATGCATCACGGTTGATATCAACAAAGTGGCTGTTAAGCAGTGTTTGTTGGACACTGGTGCATCTATCAATGTCTTGCCACCTAGCACTTTGAAGTTGTGTGGCATTCCTGAAAGCCAAATTCGGCCATCTACTATCACAGTCACTGCATATGATAATACCAAGAAGCCTCCTCTAGGCATGATAACACTGAAAGTCAGTTTGGGTCCAGCCACCATCACTGCAGATTTCATATTCTGGACATGGATCCAACATTTAATGGCATTCTGGGCCGCCCCTACATTCAGCAGCTCGATGCAGTGCCCTCCACAAATCATCAGTGCCTCAAATTTCCACATAAGGGCCACATTATCAAGGTCACCAATATGCCAATTCTACCAGAGGAAGACATACACTTAGCTTCGTCAGTTCCTTCTATTTGGCCTGCTAACAAGCCGTTACTATCAGTGCTAGACCTTCCTCACCCAAGGCCGATGCCGGAAACAGTTATAACAGTTGCTATGACACCCCTACCTACCAAGGGGAAGAAAAAGAAAAGCATGATAAACACCCCTGGCTGGAATATTCTAATGAAAATGGGGTATCAAAACGATAAAGGTCTGGGTGTCAAGCTCCAAGGCAGAACTAGGCCCGTTAAGCCTCAGAAATTGATTGCACGAGGTGGCCTGGGTTGTTGTGTAGTGGACAGCGGATCTAGAGGGGAGGGGTGAATAGATCAGCCCCACTTTTCGCAATGTGGCCCTCTATATAGGTAGTTAAAATGAATTGCAGCGGAATAGAAACTAGCTTCCAAGTGCATTATGATTTGCTTAGCAAGATAAGCAAGATATATAACAATTCGATCCTAAGCATGCACCTAGAACGAATCAATCACACAAGCAAACCACACTAGACAGGATTTTAAGGTGGTTCGGACTGAATCCTCAGCCCTACATCCACCCCTCACCAAAATCCGGTGAGGCTTCACTTGTGCAGCGCACAGAACCGCAAATCGGAAACCACCGATTGCCTTCCTACTCACCACCTGGTAGGGATGTCAACCGCAAATTGGAACAACCTCCAATTGCCTTCCTACTAACCAACGGTAGGGATGAATCACACTTTCAATGTTTAAACAATAATGAAAATGAAACAAATGTGAAGGAACTAAAACAAGAGATTGAGTTATGAGTGAAAATGAATTGGCCCTTGTATGAAATGTTGATCAGCAGCAAGGCTCCTCTTGGCTTCAACTCAATCTTCTTGATTCACCCTTGATTGGATGAATGTTCTTCACGGAGTACTGTTCACGTGAACAGTACCTCTTCCTTCAATTCTTCTCTCTTGATCTTCTCTTTGAATTTCTTTGAATGAATGAAGGAGATGATGAAGCTACCTTGAATCTTGATTGCTTCTTTAGCTTCTAGGAGTTTGAATGCTTGAAATATCACCTTGAATGAGGTGAAAAGAACTTGAATGGATGAAGATGATTTCCTTTGAAGAACTTGAATCAAACCAGCTTCCTTGGATCACTTTGATAGCCTTGCTTTGATGTAATCTTCCTTGAGGTTTGCTGGCTTTGATTTGAGCTTGATTCCCTTTTGATTGGATGAAGAACACCTTCACGAACTACTGTACACATGAACAGTAGATCGTCTCCAAGCTCTCTTGCAGCCACCCTAGATCTCACAAGAAGCCCCTTGAAGCATTAGGGTTTCTAACCCCTCATGTGTTAGTTTTATAACCCTTGAATGGTCCATAGATGCCCCCTAGACCAGATCCACAAATCATGGAAGATTAGGTAAGGTTTGATTAAACAAATCCATGGAAAGGGGCTAGCCACGAGGTTGGTTTCAAAGTCAAACAAGGCTGCATCGGGGCTGGCGGTCGACCGCCACTGAAACACCTGCAAACGGGCGATCCCTGGGAAATCCGGTCGACCGCCACTGGTTGGCGATCGACCGCTACTGAGAAAGCCTGTAGACAGTGGAGTCCTGGCTGGGGCGGTCGACCGCCCCTGTGCTGGCGGTCGACCGCTAGCTGGGCAGAGCCCGGCCCATCCCGGGTTGGTCCGTTATCCGCGTCAGCTCCGTCATTCAACTTCTTTAGCAGCCCGGTCATGTCCGTGGCATCTTCCTTGACTGTCTTGAAGATTTTATTATTGAGTCTTCAATCAAATTTTTGTTCCGGGGGCGGCCCTTGACCCCCGTGACCTGACCGAGCAGGTCGATCTGCGTGCGAGGGCGCAACATTCAGTGTTTACGTTCACCATTTCCACTTGATTCCTTGTCCATTCATTGGTGCACCTGTCATGAACAAAAACATCACGTATGTCAATCACATGAAGGTGAAAAACATCAAAGACTAATAGTGTTTAGCCATTATCAAAACCAAGAATACATTAGTACTCATATGACCATAGAATGATGTCGAATGACCCAAGTGACCATATGAACTCAATTGACTATAGGGGCACAACATTCTCCCCCTTTTTGATGATGGCAACACTGTGAGTCATTATATGGCAGAGATATCCAATATGGCAAAGTGTATGACATATGCAACCTATGCAGCTCAAGATCGCGGATTTGTATGCATGGATGATCAAAGCATGTGAATGCTATATGGGAATACTATGATGATCAAAGCATGTGAATGCTATATGGGAATGCTATGCATAATGTGACGGTTGCATGATGACGGATGAAACAGATGAAGGCTCTCCCCCTCAACAAGGACTCCCATGTCCACAACCTCAACAAGGGCTCACAACAAGAATTCTCCCCCTTTGCCAACAGCAAAAAGGAGCAATAAAGTGAAATATCTGTGAGACCAGAGCGGAAAGGAGTGAAGAGCAAGCCATTATATGCAAACCTGAAGCAGATTGTGAGCAACATGTATGGTTCAAAGCTAATGAAATCCGAATTCATCAACAGAGTTCGAAAAGCAGCTACATCCAAGATTTAATAGAAATGAACCAAAAAGGTATATCATGGCAGTGCTTAACCGTCCCTTGTCTTATATATCCATAGTCAATAACTAGAAATGGAATAACACAAGAACTCGTATTGAGGCTAAACAATCATGACTAGAGCATGGAATTGTATGATTGAAGCAAGAGGTTTCATATTTTGATTTTCAATATCTGTAGTATATGAAGGCACATGACTCATATTTTACGAGCAGTCAAGTCTAGTACATGCCTCCTAGCCATAAGAATACACGTTGTTTAGACGCCAATATCCCTAGGTATTTGGCAAGACTGACTGTAATGCTTTAAAATGAACAGAGATAGCAGAGTCGCGTCATGACATATCCGATCTCATTTCTATGATGAGAAGATATATTTCTCAGCAATTATGCTAGTGCTCTGCCTAGAGTCCAAATATAAGTAAGACAGAGATAATAGAGGCACATCATGACATATCATTCGTCACTTGATGTGATGACGTGACATATTTCTCCGTGCAACAATATCATGGCTCTGCAAATAGATTTTCAAGAAGTCCAGCTCATCAAGATGTTTAAAAACAATACTAAGCTCTAGAGTATCACCAAGATTGTCATGAAGTCTAGATTTTCAGATATCAGGATAGTCATTCAAAGCATAATATTCAATCTTTAGTTAAGGTCTATTAAAACCATAGAACATAGATGATTTCAAAACGAATATTTCAGAGCTATAAGGAAATCATTAAATCTGAACCATTTTCATTGATTGGACAATCATGAGGGCATATAATAGAAAGCTCTTACACCATATATTCGACACTCTCAGGAGCTCAAACCAGACTATAAGCCAAGAAGTAGATTGCAAGAGGTTAAGAGAATCAGTAAAACTCCCCCTAAAGATATGCAATGGATGCGCGAAGGAGTTATATTTGTAATCAAGTGGAATAACAAATGAGGTTGGCCTAGTCACTCATGAAGGTGCCAGAAATGAAATGTATGACCCAACCCATGGTTGTACACTTATTAAATGCAACAGAATGAAGATGAAATATATGCATGAATGCTGCACAAGGATAACTCCTCCTTACTATATGGCCTATATGCGACATTTGACGCATGGTACTTGGCGGAGGTGAAACCTCACGCATATTGAGTGCTTCGTGACAAGCATAACTTGCCCTTCCATACATCAACATTTGATATACCATGGCCATGCGAGAATGATGCTACACAAACCATACAATGCATTATGAACATGAACTCAATTCATTAGTATGCAACTACATGCAATGCGACACCATATGCAAAAAGACATATTGACATATAAACAATGCATGAATGCAAAACACACAACTAATTGAACAGGATTATCAATTCAAATTCTTATTGGCCTGAGGTCGGCAAAGACCAAGCTCCCTTCTTAGTGTTGAAAACCTGTCATTACACAAGGGCTTGGTAAAGATATCAGCAATCTGATTCAATGTATCAACAAAATACAGTTCAAAGTTTTTCTTACCGACCTCATCTCTAATGAAGTGATGCCTAATCTCAATATGCTTAGTCCTAGAGTGCTGGACTGGATTTTTTGCAAGGTTGATAGCACTAGTGTTATCACACAGAATCGGGACACAACCAAGATCCACCAAGTAGTCTTGGAGTTAGTGTTTAATCCACAACACTTGGGTGCCACAGCTCCCCGCAGCAACATATTCTGCCTCCGCAGTTGAGAGGGCTACCGAGTGTTGTTTCTTGGAAGCCCAAGAAACTAGACACCCGCCTAGAAACTGGTAATAGCCACTAGTACTCTTACGATCCAGCTTGCATCCAGCGTAATCCGCATGAGAATAAGATATAAGAATTAAATCACATGATGACGGATACCACAATCCCAAATCTTGAGTGCCGGCAAGATATCGAAGGATACGTTTGACGGCAGTCAAATAGGATTCTCTAGGACTAGCTTGAAATCTAGCACAAAGGCAAACACTAAACTGGATATCTGGTCGGGATGCAGTCAAATAAAGCAAAGAACCAATCATACCTCTATAGACCTTTGCATCCACCAATTTACCATTTTCATCCGAATCTAGTGAAGTTGAGGTGCTCATAGGAGTTGCAATGATTTTACTGTTTGCCATGTCAAATCTTTTCAGCAACTCCTTGATGTATTTGGCTTGGCTTATGAAGCAACCATCTTGTCCTTGGTTGACCTGCAAACCGAGAAAGAATTGGAGTTCTCCCATTAGACTCATCTCAAATTCGTTAGTCATGAGGTTAGCAAATTCCTCACACATTTCAGATTTAGTAGAACCAAACACAATGTCATCAACATAAATTTGAACAATCAAGATATTTTTACCTTGCTTCTTGGTGAAAAGTGTTTGATCTACCTTACCTTGTGTGTACCCTTTTTCAATGAGGAATGAGCTTAGCCTTTCATACCAAGCTCTTGGTGCTTCCTTAAGTCCATAGAGCGCCCTGTCTAGTTTGTATACAAAATCTGTATTATTAGAATTCTCAAAGCCAGGGGGCTGCTCAACATAGACTTCTTCTTTGATCAAGCCATTCAAGAAGGCACTTTTGACATCCATTTGATAAAGCTTTATCCTAAGGGAGCATGCAAAGGCAAGTAGAATTCTGATGGCTTCGAGTCTAGCAACAGGGGCATAAGATTCATCAAAGTCTACCCCAAACTCTTGATTATACCCTTGAGCCACCAATCTAGCCTTGTTTCTTATTATCTTACCATCCTCACTTAGTTTGTTCATAAAAACCCATTTAGTGCCTATTACAGATTGTGATGAAGGTCTAGGAACAAGATGCCAAACTTTGTTTCTTTCAAACTGGTTTAACTCGTCTTGCATGGAATTTATCCAGTTTTCATCTTTTAAGGCTTCATCAATATTTTTGGGTTCATGCTGCGAGACAAGAGCAAGTTGATCTAATTCTTCCACAATTTTAAAATGTGACCTAGTTCTAGGTGGGTCATTCAAGCTACCAATGACATTCTCCAAGGGATGATCCTTAAGAATTCTAATATTTGTAGAATCGTTACCTTCTCCTGGAGCTTGATCCCTTGCATTGCTTGATTCGGCTAGGTCACCATCTTCTTTTATTTCTTCTTGTGGAGGATCACTCTTGTCGTTTATGCTTAGGAATTCCCCATCTTCATCATTTTTCCTGCAAGAGTTATCATTGTTAGAATCATGATATTCATCAAAGGAAACATGGGGTGATTCTTCTACAGTTTGATTTTTGATATTATAAATTCTATAAGCCCTAGATCTATCAGAATATCCAAGGAATATACCTTCATCGCTCTTGGGCTCGAATTTATCTAAGTCTCTTTTGTCATTGTTGTGAATGAAGCATTTCGATCCAAACACTTTCATATGTGAGAGAGAGAGCTTTTTACCTTTTAGCAACTCGTAAGGAGTCTTTTTGGTGTGTGGCCTTACCATAGAGCGATTGATAATGTAACATGCCGAGTTTACCGCTTCAGCCCAAAATCTCCTTGGAAGTTGCCGTTCAGCAAGCATGGTTCTTGCCATCTCTACAAGTGTTCGGTTTCTCCTTTCAACTACACCATTTTGCTCCGGTGTTCTTGGTGAAGAGAATCGGTGTGAAATTCCTTCAGCCCTGTTCCAATAATCATTCCTTTGTTGTTCCCTCCAAATGTGACGTGTCCTCCTTCCTTTTCCTCCAAGAGATAAAATTTTGATTTGTCTCCAGTCATGTGTCTTGAACAGCCGCTATCAAGGTGCCACCTGTTATGCATGGCTGCAAGACATTCCTGCACAAGTAATTAAGCAATGGTGTTTGAAACCCAACCAAATTTGGGTCCCTTCAAACTTTTCAGAATTTTAAAACATGAAATCATTTCTTTTGGAATCCAAACCTTCTTAACATTCATGCTTTGTTTGCTTGGAGTAGGGAATTGATTTTTCTTTTCAGCTTTGACATTCACATTTTGTTTAGAAGCTCTTTGTTGAATTTTGTGGAAGTTTGATAAAGTTTGCTTCTTAAACCATTGAGGTCGTTGGTTGGTTTTGGGTTGAAAGTGATTGTTTTACCACCTAGGGGATGAAACTTATAGGATTGCTGAACACATGAATTACAATTTCCCCAAAAGTATGGCGGTGGCCTATATGAGTGTGCAATGCAATTGTGGTGAAATCTGGAAGGTTGAGCATGCGATGGCCAAGGAAGTGTTGACCTATATTGCGGGGAAGGTCGACCTTTCTTAGGCTTTTGGATAGGCTTTTTGGGAATTTCAGTTACTACCTCTTCAATTTTTTCTTTTCCTTTGGATGTTATTTTTGAGGTTGAAGCATCAGAAGAGGAAACAAATGTGACTGTTTTTAACCCAATTGGCCTTTTGTTTGTAGGTTCAAAACCTAACCCTTCCTTGTTGAAGTTCATTCTAGTACCTAGCAATGCATCTAGGTTTTCCCTTCCATCCACAAATTTTTCTAGAGATTGTTGTTTGTCCTTTAACTCTTTTTGTAGGTTTTCAATGTTTTGCAAGAGTTGAGTGTTGACATGTTTGATAGCTTCATACTTCTCATTGCTTAATTTACTATCCTTTTCATAGGTTTGCATTTTGAGTTTCATGCTGTCAATTTCACTCCTTAAGTCCTCATTTTCAGTTTCCAAGTCAGCCATTTCTTTTCTTCCTTCTTCCAAATCCTCAATCTTTTTCTTAAGATCTTCAATTTCAGTTTCAAGTAGAGCATTCTTATCATTCTTGTCATGATCATGCACAAAAGAATTGATTTTATTTTTCAATGATTTATTTTCCTTTTTGTATATTTCATATTTTTTCATGAGTTGTATATATGCATCCTCCCAATCATCAATTGTATAATCTTCAAATGGAGAATTTACCCCAGTTTCTTCATCACCTTTGGTCATAAGACAGAAATCTTCTTTTTATTTGTCCGAGGAGCTAGTTCTATCATCACTTTCCTCTTCATCACTCCATGTGGACACCATGGCCTTGTTCTTCTTCTTACCCTTCTATTTGTCAGCTTTTCTGAATCTGTCGGGACAATCATTCTTGAAATGCCCTAGTTTGTTGCAAGAATAACAGATGATTTTGTCAAATTTCTTAGAGTTTTCAGAATTAGATTTGAAACCATTTCTTACCTTTGACCTTCCTCTCATGAAGCTCTTACCTTCCTTTCTCAGAAATTTTTTGAACTTACGAGTGAGCATGGCTACGTCATCCTCTTCTCGCTCACTTTCCGAATCCTCACCTTCATCGAAAGAGCTTTGACGGTTGGGTCCTGCTTTAAGAGCAAGGGACTTCTTCTTAGGTGCCTCAGCCTCTTTGTTCTTGAGGTTGATCTCATAGGTCATTAATGACCCAATGAGTTCATCTACCTTGGTGGTTGCGAGATCTCTCGACTCTTCAACCACGGTAGCCTTTGTATGCCATGCTGGAGTCAGTGATCTGAGAATCTTTCTTACAATTTACTGTTCTGAATATGTCTTTCCCAAATCAGTCAAACTGTTAGTAAGCACAGTTAATCGAGCATACATATCTTGAATTGATTCATCAGGCTTCATGCGGAACATTTCGTATTCAGAAACTAAGATATTAGCTTTTGTTTCTCGTACCTGAGAGGTTCCTTCGTAGATTACCTCTAACTTATCCCACATTTATTTTGCAGATGTGCAGGTAGCCACTCTTAAGAATTCTACTGGATGGAGTGAGCATTGCATGATGTGTTTAGCATTCCAATTGACAGTTGATTGCCTTATCTGTTCTTTGGTCCACAAGTCTTCATTTTCCGTAAGCTCATACGGACCTTTGCTGATCACTCGGCAAAGTTCGTAGTCTTGGGCGCGAATGAACACCTGAATGCGATGTTTCCAATAAGGATAGTTAGTTCCACTAAAATAAGGAGGCCTATTCACTGCATGTCCTTCGGGTAGAAAACCCTTGGACGCTGATCCACCATTTCCCTCAAGGTCGTTGGACCCCATAATGAGAGATTAGGCTCTGATACCACTTGTTGTGTAGTGGACATCGGATCTAGAGGGGAGGGGTGAATAGATCAGCCCAACTTTTCACAATGTGACCCTCTATATAGCTAGTTAAAATGAATTGCAGCAGAATAGAAACTAGCTTCCAAGTGCATTATGATTTGCTTAGCAAGATAAGCAAGATATATAACAATTCGATCCTAAGCATGCACCTAGAACGAATCAATCACACAAGTAAACCACACTAGACAGGATTTTAAGGTGGTTCGGACTGAATCCTCAGCCCTACGTCCACCCCTCACCAAAACCCGGTGAGGCTTCACTTGTGCAGCGCACAGAACCGCAAATCGGAAACCACCGATTGCCTTCCTACTCACCACCTGGTAGGGATGTCAACCGCAAATTGGAACAACCTCCAATTGCCTTCCTACTAACCAACGGTAGGGATGAATCACACTTTCAATGTTTAAACAATAATGAAAATGAAACAAATGTGAAGGAACTAAAACAAGAGATTGAGTTATGAGTGAAAATGAATTGGCCCTTGTATGAAATGTTGATCAGCAGCAAGGCTCCTCTTGGCTTCAACTCAATCTTCTTGATTCACCCTTGATTGGATGAATGTTCTTCACGGAGTACTGTTCACGTGAACAGTACCTCTTCCTTCAATTCTTCTCTCTTGATCTTCTCTTTGAATTTCTTTGAATGAATGAAGGAGATGATGAAGCTACCTTGAATCTTGATTGCTTCTTTAGCTTCTAGGAGTTTGAATGCTTGAAATATCACCTTGAATGAGGTGGAAAGAACTTGAATGGATGAAGATGATTTCCTTTGAAGAACTTGAATCAAACCAGCTTCCTTGGATCACTTTGATAGCCTTGCTTTGATGTAATCTTCCTTGAGGTTTGCTGGCTTTGATTTGAGCTTGATTCCCTTTTGATTGGATGAAGAACACCTTCACGAACTACTGTTCACGTGAACAGTAGCTCGTCTCCAAGCTCTCTTTTTTATCTAAAGTTGATACTTGCAAGGAGGGAGACGGGAGAGGGGGTTCATCACTTCATTGCGGAAGAAGATGAAACCACTATCCCGGCCACCAGGCAAGCGATTTTCATATAAGAAAGCATAAAAGAGAAAGGGGTACATAGGGGGGGAGGGGAAACGGCCAAAGAGGGCCAAGAAGCGTACAAGGTCCCAGGCCCAAAGAAGCAGCAACGAGGCCAAAGAACCCAAGCGAGGGCAGCAACAAAAGGCCGAGAACCCACAGAAGATACCAAGTCCCTACAAATAGGAGTCTTCGTCGAAGACCCCTTCCGAGTCAGACGAAAACACAGAACGGACACCGCGCTGATGACCCGGAGAGCAAGGCCAATCAAGAGGATCAACCTCCGAACCGTCGGGATCGAGCACCTCCGTGAAGGAAGAGTCGGCCGGCGGCGGGGGCGCCATCAAAGAAGACTGGAGCCAAAGAGAGCGATGGGGAGGGAGAGCAGCATCCTCAAACATGCACTGGCGATCGCGCGAGGAGGAGGTGGAGTTGGACCGCCGGAAGGTACGCCGAGGAGCATCACCAACCACCCTGGAGGGCGGCTGAGAGCAATCCTGACGAGAGGAGCCCACAAACGCCGTGTGAGCCGCCGTAGATCTGAGGAACCCCGAAGCCGGCTCAAGCCCGGGGATGTGGAGAGCCTGGACGAGCTTGGGGAACCTGAGGGGCATGCCAAGGTCCGAGGGGGGCACAACACCCACAGGATGCACCCCCTTGAAGCATTAGGGTTTCTAACCCCTCATGTGTTAGTTTTATAACCCTTGAATGGTCCATAGATGCCCCCCTAGACCAGATCCACAAATCATGGAAGATTAGGTAAGGTTTGATTAAACAAATCCATGGAAAGGGGCTAGCCACGAGGTTGATTTCGAAGTCAAACAAGGCTGCATCGGGGCTGGCGGTCGACCTAAGGCTCCTGGCGGTCGACCGCCACTGAAACATCTACAAACGGGCGATCCCTGGGAAATCCGGTCGACCGCCACTGGCTGGCGGTCGACCGCTACTGAGAAAGCCTGTAGACGGTGGAGTCCTGGCTGGGGCGGTCGACCGCCCCTGTGCTGGCGGTCGACCGCCAGCTGGGCAGAACCCGGCCCATCCCGGGTTGGTCCATTATCCGCGTCAGCTCCGTCGTTCAACTTCTTTAGCAGCCCGGTCATGTCTGTGGCATCTTCCTTGACTTTCTTGAAGATTTTATTATTGAGTCTTCAATCAAATTTTTGTTCCGGGGGCCCCGCCCCCGGAAACCCCTGCAAGGGGCGCTGCCCCCTTGACCCCCGCGACCTGACCGCGCATGTCGATCCGCGTGCGAGGGCGCAACATTCAGCGTTCACGTTCACCATTTCCACTTGATTCCTTATCCATTCATTGGCGCACCTGTCATGAACAAAAACATCATGTATGTCAATCACATGAAGGTGAAAAACATCAATGACTAATAGTGTTTAGCCATTATCAAAACCAAGAATACATTAGAACTCATATGACCATAGAATGATGTCGAATGACCCAAGTGACCATATGAACTCAATTGACTATAGGGGCACAACATGGGTTACAAAGGGCCGGGCAAGAATGAAGATGAACCATGGGCAGTTATGACATCCACATTGAAGACAGAGCGCCAGCCGCTCACTTGGACCTTGAAGACACATTTTGTCACAGGTGGCGTTCAGCATCATGAGCAGACTACAATAATCACTTCCACGCTAGACTGTCAAGATGTTCATGCTAGACAGTTTGCTCGTCATATTGCCCCGTTGGCCACATACAAAGCCCTGGAGTCCTTAAGGCCTGACAAATAAAGGAAAATGGATGATCCGGAATGTGACTGGTACAGGTGGTTTGATATGAATGATATCACTATTTCCTTGAGCCGCCTCTTTATGCCGACTGATCCGGAATGGCCGCCACTAATACATGAATTGATTGAAATGCCTGCTGTGATTACAGACAAGAGGCAGTTGCTGAGTGATTACACAGACACTGGGGATCCAGATATTCCGTTTGAAGAAGGTTTCACGGTGGACAGGCTGTGGGCCGGCCTCTTTTCCCTCACTTCCATGCATCCGTCTCTTCTTGCTTCCTTACATTCTCACTGGTTTGGTCGCGTGCCGAGACCGCCACCGATTATGATCAATTTCTCTCCAAGTTCAATCCAAGTTTCTCTCCCGATTCCTCCTTTGCTCCTCGAGCAATTCTCCAGACTCTCCATTACGCCCCCGCGTGGGCCATCACTGATTCAATCTTCCTCCAAACTTTCAATTTCCACTCCTCCTGTTGTTCTCCCTTCACATTATTTTCTTCTAGAAAAGGAAAATAAAAATAAGGATAAAAATAAAAATGAAAAAAAAAACGTCGAAATTCCAACTTTCTAGTCCTCCATCTCCGTTGAGGAGACTTCTTATCTCTTTTCCGAGTGTGTCCCGACCCAGGGGCCACTCTTCCATGATTCATTGATAAATCCTTTCTCCCCCTCTGGTGAGGGGTCTTCATCTGTACCTCCTTCTGTATCCACTTTTTCACCTCCTTCTGTATCCACTTTTTCACCTCCTTCTTTCCCTCCTACTGATCAAGCTAGTTGCTCCTCCTCTTCTTCTAATAAAGTTCATGGGGTAGATTTTTATAAGAAGTCCAAGGGTAAGCAGATTCCCCGTAGGTTTCTGTTGGAGTTAGCCAGAAGATGCCAGGCTTGTTTAGCTCTTCCTGAATTCGTGGAGAATCCGATTATCCTGCCAGAGTTGGAATATGAGGATGCTAATATTTCTTATGAGGGTTTAGGTGTTTACGAAATCATGAATGATGAAGACCCTATTGAAGAGGGGGATGAAAGTTATGAAGAATATAAGGACGAGGCTGATGCCTTTGCCAGTGGCATGAGAAGATTCGATGAACCATCAGCCTCTGTAGAAGAGCCTACCAAAGAAATTAAGTTGGGCACAGAGGAAGACCCTAGGATTGTCCTCATCAGCAAGAATTTGCCGCCTTCCGAAGAGGAGACGCTTATTTTGGTACTTCAAGAATACAAGGACACGTTTCCGTGGAGTTATGAGGATATGCCTGGATTAGACCCTGCGCTCGTTGAACATCGCCTTACACTTAAGCCAGGGTCTGTCCCGGTCAAGCAACGGTTGAGGCATTTCCACCCTAATATGGCTTTAAAGATGAAAGAAGAGGTCGGCAAGCTCCATAAGGCTAGATTTGTTAGAGTTGTCCTCTACCGCAACTGGGTGGCTAACATCGTCCTGGTCATGAAGAAAGATGGAAAGGTTCAGATTTGCATAGACTTTCGGGACCTCAACCGTGCGTGTCCTAAAGATGATTTCCCCCTCCCTCATATTGATGTTCTGATCGATAATACGGCAGGATTTGAGACTCTCTTTTTCATGGATGGGTTTTCAGGTTACAATCAAATTCGTTTGGCTGAGGAAGATCAAGAAAAAACATCATTCACTACACCATGGGGTACATATTGTTATGTGGTCATGCCTTTTGGACTCAAGAATGCTGGAGCCACCTATCAGAGGGCTATGATGGCGATTTTTCATGACATGATTCATATTTATATTGAAGTGTATGTGGATGACCTGGTAGTAAAATCAAGGATAAGGATTGAGCACCATGGGATTCTAGCTAAGGTCTTGCAGAGATCACGAGAGTATCAATTGAAGATGAATCCCAAGAAGTGTGTATTTGGCGTTTCATCAGGGAAGTTGCTTGGATTTATTGTCAGCAAAAGGGGAATTGAAGTTGATCCCAACAAGGCGAAGGCCATCAGAGACATGTCTCCTCCCAAGAATTTGAAGGAAGTTCGAGGATTAATCGGGAGGTTACAACTTATCCGCCGCTTTGTCTCCCAGCATTCACAAAGATGTAGGCCGTTTTACGAGCTTACTAAGCCGGGGGTCAAGTTCAATTGGGATGACAAGTGTCAGGCAGCTTTTGACGGATTGAAGGATTATCTGGCCAATCCTCCTGTCCTGAGGCCGCCAATTCCAGGCAAACCGCTTATCCTCTATGTTTCTGTTCTGGATGACTCCGTAGGTGCTGTCTTAGCTCAAGTGGATGAAGAAGGTAAAGAGAGGGCAGCATACTACTTGTCCAAACTTCTTAACCCTTGTGAGCAGAGGTACTCAGCCATGGAGAAGACGTGCGCTGCTCTAGAATGGGTAGTTCAGAAATTAAAACACTATTTCTTAGCTCACGAGGTTCACCTCATTGCTCGCATGAATCTGATTAAATTCCTTCTTGAAAAATCTGTCCTCACTGATCGATTAGCACGTTGGCAAAGTTTCCTTTCTCAATTCGACATCACTTACATTGAACAGAAAGCTATCAAAGGTTACGCTATTGCCGAACATCTTGCTCACCACCCTCTTCCCCGATTTGATTCTGTCAATTCGGAGTTTCCAGATGAAGAACTGATGTCCATTAATCAACCCCATGATCCTATGTGGACGTTACATTTTGATGGAGCTCTAAATTCGCAAGGAAGAGGGATCGGCATGGTGCTCTTAACACCAGAAGGGGTCACCATCCCATTTGCTGCTCGGCTCACTTTCCCTATCACAAACAATATAGCTGAGTATGAGGCTATTTTGGTCGGTCTTCAAACCGCCCATAGATATGGTGTTACTCACTTGCGAATTGTTGGTGATAGTCAGCTTATTCTGCGCCAGGTGCTTGTCAAGTGCCGCACTATCAATCCTAAGCTCAAACCCTACCAGGAGCTTGCTTCAGCTTATGCCAAACTCTTTACCAATTTGGTCTTAGTTCATGTTCCTCGAAGCCAGAACATCATAGCCGACGCTCTTGCCTCTTTGGCCTCTGCTCTAGTCTTCCCTCCTGAGCGTGATTTCCATGTTCCTCTCATTCATCAGCGTGATACTCCAGCTATCAAGGATCGTGCATTCCTCGATATTAGGGATAAGGTGCTCGAGAAGGTCAGGCGGAGTGAATCTCTTAAAGGTAAAGAGGTCATGTTGTTAGATTGGGAAGAAGAGTTGGCTGACGAAGAGAAACCTTGGTATTATGAGATTGCCAGATATTGCAATGATCAGTCCTATCCCGAGGAAGCCACTGCAGAAGAGAAGAAAGCAATTAGAAGAGTGGCTCAACGTTATGTTTTGGTTGGAGGTGTGCTCTATAGGAGAGGGCTCACGGGTGTTTTATTAAGATGCCTCGACGATGATGAATCCTGGAAGGTCGTGGAAGAGGCACATTCAGGAGTATGTGGTGGTCATGTGAATAGCCAGATGTTAGCTAAGAAGATCCTTAGGCTAGGCTTCTATTGGCCAACTCTAGAAGAGGATTGCTCCATCTATATTCGAAGGTGTGTTAAGTGCCAACTGCACGCCGACAAAATTCATTCTCCTGCTTCTTCACTCCATCCTATGTCCTCCTCATGGCCTTTCTCCATGTGAGCTTTTGATATCATTGGACCTCTTGGTGATTCGAACCTCCTGACCAAGCAAAAGTCGTTCATCCTCACGGCAACGGAATACTTCACCAAGTGGGCGGAAGCGGAAGCTTACGTGGAGATTAAAGCATCAACAGTCTAAAAATTCATAATGAAGAACATCATCGCAAAGTTCGGCATCCCGAGTACCATCGTCACCGACAATGGACCTCAATTTATCTCTCAAGAGCTCAAGGATCTCTGCAATAGGTATAACATTGCATTGCATCATTCTTCTCCCTATTATCCGCAGGGCAATGGCCAAGCAGAGGCAACTAATAAAACTTTGATCAAAATTGTTAAGAAGACGTGTGAGGCTAGTAAATTTTTGGATTGGCCAAACAAGCTAGTTGAAGCTCTCTGGGCCTATCGCACTTCCATTCGTACCCCTACTGGGCAAACCCCTTTCGCCCTTACTTATGGAATGGAGGCGGTAGTCCCTTATGAGATTCTCATTCCATCTTTGCGAGTACAATTGGACAAGGAACTCCCTATTGATGAGCGTCGCGATTCGCTCCTTGCTCAATTGGAACTCTTAGATGAGAAGCGTCTGGTCGCCGCTGAGTATGCGCGCGTTTATCAAAACAGGCTGTCACATTTTTATCAAAAGAAAGTAATTAAGAGAAAATTCAAAATCGGTGAGATGGTAATCAAGAGAATTTTTGTAAAACCGGGTGGACCTCGCTCAAAGCTCCAACCAAACTGGGAAGGACCGTTTGTTATAAAAGATGTTTATCCTGGCAATGCTTATAAACTGATTAATGCTGAAGGACAAGAGCTAACTCATCCTTGGAATGGTCTGTACCTTAAGAAATATTACCCCTAATCCAAAAACAAAAAGAATTTAACAAAAAAACACAACACAAAAAACAAAAAATATATATAGAATTTTCCAAAACCCAATATATATATATATATTGAAAAGGGTTGCTATGGCACACAAGGGCTCAAGGTCCGAAAGGTCAAAATTCAGAATTCATTCATCAGTCTTGTTAACTCAAAAGGGGGTTGACACCCGCACACATTACACACTTAAACCGTGAACTCAAGTGGTGCAAAATCCGATGAGAAGTCCAAAACCTGACTAAAGGTGAAGACGGTGCCCATTCTTTTTCTCTTCGGCCCATAAGGGAGGAAAGGAAGTCTCAGGGTAGATCCACCAAGCCTATCCGCCGCCCTAGTAGGTGGAAGTTAGGGCCCAAAAGGGAACAAATGCCACAAAAGCACAGGTACAATTAGGTTTATTTTTTTGCAAATCAGTTCCAAAGTGAAATCATGAAAAGAAAAGCATGTCAAGAGGGCAAAGTCCCCGCAAGGAAAACCTTGGGCATATGCATGCAAAAAATGAGGCAAAAGGCAACAAAGTTTCCCTACGCCAAAGACCGAACCCCAACAGGCATAGGGTAAGGGGAAGTGGTTTTATCTAGAGCTTCTCAGAATCTCTTATGGGCTTCCTTATATCTTCGTTTTCTTTGTGGTAAGTCATAAACCAGCAGAATGGTCAAAGGCCGACCTAGGAGATTGCACCATGCGAAATCTCGGGTATAAGTTAACTATCATTACGTCGCCCCCCTTTTGATTAATCAAGAAGGAACAAGGAATTTTAAATGGTGACCGTGTAGGATTAAGAGCCCGGGTGGCTTTAACAACCCAAGAAAAAAGAGTTAACGCCTTTGATTAAGGCGCCTTTTGTTGAATTCACGCCTTCCTTAAGGTCGTCTCTTTTAAAATAAATGCCCACATATATGGTCATCTTTTCAACAATATTCAAAAAAAAATGTTTTCAAATTCACGCCGTCACCTAGGGCGTCTTTTGTTTGAATAACGACCTAATCTAAGGCACTTCTCTTGAAAAATAAAAGAAAAAATATATATATAAAAGGAAAAGAAAAGAAGAAAATGGGTTTATTCTTCATGTGCATGCTTGCATTATTGCATAGGGCATCTTGATTATTGTTTGCATGTTGCATCTCCTTTTTGGTTATTTCATTCGCCTTATTTAATTAAAGGCTTGGCCCCTTGACCCGCTATCTAGGTCAAAAGTAAAGGCACCCCTTGCTTATTGAGCAAGGGGCCAAGTCGAACAGATGAATTAACTTGTTTATTCAAGTGTAAACCACAGCTACAAGTACAGGGCAAAGTAAAGCGAACACGAAGAACGTGGAAAAGAAGCGAAGTACACAACCACAAGTACACGACTACACAAGTGCTCAGGTAACAAAAATGTCAATCTCATATATATATACATCATGAATATCTGAGTACAGGTGTGAGGGTGAAGGAGTACAAGTAAGTCTCTCAGCTCTCGCCTCCACCCTCCTCTCTCCTACTCTCTACCTCATCCTCGCCGTCCCGAGGAGACGCTGGTGGAGGAGGCATGGGCCCCCGAGAAGAAGCTGGAACTCAAGCCTGGCCCCCTGCCTCGCTCCTCTCTCGAAGAGAAGAACCCGCCATGAAAGTGGAGCTAGTGAAGGAGTACCCCGCAGCACGAGCTCGCTCACACCCTCGCTGGAGACGCTCCTCAGCAACTCGTAGCTGCTCCTGAACAAGGACCAGCTGCGTCCTCGAGTCTGCCAGCTCACGCTCGTGTGCTACCACCAGCTCCTGGTACCGGGCACGCTCTGACTGCTGTAGCTCGTAGTGACGGGCACGCTCTGACTGCTGTAGCTCGTGGTGACGAGCACGGTCCGCCAAGTTCTCCTCCCGCTCTCGAGCACGCTCTCGTCACTCCAGCTCAAGGGCCACCCGCAGCTCTGCTACGTCCTGAGGCAACTCCTCCCGTCGCCTCACGGTCCGCTCCAGCTCTGTAATCCGCTGCTCGCGGATCGCCAGCTCTGTCCCGGCCAGGGCAGCCTGGGTACGTGCCGCCTGTAACTGTCTGGTCTGCAAACAGGTAAACAAATCATCAGTTCCACAGTTCAATAATTCATGAAATAAGCAATGCATGACGAAAAGTAAACCACTCACCTGGGCAGTCATCGCCTGCTGTCCCTCGTAGACGCAAGTGAGAGCGGCGCGAAGCTCCTCAGTCTGAAAAGTGAATTTTATCAGTGCATAATTATATAATCAATGATTGAATGAGGTGTTGAGTTCTGGAATTTACCCGTACGGGAGGTGCCACCGCTCCCGCTAGCTACTCTGCTAGTGCGGTCACCTCTGCACTAAGTCCCCTCGAGCTAGAGGCCTCTCCCGTATCTCTCCCTACGGCTCCCTGCTGGGCACGCTGCATTCATTGAAATCGTCAGTGGCTAATCATCAATAATTCAATAAAAATTCTTTTGCATATAGAAATAATTTAAACACTCACCAGGGTCTCAAGGTCAGCTCGTGTGGCAGCTAGCTGATCCTCCAGGCTGTGTAGATGGGCCTGGGCATCCATCGCCGCTATGTCCCGTGCATCCTGCATTCATTACATATTAGTCACATGATAGTCACATAAGCATTTGCATTTAATTTAGAAATAACTGCATTCATACATACCCCTAAGACCCTCATCTGGGGTCAGCCGACGTAAACCTCCCAGTAGCGCCGGAAGTACTCGGAGCTGTCAGTCGCATGGGAGGTGACTCGGGCCCTGCCTCACCGCCAGTCGGCGTACTGGTCCTCGAACCGTACTCTCCAGTCGATCGCCTTCGTGCGACCGCGCATCTTCTTTCCGATCCCTCGTGGCTCCCCGACCTCTATCCACTCCTGGTGTAGGCCCAGGGTCCTCATCACCAGCCTAAGCCGTAACGGCTCAATCTCGCTCAAGCAATGAACCCAGAGCTCATGCCCAAAGCGAGGTCGGCCCGCTACGACCCACGGCTGGCCCTCATCTGTCATCTCTGCATATGGTCTCCACTGCACCTGCATCCATGAACATGTGTGTCATCTCATCATACTCATAATAAATTCAAATAAACATAAAAAAAAATGCATCATGCATACCAGCGAGGGAGGGAAGTCTCGGAACTCTCTCCGTAGCACCCACAACTCGTAGCTGAGTGGGGCGCCGAAAACGACTGGCAGCCAGCGCCTTGCTAGAGGGAAAGCTCCCTCACCTCCTGGCCGTGGGTCAGCACGCCCCATGGGCATGTACAGGTGGCTCCAAACCTGCATCCATGCATAGCATTAGTGAGGCATTCACATGCATAATAAAAAGAAGAAAAAAGAGGGAAAATACATACCTGAAGAAAAGGTGAGAAGCCACTGACGGTCGTCTCTCGTCCTGTCCCCGTGGATAGGTCGGCCATCATGTGCGCCAGCAGTGCCGCTCCCCATGCCGAGCAGCAGCAGTAGGAACCTCCTCAAGTCTCGGTCTAGTCTCTCCCTGTCGGCTGGGTCCTGGCAGTAGACCGCCCTAGCCCCATCGATCAATCTCTGTGAGAACTGCTCTGAGGACTCCCCGGACCTATGCCTAGCATCCCCTAAGCCCATCACTGTAGTCAGGTCGGTGCGGAAGATAGTCTTACACTCGCTAGGCATCTCGTAGACCATCTCTAGCCCTAGCAACCTCTGGGCAAGCTCGGTATAGTCTGGTAAGGTGATCCCGCTCACTACCTCCCCGTCTACCCTAAGTCCAGTGATCCTAGCTACATCCTCTAGGGTAGGGACCATATGCCCCCAAGGCATCAGGAATGCACGGCTGGTCCTATCCCATCGCTCCCTCAGAACCTGGATAAGTGGTAGGTCGGGTCTGATTGGCTCTATGCTAAGGAAGGCCCCAAACCCCATAGCATCTACCCTGGCTCTCTGGAACTCGGGGAGGCCATAATATGCTACTCGGACCATGACCCAGGAGATCCGCGTCCTCATCAACCCCTGCACACATAAAGAAAGAAATTTTGGTTTAATTGTTCAATTATTTCTTGTTGAAATTCACTTAATTGCCTTGGTTTGAGATATTGATGTTTGATTTAATTAACGACCTACCCTAGGTCGTTGTTTTTCTAAGAAACGCCCCGGTGAGAGGCGTGGTTCTATGGTTAATTTCTAAATTCCTAAAGGATTTTCAATTGACGCCCGTCCCAGGGTCGTCCTTTCATTAAGTAACGCCCACTGTGTAGGGCGTTTTCTGTTAAAATGGATTTTGGGTTTTAATAATTTATTCTGGAATTAATGAAATGAACGACCATCCCTATGGTCGTTATCTGTTGAATTGACGCCCCGATGGGGGGCGTTGTTTTCCAGGGTTGTGAAAATAAAATCATAAACAGCATGCGATATAAATCATGAAAAAAATACATAATTGAACAAATGCACGGAATTAACATGATTGATGTAAAAAAAATGATAATGGACGACATGCTCTAGGGCGTGTTTTCATGATTTTAATTATTTTTCAGGAAATAAAATGAATTCACGACCCACAGTATGGGCGTCTTTTCTTTATTTCGCGACACCCATGAGGGCGTCTCTTTCCTGAGTTTCGAGCTTTCTAAACCCGAGGGCTATGGAAAATACCGAAAAATGAAAATAAATTTGAAAAAAATGGAAAAAGGGGTCAGGGGGGGCTTACCTTCTGTCGTTTGGGTCCGGCCAGTTCTCCCCGGAGACCGGGCCGTGGCTGCTGTGGCCGCCGGAGTTGGCCACGGCGAGGCACGGCCTCCGCCGGTTGTCCCTCTTCTTCCCGTTCTTCTTCTCTTTCCCCCTCCTCGCCTTCTTCCTCTTCCTCTTCGCCATCATTTCCTCCCTCTTCGTCATCACCGTCGACCTCGTCACCGTCGGATTCCGCGTTCTCGTCGTGCTCCTCGACCGCCGCCGGCGGAGCTCCCTCCACGACGGCGTTTTCTTTCACGGCGTCTCCCTCCACGGCGTGCTCGCCTTCCAAGTCCACTACCTTCGGAGCCGAGACCCTTTGCCGCTTGAGTCCACCGGCCATGGCTAGGGCTAGGGTGTGTAGAGGGGAGAGAGAGATAGAAAGAGAGAATGAGATATGGGGTTGGGTTCGGTTAGGGTTGCAGAAGAAGGAGAGAAAGAGGGAAAGAGGACGAAGGAAGAAGAAGAAAGGAGGGAAAGTTAAGTCGAACGGTCAAAAAGAATTAACGACTTAAGGAAGGCCGTGTCTTATGAAATTAACAGCTGAAACAAGGGCATTTTTTGATAATGGACGACATTGCTTAAGGCGTTATTTTTGTTTGCATGGGGAATGATAACCGTCGTCAGACGCATTTTATGGCGATTGATTGATTTGATGGGAATAATCATTACTGTTTTTGAGTAACAACTATGATTGAGGCGTTATTTATATGAAACGTGGCCTTGCTGAAGGCGTTACTTTTGGAATTTCAACAAAATCTTTTTGGAATATAAATCGAATTAACGCCTTGCCTTAATACGTTATTCATTTAACGCCCATATGTGAAGGCGTCAATTATGAGAGATCAATCATTGAAGACGACCTGTGCCGAGGCGTCATTTATAGAATTAACGACATTGACTGAGTCGTTATCTGCAACAGAACCGCAAAGTTATTGGAAGATTTGATCAGAAACACTGTGTCATTGGCTCAATCAGAATATTATCATTGATTTATTGGAAGAAATGATTACATTGCTTCAATGAGCCATTTTGGGCCTCAAGCTCCTTAAAGCAATTACATAAGACTTCCACTGCTCTTTGTCTTCTTCTATGTTTTCCACAGGATGGTGAGCCTTGTTGATTTTTCACAGAGCTTGGATAGTTGTGCACTCTTCTCCTTCTTCATTGCTGCCGAGGTCCCGTGCCTTGATCGGAGGGAGATGAGATGGATCTTCGAATATTTGCCGTGGAAGCCCGAGTTGAGGAAGGCACCGATGTGAGTTATACAGAACGAATTCTGAAGCGCCTATGAGTCGAAGGTCCGTCTCGGGATAAAATCTTGCACGGAGTTCTTGAGTCTTGAGTATTCCCGGGGTGCAAGTGAAGAGGTTCTTTGGCATTACTTTGAGGTGTTCCCTCCATTCCACTCTCTTCTTGATTTGAGGAATCCGGTTCGTCACCCTATGGCTTATTCCTAATGAGCCGGTCATATAAGAGAGTGGGCTTTTTGAGAAGATTCTTGAGGATTGTTGGGCCTCATCACATGGATCGAACTTGAAGTGGAGATCTACCCAACTAGAGAGAGCTAGCATGCATCCGTAGATGGGCCTTCCCATCGCCGCCGAGGTATGCCCACTATAGAGATAGGCTAGGATAGCCGGTCCAACTCTCTCTCCTTCCCATAAGCTCACTACTGCGCTCAATTGGGCCTCCTCTAGGAAATCCTCCGTGGATGGGAATAAGAGTGCTCCTGCTAGGCATACCACGAAGGCCTTTGCTACCCGCTCTATTTCTTCTTCTTCTTTAGCTTGATCCGCTCTCTTGTATACCCATGAGGCCAGCTTTAGAAGATTAATTCCTTTAGTGACCTTGATTTGGTTCACTAAGTTTGGGCTAGGTATCAATGTGGTTAATAGTTCATGTGAGGAAATTGGTTTTGGCATGATGGCCATTTTTTCCTCATCCCCTTGCTTCATCCTCTTCAAGCTCAAGATCAACTCTAATTCTGCCAATAGGATGGTGGCTTCAAAGGTTGAGAAAAGGAAGGTGTGAGTGGAAGGGTGCCATATTTCAATTAAAGCTCCTATGGCAGCCCAATCAAGGTGGATTTGATCATAGTGTTTGGCATGGGTAATTAGACCAAGAAGGTGCCATCTTGCTAAGTACACCCTCATATCTGAAGAAAATTTGGAGAGAATAAGAGGCAGCCACTTAATCTTTGTGAATCTCCTAGCACCTGGGACATTTGGGTAGTCCTGAAAGAAAAATAGAGACAGACATGAGCATACAGAAGAAATATGAAGAAGCAGTTTGAAAGAGCAGTAGTTCGGGGAAGGAATAGAGAATCAATCTTTACCTGATTCATGGCAATCCGGTTGCTTATGTGCCCATTGATTTCGGTAAGTCTGGGAATAGAAGTTTTGGATCTTTTAATGGCTCTCTCCATCTTTGGTATGCAGGAAGAGTCGAGCGATTGCAGTGCTTGCAGAAGAACACGAGCAGTAGCAGAAACAGAAGAAGCAGAGAGTTGATGATTTGTTTTGATTAATCTGAGGAAGTTCCCTCCTTTTATAAAAGTCTGGAGGATCTTAAGGCTGTTCGGAGTTGGAAGATTGGTTTCCATTAGGATTGGGTTTTGCTTTCGACTTGGAATCGGAAGCGGGTGGTTAATTAACGTCTTCTGTTGGGGCGTCAATTGTTTAATTGACGACTTGACAGGGGTCGTGTTTTATTTCACGCCCCTGTATGGGACGTTTTATTCTTGAACGCTCGGTGCATTTAACGTCTTAATGAAGGGCGTGTTTTATGTTTTGACGCCCTGATGTCAGACGCCTTTCATGATTTTGACGCCATGCCCTCCAGTCGTGATTTTATTTGCTCACATGTTTAACTCCTCTATATGCTTTAATGAACTTAAGTGCTATTCTTTGGTTAATTGCTTTTTAATTAAGCACTTATGATCATATCTTGAGGGTTATTTCTGATCATTGTTATTAAGGGCTAATGAGTTTTCAAGTGCAGAAGAGTGCAGGGTTCGAGATGCTTGGATCGCTCGTCGGAGTAACATCATTCTCATTCTTGTATTTCTTTCCTGTAAGCATTGTTACTATATGGTATCTACGCTATTATAGCATATCAAGGACCTTGTGGTTCTGATAAACCTGGAATTTGAGTTCCCCTTCATCAAAAAAAAAACAGTGATAGTTCTAGGAGAGTCTTGATCACACGGATAAGCCGTTAAGTCATTCAAGGTCTGGGACGATGGTTCCACTTTCTGAGTTGATACGCGGACAAACGGGCTTCGACTTAGTGTCAGCTCAGAGATCTGGATTCTGGACCAAATCTAGATGGCTTAGCAATATTATCCTTGATTATTTTCTATTTTTAGTTTGTTTTATCTTTTTCCTTTTAGCCCAGCATGCATCATGTAGGACTTTGAGCTTCATGCTGAAAATCTTCATATTATGGCAATAATGAAGGTCACTCGCTCTTGATTGAGTTGACATGAGATATTCCACTCCAAATTGAGTACTTTATTCTCTCTGAAGCCGCTCAGGCTATTTCTTTGAAGCTGTTCCTTTGCTGGATCTTCATCTCAATTCCCTTTATTTTTCTGCAAATCCACCTTGGTTGTAGCACGTCCACATTTGGCTGGTAACCGCTCTCCAATGGTGTCTCCCTGTCGTGCCCACGTGCACATTTTATTTACTTAGTTTAGTCTCCTTTATCCAGCAAATCGATGCTTCCTTGGAATTACCCGGAGTTGTTTCACTTTGAATCTTGGAAAGATTTTCCGATGCTTAGTGTCTGAGGCGTGTCACATCACACCTTGGCATCTACTTATCAGTTCACTCCACTTCATTCCGTTTGTTGCACTTTCACTCCATTTCATCTCACTCCCTTGCAAAGCAGATGCCAAGGCGGGACAGCTGTAGACACGCCAAAATTGACGCTTTGTTGGTCAAATCTCATGTCACTATGTTAACGCCCCAAAGTGAACTTCAATATTTCCATAACATAAAGATTTTCTATTTTCTTCTTCGCATTTTGTGCATTTTTTTGTGATTCACGACTTTGCCAAGGACGTGTTTTAGTTAGCGGCCTCGCCTTAGGCGCTTTCTAAAGAAAGGACGACCACATATACGGGCGTCAATTCCTGGTGTGTTACGAGTCCCGCTCCGTTTGAAAATCAATGATTAACGTCCTTACTCAGGGCGTGTTTTTAATCAACGCCTTTGCTTCAGGCATCTTTTTATAATTTTTGAATAAAGAATGTTTTATTACCAAAATTGAATCCAGGAAGTAACGCCCTGATCCTGGTCGTGTTTTGAATTAACGTCCTTGGGTAGGTCATCAATTGTTGAATTGACGCCCTTCGGTAGGTCATGTCTCACCCTTTTCGTGTCCTTCTTAAACTCGCCTTTCCCCTTTCCTGCAGAGTTCCCTGCCTCCAATGGTCACCTTGCTCGATCTGGGAACTAGAGTACCTGCCGTTGTTGATCATTGCCCGTTCCTATCTTCCTAAAATTGTGGTTATCTTCAACTAGAACCCTATATAAGGGAGCTCTGGTCAATCTTATGTGAGGTTATGGTGCTGGCTATTACAAAGGTTAGATATACAGGTTAGATTGGCAGAGAGACATACATCCACGATCACCTTTCCTCTGTGCGACCTCTCTTTTGAGGGCTCTCTCTCTTTCTCTCTTCTCCCTGTTGCTGCAGCCGAACCATAGCATCCGAAGCATTTTTTTCCCTTTACTGTTTTACAGGAACAGCAGGGGATCTCTTTCGTTTGTTTTGTTTTGCATCATCCCATATTATCATCGTCCACGGTTTTTCCTGCATTAGTTTAGTTGCATATCATCCTTCCTCTCCCTAGTTCTTTAGGGGTTTTTTAAAAAAAATAAACAAAAAGGTGCACATGATATTGCTTCTTTCTTTTTCATCATATGGTTATTTGGATTGATACTACATCCACTCTTGGCTGATCCACTTTCTTTACGTGTTTGTTTTGTCTTTGTGCAAGGGTAATCAATAAGGAAAACCCCCTTCGTCAGCCGGCCGATAGAAGGAGAAGGAGAAATCCACATCCATCCCGCATCCTATTTTCCACCAGGTATTCGCGATCATCTTTATTTATTATTGAGGTAACCCCTCTGGCGATCACTCTCCTTGGTAGCACCACGTGCTTTTCTTCATCTTTATTTTTATCTCCCATCATTATTTTTCCCCCCTAAAAATATATTTTTGTTCATCATGAGTAGATTTATCACGATCTACAAACGCATTGATCTAGTAGCGTGGACGCAGCAGTTCAAGTATCCCTTATTGCAGCCTCTGGAGTACATTGGCAGCATCGAAGCTGCAGCTCCATGCGTCAACGCAGCATGCTGAGAGCATCAACGCAGCACATCTATCTGCTGAAGACCTGATCACTGGATCACCTACGCGTCAACGCAGCAGTGGAGCAGCGTCGACGCAACAGTTAAAAAGGCCAGGCTGGTTGGTCACTGGAACGCATCAATGCGTCAACGCCACGGGTTGAAAGCGTCGACGTAGTAGTTAAAAAGGCTAGGCTATTTGTTCACTGGAACGTATCAATGCGTCAACGCAGCAAACTGATGGAGTCAACGCAGCAGACTTGAGTTTCATAGGTTGAAGATCTCTGAAGGCTGCGTCAACTCCTTGGAGCAAGTGGGTTGATGCCATCTAACTCTAGTTGCTGAGCGTACTGATGAATGGGCACGTGACCTGAAGCTGGCACCTGACACATGATCTGAGGTGGGTGCTGAGCACGTGATCCGAGGAGGAATCTTCTGGACGGAAGGCGTAGGAAGCACACACCCTATCTCCCTACTGCTGCTGGTATATATTGGAGCCTTCGTCTTCAGATGGAGGCTGATCGTGATCGAAGCCAGAGAGCAGAAGCTGAGAGAAGAAAGGGAAAAAGAAGAGAGAGCTTCCACGATCCAGCAGAAGAAAAGAAAAAGAGAAAGAGAGAAAAGGAGAACAGAGATCGAGAGAAGAAGAGAAGTGCAGCAGAGAAGAAAGAGAGAGAGAGAGAGTGAAGAAAGAGAGTGAGATCGAGGGAGATCTGTTCCTACTAGACCGTGGATCAGATCCAGGCCAGTCAGCTTCGTTGAGAGCCACATCGTGCATTTCATTTTTCAGCTTTCTGTTTGCTGAAGTTATTTTCATTTCGTGTTTTTGTTTTTCCTTTTTCATTTGGTTATCCTTGTTCTTCTGATTCTCAATAGTGAGGTCGGGTTCCTCCTGGTGGGTCTGGAGAAGGGAGATCTGATCTCCGGTTTGCAAGCAGCAGGGGGGCTGCTTGTGGGTTCCCTCCGGGCTAGGAGGAAGAGAGGCTAGGCCTCTGGTGGATTGCTGGTAGCAGAGTGCTACTGGCTGGTTCACTGGTAGTGGGGCTGCTACTAGTGGGGTTCCCTCTTGGTATAGAGGAAGAGAGACGTTAGTCTCTAGTTTCTAGTGACCGTGGGTTGCTAGAGGTTTCCTCCATGTAGGAGAAAGATGGGAGGTTGTTCCCCTGGGTAAGCTGTGTATCAGCGTCTGTTGGCAAGCTATGTTGCCCAGCTGTTAGTGAAGCCACACTCGGGTTGAGTGTGGGGTGGATGTAGGTCTGCAGGACTGAACCACCTAAAAACCCCTTTTGCATTGTAGTTTGATTGCTTATGGTTTGCTTCCGCTAGATGTTTGCATAGGGGCGCTCCAAGTGTTTGATAACAGGTTCATTAGATGATTTGATCAGATTTTGTTCTAAGTGTTTAATCTGTTGAGTGAGCGAAATTCTAATTGAGCGAAAGTTTATATTGGGTGAAAGTTTTTATAGGCTATATTCATTCACCCCCCCTCTGAATACTTGCACCGAACCCAACAGGCCCCCCTCCTGCGAGAGGTGTAGTGTTGTAACTTATTTGGGCAGGTCAAGCTACACCGCCGCGGCGTGTGGGGATCCACTCGCCTCCCCGCTCGCCCTCGTCTTCGAGCGGGACCGGTTTCTTCAAACCGGTCGAGTAAGTGCTCACACCTTACTCCATTTAGTGCTTGTCTTTCAATATTAGTTCTAGTTTCACTGGTTATGCGAGTGAGAGCTCGATCCTCAAGCCCCGTTGCCTTGAGTGATCACCGTGGGAATAAGTGCAACCGGTGCCTTCGGCACTTTATCGGCCCCATTGAATTGGGCTTCCACATCCATCGGGAATCAAATCTTGGCCTTGCTGGCCCTCTACCAGCAAGGGCCCAACCCCACATCCTCCACTTGGCATCGTCAAGTCACCTCGGGCTCGGGTGAGCGACGGGAGAGCGGCGGCCCAAAATTGGCCCTTTTGATTCTTAATGTGCTTGCTTGCCTAAGTCTTAGGTTGTGTCTCATCAATTGGTATCAGAGCAAGTCTTTGACTTGTCTCTATCAAGTCTAAGTCTTAGGACCTTTGCATTGGGTGTCCAACATCATTTGCCCCTTGTCTTGCATGTCCACCCGTAGTGGTGCTAGTTACCGATCCGATCCATCATCTTCAAATCCACCCATGGATCCCAATCCTCAACTCAATTGAGATGCTCTTAGGGAGGAACCTCAAGGCAAAATGAATAGGGTAGATGCTGCCCTCACAAACATTCTTTCCCAACTTGAGTTCCTTACCACTCGAATTGCTTGGCTAGAAGAGCATGAGTTCCACCCAAGGAACAATGAGCCTAGAGTCCACCCTCCACATGTTGAGCCTCATAGGGAAGACCCTCTTCCAAGGAATAATGAACCAAGAGTTCATCCACCACATGGTGAGTTGCATAGGAATGAGTTCCACCCAAGGAACAATGACCCAAGAGTCCACCCTCCACATGTTGAGCCTCATAGGGACGAGTTCCATCCAAGAAACCATGGACCAAGAGCCTATCATCCACATGCTAAAATCTATAGGGAAGACTTAGATCTTGACCCTTACCATGACATGAGAGACCCCGCCACCATCCTATTCATGAAAGGCGTCCACGGGACGACCCGGATGACCCTCTCTTAAGGATGATTAAAGTAGAGGCCCCAAACTTTGATGGTTCCCATGAACCAAGTGTCTACTAAGAATGGGAGACTGTCATGGACCAATACTTTGAATGGTACCCTATGATCGACCAAAGGAGGGTAAGATTGGTCAAAATGCATCTCACTAAATTAGCCAAAACTTATTGGCTAAACCAAGAGGGTTTAAGAAGGATTAGGCGGGAAGAGCCTATTGATACCTGGGAGGGTATGAAGAATCAACTTAGGAACAAATACCTTCCCCAGTCCTACCATCAAATGCTCTTAGATGAATGGCAAAGCCTCACCCAAGAAGGGAAGACCGTGGTAGAATATATTGAGAAGTTTGACTCCTATCTTTTGAAGTGTGGAGTTCATGAGGACCCGGCCGTTACCTTGTCTCGCTTTAGGAATGGACTTCAAAGTCACATCAAGAGAGAGCTTTTTATGAGAGATGTTGATAACCTTGAGCTAGCCTATAAAATAGCAAGGGATGTAGAAAGATTCTCTAGGATCCCTCGATTTGCTACTCCCCGACCGGCCGATCCCAAAAACATGGGACCACGACCCATCCCGGCCACCCCCATGAAAGCCCCAAATCCAAGTGGGAGTACCCCATTAAGGCCTTACAACCCCCCTCCCACCATCACTCCAAACAAGCCCACCCCTAGTCACCCTCTCCCACGGAGGGAAAACAATCCCAAAGGCCCAAGTGTAGGAAACACTCCGGGTAGCGGGCGACAACAATGCTTTAGGTGTCAAGGGTTTGGCCACTTTGCGGGGCAATGTACATCCAAGGGATTATCTAGCTTGCTTATTGAGGAAGAAGCTCCCCCACCCCAAAAGGAACTTGAGAGTATCGTTGAGGACCATGAAGCCTCACTAGATTGGGAGGAAGAGTATGAGACCCAATACCTTGAATCGGGTCTAGATCACACCACTCCATCTACCAACTCCCATCTAGGAGTGATTAGATGCACCCTCACCAAACCCCAAGAAGAGGATTGGCGTCGAACTTCAATCTTTCACACTTTTGTCAAGATAGGGAGCCATGTAAGGAAAGTGATCTTGGATAGTGGGAGTTGTGTCAATGCCGTATCCCCTGATACTATCAAGCTCCTTGGGCTTACTATCACTCCCCACCCAAATCCATATCGGGTCTCATGGATCAACAACAACTCCATCCCGGTCAACACCCAATGTCTTGTACCCCTCACCTTCTCTTCATACCTTGGTCAAATATGGTGTGATGTCATACCCATGGAAGTAGGTAGCATCCTTCTAGGAAGACCTTAGCTTTATGATGTAGATGCCACCATCTTGGGTAGGAGCAACATATGCACCTTTGAACATGAGGGTAAGACCATCCGTCTTAACCCCTCCCCACCACGTCCCATGGCCAAGAGGGACACTCTCTCTCAAGGATAACATCCCACCACCACACAAGTCTCGGGGAACTCCACCCCTCCAACCCCATCCCTCACCCAAACTCCCAAACAAAGTGGGACCTCGGGGTTGACCAAGGGTCTTCATCTCATCACTAGGAAGGAACTTGAAAAGGAGATAGTTCAAGGAGTACCACTATGTGCGGTGATCATTTGTCTAGGAGAACCCACTTCCACCAATCCACATCCCATAGCAATCCAACAACTCCTAGAAGAATTCCATGATGTGTTCCCAACAGAGCTCCCGGACCAACTCCCTCCCATGCGGGATGTGCAACATGCAATTGATCTAGTCCCGGGAGCCACTCTCCCAAACCTTCCTCATTATCGCCTCAATCCTACGGAACATGCCGAACTTAGGAGGCAGATAGAGGAACTCATTAGGAAGGGCTTCATTCGCATTAGCAAAAGCCCATGTGCCGTCCCGGCCCTCCTAACTCCCAAGAAGGATGGGTCATGGCGAATGTGTGTGGATAGTCGGGCCATTAACAAAATCACCATCAAGTATAGGTTTCCCATCCCTAGGCTTGATGACATGCTTGATATGTTAGCCGGAGCTACCATTTTCTCCAAAATTGACCTTAAGAGTGGCTATCACCAAGTTAGGATAAGGCCCGGGGATGAGTGAAAAATGGCTTTCAAAACCAAAGATGGCCTCTTTGAATGGTTAGTCATGCTTTTTGGGCTTTCAAATGCCCCAAGTACTTTCATGCGTCTTATGACGGAGGTCCTTAGGCCTTTAATTGGGATATTTCTAGTGGTCTACTTTGATGATATACTCATCTACAGTCAATCCCAAGAGGCCCACCTTGACCACCTTAGGCAAGTTTGTACCGTCCTCCGACAAGAGAGCATATTTGCCAACTTAGGAAAGTGCCACTTCATGACCACATCCATCACCTTCCTAGGATTTGTGGTGTCCACCAAGGGTGTCTCCATGGACCCCGACAAAGTCCAAGCTATTCTTGATTGGCCGGAACCCCACACCCTTCATGAGGTCCGAAGTTTCCATGGATTGGCAACATTCTATAGGAGGTTCATTCATGGATTTAGCACTATCACCGGCCCAATCACCGATTGTCTCAAGAAGGGAACTTTTGTGTGGACCAAATCAACCTCCAAAGCCTTCCAAGAACTTAAGGAGAAGTTGACCCAAGCCCCGGTCCTATGCCTTCCCGATTTCTCTAAAGTCTTTGAAGTCACATGTGATGCATCAGGGATAGGGATAGGAGGGATCCTTAGTCAAGAGGGACACCCGGTAGCCTTCTTTAGTGAGAAGCTATGTGATGCTAGGACAAGATACTCCACTTATGACAAGGAGTTCTATGCCATGGTGCAGTCCCTCCGACATTGGAGGCACTACTTGTTGCCCAAAGAATTTGTCATCTTTTCCGACCATGAGGCCCTCAAATACCTCAACTCCCAACAAAAGCTAAATGCCCGACATGCCCGATGGGTTGAGTTCATCCAATCCTACACTTTTGTCATCAAACACAAAGCCGAGAGTGAGAATCGAGCAGCGGATGCCCTTAGTAGGAAAGTTTCCTTGTTATCCACTATCCAAGTGGAAGTGAGCGGATTTGATAGGATCAAGGATGAGTACCCTAACTGTCCCGACTTTGGGCACATCTATACCACCTTGACCACCCATTCTAGCCAGGAACATGAGGGATTTGTCATAGAGGATGGGTTCCTCTTCAAGGGACCAAGGCTTTGCATCCCACGGACCTCACTCCGCGACTTCTTGATTTGGGAATTACATGCGGGAGGGCTAGCTGGTCATTTTGGAGTCCACAAAACCATTGCTCTAGTTGAAGGATAATTTTATTGGCCAAGTCTCAAGAGAGATGTAGGCAAGATTGTGGGTCAATGCCGAACATGTGCTTCGGCCAAACAGGTGAAGCAAAACACTGGCCTATATACCCCACTCCCCATCCCCGACCGTCCATGGCAAGACTTGAGCATGGACTTTGTGCTAGGATTACCCAAGACTCAAAAAAGGCATGACTCCATCTATGTGGTGGTTGATAGATTTTCCAAAATGGCCCATTTCATCCCATGCTCCAAAACCTCCGATGCCTCCCATGTGGCCCGATTGTTCTTTGATGATGTTGTCCGTCTCCACGGGCTAGCTAAGACCATAGTCTCCGATAGGGATGTCAAATTCAATAGCTACTTTTGGAAAACTCTTTGGCACATGATGGGTACCCTCCTCAAATTCTCCACTGCCTACCACCCCCAAACGGATGGCCAAACAGAAGTTGTCAATCGGAGTCTAGGGAACCTCCTTAGGTGTCTTGTTGAGGATCACCCCGGAAATTGGGATCTCATCTTACCCCAGGCCGAATTTGCATATAACAACTCCATCAATAAGTCCATATGGATGAGTCCATTTGAAGCCGTGCATGGATACAAACCAAGAAAGCTTTCCGATCTCATTCCCCTTCCCCAGCATGCTAGAGTGTCCATTTCAGCCGAGTCTTTTGCACAACATATTAGAGAATTGCATGAAGAAATTCGCAAACACATCAGCAAAAAGAATGAGGCTTATAAAAGGCTGGCCGACTCTCATCGGTGTCACCAAGAATTCCATGTGGGTGACTTTGTGATGGTAAGGACGGAGAGGCTCTCCCCGGGAGCCAACTCTAAACTGAGGCCACGTGGGGCTGGTCCCTTCCAGGTCTTGAGGTGCATTGGTGCAAATGCCTACGAGTTAGATCTCCCTGAGGAGTATGGAATAAGTCCCACATTCAATGTCGCCGACCTAGTGCCATATAAGGGACCTACGGTGGTACCTAGTGAGGAGATTGAGCCCACTTCTTCCATTGAGAGAGCACCCACCCGTGAGGAGAGACCACCAGCCAAGAGAGCCCAGCGTGAACAAATTGAACAAATATTGGATGAACAAGTCACTACCACTCGGAGCAAGGCATATGAGCGCTATCTCGTCAGGTGGAAGGATCGGCCTCCTTCGGAGGATTCTTGGGTGAGTCGGGAGGATCTCCAGCAGTTGGATCTGGACCTCCTCTAGCAGTACCACAGTCGAATGGACCCCTACTCGACGGAGTCGAGCTCTTCACAGCCCAGGGGATTTGATGGAGGCATCATCCACAACTCCCTTTGGCTAGGGTCTTCTTCACACTCCGGCATCGTTTGAGTTCGGGCCTCTCTCTATAAAGGCCCAATTATCCCTTTTGTGCTATCTATTTGAGTTATTTTGATGTAATTTTCATTTTATTTGAGTCATGTCCCTAGGTCTTGCATTTATTTTCCTAAGTTTGAGTGTCATTAGATTGTGTAATGTGCTATTGGGCCCAATTCTTCGGGCTTGGCCCAAGACCACCCCCTACCCCTTCGGTTATTTATCATTGAGTCTTTTGTAAGGGACTTATTGTAAAATGTGTATTTCCTATATATAGGGCCCCATTTCCTTCATTTGAAGGTAATGAATCAATCAATGAAAATGCCATTTGAGATTTCAAACTTAGTTTAGTGGAGTGAATCCAATTGGGTGAGAAGCCCTAGGGTGAGAGATTCCCCACCCCCCTCTTCTCTCTCTTTCTCTCTCCTCCACTAAGGGGTTCGCCCCTTTCTCTCTCTCCTCCTCCTCCCAACCAACTCCAACCCCCACCTACCTCCATTAATGCCACTCCACTTCCCATAGCCACCATTACTCCCCCCCTAGTTCCAAGGTAGAATCTTCCCCATTCCAACACTATCTCCCCTATTCCAATACAATCTTCCCCATTCCAACACAATCACCCCTCTTCCCCACACAATCTCCCAACTTCCTAGGCCTTTTGAATTTGAAATCCCCTTCCCTCCAAGTGCTTTGGCCGCCCTCTCCCTTCCCCATTAGGCTAGGTTCGCCCCTTTCTCCCTCCATTCCCACCATCCTTGCACACCCCTTCCCCCCCTCTCCTCTAGCTGCAACTTGCGCCCTCCCCTTCTTCCTCCACCTCCCTTCCACCATTAGACACTCTCCACATCTCCCACAAGCCCCCCTTCCACCCTTCATCCACCTCCCCTTCACCATAGACCCCCTTCCCCTTCTTCTTTCTTGATCATTGGAAGCTACTCCGAAGTTGCAGCTTGCTGTCCAAAGGGTTGCAGTGAACCAGCAACCTGCAGCAGCCACTAAGACTTCCTCCGGACGAGTTTGAAGACACAATAGGCATCCACATAAGCGTCTACCTATCTTCTCCACAACAGAAGTGGTTTCATCTTCATCCGAGCTGTGTGCTGCCCGAGAGCTCCGTTCTTCCACAATGGCGTAGAACTGCCCCTGCTGTGTCCCATAACCGGAGTAAAAGCTTCACCACGAAAAACCTCGGAGGAATCAGTCCAAGAGCTCTTCTTCAAAGTTCTTCATCACCCAGTCTACTTCTAGAATCAAAAACGGAACTTCAATCGGCATTCGTGAATCAGAGTGATCAATTTTCTCCCTCAGCTGCGCCGTTCTGCTACCCACAGTCTGCACCGACCAGTCATCCTTGTTCAGAGCCTCCAAGTCTTCTCCGGCATTTTTTGGCTTCCCCGTCAGTTTTTATGTGACTAGGACTCATCCACATTTCCAACGACTCTGACGGTGCTTGATTCCGAGTTCGGGAGCTGTCGGGGCGTCCTCTGGAACCTGCTGTTAGAAGTCTGAGGCTGCCAGTCCGAGGATCTGGTACTCTGTTCGAACCTCCACCCAGGTCAGCAGCGGCTCCAGAAGAAATCAAAAAAATTCAGAGGTGTTCCAGTACCAGTCCCGAAGAGTTTCCCACAGGTCCCGCCTTCAGCAAAATTCTTGAGCAAGTTCTGCAGCAACAACATCGACTATATGTCCCTGTTCAGAGAGAGTAGGTAGAACCGGTGTCTTCACCTCTTCAATACTTTTAGCCCTAGTTTCCCCTCCCCACTTGGCCGGCTGAAGGCCCTTCCCTGTGTGGAGGTAGTTTTGGTTGTAATCCCTTAACCCCCACCCCAATGTCCCCCTCCTGCGAGAGGTGTAGTGTTGTAACTTATTTGGGCAGGTCAAGCTACACCGCCGCGGCGTGTGGGGATCCACTCGCCTCCCCGCTCGCCCTCGTCTCCGAGCGGGACCGGTTTCTTCAAACCGGTCGAGTAAGTGCTCACACCTCACTCCATTTAGTACTTGTCTTTCAATATTAGTTCTAGTTCTGCTGGTTATGCGAGTGAGAGCTCGATCCTCAAGCCCCGTTGCCTTGAGTGATCACCGTGGGAATAAGTGCAACCGGTGCCTTCGGCACTTTGTCGGCCCCATTGAATTGGGCTTCCACATCCATCGGGAATCAAATCTTGGCCTTGCTGGCCCTCTACCAGCAAGGGACCAACCTCACATCCTCCACTTGGCATCGCCAAGTCACCCCGGGCTCGGGTGAGCGACGGGAGAGCGGCGGCCCAAAATTGGCCCTTTTGATTGTGAATGTGCTTGCTTGCCTAAGTCTTAGGTTGTGTCTCATCATTTCCTCCCGAGCTATTCGGACTACCTCGAATCCCTCAAACTGTTGGGCAAGGTCTCTGACCCGCTGGAGGTATTTGATCATTGGGGCCTCTCGAGCTTCATATTTGCCGTTGACTTGGCTAGCGACCAACTGGGAGTCAGTGTGGATTTTGACTCGCTCAGCCCCCAACCGTCGAGCCATGCGAGCTCCAGAGATAAGGGCCTCGTACTCGGAAGCATTGTTGGATGCCTGAAAGCTAAATTTCAAGGCGTACTATTGTTCTACTCCTTCGGGGGACCTCAGGAGGATCCCTGCGCTGCTACCGACGAAGATCCGTCAATGATCAGTTCCCAGGTTGGCCCGGGCGCGGACGGAGATCTCTCCTCAGTCGGGATGGTGCTTTCGGCGATGAAGTTGGTGAGCGCTTGGCCTTTTATAGCTGAGCGCAGGCGGTACGAGATATTGTAGGCCCCAAGCATGATTGCCCATTTGACGAGTCACCCCGAGGCTTCGGGGTGGGCCAGGATCTTCTTTAATGGTTCGCCGATCAGCACGGTGACGCGGTGCCCCTAGAAGTAGGGTCGGAGGCGCTTGGCGGAGGTGACCAACGCTAGCACGGGTTTCTCAGTTGCGGGATACCTCCTCTCAGCCTCGTTGAGCAGCTTGCTGGTGTAGTAGACCGGCCTCTCAATTCCTGAGTCATTTCTGACTAGGACTGAGCTAACAGTTGACGGCGTTGCCGAGAGATAGAGCAGCAGGACCTCGCCCGGCATGGGCTTAGAGAGCACCGGGGGCGAGGCTAAGAACTCCTTGAGCTCGGTGAACGCTTGTTGGCATTCCTCATCCCATGTGAACGTGGCAGATGCCAGCTTGGGTCCCCTCAACAGTTCGAAGAAGGGTAAGCATCGTTCGGCCGCACAGGACAGGAATCGGCTGAGAGCGGCGACAGGCCTAGTCAGGCGCTGGACGTCCTTGACGCAGGTGGGCGGGCGCATGTCCAGGATGGCCTGGACCTTGTCGGGGTTGGCTTCGATCCCGCACTGGGTGGCCAATGTTGTGCCCCTGTGGTTTTGATGATTGGCTTTGATGTGAGTTAATCATTTGATGATTGGTTTTAGATGTGAGTTAATCACTGTGAGTCATCTTGCTGTTATTCAGTCATTTTATTAGATCATAATGCAGTCTTTCATATATTCAGTCATCTTGCTGTTCTGTTAGTTTATCAGAACTGAAGCATTGCATATTTTATGATCAGTCATGTTATCTGCTGCATCAAGCATTCATATACACAATTGCATTGAGCATACTGTCAGCCATTCTCTTATCAAAGTCCATACATCCTTCTGTTGGAATTCCAAGTCCATACATCGGACTGTTTGAGCAAAGTCTGTACAGTGTGTCACTCACGTTGGAAGTCTATACATTGGCGTTGGTCATCCAAGTCTGTACATCGCTTGGCGCTCACCAAGTCTGTACATCCTCCGCCAAGCTTTCCAAGTCTGTACAGCCAAAGTCTGCACATCCTATTCAGCTGAAGTCTGTACATCAGACTGTTTCATCAGCAAGTCTGTACATCAGACTGTGTCAAGTGAAGTTTGTACAGACATGGTGTTTGCATTCAAAGTCCATACATTGGACTATAGCATGCACGAAGCTAAGTCTATACTTTGATGCACTGTAGATAGCCTGAGGTGTAGTCTGTACAGCCATTGCCTTCATATAGGAAGTCTGTACATCTTACTGCACTGTAGCTTTCACAAAACCAAGTCTATACATCGTGAAAGTCTATACACTCCTCTTGGACTTAGCATATATTCCTACGTTGCACTTCCAAGTCTGCACATTGGGTTCTTTACCTAAGTTCAGCTTCGAAAGTCTGCACATTGAAAGCTTTACCGATGTTGCCTTGCCAAAGTCTACACACTGTGAATCTTCAAGTCTGTACAGACTTCGCCTTGTTTCAAGTCTGTACATTCGTTAGGCTTGCTCATGCATTGTTCTTCTGAAGTCTGTACAGCCGTGGCTTCTGCCTCAAAGTCTGTACATGTGTTTCAAAGGCGAACTCTATACATTGTGCATCCTTGGGTTAAAGTCCATCCATTGGAAGTCTGTACAGAGTTTCTCTTGGCTTTAAGATGAAGTCTGAACATTGCATAGTCTGTATATTGCTTCTTCAGTCTGCCTCGGCCAAGTCCATACATTGCTTGCTTAGCAGATTGTGAAGTCTATACATTGGTTGTTCAGCAGCAGACAGCTCAAGTCCATACATTGGCTGCATCATATGCATCGAAGTCTGCACATTGCTGAATGCTCTTCAAGTGTGCATATTCGTTCTAAGGCATAGTCTATACATTGCATTGCATTCATCAGTTGTGAAGTCTGTACATCGAGTCAAAGTCTGCACATTGCATTCTCTTCAGCAAGTATGTACAGCGAGTGCCTTCTCATCTGAAGTCTGAACATTGCATCTGCATTCACAATGTCTTCACACCTGAAGTCTATACAATGCACACTTGCTTTCTTGTTTAAAGTCCATACACTGCACTTGGCTTGTGTTCTTCACACCAAGTATGTACAGCCTGTGCTCGCAGCAGTCAAGTCTACACATTACGTTGGTGGCAAGTCTATACATTGGGCTGTAGCTTGCTTGAAGTGAAGTCTACACATTGATTCACTGTTCATGCCTTCACTCAAAGTCTGTACAGCCGTTCCTTGAGTTCAAGTCTGTACAACGCTGCATCATATAGAAAGTCTATACATCGTGATGTCTTCACATTGGTTGTTGATTGAAGTCTGTATATCGGGCATCTTCTAAGTAAAGTCTATACAGGCTTCTACTTGTCAAAGTCTGTACATTGGTCTTAGACTCCAAAGTCTATAAAGTCTGTATCTGCATTGTATTGCATGCATCATGGTTGAAGTCTATACACTGGAGTCATCAGCTGCAGGGATAGGATGTCTGTACATTGGGTGCTCATGCATTGCTCTCATCGTAGTCTATACATCCGATAGGCTTGTTACAAGTCTGTACACCGAGGACGCTTGAAGGCTTTCAAGTATATACACTCTACACACTTGGTCAACTAATGCATTTAACTTCAAGTCTATACACTGAGCTCGCATGAAGACTCGAAGTCTATACACTCAGTCAGTGTTTACACTTGCTCATTTGCTGCTTATAAAGTCTATACACTACATTTTACAGTATGAGTTATAAAGTCTATACACTGTCTTCTGTTGATTTTGTTAATCGACTGAACTCGTCATTTGTCTTGCAGGTGACTGGCACGTGATCCAAGGAGCTGAGATGCTGACACGTGGCAGAGTCAATTTGATGTAAAACCACCTTGGACCTCTTTTGCAAGCATTCAAGTTTGAGCAGCGTACTCACACTAGTGAGCTCACCCGTATGGCGCACACTAGTGCCCGATGGCGACTAGGCGATGTTGGAGTGGGTCCGAGGCGGGACCTTGAGGCTCCAATGGTTGGCTAGCTTGGGGAGAACCCCAAATGGGCCTAGGATGCCCAAATCATGGGTGTCCAACACACCAAGGGTGTGGGTTAAGTGGATGCTCTCACAACTCGCCCGCGGTGGTCACTCAATTTGGGTAGCAATTTAAAATCGGACACTCTCTTACCGCCAACGGAGTAACTATAGCAATACTAAGCTAAGCAAGTCCATTACAGCAATGAGAGATGTTCAGGAGCTCACCTAGCCGGCGTGAAGACGTCGACTCCGGCCGGAGACGGGGGCGAGCGGGGAGGCGAGGGTATGTACCCGCACGCCGCGTCCATTGAAGCTTCAAACCTGTGACTTAATAATTACATGAACTACACCCCATGCAAGGGGGGGATCTTGGGGTGGGAATTATGTAGATTACAGCCAAAACTACCTCCACGCAGGGAGGGGCCTTCAGCCGGCCAAGCGGGGTGGGGGAATGATGTAGAAAACCCGACCTCCGGAGCTTTGCCGGTTCTGCCAATCTTCTGAATTGCTGGATAGGGGGTCAGTGATGAAGCTGCTAAAAATTCCACAGAACTCAGAACATGATGAGACTTGCGCCAAAATCTTTCCAATGGACCAAGGATGATCTCTGAATTTTTTCTGAGCTTGGTACAGTCGTTGCTGGCCGGGGCAGGGTCTGGAACCGGACTGATTGGTTCTGCCTCTATCTGGTGCAGAACAATGTGGCTGGTTACAGAGGGTGCCACGATCTCTACCAAGCTCTGATTGATACAAGACCTGAACCGTTGGAACCATGGTCAAGTCTTCTTTCTGTCGGCGCCAACGGCAGGGTCGGAAGATGTCGGAGAATTCTGGGGCGATCAGATGAGTAGAGGGTGTCAGTTCTGGCTTCTATAAACTGACCTGACACACTTGGAGTAGAAAATTTGTAACTTTACATTCCAATGTCCAAATGCAGCTCCGCTTCTTGAGGATGAAAGAGGACTTGATAGGGAAGAGTGTTTCTGAAGAACACTTGATCTGAATCCCAACAAGTTTGTCGTGGCCGAGCTTCCATTCTCGCTCTAGTTCTCTACCTGGGGTCTTCTGCGCAGTCGAGGGAGATCGGCTCCTGCGGACAGCTCCGACCTCGGAAGCCGGCGAGACCACCACCGTTGGAAAGCTATCTCGTAGAAGATTCCAGAAATGTATGCCTTTCCACCTGAATCTTTGGGGGATGGTCGTGACTGCTTCGGCAAGTTTCTGTAACTCTGCTGCCTGAAACAGAGGCAGAATGAGGAGAAGAAGAAGATGTGGAAAAGGGGATGGCCAAGAGAGTAAGAGGTGGAGGAGGGTGACCAGACCAAGGGGAGTCTGGTTTGGGTCGACCTAGGGTGTGGGAGGGATGTGAGAGGGGAGGGAATTTTGAATTTGGGCTTTGGGAGAGGTTAATTCAGCCTTGGGAAGGTGGAGAGGTGCTTAGGGAAGTGGAAAGGTGCCTAGGAGAAGGGGTTTCCACCTAGGGGTTGGAGGGGGAATTGAATGAGTGCATGGGGAAGGGGAAGGGGCCTTAATGAGGGGTGAATGGGGAGGAGAGAGAATGAATTTCGAAATTGGGGTGGGGAGGAGAGAGAGAGGGGGCACAACCCACTTAGAGAGAGTGATAGTAAGAGAGAGAGAGAGAGGGAGATATTGAGAGAGAACTAGAAGGTATGGAAATTTTCTGGATTCAATATTCAAGCATAAGTTGTTACAAATGAGAGAGGGGTGGGGCTATTTATAGACTCCACACTTTTCCTAAGACCAAACTGACCCTGACAAACTAACTAATGACCAAACAGTCCAAGGGAGGGGCGCCCCTGGGCCTAGCCCAATGGTTTGGGCCCATTAACTAATCATACCAACATAATGACTTCAAGACTTAGGAAAAATGACTCAACAACCTAGGTACATGACTCAAATAAAGGGAAAATTACATAATATTGACTCAAAGAAAATGTGAAGATTACATGACTAGACTCAAAAATACATGACTAACATAATGGCGTTTGCCGACGAACAATCCGAGTCTGGAGAAAATGTGGAGGGGCAAGGGATGCCCTCATCATACCCCCGGGGTGGGGAAAACTTGACCCCGTCGAGTATGGGTCCACCAGGGAAGTAGTATATCGAACTGCGGCTCTGGGCGATCCACGATCTCCATACTCAACCCGCGACCATAGTCGGGGAATGGCGCTTCAGCTCGACAAAGTGGCTCGGTCATACCCTCATGCTGGCGATGGGATCTTGCTTGCCTAGTATTGATGCCGTATGCTCACGTCGGGCTCTCGGGCTAATTTGTGGTGGCACTCCGAAGGTGTCTCTCGCAAGGATAGGTGTAAGCTCAAGGCACTCACTAGGATGCACCGCGGTGCCCCTAGAGGGTGCTGGATCCGCCACATGAGAGATGGGGAGAATCCCAAAACCCTTTTGAAAGTTCAATCCATAAGCCGGGTTGCCAAAGCCACTCGGAACTTGGCAAGGTCAAAGTCCTCGTGCCCTCAATTTAGAGGTGACCCCAGGGTAGAGCCACTCCAAAGTCATCATCGTCAAGTTACCAACTTGGAGTTTCAAGTGGCGCTCACGAGTTTTTGCTTGCTTATTGTGAATCTCACCGCTTGCTACTTGATATTTGCTTGGATGCATATGCCATGCTTTATGATGCGATGGGAGTGGACAATGTATGGTATGTAAAGGTGGTCCGGGGCAGCCAAATGTAGTTCGATCATGCTTTGATGCCATGAGGACTGTGATAGACTTAGGGGGCCCGGGACATCCATAGATGAACCTTTTATGCATGGGTATGACGAATGTCGGGGGACCCGGACATCCATGTATGCTCCTAACATTCATAAGACCAATGGTGAATTGGGGAGGACCGTTACACCCAAATATGGACCACTCATACTTCCTACTTGACATGTGGGTGTTGTGAATGAATGGACCCGACTTTCTAATCATGCCAAGTGGTGTGTTGTGCCAAGACTCATGCACTCCTATCCTATAGATGACTTCCATGTGCATGGGTGTGGGGTGACCCTTGAACTTCCACTCGTATGGATCAAAGGGATCTAAGAAGGGAGGCATCATGGGGTGGGACAATTCATCAATCCCAAGGTTTATGTTGCCTAAGGTCAATGCTCCCTTGGTGTAACCCGATTCTAGGAAGGGAGGGGTTTGGGTTAATATGGGCGGTAAGGGTAGGGTAAGGTGGGTGGTGAATAAGGTGAGTGGGTTACATAGAGATCTAGGCTCCCATAGGAAAGGGTCAAAGGGATCATGGTAAAGGTCACCTAGATGGGGGTACTCCATGTCCTCAAGGTCCTCATATGGTGGGGAGTCACCTTCCTCTAAAGAAATGGTTGGGCCGGTGTATGGGGTAGGTTGGATGGTCAAGGTTCTAGGAATCACAATGGTAGGGGAGTGGACCAGGATGGGCTCTTCCACTATGGGGAGAATGAAAAGGAGGTCACTAGTGTAGCAACCAACAGTGCAAATCGAGGTGATAGACCCAATGCATGGATGGATGAGGTCAAGGCTCTTGGGTCGGTCCGCCCCTAGGGTCAACAAAGAAGTCAAGTCTAAATGCCACTCTAGACCTTGGAGGAGATCATCCCAACATTCTACCTCATAGTAGGATTGGATTGTGGTGTGATAGGAGTGGAAGGGTACAATGGGAAGGTTTTGCTCCATGGGTGGGTAAACATAGGACATGATGGGGTGAATTGGTCTCTCCTTTAGCCATCTAGCTAGGGGCCCATCTATGATTACGGTGCTAGTTGTGAAGGCTTGTGGCTCTTGGGGGTCCAAGCTATGTGGAGGGGACATTTGTGATTCTTCCTCACCATAGGTATGAACTTGGGTTTCCTCAAGGATGGGGATGGGTTCCGGAATGGTATCTACTCCCATGTGGATGGTTGTGGTCTCCTTTCTCAAGGGAATGGGAAGGTCTATTGAGGGTGGGGTGATAATGGTTGATGCATGGTGTACCAGGGGTGGTGGGTAATGGGAAACTTGGTTTTGGATAGGGAGGGGAAGTAGTGGAAGCCTAGGACTTGGGACTTTTGGGGTAGGGAGTGGGAGATGGGTTGGTTGGGGTGGCTTGGGTTGGTTGGTTTTGGGGGGAGTGTCCCTTTTAGGGGACAAGGGAGGGGTGGTGGTGGGGACCAAGGGGGCTTGTGGGGTATGGGTTTGGTGGGAGCTTTTTGATTGGAGGGTGGTGGCCGTCATGGGCCTAGGTGGGGAGGTGGAGGCCTTGGACACTTGGGTTCTAGTGGTAAAGGTTTGGACGGGTGGGTTTGGGGAAGTGGGAGTGCTCCTTGAGTTTTGGTAACTTGGGTAGGAAGGGGACATATATTTTGCTCTAAGTTGCTCCTTCATGTCCTTCCAAGTGGTGATGGGGGTTTCCCTTCTAAGTACCTTTAGCCCGACAATTTGCATCCAATAAGTTTCGGCCCGTTTGGTAAGTTGCATTTTGGCAACCCATGCCTTTTCATCCTCGGACATAGGATACAAAGTGAAGTATTGATCCATTGTAGCTTCCCAATCTAAATATTCTCTAGGAGAGGTTCCATCAAAGGTGGGAAGTGGGAAAGGGGCCATCCTATCGTCCGTCCTTGGGGCGGGCCTATTTTCTCTAAGTTGGTTGAGTCGGCCCGATATGTTATCAAGCCGCTCATTGGCATAGGTCAAGGCTTTCATGAAGTAGTTGACATGGCCCGGGAAGTTATGGGTGTTAGTGGTAGGCATCTCTTGGTGGCTTGGACTTATGGAGTGGGTCGATTGGTAAGGTCGATATGAGGTGGCCATACTAGGGGACAAGAGTGATGCACTTGAAGACTCTAAATGCATAGACATGCCCTAGGACCAACTTGATAGAGATAAGTTGTGAACTTGCTCTGATACCACTTGATGTAAAACCAACCTTAGACCTATTTTGCAAGCATTCAAGTTTGAGCAGCGGACTCACACTAGCGAGCTCACCCGTATGGCGCACACTAGTGCCCGATGGCGACTAGGCGATGTTGGAGAGGGTCCGAGGCGGGACCTTGAGGCTCCAATGGTTGGCTAGCTTGGGGAGAACCCCAAATGGGCCTAGGATGCCCAAATCATGGGCGGCCAACACACCAAGGGTGTGGGTTAAGTGGATGCTCTCACAACTCGCCCGCGGTGGTCACTCAATTTGGGTAGCAATTTAAAATCGGACACTCTCTTACCGCCGACGGAGTAACTATAGCAATACTAAGCTAAGCAAGTCCATTACAGCAATGAGAGATGTTCAGGAGCTCACCTAGCCGGCGTGAAGACGCCGACTCCGGCCGGAGAGGGGGGGCGAGCGGGGAGGCGAGGGTATGTACCCGCACGCCGCGTCGATTGAAGCTTCAAACCTGCGACTTAATAATTACATGAACTACACCCCATGCAAGGGGGGGATCTTCGGGTGGGAATTATGTAGATTACAGCCAAAACTACCTTCACGCAGGGAGGGGCCTTCAGCCGGCCAAGCGGGGTGGGGGAATGATGTAGAAAACCCGACCTCCGGAGCTTTGCCGGTTCTGCCAATCTTCTGAATTGCTGGATAGGGGGTCAGTGATGAAGCTGCTAAAAATTCCACAGAACTCAGAACATGATGAGACTTCCGCCAAAAGCTTGCCAATGGACCAAGGATGATCTCTGAATTTTTGCTGAGCTTGGTACAATCGTTGCTGGCAGGGGCAGGGTCTGGAACCGGACTGATTGGTTCTGCCTCTGTCTGGTGCAGAACAATGTGGCTGGTTGCAGAGAGTGCCACGATCTCTACCAAGCTCTGATTGATACGAGACCTAAACTGTTGGAACCGTGGTCAAGTCTTCTTTCTGTCGGCGCCAATGGAAGGGTCGGAAGATGTTGGAGAAGACCGGGGTGATCAGATGAGTAGAGGGGTGTCGGTTCTGGCATTTATAAACTGACCTGACACACTTGGAGTAGAAAATTCGTAACTTTAGATTACGATGTCCAAATGCAGCTCTGCTTCTTGAGGATGAAAGAGGACTTGATAGGGAAGAATGTTGCTGAAGAACACTTGATCTGAATCCCAACAAGTTCATCATGGCCGAGCTTCCACTCTCGCTCTGGTTCTCTGCCTGGGGTCTTCTGCAAAGTCGAGGAAGATCGGCTCCTGCGGACAGCTCCGACCTCGGAAGCCGGCGAGACCACCACCGTTGGAAAGCTATCTCGCAGAAGATTCCAGAAATGTAGGCCTTGACACCTTAATCTTTGGGGGACGGTCGTGACTGCTTCTGCAAGTTGCTGTAACTCTGCTGCCTGAAATAGAGGCAGAATGAGGAGAAGAAGAAGATGTGGAGAAGGGGATGACCAAGAGAGTAAGAGGTGGAGGAGGGCGACCAGACCAAGGGGAGTCTGGTTTGGGTTGACCTAGGGTGTGGGAGGGATGTGAGAGGGGAGGGAATTTCGAATTTGGGCTTTGGGAGAGGTTAATTCAGCCTTGGGAAGGTGGAGAGGTGCTTAGGGAAGTGGAAAGGTGCCTAGGAGAAGGGGTTTCCACCTAGGGGTTGGAGGGGGAATTGAATGAGTGCATGGGGAAGGGGAAGGGGCCTTAATGAGGGGTGAATGGGGAGGAGAGAGAATGAATTTCGAAATTAGGGTGGGGAGGAGAGAGAGAGGGGGCACAACCCACTTAGAGAGAGTGATAGTAAGAGAGAGAGAGAGGGAGATATTGAGAGAGAACTAGAAGGTATGGAAATTTTCTGGATTCAATATTCAAGCATAAGTTGTTACAAATGAGAGAGGGGTGGGGCTATTTATAGACTCCACACTTTTCCTAAGACCAAACTGACCCTGACAAACTAACTAATGACCAAACAGTCCAAGGGAGGGGCGCCCCTGGGCCTAGCCCAATGGTTTGGGCCCATTAACTAATCATACCAACATAATGATTTCAAGACTTAGGAAAAATGACTCAACAACCTAGGTACATGACTCAAATAAAGGGAAAATTACATAATATTGACTCAATGAAAATGTGAAGATTACATGACTAGACTCAAAAATACATGACTAACATAATGGCGCTTGCCGACGAACAATCCGAGTCTGGAGAAAATGTGGAGGGGCAAGGGTTGCCCTCATCACGATTGGGCTGGAGCTGTGGAGACCACACGCCCTAGCTGCTATTGCTGCTGATATAAATAGAAACCTTCGTCTTCAGATGAAGAGTGATCGAAGTAGAATGACTGAAGCCTTGAGCAGAAGTAAGAAGAAATAGAAGAAGAGTGAGCCGAGAGAAGAAAAAGAGTTACAGAGAAGAAGGAGATAACAGCGTGAGAGAAAAGGAGAGCAGAGGAGAAAGAAAGAGAGATAGAGAGAGAGATAGTTCGTGGAGAAGAAGGAAGAAGCTACTGAAGATATGTCTACTGGACCGTGGATCAAATCCAGGCCAGTCAGCTCCATGAGAGCCACATCTAATGTTCTTTCATTTACAGCTTGTGTTTGCTGTGTTATTTTCGTTTCTTATTTTTCCTTTTTATTTGATCTGATTTACTGTGTTCTTTCGATCCTCTGGACTGAGGTCGGGTTCCTCCTGTTGGTTCAGGAGAAGGGAGATCTGATCTCCGGGTTGCAAGTGACAGGTTGTCACTTGTGGGTTCCCTCTGGTTAGAGGAAGGGAGGCTCGTCCTCCGTTCTGGGCTTGTGGTTGCAAGTCCAGGGGTCCCTCCTGGTATGGAGGAAGAGAGGTCTTCGACCTCTGGTTTCCAAGTGGCTGGGAGTCACTTGGGATGTCCCTCCGGTTGGGAGGAAGAGGGGAGGCTGTTCCCATGGTCAAGCTGTGTGGCAGCAAGTGTTCGCAGACTGAGTCTGCTTGTTTCTAGCGTTGGCTAGTGAAGCCTCACTCCGGTTGGGAGTGAGGGGTGGATGTAGGTCTGGAGGACCGAACCACCTAAAAATCTTCTGTGCAGTGGTTTTACTTTGTGCGTTTGTTCCTTGCCTTCTACCTCCTATTCACAGGTTGTGCATGCTTGATTAGTTGTGTTATCTTGGGAGTAAATTTTGAGGTTTATATTCTGCTAAGTGTGTTTGGTGTGTTTAGCTCTGCCTGTGTTTCTGGTGTAATCAGGTGACTGCATTGTTGCAGTCCAACTGTTTGAACATGTGTTGTCTTATCATCTCATCTTGGAGAGCTCATTAGTTTTATTCCGCATGTCTGAGCTTTAGAGTTTTAATTTGGGCATTACCTCTAGAGGGATACATTCACCCCCCCTCTGTATCCGGGCCTAGCACCATAACAATTGGTATCAGAGCGGTGTCTGCATACAAGGTCCAGCGACCTGCAGATCTGATCTTGCAGTCTTAGGTGCTAATTTTCTTTTGGTGCATCAATATTCCTGTTGCATTATATATGTTTGTCTCCATGGGTGAACCACCAGTTTTCAACGGTTCCAATTTTAGTGTATGGTTTGCTAGTCTGAAAAATTATGCTAAATCTGTTAATCCAGACCTGTGGAAAGTGATTTCACATGGTCCTCATGAACTACCAAAGAAAAAGTCCAAATGGACTGACAGTCAAAAATCACTACATGAAGAAAATCATATAGCAATAAATCTAATGAAGGCAGCTACTGATAGAGCTTTTCATTCATGTTTCTTTGATTACAGTTCTGCTAAAGATATTCTGGACATGCTGAAGCAAACTCAGAAGAGGAATGAGGACAGCTGCATGATGGCTGACAGAAGCAATCAAAGTGGCAGCCAAAATGAAGAAGATGATGATGATGAGGTAAATCTCTTCGAGAATTTTTCTCTTGATGATTGGGAGAATGCATATGCTGAATTATTAGAGTCACATGAGAGCTTAAGAAAATAGTATAAAAAGTTGAAGAATGGTATTGGGATAGATAGTTCTAGCTCTCCATGTGAAAACTGTTCAAGTACGAAGCAATTTCATGATGCATGTCTGTCTGATAATCATATGTATAAAAATCAGAATGCAAAACTGAAGAAGGAACTTGAATGTGCTTACTCTGAACTAAACAAGCTAAAATCTGAAGATGACTCTCTCAGAAAACTCTCCAAAGAAGATGAAGAAAAATCAGAGAAACTTAAACAGGAGAACAAATTGCTGATTGGAAAACTTAATGCCATAAAGTCTGTAAACATAGAATTACAGAAAGATCTTGAAAAATAACAAAAAGATATGAAGGAAATTGAAAATGGAAGAAAGTATGAAGTCAATTCAGAAGATCAGCTTCTAATAAATGAATTGGTTCAAAATGACAAACTTAAAGAAGAAAATGAGAAGTTAAGAATGCTGAACTTCACCATGTCTGAGAGACTTCTAGCTTTAGAAAGAGGTAAAAGTGTTTGCGTTGAAGATTCTGATAAACTGAGCAATCTGGAACATGAAGTTGAAAAATATAAAACTGCTAACAATGTGTTAACTGAATGTGTGAATTGCAGTGCGCAAGAAATTGCCAGTTACGAGTTGCATATTTCCTCTTTAGAAAATGAAATTCAGGATTTGAGATTATCTTTGTCTAAATTTGTTGATGGGCAAGAAAGCCTAGACAAGCTGCTAGGTGTAAAAGTCAATGTCAAAAAGGAAGGGTTGGGCTACAATAATCTAAATAAAAAGGCTCTGCAGAACAAAGTAACAACATCCTTTGTTAATGCTTCAAATATAGCCACAACATCAAAAGACAAACAGCCCACTGTTCAGAAAAAGCTGGGAACAAAGATTAATTTTAAGAAAGAATGACTGGGTTACAGTCCAGTCATGAGGAAGGTTGATGGAGCCAACCTGAAAACTATTTTTGTTAAATCTTATGAACAGGATGAGCCTTCTACTTCATCTCCAACTCAGTACAAGGCTAAGAAAACAGGAAAACAAGATAAAAATCAGAAAAGGACTGTAAATCAGGAAATAAACAAACAGTGTTCATCACTGCATGTTAATTACAGTCCTCACACACATTCATATGCATCCAAAAAGAAAATGATCTGTCATTACTGTCATAAATTTGGACATCTGATGCATGAGTGTAAGTTGATGGAGATAGATGATAAGAATGCTAGGAGATCTCATGATAAACATCCTTCACCTCAGAAAAGGAGTGTCACATGTTCTAATTGTGACAAATTAGGACACTCAATTGCTCATTGCTGGTTTGCTAGTGGTAAGAAAACCTTTTATTCATATCATGCTAAATTCCTTGCAAACCAACATGTTTTTAGTAAAAACAAATCTGTTTCAATGAACCAGCACATCATCTATTTTAACTGCAACATGATTGGTCACAAGACCTCTGAATGCTGGTCAGGTTCTTTTAAAAGAAATTCCCTCAAATGCTCTCACTATGGAAAGCATGGCCACAGGGCCATTGAATGCTGGCTGAATGCTGGTAGGAGAAATTCTATTTCATGCTTTGAATGTGGAAAGAGTGGCCACAGGGCCATTGAATGCTGGCATGCTCAGGGTAGAAATGAGAATTTTAAACATGCTAAAATCCCTGCAAATAGACATGCTTTTCATGAGAATTTTAAGAGAATGAATTCTTCTCATTATTTTAACTGTGGAAAGCTAGGTCACAGGGTTGCAACCTGTTGGCTGGTAGGATACCAAAGCAAGACTAGTTTTGGTAAACAGAATTTTAATTCTATTAACAAAAATTTTCATACATATGCACATAAAAATTATGTTTATAAGAATGTGCATAAATCTAATCTGAAACCTACTGCGTCTTGCTATTATTGTGGCACATCTGGTCATTCAATGAAAAACTGCTACTTGATGAAATCTGATGACCATGCTGCTAGAAAATTATTTAGAACACCTACCAAAGGTGTCATTGTCAATTCAGGACCCAAGACCTCTTGGGTACCTATTTGTGCAGAATAACTTTGCTTTGCAGGTGTGCCTTAGAATGGAATAAAAAGGGGTATTAATCCAAGGCACTCAAGAATGAAAACCCCTTATGAACTTTTCAGGTAAATTCTCTGCATTTTCTATTTTTAAAATTCATTGCATATCTGATTTGAGGTAATCTTGCATATCTGCCATTTATATTTGTTTGATAATTGTTGAAATGCATAAACTCTGAAAATAAACTTGCAATTTCTGAAAATCTGAACTGCATATATATGTTGTTTGAAATCTGACTATTGCATTCTGAAAAATCTGATAAGCTGAAATTTGATCCATGCATGCTGCCCATGTTGAATTATCATGATTGACCTCAATGGTATATCAAATGGTAAGCTACCAAAAGGCAGGGAAATATGTCTGGAGGTTCTTACTATGTGAGAGGTGGTCTTTTAGACCAAGTGCTCCGCCTAGTACCATGGGTCACTTTGCTGGATAGGACAGTCTGAATGTGCACAAGTCACAATATCATTTGGAATCATATGTTCAGTTTTCAGTGCAAATATTGCATGTTTTCAGGGGGAGTTAATTGCATGTCTTTGCATAGCATTCAATGTTGAGTCTTTGCATGTCCTTGCATACATATAGTGCATTGCATTTCATTTCATTGAAAATACCAAAAAGATTGACTGAATGCATGTTGTCAGGGGGAGTCAATGCATTGCATATAGGTTGTCAAATGCATACATTTGTCAAAATTCATTGCATATCCTTTCTTATTCATTTGGTTGACAAACCTCGATCATACTCTGAAAAACAATCATTGGGCTTCAAAATCTCTCTTATCAATTGGTATCATTTGATTTCAGAATTCTATCAGTCTTTCATGAAGATTTCAATGGGCTATATCGATCATAAATCTGAAAACTCTTGAACTAGAAATCTTCTATTATACATTTTTATGAATGTCTGAAATAACTCATGTGGTTTAAGTTTAATATTCATGGAGTTTGACTTTAAAATCTCTTAAAAATATCTGAAGCATGTTTAATAAACCTTAACCATCTGTTTCATGCTGTGTCTTGTGAAAATTTTTGAAATCTGCACTTTTGAATACACGACTTTAATTGGTTAAGTACATGAAACTACTATTGATTTGAAGCAAATGAATTTTTCTGAAATGTCTAAAGGGTAATATCTGTCAGAGCAATGACATTGGTCACTGAGAAACACATGTCCAAAGGACTGTGTCATGAGGTGCCTTAGTTAACTATGCATAAAATTCATTGAAAATCAGGCAGAGCAATGGCATGCACACTGAGAAATACAACTTACTCATTAAGAAATGATTTGTAGTGTGTCATGATGTGTAAATGCTAACTCTGTTCACATAAAGCATGACAGTTAGTCACACTAAGGGCTTAGGGATATTGGCCTCTAATCAAGGTATATCCTCTAGTTACAATGTGTGCACTGAACTAGAGTGCTCGTAAAATTTGTAGCAAGAAAATTGTTGAACAAATTGAAATATCTGAATATTGATGCTAAAATCAAATTGCTACAACCCTAGACAAAATCATATAACTTCATAATTGCTTGATTTCAATACTAGTGTATGTAATTCTGAAAGAAGTCAATAGATTTGATTGTGTAAGAGAAATGGAGATTAATCAAGATAAATATGAGGGCTTGGTTCATTTTTATTAAACCATGGTTTTAGATATCAATACAGAATTTTATTGATAAACTCTACATACATTATGGTTAAACCATGCTGAACAATAAAGCTCATTCATAAGCCCTTATAATGGAAGACTTTGAAAACTTGTGTTTTGGATTTATGAGATTGATATCTCTCTGAAAATCTGACTGAATTTCTTGTGATTGGAGCTTCTTTGAAAATCTGCTACTTGAAACTTTTTTGCTCAATATCATTGATTCATTGACCTGAACCTCTCCTTGTTATCCATCTCATAAGATTCCACTTATTGAGGGGGAGCTTCCATGTCATATGCATCATGCTACATAGAAACTCTTAAAGGGGGAGAATTGTGCTCTTGCATTCATATTTTTAGGGGGAGCTCTTGCATTTTGGTATCTCCTTCTGCATCTGCATTCATATTGATTATATCAAAGGGGGAGACTTTTGCCAAAGGGGGAGAATTTTATTCAATCATTGCATGCTGGTTTGCTTTTAACTTCTCAAACTATTTTCTTTTTGATGAAGTTAAAGGGGGAGAATACTTTGTGTCATCAGCATTACTCACAGTGTAGTGTTGCCATCATCAAAAAGGGGGAGATTGCTGTGCCCCTGTGGTTTTGATGATTGGCTTTGATGTGAGTTAATCATTTGATGATTGGTTTTAGATGTGAGTTAATCACTGTGAGTCATCTTGCTGTTATTCAGTCATTTTATTAGATCATAATGCAGTCTTTCATATATTCAGTCATCTTGCTGTTCTGTTAGTTTATCAGAACTGAAGCATTGCATATTTTATGATCAGTCATGTTATCTGCTGCATCAAGCATTCATATACACAATTGCATTGAGCATACTGTCAGCCATTCTCTTATCAAAGTCCATACATCCTTCTGTTGGAATTTCAAGTCCATACATCGGACTGTTTGAGCAAAGTCTGTACAGTGTGTCACTCACGTTGGAAGTCTATACATTGGCGTTGGTCATCCAAGTCTGCACATCGCTTGGTGCTCACCAAGTCTGTACATCCTCCGCCAAGCTTTCCAAGTCTGTACAGCCAAAGTCTGCACATCCTGTTCCGCTGAAGTCTGTACATCAGACTGTTTCATCAGCAAGTCTGTACATCGGACTGTGTCAAGTGAAGTCTGTACAGACATGGTGTTTGCATTAAAAGTCCATACATTGGACTGTAGCATGCACGAAGCTAAGTCCATACTTTGATGCACTGTAGATAGCCTGAGGTGTAGTCTATATAGCCATTGCCTTCATATAGGAAGTCTGTACATCTTACTGCACTGTAGCTTTCACAAAACCAAGTCTATACATCGTGAAAGTCTATACACTCCTCTTGGCCTTAGCATCTGTTCCTATGTTGCACTTCCAAGTCTGCACATTGGGTTCTTTACCTACGTTCAGCTTTGAAAGTCTGCACATTGGGAGCTTTACCGACGTTGCCTTGCCAAAGTCTACACACTGTGAATCTTCAAGTCTGTACAGACTTCGCCTTGTTTCAAGTCTGTACATCCGTTAGGCTTGCTCATGCATTGTTCTTCTGAAGTCTGTATAGTCGTGGCTTCTGCCTCAAAGTCTGTACATGTGTTTCAAAGGAGAACTCTATACATTGTGCATCCTTGGGTTAAAGTCCATCCATTGGAAGTCTGTACAGAGTTTCTCTTGGCTTTAAGATGAAGTCTGAACATTGCATAGTCTGTACATTGCTTCTTCAGTCTGCCTCGGCCAAGTCCATACATTGCTTGCTTAGCAGATTGTGAAGTCTATACATCGGTTGTTCAGCAGCAGACAGCTCAAGTCCATACATTGGCTGCATCATATGCATTGAAGTCTGCATATTGCTGAATGCTCTTCAAGTGTGCATATTCATTCTAAGGCAAAGTCTATACATTGCATTGCATTGCATTCATCAGTTGTGAAGTCTGTACATCGAGTCAAAGTCTGCACATTGCATTCTCTTCAGCAAGTATGTACAGCGAGTGCCTTCTCATCTGAAGTCTGAACATTGCATCTGCATTCACAATGTCTTCACACCTGAAGTCTATACAATGCACACTTGATTTCTTGTTTAAAGTCCATACACTGCACTTGGCTTGTGTTCTTCACACCAAGTATGTACAGCCTGTGCTCACAGCAGTCAAGTCTACACATTACGTTGGTGGCAAGTCTATACATTGGGCTGTAGCTTGCTTGAAGTGAAGTCTACACATTGATTCACTGTTCATGCCTTCACTCAAAGTCTGTACAGCCATTCCTTGAGTTCAAGTCTGTACAACGCTGCATCATATAGAAAGTCTATACATCGTGATGTCTTCACATTGGTTGTTGATTGAAGTCTGTACATCGGGCATCTTCTAAGTAAAGTCTATACAGGCTTCTGCTTGTCAAAGTCTGTACATTGGTCTTAGACTCCAAAGTCTATACAGTCTGTATCTGCATTGTATTGCATGCATCATGGTTGAAGTCTATACACTGGAGTCGTCAGCTCCAGGGACATGATGTCTGTACATTGGGTGCTCATGCATTGCTCTCATCGTAGTCTATACATCCAATAGGCTTGCTACAAGTCTGTACACCGAGGACGCTTGAAGGCTTTCAAGTGTATACACTCTACACACTTGGTCAACTAATGCATTTAACTTCAAGTCTATACACTGAGCTCGCATGAAGACTCAAAGTCTATACACTCAGTCAGTGTTTACACTTGCTCATTTGCTGCTTATAAAGTCTATACACTGCATTTTACAGTATGAGTTATAAAGTCTATACACTGTCTTCAGTTGATTTTGTTAATCGACTGAACTCCTCAATTGTCTTGCAGGTGACTGGCACGTGATCCAAGGAGCTGAGATGCTGACACGTGGTAGAGTCGATTGGGCTGGAGCTGTGGAGACCACACGCTCTAGCTGCTACTGCTGCTGATATAAATAGAAACCTTCGCCTTCAGATGAAGAGTGATCGAAGTAGAAGGACTGAAGCCTTGAGCAGAAGTAAGAAGAAATAGAAGAAGAGTGAGCCGGCAGAAGAAAAAGAGTTGCAGAGAAGAAGGAGAGAACAGCGTGAGAGAAAAGGAGAGCAGAGAAGAAAGAAAGAGAGATAGAGAGAGAGAGAGAGTTCATGGAGAAGAAGGAAGAAGCTACTGAAGATCTGTCTACTGGACCGTCGATTAAATCCAGGCCAGTCAGCTCCATGAGAGCCACATCTGATGTTCTTTCATTTACAGCTTGTGTTTGCTATGTTATTTTCGTTTCTTATTTTTCCTTTTTATTTGATCTGATTGACTGTGTTCTTCCGATCCTCTGGACTGAGGTCGGGTTCCTCCTATTGGTTCAGGAGAAGGAAGATCTGATCTCCGGGTTGCAAGTGACAGGCTGTCACTTGTGGGTTCCCTCTGGTTAGAGGAAGGGAGGCTCGTTGTAGCAACCCTAATAAATTTAAAAGAATAAAATAAGTCAAAATAGAATAAAAGACTAAGTAAAGAAAAGATAAAAATCCGAGATGGAAAAGAATTAAATTCTAATGAAAATAACGCCAAAGGAAAAGGCGCGACTTTACAAATAAGCGACCTTCAACCAGGCGCGAATAAAAGAAAGGACGCCCAAATAATAAGGCGTCAAATTTCAAACGACCAAAATAAAATAAAAAGGGCAAGATAGCGTAACGCCCTTTGAGTGGACGCGTTTCAACAAGTAACGACGCTTGACAAGGCGTCAATTTAAAATTCGACGCCCTTACTTAGGACGCTAATTCTGTTTGAGTTCCGTTCGACCCAGGAGTCTATCCAGGGTAAGTTGATAACTATGAGAAAGAGTTCAAATGTAGTAATAATTCTATCTTGGAAGTATTACTTCCAATCAAACACTACCTTTGTTAGGATTTCCAAAGTCCCTATAAGTAACCCCCCGTCGAACCCTAAAGATCTATTTGGACGACCTACTGTCTTTTTGATTTCATGAATGCGGTATGTGAAGAACAGTGAGTTCTTCTTGTATCTTTCCCTCTGTCTTTTTGATTTCATGAAGGATATTAATCTTTCATCTTCTTCCTCTAATACAGGTTAAGCGATCAATTGCGTACGTAAAGAACAAGGTAATGTTCTTTAATCTTTTCCTTAACTTCGGATATATTCTCATCATCCTTCCTTTTTCTTCCCCTACAGGTTGATCGAAGATCATCATCTTCATCATCCTCATCAAACGTCTTCTGTATTAACATCTTCTATCTTGCTGCTGACTGTTAGAAGCTTCAGAGCATCAGTTTCTAACCAAGCCTTCGTCCGTTCATCAGATAATTCTCATAAAGTAGGTTTTCTCAAGCACTGTAGCCCAAATCACCATAATAACTATGTTAAACCATATATATTAGTTCATGCATACAGTTTTCGTGAGTTTTAAATGTTTCTATTGTTGGAAAGAAATGCCCTTTCCAAGGGCGCTACTTTAATACGCGACCCAGACAAGGGCGCTACTTTGAAAGAAACGACCATGACCAGGTCGTCAATTCCAGATTTGACGCTCGGTACACGGACGTCAATTTTCTCAATTGTTAATTACCCATGTTAATTATCCAATATTCAATTAAACATGATTCTAAATCAGTGCACAATCATATTTACTTGAATCCCGATAAATTTCCTGTCATGACCATATCTCTTGTTTCTGGAAATTATATACTTGAAATCTGAAAATTCTTGAATTCACGACCCTGTATAGGTCGTCTCTCACTTGACTAACGCCCCTGTTCAGGGCGTGAATTGAAAAGTAACGCCCCTGTCCAGGGCGTGTTTTTGATAAATTTCTATATATATATATATATACTGCAAAAATAGAAGTAAAGAATGAACGACCACTGTATACGTCGTCAACTTGTAAATAAACGCCCCTTACCAGGGCGCGTTTTTGGTAAAATACTGAAATTTTGAAATTTTGCAAAAATGGAAAATAGATAAACGCCCTTACTGAAGGTGTTAATTTTATGATTAATGACTTAGTTAAAGTCGTTATTTTCTATACAAACTATTTTTACCCGGTTTCTGTAACCGAGGGTTTTATTATATACATATACATATTATATTGGCACTTTATTCCAATCCGTGAGTATAGTCCCACGTTTCATGATGTTTTATCGATCACCCTCAATTCTCATTGACATACAAGCTCTCCATTGGACATTCTGTTCCTTTGGACTAGCAAGTTAGTCATAGAGACCTCCGTAAGACTCCTCGAGCCTTGGATTCCCTCAAGACCGACTGAGCTGGTTGTACCCTAAAAACCCATTACACTATTGAATGCCATGTCACTCTAAAGAAACATGGTATACCGGCCCTTATGATATGCAAAGAGTATATCATGAGAATTCTTAATGGGATGATGATATCATACCATTTGTTGATGTTCTTGTGGACCTCAATTCTATAATAAGAATGAGGGTATCTTGCCTTTGATATACTGTTCATGTGGACCTCAATTCTATATAAAGAATGTCCATACTTGTCATGGTACCCGAGTTAAGGGAACCTAATTCCACCTAGTTTCATCGTTCATCGTGATTGTACCGTTGTTATCGCCTATCTATGTCCAATGTCGTATTTTTGGACTCCATTCTCTCAAAGTTATCCTACGTGTCTACAAGCTTAAATTGTTGAAATTCCATATTGGCTATATATACAAGAGTGGATGTCAAAATACATGATAAATGCCTGCGCATATAGGGCCCGATCTGGTCCTGGGAGGAGCACCCGAAAGTACTTGTGCCCATGGGAGTTGAATGATAAGGTATCTGGCATTATACCGAGTGCATGACTAGCTTGATTGGACATTCCACACAAATCTTGTACTTGACTCGTACTTGACATGACATGAATTGCGTGACCCGAGAAAGGGTAATTACTTACTTGTTTGCTTGATACATGATAGTCAAAGTTCTTGACACGACTTGCTAAAAAGTACTTGCTTGAATATCTGTTATCTTTTCTTGAAAGCTCATGACTAGTTCGTCTTGCTGTCTTATTGATAAATTCTCTCTCTATCTTGTCGTTTTATGCGAGCATGCATAGCTATAGTACATTCATGAAAAATGTAAGTACTTAAACCCCTTGCTAAGCGCTTGAGATATAATTTCCTACTGAGCGTTCGCTCACTCCGTGTGTTCCCTACTTTTCAGGTAATTCCGACGACGAGGGAAGTCAATCGGATGGGAATGGTCAAGAGTGAAAGAGATAGAACTTCTCCAAGTGTCATCTAGTCTTTTTCCTATTTTTGAGTCAACTATGTACTTTTTCTTTTTAATTGAATAGAGTATTGGATTTGTAATAGTCTATCCATTATGAAATAAAGGATTGGGTTATCTTTCTATTTTGCGCATCTCTGTTTTGGTGTCGAATACACTACTACTCTGATTGACATGATTGATATAAACTTGTCGCGCATATCCGAGTATCTTTCGCGCTCGGGGCGTGACACTCGTCCTCCGGTTCTGGACTTGTGGTTGTAAGTCCAGGGGTCCCTGCTGGTATGGAGGAAGAGAGGTCTTCGACCTCTGGTTTCCATGTGGCTGGGAGTCACTTGGGGTGTCCCTCCGATTGGGAGAAGAGGGGAGGCTGTTCCCCTGGTCAAGCTGTGTGGCAGCAAGTGTTCGCAGACTGAGTCTGCTTGTTTCTAGTGTTGGCTAGTGAAGCCTCACTCCGGTTGGGAGTGAGGGGTGGATGTAGGTCTGGGGGACCGAACCACCTAAAAATCTTCTGTGCAGTGGTTTTGCTTTGTGCGTTTGTTCCTTGCCTTCTACCTCCTATTCACAGGTTGTGCATGCTTGATTAGTTGTGTTATCTTGGGAGTAAATTTTGAGGTTTATATTCTGCTAAGTGTGTTTGGTGTGTTTAGCTCTGCCTGCGTTTCTGGTGTAATCAGGTGACTACATTGTTGCAGTCCAACTGTTTGATCATATGTTGTCTTATCATCTCATCTTGGAGAGCTCATTAGTTTTATTCCGCATGTCTGAGCTTTAGAGTTTTAATTTGGGCATTATCTCTAGAGGGATACATTCACCCCCCCTCTGTATCTGGGCCTAGCACCCTAACAACCAAGAAATCCAAGAATTTCCCAGATCTCACTCTGAAGGTGCACTTGGCAGGATTGAGCTTCATGTTGTACTTCAGGAGGGTGTCGAAGGTTTCAGCGAGGTCGGCGAAGTGGCCTTGGGCTTTGGGGGTCTTGACGAGCATGTTGTCAATGTAAGCCTTGACATTCCGACCTAGTAGCTCCTCGAACATGTGATTGACCAGCCTTTGGTATGTAGCTCCAGTGTTCTTCAACCCGAAAGGCATCCGGGTGTAGCAGTACACGCTGTAGTCAGCGATGAAGGTGGTCTTCTCTACATCTTCTGGATTCATTCTGATCTGATGATAACCCGAATAGGCATCTAAGAAATTGAGTATCTCGTTACCTGAGGTAGAGTCAACTAATTGGTCGATGCTCGGTAATGGATAGCAGTCCTTGGGGGTGGCCTTATTCAGGTCGATGAAGTCCATGCACATCCGCCACTTGCCTGAAGCTTTTGGCACCAAGATGACGTTGGCTAGCCACGTCAGGTACAGGATCGGTCTAAAAAGGCTAGTCTCTTGTCCCTTGGTGACCTGCGCCTTGATGATCGCCTGCTTTTCTGGTGCATGCTTCCTTCTGCGTTGCTGTACGGGTCTCATGGCGGGGTCAAGGTTGAGCTTGTGCATCACGGTTTCCTCTGGTATCCCGGGGAGTTGGTCATCGGACCAAGCAAAGACTCGAATGTACTCAGAAAGGAATTTCTTATATTGCTGCTGTTCCTTGGACGGTAGGTCGGCTCCGATCCTTACTCCTAGGGTCGGGTTATCATTTAGGAAAACCGTCAGTAATTCGCCACCAGGCTCGGTGGTTGCGGTTTTATCCTCGACTCCTCGGGGACCCTTATCTTTCCCGTCCGGCCTTGTGGCTTCCACCGAGATATTGTAGCACCTTCTGGCCATGGCCTGGTTACCTCGGACTTCCCCCAACCCATTTTTGGTGGGGAACTTCATTTTTGGGTGATAGGTAGATGGTACGGCCTTTATTCGGCTGAGGATTCCCCGGCCAAAAATGGCGTTGTATGCTATCATACCCTTGATCACTATGAAGTCCACCATGACTGTAACGGTCGTGGGTGGGGTGCCGAGGGTAACCGGCAGGCTTAGGGATCCCTCGGGGTAGGTGGCCAGGCCATTAAACCCGCAGAGGGGGGTTCGGACCGGGCGGAGTTTGGATGGATCTTCCCCCATCTTGAGGAAACAGTCGTAAGATAATACATCAGGGGCACTCCCATTGTCAACTAGAATCCTATCTACGTTACAATGGTCTATTGTGGCCGAGATTACGAGGGCGTCATCATGCGGGGTGTTCAGCCCTTCTAGGTCTCGGTCGGAGAAGCCTATGACCTAGGGCTCAATCGGCTGGGCCCTGGGGGCCTCTATGGCTCGGCTCGCCCGCTCGGCATGACGCTTCCTTCCTCGGCTACTGTCGCCTCCTGATGTCGTCCCTCCGGAGATGACGTTGATGTGGACCCCTCGGGGGGCGTTGTCAATCTCCTCTGTGGCACCTCGATCTTCTTTGCGCTCGACCGTGAACCGAGCCAGGTGCCCCTGACGGATGAGGTGCTCGATCTCGTCCTGGAGCTGGTGGCAGTCACACGTGCGGTGCCCGTGATCGCTGTGGAACAAGCAATGCCTGTCACGATTACGGTTCTTCGACCTCATCGGCTCGGGTTGGCAGAGGAGTCCCGAGTCTTTGATGTCTTCATAGATCTCGTAAACCGGTGCGGCTAACAGGGTGTACCGCTCGTACTTCCGCTTGCACTCTCCATCACGGTCTCGCTTCTTTCCCGAGCCAGGAGTTGGCTCGGAAGTCCACTTCTTGTCCCCCTCCCGACCCAAGCCAGTTGCGTCTCGGCAAGCGCTGAGTACTTCTTCGCACTCGGCGTGGCGCAGTGCCAGAGTCACTAGCTCGGCAAGGGTCGAGGGAGGGTGGAGGACAAGCTCGCGGCGGAGATTCTCGTCCCTGGTGCCCCCAGTCAGTGCGGTTGTGGCTGAGGCAACGTCCAGGCTGTTAGGGTGCTAGACCTAGATACAGAGGGGGGTGAATGTATCCCTCTAGAGAATATGGCCTAATTTTTAAAAACTAAGGCTCAAATATGTGGAATTAAAATTAATGAGCTTTCCAAGATGAAATGATAAGGCAATCAAATGAACAAACAGTTGCCTGCAACACTGCAGCCACCTGATCAACCAGAACCGAATGCAGAGTAAAACAACCCAAACACATTTAACAGAATATAATGCTTAAAAATAACTCTCTAGATAATGCAACATGCCAAACATGCACAACCTGTGAATGGGAGGTAGAAGATATGGAGCTAATGCAAGGCAAACCACTGCACAGATAATTTTTAGGTGGTTCGGTCCTCCAGACCTACATCCACCCCTCACTCCCAACCGGAGTGAGGCTTCCACTAGTAACACTAGCACAGCAGACTCAGTCTGCAACAAATGCTGTCAAACAGCTTGACCAGGGGAACAGCCTCCCCTCTTCCTCCAACCGGAGGGAACCCACAAGCAGCACCCAGCTACTTGCAACCGGAGATCAAATCTCCCTTCCCCTGACCCACCAGGAGGAATCCACAAGTAGCATCTAGCTACTACCAACCGGAGATCAAATCTCCCTTCTCCTGACTCACCAGGAGGAATCCAACCCCAATAGGGCAATCGGAAGAATCACAAAGAAATGTAAACGAAACTAAGAAAAGGAAAAATACAGTAATCAGAAAACTGTAGCTATGGTAGCACAACAGTGGCTCTCAACTAGAGCTAACTGAGATGGATATGATCCACGAAACAGTAGGAACAAATATTCAAGTAGCTTTGCTTCTCTTCTCACTCTACTCGAGCTCTCTATCTCTTTCTTTCTCTCTTCTTTCTCTTATGCTCCTTCTCTTCTCTCTCTTTTCTTTTCTTTTCTTTTTCTGGATCGTGGAATCTCTCACTCTTCCTCTGCTTTTGTCGATCACTATCAGTCCCCTTCAGACAGAGGAGTCTTCCTTATATATCAGCAGCGATTAGGGTGACATGCGCTCTCCATGATTCCCGCCAAGAGACTTCAGTCCACGTGTCAGCATCCTGGTACCTCGTCCATCCTGGGATCACGACCCAGTCACCTCGGATCACGTGCCCTTCATTAGCACGTTCAGCAACTACTGTCTGGTGGCGTCGACTCACTTGCTCCTAAAGGTTGACGCAGCCTTCAAGGTCATTCTACCAGCAAGACTTAAGTCTGCTGCGTTGACTCTATCAGCCTACTGCGTTGACGCATTGATACATTCCAGCGAGTAACCAGCTTAGCCTTTTAACTGCTGCGTCGACGCTTCCAACCCGTGGCGTTGACGCATTGATGATTTAGTGATCAAGTCTTCAGCAGATGTGCGTGCTGCGTCGACGCTCTCATCATGCTGCGTTGACGCATTGCTGTTCCAGCAGCTGAAACTTGAGTGGCTTCAGCCTTCTTGCGTCAAGGAGTGCGTTGACGCATTGTGCAGCTGCGTCCACCCTCTGGTCACCTTGTCGTTCCATCAAGCTGCTGCGTCGACCCAACGAGCTGCAGCGTCGACGCTTCCAAGGTACTCCAGAGGTTGCAGGGAGATATTTGAACTGCTGCATCCACGCTGCCATTTGGTGGCGTTGACGCACGAACATGTATATCAAGCCTATCTTGCCTTATATATTGGCGTCTCTTAAGCCGCTGTGTCGACGCTACTTCATTGTGACGTTGACGCATCGAGCACCCTGCATCCTTTTGTTCCTGTTAAACATTCATTAAAAAGTTAAGTGTCTATAACACTTATCTTATCGTTGTCATCATCAAAACCAGGAGTACAACAATCTCCCCCTTTTTGATGATGGCAACTCTGGACTGTTTTAAGGATGAGACATCAACCAAACGCATGGACAGGTATCTAAGATTCAAGTATCTAAGATTCAAGAAGCTTCATTACATTGTATCACAGTTGTATCACAGGTAAATTATATGCTATCATTTATCAATGCGTTTGTCATTACAAAAGGAACTCTTTTCTCCCCCTTTGACATCATCATGAGGGGGGCAATATGTGATCTGGCACAAGGCCTGAATTGAAATATCTGGCATGACTGGAAGAAGATCCGCGAGCCCTTGATGGTTGACTTGGTGGTTGACGTGGAGTGGTAGATTGATCTCTGCCCAGCAACGTGCGAATGTCTTGAGATATAGCAGCTAAGTCATGTTGCAGTGTGGTCTTCACATGTGCAATTGCAGAGGACATATCATCAGATTTCTTCAGTTGAGGTTCAAGAGATTTGAGTGTGTCAGTCACAGTGTCAATCTTGCCTAAAAGAACCTTGATGCATTGAGGAAGTGCATTGACAGGACTGTTGAGGGTTTCAACACCTATCCTTACATCATAACATATATCAATAACCTTTGCAAAGGATTGACAAAATGAAGATTGGGTGCTGTGCACATCGCTCACTAGAGTTGAGAGTTTGTCAAGAAGAGTTGATATGTTTTTCAAGACATACCTTGTGGCTTGATCAGATAGCATCTTGGAGAGTAGGAATTTTTGCCACTCGGATAAGACAGAGACTTCAAATTGTATAACCCGAGCAGTCAGTTTGTTGAGATGAAAATTTGTAAACTCCATTAGCTTGTCCATCTTTGCATCCTGACGTTGCAGCATCATAGACATGTGAGCAAACATCTCTTCAACAGTGGCTGGTGGTGGAGCTGCATCAGAAGTTGGAGAGGTTCTTCTATAAACTTTAATGGCTCCAGACATAGATGGTTCTACTATAGGTACAGATCCACTCGGTTCCTCAGAAGCCTCAAAAAATTGCTCTCCTCTCATGGAGTTGTCCTCTGGCATGTCTTCACTCACCACAGGTGGAATCGGTATTTCTGCTCTGTGCACTTGACCATCATCCATAGTGGTTGTTCTTGATGCCTGACCGATCTCTGATGGAGCTGATTTCTGATTAGGAAGGGTTCTGACAGCCTTACCATCAATGACCTCAAAACCCATAAACTTTTGAATATAAGAAAGTGTGTACACATTCCCTCGAGGGATGATAATTTTCTTCTCAGGGCCAAAGTCTACACCAACTTTTCGAAAAACAGCAGTTAATGGGGCAGCATAAGGAAGGGTTCTGGACTGAGATAGACATGACCCCATAGTTTGAATAGCTACATCCGGCAGGGAAATCTGTATTCTCTTCAGTATACAGTAGAGAAGAAATCTTTGCATCTCTGTCACCCTTTCTCTTCCACTGCTCTGTGGTGTGATCATGGAGGTGCAAATGTGGTGGAGCAATCTATTTAACGAAGGGAAATGATTGGCTTTGAGACTGCCTAGTAGGTTTCCCTGACATCGGAGTGATTACTGGGTTTCTCAGTCAAGAGCTCATACGCTTCATGCGCATCATATTCAAAATCATGCAGCTGAACTCCTACCTTAGGAACCTTCCATGCTCTGGCAAGCAGCTTATCTGTGATTTCGAAACTGACACCTCTAACACTGGATGTGAGTTTTGGAACAGTAGGTTCATACTTTAAGTTCTGGTAGAACTCTCTGACCAAGGTGGGGTAGTAAGTCTTGTGTGTTGAGACAAACGACCACCAGCCCTGATGGTCCAGTGTAGGAAACAACTGAGGAAAAACTTCAAGCATATTATGATCAGTAGCATCAACGTACCGGGAAATAAGAACCTTCAGAGGTTCTTCCACGGTGACTGTACGCGAGCTACCTGCATCTTTCTGACCGGTTGCAGAACCTAAAGATAAACCCTTCCGCTTCACTTTTCTGACTGCTGATGCCTTTAACCTTTTGGTTGGCGGACTTGGATCGCGTGGACCTGTCTCCTTCCTTCTTCCCTTTTCGTGAGCTACTTGAGAGTGGGACTCCATTGTGCCTCTTGCTGCTTCTGAGTCTCCTGGTTGTTCCTCTGCCCTCTGCTTCCCTTTTTGAGTGGATGCTGGAGAATCCCTGGCACGGAGATGAATCGAACAGGAGAGAGAGCTGTGAGGATTTTTGGGGGACACGAGAGGTCGAACAACAAAAGGGTTTTGAAAAAAGTGAAGAAGAGCAGCGGTCACATTTCGCGTTTAAAGAGACTTCGAGGACCCTTTTAGTGAACGGTTCAGCCGGTTCAAGTGGGTGAACCGGGTAAAAAAAAATTGAATAAGAGGCAATGCGTGGACGCAATGGGGGCATTGCGTTTATGCAGTGAGGCATATGTGAACAGAAAACACAGGATTAGTAGCCAGAGAGGCATAATGCGTTGACGTCAATGTGACATTGCGTCTACGTAGTGATACAGATAGGAATGAGATTCTCCCCCTTAAGCAACATGATGCATCTAATAATGAAACTCCCCCTCACTAAATGGAGCCTATGAAAAGAATGAGAAGGGAATCACAGTGACAATCAAAGAAAAATTCTGTTCAGAGAAGTCAAGAACAGTGAGCACATGTATTTCAGATCGGCTTCACATGGAAGAAATTTAATTAGATTCTCAAGGGGATATTAATCTCATAAATCCAAAACATGTCTTCAAAGTCTTCCATTATAAGAGCTTATGAATGAACTTTATTAACAGCGTGGTTTAATCATGATGTATGTAGAGTTCATCAATAAAATTCTGTATTAATATTTAAACCCATGGTTTAATAAAAGTGAAGCAAGCCCTCATACTTATCTTGCTTAAACACCCTTTCTCTTACACAATCGAATTTATTGACTTCTTTTGGAATTACATGCACCAGTATTGAAATCAAGCAGATATGAAGTCATATGAACTTGTCCTGGGTTGTAGCAATTTGATTTTATCATCAATATTCAAATAATTCAATTTGTTCAATAACTCTTCATGCTACTAATTTTACGAACATTCTAGTTCAGTGCACACCTTGTGGCTGAGGGATATACCTTGATCAATGGCCAATATCCTTAAGCACTTAGTGTGACTAACTGTCATGCTAATATGAACAGAGATAGCGTTTACACATCATGACACACTCCAAGTCATTTCTGGATGTATGAGTTGTATTTCTCAGTGTGCATGCCATTGCTCTACCTGATTTAGCAATCAATTTTTATTTTACAGAGTTAACTAGGTACCTCATGACACAGTCCTTTGGACATGTGTTTCTCAGTGACCAAAGTCATTGCTCTGACAGAAATTACCCTTTAGACACTTCAGAAGGATTCATTTGCTTCAGATCAATAATAATTCCATGTACTTAACCAATTAAAGTCATGTATTCAATAGTGCAGATTTTAGAAGATTTTACAAGGCAATGCATGAGACAGATGGTTAAGGTTTATTTGACATGATTCAGATATGTTAAGAGATTTTAAAGTCAAACTCCTTGAATACATTAAAGCTTAAACCACATGAGTTATTTCAGACTTCATAACAACATATAATAGAAGATTTCTAGTTTAATATTTTTCAGATTTATGATCAGGATAACCCATTGAAATCTAAAAGAAAGACTGATGGAATTCAGAAACCAGATGATACCAATTAGAGACTTAAGGCTTTCAAGAATGTGTTCGAGATCTGTCAGCAAAGTCAATGAGGAAGGATATGCAATGAAATGGCTGCATGTATGCAAGGAGAAGTTTTCAACAGAGGAAGATATAACTCAACGTTCCACTAAGGGACAGCTGCGTCAACTTAGTCACATTGCAGCGTCAACTCATCCAACTATCCCGGTTAAACAGAATAGTGATGTTTCCAAAAGCAGATGCCCACTGCGTTAACTCCGTCCCGTAGCTGCCTCAACTCATCCAACCAGCCAGAGACACTTTTACACAAAGGGTTTTTCAATGAAGCTGCCTCAAGCATCGACCCCATCCTCATACAACGTTAACTCATTCATTCAGCCAGCAGCTTCATCTCAGTCCGTTAAAACATCATTTAGCCAGAGATCTCCAACCCAAGCTAACTTCCCTTTTGATTATGCATGAACGGAAATATGAATGCCAATAAGATAAATATCATGCTGAATTCTCATTCAATATGAATTGATTGACAGAAGGATAATCATAACAAGCAAGGAAAGCAATACTCCCCCTCAGAGCAAGCAATGTTTGCCATGGAACACTGAACATTATTTTGATTCTCAGAAGCAAGTTAATTCTAATGTCTAAGCAGACAATTCAGTATGAGCATTGAGAGATATGAATACTCATAGAGTGCACGAATTGACAATCATGCATGAATCACAATAAACAAGATATGCAATAAATTTGAGAATATGAAATGCAGGGAATTTACCTGAGAGATTTAATATGGGGTTTTTCTTCTTGAGTGCCTTGGTTTATTAACCCCTTTTATTCCATCCAAGGCACACCTGCTAGACACCTTCCTATTTTCCACTAGCAAGAGCCCAAGTGGTTTTGGGTCTTGCATAGTAACTGGCCCCTTTTGGGACTGCCTGCATCTTTTTCTGTGTTAAATAGTCATCAGAGTTCATGATAGAACAGTTATGCATTGAGTGCCCAATTTGTCCACAGTAATGACATGAGTTAGCAGATTTCAAATTCTTCTTATGTAAATTACTGTTGTTATGAAATTTATTGGCAGAGAGAGAGTTCTGCTTACTAAGATGACAGCCAGATGTACCAGATTTCAATTTTGATTTGTGCACATTTTTATTTACATGAATTCTATGTGCATATGCATGAAAGTTTCTGTTGACAAGATAAAAACTCTATTTGCCAGGTACAGTTTTGGAACTGGATTTTCTACTCTGTGCATGCTAGCATTCAATGGCCTTGTGCCCAAACTTGTTACAGTTAAAACATTTGACATGCTGGTTCAGAGAAGCAGCTTTGTTTATATTAAGAACATGTTGGTTAGCATAAGATTTAGCTTGATGTGAGAATGGTTTTCTCTTACCATTTGCAAGCCAACATTAAGCAAAGGTGTGGCCTAATCTACCACAATGAGAGCATTCAGTTTTCTTTGAATGAACAGCAAGATATTTCCTAGCATTCATCATTTCTGCATTCAAATCATCCAGTTCTTTTAGTCTACATTCATGCATCAAATGTCCAATTCTATGGCAGTAATAACATGACAATTTCTTTTTCTTAACTTCATGATTTCTGACATGAGTTTTCCTGTTAGCATGAGATTTAAAAACAGGATGCATGTAAGTAGCAGAAGCCATTTTGTTCTTTCCTTTTTGTTTTTCAGTTGGCTTCAGAATTCTTTGAGCAGCAAATTGAAACACTGAAGGATTGGCTGAACTAGCAGAGGCAACATTTGGAACAGCTGAAGTTTGAATCTTATTTTCAAAACTCTTTTTCTTTGTTGGGTTATAGCCCAACCCTTCTTTTTGAAAATTGACTTTAACACCTAGCAGTTTATCTAGATTTTCTTGACCATGAACAAATTTGGACAAGGAATTTTTTAAGTCATGAATTTCATTTTCCAAGGAGGTGATTTGTAACTCATAGCTGGCGATTTCTTGCTCACTGCAATTCACACATTCAGTTAACACCTTGTTAGCAGTTTTATATTTTTTAATTTCTTGTTCCAGATTGCTCAATTTTTCAGGAGTTTCAATACAGACCGTTTTTCCTTTTTCTAAGGTTAGAAGTCTCTCTGACATTGCACTGTTTAACAGCTTCAATTTTTCAATTTCTTCATTGAGCTTATCATTTTGAACCAATTCATTTATTAGAAGCTGGTCTTCTGAGTTGACTTCATACTTTCTTCCATTTTCAGTTTGTTTCATTTCTCTTTGTTGTGTTTCACACTCTTTCTGTAATTCTATGTTTACAGACTTTATGGCATTCATTTTTTCAATCAGCAAATCATTCTCTTGTTTGAGTTTCTCAATTTCTTTATCATTTCCTTTAGCAAATTGTTTTAGAGAATCATTTTCAGATTTCAGCTTGCTTAGTTTTGAGTTAACAGAATCCTGATTCTTTTTCTTTAGCAATTTAACTTGACTCTCAAGCTCACAAATTTCAGATATAGAATCATCATTTGTTTGTTTCAATTTTAAGCAATTTTGACATGAAGAGGAATTTAAAATGTTTAACCTAATACCCTTTATTCAGTTTCTTATGTTCCCTTTTTAATTTTTCATATAGCCCCAATAAGTCAGCATAAGTATTTTCCCAATCATCTGAAGTATAGTTTTGAAAGGGATTTACCTCATTATCATCATCTTCATCTTGACTGCTGCCTTGATTTTGTCTGTCTGCCATCATGCAGCTATCCTCATTTGCCTTGTGAATTTTCTTCAGCATATCCAAGATGTCTTTAGCGAACCTGCAATCATGAAAACAAGACCATAGAGCTCTGTCAGTAGCTGCTTTCATCAGATTAAAGGATTCCTGATTTTCTCCGTCCTTTGATCTGTGTCTGTCGGTCCATTTGGACACTTTTGTAGGTAAGGTGTGAGGACCTTGTGAAATTAATTTCCACAGATCAGGATTAACAGCATTAACATAAACATGGAGAGCGGCGTGCCACTGATTAAAATCAGAACCACTAAAGACGGGTGGAGGAGCCATTGAAACAAATAGGAAGTAGATTCAATGCAACAGGAATAATGATTCACTAAAACAAATTAGCACCTAAGACAGCAAGATCGGATCTGCAGGTCGCTGGACCTTCTAAGCAGACACCGCTCTGATACCAATTGTTAGGGTGCTAGACTAGGATACAGAGGGGGGTGAATGTATCCCTCTAGAGAATATGGCCCAATTATTAAAAACTAAGGCTCAGATATGCGGAATTAAAACTAATGAGCTTTCCAAGATGAAATGATAAGGCAATCAAATGAACAAACAGTTGGCCTGCAACACTGCAGCCACCTGATCAACTAGAACCGAATGCAGAGTAAAACAACCCAAACACATTTAACAGAATATAATGCTTAAAAATAACTCTCTAGATAATGCAACAGGCCAAACATGCACAACCTGTGAATGGGAGGTAGAAGATATGGAGCTAATGCAAGGCAAACCACTGCACAGATAATTTTTAGGTGGTTCGGTCCTCCAGACCTACATCCACCCCTCACTCCCAACCGGAGTGAGGCTTCCACTAGTAACACTAGCACAGCAGACTCAGTCTGCAACAAATGCTGTCAAACAGCTTGACCAGGGGAACAGCCTCCCCTCTTCCTCCAACCGGAGGGAACCCACAAGCAGCACCCAGCTACTTGCAATCGGAGATCAAATCTCCCTTCTCCTGACCCACCAGGAGGAATCCACAAGTAGCATCCAGCTACTACCAACCGGAGATCAAATCTCCCTTCTCCTGACTCACCAGGAGGAATCCAACCCCAACAGGGCAATCGGAAGAATCACAAAGAAATGTAAACGAAACTAAGAAAAGGAAAAATACAGTAATCAGAAAACTGTAGCTATGGTAGCACAACAGTGGCTCTCAACTAGAGCTAACTGAGATGGATATGATCCACGAAACAGCAGGAACAAATATTCAAGTAGCTTTGCTTCTCTTCTCACTCTACTCGAGCTCTCTATCTCTTTCTTTCTCTTTTCTTTCTCTTATTCTCCTTCTCTTCTCTCTCTTTTCTTTTCCTTTCTTTTTCTGGATCGTGGAATCTCTCACTCTTCCTCTGCTTTTGTCGATCACTATCAGTCCCCTTCAGACAGAGGAGTCTTCCTTATATATCAGCAGGGATTAGGGCGACATGCGCTCTCCACGATTCCCGCCAAGAGACCTCAGTCCATGTGTCAGCATCCTGGTACCTCGTCCATCCTGGGATCACGACCCAGTCACCTCGGATCATGTGCCCTTCATTAGCACGTTCAGCAACTACTGTCTGGTGGCGTCAACTCACTTGCTCCTAAAGGTTGACGCAGCCTTCAAGGTCATTCTACCAGCAAGACTTAAGTCTGCTGCGTTGACTCTATCAGCCTACTGCATTGACGCATTGATACATTCCAGCGAGTAACCAGCTTAGCCTTTTAACTGCTGCGTCGACGCTTCCAACCCGTGGCGTTGACGCATTGATGATTTAGTGATCAAGTCTTCAGCAGATGGGCATGCTGCGTCGACGCTCTCATCATGCTGCGTTGACGCATTGCTGTTCCAGCAGCTGAAACTTGAGTGGCTTCAGCCTTCTTGTGTCAAGGAGTGCGTTGACGCATTGTGTAGCTGCGTCCACCCTCTGGTCACCTTGTCGTTCCATCAAGCTGCTGCGTCGACCCAACGAGCTGCAGCGTCGACGCTTCCAAGGTACTCCAGAGGTTGCAAGGAGATATTTGAACTGCTGCGTCCACGCTGCCAGTTGGTGGCGTTGACGCACTAACATGTATTTCAAGCCTATCTTGCCTTATATATTGGCGTCTCTTAAGCCGCTGCGTCGACGCTGCTTCATTGTGGCATTGACGCATCGAGCACCCTGCATCCTTTTGTTCCTGTTAAACATTCATTAAAAAGTTAAGTGTCTATAACACTTATCTTATCGTTGTCATCATCAAAACCAGGAGTACAACACAGGCGGGGGATTCTCAGGGCTTCCGATTTAAATCGGTGAATATAAGCCCGGTGTCTTTCCCCTTGCGCCTGCTTAAGGGCCAGGAGCCCCGCTACTGACCTTGGGGGGGCACTTCCGGCGAAACTCTCTTTGAAGACTCGCCCAAATTGCTTGAAATCTCGGATGGACCCGGGGGCGAAGGCCCGGAACCATGCTTGAGCGCCTTGGACCAGAGTGGTCACGAAGGCTCGGCACTTGATGGCGTCGGACACTTCGTGCAGAGTCATCAAAGCGTCGAAGCTGTCGTAATGATCGGCCGGGTCGCCCTGGCCGTCGTAAAGCTTGAAGGTCGGAATGGAGGTTCTGGGAGAAACCTCTGCCTTCAGAATGTACTCGGAGAATGGGGATTTCTCCTCGTCCTCTGGGAAAGAGGTCTTCTGCAGGGCACGGAGGGTGCGCTCCTGCTCCGCAAAACATCTCTCGAAATCCCGCAGCCGGAGGGATAGCTCCAGTTACTGTCGTGCCATGGGGCTGGGGGGAGCATCTTGGTGATCCCCGGGGACGTCGGCTTCCGGGTTCGGGCGGTGCGCCCTTAGTTTTCCCCTTCTTGGCGTGGAGGAAGCCTCTTGCTCCAGAGGTGGAGCCTGCGAGGGTCCTCCAATCCGGTTGCGGATGAGTTGCTGGCCGCGGAGGGTGAAGGGACCCCTGGCGGTGTGCTGGGATGTGTTCCCACGTGGAGGGCTCCCCGACGGAGCACGGGACCTTCCATCCTTATCCGCCTGGGCTCTCATGAGTTCCACAAGGACATCCAGTTTCGCGTTGAGGGCTTGGAAGGCTTCGGCGCCACCGTTGGAGGAGGGCCCTACCGCCGTAAGGGGGGTGGTGGGTCGTCGGCGGGGACGCTGGCATTGGAGGGAGGGTTCTGTGAGGCCCGAGAGGGGCCGTCCCTTGGCGCTACCATGGCCTTACCCCTTTCACCGGCGGACCTCCTCCCTGAGATCCTTCGCACCATATTGGCTCTTTGTGCGTTTCCCACAGACGGCGCCAGATGAAGAGGCAAGATCTCGCGCTGTTCCTAAGCGGGCTGATAGTCACCAGATTATGAACTGCAAGACAGGGAAACAGATTAGAGGGCCCAGGGGGAGTCCCTAGGGCAAACCCTCCGATGCTTAAGTCAGTAGAGCTATGGCGGGAGCAACAATGGGGAGGGGCTAGTTTATGCGCGAGATCCCTCTCCACCGAAGGGGTGAAGCGGTTCGTGCTCAGGAGTTTAGGGCGAATGATTGCCTTTTTGGCTTACCTCTCACCGGAGGGTATCCCTGGTTTAAATAGTGCGTCGCCTCCTGGAGTCCTGCAAGCCGAGGGGTTTCAGGTAGAGGTTACGTCCTCATCGTGGGCTTTTATTGCCTTATCGTGGGAGCGTTATCCTCGCGGGGAAGAAGGAGTCCCCTGTCTCCCCGGATTCTCACCTGTTGCGGACTCTTAACGGCTGCAAAGATAAGTATTCGTCGGTCATTCCGAGCTTTGGAGAGGCCGGCCCTATCCGGGCGGTAGGCTTAGCTCGGTAAAAGATGGGTCAGATAGGCCGGCTTATGCCTTCTTCTCCCAGGTGGAGGGATGGCTCGGGTGCGGACCTTCCAGTGACCTGACCGATGCTCGGGCCCTCCGAGCCTTGAGGCCGCCTAGGAGGGTTGTTTCCTCGAGCGCTGTAAATTGGGCTTTCTAACCTAAGTGGGCCTTGTGGGCTGTCACTTGGGTGAGCTTGGCCTCATTGGGCCCTGCCGGGCCTAGTTGGGCTGCTCCATTGGGCTTCAGAAATCCACCTCTCCAACGCCCATAAATTTTCATGGCCAAAGGTCACTCCGACGTCCATGAACAGGCCGACAAAGTAAAAATCCATAACTAGCATACTACAGTGAAATATGTAATTCACCGTGTCAACAAATTAACTCTATTAAATTACCAATTAATTAATATGTCTGGTTATTGTTAGCATAAAGGGTATCAAAATTTAAATAAAAATATGAAGATTTCATCATCTATATTTTTCAATTTTTAGATAGGTGCTTATATGGAAAAAATTTTAAAACGTGTTATACATATTACTTAACGAAGAAAAAATAAAGCATGCAAACCGATGAACCTGATGTAGAGATAACCTATAAAACTACAACAAACATGCTCCAAGTACTCATGAAACATGCATAGAGATCATGCAAACCTTATTATTAATGATTCGACCGGGGAGAGAACACCTACGAGAAACTAGAGACTATGAACTCGAACACACGAGATATACGCATGCTGTATATGATCATAAGAGCATGTATTATCCTTGTTAATTAGCCGTCAGAGAGAACACCTACCTTGAATAACAAAGGAAACATGAGGAAGCAAACGGGGATGCGTTCTTCAGGTCTGCACATCCGCAGGTGAAGATGAAAACCGCAGCAATAGCCCTCAAGCTTCTGCGGCAGGATGAAGCCCCCGAACGCAACAGGTTCAGCAGCAGGGGAGACTCCTTTACGTATACAGGTTGTGGGATTTCAAATGCAACAGGGTCAGCCGGCCCTGCCTGTTCGACGAGGAGGTTATTTATAGGGTGGGAAAACCCCAAGGGTGGTTCGATGGTTATCAAAGGCAAGGGCATTAAACCCTTCCGTGCGTTGTTCTCATCATTGATTACCCTGCCATATATTCAGCCGCCTGCCCATTTTGTCTTGTAAAACCCTAAACCTATTCGCATGAAAGCCTGTTCGACGGGTCTTTGGACCATCTCAAGAGCCTATTATTCCCTTTACGTGGAGCCCAGGGGTAAGAGGGCTTTTGTACAGGTCGAACCCATACGTATATGTGTTTGGGGTTTGGCTCCTAATGGCCTGTGAGCACGAGGCTTTCTTCTTTTGTATTTGGGTGTGCGATTTTATCTTCATGGGTCTGAGGCCCACATTATATACGTGGGTTGGCTACTTAGTCTTGGCCCATTTGTATATATGGGTTTAAAGCTGTTAACAATGTATATGGGTTTGTGAGGTCTTATGTATTTCGCACGTACACCATAGATTGGGTAATTGAAGGCCTTCACCTTGGCACAAGAGGTTTGACCCTGGGATGTGGAGAGATCCATGGATAAGGGCCCATCTAAAAATGGATTACTATATCTACAACCACCCTCCTATTTGAAGTTTCAAAAACCCTAAACCAGGTATGTTCGAACGTGAGGGAATTTGGGTTTTCACATAATAATCTTTTATATATATATGTGCATCCTTATATATATATCTCTTATACCATTTTCCCACATAGGTGGCTATAAGCGCTTGAGGCATTTGGGCTTTGATCTCAAAAGCCCATTTAAGCTCATGAATACGTGAGACTCCTTAATATGTTATTTAAGGTTACCTAGAAGAGCATTAGAAAAAAATAAAATTCTTAAGCCCATTCCTTAGGCTAGTTTCTCCTAAGAGAAGCTCATATGTTAAGGTTATTAAGGCCCATTTAGAAGTTTAAGGCTTTTAATACCCATGCACCTTTGTTCTTAGGAAATGAGTTGTACTAAAGGACCATGAAGGTTAAGGCTTTGATTTAACCACTTGGATTTTGATATTTGGGCCCTTAAAATTGAATGGTATTTAAAGGACCATGGCTATAAGTATTTCTTTTGACTTTATTGGATACTTATTCAAGGATTTTATTTGTTTAGAGAAGTTTTCTTTTTCACTATAATTAAACCGGGGTGCTACATCCTCCTCCACTTAAAAGAATTTGGTCCCCAAATTCACACGACATACATTTCCAATATATTAGTGGGGTATCTGGTTCTATACTCCAATCATCCACAAGATCACATACGCTTACTTGCAACGCAATCTACATCTTAAGGAAGGAAAACTAGGCTACGGTTAAGGGATACCTCTGGTTAATTCATTGGGAGCAGGCTCGATTTGTCTCATTGCTTGTAATTGTCCTTGACGTCGCTTATTATTACGGTCCTTTGCCTGCTGAGGTTGATCTTTAGGAAGGGGACAGTTAGCTACCTTATGCTCTTGGCTTCCACAACGAAAGCAAGCTTCGTTCTTCCAGCGACACTTTTCAAATTAATGACCATCATTCCCACAATGCTTGCACTTTGCTTCCTTAGGCTTCTTGCCGTTCGGAACGTCGTTTCCCTCATTGGGCTTCTTGTTGCCATTACCTTCTCTCTTCTTCTCCATTCTCGCCTTAACCTTGTCGGATAATTCCATAGCGTCTTCCAATAACTAAGCTCTCTTAACCATCTCGGCATATGATTGAATGTCCATTGGTGCCAACAGGGGTATGTATTGTAGTCTTAGTCTATTTAATAACCTCCTTGCTTTCATCTTTTCTGTCATGATCAAATGAGGCGCATATCGTGACAACCTTGAGAATTGGGCCTCATATTCCGCCACAGACATGCTTCTTTGTTTAAGTGAAGCGAACTCTCCCGCCTTTCTCTCCCGAACTCTCTCCGAGAAATACTTCTCGTTGAAGTGTTCTAAGAATTCTACCCATGCTACCTGTTCATTTGGCAAGGTGGCTTCCACAGACTCCCACCAAGCCCTTGCGTCCTTCTCTTGTTGAAATGTTGCTAAAATGACCTTATCTTGTTTCGAGCATTGCATTACTCAGAAGATTCTTTCCATCTCCTTAGTCCAATCTTCAGCAACATCAGGATCAGGAGTTCCACTAAATCTAGGGGGATTGAGGCTTTGGAACTCACGATGCAACTCTCCAGCTCCATGATTGGCTCCACCCTCGGCTACCCGCTGAAGAGCCTAGGTTAATCCTTGAACCGTCCTTTGCATCTCACGCCATTGGGCACGCTCAACGGCCATTGTTATCTATCTAGTTCTACAAGACACAATTAATTCATGTAAGATTATCAAGCGATTCTCATGAAATTTTACTAAGATATTTTCATAAGATGATATTATTAGTATTAAAATTCCTTTTTTAGCTCTTAACCCAAGGTTCTACACAATCTCACCGGGCAATAATGGGGTTGAACCTAGAACTTATGGCAACCTATAGTCAAGACCTAGGGTTTAATATACCTAGGCTCTGATACCACAAACTGTCACACCCCGAACCGATAATAGCGGAACGTGTAGTTCGGAACGGGGCAGTGATACAGTCGTGAATAAACAGAGCGAACATAAGACACGAAATTACAACCTTGACAATGTGGGCCAATTTAACCTTTATTGATATTCAAATATTCGAATTACATACCTTGACTCAACTTACATAAGTGAAGAAAGGACTCACTATTACACTCTAATAAAGAGAAAGGACTCAAATAACAGGACGAGACTCAAAGAAAGACACCGACATGATTCTCCATTTCGCTCATCACTCTTGCCCTTCCCCATCTGTTGGACTAACTTCAATGTCGTTACCTGAAAAAAAAAGTGAAATGCTCAGTAGGAATTACATCTCTCATCAAGCAGAATATAAGTGATTAGCCAATTAACATGTTCATGAAGATGCAAGGCATGGAACTAGAAAATCATGACGATCAATCTAACAGGAAAGACGAATATTAAAGTCAAAGGAAGTTACGAGCTCAAGAGAAATAGGGATGAATTCCCATGCAGAGTCAAGGACAAGCTATCAGAATATAACAAGGACAGATACTTAGATTAACATAACTTCAGAATTGGCCAGAATATAATAGAGTTTCAATAAATATAAGCAGAATTAAACAATCTAGCAGAATATCTAAATTATAAGAATAACCGAACAACAAAATATCAGAATAACAGAATTAACAGAAATAACAGAGTTTGCAGAATAACAGATATAACAGAATAACAGAATATAACAAATGTACAGAGTTTGGTGCAATGCCACACCCAGAATTATCATGGTTTACAGAATTGGACTTCCATCCTACCTGGCACTGAAAAGTCACGGACCCACATCCCTTAATGTTTCAGAATCAGATTTGGCCAAATATAGAGTCAAAGGGTTATGTTCTCGAATTGATGACAAGAAGATTCCAAAAGGAGAAGAGAGTCAAGACTAACAAAAAACTAAAGTGACACGGATCGGATCCCGAGGTTTTTAGGGTACAACCAGCTCAGCTGCCTTGAGGGAATCCAAGGCTAGCGGAGACTTACGGAGGTCTCAATGACTAACTTGCCAGTCCGAAGGAACGGAATGTCCAACGGAGGACTCGTATGTCACCGAGAGTTGAGGTCTATAACGTGAACCAATCATGAAAAGGGACTCCATCCATGGACGTGAGATGAGAGTGCCAAAAGACCTGAGGTATGGGTCAAAATCGGAAGAAAACGGTGAGAACATGAATGCGTTAATTATAGAATTCACGTCCATCTAATTCTATAATTAACTATAATTAAATAAACTTATTTTAATTGACGTCCGTATGTAGTGTCATTTATTAATTAGCGTCCACTTGGAGGGACGTTAATTCTATGATTTTTTAACTTAATTTATTTAACAAGAATTCACGTCAATATCTATTTAATTGAATAATTTTAAAACATACATTCAAAGACACATTTATTTATATAAAATAATTTAGAGAAATAGAATATATGATAATAAGGAGAAAAATTCAAGGATTCCAAATATATATTTTTTATAATTTTCTGTTACATATCTTAATAGATATCAATTTTCTAAGATATTATTACAAGATATATATATATATGGATATATATATATATATATAATTTGACGACTTTGTGTTACGTCGTCAAAAAGATTTGACGACAAGTCTCTTGTCGTCATTTCATTAACAAATTGTCTCAACTTTTAGTCCTCTCGTTTCTCGACGTAACTACGTCGGAATCGAGCCTATGATATACCGAAATGACGGGCTCAAAAAACTCTACCTAACCGGACGTTCAAAATAATTTTTCGTTGAGAGATGGGGGATCTTGAGATAGGAGGTACGAAAAATGGTGCAACCACTCTCACTATCTCGATCTCCATCTCACTAATACGCCCATAAATTTTCATGGCCAAAGGTCACTCCGACGTCCATGAATAGGCCGACAAAGTAAAATTCCATAACTAGCATACTACAGTGAAATATGTAATTCACCGTGTCAACAAATTAACTCTATTAAATTACCAATTAATTAATATTTCTGGTTATTGTTAGCTTAAAGGGTATCAAAATTTAAATAAAAATTTGAGGATTTCATCATCTATATTTTTCAATTTTTAGATAGGTGCTTATATGGAAAAAAATTTTAAAACATGTTATACGTATTACTTAATGAAGAAAAAATAAAGCATGCAAACCGATGAACCTGATGTAGAGATAACCTATAAAACTACAACAAACATGCTCCAAGTACTCATGAAACATGCATAGAGATCATGCAAACCATATTATTAACGATTCGACTTGGGAGAGAACACCTACGAGAAACTAGAGACTATGAACTCGAGCACACGAGATATATGCATGTTGTATACGATCATAAGAGCATGTATTATCCTTGTTAAGTGAGTTTAGCCGTCAGAGAGAACACCTACCTTGAATAACAAAGGAAACATGATGAAGCAAACGAGGATGCGTTCTTCACGTCTGAACGTCCGCAGGTGAAGATGAAAACCGCAACAGCAACCCTCAAGCTTCTGTGGCAGAATGAAGCCCCCGAACGCAACAGGTTTAGCAGGAGGGGAGACTCCTTTACGTACACAGGTTGTGGGATTTCGAATGCAACAGGGTCAGCCGGCCCTGCTTGTTCGACGAGGAGGTTATTTATAGGGTGGGAGAACCCCAAGGGTGGTTCGATGGTTATCAAAGGCAAGGGCATTAAACCCTTCCGTGCGTTGTTCTCATCATTGATTGCCATGCCATATATTCAGCCGCCTGCCCATTTTGTCTTGTGAAACCCTAAGCCTATTCGCATGCAAGCCTGTTCGACGGGTCTTTGGACCATCTGAAAAGCCTATTATTCCCTTTACGTGGAGCCCAGGGGTATGGGGGCTTTTGTACAGGTCGAACCCATACGTATATGGGTTTGGGGTTTGGCTCCTAATGGCCTGTGAGCATGAGGCTTTCTTCCTTTGTATTTGGGTGTGCGGTTTTGTCTTCATGGGTCTGAGGCCCACATTATATACGTGGGTTGGCTACTTAGTCTTGGCCCATTTGTATATATGGGTTTAAAGCTATTAACGATGTATATGGGTTTGTGTGGTCTTATGTATTTCGCACGTACACCATGGATTGGGTAATTGAAGGCCTTCACCTTGGCACATGAGGTTTGACCCTGGGATGTGGAGAGATCCATGGATAAGGGCCCATCTAAAAATGGATTACTATATCTACAACCACCCTCCTATTTGAAGTTTCAAAAACCCAAAACCAGGTATGTTCGAACGTGAGGGAATTTGGGTTTTCACAGAATAATATTATATATATATATATGTGCATCCTTATATATATATCTCTTATACCATTTTCCCACGTAGGTGGCTATAAGCGCTTGAGGCATTTGGGCTTTGATCTCAAAAGCCCATTTAAGCTCATGAATACATGAGACTCCTTTATATTGTCTTTAAGGTTACCTAGAAGAGCATTAGAAAAAAATTAAATTCTTAAGCCCATTCCTTAGGCTAGTTTCTCCTAAGAGAAGCCCATATGTTAAGGTCATTAAGGCCCATTTAGAAGTTTAAGGCTTTTAATACCCATGCACCTTTGTTGTTAGGAAATGATTTGTACTAAAGGCCCATGAAGGTTAAGGCTTTGATTTAACCACTTAGATTTTTATATTTGGGCCCTTAAAATTGAATGGTATTTAAAGGACCATGGCTATAAGTATTTCTTTTGACTTTATTGGATACTTATTGAAGGATTTTATTTGTTTAGAGAAGTTTTTTTTTACTATAATTTAATCCAGGGTGCTACAATAAAGGTGGGTGTTTGATAAATGAAATGGTGTACGCTCAACTCACCGTGAAGCCCACTCGATAATGAATTTGGAAAAATAAACCACAAGTGACACACAGAGTTTTTAGGTGGTTCGGGTACACTGTCGTGTCCCCTACGTCCACCCCTCACACGTGAGGATTAAGACTCCTCTATGATGTGAGCCACACACACACGCTGTGTAGAACAGCAAACACACACACACACACACACACGGCACCTGATATGGGCTGCCAAACATACATACATACACACACGTTCATGTTTCCAATCATGAACACCACACACAAGAATTTGATTTAAGATATACAACAAATGCACAAGCTCAAGCAAAAGATTCAGAAAATGGAGAGTGAAGAATTGTTTATCGTGGTTGAGGCTCCCCCTTTCACTTCTTTGAAGGTAATTGAATGCTTCTGCAGGAGGAAGATCGATCCTTGAGGAAGAGTGAAGCTATGTCGCACAAGCAAGGTTGCAGCTTTGATATCCCACGCAGCTTGCTATTGGGGATGATGTGGAGGCTTGATTCAAGCTTCTTCCCTTCACTTTCAGGTTCAGAACAAAGTGGAAGAAGTCTCTGGAGCTGCTGCTGTGAACCTGCACTCACAAGGGTTTGAAAAATAACACACTTTTAGATGCCTCTCTCTCCTTAGGGTTTCATACCCCAATCAGATGTATATAAATAGTTTGGAACGTTCAAAGACACCCTAGAGAATGGATCCACAATTTCTGGAATGATTTAGGGATGTTAGATTCGATTGGTATGACTTTTGGTGCATGTGTGCACATGTCAAAAATCATGGCTCGGGTTCGAGACTGAAAGGGTCGACCCTTGTGCATGGTCGACCCTCGTGAGGGTTTTAGAAGTTTTAAAGGTTTTTGGGCCAATGGGTCGACCCTTGGGGTCGTCCCTCGGGGGTTGCCTGTGCGGGTTTGGAAATAAGTTTTCAGGGGTCGACCCTTGGGGTCGACCCTCGTGTGGATGGGTCGACCCTTGCAGGTGTGGTGAAGGAACCCGCCGGGTTTTAAATAAAGTTACCAGGGGTCGACCCTTGGGGTCGACCCTAGCGGCTGGGGGTTGACCCAATGGGTCGACCCTTTCAGCTGGAGATCAAAAACCCAAGTTTACAGAACCAGGGGACCTAGGGGTCGACCCAATGGGTCGACCCTTGTTCCAGAACTTCCAAAAGGTTGATTAAAAGGTCACTAAGTCCAAGAACAAGTCAGGGGGTTTCAAGTTGGGTTTTTTAAAACATGAGAGGGAATCTTGTAAGGACAAGAATAAGAAAAACCCAATACATTTAAGCTTAGAAAAGACCCAAGACAATATGACCCTTGAGATCAAAAATAATGAACATCAAACCACAAGATTAATGGCCAATGAGTTGAAGTGGATCTCACCCACCGTCCTTGAGCTTCTTAAGCATTTATGCACGTTCCTTGCCTTGTAAAGACATAACTTGTGAATTAGATGTAGCCTTGCAATTTTTGAGTTTAAGAAGCTTACCCGTTGAGGTTGTTCTTTAACCTCCTCAGCTCCAAGATCTCAATAACATGTTGAGCTTTTCAAGACTTTATATGCTAGAACACTTCAAGGACAATAGATATACATATAGTGTTTGGTCATCATCAAAAGCCATCACAAATAAGCATTTACTCAAGGAGGGGGTTCAACACTTTTGCATCTTATTTTGGCCTCGGGCGGCCCGCTATCTCGTCAATTAATCAAAGGTTTTCTCCGTTATGGGAGATGTAATTAACGTCATAGCCTTTATGGTATGACGGACTGCTGGTCCAGACCCGAATCTTACTCTCGCCCGATACGGGTCAGAATGAGCGCATAATAAATTTGTCACGTATGTGACTGGCACGCCTGCGCAGTCAACTAATCAATTGGTTATTAATCAATTAATCGGTTGTTCGACCCGACCAAAATGACCGAATAGATCCCATCATCCCACAAGTCTGGCATGCCCGGTGGGACCAGTGTCACCTTTCATCTCTTTGCCGAGATATGCGGGCCCCGAGGCCCTCCCAAAGGCTACTGATCATTTGTTTGCTTTGTCTGGCAGGCAACCAATGGCATCATCAGGACTTGTTGCTGTTACCTTTGGCCCCGCGATTGTCGCTGGCCACGCTGAGCATGGGTACCTGGCAATGCCCACCATCTTTGGGACATTCCCTACTGCTGTAGGCTTCCCCAACTTCTTGGGGTTGGCCTTCGTTGATCTACTTCAAGTGGAGTCCTCGGGACTGTTGCATCCCCTAGTTGGTGTTTGGTTTCAATGATATCAAAACGATTGTGTTTGTGTGTGTATGTGGTTCATTGAGCAACATGTGTTATATCTTGAGTTGATGAGTCGATGGAGTTAATGTTCACTCTTGACAGTCATGTGAACACTTGGTTATATTTATGTTGGTTTGTCGGAATACAACTTCATGGCTCATACTTGGAATCTTAAGGAGTCCATCAATGAAGCTCTTCTTCTTAAAGGGAGTTAACTATGTTCATGTTTGACAGTTATATGAATGATTTGTATTTAAGGATCTCATGCCTTGAATATTTTGATTTGCATGATCAAAATCCATGCTTCATGTTTGGAACTCGAAGGAGTGTGTCAATGAAGATCTTATTGAAAAAAGGGGGTTGCCTCTCTCATTGCATTGCAATGATTCTTCTACATTTCATTCATTTCATCTAATAGCTTTCAACGTCTTGGTTGGATATTTTCATGCATTTTCTTCATAATATTTTTGGGCTTGAAATATTCATACAAGACTTCATGAAAGTTGGTTCCATATTGCACATGCATTGGATGAATGATTGGTAATGTGTACTTTGCTCTAAAAGCTTGAGTTAATGACTTCTGTATGAAAGAATTGCATGAAGATGGCTTTTCTGGAGATGACTTCTTTTGGCTCTTAATCTATGAGATTGTGTTCACTGAATACACATTTCTAATTGACTGATAGTGACATATCATTCATAGAGTTATTGTGATTTCAATGTGTGCATGAATTTGTGAAACATGCTTGGAAGAATGCACATGCCCGGTACTCAAGAGAATTCATGAGAAAACATGTTTGCATGATTGGTATATACTGATGTGTGAGATGCATGTGAAGACAATGTTCCTCGTGAAAATAAGGCTTCATGAATATTAGTTTTTGTCAACAAGAATGACATTTGAATGAATGTGGTTCCATGATAATTATGAATGCTTTGCATTTGGCATACTTGTTAACACTTGTGTGATGAAGCATTTTATTGTTGAAGATTTGGTCGCCTTGTGTTTGAATGTTGAGCTCCCTTGTAGAGATTGTTAATGCTTGATTCATGAGTTCGATTCTCAACTAATCTCTTGGTTTATCATGTTTTTCAGGATGCAAAATCATTGTTGATCTTCATGGGATTATGGTAACATTTAATCAATTGTTTCCCTTTGTTTTGATGGAGGTTTTAGTTATTTTTCAAACTCAAACTATCTTACATTCTTCACCATTTTCAATCCGATCCTTTGATCTCCCCTCTAAAAATTTTATGTTGTAGCTCTGGGAGTGCTCTTTCCAACGCTTCCAATCTCGCTTCGATCGGAGTTCGGAGCTAGGAGAATTAATTCCTGCAGTCGAAGCGCGCAGAGCTGTTTTTGTGTACCCTGCCTGAAAGGGTCGACCCCAGGCAGGGTCGACCCCAGGGGTCGACCCCCACTGCAAGGGTCGACCCATGGGGTCGACCCCTGTAATCTTGGCTCATTTTTTGGCCCCAACAGCAACCTGGTTGCCGAGGGTCGACCCCAGGGGTCGACCCCCACTGCAAGGGTCGACCCCTGTAACAGAAGATGATGTTTTGTGTTTTCTAGCAACCTGTTGCCCGAGGGTCGACCCCAAGGGTCGACCCCTTCCGGACGGGACTTACGTAAGTGTTTTAAACTTATTGAAAACCCTATTAAATCATTCTAAAATATACCCTAATGGTTCCTAATCATGTTAGGGTGTTTTAAACTCATTTTAGAAGGGGTATATGGGTCATTTGGTCTGTCTCCTATATATATCAATGTGTTGCTCCGAATTTCAGTAGTGATTAACCCTAATGCACATTTGTTCATTCATATAGGTGAAGAAAAGGGGAGAACGTGGTGGAGCTCTTGCAAGGAGGAGATCATCTACTTCCGTGAAGATCTGGAGATCGTGGAAGAAGAAGAAAAGGTGAGGATCGAAGAGAGGATCAAGAGGACGCAAGAAACGTCTTCATCCGGCTTCTCTCCAACTCGTGGTTCAAGGAACATCATCAACCGGCCTTGAAGAACAAAGAGGGATCACTTCTATGTCTTCTATCAGTTCTTTGTGATATGTTCTATGATCTATATTTTGGGTTTGAGCATGCTTGAATATTTGTGTTTATTTTCTGAACATTAGAGATATTTGTGTGTGTGACCGTTTGTGTATACGGTCGTGTTTGATCGCCTTGGTGCGATCGTGTTTGTGTCATTGTGCTGCGATTGTTGCAGCGTGTGTGTGTTGTGATCCGGTCATCGGATCGTGTGTGTGTTGTGATCCGGTCGTCGGATCGTGTGTGTGTTTGTGATCTGGTCGTCGGATCGTGTGGGAGACTTCATCTCCGTATCCGTGTGTGTTTGGAGCGTCGTCTCTGTGTTGGGGATTTTTCCCCGAGTGAAGCCTCACCGGGTTTGGTGAGGGGTGGACGTAGGGAGCCCATCGTTGTCCCGAACCACCTTAAAAATCTCAGTGTCCTATGGTTTGCATTGTGGTTTGCCTTGTTATGTTTAATGGCTTAATGTGTTTATCCTAATCGTGTGTGAACGGTGAGATTGAGAGAATTCAATCATCTTGCTTGAGTGTAATCTTCAATCTCGTCAAGGTTGTTAATTCCGCTGTGCGCTTGTTTATGTTTTTAATCGGTCATAGTTTTTAGTAGTAGGATTTATTCACCCCCCCTCTAGATCCGTGTTCCTGCACTACGGGACCCAACAATTGGTATCAGAGCGAGGCTCTGCTGTCCCTAGATCTCACGATCTACAGAGTGATCCTAGTGCATTCTACAATCCTGAATTTTTCTGTTGAGCACGTGTCGATGAATTGCCTTCCTATTCTTAATGGTTCTGATGTTACTTCATGGATAGATAAAATGTGTGGACTAATCAATTCAATTAATCCTAATCTTTGGAAGTTGATTTATGATGGTCCTCACATATTGCCTCTAGATAAGACCAAGTGGTCTAGTCAAGATAAATTAAAAAACCATGAAAATGTCATTGTCTTAAATTTATTGAAAGGAGCCATTATTTTTTAATGGAAAGCCCTGCCTAGTGGTGATTTAGAACGTGGATCCAATTCGGGACCTACAGTCTAAATCACAACCAGGGGGAATTTTATTGATCATAAAAAGAATAGAACTTACATCACTCTAATGCGAGGCATACCTAGCTTATCTAGTCTAGCAGCACCCTTAGTTACACTGGGAAGATCATGCTGCGATGTAAAAAAAGAATTACAATGTGAGTGACAAGCAAAATTAGCTAAAGAATCCGCAGCTGAGTTGGCTTCTCTGATGATGCGAGACGCCTAAGGATGATGATGCTCTGATACCAATTGATGCGACATGCCTAAGGATGATGATGCTCTGATATCAATTGATGCGACACGCCTAAGGATGATGATGCTCTGATACCAATCTGATGAGACACGCCTAAGGATGATGATGCTCTGATACCAATTGATGCGACACGCCTAAGGATGATGATGCTCTGATACCAATTGATGTGACACAACCCCTCGGACCTAGATTTGCAAGCAAGTAATCGAACCGAACGGCGGACCCACTCAAGTGGACTCACCCGTGTAGTGCACACTCGTGCCCGTAGGCAACTCGACGATGGTGGAGAGGGTCCGGGATGGGACCTCGCTGTTCCAGGGTTTGGCTCGCTTGAGATTGAACCCCTAAGGGTAAAAAAAAATGACAATAAACCAAGGGGGGAAGGGGGCGCCCATGGGCCTAGCCCACTTAATTGGGCCCAACTGATTCATTAACCACTCTAATGCTAATTAACCTAGGGACTTGACTCAAATAAAAGGAAGATTACATAATAAGAAAATGAAAGATACATCATATGACTCAAAATAAAGTGGCGGGCAAGATGTAGCACTGCTGGCGATCATCAGGAGCCCCCAAAGCTGTGGAGTGGTCAGAGATGACCCCATCATACTCCCGGGGTGCGGAGAACTCGACTCCGTCGAGTATGGGTCCACGAGGGAGGTGGTCCTCTAAAGCAGCTCGGGATGAACCTCAACCTCCAAACTCTGCCCTACGTCCGCAACTACGGGACGGTCCTTCATCCTCTTGAGGTGGCTCGGTCGCACCCTCTTACTGGCGATGGAACCCTTCTTGCCTAGTATTGCCTCCGTGTGCACACGTCGGACTCTCAGGCTGATTTTTGGTGGCTCTCCGAGGGTGTCCCTCTCAAAGGAAGATATAGGCTCAAGGCACTCACTAGGATCCACCGCGGTGCCCATATAGGGTGCCGGATCCGCCACGTGGGAAATGGGGTGAATCCCAAAACCCATTAATAAGTCCAACCCGTTAGCCGGGTTGCCAAAACCACTCGGAACTTGGGAAGGTCCAAGTCCTTGTGCCCTCGAATTGGAGCTGACCCTAGGGTAGAGCCACTCCGACACCATCATCACCAGATCGCCTACTTGGAATTCCAAGTGGCGCTTGCAAGCTCTTGTACGCTCTTTGTGAATCTCACCGCTCGTTGTGAATTGCTTGCGTGTATGCTCATGCCATGCATTATGATGTGGTGAGGGGTTGTGAGAGTGAGTAGTGTGCAAAGGTGGACCGGGGCAACCATAAATTGACCTATCATGCTTTGATGCCATGTGGACCTTGATGAACTTAGGTGGACCGGGGCAGCCACAAGTGGCCCTATCCTGCATGGACGTCATAACAATGGTTGGAGGGCCGCGGTATATGTAGGGGAACCTATCATACAAAGTGGTGATGAATGCTGGGGGACCCGGACATCCGTAGATGCTCCTAACATGTGTATGATCAATGATGAATGAGGGAGGGCCGTTACACCCGAATATAGACCAATCATGCATCCTACTTGACATGTGGGTGATATGAACGAGTGGACCCGACTTAATAATCTTGCCAAGTAGTGATGTACACCAAGACTTATGCACTTTTGTACCAAAGATGTCCCCTATGTGTGGGCTTTTGGACTTCCATTGGAATGGGTCAAAGGGGTCTAGGAAGGTGGATTTCCTGAAGTGGGGCACTTCCTCACTCCCTAAGTGTATATTGCCCGAAGTCATGGCTCTCATGGTGTAATTTGAGTCTTGGGAGAGATGGGCTTGGTCCAACATAGTGGGTGATGGTTGGAAAAGGTGGGTGGCGAGTAAGGTGGGGGGGTGTAGGAAGGGATCGAAGGGGTCATGGTAAGGGTCACCTAAGGAGAGGGACTCTAGGTCCTCATGGTCCTCACAACCCTTTGATGGCGGATTCTCTTCCTCTAGTAAAATGATTGGGCCAAAGCTTTTGGTGGGATGGTCGGCCATGAATGGAGGGCTGGATGTTCTCCCCGAGATAAGCAACTCAAGTTTGTGGATAGCATCGGGCTCATCGGGTGTAGGGAGGAGTAAAAGAAGGTCGCTAGTGTAGCAACCCACAGTGTAAATCAAGGAGATGGACCCGACACATAGGTGGTGGAGGTCAAATCTCTTAGGTCGGTCGGCCACTGAAGTATTGAGTTTAAAATCCACAAGAATTGTGTCTCTTGATCTCTATCTCTCTCTCTAGCTCTCTATCTCTCTACCTCTCTCTCTCTTTAATGGTCGGTCGGCCACTATGGTCAACATGCCAGTTAACTCCACTTGCCATGCTAGGCCATGAAGGAGATCTCCTAAAGTTTCTACTTGGTAGGAGGATTGGATGGTAGTGTGATAGGAGGAGAAGGGAACTATGGGAAAATTTTGTTCCATGGGGGAGAAAACATGGGTTGTGATCTCCCTAATTGGGCTCTCCTTTAGCCAACTAACAAGGGGTTCTCCTAAGATGATCTCGGTCCCAACTAGAGAGGGTGGTGTAAGGTGAAGGCCACCATGTGAGGTTTCTTCTTCTTCTTGGACATGGGTGGTCTCCATGGCGGGGATGGGGTCCGGAGTGTTCACTACTATGGAGTCGGGTATGGGTTCCTCTACCAAGGAAGTGAGTGGGTCCTTTGAGGTCAGGATGATAAATGTTGGTGTATGGTGTACCCTGGGTGGTGAGTGAGGCCGGAGTTGGGTTGGGGTTGGGAGTGGAAGTAGTGGAGGGCTAGGTTTGGGTAGGATAGGAGTTGGAAGCGGAAGGTGGATTGGGTGAGTAACTTCGGGTTGGGGAATGGTGGCTGTCACGAGCCTAGGTGGAGGGGTGGACATGGGGTCCATGTGGGTTTGAATGGTGAGGGTGGAGTGAGCCATGATGCTTCTTCCACATGGGATGGGAACTTCTTGGCCTAACCCATGACATTGTGACTCGTATTCTTCTTCCCAATCTGGGGAGGCCTTACTCCCTTTGGGGTGTGGGGCTCTTACTCTCCAAGGGAATGGGAAGATCTTTTGGGGATGGGGTGATGAAAGTTGGGGCATGGTGTACCCGGGGTGGTGAAGTTTGGACCCTAACGGTGGTCTTGGGTTGACTGGGGGAGAAAGGAGGAGTGGGAGTGCTCCTCGGGTTATGGTTCTCAAGGTAGGAGTGGGAAGGTCGGGGAGTGAAGATCTTCCTAATCTCAATCCTTATCTCTTCCAATGAATCTAGGGGTCCTTTGGGTGGTGGAGTTTGGGTCCTAAGGGAGGTCTTGGGTTGGCAGGGAGAGAAAAGAGGAGTAGGAGTGCTCCTCGGACTATGGTTCTCCGAGTAGGATGGGGAAGGCCGGGGAGCGTAGATCTTCCTAAGCTCAATCTTCATCTCTTCCCATGAGCCTATCGGTTCTTGCCTCCTAATCTTTCTTAACCTTACTATACGTTCCCACTCCTTTTTGGCTTGTCCCCGAAGCCGTGCCTCGGCCCGGCGGACTCTCGCGGATCCATAAACCCAAGTTCTTTCAAAGTGTTTTTTCATGAAAGTCTCCCACCTAACATAATCACTAGGATGTGACCCATCAAAGGTGATACTCTCATCTATAAGGATGTCCGAAAATGGGTGGTTGATCGGACCTTTGTGGAGGGCCGAGTGGGACCAAAGAGAGGTAGCCATGTTGATGAACCGAATGACTCTAAATGCATATGCGCCTAGGACAAGACTTAGTAGAGACAAGTCTAGAACTTGCTCTGATACCAATTGATGTGACACAACCTCCTTCTCCAACCTCTCCACCATCTCTACCCACCACCATCCAAGCCCCACAGCCATTAGCCCCCTCCCCATTGCAGTCCCTTCAACCCTTCTCCACCAAATAGCCCCTTTACTCTGTTCAACCCGCAGGTAGCAGATTGGGTCCCGACTTGCAGAGCCTGCTCCGGAGTCATCCAATGTCATCTGGAGTTGTACCATACATCTCCGGAAAGGTCTTCAAGTCTTCTTCGCAGGCGAGGTGGAATCATCTCGTTCCGACTTCACTACAGTTCGTGGTACCAATTCTCGTCCAACTGCACAACCGGGGCCAAAACCTGGACCAGAGCTGCAGTGCAGAAGCTCCCACGGCCACACCCTACATCTTCTGGAGGCGCCACTTAACCGAGGGCTGATACCACCAAGTCTTCCACCACCACCAGCAAGCGGCATCCCGTTCGGCATCAGGAAGTGTCCTTTCCAATTTTTTCTCCACCGGGTGCGCAGACAGTCCATTTTGGTCCTGCCCCGACACTGCCTCACTCAACGGACTCCTCCACACCACCCCGACATCCTCTGGTGCTGTTCTCAGTTTCTGCTCGAAGAAGACTCATCCACGGACGTCCTCGACTTGGTCCTGCCACGTTTGGACTTCGGGAGCTGCCGTGGTGACTTCATCCATCTGCCGCTACACCCAGGGAGCAGTCCGAGTCTGATCACAGGGACCCTGTTCCAGAGCCTGTCCCGGCCGGTGTCGACTTCAGAAGCGCCAACAAAAATTCACAGACGTACATGGGTCTGCAGTGACGGTTTGGCGCTGGTTTCATCAGCTTCTGAGTTTGGTAGCATCTGTGGCAGCGTCAACATCGCCCACCTATCCAGCAGTTCCAGATACGGGCAGGATCGGCGAAGTCTTCATTCGGCAACTCGTTTAGCTCTCCGTTCGATCTCGCCTGGCCGGCTGACCGCCCCTCCCTACGTGGAGGTAGTTTTGGTTGTAATTAATTATCCCTACCCCTAGTCCACCCCCTCTGTGAGGGCGTAGTGCATGTACTGACAGGTCTTCGGCTGAAGCTTCACCGGCACAGTGTGCGGGGACCCCACACTTCCCCGCTCGCCCTCGTCTCCGGCCGGGATCGGCGTCTTCACTCCGATCAGGTGAGCTCCTGGTTGCACTCCTCTTGGTCAGTACTTCTTGCTTAACTAGTGTTGCCTCTTAGTTCCGTCGGTGGTGAGGGAGTGCCCGATCCAAAATCAATCAAATCGAGTGTCCACCGCGGGGTGAGTTGTGAGAGAGACCCTACAACCCTCGCCCTCGGCGTGCTAGCCGCCCGTTGTTTGGGGCATCCCAGACCCTTAGGGGTTCAATCTCAAGCGAGCCAAACCCTGGAACAGCGAGGTCCCATCCCGGACCCTCTCCACCATCGTCGAGTTGCCTACGGGCACAAGTGTGCGCTACACGGGTGAGTCCACTTGAGTGGGTCTGCCGTTCGGTTCGATTGCTTGCTTGCAAATCTAGGTCCGAGGGGTTGTGTCACATCATCTGAATATGTGGGAGAAATTCTTGGTTTGAGGAGGATAGCTCCAGATTTCTCTGATAAATGGTAGAATCTTCCAAGGACAATCCGTTTCCTTGTTAAGCACTTGAATTAGAAGAAGAGAGTCACTCTCAATCAAAGCAGGGTGAGAGGAGATTGCATGGAGGTATTTTATTCCAATTGAAAGGAGCCATTGATACTCATATGTTTCCATTTGTTTCTTCTTGTAGAACGGCCAAGGAGCTCATGGATCAGTTGATCAAAGCTCAAGAGATGGAAGGACAAAATTGTCTCATGGCCGACAATGATGATCAACTCAATGAAGAAAACTATGATGAGGTAAATTCTGAATCCGAAGAACTCTCTATTGAGGAATGGCAAATGGCATATGCTACAGTGTATGATAAATGCAAGAAACTCAAATCTGAAAATAAAACATTGAAAAGGAAGATTAATGAGAATGAGCATGCTAATTCCTCCTGTGAGAATTGTAAAATCTTAGTGTCAAAAATTGAACATCTGCAAGAACAAAATGAATATCTTGAATCAAAAATTGAATTACTTTCAGAAGAGATTTCCTGTTTGAATGAAGATGTTGAAATGGCTAGAAAACACAACACATCTTTTCAAATTGAAAATGAGTGTGATGAGCTCCGTGAGCAAAATACATTCTTCATGTCTAAAATCTCCATGCTTGAGAAAAATGAAGAATATCTCAAGAACAAGCTAGCTTCTTTGTCTGATGATGATAAAATGTTTGAAAAGCTACTTGATTCTGAAATTGATAGCAAAAGCATCATGAATGAAAATGAAGATCTTAAAAATAAAAATGGTGCCATGTTAATTCAGAATTCCTTACTAGAAGGAAGATTGAGATGCTTTGATAAACTTGAAAAAGAAATCTTCTTGTTGAAATCTGAGAATGAAAAATTGCTTGTTAAGATTTTAAAGTTTGTTGAAACTGAGAAAGTTCTTGAAAACTCAACTGAAGAACTCTATGCCATGAATGATGAAAATAAGGAAATCTTGAAAGAGAATGAAAACTTGGAATCTGTGAATTGTTTGCTCAGTGAGAAAATCCTTGCATGTGAAAAAGAGACAAATGATTTGAAAAATGACTTGTCTAGATTTGTCAAAGGGAAGGAGAACTTAGACATATTGCTAGGTATTAAAGTGAACTTTCAAAAAGAGGGTCTTAGTTATATCCCGGTCAACAAAAAATCTTTTGAATCAAAAATGAAGACCTCTTTTGTTCATGAATCCGACATTCCTAGCACCTCCAAAGCTCCTCCTCCCATTTTTCAAAAGAAAACTTTTGAAAAAGATTTTACGAAAAAGAAAAATGTCAAACCAACCATGTCAAATAGATTTCAAAAATCAAAGTCTAATGTTGAATGTTTCTCTTGTGGTATGTTTGGACATGTGATGGATGATTGTGTTGTCATGAAAGATGATGACAAATTTGCATGCAAAGAGAAAAATATTTTCAAATCATAAAGAAATGGTTCTTACTTTCATTGTGGTAAGTTAGGCCACACGATGAAAAATTATTTTTCAAAACAGAAAGATGAACAAAATACTTTCAAGGAAAAGAGAAATGTTTCTTATTTCTATTGTCACAAACTTGGCCATGTCATGGATGATTGCTTTGTGAAGAAATATGATGATTATCGTGCCATGAATACTAAGTTTATCTTTCAAAGAAAATCCAAAAATGAACATGCTTCCCATGCTAAAAGGTTTGCATCCCAAAAGAAAAATTCATTCACGAACACTCATGCAAACAATGAAAAATCATTCCGTAAATCCACAACTCCTTGTTGCTTTTATTATGGGAAATACGGTCATGTTATGAAAGAGTGCTGGTTTTTGAAAATAGAAAATCTCCATGCTTCTAGAATGCATGCTAGGTCTAATTTTGTTAAATCTAGACCTTTTGAAAATAGAAGATTGAATGGATTTGAAAATTCCTTTACTCCTAAAAAGAAGCCTTTTGGTAAAACTGTTTTTCCTCAGTGCCTTTATTGTGAAAACCATGGACATGTCATTGAGGATTGCAGGATCATGAAGAATGATGATATTGTGACAACGAAAAAGAAGAAAGCGTTTGGTGGCAATGCTACTAACATCTAGGGACCCAAAAAGGGTTGGGTGCCCAAATCTGTTGAATGAATTGGCTTTGATGCATGTGTGTCTTGAGGTAAATAAAGAATGAAAGGGGTTCCAGTAAAATGGAACAAGGCACACTCATATGGTAAAACCCCAACTTTGCTTCTTCACTGTCAAACTTGATGATTTTGATGTTTTGGAATGAGATCTTGGTGTGTTCTCATGTTATGCTCTAAATTCTTCACAAGCCACATATGTCTTCAAAGGATGAATATTTGGTATATCAAATGGTGGTTAGAAAAGGTTGGACTAAGTTCAACTGGATACTTCCACTAAGCGTGATGGTGGTCTTCAGACCTATACTCTCCGCCTTGTACCAAAATTCAAAAATTGAATTTTTTGGCTTATAAGGAACCTTGTGTTTTGAAGGAAATCAATTTACCTTTGATTTGCATGTGCTTTCAAATTGAATCTGAAATTCATTCTTGCTTCAAGAAGGTAAAATTTCTGAAATGCAGAATTATTCATTTGACAGATATTATTTCTGAACTTGATCTGTTGTTCTTGTATTCAGCTATAATGAACATGTCTCATTGGTTGAATGAATTTGAAAATTTTGAGGACCAAACATGATGTCTTTGCCTACTGAATACTTTTCAATATGAAGTGCATGAGCATCTGAGTGTATTTGGGTATCTAGTATATCAAATGGTGTGTAGTGGAAGGGTGGATTATGTCCACCTAGAAGCTCCCACTATGTGTGAGTTGGGTTTTCGAACCTTCACCTCCACCTCGTACCAGAACCTGTAAAATCTGTTTGATTTGTGGATGATACTCTAAGCTATTGAAATATTATTGAAAATTCATCTCATGCATTCACCTAGTTCATGTTTTTCTTATATGCTCAAGTCATTACAAAAACTGAAAACTTGCATAAAAAGAATGCATTGGCATCTTTGCATATCATTCATATACTATGCATATAAAATGACAAAAAGATGCATATTGCATATTCATGCATATAGAGCATATGTATATATTTCATGATAATCGCATATCTTGACTCATGAATGCTTGTATGAATACTTCCATAAATCCTTGCATGCGTGTATGTATTTATCTCATAAAACCTTTCTTGAAAAATTCTAAGACCTCACCTCCTTGATAAGTAACAATGCAGTGATTTTATTCATATGTGATACATGTCATATATTAAGGGGGAAGATTTGTTTCCGACCGTGCATACATTTAGGGGGAGTCATAGCCGTGTCTTATCAAATTTATTTTATACATACAAAACAAAAATTTACCCTCACACTCTTGCACATAATGAATTTAATGAATTTCATTGATAAGGATTTAAGAAATTCTTTCCAACACTCTAAAGGGAACTTGAATCTCTACATGGACATTAAAGAGTAATCGTGAGGAAAAAGCTGCCTACCCCACAAAAATTCAATAAGTGGAATGTGGATCCGAGTAACTGGGAATTCCCCCTGAAACAAAGGAGGAAACTCGTGTCAAAAGGAGAAACAAAAATCCATATGTGTGACGAATCCAAGTAGCCGGGAATCCCCATTGCGACACATGAGGAAACTCCCGCCGAAAGGTGAAGTCTTTTAAAAGAAACTAAATAGGGGTTGTGCGAAGCTACCTATAGTCGAGAATCTAAAGTGAAAGTGTAGAGAGAAGATTACCTTCTAGTGTTCTTTAGAAAATCTGAAAATCCATATGTTTTGAAGCTCATTAGTCATTGCCTCACATTTCACATGGGCATTTCTGTGATATATGTGTTTTATGAATTTGTCTACATTCATGGTTTATGTAGTACTCCTAGTTGTGTATGCACAAAACCTCTTAGTTATGCTTCATGTCTTATACTCTTGAATTTGAATCACGTGCTCTTTTCTTAACCCGTGTCTCATTAAGGGGGAGTTACTATATGTAATATTTGTGTGCATGACGATTGTGCTTGTGTGCTTACATGTTCATGCATTCCCCTTGAGTCTAATTCTGGGCATAAACCTTACATTTGAAGGATATCAGTCATCTTGTGCATCGCTTCATAACTTGCATGATTAGCATTCACATAGTGCATATTCAGTGCTAATTTGCATATTTGCATATTTGACATTTTCAGCATGCATATAGGTCATTCATGATATCATGTTGATCAAATCCATACTTTTCAACAATTGACATCGTTCATTCTGAAATGCATATTCTGAACACTTCATGTTGCATAAATGCCAAAATGAGTTCAACCAACAAATGGTATCATGATCAACAAATGCTCTCTTTGAGGCTCTCTCTCTTCGAGAATTGACATTGTCTATGTTTGTGCCTCTACCTTGATCAACACTTGGTTTCATATGGTTGAGCCCCTACTTAACATCAATTGGCATTTAAATTGAAAACTTATCCTTTGGCCTCACATGTTCATTTTATGTCACATACCCTCTATCTTTTTGTAGATGACAAAAAGAGGGATAATGTTTAATGTGTGTGCTCAATGCTCAATGCCTTATACTTGTTGTTGTCTTGGGGAGCAAGGAAGAATTGGTGTATGTTTAATGTGTGTGCTCAATGCCTTATACTTGTTGTTGTCTTGGGGAGCATGGAAGAATTGGTGTATGCTCAATGTTTGCCCATGTTTGCAAAATCTGTATTATCACACACATCGTTTTGTCATCATCAAAAAGGGAGAGATTGTTGCATCCTTTAGTTAGTGTTTGATTTCAATGATATCAAAACGATTGTGTTTGTGTGTGTATGTGGTTCATTGAGCAACGTGTGTTATATCTTAAGTTGATGAGTTGATGGAGTTAATGTTCACTCTTGACAGTCATGTGAACACTTGGTTATATTTATGTTGATTTGTAGGAATACAACTTCATGGCTCATACTTGGAATCTTAAGGAGTCCATCAATGAAGCTCTTCTTCTTAAAGGGAGTTAACTCTGTTCATGTTTGAAAGTTATATGAATGATTTGTATTTAAGGATCTCATGCCTTGAATATTTTGATTTACATGATCAAAATCCATGCTTCATGTTTGGAACTCAAAGGAGTGCGTCAATGAAGATCTTATTGAAAAAAGGGGGTTGCCTCTCTCATTGCATTGCAATGATTCTTCTACATTTCATTCATTTCATCTAATAGCTTTCAACGTCTTGCTTGGATATTTTCATGCATTTTTTTCATAATATTTTTGGGCTTGAAATATTCATACAAGACTTCATGAAAGTTCGTTCCATATTGCTCATGCATTGGATGAATGATTGGTCATGTGTACTTTGCTCTAAAAGCTTGAGTTAATGACTTCTGTATGAAAGAATTGCATGAAGATGGCTTTTCTGGAGATGACTTCTTTTGGGTCTTAATCTATGAGATTGTGTTCACTGAACACACATTTCTAATTGACTGATAGTGACATATCATTCATAGAGTTATTGTGATTTCAATGTGTGCATGAATTTGTGAAACATGCTTGGAAGAATGCACATGCCCGGTACTCAAGAGAATTCATGAGAAAACATGTTTGCATGATTGGTATATACTGATGTGTGAGATGCATGTAAGACAATGTTCCTCGTGAAAATAAGGCTTCATGAATATTAATTTTTGTCAACAAGAATTCCATTTGAATGAATGTGGTTCCATGATAATTATGAATACTTTGCATTTGGCATACTTGGTAACACTTGTGTGATGAAGCATTTTATTGTTGAAGATTTGGTCGCCTTGTGTTTGAATGTTGAGCTCCCTTGTAGAGAGTGTTAATGCTTGATTCATGAGTTTGATTCTCAACTAACCTCTTGGTTTATCATGTTTTTCAGGATGTAAAATCATTGTTGATCTTCATGGGATTATGGTAACATTTAATCAATTGTTTCCCTTTGGTTTGATGGAGGTTTTAGTTATTTTTCAAACTCAAACTATCTTATAGTCTTCACCATTTTCAATCCGATCATTCGATCTCCCCTCTAAAAATTTTATGTTGTAGCTCTGGGAGTCCTCTTTCCAACGCTTCCAGTCTTGCTCGATCGGAGTTCGGAGCTAGGAGAATTAATTCTTGCCGTCAAAGCGCGCAGAGATGTATTTGTGTACCCTGCCTGAAAGGGTCGACCCCAGGGGTCGACCCCCACTGCAAGGGTCGACCCATGGGTTCGACCCCTGTAATCTTGGCTCATTTTTTGGCCCCGACAGCAACCTGGTTGCCGAGGGTCGACCCCAGGGGTCGACCCCCACTGCAAGGGTCAACCCCAAGGGTCGACCCCTGTAACAGAAGATGCAGTTTTGTGTTTTCTAGCAACCTGTTGCCCGAGGGTCGACCCCAAGGGTCGACCCCTTCCGGACGAGACTTACGAAAGTATTTTAAACTTATAGAAAACCCTATTAAACCATTCTAAAATATACCCTAATGGTTCCTAATCATGTTAGGGTGTTTTAAACTCATTTTAGAAGGGGTATATGGGTCATTTGGTCTGTCTCCTATATATATCAATGTGTTGCTCCGAATTTCAGTAGTGATTAACCCCAATGCACATTTGTTCATTCGTATAGGTGAAGAAAAGGGGATGACTTGGTGGAGCTCTTGCAAGGAGGAGATCATCTACTTCCGTGAAGATCTGGAGATCGTGGAAGAAGAAGAAAAGGTGAGGATCGAAGAGAGGATCAAGAGGACGCAAGAAACGTCTTCATCCAGCTTCTCTCCAACTCGTGGTTCAAGGAACATCATCAACCGGCCTTGAAGAACAAAAGGGGATCACTTCTATGTCTTCTATCAGTTCTTTGTGATATGTTCTATGATCTGTATTTTGGGTTTGAGCATGCTTGAATATTTGTGTTTATTTTTTGAACATTAGAGATATTTGTGTGTGTGACCATTTGTGTATACGGTCGTGTTTGATCGCCTTCGTGTGATCGTGTTTGTGTCATTGTGTTGCGATTGTTGCAGCGTGTGTGTGTGTGTGTTGTGATCCGGTCGTCGGATCGTGTGTGTGTTGTGATCCGGTCGTCGGATCGTGTGGGAGACTTCGTCTCCGTATCTGTGTGTGTTTGGAGCGTCGTCTCCGTGTTGGGGATTTTTCCCCGAGTGAAGCCTCACCGGGTTTGGTGAGGGGTGGACGTAGGGAGCCCGTCGTGGTCCCGAACCACCTTAAAAATCTCAGTGTCCTATGGTTTACATTGTGGTTTGCCTTGTTATGTTTAATAGCTTAATGTGTTTATCCTAATCGTGTGTGAACGGTGAGATTGAGAGAATTCAATCATCTTGCTTGAGTGTAATCTTGAATCTCGTCAAGGTTGTTAATTCCGCTGTGCGCTTGTTTATGTTTTTAATCGGTCATAGTTTTTAGTAGTAGGATCTATTCACCCCCCCTCTAGATCCGTGTTCCTACACTACGGGACCCAACAGGGACCTACCGAGGAGGCTGTGAAGAAGGTCGAAGCTTTGAAGGCTCGATGCTGCGCGGGCTCACTCAAGAGTCCGGTTCCGGTCGCCAGCTGCCTGGTGTACCGCATCACCCCTGGGGCCCACCCCATTCCTGCCCAGAACTCCAGAAGACGTCAGCACAGAGGCTTCCGGCGGAATACTGCTACTGTTACCGGATGCCTCTCCATGTCCGGTAAATCCATGCTAATCGGTGGAGTTCGCGTCTTCCTGGATAGACGCGACGCTAGGGTGGTCCCGGATCGGGTCATCCCCGCCGTACCTATTCACAACTCCTACCAGGCCCTCTCTGGAAGGAGAGCTGAGAAAGAAGAAGTCGGCCACCATGGCCATAAGAAGCTGGCCCCCGGGCCGAAGAAGTTTAAGCAAGTTTGGGTCCCCAAGAAGATCCAGCCCGCTCGCCAGGATGCACCAATCCATCGCCGCCCTGCACAGGATGGAGCAAGAATGAAGAAGGAATGGGGCCTGGCCCCAAGAAATGAAGCGACTGTTGTGGACCCTCCACGTTGTGAAAGTTTCAAGGCCTGCGCTCGACAAGCCAACATCTCCACAATGGAAAAGAGATTCCAGCAACTCACCGGACGAGCCCGGCTTGCTTATATCCCTCCCATGGGAGGTCGACAACTATCACCGGTCCTACACCAGGAACGGGGACAAGAAGAAATGACCAACATGGTCAGAAGCTACTTCAGGGGTCTAGGCAACCCCTCGCTGGGCCAACAACGGCTACTACAAGCAGCCGTGGTTGAAGAAGACTATTGCCCACCAATGGCAGTTGAAGAAGAAGAGGAAGGAAGAAGGATAACGTCGTCAGTCGATGACAATCGTTACGAAGATGGATCCGATGTTGAAGCCGATGAAATCGCCCCTCGGAGGGAAGAAATGAAAAGAATCTCTGTGTTTGAGAGACTGACCTTCCCGGAGCATGTAAGAAGGAAGGTTCATAGACAAAGAAGGAGAATGCAGATCTTCACCTACAACATGGCTGGCATATCCGGCCGATATGGAAGGCTCCCAGAAGATCCTCATGAGCTGGCTCAATTGGCCGGGAGGACGGGGCCGAACACTCGAAGGGTGAAGCCTCAAAAGAATTGTTGGCAGCGGCTAAAGGGAAGCAAGCCCTAACCCACCACCAACAATGTGATCAATATGCTGTTCTGGCGGCCAATGTGGTGACGGCGGAAGAAGAAGAAGATGTTTTGCTAGACATCCTACCTGAGGGTGCATCCGGGGAGACGACAGAAGCTATCCCCAGCACTGCAGCTATGGATCCGGTAGTACTAATTATACTACAATGGTACCACCAGGAGATAGAGCTACTGAAGAAGCAACTGATGGAGAAGACAGAGCGGTCTTCAGCCTCCAAGCAGCCCGAGATGCAGGGCAAATCATCACGGGGAGCCATCAACTGGAGTGACCCCTCTCTACACTATGCCATGCCCCAGTTGGCAGAACCAAGCTTAGCGACGACTCAGCAACGCCCACCATAGCCGCTGATGCCGTCGGTGCTACCACAGGTACACCAGACACCTCCACTACTGCGTCCTCCTCCGCAGGCGACCACCCTGGTCACCCCCTACCTACAGCCGACACATTTCTACCCCGAACCGGTTGATCCAACCGTCATGAACAAAATGATGGTGGAGAGAATGATCGAGCTGAAGCTCGCTGAAAGAAGTGAAGGCGACTACGTCACATTTTATGCATATAGGGTTCCATACCCGCCGCACCATGCTGCCAAGCGGCTCCCTCTTGGGATTAGCAAGCCTCCAAAATTTGACAAGTTCAATGGGAAGGGATCCCCAAAGGAACATGTCGCTTACTACATGACCGTCATGGGTGATCTGGCCACCGACGAGTCATATTTGCTAAAATTCTTCGGGTCCTCGTTGACGGGGCTCGCTTTTGAATGGTACTCCATCCTCCCGGTTGGGTCGATCAGCGACTGGTTAGACATGCAGATGAAGTTCAGAGAAAGATTCCATGTTACAGAGAGGGAGGTCACAGTGGCCGAACTCTACTCAACAAGATAGAGGGCAGATGAGACAGCCCTTGACTATATCACGAGGTGAAGGAACCTCGGAATGAGATGCAAGCGGCCCCCGCATCAGGAGGACGCTGTACAAATATGTAAACAGAACCTCAGGAGAGAGGTCCTGGAAAGGATGATAGGTATGGAAATTCGGTCATTCGACCGACTAAACAACATTGTGGCCGAGGTGGAAGCCCTCCTGGCTAGATCTGCCCCTACATCAACTACTGCTACTACACAAAATGCCAAAGCAGTAGAACGGCGCCTGGCGCCTAAAGAAGCGAGTGCCCATGACATTAAGGCATTTGAACAACATAAGGATAAAGGCAAGAAGGCGGATGCCCCACAGCCTGCTAAAGCCGGAGATGGCAAAGAGGGTCCCTCACTGCGAGATAAGATGAAGAAGGCATACTCTTTTCTAAATGAGAAGACCAGAATTCTATTTGACTAGATGACCCAGTATGACAAAGTCACCCTGCCTAAGCCAAAGAGGCCGGATGACCTGAAAAGAAAGGACAGTCCAAGGTTTTGCCCCTATCACCAGATGCTGGGGCACCCCATTGAAGACTGCTATGTCTTCAAAGATATTATTGAAGGCATGGTGAAGACAGATGAGATTGACTTGGGAGAGTATAGGGTCGACCCTCCACAACCTCATGAGGCTCCTCTGAGGAGAGCTGCTGCTGATGCGGGACGGACACGCGACCTGGGACTCTTGCTCGTGATAGTCCCTAAGCGAGGGAAGACATGGACCGTGCGTATCAATTTGGTATCAGAGCGCCGGTTGAGTCTAGGGTAGTCTGGTGGAAATAAATAAAAAAAAGAGTCGTTTAAGTCGGTCTAAGTGTCACATTTGCATACCATTAATCGGTATATCAAAAGGTGTTGTCCGAACGTTAGGGTACCCCTATCGGGAAGGCCGCACACTTGCGCGAGTGATCATCTGATCGATTAACTCCGCCACGTACCGAGTCTTGGGTTAAGTCTAAGGTCCTTAGTGTGCATTAGTTAGTGCATTCCAACTTTGCATTAGTTAGGGTCGTGTTTAGTGTCTTGTCTCCGTGTGTCGGCATGCCCGCCTTGTAGTTCCCCATTCCCTATGGAATCTCGGTCGCCCAGGCGATATTACCGTCGGCACCCTCATGGGCTTGGGCCCAAAGCCCTGGACTTTTATGGCTCCAAAGTCCTGAGTGACTACCTACATTGGGAAGGCGCCATGGACAAATACTTCGCTTATTACATCATGTCCGAGGCCCATAAATTCTCTTTTACCAAGGATAGGCTGCTTCACAAGGTTGTCGAGAAGTGGGGATACATTGAATGCTTGAGGCAGATTAGGAGACAAGGGCCCGTCGAATCATGGCGGGACATGAAAAGGGAGCTTAGGAAGGTTTACCTACCCACCCGGTCCCCTCAAAATCACCCCACCCAATCACCTCCAGCCGGCTCCACCCACCTACCTCCACCCACGGGGGTCATACCACTAGCCAACCCCACCAACTCACCTACAATCAAGTGGGCCACACCTCCAACCAACCCCGCCCCCTCACCTCCATCCAAGCCCACCAAAGCACTCCCAATCAAGTGGCCCTCCCAGTCGCCTCCAACCAAGTGGAAGCCCCACTTATAGTCGAGCCTAGGTCCGCATCCGGGCCGAGAGATGAAGAGTGAGTCCACCCCGAGGTCCCTACTCCAACTCGCACCTTAAATGAAATCAAGAAAATGCTTTCGGATTGGTTGGATAGGATAGAAAGGACACATGCTCCTTCACCACCCACGAGAGCTCCAATGCCACCACCCCTACTTCCGAACTTTATTTGGAACCATCTTGTTTGGAGCCACCAAAACCCGAGCCACCCGTGTTTCTAACGGGTACGCTTTACATAGCCGAGCCACTACTTAGATGGCTCAAGGATGACTTGGTCCCACTTCATTACCCACCCATGGGCCCCACCTTACCTCTAGTGCCCATCAACTCCTACCACACGACATTCTAATCTAGTCACCATGCTGATACCTTGGGTGACCTTATTATGGGTTTACACCAGCAATGACATTGACGCACTTATTGGCCTGAGCCTTCGACCAACCCACTAGTCGTAGCTTCACTCATCCGGCCTTAGGGTCTATTACCTCCGTGTGCACCGTGGGTTGTGTCACCATAGAGATCCTCTTATTCCTCCCCATGTCGGCAGAGCCCGACTTCATTCCCTTTTGCCCAAGGGAGGAATCTTATTTTCTACACATGATCACAGTCCCACCTACCATAATGCATGAAGGTGACCATCCACACATTCAAGAGTACCACACATGGGATTGTGACTTGTGGGAACCCACCACAAGGGGTCATACCTTCATTGATCCCTTTGACCCATTCCCTAGTGGACCCCTAGACCCACTATATATACTTCACTTCTTTGAGGGAGTCTACTACCACACCCATTCCCCACGGGCCGGGTCGTCTATACCCACCAAGCCCGTTCACGATACTCCTACATCCGACTCTCCTAGCCCTTCCAAGTCTTCCAAATCCCATAGAAAGTCCAATGTGTATGCATGGTCCACTTTAGGAGGTCTAGGAATTCTACGTTCCGCTAATCACCGGTTTCATCTAGTGTATGCATGGCACACATTCGGGTGTCCTGGTCCGCCGTCACACACGTACGGGTCGGACTAACATTAGGTTTGTTTAGGGTCTTTGTGAGTCTTTGTTTCGTTTGTCTGTCGTGTGTTTGTGCATACATCGAGTCGAGTCGGTTTTGTACGCTCGCGTTATTAGTCCCTTTCGAGTATGAGACTTGTCGGACTTTGGGATCAGTTCTACTTTACATATTGGATCTAATCACATAAGGGACAAGCGGTGATTCCTAGTGAGTCTTCGAGCCGCCTTCCATCCTTTGAGAGTGACCCCACCCCGGATCTAGCCTGTGCATATCGAATCTATATGGGATGAGCATGTGTTGATTACTTGGAGTGGAGCGTACTCCGCGCTTCCAGGTTCGGTGACGCATCCGCCGGAGCTACTCAAGCAGCCGCACCCCTTACTCGACGGGATCGAGTTCTTCCCACCCGGGGAAAATTGATGGGGACATCAGAGTAAGAGCACTGACATTTTAATTTACAATTGTGTCCTTTAGTTTATTTTTATATCCTTGGGAAAGCATATGCACAATTGTAAGGCTTTATAAGCCAATGTGTCATTCCCTAGGATTGTTTGGGTTTTTGTGTAAAATGTTAGTAGGTCCAGCAAGGGGGCCCTCACTCCTTTCTTATTGGTCCACCTAAGCCATAGGGGGTCCATGTGGGGCTGGTCAACCATCCTAGGTGGCTTCTAGATGGTTTGACATTCAAGGGGACAAATGGCCTTAAAAGTCCACCTTTTCTCCTCTCTTGGTCAAGGGGGCGCCCCCCTCTCTTTAATGTTATTTAATGTGGTTCCAAACCACATGGGATAAAAACTTTTGAACTCCCTTGTTTACCCCTCCCCAATTTAGATATGAGGGTATATGTGGTCATTTTCCTTTTATTATATAAGGCTTGTATTTCCTTTTTTCAGGAATTAATGAGAAAAAAATATGTAATTGATTGGAGCTTGGTGCGCCCCTCCCTCTCTCCCTCTGGTTTCTCTCTTCCTCCTCCAATCTCCAGGGTATAGAACCCTTCTATCTTCTCCTTAGCCCCTCAGAATTCTATTTCTGCCGCCGCCGCCATCGCGCCGCCGTCTTCATCGCCGGAATTCTATCTACATCAGGACAGAACCCTACTCCGTGATTTTTAGCTCTCCATTAGGAGCTCAGATTGCAACCAAACTTGGAGGGTGAGTCATCCACGTCCACACCAGCCTCCACAAAACAAATCCAGTCATTTACCTTTTGTTTGCTATTTTTCCATTTTTGTGTATTTCCACCTTCCAGTTCTGTCTTCTGTTCAGATCCTGTCACAACAACCCTGAGTTTCCCCTCTTCGACCCACTTCTTCTTATTTGTTTGAATTCCCAAACTTATTGGGAGTTCTATCCACCACCCCCATCATCCAAGAATTTTCTTGTAATTTCTAAAGTCCTTTTTGTATTTTTAAAAATTGTTGTCTTCTCCCAAATCTGTTCTGTCCTGTGTAGTTCAGATCCGACCCCCAGTCAGTATAAAATCCCCAAAAAATCGAAACCTCCACCAAATCCGTCCTAAAAATTATCCCCGTCTTCATTGTTCCATACTCTACAACTTTCATGAAGAGTCCAAGTTCCAGATCTGATTTTTGAGACACGGTCAATGCCAACTCTCAGGAAAACTTAGTTATATCATGAGATTTCGGGTTCTGTCCAACAGCAGCTTGTAAAATCGATCAAGGCCATATCCAAGAAATTCAAAATTCTTTCTCTGGCCATAGATCGAGTTATTTTGAAAGAGGTTTCCAACGGTATTTTTGTGCGTCGATCCGATGTCGGGAGTGATCGCAACAGTAGATCTCACCGGGTCACGCGCTGTAAAACAGCAGCTTCAGATCCGTGGCCAGCAAGGTCAACAAGTGAAGACCGGAGCCGACTCGCCTTCTGCGAGGCGAACCAGCGTGCCGCCATCCCAGGGAGCGCCTCTCCAGGGGCCAACGTCACAGCGGTACCACTCCGGGCCCACTCGGACCCACCGATGAGCACGTGGGTCCCACATTCGTGAATACGGGTTACGCTGAAGCTACATCAAAACGCTGCCCGTCAACCCAAGTTCGATCCTCCCGGGCCCCATTTGTAGCCCGTTACCTCCCTGCGTGGAGTGGGTAGTAGAAACCATTTCTGTAATTATTGTAATAATTGTTTAACCGGGAGTTACTGTCTTGGCCGGGATCATCTTCCCCACACCCGGAGCATTAAGGTAAACTCATCCCCTCTCTCTTATCGCATTAGCTTTACTCGTATATTTTTGAATGCCGCTGCATGAGTGATAGGTTATTCTATCTCGATCATAGTTATTATCACCGCTGCGAGAGAGAGTGAGTGACCCGTCCCGTGACTCGATCCGAGTACATGCGGAAAGCCGATACCTGAGATTCACTGTCGGTTTCTCAACCGGGCACGGTCCCACGTCTTCCCTCGCTTAGGGGCGATCGCGAGCTAGAGTCCTAGGTCGCGTGTCTATCCCGCATCAGCTGCCAATATGGTCTCCGTGTACCAGGCTTTGCCTGAGGAGATCTCTGAAGCCAGTACTCGGCACATTTATGAAATCTATTTCCTGGCGCCCATAGAAGAACAACAAGGATGGCAGCAAGTCCTTGCAAAGAACAAGAAAAAGATGACACCTCGCCCGAGAGTGGGGGCACATATTCGTGGCATCACACCACGACCTACCCCTCCTGTGGCAGCACCTGTGTGGGCTAATCCGCCTTTAGTCATCAAGATACCTACATCTAATCAGAGGAGACAGACTCCACTACCGATGGTGAAGGAGATTAGCCCAGAAGCCCGACGGCTGCATGAGTACATAAATGGGCTAGATGAATATGTACAGCCCGAATTAGAACCTCTATTGGTACAGGATCATGTCCCATGGCAAGAACCAGAGCAGCTGTCACTCAAGCAGGAGCAGCAAGCTGACGCGGCATCTAACAAGGATGGCAACATGTTCTGGGGGCAAGCGCCAGCTGAAGAAAAGAAGAAAAAGAAACAAAAAAAGAATAGAAAGGCCTCCAAGGTCAACAAGGAACAGGTTGTGTCCTGCAATACTCTCTCGGCTCTCTTCAACTTGCCTAGTGAAGAGGACGAGGAAGAAATATGCTTTGCACCCGCCGCCGGGGCAAGCCAGGCTGAAGCAGCTACTACAGCACATGCAACCCGGTAAGCCTGAAAATGGGGGCGCCAGCCGCCCGCTAACCATAATATCTTTAGGAGAGAGTAACCCTACAAGATACCTTTCCCGGATGTCAAAGGAGTCCAAATCCCTCCTCCGTCAGGCCTTTATAATCAAAATGGAGGCAGCACTACTACCCCTTCCTTCCTGGAATTCCTGAAGATGTCCAAGGGAAAGCAGCCGTGTCAGGATGTCGACCCTACAATCGGGAGTACTTACCCGCAACCCCAGCAGTCTTCCAAACCTCCGTATGCAGTTAAAGCTTGCCCGGCGGCAGCCAATGAAGGGCAACAAGAACATGGCACCAAGCAGAAGGATGCAGAATCTGAACCTAATGAGGCATGACCGTCAGGGACCGCAGTCCAAGACTCCTCCAAGCCCATATGGGCGGATGAAATGAAACTGTCCAATGTCCAAGCAGGAAGCCGTGTAGTTAAATTGTTGAAAAAGCTCCCGACGAGATTCACTATTTAGGAAATTCTCTCTCTGAGTGAAGAGACCCGACATGCGATTATCACTGCTTTGCAGATGCCTGCTCAATATGAAACCTGCTTGGCTGAAGCACTGCTAGAGGCCAGCATGACCTTTACTCAGGAGGACATGCTGCTCCCCACTATCAGTCACAACATGATGCTCTACATGAGGGGGCACCTAAATGGACAGGAGATGAACAGGATCCTGTTCGACCCTGGCATAGCTGTCAACATTCTGCCATACATAATATACCAGAGGCACCACTTTAATGTACGCCTCGATAAAGTCGGAGAGATGTGTATCGTCGGCTTCAAAGAAAAGTGTGAAGTATCGCTGGGGGTAGCAGAATTCACACTCACTCTGGCAGATTTCACTACGAAGGTGCAGTTTCATGTCATCGACTCCCGCACCTCGTACAAGGCGGTACTTGAAAATATGGTGGTGCCATCCACGCTCCACCAATGCATCAAATACAGCCTCGAAGGGAAGGAGGAGAAAATATTTGCTGACCTCCATCCATTCAAAGTGTACGAGTGTCACCTGGAAGACGCTCATCTATTTGTAGATCGGTCTCAAAAGACCTCTGAAGCTAAGACCCCTATGGGGGCACCGAAAAGCACCTCTGGCGATGACTGGTTTCCACCACCGCCGCGTGGATATATCAAGCCCAAGGCGGTCTCTCACATCACCGTCACTAGGGACGTGGGCAGGATAGCACCTCCCATCATATACCCCGAAGCCAATGAAGTCAAGGTCGATGAGCAGCACGACCACATAAGGGTTCCAGAAGGCCTCATCAAGCCAATCCATGGCCTCGATAACCCCACTGTCGAACCTTTCAAAGCTTGGGAGGTAGCGCAGATAGATGGCCCCAGCAACTTGTTTTATACAGCTGAGGAGCACCCTTCCCAGGAAGACACTGATTGTCACTTACCCGAAGACATAGAGAACCCGCTGGCTCCCATTTAGGGTCATGCGTTCACAACAAGTCGGATGGCCAGGATGTTCCAGAAGCAGCACATCCCCTCCAACCAGCCACGTGAAGATAAAGAAGCTTTCCAGAAGATGTGGTATCCCGTAAGTCTGGACAAAGAAATGAGACGTGTTTCTCAGCATCCAGGGTTGGGCTTCACCCTTGAAGAATATTACTATAGTGGGCGCTATGAGGTGGACATCATCACCGCTTTCGATCCTGCTGAAAACAACCCACTGGGGGCAACTTTCGATGAATACCCAACAGAAGCTGAATATGCCAAACCGGCTCGACCAAGAGACTCGGAAACAGAGACCACGACTCCTTGCCGATGTTGGGAGCAAGTCTATCCTGAAGAGGCGGCCCTTCAAGCCAAACTTAATATGGCCAGCAACAGCGAAGCCGAAGACATTGAAGAAATAGGGACATCTCCCTCCGGCGGGTCTCCGCTAATGATGATTCCAGCACCTCTCGTGCCGATCGGAGAGACTTCTGTCGAAGCCGAGCAAGAGATGTATGTTGCTGAAAAGAAAAGTGCCACCTCCGCTGAGGACACGACAATCCAAGAGGGCGAGGCCTTCTCACCTTCTGCTGCAAAGTTGCGATGCTACCCCAGCCCAGCAGTAAACAACCACCGGTCTTCCATGACTGTAAACCTATTTGTAGGGGATAAGGCTGTTAACTCACCCCTCGAAGCTGCAATGGTGATGGATTCGTTGATGGAACAATCTGCACAGTCGCTTCTTGCTGAGGCAGAGATTCGTGCTGAAGTTCAAATAGAACCAAATGAAGAGATCGAGGTCCTTGACTTTGAAGATGATATTCCAGACTTTGTCGACCTTCAGTCGGCGCCCCTGGAAATAGAAGATTGAGGCCAAGCCACAGTCGATGAACTAAAAGAAGTTAATCTGGGAGACAAGAACGACCACAGGCCGACCTTCCTCAGCGCCCGGCTATCTGCTGAAGAACAGAAGGTGTACATCCAGCTACTGCAAGAATACCGGGATTGCTTTGCCTGGACCTACACGGAAATGTCAGGACTAAGCCCCACAGTATCACAACATGAGCTAGCAATAAGCCCAGAAGCCAAACCGGTGAAGCAACCACCGCGGCACATGAGGCCAGAGCTCATCACTCAAATCTACAAAGAAGTTGACAAGCTCATTGATGTGGGCTTCGTCGAAGAAAATCAATATACCACGTGGATGGCTAACATTGTGCCCTTGAAAAAGAAGAATGGATAGATCTGGATATGTGTTGACTTTCGAGATGTAAATAAAGCCTTCCCCAAGGATGATTTTTCGGTGCCAATAACGGAGGTCATGATAGATGCAACAACCGGCCATGAGGCCCTATCATTCATGGATGGGTCATTCGGCTACAACCAAATATGGATCGCGGAACATGACCGGGTCCATACTGCCTTCCGAACTCCCAAAGGCATTTATCACTACAAGAGGATGCCGTTTGGATTGAAGAACGCCGGCGCAACTTATCAGCGGGTGATGACTAGAATATTTGATGAGCTGCTCTACCATAAGGTTGAGTGCTACATAGATGACCTGGTAGTCAAAACCAGAAAGAAAGAAGACCATCTACAGGACCTCCGAGTCATCTTTCAGAGGCTGAGGTAGTATGAATTGAAGATGAACCCTAAGAAGTGTGCATTCGGAGTATCGAGCGTAAATTTCTTGGGTTTCATTGTCAAATACCAGGGGATTGAAATAGACCCGCAAAGATCAGAGCAATTCAGGAGTTTACCTCACCAAGGAACCTCTCCGAACTGAGATCTCTACAAAGCTGCCTGGCCTACATCCGACGGTTTATATCCAACTTGTCGGGGCGATGCCAGCCCTTTCAAAAGCTGATGATGAAAGATGTTCCCTTTACTGGGATGAAGATTGCCAGACAGCCTTCGACAAGCTCAAAGACTATCTGAAGACTCCTCCAGTGCTGGGTGCACCGGTGAAAGGTCGGCCACTGGTTTTGTACATAACAGCCACATATAACTCCATGGGGGCAATGCTTGCCCAGAACAATGAAGAAGGAAAAGAACAAGCCCTCTACTACCTCAGTCAAACAATGTTCAGAACTGAGGAGAGGTACACCTATATCGAGAAGATCTGTCTGGCACTAGTCTTCACGGTCAAGAAGCTTCGACACTATATGCTGTCGCATGAAGTTAAGCTAATCTCTAAGGAAGATCCGCTTAACTATATCATGTCCCAACCCGCACTCAAAGGCCGCTTGGGCAAATGGGCGGTGATCCTTATGGAGTTTGATATCTCCTACATACCACAAAAGGCCGTTAAGGGCCAGGCCATCACAGACTTCTTTGTTGCGCATCCAGTGCCTGAAGACTGCCTGCTGGAACCAGAGCTTCCTGAAGATGAAACCCTAGAGGTCGGCCAAGTGCAGCCCTCTCTATGGCAGCTATATTTCGACGGCGCGTCCAGAATTGATACCTCAGCTACTGGGTCTGCCAGAGTCAGAGCGGGGGTAGGCATAGTCCTGAAATCTCCTGAAGGAGAAGTCATATATACATCTTGTTCAATAAATAAGCCATGCACGAACAATGAAGCAGAATATGAAGCCCTCATAATCGGGTTGCAGATCGCTCTGTCCATGGAGATCTAGATGTTGGAAGCATTCTGGGATTCCATGCTATTTATTAAACAGCTGGAGGGAGAGTTCGATGTGCGGAAGCAAGAAATCCTCCCTTACTATCAGCTGGCTCTCCGCTTGATGGCGCGATTCTATTTCATCAAAATCAAGCATATCAAGCAAGGACATAATGCTCAGGTGGATGCCCTCGCAATGTTGGCTAGTTCTTTGGCAATCCCGCCAGACACAAGCCTGAATATAGCAGTAATTAACCATCGACAGGTCCCCAGTGTAACGAAGGTTCTGGCTGATGAACAAGAAAATGAAGCGGTAGCTGTTGAAGAAGTTCAGCAGCCCGATTGACGGGAACACCTTCTGCGTTGGTTTCAGCACCAACAACTCCCGAAAGAAAAAGAATAAAGAAAGAAGCTCCTAAGAGTCAAAGACTCTTACAAGATGAGAAGTGGAACTTTGTTCTGAATAATGGCTGATTCCCAAAAGAAGGTTTTGCTCCGTTGCTTGTCTTCGGTGGAAGCTGGGCAGGTAATGCAAGAAGTCCATGCCGGGTCAGCTGGAGCACACCAGGCCCAGCCAAAAATGAAAATTATAATAAAGAAATTGGGCTATTATTGGTGATGGGAATCGACTCCGAGCATGTACATTTTATTTTACATTTATGTCCTTTAGTTTATTTTTATATCCATGGGAAAGCATATGCGCAATTCTAAGGCTTTGTAAGCCAATGCGTCATTCCCTTAGATTGTGTGGGTTTTTATTCAAATATGTAGTAGGTCTAGCTAGGGGGCCCTCACCCCTTTCCCATTGGTCCATGTCATCCTTGTGGGGCTGGTCAACCATCCTAGGTGGCCATCTAGAAGGTTGGAATGCCAATTGACCACATGAGAGACAAGTGGTTAAAATTTTCCAAGGTAGGCTACCTACCCATTCAACCCTTTCACCTAGTCAAGGGGGCGCCCCATTCCACTTGCATTAGTTTATTTTTTTGTGTGTGTTGATCACATTTAACCTAGACCATCCCTTCCCCATCCCTAGATCCAATGGTGGAGATTGGATTTGGTGTGTAGCATATAAAAGCTTGTATTTTCCATTTGGAAATTAATGAATGATAGAAAATTTGTTGAATGCCCAAGAGCTTCTTGAGCCCCTCCCCTCTCTCCTGGTGTTCTTCCCTTCTCAACCCTAATTCTAGAGTGGATCTACCTTCTATCCCCTCCCCTCTACCTTATAGTTCTTCTCTGGTGATAACCGCCGCCGCCGTCGTGTTGCCGTCGCTCCACCGCCATCGTCTTCGGTATTCTGTCCAACCAGGACAGAAGCATCTTCCCCGAATTTCTGCTCCCGCATCCCACCTCCTCTGGAGCTGAAATTTTCAGGCGTGGTTCCCCTCTCGAACCCATATCTTCACAAAAACAATAAAGTCAAAATTCCTTCATTTGGTATTTTTCAATTTTCGTTCCTCTTCTATTCCCAGATCTGCCAGGTTTCTGTCTACAGTGACAACAACTCTGAGTTCTACACATCCGGGTAATTTTTTGATTTTTGTAGGAGCTCCCAATTTTATTGGAAGTTTTGTCCACCTTCCCCCATCCCCAAGCATGTTCTTGATTTTTGTTCAGCCCTCTACATATTTTCTAAAATTCGTTCAAGTTCCCAAACATGTTCTGTCAGCCAGTTTCCAGATCCGACCACTAGCCAGTGTTAAAATAATAAAAAATCATATCCTCCACCAATCCTTCCACAAAAATTATTTCCGTTTTCCTTGTTCAAATCCCTACAACTTTGGTGAAGAGGTCAGGAGCTGAATCGGACGTCTACCTTGTGGTCAAAGGCAACTCTTAGGAAAGTTCCCTACTGATCTGAGAGTTCGGGTACTGTACAATAGAAACTTCAAAATTCAGCAAAGTCCAGATCCTAGCAGATCCAGTCAATCCCTCTGAGCTTAGATTGAAGTATTTCAAGAGAGCTTTCCAACGATAGCTCCTGTGCCCCGATCCGACATCAGGATTGGTCGCAGCTGCTGATCTCGCCGAGTCGCGCGTCTGAAAACAGAAGTTGCAGATCCGTGGGAAGTTTTTTCGACGGGTGCCGATCGGAGCAGCCCGGCCTCCGGTCGACGTTCCAGCGTGCCGCCATCCCAGGGACCGCTTCCCCAAGCATCCCCACTACAGCGGTGCCACCGGGTCCCACACGGCCCCTCCGACCAGTACGTGGGCCCCACGGTCGTGAGTACGTGTGCTGCCGAAGCTACGCAAGAAGCCGCCCGTCAACCCAAAATCGGTCCTCCCGGACCCACTTGTGTAGCTCTTTACCTCCCTTCGTGGAGTGTGTAATAGTCCATTGCTGTAATAATTATGTATTAATCGTCCCGGGAGTACGAGTTCGGCCGGGTCCGTCTTCCCCACGCCGAGAGCGTGGAGGTATCGTGTTCGCTCCTACACTTGGCACTTTGCTTTATTTCATATGTGCTTGTTTATGCCGCTGCTAGAGAGCATGTTTTAGGATCTAGCTCGCTATATTTTTCATATCACCGCTGCTGTGAGAGAGAGCGTGACCGTCCCGTGACCCGATCCGGGCACAAGAGAGAGCCGACCACCCTAGCTCACTGCCGGTTTCTCAACCGCGCACGTCCGATGCTTCCCTCGCTAAGGGACAATCGCGAGCTTGTCGTGTCCGTGGTCCATCCCGCATCAATTGGCCCTCCATGTTCGATGATTGCTGCAAGTTTGCTAAAGCTTACCAAAAATGTCAAGAGCATGCCAATGTGTCCAGGAGACCACCAGTGCTGCTACATCCCACCATACCAAGTTGGTCGTTCGCCCAATGGGGCACAGACTTGGTGGGGCCACTGCCAGCATCTTCATCAGGATGCAAGTACATCTTAGTAGCCACAGATTACTTCTCCAGATGGGCGGAAGCAGTTGCGCTAAGAGATGTGACGGGAGAATTGGTCGCGAGATTCTTCCGACAAAATATAATATTCCGGTTCGGGATTCCATGCCTGATTATCTCTGATAATGGCAGCCATTTCAGATACCAGAAGGTTTATCGGTTGGCTGATAAATACAAGATTGATTGGAGAACCTCATCCCCTACATCCCTCAAGCCAATAGACTTGCAGAAGCCTTCAATAAAACACTATGCACGCTACTAGCAAAGACTATCAAGACTAATAAAAAGGACTGGGAAGAAAAGATGTGCGAAGCGCTTTGGGCATATCGTACGGTCTATAAAACCCCAACCGGATGTTTACCATTCTCCCTCGTATATGGGTTGGAGGCTGTGGTGCCGATTGAATTAGAGGTCCCGTCGCTGCGAGTTGCGATCCAGCACAGTTTGGCTAGCCGCGAACAAACCAACATAGAAAGAAGATTGGAAGAGCTTGCTGAGCTCGAAGGAAAGCGCCTCCGCGCGCAACAGAATATCGAACTCTACCAAGCTCGTATGGCCCGTGCTTTCGACAAGCTGGTCAAAGGCCGAGAGTTTAAGAAGGGTGATCTAGTAATGGTCAAAAGAAGAGAAGTAATGGCCTCCAACCCCAAAGGAAAGTTGGTTGAAAATTGGGTCGGGCCATATATCATCCACCGAGTATATGAAGCCGTACGTCCTTGTAGATCACAAAGGAGTCGTCCAGTTCTCTCCCCTGAATGGAAAACATATGAAGCTGTATCACACAGCTCAACCAGCATTCCCAGAATGACCAAGACCTACCTTGGCCTAGTGCCACTCCGCCCTGACTGAGCTCTACCCACCTTTATCTAGTGGCACTCTGCCCTGACCGAGCTCTACCCACCTTAGTCTAGTGGCACTCCGCCCTAGCCGAGCTCTACCCACCTTGGTCTAGTGGCACTCCGCCCTGACCGAGTTCTACCCACCTTGGTCTAGTGGCACTCCACACTGGCTGAGCCCTACCTACCTTGGTCTAGTGGCACTCCGCCCTGACTGAGCTCTACCCACCTTGGTCTAGTGGCACTCTGCCCTGGCCAAGCCCTACCCACCTTAGTCTAGTGGCACTCCACCCTGGCCGAGCTCCCAATATATATATATATATATATATATATATAATATATATATATATAATACAACATCGCCATTGTGGACCTTACGCCCAAATCGGCATAAAATCCATCCTTTGTGTTAGCATTACCTTCTTGCTAAACGAATAAACCCCTTTTCCGGCACAAGACTTCGTGTCCTAGCCAACTCTTCTACAACATCGCCATTGGGGGCCTTACGCCCGAATCGGCATAAAATATATCATTTGCGCTAGCATTACCTTCTTGTTAGCGAATAAACCCATTTTCCGACACAAGACTTCGTGTCCTAGCCGACTCTTCTACAACATCGCCATTATGGGCCTCATGCCTAAATCGGCATAAAATTTGTCCTTTGCGTTAACATTACCTTCTCGTTAACGAATAAACCCCTTTTCCGACGCAAGACTTCGTGTCCTAGCCGACTCTCATACAAAATCGCCATCACGGGCCTTACGCCCGAATCGGCACAAAATCTATCCTTTGCGTTGGCATTACCTTCTTGCCAACGAATAAACCCCTATTGTCGGCAAAAGGCTCTGCGTCTTAGCTGACCCTCACATAATATCACCATTACGGGTCTTACGCCCGGATTGGTTAAAGCTTATCCTTTGCACTGGCATTATTCCTCTGCCAACGAATAAACTGCCCTTACTGGCGTAAGACCCTGTGTCCCAGTCAGTAGCTATCTGCCATCACCAAGGGTCTAACATCACATGTTGACCTATCAGTATATTCCTGTCAGATGAACTGAACAAAAAAAAAGAAAGAAAAGATAGGGGCTTAAAATAGAGGTGCCCTACCGGCCTTGCTCCTACACCGGGACAAGGGCAAAAATGGCTATAGCCCGGCTGTGGTGAAAACCCGAAATGGCGCCGAAGGCAAAATTGGGTACCCCGCCACGTGAAAACCCAAAAGGGTGCAGGGGGCTGGTGGTGCGGACACCAGAGCGAGTGAGAAGCACGAACCGGCGAGTCGTCGGTACCGTATGCGGAGCACCACCCGGGCTACCTCGGCTTCCATCTAGCTCGGAGACAGTCTGGAGACTCCCCCTTGAGTCTCGATATTTATAGTATTTACTGGGACTTTATTTGTGTGTAATGTATTTTTATTTGGCTTTACTTGGATTGTAATTTGGATTGTAAGAGGGGTTTATTTGTAAAATGGGACCACCTAGGTCCCGCGGGCCCCCCATCCCTTCTCCCATTGATCCACCTCATCTCTTGGGCCCATGTGGGATCAGTCAAACCTCCATGGTGGGCTTCTAGAAGGGTTGGACCAAGGGGGGGACAAAGGATTGCAAAATTCAAAAAAAATGGGCACCAAAGTCAAGGGGGCGCCCCATGATATTATAGTTTAATAGGATTTGAATTTTTATTTTAATTTGGTCCAAATCACATGGGGGAATAAAATGTGGACTCCCTCTTTTACCCCTCCCCAACCCTAGATCTAGGGATAGTTGATGTCTTTTTTGTATTTCATATTTATTGCTTGTATTTTCATTTTGAAGGGAATTAATGCATAAGAAATGATGAATTTTGTTGGAGCCTAGCAAGGGCCGCCCCCCTCTCTCTCTCCTCTCTTCTTCTTACAGCTGGGAAGGATGTGTTCTGAGGTGGGAAGCCTCATCTATCTGGTGTGGAGTTTATCGTTGCCGCCGCCGTTGCACCGCCACCGCCTCCGTTGGTATTATGCCAATTGGGTACAGCAGGCCATTCTAGGATTTTTAGCTCTCAGCCATGAGTTCATCTGGAGCCCAAACTTTGAGGGTGAGTTCCAGGGGTCTTCACCACATCCCAGAAAATTTGGTTGTGCTTCTAGCTTCCATTTTACAATTTTCCATTTTCGTTCTTCCTTTCCATCCAGATCTTCCAGCTTTAAGTCTAGATTAACAGTAGCTCTGAGTTTCCCCTCTTCGGACCTCTTCTTGATTTTTGCTTGAGTCCCCAATTTTACTAGAGGTTCTGTCCACCACCCCCTCCATCCATGAATTTTCGTGGAATTTATAAAGGCATTCACCTATTTTCTAAAAATCACTTTTAGATCTCCACTCAGTTCAATCTGCCTCTGTCCAGATTCGACCACCCACCAGTATAAAATAACTTTCCCCATCCATACCTCCACCAAATCGATCATAAGAATTATTTCTGTTTTCCTCTATCTCCCGTCTACAACTTTTATGAAGAGCTCGAGGTCTGAATCAGAGGTCTACCCTATGGTCAATGTCAACTCTCAAGAAACTTCAGTTCTGCCCGGCCAGATCTAAAACTGAGATCAGTCCGGTTCTAAAATCCCCCATCAGAAGAATGATCCCAACAAAGTTTCTCGAATCATAGAGGGTAGAAGTACTTCGAAAGAGCTTTCCAACAATATCTCTTGTGCGTTGATCCGTCGACGGGAGTGATCGCAGCAGCAGATCTCGCCGGATCGCGTGCGGCAAAACAGAAGCAACAGATCCGTGGGCAGCAACTCCAAGACTTGGAGATCGGAGCCGATCGGCCTCCGACCGGTGATCCAGCCCGGCCGCCGTCCAGGGAAGCGCATCATCAGAGGTCACCATCACAGTGGGACCCACTCCGTCAGGTACAGAGGATGGGGCAGCGTGTGGGCCCCACGAACCCGTAGATCGCGCCATCCAGACAGCACTAAAACGCGGGTTTCGGCACCGACGGATGACATCAAGATGCTGCCCGTCAACCCAATTCCCACTACTCCCGGGCCCCACATGTGGCCTATTACCTCGCTACGTGGAGTGGGTCAAATCTTTGTACCGTAGTGTATTTGTTTAACTGGGAGTACAGGATTGGCCGGGGTTGTCTTCCCCACACCGGGAGCGTGGAGGTAACGATCTCGACTTCTTGGCATTTACTTGCTTAGCTAGTATATGGTCGTGTGCTGCTACTGAGTGCGATAGAAACCTAGCTCGTGAGTCCATGTCACCGCTGTGAGCGAGAGAGTGACCTGTCCCGTGGCTCGATCCGAGCACGGAAGTGAGTCGACCACCCTTGACTCTATCGGTTTCTCAACCGCGCGGATCCGCGTTTCCCCTAGCTTGGGACGACGAGTGAGCTTGCATTCTGTTAGCGACGTATAGCCCATAGGAACTCTTAGTGTCGGGTCAAAGCGTCTCCATTATTGTATGTTGCTGGTCATGTCTGCATTTAGAGTCCGAGGTCCGCATCACTTAGAATCGATTCCCGTGTCCGTCCCGCATCAGTTTGGTATCAGAGCGAGTCGAGTCTAGGGAGTCGTTGCATAAGTCTTGCATAGTCTAAGTCGAGTCTAGGATCATCATTATTTTCAAAAAAAATATTTTAAAATTGCATTTTATCCCGATAATCTGGTATTTTAAAAGGTGTTGTCCGAACGTTAGGCTACGCCTATCGGGAAGGCCGCACACTTGCACGAGTGATCTTCAGATCGATTAACTCCGCCACGTACCGGATATTGGTTTAGGTCTAAGTGCATTAGTCGGTGTTTGCATTAGTTTGTGTCTCCTAGTTCATGTGTCTTTGCATGCCCACCCGTCGAGGTACCCAATACTCGCCACCTCCACCTATAGCAGATTCCCGAGCCCGTAGCTCCGATGAGCCTTCCACGGCCGAGATGTTCCGAGCCCTCATGGATCATCTCGATACACGTATGGATGGCCTTAGTACGCGTCTAGATGGTGTAGGAACGGGTCTAGAAGGGAGGATGAAAGCCCTCGAGGATCGGGCCGAAGCTTCGGACCAGTCCATCCAGAGTCTTGTAGGGAGGATTGCCGTCCTCGAGAGGGCCCCAGCGGCGGTGCAACCCGCTCCGACCAATGGTCAACAGGAGCCGGCTCAGCAACCTGCTACGCCAAGAGCTCAGGCGGTAGATGTTGGGAGGCAACAGGTGCATGAGGTGGCTGACTATGCATCTGATAATGAGCAAGGGGGATATGGTCGTCGTAACCAATGACGGAATCGTGATGACGATGATGACGACCGCGTTCTTTGAAGCGTGCGTGCGGACCCTCCCCTTTTTAGCGGGTCCTTGGACCCGAAGGTCTATTTAGATTGGGAGGTTGGCATGGACCGGTACTTCGAGTGGTTTGAGATGACGGACCACCGGAGAGTTCGATACGCAAAGATGAAGTTGCATGGGCAGGCCCAAACTTATTGGACCAATGTGGAGAGCCTGCTAAATCAGCGACGTCAACCCCCGATCGGCACTTGGGATGACATGAAAATGAAGTTGAGGGAGAAGTACCTTCCTGCCTCATATCGCCAACATCTCATAGACAAATAGCAAAGTCTCTCCCAAGGGAACCGATCCGTGACTGTAGACACGCCAAAATTGATGCTATGTTGATCAAATCTCAAGTCATTATGTTGACGCCCCAAAGTGAACTTCAATATATTCATAATATGAAGTTTTTTCTTATTTTTGTGTGTTTTTTGATTTGTTCTTGCATTTTTGTGATTCGCGACCTGAAGAGGGGCGTGTTTTTAATAGCGACTTAACATGGGGCGTGTTCAAAGAAAGGACGACCAAAAGTCAGGGCGTCAATTCCTGGTGTTATCCGATTTCAAAATAAATTCAAAATAAATTCAAATTATTGATTAACGTCCTTCCTCAGGGCGTGGTTTCAATTAACGCCTTCACCTCAGGCGTGTTCTCATAATTTTCAAATAAAGTAAGTTTTATTGCCAAAATTTAATCCAAGAAGTGACGCCCTTGGTCATGGTCGTATTTTGAGTAGCGTCTTGATGTAAGTTGTCAATTTGTGATTTGACGCCCTTCGCAAGGTCGTGTTTCACCTTTCGAGTCCTGCTTAAACTCAACTTTCCTGGAGAGTTCCATGCCTCCGTTGGTCTCCTTGCTCGAATTGGAGTTAGAGTTCTGCCTTCTTTGATCATTGCCTATCCTTATCTTCCCGAATTTGAGCTTATCTTCGATTGAAATCCTATAAAAGGATGCTCTGGTCGATCTAGGCAGAAGTTGACGGGTCAGAGAGTTTACAGGTTTACGATTAGAGGTTTACGAGTTACAGAGCTTCATCTCCCTCCTGCGCGATCGTTTAAAGGCTCTGCTTCCTCTGCTTCCGATCAATCGCATCCATCTTGTTTCCCTTTACTGTCATCAGGGACAGCAGGGTTCTTTTACTCTGTTGTTTTGCTTTGTCTTCATAAACCGTTCATCATCACTGTGTCATTTTTTGCATTAGCTTCATCATGTCCACTGTGTTTTTTTCTTTTCTTATACGTTTGCATTAGCTGCATCATATTTCCTCCTTCCCTATTTTCTTTAGGGGTTTTAAAACAAAATAAGGTGCGCATGTTTGGTTCTTCTCTCAGCTTCATACCATCTTTGGGATTGATACTACGTGCACTTGGCTGATCCACTTCTCTTGGCTTGTTTTATTGTCTTTTTTTGCAAGGTAATCAATAAAGGAAAACCCCCTTCATCGGTCGGCCGGTTGAAGGAGGAGGAGGAATTCACAATCCATCCCGCGTTCTATTTTTCACCAGGTATTCGCGATCTTCTTTGTTTCTTCTTGAGGTAACCCCTCTGGCGATCACCCTGCTTAGTAGCACCACGTGCTTCTTTCCCTTATTATTATATCATCTCCCCCTTTATTTTTATTATGCCTTCTCATAGTTAGATCTCTTCTTCGTGTGTGGATTTATCACGATCTACAAATTGGCGATCACGGTGGGACCTCCACTGTTTTTCTTTTGATTACCATCTCCTATTGGCACCCACGTGTGCCCTTTCCTATTGGCACCCACGTGTGCCCTTTCCCCTCGGTACCCTCGGTACCCCTCCTTTTGTGCCCCACGGGCACCCTCCATCGTGCATGCTGCACACTCCCGGGATCAGCCAGTTTGTGATTGTTTGATTATTTTCTGAATTAACGCCTCACCCAGAGGCGCTTTTTCTTTTCACGCCTTAGTTGAGGGCGTCTATTTTCTGTATTACGTCTTCCCATAAGGCGTCTTTTATCATATCTGATGTCTTCTTGTTCTGTTTGATAAGTCACGCCCTAACTTTGGGCGTCTTTTTATTTGCTAGCGCCTCACACCAAGGCGCGTGTTTCCTCAACCGTGTGCACCACTGGTATTTGACGCCCTTTCGTAGAGGCGTCCTTTCATATTACGCGCCTCACACCAAGGTGCGTGTTTCGCACTATCTGTGTACCACCACAGTGATTCACGACAGCGACCCTGTCGTCTCTTTGGTTTATAGCGACCTGCCCCAGGTCGTCTCTTTCCTACGTTTTATAGAAACCTGCTTCCTGTTGCTGTCTGTGATTGTTGGATTGATTATTGCATTGCTTGCCTATATTGCTGTGATCTTATCATCTTATTTTACATATTGTGGCATTTGGTTGAGAGACCTCCTCTCTCTACACTACGATTCCACACACCTCTCTTGGAATCGGGATGACCCTCCATTGAGCATTCCGTCTCTTTGGACCGGAAATCCCTTTTCCAAGACCTCCGTAAGTCCCCACACCCGTGGATTCCCTCACGGACGCCGGACTGGTTGTACCCTTGAAGTACCCGGAGTATAGAGAACCCATCGTTAGTGAGGAGAGAGAAAGAATCTAGTTGACCCGGAGGTTACACTTGGATCAACTAGGTTTCAGATTGCAAACAGAAGTGAACTATTCAACAATTTAATCCACTATAATCTCAAACATAACGCTAAAATCTTGCGTTCATCTCAACTTGGTTGCATACACTTGCTTGGACTGATTTGTTTAGACTTGTTTGGATTGAGTGGTTGTTTGTTTGATACTACCTTTATAAAGCCGTCCCTCCTCTTAAACATGCAACTCCGTTCAGGAAAAATCATCAACATGGCAGGCTACGGGTATTCTTATGATGATGAGGATGAGAATGTTTTTGGTCAATATGAGACCCCCCTCCAGGATTCCATCTATTATGAGGGAAATTACCCTCCTCCTCAGTCCCATCATCCTCAAATCCATGTGGTTGATACCACTCCTCAAGAGGCTGTGCCCTCTTCCCAAACTTTACCCTCCAACACCTCGGGGAATTCTTCTCCATCCCTCAATGTCATGGATTTAATTAATGATTTATCTCAGTTAGACGATTCCCAGCGGCAGGCTATTCAGGCCGCTTTGAAAGGGAAGTCTGTTCCCTCTTCATCCTCCAATCCCCCTCCGGCCGAGAGTGGCCATCACCTCACTAATGACCAGGCGGTCTTGCACAAACCCCCCTCTCGTCCACCAACGCCCGGTGCGGCCATGCCGGCCCAACATGCGAGCTATTCAGCGGTTAGGCCTCAGTTCCAACCTCCCCGAATTCTGCGGACACCTATACCACATTCTTTTACTCAAAATCCGGCCCCAGCCGAGTCCGACACTGATATGCTATTACTCCAGAAATTGGCCAGCATGGAGGAGCAACTAAAGAAGGTCACCACGGCTAAGAATGCCCCGGAAATTTCGCTCCCTACATTGCCCGTCTTCCACTTACCACCATCTGAAATGCCGAACTTCCGGCGATATAATGGGATTGGTAATCCTTTTATTCATTTGAAGGACTTCAGGTACGAGACCTCCTTCTGGCAAGACAACAAGGCCTCTTTGGCCTACTTATTCAGGAGATCTTTGGAGGGGCCAGCCCTTGAATGGTTTTATTCACTGGATTCCGCTGATGCCGGCGACTTCGATATTGTTCAAAGGAAGTTCTTGCAAAAATACAGAGACCGGGTCGGACCATCCCTTTCGCTCACAGATCTGGTCGCGGAAAAGATGAAGCCCGAGGAGGACTTCATAATGTTTGCTGATAGATGGCGGTCTATGGCCGAAAAGTTGAAAGATACACTGTCTGAACCGGAACAAGTCAAGATGATAATTTACAATGCCACTCCTCAGTTCCGGCACATACTGGCCATGAACCGGTTAACCACCATGGAGGAGCTCTATGAGAGAGCTCGTTATATCCAGACGCAGATGAAGGATTCGCCCATTATGGGCATGTTTGAGCCGAAGTCACGGCTATTCAAGAAAACCACAACTGTCAACAACAGCGGGCCCACGACGGAGGGCACTATTGCAAATGAGTAGGTTGGCGTAGTTGGCCACCCCCATCAAGCTAACCCACGTCCTAACCTTCCTCCACCACAAAGCCCCCATTTCAACTCCACCCCACAACGCCAATTCGCACCCCAACATTCCTTTGCTTCACCACCAAACCAAGCGCCCCGCGCTAACCCTCCAGCTCCGCAATAGTACCACCAGGTACCACCACCTACCAACTATGGCCAACAACAACAACGGAGACCACCACTTGGCCCCAAAAGGGACCACTACCCTCCATTACCAGAAAGTCTCCCGTATATTTTCAATGCCTTAATGGCCACCAATTTGCTCATATTACCAAGAGAAAGAACAGCGTGGCCCGCTAATGTTGACACATCCCGTTACTGCGCTTTCCATCGTACACCTGGTCATAACCTTGATCGTTGCTTCCACTTCAGAGATTACATTTATGACCTAAATGACCAAGGTGACATCAATTGGGATAAGATGAGACAATTCATCGCCACCATGAAAGAAAGAAGGTCTCCTCGACAGCAACAAGCTCAGCAACCACAGCAGCCAGCTCCACAGCAGCAACAACAAGCTCCAGCGCCTCAACACGATATGGGGATTGTTGGGTCCCGTAGTGCAGGAACACAGATCTAGAGGGGGGGTGAATAGATCCTTGTGCTAAAAACTATGTCCAATTGAAAACACAAACTACCACACAACAGAATTTACAAGATTGATAGGATTGAGGAAATTAATCTAAACAACTTTAAACTTAATTCACTCAATCTCACCGAGCTCACACGATTACATAACTAGATAGTAGACAACACACAATCACACAAATCAAACCACAAAACACGGGAATTTTTAAGGTGGTTCGGGACCACGACGGGCTCCCTATGTCCACCCCTCACCAAACCGGTGAGGCTTCACTACACGCTACAAAGTGTAGCAACACGGGGAAGAACCCCAACACACACACGCTACTTTCGCAGCAAACCACACATGAGGCCTCGCCTCAAACTACTGCCACAGCAGCACACACACACACACACGTTGGGGAACACACCCCGAACTGTATACTTCACACGGAGACACAACTCTGTCCACACACACGTAGGACAATGCCTACACAACCACACGGGAGAAAACTCCCTACAACACACACAGATATACTCCGCACCAATCGACACACAACAGACCACACACACACTCGGAGACCCCTTTCTCCGAACACCCACACAAAGTATTATTTTAAATGTATATGAATCAACACACATATATGCTATGACACCCAAACAAAATATATAGATGAAAACTGGAAAGTTGCATCAAGTATAAGGCTCCCCCTTCTTCAGCAGAATCTGATTCTCCTTGCTCGTTGATGGATGATCATGATTTAGACATCATCTTCTTCGTCTCCTTGAAATGCACGTCTTTACCTTCTTCCAATTTCTTCTTCACCTGAAAGAACAGATAGAAATGATAAGCTTCAAATCAAGCCTGCATATATCAGAAAATTGATTTGGCTCATAAACCCCTCTACTCTCATCCTTGTTGCTCGCACTCCTCCATCTTCTTCTTCTACAAGAGAAATGAAAGCATTAGTTCATCTTGTTGCTTAGGATGAAAACGCAGTACTAATAAGAGGCCAATCAATAGATGAACAAATGAACATGTATATATATATATTGCCCCTCTTAGATAATCATTCAAGAACTTGAGCAATCTCAAACAAAAACACAAAAGTGAGAGATCATAGAACATATCACAAAGAACTGATAGAAGACATAGAAGTTGTCACGCCCCGAGCGCGGAAGATACCCGGAGATGCGCGACGTGTCTATATCAATCATATCAATCAGAGTGGTCGTGTATTCGACGCAAAGACAGAGATGCGCAAAATAGCAAGATAACCCAATCCTTTATTTCATAATGGATAGACTATTACAAATCCAATACTCTGTTTAATTAAAAAGGAAAAGAATACATATTTGACTCAAGAAACTATAGGAAAGACTAGACGACACTTGAGCAGCTCTATCACTTTCACTCTTGAACATTCCCATCCGATTGACTTCCATCGTCGTCGGACTTACCTGAAAAGTACAAAGGGACAAACGGAATGAGCGAACGCTCAGTAGGAAATTATATCTCAAGTACTAGCAAGGGGTTTAAGTAATTACATCTTCCATGAATGCAATAAAGCTATGCATGCTCGCATAAAACGACAAGATAGAGAGAATGTAATATCAAGAAATAAGATGAACTTAATCATGAACTTCCAACAAGATGATAAGTATATTCAAGGTATTCAAGCAAGCACGTTTAACAAGTCATGTCAAGAACTTTGGCTATCATGTATCAAGCAAGTAAATTACCCTTTTTCGGGTCACGCATTTCATGTAAAGTCAAGTACGATTCAAGTACAAGATGTGTGTGGAATGTCCAATCAAGCAAGTCAAGTACTCGGTATAATGCCAGATACCTTATCATTTTAACTCCCATGGGCACAAGTACTTTCGGGTGCTCCTCCCAGGACCAGATCGGGCCCTATATGCACAGGCATTTATCATGTATTTTTGACATCCACTCTTGTTTATATAGCCAATATAGAGTTTCAATATTCAAGCTTGTAGACATGTATGACAACTTTGACAGAATAGAGTCCAAAAATATGACAAATGACATAGATTGGCGATAATAACGGTAAAATCACGATATCAATAAAACTAGGTAGAATATGGTTCCCTTAACTTAGGTCCCATGACAAATCAATATGGACATTCTTTATATAGAATTGAGGTCCACATAAACATTAGATCAAGCAAGATACTCTCATTCTTATCATAGAATTGAGGTTTACAAGAACGACATGATATGGCATGATATCATCATCCCATTAAGAATTTCTTATGATATACTCTTTGTATAATCATAAGGGCCGGTATACCATGTTTCTTTAGATTGACATGGCAAGGATCGTGTAATGGGTTTTTAGGATACAACCAGCTCAGTCAGCCTTGAGGGAATCCAAGGCTACGAGGAGTCTTACGGAGGTCTCTATGACTAACTCGCTAGTCCAAAGGAACGGAATGTCCAATGGAGAGCTTGTATGTCAATGAGAGTTGAGTGTGATCGATGAAACAACGTGAAACGTGGGACTATACTCACGGAGTGGAGAATAGTGCCGATATATATATTATATAACATATGAAATCATCGGTTAACAAAAACAGGGAAAAATCAGTTTTACAGTAAAATAACGACTTAGGTCAAGTCGTTTCTCAAGTACTTAACGCCTAACAGAAGGGCGTTTACATATTTCTATTTTACAGAATTTTCAATAATTTTATTAATTCATGAAAAACACGCCCTAGTCAGGGGCGTTTTTCAGGTAAGTAACGCCTAACATAAGGGCGTTTACATATGTTCCGTTTTGCAGAATTTCATTATTTCAATAATTTATATAAAACGCACCCTGGACAGGGGCGTTTCTTCAGAGTTGACGACTATAAAAGCAGGCGTCTCATTATTTAAATATTTGACAGAATATAAATAGTTTTCAGGATTTATTTAAACCACTCCCTGGAAAGGGGCGTTACTATTTAATTTTATTTTACAGGATATACATAGTTCAGGAATTTACAGAAAACGCGCCCTAGAAAGGGGCGTTTATTTTCAATTTACGCCCTGTGATGGGGCGTTAATAGGTGTAAAACGACGTTGTCAAGGTCGTGAATTCAAGGAATTTACAATATTTCAACAAATAAATTTCCAAGACAGGAGACATGATCATGACAAGAAAATTAGCAGGAATTTACAGGTAGAGTCATGCAAGATATTAGCATCGATTTTTCATATTTATTGAATTTTAAACAGGATCAATTATTGATTACATGCGATTGTTCATGAAATTAACGCCTGTATACAAGGCGTATACTTTTAATTAACGACCACTTTGATGGTCGTTTCTTTTAAAGTAGCGCCCTATTCAAGGGCGTTTCTTGAAAAATTTACAGAAAACGTATTAAAACTACATGCAAACTGTATAAATATATCATGCATGGTGCTTCTTATATTTATTTTTAGTTTGGGCTACGAGACTTGAGAAAATCCTACCTTATGATCTGGATGAAGGAGATGAAAGGGCTTTGAAGCTTCAACTGCAACTTAATAGAAGAAGAACAATCGTTCTTCCGTCAACCTGGAGAGGAAACGAAGAATATTAATTCTTCTCATGCTACGTTCATAAGAAAGGAACAGAAGAAGAAAATAGAAGAACATATGTTCTTCACGTACCTGTGCAGTTCGATCGTCCAAATAGGTTTAGGGTTGTTCGATCAAGACTATTTATAGGATTTTGGAGTCCTAACAAAAGTAGTGTTTGATTGAGGGTAACATATCCCTAATAGAGTCCTTACTCTAATAGACACTTACTAGATTAGGTTAATCTTTCTCTGGATAAGCTCTGGGTTCGAACGGGTCACGAACTGAATTAACGCCTTTGGTCAGGGCGTTTATTCTTAAATTAACGACCTTGTTCAGGTCGTTTCTTAAGAAACGTCTTGTATAAGGGCGTTCCTTGTTTTTGAAACACGCCTAAGACATGGGCGTTTATTTTACTTGCCTATTTGGTCGCGTGAGAGTTGACGACCACATGCGTGGGCGTCCTTTCTTTAGTCACGCCGTATGTAGAGGCGTTTATTTTTAAATTAACGCCTTACTCAGAGGCGTTATTTTTTTTTTTAATTTGCTTTATTTTGTCTGTATTACTTCTGTACTATGTATGTTTTTATTTTTATTTCAATATTCATTTATCAGGGTTGCTACGCCCTCCCCCACTTAAAAGAATTTGGTCCCCAAATTCAATATATATATAATTATACACGTGGAGAGTGTATATACCTCTTAGAATAACTCGGGAAATCGTTTCTTCATAGAGTCCTCGGTCTCCCATGTCGCTTCGCGTTCGGGATTCTTATTCCATTGCACCTTGAGCATGGGAATAACCTTATTCCTTAGAGCTCGTATTTCTCGATCTAAGATCTTCATAGGCTTCTGTTCATAGGTGAGATCTTTCTGGATCACCAGATCTCTATGTTCAATAATATGAGATGGATCGTGCACATACTTCTTCAACATGGATATGTGAAATACATTATGTACCTCGGACAATTGAGGAGGCAATGCGATGCGATAAGCAACCTCGCCAACTCTTTCAAGTACCTCAAATGGTCCGATGAATCTTGGCGTAAGCTTGCCCTTAACACCAAATCTTCGTATGCCACGTCCCGGCGATATCTTGAGAAATACATGATCTCCGATTTGGAATTCAAGATCTCTCCTTCTTGTATCAGCATAAGCTTTTTGTCTCGTCTGAGTAACTTGCAATCTTTCTCTGATTACTTGTATCTTCTCAGTTGTATCCCTTACCATGTCTGGACCTAGCAGTTGTTTTTCTCCAACTTCGTTCCAGCATATGGGTGATCTGCAACTCCTTCCGTATAAGGCTTCGAAAGGTGCCATTTGGATACTAACTTGGTAGCTATTATTATATGCAAATTCCACTAGTGGTAAATGATCGTGCCAGCATCCTCCAAAGTCAATGATGCATGCTCTAAGCATATCCTCAACAACCTGGTTAGTTCTCTCGGTCTGACCATCCGTTTGTGGGTGGAAAGAAGTACTAAAGTTGAGCCTTGTTCCTAACGAATGTTGTAATCCCTTCCAAAAATGAGAAGTAAAACGGGGATCTCTGTCAGACACGATTGAGACAGGAATTCCATGTATCCTGACTATTTCCTTGATGTACAGTGCAGCTAGCACATCAATTGACCATCGGCTTTTTATTGGCAAAAATGCGCCGATTTAGTTAATCGGTCAATGATAACCCAGATTCCATCATGTCCTCCTTTAGATTTAGACAAACCCATGATGAAGTCCATACCAATATCCTCCCACTTCCACTTAGGAATATCTAGAGGGTGTAGTTTTCCAGCAGGCTTTTGGCGTTCCGCCTTGACCTGTTGGCATGTAAGACAGCGTGATACATAGTCCGCTATTTCTCTTTTCATATTGGGCCACCAAAAGTTCCTCTTTATAGCTTGGTACATTTTAGTTGATCCAGGATGAATAGTGTACCTTGATCGGTGAACTTCATCTAAGATCTTCTTCTTTAATTCCGGACAATCAGGTATACAAGTTCTACCTTTGAGTAATAATCTTCCATCAGAAGTTAGTTGAAAATCAGATTGTCCTTCTAATCTGCCCTTGATTTCCACTAATATAGGATCATTACCCTGAAGTGCTTGTATCTCAGATAATAAATCTGACTGTATGCTTACATGAGATAATGTAACAAATTTGGATTCCGTGTCCAAGCTTATATTGAGCTCGGAGAATTGTTCAAGTAACCTCCATTCTTGTATCATACAATTGGCTATCATTGCTCTCGGCTTTCGACTAAGGGCATCAGCAACATAATTACCCTTTCCGGGATGGTATTGTATATTGAAGTCGAAGTCCTTGAGATATTCTAGCCAGCGTCTTTGTCTCATGTTTAGCTCCTTTTGTGAGAATAGATATTTGAGACTCTTGTGATCGGAGTAGACAGTGAACTGTACTCCATAGAGATAGTGTCTCCATATCTTTAGGGAAAATACTACCGCGGCCAGTTCTAAGTCATGGACGGGGTAATTCTCCTCATGCTTCTTCAGTTGACGTGAAGAGTATGCTATGACCTTTCCTTGTTGCATTAGGACACATCCGAGGCCAATGCCAGAAGCATCAGTGTAGACCTCGAATTTCTCTCCTTCTATTGGTAGAGCTAACACCGGAGCTGTAGTGAGATGATCCTTAAGAGTTTGGAAACTTCTTTCACATTCCTCACTCCATTCATATCGGATCTCCTTACGAGTTAACCTTGTGAGGGGCACGGCGATCTTAGAGAAATCTTTGATGAATCGCCGATAATAGCCTGCAAGACCTAAGCAACTTATTATCTCGCTTGCATTAGTGGGTCTTTCCCAGTTTCTTACAGCTTCAACCTTTGACGGATCTACAGATAAACCGTCCTTGGATATGACATGTCCGAGAAAAGTCACTTCTTCAAGCCAGAACTCGCATTTGCTGAGTTTAGCATATAATTGATTTGTCCTCAAGACTTGCAATGCAATCCTCAAATGCTCTTCATGTTCTTCCTTAGTCTTAGAATATATCAATATATCATCAATGAAGACTACTATGAATTGATCCAAGTAAGGCCTGAATATGCTATTCATTAACTGCATAAAGGCAGCAGGGGCATTTGTTAGTCCAAAAGGCATAACAACAAATTCGTAATGGCCATACCTACTTCTGAATGCGGTCTTGTGAATGTCATCATCCTTGATTCTTAACTGATGATATCCCGACCTGAGATCAATCTTGGAAAAATATTTGGATCCTGAAATCTGATCAAATAATTCATCGATTCTCGGCAGTGGATACTTGTTCTTGATAGTAAGATGATTCCACTGTCGATAGTCGATACACAATCTCATGGATCCATCCTTCTTCTTTACAAATAAGACTGGTGCTCCCCACGGGGAAGTACTTGGTCTAATAAACCCTTTTTGGATTAGTTCCAGCAACTGCTCCTTCAACTCCTTGAGTTCAGCAGGGGACATTCTATATGGTGCCTTTGAAACAGGACCAGCACCAGGGACTAAGTCAATGGTGAAGGCCACTTCTCTTTGAGGGGGTAATTCCGGCAAATCTTCTGGAAATACGTCTGAGAATTCTCGCACTACCTGAACGTCTTCTATCTTGGTTTTCTTAGCTTCTTTAACAGTGACAAAAGCAAGGAAGGATACACATCCCTTCCTGACGAGCTTGCTTGCTCGAAGAGCCGAAATAAGAGGGGATTTGCTTCGACTCTTAGGACTAGTATAAGTCAGTTCTGGAAATTCTTTGAAAACGATCTTGCTATTACGGCAATCAACCGTTGCCTGGTACTTAGATAACCAATCTGCTCCTAGTATAACATCATATTCTTTTAGATCTAAACAGATAAGATCAATAGGAAAATTCTTTCCTCGAACCAATACCTCACAGTTTTGGTAATGATGCGTGATATCCGTCTCGTTTCCGAGAGGAGTAGACAACACTATTTTCATCCATTCCGGTTCTAGAGGTAACGGGTCAGCAAACTTCTTAGAAATAATAGAATGCGATGCACCCGTATCAAATAAGACATGTGCATATTTGGAACAAATTTTCAATGTACCTTCCACTAATCCGCCTTCTTCTTCAGGTTCGGTCTCCTGTATTGCATGAAGACGAGCATTCTTTGCCACCGGGCGTTTACCATCGCCGGTTTGGTCGTTGATTAATGGACACTCGGGAATCCGATGCTCACGGCTTCCACAACGGAGACAAGCTCCTAATTTCCTCCAGCATTCTTCCGTCTTGTGACCAGCCTTGTCACAATGCTTGCAGACTGTATTCGAAGGGGTAGTGGTGATAGAGAAAGGCTTCGTCTTCTTGAATTTCTGATCTTTAGAGGAAGAACCTCCATTACTGGGCCTCTTCTTAAAGTTGGGTTTGAAAGAACCCGAACCCGTGACTTGTTCCTTCTTGTCTTTTCCACGGATCCTATCAGATAGTTCCGTGGCATCTTCAAGTAATTGAGCTCGGCGCACTATTTCAGAATAAATTTGGATGTCCATAGGCGCCAATTGAGTAATATAGTGGGGCCTAAGCCCATTAAGAAATCTACGGGCTTTCATCTTCTCTGTGCTAATAAGATGCTTAGCATATCTAGATAACCTGGAGAACTGAGCTTCATAATCTGCTAATGATAAGAATCGTTGCTTTAATGCAGCGAATTCGGCAGCCTTCTTTTCTTGGACTTGGTCCGAGAAATATTTAGCATTGAAGTATTCCACGAATTCTTCCCATGTTACTTGAGTAGGATCGATGGTTGCTTCAATAGACTCCCACCAGCATCTAGCATCTTTCTCTAACTGGAATGTAGCTAATAGCACTTTGTCCTGGTCCGTGCATTGCATGACACGGAATATGCGTTCGGTTTCCCGAACCCAATGCTCGGCATCGTCAAGATCGGTCGATCCCATAAACATCGGGGGATTCATATTCTTAAAGGTTTGGTGTAAGCTTCCAGCTCGTGGAGCACCACCTTGTGCTACCTGTTGTAGCACTTGGGTCATCCCTTGAAGGGTACGCTGCATGTTGCGCCATTGAGCACGTTCGGCAGCCATTATCCTACAATTACAATAACTATATTAGTACGTGATCGTATTTAAAGACTCGTATATTATGTTAAATCTAACCCTTGGTTCTACCCAATCTCACTGGTTTAAAGGTTCAACTTATCCTTGGACTTGGCTTTTTCCTAGGAATTGAATACCTTAGGCTCTGATACCACAAAGACTGTCACGCCCAGAGCGCGGAAGATATCCGGAGATGCGCGACGTGTCTATATCAATCATATCAATCAGAGTGGTCGTGTATTCGACGCAAAGACAGAGATGCGCAAAATAGCAAGATAACCCAATCCTTTATTTCATAATGGATAGACTATTACAAATCCAATACTCTGTTTAATTAAAAAGGAAAAGAATACATATTTGACTCAAGAAACTATAGGAAAGACTAGACGACACTTGAGCAGCTCTATCACTTTCACTCTTGAACATTCCCATCCGATTGACTTCCATCGTCGTCGGACTTACCTGAAAAGTACAAAGGGACAAACGGAATGAGCGAACGCTCAGTAGGAAATTATATCTCAAGTACTAGCAAGGGGTTTAAGTAATTACATCTTTCATGAATGCAATAAAGCTATGCATGCTCGCATAAAATGACAAGATAGAGAGAATGTAATATCAAGAAATAAGATGAACTTAATCATGAACTTCCAACAAGATGACAAGTATATTCAAGGTATTCAAGCAAGCACGTTTAACAAGTCATGTCAAGAACTTTGGCTATCATGTATCAAGCAAGTAAATTACCCTTTTTCGGGCCACGCATTTCATGTAAAGTCAAGTACGATTCAAGTACAAGATGTGTGTGGAATGTCCAATCAAGCAAGTCAAGTACTCGGTATAATGCCAGATACCTTATCATTTTAACTCCCATGGGCACAAGTACTTTCGGGTGCTCCTCCCAGGACCAGATCGGGCCCTATATGCACAGGCATTTATCATGTATTTTTGACATCCACTCTTGTTTATATAGCCAATATAGAGTTTCAATATTCAAGCTTGTAGACATGTATGACAACTTTGACAGAATAGAGTCCAAAAATATGACAAAGGATATAGATTGGCGATAATAACGGTAAAATCACGATATCAATAAAACTAGGTAGAATATGGTTCCCTTAACTTAGGTCCCATGACAAATCAATATGGACATTCTTTATATAGAATTGAGGTCCACATAAACATTAGATCAAGCAAGATACCCTCATTCTTATCATAGAATTGAGGTTTACAAGAACGACATGATATGGCATGATATCATCATCCCATTAAGAATTTCTTATGATATACTCTTTGTATAATCATAAGGGCCGGTATACCATGTTTCTTTAGATTGACATGGCAAGGATCGTGTAATGGGTTTTTAGGGTACAACCAACTCAGTCGGCCTTGAAGGAATCCAAGGCTACGAGGAGTCTTACGGAGGTCTCTATGACTAACTCGCTAGTCCAAAGGAACGGAATGTCCAATGGAGAGCTTGTATGTCAATGAGAGTTGAGTGTGATCGATGAAACAACGTGAAACGTGGGACTATACTCACGGAGTGGAGAATAGTGCCGATATATATATTATATAACATATGAAATCATCGGTTAACAAAAATAGGGAAAAATCAGTTTTACAGTAAAATAACGACTTAGGTCAAGTCGTTTCTCAAGTAAGTAATTAACGCCTAACAGAAGGGCGTTTACATATTTCTATTTTACAGAATTTTCAATAATTTTATTAATTCATGAAAAACACGCCCTAGTCAGGGGCGTTTGTCAGGTAAGTAACGCCTAACATAAGGGCGTTTACATATGTTCCGTTTTGCAGAATTTCATTATTTCAATAATTTATATAAAACGCGCCCTGGACAGGGGCGTTTCTTCAGAGTTGACGACTATAAAAGCAGGCGTCTCATTATTTAAATATTTGACAGAATATAAATAATTTTCAGGATTTATTTAAACCACGCCCTGGAAAGGGGCGTTACTGTTTAATTTTATTTTACAGGATATACATAGTTCAGGAATTTACAGAAAATGCGCCCTAGAAAGGGGCGTTTATTTTCAATTTACGCCCTATGATGGGGCGTTAATAGGTGTAAAACGACGTTGTCAAGGTCGTGAATTCAAGGAATTTACAATATTTCAACAAATAAATTTCTAAGACAGGAGACATGATCATGACAAGAAAATTAGCAGGAATTTACAGGTAGAGTCATGCAAGATATTAGAATCGATTTTTCATATTTATTGAATTTTAAACAGGATCCATTATTGATTACATGCGATTGTTCATGAAATTAACGCCTGTATACAAGGCGTATACTTTTAATTAACGACCACTTTGATGGTCGTTTCTTTTAAAGTAGCGCCCTATTCAAGGGCGTTTCTTGAAAAATTTACAGAAAACGTATTAAAACTACATGCAAACTGTATAAATATATCATGCATGGTGCTTCTTATATTTATTTTTAGTTTGGGCTACGAGACTTGAGAAAATCCTACCTTATGATCTGGATGAAGGAGATGAAAGGGCTTTGAAGCTTCAACTGCAACTTAATAGAAGAAGAACAATCATTCTTCCGTCAACCTAGAGAGGAAACGAAGAATATTAATTCTTCTCATGCTACGTTCATAAGAAAGGAATAGAAGAAGAAAATAGAAGAACATATGTTCTTCACGTACCTGTGCAGTTCGATCGTCCAAATAGGTTTAGGGTTGTTCGATCAAGACTATTTATAGGATTTTGGAGTCCTAACAAAAGTAGTTTTTGATTGAGGGTAACATATCCCTAATAGAGTCCTTACTCTAATAGACACTTACTAGATTAGGTTAATCTTTCCCTGGATAAGCTCTGGGTTCGAATGGGTCACGAACTGAATTAACGCCTTTGGTCAGGGCGTTTATTCTTAAATTAACGACCTTGTTCAGGTCGTTTCTTAAGAAACGTCTTGTATAAGGGCGTTCCTTGTTTTTGAAACACGCCTAAGACATGGGCGTTTATTTTACTTGCCTATTTGGTCGCGTGAGAGTTGACGACCACATGCGTGGGCGTCCTTTCTTTAGTCACGTCGTATGTAGAGGCGTTTATTTTTAAATTAACGCCTTACTCAGAGGCGTTATTTTTTTTTTAATTTGCTTTATTTTGTCTGTATTACTTCTGTACTATGTATGTTTTTATTTTTATTTCAATATTCATTTATCAGGGTTGCTACAGAAGTGATCCCCCTTTGTTTTCCAAGGCCGGTTGATGATGTTCTTTGAACCACGAGTTGGAGGGTAGCCGGATGACGACGATTCTTACGTCCTCTTGATCCTCTCTTCGATCCGCTCCTTTTCTTCTTCTTCCACGAGCTCCAGATCTTCACGGATGTAGATGATATCCTCCTTGGAAGAGCTCCACCACGTTTTCCCTTTTTCTTCACCTATACGAATGAACAAAATGAGCATTAGGGTTCATGAACTCCCAAATTCGTAACTCTTATATAAGCAACTTAAGGGGTGGGGAAAAGACTCATAAAACCCTCATAATACATGTTAAAAACACCTTAATAACAATAGAAACTAATAGGGGGTAGTATGGTAATGTTTGAAAGGGTTTTCAATGGATTTTAAACACTTTCGGAAGTCCCGTCCGGAAGGGGTCGACCCTTGGGGTCGACCCTCGGGCAACAGGTTGCTGGAAAACATAAAACAGCACCTTGTGTTACAGGGGTCGACCCTTGGGGTCGACCCCTAGGGTCGACCCTTTCAGGCAAGTTACATAAAAAATAACACTGCGCGCTCCGGCGGCAGGAATTATTTCTCCTAGCTCCGAACTCCGATCGAAGCGAGACTAGAGGCGTTGGAAAGAGGACTCGCAGAGCTACAACATATAATTTTTATGAGGAGATCCAACGGTGGGATTGAAAATGGTGATGACTGTAAGACAGTTTGAGTTTGAAAAACAACTAAAACCTCCATCAAACCAAAGGGAAACAATTGATTAAATGTTACCATAATCCCATGAAGATCAACCATGATTTTTCATCCTGAAAAATATGATAAATCAAGGTGTTAGTTGACAATTAAGATCTTTACATCAAGCATTAACACTATGACCATGTTCACAATAAATTGCTTCGTTGAACCTGTTCCAAGAGTGAATGATGAACGAGATATCCATTTAAATCCACATAACAACACTTACCTCATTGTTTTACCTGAATTCACATTTCTTGTTAATTGGTTGAATCATTCATACACATAGTCATGAAATTCAAAATCTCATTCTCCATTGACTGATGGTATGCATGTGGAATTCAAAGAGTAAGGAGCCAAGCCACATAGAACAATATTGAGTCACATTCAATTTGATCATCATCCAAGCTTTCAAACCACACATCATTACCTTGGGGGCAAGCAATGATATTTGCATCTCAATCATTAATTTAGCATTACCAAAGTCCACATTCATACTATGAGGCTCAATAAGACATGATGCTCGAGTGTGATTTTCACAAAGGCCTTTCACATTGAAGATAGAGCAACCGCACCAAGTGTAGATGGATTGTATATGTAATGTGCTAACCTAAAGCACGTATGAACCTCAAAGAGTCATAGATGCATTGACATGATGATAAGCCTTGTAGAATTACAATGCATCCACATGATGATATCCCAATAGAAATAGTTTATGATCATTTCCACAACCAATTCAAGTGAAGAGCATTCACGCACAAGGCTAAGCAACAAAGGTATTTTGTAATCATCAAAATCACATACACAACAATCTCCCCCATTTTAATGATGACAAAATATTATGCTATAATGCTCTCTCCCCCTTTGACATAATCAGAAATGGGGATCATGATGGGGAATCCAGAATGGCAAGAACTTATGGACAACCGGAGTATGAAGAGAACCAATGAGCACAATATGCATGGACGAATTGCAGAACTGTGGGATACCAAATGTTGAAATGAAACTCTTATACCAATTGTCTGATACCAATTGTTGAAAGTGGAAATGCAAAGCTCCCCCTTAGACATAGACACATTTGAAGACTGTTTTTGATTTTCAAATTTTTGATTTTTAGTTTTCTTGTGAGATGCATGATACAGGATGTATGAAAATGATGAGACATGACATGCATATAATGTAATCAAGCAGATATCTATAGATACATGCAACATAACTACTTCACAAGAAGTGATGCCAATTGATTTACAGTAAGGAGATAGGTGTAGAAAAGTGCAAGTGAGTCATTAAGTTCAGAATGCTCATGATTACACCTAGAGGATTGTGCAGATAAATAGGAGAAGACGTACAGCAGGTCATTGCAATTAATCAAATTTTCAGAATACATATCAAATCAAATTACCATGTGTAAGTGAGTAACATGAGAATGAAGTTTAGCCATATGGATAACCAGATTTTCAAGTAAACATAATAGTAAGTGTACAAATTGCATTTCAATCTAGAGAACAGCGTATTGGAGGCTTCGCTCTACCTCAATCGAATATATCATCAGAAATTTTCATACTGACAATCTAAATTTTTCTAAGAAGGATCAGGTTCAACATAATTCCTTTTTACGCGAGGAGACACATGGAGCTCATGCCAGAATCCCCGGTTACTCAGAATACTGAACCTTGTCACCTCATTTGAACAGAGATACTTTAGTCAACACTTTTCAGAAATGAACCACATCACGTCTCAGGTGACATGTGCCCAGTTTACTCAGTGAGACTTAGCATTGCTCTGCCTTTCATTCCAACCAATTTTTTTGTATGTGGAGGCAGGCAGCTTTTTCCTCAACTGTCTCTTATCATCCATGCAGCAAGTTGAATTACTTTAGAGTGTTGAAATGAAATTCCTATATCCTTATGAATAACACTCAATTTCACATTAAAGTGCATGAAGTGTACGAATTTGATTTAACATGTATGGAGAAAATTTAACTTAAAACAGGATTGTGTAGCTTCCCCTATGTAAATGCAATAAGCATGAAATGCTCCCCTTAAGAGTTTGACATGAAACACACTTGTTAAGACTCAGATGCAACATTATTTAACAATGGAGTGTTTGGTCTTAGAAGTTTCAAAGGAAGGGGTTGAATAGCATATAATAACATGCAAGTATACAATGGAGATATGCATATGCAATGTAAAATGAAAAGGTATGCAATCTCAATGCTTGAAATGTTGGCTCCAAAGATATGATGACCAATGTTGGAAGTATACTTTTTGGCATTTATGCAACATGAAATGTTCAAGATGATGCATTTCAAAATAACCACTATATGCATGCTAGAAATGCCAACTATGCAACAAGACACACGATGAGCTTCATCTTCCAAAAGTACTATGTGAATGATATGTAGAGAGTGATTTGTAAATATGCAATGTGATGCACGATTCCAGATTTCACATGACACTCTATATGCACCTAATGCAACTAATGCATGACATGCATTACCAAATGTTGAAATGTGAGGACACCACTTTATTCTGAAAAGAGAATTCAGAAAATTTATTCAGAACATCAAAATCATCACATGTGAACTTTTCTTGAAAATAGTTGTGCTTTAAATCAAAAAGATGAGTGGCACATTGGTAAAGACCATGGAACATTGATCAACTTCAGTCCTCAAAAAGTTCAGCCAAAGAACAACATCATCATGCTGAGAGATTGGAAAACATCAATCTCAAAATTTTCAGCATGTAAAACTCCCCCATAATCAATGCATGATTTCAGAAAATTCATTTAAGTTGGATGCCATGTGCATAGATGATTCATGGTACCGGGCGGAGGAATGTTCTCATACATGGTGATAGCTTTCAGACAAGCTTGACCTGCCCTTCCACATGTCACCATTTTATATACCATGTAATCATTGAATTGATGATCAGAAAAATACAATGCATTCCCATATGACATCGGGGGTTTAGCAAAAGGCATTCAATGGCTACACTCTCATATATACTGCTCAGATGTTCCAATGTCATTCAGCCAAACATTCATTTTCCACATGGTCAAAAGCAACCAAAGAGTATTCACGATTTCAAAATCACTGTCTATCAAGATATGGCATTAACATCAAGATTAAAGAGCTTCAAACAAACACTTTATTTCCTCACCTTTGTCTTGAGTTACCTTTATTGACATTTTCAGATTCTTTGCTCTATTTCGCTTGTTGTCATCTTCATCATCAACAAGCTCCTTTCTTTCTCTCCTGCAGGAAATATATTGATATTAGACAAAGGAGTTCCATTGAGACCCCAAATTTACATTTCATATAAGGCAGCACATAAGGATATGACAAGATCAAGAACCCCATTTCAAAACCCTTCCAAAACCCCTCTAGGGTAATGGGGTTAAAAGTTCAAACCAATCGGTCCTCAAGATGGGCCTTTCGACACTAACTTAGGAACAAGCAAAACTGCCTAAGACAGTTAATCTGAGCCCAGAAAAGCCAAACATGAATTAAACTCCATCTAGGCACATGGTGATACATTCAAACATTTGAATTCTTATCATGATTTCAGGGGTTGATAGTCATTATCAAACCTGCACTGTAAAGAGCTCAATTCATATAAATATTTAGCCAATGCATATGAAGAAACTAACTTCAAGGCTTTTCATCACATATGACTCTCTCTCTCTCATCCTGCAATATCAGAAACTCAATTTCATATCAATCTCAGTTCAATACAAGTTGTTCACTCAAGCTGACATGAGTTCAAAGTTCAGTTCAGAAATTTCAAGTGTAGCCCAATAGTGTAAAGAGTCAAGTCTAAGCACATGTATAGACAAGGTTGATGCACATAAAACACACAAGACAACCTCTTCAAACCTGCATATTAGAGACTTAAATTCTAGCAACATGAACTTAGAATCCACACAATCGATGTGCACAAACATGAACAACCAACTTACAAATCAGTGTGAAATCAAGGACAAGCCTATGTTAACCAAGGCATCACCCCAGAACTGGCCAAGTCGACTTAAAGCCTTCCTCTTGGTCACATGGCAATCCTGCAACAAAGTTCTCATTTAGTTGTTTTGGGTACCCAAACCTTCTTGGGTCCCGGATGGTTAGTTGCACCTCTAGTGGGTGCCTTCCACTGTTTTTGGGCATGCATATCATCAAAATACTTTAAGGAGCAAACATTCATGGTATGCCCAAACTTACCACAATAATGACAACAACCAAGAAACTTCACAGAATTCTCATAAACATGACAATCAAATTTCGGTGATTTGACATGAATGTTATCACTATAAGCATGGAAATATTTCTTCTTCACAACAGGATGAGCATGAAGTTTTTGTGGGTTTGCAAAAGTATAATTGTTTTTGACTTTGAAAAATTTTCTTTCATTTGCTTGCCAACACTGTGACACACAGTGTCCTAGCTTTCCACATGTAAAACAACCACCCCTTTTTCTTTTGGAAACAAGTTCATTTTTGCATGCTTTCAAATCATCCGATTTCATCAAAAAGTAATCATGCATCATATGACCAAGTTCACCACAATAAAAACATGAGATTTTCTTTATGGATGCATGTGTGTGTGCAACATGATTTTTCATGGCATTCATCGTGACACCAACAACATTTTTAGTCTTTTGATGCAGGTTTTGTTTCTTCTTCAGACTTTTATTTGATTGCTTTGTTGTTTGAGGAACAGATTGATTTGGAGACCCATTTGATGTGCTGGCTATATTAGAACCATGGACAAATGATGTGTAGACTTTGTTTTCAAAGTTCTTTTTGTTCACAGGATTATAGCCCAGCCCTTCTCTTTGGAAATTCACCTTAGTCCCCAATATCTTGTTCAGATTTTCTTCCCCATTCACAAACTTACACAAAGAAGCATTCAGATCAAGAATTTCTTTTTCAAGTGATGAAATATGCAATTCATAGGAAATGATCTCATTTTCACAAGAAATGACTTTTTCATTCAATTGAGCATTGATGGTTTGGTAGCTTTCCATCTTTTGTTCTAACACAAGCATCTTGTCAGATTCATCAACAATCACAGATTTCCCTTTTTCAAGTTTTTCAAGATTTTTTAATCTACTTTCAAGCAGGGAGATCTGAATTAGCATTGCACTATTCTCCTTTTTGAGTTCTTCATTTTCATTTGCAAGTTTATCATTCATAATCAATTCATTGCAAATATCCTGATCAATTGAGTTTGATTCCATTTTGTTTCTTAGATCTTTTTCAGTTTTCTCCAATTGATTGATTTCATTCTTGAGGGTAACATTCTCATTTCTCAAACAGCCAATGGTTTCTTTGTGACATTCAACATCATGCTCTAAAAGATCATTGAAGTTAACAAGCTCAGAACATTTATCACAAGAACCATTTTCATGGACCAAGTTTTCAGATTTCTTTTTCAATTTTCTGTTTTCTGACTTGACTTTCTTATATTATTTTGCTAACTCATCATAAGCATCAACAAGATCTTCAAGAGTAAATTCTTCAGAATCTGAATTTACCTCTTCTGCATTTTTGTCACTTTGTTGATCTGTATCATCGACCATGAGACATTTTTGTCTTTCCTTTTCTTGAGCTTTGATCAGCCGGTCCATTAGCTCCTTCGCCGTCCTACAAGAAGATGTAAATGGATACTTGTTACTACTTACAGAAGCTTTCAATAAACTCAAAGCAGTAACATTATCATGATGCATCATTTTATCCTGATTAGACCACTTGGTCTCATCTAAAGGTAATATGTGTGGACCATGATAAATCAATTTTCAAAGACTAGGATTAATAGAATTGATCGCCATACACAGTTTGCCTAGCCATGAATCAAAATTCAAACCAGTGAAGATTGGCAAACAGTTCATTGATATATGCTCAGTAGAAAAATTCATGATTGTGGAATGCACTGGGATCACTCTGTAGATCGCAAGATCTAGGGACAACAGAGCCTCGCTCTGATACCAATTGTTGGGTCCCATAGTGCAGGAACACGGATCTAGAGGGGGGGTGAATAGATCCTTGTGCTTAAAACTATGTCCAATTGAAAACACAAACTACCACACAGCGAAATTTACAAGATTGATAGGATTGAGGAAATTAATCTAAACAACTTTAAACTTAATTCACTCAATCTCACCGAGCTCACACGATTACATAACTAGATAGTAGACAACACACAATCACACAAATCAAACCACAAAACACGAGAATTTTTAAGGTGGTTCGGGACCACGACGGGCTCCCTACGTCCACCCCTCACCAAACCGGTGAGGCTTCACTACACGCTACAAAGTGTAGCAACACGGGGAAGAACCCCAACACACACACGCTGCTTTCACAGCAAACCACACACGAGGCCTCGCCTCAAACTACTGCCACAGCAGCACACACACACACACACACACGTTGGGGAACACACCCCGAACTGTATACTTCACACGGAGGCACAACTTTGTCCACACACACGTAGGACAATGCCTACACAACCACACGGGAGAAAACTCCCTACAACACACGCAGATATACTCCGCACCAATCGACACACAACAGACCACACACACACTCGGAGACCCCTTTCTCCGAACACCCACACAAAGTATTATTTCAAATGTATATAAATCAACACACATATATGCTATGACACCCAAACAAAATATATAGATGAAAACTGGAAAGTTGCATCAAGTATAAGGCTCCCCCTTCTTCAGCAGAATCTGATTCTCCTTGCTCGTTGATGGATGATCATGATTTAGACATCATCTTCTTTGTCTCCTTGAAATGCACGTCTTTACCTTCTTCCAATTTCTTCTTCACCTGAAAGAACAGATAGAAATGATAAGCTTCAAATCAAGCTTGCATATATCAGAAAATTGATTTGGCTCATAAACCCCTCTACTCTCATCCTTGTTGCTCGCACTCCTCCATCTTCTTCTTCTACAAGAGAAATGAAAGCATTAGTTCATCTTGTTGCTTAGGATGAAAACGCAGTACTAATAAGAGGCCAATCAATAGATGAACAAATGAACATGTATATATATATATTGTCCCTCTTAGATAATCATTCAAGAACTTGAGTAATCTCAAACAAAAACACAAAAGTGAGAGATCATAGAACATATCACAAAGAACTGATAGAAGACATAGAAGTGATCCCCCTTTATTTTCCAAGGCCGGTTGATGATGTTCCTTGAACCACGAGTTGGAGGGTAGCCGGATGACGACGATTCTTACATCCTCTTGATCCTCTCTTCGATCCGCTCCTTTTCTTCTTCTTCCACGAGCTCCAGATCTTCACGGATGTAGATGATATCCTCCTTGGAAGAGCTCCACCACGTTTTCCCTTTTTCTTCACCTATACGAATGAACAAAATGAGCATTAGGGTTCATGAACTCCCAAATTCGTAACTCTTATATAAGCAACTTAAGGGGTGGGGAAAAGACTCATAAAACCCTCCTAATACATGTTAAAAACACCTTAATAACAATAGAAACTAATAGGGGGTAGTATGGTAATGTTTGAAAGGGTTTTCAATGGATTTTAAACACTTTCGGAAGTCCCGTCCGGAAGGGGTCGACCCTTGGGGTCGACCCTCGGGCAACAGGTTGCTGGAAAACACAAAACAGCACCTTGTGTTACAGGGGTCGACCCTTGGGGTCGACCCCTAGGGTCGACCCTTTCAGGCAAGTTACATAAAAAATAACACTGTGCGCTCCGGCGGCAGGAATTATTTCTCCTAGCTCCGAACTCCGATCGAAGCGAGACTAGAGGCGTTGGAAAGAGGACTCGCAGAGCTACAACATATAATTTTTATGAGGAGATCCAACGGTGGGATTGAAAATGGTGAAGACTGTAAGACAGTTTGAGTTTGAAAAATAACTAAAACCTCCATCAAACCAAAGGGAAACAATTGATTAAATGTTACCATAATCCCATGAAGATCAACCATGATTTTTCATCCTGAAAAACATGATAAATCAAGGTGTTAGTTGACAATTAAGATCTTTACATCAAGCATTAACACTATGACCATGTTCACAATAAATTGCTTCGTTGAACCTTTTCCAAGAGTGAATGATGAACGAGATATCCATTTAAATCCACGTAACAACACTTACCTCATTGTTTTACCTGAATTCACATTTCTTGTTGATTGGTTGAATCATTCATACACATAGTCATGAAATTCAAAATCTCATTCTCCATTGACTGATGGTATGCATGTGGAATTCAAAGAGTAAGTAGCCAAGCCACATAGAACAATATTGAGTCATATTCAATTTGATCATCATCCAAGCTTTCAAACCACACATCATTACCTTGGGGGCAAGCAATGATATTTGCATCTCAATCATTAATTTAGCATTACCAAAGTCCACATTCACACTATGAGGCTCAATAAGACATGATGCTCGAGATTTTCACAAAGGCCTTTCACATTGAAGATAGAGCAACCGCACCAAGTGTAGATGGATTGTATATGTAATGTGCTAACCTCAAAGCACGTATGAACCTCAAAGAGTCATAGATGCATTGACATGATGATAAGCCTTGTAGAATTACAATGCATCCACATGATGATATCCCAATAGAAATAGTTTATGATCATTTCCACAACCAATTCAAGTGAAGAGCATTCACGCACAAGGCTAAGCAACAAAGGTATTTTGTAATCATCAAAATCACATACACAACAGGGATTGTCCACAATCCACTGCCGGAGCACCCGCCAAACCAGCACGTAAACCCTGTCACGTCTCTCTATGACGTGGAGAGAGGGCAGGGATGGCATGAAGAAAACGCCTCTGTCGGGGCACTTTATCATAATCAAAATCAACCTCCGTGCCTCTTGCGCACCCCTTCTTCTTCTCCTACCCCTCAAGTGGGCCGATCTCTTCTGGGCCCCGTTAATTCACCTCCTACCGCCAATTCTCCGACCCTGCCGGTTCGCCCCCTTCTTACACGCTTATCACCTCTACAGCCTACGCCACAACAAAACCCATCCACCACCAACCCTTCGCCACTGCCATCTAGGCCACTCCTCATCCGCCCATCACCAACGCCCACTGCACCCGCCACCACTACTCCTTCACCGGCAAGGATCCCTCCACCATCGGTTCCGCCACCTTTCGTACCCAGAACCCTTCTCATTCCAACCCCCACCAATTCCCCCCGCATTCGGGTATCCCTTTCTACCTCTACGCCTCCTACCAGGGCACCAGCACCCTCTATAGGGATTCCCTCTGCGGGAACTCCCACTCCACCACTTCTTAACACCAACACACCTTCTTCTTCTTCTAATCCCCCTCCCACACTTGTCCCGACAGAGGCACGTCAAGGCGTGGCGCCGCTCCGCAGTGGACGGATGTTCCACCGTATTTTTCCACAGAGAGAGCTAGAGCCCGCGCAGGGGCTGCAAGAGCAAGAACAAGAACAAGAGTCACTGCCAGGGACTCAGTATGATTTGCTAAGGCACTTGGACCCAACACCAGCAAGGATTTCAATCCTGGAACTAATTAAAAGGTCCACCACTCATCATCTAGCTTTGAAAGAATACCTGCAAAAGGTGATGGTCAATGAGGACATCCCAGTTGAGCAGATAATCACGGTTTTAACGCCCGCTAGCAGTCAGCCGGCGATTACTTTCCATGAACATGAACTGGCGCCACTCCCAGCAAGAAAGTACGCTCTATGCATCACAGTTGACATTAATAAGGTGGCTGTTAAGCAATGTCTGGTGGACACTGGGGCATCCATCAATGTCTTGCCACCTAGCACCTTGAAGTTGTGCGGCATCCCGGAAAGCCAAATTCGGCAGTCCACTATCACAGTCACTGCCTATGATAACACGAAGAAACCTCCTCTAGGCATGATTACATTAAAAGTAAGTTTGGGTCCCGCCGCCATCACAGCAGATTTTCATATTCTGGATATGGATCCGACATTTAATGGCATTCTGGGACGCCCCTATATTCAGCAACTCGATGCGGTGCCCTCCACAAATCACCAATGCCTTAAATTCCCACACAAGGGCCGCATTATTAAAGTTACCAGTATGCCGATTCTGCTAGAGGAAGATATTCATGTGGCTTCATCAGTTCCATCCATGTGGCCGGCCAACAAGCCACTATTATCTATGCTGGACGTCCCTTGTCCACGACCAATGCCAGAAAAAGTCACAACAATTGCTATGACACCCCTGCCTGCCAAGGGGAAAAAGAAGAAAATAATGATGAACACCTTTGGCTGGAACATCTTAATGAAAATGGGGTATCAAAATGGCAAAGGTCTGGGTGCCAATTGTCAAGGCAGGATTAGGCCTGTTAAACCTTAGAAACTGATTACGTGAGGTGGCCTAGGTTACAAAGAGCCAGGCAAAAACAAAGATGAACCATGGGCATTTATGACATCCACATTAAAAACAGATCACCAACCGCTCACCTGGACATTGAAGACACATTTTGTCATGGGTGGCTTTCAAAATTATGAGCAAACTACCATAATCACTTCCATATTAGACTGTCAGGATGTTCATGCTAGACAGTTTGCTCGTCATATTGCCCCGTTGGCCACATACAAAGCCTTGGAGTCCTTAAGGCCTGACAAAAGAAGAAAAATGGATGATCCAGAATGTGACTGGTACAGGTGGTTCGATATGCAGGATATTACTATTTCTTTGAGCCGCCTCTTCATGCCGACTGACCCAGAATGGCCGCCACTTATTCATGAATTGATTGAGATGCCAGCTGCAATTACAGATAAGAGGCAGCTGCTGAGTGACTACACTGATACTGGAGAGCCAGACGTTCCGTTTGAAGAAGGATTCACTGTGGACAGGCTGTGGGCCGGCCTCTTTTCTCTCACTTCCATGCATCCATCGGTGCTTGCTTCTCTATATTCTCATCAAGGTCGCGTGCCAAGACCACCTCCGATTATAATCAATTTATCTCCAAATTCAATCCAAGTTTCTCTCACAATTCCCTCTTCGCTCCTCGAGCGATTTTCTAAACTCTCCATCACGCCCCCTCGCGGGCCATCACTGATTCAATCTTTCTCTAATCTGGCAATTTCCATTCCTCCTGCTATCCTCCCTTCACACTGCTTTCTTCTCAAAATAGAAAATAAAAATGAAGAAAAAGACAAAAATGAAAAAAAAATGCCAAATTCCCAAATTTTCAATCCTTCATTTCTGTTGAGGAGACCTCCTATTTCTCTTCTGAGTGCGTCCCGACCCAGGGGCCGCTCCTTCAAGATTCATTGCTAAATCTTTTCTCCCCCTCTGGTGAGGGGACTTCCTCTGTATTACCTCCTGTATCCACTTTTTCACCTCCTTCCCTTCCTTTTTCCGAGCAAGCTAGTTGCTCCTCCTCTTCTTCTAATAAAATTAAAGGGGTAGACTCACATAAGAAATCCAAGGGTAAGCAGATTCCCCATAGGTTTTTGTTGGAGTTAGCTATCAGATGCCAGGCTTGTTTAGCCCTTCCTAAATTTATAGAGAATCCAATCATCCTGCCAGAGTCAGAATATGAGGATGCTATTGTTTCTTATGAGGGTTTGGGTGTCTATGAAATTATGAATGACGAAGACCCTATTGAAGAGGGGAATGAAAGTTATGAAGAGTATGAGGACAAGGCTGATGCTTTTGCTAGTGGCATAAGACGATTTGACGAACCATCAGCCTCCGTAGAAGAGTCTACCAAAGAAATTAATCTGGGTACCGAGGAAGACCCTAGGATTGTCCTCATAAGAAAAAATTTGCCACCCTCCGAAGAGGAGGGGCTCATTTTGATCCTGCAAGAATACAAGGACACGTTCGCATGGAGTTATGAAGATATGCCTGGTTTAGACCCTGCGCTCGTTGAACATCGCCTTACACTTAAGCCAGGGTCTGTGCCGGTCAAGCAACGGTTGAGGCGTTTCCACCCTAATATGGCCTTAAAGATGAAAGAAGAGGTCGACAAGCTCCATAAGGCTAGATTTGTTAGAGTGGTCCTCTACCCCAATTGGGTGGCTAACATCGTCCCGGTTATGAAGAAAGATGGAAAACTTTGGATTTGCATAGACTTCCGGGATCTCAACCGCGCGTGTCCTAAAGATGACTTCCCCCTCCCTCATATTGATGTTTTGATTGATAACACGGCAAGATTCGAGACTCTCTCTTTTATGGATGGCTTCTCGGGTTACAATCAAATTCGTCTGGCTGAAGAAGATCAAGAGAAGACATCATTCACTACACCATGGGGGACTTATTGTTATGTGGTCATGCCTTTTGGACTTAAGAACGCTGGAGCCACCTATCAGAGGGCTATGATGGCGATTTTTCATGACATGATTCATATCTATATCGAGGTGTATGTGGATGACCTGGTTGTGAAATCAAGGACGAGGATTGAACATCCTGGGGTTCTAGCTAAAGTCTTGCAAAGATCACGAGAGTATCAGTTGAAGATGAACCCCAAGAAGTGCGTGTTTGGTGTTTCTTCAGGGAAGTTGCTTGGTTTCATTGTTAGCAAGAGGGGAATTGAAGTTGATCCCAACAAGGCAAGGGCCATTAGAGATATGCCTCCTCCCAAGAATTTGAAGGAAGTTCGAGGATTGATCGGGAGGTTGTAATTCATTCGCCGCTTCGTCTCCCAGCATTCACAAAGATGTAGGCCGTTTTACGAGCTTACTAAGCTGGGAGTCAAGTTTAATTGGGATGACAAGTGTCAGGCAGCCTTTGACGGGTTGAAGGATTATTTGGCCAATCCTCCTGTCCTGAGGCCGCCGATTCTAGGCAAACCACTTATTCTCTATGTTTCTGTCCTGGATGACTCTGTAGGTGCTGTCTTAGCTCAAGTGGACGAAGAAGGTAAGGAGAGGGCAGCATACTATTTGTCTAAACTTCTTAACCCCTGTGAACAGAGGTATTCCGCCATGGAGAAAACTTGCGCTGCTTTAGTCTGGGTAGTTTAAAAGTTAAAGCACTATTTCCTAGCTCACGAGGTTCACCTCATTGCTCGCATGAATCCGATTAAATTCCTCCTTGAAAAATCTGTCCTCACTGATCGATTAGCACGCTGGCAAAGCTTCCTCTCTCAGTTTGATATCACTTACATTCAACAGAAAGCTATCAAAGGTTATGCCATTGCCGAACATCTTGCTCACCACCCTCTACCGCGTTTTGATCCTGTCAATTCGGAGTTTCCAGATGAAGAACTAATGTCCATTAATCAACCCCACGATCCTATGTGGACATTACATTTTGATGGAGCTCTAAATTCCCAAGGAAGAGGGATCGGCATGGTTCTTTTAACACCAGAAGGGGTCACCATCCCATTTGCTGCTCGGCTCACTTTTCTCGCCACCAATAATATAGCTGAGTATGAAGCTCTTTTGGCCGGTCTTCAAACCGCTCATCGATATGGTGTCACCCATTTGAGGATTGTGGGTGACAGTCAGCTCATTCTGCACCAGGTGTTGGTCAAATGTCGCACTATCAATCCTAAGCTCAAACCCTACCAGGAACTTGCTTCAGCCTATGCCAAACTCTTCACCAAATTGATCTTCGTCCATGTTCCTCGTAGCCAAAATATCTTGGCCGACGCCCTTGCTTCTTTGGCCTCTACTTTAGTCTTCCCTCCTGAGTGTGATTTTCATGTTCCTCTAATTCATCAGCGTGACACGCCAGCTATTAAGGATCGTGCATTCCTCGATGTCAGGGATAAGGTGCTTGAAAAGATTAAGCAAAAGGAATCTCTTAAAGGCAAAGAGGTCATGCTTTTAGACTGGGAAGAAGAATTGGCTGACGAAGAGAAGCCTTGGTATTATGAGATTGCCAGATATTGCAATGATCAGTCCTATCCCGAGGAAGCCACCGCAGAAGAAAAGAAAGCAATTAGAAGAGTGGCTCAGCGTTATGTTTTGGTTGGAGGTGTGCTCTATAGGAGAGGGCTCACCGGTGTTTTATTAAGATGCCTCGACGATGATGAATCATGGAAAGTTGTGGAAGAGGCGCATTCTAGAGTGTGTGGTGGTCATGTGAATAGCCAGATGCTAGCTAAGAAGATCCTTAGGCTAGGTTTCTATTGGCCAACTCTAGAAGAGGATTGTTCCATCTATGTTCGAAGGTGTGTTAAGTGTCAACTGCACGCCGACAAGATTCATTCTCCTGCTTCTTCACTCCACCCTACATCCTCCCCATGGCCTTTCTCCATGTGGGCTTTTGATATCATTGGACCTCTTGGTGATTCGAACCTCCTGACCAAGCAAAAATCATTCATCCTCACGGCAACGGAGTACTTCACCAAGTGGGCGGAAGCAGAAGCTTACGTGGAGATCAAAGCGTCAATCGTCTGCAAGTTTATAATGAAGAACATCATCGCGAGGTTCGGCATCCCAAGCACCATCGTCACCGATAATGGACCTCAATTTATCTCTCAAGAAATCAAGGATCTCTGCAACAGGTATAACATTGCATTACATCATTCTTCTCCCTATTATCCGCAGGGCAATGGCCAAGCAGAGGCAACTAACAAAACTTTGATAAAAATTGTCAAAAAGACGTGTGAGGCTAATAAATTTTTGGATTGGCCAGACAAGCTAGTTGAAGCTCTCTGGGCCTACCGAACTTCCATTCGAACCCCCACTGGGCAAACCCCTTTCGCCCTTACTTATGGGATGGAGGCAGTAGTCCCTTATGAGATTCTCATTCCCTCTCTACGAGTACAATTGGATAAGGAATTTTCTATGGATGAACGTCGTGATTCACTCCTCGCCCAATTGGAACTCCTAGATGAGAAGCGTCTGGTCGCCGCTGAGCATGCGCGCGTTTATCAAAATAGGCTCTCGCGTTTTTATCAAAAGAAAGTAATTGAGAGAAAATTCAAAATCGGCGAGATGGTAATTAAGAGGATTTTCGTAAAGCCGGGTGGCCCTCGCTCAAAACTCCAACCCAATTGGGAAGGACCGTTTGTTATAAAAGACGTTTTTCCAGGCAATGCTTATAAATTGATTAATGCTGAAGGAGAAGAGTTAACTCACCCTTGGAATGGTTTGTATCTTAAGAAATACTACCCTTGATTCAAAATCCAAACAAAATAAAAATTGTTTCAAAAATCCAAAACAAAGTGGAATATTTCTAAAAACTAAAAAAAAATAGAAATTCCAAAAAGCAAACAAAAAAAATAGAAGAGATCAAAATTGGTGCCATGACACACGAAGGATCAAGGTCCGAAAGGTCAAAATTCAAAATTCATTCATCAGTCTTGCTAACTTAAAAGGGGGTTGACTCCCGCACACACTACACGCTTTATTCTTGAACTCAAGCAGTGTAAAATCCAATAGAAAGTCAAAAACCTGACTAAAAGTGAAAGGCAATACCCGTTCTTTTCTTCTTCGACCCATAAGGGAGGAAGGGAGACCTCAGGGTGGACACGCCAAGCCTGTCCGCCGCCCTAGTAGGTGGAAGTTAGGGCCCAAAAGGGAGCAAATACCATAAAAGCTCAAGTACAATTAGGATTTTATTCATCAATGCAAATCAATTCCAAAGTGAAAGTCAAGTTGTGAAAAGAAAAGCATGTCAAGAGGGCAAAGTCCCCGCAAGGAAAACCTTGGGCGTATGCGTGCAATATAAAAGCGGCAAAAGGCAACAAATTTCCCTATGCCAAAGACCGAACCCCAACAGGCATAGGGTAGGGGAGGTAACTTTGCCTTGAGCATCTCAGAATCTCTTATGGGCTTCCCTTATATATTCTTCCATCCTTTCTATGTGGTAAGTCACGAACTGGCAGGATGGTCAAGACGGACTAAAGAAATTGCGCTGTGCGAAATCTCGAATACAAGTCAATTATGACCACGTCCACTCCCTTTTAATTACTCAAGAAAGGTTAATGAATTTTTGATGGTGACCGTGTAGGACCCGTGGTCTTGATAGCCTTGACAACCTTTTTACAGAATAATTAAATTAACGCCTTTGGCTAAGGCGCTTTTTATAGAATTAACGTCCTAGATTAGGTCGTCTCTTTCTGAATAACGTCTTTGATCGGGTCGTTACTTTTTCAAAAATCAGATTTCCTTTTCAAATTGACGCCATCTTCTAGGGCGTCTTTATGCGAATCACGACCTACTCTAAGGCGCGTTTTTCAGGAAAAATAACAAAAAAAATATATAATGAGTGAAAAAATAAAAAAAGGAAAAAATGCATTTCTTCACGATGTATGCTTGCATGGGCATCTTTTATTTTTGGTTGGCATATGCGTGCTTGCATGATGCATCTCCCCGCTATCAGTTATTTTATTTTGCCTTATTTGATCAAAGGCTTGGCCCCTTGACCCCTCATTAAGGTCAAAATATTGCTATCTCTTGCTTATTGGGCGAGGGGCCAAGTCGAACAGATGAATTCACCTGTTTGTTCAAGGTATGGATTACAGTTGCAGAAACGGGGCACAGTAAAACAAACACGAAGAACGTGGAAAGAGGAAAGTATACAAACACAAGACCACAACTACACGAAGTGCTCAGGTAACAAAGAAATCTCAATCATATATATATATACATCATGAATGTCTATCATGTACAAGTGTGAGGGTGGAGGAGTACAAGTAAGTCGCTCAGCTCTCGCCTCCACCCTCCTCTCTCCTACTCTCAACCTCCTCCTCGCCGTCTCGAGCTGGCGCTGGTGGAGGAGGCATGGGCCCCCGTGAAGAAGCTGGAACCCGAACCTGACCCCCTGCCTCGCTCCTCTCTCGGAGGGAAGAGCCCGCCACAAAAGTGGAGCTGGTGAAGGAGTATCCCGCAGCCCGTGCTCGCTCGCGCCCTCGCTGGAGACGCTCCTCGGACACTCGTAGCCGCTCCTAAGAAAGGATCAACTGGGTCCTCGAGTCTGCCAGCTCTCGCTCGCGTGCTGCTACCTGCTCCTGGTACCGAGCACGCTCCGCCTGGTACTCCTCCTGCTCACGAGCACGCTCCTCGCGCTCCAGGGCACGCTCCCGTCGCTCCAGCTCAAGAGCCACCCGCAGCTCGGCCACGTCCTGAGGCAGCTCCTCTCGTCGCCTCAGGGACCTCTCAAGCTCTGAGATCCGCTGATCGCGGATCGCCAACTCGGTACGTGCCGCCCGTAGCTGTGTGCTCTACAAACAGGTAAAAAATCATCAACAATTCAACTTTTTTGAAATAAAGCAACACATGACTAAATAAAAACTCACCTGGGCAGTCATCGCCTGCTGTCCCTCGCAGACGCAAGTGAGAGCGGCTCGAAGCTCCTTAGTCTGAAAAATGAATTTCATCAGTGCACAATTATATAATCAATATTTGAATTTCATCAGTGCACAGTTATATAATCAATATTTGAATGGATCTGTGTTTTGGAATTTACCCGTGAAGCGAGATCGCGCTCTGCTGCCTCGGCTCATGCGATCGCTCCGGCTAGCTGCTCTGCCAGTGCAGTCACCTCTGCACTGGGCCCTCTCGAGCTGGAGGCCTCTCCTGGGTCTCTCCTCACTGCTCCCTGCTGGGCACGCTGCATTCATTGAGATCTTCAGTGGGTAATCATCAATAACTCAACAAAGAGAGATATACATATGCATATAAGAATAATTTAAACACTCACCAGGGTCTCTAGGTCAGCCCGTGTGGCGGCCAGCTGGTCCTCCAGGCTGTGTAGGTGGGCCTGGGCATCCATCGCCGCTATGTCCCGCGCATCCTGCATTCATTACATATTAGTCACATGATAGAAAGCATTTGCATTTAATTTAGAAATAATTGCATTCATACATACCCCTAAGACCCTCATCTGGGGTCGGCCGGCGTAAACCTCCCTGTAGCGCCGGAGGTACTCGGAGCTGTCAGTCGCCCGGGAGGTGACTCTGGTCCTGCCTCGCTGCCAGTCGGCGTACTACTCCTCGAACCGCACCCTCCAGTCGGTCGCCTTCGTATGACCGCGGGTCTTCTTCCCGATGCCCCGCGGCTCGCCTACCTCTACCCACTCCTGGTGGAGGCCTAGTGTCCTCATCACCAACCTAAGCCGTAACGGCTCGATCTCGCTCAGGCAGTGAACCCAAAGCTCACGCTCAAAACGAGGACGACCCGCTACGACCCACGGCTGGCCCTCGTCCGTCATTCCCTCATAGGGTCTCCACTGAACCTGCATTCATAAACATACATGTCATCATTTCATCATCATAATAAATTCAAAATAAATGCAAAAGAAAGATGCATAACATTCATTCATACCAGTGAGGGAGGGAAGTCGCGGAACTCTCTCCGCAGCACCCACAACTCGTAGCCGAGTGGGGCTCCAAACACTATCGGCAGCCAGCGTCGTGCTAGAGGGAAAGCTCCCTCACCTCCAGGCCGTGGGTCAGCGCGCCCCATCGGCATGTATAGATGGCTCCAAACCTGCATCCATGCATCATATTAGTGAAGCATTCACCAGCATGATAAAAATAAAAAGAAAAGAAAAGAGGAAAAATGCATACCTGAAGAAAAGGTGAGAAGCCACTGACGGTCGTCTCTCGACCTATCCCGGTGGACAGGTCGGCCATTATATGCGCCAGCAGTGCTGCTCCCCAGGCGTAGCTGCCAACTGCCTCCAGGTCCTCGAGTATCCCCAGAATCGGCAGTTGATGACGTCGCCCTTTGTCCCGAGCAATAGCCTCCCTAGTAGCAGCAGCAGGAACCTCCTCAAGTCTCGGTCTGCTCTCTCCCTGTCAGCCGGGTACTGGCAGTAGACCGCCCTAGCCCCGTCTATCAACCTCTGCGAGAACTGCTCTATGGTCTCCCCGGACCTGTGCCTAGCATTCCCTAAGCCCATCACTGTAGTAAGGTCGGTGCGGAAGATAGTCCTACACTCGCTGGGTGTCTCGTAGACCATCTCTAGCCCTAGCAGCCTCTGGGCGAACTCAGTATAGTCGGGGTAGGTGATCCCGCTCACAGCCTCACCGTCTACCCTCAACCCGGTGATCCTAGCCACATCCTCTAGGGTAGGAATCATGTGCCCCCATGGCATCAAGAATGCCCGGCTAGTCCTGTCCCATCTCTCCCGTAGAACCTGGATAAGTGGTAGGTCTGGCCTAACTGGCTCTATGCTAAGGAAGGCCCCAAACCCCATAGCATCTACCCTCGCTCTCTGAAACTCGGGGAGGCCGTAGTATGCTGCCCGTACCATAACCCAGAAGATCCGTGTCCTCATCAATCCCTGCAGAAAAAGAAGAGAATTTTCACTTAATTATGTTGATTATTCATGCTGAATCTCATTTTGATTGCCTTGGATTATATTGGTGTTTGATTTAATTAACGACCATCCTCATGTCGTGGTTTGTTAAATTAGCGCCCCTGAGGAGGGCGTGGTTCTAAATGTGCTTTGAATTTGCGACCTGTCCTAGGTCGCTGTTCATCTAAGAAACGCCTCTGTGTTGGGCGTGGTTTTATGGGTAAATTCTGAATTCCTAAAAAATATTTCAAATCACGCCCTTGGGTGGGGCGTTTTCCAAAATGGGTTTGTTAATTTAATCAGTAATTAATGAATGGACGACCTCTGGTTTGGTCGTCTGTTGTTGAATTAACGCCCTAGTGGGGGGCGTTGTTTTCAAGTTTTTCAGAAAATAAAAATAAAAATAATGGCATGCGAAACAAATTCATGAAAAAATATTTGAAATAATTAAAGCATGGGAATTAACGGAAATTGACAGCATGATATCAAAATGATAAATTTAAATGGGCGACATGCTTTTGGGCGTGTTCTCATGAGGTTAATTATTCTTCAGGAAAATAATTTAATTAACGCCCTTGGGTCGGGCGTGTCATGTTTGAAACGTGACGCCCCTGAGGGCGTCTTCTTTCTGGGTTGCAGGGTTTATACCCGAGGGCTATGGAAATTATAAAAAGAATGGAAATAAAAATAAAAAAAATGGAATTAGGGTCAGGGGCCTACCTTCTTGTGCTTGGGTTCCTGTGGCTGAGGCCGTGGTTGGCGTGGTCGTCGGAGCTGGCCGGCACGGGGAGGAGCCGCCGCCGTGGGCGGTGGCTCATCGCCATCTTCTTCGTCTCTTTCTTCACCGTCCTCGCCTTCTTCTCCCTCTTCATTTTCTCCCTCTTCTCCGGCATCTTCTTCACCTCCTTCGTTGGCCTCTTGGCCCCCTTCAGCTTCGTCGCCGACCGCCACCGCCGGTGCGTCTTCAACCGCCGCCACGGCGTCGTCTTCCTCGCCGTGGGCATCATCGCCCAGGTCAACGACTTCGGGGGCAGCCACCCTCTGCCGCTTCAAGCCTCCGCCGGCCATAGCTTAGGGTGTAGAAGGGTGTAGAAGGGAGAGAGATTGAGAGAGAGAGGGAGGGAGTTTCTCGGTTAGGGTTGCAGAAGAAAGAGAGAAAGAGGGGAAATGGATGGAGGAAGAAGAAGAAAGGAGGGAAAGTTAAGTCGAACGGTCAAAAAGAATTAACGACTTAAGGAAGGCCGCGTCTTGTGGAATCAACGACTGACATAAAGGCGCTTCTTAATAATTGACGACATTTCGTAAGGCGTTATTTTTATTTGTATGGGGAATGATAACCGTCGTCAGACGCATTTAATGGCAATTGATTGATTTGATGGGAATAATCATTACTATTTTTGAGTAACGACTACGATTGAGGCGTTATTTATATGAAACGTGGCTGTCCTGAAGGCGTTATTTTTGGAATTTCAACGAATATATTTTGGAATATGAATCATATTAACGCCTTGGCCTAGGACGTTTTTTAGTTAACGCCCATTTGTGAAGGCGTCAAATTTGTGAACTGGAATGTTGAAGACGACCTGTGATGAAGGCGTCCTTTTATGAATTCACGGCGTTGCTTGAGGCATTATTTGCAACAGAATCAGAACGTTAGAAGAATTGATCAGAAACACAGTAAGATGGCTTAATAAAGGAAATATCATTGAGTTATTGGAAGGAAAAGATTACAATGCTTAATGAGTCATTTTGGGCCTCAATTTTCTAAGAGCTATTACATAAGATTTGCATTCATCTCTGTCTTCTTCCAAGCTCTCTACAGGTTGATGAGCCTTGTTGATTTTCCACAAAGCTTGAATAGTTGTGCACTCTTCTCCGTCTTCATTGCTGCCAAGGTCCCGTCTCTTGATAGGAGGGAGGTGTGATGGGTCCTCGAATATTCGCCGTGGAAGCCTGAGTTGAAGGAGACATCGATATGAATTGTACAAGACGAATTCTGAAGCGCCTATGAGACGAAGGTCCGTCCCGGGAGAAAATCTTGCACGGAGCTCTTGAGTCTTGAGTATTCCCGGGGCACAAGTGAAGAGATTCTTTGGCATTACTTTGAGGTACTCTCTCCATTCCGCTCTCTTCTTGATTTGGGGAATCCGGTTCGTCACTCTATTGCTTATCCCAAGTGAACCGGTCATATAAGAGAGTGGGCTTTTTGAGAATATTCTCGAGGATTGTTGGGCTTCGTTACATGGATCGAACTTGAAGTGGAAATCTACCCAACTAGAGAGTGCTAGCATGCATCCGTAGATGGGCCTTCCCATCGCCGCCGAGGTAAGCCCGCTATAGAGATAGGCTAGAATCGCCGGTCCCACTCTATCTCCTTCCCATAGGCTCACTACGGCGCTTAACTGTGCCTCTTCTAGAAAGTCCTCCGTGGATGGGAATAGGAGTGCTCCCACCAAGCACACCACGAAAGCCTTTGCTACCCACTCTATCTCTTCATCTTCTTTAGCTTGATCTGCTCTCTTGTACACCCACGAGGCGAGCTTTAGAAGATTGATTCCTTTAGTGGCCTTGATTTGATTCACTAGGTTGGGGCTAGATATCAAGCTTGTTAGTAGCTCATGAGAGGCAATTGGTTTTGGCATGATGGCCACCTTTTCCTCATCTCCTTGCTTCGTTCTCTTTAAGCCTAAGATTATCTCCAATTCTTCTAATAAGATCGTGGCTTCAAAAGTAGAGAAGAGAAAGGTATGGGTGGAAGGATGCCATATCTCTACAAGAGCCCCTATAGCTGCCCAGTCAAGATGAATCTGATCATAATGTTTGGCATGGGTGACTAGACCCAGAAGATGCCATCTTGTTAAGTACACTCTCATATCTGAAGAAAATTTGGAGAGTATGAGAGGAAGCCACTTGATTTTTGTGAATCTCCTTGCTCCTGGGACATTTGGGAAGTCCTGTGGAAGAAAGAAAGGAAGAACAATTCAGGAAGCAGAATGAATATGCATACAGAAGAGAGTACAATGTTTCAGTAAAGACAAGAGAAGAAGACAAGAACAGAAGGATTTTCTCTCTACCTGGTTCATAGAAATTCTACTGCTAATATGCCCGTTAATATCGGTCAACCTGGGAGTGGAGGACTTGGACCTCTTGATCGCCCTCTCCATCTTCGATTTGCAGAAGAAGCTCTGACGGTTGCGATGCCTGCAGAAGAATAGACAGAAGAAGTAGCAGAACAGAGCTCGAAGGTTGCTTTGATTGATTGGAATTATCTTTCCTTTATAGGAGTCTGGGGAGTCTCGAGGCTGTTCGGAGTTAGCAAGTTGACTGCCATTAGGACTGGGTTTAGTTTGCGAATCGGAAACGGAAGTTCGTGCTTAATTAACGCCTTCTGTTAGGGCGTCAATTTTTGAATTGACGACCTGACTGAGGTCATGTTTTGTGTAACGCCCTTTCCAGGGTCGTTTTCTTCTTGAACCCTTGGTGAATTTAACGCCTCAGGGAAAGGCGTGTTTTTCATTTTTGACGCCTTCCTTATAAGGCGCCTTCCATGTTTTGACGACGTTCTTTGCAGGCGTGAATTTGTGAACTTATGAATTTCCTTCCTTCCGTGCTATGATGAACTTAAGTGCTATTATTTCGTTAGGATTTTATCTTATTAAGCACTTATGATCATGTTATACTTTGAATTGAGGATTATTTATATTGAAATTTTGAGAGAACTAATGAACTTTTGAGTGCAGAAGATTGCAGGTTTCGAAATGTCCGGACTAATGTGGAGGTAACATCATCTTGTTGTAAGCATTATTACTATATGGTATCTACGCTATTATAGCATCTCAAGGACCTTGTGGTTCTGATGAACCTGGAATTTAAGTTCCCCTCATCAAAAATAGTGATAATTCTAGGAAAGTCTTGATCACACGGATAGGCCGTTGAGTCGTTAAAGGTCTGGGACGATGGTTCCACTTTTCTGAATTGATGCGTAGACAAACAGGCTTCGGCTTAGTGTCAGCTCAGAGACTTGGATTCTTGACCAAATCTAGATGGCTTAGCAATATTATCCTTGGTTATTTTTTATCTGTTATTTTGTTTTATTTTTCCCCTTTTAGCCCAGCATGCATCATGTAGGACTTTGAATTTCATGCTGAAAATCTTCATATTATGGTTGTAATGAAGGTCACTCGCTCTTGATTGAGTTGACATGAGATATTTCATTCCAAATTGAGTACTTTATTCTTTTTGAAGCCGCTCAGGCTGATTACTTGAAAATGTCCCTTTGCTGGGTCTCCATCTCAATTCCCTTTATTTTTATGCAAATCCACCTTGGTTGTAGCACGTCCACGTTGGCTGGTAACCGCTCTCCAATGGTATCTCCTTATCGTGCCATGCGCACATTTTACTTATTTAGTTTAATCTCCTTTATCCAGCAAATCGATACCTCCTTGGAATCACTCGGAGTTGTTTCGCTCAGAATCTTGGAAAGATTTTCAAAGCTTAGTGTCTGAGGCGTGTCACATCACACCTTGGCATCTACTTATCAGTTCGCTCCACTTCATTCCATTTTTTGCGCTCTCGCTCCATTTCGTCTCACTCCCTTGCAAAGCAGATGCCAAGGCGGGGCAGCCGTAGACACGCCAAAATTGACGCTATGTTGATCAAATCTCATGTCACTATGTTGACGCCCCAAAGTGAACTTCAATATATTCATAATATGAAGTTTTTTCTTATTTTTGTGTGTTTTTTGATTTGTTCTTGCATTTTTGTAATTCGCGACCTGAAGAGGGGCGTGTTTTTAATAGCGACTTAACATGGGGCGTGTTCAAAGAAAGGACGACCAAAAGTTAGGGCGTCAATTCCTGGTGTTATCCGGTTTCAAAATAAATTCAAAATAAATTCAAATTATTGATTAACGTCCTTCCTCAGGGCGTGGTTTCAATTAACACCTTCACCTCAGGCGTGTTCTCATAATTTTCAAATAAAGTAAGTTTTATTGCCAAAATTTAATCCAAGAAGTGACGCCCTTGGTCATGGTCGTATTTTGAGTAGCGTCTTGATGTAAGTCGTCAATTTGTGATTTGACGCCCTTCGCAAGGTCGTGTTTCACCTTTCGAGTCCTGCTTAAACTCAACTTTCCTGGAGAGTTCCCTGTCCCCGTTGGTCTCCTTGCTCGAATTGGAGTTAGAGTCCTGCCTTCTTTGATCATTGCCTATCCTTATCTTCCCGAATTTGAGCTTATCTTCGATTGAAATCCTATAAAAGGATGCTCTGGTCGATCTAGGCAGAGGTTGACGGGTCAGAGAGTTTACAGGTTTACAATTAGAGGTTTACGAGTTACAGAGCTTCATCTCCCTCCTGCGCGATCGTTTAAAGGCTCTGCTTCCTCTGCTTCCGATCAACCGCGTCCATCTTGTTTCCCTTTACTATCGTCAGGGACAGCATGGTTCTTTTATTTTGTTGTTTTGCTTTGTCTTCATAAACCGTTCATCATCACTGTGTCATTTTTTGCATTAGCTTCATCATGTCCACTGTGTTTTTTTCTTTTCTTATACGTTTGCATTAGCTGCATCATATTTCCTCCTTCCCTATTTTCTTTAGGGGTTTTAAAATAAAATAAGGTGCGCATGTTTGTTTCTTCTCTCAGCTTCATACCATCTTTGGGATTGATACTACGTGCACTTGGCTGATCCACTTCTCTTGGCTTGTTTTATTATCTTTTTTTGCAAGGTAATCAATAAAGGAAAACCCCCTTCATCGGCCGGCCGGTTGAAGGAGGAGGAGGAATTCACAATCCATCCCGCGTTCTATTTTTCACCAGGTATTCGCGATCTTCTTTGTTTCTTCTTGAGGTAACCCCTCTGGCGATCACCCTCCTTAGTAGCACCACGTGCTTCTTTCCCTTATTATTATATCATCTCCCCCTTTATTTTTATTATGCCTTCTCATAGTTAGATCTCTTCTTCGTGTGTGGATTTATCACGATCTACAGTGACTGAGTACACCACCGAGTTTGGTGAGTATTATTTGCGGTGTGGAGTTACAGAAGAGAGCACCATGAATATATCACGTTTTCGAAGGGGTCTGCGGCCAAACTATCAATATGAACTTTTTCACCGCAATGTGACCACTTTAGAACAGGCGTATCAGGTTGCTTTCGAATTGGAGCAATTCGAGGCCGAGTTCGAGTCTACCCATTGGTTGGGCTCCTTTCCCCTTCGTAGTGTCGAGCCCCGTGGCTCTTCTGGCACGAATCTGAGGGCTCCCATAGCCCGACCTCAGGAGCTCACCCATCCCGAGCCATTCGCTCCTAGGCCTCGCCCTCTACTTCCGAGGGACCTTCCTCATCCCCAACAACTTACGACACCCATCGCCCGTCCACCGGCACCCGCACCTCCTACTCGTCCCTTGTTGCCTTCACCTCCTATCCATCGGGAGGAAAAAGGAAAAGGACCTTTGATTGGGGAGCCTAGTGGATCACGGCAGCAGTGTTTTCGCTGCAATGGGTTTGGCCATTTCGCCAACCAGTGTCCCACTCGCCCATCTCTTGTCATTGAGGACACGTAGGCCGAGGACGCCACCCCTACGGATCTCGTGTTAGTCAGTTATGAAGTAGATCCGGAGCTAGCTGATGAGTATTATGAGGCTGAAGGTGATGGCCAGGACGTCCAGCATCCAGACAATACCCACTTGGGGGTCGTCTGGTGTATTCTCACCCAGCCATAGGCCAGTGATGACTGGCGTCGGACCACTATCTTTCATACATTCTGTAGGCTGGGCAAGCAAGTTTGTAAAATGATCATCGACAGTGGGAGTTGCATCAATGCAATCTCCATGGGCATTGTCTCCAATCTTGGTCTTACACTCGTGGATCATCCTTGCCCCTATCGAGTATCATGGGTGGATTCCACATCCATTCCGATCAGGCTGCGGTGTCTGGTCCCACTACAATTCCATGCCTACCGTGACGAGATCTGGTGTGATGTCCTCCCCATGGAGTTGGGCACCATTATTCTTTGTAGGCCTTGGTTATTTGATCGGGATGCCACACTTCATGGCCGGTCGAACACTTGTACCTTCGACCATGCTGGCCAACGGATTCTCCCCAACCCTCTCACCCCAAGAAGCCTTCAGTTAGGGGTCCTACTGGTCCTAGTACTCCGGAGCCTTCCATCCCCGGGCCCAGTACCCCACCCACAGCTCGGGCTATGACCGTTACATCTGGCCCAGGTGAGCCCTCGACTAGGAGATTGATGATGATTAGCTCCCGGGAAATGGAGCGGGAGGCTAGTAGGGGCTGCCCTATGTTTGCTATTACGGTCCGAGAGGTGGAGCCGAAGTCCGAGGGTGAACTCCCACCCGATGTCATTCCTATTCTGCAGGAGTTCGCTGATATTTTTTCCGAGGAGCTTCCCGAGGGACTCCCACCCATGCGGGATATTCAGCATGCTATCGACCTGATTCTGGGCTCCCCATTGCCCAATCTTCCTCACTATCGCATGAGTCCCACGAAACATGCCGAGCTAAAACGGCATGTCGATGAGTTGATGCAGAGAGGGTCTGTTTGGGACAGCATGAGTCCATGTGCTGTTCCCGCATTACTAGCCCCAAAGAAGGATGGCACGTGGAGAATGTGCATTGATAGTCATGCCATAAAAAAAATCATCGTGAAGTACAGGTTCCCTATTCATCGCCTAGATTATATGCTAGACATGATGGCCAGTGGCACTATCTTCTTGAAGATCGATCTTAAGAGTGGTTACCACCAGGTGAGGATTAGGCCAGGTGATGAGTGGAAGACCACATTTAAGACCAATGACGGTCTATATGAGTGGTTGGTTATGCCCTTTGGGTTGACAAATGCCCCTAGCACTTTCATGCGACTCATGACTCAGGTCCTTCGACCTTTCATTGGAGTCTTTGTGGTTGTGTAATTTGATGATATCCTTATATATAGTCGCACTAAATGGGACCACTTGGACCATCTAAGGCAGGTCTGTCTGCTTTTGAGGTGAGAGCAGTTGTTTGCAAACCCACAGAAGTGTGCCTTCATGACACCTCAGCTTACCTTCTTGGGTTTTATTGTGTCTAGTACTGGGGTCTCCGCCGATCCGGAGAAGGTCTGGGCCATTATTGATTGGCCGGAGCCCCGTACGGTCCATGATGTCCGCAGCTTCCATGGCCTTGCGGCGTTCTATCATCATTTCATCCACGGATTTAGCTCCGTCACTACCCCGATCACGGACAGTATTCGGAAGGGCACATTTGTATGGACGAAGGCCGCAACTGTTGCCTTCAAAGACATCAAGGAGCGCATGACCCAGACACATATCCTTCAATTTCCAGATTTCTCGAAGGTGTTTGAGGTCTCTTGTGATGCGTTGGGTGTTGGGATAGGAGGAGTGTTGAGTCAGGAGGCCCACCCGATCGCATATTTCAGTGAGAAGCTGAATGCCGCGAAACTGCGATACTCCACTTATGATAAGGAATTCTACACAGTTGTTCAGGCTCTTAGGCATTGGAGGCACTATCTTTTACATCAGGAGTTTTTCTTGTACTCCGATCATGAGGCTTTGAGGTACCTCCATTCCCAAAAGAAGCTTAATGCGTGTCACAGCCGATGGGTTGAGTATCCCCAGCAGTACACATTTGTGCTTAAACATAAGGCTGGAGTGGAGAACAAGGTGGTCGATGCCTTGAGTCGGCGTTCTTGTCTGCTGACCACCATGAGTGCCGAGGTCATAGGGTTAGAAAAGATGAGAGAGCCCTATGTTGACTGTCCTGACTTCGGTCAGTTCTATACCACTCTCCAGGCCGGACCCTCGAGAGACCATGATGATTATGTGCTTCAGGAGGGTTACCTCTTTCGAGGAGGTATGCTTTGTGTTCCCCGAACTTCGGTTCGTGACTTCTTAGTCTGGGAGCTACATGCGGGAGGTCTAGTCGGCCACTTTGGTCGGAATAAGACTATTGAGGCTGTTGAGCACAGATTTTATTGGCCGAGTCTAAAGAGAGATGTTGCTCATATTGTGGCCCAGTGCCGTACATGTGCTACGGCCAAGATGAAGAAGCAAAGCTCGTGTCTTTATACGCCTCTCCCCGTGCCTGATGCTCCGTGGCATGATGTTAGCATGGACTTTATTTTAGGATTTACACGTACCTCTAGGAAGCATGATTCGGTCTATGTGGTGGTTGACTGATTCTCGAAGATGGCCCTTTTCATTCCCTGCTCGAAGACTTGGGATGCTTTGAGGGTAGCCTGCCTATTCCTTACTCATGTGGTGTGCAAGTTCGGGTTGCCTCGTACCATAGTGTCTGACCGCGATGTTAGATTCACCAGTTATTGTTGGAAGACACTGTGGCATATGTTGGGTACTCACCTCAAGTTTTCCATAGCATATCATCCCCAGACAGATGGTCAGACCGAGATGGTCAATAGGAGTCTGGGTGACCTTTTGAGGTGTCTTGTCAGGGACCGTGTAGGGGATTGGGATCTTATATTACCATGGGCATAATCTGCATATAATGATTCGGTTAACATGTCTACCAGTATGAGTCCATTCGAGATTGTCATAGGTCGTAGGCCTAGGAAGCCAGTGGATCTTGTTCCCATGCCCATTCATGCACGAGCGTCTGAGTCTGCCGAGTCTTTTGCTAGGCATGTTAGGAGTTTGCATGATGACATCCATCGTCACATTGAGGCTAGTAATGCACGGTATAAGGAGTTAGCCGATGCCCATCGACACCACCGTGAGTTTCGAGAGGGTGAATATGTCATGATCAGGGTAAGACCTGAGCGGTTTCCCTCTGGAACCGTAAAGAAATTGCAAGCTCACGGAGCCAGTCCATTTAGAGTGTTGAAACGTGTTGGATCCAATGCGTATGTTGTTGACATGCCTGAGGAATATGGTATAAGCTCAACTTTCAATGTGTCGGATCTAGTTGCATATAGGGACCCATCGGTGATCCCTAGTGAGCCTTTTGAGCCATCTCCTCCCATTGAGAGTGATCCCTCACCTGAGTGTCCACCACCAGCCACATTTCCACAGCAGTGAGAGCATATCGATCATATACTGGATGAGCAGGTGACCGTTACCAGGAGTGGATCCTACCCGCGCTACCTAGTGCGTTGGAGAGGGCGACCCGCCATCGAGGATACTTGGATCACCCGTGGAGAGTTGCAGCGGATAGATCCGGACCTATTGGAGTGCTACTAGAGCGATGCTGACCCTTACTTGACAGGGTCGAGTTTCTCCCACCTGGGGAGAATTGGTGCGGACACCAGAGCGAGTGAAAAGCACGAACCGGCGAGCCGTCGATACCGTACGCGGAGCACCACCCGGGCTACCTCGGCTTCCATCTGGCTCGGAGATAGTCTGGAGACTCCCCCTTGAGTCTCGATATTTATAGTATTTACTGGGATTTTATTTGTGTGTAATGTATTTTTATTTGGCTTTACTTGGATTGTAATTTAGATTGTAGGAGGGGTTTATTTGTAAAATGGGACCACCTAGGTCCCGCGGGCCTCCCATCCCTTCTCACATTGATCCATCTCATCTCTTGGGCCCATGTGGGGTCAGTCAAACCTCCATGGTGGGCTTCTAGAAGGGTTGGACCAAGGGGGGGACAAAGGATTGCAAAATTCAAAAAAATGGGGGCACCAAAGTCAAGGGGGCGCCCCATGATATTATAGTTTAATAGGATTTGAATTTTTATTTTAATTTGCTCCAAATCACATGGGAGAATAAAATGTGGACTCCCTCTTTTTCCCCTCCCCAACCCTTGATCTAGGGATAGTTGATGTCTTTTTGTATTTCATATATATATTGCTTGTATTTTCATTTTGAAGGGAATTAATGCATAAGAAATGATGAATTTTGTTGGAGCCTAGCAAGGGCCGCCCCTCTCTCTCTCTCCTCTCCTCTTCTTGCAGCTGGGAAGGCTGTGTTCTGAGGTGGGAAGCCTCATCTATTTGGTGTGGAGTTCGTCGTTGCCGCCGCCGCCGCCATCGAGCCGCCGTTGCACCGGCACCGCCACCGCCTCCGTCGGTATTCTGCCAATCGGGTGACAGCAGGCCATTCTTGGATTTTTAGCTCTCAGCCACGAGTTCATCTGGAGCCTAAACTTTCAGGGTGAGTTCCAGGAGTCTTCACCACATCCCAGAAAATTGGTTGGGCTTCTAGATTCCATTTTGCAATTTTCCATTTTCGTTCTTCCTTTCCATCCAGATCTGCCAACTTTCAGTCTAGATTCACGATAGCTCTGTGTTTCCCCTCTTATGACCTCTTCTTGATTTTTGCTTGAGTCTCCAATTTTACTGGAGGTTCGTTCCACCACCTCCTCGATCCATGAATTTTCGTAGAATTTCTAAAGTCATTCACCTATTTTCTAAAAATCACTTTCAGATCACCACTCAGTTCTATCTACCTCTATCCAGATCCGACCACCCACCAGTATAAAATACCTTTTCCCATCCATACTTCCACCAAATCGATCATAAGAATTATTGCCGTTTTCCTCTCTCTCCTCTCTACAACTTTTATGAAGAGCTCAAGCTCTGAATCAGAGGTCTACCATATGGTCAATGCCAACTCTTAGGAAACGTCAGTTCTGCCCGGCCAGATCTAAAACTGAGATTAGTCCGGTTCTAAAATCCCCCATCAGAAGCACGATCCCAACAAAGTTTCTCGAGTTACAGAGGGTCGAAGTACTTCGAAAGAGCTTTCCAACGATATCTCTTGTGCGTTGATCCGACGTCGAGAGTGATCGCAGTAGCAGATCTCGCCGGATCACGTGCGGTAAAACAGAAGTAACATATCCGTGGGCAGCAACTCCAAGACTTGGAGATCGGAGCCGTTTGGCCTCCGACCGGTATTCCAGCCCGGCCGCCATCCAGGGAAGCGCGCCATCAGAGGTCATCATCACAGTGGGACCCACTCCGTCAGGTCCAGAGGACGGGGCAACGCGTGGGCCCCACGAACCCATTGATTGCGCCATCCTGACATCACTAAAACACGGGTTTCGGCGCCGAAGGATGACATCAAGATGCTGCCCGTCAACCCAATTCCTGCTACTCCCGGGCCCCACATGTGACCTATTACCTCCCTACGTGGAGTGGGTCAAATCTTTGTACCGCAGTGTATTTGTTTAACCGGGATTACAGGATTGGCCGGGGTTGTCTTCCCCACGCCGGGAGCGTGGAGGTAACGATCTCGACTTCTTGGCATTTACTTGCTTAGCTAGTATATGGTCATGTGCCGCTGCTGAGTGCGATAGGAACCTAGCTCGTGAGTCCATGTCACCGCTGTGAGCGAGAGAGTGACCTGTCCCGTGGCTCGATTCGAGCATGGAAGTGAGTCGACCACCCTTGACTCTGCCGGTTTCTCAACCGCGCGGATACGCGTTTCCCCTCGCTTGGGACGACGAGTGAGCTTGTGTTCTATTAGTGACGTATAGCCCATAGGAACTCTTAGTGTCGGGCCAAAGCGTCTCCATTGTTGTATGTTGCTGGTCATGTCCGCATTTAGAGTCCGAGGTCCGCATCACTTAGAATCGGTTCCCGTGTCCGTCCCGCATCAGCTGGCTTCGGCAAAAACCCGAAAGGGCGCTTAAGCCAGTAATGTGGTAATTTAAAGTTCCTCTTCACCCTCATCCCAATGAAACTCGAGAAGGGATGATCACCATTAGTCCCACCGGAGACCCTTTTCCTCAACACCCTTCGACCCTTGTCATCATCGACAAGATCGGTCCCCATCCTTGTGACCCTTGCCATCATCGGCAAGACCGGTCGACATTTTCCTTTAGCTTGGACCTTCTGTCCTCGTTAATGAATAAACCTATCTCTTGCTTCGGCATTTAACTAATGTCGATGAATAAACTTGTGTTCGACACTTGCCATCATCGGCAAGATGGGTCAACTTTTTCCCCTTAACTTGGACCTTCCGTCCTTGTTGATGAATCTATTCTTGCTTCGGCATTTAACAAATGTCGATGAATAAACTTGTGTTCGACCTTTGCCATCATCGGCAAAACTGGTCAACATATTTCCCTTAACTTGGACCTTACGCCCTCGTTAATAAACCTATCCTTTGCTACGACATTCGTCCAATGCCAATGGACGAGCCACTCTCGGCCCTTGCCATCATCGACGAGATCGGTCAGTATTCCCTTAACTTGGACCTTCCGTCCTTGTTGATGAATCTATTCTTGCTTTGACATTCAACCAGTGTCGACGAACAAACCTATGCTCGACCCTCGTAATCATCGGCAAGGCTAGTCGACGTCTCGTTAGCCCGGACCTCCTCATCCGTTGCTAACAAATGAGGCCACGTTCATCCTAGATTCGTCCCTTGAATCAAGCAAAAAAATAGAATAAAAAAAGAGAAAATAAAAAATGAGGCTTAAAATAGAGGTGCCCCACCGGCCTTGCTCCTACACCAGAACAAGGGCAAAAATGGCTATAGCCCAACTGTGGTGAAAACCCGAAAGGGCGCAGCGGGCAAAATCGGGTACCCCGCCACGTGAAAACTTGAAAGGGCGCGTGGGCAAAAGTAAGAGGGGGCTGACTTTGTCAAAAATACGAAAGGGTGCTTAAGTTAATAAAGTGATGATTTAAAGTTCCCAACATCCTTATGACCCTTTTCATCATCGGCAAGATCGGTCGACCGACTTCTATCGACCCTCGTCACCATTGGCGAGATCGGTCAACCTATTTTTGACCCTTGTCATCATCGGCAGGATCGGTCAACCTCCTTGCGACCCTTGTAATCATCGGGAAGATCGGTCGACCTACTTCTGACCCTTGTCACCATCGGTAGGATCGGTCAACCTCCTTGCGACCCTTGTCACCATCAGCAAGATCGGTCAACCTCCTTACGACCCTTGTCATCGTCGGCAAGATCGGTCGACCTACTTCTATCGACCCTCATCACCATCGGCAAGATCGGTCGACCTCCTTGTGACCCTTGTCACCATCGGCAAGATCGGTCAACCTCCTTGCGACCCTTGTCATCATCGACAAGATCGGTGAACCTACTTCTGACCCTTGTCACCATCGGCAAGATCGGTCAACCTCCTTTCGACCCTTGTCATCATCGATGAGATCGGTCAACCTCCTTGCGACCCTTGTCACCATCGGCAAGATCGGTCGACCTCCTTGTGACCCTTGTCACCATCGGCAAGATCGGTTAACCTCCTTGCGACCCTTGTCATCATCGGCAAGATCGGTCGACCTACTTCTATCGACCCTCGTCACCATCGGTGAGATCGATCGACCTACTTGACCCCTGTCACCATCAACAAGATCGATCAACCTCCTTGCGACCCTTGTCGCCATCGGTAAGATCGGTCAACCTCCTTGCGACCCTTGTCATCATTGGCAAGATCGATCGACCAACTTCTATCGACCCTTGTCACCATCGGCAAGATCGATCAACCTCCTTGGGACCCTTGTCATCATCGGCAAGATCGGTCGACCTAATTCTATCGACCCTCGTCACCATCGGCGAGATTGGTCGACCTCCTTGTGACCCTTGTCACCATCGGCAAGATCGATCAACCTCCTTGCGGCCCTCGTCACCATCGGTGAGATCGATCGACCTCCTTGTGACCCTTGTCACCATCGGCAAGATCAGTCAACCTCCATACGACCCTTGTCATCATCGACAGGATCGGTCGACCTACTTCTGACCCTTGTCACCATCGGCATGATCAGACAACCTCCTTGCGACCCTTGTCATCATCGGCAAGACCGGCCGGCCTACTTTTGACCCTTGCCATCATCGGCAAGACCGGTCGACATCCCCTTAACCTAGACTTTTTGGCCTCGTTAACCAATAAGCCGCCTTTGCTTCGACATGTAACCCATGTCGATAAATAAGCCCTACCCTCAGTTTCCATCACCATCGACGAGTCTGGCTGATAAGCCTTCTGACCGTATTTCTCGGTCCTAGGAGGCCTCTACACCCTCGTCCTTCAAACCTTTCGGCCTACTTTAGCCACAGTTTGGCTCCGAGAATAGTTACGATGCCGTGGAGCGAACACCTCACCCCTTTGTTGAAGGCATGAGCGCTCTCCTACCCTAGTAACTTACACATTCGGACTAACCCAACTGGCGAAGAAAAGAGGACAAGATAAAAGAATGAAGTCATGATTCAGCGGCAAAGGAAGATATTTCATTTCTATGAGACAACAAGATACATGTTACTCCGGGCATACCCCGGGGTATAGAAAGTCCACCAAAACAAAAAGACAACAGAAGAGACTATTGCAGTGGGCGTCGGAAGATGTCCTCCAGCTCCAAGATACCCAAGGAAGGGTGGCGGGTCAGCTCCTGTAGTCGAAATTCGGCATCCTCCAGCTGTGATAATTTCTCTTCAAGTGAAGAGGCTTGTCCTTCAGCCATTTCCGCTTCCTCTACACTCTAGACTTCTAGATGCTCAACCTCTTGGAGTTCGGTCTCGGGCCTGGAAAGTTCAGCATGCAGCTCTGCTATCCGGGCTACAAGGAAGGTTCGGCGCTGTGGAGAAGTACTGGCTGCATCTCTCATCTGCCCCGCAGTCCCTCTTAAAGTGGCAAGAGCAGTTCGACATTCAGCCCGCTCCAATGTTATGGCCGTCAGTTGATCAGCTACTTCCCGGCCCAGAAATTCCCTTCTATTTACATACTTCAACAGCAATATCACCCGTGGCGTCCAGTCATCCATGGGGCAGCCAAATGCCAGCAGTGAGCGGGACAGGTGCTCCACCAAGCCCCTCAACTATACATAAGTCAAATCTCGGCTGGCTGTTATGGTTTGCTGAAGGGTTCCCAAGAATTGCCACACTAGGTCGCTTGATGATTGAAGACCAAGTGGTGACGTTTCGGGAAGCTGGAAATCCACCCTACTATCCACGGTAACCCAGATATCATCGCTAGTCCCAGAAGACGACGATGACATGATTTGCAAGACACTGGCATTGGAACCAACTCCAGCAACTGATGCAATGGGCAAAGTCTCAACAATGGCAACCTCCTTGCCAGCCTCTCGGAGTGGAGCCGCACCGGGAGCATCAATAGCCGAGGACACTTGCTCCTCGCATTCAGCCTGGCTGACCTCTACAAGGATAGTTTCAGTAACAAGAGCCAAGGCCCCGGAAGCCCCGGTCTCTCCTTCAACGATCTCTCCCACCTCTATCTCGGGAGGGCCACCCTTCTCTGGGGGCAACTTTTGTTCGACTTCAAGTGGCTGTGGTGCCACGACTGTTGCCAATTCGTCAGTCCCCGTAACTACCCCAGGTCCTTCTAGAACGGTTGCTGCTGCATAGTCTTTGGGATATCGCAGAGCGATAGGCCGCAAGACTGGCGGGAAAGTCGGGTGACTCGCGCCTAGAGTCAGGAGAGGTATCTGCACTATTATGGTTTGCAATACCACCTCAGTCTACACCAGAAATATATGTATCAGGCAGCTGATATGAAAAGAAGGGAATAGTAGTAAAGTGAAAATAGTGGAGGGCTTCTCACCTCAACCGGCACTAAGCTCAAATTTTCAAGGGTACCCTCTGTGGCTCCAGCCCCTTCACTTACAAGTGAGCCCAACGTCCCAGGGCCACTCCACGCCAGTCGGGGTGGGCTGAAGGTTGTATAATCACTTTCGTAAGCCGAAGACGCCCCGACATCCTCGGTCTACGTATCAACCGGTGGGAACTCCACGTCACCGGAGCCGCCACCATAATAGACTTGCTAGGAAGAGTAAGTGTCCTCTGTGATAGGTCCAGAGGGGGGTGAATGGACCTTTACCAATAAAACAATGAGGATTAAAAAAAATAAGTTCTCAATTAGGAGTTTCCGAAAAAGATCTTAACGGTCAAACACTAACCGCGCAGAACGATCAGCTGGGAAGATAAAGATGGATCGGCCTAGACAATCATCTACCGAATAGATCCAAAGCTAGAATAGAAACCAAACACACTGCGCCAGGGATTTTTAAGGTGGTTCGGTCAGACCTCCAGTCTGCCTACATCCACCCCTCACTTCAAACCGAAGTGAGGCTTCCACTAGCACCGGCTAGCCAAGCAGACTCAGTCTGCGACAACGGCTGATTCATAGCTTCACCAGGGGAACAACCTCCCCTCTTCCTCCACACCTAGAGGGAACCCTAAGGACGCCAAGTCCCTAGAAACTAGGAAACAAGTTCCTCTTCCTCCAACCGGAGGGAACACTAGTGATCTACAGTCACTAGAACCAGAGACCAAGGTCTCTCTTCCTCTGAAGCCCAGAGGGAACCCACAAGCAGCACACGGCCACTTGCAACTGGAGACAACGTCTCCCTTCTCCTGAACCAACAGAACAGGAGGACCACCGATCTCAACCTGAGAATCGGAGACAAAACTAGAACAGTAAAGAAAGATCAAAAACAAGAAACTAAAAAGATACAGCAGACTGAATGCTGGAACGATAAAACACGGAATGTAGCTCACAATAGAGCAAACTGGTTCGGATTTGATCCTGAAACCAGAATCCTTCTTCTTCTTCTTTCTGAACTCTCAGCTTCGAGCTCTCTCTCTCTCTCACTCTCTCTACTATTCTCTCTTCTTCCTCTTCTTCAGTTTCTGCCCTCTATTTTCTTCTCTTCTTTTGCTGGATCGAACTCTCTGCACTTCTGCTTTTTCTTTTTCCCTTTCGATCAACCTTCATCTGTGGACGAAGGCTTCAATATATAGCAGCAACAGGTGGATAAGGTACAGAATGCGTGTGCCTCCTACACCCGATCCAGAACATTCTTCCACGTGCCCTTATAGCATTGGTTCCTTTAGTATTGGATCACGTGCAGCCCAGACACTGGGAAATATACTTCCTCGGACCACCTTCTTCTTTTTGTTCTTCTTCTTCTCCTGCAAAAAGATTAAAACCATTAAAACTCAGGGCCACAAAAACTAAAACTGCATGAGGTAAGTGATAGCAATATGAGATGCACTATGCTGAGAACGACACGAGATACACAAGATGACTACAGCACGAAATAAAAAGAGAACGACACGAGGTACATAAGATGACTACAGCAACACGGCCAACACTACAAAGAGAACGACATGAAGTCAGATGAGAACAGCACGAGGTGAGAAGGAAATAACACGAAGTAAAACGGTAGTAAAATACGCGATCAGAGGAAACCTGGACGAAGATAGAAAGAAGCAACACGAAGACATAAAAACAACACTGAGACACAAACATAGAAATAACATGAAGACTCAAACGCAAAAATAACACGAAGACACAAGCACAAAAGATAACACGAAGACACAAACACAGAAATAACATGAAGACTCAAACGCAAAAAAAAAAAAACACGAAGACACAAGCACAAAAGATAACACGAAGACACAAACACAGAAACAACACGAAGAAGGACCAATCAAAATGACTAAGTTGACTCGAGGTCATCGGTGAATCAATACGAGAATCAACACGAAGTATCAAACAGCAAAGGGAACGGCACAAAGTGAAACGACACTTTACACTAACATAACTTGAAGACACAGGAAAACGACTCGAACACGAGGACGACACGAGCTGAAAACAACTCGAAGACGAAAATAGAAACCGACACGAAGTGTGGTCACAAAGCAAAAAGGACACGGGGTCTAGGAGAAACAACACGAGGACAGAAGACAGGAACGACTATGACGACACATGATAAAACAGTGAAAGTAGTAAAACGACTCGAGTAACTACAGTAAATGACACGAAAACACAAGAGCAAAAATAAAAAGGATGACTCGAGATGATCAACTAAATACTGAAGAAACGACACGAAGACAACCCCTGAAAATAACTGAAGTGACTCGAAAGTTTATTTTTCACAGAGAAATATTTTTTGTTCTCCACTAAGGCTTATAGTGTTGTCATCCTCAAAACATGTAAAGACTCAAAAATCCCCCCCTTTTTGATGGATGGCAACACTATGAGTCTTGAGTCTTTGCAGAAATAATTTTCAACATGTTCAAAGCTAAACATCATCAGCACCATCATTAATCATCATTAATCATCATTAAAGAATCATTAACAACAAAAAATCATTCTCAATCGTAGTAGTAGCAAAGACTTGAGTTCTCCCCCTTTGTCAACATCAAAAAGAAAGAAACAAAAGGAGGCAGAAATGCAAATGATATGAGATGTAATTAACAAGTCCAAGAGTGTGAGAGAGCCAAAAAAAAATACAGAACACTATTTTTAAGGAGAAAAGAATCTGGTATGTCTGCTGGAAGGGCCACGCGGCCTGTCTTGTGGTGGTCTACCCCTTGGAGCAGCAGAGGAGAAATCTTGAGTTGGACCTCTGCTGGAGGATGCCTGACCAGGGGCTGAACCCAAGGCAGAGTGAAGGTCCTTCAAGTCATTGGACAATTCAGCTAGCCAATACACAACGGAGCTTCTGACATGTGCCACTTCTGAAATGATGTCTTCTTGGCGAATATTAACAGATTCTTATCTGTCAGTCAGAGTTCTCACTTCCGCTAAGAAGGCGATCAATCTGTCATAGATCTTCTGGACATCTGGACCTAGGGCACTAGATGACCCCTTCAAAACTTCTAAGGATGTCCTGATCTCAAAACAATGATCTATAATGCTGGTAGATGACTTAAAGGAGGAAATATGAGCATCTTGTAATTCACGAAGTGCTGTTGCTATCTTTGAACATACCACCTGCAAGCTTTCCATCGAGGACCTGGTGGCATCATTTGAAGCTTTCTTGTTTAGCAGAAACTTTTTCCATTCAATCAAGAGAGAAATTTCAAGCTTCAGTAGCCTGGAATGAACTTGATTAATATTTAGAGTGACATACTTGAGCAGATCATCCATTTTCTTATCCTATCTCTGCATCTGCTGAGTCAAATTTATGAGGTGTTCTTCAATGTTGGGCGCCCGAGCAGATAGAAGTCCAGGTTGACCTAGGGGTGTACCATAAGATTCACAGCCAGGTGCTGTTCTCTCATCTGCTTCTTCTTGTACTGGCGTTTGGCTGTCTCCTACTGGAACCCGATCTTCATCTTCAGCTTGGATTTCTTTTTCAGGAAATACATTTTCAGGTGCTTCTTCTTCACTTGATGATTCTACTTCTTGTTCTATGTTAGTAACTTTCTCCTGACACTCATCCACTCTTTCTTCCATGAGATCATCATCTGCAGAGATTTCAACAGGTGCCTGTTCTATAATTTTAGCTGTAACCACGTTGTCAGCCTCTTCCAAGCTTTTCTCCACAGTCTCTCTAAGAATGAAATTAACAAACTCAACAAGGTCTTGCTCATTACTTTCTTGCTCTTGAGCAGGGTGTTCCACGGGCAGCCTCACTTCTTCTGATGTCTTCCCAAAGGAATCAAACAAACCATCAATGTTTGTATCTAGTTCAGTTTGAATGCTGTCTTCAGACATCCTAACTTCTTCAGATGCAATCTCAACAAGCCTCTGAAAAGATAGAGATGCTTCAGTAGGTGCAGCAGAAGTAGCAGACAGTGGTTGTTCAGATGGTGTCTCCTGTAAAGCAACCTCAGAAGCTAATTCTAAAACAGTTTGGGCAGATTCTTTAGGGTGTTCCAGAAGTTCTCTCTGAGCTTGTGATTCTTTGACTTTCTGGGCCTTAACCTGCCCCATGAGAGAAGAACCCTCCAAGCCCAAAAATACTAAAACAAAATTCATGTTAAAAATGTTTCGACCCCTAACTTTAGACATGGCCTCTCCATCCAAGGAAATCTTTGAATACTTGAAGATGTCTGTCAGATGGGCGGCGTAGGGCAGGTGTCTTTTGGACCCAATACACCCCTTCATGACAGAAAAAATAATTTCAGGCAGACAGATCTTTACATGCTGAATCAGATAGAACAAAAGAAATCTCTGAGTGTCTGTGATTCTTCCTCTAGCTCCAGTCTGTGGGGTGACTATAGATGCAATGATGTTCTGAAGAAGCTTGTGAAGAGGGGGAAATGATGAGGTTTGGTAAGCTTTCAGCTTCAATTGCCCCTTGTCATGAATATTACTGGGTTTACCAGTAATGACCGAAAAGGCTTCATGCAGACTATATCTAAACCCTCTTTCCACCTCTCCTTTTTCTGGAATACTGAGAGCTTTGTGGAGAGAGTCACACGTTACTGCTATCTCAGTCCCCTTAACAGACGAGATCAGAGCAGACTTATCTCGGCTCAAAGACAAATTATTATAAAATTCCATTACCAGGCTAGGGTAGTAGACACGGTGATTTTCTAGGAATTTCCTCCAATCCTGAAACTCAAAAATCTCTAAAAGTTCTGGAAACTTCTAAACCATGGAGTCATCGCCGAAATCTATTATCCTTGGAGGAATAATTTTCCCACTCTCTAAAAACATGATAGACTGAGAGGGCCTGGTACCTTGTGCAGAAGAAATTTCCACGGCTATTTCTGGTTCTAGACATCTTTGCTGCTTGGACGAAGGCTCCGCAACTGTTTCTTTTCCCTTCCTCTTCCTTTCAACAGGAGCAACGGATTCTAGCTGATCCATTTGCCGTAACTCCCAGAGTATCAACTCTTTCTTGCTGGTTGCTACTGGAGATGAAGCTAGAACCAAGAATGGAGGAGAGCTCTGTGGGGAGAAGAGATTTTCGTGGAGAAAAATGAGCGGGAGAGAAGGGTTTGAAGGAGCAGCGAGACGTATCGGCACGAGGAGGAATAGGAAGCGGCAAGGGCAGACGATGGTTTTTTGGATGTAACCTTGAGGAACAAGAAGGGTTTAGGGGGGTCACTTTTCACTCTTATCGAACTTTTCAGGAAATACCCAGACTACCCTCATTCAATATGTAACACAGCCATTGCCCGTTACAGTTCGCTCTTCAATATATGGCTTTATTATATTCTTCCAAATACCTTGGTCAGTTACCTCAAGACATTAAATCAACAAGATCATAAAACTAGCTGTTAAAGGTACTTAGCCTACAGAAGGTCACGATTAAAATACTCCTTATGTTTGTCAGGCAAAGAAATAACAAAAAGATAGTCAAGCAGGGTTCATTACTTCATTTAAAGGACAAGAGAGGGCAAACAGAGTCAACCAATTTGTTGAGCACTTAGGTAGAATTGTCCCTTTTTACATAAGGAGACATGTTTATAAGACACCAGAATCCCTGGTTACTCAGGACAGGCTACCTTTATGCCAATGAAAACCAATGAATTTTTGTTGACTTTTCTTTCCCTTTTTTTTTATTTTAACTTTTCTATAAGAAACAGAGATAGCTAATTGTATCATGATAGAAACTCTAGACTTCTTTGATCTAGAATATCTATTTCTCCACAGTTGCCATTGCTCTGCCACAAAGTATGGCGTATTCCCTGGTAACACCTCTCATGATCTTGGACAAAAGACAGAGCCCTTACTTAACACAAATTTTTTTTTCATAGCCCTCTTCACATAAGTTTTAGTTAAAACGAAATCCTCCGCAAGGTTTTTCCATTTAACAGAAAGTTTTACAATATGTTGTGACCAACAATAGAGAGGATAACTTAGAAGGATTAAAGGACAAGATATAACCCCCATACATTAAAGTTCTTTATTAACAGGTGTAACTTGTTACAATAGATTTTGGGTGGTTTAAGGTATTCTGATCAAATCTGATAAGAGTAACAAAGCTATAAGAAGGAATTTTTCTTCAAGAATATTCCTGAACCAAAGGGGATAAGAAAAGGATAAGAAGGTGACAAACAGAATGGAGAGAGATGAGATGAGATGAGAAGCACTCCTTACAGCAAAGCAGCAAGTGAGAGATTACTCTAGAAAGTAAAGACCAAGAAGCTCACAAATGAAATCATCCTGAGGAAATTCAATCTCGTAACCAGAGAATGCTCTTGGGCAAAAATCTGCAACCTCATGAGTTATCTGAACTCAACACCAACTAACCACATCGGCAGACAAAGATTCTTCAGATTCCAGATGACCTGACAAGCTCCTTTTCAGCCCACGCTAGGACATCTCACACACAACTCTTGGAAATATTAATTATTTATTGAATAACATTCATGCTATCAGCTGAAATGCAATACGTTGAAGCAAACTTATGGTTTTTCAAATAAAAGGAATGTGATGCAATGAGCACGAATCAGTAAGTTGACACAATAATTGTATGCCTCCCCCTGACTATGAGCATGAATTACAGCGTGATACCAAGTATCCATCCAAGAGTGATTTTAGCAAAGCAGTCAGAGGAGGACACTCGTGATCATGGAATACTTTGTTGCACACAGACTTCATCACAGAACCAAATTTAAATCTAAATAAAACAGAATTAAGGCAAGTATTGGGAACTGACCTGAATATTAAGATCCCTTTTTTTTTTCGAGTGCCTTGGCTTATTACACCTCTTTATTCTTCAGCTTCCAAGGCACACCTGCAGGTTAGCAAACTATTTTGCACGAATAGGCACCCAAGAAGTCTGGGGTCCTGAGTTAGCAGTGACATTCTTAGCAGGTTTTCTAACCAATCTCCTAGCAGCATAGTCATCAGATTTCATCAGATAGCAATTATTCATTGAATGACCAATTGTACCACAATAATAGCAAGATGCAGTAAGTTTCAGATTGGATTTATGCACATTCTTATAAACATGATTTTTATGCACATATGTATGAAAATTTTTGTTAACAGAATTGAAATTCTGTTTACCAAAACCAGCATTGCTTTGGTATCCTGCCAGCCAACAGGTTGCAGCCCTGTGACCTGTCTTTCCATAGTTGACACATGCAGAGTATTTTCTATTTGCAGCAACTTTATTCCTATCAACATCATTATGGTTTGCAGGAAATTTAGCATGATGTGAAGAATATATTTTCTTACCATTTGCAAACCAGCATTGTGCGATGTTGTTTCCTAGTTTGCCACAGTGCAGACATTCAATTTTCTTTTTCTGGAATAAAGAATTTTTATCATGAAGTTTCTTAGCATTCATTATTCCGGCCCTCATATCATCTTTCTCCATCAATTTACACTCATGCATTAAATGTCCAAGTCTATGGCAGTAGTGGCATGACATTTTCCTTTTAGATGAGTGTGTGTGTGGACTGTGATCAACATGCACAGATGAGCCCTTTTTATTCATTTTCTGTTTTTTATCATGTTCTTGTGTTTTCTTAGCCTTATAGTGAGGTGGAGAAGAAGTAGAAGGTTTTTCCTGTTCAGATGATTTAACAAAAACAGTTTCTGAATTTGATCCATAGACCTTACTCATGACTGGACTGTAGCCCAGTCCCTTTTTCTTAAAAGTAGAGCTAGAAACAGAATATGTCTGAATTTTATTTTCAAAGGTCTTTTTATTCACAGGGTTATAACCTAATCCCTCCTTCTGAAAATTGACTTTTACTCCCAGCAGTTTGTTCAGATTTTCTTACCCATCAACAAATTTAGACAAAGATTTCCTTAAGTCTTGGATTTCTTCTTCTAAAGAGGCAATGTGTAACTCATAACTTGCAGTCTCTTGTTCACTGCAATTGACAGCCTCATTCAAGACTTTGTTGGCAATTATGTATTTCTCAACTTTCTTTTTCAACTCATCAATTTCTTCTGAATTATTGGACACCACATGTTTACCCTTTTCAAATGTCAGCAATCTCTCTGACAAGATGGTGTTCAACTGTTTTAGTTTCTCAATTTCTTCCTTTAGTCTGTCATTCTGAATTAATTCGTTTATCAAAATCTGATCATCAGAGTCAGTTTCAGATTTTCTTCCATCCTTAAAAGTTTTCAAGTCTTTTTGTAGTTTCTCAATATTTTTCTGTAATTCAAAGTTGATAGACTTAATGGCTTCAGATTTTTCAGCAAGTACTTTATTTTCAATCCTGAGCTTCTCTAAACTTTCCTTGCTCTCAGCTGAGGATTTTCTCAGGGAATCAATCTCACTCACATGATTCTTATTTCCATTGATTAGCACATCATTTTATTTTTTCAACATTTATAGATTAGACACACAGGCATCATGAGAACTCTTCAATTCAGCACATTTTTTACAGTCAGACCTTGAATTATCTAATCCCTTATTCATTTTCAATTTTTTATATCATTTTTGCAATTTTTCATATGACTCAGATAAATCGCTGTAAGCATTTTCCCAATCTTCTATAGAAAAGTTCTCGAAGAGGTTTACCTCTTCTTCATTCTCCTCCACCTCTTGGCTGGTACTGTGGTCACTTCTGCTAACCATCATGCATGTGCTTTCATTTCTCCTGTGGGCTAGCTTCAGCTGGTCCATAATATCCTTGGCGGATCTGCAATCATGGAAACAAGAATGCAAGGCTTTATCAGTCACTGTTAACATTAGGTTTAAGGCCTTTTGATTCTCTCGGAACATCTGATTCTCACTGTCCGTCCACTTGGACCTTTTCTTGGGCAGTTCATACGGACCATGTGAAATCAACTTCCACAAGTCCTTATCAGCTTGTTTAACAAACATGCGAAAAACACTGAACCAATTGTCAAAATCAGATCCCTTAAAAATCGGTGGATTAGCCATTGCCACCAGCTCAAACGAACAGATATCAAACACTAACTCACAAGCAAAACAATGCACACAGGAAACACGTAGAGGATCCTCTGAGAATTGTTGGATTCTGAACCAGAGACCGCTCTGATACCAATTGATAGGTCCAGAGGGGGGTGAATGGACCTTTACCAATAAAACAATGAGGATTAAAAAAAATAAGTTCTTAATTAGGAGTTCCCGAAAAATATCTTAACGGTCAAACACTAACCGAACGATCAGCTAGGAAGATAAAGATGGATCGGCCTAGACAATCATCTACCGAATAGATCCAAAGCCAGAATAGAAACCAAATACACTGCGCCAGGGATTTTTAAGGTGGTTCGGTCAGACCTCCAGTCTGCCTACATCCACCCCTCACTTCAAACCGAAGTGAGGCTTCCACTAGCACTGGCTAGCCAAGCAGACTCAGTCTGCGACAACGGCTGATTCACAGCTTCACCAGGGGAACAACCTCCCCTCTTCCTCCACACCTGGAGGGAACCCTAAGGACGTCAAGTCCCTAGAAACTAGGAAACAAGTTCCTCTTCCTCCAACCGGAGGGAACACTAGTGATCTGCAGTCACTAGAACCAGAGACCAAGGTCTCTCTTCCTCTGAAGCCCAGAGGGAACCCACAACCAACACACGGCCACTTGCAACTGGAGACAACGTCTCCCTTCTCCTGAACCAACAGAACAGGACGACCACCGATCTCAACCTGAGAATCGGAGATAAAACTAGAACAGTAAAGAAAGATCAAAAATAAGAAACTAAAAAGATATAGCAGACTGAATGCTGAAACGATAAAACACAGAATGTAGCTCACAATAGAGCAAACTAGTTCAGATTTGATCCTGAAACCAGAATCCTTCTTCTTCTTCTTTCTGAACTCTCAGCTTTGAGCTCTCTCACTCTCTCTGCTATTCTCTCTTCTTCCTCTTCTTCAGTTTCTGCCCTCTATTTTCTTCTCTTCTTTTGCTGGATCGAACTCTCTGCACTTCTGCTTTTTCTTTTTCCCTTTCGATCAACCTTCATCTGTGGACGAAGGCTTCAATATATAGCAGCAGCAGGTGGATAAGGTACAGAATACGTGTGCCTCCCACACCCGATCCAGAACCTTCTTTCCACGTGCCCTTATAGCATTGGTTCCTTTAGTATTGGATCACGTGCAGCCCAGACACTGGGAAATATACTTCCTCGGACCACCTTCTTCTTTTTGTTCATCTTCTTCTCCTGCAAAGAGATTAAAACCATCAAAAACTCAGAGCCACAAAAACTAAAACTGCATGAGGTAAGTGATAGCAATACGAGATGCACTATGCTTAGAACGACACGAGATACACAAGATGACTATAGCACGAAATAAAAAGAGAACGACACGAGGTACATAAGATGACTACAGCAACACGGCTAACACTACAAAGAGAACGACATGAAGTAAGATGAGAACAGCACGAGGTGAGAAGGAAATAACACGAAGTAAAACGGTAGTAAAACACGCGATCAGAGGAAACCTGGACGAAGATAGAAAGAAGCAACACGAAGACATAAAAATAACACTGAGACACAAACACAGAAATAACATGAAGACTCAAACGTAAAAAATAACACGAAGACACAAGCACAAAAGATAACACGAAGATATAAACACAGAAATAACATGAAGACTCAAACGCAAAAAAAAAATAACACGAAGACACAAGCACAAAAGATAACACGAAGACACAAACACAGAAACAACACGAAGAACGACCAATCAAAACTACTAAGTTGACTCGAGGTCATCGGTGAATCAATAGGAGAATCAACACGAAGTATCAAACAGCAAAGGGAACGGCACAAAGTGAAACGACACTTTACACTAACATAACTTGAAGACACAGGAAAATGACTCGAACACGAGGACGACACGAGCTGAAAATAACTCGAAGACGAAAATAGAAACCGACACGAAGTGTGGTCACAAAGCAAAAAGGACACGGGGTCTAGGAAAAACAACACGAGGACAGAAGACAGGAACGACTATGACGACACGTGATAAAATAGTGAAAGCAGTAAAACGACTCGAGTAACTACAGTAAATGACACGAAAACACAAGAGCAAAAATAAAAAGGATGACTCGAGATGATCAACTAAATACTGAAGAAACGACACGAAGACAACCCCTAAAAATAATTGAAGTGACTCGAAAGTTTATTTTTCACAAGGAAATATTTTTTGTTCTCCACTAAGGCTTATAGTGTTGTCATCCTCAAAACATGTAAAGACTCAACACTCTGCTAGTTCCGGACGCTCCACCATTGGAGCGGATGTCTTGCTAATAGGAATATCACCCTCAACAAGGACTTCCTCGGTCGGCTCTATACTAGGAGCTTCGGCCGAATGGATCTCGGGGGCAGGCTTGCTTCCTAAAATGGCTTGCTCCCCAACATCAGATTCCTCCACGGCCCCGGCTTCAGGAAGTAATGTCGGTTGTATTTCAACTGAAATTTGAAGCAAAAAGCAATCAAGCCAACTGAAGACATGATGGCTCGCGGAGGCCCCATGAACAAACTGCAAATTCACTTCCATTTCCTGCCAGGGCATCGGGGAAGGTAGATCTCTCTCCACAGGAGCTACGGGGACTTCCCCTGCCCTTTCTCCTATCGCCACGCCTGTCGCTGCCTCTAGTCCGACGACCGCAGCAACTGTGCCGACAACTGAAGAGAAGAATTAGCCGAAGCGACTGTTAATAAGCAAATAAACTATAGAAGAATGAAGAACTTACCTTCAGCTTCAGGGCCCCTGCGTGCGAGAAGCCTCAAACTCTTCAAAAGATACAACTGGAGGAAGGATGATTGCAGGTTCCTTCTATGCAGCCTTCCTCCGGCGTGCCCGTGTCACTCGGGTCACTGTCGCTTTGGCATTGCCAACAGCCTCTCTTAACTGGGATCTGGTTCGCTTTCGCGAGTCACCAGGAGGCAGTGGTGTCGTGGTCAGGACCGACTCTGGAGTCTCAAAATATGTCAGCTTCTAAGCTTTTATTATTAGCTTCTTGAAGTGCCGAGTCTCCTCCGAAGTGAGTTGGACTGCATACGCACGAAGGTGAGAATGATATATGCTGCAATGAAGAAAAGAAGCTGGCCGAAGGGCCGGAATGAAGAGATAAAATGCACCTGCTGGCCCCGTATAGAAAGGGAAAAGAGGCCAATAAAACAACGATGACACTTTGTCTCTCGAAGCTTTCTTGCGAATAAGCCAACACAAGTTGCCTATGTTCTCACTCTGCTCGGCCAGCAATGCCAAGTATGTGTGGCCGCGAGAAGACAAATGATAATATAAGCTTAGATGGTCCAATCCCCATCCGTCAGCATACTTGAATGAGATGTGAAGGGGCTGATCTAGAATAGCTTCGCTTGGGCCACCCATTGAGAGCCCGTGGGAGCGGAGAAGTGCAAACAGCCAGGGGGTGTTGTTATACAGGGCATCCCACCTATCTTCCCTACGGATGAAAGTTTAATAAGGATGCAATCTATCAGTATCAGGGCACCAGTCGGCCATGGATGGGATGGGCACTTCCACCGGCAAAGGGAGTTGCTGAAGAACCACCCGTTCGCTGCTTACACGGCATAATCCCCAAAGCGTCTTCACATAGTCATCCATGCCGATTGCAGGCAGCTTTGGATTGACTTTGGATGAACGGCCTTTCGTAGCTTTCCAGGCCTCCAGATAAGCCCTCACCTCTGTGTTAGTACAAGACTTCAGCTTCTTCAAATAAGAAGGTTCGATGTCAAGGGCTAGCTCCGACTGGGAGTCCAAAAATCTGTGCTCCACAACGGCCCAATAGTCTCGGCGGGAGCTCCTGTAGAATCCCGTCCGCGCGTTCCACCACTTGATATATTCGGGGGTGATACGGGGGAAACGAGCAGGGGTTGGCACCCTGAATGAAACATTCTCTCGGCGGTGGAAGTAATCCCACAGTATTTGGGCATCGTCATTGGATACCTGCCCGGCTCTATGCCTATTTGGCAATGCAAATTGCAAAGAGGAAAAAGGAATGTGCTGATCATAGCCAAAATTCCAGTTGAAGCGGAACGGATAGTATGGCTCCAGCCACAAATGCCGCTCTTCCGGAATACAAGGCCGCTTGGTCTAATAGCCAGCACCCAATCAACCAGTTCCTGCTCCAGAATGGGACTTGTGCACTTGGCCCCAGAGATTGGATGAATGTATTCTTCTGTCTCAAAAAGATGACACTGCCTTGTCCTATTCACCAACAGGCTTAAATGAGCAGCCAAGCTCCAAAAATGAAGAACCCCGGGTGAATCCATGGGAACCCGGGTTAGCTTGCCCCGAATCGCGAAGAGTTGTTCCACTACCGACGTTGGTTCAGCGCTCGCAAATTCTATCATCCTCAGAATAAGATGAACTGATTGCAAGGCCCGAGGAGCAGCCTCTGGGAACAGGGTGCAGACCCAAGCATTGAAAAAATGTAACGGACCAACCGTTCATAAATTCCTAGGGAGACGCATCTTGTGTAAATCTCCCAGCATCTTGAAGATAAGGCACAAGGCCACCGGGCACAGGGACAGCTTCGTGCCCCAAGCCATAAGACAAGCGGGATAGACGACTTCCGCTCTGATTACGCTCTCGTTGCCTTACGGGAGAGCGAAAGAACAAATCCAATAGGTCAGATATGCAGCACAGTGTGTGACTACATCAACACCAGTAGGGTTCGAGTCTTCCTGTTGCCCTCCCCTCGAAGTGGATGAGGCAGTGGCCTGTCGCCAGACCCTTTTCTTCCTCTTCAAGGTAGTCGGCGCTACTGTGGGGAAGTCCTCGCACTTCTTCTTCCCACCAAAGAAATGTTGGAGCCAAGTGCCCATCCGCACTCGCCACTTCTCGTCGGGCTTTCAGGCTTCCCTCGTGTCATATGACGAGCGGCAAAGTGTGCAATATGCCTTCATCAGATAACGATAGGCGTAACCTACCAAATACCGACCCTCACTGTCGGTCTGATCTTTCAGCTAGTTGGGCCAGCAAACTTCCTCGTACGGCTCTCCGTCGATGGGTAGACCACTGAGCTGCGAAAGGCTCTATAGATCCAAAGAAGTCTCTCCCTCCGAAGTATAAAAAGTATTGTACTCGGGGCAGAACACTTCGATCATGCCGCAACACAGACCTCTGGATATGGGGTAGCGGTATCTTGAGGCGTACACACTGTGATATATGCCATCCCTGGTCAAGATAGGAGCATAGTGTTACAGCACAAAGTCTGTAAACTCCACTGCTCCAGGTCTGAATGCGTGGGCGTCGGTGGCCCTCAGCTCGGCAAACCACCCCACAGATATCTAATGTTTGAAGCGGACTGCTAGGCAGTCCAACAGGAAGGATTCTTCCTTGTACCCCCATTTCAACGGGGCAAGAAATAAACCAAAGATCGTCTTCTCTCGATCAACACGGCCTGCGGTATCATTCCACTGGGTAGGCACAAATTCAAGGGCCCTGGTCAGCAGCCCATCTTCTGGAGCCAGATCTTGCAGTCCAAGAACAGCGCTCCATTTCCTGACTTCCCTGGGGAGATAAATAGGCCTTCCCCGCACCACACAGTCTGTCAAGCTATCCCTCTTGACTAGCAATGCTTGCTCGGCTTTGCGGACGAGGAATAAATCTCTCTTCCCTTGAAGATTGAAGCGCCTAAGGAAGGACATCAAATGCTTGTCTTTGGGGTGATCCCTCTTGACGGCACCTTCCCGGTCGTACTGAAAGGAATTGCCCCCGAGGATGAGGAGGTGGCTAGTGTCTACGATGTCGGTCTTCGAGTCTGAAGATTCTGCGACCACGGCAAGCTGATCGTGCCCCCGATCCAAGGAGTGAACATTCTCCCATGTCACCACGGCACGGGGAGCAGAAGAAGAAGAGCTAGATGCCATTTCTATCTGTAAAAGGCACATCAAGAAAATAAACAAAGTCAGAAAGCAGTCGATCAAGGCCAAATTTCTGACAAAATTTCGGCAGAGTCTCCCCAGCCCGAGAGATTACCAAAGAAAAGCGGGAAGACGTCCACCAAGGGAACGTTCCCTAAAAGCAACCATCGACATTACACCGAGACCAAAACGGAACACCCGGGGGAGTAGCTCCGAGGGCAAGCCCTACTAGAAGCCTCCCAGTGTCCGAAGAATGGGATTTAAATCCATAACGGACAACAATCTCTCACCCGCTCGCAGAACTCGGCCATGCCCCACCCAGACTCGCTCGGCACCGTGGAGAGGAGAAGGGGAAGTGAGAGAAAATCCTGTTACAAATGAGGAGGAATAAGGAAAAAAATGAAGAAGAAAAAATATATATAGGGGAGTCTCCCCCCTTCTAATCTGGCGCGCTATTGAGCGCACCGAATTAACACCCCAAACCAAAAGGCGCGCCGGTTAAGGGCGCGCCGAATTAACCCCCTCATGGCCATGCTGTATTAGGCCTCCAACTCCCAGGGCGTGCCAGATTAAATACCACGCCATTAACCGCGCCGGATTAGCATCCGCGCCGGATTAAGGGCCATTCCGAGCTTCCGTCAATCGAAAAGGAGATCAATCCAATCGAAGCTCATCCGTCGGTCCTGCTATGCTTGTGACCTTCCTCGCAACACCCACAGTTGGGGGGCATTTGTTGGCACTCAAAATATGATTAACGACGATCAAGCCCCAAAGATGAATGATACGGCCCACTGAAGCACATAAGCCGATGGATATCAATACACTGAAGCCTTCTCAAGCTACCGGAGCGTCAGGCCACCCTGTGTGAACATCGGGGACTTCACCTCGGGAGAATCAAGATGAATTCACAACCAACCGACAGCGCGACCAAGCCTGCCCAATGAACCGACATCGACTTCAATCATGCCACATAAACCATAGCCGTTGTCCGACCAAGGACAATGGTGTACCTGGTGGCCCGTCACCTTATTGAAAGATCCTCCCAAGGTGAAAGAACGCCTTTGGCCCTTCAAAATAGGGGACCGAAGGCTCTACCAGTAGAAGATCCCGATTACCCGGCATGGGTACGGCTTCTCAGTAGATGGGGTCCGTTGGCGGCCAAATGATCGCCCAGTCAAGGCGGAAGTATTCCGGGTGCTACCCCACCCCTCAAGAAGCTTCGAACGTGAGTTAGGCCGAGCCAGCAGTACGAATCATAGTGCTGAAGGCCATGTCAGCGAAAAACCCGCGTGTTCAAGCCGAAGATACTCGAGGTTCCGAGAAGGGCCGTATGTCATCTCGAGAGCTTCGTCAAGGCTTCCCGTCAAGGTTTTGCAGGACTGCGGCAAGACGAATGGTCACGGTGACTCCCGGGACCATTCCCGGACTCGCCGTCTAACCCGCGTCAAGCGGAAGCGTTGTGTCCCCTGTAGTTCTGGGGTTTTGATGATGACAAATATTATGTCTCATTATGTTTACATGTACATCCTTGATGATATAATCCTGATGTATTATGAGAAACTTTTAGAACATGTTTAAGGATGACTCACAAGTCATGAAGTCAACCAAAGTCAAAGTCAAATCACTGACCAGTAAGGTCAATGCACAGTCAGATCAGGTAATGTTCTGCCTAATCTCAGATCTGTGCATATGGTAATTTTTGTACAGACATGTTGGTGCATGTGTTAAGTCCATGCACATGGAAGGTCAATGCTAGTCTTCATATGTGTTAGAAAAAGTCCATGCATTTTACTATTCACATGAACAGATAAGGTCTATGCATTTATCTGTTTGTGGAAGTCCTGCACATTGCATCAGTGCATTAATAGTTGTTGCATGCCACATTGTCGGTGCAACCCTTGGTGAACTGCATACACTGCATATGATGTCTATACACTGATGCACACTCATTGCATATGAGGTCTTGTCTGCACGCTATTAAGTCTGTATAGAGTCTTGTTGCATCGTGTGCTTCATGCATTTAAAGTCTGTACAGCCCATGCTCAGGTTAAATCTATACAGGGTCTTGTTGCATCGTGTGCTTCAAGCTTTTCCAAAGTCTGTACATTCTCTGGTGGCAAGTCTGTACATTGCATCGTTTGTTCATGCATCATATCTAAAGTCTATACTTCGCCACTTGTTCATGCATATGTGCAAGTCTACACATTGATAAGTTTTGCACACATACAAAGTATGTACATCGCATCGCATGCACATTGCATCTGTCATGTAGCAACCCTAATAAATGAATAATTGAAATGAATTAAAACATATATATTACAGAAGTAATATATATAAAAAGAATAGGGTTAATTGGAAGAAATAAAACAAATTAAAAATAACGCCTCTTATTAGGGCGTTAATTCAAAAAGAAACGCCTCTATCAAAGGCGTTACTAAAGAAAGGACGCCCACAGGTGCGGTCGTCAACTCACGCGACCAAATAGGCAAGTAAAAGAAACGCCTCTATCTTGGGCGTGTTTTTAAAACACGAAACGCCCTTTTTCAAGGCGCTTTTTAAGAAACGCCCTTATGCAAGGCGTTAATTCAAGAATACACGCCCTGACCAAAGGCGTTAATTCAGTTCGTGACCCGATCGAACCCAGAACTTATCCAAGCAAAGATTAACCTAATCTAGTAAGTGTCTATTAGAGTAAGGACTCTATTAAGGATATATTACCCTCAATCAAACACTACTCTTGTTAGGACTTCAAAATCCTATAAATAACATGTTCGATCGAACCCTAAAACCCATTTGATCGAACGTCTGCTGCTAGGTACGTGAAGAACATATGTTCTTCTATTTTCTTCTTCTGTTCCTTTTTTTATGAACGTAGCATGAGAAGAATTAATATTCTTCGTTTCCTCTCCAGGTTGACGGAAGAACGATTGTTCTTCTTCTATTAAGTTGCAGTTGAAGCTTCAAGCCCTTTCATCTCCTTCATCCAGATCATAAGGTAGGTTTTCTCAAGCTACTGTAGCCCAAATGAAATTAATGCAAGATATATATATATATAAGCATGTCATGCATATGATTATTATAGTTTTCGTGCGTTTTCTGAAATATTTTGAAAGAAACGCCCTTGATTAGGGCGCTAATTTAAAAGAAACGACCATACTAGTGGTCGTCAATTTAATATTTGACGCCCTCTACGCAGGCGTTAATTTCATAAGAATCGCATGTGATTAATAATTGATCCTGTTTAAAAATTACAATACATATGAAATATTGATTTTTAATATCTTGCATACCCCTACCTGTGAATTCCTGTTATACTGCAACGACATGTCTCATGTTCCCTGAAATTTTATTTCCTGTAATATTGTAAAATTCTTGAAATTCACGACTTGGACAAAGTCGTTTTCCATATTCTAACGCCCCAGTACAAGGCGTGAACATTAAAAGTAACGCCCCTTTCTAGGGCGTGTATCTGTTAAAAACTAAAATTCACATATTCTGTAAAATGGAATTGGAAAGTAACGCCCCTTCCAAGGGCGCGTTTTTGAAAGTAACGCCCCTTTCAAGGGCGCGTTTTTGATAAATTTCTGAGAATAATTATATCCTGTCAAATATGTAAATGATGAGACGCCTGCCCCTGCAGTCGTCAACTTTTAAGAAACGCCCCCAGTAAAGGCGTGTTTTGATAAATTAATGAAATAATGGAAATTCTGCAAATTGGCAATATATGTAAACGCCCTTCAGTTAGGCGTTAATTACTTGAGACACGACTTGACCTAAGTCGTTATTTTACTGTAAACTGATTTTTCCTCTGATTTGCTAACCGATGGTTTATATATTATACATATATATATATATCGGCACTATTCTCCACTCCGTGAGTATAGTCCCACGTTTCATGTTGATTTATCGATCACACTCAACTCTCATTGACATACAAGCTCTCCATTGGACATTCCGTTCCTTTGGACTAGCAAGTTAGTCATAGAGACCTCCGTAAGACTCCTCGTAGCCTTGGATTCCCTCAAGGCCGACTGAGCTGGTTGTACCCTAAAAACCCATTACACAGTTTTTGCCATGTCAATCTAAAGAAAACATGGTATACCGGCCCTTATGATTATACAAAGAGTATATCATAAGAAATTCTTGATGGGATGATGATATCATGCCATATCGTGTCATTCTTGTAAACCCCAATTCTATGATAAGAATGAGGGTATCTTGCTTGATCTAATGTTCATGTGGACCTCAATTCTATATAAAGAATGTCCATATTGATTTGTCATGGTACCTAAGTTAAGGGAACCATATTCTACCTAGTTTTATCGAACTCGTGATTATACCGTTATTATCGCCATTCTATGTCCTTTGTCATATTTTGGACTCTATTCTATCAAAGTTGTCATACGTATCTACAAGCTTGATTATTGAAATTCTATATTGGCTATATAAACAAGAGTGGATGTCAAAACACATGATAAATGCCTGCGCATATAGGGCCCGATCTGGTCCTGGGAGGAGCACCCGAAAGTACTTGTGCCCATGGGAGTTAAAATGATAAGGTATCTGGCATTATACCGAGTACTTGACTTGCTTGATTGGACATTCCACACACATCTTGTACTTGACTCGTACTTGACATGAAATGAAATGCGTGGCCCGAAAAAGGGTAATTTACTTGCTTGATACATGATAGCCAAAGTTCTTGACATGACTCGATAATGGTACTTGCTTGAATATCTTGAATAACTTGTATCTTGTTCATGAAAGTTCATCTTATTTCTTTGATATTACATTCTCTCTATCTTGTCGTTTCATGCGAGCATGCATAGCTTTATTGCATCCATGAAAATGTAATTACTTAAACCACTTGCTAGTACTTGAGATATAATTTCCTACTGAGCGTTCGCTCATCCCGTTTGTCCCTTTTTACTTTTCAGGTAAGTCCGACGACGATGGAAGTCAATCGGATGGGAATGGTCAAGAGTGAAAGTGATAGAGCTTCTACAAGTGTCGTCTAGTCTTTTCCATAGTTTCTTGAGTCAACTATGTATTCTTTTCCTTTTTATTTAACAGAGTATTGGATTTGTAATAGTCTATCCATTATGAAATAAAGGATTGGGTTATCTTGCTATTTTGCGCATCTCTGTCTTTGTGTCGAATACACGACCACTCTGATTGACATGATTGATATAGACACGTCGCGCATCTCCGGGTATCTTCCGCGCTCGGGGCGTGACAGTCTTTGTGGTATCAGAGCCTAAGGTATTCAATTCCTAGGAAACCCAAGTCCAAGGATAGGTTTCAAAAACCTTTAACCAAGTGAGAGTGGGTAGAACCAAGGGTTAAATGATCAATGAGTCCTTTATAAGAACATAGTGACATAATACTAACATAGCTATTGTAATTGTAGGATAATGGCTGCCGAACGTGCTCAATGGCGCAACATGCAGCGTACCCTTCAAGGGATGACCCAAGTGCTACAACAGGTAGCACAAGGTGGTGCTCCACGAGCTGGAAGCTTACACCAAGCATTCAAGAATATGAATCCCCCGAAGTTCATGGGATCGACCGATCCAGACGATGCCGAGCATTGGGTTCGGGAGATTGAACGTATATTCCGTGTCATGCAATGCACGGATCAGGACAAAGTCTTATTAGCTACTTTCCAGTTAGAAAAGGATGCTAGATGCTGGTGGGAGTCGATTGAAGCTACAATTGACCCAACTCAAGTTACATGGGGAGAATTCGTTGAATATTTCAACGCCAAATATTTCTCTGATAGGGTCCAGGAAAGGAAGGCCGCCGAATTTGCCGCATTAAAGCAAAGATCTTTATCGGTGGCTGATTATGAAGCACAGTTCTCTAGACTGTCTAGATATGCTAAGCATTTAATTGGCACGGAAAAGATGAAAGCCCGTAGATTTCTTAATGGGCTTAGGCCCCACTACATTACTCAACTGGCGCCTATGGATATTCAAGTTTATACTGAAATAGTGCGCCGAGCTCAGTTGCTTGAAGATGCCACGGAACTATCTGATAGGATCCGTGGGAAAGACAAAAAGGAGCAAGTCACAAGTTCGGGTTCTTTAAACCCAACTTTAAGAAGAGGCCCAATAATGGAGGTTCTTCCTCTCAAGATCAGAAGTACAAGAAATCCAAGCCTTTCTCTATCACCACTACCCCTTCAAACGTAGTATGCAAGCATTGTGACAAGGCTGGTCACAAAACAGAAGAATGCTGGAGGAAATTAGGAGCATGTCTCCGTTGTGGGAGTCGTGAACATCGGATTCCCGATTGTCCATTAATGAATGACCAAGACGGTGAGGGTAAACGCCCAGTGACAAGGAACGCGCGTCTTCATGCAATCCAAGAGACCGAACCAGAAGAAGAAGGCGGATTGGTGGAAGGTACATTAAAAATTTGTTCCAAATATGCACATGTCTTATTTGATACGGGTGCATCGCATTCCATTATTTCCAAGAAGTTTGCTGACCCATTACCTCTAGAACCAGAATGGATGAAAATAGTGTTGTCTACTCCTCTCGGAAACGAGACGGATATCACGCATCATTACCAAAACTGTGAGGTGTTGGTTCGAGGAAAGAATTTTCCTATTGATCTTATCTGCTTAGATCTAAAAGAATATGATGTTATACTAGGAGCAGATTGGTTATCTAAGTACCAGGCAACGGTTGATTGCCGTAATAGCAAGATTGTTTCCAAGGAATTTCCGGAACTGACTTATACTAGTCCTAAGAGTCGAAGCAAATCCCCTCTTATTTCGGCTCTTCGAGCAAGCAAGCTCGTCAGGAAAGGATGTGTATCCTTCCTTGCTTTTGTCACTAATAAAGAAGCTAAGGAAACCAAGATAGAAGACATTCAGGTAGTGCGAGAATTCCCAGACGTATTTCCGGAAGAATTGCCGGGATTACCCCCGCAAAGAGATGTGGCCTTTACCATCGACTTAGTCCCTGGTGCTGGTCCGGTTTCAAAGGCACCATATAGAATGTCCCCTGCTGAACTCAAGGAGTTGAAGGAGCAGTTGATGGAACTAATCCGAAAAGGGTTTATTAGACCAAGTACTTCCCCGTGGGGAGCACCAGTCTTATTTGTAAAGAAGAAGGATGGATCCATGAGATTGTGTATTGACTATCGACAGTTGAATCATCTTACTATCAAGAACAAGTATCCACTGCCGAGAATCGATGAATTGTTTGATCAGATTTCAGGATCCAAATATTTCTCCAAGATTGATCTCCGGTCGGGATATCATCAATTAAGGATCAAGGATGATGACATTCACAAGACCGCATTCAGAAGCAGGTATGGCCATTACGAATTTGTTGTTATGCCTTTTGGACTAACAAATGCCCCTGCTGCCTTTATGCAGTTAATGAATAGCATATTCAGGCCTTACTTGGATCAATTCATAGTAGTCTTCATCGATGATATATTGATATATTCTAAGACTAAGGAAGAACATGAAGAGCATTTGAGGATTGCATTGCAAGTCTTGAGGACAAATCAATTATATGCTAAACTCAGCAAATGCGAGTTCTGGCTTGAAGAAGTGGCTTTTCTCGGACATGTCATATCCAAGGACGGTTTATCTGTGGATCCGTCAAAAGTTGAAGCTGTGAGAAACTGGGAGAGACCCACTAATGCAAGCGAGATCAGAAGTTTCTTAGGTCTTGCAGGCTATTATCGGCGATTTATCAAAGATTTCTCTAAGATCGCCGTACCACTTACAAGATTAACTCGTAAGGAGATCCGATATGAATGGAGTGAGGAATGTGAAAGCAGTTTCCAAACTCTCAAGGATCATCTCACCACAGCTCCGGTCTTAGCCCTACCAATTGAAGGAGAGAAATTCGAGGTCTACACTGATGCTTCTGGCATTGGCCTCGGATGTGTTCTAATGCAACATGGGAAGGTCATAGCATACTCTTCTCGTCAACTGAAGAAGCATGAGGAGAATTACCCCGTCCATGACTTGGAATTGGCCGCGGTAGTATTTGCCCTAAAGATATGGAGACACTATCTCTATGGGGTACAGTTTACTGTATACTCCGATCACAAAAGTCTCAAATATCTATTTTCACAAAAGGAGCTGAACATGAGACAAAGACGCTGGCTAGAATATCTCAAGGACTTCGACTTCAGTATACAATACCATCCCGGAAAGGGTAATTATGTGGCTGATGCCCTTAGTCGAAAGCCGAGAGCAAGGATAGCCAATTGTATGATACAAGAATGGAGGTTACTTGAACAATTCTCCGAGCTCAATATAAGCTTGGACACGGAATCCAAATTTGTCACACTATCTCATGTAAGCATACAGTCAGATTTGTTATCTGAGATACAAACACTTCAGGATAATGATCCTATGTTAGTAGAAATCAAAGGCAGATTAGAAGGACAATCTGATTTTCAACTAACTTCTGATGGAAGGTTATCGTTCAAAGATAGAACTTGTATACCCGATTGTCCGGAATTAAAGAAGAAGATCTTAGATGAAGCTCACCGATCAAGATACACTATTCATCCTGGATCAACTAAAATGTACCAAGATGTAAAGAGGAACTTTTGGTGGCCCAATATGAAAAGAGAAATAGCGGACTATGTATCACGCTGTCTCACATGCCAACAGGTCAAGGCGGAACACCAAAAGCCTGCGGGAAAACTACATCCTCTAGATATTCCTAAGTGGAAATGGGAGGATATTGGTATGGACTTCATCATGGGTTTGTCTAAATCTAAAGGAGGACATGATGGAATCTGGGTTATCATTGATCGATTGACTAAATCGGCACATTTCTTGCCAATCAAAAGCCGATGGTCGATTGATGTGCTAGCTGCACTATACATTAAAGAAATAGTCAGGATACATGGAATTCCTGTCTCAATCGTGTCTGATAGGGATCCCCGTTTTACTTCTCATTTTTGGAAGGGATTACAACATTCGTTGGGGACAAGGCTCAACTTTAGTACTGCTTTCCACCCACAAACGGATGGTCAGACCGAGCGAACTAATCAAGTTGTTGAAGATATGCTGAGAGCATGCATTATTGACTTTGGAGGAAGCTGGCATGACCACTTACCTTTAGTTGAATTTGCATATAATAATAGCTACCAAGCTAGTATCCAAATGGCACCTTTCGAAGCCTTATACGGAAGGAGTTGCCGATCTCCCATATGTTGGAACGAAGTTGGAGAAAAACAACTATTAGGTCCAGACATGGTAAGGGATACAACCGAGAAGATACAAGTAATCAGAGAAAGATTACAAGTTGCTCAGACAAGGCAAAAGGCTTATGCTGATACCAGGAGAAGAGATCTTGAATTCCAGGTTGGAGATCATGTATTTCTTAAAATATCCCCTGGACGTGGCATACGAAGATTTGGTGTTAAGGGCAAGCTTACGCCAAGATTCATCGGACCATTTGAGGTACTCGAAAGAGTTGGCGAGGTTGCTTATCGCATCGCGTTGCCTCCTCAGTTGTCCGAGGTACACAATGTATTTCACATATCTATGTTGAAGAAGTATGTGCACGATCCGTCACATATTATTGAGCATGGAGATCTGGTGATCCAGAAAGATCTCACATATGAACAAAGGCCTTTAAAGATATTAGATCGAGAAATACGAGCTCTAAGGAATAAGGTTATTCCCATGATCAAGGTGCAATGGAATAAGAATCCTGAACGCGAAGCGACATGGGAGACCGAGGAATCTATGAAGAAACGATTTCCCGAGTTATTCTAAGAGGTATATGTCCTACACTCTCCGCGTGTATAATTATATATATATTGAATTTGGGGACCAAATTCTTTTTAAGTGGGGGAGGGTGTAGCAACCCTAATAAATGAATAATTGAAATGAATTAAAACATATATATTACAGAAGTAATATATATAAAAAGAATAGGGTTAATTGGACGAAATAAAACAAATTAAAAATAACGCCTCTTATTAGGGCGTTAATTCAAAAAGAAACGCCTCTATCAAAGGCGTTACTAAAGAAAGGACGCCCACAGGTGCGGTCGTCAACTCACGCGACCAAATAGGCAAGTAAAAGAAACGCCTCTATCTTGGGCGTGTTTTAAAACACGAAACGCCCTTTTTCAAGGCGCTTTTTAAGAAACGCCCTTATGCAAGGCGTTAATTCAAGAATACACGCCCTGACCAAAGGCGTTAATTCAGTTCGTGACCCGATCGAACCCAGAACTTATCCAAGCAAAGATTAACCTAATCTAGTAAGTGTCTATTAGAGTAAGGACTCTATTAAGGATATATTACCCTCAATCAAACACTACTCTTGTTAGGACTTCAAAATCCTATAAATAACATGTTCGATCGAACCCTAAAACCCATTTGATCGAACGTCTGCTGCTAGGTACGTGAAGAACATATGTTCTTCTATTTTCTTCTTCTGTTCCTTTTTTTATGAACGTAGCATGAGAAGAATTAATATTCTTCGTTTCCTCTCCAGGTTGACGGAAGAACGATTGTTCTTCTTCTATTAAGTTGCAGTTGAAGCTTCAAGCCCTTTCATCTCCTTCATCCAGATCATAAGGTAGGTTTTCTCAAGCTACTGTAGCCCAAATGAAATTAATGCAAGATATATATATATATAAGCATGTCATGCATATGATTATTATAGTTTTCGTGCGTTTTCTGAAATATTTTGAAAGAAACGCCCTTGATTAGGGCGCTAATTTAAAAGAAACGACCATACTAGTGGTCGTCAATTTAATATTTGACGCCCTCTACGCAGGCGTTAATTTCATAAGAATCGCATGTGATTAATAATTGATCCTGTTTAAAAATTACAATACATATGAAATATTGATTTTTAATATCTTGCATACCCCTACCTGTGAATTCCTGTTATACTGCAACGACATGTCTCATGTTCCCTGAAATTTTATTTCCTGTAATATTGTAAAATTCTTGAAATTCACGACTTGGACAAAGTCGTTTTCCATATTCTAACGCCCCAGTACAAGGCGTGAACATTAAAAGTAACGCCCCTTTCTAGGGCGTGTATCTGTTAAAAACTTAAAATTCACATATTCTGTAAAATGGAATTGGAAAGTAACGCCCCTTCCAAGGGCGCGTTTTTGAAAGTAACGCCCCTTTCAAGGGCGCGTTTTTGATAAATTTCTGAGAATAATTATATCCTGTCAAATATGTAAATGATGAGACGCCTGCCCCTGCAGTCGTCAACTTTTAAGAAACGCCCCCAGTAAAGGCGTGTTTTGATAAATTAATGAAATAATGGAAATTCTGCAAATTGGCAATATATGTAAACGCCCTTCAGTTAGGCGTTAATTACTTGAGACACGACTTGACCTAAGTCGTTATTTTACTGTAAACTGATTTTTCCCCTGATTTGCTAACCGATGGTTTATATATTATACATATATATATATATATATCGGCACTATTCTCCATTCCGTGAGTATAGTCCCACGTTTCATGTTGATTTATCGATCACACTCAACTCTCATTGACATACAAGCTCTCCATTGGACATTCCGTTCCTTTGGACTAGCAAGTTAGTCATAGAGACCTCCGTAAGACTCCTCGTAGCCTTGGATTCCCTCAAGGCCGACTGAGCTGGTTGTACCCTAAAAACCCATTACACAGTTTTTGCCATGTCAACCTAAAGAAAACATGGTATACCGGCCCTTATGATTATACAAAGAGTATATCATAAGAAATTCTTGATGGGATGATGATATCATGCCATATCGTGTCATTCTTGTAAACCCCAATTCTATGATAAGAATGAGGGTATCTTGCTTGATCTAATGTTCATGTGGACCTCAATTCTATATAAAGAATGTCCATATTGATTTGTCATGGTACCTAAGTTAAGGGAACCATATTCTACCTAGTTTTATCGAACTCGTGATTATACCGTTATTATCGCCATTCTATGTCCTTTGTCATATTTTGGACTCTATTCTATCAAAGTTGTCATACGTATCTACAAGCTTGATTATTGAAATTCTATATTGGCTATATAAACAAGAGTGGATGTCAAAACACATGATAAATGCCTGTGCATATAGGGCCCGATCTGGTCCTGGGAGGAGCACCCGAAAGTACTTGTGCCCATGGGAGTTAAAATGATAAGGTATCTGGCATTATACCGAGTACTTGACTTGCTTGATTGGACATTCCACACACATCTTGTACTTGACTCGTACTTGACATGAAATGAAATGAGTGGCCCGAAAAAGGGTAATTTACTTGCTTGATACATGATAGCCAAAGTTCTTGACATGACTCGATAATGGTACTTGCTTGAATATCTTGAATAACTTGTATCTTGTTCATGAAAGTTCATCTTATTTCTTTGATATTACATTCTCTCTATCTTGTCGTTTCATGCGAGCATGCATAGCTTTATTGCATCCATGAAAATGTAATTACTTAAACCACTTGCTAGTACTTGAGATATAATTTCCTACTGAGCGTTCGCTCATCCCGTTTGTCCCTTTTTACTTTTCAGGTAAGTCCGACGACGATGGAAGTCAATCGGATGGGAATGGTCAAGAGTGAAAGTGATAGAGCTTCTACAAGTGTCGTCTAGTCTTTTCCATAGTTTCTTGAGTCAACTATGTATTCTTTTCCTTTTTATTTAACAGAGTATTGGATTTGTAATAGTCTATCCATTATGAAATAAAGGATTGGGTTATCTTGCTATTTTGCGCATCTCTGTCTTTGTGTCGAATACACGACCACTCTGATTGACATGATTGATATAGACACGTCGCGCATCTCCGGGTATCTTCCGCGCTCGGGGCGTGACATGTCAAGTCTGAACATCGTCCGCCCGCACACACAAGTCTATACATTGTCTGGTTGCACGCCACACGGCTGAGCAAGTCTATACATCTGTTAGCCTTGCCTCATCCACGCAAAGTCTATACATTATGTGTGGCTTGTTCATGCATATGCTTTGTCCGTGCATCAAGTCTATACATTGTCTCGCACACACACATAAAGTCTGCACACCAAGTCTGTACATCGTCAGTGCTCTTCATGCATGTGCATAGTTCATGCATCACTTCTTTAACAAGTCTATACATCATGTGCTTCACGCATTTCCAAAGTATGTACACTCGATTGGTGGCTTGTTCATGCATCATCTATCAAGTCTATACATCACTGCATACAAAGTCTATACATCCTCGAACCAACTCTGTACATCTCTCTAATATCCTCTTATGACTGTTTGACAGGTATATCCTTCGAGAAGAAAAATGTTTGGGCACGTGATCCAAGGTTGGCACCTGGCACGTGATCCGAGGTTATCTCTGGACAAAGAGGGCACAAGCTCTGCACATGCCCTAGCTGCTGTTACTATAAAAGAGAAAGTGATCGAAGCAGCAGATCATATCAAAAAAGAGTAGAAGCTGAGAGACAGAGCCTGCATGATCCAGTGTGGAGAAAAAGAAGAAGAAGAGCAGAGAGAAGAGTAGACAGTGAGAGGAAAAAGAAAGAGAAGTATAGAGGCAGAGTGTGAAAGTAGAAGAAGAAAAAGAAAAAGAAAAAGAGAAAGAGAGATAGAGAGCTCGTGAAGAAGAAGAGAAGCTTCATCAGAAAATTTGTCTTCACTGGACTTTGGATCATATCCAATCCAGTCAGCTCCTGCGAGAGCCACATTCCTGTTGCATTTTGACATTTCCAGCTTTCAGTCACTGTGTTTTTATCATTTCATATTTTTCTTTTTAACTGATCACGTGGTTCTTCCGATTCTCTGGTTGGAATTGGTGTTCCTCCTGTGGACTCATGAGAAGGGAGACTTGGTGTCTCCGGTTGCAAGTGGCTGGGTGTCACTTGTGGGTTCCCTCTAGGTTTCAGAGGAAGGGAGACTTGGTGTCTCTAGTTGCAAGTGGCTGGTGTCGCTTGTGGGTTCCCTCTGGGTTTCAGAGGAAGAGAGACTTCAGTCTCTGGTTGCTAGTGACGGGCTGTCACTAGTGGTTTCCCTCCGGTCTGGAGGAAGAGAGGAGTGTGTTCCTCTGGTCAAGCTGTTAGGCAGCGTCTGTTTGCAGACTGAGTCTGCGGTTCTAGCATTTGCTAGTGGAAGCCTCACTCCGGTTTGGAGTGAGGGGTGGACGTAGGTCTGGAGGACCGAACCACATAAAAAATCATCTGTGCAGTGGGTTGATTGCTTTCCTTTGCTTCTGCTAGATGAATGTTTAGGCGCGCTATACATATTTGCTCATTGGTTCAAAAGAGAATTTGATTGGTTCTTCAGATTGTCTATCTTGTCTAGTTAGCGTTCTAGATTCTTAATTGAGCGAAAGTTTTAAGGGAGGGATTCATTCACCCCCCTCTGAATCCACCGCACCGAACCCATCAATTGGTATCAGAGCGGGTCTCTGATTCATCAGATCCAATAATCTTCAGAGGATCCTGCTATTATATTTTTAGGTGCAGTTCTTTTTGGGCTTGTCTATTGTTTGATTTACTCTTGAATCGATATCCATGGCTCATCCACCGGTTTTCAATGGTACTGATTTTAGGTTGTGGCTTAATAGTCTGCATACCTATGTTAAACAAAGTGATCCGGATATGTGGAAATTAATTTCACAAGGTCCTCACAAATTACCAAAGAAAAAGTCCAAATGGACTGACAGTCACAGATCGAAGCATGCAGAAAATCAGAAAGCCTTGGAAACAATGAAAGCAACCACTCACAGAGCTTTCCACTCTTCGTTTAATGACTGCAAGTCCGCTAAAGACATCCTGGATAAGCTGAAGCTAGCTCACAAGAGAAATGAGGAAAGATGCATGATGGCTAATGGCAAAGATCAAGGAAGCAATCAGAATGAAGATGATAATGATGAAGAGGTAAATCCCTTCGAGAATTTTTCTTTAGATGATTGGGAGAATGCATATGCTGAGTTGCTTGAATCTCATGAACATTTAAGAAAACAATACAAGAACTTGAAAAAGAAAAGTGACCGGGGTAGTTCAAGTTCTCCATGTGAAAATTGTTCAAATATGAAGCAATCTCATGATGCCTATTTGTCTGATATCCATATGTATAAAAAACAGAATGAAAAATTGATGAAGGAACTTGAATGTGTTTGCTCTGAACTAAGTAGGCTAAAATCTGAAAATGTCTCTCTTAGAAAATCTGTTAAAGAAAATGAAGAAAAATTTGGGAAACTTGAGCAAGAGAAGAATTTGTTTGCAGAAAAAATTAATGCCATAAAATCTGTAAATATGGAATTGCATAAAGATCTTGAAAAATAGCAAAAAGAATTGAAAGAGTTTGAAGCTGGGAGAGAAAGCAAGGTTAACTCAGAAGATCAGACTCTAATAAATGAGTTAATTCAAAATAATAAGCTTAAGGAAGAAAATGAGAAGTTTAAACAGCTGAACTCTTCGATATCTGAAAGACTTCTTACATTGGAGAAAGGGAAAATCATCTGTACAAATGAAACTGAAAAAGTAGATGATCTGAGAAAGGAGATCGAAGAATACAAAATTGCCAACAAAGTTTTGAATGAAGCTGTCAATTGCAGTGAACAAGAGACTGCACGTTATGAAATACACATTGCATCTCTTGAAAACAAAATCCAGTATTTGAACAGAGTTTTGTCTAAATTTGTTGATGGACAAGAAAATCTGGACAGGTTGCTAGGAGTTAAGGTGAATACTCAAAAGGAAGGGTTAGGCTATAACAATGTCAATAAAAAGGTTCTCAAAAATAAGCTAATGACATCGTTTGTCACTTCATCAAATGTAGCCACCACCTCAAAAGATAAACATCACATTGTTCAAAAAATGCAGAAACAAACTGACATTCAGAAACGAAATGAAAAAGTGAAAACAATATGTTCATGTGAAGAATAAGCAAAGAAACAATCATGTTGATGCTGTGCATGTGACACATGACTTAAACACACACACAAAAAGAAAATGTCATGCCACTATTGTCATAAATGTGGTCATCTGATGCATGAGTGTAAATTGATGGAGAAGGATGATATGAGCGCCGGCATAATGAATGCTAGAAAATTTCATGATAAAAATTCTTCATCTCTGAAAAAGAAAATTGAATGTTTTCACTGTGGTAAATTAGGACACACAATTACACAATGCTGGTTTGCAAGTGGTAAGAAAACATCTCATTCATATCATGCTAAATTCCCTACAAACCAACGTGGCTTTAATAAGAACAAATCTGTTTCAATGGACCAGCACATCACTTGTTTTAACTGTAAAAAGACTGGTCACAAGGCCACTGAATGCTGGTCAGGCTCGTTCAGAAGAAATTCTCTCAAATGCTCTCACTGTAGAAAGCATGGCCATACAGTCAAGGACTGTTGGCATATCTAGGGTAGGAATGTGAATTTCAAACATGCTAAATTCCCTGCAAATAGAAACAAATTTGGTAGGAATAAATTTGCATTTAAAAGAAAGATTTCTACATGTTTTGAATGTGGGAAACTTGGCCACCGAGCTTCTGACTGTCGGATGGCACGATATGGAAAACAATATGTTCATGCAAATAACAGAAATTTTCATGATAATGCACACAGATTCCATGCAAACAATGATGTGCATAAAAAGAACTCAAGATCCGCTATTTCATGTCATTACTGTGGAGCCTTTGGGCACTCCATGAGTGATTGTAATATAATGAAATCTGATGACTTACATGCCCAAAGATTGTGGAAAGCACCTATCAGAGGTGTTACTAACAATGTAGGACCCAAGAAGTCTTTGGTACCTAGAAACACAAAATGAGATCTGTGCTTTGCAGGTATGCCTTGGGGATGAGGAATAAAAGGGGGTCAAATAAACCAAGGCATCTAAAGTTTGGTAAAACCCCACCTCTGCTGGTAGACATTTGAGTTTTTTTTGATAACGTTGTTTAAATAGTTACATATCATGTTTGATTTGTTAATCAAAATTTCATGCATATAGCTTCTCAACTGCATCTATGCTTGGCATTAAAATCTCTCAATGAATATGATGTGTTATCTGCGCATCAGTTCAACTGAAATTGGTGCTTGAATACTGAAAAGTTGAATTGAATGAATCTGTTGCTTGGACGATGTCTCATGCTTTAAAATGTTCACCTGCACATTTGACATGCACATGTATTCACAATTGCATATAAGTAGCATATTATCAGCTTAAGATGCATATAGAACTACATCTGCATTGGATTATCAGGCATGACTCTTGGTATATAAATAGTGAGATTCTAAAGGGAAGATGAGTTTTGTCTGGAAGTGCTTGCTATGTGTGAGGTGGTCTTTAGACCAAGTCCTCCGCATGGTACCATAGGTCAGAGTTGCACGAAGAGCAGTCTAAATGTTCATGAGCACATGTCATAAAAATTCCATACATAAATTACAATGCATCCATTGTTCTTAGACTTCAGTCATACAGTGCATAGTGTGAGGGGGAGTTGTATACCAAGGAAACAATGTGATCATTGCATATATTACATGCTGTCAGCTCACTGCACTTGCATTTACTGGTTAGAAGTGTCGACACCTTGAATGCTAGCTCACGCATACATTTAGGGGGAGCATTATTCATATTCTTGAAATCGCATCTGACCCATACATCACATAACTGTCTATCTAGCTCATTTCTATCAACTGAACTTCCCATCTTCAGTTTGAATTGCTATCTTGCTTAAATTCCTGTGGTGAATGTGAAATGTAACACATTTCAGCTTCCTGCTTCAACTGTTATCAGCCATTTTCACTCATCCTATCCATTGGTATCTGTTGAATTGGCTGCTCCTTAAAATGATTCGGCCTTCCCTGAAAATTCAGAAAGACTTCTCTGAGCATATCCTGATCATAAATCTGAAAATAACTTAAAGAGGAATCTTCTATTATATAGGACTATGAATGTCTGATACTTTCAGCCGGTTGAGGTTTCATGTATGTCTTGTGTTTGTTTATGAACATATCTTGAAAATATCTGAGTTAGTCTTAATAAACTTTAACCCACATTTTCACGTTGTGTCTTTTAAACTCTTCTGAATTCTAAAATTTTTGAAATCATGATATTCCTTGATTGATATGTATGAAATTAGTATTGTTTTTAAACATCTGAGAATCTGGAACATGTCTAAGGGTCAATCTTGTTAGAGCAATGACTTTGGTCACTGAGAAACCATGTCTAAAGGACTGTGTCATGAGGTGCCATAGTTAACTCTGCTTAATAATGATTGATAATCTGGCAGAGCAATGGCATGCACACTGAGAAATACATCTCACTCATCAAAGAAATGATTTATAGTGTGTCATGAAGTGTAAATGCTATCTCTGTTCTTATGAAGCATGACAGTTAGTCCTTCCAAGTGCTTAGGGATACTGGCGTCTAAACAACGTGTATCCTCTAGTTACAAGGGTGTACTAAACTCAAGTGCTCATGAAGATTGTTATGAAAATTGTTGATGATCTAGTGTATCATTTGAAAAGGTGTGCAAAAGAAATATTCTATTGGAACCCTTGACAGAAACAAATGTTTTCTTATGTGTTTAACTTCAATACTATTGATTGCATCTCTGAAAGGAATCTTTGAAATTGAGTGAGTAAGAAAGAAAAAGGTTAAACAAGACTTTCAATATGAAAGCAAGGTTCACTTTTAGTAAAACTAATTTCAGATATGAGTACATAAAGCTTATGAACAAGCCTTGCATACATCATATACTGATCTGACTTGTCAATGAAGATCATTCATAAATCTCTATAATAGAAGAGTCTGAAATACCTGTTCAATCGGATTTATGAAACTGATATCCCATTGAAAACATTTCTCATTCATTTTGAATGCTTACTTTCTCACATTGGACTCCATTATTTCAGACCTAACTGTTGACTTCTTTATGTCATGTGCTTCTTTCCAATCACTCTCCATCTAAGGGGGAGAATTTTTGCATGTCCCTGTGGTTCAATGATCATTCCATTCTTTTTGATGTTGTCAAAGGGGGAGAATTTTTGTGAGTCATCATTTGCATCAAATCATCACTTGCATCACATGGTGTTTTACATGCTCATTTTTGACTGAGCTATTCTGTGGTGCATGTTCATGAACTGTCATATGGTATTTCACAATCATCATGAAGAATCTATTACAATGACTCATAATATTACCATCATCAAAAAGGGGGAGATTGTTGTGTCCCCCGTGGTTCTGTTTGATGATGACAAATATTATGTCTCATTATGTTTACATGTACATACTTGATGATATAATCCTGATGTATTATGAGAAACTATCAGAACAGGTTTAAGGATGACTCACAGGTCATGAAGTCAACCCAAGTCAAAGTCAAATCACTGACATGTAAGGTCAATGCACAGTCAGATCAGATAATGTTCTGCCTAATCTCAGATCTGTGCATATGTTAATTTTTGTACAGAAATGTTGGTGCATGTGTAAGTCCATGCACATGGAAGGTCAATGCTAGTCTTCATATGTGTTAGAAAAAGTCCATGCATTTTACTATTCACAGAACAAATAAGGTCTATGCATTTCTCTGTTTGTGGAAGTCCTGCACATTGCATCAGTGCATTAACAGTTGCTGCATGCCACATTGTCGGTGCAACCCTTGGTGAACTGCATACACTGCATATGATGTCTATACACTGATGCACACTCATTGCATATGAGGTCTTGTCTGCACGCTATTAAGTCTGTACAGAGTCTCGTTGCATCGTGTGCTTCATGAATTTAAAGTATGTACAGCCCATGCTCAGGTTAAGTCTGTACAGGGTCTTGTTGCATCGTGCGCTTCAAGCTTTTCCAAAGTATGTACATTCTCTGGTGGCAAGTCTGTACATCGCATCGTTTGTTCATGCATCATCTCTAAAGTCTATACATCGCCACTTGTTCATGCATATGTGCAAGTCTACACATTGATAAGTTTTGCACACATACAAAGTATGTACATCGCATCGCATGCACATTGCATCTGTCAAGTCTGAACATCGTCTGCCCGCACACACAAGTCTATACATTGTCTGGTTGCACGCCACACGGCTGAGCAAGTCTATACATCTGTTAGCCTTGCCTCATCCACGCAAAGTCTATACATTATGTGTGGCTTGTTCATGCATATGCTTTGTCCGTGCATCAAGTCTATACATTGTCTCGCACACACACATAAAGTCTGCACACCAAGTCTGTACATCGTCAGTGCTCTTCATGCATGTGCATAGTTCATGCATCACTTCTTTAACAAGTCTATACATCGTGTGCTTCACGCATTTCCAAAGTATGTACACTCGATTGGTGGCTTGTTCATGCATCATCTATCAAGTCTATACATCGCTGCATACAAAGTCTATACATCCTCGAACCAACTCTGTACATCTCTCTAATATCCTCTTATGACTGTTTGACAGGTATATCCTTCGAGAAGAAAAATGTTTGGGCAAGTGATCCGAGGTTGGCACCTGGCACGTGATCCGAGGTTATCTCTGGACAAAGAGGGCACAAGCTCTGCACACGCCCTAGCTGCTGTTACTATAAAAGAGAAAGTGATCGAAGCAACAGATCGTATCAAAAAATAGTAGAAGCAGAGAGATAGATCCTGCATGATCCAGTGTGGAGAAAAAGAAGAAGAAGAGTAGACAGTGAGAGGAAAAAGAAAGAGAAACAGAGAGGCAGAGTGTGAAAGCAGAAGAAGAAAAAGAAAAGGAGAAAGAGAGATAGAGAGCTCGTGAAGAAGAAGAGAAGCTTCATCAGAAAATTTGTCTTCACTGGACTTTGGATCATATCCAATCCAGTCAGCTCCTGCGAGAGCCACATTCCTGTTGCATTTGGACATTTCCAGCTTTCAGTCGCTGTGTTTTTATCATTTCTTGTTTTTCTTTAACTGATCACGTTGTTCTTCCGATTCTCTGGTTGGAGGTTGGTGTTCCTCCTATGGACTCAGGAGAAGGGAGACTTGGTGTCTCCGGTTGCAAGTGGTTGGGTGTCACTTGTGGGTTCCCTCTGGGTTTCAGAGGAAGGGAGACTTGGTGTCTCCGGTTGCAAGTGGCTGGTGTCGCTTATGGGTTCCCTCTGGGTTTCAGAGGAAGAGAGACTTCGGTCTCTGGTTGCTAGTGACGGGATGTCACTAGTGGTTTCCCTCCGGTCTGGAGGAAGAGAGGAGTGTGTTCCTCTGGTCAAGCTGTTAGGCAGCGTCTGTTTGCAGACTGAGTCTGCGGTTCTAGCATTTGCTAGTGGAAGCCTCACTCCGGTTTGGAGTGAGGAATGGACGTAGGTCTGGAGGACCGAACCCCCTAAAAAATCATCTGTGCAGTGGGTTGATTGCTTTCCTTTGCTTCCGCTAGATGAATGTTTAGGCGTGCTATACATATTTGCTCATTGGTTCAAAAGAGAATTTGATTGGTTCTTCAGATTGTCTATCTTGTCTAGTTAGCATTCTAGATTCTTAATTGAGCAAAAGTTTTAAGGGAGGGATTCATTCACCCCCCTCTGAATCCACCGCACCGAACGCATCAGGAAGAAGCTAATACGACACGCTTCTCACCAGCGCCCCCAATTCTGGAGCGCAAAAGGGGAGGGAGAGGCTTCTTCCTGGCGCGCCTACCTCCATGCTGGATTAGGCTTTTCTATATAATGTCACTTGGTTCGAACAAGTGAAAAATAGGAGAACGATTGAGAAGGAGGCTAACCTATAGGGAGACTGAGTAATCGCCGGAGAGACGGTGACCACCAATCAAAGCCAAGGGAGAGAGGGTTTTCTTGGGGAAGAGAGGTTTTTCCTTCGGAGAGCCTCTTTGCTGCAGCCGTCTTCCTTTGCTCTGCCTGAAGTCCTCTGGAGCTGGAGAAGAAGAGTGAGAGTCCAATACTCTGTTCGTGGAATAGGTGGGTCACGGGGTTTTCTCTCCGCCGTCTCTCCGATTCCTCTCTTCTGATCTAATGTAAGCGAGAGGGGGGGAGGGTGATGATATGAGCAAATCTCCCCCCTCCCACCATCTCTTTCTTTCATTTTCTTCTACAAACCTCTCTGCAAGTATTGAATGGTGTCCGTGCAACAACGCCGGCGCCGGAGCTTTGTAATCTGTATGTTGGCTCCCTGTTCACGGGATGAATGGTATGAACATGTCTTAATAGATTGAATGCTCGACGTTGCGTCTCTCTCCCACTCCTCCCTCAATCTGTATGACTAATTGCTCCCCCGTGTGCTTGTTTCTCGAATACAGGTTCTCCGATGTCGGATGTGCCCTGGAACTATATGGGCTATATAAATGTTTCCCCCTCCTCGGTGCCTCTATGCTACTATGCCGACTGTGCCTTGCATCGTTCATCCCATGGGTTTGCGACTAGAGGCATACTTATGTATGCACCTCTGGCTGTCCCAACTGGAGGTTGATTCTTCAATGACTCTCTGCAATATCCCTTGCCCCTTTATCTGCACAGCAATTATCTAACTCCGTGAGCATTAGTCCCTTAACCTCGTGAGCATTAACATACTGACCCCATGAATGACAGTCTATCGATCGATTGAATGCAACTAATGTTGAACATCCTCTTTCATTCTGTTTGTGGTTTATAGTTGTTGGGTCATGTTAATCCCGTTGGCTTTGTCCCAATAATCCGGGGAGGGAAGACATCCCCCACTGTTTCACAGAATCACCGCTTGGTCGAATGGGCTCCATCTGTGAGTGATGGATACCCCCACAGACCACAGGGTGAATATCAACACGGGCTTCAGCCCAACAACTCAAACCCACAGTCCTTAGGGACTTTGTGGTGACTAAGGGATGTATGCCTCTTGAAGGCTGGCCCTCGGGATTCCCTTCCCTAGTAGTCGTCCCTCTTTTGGATATAGTGTTGACTACGGGTCATGTGCCCCTCGTAGGCTAGCCCTCGGGGTCGTCGCATCCCTCTTTAGTCGCCTTATCTGCTCAGTTTAACCCCACGGAACCATGGTGCCCCTGGTGGGCTAGTCCTCGGGGTTTCCTATCCGATTGGGATCTGATGGCTGGCATTGGGCCGACCGGCTAGTTAGGGGCTTACTCCACATGTGAGTATGACCCCGCTTCTCCCCTGCAATCCTTCAGGGATGGGGAGATGCTGCCCAATTTGCGCCAGATTCTGATTAATAAGTTACCTTCATGAACGGACCTTAATAAACATGTGTTCTTAAACAATAAACTGTTGTGCTTGAGTATGAACCTCGCACAAGCCTATGACTCTGCTCCCGGAGAGCCCGGGATCCCAATTCAGTAAACAATCAACCCAATTAACTTCAAGACCCTCAACAACATCTTAATAAACAAAAATAGATTCAAAAATCCTCAAAAATTAACTTAAACAGCGTGGTCCTAATCCGGCGTGCCCTAATACGGCGTGGTACACCCCCGCACCGGATTAGCCGTAGACTCAAAATTTCATGGTTTTATTTTGCTTGTTCCCGGCGCGCCCTAATCCGACGCGCCCCAAAGCCGTCGTGTTAGATTAACCCATGCTCTGACCGCGCTGGATTAAGCCCCTTTGCCTACGCTTGGCTGCGCTGGGGAACCCTATCCCTAACTGTGGTCACGTCTGTTTTGAACTATTATACCATTTTAATCCCTCACTCGTCTCGGGAGCGATCTTCGCCTCCTATGGTCGAGGTTAATAAACCCCAATCAGTAATAAACCAAATAAAAAGAGGGTTGTTCAATTTCAAACCATCTTCTCATTATGCTTGTTATCATCATGCTTAATTAATCATTGTCTATCTCTATGATTTTGTTATCATGCTTTAACACAATCATGAACATCATGCATGCATGCTTGCGTGGACCCCTAGGTATATCAAATGGCACTGGCGGAAGTCCGGGTTGCACCTGACTGGAAGTCTTTGCTATGCGCAATGGTGGTCTTCGGACCTATGTCCTCCGCCACATATCGAGGGTCTCCGACTTAATAGATCGTGCATCTCTTGCATGCTAGATAAAAGCACTTCATGTGACCTTGTCACATTCATCCTTTTGCATCTTATTTCGGCTTTGGGTGGCCCGCTATCTCGGCAATTAATCAAAGGTTTTCTCCCTTATGGGGGATGTAATTAACGTCATAGCCTTTATGGTATGACGGACTGCTGCTCCAGACCCGAATCTCACTCTCGCCCGATATGGGTCAGAATGAGTGCATAATAAATTTGTCACGTATGTGACTAGCACGCCTGCGCGGTCAACTAATCGATTGGTTATTAATCAATTAATCGGTTGTTCGACCCGAACAAAATGACTGAATAGATCCCAGCATCCCACAACATGTTACAGCCAGAGAGATTTCACATCCATTGAATACCCAAATAGGGTATGCATGCTTTAAAGGTCTTTTATGGACTAAAGTATGCATCCCATAGCAAAAACATAAAGTTTGATGAGGTGATCAAATCTTATGACTTCATTAAGAATGAATGTGAGCCTTGTGTGTATAACAGGATAAGTGGGAGTATAGTCACATTTTGGTTCAGTGTGTAGATGACATACTACTCATTGAGAATGATGTAGGTAAATTATATTCAATAAATTAGTACCTGTCTAAGAACTTCTCTATTAAATAGTTGGGAAAAGTGTCCTTTGTATTGGTAACTTCAGTCTATATAGATAGATCTTGAAAGGATGCTTGACCCAGTCTTTGTACATAGATGTCATTGTCAAAAGTTTGACATAGAAAAATTTCAAGATGTGTCTCATACTGATGAGACATGGAATTTACCTCTCCAAGGAGATGCCCTCTATTTCTCTTGAGAAGAGGTAGCACATGTGTAGTATTCATTATGCTTTTGGCATAAGAATTCATCATTTGTGACATGCTATGTATGAGGTCTGATATATCGAATGCTCTAAGTGTTACGATCATGTATCAAACAGATCCAGGTGAGCAGCATTGGTGTGTTGTAAAATGTATTCTTACATTCTTGAGAAGAATGAAAGATATGTTCCTGGTGAGTGGAGAAGGTGATTCGATAGTTAGTTAGAAGAGTTCCAAATTGAAAACAACTATCGATTCGACATTATGTAGATGAAATAGTTCATCATCATGTAGGGAGTTGTCCCTAGTGTCTCTCATCTGATACTCTTGTTATCAAATAATGATAGGGTTATGGTTATAGCTATGGAACTGTGGTCTCATCAGAAGTTGTTATACTTTATGTAATGGTTTCACTTGATTAGAGATATTCTCAATAAAAGGTATATGTCACCCAGAAAGAGTTTCTTCCGCTAATAACATTACAGATCCACTAACTAAGTCGTTGACTCAAGGCGTAGTTGAGTATCACCTAAGGCTGATGGAGATCAAGCATGAGGTCATTGGCTTTAGTGCAAGTAGGAGAATGAAGGAAATGTATGCCCTACAAGATAATCACTTATTAAGTGATGGTGTCATTTCTTATATGTTGTCATTTGTAATTATGGCAATCTCTTCATTATGTCTTATTTATTTACGCGTATGACCGTTAGACATGATGAAGCCCTTGAACATATGTTGTCAAGGTTGGATCATAATGAGATTATGATAGTGAGATCAACCTTTTAGATGCATGTGTTCTAAATGTTCTTAGTCATAGGATCTTTGAGATAGGACATCAAAGAATCCAGATAGACCAGTGCACATGATATCCTCTCAGATGATGAGGGTGACTGATCTTACAATCGTTGGTGTGGAGACATTAAGGTATATATGCAGGTGCCCATTACCAAAATAGGGTTCACTGAACTGATCCGATCATGAATCTCTTGATAGTAATTATATATAATTGTCAACCAAGAGATTCTTTAGTCACAATAGCACAGTTGGTCCTTAGACATGAGTCATCGAAGATACCTTACATCAGAACTTCTATATTTTGATTCTTGGCAAAGGGACTTTATCCATAAGTTCTAGATGCTCAGGTAATCGGATACAACGGAATACATGTGAAACAACAGTGGATCTTTCACTCTCAGATATAGCATGAGGGAGAATGCCCTATGAATGATACTCAGTTAAATCCTTGGCCAAGATAGATAGTTTAATGGAAAAGGAGATTTCCATTAGGATTTGGAGCACATTCATTGTAACACCCTCAAATATAGCTAAGTTGTACTCTATATCACCAAGGCGCCTTTTGAAGTATCGGCTCAGTTCTTGAAAAGAACTCCAAAGTTAAGCGTGCTTAATGGAGAGTAGTACTGGGATGGATGACTTCCCGGAAAGTCTCCCATTCTTGAGCGGATCACTGTTAGAAAGGGACAAAATCATGAGACTAGTAGGCCAAAGCGGACAATACCTCGACGGTATAGAGTACGGGGCGTGACATAATGGTATCAGAGCTATACCCTAGCCGGAAGTGTGAGAACTAAGTGCCATGCAGGGCAAAGTGCTATGCTATGGGAGCCACCTCTTGAACCCGTAATGGGACAAAGTGTCACATAGTGGGAGCCACCTCTTGAGCCTGTAGGGGTCACCTCTAAAGTCCTACCTGCCTGGGGGTTTGATTGCGTGCTATATGTGCCCAGCGACGAAGACGTCACCTATATAAGAGGGGTAGATTGTAACACCCTCAAATATAGCTAAGTTGTACTCTATATCACCGAGGCGCCTTTTTAAGTATCGGCTAAGTTCTTGAAAAGAACTCCAAAGTTAAGCCTCCTTAATGGGGAGTAGTACTGGGATGGGTGACCTCCCGGGAAGTCCCCCATTCTAGAGCCGATCACTATTAGAAAGGGACAAAAGCGTGAGGTCGATAGGCCAAAGCGGACAATACCTCGACGGTATAGAGTATAGGGCGTGACATTCATCAGGTCATAGATAAGAAGAGTTTGACAGTATGACCATACCCTTAATTATCACTTGGGGCATTGGGTATGAATGAAGGAATATAGCTGTGCAATAACTATTGGTGGAATGGTCCCAGAGTGATTTTATAGAACTCATTTGTCTTCTGGGGTCACATAGTGTTGCTTGGTGCTTGCCGTGGCCTGAAAGCCCATCAGAGGAATAACCATAAGATGATTATTCATCATAAGATGATTAATTCATTATTCAAGTCATGAGATGATTAAATACTTAATTCCATGTTAATTATTAATGTGAAAAAATTAAGAATGAGTTCTTAAGCTTATTGGGTCTAAAATCAGATTGACACTGGGCTTAGAGTGTCACACACATTAGGGTTATAAACAATGGAAGTATATTCAGAATATTAGATTTATGAGAATTTTTGTGGAAGACCGAGAAGTCTATAAATAGTTACGATGGGAGAACCCTGGGCCAAGCATCTAGGCTTTCTCCACGGGCCACCCCCTTCTCTCTCCTTTCTCACTCCTCCCTCTTGTCTCTATTGTAGAGACCATTCCAGGTGTTGTGGAAGAGATTGCTCGTGGAGCACTGGGGAGAGAGGACTTCACCGTTCGTACCCATGTAGATACCGCTAGAGGCCGTGCACCTGCGCGATTGATTACCGTCACGTGGGATTGTTTCCACTTCACTACGATCGCAGAGGTAAAATCGAATCCAATAGTTGTAGATTATCTTCGGGAATCACATAGGAGCGTTCAACTTGGTCCAGTTAAAAGTTTAATTTCTAGTTTCTACTACATTCTTCTTTATCCCAGCCTAAATCCTTTCAATTTTGAGTTCTAGGGTTGTACACCAATGTGAGTTTCCTAAACTATCGGACTACCTTGCTGACTAGATCTGGATATGGCTTCAGCTTCGGGTCCCTGGTTTGGTACTTGCTAAGGGATTGTCGGAGTATCAACTAACAATCACCAATTATCCTTAACTCTTTGATTTCGAGGACTAATGCCATTTTTAAACCAGTGAAGAATGCCTCATATTCCACCATCTTATTCGTGGCAGGGAAGGACAACTGGTAAACCCATGAAATGAGTACTCCATCAGGGAGAAGACAAATCCTATGCCACATCTTTTGGAGTTTAATGCACCATCGAAATAGAGGATCCACAATTGATGGGGCATCAAAGGTGATTTCCATACACGGGTGAAGTGTATTTGTGTGTTATGGCTTGTATGAGATTGTAATTGTGTAATTTCTTTCATTTGGGCTCCTTGTAAGGCTTATATCAAGCCAATGGGCCATTTGTAATGTAGAGTCTATGGCTAGGTTGCCATTAGTAGAGTCCATTAAGGAGCTTATGCCATATTGGGTCATTAGGATTCTAATGGGTCATTAATGCACTTAAGGCCCAAATTGGGTTACACTCCCTCATGGGCCAACTAAGTTGGAAGGGTCCAAGTCTAGCATGGGCTTGTGGATGGTTCATGGCCCATGAATGGCCCTTGGCCCATGAAGGGGGGCGCCCCCTCTTTTGGCTCCATTAGGCTAGGTTGTTTAGTTTTTTTTCTTTCCTTCCTTTCTTTGACCACATGTTGTAAAAATTAGGAATTGGCTTCCTTTAAATATGTTATTTTTATGGTTGGTCACATCCAATCCCAGCCATCCTTTCCACCATACCTAGATCTAAGGGTGGATATTGGCTTTGACATGTAACCTATAAAGAGTTGTAATTTCTCATTTTAGTAGAATTAATGCATGAAAAATCAGAAAATTTGTGAGTCTCTTGGAGCTTGGTGCGCCCCCTTCCTCTCTCCCCCTGGTTTCCTCTTCCCCAACCCCAGATCTAGAGTGTATTCCCCTTATATCATCCCCTCTCAACCTCCGGTGATCGTTTGTGCCGCCGCCGTTCGTGCCGCCTTTGAGCCGCCACGTAAAGGATCGTCTTCGGTTTTCTGTCCTGCTGGATAGAGGTTCAGTTCGAGAATTCCTGAAGCCAGCCACGAGTTCTGATGGATTTAAAATTTTGAGGGTTGGTTCCTATCTTCTAGCCCCTTCTCCAAAAAAACATTGAGGTTCAAAATCTACCGTTTCATATCTTTACCATTTCATTCAACTCTCAATCTCAGATCTGTTCTGTCACTATCTACAGTGACAGTAGCCCGGAGTTTCATGTCTTAGGTCCACTTTTTGATTTATTTTAGTTCGTCCAATTTTACTACATATTACACCCATCCACCCCTTTATCCACAATTTTTATAAATTCTTGTTTCATCCATTTCATATTTTCTAAAAATCATTCTCAGTCCCAGCTACAGTTCTGTCTCCCCAATCCCAGATCCGACCTTTGTCCACTAAACAAATCACAGAAAATCATAGACACATCCAAACGGATCCAAACCACCTTTGCCGTCGTCCCCGCTTAATTTCCCACAACTTTTATGAAGAACACAATCCCATATTCGAACGTTTACCACATGGTCAAAGGAAATCCACAGTCAAGTTCTCTGCAGGTCTGAGTCTTCGGTTACTGTACAATAGAAGATTGAAAATTCCATAAGTCAATATCCGAGCAGATCCAGGCCAGATATTTGGGTCTAGGTTGAAGAACTTCAAGCTAGCTTTCCAACGGCGCCAGTCTCGTGTCGATACGACATCGGGGCTGATCGCAGCGCCCATTCTCACCGGAGCGCGCGCCGAAATACAGAACCGGCAGATTTCCGATCGGGTTTTCCGACCGGTGCCGAACGGAGCCGCCGGGCCTCCGGCCGGTGAACCAGCGTGCCGCCATTCCAAGGAGCGACCCTCCGGGCATCCACCACTACAGTGGTGCCACCGGGTCCCACACGGCCCCTCCGGACAGCACGTGGGCCCCACCATCACGTGTTCGGGTGTTACCGAATCAACGCGAGAAGCCGTCCGTCAACCCGAATTCGGTCCTCCCGGACCCCATTGTGTAGCCCTTTACCTCCCTGCGTGGAGTGGGTAGCAAGTTGCATTTCTGTAATATCAGTGTATAATTGTTCCGGAAGTACGACTTCGGCCGGGTCCGTCTTCCCCACGCCGAGCGCGTGGAGGTATCGTCTTCGCTCCTACACTTGGCCTTTCACTTATTTCATATATGCTTGCTTATGCCACTGCTAGAGAGCATGATAGGGTAATTAGCTCGCTTTCTATTTATATCACCGCTGCTGCGAGAGAGAGCGTTACCGTCCCGTGACCCGATCCGGGCACAAGTGAGAGCCGACCACCCTAGCTCACAGCCGGTTTCTCAACTGCGCACATCCGACGCTTCCCTCGTTAAGGGGCAGTCACGAGCTTGTCGTGTCCGTGGTCCCGTCCCGCATCAATTTGGTATCAGAGCCAGGTTGAGTCTAGGGTGTCAAGAAAAAAAAAGAGTGTCATTTACATCGAATCATTAGTCGGTTTAAGTCGAGTCTAGGATCATCATTGTTTTAAAACATAAAAAAGAGTGTCTTTTCGCATTGCATCCCTTTACTTGGTATATCAAAAGGTGTTGTCCGAATGTTAGGCCATGCCTATCGGGAAGGCCGCACACTTGTGCGAGTGATCTTCGGATCGGTTATCTCTGCCACGTACCGAGTCTTGGTTTACGTCTAGGGTCCTTAGTGTGCATGCATTCCAAACTTGCATAGTCGGTCTAGTGTCTTGTCACCGTGTGTATGCATGTCCATGTCCACTACCCATGGCCGATCCCCAAGACCATACATCCGAGTGGTCAACTTTTGTGGCCAAAATGAATGTCCTCATGGACCGAGCCTTTGGTTTTGCCCCTCTCATTATGAAAGCCGCTCTACCCAACGGGTCCACAACGGAACTCCATTTCACCAATAGGGAGTCAGATAATTGGGTTTCTCTTGACATCGTGGAGTCTCTCTCCAAGACAGGCGAGATTGTCCGCGATGGTGATTTTGCTTGTGTTGAGTTCTATAAGAGGATCGGCTCTGTTCTCTACACCGATGGCGCATGGTGCAGGATCGGCACACTTGCTGGTTCATGCATCATTTTAGGGCAAAAGTGGTTAGGAGAGAGAAGGGCCAATCTTGACTGGGACAAGAGGACTTGCACCTTATGCCCACCATACCTACCCGGTAAGATCACCCTTAGGGACCCCGTATGTCCAGCCACCCAGCCCCAGCGGCCCACTCCACCTTCGGATTCGCGCTTGGAGCCACCTCATCCCGAGCCACCCGTATTTCTAACGGGTACATTATACATAGCCGAGCCGCTTCTTAGTTGGCTCAAGGATGGCTTGGTCCCACTCCCTTACCCGTCTATGGACCCTACCCTACCTTTGGTGTCCATCAAATCCTACCACACAACTTTTTGGTCTAGTCACCATGTCGATACTTTGGATGACCTTATTATGGGATTAGATTCACAATGGGAGTTGACGCATCTTTTGGCCCGAGGCTTTGACCAACCCGCTAGTCTTAGCTTCACCCATCCGGCCTTAGGATCCATTACCTCCGTGTGCACCGTGGGGTGTGTCACCACGGAGATTCTTCTACTCCTCCCGATGCCGGCCGAGTCCGACTTCATTTCCTTTTGCCCGAGGGAGGAAGTTTATTTTCTTCACATGACCATTGTCCCGTTCACTATGACGGATGAAGGTGAGCATTCACACCTTCAAGAATTTCATGATTGGGACCGTGTCATGGAGGAACCCATCTCCCGGGGTCATACCTTCTTTGACCCTTTTGACCCCTCCACTAGTGAAGCTCCCGAGCTATCACATTCCCTCCACCTCTTCCAAGGAGTTCACTATTCCACCCATACCCCTCGGTCTAGTCGGCAAGCTGTCTCTACATCTAGGGGTGATGACGAAGGAAGTTTTGGATCTCCTAGCCCTTCTTCACCCAAATCCCATCGGTCACCAATGCATGAGTGGCACATCTTAGGGTGTCTAGGAGTCCTCCCTTCCATCAACCATCGTGTACATCTAGTATATGCATGGCACATATTCGGGTGTCCTGGTCCGCCGTCACCCATGTACGGGTCGGACTAACAGTGTGCTTTTTCTTTGTATGGTTTGTTTTGAGTGATTTGTTTGCATGGTTTGTGTGTCGTTTGTTTGTCTGCATGCGTTTTGTGCAAGCTCGTTGTCGTTCTCTTATGAGTGAGAGGCGAGTGGACTCACTCGATGAGTATGGGATCGGTTCCACATCTATACCCGGATCAGTCACTTATAGGGACTCAGCGGTGATTCCTAATGAGTCTTCGAGCTGCTTCCTTCCCTTTTGAGAGTGCCCCTTCGGAGTGACCACCTTTAGCCCATAGCAGTTCGCATATCGAGTATATATGGAATGAGCAGGTGACGATCACTTGGAGCGGAGCATACCCGTGCTACTTGGCACGGTGACTGATCCGCCAGAGTACTCGAGCATACCTACCCCTACTCGACGGGGTCGAGTTCCTCCCACCCGGGGAGAATTGATGGGGCATCAAAGGTGATTTCCATACACGGGTGAAGTGTATTTGTGTGTTATGGCTTGTATGAGATTGTAATTGTGTAATTTCTTTCATTTGGGCTCCTTGTAAGGCTTATATCAAGCCAATGGGCCATTTGTAATGTAGAGTCCATGGCTAGGTTGCCATTAGTAGAGTCCATTAAGGAGCTTATGCCATATTGGGTCATTAGGATTCTAATGGGTCATTAATGCACTTAAGGCCCAAATTGGGTTACACTCCCTCATGGGCCAACTAAGTTGGAAGGGTCCAAGTCTAGCATGGGCTTGTGGATGGTTCATGGCCCATGAATGGCCCTTGGCCCATGAAGGGGGGCGCCCCCTCTTTTGGCTCCATTAGGCTAGGTTGTTTAGTTTTTTTTTCTTTCCTTCCTTTCTTTGACCACATGTTGTAAAAATTAGGAATTGGCTTCCTTTAAATATGTTATTTTTGTGGTTGGTCACATCCAATCCCAGCCATCCTTTCCACCATACCTAGATCTAAGGGTGGATATTGGCATTGGCATGTAACCTATAAAGAGTTGTAATTTCTCATTTTAGTAGAATTAATGCATGAAAAATCAGAAAATTTGTGAGTCTCTTGGAGCTTGGTGCGCCCCCTTCCTCTCTCCCCCTGGTTTCCTCTTCCCCAACCCCAGATCTAGATTGTATTCCCCTTCTATCATCCCCTCTCAACCTTCGGTAATCGTTTGTGCCGCCGCCGCCGCCGTTCGTGCCGCCTTCGAGCCGCCACGGGATCATCTTTGGTTTTCTGTCTTGCTGGATAGAGGTTCCGTTCGAGAATTCCTGAAGCCAGCCACGAGTTCTGATCGATTTGAAATTTTGAGGGTTGGTTCCTATCTTCTAGCCCCTTCTCCAAAAAAAAATTGAGGTTCAAAATCCACCGTTTCATATCTTTACCATTTCGTTCAACTCTCAATCTCAGATCTGTTCTGTCACTGTCTACAGTGACAGTAGCCCGGATTTTCATGTCTTAGGTCCACTTTTTGATTTATTTTAGTTCGTCCAATTTTACTGGAGATTACACCCATGCACCCCTTCATCCAAAAGTTTTCTCAATTTTTGGTTCGTCCATTTCATATTTTCTAAAAATCGTTCTCAGTCCCAGCTACAGTTCTATCCCCTGATCCTAGATCCGACCTTCGTCCACTAAACAAATCACAGAAAATCATAGACACATCCAAACGGATCCAAACCACTTTTTCCGTCTTCCCAGCTCAATGTCCCACAACTTTTCTGAAGAACAGAACCCCAGATTCAAATGTCTACCTCGCGGTCAAAGGCAATCCACAGTCAAGTTCTCTGCAAGTCTGAGTCTTTGGTTACTGTACAACAGGAGATTGAAAATTCCATAAGTCAAGATCCGAGCCGGAGCGCGCGCCGAAATACAGAACCGGCAGATTTCTGATCGGGTTTTCTGACCGGTGCCGAACGGAGCCGCCGGGCCTCCGGCCGGCGAACCAGCGTGCCGCCATTCCAAGGAGCGACCCTCCGGGCATCCACCACTACAGTGGTGCCACCGGGTCCCACACGGCCCCTCCGGACAGCACGTGGGCCCCACCGTCACGTGTTCGGGTGTTGCCGAATCAACGCGAGAAGCCGCCCGTCAACCCAAATTCGGTCCTCCCGGACCCCATTGTGTAGCCCTTTACCTCCCTGCGTGGAGTGGGCAGCGAGTTACATTTCTGTAATATCCGTGTATAATTGTTCCGGGAGTACGACTTCGGCCGGGTCCGTCTTCCCCACGCCGAGCGCGTGGAGGTATCGTCTTCGCTCCTACACTTGGCCTTTCGCTTATTTCATATATGCTTGCTTATGCCACTGCTAGAGAGCATGATAGGGTAATTAGCTCGCTTTCTATTTATATCACCGCTGCTGCGAGAGAGAGCGTTACCGTCCCGTGACCCCATCCGGGCACAAGTGAGAGCCGACCACCCTAGCTCACAGCCGGTTTCTCAACCGCGCACATCAGACGCTTCCCTCGTTAAGGGGCAGTCACGAGCTTGTCGTGTCCGTGGTCCCGTTCGGTATCAGCAATGGTTCACGATCGATGATGGCTCCTAACTCTTCATCCAGGAAGTCCTCATTGACGGGAGAGTGTGTAGGAAGTGGGTGGTGAGTGAGATGCTCGACAATGGTGTGTGTCATGGCCTAAGATCCGGGTACCGAAAAGTAACCGACACAACCCAAATCCCGATCTGCTACCTACGAGCTACAGAGCTCGAAAGGGTTAGATTATGGATGTGGGTGTACACAAAAATCTAAAATAACTACAGTAATTAAAGTGTTGAATTTAAAATTTACATTTATTACAAAATCTAAATGCAAGAAATTAAAATTTAATGATTAACACAATTGTATAAATAATAGTCCAGAGTCCAAGTATAGTACAATAGAAAAGAAAGTACCTAGTCAAGGGGCATACTCCGATTTTGGCAGGCTGACGACTAAGGACCACCACTCGCAATGCGCTGAGTGCCCAAACCTCCACCTGAAAGAAAAATGGGTGAGTCTCGTCTCATCGGCACAGTAGGGGTCACGCAGATCCCCACTGCACAACAACCAGCAACGGAAATGAGTAACAACGATAACAATAATGGGTAACAAGTAGAAGTAAGGTGATGACAACTAAACTACATGCAAACTACATGATACCTTGAACTCCGAGGGAAACCACACTACTCGGTGAGTCACCCACACACACACCGAATACCTCAACCACCATGGTCAGAAGAACCCCGACCTCACTAGCGGGAAAAGCATTGGTCTCAATCAGTAAAGAACCATGACCTCGCTATCGTGGGGACACTACCTCGTTCACCGGGAGAAGCATGACCTCATAGTCAAAAACTATAGTCTCAACCTTAGAGAGAAACTATGTCTCGAGTGACAGGAGAACTGCCCAAAAGAAGCAAGGTCGAATGCATCTATTGACGACTTAGTCTGCAACCTCTGGTGTCACCCCTCTTGCCTTAGCGTGGAAACTGGGACACCATACATAGATAACCACAGAGCAAAGACTAGTTAGGGTTGTGCTCATCAGCATGCGTCTGAACCCCCAACCATGTGTGCACACTTAGACTCTCTACTCTAAGTCAGGTCCTCTAACTGGTTTCCCCCCCAGCCCGAACTCGGGTGCAAAGGCAAGGGGCCTTACGGAAACTAGCCTAAAAATAGTCTCACCAGGTAAGCTCTCTGTAGACACCCATTTTCAGCCCACAAGCTGAGCCTTTTTCTTGTTCTCTTAAGTTGACGCCCCAATTGATCCTTAATTGGTGGATATTTTGGTCTATTTGTGAGATATTTCTGCCATTTTCAGCCCTTGAATTCAACCTATATGCCCTGGATATTGGCCCGAGGCCTTGGCCAGCTCATCAAGAATGCTCTCATCCATGACGTCGCGTTTATCATTATCGAGGAATAAGGTACCACCGCGTTAATGAAAACCACACCAAGGTGGTTTACGCTAATTCTTAATCTAACAACTGTTCACAAAGGCGCTATTTCTTTCCAAATTAAATTCATTTAATTTAGCGTCAAGCACCATGGCGTTAAATCTTTTCTGATATTTCCATAAAGCGGCGTATCGTATTACCGCAATGGTCATTGTCGCGGTCAAAGCTTAGAGCGCATTCTTGAGTTCTTTCATTCGTTGACCGATCAACTTTGACCAGTCAACATCTATCGCATATGATCGTGGGGGCATGTTAATTTTAGAACACGGTGGTCTCCTTGACTGCATTCTCAGTTGGAAACCTTGTCCAACCGAAACTTGCCCTTTCTGATTTTTGATCCCCTTTTGGGTAGGTTTCGGAGCTCGAACTAGTTATGGAAGGTTCCTAATCTTTTTGGGAATCTTTCCCCCTCAATAATCGACAGGATTACGTCATTTTGGGCCTCCAATTCTTTGGATTTCTTGGATTCCGACCTAGGGTTTCGAGGTTCACCTCCTTCTATAAATTTGACCCATGGCCGTCAATTCCAAAGGATGCAACGCAGAGGACTCGGCCACAAGGGGAGGGCGAGGCCATGCTTCATTGAGGACATTTAATCCCTCGCCCTTCTCTTGATTCAGGGAGTATTTTTAGGACTTTTGTTTTGTTCTTCCTCGTTCTTCACTTCTCCCCCTTTTAGGCTCTTTTAATTCATTTTAATCTTTGCATTGCATCGCATCTCCTCTTCAAGTTATCTCCTTTTATCAAATACACGCATACACACACACACCAAACCTATTTTTTTTGCCCTCCCGTAGGGGTTAAAAACCACCAAACCCCCAGGTGATCTGGCCCTCTTTTTATATGCTTTTATTGAAAATAAGGATAGATTCTGCACTTAATCATGTTCTAATGGACTTTCTCTTGGTGGTTCTCATTGTTTTGCAGGCATAAGAAGAAGAAGACGTGAGGCCCTTGCACCTTGGCCGGCCTTGGAGCAAGGAAGGAATGGATCTACACACCCCGCTGTTGTTCTGATAACGCGACCATCACTTATACCGTGTTCCTCAAGAACACGACCCAACGAAGCGGCGCGTTAATCATCAGGCCCTCCTTCGGCCTCTTCTCAATTTTTGAGGTAAAGCGTGCCCCTCTTCTTAGTCTTACACTGTTTGGCATGCTATAGAGTTCGGTGGCGATCACGGTCTTCATTCACATATCTTTCTTTGCATGTGCCCCACCCCCTATCATCATTACTTTGACACTTTTTACATCATTATTCATCATTACCTTTTGGGGTGGTCGATTTTCTGATCTACATCTTTTGGCGATCACGGTGGGACACTTTGTGCCCATCATGTTTGTTCTTCTGTCTGCCTACATATTGATTTGTTCCATGTGTGTGTGTATAATTTTCTTTTAGTTTTATCAATTTTCTCCTCTCTGTCTTGATCGCGACTATTGTTCCGATCGCGTTATATAGCTCCTCATTGGTCGTCTGCATTGTTTTGTCGTGCCTATCCTGTGTTCTTTTGCCATCATTCTGAGTTTTACAGGACGCGGTCAGTATCTTGACCGCGATTAGGTCGCGCTCCCTGTGTGCACCGCATTCAGATAAGTCCATACCCGAGAGCTCTTTTGTCATATCATTGATCGGGTTTCTACCTGTCAGCTTCTCTGGTTGCATATTGTACACTTCTTGTAGGTTATTCTGCATTCATTTTGCCATGTTGTTCTTACCATCTTCTTGATTTAGTGTAGATTTTGCACGCATTTGGGCTTGTGAGACCTCCTCTCCCTACACTCTTAGGATCTCCTACACTCTCTTGGGAAAGGAATGACCCTCCATTGAGCACTCCGTCTCATTGGACTGGAAATTCCTTAACCAAGACCTCCGTAAGTCTCTGCACCCGTTGATTCCCTCACGGACGCCGGGCAGGTTGTACCCTGAAGTTCCCCAGGTTTAGTTGGCCTATAGGTGGTGAGAGAGAATTTGCCTAGTTGACACTGAAGTAAACTACATTGAAACTAGGTGCACACCTTGAATGAATCACATCAATCTTGTTAAAAATTATCTAATTCACATCAAGGTATCAACTAAAGCCAACCGTAAACATCCCACTTGTTTGGTATCTTTGTAACATTGCTTTGATTGAATATTGTTTGCCTTGTATTATATTTCACTTTGGTAATCAAATCAACATGTCTAACCATGTTTATAATCATGAGGATAATCAATCTAGTACATCTTATAATCCTAAAATTTATAACTCTCGCCACAACTCCCATAAGGGATCTCACTCTAATTCTCATGGTCTTGTCCACCCCGTGGGCAACTCTCGAGTCCATGATCCCTCCTATCCATTGCGAGCCACTATTCCCCCAGAACCATCTTCTCCAGATGATGAGAAGGTCTCCCAAGTATTGCATGCATTAGATCATCTCACCCCTCAATAAATTCAAGCCCTTAAGGCTATTGTTGAGGGTGCATCTTCATAATCACATGCTCCTTCAACTCCTCCTCGGGTGGCCCATCACCCACCTCCCTCTTCTATTCATCCTCTTCCTCGGGTGGCCCATCACCTGCCTCTCTCCTCTCATCTTCCTTCCACTACCCCGCGGGTGGCCCATCACCCATCTCCCTCTTACACACATCCTCCTCCTCGGGTGGTCCATAACCTGCCTCCTTCTATTCATCCTCCTTCACGGCCTCGAGGCCCAAATGTTTCCTGCACCCTGGTCCAACTGGGCTCTTCTGTGGGTCAGCCTCTCCATGATCCATGGCTTTCATCTCAAGTCCCTCCAAGGTATCAAGGCCAACCCTCTGTTTCACAAAGGGATCCCCTCCGGCAAGTCCTCATCGACAAAGTAGTCAAGATGGAGGAGCAATTGAAGAGGGTTTCGAGCCCGTGACCACCTCCTCCTCCTCAAGTCAATCCCTTTGATGCATTCATGAACAACATCACTAAGATGGAGAGAGATTGGAAGGACAATAGAGGCATGCATGACGTCAACGCTATAAGTGAGCAAGATGATTCGACAAAGTTCAAGGATCAAGTGGACACCATCCACCCTCCACCCATTCACCCTAGTCATCCATATGGCCATCCGCCTCCACACCCACCTCCATATATGCAAAAACCTTCATGTTATTACATGCCTCCTCCACCCAATCACACTCCTCATTCACATAGCCCTCCGCCTCCACATTCATATTCGCCAAATCCTCCACCACATGATACTTCATCACCCATCAATATGCCTTCACCACAGCCCCCACTTGAGTTCAAATATGAAGAGTTGGAGCCGGCACAAGATTTTGAGGATGTCCAAGAGGCACCCCCTCCAAGTTTTCTCCATTTTCCTCTCCCGCCATTACCCGAAGAACCCCCTGCTCCAGACGATGCCACCTTCCCCAATCCTATTTACAAAACTAATTGGTGCTATAATGATGGGTCGATACTCCAATCACCCACATCGGCGCATCATGAGTCTTCCCTTACCCTTAAAACCCATCGCGCCACTAACATCCAGTGTTTCACCCGAACCAAACCTTCCACCATTATATCCCCTCCAGCTATACAATTAGCCTTCACATCGGCCTCTGCCAAGTCCTCCATCAATTCCTCTACCCAACCAAGTAAACCCCTATTGCCGCCACCTTGGCCTGCCATTATCCCCATCATACAAAAGCCAACCGTCTTTATCCCTCCATTTACCCCTCTGCCTGAACCCATGGATAATCCCGAGCAGGGTCCACCCCCTGTTGCACTTGAGCCAACCCGGTCTGCTTCCGAGCAAGGGGAGAAGCCCGACGTGCTTGAACCTCCACACCCACCTTCCCTTTCTTTAACACCTACCATTGAAAGGCCATCATCTATTAAGCCTACCGCCTCCACTTCACCTTCTTCCACCACCTCTCGGAGTGGGTGTCTTGTTACAAATGCATGTGCCGAGGATGTCCAAGAGCCGGGCAAGAAAGATTTGGCTACGGCTATGCTATTCAAGAGTCAAGATTTTATTTTTCGGATGCCGATTCGCGTACATGTGCCAGGCATATTTGAAAAGTCCCCGCAGCTACTCACTAAAGAAAAATGTCAAGAATTGATGCCGTGATGGCCCAAAGCCAGAATCATCAAAGTTACTTTGCTCATTGGGCGTAACACATTCAAGGCTCTCATTACCCCTTGCTCCATCATTGTACAAATTCCCAATCAAGACAATGGGTTCTTCTCAAACATTATAATGACACATTTATTGTTGTTTGTTTGTTTATTGGGTTTATTAAGTGTGTGGGCGTGCCAGTCACAAAGTGATGATTTATTGTGCGCTCGATCTGACTAATCAGACGATTGTGTAGTTCGTGTAGGGACCAAAACCCGTCGCGCCATAAAGGTCGCGGCATCATTTACATCCCCTCGGAGAGGGGGACACCCTTGATTAATCACCGGGAAAAAGGGTCTCATGGCCAGAGAATTAATTGCATGAAAGGTCTATTAGGAATGAAATCCCCGTACGAGGGTGAGAAGAAAACATTCGATATCATGTCGGTCATGTGTTGACCATTTAATGTTCGGACGAATGTCCGGCTCGAGAAAAGCGCAATCGTCACGGGAAAACTGGAACATATGTATGCCGGGGTACTGCAAATTTATTGTCCAGAGGAACGAGAAATATTCAGTTAAATCCCGGTTAAAGCGGTCAGAAACCAACAAGTTTGTCGGCTCGGTGCAAGATCAAGCCGCCACCATACTGCGGTGGGCCCCCCGCGGTCGAAACAAGACTTGCATGAGCATCATTAATATTTCCGGTGCCGAAGGGTAGCGGGAAAATGTCCCGGGATCAGATCGCAGAACCAGTATGTATTCAGAGGGAGCGGGCTGTAGGCCGAGGATACGGGTCGGACAATGATCATAATCGGGACGGACCCGAGGTCTAAGTGTGACCCATGGAGGCCTTACTGATATCCCTGTGCGTAGGGTCCGGGTATGACAAGAGCCTTCTTGTTCCATTCAGATTTTGTCGGTGATTCGTGGACCGCTTTATGTTCGGACAAAGGTCCGTATTGAAGGTACGACATAGATGGAAACAACCCCGTACAAATGTATGCCGAGTTTACGGTGATTTCAATAAAGAGCGGGAATGAATCCCAATAGAATGAATCCGATGTGATGAACTATCGGCCCAGAGCAATGCCAGATTACGACCATATCGGGATGGTTCCCAAGGTCCACGTCCAATGCCATGGGGCGTCATTGATTTTCTCTTCACACACAGTCCGGGGAAACAAAGGTCCCAAGGTATGCGTGCATGTCGGTCACTGGCGGACCATTTCTTGTTCGGACGGAAGTCCGCGTTTGTAGCGTAAGAGACGGTGACAAACTGTACAAATGTCTACCGCGAGTACAGAAAGTTTAATGCAAGTGCGGGATTGGATTCTGGTATATATGTCGGTCACTAACGGACCATGCATTATTCGAACGAGAGTCCGTATTTGAAACATCGAAGACGACGAGAAAACCGTACGAATGTCTGTCGTAGGTACGACAAGTTTAATGTGGATGCGGGATTAGATCCCGATATATGTGTCAAGCTGGATGAACTATTGGCCTGAGATGTTTTTGAACTATGGCCAAAACGGGGTTCCCATGGTCCACGTCCGATGCCATGGGGCATCATTGATTTTCTCTTTACGCACAGTCCGGGGAAGCGGATAGTTAAGTGTGAAGCCCGAGCTCGCCAACATGCGTCCTCGCACGCGGATCGACCTACGCGGTCAGGTCATGGGGGTCAAGGGGGCAGCGCCCCCGGACGAAAATTTTGATTATGACAGGGACGATATTTTGATTATTGGCTTCATATTCCTTTCATTTGTTTTTATTAGTTTAGGTCTCTTCTTTTGTTTTATTCATTAGTTTCAAACCTTTTCTTCTATTTTAGTTAATTTGTGTTTTCTTTTATGAGGCACGCCGGTTTAACGAAGCAAATGGGCGTGTCGATTAAGGGGATGCCAAGGGGAGAGAAGGGCCCGCCGGTTAAGGATGCCTAAGAGGGCGCACCGAAATAGGAGGTGCAAAGGTGGGGGGCGCCGGTTTAAGTGTTACGATGGGGCACGCCGGTTAATGGTCAAGAAGATGGAGGGGCGCGTCGGTTAATGGCCAATGGAGGAGGGGCACGCCAATTATGCACCAAGAAAAATAAGGGAATTTTGAGTGTGAAGAGAAACCGGCGCGGGGGGGGGGGGGTACCGCGTCGGATTAGCCTGCGCCGGATTAGGGGCGCGCTGGGATAGCTTCTATGAGGTTTTCTTTCATTCTTTTGGGTTCTGTTTCTTCTTTCTTTCACCCGCAGGTTGCTTTGATGATTGATTTATTCATCCAATTGATAGATTAAGCTTGCAGAGAGGAGGCTTAAGTATTTTGATCGTTTGTTAACGTGAATGAACATGAAAATCTGAATGTCTTATTAGGAGGGTTTGTTGCGCGAAGATTCAGAGGTCCAGTTCAAGTTTGATTCAGGGGCTTTCTCAATTGGGCAGCTCTTGACAGGAAGAAGTCTAGTTTGTTCATTTGTATGTGCGTTCGTTCTTAGTTCTTATTGTTCATGCTCCTGGCGAAAGTTGGGCAGTATCTCCCCCGGACTGAGGTTTGCCAGAGAAAATAGAGGAACACCCAACAGATTGCTTCGGGGTGAACCTCAAAATCTAGACCTCACGGCTGTCCGATAACCCAGATGTGAGTGTGGAGAAGCTCGAGGACTAGTCTTCAAGAGCTCTCGCGACTCATGGGCAATAGCTTCGCGTATATCCCAACGGGGCGGATGTTCACCATGAACGGATGTAACTGTTCATCCTCCAGACGGATTTCCTCAGAGGAAATGCCATAGAGAGGCAAACCTCCGAGGCACCTAGATGATTAGAAGAACGGGAGAAAAAGAGACTCAGTGAGATGGGCAAGCCAAAGTAATAGAACGCTATGTATATTTGCCAAAGTCACTCTTTTATTCATCCACAAGGGAAGGGGAGGAACGCAATACAGAAGGGGGGAATCATCCCCATAACAAAAGAAAGCAGGAACGAAAGAGACAAAAAAATACAATGGCAGAAGGAGGGCGAGCCTAAACCCCTTTCCCAAGCTCGCCTCTCTTCTCTCACACTCACTCTCTTCTACTTTACCTCACGGGCGCAGGGGAATGGAGCTTCTCTTCTCTTCGTCTTTTCTCTTCAATGGCCAGCCTCTCTCCTTTTTTTTTCTTCAATGGAGTGTTCGTTGCATATATATCAGTGGAGCTCGGAGGAGAATCCTCTGAAGCTAATGACTGGTGTCTTCTATTTCTCCCCAACCGAAGGCAGTCGAGTGGCCTGCAGATGTGTAGGGCAGGTAGAGGAGAGAAGGTGCTCTTCAGGGATTGGTTGATGGTGACAGGTGCGGAGCTCGAAGATTTCCATTCCAGGGAGCTTGAGTGGTTCAGGCGGTTGCACGCTAGTCCTGCGTAGGAGATCTGGCCATTTCAGGGAAAGCAACGGCGTTCTGTTTGCAGAAAATAGGGGACCGCAGGTAGGATGGGATGCCTTGGAGTTAAACTGGTGCGGGGTTGTGCGCGCCGGATTAGCAGCATGAATGGGGCACGCCGGTTACAGCCCAATGAATGGGGCGCGCCGGTTTAAAGCTCTTGCAAGGGGCGCGCCGGTTTAATGGCCGTACAAGTATAGCCGCGATAGTTTAAGGCCCATTAGATTTCTTCCCAGCTTAGCAGTGATTCAGATGGACACCTACCCTTCGTGTTGCTTCAGTTGTGAGCCTCCGAGTCCCGGTTCAGGGCTTTGAGTGATTTCCGGCGCATGCCGAACATGTGTTTGAATTCCCGTGTTTCTTTTGATTCGACCTTTGGCACCGTCGACTGGGAAGCCGGGGCCGTCTCTTCTACCCGAGGGGCTTCTTTTATGGGTAGGGGAGCACCCAGTATGCGCTCATCCGGCTTGGAGGAAGTATGGAGTTTATTCAGCCCTTCCGTCTTTGACTTGATCTCGAGTGCCGAGACGTACGTGCCATATGATCATCATTTTTTTTTGATGTCTACAACACCCACATCCATATACGCAAAAACCTTCATTTTATTACATGCCTCCTCCACCCAATCACACTCCTCATTCACATAGCCCTCCGCCTCCACATTCATATTCGCCAAATCCTCCACTACATGATACTCCATCACCCATCAATACGCCTTCACCACGGCGCCCACTTGGGTTCAAATATGAAGAGTTGGAGCCGGCACAAGATTTTGAGGATGTCCAAGAGGCACCCACTCCGAGTTTTCTCCATTTTTCTCTCCCGCCATTACCCGAAGAACCCCCTGCTCCAGACGATGCCACCATCCACAATCCTATTTATGAAACTAATTGGTGCTATAATGATGGGTCGATACTCCAATCACCCACATCAGCGCATCATGAGCTTTCCCTTACCCTCAAAACCCATCGCGCCACTAACATTCAGTGTTTCACCCGAACCAAAGCTTCCACCATTATATCCCCTCCAACTATACAATTAGCCTTCACATCGGCCTCTGCCAAGTCCTCCATCAATTCCTCTACCCCACCAAGTAAATCCCTATTACCGCCACTTCGGCCCGCCATTATCCCCATCATCCAAAAGCCAACCATCTTTATCACTCCATTTACCCCTCTGCCTGAACCCATGGCTAATCCTGAGCAGGGTCCACCCCCTGTTGCACTTGAGCCAACCCAGTCTGTTGCCGAGCAAGGGGAGAAGCCCGACGTGCTTGAACCTCCACACCCACCTACCCATTCTTTAACACCTATCATTGAAACGCCATCATCTATTAAGCCTACCGCCTCCACTTCACCTTCTTTCACCACCTCTCGGAGTGGGTGTCTTGTTACAAATGCATGTGCCGAGGATGTCCAAGAGCCGGGCAAGAAAGATTTGGCTACGGCTATGCTATTCAAGAGTCAAGATTTTATTTGTCGGATGCCAATTCGCGTACATGTGCCAGGCATATATGAAAAGTCCCCGCAGCTACTCACTAAAGAAAATTGTCGAGAATTGATGCCATGACAACCCAAAGCCAGAATCATCAAAGTTACTTTGCTCATTGGGCGTAACACATTCAAGGCTTGCATTACCCCTTGCTCCATCATTGTACAAATTCCTAATCAAGAGAATGGGTTCTTCTCAAACATTATAATGACACATGCTTCTGCCAAGGAGATGATGAAGCCTATGCTCAAGGGTAGGGAAGGGCACCCCTTGCTAGAAGTCCTCAACATCAAGTCTTCTTCATATTTACTTCCACGCAAGGGGCAGGCGATTTCATCAACAAGCTTGCTCAAGCTCCTTAATGCTCCCCATGTTTGTTTACCGAAGAAGGATGTTGTGAACATCAAAGGCCAAGGGGCAATGACTACGCCAAATATTTATCCAAAAAGGGCCAGGCTTTCTACACGATGGGCCCGTTATATGAAGAGGCATTTGGGGACAAGAAGCCGAACTACTACAGCAAAGCCGCCACGCTGTCAGATGATAAGGAGGCTCGAGGCCCGAAGAGTGTGTGATGGGTGCCCAGTTATACCATCTTCCCCTTGTTCCACTCCGTCCTCATTTATTTTGTTAAGCTCATCTCCTTGGGTCATCTATCTTCCCTCGTCCAAATAAATTCTATCATCTTTCCTAAATCATGTTTTGTTTTCTCGGTCTCCTACTTGATCTAATCCCTCTTCTCCGCTTCAATCCTCTCACCATCTTCTCTAAGAATTCTCTCATTTTTACCCTTCTTTCTCCCCGGGACCTCCCAATTGTCCCAAACTTATACCATCATTCCAATGTCGTTTTCCTCAGGGACACCCAAAACCACCCTTCCCCTCAGACTCCACGAGTCATTCACCTAACCCGTTCGCCTCTCATGAGTGTTCGGACTCTATTTCTCCCATTCTTTGGGATTCCTCTCTAAACTTGCGTTCTGCCATTCTTCATCTCTCCCCCAATCATGGTCTCTGCCCTTTCTCATGTTGTTTTTGGGGCTTTAGTCCCCCATAATCTCCTTTGATTTCGGTGTCTTCTGTAGACCCTCATGTTTTAAGAGTTTAACGCCCTAGCAAGGGAATTCAAGCCCTGCCTCTTTTCCTTTTATCCTCTTTTGTCTGTGTCCATCTAATCATAACTCTATCATGTTGATCTACCTCCGACCTTCATCCTATCCTTTATCCTGCAAGCTGCCAAGACAAGGAATGCAAGCACAAGGGGCAACATGCTGACTGCTTTAGGATTACAAGTCACCCTAACCAAGGGATGCAAGGTGCGATTTAATTGCACAAGAATGCATCTTTAATTTTCATATTACTCATTTCTACGCATGAGCACAAAAGTGAGGTTTTCAACATGATACCGTGTGTTAGTTAGTAAAAAGAAAAAAAAAGAAGTAAAAATAAAAAATAAAAAATAAAAAATAAAAAAATAAAACAAAATAATTTTTTTTTCAAAAGTCAAGGTTACATTTTGGTTCTGCAACATCTAAAGGTATAATGAACTCCGTGCCAGGAGTCCCACATTCCCTCCCCGATCGTTAAGGGCTATCCCTTTGCATGAGTCACACACTACACTGCATTCTTAGCCGGCTCCCTTGGAAAACACCATTCCTACTTTGGCCATGTCCAAGGGGCATGAAGGTCTTTTTCTCTTCTGCACTCGGCTCAGGTGTAGGGGTAAAGGGGCAGAATAGGTAAGACAACCAACCTAAGCACTCCCCGAAAGGAAGAAGTCTCAAATAGTGACAGTCCGTTAAGACCTTGTTCTCTATTATTAAATTCCCAAAGTCAATGTTTTGATCAAAGTCCAAAGGAAAAAATATAAAAAAAAACAAAAAAAATTGGCATGGCAAGAGGGCAGTACAGTTCCCCGCGGCACGTCATGAGCCCGGTCGTATGCGTGCCAGAAGGAGAGCAAAGGTTCGATGATATGATAAAAAGTCCTAACGTAACAGACCTAATCCCTTGGAGGAGTACCGTGGGCAGAAGTCAACTTTGATACCCTTACAACCTACACCGAGCTTGTCTCCAAGTTCTCTTCCATTTCTCCCTCTCAGACCGAAGTATTCCTCGGGTATGGCCCTTGTAGGAGCACCGATGACCAGGGGCAGTTGGTTATGGGATGCCACCCTCTAATGCACCCCCGCGCTCTGGGTATCTCTTAGTGAAAGGGGAAGGAACAAAGATCCTTGGCCAGCAGCTTAATTAGCCTTGATCTTGCAGTTTGCAAAGTTTAACCTAGAATTATGTTTCTTAAAAAAACAAAAAAACTCAAAAATCAAAGTCAAAAAAAAAATCAATCACGAAAAAACCAATCAAAAAAGTCAAAAAAAATCAAAAATCAAATGAAAAAAAAAGAGTGATCATGTGCATAGATTCTTATTTTTATTATACTGGCATGTTGCATTTTTATTCTTCATTCTCCCCTAATTGATGACCCACCATCAAGGACAGGGTTGAACTCTCTTGCTTATCGAGCAAGAGGCCAAATCGGAACAGAGAAACTAACGCGCTTTCTGAAGTATTCTACAGAGACATGTACACAAGCAAGGCAAAGCAAAAAAACAACCACGAGAATGCAAGAAGCAACAAAATCTGTTCCGTTCCACTAATATCTGTCAGATGTACAAAGTGAGGGTGGATGTACGAGAATAAATATCTCTCTAACTCTCTCCTCCACCCTCCTCATCCCCCCCCTCTCCGTGAACTCTCAGCCTCTCCCTGTCCTCCACCCTGAGGAGTAAGCCTAGGTGGAGCCATCGATCCTCGCGAGGCTGCACTCCTATTGCCTCGCGCTCTCTTCTCAGCCTCCACATTCCCTTGATGATCAGAGGAGGTACCAAGGTAGTCTGTGCTCGAGTAGGCGCTGGGGCATCCCTCACACTGAGCACGGCCTCGCCGATAGTGCTCCTCCGCGTCCCTCGCGCGCTGCTCGGTAATCCCTAATCTGGTGCTCACTACACCCTCTCCATCTCACGCTCTAGCCTCTCTCTCTCCCATCTCTCTCCCTCTCCCATCTCTCTCTCTCTCTCTCTCTCTCCATCTCACACTCTAGTCTCTCTCTCTCTTTCTTGCGCTCCTCCCTCTCTCTCATCCTCTCGCTCCTCTCCACGCCGAGGAGGGTGCACAACTCTATCACATCTCACGGGAGCTCCTCCGTGTCACGACGTCTCAACTCGGCTTCTGCCGTCTGTAGCTCTCGCTTCTACACCCAAAGTCTTGGTCAATGAACAAAATCAATAAATCTTTTTAAGACTAAGCTAAGGGAGTAGGTTGCTCACTCTCTCCTGGAGGGAGGCCTCAGCTGCCTCGGCACGAGCTTGCACACCAGCGAGTTGACCCTCAAGCTCGATGTGGTCATAGGCAGGCTGCGTCGAAGAAGAGGCACCGTAGGAAGATCGGACCCTCTCTAACTCCTCTCGCTGAAATAAAAGGATTAACAATAATTAACAGTTAAGCCAAAAAATCATTGTGAAGTTGCAAGTGAGAGTCTTACCAGCTCATCCACGGTGCGTTGGAGGTCATCGCACTGCTGGACTGTCGAGTCGAGGAGCCCTGCAGCATGGCTAGCCTACCCTCTGGATCAAACTATGAAAATAAGACAAAAAATGTTAATCACATAATCATGAATCTTTAAGGTTTGGAGAATGCTAAATAGAGAACTCACCTGTCAGTGGCCGCCACGGTATATCCGAGTGTCGTATGTCTGTGCGTAGGCCCGAAGGTAGGCCTCAGGGACTGGTCGTCCACATCGCTCCCAATCGACCAACTGGTCGTGTGCTCACTGACGCCAGTCATCCACTCCCTTGAGGCTGTGAAACCTCTGCTCGATTCGAAGAACTGTCCCTCGAGTCGGGAACTCAACCGCCGCCTGGTGGACCCCCAGTGTCCTCATGATCAATTTGTAGTGTAGCGGCTCTATCAGGTGAGGGCGTGTAACCAAATCTCTCTCCCAAAGTAGGGGACGACAGGCTCCACCCATGCAATCTCCCCGATCTCCCTCTGATAGGGAGTCCACACCACTTGCAAGGAAGATTATTAGTGTTCATGCCATCATAATATAACAAAATTTGGAATTCTAAAAATCTTACCTCTATGTGTGGCATCACTTCTATCATGTCCTGGATATGGGTAACCTGGTCCCTCAGTGATCGACTGTCTCACCGCGGGGACCACCATCGCGCCAAGGGAAGTAGCTCTCCTCGATCCTCCCAACTGCACTCAAGGGTGGGTAAGTACATGTAGCTCCAAACCTGAAAAGCATTTCACATTTGATTAACACAAGAAGTAAGTGCAATTTTTACAAAGTTTAAGGGTTTAGAATTTACCTGAAGCATAGGGTAGAAACCACCGAGAGAGGATAGGCGAGTGGAGATACCCAAACTGTCGAATAGGTGGGCTAGCACTGCCACACCTCAGGCGTACTCACCAACTCTCTCTAAGTCCTCGAATAGGGGAAGGAACGGGCAGCTCACAGCATCACCTCGTGATCCTAGTAGCAATCTCCCAATTAATAGAACGATGGACCAGCATAGCTCCCTATCAGCCTGTGGTCCCACCTCTGTAGCAAAGCTCCCTCTCACCTCACTCACCAACCTCCCAAAATAACGTGCTACGGACTCCCCTACCTCCCTCTGTGTGTGGTAAAAACCCAGACTCTCCTGTAGGGCTACCTTGGGAACTAGAGAGGTCCGACCTGTACCCTCCAACTCCAATCCTATCAATCTATGTGCCATCTCTCGATAGTAGGGGTATGTGAAACTGCTCACTACCACTCCGTGCACTCGCAATCCTGTGATGCGAGTGACGTCCTCTAAGGTTGAGATTATATGACCCTAAGGGAAGATAAAGGCCTTGAACTCAACATCCGACCTAGCCTTTAAAGCCTGAATCAACCCAACATCTATCCTCAGCACCTCTATGTCCAAAAACTCACCAAAGCCCATCCGGCAGAGGCGGGTCTGCTAAAACTCTGGCAATGCGAGGAAGGCGGCCCGGACGAGAGTCCATGAAATCCGGGTACACGTCGCGCCCTACGTCATTCAAAAAAACCAAACAAAGAGAGAGAGAGAGAGTCAGTATTCATTCTACAAAAAAAACAAACAAAACAAAAAAACAAAAAAAAAAACTTTTCATTAATGTGTTTGGTCGTTACACCACATTAATTAACGCGTTGTTTGTTAGCACCGCGTTCTATCGCGGGCGGCCGCTGGCATTTCCCCTCTTCCCAGGGCATTCTCCATGGGCATTTCACCCTCTACAAGGTGCTAGGGGCATGATCCCCTCCCATTCCCATCCATGCACAAAAAAAAAGATCAAAAGAATGGGTTTTTAATCAAAATTTTCAATTTTCCTTACCTCTCTCATGGCGCGAGCCGCCGGGGCTCCGGCCGACTTCTCAATGCCCTCAACCTCCTCTGCTTCTTTGGTTGCCTCCTCCACGCTCATGGGCTCCTCACTGCCGCTCTTGGCCTACCTAGCCGCCGAGGACGTCGCCGTTTCGCCTCCCGCAGTGGTTTCCACCACCGGTGGGGTTTCTTCTTCATCCTCCTCCCCTTGAGTGTGCGGCCGTCTGCGAACCGCCCGCCTCTTCGAGCGCCGAAGACTTTCCTGGGTGTCCATTGGCGATGAGCAAGGTGTAGGGGCGGTGGCTCCTCTCTTTTCTCCGGTTTGAATGGGTGTAGGGTGCGGATCAAGATGAATAGTGGGGGCCATTTTGAAAGCCTTTCTATGATTATCATGGTTGTAATTAGAACCGTGATAGTTTTGGATCACGGTAGTACATATAGTCATGATAAAGAAAATTCCAAAAAAAACCAAAAAAAGAAGCCTCATGTTCTCTTGTTATTAAAACAAAAAAGAAAAAACATAATAAAAAATAAAAAGAGTGTCACTTGTCGATTGAAGCTTGCTTCATTTTATCTTCCATAGTATTTTGCCTTGTTATGTTTGTGCTTGTCTACTTCCTCCCATTATGCCATCAAGCCATTTATTGTGATTGTGATTGCCCTTTTGTTGTCTTTTACTACTCCATCCTTTATTTGTTGTTCTGTGTTTATTATCACTTACCCTCTTATTCTAAAAAAGAATAACAAAAAAACCCAAAAAAAATCATGGAACCAGCATGCCATCAGGTAAGTATCTCCATATCCCATCTCTTTGTTACATTACTATATGTTATTTACGCTATTATATTATCTCAAGGACCGGCTGGTTCTCTGTGTGTTCTAGGATTTGAGTTCCCCTTTACCAAAAATAGTGATGATCTAGGGACACAGACTTAATCGCTGGATAGGCCGTTAGGTTGGATAAATTTGGGGACGATGGACTCCATCTCGCACGCCGTGGTTGCAGATGACTCTTGACCCAAATTTGCTCAATTTAATAATATTATCCTTGAGTATCTTATATTTTAATCTTTCTTTACATTCATTTTGACGATTTCTTTTATTTTTGCCATGCACGCATCATGTCATCTTTGAGCATTCATGATTCACAAATTACCCCAGTCTGTATCCAATTGTTGATCAATTATGCTTAAATTCTTGAATAAGAAATCTCTTTCCATTTTGAATTTGAAAGTCTGCTCTGGTTGGCTACTCAATCTTGTTGGTCAGCGTGACCCTTGCTTGGAATTTTTCTATCTCATTTCAATCCAATTTCGGTTATCCTTCCTTGATCCGCTCATTAGTTGTGAACCGCACAATGGCATCGACAGATCCACCGGGCTCGCATCTATTCCACTAACTGAGTGAAACCCACAGTTGCTACGCGCTTGGGTGCCTCTTTTGCAAGAGGTTGGTCATCTTCATTTTCCTTTTCCTTGTCTATCATTCCAAGCAGGGGTCACCCGTGCTAGCTTGACCTTGTGGTTAGCTCGGAGTTTTCTAGATTATTCCCATCACTTGTCGGTGGTAACGAGTGTCTTCTTACCTTGATGTCTAGTTATCAGTCTGCTTCGCTACATCTCCACTTCATCTCTGCTTTGCCAACACTTTGTGTCATCTCCTCCGCACCTCTGTTTCGCTTCCGCTTGCTCCCCTGCAAAGCAGACATCAAGGAGGGGCATCTGTAGACACCCATTTTTGACCCACGAGTTGAGCCTTTTTCTTGTTCTCTTAAGTTGACGTCCCAATTGATCCATCATTGGTGGACATTCTGGTCTATTTGTGAGATATTTCTATCCATTTTCAGCCCTTGGATTCAACCTATGTGCCCTGGATATTCGCCCGAGGCCTTGGCCAGCTCATCAGGAATAAACTCATCCATGACGTCGCGTTTATCATTATCACTGAATAAGGTACCACCGCGTTAATGAAAACCACTCCAAGGTGGCTGACGTTAATTCTTAATCTAACGACTATTCATAAAGGCGCTATTTCTTTCCAAATTAAAATCATTTAATTTAGCGTCAAGCACCTTGCTGTTAAATCTTTTCTGATATTTCCATAATGCGGCGCATCGTATTAGCATGATGGTCATTATCGCGGTCAAAGCTTAGGGCACGTTCTTGAGGGCTTTGACTCGTTCACCAACTGACTTTGACCAGTCAATGTCTGTCATGGATGATCACGGGGGCGCGTTAATTTCAGATTGCGGTCCTCTCCTTGACCGCATTCTCAGTCAGAAACCCTGTCCGACCGAAACTTTCCCTTTCTGATTTTTGATCCCCTTTTCGGTAGGTTTCGGAGCTCGAACCAGTCATGTAAGGTTCCTAATCTTTTTGATAATCTTTCCCCCTCAATAATCGACAGGATTACCTCATTTTGGGCCTCCAATTCCTTAGATTTCTTGGATTCTGACCTAGGGTTTTGAGGTTCTCCTCCTTCTATAAATTTGACCCATGGCTGTCGATTCCAAATGATGCAACTCAGAGGACTCGGCCACAAGGGGAGGGCGAGGCCATGCTTCATTAAGGACCTTTAATCCCTCGCACTTTTCTCAATTCACGGAGTATTTTTAGGCCTTTTGTTTTGTTCTTCCTCGTTCTTCACTTCTCCCCCTTTTAGTGTCTTTTAATTCATTTTAATCTTTGCATTGTATCACATCTCCTCTTCAAGTTATCTCCTTTTATCAAATACACGCATACACACACACACCAAACCTATTTTTTGCCCTCCCATAAGGGTTAAAAACCACCAAACCCCCAGGTGATGTAGCCCTCTTTTTATATGCTTTTATTGAAAATAAGGATAGATTCTGCACTTAATCATGTTCTAATGGGCTTTCTCATAGTGGTTCTCGTTGTTTTACAGCGATAAGAAGAAGAAGACGTGAGGCCCTTGCACCTTGGCCGATCTTGGAGCAAGGAAGGAATGGATCTACACACCCCGCTGTTGTTCTGATAACGTGACCATCACTTATACCGCGTTCCTCAAGAACGCGACCCAACGAAGTGGCCCATTAATCATCAGGCCGTCCTTCGACCTCTTCTCAATTTCCGAGGTAAGTAGCATGCCCCTCTTCTTAGTCTTACACTGTTTGGCATGCTATAGGCTTCGGTGGCGATCACGGTCTTTATTTACATACCTTTCATTGCTTGTGCCCCACCCCCTATCATCATTACTTTGACACTTTTTACATCATTACCTTTTGGGGTGGTCGATTTTTCGATCTACACTCTCCACCACTCCCAAGTGGGTCGGCACACGCATGCCTAGGTAAGTTACGACTAGTGGGGGGTCACTCAAGGTAAAGCTCACAACTAGAATAGAAACCATTGGAGCACTGCCGGCTAGCACAAACCATGTGGGGAGAAACCCTCCGCGGAATTATGGTAACCATGACAACTCGGGGAAACTATTCCCCTGTATTCACCAAACAACTACTTGTAGGAAAACATCTGATAAATCAATTAACCTCGTCCCATAACCTGGGGGATAAGAACCACGCCATGCCCTAGTCATTCTCCACCCACTCATCTTTTAAATCAACGATTAGTTAAAGTAAAATACAATAAATTGAAACTCAGAATAAAATGGGTAAACCACGTCCTATCGCTATCCCATGATATGGAGAACACTGGGGAACTCTTTCCCCTATGAGATAGAAAACGGACAGAACCCTGACATAGGGGGTTCTAAACCACGCCCTATCGTTACTCTGCGATAGGGAAAATATCAGGAGCTTCTCTCTTACAACCATCCCATCACATTCACATCACAGAACAAAATTAACAATGGTGAATCATTCCCATCCAACCACACCACGAGTAGGCATTAATTAAATTAAATTAACAAAATTAAACTAAATTAGAAATCCCAGCTCTCTAGCATGGCATCGGTCCTAATGAATGAAATAAATCCCGCTCAATCCCAAAATCGAAGGAAATTTAAACGACAAGGAATTTAGGGTTCTGTCCCCCTACCTTCGAGGGTGAGAAACCCCGTCGGATCACCACCCTACGTTGTCGATCCCGTTCACTCACACGCTCCTACGAAGCCACCTCTGCGAGCTCATCTCAATGCAACCCATCGAGATGCCACCATCACCACCGTGAGACCACCCTGGTTCAGTCCGCCACCGGCCACCACCACGGTTGTTTCTTCCCTCTCCTTCCTGCCGGTCTGCCACTGTCGGTATGTAGTCACCCCTCGCCTGCCGCCGTGCTCCCCGCGGCTGCCACTATCATTCTCTCCTCGTCGGTGTGCCCTCGCGGCCGCCTCCACCGCTCCAACAGCCACTACGGCAGCACCTGCTCCCGCCGCCGCATGCCAGCGCCACCACCGCTGCTCCCTTGGCTAGCGCCCACAGCCCCTACTCCCCCTCCGTCGACCGACCTCATCGCTGTCGTTGTTGCTCTCCACCGTGGCCACCATCGATGTCGAATCGCCCCTAGTGCCGCTACTACGGCTGCTCAGGATTTCCGGCGTGCCCCCACCGTCGCCGGTGGTGGAAGGAAGAAATGGGGAGAAAGGGAAGAGGGAGAGGGAGAGATCGTGAGAGAGAGAAGAGGGAGATCAAGAGAGGAAGAGGGGGTTACGAGAGGAAGAAGAAGGAGGATGTCATGCCCTGAGCTTTTAATACAATGAAAGGAATTTCAGGAACGTGAACAGCCGACATGGTAAGCCTCTCGCATGCAAGAAACTCAGAGCGCAAGATAATCACATAAAAGTAATTGCACAAGTAATTAATCCAAAAATTTGCTTTATTCATAATAATGATCCGAATGTACATAAGATCATGACTTTTAACATCCTTGCATCCTTTGACTCAAGAAAATAGAAAATTACAATCTGACTCAACTAGACACTAGATAACTATGGCTCCTCTCGTTCAAATAGATCATCAATCGCTCTCGGACCCGCTACTAGCATAATCCGAATCCGATTCACTAGTATTTCCTGAAAAGACAAGAAAATAGGTATGAGCACACTTGCCCTGTAGGTATCTTCGTATCAACATGAAGGTAATATTTAAGTGATTAATATTTTAGCTCTAGAATTTGGGTACAATGAGAATGCGGTAAATAAGCATTGTAATCCCAAAGTAATAGAGTCAAGACATGATCGCATATATGAACAAGTAAGATTCAACCATGTAGATGTAAGTTGGCCTTTCATGAATAAGAATGTATGAGCATGTAACTAGAAAGTCATTAACAAGTATGTAAAAGAGCCTCGTGGATTTCACTCATTTATAAGAGAAAGTACTCCCAGCGCAATGCGACGCCGGTATCATCGTACCCCATGGTTTATAGCACGTTTCCGACCATCGGCCGTGCGGGCTAGCATGGAGCCTTTGGACAGAATCCGTGCCCGGTCTTGCATCTTCAAGTTATAAATCCAGCGACTTCCATGAGATATAACAATAAAGTACGGCCAATAATGTAACAAGTTCAATGATAGTTTCATGATACAATATCAAGGTAATAATGCTTCTAGTAAGAATATGGAAGTTCAAAGATTTGAGTTAGAACTAGGTTATGCTATGAAGAAGATTCGATAGCATAACGACATATTCTTTTCTTTTCAAAAATTATAAACATCTTAATTGACACATGTTAAGTTCCACGCAATCACCAGACTAGCTAGGAACTTGGAAAACCCAACCCAAAGGTCAAACCTTGGGTTAGACAGGATCAGGAATAAAGTGGTCATTTACTGAACCGTTTCATGAATAGTGTCGACACAGTGAAACCTTCTGGAGAATAACGGTCGCCAGGGGGTCGTTTTATGAACAAAACAGTTTGAGAAAGACCGCTTAGTAACAGAGATGGTCGCCTATAGGCCACAATTAACCAGAGTTCAGAAAATAAAACACCGATCATGTGAGTGCTTTCTAGACAATTTGGGTTTTAAGGGTACAACCAGCTCAGCGTCCTAGTGGGAATCCCAGGCTCGCGGAGTCTTACGGAGGCCTTGAAACATAATCCCCTAGTCTGACAGAAGGAATATCTGATGGAGAGGTTCATAAGTCCAAGAGAGTGTGCCTATTAGTGCAAAGTGTAACTAATGGTCACATATCGGAGTATATGCCATGTACTTATGAAAATGACTCAAGAGATGAGAGTGATACGGTGAAACATACGGAGAAAAACCATGATATTAACACCTCATAAATCTTGTCCATATAATAGAAAATCATTTAATTACAAAATTATAACATTTTGGCATGAAACTACACAATAATGAAAAATAAGGTTCTAAAACATGCTTATGTTGTAACAGGGTGTTTAACAGAAAAATAAACATAATTTTAGTGAACGATAACATAATCATAAGGTTTCTAATATGCAAGGTTCAACTAAGCTCGGATTGGTTTACAGAACCAAATAGCGGTCAGGGTCTGGCCACAAAGATGAGAAAAATGATCATGCGACAAACCGCTGCTAAAGGTATAGACGGTCGTCTAATAACCCGTTAAGGGTCATATGCGGTCCTTTTAAGGCCGCCTTCTGTCTGCTGACAGAAGCTATAGGATAGTAAAATAAATGCTAACCTAGATCATGTTATGCATGGAAAAGACGTAAAACATGTAGTAAAGCATGCTAGAAGAAAAGTAGGCCAAGAATATGCATAGGAGAATGTGATTTAGACAAGAATTTCATCTTTTTCATTAAAGGGTTAGGCTCATGCATGAAATAGCCACTAGTTGCGCAGTCACAATAACACATTAAATTCTCTACGTATAATGCATGAAATCGATTGGAAATTGAGGGCTTTTATTCCTAACATCATATTTAAGCCGTTCATGAGATAACCTACCTCGAATCAGAGCTCTAAACATCGAATTTAGGGCTGAAAGTTAACCCTAGTTTCTGCTCGTTCAGAACCGAACCAGCAACTTCGTGGGCTTCTAACTTCTGATCCTCTTCACCTATGATCACGAAACTTTGAGGGTAAGAAGAGGGTACTACATGGAACATATAGTTCTAAAAAACCCCTATCTAATTACCTCATTTAGGGCTTCTATTTTGCTGATCAATCTGGCCCGATTGCACAGTCTCCTGGGTTGCTTCTACCGAACTAGCGACTTTGCAAGCTTCTATCTTCCTGATGGCTTGACCTCCTAAGACGAAATTTTGAGAGTAGTTAGTCCTTACTATCATAAACAAAATATTGTAAAGAACCTACCTCAAATTCATCCTACTTACCTTAGTTCCACGCGAGCCAAAAGTAAGGGTCGCGCATGTGAAACCTTAGGTCTATTCATAGGGTTAGCTGGGATTTTGAGGATTGGAACAAACCTAGAGTCCTATTTAAGGTTCTAATTCAATCCTCAAGCACTCTAGACTCTTCTAATGAAGGGATAGCATCGATCCTAGGTGATTTGAATGTCAAAGTTCCCATCTTTTCATGCCTTCCTCCATTCACGGAATCTGCAAAGAGTAGCGGTCCAGTTGGGACCGTTTCTTGCCTTAAGCGGTCGCCCGATAGACCGTTTATATCCTTTAGCACCGAATTTCAAATTATTCAAACTCTTTGTTATATATATCCGTTGATTTATCTGATAATTGGTATACTTATCCTCTAAATTTCATAAATAGACTATTTTAGGCTTCTAGAATGTGGGCCAACCCTTGTGGGCTTAGTTTTGGGTCATTTAAGCTTATTTAAAAGGGCTTGATCAACCAATAAGTATTGGGTCTTATTATATTACTTTAATTAACCCAAATTTATTTAATAGTCTATTTATTCCAAAAACATATAAGAAAATCAAAAAATATTCTAGAAAAATTCTAAAATACTATATATAAAATTTTGGGGCATTACAGAAGAGCAGCGGGGAAGAAGAAGAGAATGGTGGGGGTTTAGGGCACATGCCCAACCCCAATTTTTTTTCTTTTTTTTCCATTCTCTCTCTTCCACTTTTTTTTCATTTCCATTCTATCTTATTTTTCTCTTTTTTTTCATTTTCATTTCTATTTATCATCTATTATATTTTTTTTAAATGGGATGAAATCCCAATTAATCTAAAATACCACTAACTCTAAAAATAATTTAATATTTATATTTATTATTTGGAGATCCGATATTCACAGATCCGAACACGCGGATACCCGATCTGAAATCCTGGGATGTTATAGTAATCAAGATTGTTAATTATTCAATTGTGTTAATCATTAAATTTTAATTTCCTATATTTAGATTTCAGATGGAACATTCTCCTTGCTTTCTCTCACTTTTATGAAAAGTCCAATAGCATCATAGCTAAAGCCCGAGCTCTTCTTGATGGTATCAAATACTTTTACACTGTGGATACTAAGCCAGCCCTTATAGAATGTGACTCACAAATTCTTGTACAGATCATCAAAAGACAAATTCAATGTCCCTAGTCCATCCTCATCTATGTCAGAGAAATCTGGAGCATTCTTTCACAGCTGGATACTATTATTCACATATACAGAGAAGGCAACACTTTGGCTGATTCATTAGCTTCTTTAGCATGCACCTTGAAATGTAATTCTTTTTTTTCTTACCACAAGCTACCTTCCAATATAAAGGGTGCAACTTGATTAGATAAGCAAGGCATGCCTAGTATTCGATTGATGTAAAAGTAATTCTTTTTCCTTGGTAATAATATTTACCTCCTAGTGGCCTGATGGTGGAGTGGCTATTCCCCTTACCCCTGGTAAGGGGTGCACTCTCCCATCTATCTCTAGGTAGGGTTTTCCAAAAAAAATATATTTAGATTTCATAATAAATGTAAAATTTTGATTCAACACTTTAATTATTACAGTTATTCACCCACATCCACAATCTAACCCTTCCGAGCTCTGTAGCTCGTGGGTAGTGGATCGGGATTTGGGTTGCGCCAATTACTTTCTGGTACCCAGATCTCAGGCCGCGACAGCGTGCCCCTTGATAGCCTTTTGACTTACGTAGGTGATGTCAAATTGATTAAGGAAACTTTGCCATCTCACCAATCGGTCAGTCAGAACAAACTTTTCGAGCAAGAATTTGATTGGGCCCATACAGGCTAGAAGTTTAATCTCATGAGCCAGGAAGTAGTGTTTTAACTTTTGGGTGACCCAGACGATGGCCGCACATGTTCTTTTCGTAGTAGTGTACTTTTCCTTAGCATCATCGAACAACTTAGATAGATAGTATACTGCTTATTATCTCTTCTCGTCGTCATATTGGGCCAAGACTGCTCCAACAGATTCCTCCATGGTAGATACGTAGAGCAATAGAGGCCAACCCGGGACTGGGGGTGCCAATATAGGAGGATTAATGAGATAGCTCTTCAAATCATCAAAGGCCTTTTGACATTAATTATTTCATTCGAACTTTGCCTCTCCTTTGAGCATATCGTAGAAGGGATTGCACCTCTGAGAATGATGGGAAATAAATCTTCTAATAAACTATAAACGTCTAATCAGCCCTCAGACTTCCCTAATATTCTTGGGAGAAGGCACTTCAGCTATAGCATTAGCCTTATTAGGATCTATCTCATTCTCTTTCTTGCTAATGATAAACCCTAACAATTTACCTCAGGACACCCTGAAAACACATTTCTTGGGGTTCATCTTGAGCTGATGCTCCTAAGACCGTTGGAGAACCGCGCGGAGAACTTCCATATGCCCACTTCTCATCTTGGATTTCACGAGGATATCATCAACATAGACCTACATGTGAACGTGCACCATATCATGAAAATTTTCTATCATAGCCCTTTGATATGATGCTCCTACATTATTCAGTTCGAAGGGCATAACGACATAGCAGTAAGTTCCCACGGGGTAGTGAATGATGTCTTCTCCGGGTCTTCCTCCACTAGGTGGATTTGATTGTATCCTAAAAAGCCATCCATGAATGATAACACCTCGTAGCTAGCTGTATTATCTACTAGGACATCTGTTGCGTTCTATGCGTCCCTCCTTGTCTTTGACAACGGTTTTGATGATTCCAATATATTGTGTGTTTTATGTTTGCTCTAAAGTGAAAATGTTGTGTGTTCATGTCTAATGGCGTCTTCATGATAAACAAGCTAATATGATGAAATCTTGCTTTGCAGGTGGTTGAAATTCAATGGTCCTTCATGGATACATCCTTGATGCTGACTGTTGCATTGGTGCTTTCATGCATATCCTATATGGGGTTTTTAAATGAACTGACATAAATTCTTCATATTTGTATTTTGATGTGCATGGAATATGTGAGCTTGGCTTTGACTTGCATTGCATGTGTAATCTCATTGTGGTCATGGGTTGCTTGAACTCTTTAACATTTGATCACCTGTGTGATTTGGACTTTTGAGCTATGTTGGTTATTGGAAATTTGGTAAGGTCTATTTGAAATGAACTGTGAGTTTTTATTGGACGTTTGGTGGAACAAATGGTTTTCTGGTTGTTTGCACATTCATGAAGCTAGACTGTTGCATATTGAATATGTGTGTGTGCATTGATCCATGTAGAAGTTGCTTTGGAAGCTTCAATCTTGCTATCATGTGTTGTTGGTGAATGTTCCTATTAAAGGTTCAGTTTCTGCACCGACCTTGCTTATCATTGCACAGACTTTGTTCTACATCGCACAAACCTATGTTCATTTTGCACCGACCTTGCTGTCCATTGCACGGACCTTGTTGTCCATTGCATAGATTTTGTGCTTCATTGCACCGACCTTGTTCGTCATTGCACGGACTTGGTTCACCTTTGCACCGACCTTAACTATGGGTGTTTTACAAATATGCACCGACATGTTCAATCTTGCACTGACCCTATGTTTGGTCTTTCACATACTTACACCGACCCAACCTTCCTTCTCTTGTTCATTGACCATGAGTTCATATGCACAGACATCATAGAATGCATTATGTGATTCCAATGTGTTTTAACATGAGATTGGATTTGTTAAATTGCAGGATCAATTGTATCACATTCACTTGGTTCAAGGTAAGACCTCGTCTTGTTGTTATCAGTTGCATTGACTTGAATATGTGTGTTGTTATTAAGTGCAGGTTTCATTTTGCTCTCCAAACTTTGGAGACATGGTAAGAATCTATTTTCTGATTTAATTTATGTTGCCATGAATGGGTTTGAATTATCTGTCATGAATTGGGTTTTCATGATAATCTTATGGTAGCATCATTGTCCTTTTAGCTTCCCATGTTTCCTTGTCAATCTCAAGTCTTATTAGTGATTAACTGATTGATATGAATAAGTTTCATAAACATCAAATTGCTCTAATCACTGGCTTGTTTCTTTGGTGAAGCTTGGGTGGTTTGATAGTGTTATTTATGCATTTATTTCAAGAAGTGGCTTGAATTTCAATATGCTTAACACTTTCATTGGCTTTTGTTGGAATGCGATTTTATTGATGCCAATACCTTGTTATCAGTGCATGTCAATTAGTTCTAAATGTTTGGATGAGGTTCTATGGGGTATCAATTGAGTTTAATTGAGTTTTCATTTCTGTCAGGAAAAGTGTCGACTCATAGAGTCGACACTTATTTTGTTCTGTTCTGTCTACTACATTGTTTCACATGACCAGACAGAAAGTGTCGACTCTATGAGTCGACACTTTTGGCCAGGGTGTTGATTTTTGTTGCAAGACAGAACATGTTGCAAAAGTGTCGACTCATAGAGTCAACACTTTTGCTTTGGGTCCTGTTTTCACAAACGGGACAGAATGCTTTGAGAAAAGTGTCGACTCCAAGAGTCGACACTTTCTCTGGAGCGTCCGGATCGGGATTCCGGATCAGGTTGCGAAATCCCCATTACATGGTCCGATTGGCTTGGGCTTTTACATCTATACCCTTAGGGTTTCACCCTTGTCTTAGGTGTGGTTTAGAAGGGTTTTAACATGTGGCTTTTGGTCTTTTGCTGCTAGTTTCCTTTGAGTATATGAATGCTACGATCTTCATCGGAGGAGATCATCCTTGAGGCTAATGTTTTCTATCTGCTGCAGGTGAAGAAGAACGAGAGAAGAGGAGAAGGGGAGCGATCTGGTCTGGAATACCTAGAGCATCATCCATCTTCAAGCATTCAAGCTCGTTGTGGGCGAATCTCAGTGGAAGAGCTTCATTGGCTTCGGTTCTTTCAAGATCTATCTCCCACCTCCATCAAAGTTCAAGGAAAATACGTTTGGTGGTTCTCTATCCATTAAGAGGATACTTCTGCAACCTCTCCATGTCTATTTTTCCATTTGAGCATCGGTTGTTGTTTGGAGCTTATTGTTTTATCCTTTTGTTGCAAGTGAAGAAGAACAAGGAGGAGGTGCGACATACCTTGTAGGAGAAGAAAGATTAGGAAGACATCCTTAGTGAGGTTCTCCCTCCAGATGATGGCACCTACGGTTTCGGCCGGCTTCCACTCCATGGATAAAAGTCTCCAGCGTAACCATCCATCCTATCTATGGACTGTATTGAAGATTTGAGGAAGATTCTCTAGTCTTTCATTCCTACTCCTTTTATTTGATCATAGATCATATCCATTGTGGTCATTGTATATCCTTTGTGTTTGTTAAACTCTGAATATCTGTGTGTGTGTCGACGGAGCTGCGTCTCCATGTGGTTTTAGTGTCTGGGGTGTGTTCCCCGATGTGGTGTGTGTGTGCGTTGCAGTGGCAGCGTTTTGGGGCTTGTCCCCGTGTGGATATTGCTGCGGAAGCAGCGTGTGTGGTGTTGGGGTTCGTCCCCGTGTTGTTACATTTCGTAGCGTGGAGTGAAGCCTCACCGGGTTCGGTGAGGGGTGGACGTAGGGAGTCCGTCGTGGTCCCGAACCACCTAAAAATCTTTATGTCTCGTGTGAATGCATGTGTGATTGTCCATTTCATCTACCTCCCTTCAAAGGTCAACTTGTAGATTTTTATTCACTACACCTCCACACATTGCTACCTCTGTTATCTATGTTGGCTTTAATTTAATTGTTATTTACATTGTTAAACCGTGTGGGATCGGAAAGATCGAGAGAACTCTTTTAATCTTACATCTGTTTAGGGCAATTAACGATGTTAGTTTTATTTCCATTGTGATTAGTTAACTAAGTTTTTAAAATCCACCATCTCGGCAAGGGGACAATTCAACCCCCCTTCTTGTCCGCCATCTCTCTGGGCCAACAACATCTATGTGTGGAAGAGAAAAATCATCCTTGGGGCAAGCCCAATTAAGGTCATGGAAATCGATACAAATCCTGACCTTACCGTCCTTCTTCATGATAGGGACGATATTAGCTACCCATTAGGGGTATAAGACTACCTGATGAACTTGGCTTTATAAAGCTTGTGAACCTCCTCTTTGACCTTAAGGGTGAGCTTTGGGTGAAGATGCCTTAGCTTCTATTTGACAGACTTCACATAGGGCTTTAGAACTAAATGATGCTCCACCAAAGAAGGGTCTAAGCCCAACATATCCTCATCAGACCAAGCAAAGCCATCGAAAAATTCTCTAAGCATAGTCATAATTGCCGCTTCTTCTTCCTCACTTAGACTGGCACTAATCAAAACAATCTTTGGGTTCTCCTCAGTGCCGAGGTTGATCTCCTTAGTAGATTCATCGACAGAAGTGGTAGGTTCTTCAAACCTTATCATCCCATCTACATAGAGACTCACATAGTCAGTGCCATCCTCAAGCTCATTGTCTCCCTCTTCTTGTTCTAGGGTGTAAACTCTTGAACCATCATCTAATGGAATGTCCTCTACACTATCTACTCCCAGGTGAATGGGTGTAGAAAGAAATTTTGGGACCTGACATAGGCTGGAATATCTCTCCGCCAACTCGGTGACATAGCGAGGAGGGATACACCTGCCCCTGGCTCTGTTTGGAAAACTGTACGAAGAAGGACTACACTCTTTTAACATTAGACTCGATCCTACACTATTATGTACAAGGGAAATGCCCCTAGATGGGCATAAATTGGTTTTCAAGGATGAAAGTGTTGCCCATTGGCCGAGGGATCTTGACTCCAGGGAGGAGGTTTCTTCAACAGAAAGCTTGCAACCCCAGCTTTCGAAAGTGGCCTTTTTTTGCAGGTCATGAGAGAAAGCAAGAATATAGTGTGTTGGTTGAGCCATGACCGAGTGGGTAAGAAGTGGGGGAAGCATAGGGTATGAAAATGATAGGCGCCAGCTTGTCCCTATTGAGAAACACGCCCACCGGAGGGGTGTAATTGGGTGGTTCATCATGGTGGAATAGAGGGATCAACCTAAAGTCCTCTTCGGGTGATGGAATCTCTTGGGTTTCCTTCTCTTTGGCCCCACAATCTTCATCGGAGACGTTCCTGGTTCTTGGCTATATTGGACCTTTCACAAAATAATCAAAGAGCCTGCCCTTGGGCGGAGTAGATTTGGTGGCTATTTTGGGGGTAGCCTAAATCGACATGCCCCTTGGAGACTTTCAACCAATCTCTTCGGGTAGGACCCTGCTCGTTCTGTCCTAAATCTTTCTGTATGGTGAAACCCATCTTAGCCATCATCTCCCATCCTTTTTCTAGTGAAACATCGGGATGGACAACTAGTCTAGGAGAGATGGTATGGATTGGCTGATTTAAAGTAGAGGGGCCCATAGCTCCCATTAGGTAGAGGATGGGCTTCTTTCCCTTATCGGGGATGGTCACAAAAGGAATTTTCTCAGAGGTGATGGCACTCAAAGTTTCCACCATAGGGATGCTTTTGATCTTGATGATCGTCCCATTGTAGGAGAATTTGAAAAATTGATGTGTAGTGGACGAGATTCCTAGGGTTTGTTCTATCCAGGGTCGCACTAGTATGGATTTGTAAGTTAGATCTACATCAAGAACAAAGAAATCTGACGGCATGACCATAGGACCTATCCCAAGTTGTTGGGTAACCTTGCCTTTAGCACTTCTTATAGAATTATCGTAGGCCGAGATGGTAATGCAAACTTCCTCCAAACTCTCCTCACTTAACCCTATCTTCTTGATGGTTTTCATGGGATAAACATTAATGGACGCTCTCATATCAATTAAGGTAGAATCTACCCTGACCCCGTTGAGGGTGATGGTAAGGCGTAGCAAGAGTGACCTGCTATCTGGGGCGGCCAAATCCTTCTCAGAGAAAGAGATGGACAGACTTTGGGTTAAGGCTAGAATGGCATCCTAGACATCACTAGCAGGGATATCCTCATTGACAGTTGTCCTTTGAAGAAACTAGAGGAGGGTGGATTGATGAGACGGGGACCTCTAGATTAGTTCTAGGATAGAAATAATAGCTGGGATCCTATCTAAATGTTGGAGAATATTATACTCTATCAGAGGGGCTTGGGAGTTCATTCCTTCTTCAGGTTGAGACTGCCTCTGAGACGGAGGAGCGATACAGTTTCTCAGGGTGATATTGAGAGTAGCCTCTTTCAGGGGGTCCAACCCTTGAGTGAAGTCCCGCGATCAATGACACCCAAGAGGGGGGTGAATTGGGTGTATACAAACTTTTAGCAAACTTATGCCCAAAATAAACAGGAGAGAATAATAGTCGTAATAAATTCCAAGACTATATGGAAAACAGAGATCTAATAGAATCTATCGCACTCAACCGATTTTCGGTACGATGGCGGAGGTGAAAATTCAGAGATTCAACTCACGCAAGGTGTTATCTTTCTGACAATGTTTGCCTTGCCGATCCGAACCCACCTTTTAATATACCCAAAATCTAGTATGGAAATGATAAATTATACTAGATCTAACACAAACAACGCAACCAAAAATCTACACGAATGCTACACAGAATGGGGATAGAAGAAAAGGAACAAACCACACAATGGACAGAAATTTTTAGGTGATTCGGATGCAACAACGGCAACCTATTTCCACCCCTCACGATCTGTGAGGATTCCCACACTATCTTGTAAAGGGTTACAAGATCAAGACACACACACACACACGTGAGAATTTTGGAACTCCCACAAAGGTATACAAACACCAAATCACATAGAAATGCGAAGGCAAGAAGAACCACACACACACACACATGGATCTACGTAGATCCACACACACACACACAAGTATTCGGATATTACAAGAACAAGCACTTGAATCTGAAATGGAAATTGAATGGAAGACATAAAGAAAAAACTTCAGATTCAAGCTCCCCCTTAGTTGATGAAGAAGATTTTGGATGCAGCTTGATCTCCACTTGGCTTGGGGTTGATCTGCTCCAGATGTGGCTTGGATCACTTGAAGATGGATGAAGAACTTCCTTCCCGAAGCATTGTTTACGGCTACAGTAGAAGAACTTTTCTTTCCCTTTGATGGCCTCCTTGAGCTCCCTTGGATCATTAGGGTTTCTTGCCCAAGGAGATGTTTTTATAACTCTTGAATGGTCAAGAGACAAGCCAGGAACCAGATCCACAAATCATGGAAGGTTTGGTGGCTTTGGGATTAAACAAATCCAAGGAGAGAGGCTTCCCACGTTGAGATCACAAAAGTCAATAATAAGGGCTTTCGAGACTGGCAGTCGACCTGAGGTAGGGGGGCGGTCGACCAAAATTTTCCAGAAACGAGATCTTTCAATTCTGGAAAAATCGGTCGATCGAAACATGCTGGGCGGTCGACTGCCACTGTAAAAAATTGTAATTTTGAGATCCTTGGAAAATTAGGTCGACCGCACTGTGCCTTTAGGTCGACCGCCAACTGGGAATTCTACAAAATAGTATTGTTCAGTCCATAAAACATAACCGAACATTTGAAGACTTATGTTTGCACAAGGATACATATAAAATGAGCTTGTTTAACCCTCAATCAACTCATGCATTTGGGTTTCAATCTCATTTCGAGAAGTTCAAACAATTAAACAACCCATTGTAATCCGGGGTTTTGTTATCATCAAAATCGTCTGGAGACTCAACATTGAGATTTTGGGTTGATGAGCTACAGAGCAGGTGGAGACCTGAAGATAAAGGAGAAGGAGGCTAAATCTTGACTCGGGGGTTTGAAGGTGGTGGAGATGGAGCCACCTTAGGCTACGGGGGCTTAATCAAGACTAATGGGCGGCCTTCCTCAATGACAACACTCATAGGGGGAACGGGCTCTTGCGGCTGAAGTTGAGGCTAGGATGGCTTTAGCAAAGTCAACAGGCTATCTTCACTGGGAATGGGACTGGAATTGGGTACCTGTGGTTCAGGTGGTTTGATCAAAGTGAGGGAGTGAATCCCCTCAAAGAAGGTATTGACATTGGACCAAGGCTCTTGGACCACTTCTTAAAAGCATTCATACCATATGTGAAATCCTTTCACACCCCACATTTGACATCTCCTAACAACACGAGGTTTAAGGCCTATAACAGTATTGACTCTCTCATGCTGCTTGGAGCAAGATGGGCCCTTATTTGGCTGGTGAGTGGGTAGTTGATTTTGAACAATGCCTTAGGCTTTTTGAGGTTTGTAATGGCGACTTTCACATCTGCCCAATTGATCCTCCCTTCCTCATTCATATCATATACCCATTCCCTAAAGAGAAAGTAGTTGTGAATGTCGTGCCCTGGGGCATGGTGGTATGGGCAATATTTGGAAGTGTTGGCATTAGGGTGAAGCCATTCTCTTTGGGGTGGGAGTTGGATAGCCTGAGAGGACATTAAGGCGAAAAAAATATCACCCAGGGATTCTGGCAAAGAAGGGTATGAGACCCTCTTGGGGCCAGCTCTAGCATAACTTTGAGGAGGAGGAATGGTCGAGTAGAGCTTTAGTCTGCCAGTAGCCTGGTCGGAACTCATTTGGTTGGGCTAAGGAGCTTGGCGATTATTTGGCCTAAGAGGAGGGCCAAAAGCATTGACGTGCTTGTTAGTAGTGACCCCTTCTATGGTGGGAACGGATAGAACCTTTCGGCCCTTGGCACGAGTATCAAATAAAGGGGGAAGAGTGGAGTCCTTAAATTGGGCTTGCACAATTCGAGCTCTATTGTAAAGTTGCTAGAAGGTCTGGAGTTCGCTAAGCATTAAAATGGCCCTTAGCTAGGGAGTAGCATTATTTTCCAACATGGTCACGGCCAGAGCTTCGAGGATTGCTACTTCCTTCGTAGAGGCCATGATCCTCCATCGGTTAGCAAACTAAATTAAGCCCTCATTAGGCTTCAATTTCTTAGTGACCAAATTGAAGAGAGTAGGAGCTATGCTGGACATGTGGCCAAAGTGAGTGATGAACCGCTCAGAGACGATGCCAAAGTTGAGGAGATCTATAACCATAAGGGAAGAAAATGTTGTACATGCCATGCATATGTTTTGATGATAACTAAACTTTATGGTATGAGGTTTCATGAGTTTACAATGATTCATACGATTCAGTTTTGCTACATGCTACTTGGTTCTGTGATAACCAATGAGCCCTTGTGCTCTTGCTGTTCATGTATGGTTGAGATGACAAATGGCTTTTGGAGGTTCATAATGTGGTTCATGTTCCTTTCATATGGAAGTTTTGTGGCTGAACATGTAATGGTTTATGCGTGGATGATTATACCATATGTGCTTGCATTAACTTCTATTCAGTTGATAATCATTCATGTTTGTGGAAGAATGAGTTGATGTCAAAAGGTGAGCTTCAGAATGGAAATTTTGATATCCATGAAGATCTCATGGTTTACTTTGTCTTTTACAGGACAGAGACAGGTGGAAGACACCTAAGTATCACGTGGATGCATGGTAATATCTATTTATGTGAATCTTGATAGGAAGAGGTTGATATGTGGTTTCATAATGATTAAACTTCAAGGAACACTTGGTTTTTATCATTTAACCACTCTCTAGTTCGTTGCATATACTCACTTGATGCCTTCAAGTATATTCCTCTTACGGTTTTCATTCTAGCTACAAGGTTTGAACCCCTCATGCAAACACTGGGAAATTGTGTGGAATGGAACTTGGTCACATGATACAATCACATTGGATGATTGCAGTGCTATATGAGTCTTACTGATAATTGGGTTGAATGAAGCTCAGATTATATGAATATTGTTGTAAGCACAAGCCTTGATCATATGGATATGTTTTGCTAGGCTAACAACTTGTTTTTGCAGGATATTCACTGTTCGGTCGACCAGAGAGGAAGGGCCGGTTAACCAGAATTAACAGAAGCTCAAAATCTAGAACTTTACAGATTTCGGTCGACAGCCAGCCATGGGTCGGTCGACCGATTTTCCCAGTAATGAAAAATTCAATCTCCGTAAAATTCTGATCGATTACCCCATATTTCTGGTCGACCGCCAGCCCCGATGCAGCCTTGTTTGACTTTGTTTTCACCAACGTGTTCAAGCCTCTCTTGTGGACTTTTCAGTCCTCTAGCCTCCAATTTCGCCAGGAAATGTGGATCTGGTTTCTGGCCTGTCCATGGACCATTCAAGGCTTATAAAAATAACTCTAGGGCCAAGAAATCAAGATGATGCAAGGGGATCAAAGGGAGGCCATCAAAGGAGAAAAAGAGCTGCAGGAACAACTCTGTGAACAGTACTTCGTCCAGCCATTCTTCATCAAACCTCAAGCACTTGAAGATCATTCTGAAGCAAATCAAGTGGAAATCAAGTGGAGATTCAAGCCTCATTCAAGATCTGCATCATACACTCAAGGGGAGTCAAATCAGGAGTTTTCTCAACTGTGTTTCATTTATCTTTGTGTTTTGAGCTTCAAGTCTTGTTCTGTGTAATCTGCAAACATCAGTGTGTGTGTGGATCGTTTCAGATCCGTGGTCGTGTGGATTATCTTGTTCAGATCCGTGTGTGTACGTGGATCTTCTTAGATCTCTGTGTGTGTGTGTGTGTGTGTGTGTGTGTGTGGATCTATCCAGATTCGGTTGTACAAGTGTGTGGAGTGTTTCATCTGTCGCAGCTCGTGTGTGTGTGTGTGTGTGTGTCGTTGATCCGGTCATCGGATCGTGTTAGAGCTCGTCTCCGTGTGTGTGTTGGAGCTCATCTCTGTGTGTGTGTTGGAGCTCGTCTCCGTGTGTGTGTGTGTGGTTGGAGTGTATCTCCGTGTTGGGGATTTATTCCCGTGCTGATTTTCCAACAGTGAAGCCTCAACGGATTTTAGTGAGGGGTGGATGTAGGTTGCCGTCGTTGCATCCGAACCAGCTTAAAAATCATCGTGCACTGTGGTTTAAATTGTGTGGTTTGTTTCATTTCTTCTACCCCCATTCTGTATGATTGATATTACATATTATCTCTTCCGCATTTGTTTCTTCAAATCTATCATAATTAGTTATCATGTGTGACAGATCTTGATAGATCCCATTTGTGCGTTGCTAGTTCATCACATCTCTTTTAAATCGGGTAATAGTTTTCCTAAAAGTTATTATCACCCAATTGACCCCCCTCTTGGGTGTCATTGATTGCGGGACTTCAATTGGTATCAGAGCTAAGGCTCGATTTTTCATAGATTTAACAATCTAGAGAGATCCAGATCAATGATTACCAAAATGTACACCTTGAATTCGCCACCGGTGTTTGATAGTTCTAACTTTGATTTGTGGTTAGGAAGGATGTGCAATCTAGTCAACTCATACGATCCTAAGCTATGGAAGCTTATTACACATGGTCCTTATGAGTTGCCTAAAGACAAGTCTATCTGGACTACAGATTATAAGTTCAAATGTGATCAAAAGTGCTTGGTTCTAAGTTTATTCACCGTCGCAGTTAATGCTAATAGTTTTCCCTTTGTCTCCCGTTGCAGCTCTGCAAAGGACATATTAGATGGCTTGGCTGAATTCCATAAAGAGAATGAGGACAAATGTCTTATGGTAGGCACGAGTGATCATGGCAGTGATCAGCATGATGGATCACCCTCGGAGGTAAATTCAGATTCTGAAAATATATCTCTTGATGATCTATTAGTTGCATACGATGAGCTTGCAAATAAATATAAGAAGCTGAAATCTAAAAACAAAAAATTGAAAAAGAGCGTTGAACAAAACAACTGTGATTCCTCCTGTAAAAAATGCTTACATTTAGAGGAATCGATTGAGGCTCATGTGTTCGACATTGAATTTCATAAAGATCAAATTTCCTCCTTGAGAAATGAAAATAAAGAGTTGAGAGAGAAAATAAATTCAATGGACAATGGTCAAAATGAATTTGTTCATGATCAAAAGCTTGCAAGAGAAAATGAGAAATTGAAAGAATTGAACATGACAATTTCTGAAAGATTGTTGATTCTAAAAAAAGGAAAATATGTGATTTTGGTTGAGCGTGAGATGTTGAGGAAATAAAACAAGAAGTTGAATGTCTTAGGAAAACCAATGATGTTTTGAATGTCAGGCTTGCTACTTGTGAAGAAGAACTCACAAACACTCAATTGCACATTTCATCTCTTCAATCTAAAATCCAGAACTTGAACAATGCGCTGTCCAAATTTGTTGAGGGACAAGATAATCTGGATAAACTTTTGGGCATGAAAGTTAATTTTCAAAGGGAAGGCCTTGGCTACAATCCTGTAAAAAAGAACTCTTTTGTGAATAAGATTTATACCTCGTTTGTTCAAAGTTCAAGTATAGCCAGTAACTCTACTTCACCTCCAAAGCAGTCTTCTGTTCAAGAGATTCAAAAAGAAAATAAAAACCAGAAAATCAATTTGCATCAAAAATCTAAAAATACTGCTAGGACCACTATGCATGTTAAACATACTTCTACCACACACACACATCCACCTAGAAAGAAAATCTCATATTTTTATTGTGGAAGACATGGACATGCCATGCATGATTGCTTTATAATGAAGAATGATGATTTAGAAGCATGCAAGAAAAGAATGAACAATGGAAAAGGCAAGGGTAGGTCGACGCATCCCAAGGCTAAACAACACTACCAACCTATGGTGTTAACACATCCTATCCTCTGGACTCATTACCCTCAGCCAAATCCTAGGGCAGGTCGACCTAGGATCTCTAATGTGTTCAACACACCCCTTGCCAATTGGAAACAAGATTGGAACAAAAAGTCACATGCTTCAAAGAATCTTCATGCTTTTAAGTATTCAAAGTCATGCTGTGATTATTGTGGTAAATCTGGGCACATGATGCATGGCTATTTCTTTATATAAAATGATGATTTTAATGTTGTCAAAAATTAGAAATCACGTGCCAAAAGTGCTACTAACCCACAAGGACCCAAGATGGTTTAGGTACCTAAGAATGTAAAATGAGAAATCTGTTTTGCAGGTGTGCCTTAGGAATAAAAAGCATGAAATATGAGTTCAGTCAAGAAGGTAAGGCACATGGGCCAAGCGGCATAAGTCAGATTAAAATAAAATCCAACAACTAAAATTTGAATGCTCAAGTGATATCCCTCTCATTTCTCTAGAAAAGGGGTTATGTCTTGTTGTGCTGAATCTCATGTGCCAATGCATATATCTATACATGCATTCCATCTATAGTTGTCTGCATATCACTTGTCACATAGCATATTGTTGAAGGAGAATTTGGAAACAATCAAAATTTCACTTCATGCATTGAGTTTGCATACACCTTCACACTCTGTCATGCAAAAGTTAAACATTATGAATTCATGTCATAATGCATTGCAATCCTCCTACCTTCATCATTTCTATGACTACATAATATATGAAATGGTGACATGTGGAAGGGCAGATAAGTCTGTCTGAAAACTATCACTACGCGTGAGATGATCTTCGGATCTAAGTTCTCCGCCAAGTACTATGAGTCAATTAGTAACAGGCTACATTTGACATTAAAATATCACTAAACATTTCACATTCTTGCACATTTAGAGGGATTTCCTAGCATAGACATGTGAACTTAGTGCCTAGGCACATTCCTGAGTTATGCATTTAAGTCTAGAGTTCTTAGGGTCACTTTAGTTGCTAAAAGAACTTTTCATGTCATTGTTAATAAATCCGAATCGAAATTGACAAATCAAATCTTTTCAACCTTGGATGCAGATCACACTCCCAAGAATCCAAGTGATGTTGGGCCAGCTATGGCTACGTTTGAATCAACTGAAGGAGCATCTTGCGAGGATGAAGATGATGAGATTTCCCCAAATTGCTACCAGGAGAAAGATGGATGTTAAATCTGCCTCTCTTGATGGGAACATCAAGAAGATGTTTTTTGTAAAATAACCTCCAGGATCCAAAATATCCATAGCATGTGTATATACATCAGAAGGCCTTGTACGGACTGAAGCAAGCACCAAAGGCATGGTATGAGAGGCTCATCTCATTCTTACCTAAAATTGACTAACGAGAGGTAAGGTTGATCAGACCCCATTCATAAGAAATTCATGTAAAGGCATGCTAATGGTTCAAGTTCATAAAAACTATATCATCTCTTGAATTATCTTGAACTATTAACAATGTCGTGTGTAATGGATCTGTCAAAGTCTCCCAGGGTAAAGTTGAAATGAGCTTAGTTAGTAAATTGACATCCTTCTCTTTTTGGCTTACAGAGTATGCAAACACTTCAAGGAATCTTCATAATCTAAGCCAAATATGCCGTTGAGCTTCTAAAGGAATATGGCATGATAGAAGCAAAGTCAATGTCAATTCCGGTCGCCACAGTCACGAAGTTAGACAAAGATAAAAAGGGAGTGACTTGAGGGAAATGAAGAAATTGAGAAAAATAAGAGATTCTCAAGGCCAAGGTAAGAAAATAAAAATTTGAAATATCAATCCTCATGAGGTTAGTGATTTTGGTACTTGAAGGCACATGGTGATACCTGCTGAACTCAGGTATTGATTCTAAAACTTGCTTTGTCATTTCCCCATCCTGCTATGGTGATGTTGCTCATTTGACAGGTATCAATATATGAAAAATCTGACTTGTTATCCTTCTAGCATGATTAGATGAACTTGTCAAATTGTTTAAATGGCATTGCAAATTCTAAAGATTTTTTTGATTATTGAACATCTTTCAATATGAATTGCTTGAGGACATTTGAGCTTCATTGAGTATCTGGTATATCAAATGTTGAGTAGTGAAAAGGTAGATTACGTCCACCTGAAAACTCTCACTATGCGTGAGTTGGTCTTTGGATCAAGTTCTCCGCCTCGTACTAGAACTCAAAGAAGTCAAATGGTTGAGTTGTGAATGAATCCTTAAACTGAGCTATTTCAATTGAAAATATATTTTTGCTTGAATGATCCAAGCAATTGGCTTGTGGATGACTTCTCATTTCTAACTTGTGAAATGATCTTGAAAATTTATTTTTGAACAATTTTTTAAAAATAATTGGGTTGCATTGTTTATTTTTTATCATATTTGCACCCTTGTTCATAAAGGCCATATCATGAAAATGATGTTGATAATCATCTGAACGTGAATGCCTTCTTGTGCAATCTGTCATGAGCTTCTGAAAATCAAGCCTACCCATCTTGTTTTGCATCTTACTTTTGCATCAAGCATTGCATTCTCATGTCGCCATAGGTCGCATGCATTGGAGTTCATGCATTACATGCATTCGGTTCATTCAAATGAAAAACAGGCAAAACACATTTTGCACCCATCCTAAACTCCTTCATGTATTTAGAACTTTCAAATAAAATCTGAAATCTTGCATCACCTTGCATATTTGCATATCATTTTATACATATCATTCACATAGTGCATTTGAAAAATGAAGCTCATCGTGCTCATTGTTACACAGTTGGCATTTTAAGCATGCATATCTTTAGGGCCAATAATTCAAATTGCATATCTTTTCATCTTGCATTGCATATTGCATTAACTCCCAATGTGTGCTTGCATGCTTATATATGTTATTCATCCCCATTCTTTGGAATTTCTATGACCTTACGACTTTTTGATAAATAATGTGCATTTGAGTCATTATTGGAGTGTTTCATGTTATACACTGTGGGGGAGTTCATATTTCATAAGTGCATCTATTTAGGGGGAGTTGCAATGTTATGTGTTCATGCTATCTTCGGTATACATGCTGAATCAAATTCATACACATCTTGCACAAAATGTGAAAATTAGTGTTAAACATAAGGATATAGGAATTTCCATTCAACACTCTAGACACTTTAAATGTCACGTCCCGAACCGATAGCAGCGGGAATCGATGCTCGGAACGTGGGAGCGAAATAGTCATGATAATTCGAGCAGAAAATAAATGAACACAAAAATTGATATTCAAAACATGGAGGCCATTAATTTGAGAAAAATATAATTTTATTAATATTTGGAAATTTAAATACAATTTGAGTCGATAAAAGAAACAAAGAAGGGAAAATAGCAAGACCACTATACAACTAGACTCAAGAAACAAAAAGACTCAAGTCTCAAGGCCCCAGATTCACTCGATCACGCTGTCCCTATCCCCATTTCAAGCGTTCCATCTATCGCATTACCTGAAAAGGATGGAAATAAGGGGGGTGAGCGAAAGCTCAGTAGGAATTAGACTCTATCATCAGGCGAATTTAAGTTGTTGAACCCCGTGCACAACTGTGTTTTAAGGAATTTTGATGATGAACTAAATACCACGTGACTGCCCTCCATGTAAACATTTGCATATGTTGTTGTGGATTTGAAAAGAACTAAGCAAACTCCATTTTGTATGAATGGACTAGTGTATGTCACGGCCAACTAATTTGATGAAGTTAACTGACATGTAATTTGATATGCTTACAGGAGCTAGTGAGAAAGAATAGTCTCTGACTGAACTGGGTGAAACTCTTCTAACTCTTCCCTATTTGATTCACTTAACGGTTGTGAAGCAGGATCTTAAGTGTGAAATTAATTGAATAATGAGAGATAGACTTCAATGTTTTGAAATTGAGTGAAATGGAAGACTAACTTCCAGTATGCAATGTGATAGGTGTGTCGAACAAGCATTGAATATAAAGACCAATTGGAAACCTTCCAATTGAATCTTCACATGCATACGGACCGACACAAGGATCTCAAGTGTGAATTGAAGGGTAAGTTGCTTTGGTTGAATGGTAGAAGGAGGTTAATTGTGAGAAATGGATGGACATCTTTCATGGTGATTGCCTAACTATCTCTAATTGGTATATCCATGATTTGGGGTACTTTAAACCCATTTCTCTCTTGCATGCATTCATATTCAATGTTTCATCCTCTTTGAATTACCCCTGTGCATGTTTTATTTAGTTTGCATTATGGCAGAAAAAGTGTCGACCCCATGGGTCGACACTTTGTCCAAGGGTCTGGTATTCTTAGCCGGCCCTCTTATGTCTTCGAACTTGGGGATAAAAAGTCGACCCCCAGGGTCGACCTTTTTATCACTAGGTTCTGTCTGGGCTCATTTTTCAGAACCCTGGACATAAGTGTCGACCCACAAGGTCGACACTTATTTCGGGACTTTCTGCCGTGGCTTGTTTCCATGCCATAGGTAGAAAGTGTCGACCCCAAAGGTCGACACTTTCTACGCTGGGTTCTGTTCGAGTCTTGTTCTGTCTTGCCCGATCACGAGTGTCGACCTCTAAGGTCGACACTTTTCGGCGACCGGAAAAATCACCGGTTCGCGCGGCGGCGGGTGCCCTAGCTTGATCTATTCTTTTACTGCCCCCTTGTGATTGGCCCTAGGAGGATAATGTCCTCCACGTGTCCCCTCCATCCCAGGTGGTATAAATGATATATGATAGGGTTTCTTGAACAAGATAGAGCATCGGATGAAATTTCATTTTCTTGGGGTTTTGCAGGGAAAGAAGTCGGAGCTGTGATGAAACTTCTACCCAGGTCGTGCTAAGCTCGAATTAGGATGAAGAAGATCGTCTTCCACCTCCTAGAAGCCATCTTATTGAGGAAGAAGGCTATATGAACTTGTTGAAGCATCAACCCTCATCTTCCTTCCAAAGTCCAGTCCGCCTCAGTCATTAGAGAAGCCAAGGGCATCGTCCTCCAGCCAGGAGTTCTCTCAACCCCTCCTTTTTTTTACTTGCTGCAGTTTAGTGCTTAGTTGATGTCTAGTGAGATTGCTTTGAAGATTTGTGGCTATTGAGCTTGCAAATGTACATCTGTGTCCATCTCTTAAACTGAAGAAAACTGTGTGTGTGTTCGGAGTGGTGTCTCCGAGTGTGGATTGACTATTGGGGTGTGTTCCCCGTCTTCGTGTGCGTGTGGTGCTGAGCACCGTGTTGAGGGTTCGCCCTCGTATGTGTGTGGTTTGCTACCGTCGACCAGCGTGAGGTGTATTGGGGTTCATCCCCATGTGCTACCTCGTGTAGCATTTTAGTGAAGCCTCACCGAGGTGGTGAGGGGTGGACGTAGGGTACCCGTCGTGGTCCCGAACCACCTAAAAATCTTTGTGCGTGTGTGATTGGTTGTGTGATTGTTCCTTATCCTCTACCACCATTCACAGGATGGATTATAAACTGCGTTGCATATCGATGCTAAATTTGTCAATGTATACGGCTAGTTCAAATTGCTAAATCTCCGTGTGTGATCGTGTCACCTGCACGTTTGATGAGGTTTGATTGAGAAGCCTTTCAAGTTATTTTAATTGGTCTTAATTTTTAGAGAGGGATCTATTCACCCCCCCTCTAGATCCGTGCCACTACACTGTGGGACCCAACAATTGGTATCAGAGCCCGGCTCTGTTATTTTAGATCAAACGATCTTCAGAGGGATCCTAGTGTAGTTTTGAATGATGAATACTTCTTTAGATATTGCTTCTTTGACTCCCTTACCTGTTATAATGGTGATGACTTGAACTCATGGCTGGGAAGAATGTGTAGGACCATAAACTCAATTGATCCAAATATGTGGAAACTAGTTAACAATGGTCCTCATAAGCTACCTCGGGATGAGACCAAGTGGTCCAACCAAGACAAACTAAAGAGTCATGAAAATGCTACAATTTTAAGATTGCTATAAAGTTCTGTCAATACTAACAGGTTTACGTTTGTCACCTCTTGCAGAACTGCAAAAGAAATTATGGATAAATTGATGCTAGCTCAAGAGAAGCAAGGACTAAAGGGATTAATGGCTGATGATATCTATCAAACCTGTGATGAAAGTGCTGAGGAGGTAAGATCTAAATCAGATGAAGATGAACTATCTTTCGAAGATTTAGTAGATGCCTATGAAGAACTGTTAGAAAAATATCAAAAGATGAAACATGAAAACAAAGCACTGAAGAAAAGGTCTAATGAAAATATCCATGATAATTTTTCTTGTGTGAAATGCATTGATCGAATTTCAAAAATTGAAGAACTGGAGAAAGAAAATGAATTTCTAACATGCCAAGTTTCATTGCTTAAGGAAACTGAATGGAGTCTAAAAAGTAAGTTAGATTCTATATCAGATGATGATAAACTCTTTGATAAACTTCTTGATTCAGAGATAGATGTCAAGTCCCTTCTGGATAAGAATGAAAAACTAAAAGGGGACAATGATATTTTGCTCATTCAAATCTCCTTGCTAGAGGGAAAACTGAAGTACCTCGAGAAATCTGAAAAAAGAAATGATCTATTGAAATCTGAACTTGAAAATCTGAAACAATTAAATCCGACCATGTGTGAAACACTTTTGACATTTGAAAAAGGAAAGTCCATGGTCGCTCAAGAAAGTGAGAATGTAAGTATTCTAGAACAGGAAATAGAATCTTACAATACGATAAATGCCACTCTAAATGAAAAGGTCACTTCTTGTGAAAATGAAATTTTTTCTTGTGAACTTGTAATTGCTTCACTTCAAAGTGAAATCGTTGACCTGAACAAACCATTGGGCAAGTTTGTGAGTGGTGAAGAGAATCCAAACAAACTCTTGGGAACTAAGGTGAACTTCCAACGGGAAGGTATAGGATACAATCCTAGTAAAAAGGAAGCATTTAATTTGAAAACAAAAACTTCGTTTGTGCATGCTTCTAGTTCCTCAAGTACACCAAATACCCCTTCATCTGTCAAACAAAAGCTCATTATGCATGCAAAGAAACTTGATGTGAAATCCCAAGCTCCAAAACACAACAATACTTCATGTCACTATTGTGGTGAGCTTGGACATTTAATGCATGATTGTAGCTTAATGAAAGATGATGACTTGAATGCTTGTAAGATGCATAACAGTAAATCTCAAGTTCATCAGAAAAAGAAGGTTGAATGCTTTCATTGTAGGAAAATGGGTCATACTATGAAATTCTGTTGGTTATTAAATGTCGAACCTAAATTGCACACTCAAAATTATAGACCCCCCAGACATGCTCAAAAGCCCAATGCTTATGTCCAACCAAAGAAATTGAAACCACGTGTGTATTGTCATTACTGTGGTTATGTGGGACATGTCATGAATGATTGCTCATTATCACACCTTGATGATATGAATGCAAGGAAATTGTGGAGAGTCACAAATCGCGGTGCACCTAACCCCCAGGGACCCAAGATGGCTTGGGTTCCCAAAACATCACAGTGAGGATTTTGTCTTGTAGGAATGCTTTGTGATGGAAGAAGCTATCAATAGAATAAAATTCCTCCAAGGCAAGAAATTTGATGAGCTATTGTGGTAATACATTCCACTTTTACTTTCACGTTTGAATAACAATCTTTTGCAATTGTTCATAGAGTTTATTAGCTTCCACTCATGTTTTCTTGTGTGAATAACTATAAATTTGCAGTTGTTCACAAAGTCTTTACAAGCTAAACTCGTCTCTTTTTGTGAATAAGAGTTGAATTTTACACATAGTTGAATTTTACACATAGAGCACACACATCTTACATCAATACACATCACACCTTTTCTTTTGAACACTTATGAATACAAATAAAAATTAGCCATCTATCACTTTGATGTACAGACTTGCATAAACTTCATAGTTGTGTGCATGAATGCCATGATTCACCAGTATATAAAATGGTGTCAGTGGAAAGGTAGATTAAGTCCACCTGGAAGCTTTCATCATGCTGTGGTCTTCGGACCTACGTACTTCGCCACGTACCGGCAATCAACTTTCTTGAATACATCATTTTGACATGCTTGAATGTATATAATTTACATCCGTCTCTTTTTGAACTCTTCTACGACCAAACAACCTTGTTAAATAAACTTGCATTGATTCAGGCATGAATGGTTCATGACACATCTTAACAAGGTTATTTTGGTTTATCAACCGTGCATACACTTAGGGGAAGACAAAACCTTGAAAAGGCTAATTCATGTTCTACTATCTGTTCAATCTCTCACTTCATATGGAACCTTGATACAACTGACTTCATTCAATAAGGATCTCTGCTATTCCACTAAACACTTTTAAGGATTCTTAAACCCCTACATTAGAGTCAAGTGACTCGTGAGGAAAAAGCTATCAGTCCCTCCAAAAAGTGAATAAGTGTGATTTGACATCGAGTACATCAGGAATCCCCCCTGAAATAAAGGAGGAAACGCGCATCGGAAAGTCTCTTATCCACATTATCATAAATGACGATACCGAGTAACCGGGAATTGCCCCTGAAACAAAGGGCATGCCTCGTGTCAAAAGGCTAGTCATGTTGCTATTTAAAATAAATACAAAATTGTATGGGACTGTGCGAAGCTACCAAAAGCTGAGCATTTTATATTGATGTGTTACTTAGAACACATGATCATCCATATTACTTTGAAAGTCATTATTCATTGTTCACATGTTGAATATGAGCTTGATTGTTTGAATGTATTTCCTGAATTAGTTGATCATCAATGGTCAAGCAGTACGTCTAATTGTAAGCACAACCATGTTAATATGGTTCATGGACATGTTTGCTCAAATCTATTGCATTCTTCCTATACCCGCCCCTGAGGGACCTTCATGCTTGATTTTATACCTATGTATGCTTGTTTGTATGCATGCATGCTTAAATTGCATTATAAGAACTCAATTGTTGAACCCCCACAATTGTTGTACATAACTCTCCTTGAATCTGCAATCGCACTCATATTCCCTGAATTTCCTCTAAAATAGATTTTGCTGAAGAGAAAACCATGTCGGTTTGATTGTTGAACTGAGTCGGTTAGAAACACTCCATTGTGACCAACTGAAAACTATGATGGGTAAAAGGAATACAAATTCTGATTGAAATGTTTTTGTGCGTTGAGTCACTACTCTGACATTGTGTCAATTCCTCAGATTTTATCTCATAATTCATTGACCACGAGTTCTAATGCACAGGGTTATTAGATTGCACTTGGTAACCCTAAAATGTTTTAATCTTCAGTTCCGTAAAGTGCTCAAAAGGAAGAAGATAAGGTAAGTAATCCTGGCTTTACTACTATTCATGAGGATGAAGTGTGCTCAATTGAAATTTGGTCTATTCTATGCAACATTTCAGTTTCAATGATTTGTGTTGGTTATTAGAAATGAAAGGTTAAATGTTCAATTGATTTGATCATCCAAGTGTGGGTGTTTGATTTCCCGTGTCCAAAATCAACTCCTCTCAGTTGAGCAACCCACATATTGCCCATTTTGTGTTTATCATTTAGTGGATATCATGTTTGGTTCAATTGGCCTTCAATTCACGGCATTTCTTATGATTTTTCAAAGTGCAGAAGAAGTGTCGACCCCCAAGGTCGACACTCTTATTGTGTGTCCTTCTGTTTCTCACCAGACAGAAACGTCTCCAAAATGTGTCGACCCACAAGGTCGACACTTTTATTTTGGAATCCGGCTCGTGAACCGGACCACAGGGTTCACCCTTCACACCGATTGCTTTCTTGGTTCGAACCCAAGCTCACTTGGGTCTCTCTTCTGGTCGAACCCCATCGAACCCAAACCCCCTTACTCTTCTCCTTAAACCCTTTCATCACCCATCCTCTCCTGCCCTATCGTTCCATCCTCACACCCCATGATCGATCCCCCACTTCCCAAGCCTCCGCGGCACTTCCTCTCCATTCCTCCTCCAGCCCTAGGGTCTCTCCATCCACCCCATATCTTCCAAGAGCATCCTCCAGCGAGCGGCGGCATTCGCCCCTCCTTCTTCCTCTTGAAGCTATCGCGGCGCCCTCCTTGAAGCACAGCCGATTGAAGAAGGAGCTGCTTGTGGTGTGAACTCAAGCCGTTCAGAGGTAGCCTTACAGCTGCTCGAGGATCTCACTGTTGCATCTACATCCTCCATCTGCTATCCAAGCTGCACATATGGCACCCAAGAAGAGATCGGTCTTAGAAAGGGAGGAAGCCCGCATCCTAAAAGAGGTACGGCGCAAGGACAAGGAAGCCTAGGTTGAAAGAAGGAAAAGAGCCTCTGAGATGAAAATGCTGGCTGAAAGGAAAGTATTGCGCCCTCGTGTGGTTGATTTCAGGAGCATAGAAAATAATCTGCCAAGGTTAGTCGAGCTCTTAAGGAAGCAGCCAAATTTAATTTCCTTCATGTCAGATCATCGGAGAGTTTATCATTCCCTAGTTCATCAATTCTATGCAAATATGGTTGTAAAAAATGATGAACTGTACACTGAGGTCAATGGGCATTATGTTCCTTTAACTCCTCAGTTGATAGGAAAAGCTCTGAATTTGCCTTGGGATAATGGGCCGATTTATGGAGAAGCCATTTATTCTGAAGAACTTGCATATGAAGTAATGACGGATAAGGTAGCAACACCAGGGTGTGTATCCAAGCTCAATGCAAATGAATTCCCATCCCTTCAGAGAATTCTGCATCACATGATGAGCACTATTCTATTGCCAAGACCAGGGTCTAGGGAACAAGTAACTGACATGCACAAATTCCTATTTGTACAAATCGTGAGTGGAGAACCGGTTAACTTCCCAGTGGTGATGATGGAGTACATAACCAGCTGCAGGAAGTCCAAGAATCAAAATTTACCTTATGGAGCTACTTTAACACCAATATTTTAGTCCTTGCATATTGACTTGAGTCAGCAGGTCAGTCATCCAATTAAGGATAGCGACATCTATACTATCCCATCCATCTGCACCAACATGGGATATGAAGTGATAAATGGTGTTCTTGTTCGTACTCTTCTGTCAAAGAAAGGTAAAGCCCCGAAAGCAGGGTCTGGCCAGAACGAAGGTCAAGATGATGAACAACCCATCAGCAGAACTGGCAGAACAAGAGGATCACAGGCCATACCATCAACAGCTCCAACAATGAGCACCAACTTCGATGAACTAACTGATGAAGTGTGCAATGTTAAAGAATCAGTGGATGCTCTCACATAGGAAGTAAAGGAACTGAAGCTTCACCATGATACTTATCTTCAGATGTTCGCTGCCATGGCCAACTCCATTGACTCGCTCCATTCTGCAATTGGCATTCAAAACTCCAAATTTGACGATCTCTCTGATTTTCTCCGGTGTCCACGCACACCTCCTGCCTCTCCTTGAGGCTTTGATCTCTAGCACCATAGTTCTTATGACCAAGCTAATTAACCTTTCCCCCCTTACCTCTCCTTTTTGTTGATGACAAAGGGGGAGATGAAGTGTGGATGCATGTGTGGATGTTATGGTTTTACCATGTGTGGATGTTATGGTTGTGTCCTGTTATGTGGACACTTTGTGGTTTATGGCTATGTTTTGGTTATGGTTATGTGTCTTGTGACAATTGGTATCTTAGTGTTAATGCTTATCTTGTGGACATGGGTGTCTTGTGTTTACTTTTGTGGAGGACTTGGACTTGTTTATATTGTGGACATAGCTGTTCAGATATAGACAGTGGTTGTGGTTGTCTTATGAACAATGCTGAAGTTAATCAGTTATTTTGAATTAGTGAATGAAACTTTCTGTGGACTTGTGTTTTTCATGTCGAATGATCACCTCTGCTTCTATTCTGATATTGTCTCCACTTATGATTGGAAATACACTTTTGGATGTTTGATGGATGATTCATCACTAATGTTGCATGGTATTTTAATTTGTGGTTAGAATGCATCATATTCTTGATTGTGTTATCAAATGGTCTGCAGGATGTCATTCGATTGTGAAGCATGGCTTCACGCCTAGAATGCTAGATGTGAGAAGATGTTCATTGAAATCTTTTTATCTGTCTACACCTTTTTGTCAAATTGCACATAGTATTTATCATCATCAAAAAGGGGGAGATTGTTGAACCCCGTGCACAACCGTGTTTTAAGGAATTTTGATGATGAACTAAATACCACATGGCTGCCCTCCATGTAAACATTTGCATATGTTGTTGTGGATTTGAAAAGAACTAAGCAAACTCCATTTTGTATGAATGGACTAGTGTATGTCACGGCCAACTAATTTGATGAAGTTAACTGACATGTAATTTGATATGCTTACAGGAGCTAGTGAGAAAGAATAGTCTCCGATTGAATTGGGTGAAACTCTTCTAACTCTTCCCTATTTGATTCACTTAACGGTTGTGAAGCAGGATCTTAAGTGTGAAATTAATTGAATAATGAGAGATAGACTTCAATGTTTTGAAATTGAGTGATATGGAAGACTAACTTCCAGTATGCAATGTGACAGGTGTGTCGAACAAGCATTGAATATAAAGACCAATTGGAAACCTTCCAATTGGATCTTCACATGCATATGGACCGACACAAGGATCTCAAGTGTGAATTGAAGGGTAAGTTGCTTTGGTTGAATGGTAGGAGGAGGTTAATTGTGAGAAATGGATGGACATCTCTCAAGGTGATTCCCTAACTATCTCTAATTGGTATATCCATGATTTGGGGTACTTTATACCCATTTCTCTCTTGCATGCATTCATATTCAATGTTTCATCCTCTTTGAATTACCCCTATGCATGTTTTATTTAGTTTGCATTATGTCAGGAAAAGTGTCGACCCCATGGGTCGACACTTTGTCCAAGGGTCTGGTATTCTTAGCCGGCCCTCTTATGTCTTCGAACTTGGGGATAAAAAGTCGACCCCCAGGGTCGACCTTTATATCACTAGGTTCTGTCTGGGTTCATTTTTCAGAACCTTGGACATAAGTGTCGACCCACAAGGTCGACACTTATTCTGGGACTTTCTGTCGTGGCTTGTTTCCATGCCACAGGTAGAAAGTGTCGACCCCAAGGGTCGACACTTTCTACACTGGGTTCTGTTCGAGCCTTGTTCTGTCTTGCCTGATCGCGAGTGTCGACCTCTAAGGTCGACACTTTCCGGCGACCGTAAAAAATGCCAGTTCGCGTGGCGGCGGGTGCCCTAGCTCGATCTATTCTTTTAGTGCCCCCTTGTGATTGGCCCTAGGAGGATAATGTCCTCCACGTGTCCCCTCCATCCCAGGTGGTATAAATGATATATGATAGGGTTTCTTGAACAAGATAGAGCATCGGATGAAATTTCATTTTCTTGGGGTTTTGCATGGAAAGAAGCCGGAGCTATGATGAAACATCTACCCAGGTCGTGCTAAGCTCGAATTAGGCTGAAGAAGATCGTCTTCCACCTCCTAGAAGCCGTCTTGTTGAGGAAGAAGGCTATATGAACCTGTTGAAGCATCAACCCTCATCTTCCTTCCAAAGTCCAGTCCGCCTCAGTCATTAGATAAGCCAAGGGCATCGTCCTCTAGCCAGGAGTTCTCTCAACCCCTCCTTGTTTTTACTTGCTGCAGTTTAGTGCTTAGTTGATGTCTAGTGAGATTGCTTTGAAGATTTGTGGCTATTGAGCTCGCAAATGTACATCTGTGTCCATCTCTTAAACTGTAGAAAACTGTGTGTGTGTTCGGAGCGGTGTCTCCGAGTGTGGATTGACTGTTGGGGTGCGTTCCCCGTCTTCGTGTGTGTGTGGTGCTGAGCACCGTGTTGAGGGTTCACACTCGTGTGTGTGTGGTTTGCTGTCGTCGAGCAGCGTGAGGTGTATTGGGGTTCGTCCCCGTGTGCTACCTCGTGTAGCGTTTTAGTGAAGCCTCACTGATGTGGTGAGGGGTGGACGTAGGGTACCCGACGTGGTCCCGAACCACCTAAAAATCTTTGTGCGTGTTTGATTGGTTGTGTAATTGTTCCTTATCCTCTACCACCATTCACAGGATGGATTATGAACTGCGTTGCATATCGATGCTAAATTTGTCAATGTATACGGCTAGTTCAAATTGCTAAATCTCCGTGTGTGATCGTGTCACCTGCACGTTTGATGAGGTTTGATTGAGAAGCCTTTCAAGTTATTTTAATTGGTCTTAATTTTTAGAGAGGGATCTATTCACCCCCCCTCTAGATCCGTGCCACTACACTATGGGACCCAACATAAGTAATTAATCAATTTCAGGAATGTATAAATAAAGCGAGAATTCAATAGAACAAGTTGGTAACCAACAAGATCAGAAGATAATTGATATATAAATGGATAGGAATATTTCAAATCGAGATAGCAAAACAAATAACTAGAATTTTGCGTGAGTGGCCACATGCCAAGTCAAGTCAAGTCAAATCAATACATCATGCACGACAATAGTGAATGGCCATTTATCAAGTCAAGTCATGTCGAGTCATGCAAGCAAGCACTTCCTGCTTTCAAGCAAGTATAGCAAGTATCACAAGAGTGTGAAATGTCGTAGACTCAACATGCTAGATAGTACCGGTGCCAAATGCCACACCTAGTCATTCACCTCCCCGGGGATCAAGTACTTTTTTGGTCCGCCTCCCAAGACCAGACTGGGCCCTTTAATATGTTTGCCTTGGAATTGATTTGTTTGGATCATAGATCCCATGAAATCTAGACATCCACAATGTTTAATGGCCAAGAGTTCTAAGGTTTAAGCTATGTGATTTACCAACTAAGATCAAATGATATTTCAATAGAATTGGAATGGATATCAAGTGGAAGAACAAGCATCAAGCAGGATTTCGCAGTTCAAGGCCAACCTTGATATGACTGCTATCACAATAACAAAACACGGAGAATCATATTAAATCTCAATTTTAGCGGTCAATAACTGGGCCGCTAAGGTGATATTGACGGTCTAACCTTAGACCGCGTAAGGTTACGTATACGGGCTCTAAAAGTGAACCCAAAAAGGTCCTCAATTTAGCCCAAAATAGAATGTGACCAAACAAGAGTTCAGCCCACGAAGCTAAAGTCCAATAGAACGGATTGGGCTAGGTTAGAATTGACTGGGCTTAAAAGAATCAGACTAAACCCAAGCCCATTACTTAACCAGGCCAAGAAAATGATAGCGGTCTAAACTTGGGCCGCCAAGGTCGCTTAGCGGTCTCATGTTGGGCCGCTAAGGTCGCAGAACAAATCCCGATCTGGACTGGCCCAAACACGAATCAAACACGTCCAAGGTTCAGGTCTTGGGGTACAACCCGCCCGGTGTCCTGGTGGGAATCCCAGACTCACGGGGACTTACGTAGGTCTCATAATAGTGGTCCTAGTCCGACGGAAGGAATATCCGACGGAGAGTCCCAACTATTACAAGATTTGAGGCAAGAAAAACACGGAAACGAGATGATGCGGTCAGTCAATCCCACTGGTGTGGCATGAATGTTGAACAATAATGCCGATAATATAACAATTTATAATAGCAAGGTTCAAATTGACAAGATTATTAACCAAGCTTTTATCAAGTTTCATATGATCATTTAACTGATAATTGTCAACAACTTTCATGGAAAATAATGGAAATTATGCCTCTAACCATTAATATCATGTTCTGCATTGTTACAAGTCAAGATGTCATATCAAAACATAGTAAGTTCCTAGTTAAAAAACGCATGAATTAGAGTTTAAAACACCCTGCCAGAGGAAGGTAACGGTCTATACAAGGGCCGCCATAAGCATAAAACGGTCTATCATGGGGCCATTTCATATCAGAAAATAAATATACATTAATCTTATAAATTTAAAAACGCAGGGCATGTGGCGGTTTATCGTGGGGCCGCCAGACCCTGGTGGCGGTTTATAGTGCGACCGCCAGAGTTCTAGCGGTCACTGAAAGAACCGTCAACTCAACCCGAGACCCGCTGACGGCGAACCTCGACATGCTACGTTAAAAACTTTGATTTTTCATGATAGAGTGAACAAAATTTAGGGAAAACATTGCCATTAGAAAGAGCATAAAAAATCGTATAAGATGGCATGCTTTGATTAAGACTTAAAACAATTAAATTCACCATAAGACTAGTTAACATGGAAGTTACCTTTTGTGTATACCTCGGAGCAAAACATGAAATTAGGGCAGCATGATGCATGAAATTTAGGCATTTAGGTATCAAAAGAAGAGGCTCAGGAAAACGAACAAGATGGTATAATTAGAATTTTTTTTAGCCTGAGATACACCTACCGATTTGGAAGAAGAAACAGGAGGACGCGCTAAAACCCTAATCCGCGAACACCGACGATCCTCGCCCTAATTCATCCTCGATCGGCCACCAGGGGTTACGTCGTATGTTGGAGAAGCAAATGGAGGTCTAGGGCTGCAAAATCCCTCAACTTATAGCATCCAAGGAGGCTTCTAGAGGTCGAATTAGACTCAAGAGTCCAAGGAAGAAAAATCGGTGAAAATCTAGCACCTTGACCAAATTTGTGTCGCCGCCACCGAGAGAAGCATCTAGAGGCTAGGGTTTTAGAGAAGAAATGATCTACTAGGGTTAATCTATCAAATGGGCCTGGTTTGGGCTCGATTGGTTGAGAAATGGGCTCTAATTAGATCGTTTAAGGTTAGCCCATTAAGAACAACGAATTTGTCCATTAACTCTATAATTCAGCCTAGTTAAGATTTTATTAGGGGTCGGCCCAGTTGACATAATTGTTAAACACTTCGTTTTCTACAAGAATATAATTTTTCATATTTTTTAGAAATTAGTCAAAATTTTGACCTACGGGTGAAATTGCATTAATTAAATATATATATATATATATATTAAATTCAGATTATTGTGACAAATTCAATTGCATTGTGAAATATGAAATTCTTTTTATGGTCATTGCAGAAAAATAATTATTTCTTTTGATTGACATAATTTGGCCACTTTCAAAAATAAATAATATTCTTTAATTAAGGAAATCATAAAAATAGCAAGGAAATAACTTTAATTCTAATACATATTTCAAAATTTTACCTTTATATTTTATTATTTAACTGGGGTGTTACATCCTCCCTCACTTTAAGGAATTTGGTCCCCAAATTCGTCAATCGTCATTAGCTATTTGTAAAATAACATGGTAATCATACAACTAATGGAATGTAAAAGAATTTTAACTATAGTTAAAGATAAGGGAGAACGATACCTTATAGAATTTTTTTCATTTGATAGAAATCAGTTCCAATTTGCTTATAGAAGTAGCTGAGGGCAACTAGCCATTACATGATCTTTATTTTCGCAACGAAGACATGCTCCGCTCCTTCGCCAGCACTCCTTGATTAGATGACCAAATTTGTGACAGTGAAAACATTTCATTTGCGAAAGGTTATTCTTTTTCTTCTTATTACTTCGGACCTTTTTACGATAGACTCGCCACCTTCTGGCAAAATCGAACCTTAGCTTATTCGTAGACCCTCTTGCTTTCATGTCAAAAAGGAGCTTAAATACCTGCAAAAATAATTATAAGGTTTAAATTTTATTACCCTTACGCGTCGTGCTACGCAATCTTATACATATTTTATTACTTAACCCAAAGCACTACCCAATTCACCAGGTGACATGAGGGATGACAAGGATTACACGACCTATTACTTAGGGTAACAGACAAGAACCTAGGACTCAACAACTGAGGCTATGATACCACTTCTGTCACGTCCCGAACCGATAGCAGCGGGAAGCGATGCTCAGAACGTGGCAGCGAAAGAGTCATGATAATTCGAGCAGAAAATAAATGAACATAAAAATTGATATTCAAAACATGGAGGCCATTAATTTGAGAAAAATATAATTTTATTAATATTTAGATATTTAAATACAATTTGAGTCGATAAAAGAAATAAAGAAGAGAAAATAGCAAGACCACTATACAACTAGACTCAAGAAAATAAGAAGACTCAAGTCTCAAGGCTCCAGGTTCACTCGATCAGGCTGTCCCGATCCCAATTTCAAGCGTTCCATCTATCGCATTACCTGAAAAGGATGGAAATAAGGGGGGGGGGGGGGTAAGCGAAAGCTCAGTAGGAATTACACTCTATCATCAGGTGAATTTAAGTAATTAATCAATTTCAGGAATGTATAAATAAAGTGAGAATTCAATAGAACAAGCTGGTAACCTACAAGATCAGAAGATAATTGAAAGATAAATGGAAAGGAATATTCCAAATCGAGATAGCAAAACAAATAACCAAAATTTTGCGTGAGTGGTCACATGCCAAGTAAAGTCATGTCAAATCAATACATCATACACGACAATTGTGAATGGCCATTTATCAAGTCAAGCCAAGTCGAGTCATGCAAGCAAGCACTTCCTGCTTTCAAGTAAGTATAGCAAGTATCACAAGAGTGTGAAATATCGTAGACCCAACATGCTCGATAGTACCGATGCCAAATGCCACACCTAGTCATTCACCTCCCCGGGGATCAAGTACTTTTTGGGCGCGCCTCCCAGGTGTTGATATGTTTTGTTCTATTCTCTTCTTTCTCTTCAATACCGGCTTGAAAGATCCCTACTCTCCTTCTAATAAATCGATATGTAAAATAAAATAGGACAGTAGAAGGAGAACAGAAGAGAGTAAAGAACTATGATCGCCACCAAAGCGTCATATGCGATGAACACACCGTGCCTTGGAAAGAGGGAGAGACACTCGCCTGGCCTGCAGCGCTGGGAAGATGAACGGTTCAGGGAGAACCGCCTAAGGCATGCACGGTCTTACGATAGACCGTTCAAGGACGCTGCAGAAGATGCGGGATGAAGCGCTCCTGAAAGGTGAACGACTCTGGCACGACCGCAGGAAGAAGAAGGACGGCCCACGTAGCACCGCACGTCTCCTTGAACGGCTAGTAGAGAACCGCGTAAGACCACCAAGTCAGAAGTTGCAAAGGGGTCCAACCTCCACCCTCTCCAGCCGGCCAGAGGGGATGTGCCTCATGCTAGGGATTGCTGACCTGCAAAACGACGTAAAAACACAAAGAGAAAACCTAGATTAGAACTGAATGGTGTAGTAAATGTCATAATAATGTGAAATGAACATGAATAAGTGAAAAGGGGGGCACCTGGGGGATTTTAAACCCCTAGGGTGTCAAAAAACGTAGGTGGGTGTGTGCATGGCAATGAAGATGAAGAAGAACGTGGGGAGAAAGTAATGAAAGTAATACATGCAATCAAAAAATGGACAAAACTATCAAACACAAAAGACTCAAAAATTGGACTACTCCCTGAACCGGAGGCTTGTATGGACGTGGAAAGCCTCCCTCCTTGGTGCTAGGTCGCTCAAGAATGCGGTAGGGCTTCGCCGTTGACCAAAAATCTCCCCCCCCCCCCTTTCAAACCCAGCCTTTAGGGTCTAATTATAGAGCACCTAAAGTCCTAGCTCGAAATTAGGGTTTAGAGGCATTTTCAGGTCGAGATAATCAATGAAAAATCGTAGATAAATAGATTATCTTTTATCCAGTCGAAACGGCACTTAAAATGGTTGATTATCCGCGGAGAAAATGATGGGAGAAGTTGGGGATAAAACTACGGATAAAAGGGATAAAATCTGTTGAAATTTATGAATCGAACGGATGAACGGTCTTACGATAGACCGCTCAACTGGATGTGCGGTCACTTCCTGACCGTCCAACCTCGTCGGTGGAAATTCAAAATAATTCATAAGTAATCTAAATTATCCATCGAACTGACCGAAACCTTCGCCGTTGGACTCTCATAGATGAACGGCTCAGATGTGATAGTTCAAACGTTGAGCGGCCAAAGACAAACCGTTCTAGCCTTGTCGGTGATAAATAGATTAATTGGATAATTATCTGAGGAAACCTTCAAGCGCAGGACTCTGAGAGATGGGCGGTGTCACGCCCCGAGCCTTTATTACAGCAGAAGACTAACTCGAGGAGCGCGAACAGCCGGCATGGTAAGCCTCTTGCAAGCACGAATGATTAGAGCACGAGACAATCACACACATAAATACAATTGCACAATATTTACTCAAACTCCAACTTTATTTCAAGATAATCCAATTCAATACTCAAATACAATCATTAATTCCACTTATTCCAATATACCAGACTCAAGAAAATTAGAAAATTACACAGACTCAATCTAAACATATTAGACTTCCTAAGTCTTCGCTCATTCTTTATTCACTCTCGGATCCGCTACTTAAACCTTCCGAATCCGAATCAGACTCACTTTCATTTCCTGAAAAAGATTAGAAATAGGTAATGAGCACACTTACCCAGTAGGTATCTTCGCATCAACATGAAGGCACTATTAAAGTAAGTAATAATTTAGCTCTAAAGAAGTAAGGCAAAATCATGCGAATGCGAATATCATGCGATTAAACCAAAGTTACATGATAATCGTGTAAGATAGAGTGAACAAGAATGAACAAGAATGAATGTAACAAGAACATAATATTTGGCCTTTCATGAACAAGAATGTATCGAGAATGCACTTTCACTTTCATAACCATAAAGGTTACGCACGAGAATGTCAATCATGTAGCAATTCACTAGATTTTCACGAGTGCTCATGGATTTCACTTATTTATAAAGAAAGTACTCCCAGCGCAATGCGACGCCAGTAGCATCATACCCCATGGTTTATAAAATAGTATGCTTCTGAAAATTAGCCGTGGGGACTAGCATAGAGCCCTTGGACACAATCAACGCCCGAACTACATCTTCACGTATAAATCAAGCTACTTCCATGAGTGTAACAATAAAGTATTGCCAAGAATGTAATAAGGTCAATAACTCATGATAACAACAATTAATGAATGAATGCTTCAATTTAGAGTATGAGAGATCAAGAAAAAGATTTAAACAATGTCATGCTCACGAAAATAAATCAACAGCATAACGGTACATTCTTTTCTCTTTCCAATCATTATATTAAGTTTCTTGATCAATATTATAAGTTCTAAACTATCATTAGTTCATGTAGAACCTTTGGAATATCAACCCTTGGGTCAAACCTTGGGTTAAGTACTTAAGCAATGTGACGGTTGTTCACTGGGCCGTTACATCATGTAACGCTCAGTAGTGGGCCGTTACAATGATCCGAATTCAGAACGATCAAATAGACTCAGAGAAGTGTGACGGTCATTCATTGGGCCGTTAAATTGTGTGATGGTCAATGATTAGGCCGTTACAGTAGTCTGGGACCAGAATCAAGCAATCGAACTCAGATGAATGTGACGGTCTTATATTGGGCCGTTACATTGCCTGACAGTCCAATATAGAGCCGTTACACCAGAAAACATGGATAGTGTAGTATAATCAATGGGCTTTAAGGGTACAACCAACTCGGCGTCCTAGTGGGAATCCCAGGCTCACGAAGAATTACGGAGGCCTTGAAACAAGATTTCCTAATCCATTGGAAGGAATATCCAATAGAGAGGTCCTTGAGTCTAAGAATAATGTTCCTATAGTGCAAAGTGTGAACTAATGGACAACATATCGGAATATGTGCCATGTACTTATAGAAAATGACTCTATAGACAGAGAGAGAAAAACTTGTATCAATATGAAAATCATGATAAAACTCCGTCAATACATCATTCAAAAATCATGATTTACAATACAAATTATAGAGTTTTTGGCACACGAAATTAACATAACTTAAAATAACTCAAGATGCCTAATTCATGCAAACTCCAATATGAACAGTAAGTAACTTAAAATCATAATAACAGGTCAAAACTTAGCTATCTAGGTTTAATTATAAGTAAACTTAACTGGTTATAATTCTGCCATAGGTTGACAGAACGCAGAGTCTAGCGGTCTAACAGGAGTGTGTCACAGTGTCTGTGACGGTCTATCGCGGGGCCGTTACAGTATGTAACGCTCCTGTATGGGTGCGTTAGAGACAATAGTGAAAATAAAATATAACAGAGTGTGTGACGGTCTATCGTAAGGCCGTTATATCACTGTGACGGTCCTACTATGATCCGTCAGAGAATCTGCTAACAGAAATCAGTATGAGATACAAGAGATTAACTCACATCATGTCTATAATCAAAATACCAGATATTCTTAGACATGATAACGAAGTATAGGCCAACTACATGCATAGGTATCAGTGGATAGACAAGGTAACATCTTTTAATTTTCCAATTAGGGCTAAGAGATGCATGTAATGCATAGAACTATTCAAACATGAAATTCATGATTTATCATGCATGGAATTCAATCAAACCAGAGGGCTTTTATTCCTATCAAGCTGTTTTTCCCGTTCATGAGATGACCTACCTCTTAACTAGGCCTCAAACTCCCAATTTGGGTCTGAAAAGCCGGCCCTAGTTCTCCTCTTCCTGTGACTTTTCAGCAACTTCCTTGGGCTCTAACTCCATGACCTCATGACCTAAGGACGTGAAATTTGGAGAGGAGTTAGTCTAAAATATTGTAAACAAATTCCTCTAAAGAACTTACCTGAGATTATGACTCCTTACCTTGATTCCACGCGAGTAAAAGTAAGGGTCGCGCAGTTCAGAACTAGGTCCTATTTATAGGGTTTTGGCTAGGGTTTGAGGATTAGATCGATTTTAGAGTCCTTATTCTGTCAAAACCTGATCTCTAAGAGTCCCTAGTGACTTTATACACCATTTCAATTAGGTCTCTTGTAAATAGGATCACCAAGTTCCCATCTTTTTACAAGTTCTTCAACTTACGGAATTCACAGAGTGTAACGGTCTAGGGTATACGCGTTACAAGGCTGTGGCGGTCTCCCGATGGACCGTTACATTCAACGCATTCAGAATTTAAATTTTAATAAAACCCTTTTATTCATTATCCATCTAATTATCCTATTAAGTGGTGTTTATCCTTTGAAATCCGTGAATAGGCTTAATAACCTTCTAAAATATGGGCCAAATTAAATGGGCCTGGTCTTTAAACCTTTTTGATTTTTTTAGTAGATTAGATTAATTGATTAACACAATTGGGCCTTATAAAGGCTAATAAACTCAACAATCATTTTATAAATTTATTTAGCCCTTTTAAATTACAAATAATTATAAAATAATCTAGAAATAACTTATATAAATTCTGGGGCACTACACCCTCCCCCACTTAGAAGGATTTGGTCCCCAAATTCAATACATGGATTGTGGAGAGTGTACTTACAGTTAAATAATTCTAGAAATCTTTTTCTCATGGCTGCTTCGGTTTCCCATGTTGCTTCATATGGCCATGTTTTCTTCCATTGAATTTTGACCATCGGAATAACCTTATTTCTTAGTTGACCCACTTCTCGTTCCAAAATCTTTATCGGTGTTTGTTTGTATGTTAAGTCCTTCTGAATCTCCAGATTGTCATAAGTGATAATGTGGTCAGGATCATATACATACTTCTTTAGCATGGAGACCTGAAATACGTCATGACCTCCTGCTAATTGTGGGGGTAAAGCCAGCTTGTAAGCTACTTCACCGACCCTTTCAAGAATTTCAAACGGGCCAATGAATCTTGGAGTTAGCTTTCCTTTAATGCCAAATCTTCGAATACCACGACCTGGAGAAACCTTCAAATATACATGATCTCCTACCTGGAACTCCAAGTCATGTCTTCGATTGTCGGCATACGATTTTTGCCTATCTTGCACCATCTTCATTCTTTCCTGAATGAGTTTTATTTTCTCTATAGAATCTCTGATAATATCGGGGCCTAAGAATTGTCTTTCCCCCATTTCACTCCAACATATTGGTGATCGATAGCTTTTTTCATATAAGGCTTCAAAAGGTGCCATTTGTATGCTTGCCTGATAGCTATTGTTATAAGCAAACTCTACTAGAGGTAAGTGATCATGCCAACTACCTCCAAAGTCAATAGCACAAGCCCTGAGCATATCCTCTACTACCTAATTTGTTCTTTCCGTCTGACCATCAGTTTGTGGATGAAAGGCTGTGCTAAAATTCAATCTAGTTCCCAATGAATGTTCTAGGCCCTTCCAAAATTGTGATGTAAATCGGGGATCTCTATCTGATACAATAGTGACAGGGACACCATGACACTTGATGATTTCTTTTATGTATAATGCTGCCAGGATATCCACAGACCATCGACTTTTTATTGGTATAAAATGTGCAGATTTAGTTAATCGATCTATGATTACCCATATGCCATCATGTCCACCTCTTGTCTTAGGTAACCCCATAATAAAATCCATCCCTATACTCTCCCACTTCCATTCGGGAATATGTAAGGAATGCAATTTACCTGCGGGTCTAAAATGTTCTGCTTTTACTTGTTGACAAGTGAGGCAACGGGACACGAAATCAGCTATCTGTCTCTTCATATTGGGCCACCAGAAATTTCTTTTGAGATCTTGATACATCTTTGTACCTCCTGGATGAATGGTGTACTTGGAATTATGTGCTTCATCTAGGATCAGTTTCTTTGTAGCCTCATTATCTGGTATACATATTCGGCCCTTAAATAATAATCTTCCGTCATTGGAAATAGAAAAATCTGGCTTTTGTTCAATATTGGCCTTAATTTCTAGTAATATAGGATCATCATTTTGCAGCTTGACCAGATCTTCTATCAATGTAGGTTGAGCTCGGATATTGGCTATGAAACAATCTTCTTCCTTTATGTCAATATCTAAGTTCAACTGAGCAAATTGAGGAACAAGGTTAGTTACACTTATCATAAGACTTGATAGCATACCCATTGGTTTTCTCCTGAGTGCATCTGCTACAGCATTAGCTTTGCCAGGATGAAATTGAATAGCAAAATTGAAGTCTTTGAGGTATTCTAACCACCTCCTCTGCCTCATGTTAAGCTCTTTTTGAGAGAATAAGTATTTCAAGCTCTTGTGGTCTGAGTAGACCGTAAACTTTTCTCCATAAAGATAATGACGCCAAATTTTCAAGGTGAAAATAACTGCTGCCAATTCTAAATCATGCATAGGATAGTTTTTCTCGTGCCGTTTCAGTTGTCTTGAAGAATAACAGATCACCTTTCCATTCTGCATGAGAACACATCCTAAGCCAATGCCAGACGCATCCGTATACACTTCGAATCCACCACCCTCCATTGGTAGTGACAAAACAGGGGCTGTTGTAAGATGATTCTTAAGAGTTTGGAAATTCTTCTCACATTCCTCTGACCAGACAAAAGGATTTTCTTTTCTGGTGAGTCTAGTTAAAGGAACTGCTATCTTTGAGAAGTCCTTAATGAATCTTCTATAATAACCAGCTAGACCCAGAAAGCTCCTTACTTCTGACATAGTCATAGGCCGACTCCAATTCTTGACAGCTTCTACCTTAGAAGGATCCACAGCAATACCTTCTTTTGAAATAATGTGATCTAGGAATGAGACTTTCTCGAGCCAGAATTTGCACTTATTGAGTTTGGCATAAAGCTTGTGTTCTCTAAGTGTTTTTAAAGCTATCCTTAGATGTTCTTCATGTTCTTCTTTTGTTTTGGAGTATATCAGGATATCATCGATGAAGATGATAATGAATTGATCCAGATATGGCTGGAAGACACTGTTCATAAGTTGCATAAATGCTGCTGGGGCATTAGTTAACCCAAACGACATTACCACAAATTCATAGTGGCCATAACGACTTCGAAAAGCTGATTTATAAATGTCTTCTTCTTTAATTCTTAGCTGATGATAACCTGATCTGAGATCAATCTTAGAGAAATATTCTGCTCCCGAAAGCTGATCGAAGAGCTCATCAATACGCGACAACGGATACTTATTTTTGATTGTAAGCTGATTTAGTCGTCGGTAATCGATGCATAGTCTGAGAGAACCATTCTTCTTTATGACAAATAGAACCGGCGCACCCCATGGGGATGTGCTAGGTCTAATGAAGCCCTTATCTAGAAGTTCCTGCAACTGCTTCTTTAGTTCTTTAAGTTCTGTGGGGGACATCCTATAAGGGGCTATAGAAACAGGTGCTGCTCCTGGGATGAGTTCAATAATGAAGTTCACTTCCCTCTCGGGAGGTAAACTAGGTAGTTCAGATGGAAACACGTCTGGGAACTCATTTACAATAGGGATGTGTACTATGATAATCTCCTTGGACTCTGTAATAATGACGGAAGCAAGAAAAGCTTCACATCCTCGCGAGATGAGCTTGCAAGCGTGAAGTGAGGATATGATAGTGGGGTGTTTCTTGTATTTGATGCCAAGAAAAGAGAATCTTGGAAGATCAGGTTTTCGAAAAGATATAATCTTATTTCAGCAATTGATATAAGCAACGTGGTCTACAAGCCAATCTACCCCTAAAATGGCATCATAACCTTTCATGTCAAGGCATACTAAGTTTGCGGGGAGATTGTGACCTTCTACTATCACTTCGCTATCAGGATAATAGTTGGTAAGCTTAGTTCCAGATCCTAAGGGTGTGGAAATAGCAAGATCTGAAAGTAAGGGAACTGATGCGATTGGTAATGTCTTAGAAAAATTAGTGGAGATAAAAGAATGAGAGGCACCAGTATCAAATAGGATAAATGCAGGATGAGAACAAACTTGAAGAGTACCTTCCATAAGCCCATCTTCCTTGGGCGCTTCCTCTTCATCTAGAATGGCATTGAGGCGAGCCTGCCTCCTGCGTCCATTACCAGATGACTGGTTCTTCATAAGGGGGTAATCCGGCATGCGATGCTCCCTACTTCCACAACGTAAACAAGCGCCAAGGCGCTTCCAACACTCCTCAGCCAAATGGCCGAATTTCTCACAAAATGTGCAAGCCGTGGCGACCTGCTCCTTCTCTTCCTTGACTTTCTTTTGCTTGTGGGAACTTCCACCGTTCCCGCTCCTAGATCTTTTCTTACTATCACGGCTTTTGTAGGGTTCTGTGATACTAAATTTCTCTTTCTTATAACGCCGATCAGGACGTCGGCTTGATTCTTCTCCCTTTCCTTTTAACTTCTCGACCTTCTCTAAGGTCCTTTCACATAAATATGCTCGTTGAACCATCTCCGCATAGGTACGGATGTTTTGGGTCCCGAGTTGCTGGATGAAACCGAGTCGTAACCCGTCCATAAACCGATTTGCCTTCAATAAGTCGGTGCTGATAAGATGTGGTGTGTAAGGTGCTAGCCTTGAAAATTGTAATTCATATTCGGCAACCGTCATCATTCCTTGCCAAAGAGCGGCGAACTCCATAGCATTTTGTTCCTTTACGTGCTCAGAAAAGTACTTGGCACGGAATAGGGTAAGAAAATCGTCCCATGTATGAGGTGCATTGGCCGGAGGTGCTGGAACTGACTTCCACCAAGTACGGGCATCCTTATTAAGTTGAAACGTTGCCAGACGCACCTTCTCCTGATCGGTGCATTGAATGACATCAAAGATATGATTCATTTCATCGATCCAATTTTCTGCTTCATCCGGGTTAGAGGAACCGTAGAAACGTGGAGGGTTTAAACTCCAGAAATTACGATGTAGATCACCAGCCCGTGCTCCTGCACCACCTTGCGCCATAGTTTGCAATGCCTGGGTAAGGCCGGCAACTGTTTGTTGCATACCATCGCAATCTACACGATGAGCCATTTGTAAGATAAGGTACCTGAGAGAAAATAACAACTTGTTATTTCTCATGAAATTGGAATGAACAAAATGAATCTTAAAGCTAATTAATTATCTTATCCCGGGCTCTACCCACTTCTCACATGGGTATGGAAACTTCTTCCTTAGTTCATAGGTAGGGGCCCTTAAACCTTGGACTTATCCTATGACATGATTCCTTCTTCCTAAGTCCTGAGACTTAGGCTCTGATTCCAACTTAACTGTCACGCCCTGAGCCTTAATTACAGCAGAAGACTAACTCGGGGAGCGCGAACAGCCGACATGGTAAGCCTCTTGCAAGCACGAATAATCAGAGCGCGAGACAATCACACACATAAATGCAATTGCACAATATTTACTCAAACTCCAACTTTATTTCATGATAATCCGATTCAATACTCAAATACAATCATTAATTCCACTTATTCCAATATACCAGACTCAAGAAAATAGAAAAATTACACAGACTCAATCTAAACAATTTAGACTTCCTAAGTCTTCGCTCATTCTTTATTCACTCTCGGATCCACTACTTGAACCTTCCGAATCCGAATCAGACTCACTTTTATTTCCTAAAAAAGATTGGAAATAGGTAATGAGCACACTTGCCCAGTAGGTATCTTCGCATCAACATGAAGGCACTATTAAAGTAATTAACAATTTAGCTCTAAAGAAGTAAGGTAAAATCATGCGAATGCGAATATCATGCGATTAAACCAAAGTAACACGATAATCATGTAAGATAGAGTGAACAAGAATGAACAAGAATGAATGTAACAAGAACATGATATTTGACCTTTCATGAACAAGAATGTATCGAGAATGCACTTTCACTTTCATAATCATAAAGGTTACGCACGAGAATGTCAATCATGTAGCAATTCACTAGATTTTCACGAGTGCTCATGGATTTCACATATTTATAAAGAAAGTACTCATAGTGCAATGTGACGCCAGTAGCATCATATCCCATGGTTTATAAAATAGTATGTTTCTGACAATCAACCGTGGGGACTAGCATAGAGCCCTTGGACATAATCAGCGCCTGAACTGCATCTTCACGTATAAATCAAGCTACTTCCATGAGTGTAACAATAAAGTATGGCCAAGAATGTAATAAGGTCAATAACTCATGATAATAACAATCAATGAATGAATGCTTCAATTTAGAGTATGAGAGATCAAGAAAAAGATTTAAACAATGTCATGCTCACGGGAATAAATTGACAGCATAACGGTACATTCTTTTCTCTTTCCAATCATTATATTAAGTTTCTTGATCAATATTATAAGTTCTAAACTATCATTAGTTCATGTAGAACCTTTGGAATATCAACCCTTGGGTCAAACCTTGGGTTAAGTACTTAAGCAATGTGACGGTCGTTCACTGGGCCGTTACATTATGTAACGCTCCAGTAGTGGGCCGTTACAATGATCCAAATTCAGAACGATCAAATAGACTCAGAGAAGTGTGACAGTCATTCATTGGGCCATTACGTTGTGTGACGGTCCATGATTAGGCCGTTACAGTAGTCTTGGACCAGAATCAAGCAATCGAACTCAGATGAATGTGATGGTCTTATATTAGGCCGTTACATTGTCTGACGGTCCAATATAGAGCCGTTACACTAGAAAACATGGATAGTGTACTCTAATCAATGGGCTTTAAGAGTACAACCAACTCGGCGTCCTAGTGGGAATCCTAGGCTCGCGGAGAATTACGGAGGCCTTAAAATAAGATTTTCTAGTCCATTGGAAGGAATATCCAATAGAGAGGTCCTCAAGTCCAAGAATAATGTTCCTATAGTGCAAAGTGTGAACTAATGGACAGCATATCGGAATATGTGCCATATACTTATAGAAAATGACTCTATAGACAGAGAGAGAAAAACGTGTATCAATATGGAAATCATGATAAAACTCCGTCAATACATCATTCAAAAATCATGATTTACAATACAAATTATAGAGTTTTTGGCACACGAAATTAACATAACTTAAAATAACTCAAGATGCCTAATTCATGCAAACTCCAATATGAACAGTAAGTAACTTAAAATCATAATAACAGGTCAAAACTTAGCTATCTAGGTTTAATTATAAGTAAACTTAACTGGTTATATTTGAGGGTGTTACAGGCGGTCTAACGGTCTAACAGGAGTGCATCACAGTGTCTGTGATGGTTTGCTATATTTGAGGGTGTTACAGGCGGTCATAACTCGTCCGTCCATCAAGTTGAACGGCCAGAATAGGACTGCATAAATGCTTGTCGGCGGAAATTCAGAAAATTAACCAAAACATTCCAAAATAGATGGACGGTCCACAGTCAACCGCACATGGATTGAGCGGCCTGTGATGAACCATACATGCATATGGGCGCTTGAAATTCATAGAAAAGCTCGATTAACCAAAACCAAGGCCCATTAAGCCCTAAATCAACTTGGACCTAACCAAGAAGGGAGGCAACCCATAAAACTTGCCCAAAGCATGCCTGAAAACAGCCCCAACGGGTGAAGGACAACTCAAGGCATCAACAAACGGGAGTAAGAGGAGCGACTCAACTTATCGGCAGAAAACGGGTGTCAACAGATGCCCCTCCTTAACGTCCTCTTTGTAGGGGAGCGAGCGGAAGTGACATGGAACATGGAGATAAAGCGGAAATGCAGCGGAGTGGATCGAAAAAGCGGGCGTTAAGGTAAAATGACACCCGTTTTTTTTACCAACAAGCGACAAGAATCTTCCGAAAAACTCTGAACCAAATGCACAGAATGATAAAACCAAAAGCGACACCAGTCTGGAGGAACTAAACTAAATGAAATAAATCGACAAGACCAACCTCATGGGGGACACAATCTCGCGGTCCAATGAGGATGCCAAAAGCAGGCAGCAAAAGTAAACGAAACAGGCTAAAGCTCCAGACGGGGACCTCTTAATCAACCAAACCAAGTGAATCGACCAAAGAGAACCTTCCAACTCTGAGTGGAATTAGTTCCTCTTACTCAAACACTGAACGCACAGCTAACCATTACTGATGGGACATTCTTCAAGCAAACCATGGGTCATGAAAGCTCAAAAAGATGCGTATGATGCATGCTGGGCTAAAATAAAAAGAAATCGTTAAAACAACTTGTGAAGAAAGATTAAAATATAAAATACTCGAGAATAATATTGCTAAGCTGGGAAAATCAGAGTCAAGATACCATCCGCAACCACAGCGTGCAGGATAGAACCATCCTCCCCGGGACATCCCAACCTAACGGCCTATCCGAAGATTAAACACGTGAACCTGGATCATCATCATTTTTGTTGAAGGGGAACATCAGATCCTAGAACACGTATATAATCAACTGGTTCTTGAGATAATATATTATAGTACCATATAGTAATGCAATAAGGGTGACAAGGATAGAAGGCCATACCTGACTTTACCTGTGCAGGCGAAACGGCAAGTGAAAGTTTGGATTTTCTTTTTCAGATTTTTTTATGGATTTTTATGTATAAGATAAACAAGATAAGCATAGCGATTATAACGACAAACAACATGACATAACATGACGAATGGAAACAACACAACAAGATGAACAAGCACATAAGCAAAGGCATAAGCAGATAATACACATGCATGACACATGGGGTGGCAGGACAACAATCGGCGGGACAACACACGGTTGAGATAAGAACATGATAGATCACATGGTTGGGACAACACATGGAATATGGAAGGACGACTGTCAACATGTGCAAAATAACTAACAACATGGGGTGAGGAACAAAATAACATGTGTGGGTCAACACGGTGGGACATGGACATGAACAAAGTATATTACAGGACAAAATACATGACAAAACATGATCTTCAATCGAAACCCAAGATCAAAATGATGCAGAACCGCCAGGTTCATAATCATGAGGCAAAGCCCTCTCATAAAGATATGATCATTGCAGACAAAAGCTGAGAAAAACATAAGCTTCAGAACAGATCGAGAGATAAGATTGAAGAAGGAAAGAATAGATCAAAAGTGTGGACAGGAGACAGAGCACAAAGATATAGCAAGGAAAGCTTGAGTACTTGCAACCTGCACATTTAGCAAACGGATTACGTATCTGTCCTCAAGATAAAATATAAAAGATAAATATTTTTAGATTTTTTAATTTTCTTGATTTTTTGGATTTTGAAAATATTTAATTTTTTTGGATTTGAATAATATTTCATCATTTTTTTGGACTTTTGACAATATCTGATTCATTTTTTTCTTTATAGATTTTTGATAATATCTCATTTTTTTGGATTTTTGATAATATCTTTTTTATGGTATTTTTGAATAGTAATCCACAGCACCCAAAGACAGGCTCGAACTACGGGCCAGGGATCGCCGTCCCACCCCTCTCATTAAAGACTTCCCTTGAGTGTGCATGTGGGGGTGGCTTACCACAACCAACTGCCTCTAAATTACGGTGCCCCTACTAAGGCCATACCCGGGATACAACCCAGCCTAAGAGGGAGAAGTGGAAGAATAATTGGAGACAAGCTTTATGTAGGATGAGAGATATCAATGCTCGAATTCCTTCCAGGGCACTACCCCTCAAAGAGATAGCCTGTTGCGTTGGGGCTTTGTGTCTTTTATTTTTAGACCCATATTTATCAGGCACGCATGCGACCGGGCTCATGACGTCCCGCGGGGAACTGTACTGCCACTCTTGCCATGCCTTTGATTCATAATTTTGCATATTGATTCATTTTCTCATTCTGGTAGCCCTTATTGGCCAGATATAGCATGAAAGCTCACTTTTCAAGGGTCAAGACTGTCCCTATTTGAGACCTCTCTCGTATTAGGGAGCGCCTAGGTTGGTCATCTCATCCATACATCTCTGGCTCCTACACTTGGCCGAGCAGAGAAAAGAAAAGACCTTTGTGCATACCCAAAGTATGGCCAAAGCAGCAACGATGTTACCTTAGAGAGATCGGCTATGGCTCTCCGTGTTGTGTGTGAAAAACCCATGCTCAAAGGTTACCCTCAGCAATCGGGGAAAGAAACTAGACTCCCAGCACAGAGCTATCACCAGCCTAAGGATGCTGCAGAAGCTAACTTTTTTATTTGACTAATTAAGCAAATTCAACTAAAGCCACTCAACCATGTTGAGGAACCAACGGTATAAGCATGTGCAGGTGTAAGAGAGATAATAACGATGATAACATTTTCTTGCACAAAATAACAATACCTTTGCAAATCCATGGCGCGGAAATCGGCATCCTGAAGCGAACATGATCATCGAGCTTTTTATCAGCACGAGCTTTATATTCCTTGCTTGCCAGGATAAAAGGGTGAAAAGGACCGCAATGTGTAGATATTCCTTGACATGGAGGAGCGGCAGACATCAAACTGGACGAAGAAGAAATAAAAGGAAGAGAGACGAGGGCTCGAACTCCCTCGTTAAGGCACAGAGGCCCTGATAACAAGAAACCAAATACAGAATGCACAGAGATTAACTGAGATCAAGGCGGACTAAAGCCTCAAAAACAGCAAGAAAAAGGGTAAGAACCCTGAAAGGGTGAGGAGGAAAGAACAGAAAGATGATGAAAAGATGACTGTGAAGATAAAATAGAAAGAGAAAGATCATCCGACGTGGTCGGAGGAAAGAAATAACGATCACCCGCCAGAGGCGGGGAAGGATATGCATGAACACCCGATAATGTCGGGGAGAAGAAATGGAAACCACCCGATAAAGTTGGGGAAGGATTAGAAAAGCCACCCAACAAGGTCGGGGAACGAGCACCAGGAATCCCCAATAGGGTCGAGGAAAAAGGATGAGTAGCGAAATCCGGGCATACCCAGGGAGAAAAATTACAAGAGGATGCCCCCGGATCAGGGGAAGAGGAGGACATAGGCTGAGGCCTAGAATGGTGAGGATAGGAGAAGATGGTGGAAACATAGTCAGGTGGTGGAAGGTACACCACCCAAGGATAAGAACTAAGCAACAGAAAAGACGAATGGACGAAAGAAAGAGAGGAGGAAGTGGACCCCCAAGTGTGCAACTGACGACCCATGAACTTATGCCGTCGCCTCTTCTTAGCAGAAATCTTCTCGAAACAACTCCGCCCAGTGCGGACTCGGGCCTTCGGGCTTCTTGTCTTGCAATACTTTCTCAAATAACGAGCCCATCAGATAGACGGCCTGGCCCGATTATGAACATGCAGCTTCATCGAGATGGTTGCCCCTAGCTACGCGGTGCTAACCTTAGAAGGACATTCCAGAACAGTTAACTCCTTGGGATGAGCATCAGGAGACAGCGGAGTTTTGTCATTCGGCACTAAAAGCATAAGATTCAGCAACTCCACTCGACAATCGGGCATGAAGCACAACTCCCTTGCTAAAAGCGCAGGACGGAACAGAGGGAGGGTGATGCGCGGTGTTGACGTGGACGCCTCACCAATAATCCGAGGGAGATGAGATAGACAATGTAGAATGCCCCTGGTCAATCTCGAGGACACGGCCAATTGCCCTTTGAATGCTAGATTCATTAGGTTTCTGGCGGCCGTGTGGGTTAGCACCATCCGGGCGAAAAACTCTTCTGGGCCAGTGAATTGAATAGCAATCAAGCGAGAGATGATAACAACATCGACAGTGAATTCTCCGGCAAGCAATGAGATTGCCATCGGCCTCGCCTTTAAAGAAACCGGCCCCAGTCCTAAAGAACTCTTCTCAGCAGCCGTCTGCATAGCAAGTGCAGGCTCATTATCCTTAGAATAGCCAGGGACCAGGACTCGGACCGACATGCGGGAAATAACATCTTGGATCTTGAAATGCACGATTGAGACCTGGCTTGGCTTCTTTTCTCCTTGAGGACTAGACCCGAGGGGCACCAAAGGTAGCGGGTACCTGCTCCGCGAAGTGGGAAGTGGTAGAGGGAGGTTAGAAGGAGGAGGTTTAAAGGGCGCGGATGGCGATGGTGCAATTGATGGGGAAATACTGATGATGATGGGCATGGGTGGAGGTAAAGGCAAAAGTGGAGGTGTGGGTTTAGGGTCGGCCCGCTCGGGCTCAGAGGACGATGGCGAAAGAAGTGGCTTCGGTCGCGGGGATGGTTGTGAAGGTGACGGTGGTAGCAAATGTGATGAGGGTGGTAAAGGGGGTGATGGGGTTGATGGAGATGGTGAAGGTGAAGAGGAAGGAGGTGAATGTAGGGGTGGGGAAGAAGGAGTAGAGGAAGGCAGTGGCGTAGTGAAGGAAGTGGCGGGTGGCGGCGCTATTCGGTGTATCTTTACAACATGTCGAGAGGCGTTGGGGACAGGTGTGGTGGTGGAAACGGAGGGTGAAGGAGAAGTTGCCAGAGCAGAGGCTGGCGTAGGTAAAGGTGGTAGAGGAGATGGGATAGAGGAAGAAGTGGGTAACGGAGCAGGTATCTTATCAACTTAAGAAACACCAGGGTGCCCCTGGTCTTGACGTGGAGACGGTTGCCTAGGCGGCACGGCTTGTTGCTGCTACTGCTTACTGCTGAGATCTGAAATAACTTGGCATATGGTAGCCCAATCAATCATCTTCTTGTCTTCCATGCTATAAACAAGTTCCCGGAACTCGGGGCAATTCTCGACCACATGCCCCTGTTGACGATGGAACTCACAGAACTAGAGCAAATTCCCGACCGTGGGTCGGCAAGGCATAACCGGAGGGAGCCGCAACGCATGGGTGGCCATCAGAGCCCTGAAAACATCTGTAAAGGATTCCGGCAATGAAGAGTGAGAAGCTTGCTTCGGGCAAGGTGGATGCTGAGGGGTGTGAGAAGGCAGTGGGGATGGTAGCGGGGGTTGCGTAGGCAAAGGGGATTGCGTAGGTGAAGGCGGAGGGCTAAAATGACGTGGAGGCATGGAGGGAGTGGGAATGTAATGGACGGCATCTACCCGCTCCGGGTGTAGTGTTTCCTTGATCGGAGGTGGAGGGGTGTAGTGAGATGAAATAGCGGAGGGCTGACTGATGGAGGGATGTAAGGTGGAGCACATGGAGGTATAGGGGTGTGGGGGAGCGGAAGGCCGACTCATGGAGGGATACGTAGTGGAGGGTTGACTCGTGGTGGATGGGGAAGAAAAGGGGTATGTGGAAGGCGAAGGTGGAGGGGACTCATGGTCAAAGGAAACTAGGAGTTGATGGCTAATGAAGCAGGCTCGACTGTAAAGCTGTTGCCATGAAGTGATATCGTTCAGGGCTAAGATACATCTGAGCTCGGGCGTTGCATTAGAAATAACCATCTTGATCTGCTCGCCCTCCGGAATATGCCCCGGGACTTGCGCGGCTAGGTGACGCCAGCGGTCGGCAAACATGGAGAATTCCTCGCCGGGCTTCATCTTCTCGTGGGCCAAATCAACCATAGAATATCTGGGCCCAACCTGGTCCTGATATTGCTGGATAAATCTTACTTGAACGGCTTGAAAATTCATCATCTGCTCTTATGACAATGTGAAGAACCAATCCTTGGCGGAGCCCTCTAAAGATAGGCCAAGCAAATAGGCCATCAAGCGTTGATCATGCTAGAACTGGGCCGACTCATATAAGAACTCCTTCAAATGGACATAGGGGTCACCAACTCCACCATAGCGATGATATGTAGGAATCTGTGAACGTGGTGGAAGCTGAAGACCTTGGAAGGCAAATGGGATATCCAAAGAAGTCTTAGGATTGATTTGGCATTGTAATTCATCAAGCTGGTGTTGGGCCTGAGTGAACATCTCCTCGGTAGGAAGAATTCGAGAAGGATATGGGCCAGCTTGAGCAAGGGATGATGAATTTAGACCAGGATAATGTTGATGGGCCGGATAAGGGGATTCGGCCTGAAAAGAAGGAAATCCCATTCCAGGAATGAGGGAATGCATGGGCCTGGAAAAATTATATATGTGGGAATGAGGATTGATTGGGCCAACAGCAGCACGGGTGGGATAAGAAGGCCCGTTTAGAGAATAGGGTCAAACGGAGGAATAAGGAGATGGGCCCGCATGTGAAGAGGAATCCACGTGGGGGTAAGAAGATGGAGAAGTATAGGAATAAGGTATAGGGGAGAAGTGCTCCATGGGGAGAATGGAGACTTTATATAGTGAATTTCAAATGAATACAAGGAGGGGAATGAACCTAAGACAAATGCAGCTAAATGGAGACACACGAAGATGAGCTAGACCTAATGAGCCTAATCTGACAAAAAAGATGCAAATGATGACACTGTGCAACATACATGGAGGAGAGAGTTGAGAAAAGAGTCAACCAGTTACCCAAACAAATTCAAAATGATGCGCGTAGATTTTTATAAGTTCTCTTTTAGGACCTTAGTGGATTAATTAAAAATGTGAATTTGATCAACCACAAGGTACCTAAATAGGGTGAGAATGGAGAATTGGCAGACCCTAAAGGACTCTCTCTCGCACGAATGCAGACCCTAGACTAGGGGGGTAGTATGGTACAACCTGTCCGGCATCCGTATGAGAATCGATGGCTCACGGGGGCTTACGGAGGTCCTCGGCAAGGCCCCCTAGTCGGCTCCAAGGAATATGGAGACGAGAGGAAACCCTACCTCGGTAGGAATGCGACTAACTATGAATGAAATGCATGAATCCTATGTGCACCGAAGTGCATGCAAGATCTAGCCTAGAAACTAATAAGCAATGACCAAAATAAACATGCGAGGATGAAAGCAAGTAGGCAGCAACAACATGTAACCAGGGGAAGATCAACAAATGGCACCAAGGAGAACAAAGACAATATAGATATGGAAATGAAAGTAACCTCGGGTGCACTGTGGCATCAGAAGGATGGTCTGTGGGAGACCGCACAATAAGATAAACGGTCTAGGGTGGACTGCATAATCCAGGGAGTAACAGAACGACAGAATAACTGTAAAAGAATCACAGAGTGCTGGAAATGAAGGACGGTAGCGATGAAAAATGTACCAAGAAGAGCGGTCTGTATACAGCCGCGTAAGCTCTGGAACGGATCCCCACAAACCTTGTACCTACAGTCCGAACACCCAGAAGCGTACCTATGCCAGAGTGATGGACGGCTAGGGACAGGCCATTCAGAAGTGTGGACGGTCGATAGAACGCTGTCTATGACAGGATGCTGGCAGGAGAACTGGCGCTGTTCGTAGGGAAGGTGTAAGATCCCAAATTCTTTAGAAATTTATTTAGAAAGTTATTTGCAATTATTTGGAATTTATTTGAAGTTATTCGAATTAATGAGAATTATCCAAATTAATTAGATTAATTAATTAATTAATAGAATAAGTCATTTTTCAACTATTTTATAAAAATCCCCAAAAATCACATCTTGTAGAACTAATTTTGTTTAGCAACTTTGTCTTCTACATTTAAGCCTAAGAAAATCATTTATTACGCCGGAATTAGTGAACTTAGTCTTCCGAACTTAATATTTAATTAATTACGGAATAGTATAAGTAATAATTTGACTACCTCAGAAAAATCTGTAAAAATAGTAAATAGATTAATATTGATGTAGATAACAACTTTTCCTTCTGGCTTTAAGCCATGGTAAATCCGTGGTAAGATCTATTTAGAATTCAAACCCAAATGTGCACACTTTTGACTCATACCTAACCCTTAGATTAAAACGCGAAATTCGACATGATTACGCAACCAAATGATCTGAAATCAGGGGCAAATGAAAGGCCACAATGTAAGGAACATTTACCCTCAATCAATTTGAGGTAAACTTAGCCCCAAAACGTGCTGCCGACATAGTTTGGTCAAATCAAGGATTTCGGCGCCGTTTCTAAACACGCGGCTTGCAGCAGCGAATACTCCCAATTCCGAAGGCTCCAGAAGCTCTATGAGCTATCAAAATGAAGCCCTACGAGTCTTCTTTCATTTGGCTGCTGTGGGGTTCGCTGAAATTTCGGATCTGAGGAGATCTAGTTCGATTTGTGGAGGTCGGTCAGTAGGCCGTTGGCTTCTCTTCATCATTCTTTGATCCATCGATTGAGGTAGGAATTCTCAACCAAATCTTGATCATTAGTATAGCAAATTGTTCCTCTCATCGAGCTCTATCCATTGGTGGTAAAAGCCCCAATTTTCATTAGGTATCCGTGGAGAAATCGAGCTTTTGGTGAGGTGCTGTCCAAGTGTTCTTCATCCTAGGGTTCCGAGTTTTCTCTCTCCGATTTGAGGTAGGATCTAACAACCAAACTTTAATTAGTTCACATGAAGTAATCAGCATGTTATTATCTTTCATTTAACTTAGAAAGCCCCAAATTCCTTTGAGCATGCATCATGAATTTCGAAGTTTTGTAAAAATATATCTAGAACATGTTTCATATAGAATTCCTTAAGCCAGAGCTTGATTACGGGCTCATTTTGAGTCATATAACTTGATCTTAATGTAGCATATAGTATATGGTTGGATTCATGATCGAGTTAGCTTTCTTTTGACACCAAAATCCCTAAATTTGGTTTTGTATATCGAGAGTATTTGTCAATTTAGTGGAGGTATGTCCTGAACTAGGTCTACTTGTGTTCTTCATAGAATAGGTTGTGATTCTTGTGATTTCTGATGAAATTAGTGTTTCCAAATTGTAGTTTTATGACCCTAGAATGTCCATTAACATTCCTAGATCATATGGTTTTAATTTCAACTCATTTGGACCCCTTTTGGGTGAGATTTCACGTTTTCCGGAAGCAACAGCCGTTGCTGTTCTTGCAGGGGTCGACCCATGCACCTGGCTATCCAGGCAGCCCGAGAGTCGACCCCTGGGGTCGACCCATTCGGCCCAGACGCGAGGGTTGACCCCAGGGGTCGACCCATGCAGTTCCAGAACCCCGTTTTGCAGGGGTCGACCCCAAGGGTCGACCCGTACACCAGAAAACCCGTTTTCTTCGTTTTTCGAACCGAAAATGGATCCGAATCAATGGGGAATCAACCCATTTAACTTAGACCCATTGAAATTATATGTTTGAAGAACTTTTGATCTATTCCTGTACCCCTCTTGATTTCAAATTTGGATTGGTTCCTACATGAAAACTTAGCATAAAAACGCACCGTTTACCATCTTCATTTCAATGCATACAAGATTAAATAGAAACTCACTTAATTAATGATTAATGGTGTAACTAAATCTTTGTTAATGCATTCTTTTTCACTCCTGTGAGAGCTTGTTCTTTACCTTGACAACTTGTTCTAGCTTGATGGCATTTTGGCTAATACAAATGATAATGGTTAATCATGATATCTTAACTTGGTGATTAGGATTAATATGTTGTTTAGCTTGATTGATAGCCGCTGTTCTACAGTAATGCAGCATGATTTACTCTTATTGTGACTTGATTTCAATCTCCTTGATGATTATACTTACCTTGGAATTCTGGAAATGAATCTCTTTCCTACTTGATGTTGTTATTGCTACTTAGCTTAAACCTTGGAATTCTGGCCATAAACTGTGGAAGTCTAGATTCGTGGGATCTTTGATCCAAAAGAAATCAATGCCTGGCAAACAAATAAGGGCTCGGTCTGGTCCTGGGAAGAGCGCCCGAACACTACGTGTACCCCCGGGGAGGTGAATGACTAGGTGTGGCATTTGGCACCAGTACTTGACATGTGTTAAATCTAGGACTGTCCACTACTCACTACTCTTTCCACTACTCTCTATATTACTCGCTACTACGTTTCACTTTCTACTCTTTACTGTTCTATACTCTACTTGTGGTTACTCTACTTGTTGATTACTTGGACGTGGAAATGAAAATACATGCGTGCTTGACATGACTAGAATTGACTTGATATGGCCAACTTCTTATCGTTATCTCCTGTAGTAAATTCTTGTCTTACCATTCTATTCATTATATTTCTTGACCTTGCAAGATCTTTAAATTCCGTTTCGTGATATTATCGTTATCTTTATATTGTTTTATTATTTGTAGCATGACATTTTAAAATGTAATTAAACTGTTAATCACTTATACCCGTCTGTTATTTCCTACTGGGCGTCAGCTCATAGTTGTGTTTTTCCCCTTTCCAGGCTTTTCAGGTGACGCGCTTACCGATGGGGAAGGGCTGGAGTGATGTCTTGAGTGTATCAGTTCTAGTGGTGTTTTGGAGAGCATTTAGTTTCAGTTATGTCATTGAGTTTTAGTGGTTGATTATTCCAGTTGTATTAAGTTAAACTTGAGGTTATTGTATCAGTTGTGGTTTGTTAATGATCATTTAGTATTCCATCTTGTAGCACTTGTGTATCATTTTAGATATTGTTCCCTCTCTTGCTAGCGTGTCCCTAACTGTACGTCCCGATACTTCCGCCTTGTTCGGGGCGTGACAGTTTAGTTGGTATCAGAGCCCTAGGTTTCACATTCCTAGGTTTCCTAAGTTGTAGTTTTTCTTGCATTGCATCCCAATAATTGGTATATCAAAAGGTGTTGTCCGAACGTTAGGCTACGCCTATCGGGAAGGTCGCACACTTGCGCGAGTGGTCTTCGGACCGATTACCTCCGCCAGGTACCGAGTTTTGGTCGTGTCTAGGTGCATTAGATCCCTAACCTTGTAAAAGTCTAGACCTGACCTGTGAGATTGGGTAGAACTTGGGTTAAGTTCGTTTCTTAATCGTATAACTATTTATCTTGATTAAACCTAAGTAATCTATTTCTCGTGTAGATGGCAGCTGATCGTGCTGAATGGAGGAACCTGCAGCGTACAGTTCAAGGCCTTACTCAGGCCCTTCAGCAAGTAGCTCAGGCAGGAGCGGCACAGCATGGCACCGGTGATCTATACCGGAACTTCCGCGGAATGAATCCGCCTAGATTCGCTGGTTCGACTGACCCTGACCAAGCCGAGCACTGGCTAGATGAGATGGGAAGAATCTTTGAAGTTATGCAATGCACCAACCAGGAGCGTGTCCTTTTGTCCACATTTCAACTGGAACATGATGCACGTACTTGGTGGGATTCTATCAAGGTAACTCTCGGTGATCGGCAAGTTATGTGGGAAGAGTTCGAAGAATTCTTCAACAGCAAGTATTTTTCTGATAGAGTGCAAGAGAAGAAAGCGGCAGAGTTCGCGGCCTTGAAACAGCGAGGTTTGTCCGTGGCAGAGTATGAGGCTCAATTTGCACGGCTTTCTCGTTATGCTACTCATCTCATTTCCACCGAGAAGATGAAGGCGAAGCGCTTTCTCAATGGATTGAAGCTTCATTATATCAACCAATTGGCACCGATGGAGATTTCCACTTATTCCGAGATGGTAAGGAAAGCACAAGTTCTAGAGGATACTCTTGAGATGACGGAGAGAATCCGTGGGAAAGGTACCAAGAAAGAATTACCTACGGGTTCCGGGAGTGTCAAACCCGGGTATACCAAGAAGAGGCCTATTAGTGGACCTGGTTCGTGGAGCGGGTCCGGATCGTGGAAAGGCAAGATGCCGAGGCATGAAGACAAGAAGCCTGGCCCTATTGTTCCATTCAAGGGCGTGTGCAACTATTGTGATCGTCCGGGTCACAAGATAGAGGAGGCTGGCGCAAGCAAGGCGCATGTTTGCGGTGTGGAAGCAAGGAGCACCGTATCCCCAATTGCCCTCTCATATCGGAGCAAGCTACACCGGCAAAACCTCTAGTCTTCAAGAAACCACAAGGCAAGCTTCAAGCTTTACATGCAGATGAAACTGGGATTTCTGATGATGGCGGACTCGTCGAAGGTACCCTTACTATAATCGATAAGCCCGCTTTTGCTCTCTTTGATACTGGTGCAACACATTCTTTTATTTCACGGAGATTTTCTAAGTCATTAGCTGTGGAACCTGTTTTGATGAATACTCCGTTAGAGATTTCAACCCCTATTGGCACTAGATCAACAATCCAGTATTTCTATCCTTCTAGTAAGGTTATGATTGGTGAACAGAACTTTCCAGCAGATTTGGTCTGCATGGATATGAAGGATTATGATGTAATCCTAGGAGCAGACTGGTTGGCCAAGTATGAGGCCAATGTTCACTGTAGTTCTAGCTCAGTGACTTTTACTGGACATTCTGGTTTATCTTTTACGGGAGTCAAGCACCATAACTCCGTACCGCTCATCTCGGCTCTTCGAGCTGATAAGCTTTTGAGGCATGGGTGTGAGGCTTTTCTAGCCTTTGTTTGTGCAACTCCTGAGCAGCAGATGGAGATCAAGGACATTCCGGTTGTCCGAGATTTTCCTGATGTCTTTCCAGAAGAACTACCAGGACTTCCGCCTGAGCGGGAAGTTATCTTTTCTATTGATCTTATTCCTAGCACAGCTCCTATTTCTAAGGCTCCTTATCGTATGTCTCCTGCGGAACTAAGGGAACTGAAGCAGCAACTGATGGAGTTACTTGAGAAGGGTTTTATTCGTCCTAGTACTTCTCCGTGGGGAGCCCCTGTGTTATTCGTCAGGAAGAAAGATGGTTCGATGAGGTTGTGCATTGATTATCGGCAAATAAACCAGCAGACTGTCAAGAACAAATATCCCTTGCCGAGGATTGACGAGTTATTTGACCAGATAGCGGGAGCTCAATATTTTTCTAAGATCGATCTTCGATCTGGATATCACCAGTTGCGGATTAAGGAAGAGGATATTTATAAAACGGCTTTCCGCAGTAGGTATGGTCATTTTGAATTTGTCGTTATGCCTTTTGGTCTAACGAATGCTCCAGCAGCTTTCATGCAGTTGATGAACGATGTATTTCGGCCCTATCTTGATCAATGGGTCGTAGTCTTTATTGATGACATCCTGATTTATTCTAAGAATGAAGAGGAGCATGCTGAACATCTGAGAATGGCATTGCAACTGTTGAAAGATCATCAGCTATATGCTAAGTTCAGTAAGTGTGAGTTCTGGCTACAAGAAGTGTCCTTTCTCGGACATATTATCACCAAGGAAGGTATTTCTGTTGATCCTTCGAAGATTGAGGCAGTGAAGAATTGGGAACAGCCTACTAGTGCAACTGAAGTTAGAAGTTTCCTAGGCCTGGCAGGCTATTACCGAAGATTTATTCAAGATTTCTCCAAGATTGCAGTACCTATGACAAGATTAACCCGCAAGGAGAATAAGTTTGATTGGTCAGATGATTGTCAGCGAAGCTTTCAGACTCTGAAGGAGTGTTTGACTACTGCACCTGTTTTGGCCTTACCTTCTGGTGAAGGAGGATTTGTTGTTTATACTGATGCTTCAGGTATTGGCTTAGGCTGTGTACTCATGCAGCATGGGAAGGTGATTGCCTATTCCTCTAGGCAGTTGAGGAAGCACGAAGATAATTATCCTGTTCATGATTTGGAACTTGCTGCAGTCGTGTTTGCTTTGAAGATATGGAGGCACTACTTGTATGGAGAAACCTTTACAGTGTTTTCGGATCATAAGAGTTTGAAGTATTTATTTTCTCAAAAGGAACTCAACATGAGGCAGCGGAGATGGTTGGAGTACTTGAAAGACTTCGACTTCTCGATTGAGTATCATCCTGGCAAAGGTAATGTTGTGGCAGATGCATTAAGCCGGAAGCCGGTAGCTAGACTGTCAAGTCTCATGTTACAAGAATGGAGATTGTTGGAACAATTATCTAGTCTGGATCTCAATATTGACAACGATCGGATCTTGATTGCTCAGATTCAACTTAAACCTGAATTATTGATAGAGATCAAGTCCTTGCAAGATAATGATCCCGAGTTAGTAGAGATCAAGGGAAACTTGAGCAGTAGACCTGACTTCATGTTGGCCGATGATGGTAGATTATTATTTAAAGGCAGAACTTGTGTTCCGGATGAGGCTACAATAAAGAACAAAATTCTTGAGGAAGCTCATAGATCCAGATATACCATTCATCCTGGAGGCACTAAGATGTACCGAGATTTGAAAAGGTCCTTTTGGTGGTCGAATATGAAAAGAGAAGTTGCAGATTTTGTGAGCAGATGTTTGGTATGTCAGCAAGTTAAGGCCGAACATTTCAGACCAGCAGGGAAATTGAAACCACTCGACATACCCCAATGGAAGTGGGAAAGCATTGACATGGATTTCATTATGGGTCTACCTAGGACTCGTGGTGGATTTGATGCGATATGGGTGATTGTCGATCGTTTGACAAAGTCGGCTCATTTCTTACCAATTAAGTCCAAGTGGACGATTGATGTGTTGGCTGCTTTGTATATAAAGGAAGTGGTGAGATTGCATGGTATTCCAGTGAATATAGTATCTGATCGAGACCCCAGATTTACTTCACATTTCTGGAAGGGACTGCAAGAGTCTTTGGGTACTCGTCTGAATTTCAGTACTGCTTTTCATCCACAGACAGATGGACAGACTGAAAGAACCAATCAGATAGTGGAAGATATATTGCGAGCTTGCATGATTGATTTCGGTGGTAATTGGAGTGAGCATTTGGCATTAATTGAATTTGCCTACAATAACAGCTATCAGTCTAGTATTCAGATGGCTCCTTTTGAAGCACTATATGGTAGAAGTTGTCGTTCCCCGTTGTGTTGGGACGAGGTAGGTGAGAAACAGTGGCTTGGACCAGATCTTGTTTCGGAATCATCACAGAACATCCGTGTTATCCGAGACCGGTTACAAGTAGCCCAGTCAAGACAGAAGAGTTATGCCGACAACACAAGGAGAGCATTGGAATTTCAGGTTGGCGAGCATGTGTTCTTAAAGGTCTCTCCGACGAGAGGGATCCGAAGATTTGGCATTCATGGCAAGCTGAGTCCGAGGTACATTGGTCCATTCGAGATTCTAGATAGAGTGGGAGAGGTGGCATATAGACTGGCTTTACCACCGCATTTGTCTGGCGTACACAATGTTTTCCATGTGTCTATGTTACGGAAATATGTGTACGATCCCACTCATATCATTTAGCAGGTGGATTTTGAACTGAAGGAAGATTTGACCTATGAGGAAAGACCTGTCAAGATTCTGGACCGGAAGCAACAACAACTCCGGAATCGTTCGATACCGATGGTCAAGATTCAGTGGAGTCGGCGTGGGACCGAAGAAGCTACATGGGAATCTGAAGAGACTATGCGAAAGCGGTATCCCGATCTATTCTAGGTGAGCGATCTTTTCTACTCTCAGTTTTAGTGCAGTGAATTTGGAGGACCAAATTCCTTTAAGTAGGGGAAGGTGTAAGACCCCAAATTCTTTAGAAATTTATTTAGAAAGTTATTTGCAATTATTTGGAATTTATTTGAAGTTATTCGAATTAATGAGAATTATCCAAATTAATTAGATTAATTAATTAATTAATAGAATAAGTCATTTTTCAACTATTTTATAAAAATCCCCAAAAATCACATCTTGTAGAACTAATTTTGTTTAGCAACTTTGTCTTCTACATTTAAGCCTAAGAAAATCATTTATTACGCCGGAATTAGTGAACTTAGTCTTCCGAACTTAATATTTAATTAATTACGGAATAGTATAAGTAATAATTCGACTACCTCAGAAAAATCTGTAAAAATAGTAAATAGATTAATATTGATGTAGATAACAACTTTTCCTTCTGGCTTTAAGCCATGGTAAATCCGTGGTAAGATCTATTTAGAATTCAAACCCAAATGTGCACACTTTTGACTCATACCTAACCCTTAGATTAAAACGCGAAATTCGACATGATTACGCAACCAAATGATCTGAAATCAGGGGCAAATGAAAGGCCACAATGTAAGGAACATTTACCCTCAATCAATTTGAGGTAAACTTAGCCCCAAAACGTGCTGCCGACATAGTTTGGTCAAATCAAGGATTTCGGCGCCGTTTCTAAACACGCGGCTTGCAGCAGCGAATACTCCCAATTCCGAAGGCTCCAGAAGCTCTATGAGCTATCAAAATGAAGCCCTACGAGTCTTCTTTCATTTGGCTGCTGTGGGGTTCGCTGAAATTTCGGATCTGAGGAGATCTAGTTCGATTTGTGGAGGTCGGTCAGTAGGCCGTTGGCTTCTCTTCATCATTCTTTGATCCATCGATTGAGGTAGGAATTCTCAACCAAATCTTGATCATAAGTATAGCAAATTGTTCCTCTCATCGAGCTCTATCCATTGGTGGTAAAAGCCCCAATTTTCATTAGGTATCCGTGGAGAAATCGAGCTTTTGGTGAGGTGCTGTCCAAGTGTTCTTCATCCTAGGGTTCCGAGTTTTCTCTCTCCGATTTGAGGTAGGATCTAACAACCAAACTTTAATTAGTTCACATGAAGTAATCAGCATGTTATTATCTTTCATTTAACTTAGAAAGCCCCAAATTCCTTTGAGCATGCATCATGAATTTCGAAGTTTTGTAAAAATATATCTAGAACATGTTTCATATAGAATTCCTTAAGCCAGAGCTTGATTACGGGCTCATTTTGAGTCATATAACTTGATCTTAATGTAGCATATAGTATATGGTTGGATTCATGATCGAGTTAGCTTTCTTTTGACACCAAAATCCCTAAATTTGGTTTTGTATATCGAGAGTATTTGTCAATTTAGTGGAGGTATGTCCTGAACTAGGTCTACTTGTGTTCTTCATAGAATAGGTTGTGATTCTTGTGATTTCTGATGAAATTAGTGTTTCCAAATTGTAGTTTTATGACCCTAGAATGTCCATTAACATTCCTAGATCATATGGTTTTAATTTCAACTCATTTGGACCCCTTTTGGGTGAGATTTCACGTTTTCCGGAAGCAACAGCCGTTGCTGTTCTTGCAGGGGTCGACCCCAGGGGTCGACCATGCACCTGGCTATCCAGGCAGCCCGAGGGTCGACCCCTGGGGTCGACCCATTCGGCCCAGACGCGAGGGTCGACCCCAGGGGTCGACCCATGCAGTTCCAGAACCCCGTTTTGCAGGGGTCGACCCCAAGGGTCGACCCGTACACCAGAAAACCCGTTTTCTTCGTTTTTCGAACCGAAAATGGATCCGAATCAATGGGGAATCAACCCATTTAACTTAGACCCATTGAAATTATATGTTTGAAGAACTTTTGATCTATTCCTGTACCCCTCTTGATTTCAAATTTGGATTGGTTCCTACATGAAAACTTAGCATAAAAACGCACCGTTTACCATCTTCATTTCAATGCATACAAGATTAAATAGAAACTCACTTAATTAATGATTAATGGTGTAACTAAATCTTTGTTAATGCATTCTTTTTCACTCCTGTGAGAGCTTGTTCTTTACCTTGACAACTTGTTCTAGCTTGATGGCATTTTGGCTAATACAAATGATAATGGTTAATCATGATATCTTAACTTGGTGATTAGGATTAATATGTTGTTTAGCTTGATTGATAGCCGCTGTTCTACAGTAATGCAGCATGATTTACTCTTATTGTGACTTGATTTCAATCTCCTTGATGATTATACTTACCTTGGAATTCTGAAATGAATCTCTTTCCTACTTGATGTTGTTATTGCTACTTAGCTTAAACCTTGGAATTCTGGCCATAAACTGTGGAAGTCTAGATTCGTGGGATCTTTGATCCAAAAGAAATCAATGCCTGGCAAACAAATAAGGGCTCGGTCTGGTCCTGGGAAGAGCGCCCGAACACTACGTGTACCCCCGGGGAGGTGAATGACTAGGTGTGGCATTTGGCACCAGTACTTGACATGTGTTAAATCTAGGACTGTCCACTACTCACTACTCTTTCCACTACTCTCTATATTACTCGCTACTACGTTTCACTTTCCACTCTTTACTGTTCTATACTCTACTTGTGGTTACTCTACTTGTTGATTACTTGGACGTGGAAATGAAAATACATGCGTGCTTGACATGACTAGAATTGACTTGATATGGCCAACTTCTTATCGTTATCTCCTGTAGTAAATTCTTGTCTTACCATTCTATTCATTATATTTCTTGACCTTGCAAGATCTTTAAATTCCGTTTCGTGATATTATCGTTATCTTTATATTGTTTTATCATTTGTAGCATGACATTTTAAAATGTAATTAAACTGTTAATCACTTATACCCGTCTGTTATTTCCTACTGGGCGTCAGCTCATAGTTGTGTTTTTCCCCTTTCCAGGCTTTTCAGGTGACGCGCTTACCGATGGGGAAGGGCTGGAGTGATGTCTTGAGTGTATCAGTTCTAGTGGTGTTTTGGAGAGCATTTAGTTTCAGTTATGTCATTGAGTTTTAGTGGTTGATTATTCCAGTTGTATTAAGTTAAACTTGAGGTTATTGTATCAGTTGTGGTTTGTTAATGATCATTTAGTATTCCATCTTGTAGCACTTGTGTATCATTTTAGATATTGTTCCCTCTCTTGCTAGCGTGTCCCTAACTGTACGTCCCGATACTTCCGCCTTGTTCGGGGCGTGACAGAAGGATGGTGGACGATCAGCCGCCCATAGGATGAACGGCTCTATGAGAACTGCTCACGTTCCAGAAGGTAGAAAACGCAACTTAACCTGCAATCACTCCAAAAGGGGACAAACACAACGAAAGAGGGGTCAGCAAATCACAAGCACGATGGGCACTAGGTGTCCCACTGTGATCGCCAAAAAATGGGCTGTTGATATGCTATGTTCTATTCTCTTCTTTCTCTTCAATACCGGCTTGAAAGATCCCTACTCTCCTTCTAATAAATCGATATGTAAAATAAAATAGGACAATAGAAGGAGAATAGAAGAGAGTAAAGAACCCTGATCGCCACCAAAGCGCCGTACGCGATGAACACACCGTGCCTTGGAAAGAGGGAGAGACACTCGCCTGGCCTGCAGCGCTAGGAAGATGAATGGTTCAGGGAGAACCGCCTAAGGCATGCACGGTGTTACGATAGACCGTTCAAGGACGCTGCAGAAGATGCAGGATGAAGCGCTCTTGGAAGGTGAACGGCTCTAGCACGACCGCAGGAAGAAGAAGGACGGTCCACGTAGCACCGCACGTCTCCTTGAATGGCTAGTAGAGAACCGCGCAAGACCACCAAGCCAGAAGTCGCAAAGGGGTCCAACCTCCACCCTCTCCAGCCAGCCAGAGGGGATGGGCCTCGTGCTAGGGATTGCTGACCTGCAAAATGATGTAAAAACACAAAGAGAAAATCTAGATTAGAACTGAGTGGTGTAGTAAATGTCAAAATAATGTGAAATAAACATGAATAAGTGGAAAGGGGGATACCTAGGGGATTTTAAACCCCTAGGGTGTCAAAAAACGTAGGTGGGTGTGTGCATGGCAATGAAGATGAAGAAGAACGTGGGGAGAAAGTAATGAAAGTAATGCATGCAATCAAAAAGTGGACAAAACTATCAAACACAAAAGACTCAAAAACTGGACTACTCCCTGAACCGGAGGCTTGTATGGACGTGGAAAGCCTCCCTCCTTGGTGCTAGGTCGCTCAAGAATGTGGCAGGGCTTCGCCGTCGACCAAAAATCTCCCCCCCCCCCTTTCAAACCCAGCCTTTAGGGTCTATTTATAGAGCACATAAAGTCCTAGCTCGAAATTAGGGTTTAGAGGTATTTTCAGGTCAAGATAATCAAAGTAAAATCATAGATAAATAGATTATCTTTTATCCAGTCGAAATGGCACTTAAAATGGTTGATTATCCGGGGAGAAAATGATGGGAGAAGTTGGGGATAAAACCACGGATAAAAGGGATAAAATCTGTTGAAATTCATGAATCGAACGGATGAACGGTCTTACGATAGACCGCTCAACTGGATGTGCGGTCACTTCTTGACCGTCCAACCCCGTCGGTGAAAATTCAAAATAATTCATAAATAATCCAAATTATCCATCGAACTGACCGAAACCTTCGCCGTTGGACTCTCATAGATGAACGGCTCAGATGAGACCGTTCAAACGTTGAGCGGCCAAAGACAAACCGTTCTAGCCTTGTCGGTGATAAATAGATTAATTGGATAATTATCTGAGGAAACCTTCAAGCGCAGGACTCTGAGAGATGGGCGGTCATAACTCGTCTGTCCATCAAGTTGAACGGCCAGATTAGGACCGCATAAATGCTTGTCGATGGAAATTCAAAAAATTAACCAAAATATTCTAAAATAGATGGACGGTCCACAGTCAACCGCACATGGATTGAGCGGCCCGTGATGAACCGTACATGCATATGGGCGCTTGAAATTCATAGAAAAGCTCGATTAACCAAAACCAAGGCCCATTAAGCCTTGAATCAACTTGGACCTAACCAAGGAGGGAGGCAACCCATAAAACTGGCGCAAAGCATGCCTGAAAATAGCCCCAACGGGTGAAGGACAACTCAAGGCATCAACAAACGGGAGTAAGAGGAGCGACTCAACTTATCGGCATAAAATGGGTGTCAACAGGCACGAGTCTCAAATCTCCAAGGGCGGCCCCCGCGGCTCCAGCCCCTTCACTTACGAGTGATCCTGACGGCCCAGGACCGCTCCATGTCAACCGGGGTGGGCTGAAAGTCAGGTGATCACTTTCATAAGCCGAAGACACCCCATCATCCTCAGTCTCTGTGTCGACCAGTGGGAACTCCTCGTCACTAGAACCGCCACCGTAATCAACCTGCTCAGAGGAAGAAGACTCCTCTGCTCTTTCTGGACGCTCCACCATCGGAGCAGGAACCTCGCTAGGAGGAGCATCACTCTCAGTAGGGACTTCCTCCATGGACTCCACACTAGGAGCAGCAGTTGATGGGATCTCAGGGGCAAGCTCGCCTTGCTTCCCAGCAATGGCTTCCTCTGCACCCCTTGCTCCCGGAAGTAATGTCGGTTGCATATCAACTAAAATTTATGGCAAGAAATAGTCAAGCCGACTGAAGACGTGAAGACTCGCGGTGGTGTCACGATTAAACTAGAAATTACCTTCCATTTCCTGCCTGGGCATTGGAGAAGGTAGATCTCTCTCTACGGGAGCAGTGGGGAGTTCCTCTGCCCCTTCCCCAGCTACGGCACCAGCTGTCGCCTCTAGCCCGATGACTGCAGCAACTGTATCGGCAACTGTGAACACGGATTAGCCGAGGCAGCCAAAATGAGCCAATGCATTCTGAAGAAATGAAGAGCTTACCTTCAGCTTCTGACCCTCACGTGCGAGAAGCCTCGAACTCTTCAAAGGATACAACCGGCGGAAGAACGATTGCTGGTTCCTTTTCTGCGGCCTTCCTACAGAGTGTCCGTGTCACTCGGGTCACAGACGCTTTGGCCTTCCCAACGGCCTCCCTCAACTGGGATCGGGTCCGATTTCTTGAATCACCAGGAGGTAGAGGCGTTGTAGTTGGAGCTGGCTCAGGAGTCTCGAAGTACACTGGCTTCTGAGCTTTCAGTATCAGCTCCCTAAAGTGCCGAGTCTCCTCTAGAGTGGGCCGGACTGCATGCACGCCACGATGAGAAAGATATATACTGTAACAAGGAAAAAGAAACTTGGCCAAAGCGTTGGAGCAAAGAAAAGAAAGATACCTGCTGGCCCCGTGTAGAAGGGGAAAAGAGGCCAATAATACAACGGTGGCACTTTGTCTCTCGAAGCTACCTCGCGAATAAGCCAACATAAATCTCCTATCTTTTCACTCGACTGGGCCAGCAGCGCCAAGTCCTCGTGGCCACGAGAAGATAGGTGATAATATAAGCTCAGGTGGTCCAACCCCCATCTGTCAGCATATTTGAATGATATATGAAGGGGCCGGTCCAGAATGGCTTCACTGGGGCCACCCACTGAAAGCCTGTGCGATCGAAGGAGCTCGAACAGCCAAGGGGTGTTGTCATATAAGGCATCCCGCCTGTCTTTCCTACGGATGAAAGTCCGATAGGGGTGAAACCTGTCAACCTCGGGGCGCCAGTCAGCTACAACCGAGATGGGTTCCTCCACCGGTAGAGGGAGTTGCTGAAGAACCACCCTCTCGCTGCTTACCCGGCATAGTCTCCGAAGCGTTTTCAAATAGTCATCCTTGCTGATTGTGGGCAACTTCGGATCGACTTTGGTCGAGCAGCTCTTCACGGCTTTTTGGGCTTCCAGATAGGCCCTCACTTCCGTGTTGGTCCAAGATTTCAGCTTCTTCAGATAGGAGGGCTCAATATCAAGGGTTGGCTCCGGCTGGGAGTCCAGAAGTCTATGCTCCGCTACGGCCCAACACTCTCGGCGGGAGCTCCTGTAGAACCCCGTCCGTGCTTTCCACCACTTGATATATTTAGGAGTGATGCGAGAGAAGTGGGCAGGGGTTGGCACCCTGAAAGAAACATCTTCTCGGCGGTGGAAGAAGTCCCACCATATCCGGGCATTATCATTTGAAACTTTCCCGGCTCTGTGCCTATTGGGCAACGCAAATTATGAAGAGGAATGCGGAATGTGCTGGTCATAGCCAAAGTTTTGGCTGAAGCGGAACGGATAATACGGCTCCAGCCATAGAATGCCGCTCTTCCGGAATACAAGGACGCTTGGTCTGATAGCCAGCGCCCAGTCAACTAACTCTTGCTCCAGGATGGGCCTTGTACACTTGGCCCCAAAGATTGGATGGGTATACTCCTCTGTCTTTAAAAGCTTGCACTGCCTCGTCCTGTTCACGAGCGGGCTGGAATGAGCAGCTAAGCTCCAGAAGTGAAGGACCCCGGGTGAATCTGTGAGAATCCGGGTCAGCTTGCCCCGAATGGCGAAGAGTTGCTCCGCTAGTGAAGACGGCTCGGCACTCGCGAACTCTATCATCCGCGGGATAAGATGAGCCGACTGTAACGCCTGAGGGACAGCCTCCGGGAAAAGGGTACAAACCCAGGCATTGAAGAAGTGTAACGAACCAACCATCCGCAGATTCCTGGGGAGACACATCTTGTGCAGGTCCCCCAGCATTTTGTAGGTGAGGCACAAAGTCACTGGGCAAAGGGACAGCTTAGTACCCTAAGTTATGAGACATGCGGGATAGATAGCCTCCGGTCTAATCACGCTCTCGTCACCTTGCGGGAGAGCGAAGGAACATATCCAATAAGCTAGGTACGCAGCACAGTGTGTGACTACGTCGACACCAGTGGGGTTCGGGTCCTCCCTCTGCCCTCTTCTGAAAGATGATGATGCTGCGGCCTATCGTCGGACTCTCTTTTTCCTCTTCGGAGCCATCGGCGCTACTGCAGGGAAGTCATCGTACTTCTTCTTCCCGCCAAAGAAATGTTGGAGCCAGGTGCCCATCCGCACCCTCCGCTTCTAGCCTGGCTTCCGAGCTTCGCTCGTGTCATGTGACGAGTGGCAAAGTGTGCGGTACGCCTTCATCAGATATCGATAAGCATAACCTGCCAGATACCGGCCCTCTCCGTCAGTCTGATCCTTCAGCAAGTCGGGCCAGCAGACTTCCTCGTACGGTTCTCCGTCGATGGGTAGACCGCTTGATAGGATCGGTGCGATGGATATAGAGGGAGGTGAATGTACCCCTCTTCAAAAATGCCCAGATTAAAACCAATCAGAGACAATTAGTTAGAAATCAACTGAACTGCTCTCTTATCACAACCGTGGACAGAGAAGCTCAGACTCACAAATGAGTTCTAATTCTTCTGAGCGAAAGAACAAACACTTCATAATCATATAAGCTCCCAAGGAAATCACAACAAATTAACCATGCATAACCTGTGAAGGGGAGATAGAAGACAAGGAGCAAACGCACAAGCCAAACCACGGCACATATAATTTTTTAGGTGGTTCGGTCCACAGACCTACATCCACCCCTCACTCCAAACCGGAGTGAGACTTCCACTAGCTAACGCTAGAATCGCAGACTCAGTCTGCAACAGGTGCTGCCTAACAACTTGACCAGGGGAACAACCTCCCCTCTTCCTCCAGACCGAAGGGAAAACACAAAAACACAGCAAGCAGAAAGCTGGAAAACGAAATCACAATTTGGCTCTCGCAGGAGCTGACTGGCCTGGATTTGATCCACGGTCCAGTAGGATCTAATCTTCTGATGAAGCTTCTTATCTCTCGATCTCTCTTCTTCTTACTCTTCTTTTTCTTCTCTACTTCTTTCTCTCATTGTCTACTCTTCTTCTCTCGATCCTCACGAGCTCTCTCTCTTTCTCTTTTTCTTCTGCTGCTCTCACACTCTGCCACTTTTCTTCTCTGCTCTTCTCTTCTCTTTCTTTTTCTTCTGCTACTTCTCTTCCTCTCTGCTGCTCTCTTCTTCTGCTTCTCTCTCGATCACCATCATCCTTCTCCAGATGAAGAAGTCTTCTATTATATAGCAGCAGCAGGTGTTGGGCGTGAGTCTTCCACATCTCCCGCCCAGAAGGTTCTACACGTGGAAGCATCTCAGCAGGCTTCAATCCACGTGTCATCATCCTGTCAGCCCTTCCAGCCTCGGATCATGTGCCAATCTTAATTCCCTCATCCAGCAGTCTTGTCAGATAATCAGTCGAAGACAATATCAGTTAAAGTCAGTAAGACCCTATACAGGCTTCATTTATGCAAGCAAGGCAATGCATGGCTGTACAGAGTTGGTCGAGTGAAGCAATGGACGAGTGTACAGACTTGTTGAGACAATGCATGAACAAACGATGCAATGTACAGACTTGATGGCGTGAAGTTCTGAATGCATATGAGAAAGTATATACATTGGCGATGAGTGCTCAGACATGCCACCAAGCGAGTGTACACACTTTGTATACAATGTGCAGAGCCACGTACAGACTTTGTTATGCAAGGCTATGGCATGCTGTCAAGCAATGTATAGACTTTGCTACCTAGCATTAATGCATGAATGCATCATGTATAGACTTGATGAACTGGCGCAGGGACATAACAGTAAAGGATGTATAGACTTGTGTGCGTGTGCGACCAGACAATGAATGCATGATAGCCAGTGTATAGACTTTGCATCTATCAAAGTATGCACATTGAAAATGGATGCTCAGGCATGCAGTCAAAGGATGTACAGACTTAGCAGCGAGATGCACACAATGTATAGACTTGTTCAAACATCAACAGATGGACGTATAGACTTAGAGTATTCATTCTAGGCAAATGCTGTACAGACTTTGATGGAGAGATACACACAAGCACATAGGAAGTATGCACAACGAATAAGGATGCACTAACTAGCCCTTGAACGAGTGTATACATTTGGTGTGCATGCGATAGCAATGTACAAGCTTGTTGGTTTGAAATGCAGAATGCACTTAAACAAAGTATGCACAATGAGGATGTATAGACTTAATGAGATGATGCATGAACACTGTATAGACATGAAACAAGGGAGTTATAGACTTGATGTTTACGTGCATGAGAAACCAATGTACAGACTTGCTGTGCGTGCAGTAGATGACACCAGTGTACAGACTTGCTAAGCTTTCGCTAAGTCTGTATAGACTTGATCATGCAGACGACGACACCAGTGTACAGACTTGAATGCTCGAAGCACACGATGTATAGACTTTGAAGCATGTGAACACGACGCTATACAGACTTATGTATGCATGGATGCACTGACTAAGCCACGAGCCAAGTGGCGATGTATAGACTTGTGTTATGCACCCAGACAATGTATAGACTTGCACATAGAGACGCTGCATGAGACGATGCACGAGATGATGCAATGTATAGACTTGGTCTTACAATGCATAGACTTGAAAGACGATGCATGAGACGATGCATGAGACGATGCATTGTATAGACTTAGCGATGCAATGTTCACACTCACTTAGACGCTGAGTGAGACGCTGGATAATGTACAGACTTTACTTCGTGCAAGCTACAGGATAATGTATGGACTTTGAAAGATGATGCATGCATTAGCCAACAATGTACAGACTTTGCCAATGTACAGACTTGGTGTTCTGAACGTAGGTAAAGAAAAGGAATGTATAGACTTGGAGATGCTGAATGAACAATGTATAGACTTTAATGATCCATGCACAAGACGCAGCAAGACTCTGTACAGACTTTATGTTTATGCAGCATGACTCTGTACAGACTTAATAACGTGCAGATATTATATATGCATGAAGAGTACTGGCTGTGGCTGTATAGACTTGATCGAATGAATCAACCTGAGGTTGTATATACTAGCCACTAAGGAAGCCACTAAGGAATGTGCAGACATGCACACATGCTCAATGAATGCACCGATGCAGTGAATGCAGTAACAAGTGTATAGACTTGAAAATGCACGAGAGACATGAAATACATTGGCTTATCACATGCACCAACATTTCTGTACAGGAAATAGCATATGCACAGATCTGAGAGTAGACAGAGCATTACCTGATCGGACTGTGCACTGATCTTCCCTGTCACTGTTGACTTTTGACTTGAATTGACTTCATGACCTGAGAGTCATTCTTAAACCTGTTCTGACAGTTTCTCATAATACATCAGGATTATATCATCAAGGATGAACATGTAAACATAATGAGACATAATATTTGTCATCATCAAAACTCCAGAACCACAGGGGACATAACAATCTCCCCCCTTTTGATGATGGCAATATTATGAGTCATTGCAATAGTTTCATCATGATGATTATGAACTTAGTCAAAAAAGCATGTAAAACACCATGTGATGCAAGTGTTGATTTGATGCAAATGATGACTCAATGATGACTCACAAAAGTTCTCCCCCTTTGACAACATCAAAAAGAATGGAATGATCATTGACTGTTGAAGGAGATGATATAGGAGCTAATATGCAAACTTTGTTGCTGTCATCTAGAACTCCCCCTGACAAGATACTCTCCTGAATGAATGAACATTGAACCACAGGGACATGCAAAAACTTCTCCCCCTTAGATGGACATAGATTGGAATGAAGAATTCTCCCCCTTTAACAACAGCAAGAAGAAAGGGACATGAAGGATGCTGACAAGATCTCCCCCTTTATGAATTACAATGCAGCATGATTCATATGACAGGGAAGCTCCCCCTGAATAGATGGAGTCTTATGAGGTGGATGAAAAGGAGACCATAGGGGCATGTAGATTTGACAAAGGTTTCACAGTCAATAGAAGTAGATCGCAGATAGTCAGATGAAACACAGTCAAATACTGAGATCAAATGAGAGCAGAATAACTAAGCAAAGTCAGAATGTTTTCAGTAGTAGTGAAATTTAAATACAATTAGCAAGATTTTCAAAGAGTATACCAATTTCATAAATCCAACGAATTTTTCAGCGAGTCTCCTATTATAAAGATTTATGAATAAACTTTATTGAACTCCATGGTTTAAAGATGATGTATACCAGGTTCGAAAAAAAGTTCTGTACTCATATCTGAAATCAAGGTTTAATAAAAAATGAACCAAAAACTCATATGTACATCTTGATTGATCTCCCTTCATCTTACTCAATCAATTTCAATGACTTTTTTAAGAAATACACTCATAAGTATTGAGTTTAAACATGCATGAAACCATTTGAGCATATCAAGGGTTATAGCAGATTATCCTTTGCATTCTTTTTCAAATATTGCAATTTGTTCAACAAGAATTTTCATGCAACAAATTTCAAGAGCACTCAAGTTTAGTGCACACCTTGTAACTAGAGGATATACGTTGATCAGACGCCAATATCCCTAAGCACTTAGTGTGACTAACAGTCATGCTTTATAATTAACAGAGTTGACTGTTCACCTCATGACATGTCTTTTCTCATTTCTTTGACGAGTGAGATATGTTTCTCAGTGTGTCAGTGTGTCAGCCATTACTCTGCCTATTTTTCAATTATTTTTAGACAGAGTTAACTAAGACACCTCATGACACAGACCTTTGGACATGTGTTTCTCAGTGATCAAAGTCATTGCTCATGCAAGATTCAAAAGATTTGACCCTTAGACATTTTCAGGAAGTTCAGATGTTTAGAAACAATACAGATTTCATGTATTTCATCCAAATAAAGTCATGATTTCCATATTTTCAGATTATAGAAGATTTAACAAGACTTCACATGAATCAGTTGGTTAAGGTTTATTAAAGTTGATTCAGATATTTTTCAGGACATTTATAGCCAACCTAACCGAATACATTAAATGTAAACTATTTTGATCTTTCTGATATTCATAAATCTATATAATAGAAGATTCCTTATTGAAGTAATTATTCAGATTTATGAGCAAGGTATACAATTTGAGATCTTCTCAATTGCAGCTACATCAAGAAAGCTTGCAGAAACAGCCAGAGTACCAATGATGCCAATTGATGGTATATGATGCCGGAAGAGCATAGGCTGATGAATGAGTGAAAATGTGGTTGCACAGGCTGATATCAGGAGGTCAGGCATGCTTCAAGATTTTCAAGGATAACATGCAATGAATTCTGACAAGTGTATGCATTTGACAACCTGCATGCAATGTATTGTTGATGGGGCATCAAAGGCGATTTCCATACACGGGTGAAGTGTATTTGTGTGTTATGGCTTGTATAAGATTGTAATTGTGTATTTTCTTTCTTTTGGGCTCCTTATAAGGCTTATATCAAGCCAATGGGCCATTTGTTATGTCAAGTCCAAGGTTAGATTGCCATTAGTAGAGTCCATTAGAAAGCCTAGTTCATATTGGACCAAGTGCCACCCTTATGGACCATATTAGTCATTTAAGGCCCAATTGGGCCACTCCCTCTCATGGGCCACCAAGACTTGGAAGGCCCAAGTCTAGACTTGAGTTAATGGGTTGGGTTGGCTGCCCTTGGACCAGCCTAGGCCCAAGAGAGGCCCATGAAGGGGGCACCCCCTCTTTTGGCCTTATTAGGCATGGTTGGTGTGTATTAGGTGGTGTTTGAACAGCTTTAGTCCAAGGTTGAATAAGTATGGTCAAATTAGATTAAACTAATGTATTAAATGTGTGATTCACATTGTATCCCAGCCCTTCAATCCAAACCCCTAGATCCAAGGGTTGAGGTTGAGTTTGGTTGGCATCCTATATAAGGTTGTATTTTTCATATTGAAGGAATTAATGAAGGAAAAAAAGGCATTTGCCCCCAAGTGAAGCTTGCGCCCCTCCCCTCTCTCTCCCTGGTTCCTCCACCCCCTCTCCCCTTTCTAGAGTGTAATCCCCCCCTTGATCCCCTCCAGCATCTGAAGCAACTCCGGTGATCGCCGCCGCCATCGTCTCGCCGCCGACGCATCGTTGCCAACGGTTTCGGTGTTCTGTCCACTCAGGACAGATCCTTCTTCTCCGAATTCCTGCTATCACTCCCTTCATCTTATGAAGCTCAAAATTTCAGGGTTGGTTCCCCTCTAGAACCCTTATCCCCACAAAACAAATCACGTCAAAATTCATCCTTTAGCTATTTTTTGATTTTCGTCCAAGTCCAAGTTCCAGATCTGTCCTGGTTCTGTTTACTGTTCATCAGCTCTGAGTTTACCCCATTCGAACCATCTTTTTATTTTTGTTGGGTCTTCCAAATTTATTGGGAGTTCTGTCCACATATATCTACCACCAGGAATTTTATTAATTTTTGATAAGGTCTCTAGCTATTTTTCAAATTTCATCCAAGTTCCCAAGAACAGTCTGCCCACAGTTTCCCAGATCCGACCCAGGTCTAGTAAAAACATCCCAGAAAATCCATTTCTTATCCAATCAAAAAACCAAAAATAGACCCGGATTCCTCTCTCAGAGACCTTCAACTTTGCTGAAGAAATCATTTCCAGATTCGGAGGTCTTCTCCCCGGTCAACGTCGATCTTCAGAGAAGTCAGAACCTGCCCTTGCAGTTCTGGCTAGATTCCAGCAAGCTTGTAAAATACATGATCAGAAATACAGATCTGATTATTTTTTTTGAAGACCGCTACGTCGAAGTATTCTGAGTCAGCTTTCCAACGGCGCTAATCTTGTCGCATTCCGATGACGGGGCTGATCGCAGCAGTAGTTTTCTCCGAGTCGCGCGCCTGCAAATAGAACTTTCAGGTTCGTGGCCGAGTTCCCAGCGAGCGTCGTCCGAGGGCCGCCCGGCGTCCGGCGGTCGTTCCAGCAGCTCGCCATCCCAGGGGAATGCTTTCCAGGTGTCTCCACAACAGAGGAGTCATCAGGCCCCACACGACCCCTCCGGTCAATACGTGGGCCCCCACTAGCACGAGTACGCGTGAAGCCGAAGCATTGCCCGAAACCGCCCGTCAACCAGAACTTGGTCCTCCCGGGCCCACTTGTGTCACCCTTTACCTCCCTGCGTGGAGTGGGCTTATTTGTACTGCTGTAAACATAATGTACTAAGTTCCCGGGAGTACGAGCTTTGGCCGGGTGCCGTCTTCGCCACGCCGAGAGCGTGGAGGTATCGCCTTCACCCTTACACTTGGCATTAGCTTAATTCTTTATATGCTTTATATGCCGCTGCTAGAGAGCATGTGTAGGGATACCTAGCTCGCCTTCAATTTATAATATCACTGCTGCGAGAGAGAGTGAAGCCGTCCCGTGACCCGATCCGGGCGCAAAAGAGAGCCGACCACCCTAGCTCATTGCCAGTTTCTCAACCGCGCACATCCGACGCTTCCCTCGTTAAGGGACGATCGCGAGCTTGTCGTGTCCGTGGTCCCGTCCCGCATCAATTTGGTATCAGAGCGAGTTTGAGTCTAGGGTGTCAAAAAAAAAAAGAGTGTCATTTAAGTCATTGTCTAAGTCAGTCTAGGTTGCATTTGCATCCCTTTACTCGGTATATAAAAGGTGTTGTCCGACCGTTAGGTTACGCCTATCGGGAAGGCCGCACACTTGTGCGAGTGACCTTCGGGTCGATTATCTCCGCCGCGTACCGAGTCTTGGTTTACATCTAGGGTCCTTAGTGTGCATGCATTCCAACTTTGCATTACTTAGGGTCGTGTCTAGTGTTTTGTCTAAATGGCCTTGCATATCCATTCCTAGGGATCCATTCCCGTATTTTGGCAACTATGGCCAACCCATGTCGACCCGTCCAAGGTGATAGGTCCGTGTCCGAGTACCTTCGGGCATATCATAAGTATTGGTTGGAACATGACTTGGGAGAGGAGAGCAACACGGCCGCATTTCAATTTCGGAGAGGTTTGCACCTTCACTTCCAATTGGAATGTCTTATCCGCAATACATTCTCTCTAGCGGAATCCTATACGGTCGCTCTAGTGGTCGAACCATTTGAGTCACACTTCTCTCGGTATGGTGGCTTTAGACAAGCATCTACCTCCCAGCCGCCTACACCATGGCCTTCACCACTCGAGAGAGTTCCAATGTCATCCATCTCTATTTCTGAATTTGATTCGGAATCCTCTCATTTGGAACCACCAAGGCCCGAGCCACCCGTATTTCTAACGGGTACGCTTTTCATAGCCGAGCCACTTCTTAGTTGGCTCAAGGATGGCTTGGTCCCACATCCCTTCCCATCAATGGACCCCACACTACCACTAGTGTCAAGCAACTCATTTCATACCACCTTCCGGTCTCGTCACTATGTGGACACATTGGACGACCTTCTTAAAGGGTTAGACCGGCAGTTGACCTTTACACATTTATTGGCCCGAGGCTTCGACCAACCCGCTAGTCTTAGCTTCACCCATCCGGCCTATGGGTCCATTACCTCCGAGTGCACCGTGGGTTGTGTCACCACGGAGATTCTTCTACTCCTCCCGATGCAGGCCGAGTCCGACTTCATTTCCTTTTGCCCGAGGGAGGAAGTTTATTTTCTTCACATGACCATCGTCCCGTTCACTATGGCGGATGAAGGTGACCATTCACACCTTCAAGAATTTCACGATTGGGACCGTGTCATGGAGGAACCCATCTCCCGGGGTCATACCTTCTTTGACCCTTTTGACCCCTCCACTAGTGAAGCTCCCGAGCTATCACATTCCCTCCACCTCTTCCAAGGAGTTCACTATTCCACCCATACCCCTCGGTCTATTCGACAAGCCGTCTCTACATCTAGGGATGATGACGAGGGTAGTTTTGGATCTCCTACCCCTTCTTCACCCAAATCCCATCGGTCACCAATGCATGAGTGGTACATCTTAGGGTGTCTAGGAGTCCTCCCTTCCATCCACCATCGTGTACATCTATTATATGCATGGCACATATTCGGGTGTCCTGGTCCGCCATCACCCATGAACGGGTCAGACTAACAGTGTGCTTTTTCTTTGTGTGGTTTTGTTTTGAGTGATTTGTTTGCATGGTTTGTGTGTCGTTTGTTTGTCTGCATGCGTCTTGTGCTAGCTCGTTGTCGTCCTCTTATGAGTAAGAGGCGAGTGGACTCACTTGATGAGTATGGGATCGGTTTTACTTCTATATCCGGATCAGTCACCTATAGGGACTCAGCGGTGATTCCTAGTGAGTCTTCGAGCTGTTTCCTTCCTTTGAGAGTGCCCCTTCGGAGTGACCACCATTAGCCATAGCAGTGCGCATATCGAGTATATATGGAATGAGCAGGTACCGATCACTTGGAGTGGAGCATACCCGCGCTACTTAGCACGGTGACAGATCCGCCGGAGTACCAGAGCAGCCATACCCCTACTCGACGGGGTCGAGTTCCTCCCACCTGGGGAGAATTGATGGGGCATCAAAGGCGATTTCCATACACGGGTGAAGTGTATTTGTGTGTTATGGCTTGTATGAGATTGTAATTGTGTATTTTCTTTCTTTTGGGCTCCTTGTAAGGCTTATATCAAGCCAATGGGCCATTTGTTATGTCAAGTCCAAGGTTAGATTGCCATTAGTAGAGTCCATTAGAAAGCCTAGTTCATATTGGACCAAGTGCCACCCTTATGGACCATATTAGTCATTTAAGGCCCAATTGGGCCACTCCCTCTCATGGGCCACCAAGACTTGGAAGGCCCAAGTCTAGACTTGAGTTAATGGGTTGGGTTGGCTGCCCTTGGACCAGCCTAGGCCCAAGAGAGGCCCATGAAGGGGGCGCCCCCTCTTTTGGCCTTATTAGGCATGGTTGGTGTGTATTAGGTGGTGTTTGAACAGCTTTGGTTCAAGGTTGAATAAGTATGGTCAAATTAGATTAAACTAATGTATTAAATGTGTGATTCACATTGTATCCCAGCCCTTCAATCCAAACCCCTAGATCCAAGGGTTGAGGTTGAGTTTGGTTGGCATCCTATATAAGGTTGTATTTTTCATATTGAAGGAATTAATGAAGGAAAAAAAGGCATTTGCCCCCAAGTGAAGCTTGCGCCCCTCCCCTCTCTCTCCCTGGTTCCTCCACCCCCTCTCCCCTTTCTAGAGTGTAATCCCTTCCCCCTTGATCCCCTCCAGCATCTGAAGCAACTCCGGTGATCGCCGCCGCCATCGTCTCGCCGCCGACGCGTCGTTGCCAACGGTTTCGGTGTTCTGTCCACTCAGGACAGATCCTTCTTCTCCGAATTCCTGCTATCACTCCCTTCATCTTATGAACCTCAAAATTTCAGGGTTGGTTCCCCTCTAGAACCCTTATCCCCACAAAACAAATCACGTCAAAATTCATCCTTTAGCTATTTTTTGATTTTCGTCCAAGTCCAAGTTCCAGATCTGTCCTGGTTCTGTTTACTGTTCATCAGCTCTGAGTTTACCCCATTCGAACCATCTTTTTATTTTTGTTGGGTCTTCCAAATTTATTGGGAGTTCTGTCCACATATATCTACCATCAGGAATTTTCTTAATTTTTGATAAGGTCTCTAGGTATTTTTCAAATTTCGTCCAAGTTCCCAAGAATAGTCTGCCCACAGTTTCCTAGATCCGACCCAGGTCTAGTAAAAACATCCCAGAAAATCCATTTCTTATCCAATCAAAAAACCAAAAATAGTCCCGGATACCTCTCGTAGAGACCTTCAACTTTGCTGAAGAAATCATTTCCAGATTCGGAGGTCTTCTCCCCGGTCAACGTCGATCTTCAGAGAAGTCAGAACCTGCCCCTGCAGTTCTGGCCAGATTCTAGCAAGTTTGTAAAATACATGATCAGAAATACAGATCTGATTATTTTTTTTGAAGACCCCTACGTCGAAGTATTCTGAGTCAGCTTTCCAACGGCGCTAATCTCGTCGCATTCCGACGACGGGGCTGATCGCAGCAGCAGTTTTCTCCGAGTCGCACGCCTGCAAACAGAACTTTCAGGTTCGTGGCCGAGTTCCCAGCGAGCGTCGTCCGAGGGCCGCCCGGCGTCCGGCGGTCGTTCCAGTAGCTCACCATCCCAGGGGAACGCTTTCCAGGTGTCTCCACAACAGAGGAGTCATCAGGCCCCACACGACCCCTCCGGTCAATACGTGGGCCCCCACTAGCACGAGTACGCGTGAAGCCGAAGCATTGCCCGAAACCGCCCGTCAACCCGAACTTGGTCCTCCCGGGCCCACTTGTGTCGCCCTTTACCTCCCTGCGTGGAGTGGGCTTATTTATACTGCTGTAAACATAATGTACTAAGTTCCCGGGAGTACGAGCTTTGGCCGGGTGCCGTCTTCGCCACGCCGAGAGCGTGGAGGTATCGCCTTCACCCTTACACTTGGCATTAGCTTAATTCTTTATATGCTTTATATGCCGCTGCTAGAGAGCATGTGTAGGGATACCTAGCTCGCCTTCAATTTATAATATCACTGCTGCGAGAGAGAGCGAAGCCGTCCCGTGACCCAATCCGGGCGCAAAAGAGAGCCGACCACCCTAGCTCATTGCCGGTTTCTCAACCGCGCACATCCGACGCTTCCCTCGTTAAGGGATGATCGCGAGCTTGTCGTGTTCATGGTCCCGTCCCGCATCAATTGACTCCCCCTGACCATATGCATTCAATCAATCTTTTTGGCATTTTCAATGTAACGAAATGCAATGCAATTAACTACATGTATGCAAGGACATGCAAACTCCCCCTAACTAAATGCATTGAATCATCATATATGTCATGAAGACAATGCATGAGACTTTATGTACGGGAAGTCATAAACTATGCTTATGGATGCATCGGGGGCATATGTAGCCCTATCAGATTTTCAGTGACTATGTAGGACACATGTGGCATAGAGATATGCAAGGTTTAGACAGACTCCCCCTGGCATTATGCAATATATATGAGAATTCTAGAATGCACCAAATTGAAGACCATGCTCATGGGTTTATAGTCTTCTCTATGAACACAAACACATGTTAAAACATTAGTGTATGCAGATGAAAAATCACTTCAACATGTCTACACTGAATATATATGCACACACAGTTCAAGGTACAAACAAGTAGGCCCATGTAGCTCAATGCAAGTGTCAAAGCAAATAAAGGAACTTGTATGCATGAAACATGATATGCAGTTGAAAATAGATTCCTAAGGAATTCAATTAACCAAATGTGAAGAGTGCAAGTATTACCTGAAAAGTTCAGAAAGGGATTTTCTTTTGAGTGCCTTGGTTTAATTCCCCAATTTATTTTTCAGCCCCAAGGCACATCTGCAAGATACAAAATGTCATTTTGTATATTGAGGTACCCAAGAATTCTTGGGTCCTCCATGGTCAGTAGCACCTCTAAATGGTGCCCTCCATAGTTTTTAAGCATAAGAATCATCAAATTTCACCATGGAATAGTTAGGCATAGTGTGTCCAAATGGACCACTGTGATGACAAGTAACAGATCTCACGTTCTTTTTATGCACATTATTGTGAGCATTGAATCTATGTGCATGAACATTCAAATTTCTATTATGAACATGAGCATTCTGTTTTCTGAAACCTGCCAACCAGCACTGATATGTTCTATGGCCAGGTTTTCCATAGTTAAAACAGTAACAAGTCTTTTTCATGAATTCAGTTTTCTCCTTATCAAAATCATTTTGATGAATAGGGAGTTTGACCAATTTATGAATGGGTTTATTCCCCTGTGCATGCCAACACCGTGCAATAGTGTGTCCTATCTTTCCACAGCAAACACAATGAGCTTTCCTTTTCTGATTAGTAGAAATGTTCTGAAAATCTTTAGCGTGCAAATTTCTACCCGGAGCATGCCAACATTTTGCACCAATGTGGCCTAATCTTCCACAATGAAAACATTGAAGTTTCCTTTTATGAGTTGCATGATTTTTAGCATGGATCAGTTTATCATGCACTCCAACAGCAGATAGGTCATCTATTTTCATCAGCCTACATTCATGCATGAGATGACCTATTTTATGACAGTAAAAGCATTGTGGCCTTTTAGTTTGAACAGAAGATGGTTTCTTCATATTAGAATTCCTAGCATGAATTCTATCAGATTTCAACTCATCCTTCTTCATGATAAAACAATCAACCATCTCATGGCCAAACTTTCCACAGTAAAAGCATTCAATGTTCTTGACAGCAGATTTGTTGGTCTGAACTTTCTTAGCATGCTGATTGTTATCATTCTTTTTCAATATTTTCCTTTTCTGTTTTGTTTTCTTATTTTCTTGATCAGCAACTTGTTTAGGGGATGAGGTGGAGGTGCTAGCTATGTCTGAGCTACGCACAAAGGTTGTATGAAGTTTATTCCTCATTCCCTGCTTAACTTGAAAACTACTGCCTTTCTTCATGCAGTTATCTGTGGATACAACATTCTGCTTCTCATGATTAGCAGAATCAGACAGAGACTTATTCAAATCCAAAATCTCATTCCTAAGAGAAGAGATGAGCAGTTCAGAGTTTGTGATCCTTTCATTAAGCATAGTATTGACAGTTTTATAGCTGTCTATCTCTTCCATTAATGTACTCACTCTCTCACATTCATTTTCAATTGAACTCTTCCCTTTTTCAAGTATTAAAAGTCTCTCAGACATAGCAGAATTCAGCAGCTTCAATTCTTCATTTTCTTGTTTTAGTTTTTCTTCAGTCTTTTCATTTTCCTTTTCATTGAGCAACATTTCTTCTTTTAATGAATCAATCAAGGTTTCTTTTAGGCTCAAATCAGATTTCATGCTGTCACATAATTTTTTCAAAGATGAACAATCTTCACATGATCCTTCTTTATTTTTCAATTCTGATTTCAGATTTTCATTTTCATCCTTCAGACTTGTGATTTCAGTATTTTTCTCTTTTCTTAATTTTCTCTTTTCTGATTTAACTCTTTCATATTTATCCAGTAGATGCTCATGCATGGCAACTAAATCATCATTGCTAATATCCTCGGTCTCAGAGTTTACCTGGGATGGAGACTCATCTAATTGATCACTCCGATTGGCCATGAGACATTCCTGGTTTTCACGAAATGTGATCACTGAATCCCAGATTTCCTTCGCAGTCCTGCATGTAAGAATAGAGGAAATGACATTAACATCTACAGCATTCTTCAGAATGTTCAGAACTCTTATATTCTCACTGTTCTTTTGTTTATCCTTCAGGGACCATTTACTCTCCTCTCAAGGCAAAACATGTGGACCATATTCAATAAGATTCCATAGTTTTGGATCTATAGAGTTTATAAAAACACATAGACCGCCTAACCATTTCTCAAAGTTAGAACCATCAAAAACTACATGTGATGCCATTATAAAACAATCGAATAGATTTAGATCTATGAGCTAGAAGGCAATATCAGAAGAAAGCACCGCACTGGAACTGTAAACCACGAAATCAAATCAGCAGGATCCTCTGCAGATTGTTGGATCTGGAAGTCAGAGACCGTTCTGATACCAAATGATAGGATCGGTGCGATGGATACAGAGGGGGGTGAATGTATCCCTCTTCAAAAATGCCCAGATTAAAACCAATCAGAGACAATTAGTTAGAATCAACTGAACTGCTCTCTTATCACAACCGTGGACAGAGAAGCTCAGACTCACAAATGAGTTCTAATTCTTCTAAGCAAAAGAACAAACACTTCACAATCATATAAGCTCCCAAGGAAATCACAACAAATCAACCATGCATAACCTGTGAAGGGGAGATAGAAGACAAGGAGCAAACGCACAAGCCAAACCACGGCACAGATAATTTTTTAGGTGGTTCGGTCTACAGACCTACATCCACCCCTCACTCCAAACCGGAGTGAGGCTTCCACTAGCTAACGCTAGAACCGCAGACTCAGTCTGCAACAGGTGCTGCCTAACAGCTTGACCAGGGGAACAACCTCCCCTCTTCCTCCAGACCGGAGGGAAAACACAAAAACACAACAAGTAGAAAGCTGGAAAACGAAATCACAATTTGGCTCTCGCAGGAGCTGACTGGCCTGGATTTGATCCACGGTCCAGTAGGATCTAATCTTCTGATGAAGCTTCTTATCTCTCGATCTCTCTTCTTCTTACTCTTCTTTTTCTTCTCTGCTTCTTTCTCTCATTGTCTACTCTTCTTCTCTCGATCCTCACGAGCTCTCTCTCTTTCTCTTTTTCTTCTGTTGCTCTCACACTCTGCCACTTTTCTTCTCTGCTCTTCTCTTCTCTTTCTTTTTCTTCTGCTACTTCTCTTCCTCTCTGCTGCTCTCTTCTTCTGCTTCTCTCTCGATCACCATCATCCTTCTCCAGATGAAGAAGTCTTCTATTATATAGCAGCAGCAGGTGTTGGGCGTGAGTCTTCCACATCTCCCGCCCAGAAGGTTCTACACGTGGAAGCATCTCAGCTGGCTTCAATCCACGTGTCATCATCCTGTCAGCCCTTCCAGCCTCGGATCACGTGCCAGTCTTAATTACCTCATCCAGTAGTCTTGTCAGATAATCAGTTGAAGACAATATCAGCTAAAGTCAGTAAGACCCTGTATAGGTTTCATTCATGCAAGCAAGGCAATGCATGGCTGTACAGAGTTGGTCGAGTGAAGTAATGGACGAGTGTACAGACTTGTTGAGACAATGCATGAACAAACGATGCAATGTACAGACTTAATGGCGTGAAGTTCTAAATGCATATGAGAAAGTATATACATTGGCGATGAGTGCTCAGACATGCCACCAAGCGAGTGTACACACTTTGTATACAATGTGCAGAGCCATGTACAGACTTTGTTATGCATGGCTATGGCATGCTGTCAAGCAATGTATAGACTTTGCTACCTAGCATTAATGCATTAATGCATCATGTATAGACTTGATGAACTGGCGCAGGGACATAACAACAAAGGATGTATAGACTTGTGTGTGTGTGCGACCAGACAATGAATGCATGATAGCGAGTGTATAGACTTTGCATCTATCAAAGTATGCACAACGAAAATGGATGCTCGGGCATGCAGTCAAAGGATGTACAGACTTAGCAGCGAGATGCACACAATGTATAGACTTGTTCAAACATCAATAGATGGACGTATAGACTTAGAGTATGCATTCTAGGAAAACGTTGTACAGACTTTGATGGAGAGATACACACAAGCACATAGGAAGTATGCACAACGAATAAGGATGCACTGACTAGCCCTTGAACGAGTGTATACATTTGGTGTGCATGCGACAGCAATGTACAAGCTTGCTGGTTTGAAATGCAGAATGCACTTAAACAAAGTATGCACAATGAGGATGTATAGACTTAATGAGATGATGCATGAACACTGTATAGACATGAAACAAGGGAGTTATAGACTTGATGTTTACGTGCATGAGAAACCAATGTACAGACTGTTGTGCCCCTGTGGTTATTTAAGTTTCATATGGTCACTTGGGTCATTCGACATCATTCTATGGTCATATGTGTTCTGTGATATTCTTGGTTTTGATAATGGCTAAACACTATTTGTCATTGTTGCTTTTCACTCTTATATGACTGACATATGTTCTGTTGTGTTTATGACAGATATGCACATGAAAGCTCAATGTTGCGCCCTCGCACGCGGATCGACCTGCGCGGTCAGGTCACGGGGATCGACCTGCCCGGTCAGGTCGTGGGGGTCAAGGGGGCAGCGCCCCTTGCGGGGGTTTCCGGGGGCGGAGCCCTTGGAACAAAATTTAGAAATGCTCAAAGCATATTCTATGTTGATTTCAATCCCAAAATACATGAAATTGATGAGGACATGAATATCTTGACTTATGAACATGTTTCATTGGTCTAACACTTCATTTTTGCAGGTATAGGTATTTCCGGTCGACCTACACACCTTGGCCGATCGACCAGATTTGCCAGAGCTAAGAATTCAACGTTTTACAGGTTTCGGTCAACCGCCCCTGCCTTTCCGGTCGACCGGTTCTTCCAGAAACGAAACACTCCAGGAATTACAGATTTCGGTCGACCGCCCCTACTTTTCCGGTCGACCGGTTTTCCCAGAATTGAAATGTTGACATTGTTACAGGTTTCGGTCGACCGCCCCCAGGCGTCCGGTCGACCGGTTTTGCCAGAGCCGAAACGTTCTGGCTGCAGCAGGTTCCGGTCGACCGGCCCATGAATTCCGGTCGACCGCCAGCCCCGAGCCCTCATTTTTGACTTTGTTTCCAACTTCGAAAAGGGCCATTCAACCTTGATTTCTTTAATCCAAATGTCACCTAATCACCCACAAATTGTGGATCTGGTCTGAGGCTTGTCTATAGACCATTCAAGGTCTATAAAACCAACACATGAGGGGATGAAAACCCTAATGCTTCAAGCCTTCAAGGGAGCCCATTTTCGAGCTACTGTAGCACCTCCGTGAACAGTGTTTCGGGAGGAAGTTCTTCATCCATCCAAGGTGATTCAAGCTCAGATCTGAAGCCAAGCAACCTCCTACAAAGCAAGAAGCAATCAAGGGCAAGAAGGGTGATCAAAGAAAGCTAGAAGGAGTATACTTCAAGAAGGAAATCAAGATACTCCGGGAAGAAGCTCTTCATCAAATCTTCATCCATCCTCTTCATCATCTCAAGGGGATCCATTGAAGCTCACTCTCAAGGGAGATCATCTTCATCCATTCAAGTTCTTTCAACCTCATTCAAGTTCAAAGAGAAGATCAAGAGAGAAGAATTGAAGGAAGAGGTACTGTTCACGTGAACAGTACTCCGTGAAGAACATTCATCCAATCAAGGGTGAATCAAGAAGATTGAGTTGAAGCCAAGAGGATCCTTGTTGCTGATCAACATTTCATACAAGGGCCAATTCATTTCTACTCATAACTCAATTTCTTGTCTTAGTTCATTCACATTTGTTTTCCTTTCAATATTGATTAAACATTGAAGTTGTGATTCGTCCCTACCGTTGGTTAGTAGGAAGGCAATCGGAGGTGTTTCCGATCTGCGGTGTTGACGTCCCTACCGTTGGTTAGTAGGAAGGCAATCGGTGGTTTCTGATTTACGGGTTGGTGCGCTGCACAAGTGAAGCCTCACCGGGTTTTGGTGAGGGGTGGACGTAGGGCTGAGGATTTAGTCCGAACCACCTTAAAAATCCTGTCTAGTGTGGTTTGCTTGTGTGATTGATTCGTTCTAGATGCATGCTTAGGATCTAATTATTATATATCTTGCTTATCTTGCTAAGTGAATCATAGCATTCTTGGAAGCTAGTTTCTATTCCGCTGCAATTCATTTTAACTAGCTGTTTAGAGGGTCGCATTGCGAAAAGTGGGGCTGATCTATTCACCCCTCCCCTCTAGATCCGCTGTCCACTACACAACACAGACTTGCTGTGCCTGCAGTAGACGACACCAGTGTACAGACTTGCTAAGCTTTCGCTAAGTCTGTATAGACTTGATCATGCAGACGACGACACCAGTGTACAGACTTGAATGCTCGAAGCACATGATGTATAGACTTTGAAGCATGTGAACAAGGCGCTGTACAGACTTATGTATGCATGGATGCACTGACTAAGCCACGAGCCAAGTGGTGATGTATAGACTTGTGTTATGCACCCAGACAATGTATAGACTTGCACATAGAGACGCTGCATGAGACGATGCACGAGACGATGCAATGTATAGACTTGGTCTTACAATGCATAGACTTGAAAGACGATGCATGAGACGATGCATGAGACGATGCATTGTATAGACTTAGTGATGCAATGTTCACACTCACTTAGACACTGAGTGAGTCGCTGGACAATGTACAGACTTTACTTCGTGCAAGATACAGGACAATGTATGGACTTTGAAAGATGATGCATGCATTAGCCAACGATGTACAGACTTTGCCAATGTACAGACTTGGTGTTCTGAACGTAGGTAAAGAAAAGGAATGTATAGACTTGGAGATGCTGAATGAACAATGTATAGACTTTAATGATTCATGCACAGGACGCAGCAAGACTCTGTACAGACTTTATGTTTATGCAGCATGACTCTGTACAGACTTAATAACGTGTAGACATTATATATGCATGAAGAGTACTGGCTGTGGCTGTATAGACTTGATCGAATGAATAAACTTGAGGTTGTACAGACTAGCCACTAAGGAAGCCACTAAGGAATGTGCAGACATGCACACATGCTCAATGAATGCACCGATGCAGTGAATGCAGATAACAAGTGTATAGACTTGAAAATGCATGAGAGACTTGAAATACATTGGCTTATCACATGCACCAACATTTCTGTACAGGAAATAGCATATGCACAGATCTGAGAGTAGACAGAGCATTACCTGATCAGACTGTGCACTGATCTTACCTATCACTGGTTGACTTTTGACTTGAATTGACTTCATGACCTGAGAGTCATTCTTAAACCTGTTCTGACAGTTTCTCATAATACATCAGGATTATATCATCAAGGATGAACATGTAAACATAATGAGACATAATATTTGTCATCATCAAAACTCCAGAACCACAGGGGACACAACACCGCTAAGTTGTGAGAGACTCCATAAATCCAGAGAAGTTTCTCCTTCCGAGGTATAAAAGGTGTCGTACTCGGGGTAGAAGACTTCAATCATACCACAGCACAAGCCCCGGGAGATGGGGTAACGATATCTTGAAGCGTACACGCTGTGATAGACGCCAGCCCTGGTCAAGATGGGAGCGTAGTGTTGCAATACATAATCGGTGAACTCCACCGCTCCGGGTCTGAATGTGTGGGCGTCGGTGGCCCTCAGTTCGGCAAACCACCCCACGGATATCTGATGTTTAAAGCAGACCGCCAGGCAGTCCAGCAGAAAAGATTCTTCCCTGTACCCCCATTTCAACGGGGCGAGGAACAAGCCAAAGATTGGCTTCTCGCGATCTACCCTGCCTGCGGAATCATTCCACCGAGCGGGTACGAATTCAGGGGCCCTGGTTAGCAGCCTGTCTTCTAGAGCTAGATCTTGCAATCCAACCACGGCGCTCCATTTCCTGACTTCTCCAGGAAGGTAAATAGGCCTTCCCCGAACTACACAGTCTATCAGACTATCCCTCTCCACTAGCAAGGCTTGCTCGGCTTTGCGGACAAGGAATAGGTCTCTTTTCCCCTGGAGGTTGAAGTGCCTGAGGAAGGACATCAGATGCTTGTCTTTTGGGTGATCCATCCTGATAGCGCTCTCCCGGTCATAATGAAAGGAATCGCCTCCGAGGATGAGGAGACGGCTAGTATCCACGGTGTCTGTCTCCGAATCCGAGGACTCGGCGACTACAGCGAGCTGACCATGCCCCCGATCAAGGGAATGGACGTTATCCCACGTCACCACGGCACGGGAGGCAGAAGAAGAAGAACCAGATGCCATGTTAGCTGCAAAGAAGCACATCAAACAATAAACAAACTCAGAAAATAGTTGATCAAGACCAATTTCTGACAAAATTTTGGCAGAGTCTCCCCAGCACAGGAGATTGCCAAAGAAAAGCGGGAACACGTCCACTAAGGGAGTGGCCCCTAAAAGTAGCCATTGGCATTACACCGAGGCCAAATGGGACACCTGGGGGAATATCTCCGAGGGAAAGCCCTACTAGAAGCCTCCCGGGGCCCAAAAGACAGGTTCAAACCCCAAAAAAATAAGCACTCCGCTCACCCGCTCAAAGGAGACGATCGCGGTCGCTCACCACTCACTCGGCGCCGAAGCTGGAGAGGGGAAGAAGCAGGAGGAGAGAGAAAGATGTGTGCGAATGAGGAAGAATGAATAAAAAATCAAAGAGGAAAGAATATATAGGGAAGGCCTCCCTTTTGGCTAATCCGATGCGCTATTTAGCGCGCCGAATTAGCGTCCTCCAAAAAAGGCGCACCGGAATCAACCACGCCGAATTAATGCCCGAGACCATGCCGGATTAACATGCAAAGCCCAAGGGTGCGCCGGATTAGCATCCAAGGCCAAGGGGCGCACCGGATTAAACCCGCGCCGTATTAACATTCAAACGGCGCCGGATTAGCATACGTGTCGGATTAAGGGCCGTTCCAAGCTTCCACCAACCGAAGAGGAGATCATTCTGGGCGAAGCTCATCCATCAGTCTTGCTACACTCGTGCCTTGCTCGCAACACCCACGGCTGGGGGGCATTTGTTGGCACTCAAAATATCACTTGCGGTGATCAAGCCTTGAAGATGAATGACACGGCCTACTGAAGCACAGAAGCTGACATATGTCGACATATTGAAGCCTTCTCAGGTCACCCTGTATGAACACCGGGGACCTACCTCAGGAGAATCGAGATGAATTCACAACCAACCGGCAGTGCGACCAAGCCTGCCCAATGAACCGGCATCGACTCCGTCGTGCCGCATACACTGCACCCGTTGTCCGACCAAGGAGAACGATCTACCCGATGGCCCGCCACCCCATGAAAGACTCTCCTGAGATGGAAGAATGCCCTTGGCTCTTCAGAATGGAGGACCGAAGGCTCTGTCTGCAGAAGATCCCGATTACCCGGCATGGGTACGGCTTCTCGCCAAGTTGGGTCCGTTAGTGGCCGAATGATCACCCGGCCTGGGTGGAATTATCCCGAGTGTTATTCCACCCTTTGAGAAGCTTTGAACACAAGCCAGACCGAGCCAGTAGCACGGATCATAGTGCCGAAAGCCGTGTCAGAGGAAAATCCACATGTTCAAAAAAAAGATACTCAAGGTTCTGAGAAAAGCCATACGTCATCCTGAGAGCTTTGACAAGGCTTCCTGTCAAGGTTTTGAAGAACGGCGGCAAGATGAACGGTCACGGCAACTCTCGAAACCATCCTCGGACTCACCGGCTAACCCGCGGCGAGCGAGAGATGCTAATACGGCGTGCCCTAAACCGGCGCCCCCCCTTATCCGGCGCCCCTCTATTCCGGTGCGCAAAGGATTCAGAAGTCCCCGACTGCCACCGACGCGCCATTCCTCACGCCGGATTAGGATTCGAGCTTGCTCCTATATATATGTGGCTGCTCGATTGAAAAAAAAAAGAGAAGAATTAAGAGGAATAATTAAAAAAAAGGAGAGCCGGAAAGCCAATCACCTTCAAGGGGGAGAGGGTTTCCTTGCGAGAGAAGCAGGGTTCTCACCGAGTGTTCCCGTCGCCGTCGTCTTCCTCTCCGCTTGAAGCCCTCCGAAGCCGGGGAAGGAGAAGAGAGTCTGCTACTTTGTTTTTGCCGGTGAAATTTAGGTGGGCGTAGCAGATTGTTTCTCGAAGACCCCTCCTCTGTTTTCTCCTTTCCGCCGTTGTGTAAGTGAGGGGGGGGGGGGGGAAGGGGCGATGATACGAGCCCATCCTCCTCCCCCCTCACCATCTATTCGTCTTCTTTTTGTACTCCTTTTGTAATTTCTTCTTTAAAATCAATGAAGTGGCCACCGAGCGACAACGCCGGTGCGACGAATGTTTATAACATGCCTAATCCTTTTGTCTCCCGTCAATGAGATGAATGATGTTATGTCTTGTATGCTTCTCCTGCTCCGTGCTTAGCCTGCATGCCCGATTACTCTATGTGTGCGATTGCTGAGTTCTGCTTCGCGGAGTCGAACATGCCCGAAGCTACGCGGGCTATATTGATATCATTTCCCCCCCTCCCCGGGGCTCTTCCTTTCGAATGCAAGGGCCGTGCCTTGCCGTGTATATATATTGTGGGTTTCGTGGTTAGAGACACGCTCATGTGTGCATCTCTGCCAGTTTCTGTTCCGAGGTCGACCCCATCGACATCCCTCTACACTTCTTCATAGTCCAGAGCGAACAGGGTCATCTCAACAATCCTCGCATCCATTATATGCTAATGATTCTGATGTTTCTATACCTCAATTGGTGCAATGCGCAATGCTAACCCACTAATCCTATGAGCATTAATCTGCTGACTTTCTTATCCTACGCATGATTCATGATCGTCGGGTTTCCCCGTTTCTGAGAACATTAGTTTCAGTATTCCGGGGAGGGGAGGGCATACCCCGTTGGTATCTCAGAGTCACCATTTGGTCAAAGGTCCCCCATCTGCGAGTGGTGAGGGTCCCTAAGGGCCAAAAGGTGAAGATTGATAGGGCTTAGCCCAACATTAAACCCACTGTCCCCAGGGACGTTGTGGTGGTCACAGGTTACATGCCCCTCGTAGGCCAGTCCTCGGGGCCTCTCATCCCTATGAACCGTCCCTTTGCTGGATCCTGAGTTGACTATGGGCCATGTACCCCTTGTAGGCCAGTCCTCGGGGACCTCACCCCCTTATTAGTAGCTCGCTCCACTTGTTCTTACCCACGAGACTATGGTGCCCCTCGTAGGCTAGTCCTCGGGGTATCCTGTCCGAATGGGGTTTTGTTGGCTGCCACCTTGCAGATCGGCTGTTTAGGGGCTTACTCCACAAGTGGGTATGACCCCGTTTCTCCCCTACAATCCTTCAGGGACGGGGGAGATGCTGCCCAATTTTCGACAGAATTCTTCTAACTTATGAGTTTACTCATACAAAAATGGCTTCAATAAAACATTTGATCTAAGGCTAAGGACCCTAGTGCTCGAGTATGAACCTCACACTAGCTCATAACTTCACCCCTGGGGGCTCTGGACTCCAATTAAACAAACAATCACCTCAATTAACTTTAAAACGACTAACAGAATCTTAATAAACTTAAATAGTTTCAAAATCATAAAAAATTAGCTAAAATGACATGGTCCTAATCCGACGCACCTTAATACGGCGCGGTACCCCCCCGCACCGGAATAACGTTAGGCTCATAAAACTTTGTTTTCAAATGGCACGTTCCCGGTGCGCCCTAATCCGACGTGCCCCAAGCCCATCGCGCCAGATTAACAACACTTCTGGCCGCGCCGTATTAATGCCATTTACCTACGTTTGGCCGCGCCGGGGAAAGCTATCCCCATGCGCAACCGTGCCGGTTTAAAGCATTGTAATGTTCTAATCACTCACTCGCCCTCGGAGCGATCCTCATCTTCCGCAGTCGAGATTAATGGCCTGTGGATGTCGAAAAATGTCGATGAGGATCATGCGGCGTGCACGTCTCGACAGTCGAGAGTGTGCCGAAGATGAAAATTTGGAATAAACCTCATGCCTCGCCCGATCAGGACGAGAACTCGCTTGGTGGTCTGCTACCCGTTAAGGAGGCCCCCCAGGCGGGAGATACAGCTACAACTCTCCGACTGGCCACACCGAGAGCTGAATCAGAGAAAAGTCAGGAACTCCGGCACAGTCTTGACATGCACCGAAAGTCATGCAAAGTCTGGGACCGAGCCCTAGAGGCTGCAAACGGAATATTATGGAGGCCATACATCGCAACCGGAGCATTCCGGGAATGCCAACATTCATATAAACGGCCGCGACTTCGAAAAGAATCCGTTCGGTGCTTGAAACGGCACGAAAGGGCCTTAAAGCGGCGGGCCTTAAAACAACGCACCCCTTTTCTTAAATGGCGCGCCCCACCTTATGCTCTAATATGAGCCCCCCTGCTTTTTTTAAAATGGTGCCACTCCCCTTGTATGCTAAAACGGCGCGCTCCCATTGGAGGGCCACCCCTTTGAATGCACTAAAACGGCGCCATTTTAACCCCTCATCCTCAAAGCCCACAGTAGACTATTCTCTAAAGCGTTTCCCCGGCGCGCAATCAACCCATCCCGTCATCAATGCGGTCCCTTGATTCCTGTGAATAGCACGTCGATGAAGAGCTTAAAATGGCTAAATGTCTGCTTCAATCCGTTGGGCAACCAAGCATGTTCTTTAAACAGAAATTCTCGAGCCCTGCACCACCGAATGGCCATTCACTGCCGGCCGCCCACTCCCTTACAGGTCATGGCAATGTTAACATGGCTGGCGAAGGAGCTCGACAGCAAATCGGCGCGACGTGGGCAAGCGTCTGACGTGCTCAGCTTCGAACAAAGACTTGAGTGCTTCACCCTGTATATAAAACAAGCATTTGTTAAGAGGGGCAGGTGGTGTGTGGCTCTCGGGTGGCTCTCTGGCGCGCGCAGGAAGAAAGAAAGGTTCCCGAGAGGTGTGTGTAAGAGGAGAATAGGGGTGAGAGAGTTTCTTTTTCTCTCCTCCAGGGAGCTTCCATCGAAGAAGGCCGAAGGGTGAACAAGCTCTGTTCTCGTGTCGGAGAAGAAAAGGGAGAGAGAGAGGGGTGAGTGTGAGAAGTGAGTCGGGGGGGGGGGGGTTCTGTGTTCTTTTTCCTTCTTCGACAATATCTTCTTCCTCCCCTCTTCGATGTAGTCCATTTGTATCTTGGGATGAATCTCTTTCTATGCAAAACTCCTTCCTCGTTGTGTGGATGAATAAAAGAAGAAAAGCCATTTTTTCAACTCTAGTATTCTCCGTTCCAATCTCTACTCTTCCTTTCCTCACTCTCCGATCATCCGGGGCCTTTGAGGTCCTATTCTTCATGGCGTGACCCTCAAAGGAACCAGGCCGAAGGATGAACATTCATTGCCCTTGTGGCGAACACTTGCCCCGCTCCAAAGAATCATCGCCCATGAGTCGTGGTCGCTCTTGTAGGCTGGCCCTCGAGTGCTCCACACTCACATTTGGGTTCGGACCGCCGTGAGGCCACTCCGATATTTTGAGGGTCACCTCGGAGCAATCCGTTTGGTGGCCTTCGCTTCTCTCTGGCAAGCCCCAATCTGGGGGAGATGCTGCGCAATTTTCACCAGGGGATTAAGAACACTCAAGAATAAACAGACACTGCAATCTCCGAGAACAAGAACAACGCACATATTGAATCCTCTGTGAACAAACCACCGCCAAACTTGCTCACGGGTCAAAAGAAAAAAAAAGGAAAGCACAGTAAAATAGCTTTGAAACAACTCTCGGGAGAGGTTATTCCGACGCGGGTTGAAACGGCACGGTCACTGTTCCACCGCGCCGTTTTAACCCCTTCTCATAACCCATCCGTCTACCATCCTACCCTTAAAATGGCATGGCCATAACCGGCGCGCCCTCCCTCCAATCCTATTCCGACACGGTCAATTCCGGTGCACCCAGGGGCATGCCGATTTACCCCCCTTTTTCATCCCCCTTTTGATGCTTAAACGGCGCCCTCCTTTGAAGTCCTAATCCGGCGCACCTCCCCCTTTGTTCACCCTGTTCACTCCTTATCCGGCACGGTTAATTCTGACGCGCCCAGGGGCACGCCAGATTAACCTCCCCTTTTGTCCACTTCAAACTCGGCGCGCCTCTTTTATATAAAGAGGGGGGGTAAATAATAAAAAAAAAGGAGAGAAAGGTTCATACAAAAAAGAATGCAAAGATCAATGCCAAAAAAAAAAAGAAAGGAACTATATTATCCGTGCTTCAATTAAAATTTTGTTCCGGGGGCGCTGTCCCTGGAAACCCCCGCAAGGGCCACTGCCCCCTTGACCGCGCAGGTCGATCCGCGTGTGAGGGCACACGATGGTGAGCTCAGGCTACGCACTTAACAATCCACTCCCTCGGACTGGGTGCAAATAGAAAATCAACGACGCCTTATGCTATCGGACGTGGTTTACGAAATTTCTGACATGGCCATAGTCCGAAATCATCTCTAACCAACAATCTATCTACTTGACCCGTCCTTACCGGGATCCAATCCCGCATTCTCATTAAACTTGCCTTGTTTGTGGCAGATATCTGCGCGGTGTTGTTACCATCTTTTATGCTACAAACACAGACCTTCGTCCGAACATGAAATGGCCCATGAGTGGCCGACTAGTCTGAACATTCACGTCCCGATACGGGTTTCTAGCATAGTTCATCTTTCACTATCCTCCTGCATTATTAGTATTCTCTTTAGGCTGTAGGGCCCTTATTCCTGGCAATCAATCAAGGGTGTTCCCCCATATAGGGGATGTAAATAACGTCGTGGCCTTTACGGCACGGCGGGTTTTGGTCCCGACACGAACTACATAATTGTCAGATTAGTCAGATCGCACGCACCATGGGCTTCCGTGAAGCCCGAATAAATCGTCACCTTTGTGACTGGCACGCCCTCGCACTGAATAAACGAATCAACCCGATCAACAAACGAACCGATTCTTTCCAAATTTTAGTGCGTCCACAAGTCTGGCACGCCCGGTGGGACCTAAATCACCCTTCATCTCTTTGTCAGGACTAAGGGCCTTACGGCCCCTTTCTTGTGATACTAATTATTTGATTTGCAGATGCAAGTTGCATTTCGGACACCAGGATGGCCCCCACGTTCGGTCAACAGGCCGTCGAGATCCATGTTCGGAACGGCTACTTGGCCATCCCCCTCAGCTTCGGGAGCTTCCCTCGTGTGGTAGGCTTCCCCAACTTCCTCGGGGTAGCCTTCACGAACCTGCTGGATGTGGAAGCGTCTGACAGGACTAAAAGCAATGCTCCCATCCAGGGGGCCGCCAAAGCTGCTATTGGCCGATCAATGGCCGAGACTTCCAAGACCGTCCCGACTGGGACGCTGAGCTGCAACGTGCATCACGTGCACCAAACTGCCGGCCCTTCTCACCCAGGGTCGGCCTCTCACCAGAGGAGGCTCCGGAGGAGCCACGCCACGACATCACCCCGAGGCCGGTTCTCCAGCACCGGCAAGTCTGCTGTCGTCGGGACTTTCCGGGTGCATCTTACCGGACAGCGTTCCGAGGTGATCCTGGATCGCATTGTACCCGCCGTACCAGTGCGCAACTCTTTTTAGGCACTGGAGAAGATGAAGGGCATGATGACGCCCACCATTCCGGCCCCAGCGCCGCAGCAGTAGTTGGCCTCTAGGCCCACCAAAGCTAACCAAGTTTGGGTTCCCAAGGGGGCCCGGTTCACCTTACCAGCCCGGGCAGGGCCCAGCACCTTTCGCTCGGAAAGGGCACAACAAGGAGATCGGGTCAGGACATCGACCCCCGTCTGCCAGCCGGCATTAACTACACCGGCCCCACCGGAGAACATCTGTCGTCGACACTGCCGACGTCACTATCAGGCTGCCCGTGCGGAGCCTGCAACCCACATGCCCGTGCGGAGCCTCCTGACCAGGACTGGGAAGGAGTGGAGCAAGCCATGAAGAACTACTTGCGGGGCCCGGGGAGCACTCCCCTGGGTTTCCAGAGATTACTGGGGGCAGTAGCCTCTACATTTGAAGAAGCAGAGACTCGGCCGGTGCCCAGCGCCGAGTTAAGAAACTGCTCTGAGGAGCGTTATCAGTCCCCGCCGAGGGAAGAAGTGAAGCCACGGAGATCGATATTTGACAGATCTATCTTTCCGGGTAGGCCGTCGAGAAGAACAACAAGAAGAGGCAGAGACCTAAGAGTTTATACCTACAACATGGCAGGGGTATCTGGCGGGTACGGGGCTCTACCAACCGAGTCCGAAGAAGTGGCCAAGCTTGCCACAAGGCCAGGACCTCTTACCAGAAGAGGGAAAGCCGCAATTGAGCAGACACAAGTCCACACTGGAGGAGCTAACTATGAGGAACCTTCAATGTCCTTGGCTGCCAATGTTATTACAGAAGGCACTGCGGGAGGACCATCCACTTCGTCCGTAGAGGTGCCGATCGAAGAAGGAGGAGGCACCCCTAGCCTTTCCATGAATGACCCCGCGGTATTGCATATGATGCAGCAGTATCAACGGGAGATCGAATTGTTAAGGAAGCAATTGACTGAAAGAGCTGCTCAGCCCTCGACATCCGGGCAGACTGAAGCATTGCCAGAGACCCCTGGGGGCAACGGTCAGGCCTCGGAAGCTTCTCCGTAGGCGACGGTGTCTCCCCTAATACCTACCCACACTGGTGGCGTACCCCTGCATCAGCCACAACATATCACACCGACCCCGCCACCGAACCTGCCATTCCAGGGGTCCACTATTGCACCTCAGGCGACAGTGTTAACAACGCCGCTGGCGCAACCGGCCCATTTCTATCCAAACCCGGTTGACCCGGCAACAGTGAGCAGACTAATGCTCGAACAAATGATAGATATGAAGTTGGCAGAGAGGAGCGATGGTGATCACACGCCATTCGACGTATACCGGGTACCTTACCCGGCACACTATGCTGCCAAGAGGCTACTGGTCGGCATCACCAAGCCACCGAAGTTTGAGAAATTTAATGGGCAAGGGTCTCCCAGGGAGCACATTGCCTATTATGTGAATGTTATGGGGGATCTAGCTGCGGATGAAGCTTATCTTCTCAAATTCTTAGGCTCGACGCTTACCGGACTCGCTTTCGAGTGGTATTCGAGCTTGCCCGCCGGGTCCATTGCAGACTGGCCCGATATGCAAAAGAAATTCAAGGAAAGGTTCTACATAGTTGAGCGGGAGGTAACCGTGGCAGAGCTTTATGCCACAAGACAGAGAAATGATGAGTCAGCACTCGACTACATAAAGAGGTGGAGGAACCTCAGCATGAGATGCAAACGTCCCCCGCATCAAGAGGATACAGTGCAGATCTGTAAAAAGAATCTAAAGAAGGAAATCCTTGAGAGGATGATCGGTGCTGAAGTAAGGTCAGTTGACCGTCTGAATAACATAGTGGTAGAGATCGAGGCATTCCTTGCTCGATACTCTTCTGCTCCAGCTGCATCGAGCCAGAGGGCCAGGTAGGTTGAGAAAAGACCAACACCGCCAGAAGTTCACACACTGGACTTCGAAGCTTTCGAGAAGCAAAGAGAGAAAGCCAAAGAGATAGCCGACCCTCCTCCGCCCAGGTCCACTGAACGGCGGGAAGGTCCCTCCCTGCGGGAGAAGATGAGGAATAAATTGTACTATTTTCCTCGAGACAAAGCCCGGGTCCTGTTTGAATGGGCCACCAGGTACAACAAGATCACATTACCAGATCTGAAGAGCCCTAGTGACTTGAAGAAGAAGGATGATCCTCGCTTTTGCCCATACCATCAGATGCTTGGGCATACCATTGAGGATTGTTACATCTTCAAGGACGTCATTGAGTCCTTGATCAAGAAGGGAGAGCTGGACATGGGGGAGCTCAGAGTGGATCCTCCGCAGCCGCACGAGATGCCGAACATCGGCACCACCATCAACATGGTATCTTTATACCAGCAGCTACCTGAAGAATGGGTGGAGGCCAGTACACAGGCTACTTATCAAGCCTTCGTCATGACGCCAGCTCAAGATCAAGGAGCTTGGCAAGCCGCGCCGACAAATAACAGAAGAAGAAGACAAGCTCCCCGGCCCACTCCGGAAGTTCACATAAGGGGCGTTACACCCCGGCCGGCATCGCCACCAGTGACACCTGTCTGGCATGACACAGCCCCACGGCTCGTTATAAGATGGCCCACTCACAACAAGAAGAAACACATCCCGATGCGGGTGCACAGGGAAACCAGCCCTGCGGTTGAAAGACTCCAGGCTATTATTGATGGGCTTGAAGATTATGAGCAGCCCGAGATCCAGCCTGTGGAGTTTAAGGAGTATGTCCCTTGGGAGGAGTTCGAGTCACTCGAATTAGCTCCAAAAGTGAAAGCCGAGACGAAAGAAGAGCCTCTCTTGTGGGGTGAGCTTCCCCAAGAGCAGTTGCCAGCCACTGAAGAGAAGAAGAAAAAGAAGAAGAGAAGACCTAGAAACAAGAAGAAGAGTGGGGTTGTCCTTTCTTGCAACACCCTCTCAACATTATTTGACACAGCCCTCTCCCTGAGAGAGGAAGAGCAAGAAGTGCTCGTCGAGCCATCAGAGGTGAATCAAGTTGAAGCATCCACCTCCCAACATGCCACCAGGTCGGGAACGAAGTGGGGACGTCCTCCTCAGGCCAACCACAACATCCTGTTCAGGGGAGAACAACCGTATCACATCCCCGAGCCTAGGGTCCAAGGCATAGAGATTCCCCCTCCCTTAGGTCTCTACCCCGGAGAACCGGTCGGCCAGGCCGCCCCTTCATTTATTGAATTTCTTACGACTCAGAGGGGAAAATAGTCATGTCCTCGCGAGTCCCAGCAGGCCAAAGAGGCAGGTAGCCCCTCGGCCCCATTGGTACTGACTCCTCCTCGGTCAAGGGAAGAACCTGACAACACCCCGAACCTTGCCGAGTTCATGAAAGAAAAGGAAGTGACCCAACAGCCTCCGCAAGCTCAAGCGGCACCCGACCCAGCGGAAGAGGCACCCGCCGAGCCAGCTCCCCAGGTTCAAGGCAGAGGCAGGAGTAGTAGAGTCGAAGAGATGAAGTTGCTCGAGGTCTGAGCCAGCAAGAGAATAGTCAAGCACCTGAAGAAGATCCTAGCCAGGTTCACCGTCTGGGAAATCCTATCGCTAGATGAAGAGACACGGCAAACCGTCATTGCTGCGCTCCAGACGCCAGCATATGTTGAAGCCTGCCTCGCAGAAATGTCACCTGAAGTAGCTGTGGCCTTCACAGAAGAGGATATGCTTCTACCTACCTGTAGTCACAACAGGCCACTCTACAGGAAGGGGCAATTGAATGGGCATCCCATAAACTGAGTATTGGTCGACCCTAGGGCAGCGGTGAACATACTCCCCTATCGGGTGTATCAAAAACATTACTTTGATGTACACCTGGTCGAGGTCAGGAACATCAAGATTGTCGGCTTCAACCAGAAGTGTGAGGTCCCTATGGGGGTCGCAGAGTTCAACCTCTCCCTCGACGACTTCACCACCAAGGTTTAGTTCCATGTGATCAACTCCAGCACCTCTTACAAGGCGTTGCTCGGCAGACCTTGGCTGCACCAAAACCGCGTGGTACCATCCACTCTGCACCAATGCATCAAGTACCCCGGTAATGGGAAAGAGGAGAGAATCTTTGCCGACCTCCATCCTTTCGAAGTGTTCGAATGTCACTTATCGGACGCTAATCTTTATTTTGAAAATTCGAGGCAAGCCTCCCAAGCCACTCTGGATAAAGGAAAGAAGAAGGCAGAGCCTGACAGCTGGTTCCCCCCACCACCGCCTGGCTATGTGGCTCCTCCTCAGGTGTCATTCATTTCTGAAACAGAAGGGGTATTCCGGGCCACCTCTCTTCCCATCTACCCTACACCAGGAACACCATACCTTGAAGACTTACTGGAAGACGTCAGGGTCCCGCCCAGGATCATCAAGCCTCTCGTAGAAGCTGACTGTTAGGTGGTTGAACCATTAAGGACCTTCAAGGTGCCCAACCCCGAGGGTCTGCCTACCATCTTTTATGTGGCCAAGGAGCACCCGATCAAGGGGGATGACGTCCCAATCATGGGACTCCCTGACATAGCCGGTCGTGTGGTCAAGATGACCAGAAAGCAAGGGATCCCCTTTCGCCAGCTCTCCAGTCAAAAAGAAATGTTCAAGAAAATGTGGAACCCACCAAACTTGGACCGGAGGTTGTTGCAAATCACCCGGCATCCAAGATTGGGCTTTTCACTTAAAGATTCTTATGAAGCCGATGTGATATCAGTCTCGGCTCCAGGAGGCAATAGCCACGCAGGCACTGCAGGCCCATGGCAGGTTGAAGGCCGCCAACACCTTATGCCTTTGGCCAATGAAGAATAAGATGAGGAAATATTCCTATGGAATCCACCTCCCTATAGAAGCAAGGGGAAGGTCCCGTCCTCATCTGAGGGACCAACCTCGAATAACTACAGCAGCGGGGTGCCATTGCCCTGGTCTGACATTGATGCAAAGGATGGGGAAGCAAGTTGGACTCCGAGCTTCCCTCGGTGCGACTCTGCCCTTTTTGCCTTGTGTCATCAACAACAGCGAGAAATTGAAATGTTGAGGGCTCGATTGGCCGAAGCGACTGCACTCGTGTCTGGCTTAATCAGGAGCATCTTCTGCCAACAGAACATCGACACACGCCATTCCCCGAACAGCGTCCCGAATGCTCCCATGCACTTGAGAAAGGAGGCAAGGGATGTAGCTGTCCCCCCAGTCAGACAATCGGTCGAGCGAAATCCTACACTGCAGGAGAAAATGGAAAGGCCTTACTCTTTCCCGAGGAGTAAGACCCGAGGAATCTTTGATTGGGCCTGCTACTACGGCAAGGTCTCTCTCCCGAGGTCTAAGAGGCCACAAGATGCTCGCAGAAGTGGCGACCCCCCTATTTTGCCCCTATCACCAACTACTAGGCCACTCTATCGAAGACTGTTACGTCTTCAAGGACATTGCTCAAGACCTGATTGAGAGAGATGAGCTCAGAATGGGAGATTATGTGGTGGCTCCGCCACGCCCCCATGTGACGGGCGGCCACGAAAGAAGCATCTACATGGTGTCAGTTCAGCACCAGATTTTTGAAGATGCAGCTGAGAATGGGCAACCCCAGCCACCAGCAGAGTAGCAGCCCCCAGTATGGCAATCAATCACCTTAGCCCCTGCAAGAGCCATCTATGACAATTACAGAGAAGATCCCGAAGAAGTCCTTTACTTCTCAACACAAGAGAGCCCCCCAGAGCCACACACAGCAAGCCTAATAGAGGGGGAAACAAGCAAAGCCTAGTTACCCAACGAGGCAAAGCAAGAAGACGCCTATGGTGTCCTTGAAGCAGAAGATGGTGAAGACAAGGATTTCATCGACCTGCTACCAGCGCCTCGGAAATTGAAGATGGCGGCCAGGCCACAGTGGATGAGCTCGTTGAACTTAACCTAGGCACAGAAAGCGACCCCAGGCCGACCTTTTTGAGTGCCCTTCTTCCTCCACAGGAGAGGGGACAATATGTCAAGTTGCTACAAGAATTCCGGGACTGTTTCGCCTGGAACTACAAAGAGATGCCCGGTCTGAGCCCCGGTGTGACTCAACATATTTTGGCTATTGATCCCAAGGTGGAGCCGGTGAAGCAACCCCCCCCGGCGTATGAGGCCGGAGCTAATAAAACAGATTTGCAAAGAAGTCGACAAGCTCATAGATGTCGATTTTGTAGCTGAAAATCAATACACTACTTGGTTGGCCAACATTGTGCTGGAGAAGAAGAAGAATGGACAGATCAGGATCTGCGTGGACTTCCGCGACCTGAATAAAGCTTGCCCAAAAGATGACTTTTCAGTGCCCATCACCGAAGTGATGATTGATGCAACTACCGGCCATGAGGCCTTGTCCTTCATGGATGGATCTTCCGGCTATAATCAAATATGGATAGCTGAACATGACCGAATTCATACGGCCTTCCAGTCACCTAAAGGGATATTCCACTATAAAAGAATGCTCTTCGGCCTCAAGAACGCTGGCGCCACTTACCAGCGGGCGATGACCAAGATATTCGATGAATTGCTATATAGCAAAGTCGAATGCTACATTGATGATCTGGTCGTCAAGACAAAGAAAAGGGGGGATCACCTGAATGACCTTAGAGTCATCTTCGAGAGACTCCGGCGGTACGAGTTGAAAATGAACCCAATGAAGTGTGCCTTCGGCGTCTCCAGTGGAAAGTTTCTCAGCTTCATTATCCGATATAGGGGGATCGAGATCAACACCTTTAAAATAAAAGGCATTCAGGAGCTACCTCCTCCAAAGAATTTGGGAGAGTTAAGGTCCCTGCAAGGCCGGCTAGCCTACATCCGAAGATTTATCTCCAATTTTTCGGGGCGCTGTCAACAATTCCACAAATTAATGATGTAGAATGCACCTTTCAACTGGAACCAGGAATGTCAGAAGGCCTTCGATTGGCTGAAGGATTACTTAAAGACCCCGTCTGTGCTGGGGGCACCTGTCAAGGGGAGCCCACTTATTCTATATATAACTGCCACCGAATGTTTGCTGGGGGCAATGCTCACCCAGAACAATGATGAGGGGAATGAGCAAGCTCTCTATTACCTCAGCCGAAGACTAGTGGGGGCAGAAGCAAAATACACCCCGATTGAGAAGGTTTGTCTCGCCTTGGTCTTCGCAGTCAAGAAGTTGAGGCATTACATGCTCTCGCATGAAGTGAGCCTGATCTCTAAGGCTGACCCAGTCAAGCACATTCTCTCCCAGCCAGTCCCGAAGGGACGTCTCGGTAAGTGGGCCATACTGTTAATGGAATTTGACATCACCTACGTGCCTCAGAAGGCTGTTAAGGGTCAAGCCATGGCCGATTTCCATGCAGCACACCCTGTGCCTGAAGATTCCCCACTGGCCACGGAGTTGCCTGAAGATGAAACACTAGAGGTGGACCAAGCCCAACAGATCGCCTAGGAGCTGCACTTTGATGGAGCTTCGAGAACAGAAACAACCCAGTCTGGGCACACAAAAGTACGGGCCGGGGCCGACATCGTCCTTAAATCTCCTGAGGGAGAAGTATTGCACACATTCTACTCCATTAACAAGCCCTGCACAAATAATGAGGCAGAGTATGAAGCTCTGATCATTGGTCTCCAAGTCGCTTTGCAAATGGAGATTAAAATATTACATGTGTTTGGCGATTCATTGCTGGTCGTCAAGCAGGTCCAGGGATAGTTTGACGTCTGAAAACTCGAGTTACTCCCTTACCATGCTAAGGCGAGACGGCTCATGCAGCGGTTCTACCTCATTGAGATAGGCCACGTTGCCAGAGGAGAGAATGCACAAGCTGATGCACTGGTAAAATTGGCGAGTTCATTTGCAATCCCGCCAGATGGATCCCTCAGCATCCGAGCCGCGGGTGGTGATTCAGCGCCAAGTGCCTAGCATGATAGAAGGGCCAGAAGAAGAAGAAATTGAGGTCGCCACAGCGGAAGCCGTCAGCCTACCTGACTGGAGGGACCCCCTTTTGCAGTGGTTTAAATATCAGCAGCTGCCCAGGCAAAGGGAAGAGAAGATCAAGTTAATCAGAACAAAGGACTCTTACGAGGTCCAAAATGGAATCCTATTCTTAATTATGGCAGACGTCAAACGGAAGGTGCTCCTCCGATGTTTATCCACTGAAGAAGCTTGGAAAGTCATGAAAGAGGTTCATGCCGGAACAGCTGGTGCACATCTGGCAGGACCAAAAATGAAGATTGAAATAAAAAAGCTCGGCTACTATTGGCCGACAATGTGCGACGACTACTGCAAGTATGCCAAGTCTTGTCAGAAATGCCAGGAGCACGCCACGGTGCTTAGAAGGCCGCCCGTGCCGCTGCATCCAACATTGCCAAGTTGGCCTTTTTCCCAATGGGGAACAGATGCCATGGGTCCACTGCCCGCATCATCCGCTGGGTGCAAGTACATCTTTGCCGCAACTGATTACTTCTCCCGCTGGGCGGAAGCTATTGCCTTGAAAGAAGTAACCGGGGAAATCGTCGCCAGGTTTGTCCGCCACAACATCATATTCCGGTTTGGCACTCCAAACCGAATTATCTCAGATAATGAAAGCCACTTCGCAACCAGAAAGTCTACTGGCTGGCAGATAAATACAAGATCGATTGGAGGACGTCAACACCCTACAACCCACAGGCCAATGGCTTGGCTGAAGCTTTCAATAAAACTCTTTGTACTCTCCTGTCCAAAATTGTTAATTCTAACAAGAGAGACTGGGAGGAGAAAATGTACGAGGCCCTGTGGGCGTACCGGACTGTATACAAAACTCCAACGGGTTGTTCACGCTTCTCCTTAGTGTATGGCTCAGAAGCTATTATCCCCATTGAGCTGGAAATACCCTCCCTGCGGGTCGCAATCCAGCACGGGTTGGTCTGGGAAGAGTAAACAAATGTTGAGCGAAGGCTCAAAGAGCTCTCCAACTTGGAGGGGAAAAGGCTCCAAGCCCAGCAGAATATCCAGGTCTATCAGGCCCGAATATCGCGCGCCGTTGACAAGCTCGTCAAGGAGCGTAAATTCAAAAAGGGTGGCCTCGTCATGGTGAAGAGAAGAGAAGTCATGGCTTCTAATCCCAAGGGCAAGCTGAATGAGAATTGGCTTGGACCGTATGTAGTCCAGAAGGTCTACGAGGGTGGAGCATATGTAATCGTCAACTATCGGGGGGAGGTTCAGTTTTCGCCCCTCAATGGTAGGCATTTAAGGTTGTACCATGCTCCGATTCCCCCATTCAATGAATGATGCATTTCTCTGCCCCGCCCCGGGTGAATTTACATTGGTATTGTCCAGATGGTTTGGGCACTATCTATCTTGCATTTCAAAAAAAAAGAGAGAACAAAAAAGAGAGGAAAAAAGGAGAGAAGAACAAAAAAAGGATTAAAAAATAGGAGAAAGAAAAAGAGAAAAAAGGAAGAGGAAAAAGGAGTGGAGGAATCAGTCTCCCATTGTTAACACTGACTCTTATCTTTGAGTATTCCAATAAACGAATCAACCTTTCCCCTTACTTTGGCACCAACCCTGTGTCAATGAACAAACCACGTCGGTCTCCGACTCCTTGTCGGCATCGATAAACAAACATGTGGCCCGGACCTTTCGCCCGGTTCCATGAACAAAAAGACCCTTGCTTTGGCACTAACCCCGTGTCAATGAACAAACCACGTCGGTCTCCGACTCCCTGTCGGCATTGATGAACAAACCTGTGGTCTGGACCTTTCACCCGGTTCTATGAACAAAAAGACCCTTGCTTTGGCACCAACCCTGTGTCAATGAACAAACCACGTCGGTCTCCGACTCCCTGTCGGCATCGATGAACAAACCTGTGGTCCGGACCTTTCGTCTGGTTCCATGAACAAAAGACCCTTGCTTTGGCACCAACCCCGTGTCAATGAACAAACCACGTCGGTCTCCGACTCCCTGTTGGCATCGATGAACAAACCTATGGCCCGGACCTGTCACCCGATTCCATGAACAAAAGACCCTTGCTTTGGCACCAACCCCGTGTCAATGAACAAACCACGTCGGTCTCCGACTCCCTATCGGCATCGATGAACAAACCTGTGGCCCGAACCTTTCGCCCGGTTCCATGAACAAAAAGACACTTGCTTTGGCACCAATCCCGTGTCAATGAACAAACCACGTCGGTCTCCGACTCCCTGTCGGTGTCAATGAACAAACCTATGGCCCGGACCTTTCGTCTGGTTCCATGAACAAAAGACCCTTGCTTTGGCACTAACCCCATGTCAATGAATAAGCCACGTCCGTCTCCAATTCCCTGTCCTACCGAAGAACAAACCTGTGGCCCAGACATTCCGTCCGAGTCGATGAACAAAAAGAGCCTCCTTGCTCGGCTTGGACCTTCCGTCCAGGTCGATGAACAAAAAGGACCCCCTTTGCTTGGCTCGGACCTTCCGTCCAAGTCCATGAACAAAAGAAGCCTCTTTGCTTGGCTCGGACCTTCCGTCCAAGTCCACGAACACAAAGAAACCCCTCCTTGCTTGGCTCGGACCTTCCGCTCGAGTCGATGAATGAACAACTTTCGTAAACCCAGCACGAGACACCAACTCCCTCGTGGGTTTGGCCTCATCTAAGTCATTTTGGGCCTTTCGCCTGGGGCGACGCATAGGCCCCCCCATTTTTGCTTCGGCATTCACCCCATGCCTATGACTAAACCTCCACTCAGACATGTCGGTCCACGTGCATACGTGGTGAAGCGATCCTCTCAACCCTTCGCTGAAGGGGTGAGCGCTTTCCCGTGAATTCGCACCGGACCAGCATCCCACTAGCTCGGGAAGAATAGGTATCTTGTCAGAGAGCTCTACACTCGTGGGCTCTGCGCACTCATCCCTCGCAAGCGCCGCCCACTAGTGGGGGGCATTTGTGGACGTCGAAAAATGTCGATGAGGATCATGCGGCGTGCACATCTCGACAGTCGAGAGCGAGCCGAAGATGAAAATGTCGAATAAACCTCATGCCTCGCCCGATCAGGACGAGAACTCGCTTGGTGGTCTGCTACCCGTTAAGGAAGCCCCCCAGGTGGGAGATACGGCTAAAACTCTCCGACCGGCCACGCCAAGAGCTGAATTAGAGAAAAGTCGGGAAATCCGACACAGTCTCGGCATGTACCGAAAGTCATGCAAAGTCTGGGACCGAGCCCCAGAGGCTACAAACGGAATATTATGGAGGCCATACATCGCAACCGGAACATTCCGGGAATGCCAACATTCATATAAATGGCCGTGACTTCGAAAAGAATCCATTCGGTGCTTGAAACGGCACGGAAGAGCCTTAAAGCGGCACGCCTTAAAATGGCGCGCCCCTTTGCTTAAATGACGCGCCCCACCTTATGCTCTAATACGAGCCCCCCCTGCTTTTGTTAAAATGGCGCCACTCCCCTTGTATGCTAAAACGGCGCGCTCCCGTTGGAGGGCCGCCCCTTTGAATGCACTAAAACGGCGTCATTTTAACCCCTCATCCTCAAAGCCCACAGTAGACTATTCTCCGAAGCGTTTCCCCGGCGCGCAATCAACCCATCCCGTCATCAATGCGGTCCCTTGATTCCTACGAACAGCACGTCGATGAACAGCTTAAAATGGCTAAATGTCTGCTTAAATCCGTTGGGCAACCAAGCATGTTCTTTAAACAGAAATTCTCGAGCCCTGCACCACCGAATGGCCATTCACGGCCGGCCGCCCACTCCCTTACAGGTCATGGCGATGTTAACGTGGCTGGCGAAGGAGCTCGACAGCAAATCGGCGCGACGTGGGCAAGCGTCTGACGCGCTCAGCTTCGAACAAAGACTTGAGTGCTTCACCCTGTATATAAAACAAGCATTTGTTAAGCAGGGCGGGTGGTGTGTGGCTCACAGGTGGCTCTCTGGCGCGCGCAGGAAGAAAGAAAGGTTCCCGAGAGGTGTGTGTAAGAGGAGAATAGGGGTGAGAGAGTTTCTTTTTCTCTCCTCCAGGGAGCTTCCATCGAAGAAGGCCGAAGGGTGAACAAGCTCTGTTCTCATGCCGGAGAAGAAAAGGGAGAGAGAGAGGGGTGAGTGTGAGAAGTGAGTCGGGGGGGGTTCTATGTTCTTTTTCCTTCCTCGACAGTATCTTCTTCCTCCCCCCTTCGATGTAGTCCATTTGTATCTTGGGATGAATCTCTTTCTATGCAAAACTCCTTCCCCGTTGTGTGGATGAATAAAAGAAGAAAAGCCATTTTTGTAACTCTAGTATTCTCTGTTCCAATCTCTACTCTTCCTTCCCTCACTCTCCGATCATCCGGGGCCTTTGAGGTCCACCTCTTCATGGCGTGACCCTCAAAGGAACCCGGATGAAGGATGAACATTCATTGCCCTTGTGGCGAACACTTGCCCCGCTCCAAAGAATCATCGCCTGTGAGTCGTGGTCGCTCTTGTAGGCTGGCCCTCGAGCGCTCCACACTCACATTTGGTTTTGGACCGCCGTGAGGCCACTCCGATATTTTGAGGGTCACCCCGGAGCAATCCGTTCGGTGGCCTTCGCTTCTCTCTGGCAAGCCCCGGTCTGGGGGAGATGCTGCCCAATTTTCGCCAGGGGATTAAGAACACTCAAGAATAAACGAACACTGCAATCTCCGAGAACAAGAACAACGCACATATTGAATCCTCTGTGAACAAACCGCCAAACTTGCTCACAGGTGAAAAGAAAAAAAAGGAAAGCACAGTAAAACAGCTTTGAAACAACCCTGGGGAGAGGTTATTCCGACACGGGTTGAAACGGCGCGGTCACTGTTCCACCGCGCCGTTTTAACCCCTTCTCATAACCCATCCGTCTACCATCCTACCCTTAAAATGGCATGGCCATAACCGGCGCGCCCTCCCTCCAATCCTATTCCGGCGTGGTCAATTCCGGTGCGCCCAGGGGCACGCCGATTTACCCCCCTTTTTCATCTCCCTTTTGATGCTTAAATGGCGCCCTCCTTTGAATTCCTAATCCGGCGCACCTCCCCCTTTGTTCACCCTGTTCACTCCTTATCCGGTGCGGTTAATTCTGACGCTCCCAGGGGCACGCCGGATTAACCTCCCCTTTTGTCCACTTCAAACCCGATGCGCCTCTTTTATATAAAGAGGGGGGTAAATAATAAAAAAAAAGGAGACAAAGGTTCATACAAAAAAGAATGCAAAGATCAATGCCAAAAAAAAAATAAAAGGAACTCTATTACCCGTGCTTCAATTAAAATTTTGTTCCAGGGGCGCTGCCCCTTGACCGCGCAGGTCGATCCATGTGTGAGGGCACACGTTGGTGAGCTCGGGCTACGCACTTAATAATCCACTCCCTCGGACTGGGTGCAAAGAGAAAATCAACGACGCCTTATGGTATCGGACGTGGTTTACGGAATTTCTGACATGGCCATAGTCCGAAATCATCTCCGGCCAACAATCTATCAACTTGACCCGTCGTTACCAGGATCCAATCCCGCATTCTCATTAAACTTGCCTTGTTCGTGGCAGACATCTGTGCGGTGTTGTTACCGTCTTTTATGCTACAAACACAGACCTTCATCCGAACACGAAATGGCCCATGAGTGGCCGACATAGTATGAACGTTCACATCCCGATACGGGTTTCTAGCATAGTTCATCTTTCACTATCCTCCTACATTATTAGTATTCTCTTTAGGCCGTAGGGCCCTTATTCCTGGCAATCAATCAAGGGTGTTGCCCCATATGGGGGATGTAAATAACGCCGTGGCCTTTACGGCACGGTGGGTTTTGTTCCCGACATGAACTACACAATTATCTGATTAGTCAGATCGCGCGCACCATGGGCTTCCGTGAAGCCCGAATAAATCGTCACCTTTGTGACTGGCACGCCCTCGCACTGAATAAATGAATTAACCTTATTAACAAACGAACCGATTCTTTCCGAAATTTAGTGTGTCCACATGTCCCTAATCAATAATAAATTGAATAAGAAAGGGCTACTCAAGTTCTAACTTTCTTGTTATCATGCTTTTACTACCATGTCCGATAGCACTATGCTTTCGTTACTATGCTTATGCTACCACTTTCGTTCCCCCTTAGGGGAGGCTAATAAATTTGATTGATCACTGATCATTATTACAACTCTATTGCCATGCTCAACATAGTCATGAATACCATGTATGCATGCCTGTATGGACCCTCGGGTATGTCAAATGGCACTGACGGAAGCCCGGGGCATGCTCGATCGGAAGTCTCTGCTATGCGCGATGGTGGTCCTCGGACCTACACCCTCTGCCACGTACGAAGGGTCTTCAATTTAATGAACCATGCTTTTCTTGCAAGATAGATAGAAACATCTCGTGTGACCTCGTCACGTTCACACCTTCGCATCTTTATTCCGGCCTCGACAGCCCACTATCTCGGCAATTAATCAAAGGTTTTCCCTCCTCATGGGGGATGTAATTAATGCCACAGCCTTTATGGTGTGGCGGACTGCTGGTCCCGACCGAATCTCACTCTCGCCCGTGTACGAGTCAGAATGAGCGCATAATAAACTCATCACGTACGTGACTGGCACGCTAGCGCAGTCAATCAGTCAGTTAATTACCGGTTAGTTAATTGGTTGATCGATGCGTAAATAAATCAAATAAGCCCAATAATAATAAAAAAAAATTTAATAAAAAGAAAATAAAATCAATAAATCCCATCGAAACAAGCCATTGTAAGAATGAGGTACCTGAGAAGAGTAATAGATTTGTTAATTCTAGTGGAATTGGTGGGGTTTATCTTATAGATAATTTCTAATTACTATCTCATCCAGGTTTTTACCCAATTCCTCTCTTGTGTGTGGAATTTATTTCCTTCTTTCATAGGTGTGGGTCCTTAAATCTTGGACTTAGCCTATAACATGACATTTTTCCTAGGAATAAGTGAGTCCTTAGACCTATGCTCTGATACCACTCTAACTGGCACGCCCTGAGCTTTTTAATACAGCAGATAGAATTTCGGGAACGTGAACAGCCGGTATGGTAAGCCTCTTGCAAGCAAGTAATCAGAGCGCAAGACAAACACATAAAAGTAATTGCACAAGTAATCTTCTCAAAACTCCAACTTTATTTCATAATAATAATCAAAATTACATAGAGTCACTACTTGACATATTTTCAACACTATGACTCAAGAAAAAATCAAAAATTACAATCCGACTCAACTAAACACTTTTCAACTAGGGCTTCTCTCATTTCCAATTGACCTTCTGATGGGGACATCAAAGCAAGACCACTAACTTTTTTTATTTACATTTATATCCTTGAGTCAATTGTATGGCAATTATAAGCCAATGTGTTAGTCCTTAGGAATTAGTGGGTTTCTTTGCAAAAATGCCATGTTGGCCCGGCGGGACCCCCACCCGCTCTCCTATTGGGCCACCTAGACTCTCTAGGGCCCATAGGGGTGGTCCATGGTCCAAGGTGGACCAAGCCACCCTTGTTGACCTCCAAGAGGGGGGCGCCCCCCTCTCTTGTCCCATGTGGGATTATTATATCTCCCATTTCCCCCTTTTTACTTTTTTATGTTTGTATTAATTTGACCACATGGGAGAAAATTCTCCTATACGTTATTTGCTCCTCCCTAACCCAAGATCTGAGGGTAATTAGGTCTTTTGGTTAGAGTTATAAAACCCATGTATTTCCATATTTTAAAGAATTAAGGAGAAGAAAATTACAATTTTGCACAAGAGCCTTTGGGCGCCCCTATCTCTCCTCCTCCCCTTGCAGCTGGATTCCTGTGAATTCCTAGAGTGGATGCCCTAAAACTTGGTGGATTCCAAGGTGTATCTCCACCCCTGGGTGTTAAGCTCAGCCACCGCCACCGCCGCCTCCGTTCGTGCCGCCGCCGAGCCGCCACAATCAAATCTTCAACCAGCTGTCTAGGATTTCGAGATCCAGGACAGAAGCTTAAAGATCAGGTTGGTTCTCCCAATCCAAGTGTCTGATTGACCACAAATTTTGAGGGTTTGTTTCCCCCGTCGTCCCCTTCTTTCAGTTACATTTTCACCTCGATCGGAGCCCGCTTGCCCCCCTTCCTAGTCAAATCTTTTCACCATTAGCAATCTGCCAGTTTACAGATCTGCAGGATAGTACCATGATCTTTTATTTTTCCCACCCCCTAAACCACGTAAAAAAAGTCCCAAAATATTTGTGTGTCATCCTCACATCCCCCCTTCCACCCATAAAATTCTCAAAGTCTAGATCTACCATTTTCATTTTGGTCAAAATTCATTTTCAGGCAGATCTCATTCTGTCCTGTGTAAACTCGATTCCAAGCTAGAAAAGTTTGTGAAGCACAGAGTTTTTTATTTTAAATGAGACCGTTGGATGGATGTAAAAATCATGTATGTTGTAGATCTTTGAGTCTACTTTCCAACAGCGCCGATCTCGCCTCGATCCGACATCGGATCTGAGCGTGGCGACCGTTTTCATTTTGGTCAAAATTCATTTTCAGGCAGATCTCATTCTGTCCTGTGTGATCTGGATTCTGAGCCAGAAAAGTTTATAGAGCATAGAGTTTTTTATTTTAAATCAGACCGTTGGATGGATGTAAAAATAATGTATGTTGTAGATCTTTGAGTCTACTTTCCAACGGCGCCGATCTTGCCTCGATCCGACTCCGTATCTGAGCGTGGCGATCCTTTTCGTGGAGGCGCGCAAACCTGTTCCGTGAACATGCCAGCAAGAGCAGTCCAAGGTTAATTCTGCCACAAATCCTCGGCTCCGAACCAGCGACCGCCGCTCCTGGGGATCGACCAGCAACCCCCCAGTAGCATCCCAGCCAGCCACCGCAGCAAGGAGACGCTCGAACACCGCCGTCCCAGTAGCCGGACCCGCCTGTTGTCCCGTGGGCCCAGCAGAACCGAACCGGACCAGTAGCCCATCTCCGGCCCGAAAGCCCTTCCGGCTTGCTGTCCGTCAACCCGAGTTCGCTACTCCCGGGTCCCACTGTAGCCCTTTACCTCCCTGCATGGAGTGGGCATAAAATTCACTGCTGTAACTATTGTTTAATTACTGTACCGGGTGTGCGAGTCTTGGCCGGGGTCATCTTCCCCACGCCCGGAGTGTGGAGGTACATTCACCTTCCTTTTATCTCATTTGCTTAGTTTGTTTGTTTTCTATTTATGCCGCAACTTGAGTGTTAGAATAATTAGCCCGTTCATATTACTTTGATCACCGCTGCGAGAGTGAGTGCGTGACCCGTCCCATGACTCGATCCGAGCACGGAAGAGCCAAATACCCTTGACTCATTGCCGGTTTCTCAACCGTGCACATCCGCACGTTTCCCTCGCTAGGGACGAGTCGCAAGTTTGCCTAGAGTCTCAAGATTGCATTCAATTGGCATCGAGTCACGTCCCGTTCCTCATCAAATTGGTATCAGAGTCGGTTGAGTCTAGGATAGTCAGTCCAAGGTGTCGCATTGCATCCCTATATCTGGTATATCAAAAGGTGTTCCCGGAACGATAGGTTATGCCAATTGGGAAGGTAGCACACATGCGTGAGTTCAATCTTTGAATCATACCTCTGCCACGTATCGGATACTTGTTGAGTCTAGGTTTATATCCGAGTCTGTGTTCCAACTTTGCATTCTTGTATAGGGTCGTGTCTAGTCCATTAGAGTGTCCCTCAGTTGTCTGCATGTCCAACTACCCACCAACCCATGGCTGTTCCCTGAGACCATGCGTCCAAGTGGTCATCTCTGGTGGCCCAATTCGAGGCTCTCATGGCTCGACTCCCGGGGCTCACCCCTATCATTCAACCACCGGTTGACCCGACCCCAGAGTCGACAACCGAGTCATTCCAGCGCCCTATAGTGTCCACTGCCATCCTACCTAATGGGTTGCATATGGAGATCAACTTCATCAGTCGGGTGTCATCTAATTGTGTCTCTCAGGACATTATCGAGTCACTCTCTAAGACCGGGGAGATTGTTCTCAACGGTGGCTTAGCGTTCGTAGAATTCCAATGGAGGTTCGGCCCCGTCCTATATGACGATGGAGCATGGTGCAAGGTAAACACACTTGCTGATCTATGCATCATTTTAGGAGAAACTTGGTTGGAAGAGAGGAGAGCGATCTTTCACAGGGACAGGAGGACCTACACCTTACACACACCTCACCTACCCGACGAGTTCATCTTCCACGATGGCATTCAGACGACCACCTTCGTGTCGCCAGCTAGCCACCCCCAACGGCCCTCTCCACCTCCGGAGTCACACTGGCGACCACTCCTGGAGTCCACCCATGTGGTCCCCTGTAGTGGGAGTAGCCCTTTCCCCGACCAGTGTTCCTCACATTCCCCTAGCTTAGAGGACACACTTTCAGAGGATGCCCCATCCGAGCTTACTCTAGTGAGTTATGAGGCTGACCAAGAGTTGGCCGAGGAGTACCTCGCTGAGGTTGTGGGGTTAGAGAGTGATCCCATAGAGCGCCTAGAGGGCCAGGGTTTGTCACCCATCCCAGCTTTCCTTGATGGATCTGACCAGCCAACCACCTCTCTCATGCTAGTCATTCTCGAGCAGTAGTCAGCCGTCCCTCTTTTGCCCGTCTCTCCTATAGTGGCACGGCCGCTAGCGACAACCGTACCACTATAGACGCCCTATGTTGAGGCGGTATGGTTTGATTTCAGCCACGCATTGAAGAGGCAACATCCGGACTTGCCATTTTCCATGTTCCACACCAAACGTCCTGATTACCTCACCGTCACCTGCCTCCTGATCCTCTACACATCCGTACCAGAGGATGAGTTTTCTCGAACCAGAGACGGTTGACAAGGGTTGAGACCCATGGCATCAAATTGTGGGTCAACTTATCTTTACACCTGGTGTATGTAGAAGGTACCCATCAGCATTCTCGAGTCTTCCTTAGTGCATCCCTTGTGTTTTTGTCTCTTCATCGTCAATCCTAGTATTATCTTGAGTGTCTAGGTTTGCCTAGGGTCATGTGTGAGTCTGTGTTTTTCTTTATTTGTTCAATTTGTCAGGAGTCTATACATACATTTGTCAAGTGCATAAGGAGTCTGCATACGTCGAGTCGAGTCGTTCTAATGCAAGCTCGTAATGTCAGTCCCTTTCGAGTGTGAGACAAGTCAGATCTCATGCGTACGTTGTGGACTTGCCTAACGAATATGGGATCAGCACTACATTCAAAGCCTCGGATCTAGTCACCTACATGGACCCAGCAGTGATTCCCAGTGAGTCTTTCAAGTCGTCTCCTCCTTTGAGAGTAGCCCCACCCCAGAGTGTCCACCACTAGCCTCATTCCCAAAGCAGCGTGAGCATATACAACATATACGGGGTGAGCAGGTGACGATTACTAGGAGTGGAGCGTACCCGCGCTACCTGGTATGGTGGAGAGCACGGCCCACATCTGGTGACATGTGGATCACCCGAGCAGTGATATAGATCCGCAGGAGCGACACATGAGCAGCCATACCCCTTACCCGACGGGGTCGAGTTTCTCCCACCCGTGGAGAATTGATGGGGTCATCAAAGCAAGATCACTAACTTTTGGTATTTACATTTATATCCTTGAGTCAATTGTATGGCAATTATAAGCCAATATGTTAATCCATAGGAATTAGTGGGTTTCTTTGCAAAAAGGCCATGTTGGCCCGGCGGGACCCCCACCATCTCTCCCATTGGGCCACCTAGACTCTCTAGGGCCCATAGGGGTGGTCCATGGTCCAAGGTGGACCGAGCCACCCTTGTTGACCTCCATGAGGGGGGCGCCCCCCTCTCTTGTCCCATGTGGGATTATTATATCCCCCATTTCCCCCTTTTTTAGTTTTTTATGTTTGTATTAATTTGACCACATGGGAGAAAATTCTCCTATCCCTTATTTGCCCCTCCCTAACCCTAGATGTGAGAGTAATTAGATCATTTGGTTAGAGTTATAAAACCCATGTATTTCCATATTTTAAAGAATTAAGGAGAAGAAAATTGTAATTTTGCACAAGAGCCTTTGGGCGCCCCTATCTCTCCTCCTCCCCTTGCAGCTGGATTGCTGGGAATTCCTAGAATGGATTCCCTAAAACTTGATGGATTCCAAGGTGTATCTCCTCCCCTGGGTGTGAAGCACAGCCACCGCCGCCGCCGCCTCCGTTCGTGCCGCCGTCGAGCCGCCACAATCTAATCTTCAACCAGTTGTCTAGGATTTCAAGATGTAGGATAGAAGCTTAATGATCAGGTTGGTTCTCCCAATCTATCTGTTTGATTGACCTCAAATTTTAAGGGTTTGTTCCCCCCGTCGTCCCCTTCCTCCAGTTAAATTTTCACCCCGATCAGAGCCCATTTGCCCCCCTTCCCAGTCAAATTTTTTCACCCCTAGCAATCTGCCAGTTTGTAGATCTGCGAGATAGTACCATGTTCTTTTATTTTTCCCACCCCCGAAACCATGTCAGAAAAATCCCAAAGTATTTGTGTGTCATCCTCACATCCCCCCTTTCCACCCATAAAATTCCCAAAGTCTAGATCCACCATTTTCATTTTGGTCAAAATTCATTTTCAGGCAGATCTCATTTTGTCCTGTGTCATCTTTATTTCGAGCCAGAAAAGTTTGTGGAGAAGAGAGTTTTGTATTTTAAATCAGACCATTGGATGGATGTAAAAATCATGTATATTGTAGATCTTTGAGTATACTTTCCAACGACGTCAATCTCGCCTCGATCCGACACCAGATCTGAGCGTGGCGGCCGTTTTCATTTTAGTCAAAATTCATTTTTAGGCAGATCTCATTCTCTCCTGTGTGATCTGGATTCCATGCCAGAAACGTTTGTGGAGCATAGAGTTTTATCTTTTAAATCAGACCGTTGGATGGATGTAAAAATCATGTATGTTGTAGATCTTTGAGTCTACTTTCCAACGGAGCCAATCTCGCCTCGATCCGACACCGGATCTGAGAGTGGCAATCGTTTTCGTGGAGGCGCGTAAACCTGTTCCGTGAACAGGCGAGCAAGAGCAGTCCAAGGTTAATTCTCCCATAAATCATCGGCTCCGAACCAGCGACCGCCGCTCCTGGGGTTCGACCAGCCACCCCCAGCAGCGTCCCAGCCAGCCGTCGCAGCAAGGAGACGCCCAAACGCCGTCGTCCCTGCAGCGGACCCACCCGCTGTCCCGTGGGCCCAACTAAGCCAAACCGAACCAGCAGCCCGTCTCCGCCCCGAAAGCCCTTCCAACTTGCTGCCCGTCAACCCAAGTTCGCTACTCCCAGGTCCCACTGTAGCCCTTTACCTCACTACGTGGAGTGGGCATAAAATTTACTACTGTAACTATTGTTTAATTACTATACCGGGAGTATGAGTCTTGCCGGGGTCGTCTTCCCCATGCCCGGAGCGTGGAGGTACATTCGCCTCCCTTTTTGTCTCATTTGCTTAGTTCGTATGTTTGCTTTTTATGCCGCTGCTTGAGTGTTAGAATAATTGGCCCGTTCATATTACTTTAATCACCACTGCGAGAGTGATTGTGTGACCCATCCCGTGACTCGATCCGAGCAATGAAGAGCCAAATACCCTTGACTCATTGTTGGTTTCTCAACTGCGCACATCCGCACGTTTCCCTCGCTAGGGACGAGTCTCGAGTTTGCGTAGAGTCTCAGGATCGCATTCAATTGGTATCGAGTCGCATCCTGTTCCGCATCAAATTTGTATCAAAGCCCGTTGAGTCTAGGATAGTCGGTCCAAGGTGTCGCATTGCATCCCTATATCTGGTATATCAAAAGGTGTTCCCGGAATGATAGGTTATGCCTGTTGGGAAGGTAGCACACTTGCGTGAGTTCAATCTTTGAATCATACCTCCGTCACGTACTAGATACTGGTTGAGTCTAGGTTTATATCCGAGTCTGTATTCCAACTTTGCATTGTTGTATAGGGTCATGTCTAGTCTATTAGAGTGTCACTCAGTTGTCTGCATGTCCAACTACCCAACAGCCCATGGCCATTCCCCGAGATCATGCGTCCAAGTGGTCATCCTTGGTAGCCCAATTCGAGACTCTCATGGCCTGACCCCCGAGGCTTGCCCCTATCATTCAACCACCGGTTGACCCGACACCAAAGTCGACAACCGAGTCGTTCCAGCGCCCTATAGTGTCCACTGCCATCCTACCTAATGGGTTGCATACGGAGATCGACTTCATCAGTCGGGTGTCATCTAATTGTGTCTCTCAGGACATTGTCGAGTCACTCTCTAAGACCGGGGAGATTGTTCTCAACGGTGGCTTAGCGTTCGTAGAATTCCAATGGAGGTTCGGCCCCGTCCTATATGATGATGGAGCATGGTGCAAGGTCGACACACTTGCTGGTCCATGCATCATTTTAGGACAAACTTGGTTGGAAGAGAGGTGAGCGATCTTTCACCGGGATAGGAGGACCTGCACCTTACACCCACCTCACCTACCCGGCGAGTTCATCTTCCACGATGGCATTCAGCCGACCACCTCCGTGTCGCCAGTCACCCACCCCAGTAGCCCGCTCCGCCTCTAGAGTCACGCCCACCACCACTCCTGGAGCCCGCCCATGTGGTCTCCTGTAGTGGGAGTAGCCCTTTCCCCGACCAGTGTCCCTCACATTCCCCCAGCTTAGAGGACACACATTCAGAGGATGCCCCATCCGGGCTTATTCTAGTGAGTCATGAGGCTGGCCAAGAGTTGGCCGAGGAGTACCTTGCTGAGGTTGAGGGGTTAGAGAGCGATCCCATAGAGCGCCTAGAGGGCCAGGGTCTATCACCCATCCCAGCTTTCCTTGACAGATCTGACCATCCTGCCACCTCTCTCATGCTAGTCACTCTCGAGCAGTAGTCAGCCATCCCTCTTTTGCCAGTCTCTCCTACAGTGGCGCAGCCGCTAGCGACAACCGTACCACTGCAGACGCCCTATGTTGATGCGGTATGGTCTGATTTCTGCCACATGTTCAAGAGGAAACATCCGGACTTCCCATTTTCCATGTTCCACACCAAACGTCCAGATTACCTCCCCGTCACCCGCCTCCTGATCCTCTTACACTTCCATACCTGCGGATGAGTTTTCTCGAATCGGAGACGGTTGACGAGGGTTGAGACTTGCGGCATCAAATTGTGGGTCAGCTTATCTTTACACTTGGTGTATGTAGAAGGTACCCATCAGCCTTCCCGAGTCTTCCTTAGTGCATCCCTTGTGTTTTTGTCTCTTTGCCATCAATCCTAGTATTACCTTGAGTGTCTAGGTTTGCCTAGGGTCAGGTGTGAGTCTGTGTTTTTCTTTATTTGTTCAATTTGTCAAGAGTCTATACATGCATTTGTCAAGTGCATAGGGAGTCTGCATACGTCGAGTCGAGTCGGTCTAATGCAAGCTCGTAATGTCAGTCCCTTTCGAGTGTGAGGCAAGTCGGATCTCATGCGTACGTTGTGGACTTGACTGACGAATATGGGATCCGCTCTACATTTAAAGCCTTGGATCTAGTCACCTACATGGACCCAGCGGTGATTCCCAGTGAGTCTTTCGAGCCGTCTCCTCCTTTGAGAGTAACCTCACCCCTGAGTGTCCACCACTAGCCTCATTCCCACAGTAGCATGAGCATATAGAACATATACGGGGTGAGCAGGTGACGATTACTAGGAGTGGAACGTACCCGTGCTACTTGGTATGGTGGAGAGCACGACCCACATCCGGTGACACATGGATCACTCGAGCAATGATACAGATCCGCATGAGCGACACATGAGCAGCCATACCCCTTACTTGATGTGGTCGAGTTTCTCCCACTCGAAGAGAATTGTTGGGGACATCAAAGTAAAATCACTAACTTTTGGTATTTACATTTATATCCTTGAGTCAATTGTGTGGCAATTATAAGGCAATGTGTTAGTCCTTAGGAATTAATGGGTTTCTTTGCAAAAAGGCCATGTTGGCCCGGCGGGACCCCCACCCTCTCTCCCATTGGGCCACCTAAACTCTCTTGGGCCCATAAGGGTGGTCCATGGTCCAAGGTGTACCAAGCCACCCTTGTTGACATCCAAGAGGGGGGCGCCCCCCTCTCTTGTCCCATGTGGGATTATTATATCCCCCATTTCCCCCTTTTTAGTTTTTTATGTTTGTATTAATTTGACCACATGGGAGAAAATTCTCCTATCCCTTATTTGCCCCTCCCTAACCCTAGATCCGAGGGTAATTAGGTCTTTTGGTTAGAGTTATAAAACCCATGTATTTCCATATTTTAAAGAATTAAGGAGAAGAAAATTACAATTTTGCACAAGAGCCTTTGGGCGCCCCTATCACTCCTCCTTCCCTTGTAGCTGGATTGCTGTGAATTCCTTGGGTGGATGCCCTAAAACTTGGTAGATTCCAAGGTGTATCTCCTCCCCTAGGTGTGAAGCTCAGCCACTGCCGCCGCTGCCTCCGTTCGTGCCGCCGTCAAGCCGCCACAATCGAATCTTCAACCAGCTGTCTAGGATTTCGAGATCCAGGACAAAAGCTTAAAGATCAAGTTGGTTCTCCCACTCCAGCCGTGTGATTGACCTCAAATTTTGAGGGTCTATTCCCCTCGTCGTTCCCTTCCTCCAGTTAACTTTTCACCTCGATCCGAGCCCGTTTTTCCCTTTTCCTAGTCAAATCTTTCCACCCCTAGTAATATATCAGTTTACAGATCTGCGGGATAGTATCATGTTCTTTTATTTTTCCCACCCCCTAAACCACGTTAGAAAAATCCCAAAAAAATTTGTGTGTCATCCTCACATCCCCTGTCCACCCATAAAATTCCTAGAGTCTATATCCACTATTTTCATTTTGGTCAAAATTCATTTTCAGGCAGATCTCATTATGTCCTGTGTGATCTGGATTTCAAGCCAGAAAAGTTTGTGGAGCACAGAGTTTTGTATTTTAAATCAGACCATTGGATGGATATAAAAATCATGTATGTTGTAGATCTTTGAGTCTACTTTCCAACGGCGCCGATCTCGCCTCGATCGGACACCGGATATGAGCGTGGCGCCCGTTTTCATTTTGGTCAAAATTCGTTTTCAGGCAGATCTCATTTTGTCCTGTGTGATCTGGATTCCAAGCCAGAAAAGTTTGTGGAGCACAAAGTTTTGTATTTTAAATCAGACCGTTGGATGGACGTAAAAATCATGTATGTTGTAGATCTTTGAGTCTCCTTTCCAACGGCGCCGATCTCGCCTCAATCCGACACTGGATCTGAGCGTGGCGATCATTTTCGTGGAGGCGCGCAAACCTGTTCCATGAACAGGCCAGCAAGAGCAGTGCAAGGTTAATTCTCCCACAAATCATCGGCTCCGAACCAGCGACCGCCGCTCCTGGGGATCGACCAGCAACCCCCCAGCAGCGTCCCAGCCAGCCACCGCAGCAAGGAGACGCCCAGACGCCGCCGTCCCAGTAGCTGGACCAGCCTGCTGTCCCGTGGGCCCAACAGAACCGAACCGGACCAGCAACCCATCTCCGGCCCGAAAGCCCTTCCGGCTTGCTGCCCGTCAACCTGAGTTCGCTACTCCCGAGTCCCACTGTAGCCCTTTACCTCCCTGCGTGGAGTGGGCATAAAATTCATTGCTGTAACTATTGTTTAATTACTGTACCGGGAGTACGAGTCTTGGCCGGGGTCATCTTCCCCACGCCCGGAGCATGGAGGTACATTCGCCTCCCTTTTTGTCTCATTTGCTTAGTTCATATGTGTTCTTTTTATGCCTCTGCTTGAGTGTTAGAATAATTAGCCCGTTCAAATTAATTTAATCACGACTACGAGAGTGAGTGTGTGACCCGTCCCGTGACTCCATCCGAGCACGGAGGAGCCAAATACCCTTGGCTCATTGCCGGTTTCTCAACCGCACACATCCGCACGTTTCCCTCGCTAGGGATGAGTCGCGAGTTTGCCTAGAGTCTCAGAATCACATTCAATTGGTATCAAGTCGCATCCCGTTCCGCATCACCTTCAATCACTCTCGGACCTGCTACTCGCATAATCCGAATCCGATTCACTAGTATTTCCGGAAAAAGACAAGAAAATATGTCACGCCTCGACGCAGAATATCGGGTCGTACAGTTAGAAACTAGCTAGAAATAATATTAACAAGCTAAACTAACCAATTACATAGGTGCTATGGAAAGAAATAACTTTATTGATCAAGGATATACCAAATTTTATTACAATAACCAACAACTGTTTAAACATGATCAAACGTAACTTCCACACTGACTCTAATACAATAACCGATTCCAAAAGTAATAAAGTACTAACACAACTCTAAGGAATGACTAGAGGTAAACATCTATGCCAACTCGGCATCTACTAACAGGCACACTCAAAAGTATCACTCCTGTCCCTCCCCATCGGTATGCGCATCATCACCTGAACAGCCTAGAAAGGGGGGGAAACAACAACTATGAGCTGACGCTCAGTAGGAAATAACAGGCAAGTTTACGTGATTAACAATTTCATAACATTTTCATATGCCATGCTAATAAAAGAAATGAATGACGATATAATGAAACAACATAATGAAAGGATCTTGCAAGGTCAAGAGATATAAGATAGCTAGAGTTTAACAAGAATAACATGTACAAGTGTAACAAGAACTGTAACGAGGAATGGCCACTATCAAGTAACAAGAGATAACAAGTCAAGCACGATCAAGTAACAAGAGTAACAAGAGTTTTTCTGTCGTAGACAACAAGCTAGTCATGCACTCGGTGCAATGCCTCACCATGTCATTATAACATCCTATGGGCTCACTAATTTTTCAGACGCTCTCCCCAGGACCAGACCGGACCCTTATGATGCGTTGGCATTGATTTATTGGATACAAGATCCCAAGATCCGTCTAGACATTTAGTCAAATTCGTGGCCAATTAATCAGAGGAATTACTATCCATAAGTTTAGATTTAAAGGACTAACCTGTCCTTGGATTCAAGAGTACAAAACACAATAAAACTCATCTCCGAGAGATGTGCGGTCGTACAGAGGCCACTCAAGAGGTATATACGGCTAACACAGGGCCGCGTATACAGGAACTGGACTGAAACTCAGCCCACGAGGTCAAGGATGAATGGCTGACAGTAAGCCGCTCTAAGGTATGTACGGTAAGCTACGGGCCGCACATGTCCAGAGGACATTAAGACCCATGAATAAGATATACGGACCATACTAAGCCGTATTGAAGATATGCGGTCATTATGGGGCCGCCTGTGAGGATATGCGGTCCACTACTGGCCGAGCATGCCTCGCATAGTCTAATTCGATCAAGACTTTAAACCAGCGGTTCGTCAAAACATTATAATGGCTATCCAGCAACTAAACAATTAGTTTTAATCCTAATTACCATGTTAATATATCAAGGATCACAATTTACAGTTATGTATTTGCCAAAGATATGATTCAAGATGTTAAAGAGAATGAACAAGTTCGCGTAGGAATGAACAACATGCAATTAACAGAAATTTAGTTACAAAATTAACCACTTATCATGTGGGTTTCTAATTTACTAATTATCATTTATGACACTAAGATGAATCATATAGAACTCTCATTAAGTTACTTACTGTCTAGATAAACGGTTCATGGCGAACCTTACATCTCTCGGCTTAACAGGAATGCATTCGGGCTGAAGGGGCATGAGCAGGGGGATGGGCGGCTCTCTCTGGACCGCCCAAGGGGTTGGGTGGTCATCTGGGGGCCGTCCAAGGGTTGGGCGGTCAGGGCAGGACCACCCATCCCTGTCCCTACCAGATATGTGGTCCTCTGGGGGCCTTTCATCCTGTCAGGGGGTTATGTGGTCACTTCTGGACCGTTTAACTAGATATGTGGTCAGTTTTGGACCGTTTATCCAGTTGTGTGGTCTGTTAGGAACTGTTTAACTACATCTAAACTGGAGTTGAAGTATGGGCTTGAGTTGTGCGGTCTATCGTAAGACCGTCTATCTCTGGGTGTATTCCGGTCGTCCCTTCCATGTCTGATGAACGCCAGGAAGTTGGGGGTTTGCTAGGGTTTGATAAAAACACTAAATTCTAATGCAAACAGTCTTGAAACATGGGGCTTTTGGTACTGTTGGAAAGCTAATGTAAAACTCTACCTAACAGTAAGGTCAATTTCATATTTACTTGCTGAAATCGAGATCTATAAAGGCAAGAACACTAGAAACCGTAGTTTTGACATGCTGTTACTAAATCGTAAAATTCTCACGATATAAACAACGAAATTTGGGGCTTTATATATCAAAAGAAAGCTTACTCGATGCTGATTCCAACCATATATGGCATGCTATATGGGGATCAGGATTGATAACTCGAAATCATAACTTAACTTGAAAGAACACATCAAAAACTAAGTCTAGACATGCTCTTACTCCGAAAAGAAATTCTCTAAGCATGCTTCATGAAATTTAGGGCTTTCTACGCCAAATGAAAGCTAACATGCTGCTGATGACATGCATATATATTAATTAGAGATTGGTCTGTTATAACCTACCTCAATCGAAGAGAGAAACTAAAGAACTAGAATGAAGAACGATCTTGACAGCACTTCACAAAAACCTCGAGATCTCCCTGGATACCTAATAAAAATTAGGGCTTTTACTACCAATGAAAAGATGTCGTCGAGGGGAACAAAATGATGTACTCATGTGCTGATTTTGGTTGAGGGTACCTACCTTAATCGAAGGAACAAAGGTGAAGAAAGGAGGACGACGGGATGCCGACCCACCTCCACTAATCACCAAAGATCTTCCTAGATCGAACTCCACTGAGGCTGCCGCTGCTACCAAAGGAAACTGGGGTTGAATAGATTTATTTTTATAGCTCATACACCTTCTGGAGCCTTCGGTGCTGGGAGAATTCGTTGATGCAAAGTGAGTGTTTGAAACGGCGCCGAAATGTTTGACCTAATCAAACTCGGCTGACACCACGTTTTAGGGTTAGTGTTTCGATCAATTGATAGAGGGGAAATGATCCTTACATTGTGACCTTTCATTTTCCACCGATTTAGGGTCATTTGGTGGAGTATTAAGCTCTAATTCGACGGTTTAAGCTAAGGTTATGTAAGAGTTAGATAAGTGTGCACTATTGGGCTTAAACCACTAATTAAACCTAATTACAGATTTTTGTTGGGTCGACCACAGAAGACAAAGTTGTTAAATACATGGTCCTTAACAAAATTATCATTTTTCTAGATTTTTATAAGGTAGTCGAAATTTCACTTGTTCTATTTACTAAGGAATTAAATATTAAATTCCGAAATTCATGCATTAAACCAATTTATTTCAATTTTTAATTAATAAAAGCTCAATAAATAAATCGGGGTATTACACCCTCCCCTACTTAAAGAATTTGGTCCTCCAAATTCACTGCACTAAATACAGGAGGTAGGGAAAGAGATAGTTCACCTAGAATAAGTCGGGATACCGCTTCCGCATAGTATCTTCAGATTCCCAAGTAGCTTCTTCGGTCCCACGCCGACTCCACTGAATCTTGACCATCGGTATGGAACGATTCCGAAGTTGCTGTTGCTTCCGATCCAGAATCTTGATAGGTCTTTCTTCATAGGTCAAATCAGTCTTCAGTTTGAAATCCACATGCTAAATGATGTGAGTGGGGTCATACACGTATTTCCGTAACATAGACACATGGAAAATATTGTGTACGCCAGACAACTGAGGCGGTAATGCAGTCTGTAAGCAACCTCTCCCACTCTATCTAGGATCTCGAATGAACCAATATATCTTGGACTTAGCTTGCCCTGAATGCCAAATCTTCGAATCCCTCTCGTAGGAGAGACCTTTAAGAATACATGCTCGCCAACCTGAAACTCTAATTCTCTTCTTCTGTTGTCGGCATAACTCTTCTGTCTTGATTGGGCTACTTGTAACCGGTCTCGGATAATACAGATGTTCTGTGATGATTCTGAAACAAGATCCGGTCCAAGCCATTATTTCTCACCTATGTCATCCCAACGTAATGGGGAACGACAGCTTCTTCCATACAATGCTTCAAAAGGAGCCATCTGTATACTAGATTGATAACTGTTGTTGTAGGTGAATTCAATCAATGCCAAGTGATCACTCCAACTGCCTCCAAAATCAATCATGCATGCTCTAAGCATATCTTCCACTATCTGGTTGGTTCTTTCAGTCTGTCCATCTGTCTGCGGATGAAAAGCAGTACTGAAATTCAGACGAGTACCCAAAGACTCTTGTAGTCCCTTCCAAAAATGTGAAGTAAATCTGGGGTCTTTATCAGACACAATGCTGACTGGTATGCCATGGAGCATTACCACTTCCTTCAAATACAAAGCATCCAATACATCACATGTCCAGTTGGACTTAATGGGTAAGAAATGAGCTGACTTTGTCAATCGATCGACAATCACCCATATCGCATCAAGTCCACCACGAGTCCTAGGTAGACCCATAATGAAATCCATGCTAATACTTTCCCACTTCCATTGGGGTATGTCAAGTGGTTTCAACTTTCCTACCGGTCTGAAATGTTCAGCCTTAACTTGCTGACAAACCAAGCATCTACTCACGAAGTCTACAACTTCCCTTTTCATGTTCGGCCACCAAAAAGATCTCTTCAAATCTTGAACATTTTAGTGCCTCCAGGATGAATGGTGTATTTGGATCTATGAGCTTCCTCCAGAATCTTGTTCTTTATTCCAGCTTCATCAGGTACACAAGTTCTACCCTGGAATAATAATCTTCCATCGTCAGCCATCATGAAGTTAGGTCTGCTGCTCAAGCTTCCCTTGATCTCTACCAGCTCGAGATCATTATCTTGCATGGACTTGATTTCCATCAATAATTTGGGCTTAAGTTGAATCTGAGCAATCATAACCCGATCATTATCAACATTCAGATCCAGGCTAGCTAATTGTTCCAGTAGCTTCCACTCTTGTAACATGAGACTTGATAATCTAGCTATAGGCTTTCAGCTTAATGCATCTGCCACAACATTGCCTTTTCCAGGATGATACTCAATCGAGAAGTCAAAGTCTTTGAAGTACTCCAACCATCTTCTCTGCCTCATGTTGAGTTCCTTCTGAGAAAACAAATATTTCAGACTCTTATGATCTGAAAACACTGTGAATGTTTCTCCATACAAGTAGTGCCTCCATATCTTCAAGGCAAACACGACTGTTGCTAGTTCCAAATCATGAACATGATAATTCTCTTCATGCTTCCTTAACTGCCTAGAAGAATAGGCAATCACCTTCCCATGCTGCATGAGTACACAGCCTAAACCAATACCTGAAGCATCGGTGTATACCACAAAACCTCCTTCACCAGAAGGTAAAGCCAATACAGGTGCAGTAGTTAAACATTCCTTCAAAGTCTGAAAGCTTCGCTGACAATCATCTGACCAATCAAACTTGTTCACCTTGTGGGTTAATCTTGTCATAGGTACCGCAATCTTGGAGAAATCTTGAATGAATCTTCTGTAGTAGCCTGCCAGGCCTAGGAAACTTCTAACTTCAGTCACACTGGTAGGCTGATCCCAGTTCTTCACTGCCTCTACCTTCGAAGGCTAAACAGAACTTCCTTCTTTGGTGATGATATGTCTGAGAAAGGACACCTCTTGCAGCCAGAATTCACACTTACTGAACTTGGCATATAGCTGATGATCTCTCAATAGTTGCAATGCCATTCTCAGATGTTTAGCATGCTCCTCTTCATTCTTGGAATAAATCAGGATGTCATCAATGAATATCACGACCCATTGATCAAGATAGGGCCGAAATACATTGTTCATCAACTGCATGAAAGCTGCTAGTGCATTCGTTAGACCAAAAGGCATAACGACAAATTCAAAATGACCATACATGCTGCGGAAAGCTGTTTTATAGATATCCTCTTCCTTAATCCACAATTGATGATATCCAGATCGAAGATCGATCTTAGAAAAATACTGAGCTCCCGCTATCTGGTCAAATAGTTCGTCAATCCTTGGCAATGGATATTTGTTCTTGACAATCTGCTGGTTCAATTGCCGATAATCGATGCATAACCTCATCGAACCATCTTTCTTCCTGACGAATAATACAGGGGCTCCCCAAGGAGAAGTACTTGGACGAATGAAACCCTTCTCGAGCAATTCCATCAACTGTTACTTTAATTCTCTTAGTTCCGCAGGAGACATACGATAAGGAGCCTTGGAAATAGGAGATGTACCAGGAATGAGATCAATAGAAAAGATAACTTCCCGCTCAGGCGAAAGTCCTGGTAGTTCCTCTGGAAAGACATCAGGAAAATCTCGGACAACAGAAATGTCCTTAATCTCGATCTGCTGCTCGGGGGTTGCACAGACAAAGGCTAGAAAAGCCTCGCATCCTCGTCTCATTAGCTTATCAGCTCGAAGAGCCGAAATAAGTGATACGGAGTTATGGTGCTTAACTCCCACAAAAGAAAGTCCAGGGTGTCTAGTAAAAGACACAGAGCTAGAACTATAGTGAACATTGGCCTCATAATTAGCCAACCAATCTGCTCCTAGGATTACCTCATAATCCTTCATGTCCATGCAAATCAAGTCAGCTGGAAAATTATGCTCCTCAATCATAACCTTACTAGATGGATAGAAATACTGAATTGTCGATCTAGAACCAATAGGTGTTGATATTTCTAATGGAGAATTCATCAAAACAGGTTCCACAGCTAAAGACTTAGCAAATCTCTGAGAAATAAATGAATGTGTGGCACCAGTATCAAAAAGAACAAATGCTGGCTTGTCGAGTATAATAAGAGTACCTTCGACGAGTCCACTATCCTCGGCGGTTCCTACTTCATCTGCATGTAAAGCTTGAAGCTTGCCTTGTGGCTTCTTGATGCCTTGTGGTTTGGCCGGGGTAGCTTGCTACGACAGAAGAGGACAGTCAGGGATACAGTGCTCCCTACTTCGACATCGCAGACAAGCGCCTAGCTTGCGCCAACAATCCTCCATCTTGTGACCAGGACGATCACAAAACTTGCACACGCCCTTGAATGGGACAATAGGGCCAGGCTTCTTGTCTTCATGCTTCGGCATCTTGCCCTTCCACGATCCAGAACCACTCCACGAACCAGGTCCACTAATGGGCCTATTCTTGCCATACCCGGGTTTGATATTCCCGGAACCCATAGGTTGTTCCTTTCTTGCACCTTTTCCACGGATTCTCTCCGTCATTTCTAGAGTATCTTCTAGGACTTGAGCTTTCCTCACCATCTCAGAATAAGTGGAGATTTCCATTGGTGCCAATTGGTTGATATAATGCAGCCTCAGTCCATTGAGAAAGCGCTTGGCCTTCATCTTCTCGGTAGATATCAAGTGGTTAGCATATCGGGATAACCGAGAAAATTGAGCTTCATATTCTGCCACATATAGATTGCGCTGCTTCAAAGCCGCAAACTCTGCTGCCTTCTTCTCTTGCACTCTATCAGAAAAATACTTACTGTTAAAGAATTCCTCGAACTCCTCCCATGTGACTTGCTGATCACCAAGGGTAGCCTTCACAGAATCCCACCATGTTCTTGCATCACGTTCAAGTTGAAAGGTTGAAAGAAGGACATGCTCTTGATTGCTGCACTGCATTACTTCGAATATCCTTCCCATCTCATCTAGCCAGTGCTCGACTTCATCAGGGTCAGTCGAGCCACCAAATCTCGGCGGATTCATCCCCCGAAAGTTCCGATAAAGGTCACCAGTGCAATGGTGTGCAGCTCCTACTTGAGCTATTTGTTGCAAAGCCTGAGTAAGGCTTTGAACCGTGCGCTACAAGTTCCTCCATTCCGCGCGATCTGCTGCCACTGCAAAGGCCTACACGTGGAATAGATTACTTAGGTTCATTAAGAAAGACAATAACACAATTACGATATGAACTTAACCCAAGTTTCTACCCAATCTCACCAGCTCAGGTCCTCAGACTTTAACAAGGTTAGGGGTCCTATGATAACACTTAGAACCCTAGAACTTGGAAAACCTAGAACTTAGAAAAACCTAGGAATATTAAACCTAGGCTCTGATACCAACTAAATTGTCACGCCCCGACGCGGAATATCCGATCGTACAGTTAGAAACTAGCCAGAAATAACATTAACAAGCTAAACTTACCAATTACACAGGTGCTATGGAAAGAAATAACTCTATTGATCAAGGATATACCAAATTTTATTACAATAACCAACAACTATTTAAACACGATCAAACGTAACTTCCAAACTGACTCTTATATAATAACCGATTCCAAAAGTAATAAAGTACTAACACAACTCTAAGGAATGACTAGAGGTAAACATCTATGCCAACTCGGCATCTACTAACAGGCACACTCAAAAGTATCACTCCTGTCCCTCCCCATCGGTATGCGCATCATCACTTGAACAGCCTGGAAAGGGGGGGAAACAACAACTATGAGCTGACACTCAGTAGGAAATAACAGGCAAGTTTACGTGATTAACAATTTCATAACATTTTCATATGCCATGCTAATAAAAGAAATGAATGACGATATAATGAAACAACATAATGAAAGGATCTTGCAAGGTCAAGAGATATAAGATAACTAGAATTTAACAAGAATAACATGTACAAGTGAAACAAGAACTGTAACAAGGAATGGCCACTAGCAAGTAACAAGAGATAACAAGTCAAGCACGATCAAGTAACAAGAGTAACAAGAGTTTTTCTGTCGTAGACAACAAGCTAGTCATGCACTCGGTTCAATGCCTCACCATGTCATTATAACATCCCATGGGCTCACTAATTTTTCGGGCGCTCTCCCCAGGACCAGACCAGGCCCTTATGATGCGTTGGCATTGATTTATTGGATACAAGATCCCAAGATACGTCTAGACATTTAGTCAAATTCGTCGCCAATTAATCAGAGGAATTAATGTCCATAAGTTTAGATTTAAAGGACTAACCTGTCCTTGGATTCAATAGTACAAAACACAATAAAACTCATCTCCGAGAGATGTGCGGTCGTACAGAGGCCGCTCAAGAGGTATATACGGCTAACACAGGGCCGCGTATACAAGAACTGGACTGAAACTCAGCCCACGAGGTCAAGGATGAACGGCTGACAGTAAGCCGCTCTAAGGTATGAACGGTAAGCTATGGGCTGCACATGTCCAGAGGAGATTAAGACCCATGAATAAGATATACGGACCATACTGGGCCGTATTGAAGATATGCGGTTGTTATGGGGCCGCCTGTGAGGATATGCGGTCCACTACTGGCCGCGCATGCCTCGCATAGTCTAATTTGATCAAGACTTTAAACCAGCAGTTCGTCAAAACATTATAATGGCTATCCAGCAACTAAATAATTAGTTTTAATCCTAATTACCATGTTAATATATCAAGGATCACAATTTACAGTTATGTATTTGCCAAAGATATGATTCAAGATGCTAAAGAGAATGAACAAGTTCGCGTAGGAATGAACAACATGCAATTAACAGAAATTTAGTTACAAAATTAACCACTTATCATGTGGGTTTCTAATTTACTAATTATCATTTATGACACTAAGATGAATCATATAGAACTCTCATTAAGTCACTTACTGTCTAGATAAACAGTTCTTGGCGAATCTTACATCTCTCGGCTTAATAGGAATGCATTCGGGCTGAAGGGGCATGAGCAGGGGGATGGGCAGCTCTCTCTGGACTGCCCAAGGGGTTGGGCGGTCATCTGGGGGCCGTCCAAGGGTTGGGCAGTCAGGGCAGGACCGCCCATCCCTGGCCCTGCCAGATATGTGGTCATCTGGGGACCTTTCATCTTGCCAGGGGGTTATGTGGTCACTTCTGGACCATTTAACTTGATATGTTGTCAGTTTTAGACCGTTTATCCAGTTGTGTGGTATGTTAGGAATCGTTTAACTACAGCTAAACTGGAGTTGAAGTATGGGCTTGAGTTGTGTGATCTATCGTAAGACCGTCTGTCTCTGGGTGTATTCCGGTCGTCCCTTCCACGTCCGATGAACGCCGGGAAGTTGGGGGTTTGCTAGGGTTTGATAAAAACACTAAATTCTAATGCAAACGGTCTTGAAAGATGGGGCTTTTGGTACCGTTGGAAAGCTAATGTAAAACTCTACCTAACAGTAAGGTCAATTTCATATTTACTTGCTGAAATCGAGATCTATAAAGGCAAGAACATTAGAAACCCTAGTTTTGACATGCTGTTACTAAATCGTAAAATTCTCACGATATAAATAATGAAATTTGAGGTTTTATTTATCAAAAGAAAGCTTACTCGATGCTGATGCCAACCATATAAGGCATGCTATATGGGGATCAGGATTGATAACTCGAAATCATAACTTAACTTGAAAGAACACATCAAAAACTAAGTCTAGACATGCTCTTACTCCGAAAAGAAATTCTCTAAGCATGCTTCATGAAATTTAGGACTTTCTACGTCAAATGAAAGCTAACATGCTGCTGATTACATGCATATATATTAATTAGAGATTGGTCTATTATAACCTACCTCAATCGAAGAGAGAAACTAAAGAACTAGAATGAAGAACGATCTTGACAGCACTTCACAAAAACCTCGAGATCTCCCTGGATACCTAATAAAAATTAGGGCTTTTACTACCAATGGAAAGATCTCGTGGAGAGGAACAAAATGATGTACTCATGTGCTGATTTTGGTCGAGGGTACCTACCTTAATTGAAGGAACATTGATGAAGAAAGGAGGACGACGGGATGCCGACCCACCTCCACTAATCGCCAACGATCTTCCTAGATCGAACTCCACTGAGGCTGCCGCTGCTACCAAAGGAAACTAGGGTTGAAGAGCTTTATTTTTATAGCTCATACACCTTCTGGAGCCTTCGGTGCTGGGAGAATTCGTCGATGCAAGGTGACTGTTTGAAACGGCGACGAAATGTTTGACCTAATCAAACTCGGCCGACACCACGTTTTAGGGTTCGTGTTTCGATCAATTGATAGAGGGGAAATGATCTTTAGATCGTGGCCTTTCATTTTCCATAAATTTGGGGTCATTTGGTGGAGTATTAAGCTCTAATTCGACGGTTTAAGCTAATGTTAGGTAAGAGTTAGATAAGTGTGCACTATTGGGCTTAAACCACTAATTAGACCTAATTATGGATTTTTGTTGGGTCGACCACAGAAGACAAAGTTGTTAAATACATGGTCCTTAACCAAATTACCATTTTTATAGATTTTTATAAGGTAGTTAAAATTTCACTTGTTCTATTTACTAAGGAATTAAATATTAAATTCCGAAATTCATGAATTAAACCATTTTATTTCAATTTTTAATTAATAAAAGCTCAATAAATAAATCAGGGTATTACAAAATAGGTATGAGCACACTTGCCCAATATGTATCTTCGTATCAACATGAAGGTAATTGTTAAGTGATTAATGCTTTAGCTCAAGATTCAAGGTAAAAATGAGAATGCGGTAAATCATGTCACAAACCAATAACCAAGAATATAGAGTCATGAGATATCTGAACAAATAGACATAATCGAGTATATGAACAAGCAAGATTTAATCATGTAGATATATGTCACGTCCCGAGCCTTTATTACAACGGAAGACTAACTCGAGGAACGTGAACAGCTGGCATGGTAAGCCTCTTGCGAGCAAGAACGATCAGAGCGCAAGACAATCACACATAAAAATGTAATTGCACAATAATTTACTCAAACTCCAACTTATTTCATTAATAAGCGAAATATTCCAATACAACAACTTTTCAACCTTCTTCAATCTATTAGACTCAAGGAAAAAGGAAAAATTACAAGACTCGATCTAAACAATATTGACTTTCCTAAGTCTTCACTCTCATTTTTATATGACTTTCATTCGCTCTCGGACTCGCTACTTGTATAACTCGAATCCGAATTCGAATCACTTCCTTCTCTTGAAAAAAGATTAGAAATAGGTAATGAGCACACTTGCCCAGTAGGTATCTTCGCATCAACATGAAGGCACTATTAAAGTGATTAGCAATTTAGCTCTAAAGAATAAGGTAAAATCATGCGAATGCGATAAATCATATGTAAATAACCAAGGTAACAAGATGATCGTATAAGATAGAATGAACAAGTATGTATTAGCAAGAATGTACCAACAACATGATATGGCTTTTCATGAACAAGAATGTATCGAGAATGTACTAGCAAATCACATAATCATCACACAAATATCTTTTGCTTATGAGCAAGTATTTGGTGAATTTATGTGGAATATCATGTAACAAGCAAGAAAGTCATGTACATATATATGTCATGTCTTGTGGATTTTCACTTCACGATCCGTGGATTTTCACTTATTTATAAAGAAATTACTCCCAGCGTAATGCGACGCTAGTAGCATCATAGCCCATGGTTTACAGTATGTTTCCGACAATCAGCTGAGGGGACTAGCATAGAGCCCTTGAACACAATCAGTGCTCGATTGCATTTTCAAATATAAATCAAGCTACTTCCACGTTTCAAACAATAAAATATGGCCAGTAATATAACAAGTTCAATAAGTTTCAATGAATGAACAGTTCAATTTAAGAATGCGAGGGATCAAGAATGACTTAAAACCATGTTATGCTCATGGAAACAATTCGACAGCATAATAGTACATTCCTTATCTTCCATAATTTAAAATTAAGTATCTTGAACAATATGACAAGTCCTAGACCATCAATAATCCATCTAGGAACTTTGAAATATCAACCCTTAGGTCAAACCTCGGGTTAAAGTACTCAGGAATTGTGACGGTAATTAATGGGACGTTACATGAACATGACGGTCTATAATCGGGCCGTCATAATGGGCTGAATCCAGAAAGAATAAATTGGACTCAATATATGTGACAGTTGTATACTGGACCGTTAGATGGACCTGATGGTCGAGTAATAGGCCGTTACATAGTCAAAACCAGAAAATAGCAATAGTGTTTTCTAAACAATTGGGCTTTAATGGTACAACCAACTCGGCGTCCTAGTGGGATTCCCCGGCTCACAGAGAATTACGAAGGCATTGAAATAAGATTTCCTAGTCCATTGGAAGGAATATCCAATAGAGAGGTCCTCAAGTCCAAGAATATGTTCCTATGTGCAAAGTGTGAACTAATGGTCATATACCGGAATATATGCCATGCACTTAGAGAAATTTACTTTATAGATGGAAAAGAATGTGTAACGATGTGAAACCATGATAAAACTCCATCAATACATCAGTTAAAATCATGTTTTTTAATACAAAACTATAGAGTTTTAGCAAATGAAATTAACATGTACTTAAAATAATTCAAAGTGCTTTAGACATGCATGAATCAATTTATAAACTCAAAGTTCATGAAGATAGGTCAAAACTTAGATAACTAGGCTTATTTATAAGCTACTTTGACTGTTCTCAATTCTGTCCTGAATAGACAGAACACAGCACTCTGGCGGTCTAAGACAGGCGCGTCATATGGCTGTGACAGTTTATCGTGGAGCCGTCAGAGTGTTGTAACGCTCCAATCCTGGTCCGTCAGAGATTACAGAGAAATTTAAGTACAACAAGCGGTGTGACGGCTCATCGTAAGGTCGTCAGAGTCATGTGACGGTCTAACTATAATCCATCAGAGCACTGCTGACAGTAAGTAAAAGATATATGGTTTAAAACCTTTCATACAAGAATAATCAAAATAAACAACTACTCTAGTCATGACAGAATGAAGAATAGGCCATATAGATGCATAGGTCGTAGCGAATGAACAAGAGAATATCTTTTATCTTTAAATTAGGCTAAGGACATGCATGTATGCATAGACCTACTAAAATATGAAATTCATAGTCTATAGTGCATGGAATCAAGTAAAACCAGAGGGCTTTTACTCCTATCATGATATTCTTACCATTCATGAGATAACCTACCTCTTTACTGGGCTTTCAACTTCTAATTTGGGACTGCAAGACACGCCCTAGTTCTTTTCTTCCAATGAGTTTTCAGCAACTTCACGTCGCTCTAACTCAATCTCTTGAGCCTAAGGACGTGAAATTTGGAGGGTAAGGAGGTGAAACTAAGGGGAACAGAAAGTTCTAAAGACACTCAGGCTAATTACCTCGATATGGTGTTCTAATCTCCTGATCTTCAGTGGACTTTCGCTCAGGTTCCTGGGTTACTATGGTCGAACCAGCAACTTTGGAAGCTTCAAACTCCTTGTGTAGTTGATCTCCTAGCACGAAATCTTGAGGAAGATTAGTCCTATGTATTAACAACAAAAAGTTCTAAAGAGCTTACCCGAAATACTATCTCCTTACCTTAGTTCCACGCGAGCCAATGTAGGGGTCGCACAGGTCAAAACTAGGGTCTATTTATAGGTTCTAACTAGGGTTTTAAAGATTAGATTGATTCTAGAGTCCTTAGATCGACTTTTGAGTGTCTTTAACACGTTTACTAGTCCTCCCAGCTCGATCCCTAAGAGATAGACTAGCAAAATCTAATCTTTTTGCTCTTTCTTCCATTCACGGAACTGACAGAGCGTGACGGTCGACTCTTGGTGCGTTACATGCCTATGGCGATCGCACGATAGACCGCTACAGCTACTGTGCACAGAATTCAACTTAATTCAAACTCTTTTAATTGTTTTATCCACATAATTATCTATAAAATGATATTTATCCTTAAAATTCGTGAGTAGGCTAAATAACCTTCTAGAATATGGGCCAAACTTAATGGGCTTGGTCCTTAAACCTTTTGTGCTTCAATTAAATAAGGTAGATTAATTGTTTACCACAATTGGGCCTTAATAAATTTCTAATAAATTCCAAAAAAATCATTTAATATTTCCTAAAATAATATAAATATTCTGGGTCATTACACCCTCCCCCACTTAAAAGAATTTGGTGCCCAAATTCAATACATGGATTAGATGGAGAGTGTACTTACAATTGAATAATTCCAAGAATCTTTTCCGCATGGCTTCTTCCGTTTCCCAAGTTGCTTTGGATGGCCATGATTTCTTCCATTGAATTTTGACCATTGGAATAGCTTTATTCCTTAGTTGACGGACTTCCCGTTCCATAATCTTTATTGGTATTTGCTCGTACGTCATATCCTTCTGAATCTCTAAATTATCGTAAGTGATAAAATGGTAAGGATCATATACATACTTTTTCAGCATAGAGACGTGAAATACGTCATGAACTCTTGCTAATTGTGGAGGTAAAACTAATCTATAAGTCACTTCACCGACTCTTTCGAGAATTTCAAATGGGCCAATGAACTTTGGAGTTAGCTTACCTTTGATGCCAAATCTTCGAATATCACGACCCAGGGAAACCTTAAGATACACTTGATCTCCTACCTGAAACTCTAAGTCGCACCTTCGATTATCAGCATAGGATTTTTGCCTATCTTGTGCCACCTGCAATCTTTCTCGAATGAGCTTAATTTTCTCTGAAGAATCCCTGATAATGTCGGGGCCTCGAATTTGCCTTTCCCATATTTCATTCCAACATATCGGTGATCTACAGTTTTTTCCATATAAAGCTTCAAAATCCCATCTGTATGCTGGCCTGATAAATGTTGTTATATGTAAATTCTACCAGAGGTAAGTGATCATGCCAACTTTCTGCAAAATCAATAGCACAAGCCCTGAGCATATCTTCTACCACTTGATTTATTCTTTCAGTCTGACCATCAGTTTGTGGATGGAATGCCGTGCTAAAGTTCAGTCTGATCCCTAGTGAATGTTGTAGACCCTTCCAGAATTGTGATGTGAATCTAGGATCTCTATCAGATATGATAGGGACAGGGACACCATGTAACTTGACAATTTCCCTCATGTATAAGGCTGCTAGAATATCCACAGACCATCGACTTTTGATTGGTATGAAATATGTATATTATATCAATCGGTCTATGATTACCCAGATACCGTCGTGTCCACCTCTTGTCTTTGGTAAACCCATAATGAAATCCATTCCTATACTCTCCCATTTCCACGCTGAAATATCTAAGGGATGTAATTTACCTGCGAGTCTAAAATGTTCTGCCTTTACTTGTTGACAAGTGAGACAGCGGGACACGAAATCAGCTATTTCTCTGTTCATATTGGGCCACCAGAAATTTATTTTGAGATCTTGATACATTTTTGTACCACCTGGATGAATGGTGTACTTGGATTTATGTGCTTCTTCTAGGATCAGTTTCTTCGTATCCTCATGATCTGGTACACACACTCGGCCCTTAAATAGCAATCTTCGTCATTGGAAATAGAAAAATCTAGCCTTTGTTCTATGTTGGCTTTAATCTCCAGTAATACGAGATCATCATTTTGCAACTTGACCAGATCTTCTATTAATGTAGGTTGAGCTTGAATATTAACTATGAAATAATCTTCTTCCTTCATGTCAATATCTAAGTTTAACTGAGCAAATTGAGGAATAAGATTAGTCATAATAATCATAAGACTTGATAGCTTTCCCATTGATTTTCTGCTGAGTACATCTGCTACAGCATTAGCCTTACCGGGATGATATTGAATAGCAAAATCAAAGTCTTTGAGATATTCTAATCATCTCCTCTGTCTCATATTTAACTCCTTTTGAGAGAATAAGTATTTCAAGCTTTTGTGGTCCGAGTAGAGCATGAATTTCTCTCCATAGAGATAATGACGCCAAATTTTTAAGGTGAAAATGACAGCAGCCAATTCCAAATCATGCACAGGATAATTTTCCTCGTGACGTTTAAATTATCTTGAAGAATAACAGATTACCTTTCCATTTTGTATAAGGACACACCCTAAGCCAATTCCAGACACATCCGTATATACTTCAAATCCACCACCTTCCACCGGTAGTGATAGAATAGGAGCTGTAGTAAGATGGTTCTTAAGAGTTTGAAAATTCTCTTCACATTCCTCTGACCAGACAAAAGGATTTTCTTTTCTTGTGAGTCTAGTTAAAAGAACAATAATTTTTGAGAAGTCCTTAATGAACCTCCTATAATAACTAGCTAGACCCAGAAAGCTCCTTATTTCTGATACAGTCATTGGCCGGCTACAGTTTCTGACAGCTTCTACTTTAGAAGGATCCGCAATGATACCTTCTTTTGAAATAATGTGGCCTAGGAATGAAACTTCTTTGAGCCAGAACTCACACTTGTTAAGCTTCGTATAAAGTTTATGTTCTCTAAGTGTTTGCAAAGCTATCCTCAGATGTCCTTCATGTTCCTCTTTTGTCTTGGAATATACCAAGATGTCATCGATGAAGACGACGATGAACTGGTCCAGATATGGCTGGAAAATATTGTTCATAAGTTGTATAAATGCTGCTGGGGCATTTGTTAACCCGAACGACATCACCACGAATTCATAGTGGCCATAACGACTTCGAAAAGCCGATTTATAAATGTCTTCTTCTTTAATTCTAAGCTGATGATAACCTGATCTGAGGTCATTCTTGGAGAAATACTCTGCTCCTGAAAGCTGATCGAAGAGCTCATCAATACGTGGCAATGGATACTTATTTTTTATTGTAAGTTGATTCAGTCGCCGGTAGTCTATGCATAACCTGAGAGAGCCATCCTTTTTCTTCACGAATAGAACCGGCGCACCCCAGGGGGATGTGCTAGGTCTGATGAAACTCTTATCTAATAGTTCATGCAACTACCTCTTTAGTTCCTTAAGTTCCATGGGGGACATCCTGTAAGGGGCTATAGAAACAGGTGCTGCTCCTAGAATGAGTTCAATAGTGAAGTTTACTTCCCTCTCGGGTGGTAAGCTGGGTAATTCGGGTGGAAACACATCTGGGAACTCATTTACAATAGGAATGCTTGCTAGGATGATTTCCTTGGACTCGGTAACAATGACAAAAGTAAGAAAAGCTTCACATCCTTGCGAGATAAGTTTGCAAGCGTGAAGAGAGGATATGATAGTGGGATGTTTTCTATACTTGATGCCAAGGAAAGAAAATCTTAGAAGACTGGGTTTTCGAAAGGATATAATCCTATTTCAGTAGTTAATACCAGCATCATGATCTATAAGCCAATCTATCCCTAATATGGCATCATAACCTTTCATGTCAAGACATATTAAGTTTGCGGGGAGACTGTGACCTTCTACTATTACTGCACTATCAGGATAATACTCGGTAAGCTTTGTTCCATAACCTAAGGGTGTGGTAATAGCAAGATCTGAAGGTAGGGGAACTGATGCAATTGGTAATGTTTTTGCAAAAGTAGTGGAGATAAAAGAATGAGAGGCACCAGTATCAAATGGCACAAATGCAGGATGGGAACAAATTTGAAGGCTACCTTCCATAAGCCCACCATCCCTGGGCGCTTCTTCTTCTTCTAGAATAGCATTGAGGTGAGCCTGCCTCCTACGTCCACCACCAGACGATTGATATTTCATAAGGGGGCAATCTGGCATACGATGCTCCCTGCTTCCACAACGTAGATAAGCATCAAGGCGCTTCCAACATTCTTTAACCGAATGGCTGAACTTCTCGCAAAATGTGCAAGCCGCCATGACTTGCTCCTTCTCCTCCTTGACTTTCTTGTTCTTCTGGGAACTTCCACCATTCCCGCTCCTAGATCTTTTCTTACTATCACGACTTCTGTGAGGTTCCGTGATGCTAAATTTTTCTTTCTTATAACACCGATCAGATCGTCGGCTGGACTCTTCTCCTTTTCCTTTCAATTTCTAGATCTTTTCTAAGGTCCTCTCACATAAATATGTCTGTTGGACCATCTCTGCATAGGTACGGATGTTTTGGGTCCCAAGCTGTTGAATGAAACCGGGTCGTAACCCGTCCATAAACCGATTAGCCTTCAATAAATCGGTGCTAATTAAATGCGGTGCATAGGGTGCTATTCTGGAGAATTGAAGTTCATACTCCACGACTGTCATCATTCCCTGATGAAGAGAGGCGAACTCCATATCCTTTCTTTCTTTAACATGTTCAGAAAAGTACATAGCACGGAATAGAATAAGAAAACCGTCCCATGTATGAGGTGCATCTGCCGGAGGTGTAGGTACTAATTTCTACCATGTGCGTGCATCTTTATTGAGTTGAAATGTTGCAAGATGCATTTTTTCTTGGTCCGTGCATTGGATAACATCGAAGATACGATTCATCTCATCTATCCAATTTTCTGCCTCATCTGGGTTGGAAGAACCGTAGAAACGCGGAGGGTTTTAGCTCCGAAAATTGTGATGCAAGTCACCAGCCCTTGCCCCTGCGCCTGCCTGGGCCATAGTTTGTAATGCCTGAGTAAGGCCGGCAACCGTTTGTTGCATGCCACCCCAATCTACGCGATGAGCCATTGTAATAATGAGGTACCTGAGAGAAACAACAAATTGTTAATTCTCATGGAATTAAAAAGGGATAAATCTTAAAACTAATTAACTATCTTATCCCGGGCTCTACCCAATTCTCGCATGGGTGAGGAAATTTCTTCTTTAGTTCATAGCTATGGGTCCTTAAGCCTTGGACTTATCCTATGACTCTCTTCCCTAAGTCCTGAGACTTAGGCTCTGATACCAACTTAACTGTCACGCCCCGAGCCTTTATTACAGTGGAAGACTAACTCAAGGAATGTGAACAGTCGGCATGGTAAGCCTCTTGCGAGCAAGAACGATCAGAGCGCAAGACAATCACACATAAAAATATAATTGCATAATAATTTACTCAAACTCCAACTTATTTCATTAATAGGCAAAATATTCCAATACAATAACTTTTTAACCTTCTTCAATCCATCAGAGTCAAAGAAAAAGGAAAAATTACAAGACTCGATCCAAACAATATTGACTTTCCTAAGTTTTCACTCTCATTTTGATATGACTTTCATTCGCTCTCGGACCCGCTACTTGTATAACTCAAATCCGAATTCGAATCACTTCCATCTCTTGAAAAAAAGATTAAAAATAGGTAATGAGCACACTTGCCCAGTAGGTATCTTCACATCAACATGAAGACACTATTAAAGTGATTAGCAATTTAGCTCTAAAGAATAAGGTAAATCATGCGAATGCGATAAATCATATGTAAATAACCAAGGTAACAAGACGATCATATAAGATAGAATGAACAAGTATGAATTAGCAAGAATGTATCAAGAGCATGATATGGCCTTTCATGAATAAGAATGTATCGAGAATGTACTAGCAAACCACGTAATCATCACACAAACATCTTTTGCTTATGAGCAAGTATTTGGTGAATTTCTGTGAAATATCATGTAACAAGACAGAAAGTCATGTACGTATATATGTCGTGTCTTGTAGATTTTCACTTCACGAGCCATGGATTTTCACTTATTTATAAAGAAAGTATTCCCAGCGCAATGCGACGCCAGTAGCATTATACCCCATGATTTACAGTATGTTTCCGACAATAAACCGAGGGGACTAGCATAGAGCCCTTGAACACAATCAGTGCTCGATCGCATCTTCAAGTATAAATCAAGTTACTTCAACGTTTCAAGTAATAAAATATGGCCAGTAATATAACAAGTTCAATAAGTTTCAATGAATGAACACATCAATTTAAGAATGCGAGGGATCAAGAATGACTTAAAACAAGGTTATGCTCATGGAAACAATTCGACAGCATAACAGTACATTCCTTATCTTCCATAATTTAAAATTAAGTATCTTGAACAATATGACAAGTCCTAGACCATCAATAATCCATCTAGGAACTTTGAAATATCAACCCTAAGGTCAAACCTCGGGTTAAAGTACTCAGGAATTGTGACGGTAATTAATGGGCCGTTACATGAATGTGACGGTCTATAATAAGGCCGTCATAATGGGCTGAATCCAGAAAGAATAAATTGGACTCAGTATATGTGACGGTTGTATACTGGACCGTTAGATGGGCCTGATGGTCGAGTAATAGGCCGTTACATAGTCAAAACCAGAAAATAACAATAGTGCTTTCTAAATAATTGGGCTTTAATGGTACAACCAACTCGGCGTCCTAATGGGAATCCCAGGCTCGCGGAGAATTACGGAGGCCTTGAAACAAGATTTCCTAGTCCATTGGAAGGAATATCCAATAGAGAGGTCCTCAAGTCCAAGAATGTGTTCCTATGTGCAAATTGTGAACTAATGGTCATATACCGGAATATATGCCATGCACTTAGAGAAATTGACTCTATAGACGGATAAGAATGTGTAACGATGTGAAACCATGATAAAACTCCATCAATACATCAGTTAAAATCATGTTTTTTAATACAAAACTATAGAGTTTTAGCAAATGAAATTAACATGTACTTAAAATAACTCAAAGTGCTTTAGACATGCATGAATCAATTTATAAACTCAAAGTTCATGAAGATATGTCAAAACTTAGATAACTAGGCTTATTTTTAAGCTACTTTGACTGTTCTCAATTCTGTCCCGAATAGATAGAACACAGCACTCTGGCGGTCTAAGACAGGCGCGTCATATGGCTGTGACAGTTTATCGTGGAGCCGTCAGAGTGTTGTAACACTCCGATCCTGGTCCATCAGAGATTACAGAGAAATTTAAGTACAACAGGCAGTGTGACGGTTCATCGTAAGGCCGTCAGAGTCATGTGACGGTCTAACTATAATCCTGCTGATAGTAAGTAAAAGATCTATGGTTTAAAACCTTTCATGCAAGAAGAATAAAAATAAACAACTACTCTAGTCATGACAGAACGAAGAATAGGCCATCTAGATGCATAGGTCGTAGTGAACGAATAAGAGAATATCTTTTATCTTTAAATTAGGCCAAGGACATGCATGTATGCATAGACCTACTAAAACATGAAATTCATGGTCTATAGTGCATGGAATCAAGTAAAACCAGAGGGTTTTTACTCCTATCGTGATATTCTTACCGTTCATGAGATAACCTACCTCTTTACCGGGCTTTCAACTTCTAGTTTGGGACTGGAAGACACGCCCTAGTTCTTTCCTTTCAGTGCGTTTTCAGCAACTTCACGTCACTCTAACTCTTCAATCTCTTGACCTAAGGACGTGAAATTTGGAGGCTAAGGAGGTGAAACTAAGGGGAACATAGAGTTCTAAAGACACTTAGGCTAATTACCTAGATATGGTGTTCTAATCTTCTGATCTTCAGTGGACTTTCGCTCAGGTTCCTGGGTTGCTATGGTCAAACCAGCAACTTTGGAAGCTTCAACTCCTTGTGTAGTTGATCTCCTAGCACGAAATTTTGAGGAAGATTAGTCCTATGTATTAACAACAAAAAGTTCTAAAGAACTTACCCGAAATACTATCTCCTTACCTTAGTTCCACGCGAGCCAATGTAGGGGCGGCGCAGGTCAAAACTAGGGTCTATTTATATGTTCTAGCTAGGGTTTTGAGGATTAGATCGATTCTAGAGTCCTTAGATCAACTTTTGAGTGTCCTTAACACGTTTACTAGTCCTCCCATCTCGATCCCTAAGAGATAGACTAGCAAAAATTTAATCTTTTTGCTCTTTCTTCCATTCACGGAACTGACAGAGCGTGATGGTCGACTCCTGGTGCGTTACATGCCTGTGGTGGTCGCACGATAGACCGCTACAGCTACTGTGTGCAGAATTCAACTTAATTCAAACTCTTTTATTTATTTTATCCACATAATTATCTATAAAAGGATATTTATCCTTAAAATTCGTGTGTAGACTAAATAACCTTCTAAAATATGGGCCAAACTTAATGGGCTTGCTCCTTAAACCTTTTGGCCTTCAATTAAATAAGCTAGATTAAGTGTTTACCATAATTGGGCCTTAATGAATTTCTAATAAATTCCAAAAAATTATTAAATAATTCTTGAAATAATATAAATATTTTAGGTCATTACAATATATATTTGGCATTTCATGAACAAGATAGTACGAGCATGTATCGAGAAAGTACTTATACAACCTTGTAAAGGCTATGTACTAGAAATTCATTAACAAGCATGTAATTTCCATTTGAGCCTGTGGTATTTTCACTTATCTATAAAAAAAGTACTCCCGGCGCAATGCGATGCCAATATTCATCGTGCCCCATGGTTTTCAGCACATTTTCGGCTATCGGCCGTGGAGGCCAGTGTCGAGCCCTTGGACACAGTCCGTGCCCGCTCTTGCATCTTCATGTTACAGATCAAGCTAATTCCATGAGATGACAATAATTTCGGCCAATAATTTCAATTTCAAAATAATAAGTTTGATGACCAAGTAACCAAGGCATAGAATGCTAAAAAAAATGATATAAGATTCCAAAGAAGAATTAAAAGAACATTATGCTACGGCGGCATTCCGGCCGCATTCCGGCAGCATAACGGTACATTAATTAAGTTCCATAACTTAACATTAACTTATTAGACAGAGTTTTAGGTTCCAGATAATCAAGAGACCATCTAAGAACATATTTAGAATAACCCTTGGGTCATACCCCGTGTTAGATGCTTGACAGAAAGAGACAGTCATCTACTGGGCCATTTCAGGAAGAAAACGGTCACAGTCAGGCTGCTAAATTCATAATAACGGTCCAGTTAAGGCCGCAACTAGACTGTGTCAACCAGAATGAAAAAGAAAGTCGACACTTGAAGAATTCTGAAGAATAACGGCCGAAAGGGGGCCATTTTCTGACAAAGACGGTGAGGGTAAGACTGTTAAGTAACAGTAACGGTCTCCTATAGGTTGCAATTAACCAGAGTAAAACACCGATCATGTGAGTGCTTTCTAGACAATTTGGGCTTTAAGGGTACAACCAGCTTGGCGTCCTAGTGGGAATCCTAGACTCGCGGAGTCTTGCGGAGGCCTTGAAACATGGTCCCCTAGTCCGACAGAAGGAATATCCAGCGGAGAGGTTGACAAGTTGAAGAGATGTGCCTATATGTGCAAAGTGTAACTAATGGTCACATACCGTAGTAAACATCATGTACTTATGAAAAGGACTCAAGAGATGAGAGTGAAACGGTGAAACATACAGACAAAACCATGATATAACACCTCATAAATCATGTCCATCTCATAGAAAATCATTTAATTATAAAATTATAACATTTGGTATGAAATTACATAATAATGAAAAATAAAGTTCTAAGACATGCTCATGTTGTAACAGGGTGTTTAACAGGAAAATAAACATAATTTTTAGTGACAAATAACATAATTATAGGAAAAATTCAACTAGGCTCGGATTGGTTCACAGAATCAAATAGCGGTCAGGGTCTGGCTGCATAGTGTCCCAAACGGTCTTACGATAGACCGCAAGAAAGGTATATAGACGGTCACCTATTAGACTACTAGGGTTCCTTGCGGTCTCGTTAAGGCGGCCTTCTGTCTGGAGACAGAAACTATAAAACAGTAAAATAAAGTGCTAACCTAGGTCATATTATGCATGGGAACGACGTAAAACATGTAGTAAAGCATGCTAGAAGAATATTGGGCTGATAATATGCATAGGAAATTGTAATTTCAACAAGAATAACATCTTTTTCATTAAAGGGTTAGGCTCATGCATGAAAATTACACTAGTTGCGCAGTCATAAGAAAACATCAAATTCTCTACGTATAATGTAAAGAGTGTGATAAACGGATCTAGAGGGGGGTGAATAGATCCAACCCCAAATAAAAGGCAACAAAGGTAGTTAAAAAATAACCAGTGCGGAAATAGACCGAACTGCTATGGACTCACCCACAGATTCAGAAGAAGGATGATCCAAGAGCACATGAAACCAACCAGTAGTAGAAACTAGATTAAGGACGCAAGATGAAACCAATCAGAAGATAACAACAGATGAACGATTAACTAATCAAACCATCCTAAACCATTTAGGCGAGCCTAAGCATTCATCTACCGAGGAGAAGACGCACAAGCAATCACACAGGAGACAAAAGTTTTTAAGGTGGTTCGATGTCTGTCCAGAGATCTACGTCCACCCCTTACTCAACTGAGTAAGGCATCCTGCTGCCACACAGCTTGAATACCGCTGATCCACAACTTTGGGGATGGAAATCCCTACAACCGCTGAGCCTCACAGCTTGCTGTCCGAGGAACACCCTCGCCTGCTGAGCAATATAGCTTAGCTCTGCTGATTCACAGCTTCTAAAGGTTTCAAAAAAAAAAACTGAAGAAACGTAAGACACACGGATGAAAGAAAATAATGTAGCTCTGAAAATAAAGCAAGCTGACCCTGGATTTGATCTAGAGATCAAAAAGAGACTGCAGCTCACACTTCTTCTCCTTCTCACTCTCTCTCTTACGATGCTCTATTTTTTTCCTGAAGGTGGCTCTCTCTTCTCTTCTCCTTTTGGACTCTCGTCTTCTCTTCTTCTCTCGTGCTTCTCTTCTCTTCTTCTCTCTGGCGGCACTCTTTTTTCTTTTCTCTCAGTTCTGTCCAGCACCCACCACCTTCTTCGAAGGGTAATGTAGCTTTATATAGGAACAGGGCTTCGTATGGATCAAGCAACATAACCCTACTGAAATTTCATTGGTCTACGTGTTAGGGAATAGAAGCTTCCTTTCCTCGGATCACGTGCCCATCATTTCTCCCTTTATCCATGAGCCAGCCTTCTACCTTTTCAGAGGTCACGTGCCTCTTCTGCGAACCTGATTGTTCCCTGTAAAAGGAAGACAGAGTACCGTTAGGGTTACTTGCAGCAAACTAGAGTTCGCCACGTAGAAGATCAGACATTGCACAGACTTTATAACTTGTAGCATGAACAAGACATGCACTAGCAAAACTTGCACCGAGGCAAGGAATGCACAGACTATGAAGTCTTGTGGCTACAGCGTGCACAGACCTTATGTGAAGTTAAGCAAAGAAATCTTATTTGTGCACCGACTACATGTGTGTCCTATAGAAACAAGCACTGATTGCTACAATGGAATGCACGGACTATGTGCAAGCATAATGTAGAACATGCACAGACATTGCATGTAGACAGTAGAAATGTGCACCGAGATTGTACGTGCAAGGGAAGACACTGCACCGACTTAGTTCCTTTGAAACCGAGTATTGCACCGACCTTATTTTGATCGTGTGACAACATGCATCGACTATATGAATGCATTGAGCTAATCCCTATGAATAGTGATGTGCACCGAGTTGAGCAGTGTATGCATATGACGAAATACGCATAGACCTCTATATGAACAAGCTGCAGCGTATGCACAGACTTGCTAGTGTGCACAGACCCTAGTATTTTCATGAGACGCAATATGAGACGCAAGCTATGCACCGAGGTTATGCTAAGACACAAATGCATGAGACGCAGATGTAATAACTTAGACATGCACCGACTAGGCTATGTGAGACTCAAGATAAGACGCAGGATATGCATAGACCTCACAGACCTTAGACGTAGACATGCACCGACGTGTGTCTGCTTTAGACACAACCTGTACCGACCTTAATACATGCCTTAGACGAATCATGAGACGCAGGCATGCATTGAGACGCAGGATGAGACGCAGCCCGAGACACAAGTTCAAATGAGACGCAATGCAACGTGCTCAGACAAAACATTGAACTGACCTTAGACATAGCATGCGACGCAAGCTGAGACGCATCACATGCACTGAGACACAAAATAGCACTGACCTCATATGCGTTAGCTAAAAGAACATGCATGCAGCTAAACCCTACATAAACTTGCTCGTAGTAAGAGCTGCACAGACCTTATGAACACTAACGAAAACATGTGCAAAGGACTGCATGCACTTACCTTAGAATGTGCACCAACTTGTGTCGCCTGGAACAAAACATGCAACGTCCCTATATGTAGACTAAGGTAGATGTGCACTGACCTTGGTCATGTGTCGACTAAATCTGCGCTGACCAATATATGCACGGACCATGTGCCAATGCAAAACCTGTTCGAAGAAATGACTGTGCATTCAATCTGATGAGGTTCTATTCTTATCTAAAAATGCAACTACCCAAAAAAATGAAACTAGGACTAATTCTGACCTATAAAAATTTGATGTTGCCAAGGTCAACGATTGGTTAAACCATTGTTGCCAATGGTCAAACCATTGTTGCCAATCATTAAAACAAGACAAGGATAGCGCCAATTCAGAGGAGACACAACATTCTCCCTCTTTTTGATGATGGCAACACAAATGCAATACGAGTCAGAAACTGCAAAGAACGCTTGAAATCTCTCCCCCTTTTCACTAAAGAATTGATAAGGCTCAAACTGCCCATCGAGTTAAAACTCATCAAATTCTCTCCCCCTTTGCCATCAGCAAATAAGAAACAGGAGAGAGACACGTGAATTGAGGCAATGAGGAGACACAAAGATGAGAAGGGTTGCAGAGTATGTAATCCATGAGATCTGGTGACAAACTAAAGTAAATTTTCATTAAATGAGCATACTTAGATCAGAATGTATTCGAATAAGAGTTCACGTAAGGCAACCTTGGTAAAAATCTGATTTAAGTGTACTGAGAGTTAGAGTTTAGCAACTTGACTCGTTGTAGAGGGTTGCATGAGATGTTAATAGCAATAAACCAGGCATACAACATCAAGTCTGAACAATCAATCTTCAACTTATTTGAGTATAAAATTAGAGAAGTTCATAGGAGGAACTAGAGTAGGTATTGAGGCTAGGCAAAATCTGATACATTTCCTCAGGGTTATAGCTGGATTTAACTTGTTGACCATAAATGTATGAACATGCAGGTATGATCCAGACCTTTATATATGGAGGTACACATTGATCAGATGCCAGCACCCCCAGTTTACTCAGTAGGGTTTACCATTCTGTTTCAATCAATTTTTTTTGAACAGAGGTAACTGAAGCACTTCATGACATAGGTGCACTCTATTTCATAGATAGAGAGCCCAATTTCTCTGTGCAGTCAGCCATTGCTCTGCCAATTAGTTTTTGAATCAAAATTTTATCCTTTTTAAACAGAGTTAACTAAAGCACCTCATGACATGGGTACATCCTCTTTCTTTGAAGGAGGACCCAGTTTCTCAGTGACTTCAGTCATTGCTCTGCTAAATTATTTTTGACCCAAAAGATTTATATATCTGCCCTTTTGTTTTGTTTAAAAACAATACTTATATCTAAGTTTCTCAACTACGATTTCTTGAATTTATAGACTTTCAGTTTCAGAATGACAGAATCAAACATAACATGTAAAGAATGGTTGAGAGCTATTAACTGAACAACTCTTTTTCATTGAGTTAAGCCTTTAGACTCTAAAGTTCATTAAACCTAAATCATTAGTTCAGACAAGGTGCATTCAGATTCTTATAGGAGTAGATATATGATTTTAGAAGCTTAGTATAGTGAAATGATCATCGTTTTGTCTTTATTTCAGAATCTTAGGGATAGCAAGATTTTCAAGGATAAGAGTGAATGAATTTTCTGAAGTAAAGGTAGGTCAGATGCCAAGTGTGTCACCACGAGAAGGTATCAACTTGATATAGAGGGATGCCAGGAGAAATGATTTCAAGAGAAGTTGGTTCAAAAAAGAGAATCAGAACAGACAGACAGATTTCTGAACTTCCTCTAACACATGCATGTCAAGGTAGACAGTCAACAAGAATGGAGAACACATGCTCCCCTTGTCTATGTGTATCACGATTGGTCGAAACAAGGTGACATATGAATGCATAATGAAAATGCTTGACACAAATGCACGACACAACTATGACTCTATTAACAGATAGAGTGCAATGCATGCAGTTAAACTACTGACATAGTTACTTAATTGATGGTCTGTGACATGTGTAGTTGAAAGATTTATGAAGAGCATTTATTCACAACAGATAGGAATGAAACATTAATCATCATGCTGAAATTACATAAGCCTAGTTCCCTTCTTAAAAATTTAAATCTATCATTTCCAAGGGGCTTAGTAAATATATCATAATTTTGTTTTTCAATTTCTACAAAGTGAAATTCAATTTCATTCTTACTTACTTCATCTCTCAAGAAGTGATGTTTAATTTCTATGTGCTTTGTCCTAGAGTGATGAACAAGATTTTTGGTTAAAGAAATAGCACTGGTGTTATCACACAAAATAGGTGTGCATCCTAGATTGATGTGATAATCAGCAACTTGGTGCTTTATCCATAAGACTTGGGCTGTACAATTCTCTGCTGCAACATATTCTGCTTCAGCAGTGGAAAGAGCAACAGTGTGTTGCTTCTTAGATGCTCAAGACACAAGACAACCGCCTAGGTATTGACAATACCCACTAGTGCTCTTTCTATCTATTCTACACCCAGCATAATCTGCATCAGTGTAGGCTACAAGGTCGAGCTCACACTTAGCAGGAAACTATAGACCTAAGTCAGGGGTGCCTGAGAGATACCTAAAAATCCTCTTCACTACACTCATGTGAGATTCTCTTGGACTAGTCTGAAATCTAGCACATAAACATATTGAGAATTGAATATCAGGTCGAGATGCAGTAAGGTAAAAAAGGGATCCGATCATACCTCTATAAGGCTTGGTGTCAACCAATTTACCTTTTGGGTCACCATCAAGACTGGTTGAGGTGCCCATAGGTGCTGTTATTACTTTGAGGTTTTCCATTTGATATTTCTTCAGTAGGTCCCTTAGGTACTTGGACTGTGTGATGAAGCTTCCCTTCAATATTTGATTGACCTGCAGACCAAGGAAAAACTTCAATTCTCCCATAGAACTCATTTCAAATTCATCTGTCATTAATTTAGAAAAATCCTCACACATTTCAGATTTAGTTGACCCAAACACTATATCATCTACGTAAATCTGAACAATAAAAATGTCATTGTTACTGACCTTAGTGAATAGGGTCTGGTCAACTTCTCATCTTGAAAAACCCTTACCTGTGAGGAAGGAGCTGAGCTTGTCGTACTAGGCCCTGGGAGCTTGCTTCTGTCCATATAATGCCTTCTCTAATTTGTAAACATAATAAGGAAAATCAAGGCATTCAAAACCTGGAGGTTGTTTAACATACACATCCTCCTTTATCAACCCATTCAAAAAGGCAGATTTTACATCCATCTGCAGCAATTTTATTCTTAGGCTACATGTAAAAGCTAAAAGTATTCTAATAGCCTCTAACCTGGCGACATGTGCAAAAGATTCTTCAAAATCTACCCCATATTCCTAGTTGTAACCCTGTGCCACTAGCCTAGCTTTATTTCTAACTACCTTACCTTGCTCATCTGTCTTATTCCTGAAAACCCATTTAGTGCCTATAACCAAGCCATGTGAGGGATTAGGAACTAGGTGCCATACCTTGTTCCTTTCAAATTGGTTCAGCTCATCATGCATGGCATTTATCCAATGCACATCTTCTAAGGCACTATCTATGTTTTTTGGTTCTATTTGAGAGACTAGTGCAAAAGAATTCAACTCATTTTCAATCCTAAAGTATGATCTAGTCCTAAGGGGTTCATTCAGATTACCAATTATATTCTCTAAAGGATGATCTTTAATAACTCTAACATTGGTAGGCTGATTACCTGGTTCTGCATTTTCCTCCCCTTGAGTTCTAGACACACTAGTCTCACCATCTTCTACAGGTTCAGGATTTGGTTCTTCATTACTCTCAAGGATATCACCATCAGCCTCGTCTCTGTAAAAACCAATTTCGGATTTATTAGAATGTTCATCAAAGATAACATGAGGTGATTCCTCAACAGTTTTTGAGTTTAGGTTATAAATGCTATAGGCTCTAGACACTTCGGAATATCTTAGAAAATTTATAGGTTCACTTTTAGCTTCAAACTTATCAAGGTCTCTTTTAGAATTTATATGAATGAAACACTTACATCCAAAGACCTTGAAATGTTCTAGTGAATGTTTCTTACCTTTAAGTATCTCATAAGGAGTCTTTTGTGTGGAAGGTCTTACCAGAGCTCTGTTAATTATATAACAGGATGTGCTCACAGTCTCGGCCCAGAACTTCCTTGGCAGATTCCCTTCAACCAGCATTATCCTAGCCATTTCCACCAAGGTTCTATTCCTCCTTTCAACTACTCAATTCTGCTCTAGAGTTCTTGGAGATGAGAACCAGTGGTTGATTCCATTATCCCTGCAAAAATCATCAAATTGTGAGTTTTCAAACTCACCTCCATGATAACACAAAATGTTTAAAATTGAGTGCTCATTGGTCTGAGTTATTTTATGGTGGAATTCCTGAAATTCCTTAAAGGCATCATTTTTATGTGTCAGGAAATATACCCAGGTAAATCTAGAGAAGTCATATATTAAAACATAACCATATCTCTTACCAGATAAGCTGGCTGATCTAGATGGTCCAAACAAATCCATCTGAATCAGCTCAAACGGTTTAGAAGATAAACTTTCAGTTCTAGACTTAACTGACTTTCTAGTTTGCTTGCATTGAGTACAGGCCTCACAAATTTTATAATTTATTTTGAATGAAATTTCAGGGAGACCTTTTACCATGCTGTGTTTTGTCAGTTTGTACAACACATGATAGCTAGCATGACCTAACCTACGGTGCCACAGACAGGCTAAGTCACCCTTATTAACAGTTAAGCATAAATCTGTATGTACTGCATCATCTAAATCTACCATGTAGATATTATTGACTCTTTTACCAGAAAATTTGACACATTCAGAATTTGGTTCAAATATGGTGAATGCAAGAGAATCAAAAACTACCTTATGACCTTTATCACACAGCTGGCTGATGCTAAGCAGATTGTAGGCAAGTCCTTCTACCAATAACACTTCATCAATGCAGCATGAAGAACACTTACCTACTTTACCTGATCCAACTATTTTCCCTTTGGTATTACCTCCGAAGGTAACATGACCTGCATCCTTCTTTACCAGCATGCAAAATTTGTCTTTATCCCCGGTCATGTGCCTGGAGCAGCCACTATCAAGGTGCCATCTGTTCTGGTTGGCTGCCAGGCATACCTACAAGGAGAATCAAGCATAAATGTTTGGAACCCAAAACTGTTTGGGCCCCATAAAAGCATTTATTTCATGCAGACTAGAAACTAAATGTTTTGGTATCCACATCTGATTTGGTTTCTTCATAGTGGATTTTTTATCATTCGGTTCAGTCTGCCTTTTCTTGCCACTTTTTGGTTTTGGAAGTTGTTTCTGTACTGTGGCTTGGTTCTTCCTTTTAAAATCATTTTGAAACTTTCTTTGCCAGTGCTTAGTCCGATAGGCTTTGGGAGTAGTGGGTGCACCGAAGACCCTAAGCTGATTGAACATCGAATGGTAAAAGCCATAGGGGTTCTGACTTATGATTTTGTTGTGCATAGGTTGCACATAGGAGTTCCAAGGTTGAGGTTGATGCATCTGAGTAGTGTATGGGTTCAGAAAATGATATTGCATCGGCCTCATAAAGAAACTACCTTCACCTCTATCATGGGAATTGTAGTGAGAAAAGTTATGACAAGAAGAGTAGGTTAGAGCAGTGTTGAAGTAGCCTCATCTTGAGGTACTTCTGCTCGGCCCCGAGTTCTTAGGGGACTTGTACCCTGGCGTAGTAGAAGTTGAAGCACCTGAATGGTTGCCTAGACCTTTCTATGGAGATTGGGTAGTTTTGGCCTTGGGGTTTTCTTGAGTTCTAGCATTAGAAAATTGACCCCTAGCCTGTCCCTTGAATTTAGGTGTGGGAGTATGTGAGCATGATCCCCTAGACACCTCTATCTTCCCTTTGCGCTTGTCCTTGGCACTGGGCTTAGTTTTCTCAATGTTTTTCATTTTGCTCTTATTTTGACCTTCTCCAGAAGTCATGTTTATCAGGGGTTGAAATGTCCCCTTTTCTATCACAAAGGAGATGGTTCTCACGTCAAACCTCTCCTTATTAGTTGGGTTGAAACCCAAACCACCCTTTTTGAAATTACTTTTTGTTCCCAAGATGGCATTCAGATTTTTTGTACCTTGTGTCATGCTTTCAAGGGACTTTTGTTTATCTGTATTTTCTTTTTCTAATTTTTCTATTGTCTTTTTCAATTCATCATTCACACCATTGATAGCTTCATATTTTTAAGTGGCTATCCTAGTTTCTTCCTGAAATTCATGTATTCTAAGTTTGAGTTCATCAATGGTGTTCATCAGATTTTCATTTTCAGATCTTAAGTCAATCAAGATGACTTTATCACACTCAGCTTCATCAATAGATTTTTTTTAAATTGATATTTTCAATTTCCAAATATGCAATTTTATCATTCAAAGATGTATCATGAATTACATAATTAGTTTTCCTTTTCAAACGTTTGTATTCTTTTTTCATATCATCATATTTATCGGGTAACTCAGCATATGCTTCTTGCCAATCATCATGAGTGAAATTTTCAAAAATTGAAGTTACCTCATCACTGTCTTCTTTGTCTTTACCACTTTTGGCCATCAAGCATAGCTTGTCTTCCTTCTCACCATCAGAGGAGCTGCTCTGACTTCCTTCATCTTCATCGCTCCAGGTGCTAACCATAGCCTTTCCTTTCCTGTTCTTCCACCTGGGCTTAGCTTTCTCAACATTTTTCAACTCCAGACAATCTGCCTTGAGATGTCCTTCCTTCCTACAATTATAACAGACATTGCTATCAGTTTTCTTGGCAGTATCAAATTTATGCTTTGACTGCCTTTTTCCAGAGAAATATTTTTTCTTAAAGCTCTTTCCTTCTTTTCTCAGAAACCTCTTAAAATTCCTAGTAAACATAGCAAAATCATCACTGTCTTCACCTGAACTGGACGAGCTGTGTTCACTATCAGACCCTTTGTTACTAGCTGAGACTTTAAGCACCAGGGGTTTCTTTCTTTTCTCAGACTCATCTACCCTCTTAAGGTTTAGCTCATAAGTCATAAGAGAGCCAATGAGCTCATCAACGGTCATGGAAGCAAGGTTCCTTGACTCCTCTACTACGGTGGCCTTGGTATGCCAAATAGGTGTCAGAGACCTCAGGATTTTCCTAACCAGCTCGTACTCACTATATACTTTACCCAAGTTTCTCAAGCCATTAGTGAGCACTAGCAGACGGGCATACGATTCAGACACTGACTCATCAGGCTTCATTCTGAATGCTTCATACTCAGAAACCAACATGTTGGCCCTGGTTTCCCTAACATGTGAAGTCCATTCTTAGATAACTTTCAGCTTATCCCACATCTCCTTGGCTGTGGTACCAGAGGAAATCCTGGAGAACTCGGTGGGATGAAGAGCACATTGTATGGCATTAATGGCTGCCCAATTCAAGGTGGACCTACGGATGTGCTCCTTGGTCCAGAACGTTTCATCTGGGGGTAAATCGAAAGGACCAATATTGACTACCTTCCAAATCTCATAGTCCTTAGCTCGAAGGAACACCTCCATGTGATTCTTCCAGTAAGAGTAATTAGACCCATTGAAGAAAGGGGGCTTACTAGTGGACTGACCCTCAGTAGTTAACCCTCTAACATCCATTCTAAACTCTCCGGGATGTAAAGCCCTAAGGGAGAGGTTGGCTCCGATACCAAGTGAAGGGTGTGATGAACGGATCTAGAGGGGGGGTGAGTAGATTCAACCCCAAATAAAAGGCAACACAGGTAGTTAAAATATAACCAATGTGGAAATAGATTGAACTGCTATGGACTCACCCACAGATTCAGAAGAAGGATGATCCAAGAGCATGTGAAACCAACCAGCAGTAGAAACTAGATTAAGGACGCAAGATGAAACCAATCAAAAGATAACATCAGATGAACGATTAACTAATCAAACCATGCTAAACCATTTAGGCAAGCCTAAGCATTCATCTACCGAGGAGAAGACGCACAAGCAATCACACAGGAAACAAAAGTTTTTAAGGTGGTTCGATCTCTGTCCAGAGATCTACGTCCACCCCTTACTCAACAGAGTAAGGCTTCCTGCTACCACAGAGCTTGAATACCGCTGATCCACAACTTTGGGGATGAAAATCCCTACAACCACTGAGCCTCACAGCTTGCTGTCCGAGGAACACCCTCGCCTGCTAAGCAATACAGCTTAGCTTTGCTGATTCACAGCTTCTAAAGGTTTCAAAAAAAACTGAAGAAATGTAAGACACACTGATGAAAGAAAACAATGTAGCTCTGAAAATAGAGCAAGCTGACCCTGGATTTGATCCAGAGGTCAAAAAGAGACAACAGCTCACACTTCTTCTCCTTCTCACTCTCTCTCTTACGATGCTCTATTTTCTTCCTGAAGGTGGCTCTCTCTTTCTTGCTCTCTCTTCTCTTCTCCTTCTGGACTCTCCTCTTCTCTTCTTCTCTCGTGCTTCTCTTCTCTTCTTCTCTCTGGCGGCACTCTTTTTTCTTTTCTCTCAGTTCTGTCCAGCACCCACCACCTTCTTCGAAGGGTAATGTAGCTTTATATAGGAACAGGGCTTCGTATGGATCAAGCAACATAACCCTACTGAAATTTCATTGGTCTACGTGTTAGGGAATAGAAGCTTCCTTTCCTCGGATCACGTGCCCATCATTTCTCCCTTTATCCACGAGCCAGCCTTCTACCTTTTCAGAGGTCACGTGCCTCTTCTGCGAACCTGCTTGTTCCCTGTAAAAGGAAGACAGAGTACCGTTAGGGTTACTTGCAGCAAACTAGAGTTCGCCACGTAGAAGATCAGACATTGCACAGACTTTATAACTTGTAGCATGAACAAGACATGCACTAGCAAAACTTGCACCGAGGCAAGGAATGCACAGACTATGAAGTCTTGTGGCTACAGCGTGCACAGACCTTATGTGAAGTTAAGCAAAGAAATCTTATTTGTGCACCGACTACATGTGTGTCCTATAGAAACATGCACTGACTGCTACAGTGGAATGCACAGACTATGTGCAAGCATAATGCAGAACATGCACAGACATTGCATGTAGACAGTAGAAATGTGCACCGAGATTGTACGTGCAAGGGAAGACACTGCACCGACTTAGTTCCTTTGAAACCGAGTATTGCACCAACCTTATTTTGATCGTGTGAAAACATGCATCGACTATATGAATGCATTGAGCTAATCCCTATGAACAGTGATGTGCACCGAGTTGAGCAGTGTATGCATATGATGAAATGTGCACATACCTCTATATAAACAAGCTATAGCGTATGCATAGACTTGCTAGTGTGCACAGACCCTAGTATGTGCATGAGACGCAATGTGAGACACAAGCTATGCATCGAGGTTATGCTAAGACACAAATGCATGAGATGCAGATGCAACGACTTAGACATGCACTGACTACGCTATGTGAGACGCAAGATAAGACGCAGGATATGCATAGACCTCACAGACCTTAGACATAGACATGCACCGACCGTGTGTCTGCTTTAGACACAACCTGCATCGACCTTAATATATGCCTTAGACGAATCATGAGACGCAGGCATGCATTGAGACGCAGCCTGAGACACAAGTGCAAATGAGACGCAATGCAACGTGCTCAGACAAAACATTGTACTGACCTTAGACATAGCATGAGACGCAAGCTGAGACGCATCACATGCACTGAGACGCAAAATAGCACCAACCTCATATGCGTTAGGTAAAAGAACATGCATGCAGCTAAAACCTGCATAAACTTGCTCGCAGTAAGAGCTGCACAGACCTTATGAACACTAACGAAAACATGTGCAAAGATTGCATGCACTGACCTTAGAATGTGCACCAACTTGTGTCGCATGGAACAAAACATGCACCGTCCCTATATGTAGACTAAGGTAGATGTGCACTGACCTTGGTCATGTGCAGACTAAATCTGCACCGACCAATATATGCACGGACCATGTGCCAATGCAAAACCTATTCGAAGAACTGACTGTGCATTCAATCTGATGAGGTTCTATTCATATCTGAAAATGTAATGACCCAAAAAAATGAAACTGGTACTAATTCTGACCTATAAAAAGTTGATGTTGCCAAGGTCAACGATTGGTTAAATCAATGTTGCCAATGGTCAAACCATTGTTGCCAATCATTAAAATAAGACAAGGATAGCGCCAATTCAGAGGAGACACAACATAATGCATGAAAACAACTAGAAATAGAGGGCTTTTATTCCTAACTTCGAGTTTGAGCCGGTCATGAGATAACCTGCCTCTGGACTAAGCTTTAAACGTCGAATTTAGGGCTGGAAGTCAACCCTAGTTTCTGCTCGTTCTGAACCGAACCAGTAACTTCTCGCCCTTCTAACTCTTGACTCCCTTCACCTAAGACCACGAAAATTGGAGGGTAGGAAGAGGTTACTAAGGTGAAGAAATAAGTCTAAAGAACTAACTTCTAATTACCTTGTTTAGGGCTTCTATTTTGTAGATCCTCTTGGGTCCGTTGCAAAGGTTCCCGGTTTGCTTGCATCGAACTAGCGACTTTTCAAGCTTCTTTCTTCTTGATGGCTTGATCTCCAAAGATGAAACTTTGAAGGTAGTTAGTCCTTACTATTATGAACAAAATACTTTAAAGAACCTACCCGAAGAAATGTCTCCTTACCTTAGTTCCACGCGAGCCAAAAGTAAGGGTCGCGCAGGTTAGACTTAAGGTCTATTTAGAAGGTTAGCTAGGGTTTTGAGGATTTGAACAAACCTAGAGTCCTAATAAGGTCATCAATTCGATCTTAATCCATCATAGAGCCTTCTAGACAATAGATTGTATCGATCATAGAGGATTTGGCCTGAAGAAATTGGAGTTTTCACGCGATCAAACTGTTCACGATCGGACTCTTGAAAACGGTTCTATTGGGAGCGTTTCTGATCTTAGGCAATCGCTCGATAGACCGCTTTTAACCCTGGGCGTCGAATTTCAATCAATTCAAACTCTTTTATGATTTACCCATTTCATTGATCCGATAAATAGTAATTTATCCTCTAAATTTTGTAAATAACCTATTTTAAGCTTCTGGAATGTGGGCCAAGTCTTGTGGGCGTGGATTTGGGTCACTTGGGCTCATTTGAAAGGGCTTGATCAATCAATAAATATTGGGTCTTAATATTTTACTTTAATTAACCCAAACTCATTTAATAATCTATTTATTTCTAGAAAAATCTTAGAAAATCTGAGAAAAATTCTAGAAAATTCTAAAATATTATATATATATATAATTTTGGGGTATTACAGTCCTTCGGGCATATGACCCTTGGACGCCATTCCACCATTTCTCTCATGGTCGTTGGACCCCATCATGAGAGTTTGGCTCTGATACCATGTGTTGTGTGGGAATGGCTGATCTAGAGGGGAGGGGTGAATAGATCTGTTCCTCTTTTTCTAGATATAAAAAGATTGCAGTGGAATAAAACAACTAACACATGAAACAATAACCTATATGCAAGATGATGAAGTGTAAATAGACAATGAGCCTAAGCAAGCATCTAGCGCAGGGCGATTACGCACATGCAAACCACAAGAATAGGGATTTTTAGGTGATTCAAACACAAACCCGAGTTCTACGTCCACCCCTCACTTAAACCAAGTGAGGCTTCACTAGTGCCATCGCACTAAGCCGCTATAAACACAACAAATGGCACAACCAGCCAACTATAGACAAGAGAAGCCCTCTGTCTTTCTTCCTACAGTACCAGGTAGGGATTGAAACACCACAGACCGGAGAACACCTCCGTCTGTCTTCCTACAACACCGGTTGGCACGGTTTACAATTTTTGATAAGAACAAACAGAAAAGAACAATGAAGAGCTCTGATAGAAAGAATGAAACACACTACTAGATGCAAATATTCTTTTATGAGATGTGGAGAGCTTGGCATGTTGCATGGAGGTTCGTTGCTTCTTTGATGATGACTTTTCTTGCAAGACAAGAAACAGGTGGATGAGAAACTCGCTGCCTTGAAACGGATCTTCACGAAAGGCTTGGAGCTCCTCGCCTTCTCCTCCTGCTTCCTATTTTCTTCTTCTGATCGTAGCTTGCTTCTTCTGTTTCTTTTCTTCTCCTGGAGACTCAACACCAGGTGACAGCTCCCTCTCTTCTTCCAGGTGCACCAGCGACCACGACAGCAATAGCAGTAGCTCTTTTTTCTTCCAACACTGGTTACCCCGGCAGCAGCTTCCGCTCTATTTTATTTGTCAGTCTCCCTTCTTAACAGCATTAGCTTCTTCTATTTTTGGCGCCTGCACAACTCCTTTTGTGCATAGAATTACGTCACTCAAATCGCCCAGCAGAGGGAGCTTTCCCTACAAAAATCATGTCCACTGATTGGTTTAACTCGAGTAAAAAAGGTGTCTTCACACTTGCTTTCTTTTGATTGGTTCATGGGAAATATACAATAAGACGTTCCTTCTGTTCCAAATCTGAGCATTAAATGATCCTTGTGGACAGCATCTAGCAGACTGCTTCCTCATTGGCTCAGGTCACTTCTATGCGTGGTGTACCTTTCTAGGATCATCTCCCATTGGCTGTCAGCAACAGGTGGTGTGACATTTGCCATATGTGAACTCTGTCACAGCTGCTACCAAAAAGTCATTTCAGATATGGTGATGATCGTTGAGTCACATGTCTGACCTTGGGAGTTGCTCCAGACCTAGAAATTCATGTTTTTGGGGATTTACGGTTCATATTTATATTCCTTGGATGATCTGACGTGTTTTGAAAAAATAGCTTAAAAGGCTTCTGGAAGACCTATAGTGTCGACCTCCTGTAAAGGAAGTGTCAACACGTCTTAGGAAAACTGCCAATATAATGCTCTTTGGAAGACCATAGTGTCGACCTCCTGTAAAGGAAGTGTCGACATATTTTAGGAAAACTGCCAATATAACGCTCTCTGGAAGACCATAATGTCGACCTGCTGGAACAAAGTGTTGACACTTCTTTGTAGAGGAACGTTTATAACGCTCTCTAGAAGGGCCTAAGGTCGACCTCCTGATAGAGGTAGGTCGACACTTCCTTGTGATCTTTTTCAGACAGATGGTGCTTGAGCTAGTGAGGTCGACACTTCTTTGCTGTGAGGTCGACACCACCAGTGTAAAAATTATCTTTGAGGGATTTTTGAGGTGACTTGGGCACATTCTTTTGTCATCCCTTATGACTTATTTGGCTTATCTGTTATGAGAATATCAGTCAATGTCAACAATCAGGGGATGAGAATATTAATGACTCAGAGTGTTGGAAAGCATCAAAGCTATAGAATGTCAATGACTCATGGTGTTGAACAGCATCAAAGCCGTAGGGACATAACAGGTCCATCCATGGCCGTGATTGGGTGTTACCCGAGGGCCAAGCGTGGCTTGCGGGGCATCTTTAGTATGTCCTTCACACCGGGCTCAAGGAGGTGAGGACTTTGGATCAAACACCATTAATTCCTTAAGTTCATGTTCTTTATTATTGTGTTATCTCCCTTTTTTATATTGTTATTTGTGACTTATCATTCATTCTCTTATTATCTCCCATTTGTTCATCATTTTGGTTCATGTTGATTTTTGTTGTTTATTGTTGGTTGTTTGCTATTAAATTATCGATTAATTAATTAATTATTTTGTTTTTTTAGTTTGTTTGCTATTTTGGTGAAGGCACGGTCGACGTAGGGATCACCTACGTTGACGCAGCGCACAAAAGGGAATAGCTTGGGGGGCTGGGGGAGCAGCTGCGTCGACGCAGAGCCAGGCCTTAGGTTAGATTTGCGCTACGTCGATGCTAGCTCCGCACCGCGTTGGTGCAGGGGCGCACGTTGAACGGGTGGCCAGGCGAGGTTGCGTCGACGTAGAGCCAAGCTGCGTCGACGCAACCTGCGTCGACGTAGCCTGCGTCAGGGGAAGAACCTCTTCTTCGGCTTTCCTTGTTTACCTTATGTATCTATAATGATGGGAATATGTAATAGACAATAAAATCTATACCCTTTTGATCTCTCTAGATAACCAATGAAGAATCTACTAGTTGTTTTAAGATCAAAAGCCTTTTTCTATGGATTGTATGGTCTAGCCTCAGCTAGACATCCCCATTTGCGCATATACCTCACTAAAGGTTTCCTACCGCACCACAACTCATAAGGAGTCTTAGGTGTAACCTTCATATGAACCTTATTCATAATGTGTGTAGTTGTCTTAATGGCTTCTCCCCACAAGGATAAAGGTAGGATAGAATGACTTAACATTATCCTGACCATTTCCTTAAGCGTTCTATTTCTTCTTTTTGCAACTCCATTTTGATATGGGCTGCCAAGAGTAGTGTATTGAGGTATAATACCCTCTTCTTTAAGAAATTTTGCTAATAGTCCAGGCCTTTGTCTCATCTCTGTGAACCTACCATAGTACTCACCATCTCTATCGAACCTAACTATCTTGATTACTTTTACTAATTGTTTCTCTACTTCCTTCTTGAAATCCTTAAAGGCAATGAAGACATCTGCCTTTTCAAGAAGTAGATAGAGATACATGAATCTAGAATAGTCATCTATAAAGGTGACAAAGTACCTCTCGCCAGTCAAATACGATGAAAAAAGACTACAAATACTAGTGTGATTTATTTCAAGAATTTTATAACTTCTATTGGTATCCTTATTATGCGTGTATGTTTGCTTTCCTTTTATACAGTCAACACATGTCTCAAAGTCTATGAAATCTAGAGTGTGTAGAACTCCTTCTCCCACTAACCGCTTAAGCCTCTTAATGAAGATATGTCCTGATCTTCTATGCCACAACATGGATGAATTTTCATTGACTCTACCACACTTGTTGCCAATAAGAGTTGAAGTATTTAGGGTATTATGAGATTGTTCATTCATATTACTAAGACATAATTTATACAAACCATGAGATAGAGAACTAGTACCAATAACAACAGAACCTTTCATTAATTCAACTAAAGAGTTTTCAAGACAGACACAAAAACCTTGGAATCAAGTTTTCATCCTGAAACTAAAATTCTACTAAAAGATAGTACATAAAAAGTGTGATCTAAATTTAAAAAAAATCTTGATCCCAAACTAATCCTATAGTTCCAATGGCCTTGTCTTCTGAGCTCGTCCTATTTCTTAAAAAGATGCTCTACTCACCCTCATTTGGAGGCCTTTAGAACAGGAATCCATGCATAGAAGTGGCAAAACATACATTAAAACTTGAGTCAATGTACCATGTATCCTTAGGACCATTCACTAAATAAGACTCATAGCAAACATAAGATGGGAGATTACCTTTCTTTTCAAACCATGCATTTCTTTTTAGACAATCCTTCTTGACGTATCTAGGTTGTTTGCAAAAGAACCACTTGTCATTTTCACCTTTTGACTTGTTCTTCTTCTTGACCTTCTTCTGGACATCCTTCTTCTTTTTGGATCCTCCAGTAGCTTTATGAGAGGCAAATAGAACTACTTGATTTATCTCTCCTCTTAATCTCTCCTCCTCCTAAACACACATGGTCATCAATTCATTGACAGACCACTTTGTCTGATGTATGTTATAGGAGATTTTGAATGCCACATATTCATTAGGTAGAGAGTTGAGAATAAAGTGGACTAGGAAAGTGTCTGAAATAGTAACATCCATGGCATTAAGTTGTGCTGAAATACCTCTCATTATCATAATATGCTCTCACATGCTACCACCGCCAGTGTATTTCATAAAGGAGAGCTTAGCCATCAAGGTGTTGGCTTTAGTTTTATCAAAACTTATTAACTGCTCCTCAACTACCTTAAGAAATGCACTGGCTGTGATCTGCTCTAGGATAGATTCCTCAATATTATGTCCAACATGTCCCTAAAGGAACAAAAGGCAAAGACGGTGAGATTTTTCTCACTTTTTAAGATGAGTCTTCTGCTCTGTTGTGCTTTACGAAGTAAGAGGAGCATGCTTATCCTCACACAAAGCCAAATCTAAATCTATAAACCCCAAAGAAAACACTACCCTTTATTTCCATTAAGTGAACTTAGTGCATTTAGGTAGGGCACATTGCTAGTGAAAGGTGCAAACAGTGGAGTAGTAACTGAAATAAATAATCAAATGCTCACATATAAGATAATGGAACAATTACAGCTACGAGGCAGTGAACTAAATACAAAGCAATTCTAACAACTAAAATGAATTACTTTAACAAGTTATCTGATAAGTGTGTATTTTTCCTTGTTAATTCATAATTATTCACATTTTTATGAGCTTAAATTATGATCAATATACACTTCTCACACTTATTGTTGATTTTGTATCAAATGTTTATTTTTCTGAAATTAAATAAATTTTAATTACATTTTTATGTATTTATGCAGGCACGTAGTACGAGAAAAGCTCCACGAAAAAAGAAAATAAAGAAAATAAAAATATTATGTTGAATGGGCCAAAAGCCCAAGGATTTGTTCAAAAAGAAAAGAAAAAAAATAGAAAAAAAAATAAAATCATTTGATATTTTTTAGAATTTTCTAAGATATATATTATATATATATATATATATAGATATATAGATATATAGATATATATTATTTATATATATATATTTTAAAAAAAAAGTTTAAACCCGCCCCCCCTTTCCCGCCTTCGCCCCGCCCGCGCCAATGGCACGGGCGACGAGGTGAAGGCGGGCGAAGGAGGGGGGGGCTCGTGGCAGCTGGCGCGCGAAGGAGGCAGGCGGCACGCGAAGCGGAGGGGGGTCGTGGCGACCCGACAGGAGGATCGGGCGGCACGCGGCGCACACGTCGCATGCGACACGCGGCGGCGGCCAGGCGGGCGGGTGCACGGCGGGCCCACGGCCGATTGCCTAACCCGGCCGAACCGGTCGGCGCGTTGCGCCCGCAGAAAGAGAAAGAGAGAAAGAAGGAGAAGAAAAGGCCATAAAATACCAGAAAAATTCAGAAAAATCCGAAAAAAATGGCAAAGTGGGCAGAACCTACCTGCCTACCATTTTAGGCTAAAATTGGGTACACTTTTTTGTATTGATGGAGTGTTTTTTGTAACCCCTATATAAAGGGTGCATTGGTCTTGAATGAAGGGAGTTAGTAAGTGGAGTTAGTTGTTAGTGAAGGTTGAGAGGGAGAAAGAGCTAGCTATGGATCATGTGTAATGTGAGTTTGTTCTTTATTTTTCTGAAGTTGTTGATTGTTAGAGTTGTATTTTACAAGCTTTTGAAGTCAAAGTTGTAAGTTGAAGTTCTTTCAATAAAAGTTTCATTTTTGAATTCAGCCTTTTCCTAGCCTTATTTCTCATGATTGTGATTTTCATTTCAATTTCTGTTTTTCATAAAAGTTGTTTTATTTCAAGTGCTCTTCAACTTCTCTGTTGATCATTTCTTCAAATTCTTCCTACTTCATAGAGTTCTGGTCCATTTTCTTAAGTGCTGTTTTAGGTGTTTACTGTTCATCCGTGGTGAGACATTCTAGTTTTCTTATGTTTTGAAGCTTTTCTAAATCTTTTTTCAATCTGAGTTCTTCATAAACTTTGTTCCTCTCTTATAGATGTCCATTTCATTATTCTATCACTTTGTCTAATTCTGTGTATTTTTAGAGTTAGAATTAATTTTTCAAGGTGCTATTTTTCTGTCAGTTACTATTCACCAGCAGTGATAGATCTTGATTTTTCATTGTCTTCCTCTTATTTTCTGTGTCTGTGTTCTTCATCAAAGTTCTTCCTCTTTTAATTCTCTACAACGTTCATGTTTTACACTTCTCCTAATTCCGTCTATATTTGAAGTTATATTTTTTCTTCCAATCCCTATTTTCACTTGAATTCTGTTATGTTTTCAAACTTAAGTTTTCAAACTTGTTATATGCAACCCTTATCTTCTTAATTTTTTTTACTTATCTCTTGTCATTATAAGTTATAATTTCAATTTCTTTAGTGATAATCGCACTCCAAAATACAACATTTGATTTTCCAAACATAAGGATATGTCCAACTTGAACTAAAATCAAATATTCTCTCCCCGTGGGATCGACCCGTACTTACCATTGTACTCATATTTTCAAATCCATAAGTGAGTGAGTGCGGTTATTAATATTTGAAATTTGTGTGGCACGGCATATTTAACAACGACTGTCGAGCATCAACAAATTTTTGGCGCCGTTGCCGGGGAGTGAATTATGATGATAGTTGGATATTCTTGTGTTTGGTGTATATATGTGAATATTCATTTTGCTCTTTTTACTTGTGCAGGACAAAGAAAAAAATTTGAAAATCAAACAAAGAGGAAGATCGAACCTAAAATTCCAAGGATATGAAACGTCGTTAAATAGCCCGGAAGCATTGCTAAAGGGTTGAAATCAAGAAACAGGTTCTATCTTTCCACTTTCTGCAAAATCTTTACAAAAATCTGAAAATTTCTTGAAAACTCTATAAAAATCATAAAACAATCAAAACAAAAGAAATTTTTATGGTGGTTAGATAGGTTCAGTAATTAAAAACAAAAAAAAATATACTTGCACCAAAATCTAAAAAAAAATGCATTTCAAGATTAGAAACCACACATCATATTTTAGGACATGCATTATTTAGCATAGAACTTTTTTTTTTATTTCATTTCTGTCAATTGCATATTGAAGATTGCGAGGGGCAAGGTACGTTCTACTCACCATATTCTGGCATTCATTTTGCATAAAGAACCCCTTGTTTGAAATTGTGGTGTGCATTGCATTTCAAAATATTCTAAGGGCAACACCCCTAATAAGATAAGGTGGGGATTTCATCACCCTTCCTTAGCCCACAAACCACATTTCTCTTGCATCTTCGCATGACCTCTGCCATAAATAAAAGTCAGTAAACGTTGGCCCTAGGATCACACTGTGATTCTTGTGTTATTTAGGTTTATCCTCATATGAAAACCGGTGCCTAAGGCAAGACGGTCGGACAGCAAACGCTTTAAGCGGGTTAGTGGTTTGGCATAATAAGGTCCCTATGAAAGTAGGGGGAACCTCCCACTTCCCCACCCCTTACCTGGCTGGTGGTCATATTGAGGGTAAACTTAAGTCTCACTTTAATCATTTTGTGAAACCCTATTTATAGGTCCAAGTCACATCTAGGTCATTAGGGTCATTTGTGTGCTAACTTGTTTATCTTTGCATAAAAAAAATAATAAAATCAAAATATAAAAAAATTTTCATTTCATCACTCTTTCTTGGGTCTTTTTCATTTCCACATCTAATTTTGTTCAGGCCCAATAATTGATTCTTTGATGTTTAATTATGCGGGCTATGTGAATTCCAACTCTCCATTTACCCCTTATCATCAAACTCCTTCACTCTTCCACAATGGGGTTCATAATTCATCTTTCACCCAAGAGCCATATCAATGGTCATCGGATTTTTCCACCTCTTTCTCCTACACAAACCCACATAATCAATGGGAAAATCAACGATTTTCTTCTTGGGAACCATACCAAGACCCCATTCAAAGTCCTTCAAACCCACACTTTGCAGATTGGGATTCATATTCCAATGATCCTTACAATCAAGTCCATTCTTATGATCAACCCTATTATGGAGGGCAACCAATACACTCTCCTGATTTTCAGACTGAGTGCCCTTCAAATTACTATCCATCACAATCTGACTCTCAGCCCACTTATCTATCTCCTCTATACACAGATTTACATAAGGAGGAGATGTTTGATAAATTGACACGGCTCTTCCAGACTCAACAACAAGCCTTTCAGGAACAACTGCAAAACTTTGAGGCCCAAGTGAGTAGGATTGCTGAAAACATCATAGAAACGGAAGTGGATCCAATGCCTAACAACTCCACAAGTCTTGAGGACCAACTTCTTGGATGTTATAATGATAAAAGTCTATATGCTCAACCTATGATCCCACAATCTACCACTCATATCACTGTTGATTTTGAGGGAATCATGGAAGAGTCTTATGCGGAGGACGTAACGGAAGAGCAACCTGAGGAGCCTAAACCCCATTCCATTTGTGAAGAGGATTATGATGATCTTGAGTCGTCGGGGGGAGAAGAAGGGAATGATGAAAATCATATTTGGGCCAAAACCTCTGATGACCATTATGACCCAGCCCAACAGACAAATCATTACTATTCATCTCTTCCACCCACACCTAATGCCTCTGATGATCAATTCATTCAGTTACTTCTCCATAGTTAATCCCTCCAACAGCACATCAATAGGCTTACAGAGGAAGTCAAAACCATGGAGGGAGAGCAATTCTTTGATTCCTCTGGACCCGATCCTCATCAAGTCCTTCCCACTGACTATGATCACTCTATGATTCCCCAAGAGCATTACCCTTTGATTAATCTTAATTTAGAAGATGAAGGAATTATGGAGAGATCTAGTCAAAACGATTTGAATGAGGAACCTAGACAATTTGAGGACATTGAAGAATTTGATGATAATGAAATTCATGACGGTGATGAACTGATGAATGATCATATTCCCCCTCCTACAAAGGAATTTGAGGAGCCAGTGCTTGCTTGTCAACATGAGGGACAAGCAAGAGAGGTGGATGATCTTCAGTTAGGGGGAGAAGATGAATATATTGAGTCTCATCACAAGTCTCTCCCCGATCATGATGACATTCTCTTTGAAGATGGGAATGGAGAAGAAGTGGAGATGGGACATGCCTTTGATGAAATTATCTTTGAAGATGGGAAGGAAGAAGAAGTGAAGATGGATCTAGAATTGAATATTTATTGGAATACTGAAGTTTGGGTAAATGAGGAATTGAATGATTCGAGTATGCCGCATGATAATTTCAATCTAGAGGAGTAGGTAGAGCTTGTGCCACTTCTGGACCATGGTGATTCTTTTCAAACTCTCCCAACTCATTGGTCCACCCTGGCTCTACATGCTGATTTATCTGCTCCTAAGGAATCTCAGGAGGAATATTTCATACTTCATGATATGATTTTTCCCAATGTGCCTCCTCTATTCTTTCCTCGGGATAATGCTTTTGAGCTACCTCCATCTCGATCTCTGTCTCGCCCTTGCATTCACCAACCACATTCGTTTTCTTTAGGGCATGAAAAAGACAATTTTGGCAAGGATAAAATTCTTTGGTGGCTCATTTTAAAATCAACTTGTTGGTTGTTGAGCTATAGTGCGTCTGGCTGAAGACGTTAAATTTAGCGCTTTTTGGGAGGCAGCCCAATATCTTCACAGTTTGGTATGCAAATAAATGGCTTCTTGGGAGGCCACCCACGGTTTTTGTGATTTGATGATTTGTTTTAGTGTGTTTCTTTTACAGTTCTCAGGCCACAACGCAATGAAGCCCTCATCACTTCGCCCGACCCATCAGGTTGTATCCTTCCATCCCAACTATATTATCTCTTTTACATGTCCTCTGATCTTTCTACTGTTTATGCCATTGAGGACAATGTCATTTAAGTTGGGGGGGGAGATAAATGTCAAAAATTTTAAAAATAAAATTTTCAAAAATTTCAACAATTTCTAAAAATTTCAACAAAAATTTTTCTTACTTTCGTGAATTGTCATGTTCAACAACAGTTTTCCCCGAGTTGAATTTCTTGATTCATGTCGCATGGAAAGTGATTCTGAATAGAAACAACTAGGAAAAGGATGGTGGATAATTTCTTTAAGCTAGCACTGGAAAATTGATTTAAAGAATCTCTTTAAAGTTCAGATGCACTTTCAAAAAAAATAAATAAAATCACGATGCACGCTAATGAAACAAGAAGGACAAGCCTTCTGCTATTTTAGATATACTGTCTGATATTCTGCACTTTTGAAAAAAAAGAGATTTTTTATAAGCTTTCTGCCATAGAAAAGTATGAGAAAAAAAACAAAGCACCATGAAAAATGCTCCGATTCTGAGTAACCGGGCCTACTTCACCTAAGACGTGTTGAGGTTCACGTCAAAAGGAAAAGGGAACTCTGATCTGCATAACCGGGCCTACTTCACCTAAGACGTGTTGAGGTTCGCGTAAAACAGTGAAGGGTAGTGCAGCATCATGTGTGTAAAGAAAAAAAGAGAAAAAAAAAGAAAAAATATATATATATATAGTGATCCCAAAAGGGACATAGCAATAAGGCAGATAAAAAGCTAGTGTGCATTGAACGCTCTAAGTAAGAAGTGCAGAATTGAAAGGCATTTGTTCGAAATAGCAACTGGAGGATGCAATTGTCTCTACTGTGAATTTAGTATTCCACTTGCACAAGTGCTACTGAATTTTGATTAGATTCTTGATCATGTACCTGAATTTCCGACATAAGGCTAGTCTATGGTAATTACTCCAGAGTCCTGATCTTTAGTTAACTCTATGAAAGATGAACTGGAAATGAGACCTGAATATCTTTAAACTCTTGTTAGTCCTAAATTTTTCATTATGTGCATTGCTAAGGGACTAGCAATGAGTAAGTTGGGGGGTGTGATAAGTGTGTATTTTTCCTTGTTAATTCATAATTATTCACATTTTTATGAGCTTAAATTATGATCAATATACACTTCTCACACTTATTGTTGATTTTGTATCAAATGTTTATTTTTCTGAAATTAAATAAATTTCAATTACATTTTTATGTATTTATGCAGGCACGTAGTACGAGAAAAGCTCCACGAAAAAAGAAAATAAAGAAAATAAAAATATTATGTTGAATGGGCCAAAAGCCCAAGGATTTGTTCAAAAAGAAAAGAAAAAAAAATAGAAAAAAATAATAAAATCATTTGATATTTTTTAGAATTTTCTAAGATATATATATTATATATATATATAGATATATAGATATATATATATTATTTATATATATATATTTTTTAAAAAAAGTTTAAACCCGCCCCCCCTTTCCCGCCTTCACCCCGCCCGCACCAATGGCACGGGCGACGAGGTGAAGGCGGGCGAAGGAGGGGGGGGGGGGCTCGTGGCAGCTGGCGCGCGAAGGAGGCAGGCGGCACGTGAAGCGGAGGGGGGTCGTGGCGACCCGACAGGAGGAGCGGGCGGCACGCGGCGCACACGCCGCATGCGACACACGGCGGCGGCCAGGCGGGCGGGTGCACGGCGGGCCCACGGCCGGTTGCCTAACCCGGCCGAACCGGTCGGCGCGTTGCGCCCGCAGAAAGAGAAAGAGAGAAAGAAGGAGAAGAAAAGGCCATAAAATACCAGAAAAATTCAGAAAAATCCGAAAAAAATGGCAAAGTGGGCAGAACCTACCTGCCTACCATTTTAGGCTAAAATTGGGTACACTTGTTTGTATTGATGGAGTGTTTTTTGTAACCCCTATATAAAGGGTGCATTGGTCTTGAATGAAGGGAGTTAGTAAGTGGAGTTAGTTGTTAGTGAAGGTTGAGAGGGAGAAAGAGCTAGCTATGGATCATGTGTAATGTGAGTTTGTTCTTTATTTTTCTAAAGTTGTTGATTGTTAGAGTTGTATTTTACAAGCTTTTGAAGTCAAAGTTGTAAGTTGAAGTTCTTTCAATAAAAGTTTCATTTTTGAATTCAGCCTTTTCCTAGCCTTATTTCTCATGATTGTGATTTTCATTTCAATTTCTGTTCTTCATAAAAGTTGTTTGATTTCAAGTGCTCTTCAACTTCTCTGTTCATCATTTCTTCAAATTCTTCCTACTTCATAGAGTTCTGGTCCGTTTTCTTAAGTGCTGTTTTAGGTGTTTACTGTTCATCCATGGTGAGACATTCTAGTTTTCTTATGTTTTGATGTTTTTCTAAATCTTTTTTCAATCTGAGTTCTTCATAAACTTTGTTCCTCTCTTATAGATCTCCATTTCATTATTCTACCACTTTATCTAATTCTGTGTATTTTTAGAGTTAGAATTAATTTTTCAAGGTGCTATTTTTCTGTCAGTTACTATTCACCAACAGTGATAGATCTTGATTTTTCATTGTCTTCCTCTTATTTTCTGTGTCTGTGTTCTTCATCAAAGTCCTTCCTCTTTCAATTCTCTACAACGTTCATGTTTTACACTTCTCCTAATTCCGTCTATATTTGAAGTTATATTTTTTCTTCCAATCCCTATTTTCACTTGAATTCTGTTATGTTTTCAAACTTAAGTTTTCAAACTTGTTATATGCAACCCTTGTCTTCTTAATTTCTTTTACTTATCTCTTGTCATTAAAAGTTATAATTTCAATTTCTTTAGTGATAATCGCACTCCAAAATACAACATTTGATTTTCCAAACATAAGGATATGTCCAACTTGAACTAAAATCAAATATTCTCTCCCCGTGGGATCGACCCGTACTTACCATTGTACTCATGTTTTCAAATCCATAAGTGAGTGAGTGCAGTTATAAATATTTGAAATTTGTGTGGCACGGCATATTTAACAACGATTGTCGAGCATCAACATTATCCTATTGCATCATTATAATATTTCCTTTAATTGAGAATTATAACATGCTAAAGAACCACCTCGCCTAAAAAATAACTTAAGTGATAGAACTAAAACTTATATAGACTTTGATGTCAAGAGAGAGTACCTTTGGGTACAAAACTCTCAAGAGTTGCCATGCACATAAATTAATTCTATCCTATTCATGACATGAAAGTAGAACACTACTTTGGGAGTTAAAATTCCACATTCAAGCCAAGAACACAAAGATTGAAATCATTTTAATTCCTTAATGTCAATATTTCATTATTCTCTATGGATAAGGTCACTTTGGTAGTCAACTTACACACTTTGAATGCTAAAATATTCTCCCCCAATTAAAATGATAACAAACAAACCATAATGCTCATAAATGACACTATTTGTAACTTAAGAGGGTAAAATTTTATCACTCCTCATAGTTAGTGCCACTTTGGTGGTCTACGTAATCACTTAGAAATCAAAATTTTTCCACATAATTTGATTATAGCATCAAAATAACATTGAATATGAGCAAAAAGACATGAACATAATAATTATTGCAACTTAAAAAAGATATTCATGCATAAATAGAGGCTGTAAGGAGGTCAAAATATCAAAAACATATCTCCTAAATTTACTACAACAATTATTAGTCCATTAACAAATTTTAATCATGCCAAAAACTAAATTAAAAAAGGGTAAACACAAGTTTTAGCATGTTGTTACATAAATATCCTTTTCTGTTTGCAGAAATAAACATTGAATTGCAAACATACTTGTAAAAAATATCCTATAACCATAGAAATTGCTTGTGTATCCAAATTGTTTACAGAGTGGACCCTGTACCCTTTAAAGACCACTAATGGGCTCAGAACAGACCCAGAATAAATGGGCCTAGGATCCATAACTTAATGGAGCTTGTAGATTGCCCATTAACAAATATTAAGGATAAAGATGCAATTAAAAGGACTTAAATAAACAGTTTTATACTTAAAGGATACATTTAAGTACTTTTTTTAATGCAAATGAAACAGGAATAACAATAGGAGAGCGCACCTGGCCTCAAAGAGGTTAGATCGTTACCGCTCAACTGAGCACATCCGCAGGTTAGATTTTATTGATAAAATAGGAAATGAATAGAGAAACTCATGGGTTAAGTGCGAAATGAGGGGCATCCAATTTTATCTAATCATAATGGTCCCCTTACATTAATAGGTAGCGCAGCCCAATGAGTCCAAAGACGGGGGGAGGGATTAGTACAACCATAATTTGCTAAGCTATCTACCACCTGATTACCCTCCCTATAAATATGCTGAAAATGAATATCCATAGCCCCTGCGACGTGAAAGATATCCCTCATTATAAGGAGCAGTTTCCACGGGCAATGGGTTTTTTTTTTGACAATATCAACAAGATAGGTTGAATCAGATTGCATTAGAGCCTAGACACCGCAATAAAAATAGCAACGGAGGCCATCCCTTAGAGCAATAGCCTCAGCCAAGAGGCTAGAGGCGCACTGGAAACTACGTGCAATGGCTAGGATCAAGTTTCCATCCAAGTTATGCAAGACACCACCACCACCTGCAATGCCGAGTGAACGTTTAAAGGAACCATCAATGTTCAAAGAGGGATACAGCTTGAGTGGGTGAATCCACCAGACAATTGTAACACGATGACTGCGCAGGGGGATGTTAGAGACACCCTAAGAGCTAAGGAGCTGAGAGAGATATGTCGAAACAAAACCTACCTTGGGCATGGAGTTAATTGCTACATTGAGAGAGTTGAGAACACCTCTGATGATTTGATGACCTGACCTGTGAATACCCTCATCAATGGACTTATTTGAAGATACATTTAATTACTAACAGATATGGATATTTACAAATTCGAGATTTTAATTTGGATTCGGATACATAAACAGATCTGGATTCAGGTCCCAAATAAGATCTGAATGGATCTAATACCCAATATCCAAACCCAAAACCATTAATACTAGATACAATAAGGATCACAATCCAAACCCAAATCAAAATCCCAATAACTTAAAAGAGACCCAAAAAACCTAGATCCACAATCCATAGTGGATCCAAACTTAAACCAAAAAATTTGAATTTAAAATTCATAATTTAAAAGAACAGGGTAAAAGGGTCATAAGACCCACCTTCTTCCTCAAACCCCCTCTTTCCTTAAACCCTAACCATACAACAAGGGCTGTCATCGCTGCCGGGTTCTTGTGGGGAGGGTGACAATTGCCAGACCCCCATAGGCCAGAGATGACGCCATCGGCATCATCCGACAGGGATTCTACCACTACAAGAAAAAACGGTATTTCACACAGAAATTTCAGACAGATTAATTTCCGTCGCAGTTCAATCTGTAAATTCAGACGGACATATTTCATCGGGTGTTCCTAAAATATTTGGGACAGAATCATTCCGTCTGAATATCCGTCTAAATTTGGACGCGGTTATTTAGACGTAATTTGTGAAGTCAAAAATTTAAGACGGAATATTTTTTCGTCCGATGTTCCGTCTCAAAATTTCCCTCCCCCGCCACATTCGAGTCTTTCGAGACTCTCCCCATTTCCGCCACCCTCCCTCTCACTCTTACTCTTTCTCCTCCATCGTCCTTGTCGGAGCCGCCGCCCCCCTCCTCCCTCTCGACGTCGCCACTGCCATCCGGACCGTCTCCGCCGGCCTCCATCGTCGCCGCCGCCACCACCGTCCTCCTCCCTCTCATCGTCCACGTCGTCGCCTCCTCCCTCTCATCGTCGCCACCGCCTCTTGTCATCGCCACCGCTGCGAGCCTCTCCGGTAAGTCCCATCCCCCTTCCCCTCCCCCTCCCTCGCCGGCACAAGTGCCCTTTTTTTTGGGATCATCGGTGGGGTTCAGGAAGGGTACGTGGGGGGGGAGGGGGAGCTCGGAGGGGAGGAGGAGGTCGCCGGTGGGAGGGGAGGGGGGGTTCAGGGAGGGTGGGGGGGAGAGGGAGCTCGGAGGGGGAGGGGGAGATTGTCGGTGGGTGGGGAGGAGGGGTTCAGGGAGGGGCGACTGGTGGCAGGGAGGGGGAGCTCAGAGGGGGAGGGGGGGAGCTCAGAGGGGGAGGGGGGGTTCAGGTAGGGGCGACCGGTGGCAGGGTAACTGGTGGCAGGGAGGGGGAGCTCGGAGGGGGAGGGGAGGTCGTCAGTGGGAGTGGGTTCAGGGAGGGGGGAGGTCACCGGTGGGAGGGGAAGGTGGGTTCAGGGAGGGTGGGGGAGCTCGGAGGGGGAGGAGGAGGCCTCCTATGATCTCAGATAATAGGGCTAGGCCTCCGATTCTTGACTTTTGGAACCATATTATAGGGATACTTTTTTTCCTTATGTGTCTACATGTTTGTGAAATATATTATGAATTATTCAATGCATGCCATCCGACATCCTTCATATGGACTATAGTGTATTCTGGGAATCATCTCAAAACTCTCTGATGAGGGTTCACGGGTGTTCTATCAAAGAACAAAATCTGAACACAGGGTGAAAGAGTCAACTCTCACAGTCGACACATTTCATCGAGAAGTCTATTTCTAGCAAAGAAACAAAAAATTCAGTCGAAAGTGTCGACTCTCATAGTCGACACATTTTGGCGGAGGATATTTTTATTCTTGATGTTTTTCCCTATTGACATTAAAACAGCCCTTATTGCATGTCATTTGATTTGGTTGAATATTTTTATTCTTCATGTTTTTTTTATAAGTAATGATTTGTATTGTGTAAGAGAATGTACAGAAGAAGTTGGAGATGACTACTCTAGCTCCAGTCGGCTAACCTCCTTTCATTGCATTATATCATACTAGAAAAACTAGAAATGTGGAAAACTTCTAAGGAGCTTTACAATTAATGTTAAATCTTTTGAATATGCTAATATCTCTCTTCCTCTTTAACCTTGTCAATGCTTCATGAAATTCTATGCAATGGCGGCTGTCTTCCAATATTTGGATTAGAAGATTTCCTTTAAGCACATAATCTCCTTGGAAAATTCTTTCACATCTCTGCTTCCAAATATGGCAAACTGTGGTTCTCAGTAGCACTCTCACCAGCTTCATAATTGGCCCTTTTTTAGGGCAGTTATTAACAAGCTCTGCAATTTCCACATTGAGAGTTTTAGGAGACCGGTGCAAGTCTAGCCTACTTAGAATTTCTTTCCAAATCCAATTAGAGTAAGGACATTCAAAGAATAGATGTTCTGAAAATTCACAATTATTTTTGCAAAAGTAGCACATAGAAGCAAGGTGTTGTCCTCTCTTTTGTAAATTGTCCATAGTTGGGAGTTTGCTTAACACTGCTTGCCACAGATAGTGAGATGCTCTTTGTATTGTCGGCCCCTTCCAGATCCATTCACTATAAAGCAAAGGTGTAACTTTTGCTCTTATTACTTCCCTGCAATGTGCTGTAGTGAACATCCCATTATTATGGGTCAATCAGATTTCATCTCTTCCACCTGATGCAATAGGGATCCCTGGTATTGTATTCCAAAGGTCTGCCATTTCCGAAGAAGCAGGTTATGGTAAAGACCAACACCCATTGGTAACAAAGGCAGCCACCTTGCATTCCTTTTGCATCTCTAGATCTTGCATGCCATTTTTCTGGAAAAATCATGTTTTCAAAGAGGGTCATAAGGCCCTAATTTGAACTGGTTGAATGGCATTGGGTGCTTTTTCTATACATGAAAACCTCCCATAAATACATACTAAACTTCTAGGATACTCCTATAAGAGGGATGCCTTCTCCACATGCCTTAATTGAACCAAATAGAACCTTAGCATCAGGTGAGTGGAGGAATTGCTTCATTGCCAATTCCCTCTGCTCAGTATTTGTGTCACCAGAAATCATACAATCACTTTCTCTCCAGTAGAGTCTGCAATTGACAAAATATTCAAAAATAATTTTATCTTCACTCCATCTTTCAAGTCTATGGAGTCCAAAAGATTATCAATCTCTTGATCTTTCACTTTCATGACACTCCAGTCTCGAGAAGCATAATCAGCACAATCTTTCAAACATGGATGCAGGTACACTGCACTACCAACATCAATTCTCTTAAACTTCTCATATTTCCCAAAGTATCCTAGAAGTTTTTTCTATCTGGGACTCAGACACAATAGCACAGTGAAATCAATGTGTCCTGGCAACTCATCCAAGAATTCGCCTTTGTAGTAGTGCAAGACATCTCCGGTCATCTCCCGAAGGTCCTTTATGATAGAAATTCTCCTTTTACAATTATCTTCATTTTGCAATGTTTCTTCCACTATATCAAAGAAACCTGCCTCTGCATCAACTTTCAAGTGCATCCTACTGCCACCTGATATACATGCTCTACTCAGGAAACTTTTGTCTCATGGCATCTCATGATGGTATATCTTGGGAGCTACACATTGGCAAGTATAAGAACTTCCTCTGTATGACTTCTACTCTGTTAAGGCTGACAATAGATCTCAGTAGCTTGATGTTCTTCAAAAATGGGAGGAGAACAGAAGTATTCTTTTCTTGGGCTATAAGCAGTTTTCTAGAATTATGTGCGATGTAAGAGATGAGATAGGGGCTACATGTCAGGACAGGTTAGTAAAGGTCCATATTCTTCTCATTTCAGATGAAGGCCATACTCCCAGAAATGAAGACACAAATAGTCTTTCTACGCTAGAAAAGGTGCAAACTCCCCGCAAGGTGGTCCTTTCATAGACACTATTTCAGAATCATGTCAAAAAAGTTTTTAATATATTTGATCTAGTGTGTCGTAATTTTTCCTGAACATGGACTCATCATTACAAGATTGTGCTGAGTCCATGTTCTCAAACTTACGACGCACTAGATTTAATATATTAAAAACTTCTTTGACATGATTCTGAAATAGTGTCTTTGAAAGGACCATCTTATGGGGAGTTTGCACCTTTTCTAGCGTAGGAAGAATATTTGTGTCTTCATTTCTGGGAGTATGGCCTTCATCTAAAATGAGAAGGTTAGGGACCTTTACTAACCTCTCCTGACATGCAGCCCCTATCTCGTCTCTTACATCGCACACAATTCTAGAAAACTGCTTATAGCCCAAGAAAAGAATACTCCTGTTCTCCTCCCATTTTTGAAGAACATCAAGCTGCTGAGATCTATTGTCAGTCTTAACAGAGTAGAATGCATACAGAGGAAGTTCTTCTACTTGCCAATGTGTAGCTCCCAAGCACGTTGGCAGAATTCCTTTAGGAATAATGATATTTAGCCAAAAAAACGTTGAAGAAAGCTAATGAGCATGAAAGTATTTCCTGACCCTGGTGCATGTGCCAAAATGCAGCATCCAGGATTATCACCCACTAGGTATCTCACCATGAAATTGAAGCCCTCTATCTGATGTGGCTTCATTTGTTTATTTTATTTTATTTATCTTATTTATCTTTGATGTTGAACTGACTAAAAAATTCTTTCACTTTGATGTTCTTCATTTGGAAATTTTTAACAATTGGATGTTATTTAACTTGTTATATGCATAATGATAATTGCCTTATTACTTAATTTTATGTTAGATAAATACAGGGGGTATTCACTGTCAGCTGAGGTGCGTGGGTGCGACCTAACATTACACGCACCTCAGGAGAGCGTGTTAAAATTGTGTCAATGAACCTTCCCATTCAAGACTTTGGGATTGATGTGTATGTTCTCGTTTTTTTACGAGAATGTATATATCTACCTCAAAATCTTGTATTATCCCGTTAGGACAGTCTATGAATGTTTGATCACACTTAGGCAGTCATTTACTATATGTGTTTGTATGGTTTGTTGAGAATTTCGGTTGTGTCTCCTCACTCTTCTCTGATATACCATTATTGATTTTGAGTGTTTTCTTAACCACTTATTTGTAAGTGTTTAAGAAAATTTCAAAATCAATAAATATTTTTGGTATCTTAGAGAAGTGTGGGTAAATGTTGCCGAAATTTTCAACAAATCGTGCAACACATATAGTAAGTGATTGTGCGATCAAACCTTCATGGATGGGTTAAAAAGTAATAATCTATTTAATAGTCCCTTTCCAATTGCAAATGGTCTACGACGAACGATGTGAGAAAACGATTGTGAATATTTTTAGGAGTAATGATTTCAAAGTTAGGATGTGTATTAACATTTATTAGGTGTAGGCAAAATGATGACAGATCGTTCATGGATGTATCGTAGAATAGTTGATCGGGTGGTGTCGGATGAATTTAAGCATGGAGTTCAGAGTTTTGTTGAATTTGCATTGGGGAATCCCAATGTAGCAACAGACCGTGAATGTCACATCCAATGCCCTTGTTCGAATTGTAGAAACTTAAGGTGCCATTCACCATGGGATGTGCAACATCATTTGTACACGAAAGGGTTCGTGGATGGTTATACGAATTGAACGTGTCATGGTGAGGAATGCTTAAGGTATGAGCCTGACAATATTGCAGGCACAAGTGGGTACGTGGATATGGTTGTGGATGCTGCTGGTCCTAGTTTTAATGTTGATGAGGAACCTGCGTACATGGAAGAAGCGCCGAATCAAACAGCCGGAAGATTCTATCAACTACTTAGGGATGCTGATGAGCCACTGTGGGATGGTTATGAAAATCACACTCGGTTGTCTACAGTGTCACAATTGTTGAATTTGAAATCTGAATTTCACATCAGTGAGACTTGTTTTGACCGTCTCCTCCTCTTGATCAAGAGTATGTTGCCTCGAGACGAGAAGTTGCCAGAAACTTATTACCGTGCTAAAAAGATGGTCAATGAGCTAGGGCTTGGATATCTGAAAATAGATGCATGCCCGAATCATTGTATGTTATATTACAAAGATGATGCAGATAAGATATCATGTTCTATTTGTCACCATGAAAGATTAAAACCTAAGAGAGGGGGCAATTCAAAGCAAAAAGATGCACCTTACAAAGCATTGCGATACTTCCCTCTTGTGCCTAGGCTGCAACGGTTGTATATGTCCTCAAAGATGGCTCGACATATGACATGGCACACCGAAAGAGTACACCGTGCCGATGATATAATCAGTCATCCTGCCGATGGTGAAGCTTGGACGCACTTTAGTCGTACTCATGTTGCTTTCTCAAAGGAGCCACGTAATGTTCGATTATGTTTATGCACAGATGGTTTTAATCCATTCGGTGGTTCAGTGGCATCTTATTCTTGTTGGCCAATGTTCATGACACCGTAAAACCTTCCGCCGGACATGTGCATGAAGCGAGAAAATCTATTTTTGTCCTTAATAATTCTTGGTCAAAAAAGTCCTGGAAAAAATTTGGACATATATCTTAGGCCGTTGATTGATGAGCTCAATTTATTATGGACTGATAGAGTTATTACTTATGATGCCTGTAGGAAGCAAAATTTTGTAATGAAGGCTGAACTGATATGGACAATAAGTGACTTCCCTACATATGGAATGTTATCTGGTTGGAGCACACATGAGAGGTTAGCATGTCCTTACTGCATTGAAGATACCAAATCATTTGTATTGAAACATGGTGGGAAAGCATGCTAGTTTGATTGCCATCAGCGGTTGCTACCAACTGACCATCCTTTTCGAAGGCAAAAAGACTCCTTTAAAAAAATTACATTTGAAATGGATGAAGTAGACTTGCAAAGGGTGTCGGGTCGACATATGGCGACACGGGTGCAAATTTTACCAGATGTAGTACAATTATCTGGTAGCACACGCCAACTCTCTGGCTTTGGAAAGGATCACAACTGGAACAAGAAAAGTATTTTCTGGGAATTGCCTTATTGGTCAACTCTTCTTGTACGACACAATCTGGATGTTATGCATATGGAGAAGATTTTTTTGATACTATGTTCAATATGATCATGAATGTTAAAGGCAAAACAAAGGACAACGCCAAAGCGTGTATGGACTTAAAGATGCTTTGTAAACGTCCAGAACTGGAATTACAGCACGTAAATGGAAAAACTATGCAGCCTAAAGCAACTTACATGCTTAATGATACACAGATCAAGGAAGTGTGCCAGTGGTTGAAACAGTTGAGATTCCCAGATGGATATGCATCCAACATAGCCCGTTGTGTGAATGTTAATGAGGGAAAAATATTTGTTCTAAAAAGTCACGACTGTCATGTGTTCATAGAGAGACTTCTACCCATTACATTCCGTGACATATTTCTAAAGCCTATATAGGGAGCACTGACTGAGCTGAGTCAATTTTTCAAGATTTTATGTGCATCAGAACTCAGACTGAGGGATGTACAAACTATCGAAGAAAATGTGGTCACAACCGTTTGCAAGCTCGAGAAGATATTTCCTCCGGCATTCTTTGATTCGATGGAGCACCTGGTCGTCCATTTGCCATACGAGACTATTATCGGAGGACCAGTACAATTTCGATGGATGTATCCATTTGAGAGGTATGTCATAATTTTTTTTAAGTTAAATGTCATCCATGGTTGGTACATTTCATTGCCATGTAACTTGTTCTTGTAGGTGCATGCATGAATTAAAAATGAAAGTTCGTAACAAGGTGAAGGTGGAGGGTTCAATTGCTGAGGCATATTTTATTGAAGAAATATCAAACTTCTGTTTCATGTACTTTGAGCCAGAGATTCTAACGCGTCGTACTCAATCTCCACGTAATTATGATGGGGGAGTTGATGATTCGTCTGATCAGCTCTCTATATTTAAGCATCCTAGACGTGCGTTTAGACATTCTTCGACGCGCACGCTCGAAGATAGAGAGCTGTATGCCACTGAGATATATATTCTTCTAAATTGCATCGAGATTGAACCTTATGTTGAGTATGTTCTTAGACTCACATTTCCAGCGATGTCCATAAGTTGTTCATTCTTGTTCTACAGTTCATTTAAAGTAGTAGTATATTTATATTGCAGACAATTTGATTCAGAATTAGCACAAAAATGTCCAAATATCCAGGACGTGGAGATTGAAAAAGAACGCGAGAAGTTTTTTGTCAAATGGCTGAGACATCGGGTTAGTGTCGATCGTTGAATATATATGTTTGAGGTTATGTATGTTGAGGAGATTGAACCTTATTATAACTAATCAGAATTTACATATAGGTTGAACAAGGTCTCATTATTGATGAAAGAGTACAACAGATAGCTTATGGCCCCTCGATGGTTGCACGTGCCTATCTAGGATATATTGTAAATGGATACAGATTTCATACGAGGGATTATGGACGAAGTAAGTCTACGATGAACAACGACGTATCTGTTAAGGGAAGTTTATAGAACGAAGTGGAATTGGACTACTACGGTCTTCTTGACGAAGTCTTAGAACTACTGTATTTGGGACGAGACAATCACGTATACATATTTAAGTGTCATTGATTTGATCCTAATTCTGTCCGACATGACACAACTTATGGGATTGTCGATGTCAAACATAGGTCTAAACTTAATACCTATGAACCGTTCATTTTAGCCGCACAAGCCCAAAAAGTGTATTATTCAAGTTACCCATCATCGAAGAATAAAGATTGGTGGGCAGTTTACAGGGTTAAATCAAAACTCTTTTCCACTTATGAGTTAAATATGAGTGAAAACCCCTTAGAAGTTGTCAGTGCTGAATATTTGCAATCAGACGAAGTCGGTGTTGTCGGTCGCACGCATATTAATCTGGACGAATCTGATGAGCCGTTGTCATTACGTAATGGAGATGAAGTGGAAGAAGTCGATCCGACGGAGCTAAATGTTGATGTTAGAGGGGAGGAGGAATCGGATGAAGAGGAAGAGTTCGAATCTGATTAGGCAAGTATGGATGACGAAGATGATGATGAGTTAGATATATCATCAGCATGATCGAGGGAGGCACATTTTTGTAATTCTATAAGATAGCTGTTCATTTTTTCATAATTTTTAATAACATTGGTCTAGCCTTATCTAATTGAGTATTAATATGTATTAATTATTTTGTTAGTAATAAAGAAATGGTCTGAGGAGGCCGTACTGGGAGTGGGAGGAGACATGGTAGTGATAGGGGCTCTACTCCCTCCTCTTTCGCGTCTTCTTTGGGTACAGGTATAACTATTCAAATAGTTAGCTATATAAATGTTATAATCATTTACTAGCTTAAAAGAATGTTCTTATAGGTCCAAGTGTCGACTCACGGCCACCTGTTGTAAAGACGCCACCCCCACCACCTCCCGCTACATGTATGTATGTTTTAATTTTCAGCAAAATATTCCTTTTACTTATGTTTATTAATTTTTACAGGTCCCAATACCCTCCCACCTGTTGTACAGATGCCATCCCAACTAGCTCCCGCTACAGGTATGTATATTTTAATTTTAAGCAAAAAATTCATTTTACTTATGTTTATTAATTCTGACAGGTCCCAATACCCTCCCGGTTGTTTTACAGACGCCATCCCCACCACCTCCCGCTACAGGTATGTATGTTTTAATTTTCAGCATAATATTCCTTTTTCTTATGTTTATTAATTCTGACAGGTCCCAATACCATCCCACCTGTTGTACAGACGCCATCCCAATTCTGACAGGTCCCAATACCATCCCACCTGTTATACAGACGCCATCCCCACTAGCTCCCGCAACAGGTATGTATGTTTTAATTTTGAGATGAATATTTTATTTTTTTTAGAAAGCTCTAATGTAATTCATAACCATATTTGATTTTCAGTAAAATATTCGTCTGGTAACACTATGCACAAGGATATTTGAATCACATTCAATGAGGGCCGGCTGGCTATTGATAGTTTGAAGATATTTAACTCCATCTAATGAGTTCTCTGGCTTCGACTATGATGCTGTTAGAGAAACCTTCTGATATGATTTGAATAAAGCTTCTCAAATGGTTTGTGAATTCATGTCTGTCTACCTTGGAATAAATCTACTGATCTGACTGAAATTGGCTCATGATTTGTCTGTCTGAAAATCCATGTTTGAATAATTTCTCTCAATTAAGTTATTAGTTTCAATTCACTGAACAGAATAACTGACCTGATATGGTTAAGAATGGTTTTATGATTGACTGTTCCTTGCTTCTGAATAAAGATTCAGACCTTGTCTTGTGAATACTTGATGGACATCATATATTTGTTATCTTGATTTCAGAGGTATATCAAATGATATGAGATGGAAGGACAAATTCTGTTTGTCTGAAAGTCCATATCATGTGTTGAGGATTAACCTCCACCTAGTACCCTGAATCAAGAGGTTGTCTCAGTACTAAATTTCATAGTCTTTCAAACGGCATTATTATTTCTGGAGTCTCATTTCTTATTGGACTTCACTACATGTCATGCATAAGAGCATCTAAATCTGCTAATCTAATGAATCTGCTAATATAATGAAATCTACTTAGCTAATGAAATTTGCTAATCTAATGAAATCTTGGTCTCCAAACTGAGTCTTTAAACAAGTCTTTAAACTAGCATCAAAAAGATCACAATCGGACACATATTCCTTAAAATCTGACATGGACACCATTTTTTGGAGGATTACCCCCTAGCTTTTCATCCACATCCAAAATGCATATTTGAGTTTGTTTGAATAAGAGAAATATGCTGCTCATCCCGACATAGCACAGAGAAATTCAATGATCCTTTCCAAAAAACCCAAATATGGGCCATAGAATCATTTATATCATTTTACCTGTGTTTATTAATTCTTACAGGTCCCAGTGGCCTCCCACATGTTGTTTTATAGACGCCACCCCCGACTGTTCCCGCTAAAGGTATGCATGTTTTAATTTTCAGAGCTTGTATTAATTTTCGGTTGCCTATGGAGGTCAAATCTGAGTAGAATCTGCTTATGTTTATCCACTTGGTATATGGGCACTCAAAGTATAGATGATCTAGAGTATCCATGTTCTGTTTGCATAAAACACACATACTAGGAATGTTAAAGCCCTTCTTTTGTAGATTATCTGCTGTGGGCAGTTTATTAAGAACCGCCTGCCATGTGTAATGTGAAGGCATTTGTGTAGTAGGATTTTTGCCTAATCTCTTTCCAGATGGTACTTGGTTTCATGATCTGCTCATGGTTCTTCCACTTGATGGCATCTGAAGATTCATTATGAATTGGAACTTGCCTAACAAGATTCCACAAATCAGCCATTTCCATAGATAGTGCAGTGAGAAGCACCCACTGCCCTTCAGAGAGAAAGAGGCCCACATTTGCATTTTTTCCTAATTCCAAATTCTGTTTGATATGATCTCCATACAATTGGTTGATGCTGTTGCCATTCAGCCACGGGTTAAACCATAGATTTGTGCCTTGGCCATTTGAAATTGAGTAAACAATGTGACTTGATACCTAGATCCAAGAATACCATAAAGATTGTTTTTTTCTGTAGAATATCCCATAGCAGCATACATAAAGAAGCCTGATTGTTTTCCTTCAAGTTTTTGGTTCCGAGCCCCCCTTCAGATTTGGGTTTACATATCTGCTTCCATGAAACCATGTGAGTTGATGCCTTGGAAGAATGACCATTCTAATAGAAATTGCACAGAAGTCTTTCAACTTCCTCGATTAACCCTGCAGGTAGCATGAAGGCAGCTGCCCAATAGATTGAGTAGGATGAAAGGATAGATCTGATTAGCTCCAGCCTTCCAGTCCTTGACAGTTTACTTATGTTTATTAATTCTTACAGTTCGCAGTATTTTCACAATTATGTAAATCTTTATTTTCAGAAAAATATTCATTTTTCTTATGATATTTAATTCTTATAGTTCACATTCCCCTCCCCCTTGTCTTTAAACAGGGCACACCCCCACCACTCAGCCACTTGACGATGCCGACAGTCGTCACAGGGAGGCACGACCCACGATGGACGTCGCCCGTGCTGGATCTCCAGGTAAATTTATAAGGTTATTACATTCATTATTTAGCCTTCAACTGTCTAATGTGAATATTTTGACATTTGCAATTGCAGTAAGAAATTTGAACCTCACGAGGCTGTCCATCATTCCAACTCTCTAGTAATGGCACATGTGCCCGGCGCAGCAACGTCTTTCAAAGAATTTCCAGTGGAAGTCCGCGACAACTTATCGGACATGTTCTCAGTACGTAATTACATCAATTAATTCAAGTATTTTCTAAACTCAATCCCCAATAGTATACTAAGTGTGAAACTTTTTTTATTTACAGTGGACTTATCAATTCATGTGTGGACATGACGCAGCGAGATGTCGGAGGGCCTGGGAGAAGACTATGAAGGACAATTTCTGAAAGAAAGTACATGAGGCCCGAGCACACGCTAAAAATAAGGCTGGTTGGAGTGAAGACCGACAGTTGTGGAAGGAGCACCGCCCTCTATGGATGAGGAAAGAGGATTGGGAGATAGCATGTGACAAATTTGCCGATCCCAGCTGGATAGCAAAGTCTGAAAAAGCCAAAGCAAACAGGGCATCAAAACTATGCGCAAATTTGCATACGAGTGGGTGCATCTCTTTCGTGGCTCATAAACAAAAAATGTTAAGTAATGTTTCAATTTATCTTCTTACATTATGTTAATATATATGACGTCTTTTTTTGCTTCGTTTGTATAACAGGCTGTGGAGCTTAATCGAGCTCCGTCGTTCCTCGAGGTGTTCGATAGAACACACAAAAAGAAGGGGACAGATCAATTTGTGAGTGAGAGAGCTCACTCAGTAGCGGTAAGTTTATCTACATATGCAACTTCTATCATTCATTTAAATCGGATTGATTCATATGAAATTGACTAGTCAAATGTTTCAATTTCTAGGAAACATATAGTAGAGCTGTAACAGAGAAGTACGGAGAGGGAGACACGCAGCAGTCGGAGTTCGATCCGGCAGAATAGGTGGCAGCAGCTGGCGTACTGAAGAAAGGCCGGCTATATGGTTTTGGGGAGAGCCTGGACTCTAGCGCGGTGATATCATCGTGTGCGAGTTCAAGCTCTACCCAAACCTGTAGCAGTTCATTCAGTGTACCTCCACCTGCCCCCAGTTCCCAAGCCAGCGACGTCATGGACATCATCCAAAGAAGGATTGATGATTTGCAGTAGTAGATGTCGTGGCACATCCGAGAGGAGATATCTAGCCAGCAGGCAACCATGTTGTAGGCAATCAGTGGCCCTCTCCTAGGCGGGAATTCTCCATCATGGATCCACCACCACCACAGCACAGGCCCATCAGGTTCGTGTTTATTATATTTTTATTACTCAACTATATTCATAACTAATTTAAAAACTCAGTTAGTTTTCAAAAGTAACTTAGTTTAGAAGAATTGGGAAAATTCAGGGTTCGGGGGTCTAAAATCTGAAATACAGGCCTGATCGGCGTGCCGATCGTTCCAACATGACTTGCGAGGTACACGTGAGTTGTGAGAGCTGAGTCAGCTGAAGGATTACAAATCGGATATCTGGTTTGACCCTGACGCTCAAATAACTCAATTCAAAACTAAGTGTGTTTTCAAAAGTAACTTAGTTTAGAAGGATTCATTTAATTCGGGGTCCGGGAGTGTAAAATCTGAAATACCCGTCTGATCGGCGTGCCGATCATTCCAACAGGACCTAGGACATAAAAGAGACTTGTGAGAACTAGCGGAATCCAAATCAGATACCTGGTTTGGGGCCGACGCTCAAAAGTGTATTTTGTAAATACAATTAGTCTAAAATTAAAGAAGTCGGGATCCGGGGGTCTAAAATCTGAAATACCCATCTGATCGGTGTGCCGATCATTCCAACAGGACCTGGGGGCATAAAAGAGACTTGTGAGAACTGGCGGAATTCAAATTGGATACCTGGTTTGGGGTCGACGCTCAAAAGTGCATTTTGTAAATACACTTAGTCTAAAATTAAAGAAGTCGGGGTCCCGGGGTCTAAAATCTGAAATACTCATCTGATCGGTGTGCCGATCATTCAATAGGACCTAGGACATAAAAGAGACTTGTGAGAACTGGCGGAATCCAAATCGGATACCCGGTTTGGGGCCGACGCTCAAAAGTGCATTTTGTAAATACACTTAGTCAAAAATTAAAGAAGTCGGGGTCCGGGGATCTAAAATCTGAAATACCCATCTGATTGGCGTGTCGATCATTCCAACAGGACCTGAGGCATAAAAGAGACTTGTGAGAACTGGCGGAATCCAAATCGGATACCCGGTTTGGGGCCAACGCTCAAAAGTGCATTTTGTAAATACACTTACTTTAAAATTAAAGAAGTCGGGGTCCGGGGGTCTAAAATCTGAAATACCCATCTGATCGGTGTGTCAATCATTCCAACAGGACCTGGGACATCAAAGAGACTTGTGAGAACTGGCGGAATCCAAATCGGATACCCAATTTGGGGCCGACGCTCAAAAGTGTATTTTGTAAATACACTTAGTCTAAAATTAAAGAAGTCGGGGTCCGGGGGTCTAAAATTTGAAATACCTGTCTGATCGGCATACCGATCATTCCAACAGGACTTGGGACATAAAAGAGAATTGTGAGAACTGGCGAAATCCAAATCGGATACCCGGTTTGGGGCCGACGCTCAAAAGTGCATTTTGTAAATACACTTAGTCTAAAATTAAAGAAGTCAGGGTCCGGGGGTCTAAAATCTGAAATACCGGTCTGATCGGTGTGCCGATCATTCCAACAGGACCTGGGACATAAAAGAGACTTGTGAGAACTGCCGGAATCCAAATCGGATATCCGGTTTGTGGCCGATGCTCAAAAGTGCATTTTGTAAATACACTTAGTCTAAAATTAAAGAAGTCGGGGTCCGAGGGTCTAAAATCAGAAATACTCGTCTGATCGGCGTGCCAATCATTCCAACAGGACCTGGGACATAAAAGAGACTCGTGAGAACTGGCGAAATCCAAATCGGATATCCGGTTTGGGGATGACGGTCAAAAGTGTATTTTGTAAATGTAAATAATTTAAATTATTGATGACAGCTAGGCGCGTGGGGTCTATAAAATCTATGCAGTTATCGATTTGATATTATGTTTGATTTCAATTTATCCAATATAATAAAATATCTAATTTATCTCCGCACTAATTTTTTTATGTATGAATGAATGTTATTATTTTGTTAATGTAGGAGGATCCTTCTACGTGCGGCGATAGAGGAGATGAGCAGGGCAGGGACGAGCATGTGGACGATGTGGAGGAGGATATTTGATCAGCATATTTTTTTATCTATGAATGTTGAGTTTCTTATTTATGTGTTTTGTTTTTAGTCTTTAGTTTGAATTTTAACAGATTTTTTAAAACAATTTTGTATTTTTTAAAAAAAATAATGAATGTTTTTTCGGACGGATTTTCAGACGGACATAATTTTGTATCTGTGCGTCTGTGACGGATTTTAGCATATGCGTCTGAAAAGTATGTCTGAAATTTAAGACGGATATTGGAACGGTATTTCAGACGGATAATTACAGACGGTGTCTCACACGGAATATTTTCCGTGTGAAATTTCAGACGGACTGATTTCAGACAGTATTTAAGACGGAAAACTTTCTGTGTCAAATTTCAGACGGTATTTGTGACTGATATTAATCTGTCCTAAACTTGTATTTACAGACGGGATTTGACACGAATTGATTCCGTGTGAAATTTAAGACGGAATTTGAGACAGATACTAATCTGTCCAAAATTTGTAACCAAAAATATGAGATAGCATCTTTCCGTCCGAAATTCGTCTGAAATCCGTTACAAAATGGAGTTCAAACCGAATTTCAGACGGAAGCTGACCTTCTGAAATCTCGCCTTTTCTGGTAGTGGACTGTCGGTCCCCAAAGAGAACCCAGTAGGAGGCACCCCCGCGTACTGTAGGTTTTTTTTTTGTTTGCTCGCCGGACCCCAAAGAGAACCTTGCAGGTGGCGACCCTGCGTAGGGCGTCGGCCCACTCAGTGCTACCGCACAGGGCTCACGTGTAGGGTGCACGCCTACGCAGCAGCGCCAATCATGGCACACGCCTACACAAGAAGGCCTGCCATGGCACCCAAGGCAGTCTACCACCACGCCGACCGTCGCCTGCCGTAGGGCCCACCTCCACCTGCTGCCACGCCGTCATAGCCAGGGTCCCCCACGACGATGGTTGCCATCCTATGGCCATAGGAAAAGAAAAATAAAAAAAGGCTATTCTTTTTCTTCTCTATATGGTATGGAAAAAAGAAGAATGCAAAGATCAAAGCCTAAGATTTGACATGGGCTCTGATACCACATGTTGGGGATGTGTACCAGAAGCGGAAGCCATCCCACACACAAGGAGAAAGACGATGAGGAAGGAGATCCATGCACATGAACACCAGGAAGAGAGAAACGAAACTCGCGTACCTTTGTCTGGTTTCCTCTCTCTATCTCTTACAAATATGTAAGAGCTAATGGGGAGTTGCACTCACTTATATAGAGAGGAGGGACCAATCGCAATTGGAGTCAAGTTAGGATCCCACCCATTATAGGATCCTAATGGGAACTTAATGGGTTAAGCCCAATAGACATAGTCAACTAACCAGACCTAAGGGTGTGTTTAACTGTGTGTGACCCAACATAAGTGGACCACAATATTAGGGTAAAAAACCAACACTTACTCCATCTATGGGACATCATGATTTGCATTGCCACAAGCTCTGCTAGATGACATTGAGAAATTGTTATGCAACTTTCGTTGGAATAATAACTGAAGAGGCTCGATCTCGTACCCTGTCGCAGACCATCGGACGTTGGGGGGAAGCTGACAATGTAATCATGCCAAAGCTCCTCGAGAGTGGGCCTGTGAGAAAGACCAAAGATCAGGTGGCCTAGGATGGGGGTCCTATGGAAAACCCTCCGATGCTTAAGTCAATAAAGGGAAAGAGGAAACATAGGGCTTGGGGATACGAGATCGCTCTTCACCAATTGAGGGTCTGGGATGAGATAATACCTTATGCCTTGTTGGAGGGAGATCCCTGGGATTAAATAGCTATGAATTCCCTTTCTGGTTCTGTAGAGGCTGGAGAGAGGGGGGGTAGATTAAGATTCATATTCCCAGATAAGGACTCTTATTGGTGTGAGACTCTTATCATTATCTTATTCCCTCTACGTCCTTCCGTCTAATCCATTATTGATATTCGAATGTCATTATTACTGACTCACTTTTTAACTACTACAAGAGAAGAAGGAAAGACTCAAAATTACAGGACTAGACTCAAGAAAATTAAAAGATGTGATCTTCAAAACTCTGGATCTCTTTTCACTCTTGTCGCTCCCCATCATATGGAACATCTTCATTATTACCCGAAAATGTTAAGAAGAAACTGAGTGAGCAAAAATGATCAGTAGGAATTACATCTCTATCATCAGGCAAAATGTAAGTGTTTAATAGTTTAACATTGTATGGAAATCGCTATATGATGTATGACGGAAAACTCAAGTACAATTAAGAGAGTGGCAAGATCAAATGAATATCCAAGGTAGACCAGGAGACATTTACAAGTACAATACAAGGAACGATAAGTCAATAACATGTACAAGAGATCACTAATAGAAGAATTTCAATATTAACAAATTACCCCTTCCAGGACTCAATATCTAGAATCATGTCAATAACATATATGAGTCATGCCAAGTATGTAAATTTACCTAGAACCAATCATGCATATAGTTGGTGCAATACTACACCTGATCATTCATACTACCGGTATATTTTTAAGCTTTGCCTCACCCCGAGGACCAAATCCGGGCCCTTATAAATATCACCTAGCATTGAGTGTCATATTGGACCCAAAGTCCCATAACAATATTTTCCAGACAATTTAATAATGGCAATAGAATTCCAATAATATGCTCATGTAATCAAGGAAACTCAAGAGTTGAAAATAAGACTATTCCAAGGACTTTCAACAATTCCAAGTAACGGGTCATTAAAGGATGATAATTAGAAAGGAAGTCAATCATATCAATATGACATGAGGATTATAACCCCTTGAAGAAGGGTAGAAGATGTCAGGAAACACTAGCCATGAGAGGCCAGAATCGGTCTATGCACGTCACAATCACGAAAAGAAACATTCGAAACACTGGGTTTAACGCGGTCATGAATAGTGCCACTATCCATCAAGAACACGGTTGGTCGTGAGGCTGTGATAAGAGTAGAGGATCTAGATAGAGTCTTTCACAGAATGTGGTCAGATGGACTACCGCAATACAGAGATGAATGTGGTTCCTGACTAGGCCGCATTCAGAATAGAGCTGACAGAACCCAAATAGAACCATGTTCTATGGGTCCAAAGGCCGGCCGAACCCTATCTTACACAGTAGGATGAGGATTTCAGTGGGTTACAGGGTTTTCGAGGTACAACCAGCTCGGCATTCTTGTGAGAATCCAAGGGTTGTAGAGACTTACGGAGGCCTCGATGAAAAAAGTTCCAGTCCGATCGGAAGGAATATCCGACGGAGGGTCCTAACTTCACCAAGATCTATGTGTTCCTATCATACTACAGAAACCAATAGTAAACGGTAGGTTAATATCACCGGGGTGACACAACCTTCAATCAATAAAATCTCATGTGATAAAATCATGTTATAACTATCATGCACTAAAATTAAAACATGCTTTCATGAACCAGTTTCAAGTTATCATGAAGAAATCTACTCTTTTTAAATGCTTAGAATAATAAGGATGAGATAGGAACATGGAATCAACAGGAAGGATGAACATAAGTCATGAACTTAGGAACTTAGGGTTAATCAGGTTTCCTAGTAACTTTAAGTTGGTTCTGGTGATTTACAGACATGACATCATGCAACTAGACCCAATAACATTCACTTAACATGTTGGAACGGGCACTAAGGCTACTGGGAATCCATGCCATAATGCGGTCATGAGAGGAGCCGTGACTAGAACAAAGTCATCAAGAAGGCCGCGCTCCAATGTAAATAAATATTTATAGGAATTTTCCACCGAGACAAAACCACAGTTGAACAAAATATTCCTGGAGATCACAATCTGATAGAGAACCGTGTTCATGCAAATATTAATAGTTTTATATTCAAAACTTATAAATAGAATAAAATAAAAGTTTATAGTCGTGGTCTATCGTAGGGCCGCATTCTAGATCGCAGTGCCTGTCAGGGCCGCCACTACAAACAGAGAACCGTTCCGGCAAGAAAACCCTAAAATGGTGATATATAGTCCATAGTTCATGAAATTCATGCATTATAGCCCATATAAATTAGGCAAAAGGATGTAGAAAGAAAAAGGGCATGCAGATGAACATGTTTGAATCATTGATTTAGTGATTATCCCGAGAGATCACCTACCTTTGAGCCGGATTAGCAGGAAGAGGAAGAAGAACGAAAACCCACAAACGCCTCGAAGAAATCCTCGATTCCTCTTCCTAGATTGATCCTTCCATCCCTAGAAGCCTTCTCCCACGAACTAGGGTCGACTAGGGAGGCTATGGGATCCTATTTATAGGATTTCAAGCATCTAAGAGTCCTAATTAGGTCAAGGTAGCCTAGATAGGGAAGAACTCCGAAAATCTTGACCTCTATCTAAATCTAGGGCCGCCCTACCCAATCTAGCTCGAATTAGGGTTAGGGTTTAGGTTAGATTCGACCTCCCCTTAGTGGATTAGGGTTTTATTGGGGTTATTAGCCCATTAGGGTTATTTTTAAACCAAATTAGCCCAATTAAAACAAGAGTTTAAGAAATTCAAAATTTTAGGTATTAATTAAACATTTTAGCCCATTAAGCCTCAATTATTGGCCCATTAAATTAAAACTTATTATAATTTCTTTGATTCCCATTTTAGCCATTTTATTTATCTTTTACAAATATTTAAATTAACCTTTATAAGAAACTGAGTTGCTACACAAACTCAATTTAAAAGCTTTGAGATGTTGTTGTGTTCATTGTGTGCTGCTAGAAACCACATCCTCCCCATAATTGGACCTTAATCTTAGTTTAAACCTTGAAATTGGGTAGGAATTATTTTGATAGAATGTGTCTTTGCGAACCCCTGTTATGAAGAGGAATCCCTTCCTCAATTTAATTAATTCAAACATGCAAATGAATCCCCTGTTTGGAATGGAAGATGGCCACCCTTGTGCCTTCATTGGCATGTTCTCATCCTCTCCTAATGACAATGAGAACGTCAATGTCGACATTGCATCTTTACATAGTGAAGAGAAGCAGGTTAGTCTAAAACCCCCCTTGTTCACACCATGCGAAGACCAAGAGCTGGTTAATGTCTTATCAAGATATACCCCTGAGGATTTGATCACCTTGGTATCCCAAGGGAAGGTTCCTATCGGCTCCCAGTTCACTCCTCAAAAGGTCTAAACTCCATTCCGAGGCTCTTCTAGCAAACCCATGAATGATGTCCCTCCTCAATCTAGCTACCCCTTTAATCCACCGGGGGGTGCCTAATCCCATGCTCCCCCAGTTGCAAACACGCCCCGTAGGGGCATAGATTTCATTTCCAAGCAAGATCCAAAGTTATGTTCAATAGTTGGATGCCGAAAGCTTGCCATCTTCTCGTCCTCACTCTTTGGCTCACTATTGCAAGGTCCCGAATGCTTATTTCTCTCCCGGATTTACGACTCCCAAATATCAGAAGTACGATAGTACTATTGACCTGCATCATCATCTTTTAGGCTTTTTAATGGATTCACATGAATGGCTATATGATTGGGTCCTTTTAGTTCATCTCTTCCAAAAGTCTCTAGAGGGTGTGTTCCTCATATGGTTTTCTGAAGTCCCGCGATCAATGACACCCAAGAGGGGGGGTGAATTGGGTGAGAATAACTTTTAGGAAAACTATTACCCGATTTAAAAGAGATGTGATGAACTAGCAACACACAAATGGGATCTATCAAGATCTGTCACACATGATAACTAATTATACTAGATCTGAAGAAACAAATGCGGAAGAGATAATATGCAATATCAATCATACAGAATGGGGGTAGAAGAAATGAAACAAACTACACAATTTAAACCACAGTGCACGATGATTTTTAAGGTGGTTCAGATGCAACGACGGCAACCTACGTCCACCCCTCACCAAAATTCGGTGACGCTTCACTGCTGGAAAACCAACACAGGGATAAATCCCCAACATAGAGATATACTCCAACCACACACGCAGGGCGACGCCTGCACACACACACACGGAGACGAGCTCCAACACACACACATAGAGACGAGCTCCAACGCACAAACGGAGATGAGCTCCAACATGATCCGATGACCGGATCAACGACACACACGCACACATGAGCTGCGACAGATGCATCACTCTACACACTTGTACAATCGGATTTGGATAGATCCACACACACGCATGCAGATCTAAGAAGATCGACGCACACACACGGATCTGAACAAGACAATCCACACGACCACGGATCTGAAACGATCCACACACACACTGATGTTAGTAGATTACAAAGAATAGACTTGAAGCTCAAAACACAAAGATAAATGAAACACAGTTGAGAAAACTCCTGATTTGGCTCCCCTTGAGTGTATGATGCAGATCTTGAATGAGGCTTGAATCTCCACTTGATTTCCACTTGATTGGCTTCAGAATGATCTTAAAATGCTTGAGGTTTGATGATGAATGGCTGGATGAAGTACTGTTCACGGAGTTGTTCCTCCTACTCTTTTTCTCCTTTGATGGCCTTCCTTTGATCCCCTTGCATCATCTTGGTTTCTTGGCCCAAGAGTTGTTTTTATAAGCCTTGAATGGTCCATGGACAAGTCAGAAACCAGATCCACATTTCCTGGCGAAATTGGAGGCTAGAGGACTGAAAAGTCCACAAGAGAGGCTTGAACACGTTGGTGAAAACAAAGTCAAACAAGGTTGCATCGGGGCTGGCGGTCGACCGGAAATATGGGGCGGTCGACCGGAATTTTACAGAGATTGAATTTTTCATTCCTGGGAAAACCAGTCGACCGACCCATGGCTAGCGGTCGACAGAAATCTGTAAAGTTCCAGATTTTGAGCTTATGTTAATTCTGGTCAACCGGCCCTTCCTCTCTGGTCGACCGAACAGTGAATATCCTGCAAAAACAAGTTGTTAGCCTAGAAAAACATATCCATATGATCAAGGCTTGTGCTTACAACAATATTCATATAATATAAGCTTCATTCAACCCAATTATCAGTAAGACTCATATAGCACTGCAATCATCCAATGTGAGTGTATCATGTGACCAAGTTCCATTCCACTCAGTTTCCCAGTGTTTGCATGAGGGTTCAAACCTTGTAGCTAGAATGAAAACCGTAAGAGGAATATACATGAAGGCATCAAGTGAGTATATGCAAAGGACTAGAGAGAGGTTAAATGATAAAAACCAAGTGTTCCTTGAAGTTTAATCATTATGAAATCACATATCAACCTCTTCCCACCAAGATTCACATAAATAGATATTACCATGCATCCACGTGATATTTAGGTGTCTTCCAACCGTCTCTATCATATAAAAGATAAAGTAAACCATGAGATCTTCAGTGATATCAAAATTTCCATTCTGAAGCTCACCTTTTGACATCAACTCATTCTTTCACAAACATGAATGATTATCAACTGAATAGAAGTTATTGCAAGCGCATATGGTATAATCATCCACACATAAACCATTACATGTTCAGCCACAAAAGTTTCATATGAAAGAAACATGAACCACGTTATTAACCTCCAAAAGCCATTTGCCATCTCAACCATACATGAACAGCAAGAGCACAAGGGCTCTTTGGTTATCATAGAACCAAGTAGCATGTAGCAAAATTGAATCGTATGAATCATTGTAAACTCATGAAACCTCATACCATAAAGTTTAGTTATCGTCAAAACATATGCACGGCATGTACAATAATCTCCCCTTTTTTGATGATGCCAAACTTTAGGACTGACACAGACAGATCATATTTTTCTCCCCCTTTGACATGATCAAAAAGTGGGAGGAAGGCAATGAAGTTCAAACTGTAGCAAGCATATTCATAAAGCAATGAGAGACCACTTCAGAAGTGCAAGTGTGGCAATAGCAAGGCAAGGATACGTTGATCAAAACATGTTGATTCAGTGAGACCAATTGTTGATTATGGAGATAGAAAATATGTAGACTGAAGATTCACAAAGCAAGATGATACCATACAAAGCAGATACCCCATGATACCAATTAAAAGGAATTTGAAGTCCATTCAATTTCTGAATTTTCAATGATTTTCAAATTTCAAATTTTCTTTTGGAAATGCATGAAGCTAGATGCAAACAAATGATGACATATGAAATGCACACAATGCAACCAGACAGTTACTTATAAATATACAACATATCTCTCCCTTACTTATTTAAGAGGGGAATAGGTATAAGAAAGATAAATGAGAGTCATAACAACCAGAGTGCACATGTATAGCACATAGGAGATTGTGTAATTACATAGGAGAATCATGCAATAGTCAATGCAATCAATCAATTTTCTGAATACATATTAAATCAAATTTCCAGATGTGTAAGTGAGCAACATGAAAAATAATAGTTGCAATATGGATATCCAGATTTTCAGATCAACACAAGGAGATATTTTACATACTGCATTTCAATTTTGAGAGCAGCGTATTGGAGGCTTCACACTACCTCAAAAATTTTTCATACCAAATTTTTCAAAGATTTCACAAGGGCAATCAAAATTTTTCTAATAATGATCAGGTTCAAATAATTAATTTTTACGCGAGTAGACGCATGGAGCTCATGCTAGAATCCCCGGTTACTCAGAATACTGAACCATTTTACCTCATTTTGAACATAGGTACTTTAGTCAACACTTTTTAGAAATGAACCACATCACGTCTCAGGTGACATGTGCCCAATTTACTTAGTGAGACTGAGCATTGCTCTGCCTTTCATTTCACATTTTTGAATTTTTCAACAAAATAGGTAGGCAGCTTTTTCCTCAACTATCTCTTCAACATACATGCTACAAGTTTAATATAACACCCCGATTAAATAATAAAATACAAAGGTAAAATTTTGAAATATGTATTGGAATTAAAGTTATTTCCTTGCTATTTTTATTATTTCCTTAATTAAAGAATATTGTTTATTTTTTAAAGCGGCCAAATTATGTCAATCAAAAGAAATAATTATTTTTCTGCAATGATAATAAAAAGAATTTCATATTTCACAATGCAATTAAATTTTTCACAATAATCTGAATTTAATATATATATAGATTTAATTAATGCGATTTCACCCGTAGGCCAAAATTTCGACTAATTTCTAAAAATATGGAAAATGTATATTCTCATAGAAAATGAAGTGTTTAACAATTATGTCAACTAGGCTGATGTTGACATTGAAAATATTCCTAATATTTTCTGACTTCTGCTTCTATAGGTCTCAAGTTCTGATCGGGTGCTCCTGTGCCGATAGAGAAGAAAAGAAAGAAAAGAAGAAAAAGAATGGCGGAAGCCAAACAATAGATGAGACCAAAGAAAAGAAGAAAAGAAAAGATGCTCGGCTCCAACGGACAGCCGCTAAAGCAAGACCCGGGAGCTCGGAAGAGTATTCGAGACCATCCCCGAAGAAGCAATCAAAAAAGCTACAAATACAAGTAAAGCCGGCCCGGTGGCACAAATTACAGTGCCGAAGGCAATGTCATCGCAAAGCCCAAGTGTCCGAACCAAAGGCACAAACAGTTTCTGAATGGGCCATTCAGCGGCCTGAAGGCTTTACCAATACTTCTTGTAGCAATTCTTACGAAGCCACGATGGTATGAAGGATCAGGACAACTCTCGGAGCCAGTCCGAGGCCCACAGCCCAACACACACCCGAGCAAGTGTAATGGGGCAAGTTTATCCGATGCGCCCCTTTACCTAGCGCGCCCTACCCGGCGCCCATCTTCCCAGTGCGCAGAATCAATCGCGCCCCTTATCTGGCGCGCTATATCCGCGCTGGGTAGAGTCACGCCCATCTCCTGCTATATAAGCCAATGGTCTTTGGCAGAAAGAGAGGGAAGACATGTAGGGAGACAGGCAGAGGGCCAATCATCCGAGAGCGAGGAAGCTTGGGAAACAAGAAAGGGGGGATTTTTGAGAAAGATAGTCAGAGAGCCATCATCTCTCCTGCCCGTCCGTCTGCCTGAAAGAGCCCGAAGCCGGAGAGAGAAGCCCCTTCTCCGATACTCTGTTCTCTGTAGTGAAGATTTTAGGTGGGTTCTGGCGATTTCTCCCAGCCACCCCCTTCTATCATCTCTTGGTGACATCTCTGTAAATGAACATAGTCGAGGGGCGATCATATGAGCCCATCTCCCTCGTGCTGCCTTTCCATCTCTCCCCCTTTCATTTTTGTAACTGGCTCCTGCCCCTTTTGTATAACCAGTGGGCGCCCTCCGAGCGACAACGTCGTGCCATGCCGAATGTATATGTTGTCGAGTGTTTCTTTCGCCATTATAATGAATGATGTCAGATTTGATAATCTGTATATGTTTCTCTGCCTCTTCTGATTTGAATGGAAGCACCGATGTATGCTCAGATTCTCCCTCTTTTATCTGATTGCATTACTTTTATAAGCGTGGCTCGTGTGTTGTTTTCTCAATTTCTCCGTGCTAACACCGAATACACCCTCGGTCGTTCAGGGCAACATTAACATAATCACCCCTCTCCCCGGGGTTTTCTTTCTAATAAGACGATCATGTTGAATTCCCATCATCTCTGTCGAGGGTTTAATCACCCAAGATATATATACACCCGGGCCTCCCTGATGAACTCTGGGACTAGCCCCCACTGCCCTTTTGTTCTTAGTCATTAACTGAGGGGAATGGGGCCATCCCTATAATCTGGGTGTATGGTTTCCTCATGTCATGGCCTCCCTGTATGCTATACACCGACTGTGTGACCTGTCACCCTCCCCAGCTACTGTAGCCCTCATTTTAGTTTGTTGGTCCCTAAAGCTAATTTGCTAATCGACTAACCTCAACATGTATATATATATATATATATATATATATATATATATATGCTAATCGACTAACCTCAACATGTATATATATATATAACTGATTGTAGTCGTTCTGTTGCCTGAGTGCATTCTGCATACGTATCATATGTAGCTGTTCTTCTCGAAGAGTCTAGTGACCGGGGAGAGGGGACGTTCCCCCGTGAATCACCAGTGGATCGTAGGGTCATACCCCTTCGTGGTATGTATCCTCACGAGCCGGTCGGTGAATATGAAAAGGGCTTCATCCCAACATTAAATCCACTATCCATAAGTGAATCAGTGGTGGCCATTGGTTGTGTGCCCCTCGTACGCTAGCCCTCGGGGTCTCCTTCCCTATTGGTTGTCCCTTTTGATCGTGCTTCGACCACAGGTTGTGTGCCCCTCGTAGGCTTTGCCCTCGGGGTTTCCTCCCACTTTGGTCATCCCATCCGATCGAGCTTTCAACCCACGGAACCATGGTGCCCCTCGTAGGCTAATCCTCGGGGTTTCCTATCCGCTTGGGGTCTGCTGGCCGCCGTTATGCTGTCCGGCTTTTTAGGGGCTTACTCCACACGTGAGTATGACCCCGCTTCTCCCCTGCAATCCTTCAGGGACGGGGAGATGCTGCCCAATTTTCGTCAGGTTTGGATTTAATAAAACATGTGTTCTTAAACAACATGCTTCCGTGCTTGAGTATGAACCTCGCACGAACTTCTGACTCTGCTCCCGGAGAGCCCGGGATTCCAACTCAATAAACAATTAACACAATTAACTCCTAAATCTTCAAGAACATCTTAATAAACCAAATAAACCAAGAAATACCTCGAAAATCAACTAAACCGGCGCGGTCTTAAACCGGCGCGCCCTAATATGGCGCGGTACCCCCCCCCCCTGCGCCGGATTAACCTTAGACTCAATCTCATCAAATTTCAAATGGCCTCTACCCAACGTGGCCTAATCCAACGCTCCCCAAGCACCCCGCGCCGGTTTAGCCCATCCATCCACCCCGCGCCGTTTAAGCGCTTTACCTACGATATCCCATGTCGTTTTAACCCTTTTACCTACGCCTCTCCATGCCGTTTTAAGGTGATTTATGTCCCACCGTTTTAAGGTGATTTCTGTCACGTCATTTTCAATGATCACTCTCCGAGTGAATATTAAACTGCCTTAATGGCGAACACTGTCTCGATTTGGATAACCCATGGACACATGGAAACCCCATGTAGGCTATGCCCTCGTGGACCGTCCATTTGGGTGTTTGTCAGATTTACGATTACAGGCCCGCGGAATATCGGTACCCCTCGTAGGCTCGCCCGCGGGGTCTCCGTCCATCTGGGTCCGCCGGTCACCGTGTCTGGCCTCCCGGCCTTTAAGGAGCTTACCCCATTCCATGGGTATGCCTCCACTTTTCCCCAGACACCCCGGGTTTAGGGGAGATGTTGCCGGATTAACCATTTGCAATACCGAGAATATAAATAAAATGAATGAAAATGAAATAATAAAATAATAATAAAATAAATAAACAACAACTAAAATAATATATATATTGGAGAGGGGGATTTCTGCAGCCCAATGGAGCAGCACAACTAGGCCCGGCAGGGCCCAATGAGGCCAAGCTCACCCAAGTGACAGCCCACAAGGCCCACTTAGGGTAGAAAGCCCAATTTACAATGCTCGAGGAAACAACCCTCCTAGGCGGCCTCAAGGCTCGGAGGGCCCGAGCATCGGTCAGGTCACTGGAAGGTCCGCGCCCGAGCCATCCCTCTGCCCGGGAGAAGGAGGCATGAGCCGGCCTATCCGACCCATCTTTTACCGAGCTAAGCCTACCACCCGGATAAGGCTGGCCCCTCTAAGCTCGGAACGACCGATGAATGCTTATCTTTGCAGCCGTTAAGAGTCCGCAGCAGGCAGGAATTCAGGAAGGCAAGGGACTTCTTCTTCCCCGCGATGATAACGCTCCCACGATAAGGCAATAAAAGCCCACGATGAGGACGTAACCTCTACCTGAGACCCCTCAGCTTGCAGGACTCCAGGGAATGGCACACTATTTAAACCAGGGGTACCCTCCGGTGAAAGGTAAGCCAAAAAGGCAACCATACGCCCTAAACTCCTGAGCACGAACTGCTTCACCCCTTCGGTGGAGAGGGATCTCGCGCATAAACTAGCCCCTCCCCATTATTGCTCCCACCATAGCTCTACTGACTTAAGCATTGGAGGGTTTACCCCAGGGACTACCCCTGGGCCCTCTGATCCGTTTCCCTATCTTGCAGTTCACAATCTGGTGATTATCAGCCCGCTCAGGAACAACGCGAGATTTCACCTCTTCATCTGGCGCCGTCTATGGGAAACACACAAAGAGCCAGTATGGTGCGAAGGAGCTCAGGGAGGAGGTCCGCCGGTGAAAGGGGTAAGGCCATGGTAGCGGTAGGGGACGGCCCCTCTCGGGCCTCACAGAACCCTCCCTCCAAAGCCAGCGTCCCCGCCGATGACCCACCACCCCCCCTGCGGCGGTAGGGCCCTCCCCCAACGGTGGCGCCGAAGCCTTCCAAGCCCTCAACGTGAAACTGGATGTCCTTGTGGAACTCATGAGGGCCCAGGCGGCTAGGGATGGAAGGTCCCGTGCTCCGTTAGGGAACACGTCCCAGCACACCGCCGGGGGTCGCTTCACCCTCCGCGGCCAGCAACTCATCCGCAACCGGATTGGAGGACCCTCGTAGGCTCCACCTCTGGAGCAAGAGGCTTCCTCCACTCCAAGAAGGGGAAAACTGGGGGCGCGCCACCAGAACCCAGAAGCCGACGTCCCCGGGGATCGCCAAGACGCTCCCCCCAGCCCCACGGCATGATAGCAACCAGAACTATCCCTCTGGCTACGGGATTTCGAGAGACGTTTTGTAGAACAGGAGCACGCCCTCCGCGCCCTACAGAAGACCTCTTTCCCGGACGACGAGGAGAAATCCCCGTTTCCGAGTACATTCTGAAGGCAGAGGTATCTCCCAGAACCTCCATTCCAACCTTTAAGCTTTACGACGGCCAGGGCGACCCGACCGATCATTACGATAGCTTCGACGCTCTGATGACTCTCCACGGAGTGTCCGACGCCATCAAGTGTCGAGCCTTCATGACCACTCTGGTCCAAGGCGCTCAAGCATGGTTCCGAGCCCTCGCCCCCGGGTCCATCCGAGATTTCAAGCAATTTGGGCGAGTCTTCAAAGAGAGTTTCACCGGAAGTGCCCCCCCCAACGTCAGTAGCGGGGCTCCTGGCCCTTAAGCAGGTGCAAGGGGAAAGACTCCGGGCTTATATTCACCGATTTAAATCAGAAGCCCTGAGAATCCCCCGCCTGGACGTAGCCTCAGCCACAACCGCACTGACTGGGGGCACCAGGGACGAGAATCTCCGCCGCGAGCTTGTCCTCCACCCTCCCTCGACCCTTGCCGAGCTAGTGACTCTAGCACTGCGCCACGCCGAGTGCGAGGAAGTACTCAGCGCTTGCCGAGACGCAACCGGCTCAGGTCGGGAGGGGGACAAGAAGCGGACTTCCGAGCCAACTCCTGGCTCAGGAAAGAAGCGAGACCGTGATGGAGAGCGCAAGCGGATGTACGAGCGGTACACCCCGTTAGCCGCACCGGTCTACGAGATCTATGAAGACATCAAAGACTCGGGACTCCTCCGCCAGCCCGAGCCGATGAGGTTGAAGAATCGTAATCGCGATAGGCATTGCTTGTTCCACAGCGATCACGGGCACCGCACCGGTGACTGCCACCAACTCCAGGACGAGATCGAGCGCCTCATCCGTCAGGGGCACCTGGCTCGGTTCACGGCTGAGCGCAAAGAAGACCGAGGCGCCATAGAGGAGATTGACAACGCCCCCCGAGGGGTCCACATCAACGTCATCTTTGGAGGGACGGCATCAAGAGGTGACAGCAGCCGAGGAAGGAAGCGTCATGCCGAGCAGGCGAGCCGAGCCATAGAGCCCCCCAAGGCCCCGCCGAGTGAGCCCCAGGTCATAGTCTTCTCCGACCGAGACCTAGAAGGGCTGAACACCCCGCATGACGACGCCCTCGTAATCTCGACCATAATAAACCATTGTAACATAGATAGGATTCTAGTTGACAATGGGAGTGCCCCTGATGTATTATCTTACGACTATTTCCTTAAGATGGGGGAAGATCCATCCAAACTCCGCCCGGTCCGAACCCCCCTCTGCAGGTTTAATGGCCTGACCACCTACCCCGAGGGAGCCCTAAGCCTGCCGGTTACCCTCGGCACCCCACCCAGGACCGTTACGGTCATGGTGGACTTTATAGTGATCAAGGGTATGATAGCGTACAACGCCATCTTCGGTCGGGGAATCCTCAGCCGAATAAACGCCGTACCATCTACCTATCACCAAAAAATGAAGTTCCCCACCAAAAATGGGTTGGGGGAAGTCCGAGGTAACCAGGCCACGGCCAGAAGGTGCTATAATATCTCGGTGGAGGCCACAAGACCGGACGGGAAAGATAAGGGTCCCCGGGGAGTCGAGGATAAAACCGCAACCGCTGAGCCTGGTGGCGAATTACTGACGGTTTTCCTAAACGATAACCCAACCCTAGGAGTAAGGATCGGAGCCAACCTACCGCCCAAGGAACAGCAGCAATATAAGAAATTCCTTTCTGAGTACATTCGAGTCTTTGCTTGGTCTGATGATCAACTCCCCGGGATACCAGAAGAAACCGTGATGCACAAGCTCAACCTCAACCCCGCCATGAGACCCATACAGCAACGCAGAAGGAAGCATGCGCCAGAGAAGCAGGCGATCATCAAGGCGCAGGTCACCAAGGGAAAAGAGACTGGCCTTTTTAGACCGGTCCTGTACCCGACGTGGCTAGCCAACGTCGTCCTAGTGCCAAAAGCTTCGGGTAAATGGCGGATGTGCGTGGACTTCACCGATCTGAATAAGGCCACCCTTAAGGACTGCTATCCGTTACCGAGCATCGACCAATTAGTTGGCTCTACCTCGGGCAATGAGATACTCAATTTCCTAGATGCCTATTCGGGTTATCATCAGATCAGAATGAATCAAGAAGACGTAGAGAAGACCGCCTTCATCACCGACTACGGCGTGTACTGCTACACCCAGATGCCTTTCAGGTTGAAGAACGCTGGAGCTACAAACCAAAGGCTAGTCAATCACATGTTTGGGGAGCAACTAGGTCGGAACGTCAAGGCTTACATTAACGACATGCTCGTCAAGACCCCCAAAGCCCAAGACCACTTCGCCGACCTCGCTGAAACCTTCGACACCCTCCTGAAGTACAACATGAAGCTCAATCCTACCAAGTGCGCCTTCGGAGTGAGATCTGGGAAATTCCTGGGTTTCTTGGTCACCCAGCGTGGGATCGAAGCCAACCCCGATAAGGTCCATGCCATCCTAGACATGCGCCCGCCCACCTGCGTCAAGGACGTCCAACGCCTGACTGGGCGTGTCGCCGCTCTCAGCCGATTCCTGTCCCATGCGGCCGAACGATGCTTACCCTTCTTCAAACTATTGAGGGGACCCAAGCTGGCATCTGCCACGTTCGCATGTGCCAACAAGCATTCGCCGAGCTCAAGGAGTTCTTAGCCTCGCCCCCGGTGCTCTCCAAGCCCGTGCCGGGCGAGGTCCTGCTGCTCTATCTCTCGGCAACGCCGTCAACTGTTAGCTCAGTCCTAGTCAGAAATGACTTGGGAATTGAGAGGCCGGTCTACTACACTAGTAAGGTGCTCAACGAGGCTGAGAGGAGGTACCCTGCAACTGAGAAACTTATGCTAGCATTGGTTACCTCCGCCAAGCGCCTCCGACCCTACTTCCAGGGGCACCCCGTCACCGTGCTGACCGGCGAACCATTAAAGAAGATTCTGGCCCACCCCGAAGTCTCGGGGTGACTCGTCAAATGGGCAATCATGCTTGGGGCCTACGATATCTCGTACCGCCCGCGCTCAGCTGTGAAAGGCCAAGCGCTCGCTGACTTCATCGCCGAGAGCACCATCCCGACCGAAGAGAGATCTCCGTCCGCGCCCGGGCCAACCTGGGAACTATTCGTCGATGGATCTTCCAACTCGATCGGTAGTGGTGCAGGGATCCTCCTGAGGTCCCCCGAAGGTGTAGAGCTGCAGTACGCCTTGAAATTCAACTTTCAGGCATCCAACAACGCCTTCGAATACGAGGCCCTTATCTCGGGAGCACGCATGGCCCGACGGTTGGGGGCTGAGCGAGTCAAAATTCACACTGACTCCCAGCTGGTCGCTAGCCAAGTCAACGGCGAATACGAAGCTCGAGAGACACCAATGATCAAATACCTCCAGCTAGTCAGAGGTCTGGCCCAACAGTTCGAGGGATTCGAGGTAGTCCGAATAGCTCGGGTGGAAAACTCCCGAGCGGACGCCCTCTCTCGATTGGCCTCCTCCCTCGACCCTTAAGGTACCCGATCGGTCCTCCTTGAAGAGCTAGAGCGCCCGAGCATTGACTCGGAGCTCCTACCCGTTGACTCGGCCCTTCCAAGCGACTGGCACTCCTCCTACCTGTCTTGGCTCCAGGACTCCCGAGAGCCCTCCGACCCTCGAGAAGCCCGTCGAATGAAGTATCAAGCCCGGCGCTTCATCATCCTCGATGACACTCTCTGCCGAAGATCTTTCTCTGGTCCTCTCCTGAAGTGTCTCGGCCCCGACGAGGCCAGTCGAGCCATCCGAGAGACTCATGAAGGCCTGTGCGGAGCGCATTCAGGAGGAAGGTCGCTGGCCAGGATCCTGCTACGACAGGGGTACTGGAGGCCTACCCTGCAGCGCGACTGCACGGCTCACGTACAACAGTGCGACCGGTGCCAGCGATTCGACCACTTGGTCCATCGGCTGGCCACGGAGCTCATCACCCTTATCGAGCCCTATCCCTTCGCTCGGTGGGGGGTTGACATTCTCGGGCCATTCCCTACGGCTAAGTCCCAGAAGAAGTTCATCATCATCGCCATTGACTACTTCACCAAATGGATCGAGGCCGAAGCCACTGCGAGGATCACCTAGACAGTCGTTTGGAGTTTCATGTGGAAGTCGATCATTTGTCGCTTCGGCATCCCCCAGGTGATAGTGAGCGACAACGGTCGGCAATTCGATTCTCACTATTTCTGAGACAGATGCGCTGACCTAAACATTCGCAACCACTTCACTTCGGTCGCCCACCCTCAGGCCAACGGTCTGGTCAAAAATGCCAATAAGACTATCTTTAAAGGCATAAAGACCAGACTCGGTAAGGCAAAGGGTAGCTGGCTCGAGGAACTGCCCAGCATACTTTGGTCACATCGAATGACTCCCAGAACGGCAACCGGTGAAAGTCCCTTCCAGTTGGTGTATGGCACTGAGGTCGTCATTCCGTTAGAAGTTGCCAACCCGTCTCTCCGAGTCATCCGCTACTCGCCCGAGGCAAACGAGCAAAAGCTACTCGAGAACCTCGACCTAGCAGATGAACTCTGAGAGATCGCCAGCATCCGAGCCACGGAGTACCAGCGCCGCCTCACTCGATACTACAATGCCAAAGTCCGAAATAGACACTTCCAACCGGGAGACTTCATCCTCAGAAAAGCCGAAGCCTCTCGACCATTAGAGGCGGTGGGCAAGCTATCCCCTAACTGGGAAGGCCCCTACCGAGTGGTCGAGACGCTCGGGAAAGGTGCGTACAGGCTAGCTACAATGGAAAGGGAACCCATCCCTCGGACATAGAACGCAGCCACACTACGTAAATTCTACTTTTGAAATTGTGCAAACAAGTTAGATGAAACAAAATTCTCTTCTATTCATTCAAATAATTGTTGCTACATCAGATAGGCAAAAGCCATTACAATGCACGACAAAAAGCAAAAAATCCATCTAGCACCACTGCAAGAGGCCATCGCTCGGCCGACTCGGTCTTGATCCCCTCGCGTCCAGCCACTGACTCTGCCTCGCGTAGAAACTGGCTCAGATAAAAGGAGGTCGATCCAGTTAGCCCGGGTGGCTCATGACAAAGGTGACAGAGGGATTGCGTTGACGAAGACTACCTTCCATGATAAGGAAGGCTACCTTCCAAGTTGGTAGAAGCCAGGGAGAAAGAACGCTTGTGAAGGCCTCCTCTCTTCCAACCTACCAACCCCTTGGAAGGGAGCAGAGAGCAAGCAGCCTCCGAAGAGTGAAAGAAATGAAGAGCAGAAGAGGGAAAAAGAGGCTGCAAAGAAATCCAGCAGAGCTGGATGGGGAGGCAGGGGAAGGCATCACGGATGCCCCCATCCGTCCTCCATCTCGGCACCCACCCGGAAGCCTCGCCAGACCTGATGGAGGAGGAACGACGCACCCCCGCACGTCGAAGTCCTCCCCAGATCCGCGCGGCGACCGTCGGACCTGCTCGACCGTCCGAAGCAGCAAGAACTCCCCGCTCCCCATCATCGGCAGCGTCATCTTCCGAAGGATCCTCCATGCCCCGAATGCAATGGCACCGCGCAACGCGAGGAGGGGATGAGGAAAGACTGTTAGAGAAAGTCCCAAGCGGTGAAGAGGAAGGGGCGCCCTTCGGTCCTTCTTATAGGCCAAGGGAGGCTACTTGCCTTAAATGACTCCCCCCTTGAAAACACACCAAAGGAATTCTCCCCCGAACGGTCACCTCCAACTCCTCATTTTTCGCCTTGGCGGGATACACTAAGCAGCCTGGCATTCAAAGCATCAGAAAATGGAAAGACGCCGTCAGGAGCCTGCCCAATCAGCATGCGAAAACCACGCAGGACGTATCGACACTTTCCAACTACTTCAGATACGCTAACCAAATCACGGCAAGGAACGCAAGAGGCAAGTAAGTCATTTATTGCCTTATAAAAAGAAAGTCTTTCCTTTTTTTTCAGAAAAGGACAAGAGACAAACAGAGAAAAAAGCAAAACAAAGCAAAATACATCAGGCCTCGGGCCCACTTTGAAGCTCGGGAATGGCGGGAGTGAGTGAGTAGCCCCCGGCACCCTCGGTGACGGCCGACCCAGGCACTGACCTCGCCTGTGCGAGAATTGCCCCGGTCGCGAGCCCTCCCGAGGCATCCGGAGTTGGTGACCCCGCCAGAGGAGAACCCTCTGGATCTTCCCCGCCTGATGTAGAGGAGCTAGAAGCCGACTCATCCGAGTCATATTGCTGGCCCGAGGGGAAATCAACCCCAGAGTCTTGCTCGTCGGCGTAGTCCACTGCCTGACAATAACCCTGCTTGAACCCCTTGCGGGCGCCTCGACGAAGTGCTATCTCATAGTAGGGAAGGGCGGCTTCTTGAAGGTCGGCTCGGTAGGCCTCGGAGGCCCGAACTGCTCGATCACCTCCGCCCCGACCTGCCCCATCCTTTCAGCAAGTTCGGCCAACTTCCTCTCCGCCTTGGATGCTCGCTCCTCTACCTCCGCCATTCGCCTCTCCGCCTCGGTCGATTTTCACTCAGCCTCGGTCGCCCGCTCCTCGAGCTCGATCGACTTCCGCGCGACCTTGGTCGCCCGCTCCTCGAGCTCGATCGACTTCCGTTCGGCCTCGGCCGCCCGCTCCTCGGCCCCGACCGATCGCTTCTCCGCCTCAGCTCGGTCTGCCTGGGCCTCCGAACGGAGGCGCTCAGCTGCTTTCGCCCGATCCAGCAGCTCGGCACGCTCCGCCTCCCAATGGCCATCCAACTCAAGATGGCGAAGGCACTCCTCCTCAAGGAGTTTGTCCTTTCTCTTGAGCGACTCCCGAGCCTTGGCCAGCTGCTCGGTCAACGCTCCAGCCTCCAGCAGGCTCGACCGCGCCAAGTCCCTGATCGCGGAGAACTCCCGTTGGAGCCCCTCGTGCGCCTCAGTGAGTCGGGCTAGCTTCCTCTCACACCCCCCGAGGGTCCAAGCGAGATTCGACCGCTCTAACTCCGTCCGGGCGTAGGTCTCCGCCATTGTGGCCCCCATCTGGGCCATGATAAGGTCACCCTCGATAATGACGTCGAGGACCCCGAAAGGAGAATGGCACCTATCTCCTCTTTTCATCCTCGCGGACACCTCGCAGCAGAGCCGATACAGATTGCTCGAGATTCTGAGCCTCTCCAAGGCCTCCGGCATAGGAATCCGCTCCGCGTCGGGCGCCACGCCGGAAGGCTCAGCTCGGGTTGTGCGGTCCACCGCCCCGCGCACCACGGTCGGTTGGGGTTGCGACGCCTCTGTAGGCGAACCCCCGACCTCGATCGGCACAGCAAGCCCGGTCACTCCGGACACCACCGGCGCTTGGGGTTGCGACGCATCCGTAGGCTAACCCCCAACCTCAATCGGCGCAACAAGCCCAGTCGCTCCGGACACCCCCGGCGCTTGGGGTTGCGACGCCCTCGCATGCGAACCCCCAACCTCAACTGTCTCGGCCCGTGCTTCGCCGCCCGAGACATTGCCAACCTCGACCGGTCCCCCGGCCTCGGCATCGGCTGCTTCGACTCATGCCCCCTCTGTCCCCACCGAGGGGAGAGCCGACCTGCCATCACCACCCTCTGAGGGGCCCCTGGTCTCCTCGGCCCTCTCTCGCCCGGTGGATGGGGGAGCCGGCCCGGTAGGGTCGGCCCCATCTTGCCCCTGAGAGGGGAGCACCGCCGAGCTAGAGTCGCCCCCGGCAGTGGTGAGAAGGCCGGCCTTCTTGGCCCACTTCTTGGCCTTCGCAGCTTCCCGCAACCTTCCCTCCATGGGATCCTTGCGCTTTGCACCGCCCGGCCGGGAAGTTCCCTCGGAAGCCGCCCCCTTGCCCTTGTCCCAGGCTTGGGAGCGACCCACAGGAGCGTCAGGCTCAGCAGCCTCCTCCAGAGGCTCCCGCCTAGTTTCTACAGCAGAGAAGAAGGCATGGTCAGGAAAAGAAAGATGACCCTCACCCCCGGAGAGAAATTCGAGTGGTGATACCTGACGATTTCAGCCGCGTGAGGAGGCACCACTCGACATTCTCCGGCGTCACCAGCTCCTCGGTAGACCGACGATTCTTCAGCAGGCGAGCGGCGTACTCCTCCACATCTGAAGGAAACTCCTCCTGGCGGGTAGGGATGTTCGGGTGGAAGTTGGGCATCACCTCACACCTCCAAGTATCTTCCACCGATTCCATCTTCACCCAGAAAAATTGGGTCTTCCACCCTTTATGCGAGGAATCCTTCGCCGCTAGCGAAATGCAACTCCTGTTCCTCCTCGCCTAGATGTAATAGAAGCCTTTCCCCACCGACGGGTGCGCCTTCAACTCAAAGAAATAATGAAAAAGATCCAAGGAAGGGTGAACCCCGCACTGATGGCAGAGGATTCGAAAAGCAGAGAGAAGGAGATACGAGTTGGCCCCCAACTGAATAGGCGCCAACTTGAAAAAATTAAGGAGCTTAAGGATGAAAGGCTCGAAGGGGAGGCGAAACCCTCTCTTCCAAGCCAGAAGAAAGGAGCAGATATGGCCCGTGCGGTCATCCAGACTCGTCTCGTATGGAGCAGCAGTGGTGAAACTGTACTTATAAGGCAACCGAAACCGGTGCTCCAGCTTCTTCACCTCGGCTTCCCCCAGCTCGCTGTAGTTCGGGACTGGCGCCCTCACCTCTAACTCATCTCCCGAGCACTGGTCCACCATGAGTTTCGAGGAGGAACCGGAAGAAGAGCCCTCACAAGACCTCGAAGACTCCGGGGGAGAAGGTAGCTGCCGGACCGCCTCCGCGGTTATCCTCTCCAACTCCTCGAACGCCGCCGCAAGGCTTCGCTCCTCCGCTGTGATCTCACGGCGCATCAAGGATCCCCACAAAGCAAAGAAGCGAAGGAAAGCCAAAACCCTAGAGAGTCTGGAATGACAACCAGCGCCCAACGCCTATAAACCCTCGCGGAAGGCGGCGCGCCGTTCCGACCTCCGAGAAAAAGGGGCCCCCCTTCATTTCAAATCCGTCAAGATCATTATTACTACGGGCCCAGGTGACCACGACACGTGGCTACTTAAAACCGTCAGATCTCCACCCACCTGAGCCACGCTGGTCCAACGCCCTCAAACACTACTCAACCGAGCCTCATTTGGCTCGGGAGTAGGATGGGGAAAAGTGGAGGGGGGATTTCTGCAGCCCAATGGAGCAGCCCAACTAGGCCCGGCAGGGCCCAATGAGGCCAAGCTCACCCAAGTGACAGCCCACAAGGCCCACTTAGGTAGAAAGCCCAATTTACAGCGCTCGAGGAAACAACCCTCCTAGGTGGCCTCAAGGCTCGGAGGGCCCGAGCATCGGTCAGGTCACTGGAAGGTCCGCGCCCGAGCCATCCCTCCGCCCAGGAGAAGGAGGCATGAGCCGGCCCATCCGACCCATCTTTTACTGAGCTAAGCCTACCGCCCGGATAAGGCTGGCCCCTCTAAGCTCAGAACGACCGATGAATGCTTATCTTTGCAGCCGTTAAGAGTCCGTAGCAGGCATGAATTCAGGAAGGCAAGGGACTTCTTCTTCCCCACGATGAGAACGCTCCCACGATATGGCAATAAAAGCCCACGATGAGGACGTAACCTCTACCTGAGACCCCTCGGCTTGCAGGACTCTAGGGAATGGCGCACTATTTAAACCAGGGGTACCCTCCGGTGAAAGGTAAGCCAAAAAGGCAACCATATGCCCTAAACTCCTGAGCATGAACCGCTTCACCCCTTCGGTGGAGAGGGATCTCGCGCATAAACTAGCCCCTCCCCATTATTGCTCCCGCCATAGCTCTACTGACTTAAGCATCGGAGGGTTTGCCCCAGGGACTACCCCTGGGCCCTCTGATCCGTTTCCCTATCTTGCAGTTCACAATCTGGTGATTATCAGCCCGCTCAGGAACAACGCGAGATTTCGCCTGTTCATATATATATATATATTTATATATATATAACAATAAATGAAACAAACAATAAACAAAAACAAAACAAAACAAACAGAGCCTCACCGTTACCCGGTGCGGTCTAATCCGGCGCGATACCCCCCCCCCCTCGCGCCGTTTTAACATCACACTCAAAACCATCAAAACCTCAATTGCAAGCTACCGGCACGCCCACATTCTCCCTACGCCGTTTCAAACTTCTCCACACCCATTTATCAATATAAAGAACAAATCCAAATAGCGCGCCGTTCATCTCTCTTTACATTCCCACGTCGTGCTAAAAGTCTCCCACCGTTTTCATCACACGCCGCACATGCACTTGCATTAAACAATGTTTAGCAGTAACACGTTGCAACCCCATATATGCACATCAAACAACTAATTAATACCAACCACTCACTTAGTTACAAATTCACATGTCCAGACCTCCTCATCTCATGTCCATGTAAATGTATATAGAAAAGGGAGATAAATAATGAAATAAATAAGATACCCTCATCTAGAATGGGGAAATAAAAAGAAAGAGGTAAAATAAAATAAACAAATAATAATAACAAAATATAAAAAAGCGGGGTGAAGGTGAGGAATATATTTATACATATAAAATAAACAAATAATGGGTGACAAAAAATGATAATAAAAATAACAGAATAAAAATAATAAATAAGTAACAAAGAAATGATGAATGAAAAATAGCCAAATAAATGTCAATAAAGGAAATAAAAAATGCATGCATCTAATATAAAAAAAGTATAAAAATAAAACAAAAGAAACAAATAAATAATAAATAAAGTGCATTCATGTATTTAAAAATAATAACAAGAATAAATAAAGAATAATGAACATGACCGTGTCCACTCCGGAGCTCTCACCTCCTCTAGACCTCGGGCATGGGAATATTGATGGCCCCCCCTAACAAATTGTGTCTGCACCTCGGGATTAATCCCATTATGGCCACGGCATGACCTTATCCTGGGCCGATAAGCTGTTAAATTTAATTTGTTTCGATCGGGTTTTAACTGCATTCCCTCATTTTTCAAATATCAAATTTGTCATACCCTGGCATACATTGTCCCAATGATACAGAAGTCTGCCCGAATACGGTCACACTTGAATCACCTCATGGGCCGACATATACGCCCTGCGAGTGACAGGGACTGCCAAAGTCTTCCCTGAATTTAAAAATAAATGACCAAATAAACAGTAAACAATAAAACTGAATACCACCACCTTGCATGCCGACATGATCTGACTCTCCGGTATATCGAATGGTGATTAGCGGAAAGTCAGGTTACGCCCGGTCGGAGACTTTCACTATGCGTGATGATGGTCCTTGGACCTAGGTTCTCCGCCCTGTACCGGGAGCCGGCCTAATAAATAAATACTAGCGTATTGTGTGCTTGCATGCAATCGCAGCTTTCATATATTCTATGGGCCCCACTGCCTCTTTGTTGTGCCTCTTAGGCACAAGCATGTGCTATGTTGCTTTGATGATAGCAATGCTATTGGGTTTTGATGATAGCAAGACAGTGAGTGCATTTGATATTTTATTTTGATGATAGCAATGTTATTGTGTTTTGATGATTGCAATAAATAAAGTGCATTTCTGTGCATTCTTATTCTTGAGCATTCTGCATATGATAGCAACATGAATGATGATGTTTAGCATTGATGGCATTGGTTCTTTATATATATGCATTACATTCTGTCAGATATCATGTCTCTGCATGTATCTACAGTCTGAATAGTAGTGGGTCGACCCACCCTTGCTGATGCGTCGACCCATCAGAATATTGATTGTTTGGGTAGCAAAGTCTATACACTGCAGGGTAAAGCCCAATGTCTAGGCATTGCTGCATCGCTTGCATTTCAGAGTCTATACATTGGTTTTGTCATGCACATAGACTTCCAAGTCTATACATTCCTGCATTAGTGTGCTTCACGCTTTGTTCATGGCTGAGAGTCTATACACTGGGCTTGAAGTGTATACATTGAGCGTCTCAATGAACATCTCATGTAAGTCCATACATTCATAGTGCATTGCATTGGCTAAGTATATACAACGTCAGTTCATGCATGTCTTAGGCTAAGTCTATACAGCGTCTTGGGCTAAGTGTGTACAGCGTCTTAGGCAAAGTCTGTACAGCGTCAACGCATTTCACTGGCTCATGTTACAGCGTCAACACGTTAAGTCTGTACACTCGACTCGCCTTTGAATTGGTCAAGTGTGTACACTCCTTCACTGTAGCTTTCACATATCCAAAGTCTACACATCGTGAAAGTCTATACATTCTTCACTGACTTTCGTTCAAGGCAAAGTCTATACATTGGGGTCTTTCCCTACGTTTCATAAGTGAAGTTTGTACATCACCTTAAGCGTCTCAAGTCTATTCATTGGCTCAAGCTTCCAAGTCTGTACACTGGTTCAAAGTCTACACAACGCCTCTTTGATTCTAAGTCTTTACATTCGTTTTAAGGCAAAGTCTGTACATTGCCTTTGTGCTTCAAAGCCTGTCGATTGAAGAGTCTACACATTGGTTGTTCACACGTTCCTTCAGTCTGAAGTCTCTACATTGCTTTCGCCTATTTTTCATCTAAGTATCATAAAGTCTGTACGTTGCTTTAGCCTTTACCTTCACAGCAAAGTCTATACAATGCAATGCATAAACTTAGAACTGATGACTTCGTTTCATCTGTCTGACAGGGACTGAAGAGGCTAATGAACCCCTTAAAGCAAGAGGGCTGAAGCCATCCAATTTTCGCTACTGGAACACACCAATGCATCAACGCCTTGATCAAGTGGTGTGAACGCAGTAGTTCAAACAATTAAGAAAGAAGCTTGTGGATTACTCTGGTGCGTCAACGCATTGATCAAGTAGCGTGGACGCAGCAGTTCAAGTATCCCTTATTACAGCCTCTGGAGTACATTGGCAGCATCGACGCTGCAACTCCATGCGTCAACGCAGCATGCTGAGAGCGTCAATGCAGCACGTCTATCTGCTGAAGACCTGCTCACTGGAACGCATCAATGCCTCAACGCCACGGGTTGGAAGCATCGACACAGCAGTTAAAAAGGGGTTGAAGATCTCTGAAGGGTGCGTCAACTCCTTGGAGCAAGTGGGTTGACGCCATCTAACTCCAGTTGCTGAGCGTACTGATGAATGGGCACGTGACCTGAAGCTGGCACCTGACACGTGATCCAAGGTGGGTGCTGAGCACGTGATCCGAGGAGGAATCTTCTGGACAGAAGGTGTGGGAAGCACACGCCCTATCTCCCTACTATTGCTGGTATATATTGGAGCCTTCATCTTCAGATGGAGGCTGATCGTGATCGAAGCCAGGGAGCAGAAGAAGAAAAGAAAAAGCAGAGAGCAGAAGCTGAGAGAAGAAAAAGAGAAAAAGGAGAGAGAGAGCTTCCACGATCCAGCAGAAGAAAAGAATAAGAGAAAGAGAGAAAAGGAGAACAGAGATCGAGAGAAGAAGAGAAGTGCAGCAGAGAAGAAAGAGAAAGAGAGAGAGTGAAGAAAGAGAGTGAGATCGAGGGAGATCTGTTCTTGATGGACCGTGGATCAAATCCAGGCCATCCAGCTCTTTAAGAGCCACATTGTGCTTCATTGCTTACAGCTTTCTGATTGCTGTCTTGTTCTATTTTTTGCTTTCTATTTTACATCATTGTTCAAGCTATTAGTCAGCGGATTGCAGAGGTGCTGCCTCTGGACGGCTAAGCTGTATTGCCCAGCGGTTTGCAGTGGAGGATTCCACTGGACAGCAAGTTGTGTTGCTCAGCGGGGCGAGGAGGATTCCTCGGACGGCAAGCTGTGTTGCCCAGCTGTTCAAGCTGTGAGTCAGCGGAATCCACACTCGGTTTGAGTGTGGGGTGGATGTAGGTCTGCTAGACCGAACCACCTAAAAACCCCTTGTGCATTGTGGTTTGTTTTGTTCTATTGTGCTTCCGCTAGATGAATGCATAGGGGCGCTCCATGTGTTTGGCTTCTGGTTGAGCAGAATAGTTAATTAGTCTTCTTAGAGTGTGTTAATTTGTCAAGAGAGCGAAATTCTAGTTGAGCTATATTTTGTCTAAATCTGTCTTGTTAGCACTCTAGTGATCTTAATGTGTGTTTGTTTAGTTCCGCATCTGCCCATTAGCATTTAAGCTTGTCTAGTTTGCGAACTAGTAATTCTAGTGAGCATCATATTTTAATTGGGCGAAAGATTTTTAAAGGGCTATATTCATTCACCCCCCCTCTGAATACTGCACCGAACACAACAATTGGTATCAGAGCGGGTTGCTGCGCATAGGATCTAACAATCCGCAGCAGATCCTGCATCGTTTTGTGTGCATTTCAGAGTGGGTCTTTTGAGATCCTGTTTTGCTTCACTAACCTGTTCTTTGTTTTGCTCATTTGGCTTTGGTGCGATTTGAGTTAATTCATTTGCTTGCATTGTGTGTGATTAGTGTTCTACTTAGAATTCTTATTCTGTCTAAGCATGGAACTCACTGTTGACCCTTCGAAGTTTGAAGGTTTGGGTTTCTACAATTGGGTTAATCAGTTCAGAGAATATGTGATGCAAACTAATCCAAATCTGTGGATAGTCATTGCACACAGTCCATATGAAGTTCCAAAGGATGAATCCTTATGGAAAACTTCAGACAGACAAAAATTCTCTGATAATCAGAAGGCCCTGGAGCTAACTCAAAGGGCTATAAACACTGACAAGTTTCCATGTGTAGTTAATTGCTGCAGTGCCTCCGAAGTGGTCGAAATGATAGCAAGCTGCAGAACCCATGATAAAGTGAATTGTCTCATGGCAACAGAAGAAGACGAAGATTATGAGGAGGACACTTCATCACAGGTAAACTCTGATACTAATAATTTTTCTCTGGAAAATATGATTGAATTGAATGAGCATTTATTGAACAAATATGATAGACTGAAATCTGAAAAGAGAAAAATAAGAAAAGAAATGTTGCATGAGGTTAGAAGTCTGAAAGCTGAAAATGAAAACTTGAAATCTGACATGAATAAAGAAAAAGATGAGTTGAACAAGTTGAAATCTAAGAATGAAGATCTTAGAAACAAACTCATCAGTGAAGATAATTCTTGTAAAGCATGTGCCATTCTCGAAGACATGATTAATGATTTTGATTCTGATGACAGTTTTCAAAAGGAACAAATCAAATCTCTAAAGGAAGAAAATGTCTACTTGAAAGATCAAAATAAAAAGTTGATGGTTCAGAATACTGTTTTCTCTGAAAGATGGATGACAATTGAAAAAGAAAAATATTTTTTGAAAGAGTATATCAATTGCAGTGATGAAGAAATTACTAGCTTTGTAATACACACTGCTGATCTGGAAAAAGAACTTTGTCTGTTAAAAGAAAAACTGACTAGTTATGGGAAGGAGAAAGTTGATTCAGAAAATCTTATAATCTCCTTGGAAAATAAAATTACTGAGCTGAATAGTACTTCATCTAAGTTGGCCAAGGATAAAGGCAAGATGAAAATGTTTCTGGAAGATGAAGTGAGTAGTCAAAGTGAAAGGGTGGAAAGTGGCTTTGGAGTTAAGAATGGTATTAGAAACCTGCTATACACCACATTTGTGCCGAGTTCTAAAGTAGCTGGTCCCTCAAATAAATCATTGAAAGAAGCTGCTGTTTAGGAAATTCAAAAATGAAATAAAAACCAGAAAACCCCAAAAACTCAAAGGAACTATCTGCATGCTAAAAACTCATCTGATAAGTGCCATGTTTTAAAGAAATTTAATGGTTCTTGTTCTTGTCATTATTGTGGTAAGCATGGACACTTTATGAGTGAGTATTTTGTGATGAAACAAGATGATAGAAAGCATGCTAGAAAAGTTCTGTCTAATCAGAAAAAAGGTAATCTGAATGTTAAAGAATTTCATGCTAGAAATCATGATTCTAGGAGAAAAAACTTGAATTGTTTTTGTTGTGGGAAGTTTGGCCACATTGCTGCTCAATGTTGGCAGAATCCGAGAAAGAGATTCAATTCTGAATTTGTTAATTTCCATGTTAACAAAAATGCTTTTGATAGAAATAACCTTGGCTCCAGAGGTAAGCATCCAAGGTACTTCGAATGTGGGAGGCATGGCCACACAGTCAAGGACTGTTGGCATGCTCAGGAAAGTAGACTTAATTTTAAATCTGTAAAATTTCTTGTTCCCAATGATGCTAGTAAGAAACAAAATGTCCATGTAAACAACAGAATAATTCATGCTAAGTTTCATAGCTCTCATGCTGCTGTTGATATGCATCATAGGACCAGACAATCTGTTGCTTCATGCTTTAACTGTGGAAAGCCAGGTCACAGGGCTGCAACCTGTTGGCTGGCAGGATACCAAAGCCAGACTAGTTTTGGTAAACAGAATTTCAATTCTGTTAACAAAAATTTCCATGCATATGCATTTAGAACTCCTGCTCATAGGAATGTGCACAAAATAAATTTCAGAACTGCTGCATCATGCCACTACTGTGGTCAGATAGGTCATTCAATGAATGATTGTCATGTGATGAGAATTGATGACCTTCATGCACAGAAGTTGGCTACCATACCTGCTAGGAATGTCACTGTTAATTCAGGACCCAAGACTTCTTGGGGTCCTGCAAGATTATATTGATTGATATGTTGCAGGTGTGCCTTGGAAATGAATAAAAGGGGTTAACCAAGGCACTCAACAAGAAAATCCCAGGATACTACAATTCAGGTCAGTTCTGAACTTTGCTTTAAATTCCATTATCTGAAACTGTGAGCATGAAAAATGTGATCTTCATGTTGATTTGCTTGATTGATTGTTGATGATCTCTTCATGTCTAGCTGATCAGTCTACATTCCAGACTCAGCTACTGAGTTTTACCTTGCATATATCTGATGCTCTTCTCTCACTGATTATTGCACTGTGTAAATGGACTGCATACTTGTTGTTGAATGCATAACTTGCTGATTATGAATAGTTCTTCAGTGTATAGAGTCATTGCATGTGTCTAATGTCTGCATACATTATTTGCATGACTGACTTTGAAGTTGTTCAATGCATATAGAACTGATTTGCATGATTGTCATTTGCCTATTGTCGTAGACTGCATGTTTTTCTATGCATAATAGGGCTGCTTTGCACTGCATTATCATTTACTTAACCCTGGTACATAAAATGGTATGTTACTAAAGGGCAAGGAAATCTACCCGGAGGTTTCTACCATGTGTGAGATGGTCTTTGAGACCAAGTTCTCCGCCAAGTACCATGGGTCCTGTCTTCATGTAGAACAGTGCACTGCATCATATGTTGAAAAATCTGATAAAGGATAAAAATGCTCATGACTTGGATGCATAAACCTGAATTGATTGCATACTTGTCTAATGTATCCTTGGTGCATAGTCTGCATGTAGGACAGTATGTTGCATAGCATCTCTTTTGCATCATGGTGTCAGGGGGTGCTGAGAGTTCTATTCAATTCATTGAATCCTATTCACTTCTTAGTGTTCTCATTCAAATGATTCATATTCTTTGACATCAGTTGCTCATTGAACCATATTACCAATTGCTATCTTTTCCCCATCATCTTCACTAAACAACAGCCTTGCATCTGGTTTAGTACATTGAATGGTGATTATTGCAATTGTTCACTTATAAGAATCACACTTACAAATTGAAACGAACTAAAGGTTTAACCTTTATAAATTGGAGAGTTAAGTATCTGCACTTCAGAATTTGAGATAAAAGAAAACTTTTATAGCTCTTAATCTTTGTCTCATGGCTAAAATAGATAAAGTTTTTGTAATGCCTAAATGTGTTGAACTGGATATGTCTAGAACAGGCTAATAAGAGTGTGTACTGATTTTTTAAACAATCACTCTAAAAGAGATAAGGGCAGCAGTAAATAAGATCATAAATGCTATGAACTGAACATAGTGACAGAGCAATGGCTGAATTGCATTGAGAAATTGTGATCTCCTCCAATGAAGCAGGAGAACTCATAGTCATGAAGTGCTTCAGAATATCTCTATTCAAATGGTCAAATCTATAGGGGGAGTTCTCACCAAGTAACTGGGGGTACTGACCTCTAATCAAGGTGTACCCTTAATGTCAAAAGTGAAGACTATTCTTTGTGGGTTTTGATCTGAAATAGGTCTAGTAGTTTATGCCTAGTAACTGGGGGTACCTGCCTCTGATCAAGGTGTACACCTAATGTCAATAGCATAAATGCCACTGATCTATTTACTTAGTTCAGGTTCTGAAAAATTCAAAAGTGAAAATCAAACTGCTGTAACCTTTCGAAAAATCAAAAGTCAATGAGTGAAAATTGTTTTTATCAATACATGTTCAAGTTGCCTCTCTTGAATTTCCTTGTTTAATCACAAAAGGGTATTATTTCTGACTTATCTATTAATACCATGTGCCCTAGATTCATTGCTATAAATGGAGTCTATAAACTCTTTTTCAGGAGTCATGTGTTTTACTCTAGATTTATCACTGTTAAACCTGAATTTTTGAAAATTGTATGTTGCTGATTCTTATACTTTAACAGTTGTTTATAATCATGCTTCCTTTCTGAATCTATGATTCAGCTGTTGTCAAGTGACCCTCATACCTTCTTTTCCTTGTTTATCTGTTCATATTCCTTCTCAAAGGGGGAGCTATTATTTAGGGGGAGAAATAATTCAGGGGAGTCTTACATTCAGGGGGAGAATGTTCTAGAGGAATTTGCATGCATAATGCACTTTGCACTCTTGTTTTTACTATTTTTCTCTTTTTGATCATGTCAAAGGGGGAGAAAATCTTGTGTGTGACTCACTGTCACATTGTGTTGCCATCATCAAAAAGGGGGAGAATGTTGTGCCTCTTAGGCACAAGCATGTGCTATGTTACTTTGATGATAGCAATGCTATTTGGTTTTGATGATAGCAAGACAGTGAGTGCATTTGAGTGCATTTGATATTGTATTTTGATGATAGTAATGTTATTATTTTTTCATGATTGCAATAAACAAAGTGCATTTCTGTGCATTCTTATTCTTGAGCATTCTGCATATGATAGCAACATAAATGATGATGTTTAGCATTGATGGCATTTATTCTTTATATATATGGATTACATTCTGTCAGATATCATGTCTCTGCATGTATCTACAGTCTGAACAGTAGTGGGTCGACCCACCCTTGCTGATGCGTCGACCCATCAGAACATTGATTGTTTGGGTAGCAAAGTCTATACACTGCAGGGTAAAGCCTAATGTCTAGGCATTGCTGCATCGCTTGCATTTCAGAGTCTATACATTGGTTTTGTCATGCACATAGACTTCCAAGTCTATACATTCCTGCATTAGTGTGCTTCACGCTTTGTTCATGGCTGAGAGTCTATACACTGGGCTTGAAGTGTATACATTGAGCGTCTCAATGAGCATCTCATGTAAGTCCATACATTCATAGTGCATTGCATTGGCTAAGTATATACAACATCAGTTCATGCATGTCTTAGGCTAAGTCTATACAGCGTCTTAGGCTAAGTGTGTACAGCGTCTTAGGCAAAGTCTGTACAGCGTCAACGCATTTCACTGGCTCATGTTACAGCGTCAACGCGTTAAGTCTGTACACTCGACTCGCCTTTGAATTGGTCAAGTGTGTACACTCCTTCACTGTATCTTTCACGTATCCGAAGTCTATACATCATGAAACTCTATACATTCTTCACTGACTTTCGTTCAAGGCAAAGTCTATACATTGGGGTCTTTCCCTACGTTTCATAAGTGAAGTCTGTACATCGCCTTAAGCGTCTCAAGTTTATTCATTGGCTCAAGCTTCCAAGTCTATACACTGGTTCAAAGTCTACACAACGCCTCTTTGATTCTAAGTCTTTACATTCGTTTTAAGGCAAAGTCTGTACATTGCCTTTGTGCTTCAAAGCCTGTCGATTGAAGAGTCTACACATTGGTTGTTCACACGTTCCTTCAGTATGAAGTCTCTACATTGCTTTCGCCTGTTTTTCATCTAAGTATCATAAAGTCTGTACGTTGCTTTAGCCTTTACCTTCACAGCAAAGTCTATACAATGCAATGCATAAACTTAGAACTGATGACTTCATTTCATCTGTCTGACAGGGACTAAAGAGGCTAATGAACCCCTTAAAGCAGGAGGGCTGAAGCCATCCAATTTTTGTAGCTGGAACACACCAATGTGTCAACGCCTTGATCAAGTGGCGTGAACGCAGTAGTTCAAACAATCAAGAAAGAAGCTTGTGGATTACTCTGGTGCGTCAACGTGTTGATCAAGTAGCGTGGACGCAGCAGTTCAAGTATCCCTTATTGCAGCCTCTGGAGTACATTGGCAGCATCGACGCTGCAGCTCCATGCGTCAATGCAGCATGCTGAGAGCGTCAACGCAGCACGTCTATCTGCTGAAGACTTGCTCACTGGAACGCATCAATGCGTCAACGCCACGGGTTGGAAGCGTCGACGCAGCAGTTAAAAAGGGGTTGAAGATCTCTGAAGGGTGCGTCAACTCCTTGGAGCAAGTGGGTTGACGCCATCTCACTCCAGTTGCTGAGCGTACTGATGAATGGGCACGTGACCTGAAGCTGGCACCTGACACGTGATCCAAGGTGGGTGCTAAGCACGTGATCCGAGGAGGAATCTTCTGGACAGAAGGTGTGGGAAGCACACGCCCTATCTCCCTACTATTGCTGGTATATATTGGAGCCTTCATCTTCAGATGGAGGCTGATCGTGATCGAAGCCAGGGAGCAGAAGAAGAAAAGAAAAAGCAGAGAGCAGAAGCTGAGAGAAGAAAAAGAGAAAAAGGAGAGAGAGAGCTTCCACGATCCAGCAGAAGAAAAGAATAAGAGAAAGAGAGAAAAGGAGAACAGAGATCGAGAGAAGAAGAGAAGTGCAGCAGAGAAGAAAGAGAAAGAGAGAGAGTGAAGAAAGAGAGTGAGATCGAGGGAGATCTGTTCTTGATGGACCGTGGATCAAATCCAGGCCATCCAGCTCTTTAAGAGCCACATTGTGCTTCATTGCTTACAACTTTCCGATTGCTGTCTTGTTCTATTTTTTGCTTTCTATTTTACATCTTTGTTCAAGCTGTTAGTCAGCGGATTGCAGAGGTGCTACCTCTGGACGGCTAAGCTGTATTGCCCAGCGGTTTGCAGTGGAGGATTCCACTAGACAGCAAGCTGTGTTGCTCAGCGGGGCGAGGAGGATTCCTCGGACGGCAAGCTGTGTTGCCCAGCGGATGTATGGCAAGCTGTGATACCCAGCTGTTCAAGCTATGAGTCAGCGGAATCCACACTCGGTTTGAGTGTGGGGTGGATGTAGGTCTGCTGGACCGAACCACCTAAAAACCCCTTGTGCATTGTGGTTTGTTTTGTTCTATTGTGCTTCCGCTTGATGAATGCATAGGGGCGCTCCATGTGTTTGGCTTCTGGTTGAGCAGAAGAGTTAATTAGTCTTCTTAGAGTGTGTTAATTTGTCAAGAGAGTGAAATTCTAGTTGAGCTATATTTTGTCTAAATCTGTCTTGTTAGCACTCTAGTGATCTTAATGTGTGTTTGTTTAGTTCCGTATCTGCCCATTAGCATTTAAGCTTGTCTAGTTTGCGAACTAGTAATTCTAGTGAGCATCATATTTTAATTGGGCGAAAGATTTTTAAAGGGCTATATTCATTCACCCCCCCTCTGAATACTGCACCGAACACAACACTCTTTATTTTGGCGATTAATCAAGGGTTGCCCCTCTTTTGGGGGGGTGTAATTAACGCCGTAGCCTTTATGGTACGGCGGATTTTGGGTCCCGACACGATCACCTATAATCATCTGGTTAGTCAGACGGTGCGCATAATAAATTTGTCACCCAGTGACTGGCACGTCTACGTAAATAAACCAAAACATTAAAAAATAATAATAATCCATTCCCACAAGCTAGCACACCCGGTGGGACCGAGCCTCCCTTCATCTTTTCACCAAAATAGAGGGACCATGGGGCCCCCATTGAACTATTTCAAATGCTAATTATTCATTCGTTTGGTTTCTCTTCTTTGTAGATTGAAGCAATGGCGGGCGGACTGTCTGGACTTGCTTTCGGTTCCCGGGTCGTGGTCGACCATGCTGCCTACGGCTACCTTGCCGTACCCACTACCTTCGGCAACCTTCCCCCGGTCGTTGGCTTCCCCAACTTCTTGGGAGTTGCATTCACGGGTCTTCTGGATGTGGAGAGTTCTGAACCCGTGAAGCTGAAGAACAACAAAACTATAGCCCGCCGAAGTGAGGGCCGAATTAAGAAGACTTTGTTGAAGAGCCCGGTTGTCGTGAGCTGCCATGTCCACCATACTATTTGCCCGACTGCGGCACATAAGAAGAGGCCCACTGGGGGCAACAAGAAGAGCTCCAGAGGAAGAGTTTTTGCTACTCCCCAAAGCTGACTCTCGGCATCTAGGAAGTCCTTGTTGATCGGAGGCGTCCGATTCTACTTCAATGGTCGCAACGCCGAAGTTCTGCCAGATCGGATCATCCCGATTGTGCCTACTCACAACACCTTCCAAGTGCTACCAGGTCGGAGGGTGAATTTTGACGACAACAAGCAAGGGAGGCCGACCCCAAACTTGCCAAAATTTAAGCAGATCTAGGTTCCACGAGGCCCTGCACTAGCTTCACAAAGCTTCAAAAATTATGCTGAGGTTCCCAAGAGAGGGGCCAAAAAGACTATGCATGCAGAAGAGACCATGGTTGCAACTCATCCACCTGCCATCAAGGTCTCCACAAGACAAGCCCACATCTCCAAATTATCAAGGAATTCCATTCTAGTTGCCAAATTGATACGACTTTAACATACGCCGTCTGCCCGAATCCAAGCATTGCCTCCTGCTATTTCTCTAGAGTGCAGTCAAGAAGACATGACAAAGATGGTCCGAGAATACTTGATGTGATACACCCTAGGACTTAGACAAGCAAGCACATTCACAATCAAAAGGGCCAATTTGGGCCACCGCTCTCCCGTCGCTCACCCAAGTCCCGGGGTAACTTGGCAATGCCAAGGTGAGGTTGAGGGGTTGGACCCTTGCTGGTAGAGGGCCAGCAAGGCCAAGATTTGATTCCCAATGGATGTGGATGCCCAATTCAATGGGGCCGACAAAGTGCCAATGGCACCGGTTACTCTCTTCCCACGGTGATCACTCAAGACAACGGGGCTTGAGGATCAAGCTCTCACTCTCACGGCCAGCGGAACTAAGAACTAATATTGAAAGACAAGCACTAAAGAGAGTGAGGTTTGAGCACTTACTCAACCGGTTTGAAGAAACCGGTCCCGCTCGGAGACGAGGGCGAGCGGGGAGGCGAGTGGATCCCCACACGCCGCGGCGGTGTAACTTGACCTGCTCAATCCAATTACAACACTACTCCTCTCGCAGGAGGGGGACCTTGGGGTGGGAGTTAAAGGATATTACAGCCAAAACTACCTCCACGCAGGGAGGGGCCTTCAGCCGGCCAAGCGGGGAGGGGAATTGGAGAAAGGAACACCGAAGACGAGAGGTTGCCGATTCTGCCCGGTTTTGTGGGTGCTGACAGGTGATTGAAGCGTTGACTACTGCAGCTGCTACCGAATTTTTTTGGGGGCAAAACCACCTTGGAAATCTTCTTAGGAGGCAGGGGAAGTCGTCCAAATTTTGTTAATTTCTTCTGTCGTCGATGCCGGTCTGGGTGGAGGCCCGAACAGGGAGGCAGACTGTCGGACTGGCAGTTCCTGATTTCCAACAGCATGTTGCAGAGGATGCCCCGACAGCTCCTGAACTCGGAATCAAGCACCGTCAGAGTCGTTGGAACCTTGGACGAGCCCTCTTCACCACAAAACTGACGAGGAAGCCAAACGATGCTGGAGAAGGCCAGGGGACTCTGAACACTGCTAACAGGTCGGTGCAGACTGTGGGTAGCAGAACTGCGTAGCTGAGGGAGAAAATGGATAAATCCTGCTACAGGATGCCGAATGGAGTTCCGCTTCTTGATTCGGAAATTAGACAGGGAGAGGAAGAACTTTACAAAAGAACCTTTGAGCTGATTCTTCCGAGGTTCGTCGTGGTTAAGCTTCTACTCCGGTTCTGGTACTCAGCAGGGGCAGCTCTGCGCAGTTGTGAGAGAATGGAGCTCCCGGGCAGCACACAGCTCGGATGAAGATGAAACCACTTCCGTTGTGAAGAAGACAGGTAGACACTTCTGTGGATGCCTCTTGGACCTTCAGATTTGTAGGGAAGTGGTCGTGGTGGCTGCTGCAAGCTATAGGTTCATCTGTAACTTCTGGACTACCAGCAGCAACTTTGACATAGCCTTCAAATAACCTAAAAAGAAGAAGAAGGGGGTAGTATATGGGGAAGGGGGGGATGAAGAATGCTGGAGGGGAGGTATGGGGGGTATGGAAGGTTGCTAAAGGTAGAGGGGAGGTGGAGGAAGAAGGGGGAAAGCGCAGGTTTCAGCTGGAGGAAGGGGGAGGGGGTGTGCAATGGTGGTGATAATGGAGAGAGAAAGGGGCGACCAAGGATAAAGGTAGGAGAGAGGGGCGGCCAAAATCCTTTGGAGGGAAGGTTTTTCAAATTTGAAATGGGCCTTGGGAGGTGGAAGGCTGCATGGGGAAGGTGGGATAATGCATGGGGAAGAGGAGGGGTGGTTGGTGGTTGGGAAGGTGGAGTAGGGATTGGGGGTTCAATCCTTGGTACTAGGAGAGGGAGTAAATGGGATCTTGGGAAGTGGAGTGGCCTTAATGGAGGTAGGTGGGGGTTGGAAGTGGTTGGGAGGAGGAGGAGAGAGAGAAAGTGGCGACCCAAGGAGAGAGAAAGAGGGAGAGAGAGAGAGAGGTGGGGTGGGGAGTCTCTCCCCTAGGGCTTCTCACCCCAATGTTAGAATCACTCCATTAGAACTAAGTTTGAACACTCAATTAGAAATCTTTTGCATTCATTCATTCATTCATTAGTCCCAAATGAAGGAAATGGGGTCCTATATATAGGCAACCCATATTTTACAATAAGACCCTGACAAAAGACTCAATGACAAATAACCGAGGGGATAAGGGGGGCTCTTGGGCCAAGCCCGAAGAATTGGGCCCAATAGCAAACTAAACAATCTAATGACACTCAAACTTAGGAAAATAAATGCAAGACCTAGGGACATGACTCAAATAAAATGAAAATTACATCAAATGACTCAAATAGATAGCACAAAAAGGATAATTGGGCCTTTATAGAGAGAGGCCCGAACTCAAACGACGCCGGAGTGTGAAGAAGACCCTAGCCAAAGGGAGTTGTGGATGATGCCTCCATCAATACTTCCATAGCCTCGGGAGTCCTACCCTGGGCCGACAAAGGTCGCTTAGTGTCATAAGGACCAAAGAGGAAGAAAAAGACAAAATATCACCCGTGGGGGCGAATGAAGAGGAGAAGCAAACTGGGACTAGAAGCCTTGAAAAGCTTCCACAAAATGAAAGGATGAGAAGAATTTTAATATATGAAGGGCCGACTTTCCCTAGTCAGGCCCGAAGGGGAATCAGAAAGCACAAAAGAAGAATGCAAGTTCTCACCTGTAATATGACAGGGGTAATGGGCATACCCAACACCCTGTCAAATGAACAAGAAGAGCCTGCCGAGATTGCTGGAAGAAAAGACCCGATGACAAGACGGGACAAAGCTGAGGCTGAGCTATTGCAAGCCGCAAAGGGCAAGCAGGTTGCTGATGAAAATATCACCACTGTCACTGCCAAAGTAGTGGCGCCTGAACAAGAAGGAGCATCTCCACCTCTTTCAATTGAAGGTTATTTGATTGAAACGACTAGGGGCATCAGTAATAAAATAGCCACGGACCCCGTCATCCTGATGTTGCTGCAAAGATACAAGCGGGAGATAAAACTGCTGAAGAGAAAATTGAACGAAAAGACTGGGCATGCTATGGCGTCCGAGCAACCGAGGGCACGAGGCGAGCCATCACAGGAAGGTTCCAACCCCGTGGGTGCCCCTTCACCGGTCATTCTACAAATTGCAGCTCAGAACTGGCCTACTCCCGAGAACTACTCCCAGCAGCTCCAGCTAGCATGGCCAATGCCCCTTCAAATGTAGCAGTAGGTTCTCCTATCCGAGCATTTACCACCCAATGTTATGGCTTTGGCCGCATTATTGATGCAGCCCATGCACCTCTGCCCTCAACCAGCAGATCCAGTAATGATGGACAAGTTGATGGTGGAGCAGATGATTGAAGCAGGGTTGGCAAAGAGTGGTGGTGATGATTACGCCCCCTTCGACATATATGAAGTGTCATATCCATTCTACCATGCTGCCAAAAGACTGCCACCTGGCGTCAATAAACTCCCAAAATTTGACAAATACAACGGGCAGGGCTCCCCGAAAGAGCATGTTGCACAATATATAGTCGTCATGGGCGACATGGCGGCGGACAAGTCATACCTACTGAAGTTCTTCGGGTCTTCACTGACAGGACCTACCTTCAATGGTATTCCAACTTATCGGTCGAGTCTATCAAGGACTGGCATGATATGCAGTAAAAATTCACTGAAAGATTCCACGTCGCCGAGATGGAGGTGACCATGGTCGAGTTATTGGCGACCAAACAAGAAGATGATGAGCCTGCTGCAGAATATATCAAAAGATGGAGGGATCTCTGCATGAGGTGTCGACGTCCCCCGCATCCAGAAGACGCAATACAAATATGTAAACAAAATCTAAAGAAAGAGATTCTGGAAAAGATGATCAGAATAGAAATATGGTCTTTTCACCGATTAAGTGATATTGCCACAGAGGTTGAAGATTTCTTCACAATATTTCCCTCCATTTCTGTCGACTCAAGTCATCAAGCCAGGCAGGTTAATAAACGACTGATGCTGAAAGTGGTCCATGCTGTTAGCCTAGTGATGGGGACATCGAAGCAAGACCGCTCATATTTTGTTTGCATTTATGCCCTTTTATAGTTGTATGTATACCTGTGTGTTATATGGGTACACAATTGTAAGTCCTAGTGGGTTTTTATGTAAAATGTCAGTAGGACCAGCAAGGGGGCCCTCACTCCTTCCTCATTAGTCCAAGTGGCACCATTTGGGTCCATGTGGGGCTAGTCAAAGTCCTAGGTAGCATCTAGAAGATCAATTGACACATGGGGAGACAAGTGGTTTAAAATTTCAAAGGAGGCTACCTACCATTACCTACCTTGTCCACTTGGTCAAGGCGCCCCCCCTTTTTGACCAATTTTAATTTTTGAAAAAAAATGCTATTAGAACTAATTAGTTCTATACCTTGTATATCCCTCCCAAACCTAGATCTGAGGGTATTAAGAGTCTTTTTTTATTTCATATAAATAGCATGTAATTTCCATTTGTGTGAATTAATGAGAAGAAAAAAGTTGATTGCCTTGGAGAAGATGTGTGCCCCTCTCTCTCTCTCTGGTTCCTTCCTCCTCCTTCTGCATTTCAGGGTGTAAACCCCTTCTATCTTAGCCCCTCTACATCTGGTTTCTACCTCTGCCACCGCCACCGCCGTCGTTCGTGCCGCCATCGAGGCGCTGCGAAGCAAGATCCGAAGTGCTGTCCAAGATTCTATTTTGCTAGATAGAGTCCCACTCCAAGAATTTTAGCTCCCAACTCCGACATCATCTGGAGCTGAGATTTTTAGGGTTGGTTTCCCACTTGATCCCTAACCTCCAAAAAAATAATCCCGTCATTTACCTTTCTTTTTATATTTTTCCATTTTCGTGTATTTTCATCTTCCAATTCTGTCCCAGTTCAGATCTGTGTAACATCAGTTCTGTATTTCTAGGTTTTTACCCCCTTCTTGATTTTTTTTGAATCTCAAAATTTATTGGAGGTTTTGTCCACCACCCCCACCATCCACAAAGTTTCTTGTGAATTTAGAATCTCGTTCCTATTTTCTAAAAATTCACCTCAGATCCCAAGTTCTGTTCTGTCTCTGCTGTCAAATCTCCCAATACTAGAAAATAATTTTCCCCAGTCAAATCTCCACCAAACCCTTCATAAAAATTATCCCCGTTTTCCTCTCTTCACCCTCTACAACTTTTATGAAGGGCTCAAAAGCTGAATCGAAGGTCTACATCGCGGTCAACGCCAACTCTCAAGAAAACTCAAATCTCCCCTGAGTTTTCTGATCCTGTGAACCAGCAACTTGAATATTCGATAAAGGCCATCAACGGGAAATTCAAAATTCTTTCTCCGGCCATAGATCAAAGTATTTTGAGTTAGCTTTCCAACGGTACCTCTTGTACATCGATCCAACGTCGGGAGTGACCGCAGCAGTGGATTTCGTCGGGACACGCGGGTCTGAAACAGCAGCTCAGATCCGTGGGCAGCAACTCCGACGAGTGAAGATCGGAGCCGCTCGGCCTCCGACCGGCGAACCAGCGCGCCGCCTTCCCAGGGAGAGCCCCTCCGGGCGTCCCTACCATAGTGGTGCCACCCCGGTAGTACGCGGCCCCACTAACCAGCACGTGGGTCCCATGATCGTGAGTACGAGTGCCGCCGAAGCTACACAAGAAGCCGCCCGTCAACCCGAACCCGCTACTCCCGGGTCCCGTTGTGTCACCCTTTACGTCCCTGCGTGGAGTGGGCAGTGAAATTATATTGCTGTAATTATTGTGTAGTAATTGTTCTGGGAGTACGAGATCGGTCGGGATCGTCTTCCCCACTCCCGGCGCGTGGAGGTATCGTGTTCGCTACATTACTCAGCATTTACTATTCTTGCATATGCTTTTATATGCCGCTGCTACAGAGCATGTGTTAGGGCCGTTAGCTCGATATATATATATTGTTATCACCGTTGTGAGAGTGAGTGAGTATACTGTCCCGTGACTCGACCCGAGTTAACGCGGAAAGGCCGATTTCTCACGACCGTTTCTCAACCGCGCCCGGTCCCACGTCTTCCCTCGCATAGGGACGATCGCGAGCTAGAGTCCCAGGTCGCGTGTCCGTCCTGCATTAGTTTGGTATCAGAGCACCAGTTGAGTCTAGGGTGTCTAAATACCCAAAAAAGAGTCATTGTCTAAGTCGGTCTAGGTTGCATTTCATCCCAATAACCCGGTATATAAAAAGGTGTTGTCCGAACGTTAGGCTGCGCCTATCGGGACGGCCACACACTTGCGCGAGTGATCTTCGGATCGATTAACTCCGCCACGTATCGAGTCTTGGTTTAAGTCTAGGGTCCTTAGTGTGCATGCATTCCAACCTTGCATAGTCGGTCTAGTGTCTTGTCCACGGTTGGCATGGTCACCCTTTGGCTCCCCTAATGCCCATGGCTTCCCCATCGCCCAGGCGATATGACCGTTGGCCCACCCATGGGCTTGGCAACCATCCTCTCCACTTCCGTAGGCCCGAAGCCTCGGATTTTTATGGCTCCAATGACCCGGGCGTCTACCTCAAGTGGGAGGCCAACATGGACACCTACGTTGATTGTTATCCCATGTCTGAAGTCGGGCAGTTCTATTATGCCAAGGAGCGACTTCTACACAAGGCCGCCGAAAAGTGGGATTACATTGAACGTTCGAGAGAGGTTAGGAGGCAATGGCCCATCGAGTCATGGTGGGACATGAAGAGAGAGCTTAGGAAGGTCTATCTTACCCACCCATCAACCTCCAACCCCGGGGGTCATACCACGACCCAACCCCGCCCCTTCACCCACATCCAAGCCCTCCAAAGCAACCCCAATCAAGTGGTCCACCCAGTCGCCTCCAACCAACCTCACCTCGGCACCCCCATCCAATCCCACCCAAGCACCTCCAACCAAGTGGAAGCCCCACTTATTGCCGAGTCTAGGTCCGCATCCGGGCCGAGAGATGAAGAGCGAGTCCACCCCGAGGCCCCTTCTCCAACCCGCACCTTAGATGAAATCAAAAAAATTCTTTCGGATTTGTTGGATAGGATAGAAAGGACACATGCTCCTTCACCACCCGTGAGTGCTCCGTTGCCACCCTCTCCTTCCGAACTTCATCCGGAGCCATCTTATTTGGAGCCACCAAAGCCCGAACCACCCGTGTTTCTAACGGGTACGCCTTTCATAGCCGAGCCACTTCTTAGCTGGCTCAAGGTTGGCTTGGTCCCGCCTTCATATCCATCCATAGACCCCACCTTACCTCTAGTGTCCGTCAACTCCTACCACACGACATTCTGGTCTAGTCACCATGTTGATACATTGGGTGACCTTATTATGGGTTTACACCGACAATGGACATTGATGTACTTACTGGCCCGAGACTTCGACCAACCCACTAGTAGTAGCTTCACTCATCCGGACTTAGGGTCCATTACCTCCGTGTGCACCGTGGGATGGGTCGCCACGGAGATCCTCTTATTCCTCCCCATGCCGGCCGAACCCGACTTCATACCCTTTTGCCCGAGGGAGGAACCATACATCCTACACATGATCACCGTCCCACCTACAATGCATAAAGGTGACTATCCACACCTTCAAGACTTCTACACCAGGGACCGTGACTTGTGGGAACCCACCATAAGGGGTCATACCTTCTTTGATCCCTTTGACCCATTTCCTAGTGGACCCCTAAACCCACCATATATACTTCACTTCTTTGAGGGAGTCCACTATCACACCCCTACCCCACGGGTCGGGTCGTCTATACCCACCAAGCCCGTTCTCGATACACCTATACCCGGTTCTCCTAGCCCTCTCAAGTCTCCCAAATCCAAAGGGCAGTCCATGCATGGCTGGGTCATACTTGGACGTCTAGGTGTTCCCCATGCCACCAACCACCGGTTGCATAACATGCATGCATGGCACATTTTCGGGTGTCCTGGTCCGCCGTCACACACGTACGGGTCGGACTAACATTAGGTTTGTTTAGGGTCTGTGTGAGTCTTTGTTTTGTCTGATTTGTTTGTTGAGTGCATTGTGTGTTTGTGCATACATCGAGTCAAGTCGGTTTGGTACGCTTGCGTTGTTAGTCTCTTTCGAGTATGAGACTTGTCGGACTATTGGGATCAGTTCTACATCTATGCCCCAGATCTAGTCACCTACAGGGACCCAGCGGTGATTCCTAGTGAGTCTTCGAGCCGCCTCCTTCCCCTTGAGAGTGACCCCACCCCGACGTGTTCCACCTCTAGCCTCTTCCCCTAGCAACATGCTCATATCGAGTATATACGGAATGAGCAGGTGACGATCACTTGGAGTGGAGTGTACCTGCGCTACTTGGTACGGTGATGGATCCCCCGGAGCTACTCGAGCAGTCACCCCCTTTACTCGACAGGGTCGAGTTCTTCCCACCCGGGGAGAATTGATGGGGACATCGAAGCAAGACCGCTCATATTTTTTTTACATTTATGTTTTTTTATATTTGTATGTATACCCTTGTGTTATATGGGTACACAATTGTAAGTCTTAGTGGGTTTTTGTGCAAAATGTCAGTAGGACCAGCAAGGGGGCCCTCACTCCTTCCTCATTAGTCCAAGTGGCACCATTTGGGTCCATGTGGTGCTGGTCAAAGTCCTAGGTAACATCTAGAATGTCAATTGACACATGGGGAGACAAGTGGTTTAAAATTTCAAAGGAGGCTACCTACCATTACCTACATTGTCCCCTTGGTCAAGGGGGCGCCCCCCCTTTTTGTCCAATTTTAATTTTTGAAAAAGAATGCTATTAGAACTAATTAGTTCTATACCTTGTATATCCCTCCCAAACCTAGATCTGAGGGTATTAAGAGTCTTTTTTCATTTCATATAAATAGCATGTAATTTCCATTTGTGTGAATTAATGAGAAGAAAAAAGTTGATTACCTTGGAGCAGATTTGTGCCCCTCTCTCTCTCTCTCTGGTTCCTTCATCCTCCTTCTACATTCCAGGGTGTAAACCCCTTTTGTCTTAGCCCCTCTACATCTGGTTTCTACCTCTGCCGCCTCTGCCGCCGTTCGTGCCGCCATCGAGCCGCCGTGAAGCAAGATCCGAAGTGTTGTCCACGGTTTTGTTTTGCTGGACAGAGTCCCACTCCGAGAATTTTAGCTCCCAACCCTGACATCATCTGGAGCTGCGATTTTCAAGGTTTGTTCCCCACTTGATCCCCAACTTCCAAAAAAATAATCCCATCATTTACCTTTCTTTTTATATTTTTCCATTTTTGTGTATTTTCATCTTCCAGTTCTGTCCCAATTCAGATCTGTGTAACAACAGTTCTGTAATTTTAGGTTTCGACCCCCTTCTTGATTTTTTTTTGAATCCCCAAATTTATTGGAGGTTCTGTCCATCACCCCCACCATCCACAAAGTTTCTTGTGAATTTAGAATCTCGTTCCTATTTTCTAAAAATTCACCTCAGACCCCAAGTTCTGTTCTGTCTCTGCTGTAAAATCTCCCGATACTAGAAAATACTTTCCCCCAGTCAAATCTCCACCAAACCTTTCATAAAAATAATCCACGTTTTCCTCTCTTCGCCCTATACAACTTTCATGAAGGGCTCAAAAGCTGAATCGAAGGTCTACATCACGGTCAACGCCAACTCTCAGGAAAACTCAAATCTGCCGTGAGTTTTCTGATCTTGTGAACCAGCATCTTGAATAGTCGATAAAGGCCATCAACGGGAAATTCAAAAATCTTTCTCTGCCATAGATCGAAGGATTTTGAGTTAGGTTTCCAACGGTACTTCTTGTGCGTCGATCCGACATCGGGAGTGACCGTAACAATGGATTTTGTCGGGACGCGCGGGTCTGAAACAATAGTTCAGATCCGTGGGCAGCAACTCCGACGAGTGAAGATCAGAGCCGCCCGGCCTCCGAGCGGCGAACCAGCACACCACCTTCCCAGGGAGCGCCCCTCCGGGCGTCCCCACCACAGGGGTGCAACCCCGGTCTCACGCGGCCCCACTGACCAGCACATGGGTCCCACGATCGTGAGTACGCGTGCCGCCAAAGCTACACAAGAAGCCGCCCGTCAACCCAAACCCGCTACTCCCGGGTCCCGTTGTGTCGCCCTTTACCTCCCTGCGTGGAGTGGGCAGTGAAATTACATTGCTGTAATTATTGTGTAGTAATTGTTCCGGGAGTACGAGATCGGCCGGGATCGTCTTCCCCATGCCCGGCACGTGGAGGTATCATGTTCGCTCCATTACTCGGCATTTGCTATTCTTGTATATGCTTTTATATGTCGCTGCTAGAGAGCATGTGTTAGGGCCTTTAACTTGATATATATATATATATTGTTATCACCATTGTGAGAGTGAGTGAGTGTACCGTCCCGTGACTCGACCCGAGTTAACGCGGAAAGGCAGATACCCGAGACTCACGGCCGGTTTCTCAACCGCGCCCGGTCCCACGTCTTCCCTCGCATAGGGACGATCGCGAGCTAGAGTCCCAGAACGCGTGTCCGTCCCGCATCACGTAGGGGTGAAAAGGCATAAATGGATGCACAATCCTCCTCTCAATGAACATGTTGGACGCTGGGAGAGGCCTCCTCCGCAGAACAAAACAAAGAAGCTCTATGCCTTCCCCCGGGACAAGACTCGAGCATTGTTCGAGTGGGCTGTCAAATAATGCAAAGTCATCCTTTCGAAGCCAAAGAGGCCGAATGAGGTCAGAAGAAGAGATGATCCTCATTTCTGCCCCTACCATCAAATATTGGGGCATCCTATTGAACATTGCCAAATATTTAAAGACATCACCCAAGGCTTAATAAAAAGAGGGGAGCTAAAAATGGGGGAGGACAGAGTCGACCCTCCGCACTCTCATGAACTGCCTACACAGGAGACATCAATTAACATGATATCTATATGCCAACTGTCGCCCAGAGAAGCGCCAGAGGCTTGCAGCCAACACACCAATGAAGACTGTGCCCTAGCGCCTGAAGAAAAGCAAAGAAATTGGCAAGCATCGTCAATAAAGAAAAGAACAAGATCATCATCCCTTCCAACTCCGAGAGTCCAGGTTAGTGGAGCCATGGACCAGCCTACTCTGCCTCTTGCAGTCTCTGCCCGCCTTCAAACAACCCCTCCAATGGCTATCAAAAGGTCAATCAACAGTAAAAAGAAGAAACAAGCCCCGTCGCGGGAACATGAAGAAGCTAGCTCAGCCATGGAGCAGCCGCAAGATATTATAAATGGGCTTGATGAGCATGAGCAGCTCAAGAGTCGACCTATGCAGCTCAAGAAGCATGCCCCTCAAAGATGCAATGAATCTCACGGGCTAACAAAAAGAATTAAAGAAAAGGCAAGGGTGTTCAATGGACCGAACGACCCACTGCGGGGGCAGATGCCAGCCATATGGGAAAAGGAAAATGAGAATACAAAAGCTAAAATAAGATGTGTTGCTCTCTCTTGCAACTTGCTGTCAGCACCGTCCAGTGTGGCTCAAGCAGTTGATGAAGAAGATGAGGAAATTTACTTTATGCCAAAAGGAGCAAATCAGGCTAAAGCTTCTACCTCCCACCATGATGCCGGATCCGGGAGAATACCAAGACACCCACCAGCCAACAAGGGGACACAATACCGTGTTCCTCCTAGGCTTGAAGGCATAAAACCCAGGGAGTTCATCTCGAAGAAACTGGGCGCGTCCGGCAATAATGACGGGATGCCACTCACCCTAGTCAAACCGGAGGCGCAAGATGGCACTCCCGGCCCCTCTTGGAAAGACCCCGTTGTGATGGCACTACTATACCAGAAGCAGCAGGAAATTGAAATACTGCAAAGGCAACTGAATGAAATGAATCTAAGTCCACCTATGCCGCAACTGGCAGGACATCTACATGAGGCGAGACAAGGTAGTGCTAGCTCACTTGAAGCTTCAGCACGGCCAGTCATACCCCGAATAGCACATGATCTTACAAGGGGTATCCTCCCTCAACCACTCAAATATACAGTCTCCTGGGCACGTCAGGGGGCAACTAAAGTATCTCCGAAGATGGTGCCAATGAGATCGCGCATGCAGTCAGACAAGCTGAAGGCGAAACAAACAATGAATACGAAGACGGCCGAAGAGGAAGTCACCGAGGCCGAATTACAAACAGCCAAACAAAAAGATAATGAGTCTGTCATGGACTACATAAGAAGGTGGAGGAATCTCCGTGAAAGATGCAGACATCCGCCGAGCTACGGGGATTATGTTCAAATCTGCAAAGAAAATTTGAGAATAGATATTCTACGATGGGTCATTGACATTGAAGTCACGATCTTTGAACAGCTGAGTGATGTCGTAGCCAATGCCGAAGCAGTTCTGGCAAGGCATTGCTTGGCCTCTACGGCCTCGGGCCAAAAGAATAAACCAATCAACAAACCTCCGGCATAAGAAGGAGTTTGCGCCTCAAATTTTGAAGCCTTCGAGCGACAGAAGAAGAAAATGAAAGAAGCATCTTCCGCTGATCCGGCAAAACAAGGGCCCTCATTAAGGGGTAAAATGATGAAATTGTATTCCTTTCCAAAGGACAAGACTATGGCACTTTTTGAGTGGGCCCGTGAATACGGCAAAGTAGTGCTTTCGGAGCCGAAGAAACTGGGCGATGCCGAAAGAAAAGACGATCCACGATTCTGTCCTTATCACCAAATGTTGGACCATCCCATTGAGGATTGCTATGTGTTCAAGGACATTTTTGAAGGCCTGATCAAGAAAGGCGAACTACAGATGGGCGAGTATAAGGTGGACCCACCGTGCCCTCATCAAATATCTATCCTTAAAAGAGCAGCCCCACGCGGTATTACCGCCTCAACTGCTCCTCACAAATCTGGCTGAAGCCGATGTCTAGTAGGCCCGCATAGCTTGAAGACAGATGTTTGCCAACAAAAAGAAGAATGGCAAATGATGCAAAAAAAGGAAAGAGAAAAAGAAAAAAAAGGAAAGGAAAGGTCCTATTCTGGGGGCAGGCACCAAAAAAAATGAGCAAAAAAAATGAGGGCAAATGAAATTTGCATATATAGACATAAGGCTCAACCTATTGAATCTGAAATTTCATCTCTCAGAAGGTCGGGTCTTCAAAAAAAAAAGAAGAAAAAGAAGAAGAAAAAAATCCTTTTGAAGGAGGCCTTGGTGGCTGCATCTGTCAAAGGAGATATCACTACCCCATGTCTTGGTCCGTGCCAAATAAGAAACTACCATTGTGGGGTTGGCGTGGTGGAGCGAACCACTTATCCCCTCTCTGAGGGGGTGAGCGCTCTCCTATGCACCCACCTTGGTCTGTTTAAAAATAAATGGATGAAGGGTAGTGGCTTTGCACTCCACTACACTATTAGCGTCATCCGAGCTATCCGTTCAAAAAAAAAAAAGAAGCATGGATGCAAAAAGAAGGGGGGAAAGGAACTTATAAGGTCAGCAAGGCCTCCCCATCCTCCCCATGGGCAGAAGACCCCTTAGTAGCATTGCATGGTGAATGCCCAAGGAATAATGAAATGACCACATCATCTGCGGTGGTAGGAGGACCCTACAACTACAGCTTCTAAGAATAAGCGTCAAGAGGAGGACACTTGGCGTAAGCGTCGGAGGCCCAAACCGAAGCTATTGGGAGCATCTCCTAAAGAAATCAATGACAAAAGAAGATAGCTATTGATATGATGTATAGCTGTCACTGAATACTCCCATGGGGATCATGTTAATCAATAGTCCCACAGATGCTAAAGAACCTTCATTGGCCACTAGGCGTCCCGTTTCAAATACGGGTCCAATCCCTGTTGGGGAATGAAAAAAACAAGTGATGCCGAGTTTTCTGCACCCTCGGCTCCTCTCTCCTCATCAAGCCAACAAATAAGCGCCTTTAGGCTTTTAGTGGCCTACCTCAGCATCCCTTGTCCCACCAGAATTCATGATGCCTTGCCGCCCCCCTATCCTATGGGGATACTCCCCACTCGTCCCACCGGGACTAACCCTCCACCCTTGATCTGGGACCTATGCTCCCAGCCAATGCACTCTCATGGCCTTTCGGCATTTAGCCACGACAATGCCATATTTGTCCCATGGGACTCTCTTATCACTGCCGGTTTGGATTCCTTACCCAATGTCGGCCTAATAAAATCTCATTTTCCTTAGCATAAGGCACTTTGCCCTTGTCGAGCTCAAAATTTGCCCATCAGTCCCACCGGGCTGTGTCCATAAAGCTTTCCCTTGGCCAGGGGCAATCTGTCTTAGCCGAACTCGAAAATTATCTTCTGTCCCATCGGACCGAGTCCACAAAATCTTTTCCTTGGCCTGAGGTGCTCCTCTCTTGCCGAGCTCAAAAATAATCTTTGTACCATTGGATAGGATTCATAAAACCTTTTTCCTTGGCCTGAGGCACTCCGCCCTCGTTGAGTCCCAAATTTACCCTTTGTCCCACGAGGACGGGATTCATAAAACCCTTTTCCCTAGTCTGAGGCACTCCGCCCTCGCCAGGCCCGTTGGGCTCTTGGACATCAATCCCTAGTCCCACCAGCAGAATAAATAATCAACTTCGTCAATAGTCCCACCGGACAAAAAAATATCCTACACCGTAGATGAGTCTGCATCAGGGAGCCCAAAAAAAAAACCAAAAAAAGAGAGAAAAAAAACAACAACAACAAAAAAAGAAATAAAAAATGAAGAAAAGAAAATGACAATCTAAAATAAGCATAATGAATCAATAAACTCAACGAACTCAACAAAATCAATAAATCCTATAAATCTAATGAGCTCAAAAAACTTAACAAACTCAATAAATCAATAAACACAACAAATTCAATAAACTCAATAAATCAATAAACTCAGTAAATCAATAAACTTAACAAACCCGATAAACCCAATAAAACCAAATAAATCAATTAACCCAATGGAATCGATAAAATCCAACAGACTTAATAAACCCAACAAGTCAATCGACTCATCAAATCAATAAACTCAATAGATCAAAAAAAAACCAACAAACTCAATTAATAGATCCGATGAATTTAACAAACTCAACAAAACCAATAAACCAATAAACTCAATAGACCGAACAAAATCAATAAACTCAACCAATCCAAACTAATAAACCAATAAAAGACATCTTCGCTTTGTCTCAAACCTTTTGTCTGGGCAAGGTTTGGTGATCCCGTCATGTCCACGGGTCAACGCCCATATTCTATCCTGGCTCAGACCTCATGTCTCTGCCAGGTTGGTTGACCCCGACGTGACGTTGGGTCGACATCTACATTTATATGTTCTGCCCTTGTTTCAGACCTTTCATCTGAGCAAGATTAGTTGACTCCGACACTTCATCGGGGTTGACATTGATGTTTAGCCCCGTGTCTGGGCCTCTCATACATCTGCATTCTGGTCAATACCCGCCCCAAATCTTCTATCAGGGCAGGGCCCATTGACTTCGACGTTCCATCGGGTCAACACCTATCCTATGTTCTGTCCATGGCTCAGGCCTCATGCCACTGCCAAGTTCATTGGCTTAGACATGACATCGAGTCAACACGTATCTCATAATCTGTCCTTGGCTTAGACCTCACGTCTCTACCAAGTTCGTTGGCTGCGACAGGACGTCGAGTCAACACATATCCTATATTCTTCCCTTGGCTTAGGCCTTACGCCTCTGCCAAGTTCGTTGACCTCGACAGGACGTTGAGTCAACATTTATACCCTATACACTACTTTTGGCTTAGGCCTCACGCCTTCGCCAAGTTCGTTGACTTCGACATGACGTCGAGTCAACACTTATCCCACATTATACCCTTGGCTTAGGCCCCATGCCTTCACCAAGTTCGTTGACTTCGACATGATGTCGAGTCAACACTTATCCCACATTATACCCTTGGATTAGGCCCCACGCCTTCGCCGAGTTCGTTGGCTTCGACATGACGTCGAGTCAACACCCATCCTACATTATACCCTTGGCTTAGGCCTCACGTCTCTGCCGAGTACGTTGACTCTGACATGACATCGGGTCAACATCCAGATCCTACATTCTTTGCTTGGCCTAGGCATCACGCCTTTTTCCAAGTTGGTTGACTTTGGCAAGTCTGTCAAGTCAACGACCATATTCTGCCCTAGCCCAGACCCTTTGTCTCTTCCAGGTTGGTCATTTTCAACATAACGTCGAGATGACAACATTATTTTATGTGTCCTTGTCTTGGACATGCCGTCTAAGCAAGGTTTGTTAGCTCTAACATCCCGTTGAGTCAAAATTCATATCCTATACTCTGCCCCCGGCTTAGGCCTCACGCCTTTGTCAAGTTCGTTGACTTCAACATGACGTCGAGTCAACACCTATCCTACATTATACTCTTGGCTTCGGCCTCACGCCTTTGCCAAGTTTGTTGACTTTGACATGATGTCGAGTCAACACCTATCCTACATTATTCCCTTGACTTAGGCCCAGCGCCTTCTCCGAGTTTGTTGGCTTCGACATGACGTCGAGTCAACACCCATCCTACATTATACCCTTGCTTAGGCCTCACGCCTCTGCCGAGTACGTTGACTCCGACACGACGTCGGGTCAACATCCATATCCTACATTCTTTGTTTGGCCTAGGCGTCATGCCTTTTCCAAGTTGGTTGACTTTGGCAAGTCTGTCAAGTTAACGACCATATTCTGCCCTGGCCCAGACCCTTCATCTATTCCAGGTTGGTCGTGTTCGACATGATGCCAAGACGACAACAATGCTTTATTTCTGCCCTTTCCTAGACATACCGCCTAGGCAAGGTTTGTTGGCACCGACATCCCGTCAGGTTAACGTTCATATTCTACCTCTGGCCCGGACCTTTCTTCCAGTCAGTCAACAAAAAGACCCTTTCTTCTTTGGTTCAGACCTTTCGTCCGACCATACAACAAAAAGACCCCTCTACCTCTAGCTCGAACCTTCCGTCCAGTCAGTCAACAAAAAGACCCTTTCATCTTTGGCTCGGACCTTCCGTCCGACCATACAACAAAAAGACCCCTCTACCTCTGGCGCGGACCTTTCGTCCAGTCAGTCAACAAAAAGACCCTTTCACCTTTGGCTCGGACCTTCCGTCCGACCATACAACAAAAAGACCCTTTTTCCTCTGGCACGGACCTTTCATCTAGTCAGTCAACAAAAAGACCCTTTCCCCCCTGGCTCGGACCTTTTGTCCCATCAGTCAACAAAAAGACCCTTTTACCTCTGGCTCAGACCTTTTGTCTAGCCAGACAACAAAAAGACCCCTTCACCTTTGACTCGGGCCATCCGCCTAGCCAGGAAACAAAAAGATCCTTTCTGCTTGTGACTCTACCCTTCCATCCAGTTGAAGAACAAAAAGACTCCTTCTATCGACGGCGTCATGACTGTATGTCTAAGCCATTAAATATTCTTGTCTGGCGTCATGGCTTTCCGCCCAAGCCGGTAAACAATCTGCCTTGGCGTCATGGCCTTCCGCCTAAGCAAAATTGTATGGCGTCATGACTTTATGTGTAAGCCGTTAAATATTCTGCTTTGGCGTCATGGCGTCCTGCCTAAGTCAAGTTGTACGGCATCATGACTTCATGTCTAAGCCGTTAAATATCCTTATCCAGCGTCATGGCTTTCCGTTTAAGCAGGTAAATATTCTGCCTTGACGTCATGGCCTCCCGCCTAAGCCAAGTTGTACGGCGTCATGACTTCATGTCTAAGCCGTTAAATATCCTTGTCCGGCGTCATGGCTTTCCGCCTAAACCGATAAATATTTTTCCTTGGTGTCATGGCCTTCCACCTAAGCCAAGTTGTACGGCGTCATGACTCTATGTCTAAGCCGTTAAATATCTTGCCTTGGCGTCATGGCCTTCTACCTAAGCCATGTTGTACGGCGTCATGACTTCATGTCTAAGCCGTTAAATATCCTTGTACGGCATCATGACTCTATGTCTAGGCCGTTAAATGTTCTTCCTTGGCGTCATGGCCTTATGCCTAAGCCAAGTTGTACGGCGTCATGACTCTATGTCTAAGTCCTTACATATTCTCCCTTGGCGTTATGACCTTACGTCTAAGCCAAGTCATTCGGCGTCATGACCTTTGGTCTAAGCCGACAAACCTCTTACCCTTGGCTCGGAACTATTGTCCGAACTAACGAACGAAAAGACCTCCTTTGGTTTCATACCAACCCATGATCCCTCCAGGAATTGACCACCACATATGACATCTTCTCTCCATTGCCATGGCATCGAGCTTCTGACGCCATAATCACCAACCTGCGGGCATGCCCATTAAGCCCTTTAGAAAAGAGAGAATAAAAAGAAGAAACAAAAAAAGTAGAGAAAAAAAAGAAAAAAAAAGAGAACGAAACAAAAAAGAAAAAAAGAGAGTAAAGAAAGAAAAAAAAGAAAGAAAATAAAGAAAAAATAAGAAGAGAAAAAAAGAAAAGAGAAGAAAAAAGAAATGATAATCATGACGTGATTTGTGTGCTTGTTTGCCTCACGTGCATGTCTGCCTGAAATATAGTATTTACACACTTCGTTCAAATTTCTAAGGCCGCGTACTCCCTTCGTAAATAGCGCTGCCCTGGTTCAGGATATGTGTGCGCCACGACACACACTAAGGAATGAAAAGTCAATTGTCGGAAAGTACATACGATCAGGGGAAGAGTCGTAGCCATGTCGCTAGCATAACTCGCTAAATACACCCTATACAAAACTCCTACACTTCGCACATAATATGAGCAACGGTCCTTAGTCATAGGGACGTCATAAATTCTTCTTAACACTTCGTGGACGCTTAAATCTCTACACTCGCGTAAAGGGTGATCGTGAGGAAAAAGCTGCCTGCCCCCTTTAAAAAAAAGAATAAAAAAATGGGAAAAAATGATGATAATGGTAAGTGGAATGTGAATCCAAGTAGCTGGGAATCCCCACTGAAATAAATGAGGAGACTCGCGTGAAAATGGTGCAGCAAACTTCACAATTAAAATAAGGATGAATCCTACTAGCTGGGAATCCCCACTGAAACAAATGCGGAGACTCACGTCAAACGGTAAAATGCACAATAGTATCACAATAAAGGACGAATCCTAGTAGCTGGGAATCCCTATTGAGACACATGAGGAAACTCGTGTCGAACGGTGAAGTTTGAAATTAAGAATAAAAGGGGGTTGTGCGAAGCTACCAAAAGTCGAGAGCCCAGAATGTATGTGTAGGCGATAAAGTAATCCTCTAGTGTTACTCAGAACGTCTGCACGTCCCTATGTCTATTGTTCACTACCCATATAATCGCACTTTCACACTATCGAGGAATAGTAATGGTTGTAAATTATGATTCATGCTATGCATATGTTCTATGTGACGTCCTCTTTACGTATGAACATCTCCTTTAGTTGTGCTTCGTGAGCCACACTATGCCCGCGAATCTTGGGCGCTATCCTTATCCTATCCCTGGTATAGGGGACCTATGCTACATATATCTACTCTATGCTTGAGAACGATGAATGCATACGTGCTTGAGTGAGGCTATATAAGGTGAATAAATAAAAATGAATGACAAAATAAAACAAGAGATGCAATGAAGCAAAATAAAAAATATATAATAAAAATGATGATAAATGAAAATATAATAAATAAAAAGAATGAATAATAAAAAATATATGCAATATTTTCAAACGGGCCATGGGTTACACCAGCACGTCCCGCTCTTTCGTCCCTCTATCGCAACACCCGCGGGTGGGGAGCATTTGTTAACACTGAAAATATTCTTAATATTTTCGGACTTCTACTTCTGCAGGTCTCAAGTTCTGATCGGGTGCTCCTGTGCCGACAGGGAAAAAAAGAAAGAAAAGAAGAAAAAGAATGGCGGAAGCCGAACAATAGATGAGACCAAAGAAAAGAAGAAAAGATAAGATGCTCGACTCCAACGGACAACCGTGAAAGCAAGACCCGGGAGCTCGGAAGAGTATTCGGGACCATCCCCGAAGAAGCAATCAAAAAAGCTACAAATACAAGTGAAGCCGGCCTGGCAGCATAAATTACAGTGCCGAAGGCCATGTCAGTGCAAAACCCAAGTGTCTGAACCAAAGGCACAAACAGTTTTTGAATGGGCCATTCAGCGGCCTGAAGGCTTTACCAATACTTCTCGTAGCAATTCTTACGAAGCCGCGATGGGATGAAGGATCAGGACAAATCTCGGAGCCAGTCCGAGGCCCACAGCCCGACGCACACCCGAGCAAGTGCAATGGGGCATGTTTATCCGACGCGCCCCTTTACCTGGCGCGCCCTACTCGGCGCCCATCTTCCCAGCACGCAGAATCAACGGCGCCCCTTATCTGGCGCGCTATATCCGCGCCGGGTAGAGTCACGCCCATCTCCTGCTATATAAGCCAATGGTCTTCGGCAGAAAGAGAGGGAGGACATGTAGGGAGACAGGTAGAGGGCCAATCATCTGAGAGCGAGGAAGCTTTGGAAACAAGAAAGGGAGGATTTCTTAGAAAGATAGTCAGAGAGCTAGCCACCATGTAGCACCCCGAAATTTATAAAGGATACATATTAATATTGGTCAGGAAATAAATATAGAAAATAAAATTTCGATAATGGAAATAGCCTAAATTGATAGTGGGCCTAAACATTAATTAGAAGGCTATGAATAAATCCTTCATTAAAGCCCAACCATTAAGCTAAAACCCTAACGAGTTACAAATAGATAATTGAGTTAAAGATCCCAGGATCGAAACCCGACTCTGATACCCGAGACAACAATGCAAAATAAATAAGATATACAAATAAATAAAGTTAATGGAAATAAAGTATGTATATAAAGTTCTACCAATTAGATAAAACTACTTATTAGTCTACTAAATATAATTAGTGGGCCTTTGCATTAAAACAGTTATACGTAATATATATATATAAATATATTATAACCCAACCCAAATAATACTAAGTTAAATGGATTTCACTAAAGATCTAAATGTTAAACACATATGCTACCCACTAAGCTCACAACTTACATATGTAGGTGTGTAAAGATATAAGGCCCAACATGCAATTTCAAAACCCAACCCATTTAACCCATAAGGCCATATATATACAAAACTCACATAACAGCTCACCTACACACACATATATATATAGAGTCTTATTAAAATATTAGGCTAAAAAGCTTAAGATAATTATAAGACATATGTAATTAATGGGCTCTAAAGATATTGAATGGGCTGGGAATATATGTATAAATATATTAATATAGATATAGATTATACATGAGCCTTGGCCCAAAAATAACCCACACATATATCTTATAAAAAGGAGCCTTAACAATACAACCCACTATATGTCACCCGTATACATATAAAACCTAAAACATATGAAAACTAAGCCAAAAATAAATAGCACCTTCTATCAGGGCGTTATTTAATTGAAGACCATACAAATGGGCGCTAATTTATGAATTGGCGCCCCTATCTTAGGCGCTAATTCCAACAATGACGCCCCTTTGAATGGGCATTGTTTTCATACGTTAATAAGGTAAGATAGGATAACGGTAAATAATGCCCCCTTGACAGGCGCTATATCCTGAATTGAAGACTTCTCACACAGGCATCATTTATTGAAATCACACCCCAATCTTAGGCGTCATTTTCAAAAAGGTCCCGTTTGTGTTTGGTTCGAACAAGGAAGTTAATTGGGTAAGTTTTGATTAAGGAAGTGGATCAATACGTGGAAGTCTAAGTGTAATAAAAAGTCTACTTGGGAAGTTTTAGTTCCAATCAAACTCCTAGAACCCCATTAGGATTGCTACTCTATAAATACCCTGTCTTTCGACCTGGCCCCGACTATAGTATCTTCTTCCTTCTGCTACTGCGAGGCCATCGAGGAGCGTCTTCCGACGGCATCCTACTGCTGCTTCTTCTTCCTCCACCGTTGAAGTGCAGTTGCTACGTATAGAAGAAACTAAAGCTTCTTCTCCTTCCCTATTATGGACGTGTTGCAGTTGCTGCGTCCTCTGTTTCTATCCGAGTGCAAGGACTTCCTTTTCCTCCAGTGGTTGTGCCGCAGCTGTCTTCGTCCTCTGCTATTGCAGTTGTTGTACTGCTTTGACATCGTTAGCCATCTTCGACTTCGTCTTCTTCCTTCGCGTGGGCGAGCTGTTGCGACTGTGTTGTCGTTGCCGTCGTTGCGTGAAGGACGAACGACACCTTCTTCTTTTCATAGAGACCGTGCGGCTACTGCACCATTGTTGCTGTTGCTATTTGCCACTGCAGAGTTGGTGCCGTTGTTACAGCAAGAAGCCAAGTCTTTTCCCTTGCAGTGGTTGCTGCTGTTAGCGTGGGAAGCATCTTCCCTATATCATCTTCTTCTTTCCGGCAACCCCTCCGATCGTATAAATGCCGAGAGGTAGGCAATCTCCCAAGCCAAATTGTTAGTTAATCTGCATAATTTATGCATGTTTCTTGTTAAAGTTTGTAGTTTCACGTGAAGTTAACAAAGTAAACGCATGATTAAAGAATTTTGTAACCGTGTAACCACATAACAAAATTCTAGATAAATATAATTATGAGATCCCCATGATTATTCCTAAATTTTTGTGCATATAAATGTTGTATTAACTATAAACATTAATTAGTTAAATAATTTAATATGTTTTAACTATATACTCGATGAATTATAAAAATTACTGTAGCTTGATAGTTATGGGATTTTGCCTTAATGATTTGTTCGTGGCCGTCGGAGTGTCCTTTGGCCATGAAATTTTATGGGAGCGTTATTGGGGTAGAGACCGAAATAGTGAGAGTGGTTGCATCATTTTTCATACCTCCTATCTCAAGATCCCCCATCTCTCAACGAAAAATTACTTTGAACGTCCAGTTAGGTAGAGTTTTTCGAGCCCGTCATTTCGATATATAGAACGCGTGATTCCGACGTGTGTACGTCGAGAACATGAGGTTTGAAGATCGACACTTTTATTGAAATGACGACAAGCTCAATGGCGTCAAATTCTTTTGACGGCATCATGCAATGTCGTTGAATTATTTAATATATATATATATATATATATATATATATATATATATATATATATACATATAACTTGTAATTATATCTTTGAAAATCCATATCTACTAAACTATGCAACATAAAATTATAAAAAATATATTTTTAGAATCCTTGAATTTTTCTCTTAGTTATCATATATTCTATTTTTCTAAATTATTTTATATAAATAAATATGTTTTTGAATGTATATTTTTGAAATTATTCAATTAAATAGATATTAATGTGAATCCTTGTTAAATGAATTAAGTTAAAAATCATAAAATTAACGTCCCTCCAAGAGGACGCTAATTAATAAATGACGTCACCCACGGGCGTCAATTAATATAAGTTTATTTAATTATAGTTAATTATAGAATTGGATGGACGTGAATTCTATAATTAACGCATTCATGTTCTCACTGTTTTCTTCCGGTTTTGACCCATACCTCGGGTCTTTTGGCACTCTCATCTCACGTCTGTAGATGGAGTCCATGTTTCATGATTGGTTCACGTTATATACCTCAACTCTCGTGACATACGAGCCCTCCGTTGGACATTCTGTTCCTTCGGACTGGCAAGTTAGTCATTGGGACCTCCGTAAGTCTCCTCGCAGCCTTGGATTCCCTCAAGGCCGACTGAGCTGGATGTACCTAATCACCCAGATTTCCATAATGTCATGGTTTTCATATGGTTTATTGATATAGCATCCTTATTACAAGTTCTATCCTTGAACTCTATGTTCCATGAAATCTATCTTAATGTTCTTACATGCTTGATCATTGAAATTCTTGGCCATTAATATGGAATTAGTCTAGACTAAATGTCAGGGGCTATCGAACCCACTAAAATGACATTTTAAATACTACGGGTCCTGATCTGACCCTATTGGGCGAGGTAAAGTCCAAACGTTACTGGTATACGATGATCGGGTGTTGGCATTCACCACCTATAGTCGTCTATAACTTATCTCCATGAGGGGTGGTGATATCGTCGTGATTTTTCCCTTAGTGCATTGGCCAATACTATATAGTGCTAGATGTGCAAATGCTCTCGTGATAGTGATGATTGGGAGCAATTGCCATCTTAGTACACAATCCTATATAGTGCTAGGTGTGCAAACGCTCTCGTGATAGTGATGATCGAGAGTAATTGCCATCATAGTACACATTTCTACAACTAATTGTTCGTCATGAAAAGATATTGAATTGCCTTATTGGAGGGGTTATCATATCATCGTGATATTCCCTTAGTGTCTTGGCAAATGCTATAGAATGCTTGTAGAAGTAATTGTTCTACTTCTATATCGATCATCCTAAAAGTTCTTGAATTATCCCCAATGGTAGTACACGTTATCTTGTCACAATAATGGATACATTGAAGCTCTCGTGATAGTGTTCGTCATAGAGAGATGAATGTTATATTTTCTCATGAATGCTCTTGACCTAGTTTGAGAAAGTACTTTTTAAGATCTTGCTATACTCTCTTGATTATCATTGTCCTTACTCTTCATGAGTTTATCTAGCATCTTGCTTACTCTTTTTTTTTTCTAGTTCTTGAATTTATCTCGTGTCATTATAGCTCTCGATTTCTATATCTCGCATGACCTGCATGAGCATGTTAAACTAGAATTGACTTAAAGCTAGCTTGGAGCATGAGATATTAAGTCCTACTGAGCGTTCGCTCACCCTGCATTTTCTAATATTTTTTAGGTAATGACCTTAGTGACGACGAGACCGAACATGATGGGCAAGGGCAAGAGTGAAGTGAACTCTGACATCTAGATGAACCGTCTAGTCTGGTTATCTTGCGTCTTATGTCTCATTATAGTTTTTCTTTATTGAGTCTTTTCGTTTATTATGGGCCCGAATATGTAAAGAACATATATTCGAAATGAAATTTGTTATTTGTCCAAATTATTTTTCTGTGGAAATGACTATGCTCTGATTGACATGACTGTTTAACTGTCACGTTCCGAGCAAACGACACGTTCCACTGCTATCGGTTCGAGGCGTAACACACCATCTCTCCTGCCTGTCTGTCTGCCTGAAAGAGCCCGAAGACGGAGAGAGAAGCCCCTTCTCCGATACTCTATTCTCTGCAGTGAAGATTTTAGGTGGGTTCTGGCGATTTCTCCCAGCCACCCCCTTCTATCTTCTCTTGGCGACATCTCTGTAAATGCACATAGTCGAGGGGCGATGATATGAGCCCATCTCCCTCGTGCTATCTTTCCATCTCTCCCCCTTTCTTTTTTGTAACTGGCTCCTGCCCCTTTTGTATAACCAGTGGGCGGCCTCCGAGCGACAATGTCGTGCCGTGACGAATGTATATGGTGTCGAGTGTTTCTTTCACCATTATAATGAATGATGTCGGATTTGATAATTTGTATATGTTCCTCTGCCTCTTCTGATTTGAATGGAAGCACCGATGTATGATCAGATTCTCCCTCTTTTATCTGATTGCATTACTTTTATAAGCATGGCCCGTGTGTTGTTTACCCGATTTCTCCGTGCTAACACCGAATACGCCCTGGGTCATTCAGGGCAACATTAACATCATCACCCCTCTCCCCGGGGTTTTCTTTCTAATAAGACGATCATGTTGAATTCCCATCGTCTCTGCCGAGGGTTTAATCACCCAAGATATATATACACCCGGGCCTCCCTGTTGAACTCCGGGACTAGCCCCCACTACCATTTTGTTCTCAGTCATGAACTGAGGGGAATGGGGCCATCCCTAAAATATGGGTGTATGGTTTCCTCATGTCATCGCCTCCCTGCATGCTATACACCGACTGTGTGACGGGTCACCCTCCCCAGCTACCGTAGCCCTCATTTTATTGTGTTGGTCCCTAAAGCTAATTTGCTAATCGACTAACCTCAACATGTATATATATATATATATATATATATATATATATATATATATATATATATATATACATATATAGCTGATTGTAGTCGTTCCGTTGCCTGAGTGCATCCTGCATACGTATCATATGTAGCTATTCTTCTCGAAGAGTCCAGTGACCGGGGAGAGGGGACATTCCCCCGTGAATCACAGGTGGATCGCAGGGTCATACCCCTTCGATGTATGTATCCTCACGAGCTGGTCGGTGAATATGAACAGGGCTTCAGCCCAACATTAAATCCACTATCCATAAGTGAATCAGTGGTGGCCATGGGTCGTGTGCCCCTCGTAGGCTAGCCCTCGGGGTTTTCTTCCCTATTCATTATCCCTTTTGATCGTGCTCCTACCATAGGTTGTGCGCCCCTCGTAGGCTTTGCCCTCGAGGTTTCCTCCCACTTTGGTCGTCCCATCCGATCGAGCTTTCAACACACGGAACCATGGTGCCCCTCGTAGGCTAGTCCTCGGGGTTTCCTATCCGCTTGGGGTCTGCTGGCCGCCGTTGTGCTGTCCGGCTTGTTAGGGGCTTACTCCACACGTGAGTATGACCCCGCTTCTCCCCTGCAATCCTTCAGGGACGGTGAGATGCTGCCCAATTTTCGTCAGGTTCGGATTTAATAAAACATGTGTTCTTAAACAACGAGCTTCCGTGCTTCAGTATGAACCTCGCACGAACTTCTGACTCTGCTCTCGGAGAGCCCGGGATTCAAACTCAATAAACAATTAACACAATTAACCCCTAAATCCTCAAGAACATCTTAATAAACCAAATAAATCAAGAAATACCTCAAAAATCAACTAAACTGGTGCGGCCTTAAACCGGCGCGCCTTAATATGGCACGGTACCCCCCCCCCCCGCGTCGGATTAACCTTAGACTCAATCTCATCAAATTTCAAATGGCCTCTACCCGGCGCGGTCTAATCCGACGCGCCCCAAGCACCCCGCGCCTGTTTAGCTCATCCATCCACCCCGCGCCATTTAAGCGCTTTACCTATGGTACCCCATGCCGTTTTAACCCTTTTACCTACCCCTCTCTGCGTCGTTTTAAGGTGATTTATGTCTCGCTGTATTAAGGTGATTTCTATCACGCCGTTTTAAATGATCACTCTCCGAGTGAATATTCAACCGCCTTAATGGCGAACACTGTCCCGATTTGGATAACCCATGGCCACATGGAAACCCCTTGTAGGCTAGCCCTCGGGGACCGTCCATTTGGGAGTTTGTCAGATTTACGATTACATGCCCGCGGAACATCGGTACCCCTCGTAGGCTCGCCCTCGGGGTCTCCATCCATCTGGGTCTGCCGGTCACCGTGTCTGGCCTCCCGGCCTTTGAGGAGCTTACCCCATTCCGTGGGTATGCCTCCACTTTTCTCAGACACCCCGGGTTTAGGGGAGATGTTGTCGGATTAACCATTTGTAATTTTGAGAATATAAATAAAATGAATGAAAATGAAATAATAAAATAATAATAAAATAAACAAACAATAACTAAAATAATATATATATATATATATAACAATTAATGAAATAAAAAATAAACAAAAACAAAACAAAATAAACTAAAACAAATAGAGCCTCACCGTTACCAGGCGTGGCCTTAATCGGCGCGGCCTAATCCGGCACCATACCCCCCCGCGCCATTTTAACATTACACTCAAAACGATCAAAACCTCAATTGAAAGCAACCGGCGCGCCCACATTCTCCCCACACCCATTTATCAATATAAAGAACAAATCCAAATAGCGCGCCATTCATCTCTCTTTACATTCCCACGCCGTGCTAAAAGTCTCCCGCCGTTTTCATCACACGCCACACATGCACTTGCATTAAACAATGTTTAGCAGTAACACGTTGCAACCCAATATATGCACATCAAACAACTAATTAATACCAACCACTCACTTTGTTACAAATTCACACGTCCAGACCTCCCCATCTCATGTCCATGTAAATGTATATAGAAAAGGGAGATAAATAATGAAATAAATAAGATACCCTCATCTAGAATGGGGAAATAAAAAGAAAGGGGTAAAATAAAATAAACAAATAATAATAACAAAATATAAAAAAGGGTGGTGAAGGTGAGGAATATATTTATACATATAAAATAAACAAATAATGGGTGACAAAAAATGATAATAAAAATAACAGAATAAAAATAATAAATAAGTAACAAAGAAATGATGACTGAATAACAACCAAATAAATGTCAATAAAGGAAATAAAAAAATGCATGCATCCAATATAAAAAAATATAAAAATAAAACAAAAGAAACAAATAAATATTAAATAAAGTGCATTCATGTATTTAAAAATAATAACAAGAATAAATAAAGAATAATGAACATGATCGTGTCCACTCCGGAGCTCTCATCTCCTCTAGACCCCGGGCATGGAAATATTGATGGCCCCCCCTAACAGGTTGTGTCTACACCTCGGGATTAATCCCATTATGGCCATGGCATGACCTTGTCCTGGGCCGATAAGCTGTTGAATTTAATTTGTTTCGATCGGGTTTTAACTGCATTCCCTCATTTTTCAAATATCAAATTTGCCATACCTTGGCATACATTGTCTCGATGATACACGAGTCTGCCCGAATACGGTCATACTCGGCTCACCTCATGGGCCCACATGTATGCACCGTAATGCTACGCGCAGTCTCAAAATAAAAAGGCAACGATTAATCGACAGCCCTGCGAGTGACAGGGACTGCCAAAGTCTTCCCTAAATTTACAAAAAAATGACCAAATAAATAATAAAACTTAATACCACCACCTTACATGCCTACATGATCTGACTCTCCGGTATATCGAATGGTGATTAGCGGAAAGTCGGGTTATGCCCGGCCAGAAGCTTTGACTATGCGTGATGATGGTCCTCGGACCTAGGTTCTCCGCCCTGTACTGGGAGCCGGCCTAATAAATAAATACTAGCATATTGTGTGCTCGCATGCAATCGCAACTTTCATATATTCTATGGGCCCCATGGCCTCTTTATTTTGGCGATTAATCAAGGGTTGTCCCTCTTTTGGGGGGACGTAATTAACGCCGTAGCCTTTATGGTACGCCGGGTTTTGGGTCCCGACACGATCACCTATAATCGTCTGGTTAGTCAGACGGTGCGCATAATAAATTTGTCACCCAGTGACTGGCACGCCTACGCAAATAAACCAAAATATTAATAAAATAATAAAAATCAATTCCCACAAGCTGGCATGCCCGGTGGGACCGAGCCTCCCTTAATCTTTTCGCCAAAATAGGACCACCATGGGGCCCCCATTGAACTATTTCAAATGCTAATTATTCATTCATCTTGTTTCTCTTCTTTGTAGATTGAAGCAATGGCGGGCGGACTGTCTGGACTTGCTTTCGGTTCCCGAGTCGTGGCCGACCATGCTACCTACGGCTACCTTGCCATACCCACTACCTTCGGCAACCTTCCCCCGGTCGTTGGCTTCCCCAACTTCCTGGGAGTTGTATTCACGGGTCTTCTGGACATGGAGAGTTCTGAACCCGCGAAGCTGAAGAACAACAAAATTGTAGCCCGCCGAAGTGAGGGCCGAATTAAGAAGACTTTGTTGAAGAGCCCGGTGGTCGTGAGCTGCCATGTCCACCATACTATTTGCCCGACTGTGGCACATAAGAAGAAGCCCACTGGTGGCAACAAGAAGAGCTCCAGAAGAAGAGTTTTTGCTACTCCCCAAAGCCGACTCTCGGCATCTGGGAAGTCCTTGTTGATCGGAGGCGTCTGAGTCTACTTCAATGGCCGCAGCGCTATGACCCGATCCCGACTGTGCCCACTCACAACACCTTCCAAGTGCTAGTAGGCCGGAGGGTGAATTTTGATGACAACAAGCAAGGGAGACCGACCCCAAACTTGCCAAAGTTTAAGTAGATCTGGGTTCCTAAGAGGATCCGAGGCCCTGCACTAGCATCGCAAGGCTTCAAAAATTATGCTGAGGTCCCCAAGAGAGGGGGCAAAAAGGCTATGCATGCAGAAGAGACCATGGTTGCAACTCCTCCACCTGCCATCAGGGTCTCCGCAAGACAAGCCCACATCTCCAAATTATCAAGGAATTCATTCTATCTGCCAAATTGATATGGCTTTCACATATGCCGTCTTCCCGAATCCAAGCGCTGCCTCCTGCTATTTCTGTAGAGTGCAGTCAAGAAGACATGACAAAGATGGTCCGGGAATACTTCCATAGCCTCGGGAGTCCTGCCCTGGGCCGACAAAGGTCGCTTCGTGTCATCAGGACCGAAGAGGAAGAAAAAGACAAAATATCACCTGTGGGGGTGAATGAAGAGGAAAATCAAACAGGGACTAGAAGCCTTGAAACGCTTCCACAAAATGAAAGGATGAGAAGAATTTCAATATATGAAGGGCCGACTTTCCCTAGTCAGGCCCGAAGGGGAATCAGAAAGCACAAAAGAAGAATGCAAGTTATCACCTGCAATATGACAGGGGTAATGGGCATACCCAACACCCTGTCAAATGAACAAGAATAGTCGACCGAGATTACTGGAAGAAAAGACCCGATGACAAGACGGGACAAAGCTAAGGCTGAGCTATTGCAAGCCGCAAAGGGCAAGCAGGTTGTTGATGAAAATATCGCCACTGTCACTCCCAGAATAGTGGCGCCTGAATAAGAAGGAGCATCTCCGCCTCTTTCAATTGAAGGTTATTCTGCTAAAATGTCTGGGGGCATTAGTAATAAAACAGCCACGGACCCCGCCGTCCTGATGTTGTTACAAAGATACAAGCGGGAGATAAAACTGCTGAAGAGAAAATTGAACGAAAAGACTGGGCACGCTATGGCATCCGAGCAACCGAGGGCACGAGGCGAGCCATCACAGGAAGGTTCCAACCCCGTGGGTGCCCCTTCACCAGACTGTTCTACAAACTGCAGCTCAAAACCGGGCTACTCCCGAGCACTACGCCCAGCGGCTCCAGGTAGCATGGCCAATGCCCCTTCAACTGCAGCGACAGGCTCTCTGTCAGAGCATTTACCACAAAATGTTATGGCTTCGGCCGCATTTATTGATGCAGCCCACCCACCTCTGCCCTCAACCAGTAGATCCAGTTATGATGGACAAGTTGATGGTGGAGCAGATGATTGAAGCAGGGTTGGCAAAGAGAGGTGGTGATGATTACGCCCTCTTCGACATATATGAAGTGTCATATCCAGCCTACCATGCTGCCAAAAGACTGCCACCCGGCATCAATAAACTCCCAAAATTTGGCAAATACAACGGGTAAGGCTCCCTGAAAGAGCATGTTGCACAATATATAGTCTTCATGGGTGACTTGGCGGTAGATGAGTCATACCTACTGAAGTTCTTCGGGTCTTCACTGACAGGACCTGCCTTCGAATGGTATTCCAACTTACCGGTCGGGTCTACCAAGGACTGGCTTGATATGCAGCAGAAATTCACTGAAAGATTCCACGTCGCCGAGATGGATGTGACCGTGGCCGAGTTATTGGCGACAAAACAAGAAGATGATGAGCCTACTGTAGAATATATCAAAAGATGGAGGGATCTCTGCATGAGGTGTCGACGTCCCCCGCATCTAGAAGATGCAATACAAATATGTAAACAAAATATAAAGAAAGAGATTCTGGAAAAGATGATCGGAATAGAAATCCGGTCTTTTGACCGATTAAGTGATATTGCCACGAAGGTTGAAGATTTCTTCACAAGATTTCCCTCCATTTCTGCCGACTCAAGTCATCAAGCTAGGCAGGTGAATAAACGATCGATGCTGAAAGCGGTCCATGCTGTTAGCCAAGGGGCGAAAAGGCATAAATGGACGCACAATCCTCCTCTCAATGAACCTGTTGGACGCCGGGAGAGACCTCCTACGCAGAACAAAACAAAGATGCTCTATGCCTTCCCCCGGGACATGACTCGAGCATTGTTCAAGTGGGCTGTCAAATATAGCAAAGTCATCTTTCTGAAGCCAAAGAGGCCGAATGACGTCAAAATAAGAGATGATCCTCATTTCTGCCCCTACCATCAAATCTTGGGGCATCCTATTGAAGATTGCCAAATATTTATAGACATCGCCCAAGGCTTAATAAAAAGAGGGGAGCTACAAATGGGGGATGACAGAGTCGACCCTCCGCACTCTCATGAACTACCTACAGAGGAGGCATCAATTAACATGATATCTATATGCCAACGGTCGCCCAAAGAAGCACTAGAGGCTTGCAGCCAGCACACCAATGAAGACTGTGCCCTAGCGCCTGAAGAAAAGCAAAGAAATTGGCAAGCATCGTCAATAAAGAAAAGAACAAGATCAACATCCCTTCCAACTCCGAGAGTCCAGGTTAGTGGAGCCATGGACCGGCCTACTCTGCCTCTTGCAGTCTCTACCAGCCTTCAAACAGTCTCTCCAATGGCTATCAAAAGGTCAATCAACAGTAAAAAGAAGAAACAAGCCCCATTGCAGGAACATGAAGAAGCTAGCTCAGCCATGGAGCGGTCACAAGCTATTATAAATGAGCATCATGAGCATGAGCAGCTCAAGAGTCGACCTATGCAGCTCAAGAAGCATGCCCCTCAAAGACGCAATGAATCTCACGGGCTAACAAAAAGAATTAAAGAAAAGGCAAGGGTGTTCAATGGACCGAACGACCCACTGCGGGGGCAGATGCCAGCCATATGGGAAAAGGAAAATGAGAATACAAAAGCTAAAATAAGATGTGTTGCTCTCTCTTGCAACTTGCTGTCAGCACCGTCCAGTGTGGCTCAAGCAGTTGATGAAGAAGATGAGGAAATTTGCTTTATGCCAAAAGGAGCAAATCAGGCTAAAGCTTCTACCTCCCACCATGATGCCGGATCCGGGAGAATACCAAGACACCCACCAGCCAACAAGGGGACACAATACCGTGTTCCTCCTAGGCTTGAAGGCATAAAACCCAGGGAGTTCATCTCGAAGAAACCGGGCGCGTCCGGCAATAATGACGGGATGCCACTCACCCTAGTCAAACCGGAGGCGCAAGATGGCACTCCCGGCCCCTCTTGGAAAGACCCCGTTGTGATGGCACTACTATACCAGAAGCAGCAGGAAATTGAAATACTGCAAAGGCAACTGAATGAAATGAATCTAAGTCCACCTATGCCGCAACTGGCAGGACATCTACATGAGGCGAGACAAGGTAGTGCTAGCTCACTTGAAGCTTCAGCACGGCCAGTCATACCCCGAATAGCACATGATCTTACAAGGGGTATCCTCCCTCAACCACTCAAATATACAGTCTCCCGGGCACGTCAGGGGGCAACTAAAGTATCTCCGAAGATGGTGCCAATGAGATCGCGCATGCATTCAGACAAGCTGAAGGCGAAACAAACAATGAATACGAAGACGGCCGAAGAGGAAGTCACCGAGGCCGATTTACAAACAGCCAAACAAAAAGATAATGAGTCTGTCATGGACTACATAAGAAGGTGGAGGAATCTCCGTGAAAGATGCAGACATCCGCCGAGCTAGGGGGATTATGTTCAAATCTGCAAAGAAAATTTGAGAATAGATATTCTACGATGGGTCATTGACATTGAAGTCACGATCTTTGAACAGCTGAGTGATGTCGTAGCCAATGCCGAAGCAGTTCTGGCAAGGCATTGCTTGGCCTCTACGGCCTCGGGCCAAAAGAATAAACCAATCAACAAACCTCCGGCATAAGAAGGAGTTTGCGCCTCAAATTTTGAAGCCTTCGAGCGACAGAAGAAGAAAATGAAAGAGGCATCTTCCGCCGATCCGACAAAACAAGGGCCCTCATTAAGGGGTAAAATGATGAAATTGTATTCCTTTCCAAAGGACAAGACTATGGCACTTTTTGAGTGGGCCCGTGAATACGGCAAAGTAGTGCTTTCGGAGCCGAAGAAACTGGGCGATGCCGAAAGAAAAGACGATCCACGATTCTGTCCTTATCACCAAATGTTGGACCATCCCATTGAGGATTGCTATGTGTTCAAGGACATTTTTGAAGGCCTGATCAAGAAAGGCGAACTACAGATGGGCGAGTATAAGGTGGACCCATCGTGCCCTCATCAAATATCTATCCTTAAAAGAGCAGCCCCACGCGGTGTTACCGCCTCAACTGCTCCTCACAAATCTGGCTGAAGCCGATGTCTAGTAGGCCCGCATAGCTTGAAGACAGATGTTTGCCAACAAAAAGAAGAATGGCAAATGATGCAAAAAAAGGAAAGAGAAAAAGAAAAAAAAGGAAAGGAAAGGTCCTATTCTGGGGGCAGGCACCAAAAAAAATGAGCAAAAAAAATGAGGGCAAATGAAATTTGCATATATAGACATAAGGCTCAACCTATTGAATCTGAAATTTCATCTCTCAGAAGGTCGGGTCTTCAAAAAAAAAAGAAGAAAAAGAAGAAGAAAAAAATGCTTTTGAAGGAGGCCTTGGTGGCTACATCTGTCAAAGGAGATATCACTACCCCATGTCTTGGTCCGTGCCAAATAAGAAACTACCATTGTGGGGTTGGCGTGGTGGAGCGAACCACTTATCCCCTCTCTGAGGGGGTGAGCGCTCTCCTATGCACCCACCTTGGTCTGTTTACAAATAAATGGATGAAGGGTAGTGGCTTTGCACTCCACTACACTATTAGCGTCATCCGAGCTATCCGTTCAAAAAAAAAAAAGAAGCATGGATGCAAAAAGAAGGGGGGAAAGGAACTTATAAGGTCAGCAAGGCCTCCCCATCCTCCCCATGGGCAGAAGACCCCTTAGTAGCATTGCATGGTGAATGCCCAAGGAATAATGAAATGACCACATCATCTGCGGTGGTAGGAGGACCCTACAACTACAGCTTCTAAGAATAAGCGTCAAGAGGAGGACACTTGGCGTAAGCGTCGGAGGCCCAAACCGAAGCTATTGGGAGCATCTCCTAAAGAAATCAATGACAAAAGAAGATAGCTATTGATATGATGTATAGCTGTCACTGAATACTCCCATGGGGATCATGTTAATCAATAGTCCCACAGATGCTAAAGAACCTTCATTGGCCACTAGGCGTCCCGTTTCAAATACGGGTCCAATCCCTATTGGGGAATGAAAAAAACAAGTGATGCCGAGTTTTCTGCACCCTCGGCTCCTCTCTCCTCATCAAGCCAACAAATAAGCGCCTTTAGGCTTTTAGTGGCCTACCTCAGCATCCCTTGTCCCACCAGAATTCATGATGCCTTGCCGCCCCCCTATCCTATGGGGATACTCCCCACTCGTCCCACCGGGACTAACCCTCCACCCTTGATCTGGGACCTATGCTCCCAGCCAATGCACTCTCATGGCCTTTCGGCATTTAGCCACGACAATGCCATATTTGTCCCATGGGACTCTCTTATCACTGCCGGTTTGGATTCCTTACCCAATGTCGGCCTAATAAAATCTCATTTTCCTTAGCATAAGGCACTTTGCCCTTGTCGAGCTCAAAATTTGCCCATCAGTCCCACTGGGCTGTGTCCATAAAGCTTTCCCTTGGCCAGGGGCAATCTGTCTTAGCCGAACTCGAAAATTATCTTCTGTCCCATCGGACCGAGTCCACAAAATCTTTTCCTTGGCCTGAGGTGCTCCTCTCTTGCCGAGCTCAAAAATAATCTTTGTACCATTGGATAGGATTCATAAAACCTTTTTCCTTGGCCTGAGGCACTCCGCCCTCGTTGAGTCCCAAAATTACCCTTTGTCCCACTAGGACGGGATTCATAAAACCCTTTTCCCTAGTCTGAGGCACTCCGCCCTCGCCAGGCCCGTTGGGCTCTTGGACATCAATCCCTAGTCCCACCAGCAGAATAAATAATCAACTTCGTCAATAGTCCCACCAGACAAAAAAATATCCTGCACCATAGATGAGTCTGCATCAGGGAGCCCAAAAAAAAAACCAAAAAAAGAGAGAAAAAAAACAACAACAACAAAAAAAGAAATAAAAAATGAAGAAAAGAAAATGACAATCTAAAATAAGCATAATGAATCAATAAACTCAACGAACTCAACAAAATCAATAAATCCTATAAATCTAATGAGCTCAAAAAACTTAACAAACTCAATAAATCAATAAACACAACAAATTCAATAAACTCAATAAATCAATAAACTCAGTAAATCAATAAACTTAACAAACCCGATAAACCCAATAAAACCAAATAAATCAATTAACCCAATGGAATCGATAAAATCCAACAGACTTAATAAACCCAACAAGTCAATCGACTCATCAAATCAATAAACTCAATAGATCAAAAAAAACCAACAAACTCAATTAATAGATCCGATGAATTTAACAAACTCAACAAAACCAATAAACCAATAAACTCAATAGACCGAACAAAATCAATAAACTCAACCAATCCAAACTAATAAACCAATAAAAGACATCTTCGCTTTGTCTCAATACACCGAATGACCGAATAAAAGAATAAAAGAATAAAAGAAAAGGCAAGGGTGTTCAATACACCGAACGACCCATTGCGGGGGCAGATGCCAGCCATATGGGAAAAGGAAAATGAGAATTCAAAAGCTAAAATAAGATGTGTTGCTCTCTCTTGCAACATGCTGTCAGCACCGTCCAGTGTGGCTCAAGCTGCTGATGAAGAAGATGAGGAAATTTGCTTTATGCCAAAAGGAGCAAATCAGGCTAAAGCATATGCCTCCCACCATGCTGCCGGATCCGGGAGAATACCAAGACACCCACCAACCAACAAGGGGACATAATACCATGTTCCTCCTAGGCTCGAAGGCATAAAACCCAGGGAGTTCATCTCGAAGAAATCGGGCGGGTCTGGCAACAATGACGGGATGCCACTCACCTTAGTCAAATCGGAGGCGCAAGATAGCACTCCCGGCCCCTCTTGGTAAGGCCCCGCTGTGATGGCACTGCTAAACCAGAAGCAGTAGGAAATTTAAATGCTACAAAGGCAGCTGAATGAAATGAATCTAAGTCCACCTATGCCGCAACTGGCAGGAAATCTACATGAGGCGACACAAGGTAGTGCTAGCTCACCTGAAGCTTCAGCATGTCAGTCATACCCCGAATAGCACATGATCTTACGAGGGGTATCCTCCCTCAACCACTCAAATATACAGTCTCCCGGGCACGTCAGGGGGCAACAAAAGCATCTCCGAAGATGGTGCCAATGAGGTCACGCATGCAGTCAGACGAGCTGAAGGTGAAACAAATAATGAATACAAAGACGGCCGAAGAGGAAGTCACCGAGGCCAAATTACAAACAGCTAAAAAAAAAGATAATGAGTCTGTCATGGACTACATAAGAAGGTGGAGGAATCTCCGTGAAAGATGCAGACATCCGCCGAGCTACGGGGATTCTGTTCAAATCTGTAAAGAAAATTTGAGAATATATATTTTACGATGTGTCATTGACATTGAAGTCACAACCTTTGAACAGCTGAGTGATGTCGCAGCCAATGCCGAAGCAGTTCTGGCAAGGCTTTGCTCGGCCTCTATGGCCTCGGGCTAAAAGAATAAACCAATCAACAAACCTCCGGCACAAGAAGGAGTTTACGCCTCAAATTTTGAAGCCTTCGAGCAACAGAAGAAGAAAATGAAAGAGGCATCTTCCGCCGATCCAGCAAAACAAGGGCCCTCATTAAGGGGCAAAACGATGAAACTGTATTCCTTTCCAAAGGACAAGACTATGGCACTTTTTGTGTGGGCCCGTGAATACGGAAAAGTAGTGCTTTCAGAGCCGAAGAAATCAGGCGATGCCGAAAGAAAAGATGATCCACGATTCTGTCCTTATCACCAAATATTGGGGCATCCCATTTAGGATTGCTATGTGTTCAAGGATATTATTGAAGGCCTGATCAAGAAAGGCGAACTACAGATGGGCGAGTATAAAGTGGACCCACCGTGCCCTCATCAAATATCTATCCTTAAAAGAGCAACCCAACGCGGCGTTACCGCCTCAACTGCTCCTCACAAATTTGGCTAAAGCCGATGTCTAGCAGGCTCGCATAGCTCGAATGCGGATGTTTGCCAACAAAAAGAAGAATGGCAAATGAAGCAAAAAAAAGTAAAGAGAAAAATAAAAAAAGGGAAAGGGAAGGTCATGTTCTGGGGGCAGGCACCAAAAAAAATGAGCAAAAAAATGAGGGCAAATGAAATTTGCATATATAGACAAGGCTTAACCTATTGAATCTGAAATGTCGTCTCTCAGAAGGTCAGGTCTTCAAAAAAAAATATCCTTTTGAAGGAGGCCTTAGTGGCTGCATCTGTCAAAGGAGATAACACTCCCCCCATGTCGTGGTCCGTGCCAAATAAGAAACTACCATTGTGGGGTTGGCATGGTAGAGCTAACCACTTATCCTCTCTCTGAGGGGGTGAGTGCTCTCCTATGCACCCACCTTGGTCTGTTTAAAAATAAATGGATGAAGGGTGTAGATCGGATTAAAATCCGCTCTTTGTTGGGGAAATTAAATATGACAATGGGATAAATAATGCAAAAGAATGCAATAAAAATAGCACGAGGTGCTAAAGTGGAGATGATGTGATCGCCAGAGGGGTTACCTCAATAAGAAGAAAAGGAGATCGCGTGTACCTGGTGGAAATTAGGATGCGGGATGGATGTGGATTTCCTCCTCCAACTTCAATCGGCCGGCCGATGAAGTGGGTCTTCTTAGTTGATTACCTTGTAAAAAGACAATGAAAACAAGCAAAAGAGAGAGGGATCAGCCAGAGTGCTATAGTATCAATCCAAAACTAACATGAAATGATGAAAAGACATCAACGTGCGCACCTTTTTTGTTGTTTTTTTTAACCCCTAGAAGAGAACTAGGGAAAGGATATGACATGTTGATATGTAATGCAATAAGAAAACTAATGATAGGATGACAATGATGATGAATATGCTTAGAAAATAAATGAAATAAGCACGATAGCCCTGCTCTTCCTGACGAGAGTAAAGGGAAGCCGTGAAGGTATTGAACAGATGCAGAGGGATGGATGAAGCACGCCCCTGATGCAGAGGGATGGAGTGGAAGCAGGCGTTCAACCTTCTAGATACTTCAAATGCTTTGAATGCTTAACCCGGTTAACCTCTTTCACGATCGAATGATATTTCCTTTTATAATGCTTCAATCGGATGATCAAACCAAGGAAATGATAAGAACAGGCAATGAGGCATCCAGGGAAGGATCAAGATCGAGCAAGAGTCCCATGGATGGTAGGGAACTGTGAGGGAAAGATGGAAAAAGGAAGGACTCTGGATGAAACACGACTCAAGCCAGGGCGTCAATTTATGAATTGACGACCTGCCACAGGACGTTTCTTGAAACACGACCTAGGAAAGGCCGTTTCTTCCTGGATTTAATTTTGGAAATAAAACTTTCTTTGTTTAGAAATTCCTGGAACACGCCTGAGGTAACGGCGTTGCTTAAAAACACGCCCTGAGGAAGGACGTTACTCAGGAAAAGCTTTTTATTTTGAAAATAGATAATTCCATAAATTAACGGATAATACCAGGAATTGACGCCCTCATCTATGGTCGTCCCTTCTTTTGAAACGCCCTATGACAGGTCGCGACTTTTGAAAGTAACGCCATTCGTTAGGTCGTGAATCACGAAAAATGCGGGAAAAATGCATAAAACTCACAAAAATAGAAAAACTTCATGTTATAGGAATATTGAAGTCCACTTGAGGCGTTTACATAATGACATGAGATTTGATCAACATAACGTCAATTTTAGCGTGTCTACAGCTGTCCCGCCTTGGCGTCTGCTTTGCAAGGGAGTGAGACAGAAATGGAATGAAGTGTAACGAAAGGAATTAAGTGGAATGAACTGATAAGGAGACGACAAGGTGTGATGTGACACGCCTCAGAACATTAAGCATTTGAAATCTTTTCAAGATTCTGAGTGAAACAACTCTGAGTGGTTCCAAGGAAACATCGATTTGTTGGATAAAAGGAGATTAAACTAAGTAAATAAAGGGTGTGCGCGTGGGCACGACAGGGAAAGACCATTGGAGAGCGATTACCAGCCAACGTGGACGTGCTACAACCAAGGTAAATTTTACAGAAAAATAAAGAGAATTGGGATAGAGATCCAACAAAAGGGACACTTTCAAGGAATCAGCCTGAACGGCTTCAAATAGAATGAAGTACTTGATTTGAAGTGGAATATCTCATGTCAACTCAATCAAGAGCGAGTGAACTTCATTATTGCCATAGTATGAAGATTTTCAGCATGAAACTCAAAGTCCTACATGATGCATGCTGGGCTAAAAGAAAAGATTAAAACAAACTAAAATAAAAAATAATCAAGGATAATATTGCTAAGCCATTTAGATCTAGTCAAGAATCCACATCTCTGAGCTAACACTAAGCCGAAGTCCGTTTGTCCGCGCATCAACTCAGAAAGTGGAACCGTCGTCCCAAACCTTTAACAACTCAACGGCCTATCCGTGTGATCAAGACTTTCCTGAAATCGTCATCGTTTTTGATGAAGGGGAGCTCGAATTTCAGGTTCATCAGAACCAAAGGTCCTTGACATACTATAATAGTGTAGATATCATATAATAATAATGCTTACAAGAAACAGATACAAGGTGTCACTCCCATGAGCTGTCCAAACGCCTCGAATCCTGTAAACTTTTGCACTTGAAACTTATTAGCCTTCATTAATTCAGAACATGACATGATCATAAGTGCTTAAGCATTAACAATTTCACCAAAATAATAGCACTTAAGTTCATTAAAAGCAAGGAGAGGTCAAAAATCCGTAAGCCAATAAAACACGCCTAAGAATAGGGCGTTAACAGAATGAAAGACGCCTAACCATAGGTCGTTAAACATTTAAAACACGCCGTACTCAAAGGCGTAAACAGTAACGGAAGCTTAGAAGAAGACGCCCCCTGTTAGGGCGTTAAATATAACATGACGTCAGTGAGGTCGTCAATTTAAGAATCGACGCCCTAACCAACGTCGTTAATTCAGCACGAACCTCCGTTTCTAAATCAAGAACACAGTCCTTAACCTAATCAAACTTCTATCTTCGGGACTCTTAAGGACTCTTCAAATCCTTATAAAAAGGAAGGCTTTCTTTCAACAAACCATCCAAATCTCTTTCTGCAGCCGAATTGCTTCTTTTCTTCTTCATCTGCAGGTTCTGTTCTGCAGCACAAGCTACTTCTGCAAAGCAAAGCGATGGTCAGGATGATGAAGAAACCTAGGATCTCTACTCCCAGAATTACTGAAGTACAAGGGCACATAAGTAATCGAATTGCTTCGAATCAGGTAAGCTGTTCTTCTGTTCTTTGCTCTGTACTGTTCCTATTCTTCTTCTTTTATCTCTTACAGAACCCTTCTGTCAAACCATTCCCTTCATATGCTCATATATACCTCTGTTCTGTCTGTCTCTTTTCTTCTCACAGGAATACCCTAACCTTCCAGGGGCTAGAAGATTCACAAAAGTTAAGTGGTTGCCCCTCATACTTTCCAAATTCTCCTCTGACATGAGGGTCTTTGTAGGTAGATGGCATCTCTTGGGGTTGATAACCCATGCCAAGCATTATGATCAAATCCACATAGATTGGGCTGCCATAGGAGCATTGATTGAAACATGGCATCCTTCCACCCATACTTTCTTATTTTCCACATTTGAGGCCACTATGTTGCTGGAAGAAGTAGAGTTGATCTTAGGCTTAAAAAGGATGAAACACGGAGAAGAAGAAAAGATGGCCATGATGCCAAGGCCAATCTCCTCCCATGAATTGCTAACCTCATTGATACCTAGCCCAAATATAGTGAACCAAATCAAGGTCACTAAAGGAATTAACCTCTTGAAGCTCGCCTTGTGGGTGTACAAGAGAGCGGATCAAGCTAAAGAGGAAGAGGAGATAGAAAGAGTGACCAAAGCCTTCGTGGTGTGCTTAGCAGGAGCACTCCTATTCCCATCCACGAAGGACTTTCTAGAGGAGTCCCAATTGAGCGCAGTGGTGAGCTTATGGGAAGAAGAAAGAGTTGGACCGGCGATCCTAGCATATCTCTATAGCGGGCTCACATCGGCGGCCATGGGAAGGCCCATCTACGGGTGCATGCTAGCATTCTCTAGTTGGATTTACCTCCACTTCAAATTCGATCCATGCCATGAAGCCCAACAATCGTCAAGGATCTTTTCAAAGAGCCCACTCTCCTATATAACCGGCTTGTTAGGAATAAGCAATAGGGTGACGAACCGCATTCCTCAAATCAAGAAAAGGGCGGAGTGGAGAGAACACCTTAAGGTAATGCCAAAGAAACTCTTTACTTGTGCCCCGGAAATACTCAAAATGCAGGAACTTCGCGCAAGATTCTCCATCGGCACGGACCTTCGACTTATTGGCGCATCCGAGTTCATCTTGTACAATGCACACCGGTGCCTTCCTCAGCTCGGTCTTCCAAGGCAAGCGCTAGAAGACATCTCCCATCTTCCTCCAATCAAATCAAGGCATCTAGGCAGCAATGAAGATGGAGAGGAGGCAATCACCATTCAAGCTCTGTGGAAGCTAAGCAAGCTTCATCACCCTGTAGAAGACTTGGATGAAGACAAGGAACAGTGGAAAAATTATGTAATCTCTTTGAGGAAATTAAGGCCCAAGGTGGCTCATTAGGCATTATAGTTCCTTTCTTTCAAATCATAAAGATTGCTTTCTGATTGAGCCAATTATCACTGTGATTATGATCAAAATCATCCAAAACCTGCGTTTCTGTTGCAAATAACGCCTCAAAGAAGGACGTGAATCAACTGAAAGGCGCCGTATCCTAGGGCGTCTCCTTTTCAAATTGACGCCCGCATAAAAGGGCGTAAATTAAATAAAACCCTCAGACAAGGCGTTAATCTGTTCAAATCTCAAAGAATATAATCGTTGAATCATCAAAAATAACGCCTCTTCCTTAGTCACTTATCAAGAATAAGACGCCCTCAACAGAGGCGTTACTCTAAGCCAGCAATGATGACTTTTATTACATCAATCAACGCCCATTCAATGCGTCTGACGACGGTTATCGTTCCCTATGCAAAACAAATTAACGCCCTAATAAACATCGTCTATCTCTATAAAACGCCCAAGGCCTGGTCGTGAATTCCATTAGAAACGCCTTCTCTTAGGGCATGTCTTCTTTTCGAAACCCAAAAGTCATCAGCCCTCTTCTTCTTCTTCCTCTCGTCTCATTCTCCCCCATTTCTCTGCAAACCCTAACCGAAGACCCTCCCCGGAGCCTCTCTCTCAATCTCCCATCTCTCTCATTCCCTTTCTCACTCTCCCAATCTCCCTCCCTCTAGCCCTAGCCATGGCCAAACGCCAAAGGGTGGCCGCTCTAGAGGTGGTTGACCTCGACGCTGCCCACGCCGAAGAAGAGGCCGCCGCGGAGGAACTCGCCGTCGTGGCCTTTGAAGAAGAACCGGTGGTGGCCGGCGGCGACGAGGCTGAAGGAGTAGCAACAGAAGAAGGAGGAGAAGACGGAGAAGGGGAAGACGGTGGAGAAGAAGAAGAAGAAGAAGAAGAAGAAGAAAGGGAGGACGGAGGACCACCGCCGACGGCGGCGGTCGCTCCCCGGGGTCAACTCCGGCGGCCCAGACGGCCACTGCCTCGGCCTCAACCCCAGAAGCACAAAAAGGTAGGTTCCCCCTCCCCAATTCCATTTTTTTTATTTTATTTTCATTTTATTTTTATTTTTCCTGATTTTTCATGGCCCTCGGGCACGAAACCTGCAACTCAGAAAAGAAACGCCTCCCATGGGGGCGTTAATCACAAACGAAACGTCCTGACCCAGGGCGTAAATTTCTTTTATTTTCTGAAAAATAATTAACCTTCATGAAAAACACCCTGAAGCATGTCGTTTCTTCAAAAATTATGATTTTTCATTAATTCCATGCCCATTAAATGTTTTCATTAATTATTTCGCATGCTGCCATTTTTATTTGAATTATCTGAAAATCATGAAAGCCACGCCCCTCACTAGGGCGTGATTTAACAGGAAACGCCCAAACCAGAGGGCGTCTCTTCATTAACTCTTTATTTAAACTGAACGGTCCTAAATGGAAAACGCCCCAGCCAACGGCGTGATTTGAAAACATTTTAGGATTTTTAGAAATTAACAACATGTTACGCCCTACACAGAGGCGTTTCAAAGATGAAAACGCCCTCAGCCAGGACGTTACTTTAATAGAAAAACGCCCCCTTTAGGGGCGTGAATTTACTAAGAAACGACCTGAGGAGGGTCGTGACTTCCAAAACATTAAGATCAATGCCCAGGCAAAACCAAATGCAATTACACAAGATTAACCAAACAATTGAGCAAAGTTCTTCTCTTTTAATGCGTGCAGGGGCTGATGAGGACCCGTATCTCATGGGTCATGGTCTGGGCAGCATATCAGGGTCTCCCCGACTTCCAGAGGGTTAGGGTAGATGCTATGGGGTTCGGGGCTTTCCTATCCATTGAGCCATTTAGACCCGACGTAGCACTCATCCAGGTTTTACGGGAACGTTGGGATAGGGTGAGCCGGTCCTTCCTGATGCCCTGGGGGCACATGGTTCCTACCCTAGAGGATGTGACTAGGATTACAGGGTTGAGGGTGGATGGTGAGGCTGTGAGTGAGTTCACCTATCTTGACTACACAGAGATGGCCTAGAGGTTACTAGGGCTGGATATGGTCTATGAGGTACCGAGCGAGTGTAGGACCATCTTCCGTACAGACCTGACTACGGTGATGGGTTTAGGAGATGCCAGGCACAGGTCAGGGGAGACCTTAGGTGAGTTTGCACAGAGGCTGACCGACGGGGTGAGAGCGGTATGCTGCCAGGACCCGACTGACCATGAGAGAGCGGATCGAGACCTGAGGAGGTTCCTGCTGCTGCTGCTCGGGAGATTATTGCTGGGGACGAAAGCCGACGTCATCAACTATCGCTTCTTGGGCATCCTTGAGGACCTGGAGACAGTTGGCACTTATGCTTGGGGTGCAGCGCTGCTGGCACACCTGCTGGCGGACCTGTCCACGGGGACAGGACGTGAGACGACCGTCAGTGGCTTCTCACCTTTTCTTCAGGTATTTATTTTCCCCTTTTTTCTCTTTTTTTTTTCATGCAAATGAATGCCTTACTAATGCAATGCATGGATGCAGGTGTGGAGCCACTTGTACATGCCGATGGGGCGCGTCGACCCACGGTCGGGAGCTGAGGGATCCTTCCCTCTGGCGCGACGCTGGTTACCAGTCGTCTTCGGTGCCCCACTCGACTACGAGTTGTGGGTTCTACGGAGAGAGTTCCGCGACTTCCCTCCCTCGCTGGTATGTATGAATAAATGATATGCATTTTTTTTGAGTTGATTTGAATTGATTATGATGAAATGATAATGATATGTATGAATGCAGGTGTAGTGGAGGCCTTACGAGGATATGACGGATGAGGGCCAACCTTGGGTCGTATCGGGGCGACCTCGCTTTGGGCATGAGCTGTGGCTGCACTGCCTGAGTGAGATCGAGCCGTTACGGCTCAGGTTGGTGATGAGGACCCTGGGCCTGCCCCAGGAGTGGATCGAGATCGGAGAGCCTCGAGGCATAGGAAAGAAGACCCGCGGTCGCACCAAGGTGATCGACTGGAGGGTACGTTTTGAGGAGCAGTACGCCGACTGGCAGCGTGGCGGGACCAGAGTCACCTCCCGCGCGACTGACAGCTCCGAGTACCTCCGGCGCTACTGGGAGGTTTACGCCGGTAGACCTCAGATGAAGGTCTTAGGGGTATGTATGAATGCAATTATTTCTAAATGCCGATGCTTATACATGTCTATTATGCAACTAATATGTGATGAATGCAGGATGCGCGAGACATCGCGGCGATGGATGCCCAGGCCCATCTACACGGCCTGGAGGACCAGCTAGCCGCCACACGGGCAGACCTGGAGGCCCTGGTGAGTGTTTAAATTATTCCTATATGCAAATGGATTTTTGTTGAATTAATGATTAGCCACTGACGGTCTTAATGAATGCAGCGTGCCCAGCAGGGAGCGGTGAGGAGAGACCCAGGTGAGGCCTGCAGCTCGAGGGGACCTAGCGCGGAGGTGACCGCGCTATCAGAGCAGCTAGCTAGAGCGGTTGCACAGGCTGAGGCAGCAGAGTGGGATCTCACCTCGCGGGTAAATTCTGAACTCAAACTCAGTCAGTTCATTTATTGATTAAATATGGCATTGTGTACTGATAAAAGTTGTGTTGCAGACTGAGGAGCTCCGAGCCGCTCTTGCTTGTGTCTGTGAGGGACAGGCTACGTCCTTGCAGGTGAGTGTTTTACCTTCAACCATGTGTTGTTTATTTGCTTCATTGAATTGTCGATCTTGATGATTTGTTTGCCTGTTTTCAGAGTGCACAGCTGCGAGCGGCGCGTACCGAGTTGGCGATCCGGGAGCAGCGGATCATAGAGTTGGAGCGTTCTGCGAGGCGTCGTGAGGAGCTTCCTCAGGACTTGGCGGAGTTGCGAGTGACCCTTGAGCTGGAGAGGCGCGAGCGTGCCCGGGAGCGTGCGGAGCACCAGACGGAGCGTGCCCAGTTCCTTGAGCTTCAGCGGGCGGAGCGTGCCCGGTTCCAGGAGCAGGTGGCAGCACAGGAGCGAGAGCTAGCCGACTCAAGGACCCAGTTGATCCTTTCTCAGGAGCGGCTGCGAGTGTCCGAGGAGCGGTTGCAGCGAGGCCGTGAGCGAGCATGGGCTGCGGGGTACTCCTTCACCAGCTCCACCTTCGTGGCGGGTTCTTCCCTCCGAGAGAGGAGCGAGACAGGGGGACACGTTCGGGTTCCGGCTTCTTCGCGGGGGCCTATGCCTCCTCCACCAGCGCCAGCTCGGGACGGTGAGGAGGAGGTTGAGAGTAGGAGAGTAGAGGAGGGTGGAGGCGAGAGCTGAGAGTTTTGTACTTGTACTCCTCCACCCTCACACCTGTACATGATAGACATGATGATATATATATATGTGGGATTTGAGCTTTTGTTACCTGAGCACTTGTGTGGTTGTGGACTTGTGTTTGTGTACTTTTCCTTTCCACATTCCTCGTATTTGCTATACTTTTATCCTGTATCTGCAGCTGCGGTTTTCACTTGAATAAAACAGGTTAATTCATCTGTTTGACTTGGCCCCTTGCCCAATGAGCAAGGGGTGGCAGTATTCTGACTTTAATGACGGGTCAAGGGGCCAAGCCTTTAATCAAATAAGGTAAAATGAAATAACCAATAAAGGGGAGATGCATCATGCAAGCACACGTATGCAAACAAAAGAAATATGCACAGGCAGAATGCAAGCATACGGACGAAGAATGTATTTTTCTATATTTTTTTTGTTATTTTCTTGAAAAATGCGCCTTAGTTAGGTCGTGACTCAGGTGAAAGACGCCCTCGCAGACGGCGTGCACTTTTGAAAGGATTTGGAATTTGGTGAAAAGACGACCTGAACAAGGGCGTTAATTTTATAAAGATGACCCTCACAAGGGCGTGAATTAAATTAAAAATGCCTTAAGGAAAGGCGTGAATTATATGAATTTTCAAAAAAGATTGACAAGGCTATCCAGATCGCGGGCCCTACACGGTCACCCTCTAGGATTCATTAATCTTTCTTGAATAATTAAAAGGGAGTCGACGTGCTCGAAGTTGACTTATATTCGAGATTTCGCACAGTGCAATTTCTTAAGTTCGTCTTGACCATCCTGCCAGTTCGCGACTTTACCACATAGAAAGGATGGAAGAAAATATAAGGGAAACCCATAAGGGGTTCTGGGATGTTCAAGGTAAAGTTACCTCCCCTGCCCTATGCCTGTTGGGGTTCGGTCTTTGGCTGATGTGACACAACCTCGGACCTAATGCAAGCAAGCACAATCGCATTCAAATGGGCCGAATTGGGCCACCGCTCTATCGACGCTCACCCAAGCCCGGGGTGACTTGGCAATGCCAAGCGGAGGAAGTGGGGTTGGACCCTTGCTGGTAGAGGGCCAGCAAGACCAATGTTTGATTCCCAAAGGGTGGGGATGCCCAAATCAAGGGGGCCGACAAAGTGCCAAAGGCACCGGTTACAATATTCCCACGGTGATCACTCAAGTTTATGGGGCTTGAGGATCGGGCTCTCACTCGCATAACCAGCGGAATTAGAACTAATATTGAAAGACAAGCACTAAGTGGAGTGAAGGTTTGAGCACTTACTCGATTGGTTTGAAGAAACCGGTCCCGGTCGGAGACGAGGGCGAGCGGGGAGGCGAGTGGATCCCCACACGCCGCGGCGGTGTCGCTTGACCTGCCCAAATAAATTACACCACTACACCTCTCGCAGGAGGGGGACCTTGGGGTGGGGGTTAATGAAATTACAAACCAAAACTACCTCCACACAGGGAGGGGCCTTCAGCCGGCCAAGCGGGGAGGGGAAAATGAGAAAGGAACACCGAAGTTGGTGGATGCCGATTCTGCTCACGTTCTGTGGGTGCTGACAGCTGACTGAAGATATGACTGCTGTGGTTGCTCACGAATTTTGTTGGGGACGAAACCACCTGGAGAAGCTTCGTAGGAGGCTAGGGAAGTTGTCCAATTTTGTTGATTTCTTCTGACGCCATCGCTGAGCAGGATGGAGGTCCAAACAGAGAGGCAAACTCACGGACTGGCAGCTTGTGGTTTCTAGTAGTAGGTTGCAGAAGGTACCCCGACTGCTCCCGAACTCGAAATCATGCACCGTTGGAGTCGTTGGGACCGTGATGAGTCCTCTTCACAGAAAAACTGACGGGGAATCCAAAAGGTGTCGGAGAAGACCTGGAGGCTCTGAACAAGGATGACTGGTCGGTGTAGACTGTGGGGAAGTAGATCCGTGCAGTAGAGGGAGAAAATTGACAACTTCTGCTACGGGATGCCGAATGGAGTTCCGCTTCTTGATTCTGAAATTAGACAGGCCGATGAAGAACTTTGAAGAAGCACTTGAGGACTGATTCCTTCAGGGTTCGTTGTGGCAGAGCTTCTAATCTGGCTCAGGTCCTCAGCCGAGGCAGAACTGCGCAGTTGTGGGAGAATGGACCTCCTGGATGGCTCGGAGATGGGAAGAAGCTGAAACCACTTCTGTTGTGAAGGAGACTGGTAGACGCTTCCGACGATGGCTCTTGGGTCTTCAAACTCATCCGGAGGAAGTCATGGTGGCCGCTGCAAGTTACTGCTCTTCTATAGATCTTCGGTTGAGAGCTGTAGGTTGAAGATGATGGGAGGGAATGGGGTATATGGGAGGGGAAATGGGGGTGGATGGGTGTGGGGAAAGCCCGGGCTGTGAGGGGGTCTAGGAGGGGGTGTTCTAAGGTGGGGGAAGGGAAGAATGGGGTCTGGAAGGGGGGTCTAACAGGTGGTGGGAGGAGGAGCTACGAATTTGGGAAGGTGGGTGAGAGGAGAAGGTGAGGGGGGGCACAAGTGAGTGGAGGGAAGGGTGGATTTCAAATTCAAATATGCTTTGGAAGTTGTGGGGTTGTGTGGGGAAGGGGTTGATTGTGTTGGAATGGGGAAAGTGGTATTGGAATGTGGAAGATGGTGTTGGAATGGTGAAGGATCTCCTTGGGACTAGGGCGGTGGAGTGATGGAGGCCATGGGGAAGTGGAGAGCTTTAATGATGGTAGGTGGGGGTTGAGGTGGTTGGGAAGGGAGGAGAGAGAAGAAAATTCGAAATTGGGTGTTGAGGAGAGAGAAAATGGAGTGAAAAAGAGGGATTAAGAGAGGGAAGGGTGGGGAATCTCTCCCCTAGGGTTTCTCACCCAAAAAATGTTGGAATCACTCCACTAAACTAAGCTTTGGACTCTCAAATGATATTTTTCATTGATTGATTCATTAAGTTGAAATGGGGGGAATGGGGTCCTATATATAGGCAACCCACATTTTACAATAAGTCCCTGACAAAAGACTCAATGACAAATAACCGAGGGGGTAGGGGGTACACTTGGGCCAAACCCAATGAATTGGGCCCAATAACTAACTAAACAACATAATGACTCTCAAACTTAGGGAAATAAACACAAGACCTAGGAACATGACTCAAATAAAAGGGAAAATACATCAAATGACTCAAATAAAAATTACATAGGACTCGAAATTAAATAATTAGACCATGCCGGATGCAACCGGGGCGAGGAGACGAGCTGTGAACGTGGGCATGGGAGGTGATGTCCCCATCATACTCCCGGGGTGCGGAGAACTCGACTCCGTCGAGTAAGTGTCCTTTCCTCCTTGGAGGGTGTAGAAGTGGTACTGCCCTCAAGTCTTCCGAACGAGACCGATCCATCCACCTGCCGAGATAGCGCTCGTATACCTTGCTCCGAGTGGTAGTGACTTGTTCATCCAATATTTGTTCAATTTGTTCATGCTGGGCTCTCTTGGCTGGTGGTCTCTCCTCACGGGTGGGTGCTCTCTCAAGGGAAGAAGTAGGCTCAATCTCCTCACTAGGTACCACCGTGGGTCCCTTATATGGCACTAGGTCGGCAACATTGAATGTGGGACTTATTCCATACTCCTCAGGGAGATCTAACTCAAAGACATTTGCACCAATGCGCCTCAGGACCGGGAAGGGACCAGCCCCACGTGGCCTCAATTTGGAGATGGCTCCCGGGGAGAGTCTCTCCGTCCTTACCATCACAAAGTCACCCTCATGGAATTCTTGGTGACGTCGATGAGAGTCGGCTTGCCTTTTATAAGTCACATTCTTCTTGCTAATGTGCTTGCGGATCTCTTTATGCAATGTTGTGAATGCAGACATTCTAGGGGTGATGGGTGGACCGGGGCAACTAAAAGTAGACCTATCGTGTAATGATGCAGTGTAGACTTTGGTTAGCCTGGGTGGGCCGGGGCACCCGTAGGTGGCCCTATCATGCAAATTGGTGATAAATATCGGGGGACCCAGACATCCGTAGATGCCTTTGACATGCTTAAGATCCATGATGAATGAAGGAGGACCATGACATCCGAATATGGACCACTCATACTTTCTACTTGACATGTGGGTGATATGAATGAATGGACCCAACATAGTGTTCATGCCAAGGGGTGTGGTAAGCCTAGACACATGCATACTTTTCCCAAAGGTGACTTCCATGTGTATAGGTGTGGGACAACCTTTGAACTCCCATTGGAAAGGATCGAATAGATCTAAGAAGGTGGTCATCATGGGGTGGGGCACAACCTTATTACCTAGGGATATGTGGCCCAAGGTCATGGCTCCCAAGGTGTAACCCGGGTCATGGATGAGGTTGGTTTGGCCCAATATGGTGGGTGAGGGTAGGAAAGGGTGGGTGGTGGGTAAGATGGTTGGGCCACATGGGTATCCGTACTCCCATTGGAATGGGTCAAAGGGATCATGGTAAGGGCTACCTAGAGAGAGGAACTCTATGTTCCCAAGGTCCTTACAAGGTGGTGAGTCATCCTCCTCCCAAGTAGTTGGTCCAAGGTCTCTAGTGGGTTGACCGTTCAAGGTACTTGGGATCTCAAGGGGTGGGGAGTAGACCGGGATGGGTTCTTCCTCCAAGGGGAGAAATAGGAGGATCTCACTAGTACAATGCCCACTTTTGCAAAGGGAGGTGATGGAACTGATGGATGGGTGGACAAAGTTGATGGTGCTAGGCTCCAATGGTCCCATGGCTAGTAGGCCGGTTAAGTGGGCTTGCCAATGTAGGCAATCCACAAGGTCTCCCAAGTCTTCCACAGAGTAGAAGTTTTGATAAGTGACATGGGGAGGTCGGGTGGGAACAATTTGGGATTTATATCCCAATGGTGGTGAGCTAGGGAGGGTGGGACATTGCTTGAGCCATTGGAGTATGGACTCATCTATGGTGAGGGTGCCATGTGTGATGGTGCATGGCCTTTGAGGATCCGGACCATGAGGGGTGGGGGGAAGATTGAGGCTCTTCTTCTTTATTGGTGGGATCTTGGGCTTCCTCTATGGTGATAGGAGGGTCCATATGGGCATAAATCTTCCTAAGTTCATTTCTCATCTCAACCCAAGAGTCGATTGGCTCTTGCCTTCCAACTTCTCTTAAGCCTACAATGTTTTGCCATTCATTCCTAGCTTGGCGCCATAGCAAACTTTTGGCATAGTTGACTTGCATAGACCCTGACAGGGTGAACCTCCCAAAGTGGTGATCTATGGAGCTTTCCCATTCTAGATATAAACTAGGGTGGGATCCATCAAACACAAAGGCATCTATTGGGTCCAAGCGAGACGAGTAGGCTAAGTAGGAAGTGGCCATGATGATCGAGTGATAAATGCAATGGTCCTAGGACAAGACTTAGTAGAGACAAGTCTAGAACTTGCTATGATACCACTTGATGTGACACAACCTCGGACCTAATGCAAGCAAGCACAATCGCATTCAAATGGGCCGAATTGGGCCACCGCTCTATCGACGCTCACCCAAGCCCGGGGTGACTTGGCAATGCCAAGCGGAGGAAGTGGGGTTGGACCCTTGCTGGTAGAGGGCCAGCAAGACCAATGTTTGATTCCCAAAGGGTGGGGATGCCCAAATCAAGGGGGCCGACAAAGTGCCAAAGGCACTGGTTGCAATATTCCCACGGTGATCACTCAAGTTTATGGAGCTTGAGGATCGGGCTCTCACTCGCATAACCAGCGGAATTAGAACTAATATTGAAAGACAAGCACTAAGTGGAGTGAAGGTTTGAGCACTTACTCGATCGGTTTGAAGAAACCGGTCCCGGTCGGAGACGAGGGCGAGCGGGGAGGCGAGTGGATCCCCACACGCCGCGGCGGTGTCGCTTGACCTGCCCAAATAAATTACACCACTACACCTCTCGCAGGAGGGGGACCTTGGGGTGGGGGTTAATGAAATTACAAACCAAAACTACCTCCACATAGGGAGGGGCCTTCAGCCGGCCAAGCGGGGAGGGGAAAATGAGAAAGTAACACCGAAGTTGGTGGATGCCGATTCTGCTCACGTTCTGTGGGTGCTGACAACTGACTGAAGATATGACTGCTGTGGTTGCTCACGAATTTTGTTGGGGACGAAACCACCTGGAGAAGCTTCTTAGGAGGCCAGGGAAGTTGTCCAATTTTTGTTGATTTCTTCTGACGCCATCGCTGAGCAGGATGGAGGTCCAAACAGAGAGGCAGACTCACGGACTGGCAGCTTCTGGTTTCTAGTAGTAGGTTGCAGAAGGTACCCCGACTGCTCCCGAACTCGGAATCACGCGTCGTTGGAGTCGTTGGAACCGTGGATGAGTCCTCTTCACAGAAAAACTGACGGGGAATCCAAAAGGTGTCGGAGAAGACCTGGAGGCTCTGAACAAGGATGACTGGTCGGTGTAGACTGTGGGGAAGCAGATCCATACAGTAGAGGGAGAAAATTGACAACTTCTGCTACGGGATGCCGAATGGAGTTCCGCTTCTTGATTCTGAAAGTAGACAGGCCGATGAAGAACTTTGAAGAAGCACTTGAGTACTGATTCCTTCAGGGTTCGTCGTGGCAGAGCTTCTAATCTGGCTCAGGTCCTCAGCCGAGGCAGAACTACGCAGTTGTGGGAGAATGGACCTCCTGGACGGCTCGGAGATCGGAAGAAGATGAAACCACTTCTGTTGCGAAGGAGACTGGTAGACGCTTCCGAAAATGGCTCTTGGGTCTTCAAACTCATCCGGAGGAAGTCGTGGTGGCTGCTGCAAGTTACTACTCTTCTATAGATCTTCGGTTGAGAGCTGTAGGTTGAAGATGATGGGAGGGAATGGGGTATATGGGAGGGGAAATGGGGGTGGATGAGTGTGGGGAAAGCCCGGGCTGTGAGGGGGTCTAGGAGGGGGTGTTCTAAGGTGGGGGAAGGGAAGAATGGGGTCTGGAAGGGGGGTCTAACAGGTGGTGGGAGGAGGAGCTACGAATTTGGAAGGTGGGTGAGAGGAGAAGGTGAGGGGGGGCACAAGTGAGTGGAGGGAAGGGTGGATTTCAAATTCAAATATGCTTTGGAAGTTGTGGGGTTGTGTGGGGAAGGGGTTGATTGTGTTGGAATGGGGAAAGTGGTGTTGGAATGTGGAAGATGGTGTTGGAATGGTGAAGGATCTCCTTGGGACTAGGGCGGGGGAGTAATGGAGGCCATGGGGAAGTGGAGGGCTTTAATGATGGTAGGTGGGGGTTGAGGTGGTTGGGAAGGGAGGAGAGAGAAGAAAATTTGAAATTGGGTGTTGAGGAGAGAGAAAATGGAGTGAAAAAGAGGGATTAAGAGAGGGAAGGGTGGGGAATCTCTCCCCTAGGGTTTCTCACCCAAAAAATGTTGGAATCACTCCACTAAACTAAGCTTTGGACTCTCAAATGATATTTTTCATTGATTGATTCATTAAGTTGAAATGGGGGGAATGGGGTCCTATATATAGGCAACCCACATTTTACAATAAGTCCCTGACAAAAGACTCAATGACATATAACCGAGGGGGTAGGGGGTGCACTTGGGCCAAACCCAATGAATTGGGCCCAATAACTAACTAAACAACATAATGACTCTCAAACTTAGGGAAATAAACACAAGACCTAGGAACATGACTCAAATAAAAGGGAAAATACATCAAATGACTCAAATAAAAATTACATAGGACTCGAAATTAAATAATTAGACCATGCCGGATGCAACCGGGGCGAGGAGACGAGCTGTGAACGTGGGCATAGGAGGTGATGTCCCTATCATTGGCGTAGGGAAATTTTTTGCCTTTTTTGCCCCTTTATAATGCACGCATAGGCCCAAGATTTTCCTTGCGGGGACTTTGCCCTCTTGACATGCTTTTATTTTCATAACTTGACTTTCACTTTGGAATTGATTTGCATTGATGAAAAATAAACCTAATTGTACTTGGGCTTTTTGTGACATTTGCTCCCTTTTGGGCCTTGACTTCCACCTATTAGGGCGGCGGACAGGCTTGGCGCATCTGCCTCGAGGTCTCCCTTCCTCCCTTATGGACCGAAGAAGAAAAGAACGGGTATTGTCTTTCACTTTTAGTCAGGATTTTGACTTTCCATCAGATTTTGCACTGCTTGAGTTCAAGAATAAAGCGTGTAGTGTGTGCGGGAATCAACCCCATTTGTAAGTTACCAAGACTGATAAATGAATTCTGAATTTTGACCTTTCGGGCCTTGATCTTTTGTGTGCCATGGCAATAATTTTGAAAGCCTTTTTAGTTTGTTTTTGTTGAAATTTCTTTGTTTTGGCAAATATTCTATTTTTTTTTTTGGAATTTGGAAAATATTCATTTTTTTGTTGGATTTTGAAGAATATTCATCATTTTTTTTTGTTTTTGTTGGATTTTGGAAAATATTCATTTTTTTGTGGATTTTGGGAAATCAGGGGTAGTATTTCTTAAGATACAAACCATTCCAAGGGTGAGTTAACTCTTCATCTTCAGCATTAGTTAGTTTATAAGCATTGCCAGGAAAAACTTCTTTTATAACGAACGGTCCCTCCCAATTTGGTTGGAGTTTTGAGCGGGGGCCACCCGGCTTAACAAAAATTCTCTTGATTACCATCTCACAGACTTTAAATTTTCTCTCTATTACTTTCTTTTGATAAAAACGTGAGAGCCTATTTTGATAAACGCGCGCATGCTCAGCGGCGACCAGACGCTTCTCATCTAGGAGTTTCAATTGGGCAAGGAGTGAATCACGACGTTCATCAATAGAAAATTTCTCATCCAATTGTACTCGCAGAGAGGGAATAAGAATCTCATAAGGGACTACTGCCTCCATCCCATAAGTGAGGGCGAAAGGGGTTTGCCCTGTGGGAGTGCGAATGGAAGTGCGGTAGGCCCAAAGAGCTTCAACCAGCTTGTCTGGCCAGTCCGAAAATTTATTAGCCTCACACGTCTTTTTAACGATTTTGATCAAAGTTTTGTTAGTTGCCTCTGCTTGGCCATTGCCCTGCGGATAATAGGGAGAAGAATGATGCAATGCAATGTTATACCTGCTGCAGAGTTCATTGAGCTCTTGAGAGATAAATTGAGGTCCGTTGTCGGTGACGATGGTGCTCGGGATGCCGAACCTCGTGATGATATTCTTCATGATGAATTTGCAGACAGTTCATGCTTTAATTTCCACGTAAGCTTCCGCTTCCGCCCACTTGGTGAAGTACTCCGTTGCCGTGAGGATGAATGATTTTTGTTTGGTCAGGAGATTCGAATCACCAAGAGGTCCAATGATGTCAAAAGCCCACATGGAAAAAGGCCATGGGGAGGAAGTAGGATGGAGTGAAGAAGCAGGGGAATGAATTTTGTCGGCGTGCAGTTGGCACTTAACACACCTTCGAACGTAGATAGAGCAATCCTCTTCTAGAGTGGGCCAATAGAAACCTAGCCTAAGAATCTTCTTAGCTAGCATCTGGCTGTTGACATGACCACCACACACACCAGAATGCGCCTCTTCCACAACTTTCCAAGATTCATTATCATCGAGGCATCTCAATAAAACACTGGTGAGCCCTCTTCTGTAGAGCACACCTCCAACCAAAGTATAACGTTGAGCCACTCTTCTAATTACTTTCTTCTCTTCTGCAGTGGCTTCTTCGGGATAGGACTGATCATTGCAATACCTGGTAATCTCATAATACCAAGGCTTTTCTTCGTCAGCCAACTCTTCTTCCCAGTCCAAAAGCATGACCTCTTTGCCTTTAAGAGTTTCTTTCTGCTTGGCCTTCTCGAGCACCTGATCCCTAATATCAAGGAAAGCACGATCCTTAATAGCTGGAGTGTCACGCTGATGAATCAGAGGGACATGGAAATTACGCTCAGGGGGGAAGACTAAAGCAGAAGCTAAAGAAGCAAGAGCGTCAGCTAGAATGTTCTGACTGCGAGGGACGTGAACGAAGATTAACTTGGTAAAGAGTTTGGCATAAGCTGAAGCGAGTTCCTGGTAGGGCTTAAGCTTAGGATTGATAGTGCGGCACTTGACCAGCACCTGGCGCAGGATGAGCTGACTATCACCGACAATCCTCAAATGGGTGACGCCATATCGATGAGCGATTTGAAGACCGGCGAAAAGAGCTTCATACTCAGCTATATTGTTGGTGACGGGGAAAGTGAGCCGAGCAGCAAATGGAATGGTGACCCCTTCAAGTGTTAAAAGAACCATGCCGATCCCTCTTCCTTGAGAATTTAGAGCTCCATTAAAATGTAATGTCCACATAGGATCGTGGGGTTGATTGATGGACATTTGTTCTTCATCTGGGAACTCCGAATTGACCGGATCAAAGCGGGGGAGAGGGTGATGAGCAAGGTGTTCGGCGATGGCGTAGCCTTTGATAGCTTTCTGCTGGATGTAAGTGATATCAAACTGAGAAAGGAAGCTTTGCCAGCGTGCTAATCGATCAGTGAGGACAGATTTTTCAAGGAGGAATTTAATCGGATTCATGCGAGCAATGAGGTGAACCTCGTGAGCTAGGAAATAGTGTTTTAATTTCTGAACTACCCAAACCAAAGCTGCACAAGTCTTCTCCATGGCTGAGTACCTCTGCTCACAGGGGTTAAGAAGCTTAGACAAGTAGTATGCTGCCCTCTCCTTACTTTCTTCATCCACTTGAGCCAAGACAGCACCTACAGAGTCATCCAGGACTGAAACATACAGAATAAGTGGTTTGCCTGGAATTGGCGGTCTCAGGACAGGGGGATTGGCCAAATAATCCTTCAATCCGTCAAAGGCTGCCTGACACTTGTCATCCCAATTAAACTTAACTCCCGGCTTGGTAAGCTCGTAAAATGGCCTGCATCTTTGTGAATGCTGGGAGACGAAGCGGCGAATGAATTTCAACCTCCCTATTAATCCTCGAACTTCCTTCAAATTCTTGGGAGGAGGCATATCTCTAATGGCTCTCGCCTTGTTGGGATCAACTTCAATTCCCCTCTTGCTAACAATGAAACCAAGCAATTTCTCTGAAGAAACGCCAAATACGCACTTCTTGGGGTTCATTTTCAATTGATATTCCCGCGACCTTTGTAAAACCTTAGCTAGAACCCCAGGATGCTCAATCCTTGTCCTTGATTTCACTACCAGGTCATCCACATACACCTCAATATAGATGTGAATCATGTCGTGAAAAATAGCCATCATAGCCCCCTGATAAGTGGCTCCAGCATTCTTAAGTCCAAAGGGCATGACCACATAACAATAAGTGCCCCATGGTGTAGTGAATGATGTTTTCTCCTGATCTTCCTCAGACAGACGAATTTGATTATAACCTGAAAAGCCATCCATAAAAGAGAGAGTCTCAAATCCTGCCGTGTTATAAATTAGAACATCAATATGAGGGAGGGGGAAGTCATCCTTAGGACATGCTCGGTTGAGGTCCCGGAAATCTATGCAAATCCGAACCTTCCCATCTTTCTTCATAACCGGGACAATGTTAGCCACCCAATTGGGATAGAGGACAACTCTAACAAATCTAGCTTTGTGGAGCTTATCGACCTCTTCTTTCATCTTCAAAGCCATGTTAGGGTGGAAACGCCTCAACCGTTGTTTGACCGGGACAGACCCTGGCTTAAGTGTAAGGCGGTGTTCAACGAGCGCATGGTCTAATCCAGGCATATCCTCATAACTCCAAGCAAACGTGTCCTTGTATTCTTGAAGAACTAAAATGAGCGCCTCCTCTTCGGAGGGCGGCAAATTCTTGCTAATGAGGACAATCCTAGGGTCTTCCTCGGTACCCAGATTAATTTCTTTGGTAGGTTCTTCTACGGAGGCTGATGGTTCGTCGAATCTTCTCATTCCACTAGCAAAAGCATCAGCCTCGTCCTCATATTCTTCATAATTTTCATCCCCCTCTTCAATAGGGTCTTCATCATTCAATATTTCATAAATGCCCAAACCCTCATAAGAAGCAATAACATCTTCATATTCTAACTCTGGCAGGATAAGTGGATCTTCCACAAACTCCGGGAGAGCTAAACAAGCTTGGCATCTGATGGCCAACTCCAACAAAAATCTTCGGGGAATCTGCCTACCCTTGGCCTTCTTATGTGGAACTATCCCCTGATTTTTATTATTAGAGGGAGAGGAGGAAGAATAGGAACAACTAGCTTGATTAGGGGAAGGAGACGAAAAAGCGGATACAGGAGGTGATACAGAGGAAGGCCCCTCACCAGTGGGGGGGAAAAGATTGATCAAGGAATCTTGAAGGAGCGGCCCCTGGGTCGGGACGCACTCGGGAGAAAAATAGGAGGTCTCCTCAATAGAAATGGAGGATTGGAATGTTGGAGATTTGGCATTTTTTTTTCATTTTTATCTTTTCCTTTATTTTTATTTTCTTTTTCCAGTAGGAAGCAATGTGAAGGGGGAGTAGCAGGGGGAGTGGAAATTGCAAAATCAGAGAAAGATTTAATCAAAGATGGCCCTCTCGGGGGCGTGATGGAGATTTCAGCAAATCACTCGAGGAGCGAAGGAGGTATCGGAAGAGAGAACTGGACTGAGTTTGGAGCAAAATTGATGGTAATCGGAGGTGGTCGTGGCACACGACCAAACCAGCAAGAGTATAAGGAAGCCAGAACACTGGGATGCATGGAAGTGAGAGAAAAGAGGCCGGCCCACAGCCTGTCCACAGAAAATCCTTTTTCAAAGGGGACATCTGGCTCCCCAGTATCTGTGTAGTCACTTAACATCTGCCTTTTATCTGTGATTACTGCTGGCATTTCAATCAGTTCTTGAATCAGCGGCGGCCACTCTGGATCTGTTGGCATGAACAGGCGACTCAGAGAGATTGTGATGTCATTCATGTCAAACCACCTGTACCAGTCACATTCCGGATCACCCATTTTTCTTCTTTTATCTGGCCTCAAAGACTCCAGGGCTTTGTAGGTAGCCAGTGGGGCAATGTGACGAGCAAACTGTCTGGCGTGCACATCTTGACAATCAAGCAATGAAGTAATGACGGTGGTCTGCTCATTATTCTGAATGCCACCGGTAACAAAATGTGTCTTTAAAGTCCAGGTGAGTGGCTGGCGATCTGGCTTGAAGGTGGACGTCATAACAGCCCACGGCTCTCCTTCATTTTTGCCCGATGCTTTGTAGCCTAAGCCCCCTCGCGCAATCATCTTTTGAGGCTTAATGGGCCTAATCCTGCCCTGACAATTGATACCCAGGCCTTTGCCATCTTGATATCCCATTTTTAATAGAATGTTCCAACCAGGGGTTTTAATCATGTTCTTTTTCTTCTTCCCCTTAGAAGGCAGGGGTGTCATAGCAACTGTGGTAACAGTCTCAGATAGCATCGACCGTGGACGGGGAAGGTCTAGCACAGATAATAACGGCTTGTTGGCAGGCCATATGGAAGGAACTGATGAAGCTACATGAATGTCTTCCTCTGGCAAGATCGGCACGCTGGTCACCTTGATAATGCGGCCCTTGTGTGGAAACTTGAGGCACTGATGGTTTATAGAGGGCACTGCATCAAGCTGCTGAATATAAGGGCGACCCAGAATGCCATTAAAGGTCAGATCCATATCCAGAATATGAAAATCTGCTGTAATGGTGGCTGGACCCAAACTGACTTTGAGAGTAATCATACCCAGAGGAGGTTTCTTTGTATTGTCATATGCCGTGACAGTAATAGTAGATGGCCGAATCTGGCTCTCAGAGATACCGCATAACTTCAGAGTGCTCGGTGGCAACACATTGATAGATGCACCGGTGTCTACCAAACACTGCTTGACAGCCACCTTGTTGATATCAACCGTAATACATAGGGCATATTTTCTTGCCGGTAGAGGTGCTAACTCATGTTCATGAAATGTGATTGCCGGCTGACTGCTAGCAGGGGTCAAGACTGTAATTATCTGTTCAACCGGAAGGTCCTCATTGACCATGACTTTCTGCAGGTATTCCTTCAGGGCCAGCTGATGAGTGGTGGACCTCTTGATCAATTCAAGAATGGAGATTCTGGCTGGAGTGCGGTCCAAGTGCTTTAATAAATCATACTGAGTCCCCGGCACTGAATCTTGTTCCTGCTCTTGCTCTTGTGGCCCCTGCATAGGCTCTAGCTCTCTCTGTGGGAAAATACGGTGGAATATCCGTCCACTGCGGAGCGGCGCTGCGCCTTGACGCGCCTCTGTCGGGGCAACATTAGGAGGAGGGTTGGAAGAAGAAGAAGGAGTGTTGGTAGCAGAAACCCTGCTAGGGGATATCAAAGGGGAATTCAATAAAAAGGGCGCCTCCGTAGGAGGTGTAGGAGGAACATTTGACAGAGACACCCCCGCAGGAGGCGTGGGAGAAGGGAGAGATATCCGAATGCGAGGAGCATTGGCAGGTGGTGGAATAAGGAGAGATCGTGGCACAAAAGGTGGTTGAACTGATGACGGAGGAACCCTTGCCGGTGTAGGAGTGGTAGAGGGGGTAGCGGGTGCTGGAGGTGAGCGAAGTAGGAGTGGCCTGGATGGCGGAGGTATAGAGTTGGTGGTGGAAGGTGGTGCGGTAGGTTGTGGAGGTGGTAGGCGGGTAAGAAGAGAGCGAGCCGGCAAGGCCGTAGAATTGATGGGGGTAGATGGGTTGACGGGGCGTAAAAGAGAATGTCCTGATTGAAGATTGACAGAAGAAGAAGGAGGGGTGCGCAAAAGGTGCGGAGTTTGATTTTGAGTTGGATCATGGTGAAATGCCCCGACAGAGGCGTTTTCTTCGTGCCATCCCTGCCCTCTCTCCACCTCGTAGAGAGACGTGACAGGGTTCAAGTGTTGATTAGGAGCGTGCTCCGGCAATGGATTACGGACGATCCCCATATCCTGCTGGGGTGCTGGAGCTTGCTATGGCTGAACTTGCTGCAGAGCTGGCTGCTGTTGTTGCTGATTTTGCTGTTGCCGAGAAGCCCTTCTTTCTTTCATAGCGGCTATGAATTGTCTCATCTCATCCCAATTGATGTCACCCTGGTCATTTAGATCGTAGATGTAATCTCTGAAGTGGAAGCAACGATCCAGGTTGTGACCAGGGCCGCGATGAAAGGCACAATAACGTGATGTGTCAACATTAGCGGGCCACACGGTTCTTTCCCTTGGTAAGGCGAGCAAGTTGGCAGCCATCAGGGCATTAAAAATATCGCGGAGACTTTCAGGGAGTGGAGGATAGTGGTCCCTTTTGGGGCCAAGTGGCGGTCTCCGTTGTTGTTGTTGGCCGTAGTTGGCTGGCGGGGGCACTTGATGATATTGTGGTGGAGCTGGAAGGTCTATGCGGGGGGCTTGGTTTTGCAGTGGAGCGAAGGAGCGTTGAGGTGCGATATGGGGTGGTGGAGTAGGGTTAAAATGAGGGTTCTGTCGTGGAGGCGGTGGTGGACGTAGGTTAGCTTGATGATGGGGGTTGCCAACTACGCCAACCTGCTCATTTGTGACAGTGCCTTCAGTCGTGGGCCCGCTGTTGACATTTGTATTCTTTTTAAATAGCCGAGGCTTCGGCTCAAACATGCCCATGATGGGCGAATCCTTCATTTGTGTTTGTATATAACGAGCTCTTTCATAGAGCTCTTCCATAGTTGTCAGCCGATTCATGGCCAAAATGTGCCGGAATTGAGGAGTTGCATTAGAAATAATCATTTTTACTTGCTCCTGCTCCGACAATGTGTCTTTCAATTTCTCGGCCATAGACCGCCACCTATCAGCAAATACGATGAAGTCCTCCTCGGGCTTCATTCTCTTGGCAACTAAATCTGTAACAGAAAGGGAAGGTCCCACCCGGTCTCTGTACTTTTGCAAGAATTTTCTTTGAATAACATCAAAATCGCCGGCATCAGCTGGCTCCAAAGAATAAAACCATTCGAGGGCTGGCCCCTCAAGAGATCGCCTGAATAAGTAGGCCAGGGAGGCCTTATTGTCTTGCCAAAAGGAAGTCTCATACCGGAAATCCTTTAAATGAATGAATGGGTTGCCCGTCCCATTATATCGCCGGAAATTCAGCATTTCAGAAGGTGGTAAATGGAACACCGGCAACGTAGGAAGAGAAATTTCCGGAGCATTCTTAGTCGCTGTAACCTTCTTGAGCTGCTCCTCCATGCTGGCCAGCTTCTGAAGCAAGAGAGTGTTGGTATCGGGCTCGACCGGGGCCTGATTCTGAGCAAAAGAATGCGGTATAGGCGTTCGTAGAATCCGAGGAGGTTGGGAAGATTGATGCCTAACCGCTGAATAGCTCGCCTGCTGGGCCGGCATGGCCGCAGTAGGCGTTTGTGGACGAGAGGAGGGGAGATGCAAGACTGCCTGGTCATTAACAATCTGATGGCCACTCACGACCGGAGGGGGATTAGAAGAAGACGAAGGGACGGATTTCCCCTTCAAGGCGGCCTGAATGGCTTGCTGCTGGGAGTCATCCAACTAGGAGAGAGCTTGGATCAAATCTGTGACATTAATGGATGGGGAAGGGTTCCCCGAAGTGTTGGAAGATGGAACTTGAGACGAAGGGTCCGCCTCATGATTAGTGGTATCAACCACATGAACTTGTGAATAATGGGGGTGAGGAGGGAGGTAGTTCCCTTCATAATAAACGGAATCCTGGAGAGGGTCCTCATATTGACCAAATATGTTCTCATTCTCATCATCATAAGAGTACCCGTTGCCTGACATGTTGATGATTTTACCTGAACGGAGTTTCATTCTTAAGAGAGAGAGTGTTTAATGAAGGAACTATCACAAAATATTTAATCCAAACAAAGCAATCAACTCACCCAACTATGTTTATGCAAACAAGGTTGACAAGAAACGCAAGATTTTAATGTTTGATATTTGAATTAGAGTGGATTATTTGTGAAAGTTCACTCTTTTGCCAAATGAGACCTAGTTTGATCCAAGTGTAACCTCCGGGTCAACTAAGTTTTTCTCTCTCTTTAACAACGCATAGGTTCTCTAAACTCTAGGTACTTCAAGGGTACAACCAGCCCGGCGTCCGTGAGGGAATCCACGGGTGCGGGGACTTATGGAGGTCTTGGAAAAGGGATTTCCGGTCCAAAGAGACGGAATGCTCAATGGAGGGTCGTCCCGATTCCAAGAAGGGTGTGTGGATCCTAGGGTAGAGAGAGGAGGTCTCTCAACCAAGCCAACAAACAAGATAATCCAAGCAGGAATATAATATCAAGACAGATGCCAAGCAACGAATAAGAACTAAACACAGGAAGCAGTATCTGTGAAAAAGAAACAGTAAAGACACGACCTGGGAAAGGTCGTTTTCACAGCAGGAGGAAAGACACGCCCTGCGGTAGGTCGTGACAAGATGAAGACACGGCAGCGTGGCTGTCGTTAAACTCTGTGAGGGGCTCACAGACGGTAGGAAAACACGCCTTTAGGTGAGGCGTTATAAAGAAAGGACGCCTCCAAAGGAGGGCGTCAAAACTCAGAGAAACGCCCTGATGATAGGCGCTGATAGGAAATGAAACGCCTCGGAGAGGGGCGTTAATCCACAGACAATATGATAAGCATGCATCAGACAGCAGTTATGATAAAAGAGAAACGCCCTAATGAAAGGCGCTGATAATAAATGAAACGCCTCTGAGAGGGGCGTTAATTCACAGACAATATGATAAGCATGCAGCAGATAGCAGTTATGGTAAAAGACGCCCTGGAAGTGGGCGTTAATCAATGAAACACGTCCCTGAGAGGGGCATTAAATATCAGACGATATAATGAGCAAACCAAACGCCAGCAGATGCGATAAACACACGCCCTGAAAGGGGGCGTTAATCAATAAAACACGTCCCCGTGAGGGGCGTTAGATCAAAAGATGCCCTTATGGAAGGCGTTAATAAGCAGCAATTGACTGATCCGGGGAGTGTGCGTGGTGCACAGTGGAGGATGCCCGAGGGGCACAAGGGAAAGGGTACCGAGGGTACCGAGGGGAAAGGGCATGCGAGGGTGCCTAAGGGGAAAGGACACACGAGGGTGTCAAGGGGAAAGGGCACACGAGGGTGCCAGTGGAGATGGTAATCAATAAAGAAAATAGTGGAAGTCCCACCGTGATCGCCAATTTGTAGATCGGATTAAAATCTGCTCTTTGTAGGGGAAATTAAATATGACAATGGGATAAATAATGCAAAAGAATGCAATAAAAATAGCACGAGGTGCTAAAGTGGAGATGATGTGATCGCCAGAGGGGTTACCTCAATAAGAAGAAAAGGAGATCGCGTGTACCTGGTGGAAATTAGGATGCGGGATGGATGTGGATTTCCTCCTCCAACTTCAATCGGCCGGCCGATGAAGTGGGTCTTCTTAGTTGATTACCTTGTAAAAAGACAATGAAAACAATCAAAAGAGAGAGGGATCAGCCAGAGTGCTATAGTATCAATCCAAAACTAACATGAAATGATGAAAAGACATCAACGTGCGCACCTTTTTTGTTGTTTTTTTTAAACCCCTAGAAGAGAACTAGGGAAAGGATATGACATGTTGATATGTAATGCAATAAGAAAACTAATGATAGGATGACAGTGATGATGAATATGCTTAGAAAACAAACGAAATAAGCACGATAGCCCTGCTCTTCCTGACGAGAGTAAAGGGAAGCCGTGAAGGTATTGAACAGATGCAGAGGGATGGATGAAGCACGCCCCTGATGCAGATGGATGGAGTGGAAGCAGGCGTTCAACCTTCTGAATACTTCAAATGCTTTGAATGCTTAACCCGGTTAACCTCTTTCACGATCGAATGATATTTCCTTTTATAATGCTTCAATCGGATGATCAAACCAAGGAAATGATAAGAACAGGAAATGAGGCATCCAGGGAAGGATCAAGATCGAGCAAGAGTCCCATGGATGGTAGGGAACTGTGAGGGAAAGATGGAAAAAGGAAGGACTCTAGATGAAACACGACTCAAGCCAGGGCGTCAATTTATGAATTGACGACCTGCCACAGGACGTTTCTTGAAACACGACCTAGGAAAGGCCGTTTCTTCCTGGATTTAATTTTGGAAATAAAACTTTCTTTGTTTAGAAATTCCTGGAACACGCCTGAGGTAACGGCGTTGCTTAAAAACACGTCCTGAGGAAGGACGTTACTCAGGAAAAGCTTTTTATTTTGAAAATAGATAATTCTAGAAATTAACGGATAATACCAGGAATTGACGCCCTCATCTATGGTCGTCCCTTCTTTTGAAATGCCCTATGACAGGTCGTGACTTTTGAAAGTAACGCCCTTCGTTTGGTCGTGAATCACGAAAAATGCGGGAAAATGCATAAAACTCACAAAAATAGAAAAACTTCATGTTATAGGAATATTGAAGTCCACTTGGGGCGTTTACATAATGACATGAGATTTGATCAACATAACGTCAATTTTAGCGTGTCTACAAAGGGTAGTGGCTTTGCACTACACTGCACTATCAGCGTCATCCGAGCTGTACGTTCAAAACAAAAATGAAGCATGGATGCAAAAAGAAGGGGGGGAAAGGAACTTATAAGGTCAACAAGGCCTCCCAATCCTCCCCATGGGCAGAAGACCCCTTAGTAGCATTGCATGGTGAATGCCCAAGGAATAATGAAACGACCACAACATCTGCGGAGGTAGGAGGACCCTGCACCTGCAGCTTCTAAGAATAAGCGTCAAGTGGAGGACACTTGGCGTAAGCGCCGGAGGCCCGAACTGAAGCTATTGGGAGCATCTCCTAAAGAAATCAATGACAAAATAAGATAGCTATTGATATGATGTATAGCTGTCACTGAATACTCGCATGGGGATCATGTTAATCAACAGTCCCACCGACGCTAAAGAACCTTCATTGGCCACTAGGCCTCCCGTTTCAAATACAGGTCCAAACCCTATTGGGGAATGAAAAGAACAAGTCCTGTCGAGTTGTCTGCACCCTCGGCTCCTCTCTCCTCATCAAGCCAACAAAAAAGCGCATGTCGGCTTTTAGTGGCCTACCTCAGCACCCCTGGTCCCACTAGAATTCATGATGCCTTGTCGCCCCCCTATCCTATGGGGATACTCCCCACTCGTCCCACCGGGACTAACCCTCCACCCTTGATCTGGGACCTATGCTCCCAGCCAATGCACTCTCATGGCCTTTCGGCATTCAGCCACGACAATGCCATATTTGTCCCATGGGACTCTCTTATCACTACCGGTTTGGATTCCTTACCCAATGTCGGCCCAATAAAATCTCATTTTCCTTGGCATAAGGCACTCTGCCCTTGTCGAGCTCAAAATTTGCCCATTAGTCCCGCCTGGTTGTGTCCATAAAGCTTTCCCTTGGCCAGGGGCGCTCTGTCTCAGCCGAACTCAAAAATTATCTTCTATCCCATCGGGACGAGTCCACAAAATCTTTTTTTGGCCTGAGGTGCTCCGCCCTTGCCGAGCTCAAAAAAAATCTTTGTCCCACGGGATAGGATTCATTAAACCTTTTTCCTTGGCCTGAGGCACTCCGCCCTTGCCGAGCCCCAAAATTACCCTTTGTCCCACTGGGACGGGATTCATAAAACCCTTTTCCTTGGTCTAAGGCACTCCGCCCTCGCCAGGCCCGTCGAGCTCTTGGACATCAATCCGTAGCCCCACCAGCAGAATAAATAATCAACTTCGTCAATAGTCCCACCGGACAAAAAAATATCCCGCACCGTAGATGAGTCTGCATCAGGGAGCCCAAAAAAAAACCAAAAAAAAGAGAGGAAAAAAACAACAACAAAAAACAACATCAACAAAAAAGAAAGAAAGAAAAAAATGAAGAAAGAAAATGACAATCTAAAAAAAGCATAATGCATCAATAAACACAATAAACTCAACGAACTCAACAAAATCTATAAATCCTATGAATCTAATGAGCTCAATAAACTTAACAAACTCAAAAAATCAATAAACCCAACAAATTCAATAAACTCAATCAATCAATAAACTCAGTAAATCAATAAACTCAACAAACCCGATAAACCCAATAAAACCAAACAAATCAATAAACCCAATGGAATCGATAAAATCCAACAGACATAATAAACCCAACAAGTCAATCGACTCATCAAATCAATAAACTCAATAGATCAAAACAAACCAACAAACTCAATTAATAGATCTGATGAATTTAACAAACTCAACAAAACCAATAAACCAATAAACTTAATAGATCGAACAAAATCAATAAACTCAACCAATCCAAACTAATAAACTAATAAAAGACATCTTCGCTTTGTCTTGGACCTTCTGTCTGGGCAAGGTTTGGTGATCCCGTCATCTCCACGGGTCAACGCCCATATTCTATCCTAGCTCAGACCTCATGTCTCTGCCAGGTTGGTTGACCCCGACGTGACGTCGCGTCGACATCTGTATTTATATGTTCTGCCCTTGCTTCAGACCTTTCGTCTGAGCAAGGTTAGTTGACTCCGATACTTCATCGGGGTTGACATTGATGTTTAGCCCTGGGTCCGGGCCTCTCATATGTTTGCATTCTGGTCAATACTCACCCCAAATCTTCTATCAGGGTAGGGCCCATTGACTTCGACATTCCGTCGGGTCAACACCTATCATATGTTCTGCCCTTGGCTCAGGCCTCATGCCTCTGCCAAGTTCATTGGCTTCGACATGACATCGAGTCAACACCTATCCGATATTCTGCCCTTGGCTTAGACCTCACGTCTCTACCAAGTTCGTTGGCTCCGACAGGACGTCGAGTCAACACATATTCTATATTCTTCCCTTGGCTTAGGCCTTACGCCTCTGCCAAGTTTGTTGGCCTCGACAGCACGTTGAGTCAACATTTATACCCTATATCCTACCCTTGGCTTAGGTCTCACACCTTCGCCAAGTTCGTTGACTTCGACATGACGTCGAGTCAACACTTATCCCACATTATACCCTTGGCTTAGGCCCCACGCCTTCACCAAGTTCGTTGACTTCGACATGACGTCGAGTCAACACTTATCCACATTATACCCTTGGCTTAGGCCCCACACCTTCGCCGAGTTCGTTGGCTTCGACATGACGTCGAGTCAACACCCATCCTACATTATACCATTGGCTTAGGCCTCATGCCTCTACCAAGTACGTTGACTCCGACACGACGTCGGGTCAACATCCATATCCTACATTCATTGTGTTGGCCCAGAGAGATGGCGAACAAGAATTGTCTCCTTGCCGAGATGGCGGATTTTAAAAACTTTCTTAACTGATTACAACAGATATAAAATTAACTACGTTGATTAACTAAAACTCAAGTGAGATTAAAGATATTCTCTCAAGCTTTTCGATCTCTCTCGAATAGTTAATGCAACTAATCATGGAAATTACGCTCAACACAGATAACGGAGGTAGCAATGTGGGATGATATAGTGAATTAAAAATCTAATTGATGGACCTGTGAAGGAAGATAGAGGAAATGGACAATCACATAGTCAATCACACGAGACACAAGATTTTTAGGTGGTTCAGGATCACGACGGGCTCCCTACATCCACCCCTCACCCAACCGGGTGAGGCTTCACTACACGCTACTTTCGTAACAGCACAGGGACGAACCCCAACCACACACACGCTGCTTCCGCAGTAATAACCACACGGGGACAAGCCCCAACACGCTGCCACTACAGCACACACACACACGTTCGGGGAACGTACCCCAGACACGACAACCACATGGAGTCGCAGCTCCGTCCACACACAACAACACACGGGGAATCTTTCCCACAAAAACCCCACACACGCGGAGATACAACTCCGCCCACACACAAGTGTTCTTGGTTTAATGAAAAGGAAAGATATACAATAAACCCTCAAACAGATATCTATGCTAAAATGAACAAATAGAGATGAGAGAAGAAGAATCCCCCTCAAATCTTCAGTGAAATCACGTCCAAAGGAACAATGGAATGCGCCGAACGATCTATCTGGGAGTGGAAGCTTCTACGTTCGTAGGAGACGTCCAAGGATAACTTGTCTTCAACAGCTTTGGTCGAAGGTGCATCAAATTGGCAGATGAGGCTTGGTCTTGGCATCCTCCACTTCTTCTTCTTCCTCCTCCAGGTGGGGCGGCACCCTCCTCTTCCTTTTTCCTCTTTTCCTGCAAGCACGAATGAAGAACATAAGCTCAATGGTTGTTTCCATCGTTTGAAATCACAACATACATATAGGGCATCGAATGGGTTAACAAAAGACCACAAAGCCCATGTTAAAACTCTCTCAAATTTACTCCTAATGGTAGGGTATAACCCTAAAGACATTAGGGTAATATACCACCCCAATCGGACCTTTAAACCCATGGTTCGAAACCAAACCCGGAAACCTGATCTGGACGTAGCAGACAAAGTGTCGACCTCTAGGGTCGACACTCGTATCAATGAATTCTGCCAAAAATAGAAAATCCAGAACCTAGTCAAAAGTGTCGACCCATGGGGTCGACCTTTTTTTCACGAGGTTCTGTCCTGAGACGAAATCAGGACCCAGGGTAAAAAGTGTCGACCCATGGGGTCGACCTTTTTTACCGGGGGTTCTGTTTTAGTTAAAACAGCTTAACCCAATATAAAGTGTCGACCCCATGGGTCGACACTTTTCCTGACAGTGGAAAAGCTCAATTAAAAATCACTTGAAACTCCAAAAATCGAGGAACATGGTATCAAGATCAATTAATATGCACTTACAACTCAGATTGACATATTCAAAACCTGATTTCAACATTGATCAATCCATTCACATTCAAAACCAATTAATCAAACATTCTTACCATGGCCTTGAGTAATTGAATGAAAAACTCCACAACGAACCTGAATTTTCTAGATTTGAACATATCTACCAGTTTTGAACCACTAGCAATCAATCCATATCAATCCATGCATATTGAGATACACTTGATCAAACCTTCTTACCATTGGCATATAAGTTTTGATAGAAATCTCACAATAATTCTGTCTTTTCCAGCTTTGAACCAATGCCATTCCAACCACTTGGAGATCAACCTCCAATTGTGTTCTTACCATCATTTCCTGGATTTGAACGTTGTTTCCTCATTGATCCTACACAATACATATTCTCATTAATTTGAAATAATACATATGAGTGATTCCATGCAATCCATTCTTAACTGTAATTCAATCAGTCGGCAATGAATACAAGTCTAGTCCATAAATTCAGTTTCAATCTGAGGCATGTAGTGCAATTCAATTTCAGTTAAGTCACACAAGTATAGAAATGCAATTGATAAGAATGATTACATTTCCATATGAGATATGCATACCTCCTTCAACCAGCATTTTGAGACATTGTTATTCAATCCATAACAAGTTCAAGCATGGAAACTCCATTTACCAGCTGAATACAGTCAAACCTCTCATAAATGTTAAGTCAGTCCAAAGCATATAAAACCTATACAGTCCAGGACTATCAAGATCAGTCCAAAATAAGGCATTGCAGTTCAGACCAAAACAGAAGGCATGGCTCAAAGAGCCAGGGGTCGACCCATCCCAAGAGGAATGATATACTGCTTTAGACAGTCCAATGCATATTGAAGTCACATCAAGCATATTCCAAAGCAACTCAATGAAGTCTCATGTTAACCAAGATTAATTCATAAACATGAATTATAAATACAGTTCAAAGCAAGTACAACCATGGACAACACGATATTTCAAATATTTGTCAGTTCATTAAAAACACCAACATAGAGTATGCCTGAGAGCACCAATGCAATCATCAACATCAAGAATGATGTAATCATGAAGGACCAATGTGTTTGAACCACCTGCAAAACAAGATATCATGATGTTAGCTTGTTTATTATCAAGATGCCATTAAACATAAACACACAAGATTTTCACTCTAGAGTAAACACAAAACACACGATATATTGGAATCATCAAAACCATTGTCAAAGACAACGAGGAGGCGCACTGAACCCAACACTTTGCTTGGCCTAGGCGTCACGCCTTTTCCAACTTGGTTGACTTTGGCAAGTCTGTCAAGTCAACGACGATATTCTGCCCTGGCCCAGACCCTTTGTCTCTTCCAGGTTGGTCATTTTAAACATAACGTCGAGATGACAACATTATTTTATGTCTGCCCTTGTCTTGGACATGCCGTCTAAGCAAGGTTTGTTAGCTCTAACATTCCGTTGGGTCAACATTCATACCCTATATCCTACCCTTGGCTTAGGCCTCACACCTTCGCCAAGTTCGTTGACTTCGACATGATGTCGAGTCAACACTTATCCCACATTATACCCTTGGCTTAAGGCCCCATGCCACGTCATGTCAACACTTATCCCACATTATACCCTTGGCTTAGGCCCCATGCCTTCGCCGAGTTCGTTGGCTTCGACATGACGTCGAGTCAACACCCATCCTACATTATACCCTTGGCTTAGGCCTCACGCCTCTGCCGAGTACGTTGACTCCGACACGACGTCGGGTCAACATCCATATCCTACATTCTTTGCTTGGCCTAGGCATCACGCCTTTTCCAAGTTGGTTGACTTTGGCAAGTCTGTCAGGTCAACAACCATATTCTACCCTGGCCTAGATCCTTCGTCTATTCCAGGTTGGTCATGTTCGACATGATGCCGAGACGATAATAATGCTTTATTTCTGCCCTTTCCTAGACATACTGCCTATGCAAAGTTTGTTCACTCCGACATCCCGTCAGGTTAACGTTCATATTCTACCTCTGGCCCGGACCTTTCGTCTAGTCAGTCAATAAAAAGACCCTTTCATCTTTGGCTCGGACCTTCCATCCTACCATACAACAAAAAGACCCCTCTACCTCTGGCTCAGACCTTTCGTCCAGTCAGTCAATAAAAAGACCCTTTCATCTTTGGCTCAGACCTTCTATCCGACCATACAACAAAAAGACCCCTCTACCTATGGCACGGACCTTTCGTCTAGTCAGTCAACAAAAAGACCCTTTCACCTTTGGCTCGGACCTTCCGTTCGACCATACAACAAAAAGACCCTTTTACCTCTGGCGCGGACCTTTCGTCTAGTCAGTCAACAAAAAGACCCTTTTTTCCCTGGGTCGGATCTTTTATCCCGTCAGTCAAAAAAAAGACCCTTTTACCTTTGGCTCAGACCTTTTGTCTAGCCAGACAACAAAAAGACCCCTTCACTTTTGGCTCGGGCCTTCCGCCTAGCTAGGAAACAAAAAGATCCTTTCTGCTTGTGACTCTACCCTTCCATCCAGTTGAAGAACAAAAAGACTCCTTCTATCAACAGCGTCAGGACTTTATGTCTAAGCCGTTAAATATTCTTGTCTGGCATCATGGCTTTCTACCTAAGCCGATAAACAATCTGCCTTAGCGTCATGGCCTTCCGCCTAAGCCAAATTATATGGCGTCATGACTTTATGTCTAAGCCGTTAAATATTTTACTTTGGCGTCATGACGTCCCTCCTAAGTCAAGTTGTACGGCGTCATGACTTCATGTCTAAGCCGTTAAATATCTTTATCCGGCGTCATGACTTTCCGCCTATGCCGGTAAAAATTCTACCTTGGCATCATGGCCTCCCGCCTAAGCCAAGTTGTACGGCGTCATGACTTCATGTCTAAGCCGTTAAATATACTTGTCCGGTGTCATGGCTTTCCGCCTAAACTGGTAAATATTCTGCCTTGGCGTCATGGCCTTCCGCCTAAGCCAAGTTGTACGACGTCATGACTCTATGTCTAAGCCGTTAAATATCCTGCCTTGGCGTCATGGCCTTCCGCCTAAGCCAAGTTGTACGGCGTCATAACTCCATATCTAAGCCGTTAAATATCCTTGTACGGCGTCATGACTCTATGTCTAGGCCGTTAAATGTTTTGCCTTGGCATCATGGCCTTACGCCTAAGCCAAGTTGTACGGCGTCATGACTCTATGTCTAAGTCCTTATATATTCTCCCTTGGCGTCATGACCTTACGTCTAAGCCAAGTCATTCGGCATCATGACCTTTGGTCTAAGCCGACAAACCTCTTACCCTTGGCTCGGAACTATTGTCCGAACTAACGAACAAAAAGACCTCCTTTAGTTTCATACCAACCATGATCCTCCAGGAATTCACCACCACATATGACACCTTCTCTCCATTGCCATGGCATCGGACTCCCGACGCCATAATCACCAACTTGCAGGCATGCCCATTAAGCCCTTTAGAAAGAGAGAATAAAAAGAAGAAATAAAAAAAAGTAGAGAAAAAAAAAGAGAACAAAACAAAAAAGAAAAAAGAGAGAGTAAAGAAAGAAAAAAAATAAAAAAAAGAAAAAAAAGAAGAGAAAAAAAAGAAAAGAGAAGAAAAAAGAAATGATAATCATGACGTAATTTGTGTGCTTGATTGCCTCACGTGCATGTCTGCCTAAAATATAGTATTAACACACTTCGTTCAAATTTCTAAGGCAACGTACTCCCTTCGTAAATAGCGCTGCCCTTCTTCAGGATATGTGTGCGTCACGGCACACATTAAGGAATGAAAAGTCATTTCTCGGCAAGTACATACGATCAGGGGAAGAGTCATAGCCATGTCACTAGCATAACTCACTAAATACACCCTATACAAAACTCATACACTTCGCACATAATATGAGCAACGGTCCTTAGTCATAGGGACGTCATAAATACTTCTTAACACTTCGTGGACATTTAAATCTCTACACTCGCGTAAAGGGTGATCGTGAGGAAAAAGCTGCCTACCCCCTTTAAAAAAAAGAATAAAAAAATTAGAAAAAATGATGATAATGGTAAGTGGAATGTGAATCCAAGTAGCCGGGAATATCCACTGAAACAAATGAGGAGACTCACGCGAAAACGGTGCTGCAAACTCCACAATTAAAATAAGGATTAATCCTAGTAGTCGGGAATCTCCACTGAAACAAATGAGGAGACTCGCGTCAAATGGTGAAATCCACAATAGTATCATAATAAAGGATGAATCCTAGTAACCGAGAATCCCCATTGAGACACATCAGAGAGCCACCATCTCTCCTGCCCCGTCCGTCTGCCTAAAAGAGCCCGAAGCTGGAGAGAAAAGCCCCTTCTCCAATACTCTGTTCTCTGTAGTGAAGATTTTTGGTGGGTTCTGGCGATTTCTCCCAGCCACCCCCTTCTATCTTCTCTTGGCGACATCTCTGTAAATGAACATAGTCGAGGGGCGATGATATGAGCCTATCTCCCTCGTGCTGTCTTTCCATCTCTCCCCCTTTCTTTTTTGTAACTGGGTCCTGCCCCTTTTGTATAACCAGTGGGCGGTCTCCGAGCGACAATGTCGTGCCGTGCCGAATGTATATGGTGTCGAGTGTTTCTTTCGCCATTATAATGAATGATGTCATATTTGATAATCTGTATATGTTCCTCTGCCTCTTCTGATTTGAATGGAAGCACCGATGTATGCTCAGATTCTCCCTCTTTTATCTGATTGCATTACTTTTATAAGCATGGCCCGTGTGTTATTTTCCCAATTTCTCTGTGCAAACACCAAATACGCCCTGGGTCGTTCAGGGCAACATTAACATCATCACCCCTCTCCCCGGGGTTTTCTTTCTAATAAGACGATCATGTTGAATTCTCACCATCTCTGCTGAGGGTTTAATCACCCAAGATATATATACACCCGGGCCTCCCTTATGAACTCCGGGACTAGCCCCCACTGCCCTTTTGTTCTCAGTCATGAACTGAGGGGAATGGGGCCATCCCTGAAATATGGGTGTATGGTTTCCTCATGTCATCGCCTCCATGTATGCAATACACCGACTGTGTGACGGGTCACCCTCCCCAGCTACCGTATCCCTCATTTTAGTTCACTGGTCCCTAAAGTGAATTTGCTAATCGACTAACCTGAACATGTATATATATATATATATATATATAGCTGATTGTAGTCGTTCCGTTGCCTAAGTGCATCCTGCATACGTATCATATGTAGCTGTTCTTCTCGAAGAGTCCAGTGACCGGGGAGAGGGGACATTCCTCCGTTAATCACCAGTGGATCGCAGGGTCATACCCCTTCGTGGTATGTATCCTCAGGAGCCGGTCGGTGAATATGAACAGGGCTTCAGCCCAACATTAAATCCACTATCCATAAGTGAATCAGTGGTGGCCATGGGTCGTGTGCCCCTCGTAGGCTAGCCCTTGGGGTTTCGTTCCCTATTGGTTGTCCCTTTTGATCGTGCTTCGACCATAGGTTGTGTGGCCCTCGTAGGCTTTGCCCTTGGGGTTTCCTCCCACTTTGGTCATCCCATCCGATCGAGCTTTCAACCCACGGAACCATGGTGCCTCTCGTAGGCTAGTCCTCGAGGTTTCCTATGCGCTTGGGGTCTGCTGGCCGCCGTTGTGCTGTCCGGCTTGTTAGGGGCTTACTCCACACATGAGTATGACCCCGTTTCTCCCTTGCAATCCTTCAGGGATGGGGGAGATGCTGCCCAATTTTCGTCAGGTTTGGATTTAATAAAACATGTGTTCTTAAACAACGAGCTTTCGTGCTTGAGTATGAACCTCGCACGGATTTCTGACTCTGCTCTCGGAGAGCCCGGGATTCCAACTCAATAAACAATTAACACAATTAACCCATAAATCTTCAAGAACATCTTAATAAACCAAATAAACCAAGAAATACCTCAAAAATCAACTAAACCAATGCAGCCTTAAACCGGCGCGCCCTAATACGGCGCGGTACCCCCCGCCCCCCACGCCGGATTAACCTTAGACTCAATCTCATCAAATTTCAAATGGCCTCTACCCGGCGCGGCCTAATCCGGCGCGCCCCAAGCACGCCACGCCAGTTTAGCCCATCCATCTACCCCGCGCCATTTAAGCGCTTTACATACGGTACCCCATGCCGTTTTAACCCTTTTACCTACGCCTCTCCGCGCCGTTTCAAGGTGATTTATGTCACGCCGCTTTAAGGTGATTTCTGTCATGCCGTTTTAAATGATCACTCTCCGATTGAATATTAAACCGCCTTAATGGCGAACACTGTCCCGATTTGGATAACCCATGGACACATGGAAACCCCATGTAGGCTAGCCCTCGGGGACTGTCCATTTGGGAGTTTGTCAGATTTACGATTACATGCCCGCGAAACATCGGTACCCCTCGTAGGCTCGCCCTCGGGGTCTCCATCCATCTGGGTCCGCCGGTCACCGTGTCTGGCCTCCCGCCTTTGAGGAGCTTACCCCATTCCGTGGGTATGCCTCCACTTTTCTCCAGACACCCCGGGTTTAGGGG